>OX422208.1:544375813-549175813 GCA_949130495.1 Sambucus nigra
GATCTTAAAAACCGTCCTATAAAGTCTAAGAATAGAGTCACCAAGGTTCCACAAACCCAAGAGCATCATGTTACACCTACATGGGTTAGGAAATTCGATTTGGAGGCTTTAGATATTCAACTTATTGATTGTCATTTGATTGCACATGATACTTACCATTCTATATCTAATGGTTGATTATGTTTGTATGTTTTGCATACACTAGATTTGTGCTTCATGATATATATATTTGTTAGTTGTATGTTGTTTGAGTCTTTTGTATTTTGATTTTTCATTTTATTGAGTCAAATTGAAAAAATAAATAAAAAATTTGTTCATTTTTTGAGTTCGTTAGTTTTCAAATTTGTATTTTATTTAAATTTTCTAGAAAAATTCAAAAAGATTTTTTTTATGTATATTAGTTTTACACATTTTGTGTGGCATATTGGCGTGCTTGAAACCAATTTATTCCATGCTATCCATGTGACTAGGACATTTGATTATGATTGTCAATACTTATATTGTTTTTAATCATGCTTGCTTGGAGTTGTTTTGAACATGGTTTTCTTTATAGATTCAACTTTGTATATGCCTCCGCACACACATGCATGAGCTTTTTCAATGTTAAATTCTCATGTCATATTTTAACTATGTGAGATGTTATCCCATCAATCTTATCATCTACATATTTTGTTTGCATGTGAATTTGTGCATGTAAGAACCGCCGCCCGTAAGAATATTTTGACTTTATTAAAAATATGAGGGTGCACGGAAAAGGGCTACAAAAGGAGATAATATCCTTTGTGGAAAAGCCACCATTGGCAAGTGCCTAATGAAAACATTAAAGGCAATAAAAATAGAAAAGTTTTCAAGGCCACTATGTTTAGTTTGTTTGATTTTCAAAAGTTATAGCTTCAATATAATTGAGAGAAAAGAACATATGATATATATGTTTATCTTTTCAGGGTGTTATAGTTTAAGATCAACGGATTTTCATAATGAATCTTATTTGTGATTATTTTTTCATGATGGTACTAATTTGTAAAATCATCAATATTCTAGGTTTGTGTGCATTGTGCTTTTTTGTTCATAGAGTTCAATTTATCTTGTCACTCAAGGATAAATCTTAGCTTGATAAAGTTTAATGGTCAATTATATCTCCTTGAACATATTTGAGTATTTGGTTCATAATTCATTTATGTCTAGTTCACACCCATTCATTCCATCCCACATGTTTAGACACATCGATAATATGCTACCGTGTAATGTTTATGTGTTTTATGTCGAATTTTTATGATTGTTTATACCTATATATGTGTTGGGTTGTCATTGGTATATTTTCCATATGTTAGATATGGTATCATTTCTTTTGAGTCTTTTGCGGTTTTCATTTAATTCATGTTTTCCATATGCTTTATTTTTAGATTTTCGTTGGCATGCTATATGATCATTTCAATATCTCTCATTTCGTGCATTCAAATTTCATATCTCATATTAATAGTTTCAAAATTGGTATCATACTCCATTGATTATTCATATTAGTATCTTTTTTAATCGATATTGATATTAGTTGATCATTGTCTAGATTATATGTGCTTATGTTTCAATGTTGCATTTTTGTCACACTTCACACCGCTGCATGTTTTAATTCCTTCCTCCCTATTTTTCTTGTTATCATATGTCCACTTATTTTGGGGGAGATTTGATTTATGGGGAAGAAATATATTTGTTCCTTATAGCTTTGTTTATTCCTGAAAAGAAATAGGGAGAAATGTTATCTTTCCTTTCATGATTAGGATATCTTTATCTTGGGGGAGACATCTTACCTAGGTTGATATTGTTAGACATAGTTTGAATTTTATTCCTATGTAGATTTTATACTTGTTACATTCTCTTTGAATTTGAAGGTGTATTTAAGTGTGCAAGTTTGTAACATACGATAATGTTCTCGAGTAAGCAGAGCAACTTAGCATTTGTGTCTGTCGAGCGCTATAGTTTTTTTTCCTTTTGGGGATGGGGATTGAGTCTTTTTAGAGATATTGACGGCCCATAGGGTTTTTATTTTCGTTTTATCCCGAAATAACTAAAAGGGGAGATTTGTAAGGACACATTTCCAATCGAGATAATTTGTTTGTAGTTGGCATAATTTCGAACAAAACATTTGAGTCATAGGTTAGGCTTTGAATTATCGACCTCGTAAGACTATGTCATGTTTGATAAAGACGTAGCGGCCAAGTTTCAAACTGGATATACATTGTGCTATGTTTTTCGTGCCAAGTTTGTCTTCATATTTACATAGGATGTCATAAGGTATGGATGCATTTCGAAAATGGTCCTTGGATATTTTTTAAGGGTATTTTTTTTAGCAAAAGTGAATGGAGCTATTTTTAAAATGATTTTTGAAAAAAATTATTTTTTTTGTTTCTGAGTTCATTAGAATGAGTTTTGCACTTGGTTAGATTGAAAAGATATTTTTGTTAGAATGAAGTTTGACCTCATTACAAAAAACTTTGGAATCTTGTTGGAACGAACATCTAATGAAAATCAAATGAGGAATCTTTGTCAAACAGTGGACAACTTATTAGAAGCTTGTTAGAACTAGAAAGCCAGTTTGTTCGAACAAACTTTAGTTTTGTTCGAACATACTTTAGTTTTATTAGAACAAAATGGAATTCTCGTTCTAACGATATATGTGTTTCGCCCGAACAAGTTCTCCTCTTCAAAATTTGTATTTTACTATTTATAGGTGTGTTGGACTTATATTTTTTATGAACTTTTGGCGAAAATTAATTCCTTACCTGTTTACCAAAGTTTCAAAACCCTAGTTTCACCCTTTTTGTTTAAAGATCCAAGTTTACATATTCATATGCTTTGAGATCTTTTGTTTGGGCTTCAAGGTTTGTTTCTCATCATCTTAAGAGAACGTTTTACATGCGATGGACTCTGTACTTGTTGTTTACACACGTTGGACTACGTGTTTGTGGTGTTGCAGTGAAAAAGCATTGGATTCTGTGTTTCAATCTGTAGAGGGTTGTTGAGCCTCTTTGATGGATATTAAGCCGTGCATAGTGGTAGGTTACGTGGGTGAACTCTTACGTTGCAGTGTGGAGGAGAGGTTGAAGATTGAAAAGTGTCAAGACTTGATAGAAAAGACGAATCGTTGAGTAAGTTTATTGCTTGTCTTTGTAAAACCTTATCAAGTGAACTATTTGGTTGGGTCGTCCGAGGATTTTCCCTTTGTGTTTTTTATTATACATTGGCGTGTTGTGCTGGTTTTATTTATATTATTAGCTTATCACCTAGAAGCATGCTTACGTTAAAAAGATAAAATTGAGTAAATTAATTGTTCACAATAAGACAGTTTAATTTGGTGAGCAAGTTTTTATTGGATTTAATTGCTTAAAGTTTTGATCTTTAAAATAGAAAAAATCTAAAAACAGATTTTTTTTTATTTCGACCGTCCCTTGACTTTTAGCACGCGTTTTCATCGTAAGTCTTCTATCGTGCCCTTTTATTTTCGTACTTAGTGCACTTTATGTGGCTGGGACGTCCGATATTTTTCCCATTTGGGTTTTTCTTGAACATTGAGCATTGTGGTTGTTTTATTTTATCTTGATATACTCATCTAGATGCATGCTTAGGTCCCAGATAAAATTGGTTTAACAACTTGTTTAATTGGTGCAATGTTTAACTTTGGATTAATTTGTAAAGCCCCGACCCGAATTTATAGGTTATCCGTTGTCAACCCGATCCGACTCGAGCGTTAAGTGTGAACTGCAATAAAAAAAACCTACATAATGTTGTTAGTCTAGTTTTATTTAATGAACATTTTACTTGTTTAGTATGTAATTTTTATTTAAATCAAACTACGTACGGGACCCGTGGGAAGCATTCTCGAAATCTAAGTATACAGAGTTACTATCGTAAAATAAAAGAATACTTACCTATATAACGCTCTCAAAAAACGGAACCACATCCAACCTGCCATAACAAAAACGAGAGAGTGAGCCGAATGCCTAATAGGAAATTACAACAATGCAATATAGCATTGAACGACATAAGGAAGACTCTAACACGTTATATTTACGTGCATACCATATATATATATATATATATATATATATATATATATACTTACATGCCTGAAAATATTTTATTCCGAAAACGTTACTCATTCCAATTAATTTACCTTTATCTTGTAAATAACTTCCCATTTACTTGACTTGATATTTATTCCTTGATTTAACACGTCCGGTTAAATGCTTTAAACAAATACCCTTTTATTTAAGGAAAGTCATTTCTTTCACAAAAATTACTCCCTTATTCATACCAATTCACATTAGTATTTTAATTGAAAATCACCTTTCAACACATGCAAGCACCATGTTAGAAAGTACTTATTTTTTCATTTAAACCCTTTCATGAACACATTCTTCTGTTAATTATGGGTTAAACCTCTTTAGGTTGCTTAACTACCCATTTAATCCTTTCACTTTGTAACACCCCATAGATTTTTAAACTGGTAATAATATAAATTAACTCATAATTCGAAAAAATAAATTTTTTTGATTTAAGTATTTGTAGCAATTTAATATGTTGAATTTTATTTATGGAAAATAGGATTTTAAAGGAATTTAAATAGGTTTATATATATATATATATATATATACAGGCTCATGTGCACACTAAATTTGCACAATATTTTTTTAAAATAGTAAAAAAAATATTTTTGAGTTGATTTTTTGTGTGATATTTAAACATTTCAACGGACCAATGTAAAAAAAAATCAACTCAAAAAAACTTTTTTTACTATTTTTAAAAAACTGGTCAAACTTTTGCTACTTTTAAGTACTTTAAAAGCTGCAAAAGTTTGACCAACTTTTTAAAAATAGTAAAAAAAGATTTTTTGAGTTGATTTTTTTTACATGGGCCCATTGAAATGTTTAAATATCATATAAAAAAATAAACTCAAAAATATTTTTTTTAATGCTTTAAAAAAATATGTGTGCGCCAGCACTGAGCAAACTTAGTGTGCACAAGAGCCTGCCTCTCTCTCTCTCTCTCTCTCTCTCTCTCTCTATATATATATATATATATATATATATATATAAGTTTTGGGAGTGTCTTGTGCACCTGGCCAGACCGAATTGATTCATCATGGAGGGTAAATCGATTTGAAATGGTCAGTATCGAAGATGAGAGGGATTTGTGAGAGTTTGAGTTAATTAAAACTGAAAAACGTTGCTAATGCCGTTTAAAACAAGATTAAACTGTATAAGCAACTCCGAGATGTTTGTTGAAGAAACCCTTTTCTTTTGAAAATAAAACTTATAAACAACAAGATGTGTTTACAAAAACTTATGTACGAGAGTAATCAAGACTTTGTAATCAGTTTTAAAACTAAGACAGTTTCAAACATTCAGCACACTATAGAATGAGATGAGGAGATGAAGATAATCAGAACACACAGTTTTTAACGTGGTAAAACCTCTCCCAATAGAGGAAACATCCACCGTGACTTCTAAGTCACAAAAGTAAAAATCCACTAACAACAAATAACAGTTACAAACAATACAACATACATGCATACAAATCAACCTATTCTAAGTTTAGGAATATACCCCACTTGGTGTCCTTCTAACTTCTCATAGATCTGATTGTTGATGATGTTCTTCCAGTTTGATAACTTCCTTTTGCTTTAGCTTCCTTGCGTCGACTCAATAATCTTTGATCTTATTCACAACACTTCCAGTGTGGTAGTGTGTTAAGTGTTTGTGATGTGATTCCTATCAACATGCATGAACTCACACACACTTCGTTTTACAGACAATCCTAGAAAATTACATATAAAGACTATATGCTGTGATTTTCTTTTCTTTCTTTCTTACAGAACTAGAAACCTTTTTGACCTTTAAATATATCCCAGATTCCACGGATATCTTACTTCAAAATCGATCAAGATCTTAATCAATCTCTATTTTAAAAATATTTTCGAGATTGAAAATCTCCAAGTGTGAATCCAACTAGGTCAAGGTTAAGTTTCGTAAGAATAGAAACCATAAAATATTTACAAAACTAAATCAGTAAAGATTTTCTTAAATCGAGAAAGAAACATGCAGATCTAGTGAAATATAACATGCAAAGTGTAGATCTACAATTTCTATGTAAAAGAAATAAAGATCTTCACACGAATGTTTAAGTTGGTAATAAGATCAAAGATCAAGAGGTTACAGCTTCAATATGAACAAACCAGTAACACCACTCTCTCTCAAACACTCAAGGTTGTGTTTGGGGTTTTGTATATACGAAGGTTTGAATCAGATTTGAAGTGTTTAGGGTTAGGGTTAGGATTTGGCTAACACAGTTTTCCCTTTCTCTCTCTTCTCTCTTTTCTTTTCTCTCTTCTCTCTCACTTCTCTCTTCTCTCTATTTTTTCTCTCAGAAATGATGACTGCCAAAAGTCTTGAAAGGTTGAGAATTAGAGGGCTTTTATAGGAGTGGAGGAAGGTTCTGGATAGTCGAAGGCAATCAAGGGCTGAGATTAAGTCTTCCTAAAATTGACTTGATCTAAGGGTTATAAAATAGCGGTGGTTAAGTAGAATGTGATTGGTCCAAAGAGATAGCACAAGGATAGGTTTAAAACACATGCAGGCCATCGATAAGGATTGATCTAACGATCAGCAAACCACCAGGCAACCCTCTCACATAACAAACACAAATTGATACATCAGGAACGTGACAACTGTTGGCATATAAGAGGCTTGCAAACGGGCGTCAAAAATAATTACAGGCAGCACCCTGAAGTCTCTAGCGCATTTACAATCTACCCAAACAAACATTCCAATGAAAAATGAAATTTTCAAAATAGCAAATTAACCCCACAAATTTTATAATCACACTTTTATTAATGAAAACATTATTTTAAAAATGTTTAAAAATTCCCAAAAAATTATTAAAACAACATTTTAAGAGGAATTTAACACACAATCAATTTTAAGCAATATATACACATGTATGCACTTCTAATGTGTGTAGTGTGATTCAATTTATACCTTCTTGGATCATTGAAGAGGATTAGAGAGAATAATTCTGAGGTTCTTTGGATTCTAGGTTAACCAATTTTGTCACTATTTCTAAATTAGTTGAACACTTATACAGTATAGACTTAAGTAAGTCAAAGGTATAAGGTGCTTCAATCTCCCCCTTTGGAAATATGAGACAAAATCTCCTTTGAGTTAGTTTAAACTCTTAGGGAACCAAAAAAAATAAAACCTAGTCCTATACAAAAGATACTATCTACCCATTTCCTAGAAAGTCAAAAATTACATAACTCAACTATTTACAAAATTTGTACACTAGAAAAGGTAGACAATCAGTAGAAGAGATTCCTGCAAATATGCACACTAAGATCAAGCAGTTTAGATGAAATGTGAACAAAACATTGAACCCGTAAGACTCAAATTTCTCCCCCATTTTGTCTCAAATGGACAAAGGGTAAAAATTAAGGTCTTCAGAGTTTAATCAGCACATACCATACCTATAGAATTACGCAAATACAGAAATCAGTGATAGTCTAAAGGTTTAGTGAACATGTCTGCAAGTTGCAGATCAGTAGGCAGGTAATGGATTTCTAACTCCTTAATTTCAACAAGTTCGCATATAAAATGATGTCTTATCTTAATATGCTTAGTTCGCGAGTGTTGAACCGGGTTTTTAGATATGTTAATAGCGCTTTGATTGTCACAATACAATTGTAACTGATCTTCTTTAATCCCATAGTCGCTTAACATTTGTTTTATCCATAACAATTGAGCACATCAACTTCCAACTACTATATATTCGGACTCAGCCGTAGATAAAGATGTGCAATTCTATTTTTTGCTACTCCAACCTACTAAATTATTGCCGACATAATAACAGGCACCTGATGTACTTTTACTGTCATCAGTACACCCGACCCAATCAGCATCAGTATACCCTATGATGGTACTGCAAGTATCATTAGTGTACCTAAGTCCAAGATTAAGAGTGCCCTTTATGTACTTTATTATACGTTTTACACACGATAAATGGCTCTCTTTAGGGTTATTCTGGTAACGAGCACACAAACATACAACATACATTATATCTGGTCGTGAGGCAGTTAGATAGAGTAGGCTACCAATCATACTACGATAAAGTGTGGAATCAACTGACTTTCCATTTTCATCTTTACATAATTTAACAGTAGTACTCATACGCGTTTTGGCAACTTTAGCATTATCTAAACCAAATTTCTTAACGAGATCTAAGGCATACTTAGTTTGAGAGACAAAAATTCCATCAGAATTCTGTTTCACTTGAAATCCTAAGAAAAGTTGTAGCTCCCCCATAAGGGACATGTGAAACTCCTTATGCATAATAGCAGAAAAAGATTTGACTTCAGATGTTGAAGTTGACCCAAAGATGATGTCGTCTACATAGACTTGGGCTATAATAATGTTTTTGTCAAAATGTTTGACAAAGAGGGTCTGGTCATTTCCTCCTCTCTTAAAACCCTTATCCAACAAAAAGTTGGAAAGGCGTTCATACCAAGCTCGAGGAGCTTGTTTTAAGCCATACAAAGCCTTTTTTAGACGAAAGACATGGTCAGGGTATTTAGGGTCAATGAACCCTTTGTGTTGTTCTACATACGTTTCTTCGGATAGAATTCCATGGAGGAAGGCAGACTTGACATCCATTTGATAAAGTGTAAATTTTAAGTGACACGTTATGGCGAAAAGAAGTCGAACAGATTCAAGACGAGTGACAGGGGCAAATGTCTCGCTAAAATCTATTCCTTCTATTTGTGAGTAACCTTGAGCAACTAGTCTAGCTTTGTTTCTAAGGATTACCCCATATTCATCAAATTTGTTCTTAAAGATCCAACGTTTGCCAATAATATTTTTGTTTTGAGGCCGCGGTACAAGATACCAGACATCGTGAATGACGAATTGTAAAAGTTCTTCCTGCATTGCAGAAATCCAGTGTGTGTCATTCAATGCTTCATTAATATTTTTCGGTTCCACAAGGGAGACGAAACATGCATAATTAGCAAAATTTCTTAACTGGGATCTAGTACGAACTGGCTCATTAGGATTACCGACCACGTTGTCAATGGGATGATCTTTAGAGACCCAGCCAGGTACTTCTGGACTCTCAATAGGTAATGAGTCATCTATTTCTGGTGAATCAGTTTTGAAATCATTTTCAGATTCAACCACAATAGGTGATTCAGATATCTTATTTTCGACAATAGTGTCGCTTACAATTACATTTATCGATTCCATAAGGGTCTTAGTACGCAGATTGTATATACGATAAGCACTACTGTTTGGGGAGTATCCTAAGAAGATGGCTTTATCACCACGCGTCTCGAATTTAGACAAATGTTCTCTGTCTTTACAGACATAACACTGACTTCCGAAAGTTCTTAGATATTTCAGATTAGGCTTCTTACCGTACCACAACTCATAAGGGGTTTGTTTAGTGTTTTTCCTAAGGTAAACCCTATTAATAATATGACATGCAGTTCTAATAGATTCTACCCAGAAATATTTGGGTAGAGATTTGGCATGCAACATGACACGTGCCATCTCTTGAAGAGTTCAGTTTTTCCTTTCGGCAACACCGTTCTGCTGAGGAGTCTTAGGGGCACTGAATTCATGTTTGTAACCATTGTAGTCACAATATTCAACTATTCCCGTGTCTATGAACTCTCCCCCTCTATCGCTACGAATGCGATTGACTTGTGTGTCCTTCTCATTTTCAATTCTTAGTAAAATTTTCAAAAAATTCTGAAACGTGTCAGATTTATGTTTCAAGAAGGCAACCCAAGTGAATCGTGTGAAATCATCAACCATGACAAGGATATAACTGTGTCCACAAAGACTAACAGTTCTAGAGGGACCAATAAGGTCCATATGGATGAGATCTAAAGGTCTAGAGGTGAGAATGTCTTTAACCTTTTTATGCGAAGTCTTAACTATTTTTCCTTCCTGGCAATGACCACAGACAACACTGGAAATAGGTTTAATTTTACGAATTCCTCTAACAATCTCTTGACTAGACAATATACCAAGGATATCATAACTTAGGTGACCCATACGATTATGCCAAATTTCATTGTCATCCATTCTGACAATGTTACATGTTTCAGAACTAGTCTTGACAGTATAACAATTGTTAGGTGTTCTAAATCCGGTAATAATGCATTCACCTTTATCATTTAGAATTTTACAATTGTTCTTTGAAAAGGTAACTGTATGGTCAGAGTCACAAAATTATGATATACTTAGGAGGTTGGATTTAAGGCCTTTAACTAATAGTACATTTTCGAGAGTAGGCATTCCCTCTTCTTTCAGGGTTCCTTTTCCTATGATCTGGGATGAAACTCCATCGCCAAAAACCACTTTCCCTCCAGCAAATATGGATTTGTTTAAGAGTTTGGTTTCATTTCCTGTCATATGTTTGGAGCATCCTGAATCTAAATACCAACCAGATGAAGTGTGTTCAGCTTTTAAGGCAGTGATAACAGTGTTACACTTCATTTGGGGTAAAAGATCATCTTTTCTAACCCAAATAGCTCTAGTTTTAATTTTGCGCAAGTTTGCCCTCATTTGATAAAATTTTCGAGAAACAACTTTTTGTCGAAAAACATTTGGAGCTACAAACTGATTATTGTGGAAAATTTGAGCTTTTGGTTTAGGAAAGTTTCTGGTAGACTTTCTCTTAAATGAACTCTTAGTTTGGTCTTTCTATTCCTGTAGTTAGAGTTCTTGTCAGGTTGTCTTGGAAGGACATAATGGTTACGATTTTACCTAGAATAGTTAAAGTTCTTGTAGACAGAAGTGTTGTACACAGGGGTGTTTAGACGCCTAGCATAACAACCTTCAACTGAATGACCATAAATGTCACAGTAGGAGAAATATTGATTGCTTGAGGGATTAACTTCCTTAGGAAAACTTCTAAAGATGGGTTTAACAGCATTCTGTTCAGAAGTCCTATTCCTAGGAGGGATGGTTTTAAAGGTAGATTCAGCCTTTCTGATCAAAGGACAGACGTATTTAGTCTTAAGTGTAGTCTCAACCTTAGAATTACTAGACTCTCCAATGTCTTTTTGTTGTTGCTTTTGATCAAATTCCTTTTTAATCAAATGAAAATCTGGACATGTTTCAATTGGTCTTTTTCCCCCAGACACAAACTTAATAGATTCAAGATTTGTAGTTTGTGGTTTGTTCTTAGGGCAGAATCCAATACCGGTTCTATCATCAGAATTGATCTTGGAGTCAACAACAAAGTCAGTAAAACAATTTGAATTGTTTTCAAACTTAGAATTTTTTTTGAAAACAGTAGCTGTCTTTGTTTTTGCTTCCTCCAGTTCTAATAATGTTCCCTTGTATTTCATTTCCAGGGTTTCATTAGTTTTAGTCAACTCTTTTAATTTTTGATCAAAAGTTTCAATTTCAGATTGATGAGACAGACACTGGTTAGTGTACTCTTCGGCATTCAGCTTCACAATAAGACTTAGATCATCTAATTTCTTAGTCAGGTCTCTAACAGTCTTCTCCAGTCTAGTGCCTTTTTTGAGAGTTTTAGCATACAAAGTATGAATATCTGGGAGGTCATCAGTGTCTGAGTCGCTAAGTGAAGTGTGTGTAGTGACCCCTAACGATTCAGTTTTAGTACTCACGCACCCATTTACATCGTCGTTATCGAGATCACTTTGACTCACACACATGGAACTAGAGCTAGCAACATTTTCAAATAATAGAGCATCTAGGCCAGTCAAAGCAGTATTCACACAAGCAGGAGTAGGAGCATCATTATCACACACAGGCATATCATCATTGTAAATGATCTTAGCATACAAAGACATGCAAGGGTCAAGTCCATTTGATGACTCAAGTTCCTCTTCATCAGAGTCACTTGAATCATCCCAAGTTTTACAGACATTGGCTCTATTGTGTGTGTTGGCTTTATTCAGATTAACTCTGCAATCGTGAGCAATGTGACCTAGTTTCCCACATCTAAAACATTCAATCTTTTTAAGGTCTCTGTTAGATTTGAAGTTGTTGTCCTTAGGATGTTTGTCAAGGCCTCTCTCATGAGGATTGGGATTAGACACGGTAGGATAATTAGGCTTGCCTTGTTTAGATGCCTGTTTGTTTCTAAATTTAACAATTTTCTTAAATTGTTTAGACATTAAGGCAATCTGATTATCTAGTTTGTCTATATCACATTCCTCACCAGAGTCACAGTTGGTCAGATTAGTCTCATGCTTAGTTATTTTTGAGGAAAAACTCAAGTTAGAGTTGGGATGTTTTCTTTGTGAATGATTTAATTGTTTCTTAAAGTCTAATTCCATTTCCACAGTCCTAAGTTTTCTACTGAGTAACTCAGGGGGTAAGGTTTTGATCACTCATTTCCTCAATAGCATACCTCTTGCTGTCAAACTTTTGTGGTAATGATATAAGAATTTTAGAAACAATCTCATTCCTATCATATGTTATACCATTAGCATGCAACTTAGTAACTATATCAATTAAGTTCATGTAAAAGTCATCAAAAAACTCAGAGTCAGACATAATCAAAGAGTTGTACTGCTGGGTAAGCATTTGAGTTTTAGCAGCTTTAACTCTTGAGTTTCCTTCATGGGCAGTGATTAATGTGTCCCAAGCTTCCTTAGAAGTGGCACAAGATGAGATTCTCTTGAACTCATACTCATTAATAGACATAAAAATGGCATTCTTGCCTTTATTGTTATTTTGAGAAATAGTTTTCTCTTCTTGGGTAAACTCACTTAAGATTTTCTTTACCCTCTCATCACTTCCTTCAGTGGCTGGTTTAGTAGGATAAGTATATCCGTTTTCAATAATGTCCCAGACGTCATCTCCTAAAGTCCCTTGGATGAAGGCAACCATTCTTACTTTCCAGTAAGCAAAGTTGTTTCCATCAAAGAGTGGAGGTCTGGACAGATTACCAAACCTTTCATTCTTCTCGTCCATAGTTAGGTTTTTCAGAAAACGATTTCAGAAACACAAGATCTTTTTTTTTGAAATAAAAGTTTACAGGGCTCTGATACCAATTGAAAAACGTTGCTAATGCCGTTTAAAACAAGATTAAACTGTATAAGCAACTCCGAGATGTTTGTTGAAGAAACCCTTTTCTTTTGAAAATAAAACTTATAAACAACAAGATGTGTTTACAAAAACTTATGTACGAGAGTAATCAAGACTTTGTAATCAGTTTTAAAACTAAGACAGTCTCAAAAATTCAGCACACTATAGAATGAGATGAGGAGATGAAGATAATCAGAACACACTGTTTTTAACGTGGTAAAACCTCTCCCAATAGAGGAAACATCCACGGTGACTTCTAAGTCACAAAAGTAAAAATCCACTAACAATAAATAACAGTTACAAACAATACAACATACATGCACACAAATCAACCTATTCTAAGTTTAGGAATATACCCCACTTGGTGTCCTTCTAACTTCTCATAGATCTGATTGTTAAAGATGTTCTTCCAGTTTGATAACTTCCTTTTGCTTTAGCTTCCTTGCGTCGACTCAATAATCTTTGATCTTATTCACAACACTTCCAGTGTGGTAGTGTGTTAAGTGTTTGTGATGTGATTCCTATCAACATGCATGAACTCACACACACTTAGTTTTACAGACAGTCCTAGAAAATTACATATAAAGACTATATGCTGTGATTTTCTTTTCTTTCTTTCTTACAGAACTAGAAACCTTTTTGACCTTTAAATATATCCCAGATTCCACGGATATCTTGCTTCAAAATCGGTCAAGATCTTAATCAATCTCTATTTTAAAAATATTTTTGAGATTGAAAATCTCCAAGTGTGAATCCAACTAGGTCAAGGTTAAGTTTCGTAAGAATAGAAACCATAAAATATTTACAAAACTAAATCAGTAAAGATTTTCTTAAATCGAGAAAGAAACATGCGGATCTAGTGAAATATAACATGCAAAGTGTAGATCTACAATTTCTATGAAAAAGAAATATAGATCTTCACACGAATGTTTAAGTTGGTAATAATATCACAGATCAAGAGGTTATAGCTTCAATATGAACAAACCAGTAACACCACTCTCTTTCAAACACTCAAGGTTGTGTTTGGGGTTTTGTATATACGAAGGTTTGAATCAGATTTGAAGTGTTTAGGGTTAGGGTTAGGATTTGGCTAACACAGTTTTCCCTTTCTCTCTCTTCTCTCTTTTCTTTTCTCTCTTCTCTCTCACTTCTCTCTTCTCTCTATTTTTTTCTCTCAGAAATGACGATTGCCAAAAGTCTTGAAAGGTTGAGAATTAGAGGGCTTTTATAGGAGTGGAGGAAGGTTCTGGATAGTCGAAGGCAATCAAGGGCTGAGATTAAGTCTTCCTAAAATTGACTTGATCTAAGGGTTATAAAATAGCGGTGGTTAAGTAGAATGTGATTGGTCCAAAGAGATAGCACAAGGATAGGTTTAAAACACATGCAGGCCATCGATAAGGATTGATCTAACGATCAGCAAACCACCAGGCAACCCTCTCACATAACAAACACAAATTGATACATCAGGAACGTGACAACTGTTGGCATATAAGAGGCTTGCAAACGCGCGTAAAAAATAATTACAATCAGCACCCTGAAGTCTCTAGCGCATTTACAATCTACCCAAACAAACATTCCAATGAAAAATGAAATTTTCAAAATAGCAAATTAACCCCACAAATTTTATAATCACACTTTTATTAATGAAAACATTATTTTAAAAATGTTTAAAAATTCCCAAAAAATTATTAAAACAACATTTTAAGGGGAATTTAACACACAATCAATTTTAAGCAATATATACACATGTATGCACTTCTAATGTGTGTAGTGTGATTCAATTTATACCTTCTTCGATCATTGAAGAGGATTAGAGAGAATAATTCTGAGGTTCTTTGGATTCTAGGTTAACCAATTTTGTCACTATTTCTAAATTAGTTGAACACTTATACAGTATAGACTTAAGTAAGTCAAAGGTATAAGGTGCTTCAATCTCCCCCTTTGGAAATATGAGACAAAATCTCCTTTGAGTTAGTTTAAACTCTTAGGGAACCAAAAAAAATAAAACCTAGTCCTATACAAAAGATACTATCTACCCATTTCCTAGAAAGTCAAAAATTACATAACTCAACTATTTACAAAATTTGTACACTAGAAAATGTAGACAATCAGTAGAAGAGATTCCTGCAAATATGCACACTAAGATCAAGCAGTTTAGATGAAATGTGAACAAAACATTGAACCCGTAAGACTCAAATTTCTCCCCCATTTTGTCTCAAATGGACAAAGGGTAAAAATTAAGGTCTTCAGAGTTTAATCAGCACATACCATACCTATAGAATTACGCAAATACAGAAATCAGTTATAGTCTAAAGGTTTAGTGAACATGTCTGCAAGTTGCAGATCAGCAGGCAGGTAATGGATTTCTAACTCCTTAGTTTCAACAAGTTCGCGTATAAAATGATGTCTTATCTTAATATGCTTAGTTTATGAGTGTTGAACCGGGTTTTTAGATATGTTAATAGCGCTTTGATTGTCACAATACAATTGTAACTGATCTTCTTTAATCCCATAGTCGCTTAACATTTGTTTTATCCATAACAATTGAGCACAGCAACTTCCAGCTACTATATATTCGGACTCAGCCGTAGATAAAGATGTGCAATTCTATTTTTTGCTACTCCAGCCTACTAAATTATTGCCGACATAATAACAGGCACCTGATGTACTTTTACTGTCATCAGTACACCGGCCCAATCAGCATCAGTATACCCTATGATGGTACTGCAAGTATCATTAGTGTACCTAAGTCCAAGATTAAGAGTGCCCTTTATGTACTTTATTATACATTTTACACACGATAAATGGCTCTCTTTAGGGTTATTCTGGTAACGAGCACACAAACATACAGCATACATTATATCTGGTCGTGAGGCAGTTAGATAGAGTAGGCTACCAATCATACTACGATAAAGTGTGGAATCAACTGACTTTCCATTTTCATCTTTACATAATTTAACAGTAGTACTCATAGGCGTTTTGGCAACTTTAGCATTATCTAAACCAAATTTCTTAACGAGATCTAAGGCATACTTAGTTTGAGAGACAAAAAGTCCATCAGAATTCTGTTTCACTTGAAATCCTAAGAAAAGTTGTAGCTCCCCCATAAGGGACATGTGAAACTCCTTATGCATAATAGCAGAAAAAGATTTGACTTCATATGTTGAAGTAGACCCAAAGATGATGTCGTCTACATAGACTTGGGCTATAATAATGTTTTTGTCAAAATGTTTGACAAAGAGGGTCTGGTCATTTCCTCCTCTCTTAAAACCCTTATCCAACAAAAAGTTGGAAAGGCATTCATACCAAGCTCGAGGAGCTTGTTTTAAGCCATACAAAGTCTTTTTTAGACGAAAGACATGGTCAGGGTATTTAGGGTCAATGAACCCTTTGGGTTGTTCTACATACGTTTCTTCGGATAGAATTCCATTGAGGAAGGCAGACTTGACATCCATTTGATAAAGTGTAAATTTTAAGTGACACGGTATGGCGAAAAGAAGTCGAACAGATTCAAGACGAGTGATAGGGGCAAATGTCTCGCTAAAATCTATTCCTTCTATTTGTGAGTAACCTTGAGCAACTAGTCTAGCTTTGTTTCTAAGGATTACCCCATTTTCATCAGATTTGTTCTTAAAGATCCAACGTGTGCCAATAATATTTTTGTTTTGAGGCCGCGGTACAAGATACCAGACATCGTGAATGACAAATTGTAAAAGTTCTTCCTGCATTGCAGAAATCCAGTGTGTGTCATTCAATGCTTCATTAATATTTTTTGGTTCCATAAGGGAGACGAAACATGCATAATTAGCAAAATTTCTTAACTGGGATCTAGTACGAACTGGCTCAATAGTATTACCGACCACGTTGTCAACGGGATGATCTTTAGAGACCCAGCCAGGTACTTCTGGACTCTCAATAGGTAATGAGTCATCTATTTCTGGTGAATCAGTTTTGAAATCATTTTCAGATTCAACCACAATAGGTGATTCAGATATCTTATTTTCGACAATAGTGTCGCTTACAATTACATTTATCGATTCCATAAGGGTCTTAGTACGCAGATTGTATATACGATAAGCACTACTGTTTGGGGAGTATCCTAAGAAGATGGCTTTATCACCACGCGTCTCGAATTTAGACAAATGTTCTCTGTCTTTACAGACATAACACTGACTTCCGAAAGTTCTTAGATATTTCAGATTAGGCTTCTTACCGTACCACAACTCATAAGGGGTTTGTTTAGTGTTTTTCCTAAGGTAAACCCTATTAATAATATGACATGCAGTTCTAATAGATTCTACCCAGAAATATTTGGGTAGAGATTTGGCATGCAACATGACACGTGCCATCTCTTGAAGAGTTCAGTTTTTCCTTTCGGCAACACCGTTCTGGTGAGGAGTCTTAGGGGCACTGAATTCATGTTTGTAACCATTGTAGTCACAATATTCAACTATTCCTGTGTCTATGAACTCTCCCCCTATATCGCTACGAATGCAATTGACTTGTGTGTCCTTCTCATTTTCAATTCTTAGTAAAATTTTCAAAAAATTCTGAAACGTGTCAGATTTATGTTTCAAGAAGGCAACCCAAGTGAATCGTGTGAAATCATCAACCATGACAAGGATATAACTGTGTCCACAAAGACTAACAGTTCTAGAGGGACCAATAAGGTCCATATGGATGAGATCTAAAGGTCTAGAGGTGATAATGTCTTTAACCTTTTTATGCGAAGTCTTAACTATTTTTCCTTCCTGGCAATGACCACAGACAACACTGGAAATAGGTTTAATTTTACGAATTCCTCTAACAATCTCTTGACTAGACAATCTACCAAGGATATCATAACTTAGGTGACCCATACGATTATGCCAAATTTCATTGTCATCCATTCTGACAATGTTACATGTTTCAGAACTAGTCTTGACAGTATAACAATTGTTAGGTGTTCTAAATCCGGTAATAATGCATTCACCTTTATCATTTAGAATTTTACAATTGTTCTTTGAAAAGGTAACTGTATGGTGAGAGTCACAAAATTATGATATACTTAGGAGGTTGGATTTAAGGCCTTTAACTAATAATACATTTTCGAGAGTAGGCATTCCCTCTTCTTTCAGGGTTCCTTTTCCTATGAATTGGGATGAAACTCCATCGCCAAAAACCACTTTCCCTCCAGCAAATATGGATTTGTTTAAGAGTTTGGTTTCATCTCCTGTCATATGTTTGGAGCATCCTGAATCTAAATACCAACCAGATGAAGTGTGTTCAGCTTTTAAGGCAGTGATAACAATGTTACACTTCATTTGGGTAAAAGATCATCTTTTCTAACCCAAATAGCTCTAGTTTTAATTTTGCGCAAGTTTGCCCTCATTTGATAAAATTTTCGAGAAACAGCTTTTTGTCGAAAAACATTTGGAGCTACAAACTGATTATTGTGGAAAATTTGAGCTTTTGGTTTAGGAAAGTTTGTGGTAGACTTTCTCTTAAATGAACTCTTAGTTTTGGTCTTTCTATTCCTGTAGTTAGAGTTCTTGTCAGGTTGTCTTGGAAGGACATAATGGTTACGATTTTACCTAGAATAGTTAAAGTTCTTGTAGACAGAAGTGTTGTACACAGGGGTGTTTAGACGCCTAGCATAACAACCTTCAACTGAATGACCATAAATGTCACAGTAGGAGAAATATTGATTGCTTGAGGGATTAACTTCCTTAGGAAAACTTCTAAAGATGGGTTTAACAGCATTCTGTTCAGAAGTCCTATTCCTAGGAGGGATGGTTTTAAAGGTAGATTCAGCCTTTCTGATCAAAGGACAGACGTATTTAGTCTTAAGTGTAGTCTCAACCTTAGAATTACTAGACTCTCCAATGTCTTTTTGTTGTTGCTTTTGATCAAATTCCTTTTTAATCAAATGAAAATCTGGACATGTTTCAATTGGTCTTTTTCCCCCAGACACAAACTTAATAGATTCAAGATTTGTAGTTTGTGGTTTGTTCTTAGGGAAGAATCCAATACCGGTTCTATCATCAGAATTGATCTTGGAGTCAACAACAAAGTCAGTAAAACAATTTGAATTGTTTTCAAACTTAGAATTGTTTTTGAAAACAGTAGCTGTCTTTGTTTTTGCTTCCTCCAGTTCTAATAATGTTCCCTTGTATTTCATTTCCAGGGTTTCATTAGTTTTAGTCAACTCTTTTAATTTTTGATCAAAAGTTTCAATTTCAGATTGATGAGACAGACACTGGTTAGTGTACTCTTCGGCATTCAGCTTCACAATAAGACTTAGATCATCTAATTTCTTAGTCAGGTCTCTAACAGTCTTCTCCAGTCTAGTGCCTTTTTTGAGAGTTTTAGCATACAAAGTATGAATATCTGGGAGGTCATCAGTGTCTGAGTCGCTAAGTGAAGTGTGTGTTGTGACCCCTAACGATTCAGTTTTAGTACTCACGCACCCATTTACATCGTCGTTATCGAGATCACTTTGACTCACACACATGGAACTAGAGCTAGCAACATTTTCAGATAATAGAGCATCTAGTCCAGTCAAAGCAGTATTCACACAAGCAGGAGTAGGAGCATCATTATCACACACAGGCATATCATCATTGTAAATGATCTTAGCATAAAAAGACATGCAAGGGTCAAGTCCATTTGATGACTCAAGTTCCTCTTCATCTGAGTCACTTGAATCATCCCAAGTTTTACAGACATTGGCTCTATTGTGTGTGTTGGCTTTATTCAGATTAACTCTGCAATCGTGAGCAATGTGACCTAGTTTCCCACATCTAAAACATTCAATCTTTTTAAGGTCTCTGTTAGATTTGAAGTTGTTGTCCTTAGGATGTTTGTCAAGGCCTCTCTCATGAGGTTTGGGATTAGACACGGTAGGATAATTAGGCTTGCCTTGTTTAGATGCCTGTTTGTTTCTAAATTTAACAATTTTCTTAAATTGTTTAGACATTAAGGCAATCTGATTATCTAGTTTGTCTATATCACATTCCTCATCAGAGTCACAGTTGGTCAGATTAGTCTCATGCTTAGTTATTTTAGAGGAAAAACTCAAGTTAGAGTTGGGATGTTTTCTTTGTGAATGATTTAATTGTTTCTTAAAGTCTAATTCCATTTCCACAGTCCTAAGTTTGCTACTGAGTAACTCAGGGGGTAAGGTTTTGATCACTCATTTCCTCAATAGCATACCTCTTGCTGTCAAACTTTTGTGGTAATGATATAAGAATTTTAGAAACAATCTCATTCCTATCATATGTTATACCATTAGCATGCAACTTAGTAACTATATCAATTAAGTTCATGTAAAAGTCGTCAAAAGACTCAGAGTCAGACATAATCAAAGAGTTGTACTGCTGGGTAAGCATTTGAGTTTTAGCAGCTTTAACTCTTGAGTTTCCTTCATGGGCAGTGATTAATGTGTCCCAAGCTTCCTTAGAAGTGGCACAAGATGAGATTCTCTTGAACTCATACTCATTAATAGACATAAAAATGGCATTCTTGCCTTCATTGTTATTTCGAGAAATAGTTTTCTCTTCTTGTGTAAACTCACTTAAGATTTTCTTTACCCTCTCATCACTTCCTTCAGTGGCTGGTTTAGTAGGATAAGTATATCCGTTTTCAATAATGTCCCAGACATCATCTCCTAAAGTCCCTTGGATGAAGGCAACCATTCTTACTTTCCAGTAAGCAAAGTTGTTTCCATCAAAGAGTGGAGGTCTGGACAGATTACCAAACCTTTCATTATTCTCGTCCATAGTTAGGTTTTTCAGAAAACGATTTCAGAAACACAAGATCTTTTTTTTTGAAATAAAAGTTTACAGGGCTCTGATACCAATTGAAAAACGTTGCTAATGCCATTTAAAACAAGATTAAACTGTATAAGCAACTCTGAGATGTTTGTTGAAGAAACCCTTTTCTTTTGAAAATAAAACTTATAAACAACAAGATGTGTTTACAAAAACTTATGTACGAGAGTAATCAAGACTTTGTAATCAGTTTTAAAACTAAGACAGTCTCAAAAATTCAGCACACTATAGAATGAGATGAGGAGATGAAGATAAACAGAACACACAGTTTTTAACGTGGTAAAACCTCTCCCATTAGAGGAAACATCCACGGTGACTTCTAAGTCACAAAAGTAAAAATCCACTAACAACAAATAACAATTACAAACAATACAACATACATGCACACAAATCAACTTATTCTAAGTTTAGGAATATACCCCACTTGGTGTCCTTCTAACTTCTCATAGATCTGATTGTTGATGATGTTCTTCCAGTTTGATAACTTCCTTTTGATTTAGCTTCCTTGCGTCGACTCAATAATCTTTGATCTTATTCACAACACTTCCAGTGTGGTAGTGTGTTAAGTGTTTGTGATGTGATTCCTATCAACATGCATGAACTCACACACACTTAGTTTTACAGACAGTCCTAGAAAATTACATATAAAGACTATATGTTGTGATTTTCTTTTCTTTCTTTCTTACAGAACTAGAAACCTTTTTGACCTTTAAATATATCCCAGATTCCACGGATATCTTGCTTCAAAATCGGTCAAGATCTTAATCAATCTCTGTTTTAAAAATATTTTTGAGATTGAAAATCTCCAAGTGTGAATCCAACTAGTTCAAGGTTAAGTTTTGTAAGAATAGAAACCATAAAATATTTACAAAACTAAATCAGTAAAGATTTTCTTAAATCGAGAAAGAAACATGCAGATCTAGTGAAATATAACATGCAAAGTGTAGATCTACAATTTCTATGAAAAAGAAATACAGATCTTCACACGAATGTTTAAGTTGGTAATAAGATCACAGATCAAGAGGTTACAGCTTCAATATGAACAAACCAGTAACACCACTCTCTCTCAAACACTCAAGGTTGTGTTTGGGGTTTTGTATATATGAAGGTTTGAATCAGATTTGAAGTGTTTAGGGTTAGGGTTAGGATTTGGCTAACACAGTTTTCCCTTTCTCTCTCTTCTCTCTTTTCTTTTCTCTCTTCTCTCTCACTTCTCTCTTCTCTCTATTTTTTTCTCTCAGAAATGACGACTGCCAAAAGTCTTGAAAGGTTGAGAATTAGAGGGCTTTTATAGGAGTGGATGAAGGTTCTGGATAGTCGAAGGCAATCAAGGGCTGAGATTAAGTCTTCCTAAAATTGACTTGATCTAAGGGTTATAAAATAGCGGTGGTTAAGTAGAATGTGATTGGCCCAAAGAGATAGCACAAGGATAGGTTTAAAACACATGCAGGCCATCGATAAGGATTGATCTAATGATCAGCAAACCACCAGGCAACCCTCTCACATAACAAACACAAATTGATACATCAGGAACGTGACAACTGTTGGCATATAAGAGGCCTTGCAAACGCGCGTCAAAAATAATTACAGGCAGCACCCTGAAGTCTCTAGCGCATTTATATTCTACCCAAACAAACATTCCAATGAAAAATGAAATTTTCAAAATAGCAAATTAACCCCACAAATTTTATAATCACACTTTTATTAATGAAAACATTATTTTTAAAATGTTTAAAAATTCCAAAAAAATTATTAAAACAACATTTTAATGGGAATTTAACACACAATCAATTTTAAGCAATATATACACATGTATGCACTTCTAATGTGTGTAGTGTGATTCAATTTATACCTTCTTGGATCATTGAAGAGGATTAGAGAGAATAATTCTGAGGTTCTTTGGATTCTAGGTTAACCAATTCTGTCACTATTTCCAAATTAGTTGAACACTTATACAGTATAGACTTAAGTAAGTCGAAGGTATAAGGTGCTTCAAAAACTCTTTAATCTTTTTCCATATTAAAATAACTCGGGTTAGACTTTTCTAAACACTTTTCACCAACTTTTAAACTCGAAGTCTTCCACGTCTTTACCACCTTTCATCTAAAAACCCTAGCCCCAAATTTTATCAAGACTCAACCCAATTTTTGAAGGTTCAAACGGTGTTTTCTCAAGATTGTTCAAGAATGAGTCTTTATCAATTTTCGAGAGTAGCCATCTAATCAGAATTTTCAACTGAATTTTCCTGAGACATGAATACTTTTATTCTCTCTCTTTATTATTATGCATTTTAAATATCGCCTAAACCTTGATTCACATGTTTTTCTTAAAACAAATTTTGAACCTTAATTAGGGAAAGTGAAAACAATATTGGGACTATTTTTATGAATTTTTTAAATATGAATTAAAGACTCATAATCCTTATCTGCTCATAGTAGATGCTCGATTTTGTTGATATGGGGGTAGGTTTGCATGTAGAAGAACCATAATCGCGCTATTTGAATTAAAAGGGCACTCGTGAAAGCACATAAAATTATATAGGTATGGTAAAAGAGAATTATGGTTGTGTGCACCCTAAACTTTGATGATGATGAAATTATAATTTTTGCATGAAATAAATTGTGTTAATATGAAGATAGATCGAACGAATTAAATTGAATTTAATTGTGATCATATGAGAAATTGTATAATTATTGATAAATTGGATTGTGCGACTTATCATTTTAATTATATTTATCATCGCGGGAACGACTGAATTTTATGAAGTATGCTCTCACCTTAATTTTAGGCGTACTTTCTAGATATGGGACTAGTGGGTATGCCTTAGTTGTGGTTAACACTTTCTAGGTATGAGACTGGTTAGAGTAGATTTTGTTTATGGATGGGATATTTCGGGGTGGGGCTGATTTTGGTGTCGTTCCGTTGATTTAATAACTTAGGCGCGAGACTAGGAAGAGATAAATGGTAGCAATTCATTTTATAAAATAGGGTAGGACGTACTTGCATTTTGAAGACCTCTAGGTATGGGACTAGGGATAGGTTTGGGGATTTATGCCCTATAATTGGATGAGATAATGAGAAACTAAGAAATTGAGAATTAATACCTAAGAATAATAAACGGGTATGAAAATGAATTTACGGCGCAAGTATGTGAAGGGTTGACAGAATATGAGACTACTGGCTATAGCGACGTGGGTGTCTGTTGGCGTCAAGAGTATGCACGGGCTGACTGGCTATAGTGACGTGTCGTGCGTGGAACCTCGCGAGTATGTGCAGAACTGATAGAATAAGGGTTGACTGACTATAATGAGGGGAATGGGTGTGATGTGTAGAACTTTATGCGTGCCAAGATTATGTGCACTCCCAATAAGGGGTCGACTAGCTATACCAGTGTCGCATGAATTAAAATAATTGGTTAATTAAATTAAGTAAGATAAGATTAAATTTGTAAATAATAATGCTAATGGAATAATTGGACTTACACTTTAGGGTGGATCAGTGGTATGGTAGATTGTGGTAGTTTACGTTTATTCGGATGTTAATAATTATCTTGTTTAAATTAAAATACTCTATTATAGTGATTATTATGTATAATGCTAATGTATGGGTTCACGGACCCTAATTGGGGAGAGTAGCTTGTATTCATGCGGTGGGCTCTGACCCATAGTGTTGACTAATATTTCAGGTATAGCGCTGGAGTAGCTACATAAGAGTGATTGGAGTTATTTTGGAGGTACAGATGGAGACTTATTTATTTTGGATGCTTAATTGTTTAGGAATTTACTTTCCATTCAGTCGCATTTTTATGAGACTTTATTTATGGATTTGTTGGGACACTGGGTTCCATAGTTGTTAACTATTTTATCCAGTTATTTATAGTTGGATCATTTTATTTGAGGTTATATTTTTTTGGAGTCAGATTATTTTGGAGATTAGCATGATGATGGATTTATTATTGCATGAATGGTTAATTATTAGTGGATAAAATTAATTATTATCTTGTGAAAATAATTTTTTTATATGTTTCATATCTGTCACATGCTAAGAATTGTATTTGATTTAGTAACGTCCCACGTAGTCTTGGTGGCGGCCGACACCGAAATGCATGGGGTGTTACACACTTTTCCATTTCTTTTACTTCATGGATATTAATAGATTTTCACATTACTTGTCCACTGTATCCTTTACTGAAACATTCATTAATTCATTCAAGTTAGATTGTCTTTTCACATATTCACCACATAACCCATTTCTTGACATATTCCATTTTCATTATCTTTTTCTCGAAGTCTTCCTATATCTGCATACTTTAACGGGCTCCACACCTCCGGCTATGCTACCATATGCTTTAGCAAGTGATTTAGAATCTTTCGCCCTAAGGCTCCGAGCCCTCCTTAATTATCTCGGTGTCATCCGAGTCCTTATTAATGTGTTTTAATATTTTACAAATATCCACATTATCACACTTTTTCCTTTTCTCGGTCGAAGCCGAAATCTGGGGTTTCGCCCCAACTTGTGTTAAAATCATTATATTTTGTCCTTTATACTCTTACATTGATTTTATCCTAAAATCATGTTCATTTAGGACCATTTTATGTAATGCCTTTTCCAACATCTTTATTTCATAAAAATGTTCCAATTTACGTAAAATTATCATTTTACCCATTTGTTTTTAAACTTGTCATTTCCTCCGTTGTCACAAGTGTTATTTTCCAAAACATCATTACATTACCCACACTAACTTGTTAAGTATTTTTAACTCATTAACACTTATTTAACACTTTGGAGTAACATACCTCTCAAGTTGGAAATCTCTTTATTTCATTACTTTCTTGACTACGAAAACTCCACTCTTTTACCATTTTGAGACTTCTTCATAAGAAAATGCCATTTTCCCTTTTATTTTCACATGTAGTATTAAATATCCATCACTCACATTTTCCACCCCTTTAACACATTTTAAAGACAAAATTTTTTATTTTAATTATTTCATACTTAAACCCATTAGAACCCTCATTAAACTTGTTTATATGTTCATAATCAAAGTACTGCAAGTTTATATACATGAGAATATGGATTTTAAGTCCATAAAACCTATTAAATGAGTCTAACATATGATTTGTGCAAGAAATTTCATAATATTTGCAAAAATATACTTTTTAAGGCAAAAGACATTTTTGCTTCTTCAGAACTTGAATAAATGTCCATTTATATAAAAATCCCAATCTTCACAAGAAAACTTTTAAACATTTGTTTATAAAATGTCTTTAACAAGATAAACATTCATTCAACATTTTTTTTACCATAAAAATGTTTAAAAATGAAGTTTTCTTGAAATATATTATTTTGCTCAAAACTATTGGACCTTTTGTAAACTTATTTTTACAAATCATAATAAGTAACATTCTTAAATCATATATGCATCTTACTCTCACAAATTCTAACTATAAGACCATATACTAGAGCAATAGAGTCCTAAACTTAAAGAGTAGAGTTTTTTCCACCTCAAAGAAGCTCCAAAAATGGTGGGATGAAGGTAGAAGAAGACGTAAACTTTCCACCTTCTAATATGGCCTTAAAGAGGTTGCCTAACTCCATAAATCTTACCTCCATGAATGCTCCAAGAAAAACCCATCCTCAAACTCCATTAATCTTCTACTCTTCTTCCTCAAAAACTCCCAACATCTCCAAATTTCGTAGCTTGGCTCAACCATGGTGGAAGTGGGTGTATAAGGCTTAAATATGGTGGCACAAGGTGGAGGGATAGTGGTGTAGGGTGGTTTGTGGTGGTTGGCTGAGGAGAAAATCTTAAGAGCTAGAGAAAGATATGATATGTGATTTTGGGTCTGCCATATGAGCCAAACACACATTATATAACTCCAAAAACCCTAAGTGGTTAAATTTCCCAAATGCCCTCACACCTAAAACTTTAGGCCAAGGGTAATCTAATCTTTTCTCCGACATTATGATCTGGGCCTTTGAGAAGACATGTCATCAAATTCAATGACCCACGTCATGACATCACATTAAAAATGGTAATATTTTCAAACTCAGCTCGGGTCGTTCGAACGAGATTGCTAACTCATTTGAATGACCCTTATAATGAGGTGTTCTAACGATATGTTAGAAAATGTGATGAATGGATTAGACATAAATCATTAGAAGTTTCGTTCAAATGTCGTTCCAACGTCTCATTAGAACAAGATCGACCCCTCGTTCAAATGACCTCTAATATCCTCAATCCAAACTTCGTTCCTTAAAAAATATGGTTTGATGAGAAAGAAGGCCACAAAGTTACTCATATTTGGCTTATGTTCCACCTTAATAAGCCCTAAGCCCAATTGGTCATATCAAGTCATCAAATCTTACAAGTACGATAAAATCGCGGGGGCGGGTGTTACATTCTTCCCTCCTTAGGGAATTTCGTCCTCAAAATTATTGATCCATCAGTTCCACAAACTCCTGAGATCATCAATACTTACTCTAAGTCACAAGGATCTTTTAGGGCTAAGTCATTGAAGTCCTCAATCACCAAAAGGTCATTATATTCCCTTCAACAAGGGACTGTCACCAAAGAACTCGACATGTAACATGTTGTGATTCTCACTATCAGGCTAGCCATCAAAATGTCATAACCGTCCATAAGTCTCCCTTTACTTGATAATCACGCTCGACCATTGTAATACCCCGTATTTTCGTGATATTTATTTTTGGGGATTAATTGAATTAAATGTGTATTAATTAGAAATTAAGCCGGATAAAAATATTAACGAGATGTGAGTTAGTATTTGATTATAATGTGTATACTTGGCGATATATGAATATTGGTAATATTGAAATTGTCGCGAGATTGAAATACGGTAATTTGGGAAATTTTGTTGGGACGCGCGTGACAGTCGCGTCAGGAATATAATTATTTGAATTAAAAAGTGAATTTTATTTTTATCACCCGTATGGTCATTTTGAGTGCGCCAACGCGTCCGAAAGGGTCGAAATAGTCAGAAAACACTAGTCGGGGGTTAAGTTTGGGTTTCGGGGCATTATTGGGCCATACCGGTAACTTATAGGGGCATTTTGGTAATTTCAAAAATCTGGGAATTAAAACCCACGAAAATAAGAGATAAAAATCTGACTCTTTCTTTATCCACTAAACCCACTACTTACACTAAGGGATTTAATGGGCTACGGGAGAAGTTAAGTTATAATCCCAACTTACCAAAAACCAACCACACCTCCATTGTCATCTTCCTTAGAGAAACTTGTAGAGAGAGAGAGAAGAGAATTCTGCAGAAAAGAGAGAGGGAGAACAACTTAGCCTTCAAGACTCAACATCAAATTCAGAGAAAGATTAAGGCAAGTGGTTTAATTACAATTGATTCAAAGCTATGTTCTTCCATGTTTAGGAATTATAGAATTTATCTTGGAAGATGATTTAGACCCATGAATTGGAAGTTTAAAACTATGAATTATGTTAGGGACTGCATGTAGTAACAATCTGGACGAATTATGAACTCAGAATTATGACCCTTGATGATTTAAAAACGGATTTTGGAAGAAGTTTATTAATGTTCTTGAAAGAAATAGTAATCTGGAATTCTTGATGAAGATTTGATCCATACAAAGCCCTTGAAAGATGAATTATTGGTTTTAGAACGTTATTAATGTTGTAGGATGGTTATATGATGATGCTATAACGTTATATTAGAGATTCATGCATTAAAAGTATGTTTTGGGTTGATTTGAAAACTGCAAAACGAAGCAGTCCGTAACCATACCTGGTGCAATCGATCGATCGACATTCATCAGTCAATCGATCGACCACCATAGATCGATCGAAGGAAAAGGTCGATCGATCGACCTTCCCAGAATGAGTAAAGTTTTTCCCTATTTAAATTTTAATGATGTTAACCCTTGATTAATTTTGTTGGAGACCATATGAATACCCTTAACCTTAAGGAAGACCAGTAGGCTTGGTTATGAGATTTGGACCTTAATTAGAATTCAATTTGAGGAATTATTCTAAAACTAATGAAATTCGATAAGTGAGTAAATAATTGGGTTAATAGTGTAAATTTGAATACTTTGATGAAATGAGGTTTGGGGCAGAAGTAAGGACCTTAGAATTAAAGATGTTATACATGGGAATAATAGGAACTTAATAATCTATTTTAGATAGGTTTTAAGTATAAGAAACTACGACGTGAGACGTGTCGACAGTTTAACTTTTATATTATCGGGAGACGTAAAATATACAAATTTGGAATAATGGTATAAAGATGTAGAGTATACCTTTATTAATATTGAATTATCTAAGATGTGTTAATGCTTAGTATATGATTTTTATGTGTATGACATACCTACCATACTTGCTATCACGGGAGGTTTACGTTCGCTTAGGGCCTTCTAATCCTTGTGTGCCCGGATTTAGTTTGGTACCTAGAGGACATAGTTCAAGGAGAACGACTTATTTGTGAGTTAATAAGCCCGCTGACTATGGAGCGTAGGTATGTACGTGACCATGGATATGTTGAATTATGTTCGCCTCCATTTATGTGTGTGGTGTTTATTCCAACAATTCCTGAGAGATTCAGAATTTGTAATCCTTATGTACGTGATGTACCAGGATGGATAGCAGAGTATGTGTGCACCGTAGCTTAGCCTCGGGGTGCTTGTATTGTATATATATGATGTGAATAATATACGGTTAAAGATAAAAGGAAATTGTTATGTTTAATTGTGAGTATGGTTATTGTAACATTATGAAAAGTTAAAAGGGGACATATATCAATAAATGGTTTTGTTAATAATTGGGAATCCGAGAATTAAAGTAGAACTCTCTATTAAATTGTTAAGGATGGAAATTAAACGTGAACCGAGTAGAAGTGTTATAAACGTTTTGGAATTAGATAGTTATATGAAAACACATGAATGGGTATAAGAACGTTAGGAGTGCACAGTTAGACGAGAGGTGAGTATTTCATGTGAGAGCACGTCCTAACATGTATCTTGCATTTATTGTTTTAATTATTATTAAAGCACTTGCTGTTTTTAAAATACTCTCCACATTCGGGCTCTGACCCGTTTGCTTTCAAATCTATCTTTTTGTAAAAACCATTTTTAGGTGCCCAGCCACAAGGACACCATGTTTAGGATCCATATTCAGGTGACGAGCTGTAGCGGTTTGTGGAAGTTACAGGATATTGATTATAGACGCTTCATCCATCTTGACTCTATACTCAGTATTTATCAGTTGTAGGGCATGTTGCCCATTTCTTTTAGAGGCATTTCATTTATTTCAGTTATTCAGACTTCGGGCATGTACTTAATTCAGATTTCAGACTTGTCTTATTATTTTCAGTTGTGGGATTCTTGCGAGGAGTTTTCCTCCGAACTTATTACTATTGTTGGTTATTTCATTACTTCGTTATGGTGAATGGATTCATGTTGTTTTTCCTTTATTCTTTTATTGCATGTTAATCAGACTTAACTTAAAATTTGGCAACTTACTTTTTAAATACTAGGTGGTTAGTAATCTTTAAAATGTTTTCGACAGTGATGCTATTAACTGAACCAACTTGACATTTTGTATTGATTCAATAAAGGAGTAGCTACCCGGTATTTAATTACTCGGGGTGTCACAAGTGGTATCAGAGCATCAGGTTCTAGTGTCCTTTAGGATCTATATGGCTTATTATGTTTCCGCTGAGCTTTCTTTGATATAGAGCCCTAATACTAGGAATGTTGTATTAATCTCTACTTTGGGAATTCGTACTTCCACGATTTGTTTATTTGAATGATGAACTCATCCAAATTTTCTTAAATTTTTAGATGGACCATCAAGAAGAACTAGCTAAAACGATTAAGGGAGTCAACGGACAAGCTCGACTCACACCTCAAGTATCTCCAGAGAGAATATCAACCGCTGAGTTAGCAGGTATCGTGGCACAAGCAGTTACCACTGCAGTTCTACAATACCAAGAACGCAGCATACAACTTAAAAGAGGCAAAAGACCTAGAGAGGTTAGCCAGATGCATGCGAATAAAGCTGAAAAATGTGGGAAGACCCCGAAATTGCGAGCACAAACTACCCAAGACCGAGTCAGTTCTAATCAACTACGTGGTAAGATGAAACAATTTCGAAAGGGGAATAAGGTCCCAAGTTAGCAAGGCCGACACCGTCAACAGCAGGGTCAGAAGGGGAGTAACTTCAAAGGCCGATGTTTCATATGTGGCAAACATGGCCATAAATGCCAGAATTGTCAAGATAGGGGCAGGACCCCACAGCAACAGGGTGTCCGACAGGAGTTGCAGAGGCCTATGTTTCCCACCGCCCTCCCAGCACCAGCTCAAGTACTAGCCCTAACAACTTTTCCACTAGCTCCAGTGTAGCAGGGGCAGTTACAGTACATACATATCTATAATATCAACCAAGCAGCCGCCCCACAGGCACCACCCGCGATTTGGGGTATGTTTTCTATCCACGAGAGTTTTGGGTTAAACATTGTTTGTTACTGGGATAAATCAATTGTTTTATAATTACATATTATGCGAGGACCTTAGGGTTATTAACCACAGTATTGAGCACTGTAACGTAGGTAGACTCATCACTGGGGAAATGGTTCTTTTTATATGTCGGGGAGTGGGAGTAGAGATTGGTAGATTGTTATTACCTGCAGATATGTTAGTATTAGAGATGACCGAGTATGATGCCATTATTGGTATAGATTGGCTTGTCGCGTACCGAGCCATGATTGACTGTTCCAGTAGGAGTATTATCTTTGCCATTCCCAGGCAGGAGATGTTTTTGGTGGCGATGCCTCGTTTCTAGGGAGGATCGTCCACTCATTTGTACTGTATAGAGGAGAAGACCTCTAAGGAGGTGGTTATACCACTTGATTCGATTCCGGTTGTTAGAGAGTTTGCCGATGTATTTCAGGATATACCTGGATTACCCCAGTCGAGAGAAAGACTTTGTCATAGACTTACTACCAGATACGAGACCTATAACACGTGCACCGTACCGTATAGCTCCGGCAGAGATGCGAGAGCTACGCGATCAGATTGAGCAGTTATTGGGTCAGGGGTTTATACGGAGGAATACTTCGCCGTGGGGTGCCTCTGTATTGTTTGTGAAAAAGAGAGGTGGTTCACTGAGATTGTGTGTGGACTACCGAGAATTGAACAAGATCACGATACAGAATATATCCGTTGCCTCGAATCGATGACCTGTTCGACCAGTTGAGAGGAGCTTCTTACGTCTCAAAGATTGATTTGCGATCTGGATACCATCAGTTGCGTATCAGGGAGGAGGACGTCTCGAAGACTGTGTTTTTATCGAGATATGGTTCTTACGAGTTTCGGGTTATGCCATTTAGTTTGACCAACGCTCCAGCAGCGTTTATGGACTTGATGAATAGGGTGTTCAGGGATTTCCTAGATCAGTTTGTCATTGTCTTCATCGATGATATTCTGGTCTACTCCCAGACAGAGGAGGAGCACGCCGAGCATTTGAGACAAGTTTTGCAGACGCTACGTCAGAACGAGCTGTATGCAAAATATGAGAAGTGCGGGTTTTGGCTGAAGGAGGTCCAGTTTTTGGGACATATTATTTCCGACAGGGGAATATCTGTTGATCCGGGGAAGGTATCCGCGGTGAGGGAGTGGGGACAGCCCACGACACCGACTGAGATCCGTAGTTTCTTGGGCTTAGCAGGATACTACAGGAGGTTTATTCGGGGTTTCTCCACGATAGCGGGTCCCATAACACATCTAACTTGTAAAGGTGTGCCGTTCATTTGGAGTGATGCCTGTCAGTTGGCATTCGATGAGTTGAAGGACAAGTTAACCTCAGCACCTGTGTTAGCATTGCCGAGACCGGGAGTTGAGTATCTTGTTTACACCGATGCGTCCTTACAAGGACTTGGAGGTGTACTACAGAAGGAGAGTCAGGCCACAGCTTATGCTTCCCGTAAGCTTAAGCCTCACGAGAAGAATTACCCTAACCATGACTTGGAGTTAGCGGCAGTGGTATTTGCCCTTCGTATTTGGAGACATTACCTTTTGGGGGAGAAGTTTCGATTGTTCACGGATCACAAGTCCCTACAGTACCTATTCACGCAGAAGGAGTTGAATATGCGGCAATGGAGGTGGCTTGAATTCGTGAAAGATTATCAGTTCGATATCCAGTATCACCCGGGGAAGGCTAACGTGGTGGCAGACGCATTGAGCCGTAGGCCAGTAGATAAGGTGGCAGGGGTATGGAAGGCTAAGTGGAAGGAGTTGGGACACCAGGATGCAGTGGCCCGATCATTTATGTCTGTGATGACCGTTACACCGCAAATTGTCACGAAGGTGGTAAAGGAACAGGCAAAAGATTCATTCTGTCAGGAGCAGATGGTTCGATTACTAGCAGAGGGAACCAAGTCCTATACCGTTACCTCAGACGGGGGATTACGATTCAATCAGAGATTGGTAGTTCCGGAAGGGGAAGAATTGCGGCACGAGATGATGGAAGAGTCGCACGGCTCACGGTTCGCGGTACATCCCGGTGGGGATAAAATGTACCAAGACATGAGACTTCAGTATTGGTGGAGCGGAATGAAGAGAGATATTGCCGAGTTTGTTTCTAAATGCGCCACTTTTCAGCTAGTAAAAGTGGATCATCAGAGACCGGCAGGACTACTACAGCCGTTAGAGATCCCGATGTGGATGTGGGAGAGCATATCCATGGATTTTATCACGGGGTTGCCTACGCACAGAGAGGTCACGACTCCATTTGGGTAATTGTGGACAGGTTGTCCAAAGTTGCTCATTTTCTACCCGTAAGGACAGACTACACTGCGGGACAGTATGCCCAGCTCTTTATTGCAGAGATAGTGAGACTTCACGGTGTACCCCTAAATATCGTGTCTGACAGAGACAAGATATTTGTTTCACGGTTTTGGGAAAGTTTTCAGCAAGCCATGGGCACAGAGTTGCGGTTGAGTACGGCGTACCACCCGCAGACCGTTGGCAGACCGAGCGTACAAATCAGATGTTGGAGGACATGCTACGTATGTGCACCATTGATTTTGAGGGTAGATGGGAGCAGTATCTTCCACTGGTGGAGTTTGCTTACAACAATTCCTACCAGTTCACTATTGGCATGGATCCATTTGAGGCATTGTACGGTAGACCTTGTCGTTCCCCAGCATGTTGGTTGGAGGTGGGGGACAACAAACTACTTGGGCCGAAAGTGATTCAGGATACTTCGGCAAGGATTGAATTGATATGGAGTCGCATTCGGGTAGCTCAGGATCGGCAGAAGAGCTATGCTGATGCGAAGAGATTCTTCAGGGAATTTGCAGTGGGGGATCAGGTTTTGCTCAGAGTATCTCCGATGAAGGGAATTATGCATTTCGGAAGGAAAGGGAAGTTGGCACCGAGTTATGTGGGACCATTCCCAATTATTGAACGGATTGGGCCGGTTGCGTATAGACTTGGGTTACCAGAGCATTTGCATCGGATTCATGATGTGTTTCATATTTCCTCGCTTAGGAAATATCTTAGAGACGATTTGGCTCATTCTCACATTGCTTTGGAGGACATCGATCTCCAGCCGGATAGCTCCTACGAGGAGGGGCCGATTGCTATTTTGGACCGAAGTGAGCGGAAACTGCGGTCAAAGATAGTTCCATTAGTGCGTGTTCAGTGGCGACATCTTAATGTCGAGGAGTCCACATGGGAGCGCGAGGATGAGATACACGAGCGTTATCCAGAGTTATTCTTACCAGGTACTTTCTAGTTCCGAATTTCGGGACGAAATTCAGTTATTAGGGGGGAAGTATGTAATACCCCGTATTTTCGTGATATTTATTTTTGGGGATTAAATGAATTAAATGTGTATTAATTGGAAATTAAGCCGGATAAAAATATTAACGAGATGTGAATTAGTATTTGATTATAATGTGTATACTTGGCGATATATGAATATCGGTAATATTGAAATTGTCGCGAGATTGAAATACGGCAATTTGGGAAATTTTGTTGGGACGCGCGTGACAGTTGCGTCAGGAATATAATTATTTGAATTAAAAAGTGAATTTTATTTTTATCACCCGTATGGTCATTTTGAGTGCGCCAATGCGTGCAGAAGGGTCGAAATAGTCAGAAAACACTAGTCGGGGGTTAAGTTTGGGTTCCGGGGCATTATTGGGCCATACCGGTAACTTATAGGGGCATTTTGGTAATTTCAAAAATCTGGGAATTAAAACCCACGAAAATAAGAGATAAAAATCTGAATCTTTCTTTATCCACTAAACCCACTACTTACACTAAGGGACTTAATGGGCTACGGGAGAAGTTAAGTTATAATCCCAACTTACCAAAAACCAACCACACCTCCATTGTCATCTTCCTTAGAGAAACTTGTAGAGAGAGAGAGAAGAGAATTCTGCAGAAAAGAGAGAGGGAGAACAACTTAGCCTTCAAGACTCAACATCAAATTCAGATAAAGATTAAGGCAAGTGGTTTAATTACAATTGATTCAAAGCAATGCTCTTCCATGTTTAGGAATTATCGAATTTATCTTGGAAGATGATTTAGACCCATGAATTGGAAGTTTAAAACTATGAATTATGTTAGGGACTGCATGTAGTAACAATCTGGACGAATTATGAACTCAGAATTATGACCCTTGATGATTTAAAAACGGATTTTGGAAGAAGTTTATTAATGTTCTTGAAAGAAATAGTAATCTGGAATTCTTGATGAAGATTCGATCCATACAAAGCCCTTGAAAGATGAATTATTGGTTTTAGAACGTTATTAATGTTGTAGGATGGTTATATGATGATGCTATAACGTTATATTAGAGATTCATGCATTAAAAGTATGTTTTGGGTTGATTTGAAAACTGCAAAACGAAGCAGTCCGTAACCATACCTGGTGCAATCGATCGATCGACATTCATGAGTCGATCGATCGACCACCATAGATCGATCGAAGGAAAAGGTCGATCGATCGACCTTCCCAGAATGAGTAAAGTTTTTCCCTATTTAAATTTTAATGATGTTAACCCTTGATTAATTTTGTTGGAGACCATATGGATACCCTTAACCTTAAGGAAGACCAGTAGGCTTGGTTATGAGATTTGGACCTTAATTAGAATTCAATTTGAGGAATTATTCTAAAACTAATGAAATTCGATAAGTGAGTAAATAATTGGGTTAATAGTGTAAATTTGAATACTTTGATGAAATGAGGTTTAGGGCAGAAGTAAGGACCTTAGAATTAAAGATGCTATACATGGGAATAATAGGAACTTAATAATCTATTTTAGATAGGTTTTAAGTATAAGAAACTACGACGTGAGACGTGTCGACAGTTTAACTTTTATATTATCGGGAGACGTAAAATATACAAATTTGGAATAATGGTATAAAGATGTAGAGTATACCTTTATTAATATTGAATTATCTAAGATGTGTGAATGCTTAGTATATGATTTTTATGTGTATGACATACCTACCATACTTGCTATCACGAGAGGTTTACGTTCGCTTAGGGCCTTCTAATCCTTGTGTGCCCGGATTTAGTTTGGTACCTAGAGGACATAGTTCAAGGATAACGACTTATTTGTGAGTTAATAAGCCCGCTGACTATGGAGCGTAGGTATGTACGTGACCATGGATATGTTGAATTATGTTCGCCTCCATTTATGTGTGTGGTGTTTATTCCAACAATTCCTGAGAGATTCGGAATTTGTAATCCTTATGTACGTGATGTACCGGGATGGATAGCAGAGTATGTGTGCACCGTAGCTTAGCCTCGGGGTGCTTGTATTGTATATATATGATGTGAATAATATACGGTTAAAGATAAAGGGAAATTGTTATGTTTAATTGTGAGTATGGTTATTGTAACATTATGAAAAGATAAAAGGGGACAAATATCAATAAATGGTTTTGTTAATAATTAGGAATCCGAGAATTAAAGTAGAACTCTCTATTAAATTGTTAAGGTTGGAAATTAAACGTGAACCGAGTAGAAGTGTTAGAAACTTCTTGGAATTAGATAGTTATATGAAAACACATGAATGGGTATAAGAACGTTGGGAGTGCACAGTTAGACGAGAGGTGAGTATTTCATGTGAGAGCACGTCCTAGCATGTATCTTGCATTTATTGTTTTAATTATTATTAAAGCACTTGCTGTTTTTAAAATACTCTCCACATTCGGGCTCTGACCCGTTTTCTTTCAAATCCATCTTTTTGTAAAAACCATTTTTAGGTGCCCAGCCACATGGACACCATGTTTATGATCCTCATTCAGGTGACGAGCTGTAGCGGTTTGTGGAAGTTACAGGACATTGATTATAGACGCTTCATCCATCTTGACTCTATACTCAGTATTTATCAGTTGTAGGGCATGTCGCCCATTTCTTTTAGAGGCATTTCATTTATTTCAGTTATTCAGACTTCGGGCATGTACTTAATTCAGATTTCAGACTTGTCTTATTATTTTCAGTTGTGGGATTCTTGCGAGGAGTTTTCCTCCGGACTTATTACTATTGTTGGTTATTTCATTACTTCGTTATGGTGAATGGATTCATGTTGTTTTTCCTTTATTCTTTTATTGCATGTTAATCAGACTTAACTTAAAATTTGGCAACTTACTTTTTAAATACTAGGTGGTTAGTAATGTTTAAAATGTTTTCGACAGTGATGCTATTAACTGAACCAACTTGACATTTTGTATTGATTCAATAAAGGAGTAGCTACCCGGTATTTAATTAGTCGGGGTGTCACAACCATGTCCTAAGGCTTATTTACTAGCACTTAAGCATACCGACGGGAAGACATTCTCTAGAGACTGACACTCACCCAAGAAAAAATGACACGTAAATAACCATCCAATTCATTATCGTAAAGTGTTTCAATTCCTGGTATTACCTATCCTGGGACTGTTCAAATTCTCGAGTCTTTATGACTAAGAACATTCACTAAAACTATATACTAACCTCGCATTGCAAGTCCTCACATTAGGGGGGGGGGGAGGATGGCGACATGCTACTAAGTTCCAAATCATGCATCCAACCAATACTCTCTCATAGGGCCCTTCTATGAACCTAGGGTCACTTTAGGTGTATTACTAAAGAACACACGCCTTGGCATTAAACCGATCTACCTACCAAGGAAAACAACACTTAGTGTTATGTTTCCTTGAGTTTTAACACTATATGAAGTCCTCAAGTTATCATCCTGCTCTTTACAACCAGAGCCATTGATTCTTATACCAACCAATAATAAGGTCGCTAATTTTAAGACAAACGGATACTATAAGCAGACTGTGTGGCCAAAAGCGCAGTCACCCGTACACAAAAATTTATTCAATAGCAAGGACACCTTAGACAAGGGCTCACCCAGTTACCGAGTTACATTGACCATGCCAGGTTCAACCGCACTCTACTGGGAAAAATCACACTTTAACATAACATGGTACAAATCTGAGCTACCGCAGCCGTGGGAACACAACCCTCGATCACCAAAATCGTAAGGAACACAAGGAATCCGAAAGAATTAATAGCCATCTCGGAAAGATCCCATTTTTAATCAACGAACTACAGTTTACGAAAAGAGGACCAACGCCACACATTTTGAAATATGTGACTCCTACCATACATTCTCATTAGGTACTAACCTAGTCACATGCCCCGGCTCGGGTCACTAACTGTGATGAATTGGATCCTAACCCATCCATCTCTAACACGAAAGGAATATACAGACCTATTGTCCTTTGGGAAGTCAAACAATGGGCTTCCCTTGTTAGAGGTAAGGCTTTCCGTTCACCTCCTTGACATATAGGAGACATTCTAGTTGGTGAATGACTAATGCATTCATTAAACCCGACCTTGTCCACCTCTCTAGTAGCATTGCGACCAACCTAATACACTTAGGTCATTATCGACATTATCGTACCCAGATCGTGTCCCAAATTCTCCTTAGGAAGTACCTTGTTAAGAGAAACATACACATCGTAGTAACATTTACCTACACGAGGTTATCGTAGAGCTTATCTCCAGGTTGTACCCAAACTGAATTTACATGATGGCCCCATCGGTCGACATTAGTATTCTAAGGGTAGTAAGTACCATACATGATTATATCTCCTAATATGTACCGGTTTGGCAAGACGTGCTAAGAACTAGTCCCTTTGTTGTTAGGGTTATTATAAATTATGTTGTCGATACATGCCGATACCCTAATCGTGCTTTGATATCCCTCTTCGGGTGACATTTTCAAGTCTCTAAAATGACATCATCAATCTGAGTCCGAATGCATTTCCTAATAATCCTCAAAATCAAGTGTTACACTGCCTACACTAGTCGTCCCATGACACCCGAGCATTATTCCCACTCACAACATAAGCTTATAATTTCTCTTAGAGGCTACATCACCCATCTATGACGATTCGAATGATAATACCCAACACGTATATTATTTGACTCTTTTAAGCCTTAACCAAAAACCTAAGATTATCACATGAACCTCAATACCAACATCAATCGGACACTTGCACTCCATAACACCGAACTTAAATAGTTCCCTATGGACACCAATCACACCACAACATAATTGTCATCGATGACCTGTTGATATCTCATCACCTACGATCCTTTCGTAGTAGGTACGCTCCATAAAATTTTCAATATCCATATAATAACTATCAAGTTCTCACTAATATACTAGTCTACAGGCCTTTACGCATGTCGCACTTTATCTTTTGAACACCTCAAGGCATCATAACAGGTCAACTATTTCCCTTTTGTCTGAAACACCGACATAAGTCTAACCTATGACTCTCTTCTTGAGATTAAACAAGGCTATGAAGACTTTTTCCCGAATAGTTGAAGCCCTAGACCGAACATCAAACCTTGGACTGATACTACTAAGGATATCTGGCATGATACAAGATGTCGTATACACCCTATAAGGCTCTAAGTCTACATCTGACATCACTAGAGATCCTATTCCTCAAGTTTGCATCATATTTTCTAAAACCTATCATGGAAGATTGTCTAGAGTTCACTCCTAAGTCACTTTAACCATCATTGTTTCATTCATAACATATTTACCACAATTTGATCGTAACTCTTGTCATATCTTGCGAGGGACCACTTCTAATAACCATACGCCAAGGCACTTACTTACAACATTAGTATCTCACCTACTCAGACGGAGTACACATCCTTAAATTTTAACCAATACGGTTCCTCGTGACTATCGAATAATCAATTATCTACGACATGACACTAACCTAAGGATCGTGTTTACCTAATGACATCGTCGACACTAATTACCCTAAAGTACCTAACCAAGGAACTTATTACATCCCTAATTTCTATAGTTGATTTTACACAATCCATGTCCGTAACTCAATGGATGTGATTTTGCTCTATTAACATCTTAATAGACCTATCACATCATCAAGGGGTTACGCACAAGCACTTCACACTAAAAACCGTGGCGTCGACACCATTGTCTCACATAGACACTCGTAAATAACTAACACATCTAATCAAAAGCACGAAAGACATTAATGATAACTAACTTGGTCGCATGCCTCTTGTCAATGAATTACCTATCATGATAATCTCTTTGACTTCACTATAGAGAACATGAATTGAGACCGTCACTAATCAAGTGTGACCGGTCCAAAACTAACACCGACATCGAAAGATCCACTAATGACCTCACCACGTCACTCCCAAAAGTAACCATAAACCTAGAGCTCTGAAACCATTTGTAACACCTCGACCTGGATTTATGGGTTATCCGTGGTCAACTCAGTTCAACCCGAGCATCAGGTGTGAAGTGCAATATATAACCTAAATAATGTTTCTAGACCAATTTTATTTAATTAACATTTCACTTATTTAGCATGCGATTTTCATTTAAATCAAGCTACGTGAAGGACCCGTGGGAAGCGTCGCCGAAATCCAAGCATACAGGGATACTAATGTAAAATAAAAAGGGGACTTACCTGTACAACGCTCTTAAAATACGAAACCACACCCAACTTGCCGTAACAAAGATAAGGGAATGAGTCGAATGCCTAGTGAAAATATACAATGATGAAATATAGAATCGAATGATAGAAAAGAGACACTAACACATTATATCTACATGCACATGCAACTACCGCGCACACAGACACACACATGCGCGCACACACACACACACAAATATACATATACATATTCTTATATATATATATATATATATATATATATATATATATATATATATATACACACACTTACATGCATGAAACCGTTTTTATTCCAAAAACGTTACTTATTTTGATTAATTCACCTTAATCTTATAAATAACCTCGTCTTACTTGACTTGATATTTATTTCTTGATTTAGCACACTCGTTTAAATACTTTAAACAAATACCCTTTGTTTAAGGAAAATAATTTTTGTCATCGAAATTACCCCTTTGCTCATACCAAATTTACCTTATTATTTTTTTTATTGAAAATCACCTTTCAACACACGCAAATACCGTGTTAAGAAATACTTATCTTTGAAAGCCTTTCATAAACACACTCTTGTGTTGATTATGGGTTAAACCTCTTCAGGTTTCTTAATTACCCATTTAATCACTTCACTTTACCATTCTTTTTACATCACGGGCATTAATCAAATTTCATATTTACTTATTCACGTTACCCTTTACCAAAATATTTATTAATTCACTTAAGTTGGGTTGTCTTTCTCATATTCACCACAAAACTCATTTCTTGAAATGTTCCACCTTTTATTATATTTTTTTTCATAATCTTCTAATATTCGCATACTTTAATGGGCTCCACACGGCTAGCAAGGCTACAAGTCAGTGATTTTGGGTCTTTCACCCCAGGGCTTCGAGCCCTCCTTAATTATTTCTGGTGTCATTCGAGTCCTTATTAATTTGTTTTAACATTTTTGAAATGTCCACATTACCACACTTTCCTTTGTCGGCCAAAGCCAAAATTCGAGTTTCACCTCAACTTGTGTTAAAATTATCATTTCTTATCCTTTATACTCTTGCATTGATTTTAGCCCCAAATCATGTTCATTTAGTAGCATTTTGTGTAACACCTTTTCCAACATCTTTATTTCATAAAAATGTTCCTCTTTACGTAAAATTACCATTTTACCTATTTAATTGCAAACTCGTAAATTCTTCTATTTTCACAATTGTTAGTTCCCAAAATATCATTAAGTTATCCACACTAACTTCTTAAGTGTTTTTAACTCATTAACACTCATTTAAAACTTTGGAGTAACATACCTCTCAAGTTGGAAATCTCTTTATTCTATTACTATTTTTACTAAGAAAGTTCCATTATTTTACCATTTTGAGACTTCTTCACAAGAAAATGCCATTTTTTTCTTTTATTTTCACATGTAGTCTTAAATATCCATCTATCACATTTCCCCCCCTTTAACACACTTTAAAGATTGAAAATTTTATTTTCTTTATTTTTTGCTTAAACCCATTACAAGCCTCATTAAACTTGTTTATATGTTCATTATCAAAGTACTACAAGTTTATATACATAAGAATATAGATTTGAAGTCCAAAAATCCTAATAAATGGGTCTAACATACGATTTGTTCTCAAAATTTCATATTGTTTGCATAAACATAATTTTCAAGGCAAGAGACATTTTTGTTTCTTCAAAAATTGAATAAATGTACATTTATATAAACCCTCTAAGTTTTCACAAGAAAACTTTTAAACATTTGTTTATAAAATGTCTTTAACAAGATAAACATTCCTTTAACATTTTTATTCCATAAAAATGTTTAAACACCAAGTTTTCTTGAAGAATATCATTTTGCTAAAAAATATTGGACCTTTTGTAAACCCATTTGCACAAATCATAAGAAGTAACATTCTTAAATCATATATGCATTTTAGGCTACAAATTCTATCTACAAGACCAAATATTGGAGCAATAAAGTCTTAAACTTAAAGAGTAGAGTTTTTTCCACCTCAAAGAAACTTAAAAAATGGTAAGATGATGGTAGAAGAATATGGTAACCTCCCAACTCATAAGGAGGCCTTAAAGGGGTTACCTAACCCCACAAAGCTTGACTTTATGAATGCTCCAAGCAAAACCCCCATCAAACTCCATTAATCTTATACTATTCTTCCTCAAAAACTCCGAATAACATCTCCAAATTTTTTAGCCTTGCTCAACTATGGTGGAAGTGGGTGTATAAGGCTTAAATATGGTGGAATAATTGTAAAATATGGTTGCAAAAGGAGGAGGGATGGTGGTGTAGGGTGATTATGTGGTGGTTGGTGGAGGAGAAGCTCTCAAGAGCTAGAGAGAGAGTGGAGATCAGATTTTGTGCTTCCCAAATGAAACAAACACACATTATATACCTCCAAAAATCCTAAGTGGTTAAATTTTCCAAATGACCTCTGTAGACACCACATTCTAGGACCCCCCAAGTCTCTCCTTAGGTCCCTAGCACTTCCCCATTCAACACAAACCCCAGGTCATACTCTAAGTACTGATCTAGAGGCCATCGGGCTTTCCGAGGCCTCGTTTGACTCCTGCCAACTTCATCGTCAGAGAGAAAGCTCAATGAATCTTAGAAGAGATCTGAATAACCTGTCCAAAGTCCTGCCTCAAGCATGAATTGACATAACGGTTCAGATGAACAAAATATTTTACTACCGAAAAGCGATCTAGAGGCCACCGGGCACTCTCGAACTCCAATTTGACCCAAATCAACTTGAACGTTAGAGTGAGAGCTGAATGAATCTTTGAAAAGAACTACAACCCCTTTCTAACAGTCCACCTCATGCATAAAATGTCATAACCGTTTTCACAAACATTTTGTTTTCCCCCAAAAACTGATCCGGAGGCCACCGGGTGCTCCAGGGCTCCGTTTGACCAATGATCCTCCCCATGTACCCATTCCAATGATCCTCCCCATGTGTGAATAAGCCTTATGTTATGGACGAACGATCCGTTTTACTCCAAAAGTTCATCAAGAACTTTCGGGCCCCGTTTCTCCAAACTCAACTCTCCAAACTGTGCAAAGCTCTTTGGAACATAGAAGTGCCTCACATATCATTTCCAATGGTCTTCCTCGTGCACGATTCAGACTTATAGTTTGGATGAACGATCCATTACCGTTCGACGATCTCTTATCCAAAGGACCAATGGGCGCTTCCAAATCCCGTTTGACCCAAAGTCAACTACTTGACTCGGGAGCAGACCGAAGGATTCTCAAAGGTTTCTGAATTAAATTTCTAATGGTATATCCCAGGCGTGATTTGGATCTATGGATTGCATTTTATGATCATTTTTCCAAAATAATCTGCACGAGACTGCCAATTGGTAGGTCTATTTACCTGCCTATCGACAATGTGTCTAGGGTCACCTACCCATTGGAAGGTCAAGGGCTATACCTATCTCCAATACCCCTACCCTATTTAAGAAGATCATGAGCTCACTTCCAAGGAACCACGTAGAACCATCAATTTCAGCGATCACAGTAACATCTTCTGCATTCAATGAAGTTCCTTAATGTGAAATTCTTCTCCACCTTTCATTCCCATCACTTTCATACCCAATTTAGCAAAAATATCCTTCTCTCTCATCCTACATTCATCCCAACTTGCAAGGAAGCTCATCAAGGATCAAAGTCAAGCTTCAAGTCTCCAAAGAAGGTCCAAACATCCTCTTCTCTCTTTAAATTTCTTTATTTTTTCATTAGTTATACAAATTCTTAATTTATCTTTTACTTTATATCATACACATTAATATCTCATATTTTATTAGTTATCTTAGACAAAATTTATTTTCTATGAAAAATTCAAAACAAAGAAAAAGTGGGTTACACCTATAAATTCCGATGGGATTCTTCATCACATTTTCTGAAAAATTAATAATAACTTTTTCACACAAACACATGTAATAATCTCCTGTTTAAATCTATGGGATAAACCCCACCCTCATGTCGCATGCGATCTATGTGGACTTTGATGCCTTTATAGGTTACGTAGGCTTTTCGAGCGAAAACCCGATACTCGAGTCGTACTTTCATATTTTCATCTTTTTCCTATTTTATCCATATATTATTCATCTATACCATACTTGTGAGTCATATTTACGTCTTATCTAACATATATTATTGTTTCTTCCTAACGATCAATAGCTCGATATGCTCACACATCATATTTTTCTAATCATTATTTTAGGAACATTCTTATTGATGTCCTCACTCCATTATTTCCATGATGAGAGTCGAGAAAATCCGATCTCCACTTATATATACACGCACACACACTTCAAGGAAAAATTGAGGAAAAAATTAACACAAGCTCATGAGATATCGAAAAGGGCGGTATGGGTGCCTAACACCTTCCCATTTCGTAACATAGCCCCCGAATCTTTGAACTATTTGTTTCATAAGTATCAGTTTCTATTTGATGCCGCTCTCTCGAGGCAGCGACATGCTCTTTTGCCTGTTTTATGCAAAATAGGCTGGTGACTCTATCTCTTTACATTATCCCACATCGACGACGACCGAAGCACCCCATTTTAGTAGTGATGGGGCGCAAGACACTTATCCTTCCCTCTTCCCCCGAAGCATGCCCTGGTGGAGAGGGGGAAGAATATCAGGGATGGCCACAATGGTGACACTGTTGGGGACTGACTTGTCATAAGAGAGCTAGACTCTATTTGCATGGGTGTTATCATTTTCTGCTTTTGTGCATATGCACCTACATGTATGTTTCCTTTTTTTTCCCTCTATTATTTCTTATATATATTTCCCTCATGCTTATATCACTCCTCATTCACACACTTATAAATACTCGTATGTACACCTCACACTACTTATATTTGTCTATAAGTCCACTTATATCAACATGTTGCACACACCAGTTAGAATATCCATGCTTAGGTGTCACTAGCACATACCTCAACTTATCACACCTATCCATGCACACTTATCACATATCACTTTTAGTTGATCCATTCTTAGGTTCACTACCACATACTCACTTGTAGATATTCACACATCACACACATCCATGATTAGTGTAATCTTCACGCTTCATGCTAGATTTACTTTCATGATACTTGTACATTCTTCCTTATTAGTATAATGCTCATTATGCTAAATCATATAATCTTCCATAATATACTAATAAAGAATCATGCATTTTGCACATTACATCACCAAGAGCATGGCTACTGACCAAATTTTATCCCGTACTAGAGGGTTACTTTGTGATGGACGCTGGTTCTGTAGGTCACAGTTATCCTAAGAAATATGACTCTCACCTTCCATTGGCCAAGTACCTTTAACGTATTCGAACAGTTCCCCCCGCATCGTGCCGCTTGATAGAAGTCATGACGGAAGGTATATAGCAAGGAAATAGTTCACGTACGTTGAGTATATAGAATTTGTTCTCACACATATTATCCCCATGAGGTATATAGTGAGGCAATTCATGTACACTCAGTTATATCAAATGGATTGTCCATATATACCGATTGCCCTCAAAATCAAGGCGCATATCGTGGAAATCATGCCAAGGGGGAACCTTTCCACTAACCCAACAACTACATACCCTCATATAGGCATCAAACCTAGGGCACTCATATTTAGTTTATCGGTTACTACCCGAAACTCTGCCAAAATGCTGGGTCGGCATACCGCTCAAATTTTTGCGCAATTTCATCTTTTTCTAAATGAGACCCTGGTAACAAGTCAAACCATGTTTTACATATTTTTTAAACCCAATTCTCCCAGGCTCAGGTCTTGTTCGACATTTCTTTTTTCATTTAGGTAAACCTAATACAAGTGAAAACATAATAAATAATAATCATGCTGAGACCCTTCTCTCTTTTTTCCTCCTTCCATACCAAAAGTGTCAAAAACATTTTCCCCCTCTTTTATCACAATACCAAAAATATTTTTCTTCCTTTTATCATAACTGTCAAAAATATTTTTCTCTCCTTTTGTCAAAAAAAAAAATATACCAAAAATATTTTGTCCTTCCCTTTCCAAAAAAAAATGTCAAAAATATTTTCCTCTTTCCTAATAAAAGATTTTTCCTTCTCTCTTTCAAAAATAAATTCAAATCATTTTCCTTCTCAGGTCAATCGTATACCCGACCCTTGACCTGCCTCCCTATTGACTTCGATCTTCCGTCGAACTTCCTCGAAACTCCATTAGCTCTCTCGCCACTTCCTACGACTTCGGAATCCACCTTCACCAGCTCCTATGGAGAATGCAAATCCTGTACCGAATATGAAGCCTGATTGGATAACGGTCCAAGTCCAACTTATGGCTAAGATTGACAACCTTCAAATCGAACTAGGTCCCTATTCCTAAAGATCCTTAGGTCCTCTTTCCTCGTGCTATGGTCCACTCGTACCTGAGCCTATTTGGGTCCCAAAAGAATATCAGCATGCTCCACGTTCCCTGCCTGCCAATGGGCCACGGCTAGCTCAAATCCTTATGCCGAATCTCTCCCAGCTAGGGGATGACCTACCAGTACATGTTGATCCGAAGGAAGAAGATTTGAATAAGGTAAAGCAGTACTTGATCGACAGAAAGTCGTGCTAGTCCGGTCAGAAAAGAATACATCTAGCCATATAATCCCCTCTCTAAGGTCTACCAAGCCCCATTAAGCCAAAATCTCATCAAGACTTTGGACCCTCATCCATTACCAAACCCACTTCACAAAAATTTCAAACTCGAGGCCCATTGTGATTTCCATTAAAATTCCATCCATACCACTAATCAGTGCTTTCATCTCTAGAATGCAATCAAATGTGTGATTAACCGGGGTGTCATCGCCCCACCATCCAATCCTAAACCCAACACCCCTCATAATCCACTCCCAAATCATGAAAATGCCATCTTCCTAGGAAATGATCCAAAATTTGACACATTTACCCAAATTATACCTAGTAAATCGCCCAGTATACCCATATCTTAACCTAAACCCCTGAAAGTTTGCCCATATTTTCTTTTACACCCTACCTTTTTTGTCGACCAAGCTCTGTCACTCCCCACAAGAGTATGCATTACCGTTCATACTATTCTAGACGGATAGATATGGAATTGCCAGCAGCATCGAACCAACTCCTAGAGTTAATGATGAAATTACCTTCTGAAATGACCATTAACTGCTAGAAGTTCAGCATACTATTCTTAGAAGATCATAAGTGGGATCGAGAGTCAGATAATTGGGTGCTACTCAATGACGAAGTCAGTTTAGATAATGCAGTCCAGATTATGGCAGACACGTTCCGACAGGTCGATGAGATTTTCATTATGTCCGAGCTACTTGACGCTTTGAAGCTACAAGGGTGGTTGGTCCCTTCACTTATGCATCTCCCCGTTGAGTGGGATGACCTATATAAAGAAGTCATGGAAGTTATGAAACGCATTGACTTTTCATGGAAAGACGACATCGTTACCACCGGATGGGGGGACAAGTTGGATAGTGTCGATGAAGAACCAAGCTAAGAAATGTTAGTCAAGTAATCAACGTATCTGGGATGATATATTTTGATGATTTTCTAGGGGAATTCAACAAAGTGGCTGTATAGCCCGAAGTAGATGAAGAAATGGGATTTATATTCTTCCCTTCCTCCGTGAACTATATGACAAGATCTGAGAGGAACTACCAGAGTCCGAATCCTCAGTTAACAGGGGTAGATAAAGGAAAGGGAGTCGTAGGGGAACACCCCACACCAGAAATGACCATATAAGAGAGCAAGATCCTCGACCAATTGAATAAAACTCAAGCTAACATCACTTTATGGGGGCTCTACATGTCTTCCTAGATGCACCGAAATGCGTTGATAAAATTTCTCACTAGGCCGACAGTCCCTCCTTCCACCACGCCAGAAGAAGCTATGAGTCTGGTCGGATCCTTAAACTCTACTAGATTGCTTTCCTTATCTGAAGTAGAAATCCGAAAGTTTGGCCCTAATCATAACAATGCCCTTAACATCTCTATTGAGGTAATGGGGAAGATAGTCCTACTCTCACCCGTCGATAATGGATCAACACTGAATGTTTGTCCGTTAAGAACCTTCAACTGCTTTGGTCTAAAAGTAAACGACCTTACTCCAACTTTCGTCGTATTGCATGCCTAGTACAATAGTCACCGAGAGGTGATGGGATCCATAACACTCATAATAGGTGATGGCCCTATCAATCCTGTTACCGAGTTCCAAGTTATCGACATATTTTCTTATTTCAGCCTATTGCTTGGTAGACCGTGGCTTCACAACATCAATGGGGTATTTTCCTTTCTCCATCAGAAAGTGAAGTTCTTCGCTAAAGAGAAGGTCATCACCATATTAGGTGATGATGATAATACTGAGAATGCAAGCACTAGTAACCCGGTACTAAAAATACAGCATGTGGTGAATGACATGCTTCTGTCTGGCTTCTGAGTCAAACCACTTCCACTCCCAGCAGGGGATGATTTTAAAGACTGAGTCTATCCAGAGAACACCCCTCACAGAAATGTCAACGTGATACAAATGTTCAAGAATATTCACTTCATGCCTAGACTAGGGTTAGGATGGGGACAATAGGGGATAATGGAACTCATAGTCTTGAAGAGGGACTTTCCTCCATATGGCATGGATTATCAACCATCAACAGAGGAACTCAGAATGCCCCACCAACCTCGGTTAAAGAGAAGTTTAGAAAGTGCTAATACTGTCTCAAGGGATTCTTTGAATGGGAGATTCATCAAAGAGGGTGAAAATTTTCCTTTCTGTGGCTTCCCCGAACCATGGTATGATCATGTGGACAAGAAGATGAAGCCATGAATAGAGGTCTTCTTTCAAGACAGATACTCTTGGGTTAAAGACTCTCAGCATCATGCGCAACCTCTCATTGAGAAAGCTATATCCGTTACTGAGGTTTCTGAGGGAAGTGACTCCAAATACTCATTCAATTTGCAAACACTGGGGCTGACACTCTGTATGATCCACTCAAGCTCTACGCCATCGGACCCATCCACTCTGATCAAGGTCATTAATGAACCCCACATTAACTGAAATTCTATACCATTTCCACCCATTAAAATGCAACCCACCCAGATGTTTATCCTATTTCTTCATTTTTTGTTGTTCCTCCATTTTTTTATAACAATGTAATCAAGACCTCCTTTGGCGAGGTTCTCAATGCTATTTTTCCCGATAATGAAATAAATGAAGATTTGAGTATCTTTTTTTTCCTTACATTAATTGTCTTGATTCTAATCAAACTATTAATGATGATGATTTTACAAATTAATAATTTTTAACTCATCTTAATAAGGTTAATAACAAAAACATAACCGTGTTCAAATTAATGAGGATGAAACTGTTGTTATCAATCTCGTCTCTTGTAGCCAACTGCATGAGATTAGGATAGGGCCAACCCTTGATGAGCATGAGTGAGCGCAACTCGAAGAACTATTGAAGGAATTTATGGACGTTTTCACACAGTCTTACGAGGACATGTCCAACATTGATCCCAAGATCGCTCATCACGAGATTCCAACTCCCCGAATGCAAACTAGTCAAATAGAAACTACGAAAGCTCCACACCGAATGGTCGTTCAAAGTTAAGGAAGAAGTGGTCAAACTGTTGATTGTAGGCTTAATATGGGTAATCGAATATCCCACATGGTCAGATAATATTGTACCCATTCCAAAATTAGGAGGAAAGGTCCGCATGTGTGTTGATTATCGGGATTTGAACAAAGCCTCTCCAAAAGACTATCACCCACTGCCCAATATTAGCATGATTGTGGACAACATGACCAGTCATGCTCTCAAATGATTCATCGATGGGTATGACGGATATAATCTGATCAAGATCCACCCTGACCATCAAGGAAAAACCATATTCATCAGCCATTGTGAAACTTTCTATTACACAGTTATGCCATTTGGTCTTAAAAATGAAGGGTCTACCTACCAAAGGGCTTCCATAACCATGTTTTATGATCTGATACATAAAAGAGGTTGATGTCTACATGGATGATGTGATCATTAAATACAAAATGCGGGAAGGTCACGTTCCCTCACTTTAAAAGTTTTTCAAATGACTGTGGCGATACCAGATGAGCATTAACCCACATAAATGTGTCTTCGACATCACCAAAATAAATATTTGGGGATTCATGGTTAGCGAAAAGGGAATTAAAGCAGACCCATCCAAATAGAAAGACATACTCAAAATTCCACCACCCCCAACGGAGAAGGAAGTCCTGGGATTCTTAGGGAAATTACAGTATATCAGCCGATTCATCAACCAGTTGAATTCTATTTGTGAACCCATCTTTAAACTCCTACGAAAGGATTCAACCAAAGTATATAATGAAGATTATCAGGAAGCCTTTGACAAAATCAAGCAATATCTAACCCGACCTCTGATACTCAGCCACCGCAACCTGATCTCTTTCTACTCCTATACTTGATTGTAACAGACACCGCAGTGGGGCTTTGCTAGCCCAATACCTTGAAGAAAACTGCAAAGAAAGGGCCATCTACTATGACAGTAGCAAGTAGGTCGGATATGAAATCAACTACACTACCTTGGAGAAAACATGGATCGTCCTTATCTGGGTAACTCAGATTTTACAGTCCTGTATGCTCACTTTTCCCATCAGACTTGTGTCCCAGATAGATCCTATCAAATACCTGCTTGAGAAACTTCCCCTGTCTAGATAAATCGTCCGATGGTTGATGCTTCTAGCTGAGTTTGATATTGTGTATGTTACGCAAAAATCCATGAAAGGGAGAGCCATCTTCGATTACTTTGCTAACTACCCTATAAAAGAAGCCGACGTTGGGATCTCCGAGTTTCCATATGAAAATATCTGTCGCACCTCTCAGGAAGACCTCCGGTGGTAAATATTCTTTGATGGCGCTACCAATAAAAAAGATATGGCATTGGGATACTCCTGATCACCCCTAATGACTTCCACACTTCCATTGCCATCAAGCTAGATTTTCCCTACACCAACAACATGAACGAATATGAGGCATGCACCGTAGGCCTCAAAGTCGCGCTCAAGAAAGGAATCCAATGCCTAGAAGTTTACGGGTATTCTACTCTTATCATCAACCAAGTCTTTAAAAGATGGCTTTAGAAGATGGAAAGTCAAATACGAAAAGCCCTTACCCTTCCATGCCCACCTAGAGGAGCTGGCCTCCCTGTTATGAGATATCACCTTCCACTACTTACCCCGAGCATGGAATAACTTAGTCAATTCCCTTACTACCTTAGCCTCCATGGTCGACATGCTCGAGGGAATAACGATGACCCCTTTTTTACTATAAAAATAAGCTAAATCAACCCACTGCTATAATATTGAGCTTGTCACAAAAGAGGACTCTGGTATGGTTGAGTGTCGGTATTATGATATTTGGCACCTCCTTAAGCATGGTAGGTACCCCTAAGATGCTAACAGGAAAGACCGAGCAACCCTCCACAAACTGACTGCCCAGTACATTATTTACGTTAAAGCACTGTTCAGGAGAAACTTTGATGGAACTCACTTACACTGCATCGCATGGGCTGCCATTAAAGAAATGATGCAAAAAATCCACAGCAAGGAATACAAACCCCACATGAATGGCTATATGCTCGCTAAGAAGATTATTTGATAGGTTACTATTGGACCACCATGGTTCAGGATTGCATCGCCTTTGTGTGGAGATGCCTTAAATGCTAATAGTTTGCTAATCTCCGGTAATTACCTTCGCGAGAATTATTCAACAAGACCTCTCCTTGGCCATTCTCCACATGGGGCATCGATATCATAGGGAAAGTCACAAACAAAGCCTCTAATAGGCATAAGGTCATCTTAATTTCCATTGATTACTTCACCAAATGGGTCGAAGACAATTCATATGAAGTGCTTAATGCCAAAAAGGTAGCCAAGTTCATTTGAAATAACATCATCTACCGATATGGGGTTACCCATGAGTTCATGTCAGATAATGGGTTACATTTCGAGGCAGAGGTCATAGAATTGGTCGACAAATATGGGATTCAGAGACACAAAGTTGAAGCCGCTAATAAGAACTTCAAAGTAATCATCAGCAAAATGACCGGGTGTTATCGATATTAGGCCGATCAAATCCCTTACACCCTCTGGGGATACCGCACTTCAGTCCAAATATCTATTGGGGCTACCCCTTACTATATGGAATACAACATGGAAGTATTCCTACTTGTTGAACTATAAATTCCTTCATTACGCGTCATGCTTAAAAGCAAAGTCAACAAAGAAGACTGGCATTAGAGCCATTTCGACGAGTTATCGCTCTTAGACAAAAAGAGACTAAAGGCTCTATATTATATACAGGGGTAGCGTCACTGAATTTCCAGATCATTCAACAGGAGAGTCGAGGATCTTGGTGTTCGAGAAGAGGACTTATCCCTCAAAGAAATAATAAAACCCATCTAGGTGGAAATTCAAACAAAAATGGAGTGGCCCCTACATCGTGAAGAAGATCCTGTCAGGCGATGCCGCTATACTCACTGATCTTGATAGAGAAGAGATGGTACATCCAGTCAACCTGGAACGTCTCTATAAATTCTACCCCTAGTTCGAAATCTCGGCACGCTACGACTCCTCTCATCCCCCTTCTATTCTTTAAAAAAATATTATTTATTTCCCTCTACTCAGAACTACGTGGGGCCAGATCCTCTAAAAAACCATTTTTCTAAAAAATGAGACTCAAATTTTTTTCAAAACCACTAAAGTTATGTAGGCATCTCATACGCTTTACATGGGCACGGTCCCCTTCTTTTTCACAAAATGCTATTCTTTTCTTACCTTCGAGAACGATAATTCATTTATCATTTGCATGAACAAAAGGATTATGTATGCCTTTGCAATTGGTATAGATAGTTCAAATGTAAAACTCATTAAGAGGCAAACCAATATAATTAAAATCCTTTTTTATTCCATAAAAGGGAAAATTCGGCACAATTACACAAAATATCAGCGTAGAGAGTCAACCAACTACCCCTGCCAACCAAACTACCCCTAAAACAAACTACCCAAACCTTACCAATTTATTCCCACATACCAAGCACAAACCAATTACAACCAAACACATACTAGTTATACAAAAGCTTTATAAATAAACACCAGTTTCACAAAGGACCCTATCCGCAGCTGTCGGAGGACCTAACTCCATCATCATCTGCGCCTTGAGGACCCTAAAGTTCCCATGCTTGGATGGTATGCCGACGACGCTTCATGAAACAATAAGCCCATAAAATCCTAGAGAAAACCACTGCTCCCTATCCATAGTGTCAAACATGATGAAATATCTCTGCCTGGTCTCATCTGCCAAGATCTTATCCACTTACCTTTTCTACAGCCATTTTATATAGTCTCTAGAAATATGCCAAACCCTGCCAACAGATTGAGAAGGATGGGTTGATAACCTACGATTCTCCCACAAAGAGCCTAGTCACATGCACAAGCCTTCAGTCAAATCCTCTATAGGAAAGAAATTGAAGGTATAGGAAGGCACAGTTTGATCCCATTCGACTTGATGCAGGAGCCGCCAGGGGAAATAAAATGAGGTTTATCGAAGGCCAGCTAACTAAACATACCGGTAATCCCCTAGTTCCAGAATAAGCTGTAATTATCCCCACCATGGAACCGAACAGAGGTGACATCGAGCTCTATGCTCCACAAATCAGTTTACCCAGTTCTCCATGGATGGGCCAAAGCTAATGGAATAGCGAGTGAAGAAATTCGGCACACCTACTAAGGGATATTCAGGAGGGACCGCCAAATAGAATCTTTTAGCCAACCAGATGAACAATATAATCGAGCTTCCTCTCAGAAAATTAGAATGGACTTCTCCCCAAGCATCTACACTGTTTAGGGTCTCTGCCAGTATCACCACCGCAGGATTGCGACGATATGACATCCACGCTATAATAGCATCTAATTGAGGGTTCACCATCAGGTCTCTGGTCACCAGCAGTAGCTTCGAAGTTAAGTTAAGGGAAATAACTCCATCATGGCCCACATAATTGAAATCCCACAGACGCATAAAATACAGAACAACTGGGAGATAGATAATTCCCCTAGTAACCAAAGTCTAAGAAGACGAAAGTGAGATATGGAGAAATTCTGCTAACAGTGCCCAAGGAGACTGAAAGAATTCAGGCATGGTCGCCACCATACTGGGATTGACCCCCAACATAGATGAAAACTCCTCATAGGTCAGACATACCTCATCAAAGCCAAAGAGGAAAACGTGATCCTCGGGACACCAAAATTGTGCTGCCCCCACCAACATGTTTTAGCAATGGGCCAGTTGTACCACAAAGAGACCCGACACAAATTAAAAGCATCCTAATCTAATTTGTGCAGACACATGGCTTCCAAATTCTTGAGATATAAAGAAAAATTTTCACTCATGGGAAGGGCCATTTTGGAAATACTAAGATATAAGACAAGAAATAAGCAAGAAAAGAAAAAAATGTGAATGGGTCAAACCTTACCACCTTACCCCCTTTTATACTTGGAAATTTTGGCTAAAAATAAGAAGTCTGCAAAATCCGAACAAAAGACTGCCCTATTAAGTACTAGTAGCTGAAGAAAGTGTAATAAAAGCCTTAGGGTGATTTAGTTAGACCAACCTGTCGATAGACAGGACAATAGGATGCTAATCGGAACCCCCTATTATTAGAAAATTCCATCTTTCTTTTTTGTCAAAATCAAAAACTAAAAAAATTATCTTTATTTTAAAAATTTCAAGCTTTTTCTTCCTATATTTTTATTCATCCTACCTCAAAATAAATTTTCTCTTGAGTAATTCTAACCCTTTTTACAGTCTAAGAAACAAAGTAAAAAGTGCATGTAGAGTAAGCCACTAAATCAAGATAATCAAGGAAAATATGCATCTCTCTCCCCCTTGTTGAAATATATTTCCAGGTCCAATGCCGCTACATCAAGCATGCAATATGGTCAACTCCAAGCTCCCACAGTCAAACGATGAGCCTGCAAGAACCAGAATTGGATGTCACCTCATCTACCCCACAACCCTCTCTCCTAGGTACAAGACATACCCAAACTCACGCGCCAGTAGCCGACGCATTCATCCAAGTCACCCATGCGTGCTGGATAACCATCCTCTAGGGATATAAAGTCACTTGCATTTTTCCAAAATAAAGTCAATACTTACATCAACAAAGAAAATGCCAAAAAAAGAATTCAAAATAGAAAAATAGAAATAACCTGGTCGCTCGTCAGGACATTCAAGACCTGATGCACAACTGACGAGGAAAGAGACTGCTTCGACTGCTGGTTGGACTTCCATCACTGGTACATCCGAAAGAAACCCCCCACCTCCTCATCTTATAAACCATTCAAACGGGCATTAATCCCAACCACCTAATAAAACCACTTATGCAAAAAGGACAAGAGTTAACGACCAGAAAAAGGTTAAAAAGGAAATTAAAGAAAAAACATAAAGAGAAATGAAAAAATTACTTCCAAAAGATACGTGGCTCTAGTAAAAGTCTGTCAACAGCACCGGCTGAAAGAATCCAAAGAAAAATAAAGGGTCTCCAAAATCAGCTTCCCCAGTTATAGAGAGGGATATTCGAAAATACCCTAAAAAATGGTAAAAGCCACAAGTGGACGACGTCGTTGCTCGATGCCACCAAGAAACCCCCAACAAAAAAAGAATTAATAAGAGGCTCATCTGCTTCACCTACAGCTCGTCGGTCACATTGATCCTCCACTTAAGCAGAACCTCTCGGAGAAGAGAAATGAAGATCGAGTCCCCCGAGACTGTCCGCCCCACGTCTCCTAGTGTAGCTTCAACTTCCATAAGTGTCACCCTCAGATATTGGGTGACCTCTATCTGTGTGCCATCATAGTCAATCCCTAACAACTACTAAACAGTATTATGGGTCAACGTCATCTCCCTAAATCCCAAGTTTATGGTGTGGGTAGTGTCCCACCACCTCTCCCCCAGCGCGTATAGAACGTCCATAGAGCGCGGTATCTTATCCAAAATTGATGCCAAATGACCAAAACTTGTGAAAGAAACTACCTAACACACCACTGCGGGAAGGAGCTCCCAGACATCCCTAAATCCCTTCGTCCCCCAAGAACGGAAGCTTGTAGTAGCTATGTCAGTCTGCCAAAACAGAAGAGAAACCTTTTGTCAAAATTCAAAGAAACAAGAAAATGCAAATAATGCCAAAGGTCATGTGGTACTTCATAGCCCTCAAGGTTCCTCAACCTAGATGATCAGTGGTGCGAAGGCTCACGCTAAAGAGTGCGATCATCAAAAACAGGATCAAGCAAATCAAAAGCGTTCTCGTTGCCCAACGCTAAGGGCACCCTAGACCACCACTCCAGGTTCGCCCAATCGTCAACGCCCAACCACGCCCTATGGGTCTCACTACTTGAGAAATCCTCCATTTTCTAGTCTTGAATGAGAAAATAATGTAGGATCAGATCGTAAAAGAGAGAATCAGAAGATAGAAAAGCTAAAAGTTGTGAAAAATTAAGAGAATTCGCCCCTTTTATAAGAGTCCAAGGGGCATGCCGATTGATAGTCCCCCGGCACCCACTGATCCTTAGGCAGTCCAAAAGACCATGCCACTGTCGGTTGGAAATTCTTGCTATCCTTGAAATTTTGTGCGAAAATCCCTAAAAATGCTAGAAAATTTCAAAATTTTTTTTGGAAGATTCCTAAAAATTCTAAATAAATACCGGAACATTTCTTCACCAAGAAAACCATTTTCAAACTCCCAAATCCCTAGCGGGATTAAAATCGCATTTTATCCCTAGATTAAACCCTAAAAATCAGAGCACCCATGTCCCAAAAGCCCACTACAACTCTCCAATGGAATCCCAAAATCCTCAGCAGAAATCAAATGCTTCCCCCGCATGGTTACGTAATATCCTACCCATTTCCACAACAGGAATTCATGGATTAAACTTTCTCCCAGAAAAAATTCAAATTCCCCAAGAAACTAGAAGACATAATCGGACATCTCTTTCCAACGACATCTCCAAGAAACACATTTCCCAACAAAATCCTAAAATCCTCAACAAAAATCAAAATGCTTTCCCAGAAGAACTACGTAAACTTCTTCCCAATATATGCATAAAATCGTCAGACTGATATTTCTTCTCTACTAGAGTCTCAAAAAGGTAAATTTAAACTCCCTATGAAAGCTATTCCCCACGCCTCTACTTGAGGTCCTCATAATTGACCTTGATCCTTAGAACTGACCTCCTCTACTTAAGGTCCATAGAATTGACCTCAACGTTCAGAATTGGTCTCCCCCACTTAAGGTTGTCAAAATTAACCTCGACCCTCAGAATTGAACTCGACCTTCAGAATTATTTACCTTTACCTAAGGTCCTAATAATTGACCTCTATCCTCCTTATAATTGACCTCGACCTCAGAATTGGTCGCCCTACTTAAGGACACTAGAATCGATCTCGACCCTCAGAACCGGTGGCCATAACTTAAGGTCCTCATAATTGACATCGCCCCTTAAATCGTTCATCCCCAGAATTGCCTTAGGTACTCATAATTCACATCAACCCTATGAATAGGTCATCCTCATCCCTTTAGGTCCTCAGAATCGACCTCAACCCTCAGAATAGGTCATCCTCATATCTTTAGGTCCTCAAAATCGACCTCTCTCCCCAAAACATAATGTGGTGTCTATTCGATGGATTTCACTTGTTCTAAGCTCACCCGTCGAGGAGCTCTCTAGACATCACATTCTAGGACCCCCCATAAGTCTCTCCTTAGGTCCTTAGCATCTCCCCATTCAACACAAACCCTAGGTCATACTCTGAGTACCGATCTAGAGGATATTGGGAGCTCCTGGGGCCCGTTTGACTCCGGTTAACTTCATCGTCAGATAGAAAGCTCAATCAATCTTTGAAGGGCTCTGAATCCCCTTTCCAAATGTCTATCCCATGCATGAATTAGCATAATTATTCGGACGAATGGACTAATTTACTACTAAAAATTGATCTAAAGGCCTTCGAGCACTCTTGAGCCCTGATTTGATCCCAATCAACTTCACCATCAGAGTGATAGCTGAATGAATTTTAGAAGGGAACTGAAACCCCTTTCCAATGGTCCACCCCATGGGCAAAATAGCATAACCATTCAGATGAACGATTCGTTTTTCCCCAACTGTTGACCCGGAGGCCACCAGGCGCTCTTGATCTCCATTTGACCAAGGTCAACTCTTCAGCTCGAAAGATACTGAATGAATCTTCAAAGGGCACTGAATACCCTTTTCCATTATCCACCCCATACATGAATCAACATTACGGTACGGATAAACGACTCTTTTTACTCCGAATAGTCATCGGGCACTTTCGGGCCCCATTTGACCAAAGTACACTCTCTAAACCGAGCGAAACTCTTTGTAACATTGAAGTGCCTCCATGCCTAATTCGGACTCACAGTTTGGATGAATAATCCATTACCATCGATGATCTCCTGTCCAAAGGACCGAAGGGCGCTTTCGAGCCTTATTTGACCCAAAGTCAACTCTTAGAACCGGGAGAAGCCCAAAGGATTATCAAAGGTCTATAAATTACCTTTATAGTGGTATTCCCCGCGCACAATTTGGATTTACAAATTACATTTTACTACCATTTTTTTAGAAAAATCTACACGAGACTACCAATTAGCAGGTCCATTTACATGCCTATCGGTAGTGTGTCTAGGGTCACGTTCCAATTAGTAGGGCAATGGCTATTCCAAATGGTAGTCCCTTACCTATATAAGGAGAGAGTGATATCACTTCCAAGTCACCACAGAGAACCATAAATTTTAGTGATCTTAGCAACATTCTTCTTCAATGAGTGAAGTTACCTTGTGTGAAATTCTTCTCCACCTTTAATTCCCATTAATTTCTTGCCCAATTTAACAAAAATCTCCTTCTCTCTCATCCTACATTCGTTCCAATTTGCAAGGAACCTCATCAAGGATGAAGGTCAAGCTTCAAGTCTCCAAAAATGTCCAAACATCGTTCTCTCTCTTTAAATTTCTTCATTTTCGCATTAGTTACATAAATTCTTAATTTATTTTCTATAAAATAGACCCAAAATAATGAAAAAGAGGCCCACACCTATAAATTTCGACGGGATTCTTCATTAAATTTTCTCAAAACTAAAAATATATTTTCTACACACTTATAATAAACTCTTGTTTGAATCTATGGGATAAACACCACCCTCATTCCACATGCGAACTACGTGTACATTAATGCCTTTATAGGCTACGTAGGTGTTTGGGGCTAAAACTTGAGACTTGAGTCCTATTTTCATCTTTTTCCTATTTTATCCATATATTATTCATATATACCATACTTGCGTCTTATCTAACATATATTATCTTTTCTTCATAACGATCAATATTTCGATAAGCGCACACATCATATTTTTTCTAATTATTATTTTGGGAACATTCTTATGGATGTCCTCACTCCATCCTTTCCATGATGCGAGTCGAGCGATTCCATATCCACTTATATATACATGCACACATACTTCATGGAGAAATTAAGCAAAATAATAACATAAGCCCATGAGAGATCGAAAAGGGCAGGATGGGTGCCTAACACCTTCCTATTCCATAACGTAGCCCCCAAACCTCTTAACTATTGGTTTTGTAAGCATTAGCCTGGCTTTCATGCCACTCTCTCGAGGCGGCGACATGTTCTTTTGCCTATTTGGGAAAAATAGGTTGGCTACTCTATCTCTTTACATTACCCCATATCGACGACGACCAAAGCACCCCTTTTGAGTATTAATGGGGCGTAAGACCTTTATCCTCCCCTCTTCCACCCCTCTTGAACCATGCCTCGGGGGATAGGGGGAGAATCTCAAGGATGGACACACCCTCACACCTAACCCTTTAGGCCAAGGTTAATCTAGTCATTTTTTCCACATTATGATCTGGGCCACTGAGAAATTGACATGTCATCAAATTCGATAACCCACGTCATGACAACATAATAAAAGGATAAGATTTTCAAACTCAGCTTCGATCATTCGAATGACCTTGAGTCTCATTCGAATGAGATTGTTCACTCGTTCAAATGACCTTTCCAATGAGGTGTCAGCACACATGATGAATGGATCAGATCTAAGTCATTAAAAGTTTCGTTCGAATAATGACCTGTAATTTTCTATGTCCAAACTTTGTTCCTTAAAAATTTTTAGTTCAACGAGTACAAAGGCCACGAAGTTATCCAAATTTGTATTACGATCCACGTCAATAAGTCTTAAGCTCAATTAGTCATACTAAGTCATCAAATTTTACAAGAATGATAAAATCAAGGGGGCGGGTGTTACATTCTTCCATCTTTAGGAAATTTCACCCTCAAAATTATTGATCCATCAGTTTCACAAACTCTCCGGATTATCAATCCTTACTCTAAGTCACAAGGATCTTTCAAGGGTAAGTCATTGAAGTCCTCAATCAACAAAAGGTCAATATACGCCCTTGCACAAGGGGCTGTCACTAAAGAACTCGACATAAAACATGTTTTAACACTCACTATCAGGCTAGACATCAAAATTTGATAACCGTCCTGGAGTCTTCATTTACTCGATGATAACACTCGTACAAACCTACCGCGTAGTCCCTAGACTCCCGATTTTAGAATACGGCGAGAATTTGCAAAAATTTAGACTTAGGTTTAAACATTATTTGATTACTGATATCTTTTTTCTTTTGTGTCTTATTTTTTTTTTACAGGTTAATATTTTGGCATTATATTTTATTCACCTGGAACACATGAACAAATAAATGGTTTGAGCCAGGTAAATTGTTTATTTATTGTTGTTGCTGATATGCGAGATTGCTGTTTTCAAATTTTTAATGGTAGTGCGGGCTTTTGTGTTGATTAAACAGATTGGTTTTCATGTATAAACAAATGAGACTCTGTCGAATTTTTTTAAAATTGTAAAGAATTGTTGATATGCGAGATTGTTGTTTTCAATTTTTTATGGTCATGCGGGCTTTTGTGTAGATTAAACAGGTTGGTTTTCATGTATAATAAACAAAGGAGACTTTGCCAAAATATTTTTAAAATGTAAAGAATTGTTGATATGCGAGATTTTGTTTTGAATTTTTTTATGGTCGTGCCGGCTTTTGTGTTGATTAAACAGGTTGGTTTCATGTATAAACAAAGGATATTCTGTCAAATTTTTAAAAAAATTATAAAGAGTTGTTGATATCCGAGATTATTATTTTCAACTTTTTATGGTCGTACGGGCATTTGTGTTGATTAAACAATTTGGTTTTCATGTAGAAACAAAGGTGATTCTGCAGAATATTCTTAAAAAATGTAATAAGTTGATAAGATTAACTAATATATTTTGATATTTTATTTTACCATAATATTATTTTGATAAAATGATTATTTATTGATTGTTGTTTCCGCACAAGAAGTTGAAGAGACATGTTTTTTAGCATGTCTACTATGTGACACTGAGAGAAGTTTTTGTAGCGTGACAACTATATTTATCATCTTAATTTAGGAAAGACTTTTCTTTTGACATTGTATTTCTTATTAATTAGTATGATTTTGTACTCATTTAAATATTTCAACTTGAATGTAGTTTAATGCAAGAAATTATTATTGGATACGTGTTTCAATGAATGCAATTGATATATTGCATTTATGATTGGATGATTTGACTTATAATGAAAATTAGACGTCAATTATTATTGCAGCATAAAGCATATAATAATATAATTGTTTATGACAATTTTTTTTATTGATTGAGAATGACTTTAGGGACGGTTATAATCCATCCCTAATACCCATTTTGTATTAATTGAGAATACCTTTTAGGGACGGTTATAATCCATCCTAATTGTGGCTATCAGAATCTGAGTAGTATTAGGATGGATAAACCGTCCCTAATACTACTCGCGGGAGCGGGAATTTTTTTGTGGGAGTAGCTTTTGGGATGGAAAAATCCGTCCCTAATACCAAATGTAAAGCGTCAAAGAATTAACATTTAGGATGGTAAAATCCGTTCCTAAAATATATACGACGCCTAGTATAAGGGACGAATTTTTATCGTTGCAAAATCAGTCGCAAATACTCTTAAAGGACATTTTTTGTTCTTTTAGGGACGGATTTTTACTATCCCTAATGAAAAAAATTGTTTACAAGGTTAATAACAAAATGTTATAAATTGTGTAAACTCCGAATAAACTTTTTGGGCAAAACTCTTTTCGAAAAACACAAGATGTGTTGTAAAAACCTTTTAAATATACGGTCTAGATTTGATAGTTGATTACTTTAATTTTTAAAATTTAAAAACCATCTACTAAAGCTAGCATGCAGTACCAATCACAACAATTGTTAAGAATATTTAAAGGAATAAACACAGGAATTTTGAACATGGTAAAACCCTTAATCAAGGGAAACATCCATCGTGCCCTCTACGACACAAAATAAAAATTCACTGGAATAAAGAATCAAGTTACAGCACTTAAGCAAACACACAAGGATCATTAATCTAAGTTAACAGTTATACTAACATGAGCTACTCCACTCCAAAGGTTTTCTCACTTGACTGATCCCTTCTTTGTTGATTATTTGCCTTTTCCTTGACCTTCTTCTCTTTGAATTCTGATTCTAACAACTCTTTCAACTTTAAGTCTCAAACATAACGATTGTGTCTAAGTGTTCGTGTGAGAAGTGTTTGTGAGGTGATCTAGATGCATATATATGCAACTCACCCTCTCAAATAATTTATACAAATAATATCCTACGAATCAATAAATTCTATATGACATGCAAAATATGATTCAAATGATTTTTTAAAAGAAACTTCTTATTCAAGATCAGATGTAGCAAAACAACATTGCTTTCAAAAATAGCCAAGGTCCTATGTGTCTCATTTTTATTTTGTACACATTTATTTCAGAAAGTGTGAAATATAAAACCGGAGACGCAAACGTTCTTAAGGATATGATATTTTCTTGAAAACTTAGGAGTTTAATTTTCAAAAATCCTTAGAAACAGACGGATCTAAAGAAATAGATCCAAACAGAGAACTTATAAAAATGGAGTGTGATGTTCTCTTTAGAAAATCTCTAGTTTTAATATGTGAAACTCACTATTTTCTCAGAGATGAGTTCTGAAAGAGACTCAAACTGAAAGAGGTCTTCAACAAACGTCCAACCCCACCACCAAACTCATAGAAACCCTAGAATGGTTCTAACACTCAACATTTTGGTTTCTGGTAAATGAATCTTTAAAGGTTAAGGTGTATGGTTTATGGGAAATCACTCAGAGGTGTGAGGATTAGAAGATAGGTTATCTTCTTCTCTATTTTCTTTTTTTTCTCCTCTCTTTATTCCCTTCTCTCTCTTTTTTTCTTATTTGGACGAAATGGCAAAAGTCTCTAAATGCTGAGACTTAGATCCTTTTTATACAGGCAGAAGAAGGATCTCGAACATCAGTTGCAATCCAAGGGCTGAGATTTGGTCTTATAAGTTTGACTTGAAATGTAATGGTTTATAACAAACGGTGGAATAACGTAATCTCATTTGTAAGAGTTAAGCACTGGAATTGTAACTGAAGACATGCAGATCTTTGATTAAAGTCATCCAAGGGCTGAGATTGGAAGGTGGATTTTTGTCTATGAGAAAACACAGATCTAACTCTTAATGAGGCAACACGTGTATGATCCAGATTAACGAAAAATGCGTGTTTTGAAAATTAATTCAAACGCACCCTGAAGTCTCTAGTGCTTTGACATTCTACCCAAGCTAACTTCGAAGAAAATAAAACACTTTCTGAAATTCAATTTATATCCCCAACACTTTTAAAAACCAAATTTTAGTTAATTCAAAAATTATTTGAAATGTTTTAAAAATTTTGTAAATGAATTAAATTGATTTTTAAAAAAGGTTAAAGTTTTTTAAAAACCACCAATGTTAATAGGAATAAAATAATATGCAGTGAGAGTGTCCTATAGTGGTTTAAGGATAGAATTAACTTCCCTATTAGGATAGCTTGGACTGGATTGCTTCTTCTTCCTTCTTCTTCTTGAACTTTTGGGATATGGAGCAACTCATAAAATCTAACCTACTTTGTCTCAATATCCAAAGTAGTTGGAACTCATATATAATATAGACTCAAGTAAGTCAATTATATAGTGTGTTCTCAATATCACGCTTTGGATATTGGAAACAAAATTCCCTTGAGTATTCTGAACTCGTGGGGGAACATTAAAAATCCTAGTTGTCCTATACAAAAGGTTCTAACTACCCATTCCCATCGTAGAACCGAAAATAAGATGAAAAAAATACATTACTCAACTAAATACAAACCAATACCCTAAATATGTAAGAAGTTATACAACGGGTCTGAAATACCTGTTAAAAAAAGTAAACTCTAAATGGCATATTACTTGAGTTAGAACAGGAATAAATATATAAATCGACAGTAAATACTCAAGATCTTCTCCCCCAATTTTTCTCAAATATACAATGGGGTAAAAAATAGAGAAAAACAAGTATAGAGAAGCATAGTCAATCACAAATTATACTATAAACATGGGCATAATTAAGGGTCTCCTACATAAACTAGTGCTTAAGAGGCGTCTTTTGTCATTTATTAAGCAACCATGCCCTAAAATCCCAGAAACCAATTATAAGCACGATACTACCTATGTAATGATAAACTGTGATGAAATTAAGTGAGAGTTATCATGCCTATAGCTATTCGCAAATACTCAAATCGTAGATTTTCTAAAGGTTTGGTAAAGAGATATGCGAGCTGTTTTGTAATACCCCGTATTTTTATGGCTTTTAATTATGAGATTAATTAAATGAAATTGCTTTTAATTATGGGATTATTAAATTAATTTGGGATAATTAATTGGAAATTAATTCGAATTTAAATAACTAGTGAGACGAGAGTTAGTATTTGATTATGATGATAATGTTGAATATTACTGACTGATTATGGTAATTTGAGATTATTAAGTTATTAAAATTATCGTGAGTTGAAAATATGACAATTTTAATAATTAAGTTGGGACGCGTTGTCAGGACCCAATTTAAGGGATTTAAAAGTAATTTATTTTTATGTCATCCGTATGATCATTTTGAGTGAGCCAACATGTCCGGAAGGGTCGAGATAGTTAGAAAACACTAGCTGGGGGTTTAGTTTGGGTCTCGGGGCATTTTAGGCCTAACCAGCAACCCGAGAGGGTATTTTAGTCATTTTGACTTTTTGAGGAATAGTAACCCATGAATTTTAGACTAATTTTATCAGCCAACACTTGAATCCCTTAGGGTTTCATAACCAAAAATCATAAACGACAGTTAGAGAGGAAGAGAAGAAAGTTCCCAAAGAAGAATCCACCCTAGAGGCTTTTGCACCACCGTCACCACCACTAGATGGATCGGAAGGAGAGGATCACTCCCATACCGTCTGCTTTAAAGGATCAGAATCTATATTTTCTAGGCAAGTGATTTATCTTGCAAAGATTTATTTCATATGTTTTACATGATAAATTAGATTTAAAGACAAATTATGAATAATTGTGATAATGTGAAATTAGAGACTAAACCATGAACTTGGGTAGGCTTGCATGTAGTGGACCTTCTGGAATCATTAAGTGAATGAATTATAAACTAAGAGTTAGGAAATCACGAAATTAAATTGAGGTTTTTAATGATTTTTGAATAGATGATGAAAAACTAGGGTTATAGTATTATTAATGACTTTTAATCCAAGAAATCGATAATCTGTGATGTTTTGATGAATCTTGAACGTTAAGACTGGTGTAGTAATGTTGGTTTCGTGATTAGTATACTCATTTGGGAGTTTGGGACGTTGTAATGTGATTTGGAGGTGTAAAAATGGTAGAATCCCATAACTGTCAAGGGAATTCTGGCCAGATAACTACATGACCGATCGATCGATCCAAGTATGTCGATCAATCGACCCATTTCTTCGATCGATCGAATCCTTTACAAAAAGTGAAGTATTTTTAGTGATGATTGATGGAGCAAAATGGTACTTAGGGAAGACCAGTAGGATGGTATTTGAAGCCCAAAAAATTATTAGATTTAATTGAGGTTAAGTGGTAGACTTACGAATATTCGACTAGTGAGGTATGATTGTAAGTTATGAGAACCTGAATATTTGTTGCTCCAATTATAATTTGAGGTTAAAGGATAAAAGGGGGAAACTTTAAATACTGAGATAACCTTAAATACTAGCTGGGGACTTAGTAACCTTTTTGGGATAGGGTATGTACTCGGAGCTGTACGTCGAGAATTATCGCTTTAAAATCTGTTGTGTAGAACAAATGGGATGATATCATTATGTATGTGAGACATACAATATGGGGATGGAATATAACCATACTAAAATTATGATTACCTAAGTTGCGTGAATACTTATTATATGGATGATTATGTGTATGACATACCTACCATACTTGCTATCACGGGAGGTTGATTCTCGAGAAAGGACCGTCTTATCTTTGTGTGCCTTCGGGGGGATTAGACTGGTACCTTAAGGACATAGGAATGTGAATGACTTATTTGCAAGTTTATAACTCAGCTGACCATGGGAGCGTAGGTATGTGCATGACCCATGGGCATGTGAACTATGTTCTCCTCCACTATGTGTCATTTGTATTGAAACAGTTCTTGAGTGATTCGGAACATGTGATCCTTCTGTACGAGATGTACCGGGATTGGATAGAAGAGTATGCGTGCACAACAGCTTAGCCCAGGGGTTCCATATATGTATATATATAATGGGTGACTTATACATGTACTTTTCACTGATTCACCGCTACTTAATAGATGTGAATAATTAAGGAATTTAATGGAGTTAAGAACAATGTAGGCTTAACTAATACTTGAGCTAAGTACTCTGATTATTGAATGTGTGAGTCATGAATATACTCTATTTAAATAAAATGGGTGGCATCTAAAGTAAGAACCGTTTATATGGGGGTAGAATGTACTAGTCAGATAGTGGGGTAACTAGGTGGGATTTAAAGGATGCATTAGGCGTGCACAAAAGCTGAGGGGTGAGGATCTCAAGTGAGGGCACGTGACTAACATGTTTAATATACGTGTTGTTTAATATTGTAATTTAAACACTTGCAGTTTTAAAATATTTTGACCTCGGGCTCTGACCCGTTTGCTTCCAAATCTATTTTGTTTTGTAAAACCTTTTAGATGCCCAGCCACAGGGACGCCAAGCATAGGAGTTCCATTATGAGGACGTGATGTAGCTGTTGTGGAAGCGACAGGATCTCGATCGTAGACGCCCCCATATTTATCTATGGTTCCTTCAGAGTCATTTGTATCAGTTAGGTCATGTCTCCCATTCTTATTTAGAGGTTGTAGATTCAGGCTTTCATCATTTCAGTTATTGGTTTATTTATTCAGACTCTCGTATTGGGATTTTATCTTACTCTGGTAGTATTATTATTGGAGTGTTTACTCCAAACTCAGTTAATTTCATTTCGTTGGTTATTCATATGAGATTGTTTATGCGATTAATGGTTGATGATTTAGTTACTTGGTTAATTATTAATTTAATTAATAAAATTTGGCATCTCTCTTTTTAAATATTAGGTGGCTAGTAATTAACTAATTGTTTTCGACAGTGATGCTAAGACTAAACCAACTTGATATTCTGTATTAATTTAATAAACGAGTAGCTACCCGGTATTTAATTAGACGGGGTGCTACATGTTTTTGAGTGTTCAGATATTCAATAATGAGTTCTTTGGATTCTACAAGGTCACGAATTAAGTGATGCCTAATCTTGATGTGCTTAGTTCGGGAGTGCTGCACAGGATTATTTGAAATATTAATGGCACTCTGGTTATCACAATATATGGTTAACTGAGTTTCAGTGATACCATAATCTCTAAGCATCTGTTTAATCCACAAAAGTTGTGAATAACAACTACCTGCCGCTATATATTCAGATTCTACGCTAGATAAGGAAATACAATTCGGTTTCTTACACGACCAACCTACGAGATTATTTTCTACATAGTAGCACGCACCAGAAGTGCTTTTACTATCGTCAGAACAACCGGCCCAATCTACATCGGTATACCCTACAATAGAGCTAGTTGTATCTTTTGTGTACCAAATGCCAAATTTTAAAGTACCCTTAACATATTTAATAATTATTTTCACACTTAATAAGTAGGATTCTTTAGGGTAACATTGATATCTAGAACAAATATATACGACAAAGGAAATGTCGGGTCAAGACGCGGTAAGATACAGGAGACTCCCTATCATATTTTTATATTGAGTGGGATCAACATTTTTCCCATTATCATCCTTAGGAAGTTTTGTTAAACTACTCATGGGGGTTCTAGAAGGTTTAGCATTTTTTAATCCGAATTTTTTAATAAGTTCTGCAGGGTATTTTGATTGAGTGATAAAAAGACCGTCACTGCATTATTTTACTTGTAGACCTAAAAAATATTGAAGCTCACCCATAAATGACATCTAAAATTCAGCATGCAAGATATCGAAAAAATTCTTAACTTGATCTAAAAATTATATCATCAACGTACACTTGTGCAATTAAGACGTGTTTGTCTTCATTCCTAAAGAATAAAGTTTAATCGTTTCCACCTCAGACAAATCCATGAGATACTAAAAATGTGGATAATCGCTCATACAAAGCTCTAGGAGTTTGTTTCAAACCGTATAAGGCTTTCTTAATCCTAAAGATGTAGTTAGGGTGTGATGGATCAACAAACTGTTTAGGTTTCTCTACGTATACCTACTCAGTCAAAATTCCCTTAAAAAATGCGGACTTAACATCCATTTGGAATAACTTGAATTGCAGGTGACAGAATATGGAAAGGAAGAGACGAACTGACTCAAGACGAGTAACATATGCAAAAGTTTCGTCGAAGGCAATTCCCTCTATCTGCGAGTATCCTTGTGCTACCAACCTAGATTTATTTCTAATAACTTCCCCATTTTCATCGATTTTGTTTTTTAAAATCCATCGTGTGCCAATAACCTTTGAATCTTTAGGCCTGGGAGCAAGATACCACACATCATGACTCTGAAATTGGACAATCTCCTCTTGAATTGCATTTATCCAAAAAGAGTCAGAAAGGGCATCATTTATATTTTTAGGTTCCTCAGAGGAAACAAAACATGCAAATTATGCCACATTTAGAAGTTGGGACCTTATTCTAACAGGTTCATAAGGGTTACCAACTATAATTTCAATAGGATGGTATTTAGAAACCCAAGTGCGTACATAAGGATTCTCGAGTGGCAGTGAATCATTGTCTTATGAGGGTTCATTTGGAAAATTTGGTTATTCCTTATCCTGTGGCAATGAATGACTGGCACTACTCCCTACACCCGTATCATCTATAATGACATTAATGGATTCCATATGGTTTTGGTTCGATAATTAAAAACATGAAAAGCCCTACTATTTTGGGAATAACCAAGAAATATTCCTTTCTCTCCTCGGGTGTCAAATTTTGAAAATTGCTCTCTGTCTTTACAGACATAAAAAATACTCCCGAATGTTTTAAAATGTTTTAAGTTAGGCTTCTTGTGAAACCAAAGTTCATAAGGGGTTTGTTTGGAATTTTTCCTAAGGTATACACAATTAATGATATGACATGCGGTTTGAAGGACTTTTACCCAAAAATATCTAGGAAGGTTTTTAGCGTGTAGCATAACCCTAGACATTTCTTGTAAAGTCCTATTCTTACGCTCAGTGATGACATTTTGCTGGGGTGTTTTGGGAGAACTAAACACATGTTTATAGCCATTGGCTACGTAGTATTCACTAACACAAGAGTCTTTGAACTCTCCACCTCTGTCACTCCTAATAAGACATACTTGGGCGTACTTCTCATTCTCTATTTTCAAAAGAATTTTTAATAATTCACCGAAGGTATCCAATTTTTGTTACATAAAAGTAACCCAAGTATATCGCGTATAGTCGTCTACTATAACCAGGATATAACTATTACCAAAAAGGCTAACAATCCTTGAGGGACCCATGAGATCCATATGGATAAGTTCTAAAGGTTTTGTGGTTAAGATATCCTTAACTTTCTTATCAGGGGATTTACTTATTTTCCTTTCCTGATATGGTCCACATACCGGATTGAAAGAATTTTTGATTTTGGGTAAACCTCTAACTATTTCTTGGGAGCTTAATCTTCTAAGATTATCAAAATTGATATGTCCCAAACTATTGTGCCAGAGGTCAGAATCCTCTAATCTGGCAACATGGCAAGAAGCAGACTTGGGAATCACTGTGTAACAGTTTTCCTGAGTTCTGTTTCCTGTCAATATACAGTTTTCCTTTTTCAAATTTCATCAATAATTTTGCAATCATTTTTTGAAAAAGTAACGGTATGATTGGAATCACATAATTGAGATATACTTAAGATATTAGCTTTAAGTCCTTTGACTAAGAGTACATCATTTAGATCAGGAAGCCCATTCTCACTCAATGTTCCCTTACCTATGATCTGAGATGAAACGCCATCTCCAAACATGACACTACCTTCTAAAAAGTCTGTCTTATTTTTCAATTTGGTTTCGTCCCCGGTCATATGTTTAGAACATCCGGAGTCTAACTACCATCCAGTTGAAGTGCTTTATACCTTTAAAGCATAAATGACAATGTTCCACTTGAGCTGGGGTAATAGATCATCTTTCTAATCCAAATAGGCCTACTTTTAAAGGTTTTGTGGCCTTTTGATTTAGAAAAGGTTTGTGGGGTCTTTTTAAATGGTTTTTTCTTAGTCTTGGACCCTCTCTTTTTCTTTTTACAGTTAGAGTTATTTGTGGAGTTATTTGTGGTCTATCTAGGGAGAACATAAGTATTTCTTCCTTTTCTAGAATAGTTAAAGTTAAGGTACGTGAGTGTGTATATCCTTTTCTGAAAACATTCTTCAAGAGTGTGGCCAAAGACATCATAGTAAGAACAGTATTGATGGGTGTTGGTCTTGACTTTATTACTAAAGTCTTTAAAGATGGGTTTGGCTCTATTTGTTACAGTCGTCCAATTTTCATAGGTCTTAAGTTTTTGTCTTTGGTCTCTAACGGATGGACAAACATATTTGGCATGACCATTTGAATTAGACTGTTGATTGTAGTTATCATGTTTTTCGTGAGAGACATTGAGACTAAGTTCCCCTTTTTGAATAGTTTGACAAGTTTGACCTTGTTTGATAAATGTCACATTTTCAGGAGAAACTTTGGTGTTACTAGTGTGCACTATTTCTCTAAAGCCTAGGCTAGACTTATCTTCAGAGTCAAATTTACTTCCAACAACAATTTCCTCATAAGATTTAGCTCGGGTTTCAAAGTGTTAACATTTTTAAACACATTCAAGACCTTTTTCTTGGACTCTTCTAGTTCAACAAGGGTTGCCTTATATTTTTGTTCAAACTCATGATTTTTCTTAGAAAAATATTTTATTTTTAAGGCAAATTCTTTAATCTCAGTCTCATGAGCAATACACTGGGAAGTATAATCTTCAGTATTTTTCCTAATGACCTGGTTAAGTAAATCGATACCCCCAGTTAATGATTTTATTTTTATTTTCAAGACGAGCACTCTTTTTAACCGTTTTCGTGCATAACTCATGTAAATTAGGCAAATCATTATTAGACTCGCTAAGTGTGTTGTGTGAAGTGTTCTCTAACACGTTCCTTGGTTCTTTAGGACTAATGCACACATTCAGTTTATCGACAGTATTAACGCTTTGACTCACACTTAGATTACTCTCAACAATCAAAGGAGCAGTATGATCATCAAAATTAACAGGTAACATAGATTCGTGAGTAGATAGGCATGCATCATCATCATTATATACAATTTTAGCAAATAAAGACATGCAATACTCATCATTCTGGGTTGGCTCTGTTTTATCTTCATCAGAATCACTAGAGTCGTCCCAAGTTTTACACACATTAGCTTTGATGTTGTTACTAAAATTAGTTGGACATTTATTAGCATAATGTCCCATTTTACCACACCTAGGACATTTCACATCTTTCAGGTCTGTCTTAGGTCTGTTATTGTCATAGATCCTTTTATTCTCATGTGAGTGTTTGGCATTATCTATGTCATGAGGTCTGCGACTTTGATTTCCTTGATAATTTTCCTTGCCTTGTTTAGAGGCTATAACATTTATGAATTTCAAGATCTTTTTGAAATGCTTGCTCATAAGAGCTATTTAATTGTCAAGGTTATCCAAATCACAGTCATCAACACAGTCAGGGTCAAAGTCCAAGGAACTCATTTTAGGAACATGCATTTTAGATGAAACACAACATTACAGCTAGAGGGTTTCTTATTCTGTCTGGTCAGTTGCTTTTTGAAGTCTAACTCTAATTTTATGGTCCTCAATTTACTACTAAGCAGTTCAGGAGTCATATTAGGGTCATCTATCCCTTCAATGTCATATATTTTATTATCAAATTTAAAAGGTAGTGACCTAATAATCTTTTTAACAATTTCCTTCTACTATAGGTTATACCATTTGCATGAAGTTTAGTGAAAATATCAGTTAACCTAATGTAGAAATCATCAAAGGATTCATTATCAGGTTGTTGCATTGCTAGACTAACATTTGAGTTTTTCCTGCCTTAACTCTATCATCACCTTTATGAGCAGTGACAAGAGTGTCCCGTGCCTCTTTAGAAGTTGAACATATGGATATTCTTCTAAATTCATGTTCATTAATGGACATAAAGATGGGATTCTTACCTTTGTTATTATCTAGGCATACTTTTTTCTCTTCCTTAGTAAATTCACTGAGAAGTTACTTAATCCTTGTTGCATTAGTTTTAGAGATGGCCTTAGTATGATGTTCATACCCTCTTTCCATCATTTCCCAGACATCGTCACCGAGGGTTCCTTGAATAAAAGAAACAATTCTTACTTTCCACTATGAAAATTTATTTCCATCAAAGAGTGGTGTTCGGGAGAGGTTACCAAACTTCTCAAATCCTTCTTCCATATTCAGAATTTTTTAAAGAGGTTTCGAAAATAATTTCTAAAGTTTCAGGATCACAAAAGGTGGTCCTGCACTGATACCACTTGAAAAAATTTGTTTACAAGGTTAATACCAAAATGTTATAAATTGTGTAAACTTTGAATAAACTTTTTGGGCAAAAAAACTTTTCGAAAAACACAAGATGTGTTATACAAACTATCTGAATATACGGTATAGATTTGATAGTTGATTACTTTAGTTTTTAAAATTTAAAAACCATCTACTAAATCTACCATGAAGTACCAATCACAACAACAGTCAAGAATATTCAAAGGAATAAACAAAGGAATTTTTAACGTGGTAAAACCCTTAATCAAGGGAAACATCCACGGTGCCCTTTACAACACAAAATAAAAATTCACTAGAATAAAGATTCAAGTTACAACACTTAAGCAAACACACAAGGATCCTAAATCTAAGTTCAAAGTTATACCTACATGAGCTACTCCACTCCAAAGGTTTTCTGACTTGACTGATCTATTCTTTTCCTTTTCCTTGACCTTCTTCTCTTTGAATTCTGATTCCATCAACTCTTTCAACTTTAAGTCTCAAACAGAACCACTGTGTCTAAGTGTTCATGTGAGAAGTGTTTGTGAGGTGATATAGATGCAAATTTATGCAACTCACCCTCTCAAAGAATTTATACAAACAATATCGTACGAATCAATAAATTCTACATGACATGCAAGATCTAATTCAAATGATTTTGTAAAAGAAACTTCTTATTCAAGATCAGATCTAGCAAAACAACCTTGCTTTCAAAAATAGCCAAGGTCCTATATGTCTCGTTTTTATTTTTGTACACATTTATTTCACAAAGTGTGAAATATAAAACAGGAGACACAAATGTTCTTAAGGATCTGAGATTTTCTTAAAAACTTAGAAGTTTGTTTTTCAAAAATCCTTAGAAACAAATGGATCTAAAGAAAGATATCCAAACAGAAAACTTAAAAAAATGGAGTGTGATTTTCTCTTTAGAAAATCTCTAGTTTCAATATGTGAAACTCACTATTTTCTTAGAGATGAGTTCTGAAAGAGACTCAAACTGAAAGAGGTCTTCAACAGACGTCCGACCCCACCACCAAACCCACAGAAACCCTAGAATGGTTCTAACACTCAACATTTTGGTTTCTGGTAGATGAATCGTTAAAGGTTAAAGTGTATGGGTTATGGGAAATCACTCATAGGTGTGAGGATTCGAAGATAGGTTATCTTCTTCTCTCTTTTCTCTTTTTTTTTTCTCCTCTCTTTCTTCCCTTCTCTCTTTTCTCTCTCCACTCTTTTTTTTTATTTGGACGAAATGGCAAAAGTCTCTAAATGCTGAGACTTAGATCCTTTTTATACAGGTAGAAGAACGATCTCGAATATCAGTTGCAATCCAAGGGCTGAGATTTGGTCTTATAAGTTTGACTTGAAATTTAATGGTTTATAACAAACGGTGGAATAACATAATCTCATTGGTTAAGAGTTAAGCACTGGGTTGTAACTGAAGACATGCAGATCGTTGATTAAAGTCATCCAAGGGCTGTGATTGGAAGGTGGATTTGTGTCTGTGAGAAAACACAGGTCTAACGCTTAATGAGGAAACACGTGTATGAACCAGATTAACCAAAAACGCTTACTTTGAAAATAAATACAAACGCACCCTGAAGTCTCTTGCGGTTTGACATTCTACCCAAGCTAAATTTGAAGCAAATAAAACACTTTCTGAAATTCAATTTATATCCCCAACACTTTTAAAAACCAAATTTTAATTAATTTAAAAATTATTTAAAATGTTTTAAAAATGTTGTAAATGAATTAAATGGATTTAAAAAAAAAGGTTAAAGTGTTTTAAAAACCACCAATGCAAATATGAATAAAATATTATGCATTGGGAGTGTCCTATAGTGGTTTAAGGATATAATTAACTTCCCTATTAGGATAGCTTGGACTGGATTGCTTCTACTTCCTTCTTCTTGAACCTTTGGGATATGGAGCAACTCATACAATCTAACATACTTTGCATCAATATCCAAACTAGTTGGAACTCCGATATAATATAGACTCAAGTAAGTCAATTATATAGTGTGTTCTCACCTAATACCCATTTTTCTTGTAGTGCATGCATACTGGCATTTCTATGTTACTACCACTACCAATGAAGTCAACAATGCGAGTATAACTAAAATTCAAGGAGATTAAAAGAAGAGAGATATGACCGACACATTTTGGTTTTTCTCTATACATGAAATCCATAAGAGTTATGCCATTGAAGTCAAATAGATTAGATAACGTTATATTTTTAGCCTTCTTCACTAAAGTCTTATGGAACTCGAGCTTCAAAAGAAAAATGAGATTGAAGTAACAATCTATTTGATTATTTCACCAAGTCACTGCCGAAAACAACATTCTAGAAGCTTGTATATCAGAGTGGTATGCGTCAACTTAATCATTAGATAAATACGACAATAAGGGGGATAATCCAATCAAGGGGATCATCTTACCAAGCGGAGAATATTACATGATATTTATGGGACATGCACATTGTACTCTTTTTTGTTTAAATAAGTTTTGTCCCACAGGGTTATCCTAGTAAAGGTTCTAATGATGCAATATTAAGCGCGTCCAACATCAATTCATTGATCCCGAAGAATATTGTATTAGTTTTTCTTCGCTTTAGTTTTTTCCCACTGGATTTTCCTTAGCAAAGTTTTAATGATAGAACAATCATTGAATGGTGGACATGATAAACATCGATTTTTAAGACAAGTGAGGAGGTGACCCTTGTGTATAAATAATCATCTTATTCTCCCATTATATACACGTTATTGAGTAAAAAAATCTTCTATCTTATTCTCTCCCACCCTCTCTCTATTTTATAACATATTCCAGTTTTTAGCCTTCTTTTTTGTCTTTGCAACCTCAGCGTAGCATGCTGATTCATTCTATGAGTTCAGGTATGAATTGACTTGACTTGGTACATATTGTGGGGTCAACCCATTGAAAAAACATATATCCACCTTAGTTTTGCAATTAAACGGGAAACAAATAGAGTTTTGAACACGATATTGTATTTTTAAGGGTTATAATTGAAACTACCTTAAAATTTAGGGATCTATGAAAACTGTTGCCTTAATTTTCATCTTCTTTAAACAAAGACAGAAATATCCAATCACTTTTCTCCCTTTTGTCCTACAAGGGCTCTATTTTTTTCATGGTTCGAGAATGTGATAAGTACACCAAATGTTCATATTTATGTGTTATGTCAAGAGGGGAGTGGTCACTTTACTTTATCGCAAGCCAATTTGCCATCGAGGGTTAACATTGAGTAACTTAATTTACCTTGTGTTTAAGATTACAATTTGTTTATTATTAATTGAAAATTTAATATAATCCAAATAAATTTGGATGTTCAAAAGATATTTCTTAAAAATATACTTGCAAAAAAGTCTCAACTGTGCACATACTTACCTCGTCTATTGTCATTTGTAGGCCTGTAAATTGAGCGCCCGAGGCCCGAAGCCCGCCCGTTTGGCCCGCTATTTTCGGGCGAGCTTTATTTGAGTTTGAGCCGAGCCGAGCCTGAGCCAAAATTCCAAGCCTGAATGAATTTCGGGCCGAGCTTGAGCCGAACTTTGCCAAACCCGAATTGGGCCCGAACCCCGACCTTCATATTAATAAATAAATAAATAAATAATTTATATAATATAACATATTTATGTTAATATTGTTCAATTAGGTTTCGTCCTTCTATTTCATTTATTATTTTTTCTAAAAAAAATCATTTGTTATAATACATTAGATTACATGTGATTTTCAATTTTGTGATTTTATTGTTAATCTCATTATGGATATTTGATTTAATAATTGATCAAGTCACAATAGGCCTTTGTAAGTGATCAAATTATGCTAAATGTCTGAAATTTAATAGGCATTTGTAGCTTTTAACTCTTATTTCCCTTTGTTTTAATTTAATACATTTCATAATTATATATTTTATTTCATGAAATATCAATTAGATTTTAATGTATAATTTTGTCCATGATGAAAATACAAGAAAAAAAAAATTAATTCAAACTTTTTTAATAAAAAAAAATGAAATCGGGCCGAAGCCCGTAATATTTATGAGCCGAGTTCGGGCCTAGGTGGAAAAAAATAATTCGGACCGAGCTCGAACTTGAGCATGGGTATGTGAGTTCGGACCGAGCTTAAACAGCGCCAAACCCGACTCATCCAGCCCGATTTACGCCCCTAGTCATTTGGGTCCACAAATGACCCATCCAAATTGGCTCATATGCAAAAGAAAATGAAAGTGACGTGGTAAGAGAGATCGTGTGGAAACCACGTAGAAAGGGTGTTAAATTGTGTGCGTGTCTCCTTTCATGCCACTCTCTCTCCAATTTATCTCCCCTTGTTCTCTTTCTTTACCCATACCCAAAAAGTGCACAAGACACACACAGACACTCACTGACGGACTAATAAGTGATAACTAACTGACTGTATATTCTCAAACCAAAATGGCTATGTTGATGAATGCTTCTTCTTGTATTGGTTTTGGTATTGGTACTCGACAATGTCTCTCTCTTCTGCCTCCCCCTTCCTCATTAGCTTCCATTCAATTTTCCTCCGAGTCTTGTCGTTTTTCTTTAATGGGTACCCCAACAACAACAACAAAAATGGCTCTATTTAGCCCGTCTTTTGCTCTCAACACCAAAGAGCCTTCCCATGTTGGTGTTGATTTATCTTTAGACAATGAGGAAGTAGAAATGCTGGAGACAACTTCGTCCACTGAAACTCTCTTGTACTCTTTCACTCCTTTGCCTCTGCTATTTCTAGCTGCTCTTCCTGGAGGTATTTGTTTATATATGTGTGTGTGACTGTGGTACAGTGGAAGTCAACTCATGGTGTTAGCTTAGTTTCATTGTCCATCACAATCCTTCATTTCTGAGAAACTGATTTTTTGTTTCATTTCTGGAACTTTTTATGCACGTATATGATGTTTGGATTCTAAGCTTTTTTTAAATAAAGCTGAAGAGAATTCAAATATTGCTGCAATTTTTTTAATTGGTTTTCCACTCTAAATTGTGTCCTACACATTAATTTTCAGTTCTATTTTTCTAGAAATGGGTGATTTTTCAACGTGCTTAGTGTTTTAATAAGTTCAAATCACAGTGGAAAATGTTGCTAAAAGTATGCTACAAGTCTTTATGATTCATGCCAAGAACATGAGGTTGCTTTTATTTTTTCAAATGTCCCAAAGTGCGAGTCTCAAATCTATATTTGTTATACATTGCCTGGGGGAGCACTGCTGCTATACCCTTCTTCAAAGAATTATAATCTATATGGAATAAACCAACAATAAAATAAATAAATAACACCAAGATATAAACATATAATTTGAAATAAAAATTAGCCTTACAAATAAAACCCAGGAACATTAGATGGCCTCATTGTAAGCATGTTCTTCACACTCCAAATAAATAAAGGGCAAACATTGTGGAGTAAAATAAAGACATTACAAGTTTGTGAAATTAATTCCTTGAAAAAAGCAAAGGAAACTCAAACATCTGAAAGCCCTGAGCAATCACAACTACTATAATGTTGGACATTATATGAACAAAAACTTCAACTACCAAGTTCAAAAAAGTTAGAACTTCTAGTTTCTTCTGTTGTATCTGACCAAATTGGGCCGGCCTCTTCTAAGCATTTGTAACCATGTTTCTTGTTGCTCCTACCTACTTTAACGCACTACCTTTGTTAACAACATATTACAACATGCCATTGTCGCAGCTCAATAGTAATAAGCGTGATATCTGGTTTGAAAAAATAACCAAAATACGAAATTCTAGCTTGAATATATAGAAATAGGAATAGCTAGAAGTAAATGTCCCAGTTAACACTAAACACACACAGAGACATATATATCTCCAAAAACAACATATATAGGTATTAAATATGTACCTTGTGAGAGTGATAGGGAGAAAAGAGTTTGCCCATGGTTGGTCCGTCGGTGCCCCCCATGGATCGACGACACAAACAAAACCGAACTGAGAATGTGAGTCATGGTAGTGATGAACAACGAAAATAGTGCTGGCGAAGGCTTGAGATGGTGATGGACTGTTAACTAAATAATGTGTTTGGCCAAAAACCAAACATAAATTAACAAAATGGTGTGTTTTTAACCTTAAACCAAACATAAATTACAGAGTTATCGCAATATATGAAATCACAGAGATAAAAGATAGAATACCTTAAGATGTGATATTCTGGTGATAGATAGTATATGGTTGTAATTTTGAAATACCTTAATAAATTTACTATTATAGTGCAACTGTCTACTCCATATACCTGAAACATTAAAGTTAAAATGTAAGAACACATAAGGGTGATGTGAAGTAGGCTGCCACAGATAGGATTGTAAAAAGTTGAGACAAAATAACCTATTTTGTGTTTGAGGACAAGTCAACATATTATATTGCTTCAAATAGAATTCCCATAGAGCAGATTTAAAAGAGATTCATTGTTGTCTTTTCTGCGTTTCAGAATTGAACATTTCTGACTTTTTTCTTTGCTACACAATGACTCTGTAATGTGGAACTTGAAGGCATGAGATATAAACTCAACAATTCATTACGCCCATAATGCAATGCTAAGGGGAAATGAGTGTCATTCTTTCCTTTAGTTTCTATCTGAGCCCTTAATTTTATCTCCCAACTCTTTATATCCAACGACATTAAATCCCAGCCCCTACTTTCTTCCTCACACACTAAAACATCTTTTTCTACACACACTATTGTGCTTTATTATGTAGATGCATTTACTAGGTAATTTTACCTATTAACTATTGGATTCAAATCTTAAGTTTGAATACTTCATATCAAAACTTAAGAACAACAACCACCTATGACCAAAACTACTGTGATTCGAGAACCCCTGTTTTTTCATTTTTTAAAAAATTATTATTGATTACTCATTCAACCAATATGATGAAAAATTACAAGTATTTAACATTTGAGGACTCTTGTTGGGATTCTTATCTCTTTTAGAGTTGTCAGAGGGGTGTTTAATTACTGCTGCTCTTGCAATTGTAACATAGTAGTGCATAAAACACATTTTATTCAGATATCTTTTTGTTCTTTTGAGAACTCATAATGAGCTTAATATCAGCTGGAACTGTAAGGTCCATATTTGGGCCTTTTGCTGAGCTGGTTAAGTCATTCAATCTTCCGGCTTGGCTTGTGCACTGGGGTCACCCCGGCAACATGGTACACTTTCATTCTTTTGCTTCTTTCTAACAATGTAATTAACAAGAATGACAGAGTATTTACGAAATAACCTCCATATTGTGTGATATTATGGTGTCAGTAAACTGTCATTCTTGTTAAAAAGAAAATGCTTGATACCCAAAGTGAAAACACGATCCAAGTTCATTGCACTTTTTGATAATTTAGCCAAAAAGTACAAGAGAAAATTGTGGCATATTTTCTGATATCCAAACATAGCATTCACCTGCATCTTTCACCATAGAATCTATTTAATAGAGTTATAAACCAGCAATTACTTCAGGTTTTTCTAACCTGCAACTGTTGTAGGCTGTTGTGCTATTTGCGATGGGTGGTTATGGAACTTATCTGGGATTCCGAATCCGTTTTTCTGACGATGTGGTGAGAATTATATGATTGAGACAATGCTTTTTATTTAAAAAGAAGGAAGGAAAAAACTAATAGCGCACTCACCAATTGTTTTGATAAAACACAGGAGGAGAAGGCCAAAGCTAAAGACTTGCACCCAAAACTTCTCGCAGGAATGTTTTTCTTTTTTGCACTTGGTGCCACTGGTGGAGTAATATCCATGCTCACTTCCGATAAACCCATCTTTGAAAGGTCAGCCTGTAGCCTTTCATATAAAACATCACTCCCAAAGCTTTATGTGATCTGGGATTCAACTTCCTTAAACATATGTATGTGTCTTAGAAAACATAAAGAATAACACTAATGAGAACAAAGTTATGCTATAATGTATTGTTACTTTTAGTATAGCTTTCTCATTTCTTTGTTTGCAAGTGAAAGTGAAATAGGAAAGTGCTCATTTCTTTGTTTTCAAGTGCCAAAATAAATTCGCATCAAATTGCTGTACATTTTGTTGAAAAGGCCTCCTTATGTATCACTAAATTCGCATCAAGTGAACACTAAATTGTTTGTAAGGCTCTTCTTGCTTTGCTGCTGATATCACATTGAGAGCAGCTTCTTATTGTTCAGAGGGTCATTAGATAAGAGAGATCTTCCTCCGACTCCAATCAATGTTGTATTCAATTAATATAACTAGAATATGATTTTTTCATTCCATGTTTGTTATTTGTTCATCACACATACAATTATACTTAATTTGATGTAACTGTTCAATTTGGAAGGAGATCTTCTACAAGTTTGCTCTTAGGGGTTATTTCTTGATTTCGTCCACTATTTGTAGGTAACAGAAGATAAAAGCAAAGTTTGTAAGGAGGAATCCTATTACAAAGAGAAGATTTATTATATACTAGATAAATATCAATATGATGTGGGGGCGTTCTGACGTAAACTACATGTCAAAAGGCTCCAAAAAATATCTAAACACACACTTTAGAGAGAGAAATACTCTTTTCTATTTCAAACTTTAAGTCTACCTCAAATGAGACTTACATGGAGGTATTTAAAGGGGGAGGACTAGCTTAGGTTCTAATATAAGGTTCTAATTACAAAAATGCCATTACCAATCCTTACCTCTAAATACTAAAGCAAAATAAAGGAAAATACAATAACAAAAGAAAATAATATAACTAATAAAGCCCTAAAATGGGGCCATTTCCATCACATTCATAATGTTTCTATGAATGAATGCACTACAAATACTCTTTTTCAAAGATCAATCCTTTGTCTCTAGCCTTTTTTTGTGTGTTTTCACATCGCACCATTGATAAACACCCCTAGGCTATTAACACCCCCTCCAGTACGTTGACTTCTCATAGTAAACTAAAGTTAATACTCATTAAATTTTTCTTTAATTGCTTCTCTCCTAATGTATCATGCACCTAAATCTACATATGGCAATGGTCATCTCTTACTAAAAACAGGTCAGCTATGGATATTTTTATGAGAGCCATGTCTCCCTTTTGAAGTCAAAAGGTCCTTACAAGGGAGTCTTTGTAACACAAATGCATGCTTTATTTATTTTTTTAGTTTTTTTTAATTCCCAAAATTCATGGAATTTTTTTGCACTTCCTTGATTTATTTAACTTTGCTGAATTTTGTTTGTTGCTGGCAGTCCTCATGCTGTCACAGGCTTGATCGGCCTTTCGCTTTTGACCATGCAGACCATACTACCAACATTATTTGAGGTAAACCCCAAACTTTCTCAACATTAGTTCCATATTTCCTTGTCATAGAAGGAAAAAATTAAACAATTTTATATATTTATTTTTTACAATTGGTATCATTCTTTTCAGCTGAAATCACTCTCCTAATTATTTAATTAAACAGGGGAATACTGAACTACGAAATGTTCATGCGATCTTGGGTAGTGGAATCATGACACTATTTTTCGTTCATGCGGCACTTGGACTTCAACTTGGCCTCAGTTTCTAATTTCTTACGCTAGGATGTTTTTTTTGGAGATCTCATTTTTTATTATGATGTATATTTAGTCTTTTCGTTATTAGATGGGGATTTTACCTTTTCGTTAATATTAACAATGACTTTTATGATGTATATTTAGGGGATTTTACCAAAATTTATCATTGTCCACTTGGAGATAAATACAACTATCCAAATGGTTATGTGCAATACATCTGGATTCATATATGGAATCTATATCAATATTTATTAGCGCGATTAGCTTATCCCCTTGTAAACAAACTGTTAAAAATCAACACTAACCAACCTAATGGAGTGTTAAAAAATCCCAACCCATATGAGCTTCCTAAATTAGGTGAAGAGGAGAAATTAGTGGGCGTTAGGTTGCATAATGAGCAACTTGGATGGATGAGATTAATTTGTGTTTTTAACATTTGTATGATTTTTTTATTAAAAGTGTGTTTGTTTATTTAACTACAATGCGTGGTGTTAATTGTATTTCCTTCACTATATATACCCCTCTTCACCAATGTTTGTAATTATCCAAAAACAAGCCAAGCAATAAACACTTAAGGCTTTAGTTGAGTATTCTTTTGAGTGTTTCTCTTATTGGGGTGTGCTTCTTTTTTGTGTAAGTTTCTTCTCCTTGTGAATAATATAGTTTGTATACTCTAATTTTCAACAATTGGTATTAGAGCGAGACGGTCGGGTACCGATATTTTTGAAGTGAGTTTTCTTGAGTCGTGAGAAGTTTGCATTCTGTAAGTTTGTATCTTGAAATCATGTACAATTGGTCATCTTCAAGTAGTTGGAGGAATCAAGAAGCTCAACAATCAAAATTACAACACATGGGTAATGTGATGATGCTTTATATTTAAGGCTAAGACTTTTGGGACATTGCTGATGATAGTGAAGTTACACTACTAGAGGCAGAAGATGCTAATGGCACCTTGCAAAAAATGGAAGATTAAAGAGGGCAAAGCGATGTTTTGCCTTAAAGACCACAATTGAAGAAGAAATGTTAGATCATATTTGGGATGCCAAAACACTGAAAGAAGCACAAGACACTTCACTACACTCTTTTCAAAGAAGAACGACACAAGACTACTACTTCTCGAGAACGAGCTGCTATCAATGCCGTAGCGTGACATGACTATCACCAAGTACTTTCACAAGGTGAAGACGATATGCCATGAAATTTTAAAATTTAGAATCAACAGCTGCTATTGGTGAAACTAGGATAAAAAATAATTATCCATGGTTTGAGGTTCGAATACCGAAGTTCTTTTCTGTTGTATAAGGATGGCCGACTCCACCATCACTTGTTGACTTCAAAATTTTACTTGTCAGTCAAGAAGCTATGGCTAAGCAAATGGGAGGAGTCTCACTAAAGGGTGAGGAAGAAGAGCTCTATACCAACAAAAACAAAGTTTACTTCAAGTAGCACGCCAAAGGCAAATTTAAAAAGGATGATAACAAGGTAAAAAGTCATCAAGGAGAGGAAGGATCTCGTCCAAGCGAAGCATCAAAGAATCATGGCTACAGTAAAAGATTTGAGGAAAAATATTACAACTGCAGTAAGAAGGGCCAAATGGCAAAAGATTTATGGTGCAAAAAAGCCCGCTGAGAGCAATGCTGCTACTTCTAATTGAAAGGAGAGAAGCGAAGATGATTGGGATGCTGAAGCATCTTTTGCTGTGGAAAAATGAGGAGTTATCTCTTACAATCATGTCAACTGAGCGGATCGACTACGAGAATGATTGGATCGTCGACTCAGTCTACTCAAATCACATGACAGGTGATAAACATAAGTTACAAAGCTTGTCAGAATACAAGGAAAATCGAGTTGTGGTGACAACCAACAACTCAAGGTTATCAATAACTCATATCGGTAAGATGATAGTAGCACCTCAATATAGTTCTAACCAGGTACCGCTTCAAAATGTCTACCATGTTCGGGGTATGAAGAAAAATCTTCTTTCAGTGGCATATTTAACATCATTAAGCCACTTTGTTTTGTTCGGTTTACGAGATGTGAAGGTATATCGAGATCTCAGGATTGTCGATAATCACTACACCAAACTGGCGATTGGTCACGGCTAAAATCCCTGACCAAGACTGTGGGTCACGAACTTGGGCCGTGACCATTTCGGGCGTGACCAATTTCGTGGGTTGCGACCCAAGTCCGTGACCCACAAATGGTCAAGACCACAGGGCGTCACAGCAGATGGTAGCGGACTTGGGTCGTGACCCATGCCGTGACGAGTCACGACCCAAGTCCGTGACCCACAACCGTGACAAATTGGTCACGGCTCAAGTCCGCGACCCACTATCGTGACAAAAAAAAGAAAAAAATGGTCGCGACCTAAGTCCGTGACCCACAACCGTGACAAATTGGTCGCGGACTTGGGTCGCGACCCACAACCGTGACAAAGAAATAAAAAAAAAATGGTCGTGGCCCAAGTCTGTGACCCACAACCGTGACAAATTGGTCGCGGACTTGGGTCACGACCCACAACCGTGACGGAAAAAAAGGAAAAAAATGGTCGCGGACTTTAGCCGCGACCATTTTTGGTCACGTTTGAGGGTCATGGACTTTGGCCGCGACCATTTTTATGCGCGACGGAAAAATAAAAATGGTCATGGACAAAGTCCATGACAATATTTAACTATATTTAAAAAAAATGTTTTTTTTGTCCAATCCTAAAATTGGGGGTCCTGTGAGTGCACTGTCGATCGCTACATGTAACGTTGGACGTGCACGAGGTGTTACAAATATTTATTATTGGCAAAACAATAAAAAAAATCACAAATTGCGAATCGAGAATGTTGTTAATAAACTAATATATATACAAACTTAAAAATTTTACACGTCTTAATAATTCACAGACAAAAAAATTGAGCAGAGTTTCCTCTATTTTCTGGACATTCGAAACCCTGTAAATGTAAAACCTACTTATTATAAATCCCGCACGGCCATAAAATTTAACAATCAAATTATAAAAGCCCGCACGACCATAAAACTAAACAATAAAAGCCCGCACGACTGTACTACATAAAAAACATTATCCTGAATGTCCACAACATTATATAGACAATCTTCATGTTGTAAACCATTGCCTCCTTCATTTGTTCCACGTGCAAAAATCCCACAAATGATAGGTTACAAAAAAAAAATATATCAGCAACCAAGTAGTTTTACAAAAAAATTATTCAAGCTGAAAAATTGCATATATGAGTTATCATGGCAAGTTTTTAAGCCTAAGCCTAGAAATATGCAAATTATCATCGTATTCTCAAACCGGGAGTCTCGTGATCGCGCGGTCAGTTCGTACGAGTTACATTGGTCCTGTGCGAGGTGTTGGTGCCACTCACGGGGCCGTTCAGGGGCTATTTCGAGTTTTCCCCCACTAACACCAAATTTTTAAGCCTAAGTCCTCGTATTTTTAAATTATCGTCGTATTCTCAAACCGGTAGTCCCGTGATCATGCGGTCAGTTCGTACGAGTTACATTGGTCCCGTGCGAGGTGTTGGTGCCACTCACGGGGCTGTTTCGGGTTTTCTCCTACTAACGCCAAGTTTTTAAGTCTAAGTCTAGAAATTTGTAAATTATCGTCGTATTCTCAAACGGGGAGCCCCGTGATCGCGCGGTCAGTTCGTACGAGTTACATTAATCCCGTGCGAGGTGTTGGTGCCACTCACGGGGCTGTTCGCGGGCTGTTTCAGGTTTTCCCCCACTAACGCAATGTTTTGCCTAAGTCCTGATATTTTTAAATTATCGTCGTCTTCTCAAACCAGGAGTCCCGTGATCGCGCGAGCAGTTCGTACGAGTTATATTGGTCCCGTGCGAGGTGTTGGTGCCATTCACGGGGCCGTTAGGGGGTTGTTTCGGGTTTTCCCCCACTAACGGAAAGTTTTTAAGTCTAAGTCTAGAAATATGCAAATTATTGTCGTATTCTCCAACCGACAGTTCCGTGATCGCGCGATCAGTTCATACAAATTATATTGGTCTCGTGCGAGGTGTTGGTGCCACTTATGAGGCCGTTCGGGGGCTGTTTCGGGTTTTCTCCCACTAACGCCAAGTTTTGCCTAAGTCCTGATATTTTTAAAATATCGTCGTATTCTCAAATCGGGAGTCTCGTGATCACGCGGTCAGTTCGTATGAGTTACATTAGTCCCTTGCGAGTTGTTGGTGCCACTCACAGGGCCGTTTGGGAGCTGTTTCGGATTTTTTCCCACTAACGACAAGTTTTTAATCCTACGTTTAGAAATATGCAAATTATCGTCATATTCTCAAACCGGGAGTCCCGTGATCGGGCGGTCAGTTCGTACGAGTTACATTAGTCCCGTGCGAGGTGTTGGTGCCACTCACGGGGACGTTCGGGGGCTGTTTCGGATTTTCCCCCACTAACGCCAAGTTTTGCCTAAGTCCTGATATTTTTGAATTATCGTCGTATACTCAAACCGGGAGTCCCGTGATCGTGTGGTCAGATCGTACGAGTTACATTCGTCCCGTGCTAGGTGTTGGTGCCACTCACAGGGCCTTTCGGGGGTTGTTTCGGGTTTTCGCCCACTAACGGTAAGTTTTTAAGCCTAAGTATAGAAATATAAAAATTACCATCGTATTCTCAAACTGGTAGTCCCGTGATCACCCGGTTAGTTCGTACGAGTTACATTGGTCCCATGCAAGGTGTTGGTGCCACTTACGGGGCCGTTCGGGGGTTGTTTGGGGTTTTCCCCCACTAATGCCAAGTTTTTAAGCCTAAGTCTAGAAATATGAAAATTATTGTCGTATTCTCAAACCGGCAGTCCCGTGATCACGCAGTTAGTTCGTACGAGTTACATTGGTCTCGTGTGAGGTGTTAGTGCCACTCACGGGGCCGTTCGGAGGCTGTTTCGAGTTTTTCCCTATTGACGCCAAGTTTTTAAGCCTAAGTCCTGATATTTTTAAATTATCGCCGTATTCTCAAACCGACAGTCCCGTGATCGTGCAATCAGTTCGTATGAGTTACATTGGTCCCGTGCGAGGTATTGGTGCCACTCACGGGGCCGTTCGGGTTTTCCCCCCACTAACGCCAAGTTTTTAATCCTAAGTCTAGAAATATGCAAATTATCGTCGTATTCTCAAATCGGGAGTCCCATGATTGTGCGGTCAGTTCGTAAGAGTTACATTGCTCCCGTGCGAGGTGTTGGTGCCACTCACGGGGCCGTTCGGGGGTTGTTTCGATGTTTCGTCCTTTAATGCCATTTTTTATGCCTAAATCTATATATTTTAAATTATTGTCGTATTCTCAAACCGGGGGGGTCCCATGATCGTGCAGTCAGTTTTTACGAGTTACATTGGCCCCGTACGAGGTGTCGGTGCCTCTCACGAGGCCATTCGGGCGTTGTTTTGGGGTTTCTCCCTCTAATGCCATTTTTTAAGCCTAATTCCTTATATTTTCAAATTATCCTCGTATTCTCAAACCGGGGGTCCCGTGATCGCGCGGTCAGTTTCTACGCGTTATATTGGTCCCGTGCGATGTGTTGGTGCCTCTCACGGGAGCATTCAGGGTTTGTTTCGGGGTTTCGCCTTCTAATGCCATTTTTAAGCCTAAGTCTATATATTTTCAAATTATCGTTGTATTCTCAAACCGGGGGTCCCGTAATCGCGCGATCAGTTCGTACGAGTTACATTGGTCCAATGCAAGGTGTTGCCTCTAACGAGACCGTTCAGGGGTTGTTTCGAGGTTTCACTCTCTAATGCAATTTTTAAGCCTAAGTCTAGATATTTTCAAATTATCATCATATTCCCAAAATTGGGGTTCCCATGATCGCGCGGTGTCAGTTCCTACGAGTTACATTGGTCCTCTGCGAGGTGTGGGTGCCTCTCACAGGACCGTTCGGGATTTGTTTCGGGTTTTCGCCTTCTAATGCCATTTTTTAAGCCTAAGTCTATATATTTTCAAATTATCGTTGTATTCTCAAACCGGGGGTCCTGTGATCGCGTGATCAGTTCGTACGAGTTACATTGGTCCCGTGCGAGGTGTGGGTGCCTCTCACGGGGTCATTCGGGTGCTGTTTCGGGTTTTCTCCCTCTAACGCTATGTTTTTAAGCCTAAGCCTAAGTCCTGATATTTTTCTCCCTCTAACGCTATGATCAAGGTATATATAATTGCTATATATGGCTATATATAGCTGCTATGGCCTTATATCGCTGATATATATCGCCATTTATAGTTGTTATATATGGACATATATAACTGCTATATATGGCCATATATAGCTGCTGGAGCCGATATAGATTTTTTTTTTGTGTAGATTTTTTGTTTTCACAAAATCTAAGTGACTTCAACTATACTTGGATCAATTCAAATTCACAATTATACTTGGATTAAATCATAGTTATATTTGGATCAACTCAAAGTTCATGTATTAATAGCATATCAGTTAATTAATGCACCTGTCAGCCTTAATCAATACCATATCAGTTAATGTCATATTAGTTCAATACCATATCAGTTAATGCGATATCAGGTAATTAATGCAGCTATCTTAAGTAAGTATCAGCTATAGCATACAACATGTCAATGTATAAGCAGTATAATTACCAACTATAGAATATCAGTTATACCATCTATATTAGTATAATTACCAGTGAAATCAGGTCTAACTGCTATAACAATTATAATTACCAGTTATAACAGCTATTAATAATCACATTTCAATATTATGAACTCGAAAATTTCAATATTACCAGGTATAGCAGCTATATCAGCTATAGATCAGTAGTATAAGTAGAACTATAAGTAGCAGATCACTAGTATATCAATATAAGTAACTAATCGATATAAATAATCACATTTCAATCAGTAGCAGATCAGTATAAGTAGTAGCTATAATTAATTAGAAGCTATAGCAAATCACATTTCAATATAATCAGTGTAAGTAGCAGCTATAATTAAGTAGCAGATTACATCTCAATCTAAGTAGCAGCTATAATTACTATCTGGACCAGTATAAGTAGGAGATCAGTAGTATATCAACATAAGTAGCAAACCAATATCAATGATCACATTTCAATCAGTAGCTAGTAGCAACATTAGTCCCATATTATTCAAGTTTGCTTAATAAATTGGCTTAATAAGTATGTGAACTATATAAAAAATATACGGATTCAAATAAAAATAACCTTTCAATAAGATTTCCTAAAAATAAAAAAATATAACTACGTGAGTAGGTACCACATGTCCGTTCTCATCCCAAATAAAAACATGACACCCATGTGTTTCCCACTTTAGGTGATACTATTTCTCCTCGAAATTGAAATGGAAACTTCTCGTTTCTAAATGCGATTTGTCTCCCTCTTCCTCTATTCTCATAAGAATAATGATAGACTCCCCGAAAGGAGTCTACCGATCCATTACCCAATTTCATCCCCACCCTTGATTGCATTACCCAATTTCATCCAAACCCTTAATCTATTTTTAAAAAACAATACATTATATCTCTACACTAATTCTTTATTTTAAACAAAGTTAAAAGATATTCTCATAATTTTTTTAAATTTAACAAAAGATTAATAAATAACTAGAGTTATGATTTATTTTAAAAAAGTAGATGAGCATAACCATAACATAGTTGGACCTGTAGATGAGCGGCTACAGCTAATACACTAACAAGTAAGATAGTTTAATCACTTTATTTGATAAGAAATAAGCCTTTTGCTACAGCTCCGTGCGAGGTGTTGGTGCCACTCATGGGGCCGTTCGGGGGCTGTTTCGGGTTTTCGCCCTCTAACGCCATTTTTTTAAGCTTAAGTCAAGATATTTTCAAATTATCAACGTATTCTCAAAGCGGGAGTCTCTTGACAACGCGGTCCATTCCTATGAGTTACATTGGTCCCGTGTGAGGTGTCGATGCCTCTCACGGGTTTGTTTTAGGTTTTCACACTCTGACGCCAAGTTTTAAACCTAAGTATACATATATTCAAATTATCATCGTATTCTCAAATCGGGAGTCCCGTGATCACGCGGTCAGTTCCTACGAGTTATATTTGTCCCGTACGAGGTGTTGGTGTCACTCACGGGACCATTCGGGGGCGGTTTTAGGTTTTCGCCCTCTAACGCCATTTTTTTTAGCTTAAGTCAATATATTTTCAAATTATCAACGTATTCTCAAATCGAGAGTCCCGTGATAACGCGGTTCGTTCCTACGAGTTACATTGGTCCCGTGCGAGGTGTCGGTACCTCTCACGGGGTTGTTTCAGGTTTTTGCACTCTGACGCCAAGTTTTAAGCCTAAGTCTACATATATTTAAATTATCACCATATTCTCAAATCGAGAGTCCCGTGACCACGCGGTCAGTTTCTACGAGTTACATTGGTCCCATGCGAGGTGTTGGTGCCTCTCACGGGACCGTTTGGGAGCTGTTTCAGGTTTTCACACTCTAAAGCCAAACGATAGAAATAAATAAATGGAAACATATCTATTCTAAACAAAAGAACCGATAAATCACCTACCATTTGCAAAAATAGCAGGACATTACACTTAAAAATAGATGACATTCATACATTAAAGTAAAGTGCTAATATAATTTCAATATCATAATAGGATACAAATAAGATTGATGAGGATAAAATAATATTTTGATACTCAATCTTCCTTTAAATCAACTAAAAGATCCTTCAAATTAGGATTTTCATCAAGAGCCGACTGAAACTCTTTTGGAGCCTTTAATGCTTCTACTTCAGTAGTCATACCCTTTGGTGCATGCACAATAATAGGCCAATTGCCATCGTTTATGCACTTCGAGTAGAATACCTTCTTTACGTTCTGAAAGGTACAAATAAAAGTCTCGTCGACTATGCAGTCTTTAGTCTTCGGCTTTGATAAATCTACCATAATAAGTTTGGAGTCGGGATCAACTTTGCAAGAATTCGTTGTATCCTCCACCTTTACCCAATCACAATAGAATACGATTTTTGTGAAATCCAAGTAATCAAGTTCTAGGATTTGTTGAATTATCCCATAATAGGTTAGCACCGTATTCTTTGGATTTTTATCACTTTTGTTAGCAATACAGGTGGTCAAGGCAAAAATTGATATTCCAATGTTTTGTGTTAAAAGATTTTCCTCATATGGATATGAAATGAAATCAAAACCATTGGTGCGTAATTTCTTAAACTCTTTCGCACGAAAACTAGGACCTTTTGCTAGGCGTGCAAGTCTGGAAGAGACATCACCTCTTTTTAGATGCTACATTTACTAATGAATTTGTATTAGGGCATGTTTTTACTACACATGAACAAATAACCGCACAGATAAGATGTGAAAAATACCTCTTTTGACACCCATGCCCTAAAGTCAGTTGTCGTCCAATTTCTCCTTTGATTTTGGACAATTTCGTTCTCGTACTTCCTACCAAAAAATTGTAGAGTTTAGATCATAAAATAAAAAATACATATAATAAAAAAAGAAGAATTCAGTAGATACTCACTCTCTCTAGTCTTCGACTTCATCTTGCGATTCGAAGACATGACGAGTTACTTGCTCGTATTGTAGGTTTGTGAGTTTCAACTCTTTAGGGTTCCCAAATGACAATTCGTCCTCAAACTCGTCATGTTCCTCTATCAGTCATGCTCCACGAGGATTAAACCTCCTCACCTCTTGTTCTGGCATATGTTCCTTAGCGTATAGTGATGATTCCACCGCTACGTATTCTTCAGCAATCTACCCTCCAATATACCGTGTATTCTTTACATAATCTTTGAAGGTTTTCATCAAGTGCTCAAAAGGATACACCCAACGATACCTCATGGGACCACATAATAAAGCTTCATCGCATAAATGCACAAGCAGGTGGATACTGATATCGAAGAATGACGGAGGAAAATATTTCTCTAATACACAAACTGCCTCGGCTAAAGTTGATTTCACAGCTTTAATGTGCCTTCTGTTTACCACTTTTGCAAAAAGTAGGGTAAAACACAAATTGATTTGCATAATTGTTCGACGAAGATCTTTGTGTTCAGAGAAGCAATGCCAAAATAATAGCGGGATTAATTGGATGATTACGTGCCAGTCGTGAGACTTGCACTGTTTCAAGTCATTTGGTTGGTAGCTTACTACCCTACGTAAATTACCAAAATAACCAGTTAGAGTCTTCAAGTTGAACAACGTGTTTAAGAGGATCTTCTTCTCACTAGTAGTCAAAGTGAAAGCAGTCGGGGGGGATAGAAATTCTTCCTGTCGTTGGATCATTTTTTAACCACAGTCGCTTCTTTATTTTCATATCCTGTAGATCTCGGCGGGCCCGCTCTCCATCTTTGGAATGAGATCCACCCAGACATGTTCCTATCAAATGTTCTGTAATATTCTTCTTTGTGTTCATCACATCAATTATATGCCTTACACGATGATCTTTCTAATATGGCAAATAAAAAAATATTGATTGCCTAGACCATGGCTTCACTTTACTAGGGTCATTCGAATCCCCCTAGCTTTACGCTTCAAGTTTATAAACTGGGGGTGTTTAACTACGTACCTATTCCCTGCAGTCACAGTCATCGCCTTCTCCTTAATTTGCTGACCAGAAAGCCGAACAGGTGCCGTTCTGCGCTCGTGACTGACAGGCAAAAAGTTAGACTTGTCGTTCCTAAAAGGGTGACTGGTTGGCAGAAATCTACAATGACCCGTGTAACACATCTTACCACTATGTTGTAACCAACAGGCTTCATATTTCTCCCCACATATGGGACATACATAATAACCATGAACATTACAACGGGATAAGGTCCCGTAATCAGGAACATCATGGATCACCCACATCACTATTACTTTAAGTGTGAACTCTTCACCCTTATGAGAATCAAACGCCGTCACTCCTTTAATCCACAACTGTTTAAGTTATTCTATTAATGGTGCTAAGAATATATCAATGTCATCACTGGGAGCCTTCGGCCCGAGTATCAATAAAGATAATAATGTGAACTCCTTTCTCATGCATAATGTCGGAGGAAGACTTAAAGGCGCCACGAGAACTCACCAATAACTCTGACTAGTACTTAAATTATCGGTTGATATTGCAAGACGAACGTTGCGCGGTTCCTTTACAAATTCATGGTGTTGTGCATTTGAAATTTACCATATGAGTGAATCAACCGGATGACGCATAAAATTCCCTCGCATCGAGCATGCCATGTCATGGCCTCCGCTATCCACGGTGGCCCAAGTGGAAAATTCTTCAAAACCTTTTATGGGACTTGCGAGCACTTGCAATTTTTTGCATGTTTGTCATTTCCATTATCACAAACCACATATCTATGCTCACTGCATACAGGAAATTCATCCTTCTCTTCGTTCTCATTCCGGTACAATATGCAATCATACTTGCAAGCATGAATAGATTTGTATTTCAAACCTAAACCCTTCAAACTCTTCTTCATGGAAGGATAATTGTCTGGTAATGTGTTCTCTTTTGGGAGAATTTCTTTAACCCACTTAAGAATTCCGATTACGCCGTTCCCAGATAAAAAAATTGACTCTTTAAATTATTCAAACCAATCATTACATATAATACCGAGTGATCTTCATCCCAATCTTTATACAACGGTCTAGTCGCATCAGCTTTCAACCGTATGTATTCTCGATATCCTTGTAGTTCAGCATCAATTTGTTCATTTACTTGTCCATAATGCATTATTTGTATCCATAGGTTGGTAATTTTAATGGTTGTGGAGTCCGTAAGCATCATCAATTAAGTCAGTCAATGGACGATGTGTTGGTGAATCATGTACCACTTCTACTCCTTGGGATTCCGTTACACGGTCGGGTGCCGGTAATTCTTCTGGAACATAAGGTACAACTTTTTCATCATGGTATGTTCATATTATATAGTCTTGACAGATTCCCCACTGTAGTAAATGCAACTCAACATCTTCCAATGACTTATATTTTCCGTTAATACAATGAGTGCACGGGCACAAAATTTTCTCACTTTTAAGATTTTTGGAAGCGTATTTAATAAATTCATAAACGCCCTTTACATGATTATTTGATATCCGGTTAGTCTCTCCCATCCACTCTTTGTATTGTGGGAAATCCATGTAGTAATCTTCAAATTCCAGTCCTTTGGTAATAGGTTAAAAAATATTAATACAACTGAAATAAAAAGAATATTCTTACGACTAAAACAAAAAAATATTATTACAAATGAAATAAAACCAATATTCTTACAACTGAAACAAAAAAAATATCATTCCAACTGAAGAAACACCAATATTCTTACAAATAAAACACAAAGAAATTATTACAATTGAAACGAAAGAAAATATTATTGCATCTTGGCCAACAGATAAACTGGCCAAGTAATAAAAGATTTTGCATAATTACTCAATTTCATCCCATCCCCGCTGTTAACGTACACAGGTACATCTCCGCAGCCGTTGTATATTTCATCGAACATTATTTTAGCCTCACCCTTCTCCAAAGGTCGGCCATGTACTAGTGTTCCAGGAACTATGGAGATGAGTATGCACATGCCAACAAACCTCGGATTACTCATATCCTTGATATAGTACTCTTCACCATAATCACCGTGAGTTATTGACGATGATCCAAGTCCCGTGATTGGTGGAGGTGCGGGGGAGGGGATATTGGAGGATGAGGCATTTGAGAGGGGAATGTTAGAGGTAAAGGATGTGTGAAACCTTGAGTAGGAGTAGGGTAAGGGTAACACTGAGGAGGCATTGGGGGCCTATAACTTTCAAAAAAGTTCACAAGTTTCCCAATTTGATTCGTCAATAATCCCAGGGTATTTTTAATCTCATGGACATCCCCACTGGTCTTCAATTGGTGCTCCTTTTGGGATGAGATACAATTCTTGACCGAAGAAAGCTCGTCCACAAGAGGTGCAATGTGTTGAAGTTTTGTTTTTGGCATATGTTAGCCAACACCTCTCGTCCTCCCCCTTTTGTCCTTTCAAACGGTCTGTTCCAGAGCATTATTTTGAAGTCAAAGTCATCAATAAAGCTCTAATAGAATTGACTGCTGATGGCCTCTATTGATTCCAGTGTCTGAACCAAGTGCGACGGGAATTTATTGTCTTTGTCCCGTCGAGCATGAAGGAATAAGTTGGACCGATTTGGGTTTTTACCGGCATCTGGACCATCCTTTGTCCTACTCTCCCATTCATTCTTCAAATCCTCATATGATTTGGATCCTAGCCTATGGATATCAGTTTCTTATGCCCTATTTTTTATTTTGATCCTTTTGGACCAGCTTTTTCTCCTTCACCTCATTCTCCAAAAACTTATTCCACTGCTCCAACGGCATTTCAACATTAGGAGGCACTCTCTTTTTCAAAGCCAAAATATCTGAGCTCGCTGCCTCTTTCGGTATATGTTTCTTCTGAAGGTTTCTCCTGTATGTCCTCAATCCTTCAATAACCCGAGATAGAACCCTATTCTTGGAACGATCAGGAAATGAGAAATGCTTGCAAAGTTGGTCATTTATGTCATCTTTGACAGCTTGATCAACAAGGTTCTAATTATCTGGTCCACCGACTCCCACCTTCATTTTTCCCAGGGATAAACACCGGTCTTTAAAGTTCAGCACGTCATTCCTATCACGCATCGGGTTATTCTCGAGAAGGGAGAACCCAATAGGCTTCTTTCCATTTGAGCGGGAGGCATCGGGAGTGCTGGATGGGGGCGTTAAAGCAACGAGAGTGCTGGATTGGGGCGTAGGAGCACTTGAAGTTGGACTTGTTGATGAGTGAACCATTGGTGGAGTTGTGAATTGCTCAGCCATTGGTGTTCAGAATTCGGGTTCTGCACGAGATGGTGAACCTCGTCGTGATGTCACCTCAGCACTTGGTACCCTTGGGTTGTTTCCTCTCGACATTATCTACAAAAGTGAAAAACTATAAGTGACTAAATAATTATAATAATATGAAATTATAACTAATTAATCAATATTATGACTATATATATATATATATATAAATAGATAGATATCTTTTCATAGTAAGACTTTAGAATAAGTTCAATGTGTCTGATCTATATCCATTCGGTATTAGTTTTTAAGAACCTGTGAATTTTTGCACATGGCCAACTAGGAGGAAGGGTATCTATGATTGATGTGTAGATATACGTGACATGAACTCGGAATCCCATATTTCTCAACTTGTTGGCAAGATTCAATTTTACGTGCATGTGGCGCGAGACATCACAGTCCATTTCAATGCTCGCTGTACGCAGTTGTATCCATAACGGGTGGATTTTTTTTGCCTTCTCCAACAATGTAACCAAGGTCAGGGCTATATCGGGATTATGTGTGTGAAATATATTTAGTATAACGTCATCCTAGTTTTCTAGTAGAGAAAATAGAATACGGTCGAACAAGTAATCTTGTTGGAGATCAACTCCACGATTTACAAGGTAGTTAAATTGTTCGATCTTTTTATTTCCATACCTATAAATAGGAGTACCCTCTATATGACGCACACTAATAAAAGAGTTATGTGTGCGGTCTAATTGCAACCTCCCCCACCCTTGTTGACAGTAATTATCATCGTGCCTCATTTTTCCTGAGAAAAGTATATGAGGGCGTGAATACGAGTCCTACTATTAAGGTTTGGGTTTGAAAGTTATGAGGGTTTAAAAGTATATGTGAAATCCCAACAACAACCCACCATAATTTTTTATAACATGTTTTGTTAGGGTTTGTTATGAGAGAGTTTAACAGAAACACACACTGTACTTACACACATATTGTAGTACTTACACACATATTGTAGTGAAAAAAATCACGACATGCATATAACCCCCAATATAATATGATGGCATGCATATAACCCCCAATAATATCACGACAAGGTGGATGTAAATTTTTTTACTCAATAAAAATCCATTTAATTATATTTTATCAAAAAAAATACACACACACATACAATCTAGGTTTATTGGCATAATCTATATAAACACATGAAGCACCTTATACTCTTGATTCACTTGAGTCTAAATTGTATAAGTGCTCATCTAGTTTGGAAATAGTGACAAAATTGAGTCCCTTACCTAGATTTCAAAGAGACTCAGACTCTACTATACAATTCATTCCTCTTGTTTGATTGATCAAAGGTATATTCACAAACACTCACACACATTAGGACTACATACATTGATCTCATATATTCATATATTGTTTGTGTGTATATTGTGTGTGTCACTTCCCCTTAAAACTATTTTTAATAATTTTTAGGGAATTTTTAATGATTTTTAAAACAATTTTTTTCCATAAATAAAATTGGTTTAACAGTTTTTGGGGTTAATCTATTATTTCTGTTAATTGGTTTTATTCCTGAAAGTTCACTTGGGTAGAAACCGAAAGCGCTTGAGACTATAAGGGAAGCTGTGTAATTTCTTTAGACGCACGTCTGAGGTTCGATATCAGGCCTACACTTGTTGTTACACAACCGGTTGGATTTATGTTTCTTTTAAGAGACAAAATCATTGTTTATTGCCAACCCTTGGATTATTTTTTATCAATGACCTGCATGCGTCCAAACCCAATCCCTGTGAACATCCCTAAGCCAATCAGAAGCGTTTAACTCACCGCTTTTATCTCACCGTTGGATCAAAGTTAAGATGGGTAGACCAAATCTCAGCCCTTGATTTAAAATAGGCTTCTCGATCCTTTTCAGCCCACTATATAAGGAGGCTAACCCTCAGCCATTGGAAGACTTTTTCCACTTCATTTAATTCGAGTGAGAAAAGAGAAGAGAGAGAAGAGAGAGAATCCATAGAGAGAATTAGAAACCCTAATTCGTCCAAATAGTTTCAAACCATAACCCTTTTCTTAAAACCAGTTTACACCAAACTCCATCCCTGAGTGTTTGAGAGTTTTTTAGTGTTGTTTTGAAAGCTGATTTGTGGTTTAACCTCTTTGTTTTAAGATCTTGTGTCCAACTTAAACATTAGGTTAGATCTGTATTTCTGTTTCATAGAAATTACAGATCTGGTCATTTTATGTTATATTACACGTAGATCTGCATTCTTAGTTTCTCGTTTTGAGAAATATTTTGTTGATTATTTTCTGTAAATGTTTTTATCTTTAAAATCAACAAAATTATTTTATGTTTCTAGTTCTTTTGAAACAAGACCTTTGACTTTGTTGGAATCACACTTGGCAATTTTCAATTTCAAAAGTATTTTCAAAACTCTAAAATTGATTAAGATCTTGAATCGTCTTCAGAGTAAGATAGCCGTGGATTCCGGGATCATTTTAAAGGTCAAATAAGGTTTTAGTTTTCTGAGAAGAGAGAAACTGAAAATCACAGCATATAGATCTGATTTGTAATTTGATAGGACTGTTTGTATAAATAAGAGCGAGTTTGCACATGCATGTGTTAGAGAACCATCACAAACACTTACACACTACAACACTGAAAGTGTTGGTAATAAGATCTTGAAACAAGAGTCGACGTAAAGACTGGAACAAAGTGGAAGTTAGAAAACTGGGAGAGCCACATCAATAATCAGAACTCCAAAAAAGTTAGAAGGACACGAGTGGGTACATTCCTAAACTTGTATAGGTCTGATTTATGTGCATGTGTGTTATATAGTTTGTAATTGATATATTTTGTTTTAGTGGATTTTTAGTTTGTGACATAGAAGTCACCGTGGATGTTTCCTCAGTTGGGTGAGGTTTTACCACATTAAAAATCTCTTGTCTTTAATCTCTCTACATCTCCTCATCTCATTCTAATTGGTGTGCTGATTTAAAATGTCTCACTTTTATTTTTAAAACTTGTTAACAAATCTTGAACTGATCTTGTGCATGTTTTATTAAACACATCTTGTGATTAACCTGATTTCATTTAAAGAAAAGATTTTCCTCAAAAAATAGTTCGGAGTTACTTTAATAGTTTACTTTTGTATTAAACGACTTTAGTAACAGTTTTTCAATTAGTATCAGAGCTTTGGAAATTTCTTTTAAAAAAAAAAGATCTTGTGTTTCTGAAAATCAAACAATGGACGAGAAAAATGAAAGATTTGGCAACTTGACCAGACCCCCTCTCTTTGATGGAAACAACTTTCCTTACTGGAAAGTAAGGATGCTTGCTTTCATACAAGGAACCTTGGGAGATGATGTCTGGGATATTGCTGAAAATGGATACACTTATCTTACTAAACAAGCGACTGAAGGAAGTAATGAGAGGATTAAGAAAGCTTTAAGTTAATTCACTCAAGAAGAGAAGCAAACTTCTTGAAACAATAACAAAGGCAAGAATGCCATATTTATGTCCATAAAAGAACATGAGTTCAAAAGGATCTCATCTTTTGCCACTTCTAAGGAAGCTTGGTATACACTGATCACTGCACATGAAGGTGACACTAGAGTTAAGGTTGCTAAAACTCAAATGCTTGTCCAGCAGTATAACTCTCTATTTATGTCAGACTCTGAATCCTTTGATGATTTTTACATCAAATTGACTGACATTGTGACCAAACTGCATGCTAATGGGATAACATATGACATATATGAAATTGTATCTAAAATTCGAAGATCACTGCCACTGAAATTTGACAACAAAAGATATTCAATTGAGGAAATGTGTGATCAAAATCTCACTCCTGAATTACTCAGTAGTAAACTACGAACTGTGGAAATGGAATTAGAATTTAAGAAATAAATGACCCAATCCCATAGGAAATAGACTAGTTCCAACTTAAGTTTTTCCTCTAAGTTGATGAAACCTGAGATTACTATTCCCACTGATGATTCTGATGAGGAATGTGATATACATAGTTTGGATAATCAAATTGCCTTGATGTCAAAAAAGTTTAAGAAAATTATCAAATTTAGAAATAAATTGGCAAACAGACAAGGAAAGCCAAATTATCCAACTCAGTCTAACCACAAACCTCATGAGAAAGGTCAAGACAAACATCACAAGGACATGAGACCCAACAAAGACTTCAAGAACATTGAATGCTTTAGATGTGGAAAACTAGGACACATAGCATAGGACTGTAGAGTTAAACTGAACACTATTAATAAACATACTAGGGACAATATTTTCAAAACATGGGATGATTCAAGTGATTTTGAAAATGAGGAACATGAATCATCTAATGTTTTTTATCCTTGCATGTCTTTCTTTGCTAAGATAACATATAATGATGATATGCCTATGTATGAGAATGATGAGAATAGCTCTACCTCTGTTGTTATGAATCATGCTGCTACTAGTTTAGATGCCTTAATTTCTGAGAACATTGCTAGTTCTACCACGGGGTGTGTGAGTCAAAGGGAAAGCGATAATGATGATGCCAATGGGTGTGTGAGTTCAAGAATTGAATCCTTAAGGGTCACTTAACACACTACACTTAGTGATTAGGACACTGAAGACCTCTCTGACATTCACACACTTTATGCAGAAACTCTCAAGAAAAGTACTGGACTAGAAAAAAAGTGAAAAATCTGACCAAGAAATTAGAAGACTTAAGTCTGATGGTTAAACTTAATGTTGAAAAGTATACAACCCAATGTCTAACTCATGAAAATGAAGTTAAAACTTTTAATCAAAAATTGAAGAATTTGATTGAAAAAAAATGAAACTCTGGAGAGAAAATATAAAGGGACATTATTAGAATTGGAACAATCCAAAGAGAAGACAACAACAGTTTTCAAAAAATTTACAAAATTTGAAAATAATTCAAAATGTTTTGATGGTTTTGTTGCTGATTCAAAAACCAATTCTGATTATCGAACTAGAATTGGGTTTTTCCGCAATTTGAAGACGTAAATTAAAAACTTTGAACCAATGAAGTTTGTGTCAGGAGGCAAAAGACCTATAGAAACTTGTCCAGATTTTTATTCTCTAAAAAATGAGTTGGATGAAAAATAATCAAAGTTTGATATTGGGGAATAAAGTTGCTCTAAGCGTGAAAGTCCACCTAAGGCTAAATATGTCTGCCCTTGATTAGGAAGAGTGATTCTGCCTTTCAAACTGTACCTCCTAAGAATAAGGTTCAAAATCAAAATCCCATGAAGCCTATGTTTAGAGACTTTCCTAAGGAGATACCCTCTTCGAGCAATCTATATTGCTCATACTGTGACTTATATGGTCATTCTTTTGAAGTTTGCTACTTTAGACGTTTAGTCAACCCTGTCTATAATTCTCCTGTGTACCAAAAATTTAACTACTCTAGGAGAAGTCATAACAATTATGTTCTGCCTAGACCACCAGAAAAAAACTCTAACTATAGAAAAAAAAGACAAAACCTAAAAGATAATTTCCAAGATGGAATCCTAGACACTTTTCTAAACCAAATGCTCATACTTTCCATAAAATTCAACCTCATGCACAAAATATCTTCCAACTAAAATCAAATGCTCGCAAATTTTATCAAATGAGAGAAAATAAGCGCAAAATGAAAACAATAGTTGTTTGGGTTAGAAAAGATGAGATATTACCCCAGATAAAGTGTAATATTGTGATTACTACTTTAAGAGCTGAACACACTCCCTCTGGGTGGTATTTAGACTCTGGTTGTTCAAAGCACATGACTGGGCATGATACCAAACTTTTAAACAAAACTAGCATTGCTGGAGGAAAAGTTATTTTTGGTGATGTTGTATCATCTTAAATCATTGGTAAAGGAACACTCCAAGAAGAAGTATTACCTTTACTTGAAAATGTTCTTCTAGTAAAAGGTCTTAAGGCTAATTTACTCAGTATCTCGCAATTTTGTGACTCAAATCATACAGTCACATTTTCAAAGAATAATTACAGGACTCAGGACTCCTGATAATTGTTACACTGTCCAGAACAGTACTGAGGTTTGTAATATTTTTGGAATGGATGACAATGAGATATGGCATAATCGAACGGGTCACATAAATTACGAAATCTTAGTAGATTATCTTCAAAAGAAATAGTTAGAGGTATTCCCAAGATCAAATCTATTTTTAATATTGTCTGTGGATCATGTCAGGAAGGAAAAATTATTAAGGCACCTCACAAGAAAGTTAAAGATATCCTTACCTCTAAACCCTTGGAGCTCATCCATATGGACCTAATGGGTCCTTCTCGAACTGTTAGTCTCTGTGGACACAGTTGCATTCTTGTTATGGTTAATGACTTCACCAGATTTACTTGGTTAGCTTTCTTAAAACAAAAGTCTGACACTTTCCAAACCTTTTTGAAGATTTTACTTCGAATTGAAAATGAGAAAGACACTCAATTAAATAGAATTCATAAGTGATAGAGGTGGAGAATTCTTAGATATCGGTGTTATAGAGTATTGTGACTATAATGGTTACAAAAATGAATTTAGTGCTCCTAAAACCCCTCAACAAAACGGTATTGCTGAGAGAAAGAATCGTACCCTTTAAGAGATGGCACGTGTTATGATTCATGCCAAGTATTTACCTAAGTATTTTTGGGTAGAATCTATTCGTACTACGTGTCACATTATAAATAGGATCTATCTTAGAAAGAATTCTAAACAAACTTCTTACGAACTATGGTATGGGAAAAATCCCAATCTTAAGTATCTTAGAACCTTTGGTAGTACGTGCTATGTCTGCAAAGACAGGGAACACTTGTCCAAATTTGAGACTCGTGGAGATAAAGCTATGTTTCTAGGATATTCTCCTAACAGTAGAGCATACCGTGTCTTTAACCTTTGCACTAAGACCATAATGGAATCCATAAACATAATTATAAGTGAAACTACTGTTGAGAGTAAGACTGGAGAACCACCTATTGTGGAAGAGTCTGAAAATATTTTAGAAAATGACTCTCCAAAAATAGATGATTCTTTACCAATTGAGACACCTGAAGTACCTAACTGGGTTTCTAAAGACCATCCCATAGATAACGTTGTTGGTAACCCTAGTGAACCCGTGCGTACAAGATCTCAATTGAGAAACTATGCTCATTATGCTTGTTTTGTTTCCCTTGTGGAACCAAAGAATGTAAATGAATCATTGAATAACCCTCATTGGATTTCTTCCATGCAGAAAGAATTACTTCAACTTGTCATTCATGATGTTTAGTATCTTGTATCTAGGCCTAATTACAAAAAGGTTATTGGCACACGTTGGATATTTATAAATAAATCTTATGAAAGTGGGATAATCATTAGAAACAAAGCCAGATTAGTTGCTCAAGGTTATTCTCAAACTGAAGGAATAAATTTTAACGAGACCTTTGCTCGTGTTACTCGATTAGAATCTGTTCGTCTTCTATTTTCCATTGCTTGCTACTTACACTTTACGCTTTACCAAATGGATGTCTAATATGCCTTCCTTAATTAAATATTGACTGAGGAGACCTATGTAGAACAATCAAAAGGGTTCATTGACCCTAATTATCCAAATCATGTGTTTTGTCTTAAAAAGGCTTTGTATGGCCTAAAATAAGCGCCAAGAGCCTGGTATGAGCGCCTTTCCAATTTTCTTTTAGAAAAAGTTTTTAAGAGAGGTGGAAATGATCAAACCCTATTTATCAAACATTTTGACAAACATATCATTATAGCTCAAGTTTATGTTAACGATATCATTTTTGGATCAACTTCCCCGTCAAAAGTTAAATCATTTTCTGAAATTATGCATAAAGAATTTCAAATGTCTCTTATGGGGGAGTTACATTTTTTCTTGGGTCTTCAAGTCAAACAGAATTCAGAAGGACTATTTGTTTCGCAATCAAAATATGCTTTAGAGATTGTTAAAAAATTCAGCCTTGAGGGTAAAAAAGATGATAAAACTCCCATGAGTACTACGGTCAAGGTGTCTAAGGATGAAACTGGGAAATTCGTAGATCCAACATTATATCGTAGTATTATAGGAACCTTGTTGTACCTTACTGCCTCACATCCTGATATTATGTACGCTGTGTGCGTGTGTGCCCGCTATCAAAATAATCCTACAGAGAGCCATTTAGTTTGTGTTAAAAGAATCATAAAATACATAAAAGGCACTCCAAATTTAGGACTTTGGTACACCAATGATACACCTAGCACTATAATAGGTTACACTGATGCTGGTTGGGCTGGGTGTACTCATGATAGTAAGATCACATCAGGAGCATGTTACTATATTGGTAATAATTTGGTAGGTTGGAGTAGTAAGAAACAAAATTGCACTTCTTTATCAACAGCTGAATCTGAATACATAGCCGCTGGAAGCTGGTGTGCTCAATTACTTTGGATTAAGCAAATGCTAAGTGATTATGGTATTAAAGAGGAACAACTACATCTCTATTGTGATAATCAAAGCGTGATCAATTTCTCTAAAAATTCTATTCAACACTCGCGAACAAAGCACATAAAAATTAGACATCACTTTATACGCGAATTAGTTGAAACTAAGGAATTAGAAATCAATTATCTTCTTACTGATTCGTAACTCGCAAATATGTTTACTAAAACCTTGGATTATAATAGGTTTATTGCTTTGCGTAAATCGATAGGAATGGTTTGTGTTGAATAAACTCTTTGACTTGCATAATTTTTCCCTTTGTCCATTCGAGACAAAATGGGGGAGAAATTTGAGTCTTATGAGTTCATTTCATTTGTACATATTATAATAAGCATGATCTTAGTGATTATTTGCAGGATTCTATACAGTTATTCTCAACAGATGTAATAGTGTATTAATTTGTAATAAGATGAGTTATGTAATTTTCTTTTCTAGGAAACGGGTAGATAGAATTTTTGTATAGGAATAGATTTTTCATTTTTTCTTTATAACCATACGAGTCCAAGATGACTCAAAGGAGATTTTGTCTCATATTTCCAAAGGGGGAGATTGAAGCACCTTATTCTCTTGACTCACTTGAGTCTACATTGTATAAGTGCTCATCTAGTTTGGAAATAGTGATAAAATTGAGTCTCTTCCCTAAATTCCAAAGAGCCTCAAACTCTACTATACAATTCATTCCTCTTGTTTGATTGATCAATGGTATATTCACAAACACTCACTCACATTAGGACTACATACATGGATCTCATATTTCATATATTGTTTGTGTGTGTTAATTCCCCTTAAAACTATTTTTAATAATTTTTAGGGAATTTTTAATGATTTTTAAAACAATTTTTTTCCATAAATAAAATTGGTTTAAAAGTTTTTGGGTTTAATCTCTTATTTCTGTTAGTTGGCTTTATTCCTGAAAGTTCACTTGGGTAGAAATCGAAAGCGCTTGAGACTATACGGGAAGCTGTGTAATTTCTTTAGATGCGCGTGTGAGGTTCGATATCAGCCCTACACCTATTGCTACACTACCAGTTGGATTTGTGTTTCTTTTAAGAGACAAAAGCATTGTTTATTGCCAGCCCTTGGATTATTTTTTATCGACGACCTGCATGCATCCAAACCCAATCCCTGTGAACATCCCTAAGCCAATCAGAAAGCGTTTAACTCACCGCTTTTATCTCACCGTTGGATCAAAGTCAATATGGGTAGACCAGATCGCAACCCTTGATTTTGAATAGTCTTCTCGATCGTTCTCAGCCCACTATATAAGGAGGCTAACCCTCAGCCATTGGGAGAATTTTTCCACTTCGTTTAATTTGAGTGAGAAGAGAGATGAGAGAGAATAGAGAGAATCTAGAGAGACAATTAAAAACCCTAATTCGTCCAAACAGTTTCAAACCCTAACCCTTTTCTTAAAACCAGTTTACACCAACCCCCATCCCTGAGTGTTTGAAAGTTTTTGAGTGTTGGTTTGAAAGGTGATTCGTGGTTTGACCTCTTCGTTTTAAGATCTTGTGTCCAACTTAAAAATTAGGTTAGATCTGTATTTCTATTTCATAAAAATTACAGATCTGGTCATTTTATGTTATATTACACGTAGATCTTTATTCTTAGTTTCTCGTCTTGAGAATTTTTTTGTTGATTATTTTCTGTAAATTTTTTTATCTTTAAAATCAACAAAATTATTTTCTGTTTCTAGTTATTTTGAAATAAGACTTTGACCTAGTTGGAATCACACTTGGAGGTTTTCAATTTCAAAAGTATTTTCAAAACCCTGAAATTGATTAAGATCTTGAATCGTCTTCAGAGCAAGATAGTCGTGGATTCCGGGATCATTTTAAAGGTCAAATAAGGTTTTAGTTTTCTGAGAAGAGAGAAACTGAAAATCACAACATATAGATATGATTTGTAATTTGATAGGACTATTTGTATAAATAAGCGTGAGTGTGTGTGCATGCATGTGTTAGATCACCATCACAAACACTTATACACTACAACACTAAAAGTGTTGGTAATAAGATCTTGAAACAAGAGTCGACATAAAGACTGGGACAAAGTGGAAGTTAGCAAACTGGGATAGCCACATCAATAATCAGAACTGCAGAAAAGTTAGAAGGATACCTGTGGGTACATTCCTAAACTTGTATAGGTATGATTTGTGTGCATGTGTGTTATATAGTTCGTAACTGATATATTATGTTTTAGTGGATTTTGGTTTGTGACTTAGAAGTCACCGTGGATATTTCCTCAGTTGGGTGAGGTTTTACCACGTTAAAAATCTCTTGTCTTTAATCTTTCTACATATCCTCATCTCAATCTAATTGGTGTGCAGATTTAAACTGTCTCAGTTTTATTTTTAAAACTTGTTAACAAATCTTGAGCTGATCTCGTGCATGTTTTATTAAACACATGTTGTGATTAACTTGATTGATTTAAAGAAAAGAGTTTCCTCAAAAAATAGTTCGTAGTTACTTAAATAGTTTAATCTTGTATTAAAGGGCTTTAGTAACAGTTTTTCAACACAGACATACAATCTAGGGTTTATGGACATAATATATACATACACACACATACTATTTAGGATTTACTAAACCCTAATATTTTTTTGACATAAATCTATACATACACACGCATACAATCTCTACATACACACACACACACACACACACACACACATACAATATAGGGTTTATTGACAAAAAAATAATTTATTTGTTCATAGTTACATACATATACACATAAATCTATACATACACACACATATAAACATAAATCTTTACATACTCACACATACACACACACAAACGTAAATATACACATACATACACAGAAATTAGGGCTTTTGATAGAAATCACAAAATGCAAATGAAATCAAAATGAATCAATACATACCAGGGGTTAATCCAAATGCAAACTAACTGAAATCGCTTAACCCTTACAAATCCATTCGAAATCCAACTCAAAATTGCACTGAGAAGCAGCGGCCTTACTCCAACTGAAATAAGAACCAGCGGCGGGTCTTTTTTTTTAATACCTGGAACTGGTCACGGCCTAGAGCCGTGACCCCATGCGCGTGACCAACCAAACAAAAATAAGGTACAACCGGGTTCTACGACCTGGTCACGGCCTAGATCCGTGACTCACCATGCACGACCCTTTTCCATACTTGAATGAGGTATGTTCACGGCCCATAGCGATAACCCACACCAAGAAATGACCACGGCCCCAAGCCGTGACCCTTAATCTGTGATGCGCGACCCTTTTTTCATCAATCGTAGTGCTTGAATGAAGTTGGTCACGGCCCAGAGCCGTGACCCAGACCAAGAAATGGTCAAGACCCTAAGCCGTGACCCTCAATGTGTGTACTCTCTTCTTCATCATGCCATGGGTCACGGACTTCGACCGTGACCCATCCGCGACCAAGATTGGTGGACATTTTGGCGCGAGTTTGGCACCAAGATGGTCACGACCTAAGGCCGTGACCCACAGTGGTCACGAATTTGGTCCGTGACCATTCTAGAGCATCGATAATTTAGTGTGGTAATAAATATGGTCACGCCAAATATTGAGTGGGTCACGGTCCAAGTTCGCGACCAGCTGGTCGCGAACTTGGATCGTGACCCACTGGACATGACCATTTGCAGGATTTGATGTAGTGAATATAGGGACGGTGATTGGAGTCAGTCTATATGATGTCAGTAGAGTTTACATATGTAGACAAGATAAGAAAAAAAATGAGGGAATAGATTTATGGCACATGCGATTATGCCACATTAGCTATTCTAAGCTAATCTTGATGATGAAGAAGTTGATTCTTAAGGGACTTCCTCAGTTTGATGTGAGAATTAGATGGTCTATTCGGGATGCTAGTATGGTAAAGCACATCAATTATTATATGAAGAATTGAAGTTTTAGCGCAAAGGAACCATTTGAGTTAGTTCACTCTGATGTGTTCGAACCTATCAAGCAACCATCAATTGGTGGGATGTAGTATATGGTGACGTTTATTGATGACTTCTCTAGGTATGCGTGGGTTTTCTTCATAAAAGAAAAAATTGGCACATTCTCAAAGTTTAAAAAGTTTAGAGAGACGATTGAAGGAGAAGTGGGAAAGTGTAAGGTCAAATTTTCCATAGTCCATAGTTTACATAGAGTATGTCGTATACCGCTACAACCGTAGAAGAAGTTCACGTTCATACGTTCATGAAGACGGATCCGAATTTCAAGCATCTTCAACATATGCGCAATATGAGGTATAGTTTCATATATAATGTGTTTAAGTTTCGTAAATGCTTCATTTTAGTATTGGGATATTTTTCGAAACAATTTTTATAAAACTGAGGAATTTTTTCTAAGTCAAAATTAATTTTTTAAAACCTGTAGGCGAGCCTTTTAAAATAATATTTTCTCGCTCTTATTGTTTAAACGACAACATCTAGTGACATGCAATGTCGTTTGAAGGGTTATTTTTTATTTTCTTCAAACGAACCCGTACTGTTTTGTTTTTTGAAAGGTCATTTTAAAGGTCGTTAGTGACGACATCATATGTCGTTCATGCGACATGGACATGTCGTTCGAACGACTTTTAATGACATACGCCGCCTCAAGATTTTTGATCAGCTATAAATACCTGTTTTGAAGACCTTTTTCTTTTAGGGTTAAAAAACTTTTTTTTGATTCACCAAAACATACCAATTCTTTTGTGAATCATTTGTGGAACCCAAAATACATCTTGAAAGTTAATGTTTATGGAAAGCCACCTCTACTGCTAATTTGTGGTTCTTGTGGGAGTTACTTATTGACGACTGCGGTCATTGAGGTTCACGAGAGGATCTTTGCTGGTTACTAGGCTATGATTTATTTGGCTTTGCTGCGGTAAATTCATTGCAGATTTTTTTGTGTAATTTGTAAGTTTAAATTTACATTATATAGTGAGATAAAGATTTTACTCAAAATCTTTTTTCCCTGAACCTCGAGATTTGTTATTGTTTGAATTTTCATATTTGATTTATATCACATGGATGCATAGTTAGGGTTTAATTTATTTGAATAAAAAATTGACTCTAATTAAATAAGTTTAAAATTAGAAATTTATGAATTAAATTGATAATTGATATTACACGCACTTTAAAAATTGGCATCATAACAGTTTACTCTAATTTATTGAGTGATTCTCTTTTCGCAAAATATTTATGATATTGATTTTTTTTGGAAAAATCTGATTTTGAAACATTTTGCCATTTTTTCGATGGATTACTTATATAATCGGCTTCCCGTCTTTAATAGCACAAATTATGCCTACTGGAAAGCCCACATGAAATCTGGTTTAAAGTTTATTGATGAACGTGTCTGGATTGTTTGTGACAGAGGGTGGACTCCTCCCACTGTCACCGTTAATAATGTCAACAATCCCAAACCTGTGTCGGACTGGACTGATGATGATTATAAATGAAGCAACTTTAACTCCCGTGGCCTGAGCGTTATTTCTAGAGCCATCACCCCTAACGAGTTTCGTCGTATTATGACGTGCACCATGTCTAAATAGGTATGGGATATCCTCCGATCAATGCGTGAGGGTACCAACGTGGTTAAGGCGTCTAAGTTACAAAATTTGACCACCCAGTTTGAGAAAATCTCCATGTCAGAGTTCGAGTGTTTTGACAAGTTTTATGCTAGGTTGTCAGACATAGTCAACATAAGTTTTAATTTGGGTGAGACAATTGTTAGGACACGAGGGTTGTTAAAAATATTTTGAGGTCACTCCCATCCCATTTTATTCCTAAGGTCACTGTTTTAATTTCTTTGGGAATATTAGATACACTTAAGTTAGAAGAACTCTTAGGAAAACTTCAAACTTATGAGATCGACATGTTTTCCAAAAACGTTAAGCCTAAGGATAGAGGGATTGCACTTAAGGCACAATCTAAAAAAGGTGAGGAAGTGTCTAGGAAGAAAGAGAAGAAGAATAAAGAGAGAGTTTGTGAGTCTGAGTCTAAGGGAGAGTTTGATTTTAATGATGTGGCCATGTTTGCTAAAATTTTTAAAAAGTTTCTCAAATTTTCCAAAGAAAATTCTTCCAATACATTTAATTTCCATGTCATCATTGGTGGAGATGCAGGAGGAGGGGATCAGACTGCTGAGAGGAAAGCTTATCTAAATGAAGCACATGACTGCTCCTACATATAATATATTAATTTGAATGATGATGATCGGCCCCAAAAAGTAAATAGAGATAAACTTGTAATCGACTTTTATAAAAATGATCTCTTCGGAGTACTGTATCCTCACGATGACCCACTGGTCATTAAGCTTAGAATTCAGAAAGCCATCATTGCCAGGGTATTTATAGACAATAGAAGTTCGACTAATCTCATATTCTATCCCTATTTCTAGAGATTAGGATTGAAGCTTAGTCAACTGGAACCTTACCATGGACTCATGATTGGCTTTTTAGGAGAAAAAGTTTACTCCCTCGGAATAGTCAAATTGGAAATATTATTTGGCACTTGGCCAACAAGCCGTACTGAAAAGATAGGGTTCTTTGTTATGGATAAAAATATTTAGTCAGCTTACAATGTGATCCTCGATAGGGTAGGATTAAAGTAATTTGAAGTTGTACCATCCACTGTCCACTAATGTTTAAAGTTACCTACTCACTTCGGGGTCAGCATCGTAAAGGGTGACCAAAAGGTGGACAAAGAATGTTATCACTCTTTAGTTGAGAATGAAGATTTAATTGATTCGAAGAAAAAGACCACCACTTACCAACTTGACACTCTGGAACCCAACAGTAAGTCAAAAGTTGATACGTTAGATCCTAGAGATGAAACAAAGCTAGTCAAAGGACAAATAGTAGAAGCTACTGAAAGCATAGTCTTAGATGATGAAAAAATAGAAATAACCCCCCAAATTGGCCCCACTACTCAAACTAGATTTGTTTGTGTTCCTAAGGAAACGAAAGAATGTATTCTCTTAGAGTCATGAAGATATGCCTGGGATTGATCCCAACTTTATCGATCATGAGCTCAACAGTAACAGGGACACCAAGACGATCAAACAAAGACGCAGGGTGTTCAGTCCTGAGAAGACCAAGCCATTCAGGAGGAAGTAGAAAAATTGCAAGAAGCCCAATTCATTGAGGATGTCAAATATCCATCATGGTTGTCTAATGTTGTGATGGTCAAGAAGAAAAAGATAAGTGGTGAATGTGTGTAGATTTCACTAATCTTAATAAGGCTTGCCCAAAGACCATTTTCATTTGCTCAGAATTAATCAGTTAGTAGACGCCACAGCAGGACATGAATTGTTGAGTTTCATGGATGCCTATTCTGGGTATAACCAGATAAAAATGAAGCCAAAGGATAGAGAAAACACTTATTTCATTACCAATCGAGGTACTTATTGCTACAATATGATGCCTTTCGGGCTTAAAAATGCTAGAGCAACATACTAGAGATTGGTCAATAAGGTGTTTGAAGAACAAATTGGGAGGAATATGGAGGTCTACATAGATGACATGATGACTAAAAGTAAAAAATCTTCAGATCATATCAAGGACCTTAGTCAAACTGTCGACCAACTGAAAAAGAATCAGACGAAACTAAATCCAACTAAGTGCATATTCGATGTGCAAGAAGGAATGTTCCTCGACTTTATAGTGAATCAGAGAGGAATATAAGTAAACCCTATTAAAATCAAAGCTCTGATTGGAATGCAATCACTAACTTTCAAAAAATGTTCAAAAACTTACTGGTAGAGTAGGTGCCCTAAACCAGTCGAGCAACAGATAGGTGTCTACCATTTTTTAAGGTTCTCCGAAATACCTTTGAGTGGAATATGGAGTGCGAAGAAGCATTTCAAGAGTTGAAGAAGTATTTGGGGTCTCTGCCATTATTGTCCCAAACGATATTGGGAGAAAAATTATATTTGTATTTAGCTGTTTCGAAATCCGCAGTTAGCTTGACACTAGTTCGACTGGAGAATGGGATCCAAAAACCAGTGTAATACACCATCAAGGAATTCAAAGGTGCAGAGGTTAGATATTCATGACCAAAAAAGTTAGCATTATCCCTCATTAAAGCAACGAGATGAATGAAGCCTTATTTTCAAGCACATACCATAGTTGTATACACCAATTTACCTCTTCGGCAGCACTTTACAAACCTAAAAAGTTAGGCAGGTTAATGTATTGGGCAGTAGAGCTGGGGAATACGATATCATCTACGAGCCGAGATCATCATTGAAAAGGCAAGCTTTGGCAGCTTTTATTGCAAAATTTATGTATCCAGAGGTTACCGACTAATCGAACTTGCCTACCGTGCAGACTTCTCCAGAACAAAGCTCAGCTCAAAAGCAAGGCAAAGTTGTAGACGATCAATTGGAATCATCTATTCCTCAAGAAATGGCCCATAAATATGCATAAGAAAGTAAGAAGGCATTCCACCATGGAATTCTGTCTACAGAAAGCTTTAACAGTGAAATTCCACTATAGAACTTATATATGGATGGATCTTCATGTGCAGATGGTAGTTGAGCTAGTATCATACTTCACACTCCTGACAATGTTGATGTAGAATATTCCCCCAGGTTTTAATTTTGAGATTTGAATAATGAACTCGAGTACGAGGCTTTAATCGCTGGACTTGAGTTAGCGCAATCATTAGGCGCCGAGCAAGTAGTGGCACACAGTGATTCCCAGATGATTATCAACCAAGTATTTCATATTTATGGAGTTAAAGGGGATTTGATGGTGAGATATTTAGCCAAGGAAATAGAAGTCATTTCCAAAATTACAGTTGTACAAATAAGTAGAATCCCAAGGATAGAAAATGCCTGAGTTGATGCACTTGCTCAGCTAGCTTGAGCACAAGAATAGAACTCATGATGAGCATTCTGATCAAAATATTGACAGCTAGGAGCATAGATGATGATCCAATGATTAGTTTCATTTCTATGGAATTGGGACAATCTTAGATGGATCCGATTAGAGCTTACATAAAAAAGGAACCTTTCCAACTGATCCAAAAGACGTAAGAAGACTCTGGTACAAAGCAACCAAATATGTAGTGAAAGGAGGAGTCCTATATAAAAGGGGATCCATTGTTTCCTTACTACAATGTGTCCATCCATTAGAAGTTACTGACTTAATCAAGGAGGTACATGAAGGTTCTTGTGGAGCTCATTCAGCTGGTCGGTCATTAGTCCATAAAATTACCACACAGGGGTATTATTGGCCAACTATGAAGGCAGATTATAGGTCCTTTACAAGAAAATGTGATAAGTGCCAGAGATTTTCTGCAGTTCACACAACACCATGTGTTGTTTTAACACCGATCACTTCTCCCTGGTCATTCGCCATTTGGGTAATTGACTTGGTCAGCCCATTATTGACCCCTAAAGGTAGGTTCAAATACATGGTCATTGCAGTTGACTATTTCACGAAATATGTGGAAAAAGAGCCATTTATAGAGATTCCCTATGAGAAGGTATATAAGTTCATTTGGAAGAACATCATATGCAGATATGACATGACTTATACCTTCATTACTGACCATTGCACCCAATTCGATATAAGGAATATAAAGCATACTGTGTTTAATCCAAGATCCAAAAACTTAACTCTGCCCCAAGACATCCACAAAGTAACGATCAAATAAAAGTGATAAATAGAATCTTGCTTAATGGACTGAAGAATAGACTTGATGCTGCCAAGGGCAACTGGATTAATGAATTACACTCTATTCTTTGGGCTTATAGAACCACGTCGAAACAACAACTGGAGAAACGCCTTTTATTCTTGCATTTGGGACAGAGGCTATGGTACCATTCGAGATAGGTCTACCCACCCATAGGGTGTTACACTTTGATACTCCCAGGAGTGATCTAATGAGACGATTAAACTTGGACATTGTGGAAGAAGTTCAAGAAGATACCACCCTCAGAACTGTTGCGTATTAATAAATAACTACTCGCTTTTACAACAAAAGGGTCAAGCTGACAAACTTAAAAGAAGGCGACTACATCCTCAAGAAAGTCATTTAAAAAAGGAAACAATCTTGAGGCAAACTAACATGGTCCGTATCGCATTTTAAAAGTAATGCGACCAGGAACTTTTCGACTAGAGACACTTTATGAGGAAGAATTTAAGAACCCTTGGAACGTCGAGCACCTCCGAAAATACTATCCGTGAATAAAGGTGTGGGTACTCGAAATTAGAATGATGGGCCTAGACGAGTAGCCCAATTATAGAGGCCCAAAGTCCAGACCCTCCATATCTTAATCGATTATGATTTCGTGTTCTCCCATGTTCTCGTTAAGAGGGTTTCTAGGAGAAGATGGAAAACGTGGGGGAGTCCAATACCCCCACTCCCTGAAAATGGACATGTATATAATAAACCCTAAGTCCGGGGCATAGGACACACTGTATTCTCTGTAATCGCTCTCTAAAGTATATAGAAATAATACTGACTGCACCACTATGAACGTAGGCATTCTTGCTGAACCAAGTACATCTCCTGTTGTGTGATTGGCATTTTGTATTCCTTATTCTGCTTGGTTATTGTTCTTCCCTTATCTCTTTGTGTTGAATAATAATTGTCACCACAATTGGCGCCGTCTGTGGGAAGCGTTTATCTTTCCTGAGAAAGCCCACACCAAGAAAAGAGTTCGAAATGTTTGGTCACAGTAGTAATGCTCCCCAAGAAGGAGATATCCAAGAACCACCTGCTCCTCGCAGGGTTAGATCAGAAGTTCGACGTTCAGATCAGAGGGCTCGCTTAGAAAGGCCAGCCTCAGAAGAAAGCTAAGGACCAATGAGGTCCACACAGATATCCAGGCTAATTGATGCATATGAGACGAGGCTCCACGAGTAGAGAGAGTCTTCTCGTAAGCACGAAGCTAAGAATGCTCGCCTCAAAAGAAGATTAGAAAGAATGGAGAGAGAACTCTATCGTGGTACCAAGAGACGTCCATACCGCACTCCTAGTCCTCAGGCGAGCAAGTCTCACAGCCGAGGAAGAAGCCCTAGGCGCGGATCCTAAAAAGTTGAGGGAAACGAGTCATTTGATGACCTACTCGAGCAACTGCGACTAGCTCGCAATCACAGGAGCCCAGATCGTAGTAACGAAAACATACGAAGTCTGGTCCGAAGGGAGATGGACCAACACCCTGTACATCACGGTACCAGATCGACCCGAGAACTCGCTAGGCGAGCTCTCAAAACTCAGATGAAATCACCTTTCTCAAGGGAAATAGAAGAAGAGGAAGCCCCCAAGAAGTTTGCTATTCCAAGGTTCAAAATTTATGATGGTAAGGCTGATCCCATTGATCACATCGGGCGGTACCAGCAGACCATGACCCTCTGGAACCATCGAGACGCACTAATGTGTTGAATCTTTCCCTCGAGCCTGTATGACGTGGCGCAGAAATGGTTCGAAAGGCTCCCCCACTGCTCCATCAGGAGTTTCAAGTCCCTGTCCGAGCTCTTTATAACCTGATTCATTACTAGTAGCTTCCATCCCAAAAGGATGGATGCTTTGATAACAATGAAAAAGACGCCTCAAGAGACCCTCCGAGACTACGCGAAGAGGTACTGGGAGTTATTTAACAAGGTCGAGGACTGTTCAGAGTAAGTGGCAGTGGCCTCTTTCAAAACTGGGATGCCCAGCTCTTCCCTTCTGTACCAATCCCTGATAAAGAAAGAAGCCATGACCATCGATGACCTAATGGCCCACATCGAGAAATATGCCAAGGTGGAAGATGTGACCCGCCTCAGCACAGGGGAAAATGGTCAAACTAAGCTCGATGCCAAGGGCAGTGACAAGACTGAGAACCAGAAGAAAGGAGCAAAGAATGGGGGAAAAAATAGCTCCAAGAATGGAGGCAACAATGATGTGTTGAAAGAATTTCAGGCGGTCAACATTGTCTTCAAAGAAAAAATTTACAAAATTCTCGTAAAAATCAAAGACGAGCCATTTATCAAGTGGCCCAGGAAAATGGGAGGAGATCCCTCAAAGAGGAACAACGCGCTTCGATGCGATTTTCACAAAGAGGGAGGACATAAGACTGAGCATTGCAAAGCTCTTAAGTCCTACCTCGAAGAGCTGGCCCAATCCGGGCATTTAAACGAATTCGTGGAGAAAAAGGCAGAGAAAGTTGCTGCCCAAAGAGAAGCAAGGCCTGATAACGTACTTGAAGATGATATCGGCCATGAATTCGCAGTAATTCATGGGGCATCTAACGTGAAACATATTTAGGGAAATTCATCTCGAATGGAGGTAAAAAAGCTTACAATGGTGATGCAAGCTTTTCAGATCGATCCAGCGAAAACACAGTTAGGAAAGCATCAGCAAGAAGATGACGTCGACTATAGTAAGCATATCGTATTTATAGATGAAGATCTGGTGGGAGTGAGAACCCCACATCATGATGCTTTAATCATTACTCTCAGGATAGAAAACTATGACGTCGACAAGTTGCTCATCGATCAAGGAAGCTCGTTCGAGGTAATGTATCTCGACCTGTTCAAAAAATTGAAATTAAGCATCGCCGACCTAAAGGAAACTACTGTCCCTTTAGTTGGCTTCGCTGGAAAGGTGACTATGCCCTTGGGACAGATCATGCTGCCAGTAAGGGCAGGAAATGTTTCCAAAATGATCGAGTTTCTAGTGGTCGACATTGACCTGCCATACCAAGCTATCCTCGGTAATGGGTGGCTGCACGCAATGAAGGCAGTCTCCTCGACCTACCATCAGAAGCTCAAGTATGTGACCGAGCGAGGAGTAATGGAGATCCATGGCGATCAAATGATGGCAAGAAGGTGCTTCATAGCAGTCATTCGCCCAAGACCAGAGAAGAAGGCTGACAAGCCCAACGAGAAAGTTGAAGAACGAGAAGGTCTAATACCTTCGAAATAGCAATTAAAATACGGAAGACCCGGAGTAGAGGAGACCGAGCTCCTCCCCTCTGAATGGGTTATCGAGGACCTGGAGGAGGTCACAGCTGGAGATAACGACGATAGCAAAATCTTCTTGATCGAAGCTTCTCTTATGGATCAGGAAAAAAGGAATTGATGATTATGCTAAGGACCAATGTAGACATCTTCGCATCTGAACCATACGAGTTGCCATGAATTGATCCTAGTATGGTTTGTCATCAGCTGCATGTCGATCCCACTTTCAAACCAATCCCGCAGAAGGCACGACAAACTGCACCCGAGAAGGCAAAAGTCGTGGAAAGAGAAGTTGAAAAACTGTTGGATGCAGGATCAATACGGGAGGTATATTTCCACAAATGGTTATCCAACCCAGTAGTAGTTCCAAAAAGCAACGAGAAGTGGAGAGTTTGCATCGACTTCACTGACCTTAACAGGGTGTGCCCTAAAGACAGCTTCCCTCTTCCAAAAATCGATCAACTAGTGGACGCCACAGAAGCTCACGAGAGAATGAGTTTTCTGGACGCATACTCAGGGTATCATCACATCCCCTTGTACGCTCTAGACCAGGACAAGACATCCTTCATCACCACCGTTAGATTGTATTGTTACAAGGTCATGCCCTTTGGGCTAAAAAACGCAAGGGAACTTACCAGCGACTGGTTACCAAGATGTTGAAGGACCAAAGCAGGAAGAAAGAAAATCACCTCTCGGACCTTTCAAGAACCTTCAAAATCCTCAGGAAGTACAGAATGAAACTTAACGCAAGAAAGTGTTCTTTCGGTGTCTAGTCAGGGAAATTTCTTGGATACTTGGTCAGAAAGAGAGGCATCGAGGCTAACCAGAACCGGATCGACGCAATAAACAGGGTACAACCTCCTCGAACAATTCGGGACATACAGAAGCTCACCGGTATGCTCGCTGCCTTGAACCGCTTTATCTCTAAGTCCTCCGAGAAGTGCAAACCTTTCTTCCAGCTTCTAAAGGGAAAAAAAATGGTAGAATGGAACCAAGATTGCTCGCGGGCATTGGATGAGCTCAAGACTTACCTTAGCTCCCCACCACTGCTCGTCACACCACAGGAAACAGATTCCTTGTACTTATACCTCTCCATTTCCAACCACACTATCAGTTCTGCATTGATTTGCAAAATTGCAGGAATCCAGCACCCTATTTATTACGCAAGCAAGACCTTATTAGAGGCCGAGCAGCGGTACCTACCACTAGAAAAGCTTGCCTTTGCACTTATAGTTGCCTCGAGGAAGTTAAAGCACTACTTTGAAGCTCACACTATTATTGTCCTTACCTCGTATCCCATTAAAGCAATCCTGAGGAATGCGGATTTATCGGGAAGACTGTTTAAATGGCCAGTCGAGCTCGGACGATTTGACATCCAATTTCAACCAAGGAACGCAATCAAGGGACAGGTCCTTACTGATTTCATAGCCGAATTCATAGGTGAACAGCCCATCGACCAATATCAACCAGTAATGCAAGGAGAAAACCACGCAACAGAGGGATTCTGGAAATTATTTGTTGATGGAGCCTCCCACTCAAAGGAGGCAGGAATAGGCATTGTCCTTATTACTCCAGAGGATACAATCCTCGAACAAGGAATCAGGCTTGGATTTACAGCCTCCAACAACGAAGCAGAATACGAAGCTTTAATAGCCAGCCTCCAGAAGGCACACACCTTGGGGGCAAAGCATTTACAGGTGTTCGGCGACTCTCAATAATCAGATAAGTGGAGACTACAATGTAAAAGATGAAAGAATGGCAGCTTACCTTGCCTTAGAAAAAAGACTAATGGATAGCTTCGAGGAAGTCAATGTCCAGCAGTTTCCCAGAGGACAAAATAGACATGCCGACGCCCTAGCAGCCCTGAGTTCAATAATTGATTCCAACTTAAAAAGAACAATCCCCATCAATTTTCTCGCTCATCCGAGCATTAACCGTAATAGCGATCCACCAGGAATGGAGCAGGTGCTCCAAATTGAGTCAACACCCAATTGGATGGAACCTCTAAGGAACTATTTGAAGGATGGCACACTCCCAGATGATAAGAAGACCGCTCACCATATAAGAGTCAAAGCTGCTCACTTTCACTTATCTCTAGAGGGCAAGCTATATAAGAGATCCTTTTCCGGTCCCTACCTTCAATGCGTTCACCCAAGGGATGTCGACCAAGTTCTACATGAGCTTCATGAGGGAATCTGTGGAAGCCATATTGGAGGAAGGTCTCTGGCTTTTCGAGCAATGAAGGAAGGCTATTGGTGGCCATATATGCAAAGGGACTCTGCGGTGTTTGTTCGCAAGTGCCTAAAATGCCAACTTCACGCTCCTTTGGTCCACCAACCTGCTAGCAACCTAAAATCACTTTCCATCCCATGGCCATTCGCCCAATGGGGAATGGAAATCATAGGACCACTTCCTACCGCTACCGAAAATCGCAAGTATCTGTTGGTCGCAACTGACTACTTCACCAAATGGATCGAGGCGGAACCCCTAACGAACATCTGAGATGCAGATATGATAAGATTCATATAGAGAAATATAATCACCTATTTTGGCATCCCCAGAAACATCATCACTGACAATAGAATGTAGTTCGAGAGCGGATCCTTTCAGAGTTTCTGTGACGAGCATGGAATCAGACACCATTTCAACTCGGTGGCCTATCCTCAAAGAAATGGCCAAGCCAAGGCTTCCAACAAAATAGTGATCGATGGATTAAAGAAACGATTAGAGCGAGCCAAAGGCACGTGGGTAAATGAGCTACCACATATTCTATGGGCCTACCGTACTACTCCACGACGAGCGCCAGAGGAAACCCCATTCTCATTTACATATGGAATGGAAGCAATCATCCCCTTGGAAGCAGGCTTGCCAACAATGAGGTCTAGCCATCTCGATCAGGGAAATAATGATGCAACATTACTCGCCGAGCTCGACCTAGCCGATGAACGCCGTGAGATGGCCCTAGTAAAACTAGCGAGCTATCAGCAGCAGCTCGCAAGGCACTACAACAAGAAGGTCAATCCAAGGACATTCCGAGTTGAGGACTATGTCCTGAGGAAAGTCCTGGGCAGCACAGTAAAACCATCAGACGAAAAGCTAGGGCCAAACTGGGAAGGACCATTCAAGATAACTAGAGATCATCTGCAGGGAGCCTATCACTTAGAAACGATGGAAGGCAGAGAGATACCGCGAGCGTGGAATGCAGCCAACCTTAAGAAATTCTATTTCTAGATTCTTATTTTGATCTTTAATTATGAAACTGGAAGTTCATTTCCTTATCATTAATAAAAAGTTGTTTGGCAGTTGCATTCTACAAAGTATCAGTTAACTAATTTGCATTTTACGAGGTGTCAATGTATAAACTTTATAACCCACACACCTTTTCCAAGTAACAGGCACACTGATCATTACACTATAGCATGGAAATGAACCTCCTCAGGTTTTTGTTATGAAATATGAAAGACCTCTTAGCATTGCTCCTGGCAATATATGAAGCCCTACAGGAGATCCTTAGGCAATATGGCCAAGTCAAAATTGGTCACCAAACAATGTTTGGTTGAATAAAACCCTGATCGGATAGAGCATCCAACACCAAGTGTGTCCTCGCCAATTGCCACACTTAGGCCTAAGGGAGTGTGACGACACAACCTAAAAGGTAAAGTGAGGCAGAATGGTATCTCGTTGGCATACTGTACTAGAAGGACACTTACTTGATAATGCGAACATACAAATCTAGTCAGCCAAGATAGGCTCAAGATTTTTGAGAAAAGATGTGGAAAATATAAGACACTTGTTTAGTCGGCAAATTCTCCCAAAACATAAATTTTATATTAATTCATCACATTTACAGCAAATACAATACTTTTTTAGTCAGCGAGCTCGCCCAAAATATCGACATTACATCACTTCAATACAAAATACACAGAGTTATTACTGACATAATCTTAGTGAGGGCGAGGCCTCCGAATGAGATAATCAGCCACTCGGGCTCTTCGATCGTTGTCAGGATGAGTAATTAGCTCCTCCTCGACTCCATTCGCACCCGACTCTAATAACTGTCGAGGGATGGCATCGATGGGGATCCATTGATCATCTCTCTGAAAAGGGTTAGGCATCAGGGTGGAAGGAGAAATCTCATGATGGTACCAGAGCATCGAGTTCCTAGGGACTTATAGCTCCCTCAAGGAACTCAACCACCCCTTGATGAAGGCGAGCTCTTCAAACTTTATCAACCTCGTTGGAGCATTTAGCCAACCCTGATTGTAACAATCATCCCATACTCATCGAGGTCCTTTATTAAACAAATGACTCAACCGAGTGACGTCCCTTTGAAGCCAGCAACAATAACATATGCTCATTGGAAATCACCTCGGAGCTCTTATATTTACCTAATTGAACTCCTTGCCCTCCTAATGGATCGCGGAACAGTCGGCGAGACCGAGCCTCGCAGCACCGGAGGAGCATCGCTAGGGCCAGTTCTAGATCGCGACGAGGAGGAACCTCGTAATACTGCAGGAGCGATGCTCGGCGCATGCTCCCTAAGCCGCGAGACCTCTCTCCTCAAAGCATCATTCTCTTGCTGAAGAACTTCCCCAACCTGATTGATCTCAAAAGCATCTAGAAGTTTTGCTCTCAGTGTATTCACCTCTTCTTGCACTAAAGTACCAACTTCCTCCATCTCCTGGAGCCCGTCTTTCAGTTTAACGATGGGCTCGGCCTGCTCTATGAAATGCTTGTTCCTTAATCACAATGATTTGCAAATCCTCACAAATGTATGACGAACTTCGGAGCTTACATCAGGCCCAAGCATTCTCCCCAATTGAGAAGTGGCTGGTATATAATCATCAACATCAATCGAGTACAAGCAATAAAAAGGCAATGAAAAGAAAAATAAATCAGTGCACTGGGGAAAAGAAACCTTTTCATTTCATTAATAAGGTTCAAAGTACATCAAGCAGGAAAAAGGAAAATTACAAGAAAAGATACAAAAGTAATCCTAGAAGTAAATTAACTAGCAACCTCAGGCTGCCCAGAAGTAGCTGGCTGTTTCCCCTTGTCAGCAGCAGTAAAAGCACCCCCCTCAGCAGGGATAACCTGTATCACCTGAGCAGGGAGAACATCGACAGGAATTATTTGGGAGGCAGGGCCATTGCCTTCGATAGCTGGGGCAGGGGCTTCATCCACAATTGACTTCGGCCTGGGTCGTGTTCGTCGAACAGAGGAGATGCAACATCCACTTCGGCAGCTAAGAGGGCCTTGTTCCAGCCCTTCTTGAAATTCAGACGACCAATGTAGCCTATTTGAACCTCGGCATCCTCGTATGCAACATCCCACCCGGAGTTATATGAGTCTTCCTTGGCGGTGACTTCTTCAGACTCCTTCTTCTTCTTCAGCTCCTCAGTTAGCTTTTGGTTCTCCTCCACGACAACCAGCTTACTCGGGCAAACCAGATCGTAGGCTTATCGCAGCTCATTCAATTCTTTAACTTTCGCCTCCTTCTCTCTATTGTCCTCGACAAGAGCCAGGTCAGAAGAAGCCCGAGCAGCATCAACAGCCTCCAAACCAACCTTGAGCTCCGTACCCTTCAACTTCAAGGTAGCATTCTGCTACTCCATCTCGCCATTTTTCTTCACCAGCTCATTACGAGAACGATAGAGCATGGCGAAGTCAGTCACAAACTGCAGATAAAAGAGGATATCATGAAAAGGAAACAACTGAAATTTATTAAAGCATTAGAGAAAGGAAAAGGTCCTACCAAGGCTAGCCTCTGACTAGCTTGCAGAGCCAACTGATCAGACCCTATCGCCCTTTGGCGATCTGCAGGAAGAACTGCCCTCTCGAGCAGCGCAGGGGCCAATTGAGGGGAAATAGCAACTGAGGCCCCCTCGGGCAATGCGGACACCCGGATTAAGGCCTACCCAGCCTTCATCATCGATTCCATATTTCTCTTATCTTCCTCTTTCTCTTTCTCCATTCTCCTCCATCCTCTTCTTTTCTTCTATCTTCTTTCTTTCATCTTCCTTTTCTCTCTCTCTCTCTCTCTCATCTGTTCTTCTTCTTTCCTCTTCCTCTCCTACTCCTGAGCAGTAGACCGAGAGCCAGTAGCAACAGCCCCAGTGTTGGACTTCTGCTTCTTCGACCTCTGAGCGAGGAGCACATGATCATCATCATCGTAGTTCCGAATCAAATTTTTCCTTGAAGGAACCATCTCCTCTCTTGAACTGCTGGACGTTCTCGAAATTCTCGGGCTTCAGAAACCTCTTTCGAGTCAGAAGAACTATCACCACTAGAGCTCCCCTCGCTAAAATTTCCTTTGGCACCGCCTACGATATCACTCTCAGAACTTCTCTCCTCCTCGTCCAACTGAATAGGATCAGTAGCAATCTCTTCAGAAGAATCAAATTCATGAATACTATCTATCGGCCTCGCTATAAAGCTAGAACCAACATTTTTGTACTCGAGCAAGAAAGAAGAAAATCGGGGATGCTCGTTGTCGGCTAAGGGCTCCCTAATATTCCAGGCCTTGACCAATTCAGAAAGACGAACCTCGCTGAGAGCAGGTTCCAAGTTCTTCGACCTCGCTGAAGAAAAAATAGGAAAAAGTCAGAAAGATCACACATTAATAAAGAAATTGAAAGAATAGAGCAAAGACTACCTATATACTCCTCCCCATAAAAGGGAACAATGAACCTATCTGACCTCGACCCCTCAATCTGGTGGGAGAATTGCCAATTTCTAGAAAGAAATCCATCTTGCCAATAATCCTTGTGGGAATCAGGTAGGTTTACTACCAATACCCTGTCAGGACTCCTGGCTTTGAGATAGAGAACACCAGAACTAGTTTGAGAAAAAGAATAACAAAAGCAGACTCCGACGAGCCCTAACTTAGTGCCATAGAGCTGTTTTATTCTATGGATGCCATTGATTATATTCCACACATTAGGCGAACACTGTGTAGGAACAATGTTGAAATAACCAAAGAAGTATAAGAATAGATTGTTGGGAGGAAAAGTAAGTCCCCCTTGGAAAAGCAACAATACATGGATCCAATGTGCACCCTCTATCTCTCTAACATTTCTAAGGGGAGATGAGCACTCAATCTCTACCCACTCTAGGATATTGTAAAACTTCCTAAACTCAGGCACTGATCTATTACCAATCTTTGCCATTGGAAAACCCTAAAAAACTACAAATTCAAAGTGAAAATACAAAGAGAAGGCACAGGGGACTTACAAGATGAAAGTTCGACTTGAACGATGAAGAATCACAAGCCTAAATGACGAGGAAGATCAAAAGCGATGAGAATGAAGACTGAGAGAAGAGAACGTGAATCGCTAGAACTCGAGAAAATGGAAGAGTACTGAGAAGCTTGAAACGATGATTGAGAAACGACTGCTCTGAATAACTTTTGAGTGTTACTAATCATAGTGCACAGACCACGAAGCAAGTGCCGCCTAAATCAGTCCTCAAACTTTGGGAAGAGTTGCACGATGTACAAATGAGCCATTATGACAAATCATTTAAATTTATTGAGCCCAAAGTATGGCCCAACAAACTTAGAGGCAATTGTGGGTACCCGAAATTAGAATGATGGGCCTAGACGAGTAGCCCAATTATAGCGGCCAAAAGTCCAAACCCTCCATATCTTAATCGGTTATGATTTAGTCTTCTCCTATGTTCTCGTTAAGAGGAGTTCTAGGAGAAGATGGAAATCGTGGGGGAGTCCAAAACCCCCACTCCCTGAAAATGGACATGTATATAATAAACCCTAGGTCCGGGGTAGGACACACTGTATTCTTTGTAATCGCTCTCCGGAGTATATAGAAATAATACTGACTGCACCACCATGGACGTAGGCATTCTTATTGAACCAAGTACATCTCCTATTGTGTGATTGGCATTTTGTATTCCTTATTCTACTTGGTGATTGTGCTTCCCTTATCTCTGTGTTGAATAATAATTTTCATCACAAAAGGCATTTTGTATTTCTTTTTGCTTTATGTTTAACAAAACTTTATTTTTAAGTTCAATAAAATATCTTGATTTTAGTTTCCCATTTTTTAAATATTTTTTGAAGTACGGCGATATACTTCCATAGAAATAATGTCTTTTGGTCTTCAGTCCTTACCGATCAATAGAAGGCAACAACTATATGAATCAATTACTCAATCAAGTTGAACTTATCGAGTTTGAGATGCACCAATAGCGTAATAAGTAGTTCGAGATGCACCAACAACTTAACAGGCAGTCGGGTTTTACCGGACCAAGTTAATACTTCGTGTATGACTTCGTATCAACAAGTCACGAACAAGAAGTCAGTAAAGTTTCATGTTTCAATGCAAGAAGCTTTAGTTGACCAAGTTAAATGCAGGAATACATGTATACATTCCTAACACACTTGGCCGTCGGTGATAATTACTTCATATATGACTTTGTCTTTTCATATTTGACAAGTCAAGAACAAGAAGCCAATAAAACTTCATGTATACACACTAGACGTTTTACCTGAGTGAGTTAAATGCGGGAATACATGTATACATTCCTAAACATAGGGATACACACATTCGTCATACACTTGGTCGCCACTGATTAATGAAACAACTTGGATTAACAAAACTATTTATAGTTTTATTTAAGTGCGTTAGTAGAATCTAAGGCCCTACAATCACAGTTTAATCATCAAAAAAATTACTTAGTCGACCAATTGATTAACTAGTTATAAGATGACAACAAGTACATACACTTTTATTTAAATACTAAGAGTATTACATTCAAGATCAAGAAAGTACAAAAAATGTAAGAATTATTCAGCTGGACGTTTCCCTTGTGCTTTGTTCATTTAAGAAGATGTCTATTGAATTATCTCCACTCCAGCAGAAGGATCATCCAGGGTATAGAGGGAATTTATGTAATTAAAATCTCTCAACATTCGCCTATTGTTACTGCTTAGACTGTTGATCACATGTGGAGGATGAATTATCTTATGCACATCATGAAGGCCATAATCTCCCAGATATTTGGTGATCAAACATTAGGGAATGACATCGGGAGGGATCCATGTTAGTTCAACTTGAATGAAAGCTTGTCACAATGCAATAAACCAGGATCATTTCAATATCATAACTCACTATTTTGGTTATATTTTAGTAAGGTAAGCAAATTGGTCCATCCCCATCAATAACCCTCATGATTGCTTTGTGCAAGATGATCATCCACATGGCTTAGGGCCTCATTATAACCTTTCATCCAAATATCCATGGTCTGCTTATGATATTGAAAGCTCAATCTTTCTACATAATGATGGAATTTCTTCAGAACATCATTCTTGACTTTCAACTGGGCAGATTGGTCAGCAATAGCTTTATCCTTATCTTCCAGCTGGATAAACAGGTTGGAAATAGCCCGATTCTTTACTTTTAATTGGGCAGCTTGGTGGGCTAGAGTTTTCCTATTTCTTTCTTCATCAACTATTGGTCGGATAATTACCCTTTGTCTGGAAGTTTTACTAGGTTAGGTTTTTTACAAGGCTTTAAGTTCTTCCATAAACCTTTTATTCCCAGTTTCCAGGAAATAAGCACCCCCATATGGACCAGTGACAGAAGATTTCTTTAAAATGTCAAGCTCATTCCTTAAAGCATTATTCTCCCTTTTCATCATAGCAACAATTCCTTGGGCATTCTTCATATCTTTCTCCAAAGATAGTTCTTTCTTATTTAAAGCAAAAGTAATATCTTGTAATTTTTTTCTCAAAGACCTATCCTTCACTTAAAGCTTTATACTTAGCTTCATAATCAAGATGCAGCAAAGCTTTGGAGTGATTATAATCCTCCTGAAGTTGCTCTATCATTTTGTAATAGGAATCATTATTGGCTACAACCCTGTCCCATAAATAATGAAGATAAGTATAGGACTCTTTGACTTGCTCAGATACATCAAGGCCTAATAATCCAACTAAATCCTCTTCAGATAGGGGAACATGGCTACCTTCTAGAAGGCTTTTACTATGCCTGAGTAGGTCAAATTTAGAAGAAAATATCGCTTTCTTCCTCACATCAAATTGTAATTCACAAGGGTAAGAATACAAAGACTACAAAGATGATGATCAAGTAAAAGCTTTCAGGGAATATAATTTCACAACAAATAAGCAAGTTGGAAAGGAAAATACAAAACTTAGATCAAAATAAAGTCTTGTCATTAGTAATCATAGGGGTGTTACAAAATGATGATCCCAATACAAGAAGACACTTGCAGAAAAAGAAAATAGACAATAAGGAGCTAGACATTCTCTTTATCTTGGGCATTAACTTTAGGAGTCATCTCGATAGGAAGGATATCTCCACCAACTGGTTCCACAATGGACTCAATAGGTTATATGGAAGACTCCCCTGATCCTTCATCCTCATCAAACTCTTCCTCTAAATTTGGAGGAGTTCCTGGGTCATGTCTCTGGAATAACTCAGAGTTATCAGCAGTGCCAACTTCCTTGAGTTCCTCCGACTAACCATCATTAAAGGATTTTTTTCTTGGCATACTCAATCTAGGATGAAGCAACCAAGAGTGCCTTCTCCCAGCCTTTGTCAAAAGCAGTGTCTTTAGTGCTCTTATTTTTGGCCTTCTCTGCTACAAACTTCTCCTCGGTAGATGAAAGAAGATTTTTATTTTCCAACAACTTATTTTCGGACACCCTTTCCATATCCTCAATAGCTGTTAGACTGGTCTCAGCAGTCTTTACTTTATCCTCAGTAGTAGTGGCCCTTTCATTGGCCTTCTGAAGTTCTTCTTCCCAAGATTTTTGCTCTGTCTCCAAAGCATGTCAGCTAGCATCTAAAGATTTCTTTAGACCTTCAAAGTCCTCTTCAACTTCTCCTAAAGAAGAACGCAGTTGATCATCCTTCCCCACCATCAATTAAAGTACACCAAAACTACCAAAATGAAAAAGTAGCAAACCAGCGAAAAAGAAATAAGATACTACTTATGAGTAACAGACGAAAGATGGTTACCAAAGCCAAATTTTAGAAGGATCTATCTGTCATTCTAAATGGGACATAGGAACTGTAGCTGCCCTATCAACATGAAAGTTCTGGACTTGATCAAATTCCTCACCAAACCATGATTAACAACCACTGAAGATGACCTAGCAACTTCCAGGTCAGATTAGATTTTTTGACCAACTCATGTTGGTCAACAGAAGTCATCCTAGCCGATTTATCAGGAAGTCCTCTTTTCAACTGTGAAATAGCCTACATCCATTGTTATTATTGTTGTTATTGTTATTGTTGTTGTTGTTGTTATTGTTGTTGATGATGTTGTTATTGTTGTTGTTGTTGTTGTTGTTGTTCAGTAAGGTTTACAATAGCTCAGTATGATGTGTATATGAGTGATTTGAGTCGTCCCTTGAGCGAAGGGATTAACTTGTATTTATAGGGGTGAAAAATCCTAAAGATGGAATGCCTTTATATTGCTAGGCGTTTACATCTGTGTCAACAAGTAAAACTCTTGTAATTCAGATCTAGTTAGTATCCTATCCGAGCAACTGTTAATGTTCCTTTTAGTTGGCCTTCTGGATTTGGTCATCCTTCTAGCCGACTAAGTGTCTCTAAAGACGATCAAGTAGGCTAGTCGGCCACGTTGGATGACAAGTTTGCATTCATCATTAGTCCACATGGAAGTATAATTTTTACATACAACAAAATCCCCCAATGCTCCATGATTGATGCTTGAATGAAAGTATGGAGTATTTAGCCCAGGAAGTTGCTTGGCATTCTATTTAAGTGCTTGGTAGGAAGCCGACCTCCCATGATGTAAAATTTTTTGCCTGCATTATTTGATGATGGATTTTTTGTAAATAGTTTGAAATTTTTGAACCACCAAAGGATATAGACGTCTTTTGACGCTTCGAAAAGCATGCAGTCGACGATAGCCATACGGTTGGTTAAGTTAATCAATTCATTCCCATTTTTTAGGCAACCTATAAATAGGTATGAAGTTTCCCTCTTTTCCTTCTACCTCAAATTCTCTAAACTTTAGTTATCTCTTTGTCTTTGAATTTTTCTCTGTGCGATTGTTTCCTGCTTCAGTTCTTTCCATCGTCTTTTATTCTCTGTAACCCTTCTTTCCCTTTTCTCTGTCTTATCATTATTTCTTTTTTTTCACCATGGTTCACATCGTTGATGAGAACTCTTTAGATGAATCTAGAGAAAAAAAGAGAATCTCCTCTTGGGTGGAGTTAGAGATACCCATGGGTCCTATTGATGTTTATTCACATTCCGAGTGTCACTGGATACCAACCTTGTTCATAGCTGAGTGTGGTATAACCTTTCCACCTAATCCCATTTTTCTTCAATTTTGCCAATATTTTAACATAGTTCCCGCTAGGGTAGCCTCCAACACTTGGAGAATTATAAACGGGATTTATAGATTAAACGAACTTTATGGGACCCATATTGGGGTTTTGGGTTTGACGTTTTACTACAAGTGGGTAACTGTTGGAGAGAGTACCAACTATTTAAAGACTAGGCAAGCCAATAGGGCTTTAGTAGTCAATATACTAGACTCCAATAAGGATTATTCGGAGTATGGTATTATTGTCAAGAACTGGCAGTATGCCCCTCCCAACTGTGGTAGCTTATACTGGTCTGAGATGTCCCCAATCAGAAAGTGGAATAGGTTGGGCTTTATTAATGATTTTTCCTCTTTTGATTTGTATTTTGATATCAACCGAATAATTTTGCCTTTTCTTTTTTGATGTAGAGGAGAGTAAGAAAATGTGCCCCAGGGAGGGGGAAATCAACCTCAACGGCCTCAAGTTTCTATGGGGTTTGAGCTAAAAGTTTGGGGAATAACATCCCAGGGTTGCATCATTGTTATTGGAAGATAAGAGTTCGATCACATCTTTTATTGCCCAGCCTACAGTTGCTCTACCCCCATTTGCGATCAACCTTAAAGAAGATCTAGTGCCAATTTCTTCAGTTACTGAGTCCGCGGGTGCTAAAGTTATTCCATGAGGAACTTCTTCCTCATTTGAATCTTTGTAAGTTTCCAAGATTTCTCTTTCTCAATTTGTAGATATTATGAAGAGTAAGATGTCCAATATGAAGGGTGGTCCCCTATCTCTTCAACCAAAGAAGGTTGTTGTTACCAGTAAAAAGCCAGTTGAAAAGAAATCCAAGGCCAGTGACAAGAGGCCTATTGGTGATGATGAGACTCAAGACGAGGAATAAAAATTAAAGAGGATAAAGAGAGGTTTGTTTGATCCTTCAAAATAGGTACAAAAGACATCAGTCGAGTAGCAGGCTTTAGCTGCAAAGAAAACCATGAGCCAACAATAGTTGGTGAAAAAAAATTCAAGCTGACTTGGACATTGGGTCAACCTCTATTGCCGTTAACCCTAGATTAGCTAGGGGTTTAATAAAATCAAGGACCCTTCCCACAGATCAGGTTTCTTCAGCCCCCATGTCAAGATCCAGGCTCACTGAGAGATCTTGCCACGACTTGACCTTAGTAATTTTCCCTTTTTTCTTCTTCTTATTTATCCTTTTATCTATAATGGTGAATTCATTTGACCCTTTGCCTTTATTTGTAGTTCCTAGTTAATTTTAACCAAATGATGGAGAAGGGCGACCAATTTCATTCTTCTCGTAGAGAAGTTAAAGAGGCCTTTGAAGGTCTGAAGAATTCTTTGGCAGAGTCCCAATGAGATTTGGAGTAAAAAAAAAGTCTTAGGAAGAAGAGTTAAGGAAGGCCAATGATAGGGCCAACACTATTGAAGGAAAAATAAAGGCTACCGAGGAGAGAGTTGAAGCGGCTGAAGGCAAAGCCAAAATTACGAAGGATAAGCTTGAAGAATTCACCCATCATGATAAAAAATGCTGAAGATAAAGTGAGCGGTCTGACTTCTGAGGATTTCCTTGAAATCTAAAGGCAAAGATGCCTTTGATAAATGCTGGGAAAAGGCCATTTTTTCTTCCTTTGCTCAAACTGAGTATGTTAAGAAGTTATCCTTTAAAGAAGGATGGATTGAGGCCTTAAAGTTAGTCGACACTTAAGAAATCTGTGAAATCTTCACAAGACATGATCCTAGTACTCCTCCTAACCTGGATGATGAGTTTGATGATGAGGAGGGATCGGGGAAATGTTCTGCAATACCTACTGTGTGTTTAGTGTTGCCCAGAACCAGTGTCAACTTACCAGCTACTGGCTAAGACCAGGCTAAGGAAAAGGAGAAAGTCTAGCAAGTTTATCTTTTTTTGTTTCTCTTTATTTTTTCTTTCTTGATGACGTAGAATTTTTTTTACTTCAACTATCAATTAATGAAAGAACAAATTTTCATCTTCAATTGTTGTTTGTGCCTCATTATGACTTGTAGTTTCTATTAAATTATGATGTTTTACTTCTTATATTATTTGATCTTTTTGGACGTTCGCAAACTCATGTATTTGTAACTTTCCAGTTTGATGCTACGAAGAAAGCTATAATTTCTACTGAATCTGACCTGCTCGGCCAAAGTAAAAATCTTCTAGAGGATGGTCATATTCCCATGTCCGAAGAAGACTTACACCGGTTGCTCGACCCAGATTTTTTTTACCAAATCAAGGGTTCATATATCCACCTTCATTGCTTTTTAGACAGGGTACTTGCGAATAATGTTGCATGTTATGAAATGATCGAGCAAATGCTAGAAGATCACAAGTTATCCCTCATTTTACTTAACTCTAATTATGAAGCCAAGTAAAAAGCATAAAGTGAAAGATGGGGTTTTGACAAGAAGTTGAATGATATTACTTCTGCTCTGAATAAGAAGGAACTTTCCTTGAAGTAGGATTTGAAAAGTGTCAGGTTCATTACTGTAATGTTAGAGAAGGAGAATAATGCTTTGAGGGATGAATTGTAAAGTTTGAAGAGATCAACTGCTGATGGTCCCGAGGAAGGTGCTTCCTTTTTGGAAAATGAAAAGGCAAGAATCTTTGAAGAACAAGAGGCAGTTCAAAAGAAAAAGACTAAACCTGGTCAAACTTATAGACAGAAAATAGTTATGCGACCAACTACTGATGAAGAAAGAACTAAGAAAACCCTTGACGACCAAGATGCCCAGTTACAAGCCAAAGACAAGACCATTACCGATGAAGCTACTCAGCTGAAAGCCAAAGATAATGTTCTTAAGAAGCTGCAAAACTAGTTGAAAAGACTTACATTTTAGTTTCACAAACAACCTCGAGAAGTTTTGATGGGGGGATACAATGAGGTTTTGGCTCATATGGATGATCATCTTGCTCAGAGCAATCTTGAAGGCTACAAATCGGGATGAACCAACTTGCTAATTTTGCTGAAGTTTTATTATAATAGTGACCTATGGCATTGGAGTGATCCAAGATTTTTGGACTATGATAAGCCTCCCTTTAAGTTGGATAGCACATGGATTCCTCCTAACTCTATTCCCAATCTCTGATAAATAAATATTTAGTGAATTATGTCCTTTATAATGAGCTTGAGATAGTATGCCCTCCTCATTTAATTAATAGGGTGAGCAACAGTAATAGGAAAATGGTGAGAGACGTCAACACAATCGAATCCCCATATACTCTTGATGATCCTCCTTCAGGCATGGATAAGGCCCAAGGGAAACGACCAGCGGAATAATTTAACATTTTTCTTGTATTGTTTTTTATTAATTTCCATAATATATTATGATTGATGAAATGGAATTAATTTAAGTTCTCATTATTCAAGCTTGTGGTTGTTGTTAATCTTTTTTGTCGGCTAGGTAAACTGTATAAAGATTAGTTAATCGACTTATAAACTGAATAACCTGCTCAAATATTAACATTTGATTCATGTTTGAATCATGTCTACGACTTTAGATTCTACTAATGCACTTAAATAAAAATATAACTAGTTTTATTATGCTAAGTTGTAGTATTAGTTATCAGTGGCGACCAAGTGTATTGGGAATATATAAATATTCCAGTATTTTAACTTGGGCGGGTAAAAAATATAATTAAGAAGTTTTACCTACTTTTTGTTCGTGACTTACTGAGGACAAATCATGCATGAAGTTTGAACTTTTATGAAGTTGGAAAAGTTTGAACCATGTTATTTGTCAAAGAACTTTCTGAGAACTTTTCTAAAGTTGGAAAATTTTGAACCATGCATTTCTCAACGAGGAACTTTTTGAGAAATTTTTTGAAGTTGGAAAAGTTTGAACCATGCCTTTCTCGATGAGGAACTTTTTGAGAAGTCAAAAAATTTATTGCTTATCAATTGAATTAAAATTGCTGATGTAATTAGGTGTAGCCACCATACTCCAAAAAATAAAACACAAAAAGGATTAAGGATGGAGAAACTGAAATTTCATTAATTTAAATAAGCAATTACAGTAAATCTAAAATTTTCAAAGAAAATTACCGATAATACTTGTGCAGACGATCTACATTCCATGGATTTTTGAATTCTTCCCCTTATAAAGTTTCCAATCGGTAGGTTATCAGTCGGATAATCGCCAAGATTCGGTATGGACCATTCCAATTAGGCTCCATCTTGTTGCTTTTTTGGATTACTTTCTTAAGTACCAAGTCTCCTAGCTTCAGGTTGATCGGCTTAACCCTTCGATTTTAGAACCTTGATGTACTTTGTTGATTGGAAGCCATACGAATAGCAGCATCTTCTCGGACTTATTCTATCATATCCAAATCTAGTTGCCTCATAAGATCACTCTTTTGTGAAGTAATATTTAATACCCTATGAGTGGGCAGACCTATTTCCACCGAAATTACTGCTTCAGTTCCAAAAGATAACTTGCATGGGGTTTCTCCTGTTGCTATTCTAGGAGTAGTCCTATATGCCCAAAGGACGTTGTGAAGTTCATTAATCCATTTTCCTTTAGCTTCATCCAACTTTTTTTTCAACCCTTATAGCAAGGTTTTGTTGGTGATATCCATTTGGACATTGCATTGTGGATGACCAGGTGCTGAATGAAGTTTCTAGATGCTCGATCGAATGCAATACTCTTCAAATTATTCATTATCAAACTGAGTACCATGGTCGGTGATGAAAGAATAAGGCATGATATATCTATAAATGATATGCTTCCGTAGGAATTGGAACACTCTCTGATAGGGCATATCAATTAGGGGTTCTGCCTCCACCCATTTGGTAAAGTAATTAACAGACATAACAAGGTACTTGAATCTTCGTTTGGTGATCGGCAGTGGTCCGACCAAGTCAATTCCCCATATGGTGAAAGGCCATAGAGAAGTGATGGGAGTTAGACTTGCTCCTAGTCTCCTGTGAATGGTAGCAAATTTCTAGCATTTATGACACTTCTTGGTGAAAGCAACATAATATGCAACTCATTGATCAAATTATTTTCCTCATTTGGATTAATAGAACGAGATAAGATACCGTGTATCCTCGCCTATAAAGGAAACCTTTGTCGAGCACATAATTAGCTTCTTTGTACCTCATCTTCCTGACTTCTTTTTGGTCGGACGACAATATTCCTCGCCCTATGTATTCTAATTAAGTCCATCCAGGAAGGACCTTACTCCATAGATATGACACTAATTTCCATTCCGTCGATAATTCTATGGGAAAGAATCTCCACTAGGGTTGTTCATTTGAGTTTTGTCGGGGTTGCTAAAGTAACCGAACAAGTGCATCATCTCAGGCATTCTCAAGTCTTGGAATCCTCACTATTTTGACTAAAGTGATCAGACAGATGACTTCCATTACTTTTGGGTGGTATCTTATCATAGTTTCTCCTGTTACACCATTAATTTATTTCATTTAATTAATAATAAATTAGGAGCCACTATATACCAATACTTGGTCGGCACCCAGTGATGAAGCTAATTCCAGTACTGTGATTAGTGCTTCATATTAAATCTCGTTGTTGGAAGCCTTGAATTGGAATCTCAAAGCATATTCCACATCCAAGTTGTTCGAAGTTTTAATGATGAGGCCTTCTCCACTTCTAGTAGAACATGAGGACCTATCCACAAACGGTTGCCAAGTTAAAATATCATCTGAGAATTCCTCTTTAACCAGCACTCCATACTTGAAGATTTTCTTACTTTATTGCAATTTTTCTTCAGCAGCCAACGACTTAGGCTGGTAAGCTACAATATCTATTTGCTCTAAAGCTAAGCTCCCTTCCGTAAAAGTCTGATCGAAAGGTAAATGTGGATTATATTGCTTCTATGTATAAGTGAATTTAGAAATGAAGTTTGCCACTGTTTGGCTTTTTATTGCAACTCTAGGCTCATACACAATTTCACAATCTCCCAATTCCACTGCCAAAGACATTAATCTTCCATAATTTTTTAGTTTGTGCAACACTTTTTACAGAGGCAAATCTGTGTAGACAATAATAATGTGGGCTTGGAAGTATGGTCTCATTCTCTTAGCTGCTTCAATAAGAGTTAGGTCTAACTTCTCCAAGCATGGATATCTGATTTCAACTCCTCAGAATGCCTTGCTAGTGTAATACACTGGCCTCTTAACTCCATTAGCAAGCTAGATCAAAGCTGAACTAACAACCGACTCTAAAAGAGACAAATATAAATATAATTTTTCTCCCAGAACTAGTTGGGAATGGAGCGAGGGAAACCCAGATACTTCTTCAGGTCTAAGAAAGCCTTCTTACATTCATCATTTCACTCAAAGGTCTTTCTAACAACCTTGAAGAATGTAAGACACTTATCAGTTACTCGGGATACAAAATGGTTCAATGCAGCTACTCTTCTTGTTAGCTTTTGAACTTTTTTCTTATTGGTCGGGGACTGCATTTCCATCAAAGCTTTGATCTTATCAGGGTTTCCTTTAATTCCCATTTGGTGAACAATGTACCCTAGGAACATCCCTTCCTAGACTCCGAAGATGTATTTGGTTGGATTAAGCTTTATCTGGTGCTTCTCCAATTGATCATGGGTTTGATTCAAGTCTGCTATGTGGTTGGTAACTTATTTGCACTTAGTGAGCATATCATCTACATAGAACTCCATGTTTTTGTCGATCTGCTCTTTAAAAACCTTATTTACTAGTTTGTGATAGGTAGCTCCGATATTTTTTCACCTAAAAGTCATGACATTATAACAATAAATTCCTCGGTTGGTAATGAAGGAAGTTATTTCCTTTTCTTCGAGCTTCATCTTAATCTAGTTGTAACTAGAGTAGACATCCATAAAGCTGAGCAGCTCATGACCTGCTATAGCATGGATCAATTAATCAATCCTTAAGAAAGGAAAATGATCTTTTGAACATGCTTTATTGAGATTTGTGAAATCCACACAAATGTGCCACATGTCATTTTTCTTCTTGACCATCACCACATTATACACCCAAGTAGGATACATGACATCCTCAATGAATTGTGCTCGCTGCAAATTCTCTACTTCCTCCTAGATTGATGCATTCTTTTCTAGACTAAAAAACCTTCTCCTTTGCGTGATTGGCTTGGAACCTGGATAGATATTGAGTTCATGACAAATAAAATTTGGATCAATTCCCGGCATATCTTCCATAGCTCCAAGTGAAAACATTTTTTCTTTCTCTAAGGAAATTGACTAATTCTTGTTTCAAAGAAGGAGATAATTTAAAACCGATCTGAGTGGTTCTTTTTGGCTTCCCATCACCCAACACCATAGTTTATGTTTCTTTCATAACCTATCCTTTAACCATCTACTCTTCTTCTTGAGGATCTAGAGTGTCGATGTGGAGAGTGGTTGTTCTCTTCATTTGCATCTCCTACTTGTCGACAGATGTATAATAACATTCTTTGGCATCTTTCTGACTACCATTTACTATACCGACTCCATAGTTTATTGGGAACTTCATGCACTGGTGCACTATAGATGCAATAAGTTCTAACTGCTTGATTCCCACTCTTCCTAGGATGATGTTATAAGCTGATGGGACATTTTTATCTAAAGTAAAGAAGCGAATTATTTCTCTTCTACTTACCGGCCAGATGCCGAATAATACTTCCAGCTTGATGGTCCTAAGCGGGTATACCTTATCTTCTGAAAATTTGATGAGGTATCTATGGTACGGTTATAACTTGTTAATATTTAGCCCTAAATTGTCAAAGCAGTTGTATAACGTTACATCGGTTGAACTCCCATTATCAACCAAGATCCTTGAAACTCTGCCATGATGAACTCTGCATGTGATAACCAACGGATCATCATAAGGATAGAGAACCCCACTTAGATCATTTTTAGAAAACCCAATTATTAGCCTGTATCTGTGAAGTTTCCTCGGGTGACTATCGTTGGATTCAACCATATCAATCTGTCTGACAGTTGGGCAGGCTTTTACTTCATTCAGATAAGCTTTCCTTTCTACTATGGCATCTCTTCCTCCAACATCACCACCTGTAGTAAAATGGCATCTAAAGGATATTATATCGACCTCCACTTTTGGTTTATCAGGCTTCTTCAACAAGTCATGATCTTCTTCAAAATCATCATTTCTTTCTCTCTTGTTATCATTTCTTGCTCGGGATGGAGATTCTGACCTCTTTCGATCATTTCTTCTTCCATTTTAATAAACAAACATCCTTAACTTTCCACGCCGAATAAGATTTTCAAACTCATTCTTTAAGGCAATGCAACTGTTGGTGTTGTGCCCATGATCCCTGTGGAAGTCACAGTATTTGGACGTATCCCTTTTGTTAGGGGTAGTTTTTAGCTTTCCATGCCAATTTAAGTCTCTATTTCCATTGATTTCTCCTAGGATATAGTGAACACCTTTATTGAGTGGGGTATATTCATCATACTTCCTGATCCGATCCATCCTTTTATCTTTCTGATCCTTTTTTAAGGAATTGGAATTATTATTCTGACCTTCACCTTTAGTCTCAAGAGATTCCTTGGCTGCCATGGGTTCCTCGACATTCATAATTTTCCCATCTTTAACCATTAGCTATGTTATGGTTTTAGGTGGATTTTATGCTACGATATAATAAATATCTTTATCAAGTAACCGAATCATAAGTTCTGATATGGTCGTTTTCTCCTCACAGTCTACCACCTATAGCTTTTCATTATTAAAATGAGTAATATATTCTCTAGTGCTTCCTCAAGGGTTTTGTCTTACAGTCAAAAGATGAGTGACACTCTTGATCGACTTAGCCCCAAAACAAAAAGTTATCAATGAACAACTTATCTAACTAGTGAAAACTAGAAATCTTACCTCTGGGGAGATTATTATACCAAATCTGAGCTGGCCTAGTGATGAAACTAGAGAAAGCTCTACATCTCATCTTGTCAGGCACTGAGTAGATGTCGACAACAGCTTGATATTATGATATATGCAAGACTAGATCAATTTTCCCATCATACTTGGGAGTAGCCACTGGTGGATTGAATTTGGAAGGCGTGGATTATTCCACAATTACTTGGATGAAAGGTGATCCTTTGATGAAACTCTGCTGCAATGGATTCTTTGTTTTGGCCATTTCTCTTAGTCTATCTTCCAACTGTTGCATGGATCCCTTCCACGAATGCTCTTCTTGTTTAGACTTGGCCGAGGTAGATTTAGTAGCTTTGTTGTGCTTATGTGCTGAACTCTCCTCCTCAGAGGTCTGCTCGGCACGTACAGAGTCACTCATATTGTCCCTAGATCTTATGGAACCCTCTCTATATTCACGACCATAATACTACTCCTTATGATGTCCTCCGATTACTCGGGGTCCTAGCCGATCAAAGGCAAACTCCCTGATGAGCCTTTCTAAGACGTTGGTCGATTTATGGAAAAAAGATCCACCAACATAATAATCAGTTGGACGTAACAAAGAAGTTGTTCTAGGACAATATGACCTATCGTGAGAAGAACGAGAATAATAATTTCTTTCATGCCTAAGTGGTGGTGGTGGTGGCATTTCCCTTCTAGTACTAGAGGACTTAGATTGCGTGGTGTAAGCCAACTTCTTAATAGTCTCCTGCATGGCTTCTTGACCTTTAGTAAGGTTAAGAAGAATGACCTGTAAATCTATCGCACTAGGGGGAGCAGATGGAATGACCTAAGGGTCAGTCATTTCTTTAGAGATAAAGTAACAAAGCAAATGGTAGAAAACAAGGACAAACAAGCGTTCGCACAGATGGTGCCAATCTGTTGATGTCTAAAAATGGCCTGGCTCCAATTTTATACTCACAGATAAAAATAAGATACATTACTCAAACCATACATGCAAGAGACAAATATTTTAGAGTGGTTCAACTGTAAAATAGCATACGTCCACTGTTGTTGTTATTATTATGTAGGGTTTACAATAGCTCAGTATGACGTGCATATGAGTGATTCGAGTCTTCCCTTGAGCTCAGGGATTAGTTTGAATTTATAGGGGTGAAAAAACCTAAAGATGGAACGCCTTTATATTACCAACTGTTTACATCTGTGTATAATAAGTAAAACTCTTGGAATTCAGAGTTAGTTAGTATCCCATTCGAGTCGTCCCTAGAGTTGGTCAGCCTTCTAGAGTTGGTCAACCTTCCAGCCGACTAAGTGTCTCTGAAGCTGATCAAGTAGGCTAGTTGGCAACGTTGGATGACAGGTGTGCAATCATCATTGGTCCACGTGGGAGTATAATTTTTACATGCAACATATATAATCTTTGTTTAAAACTACTTTCATATAACAAAATATTATTTAAATGAAAACGTTGAAAGACATTTTTTAGTAAATGAAATTATTTTTTTATTCAATGGAAAAAAAAAGAAAAATATTTTTTTTATGAATAATAACGTTATTGAATTTTTTAAATAGTTTCTTTTACAAAAATAGTGTTATAAATATATATGTTATATATAAAAAAATTTATATAAAAAATATATATATAATAATTTATATATTAAAAAATATTTTCACGTTTTTATATACAATTTTTTATATATGAAACAGTTTATATAAAAAAACATTAAAACAATTGTTTTTATAAGCTTTTTAACGTTTTTATGTGTAAAAAAGTTTATATAAAAAAAATAAAATAACCTTTTTTTCTATGTTCTATAACGTTTTTAAACATTTTCGTTTACAAATAAAAAATGTTTTCTTAAAAGTTTTTATCATTTTTATATGTAAAAAAACTTAAAACTCAGTTTACATATAAAAAATGAATTTATAAAGTTTATATGAACACACACACACACAGACATCAAGTCTCCTATAAGGACTCCTTATGGTGCAAACTTCGCTACATACCATTTTTTAAAGTGGTAAGAAAGTGATTTTTTTTTATGAAACTTCATGGATATGATGTCCAAAGTGAGAAGGTCATTTGCAATCTTTTTCATCAACAAATTTAATCAAAAGTGGGTGAGATGGGGTAATATGCAAAAAATGGTATAAATATGCATTTTCGACAGTTGAAATTTTGGCAATCATTTCACCCACTTTTTGATTGAATTTTTTTATGAAACTTCATGGATATGATCTCGACAATGAGAAGATTTCCAAATACACCTTATAACCCGAATTATCCAACTGTTCTCATTTTACCCAATACACCTTATAACCTAAGAAAGTCCTAACTGAGTTGGAATAACGAAATTAGTTACCGCGTGCAGAGCTAAGACATGAAAAGATAATAAGAGAGATTAATTGGTGCGGATAAGAGTCAATGTTTCCCGTTTTTCAATAACCGTGTTCTAATGATGAGATCTATTTACCCCAAATATTCCATCTTTATATTTGTATGCGTGAATTCGTGTTCCATTACATTTACTCTTTATGTCAAGCACATCGAGAGAAAATAACCACATTTCAAGTGATTCGTTTGTGAGAGTATCCGTGAGAATTGGAATCAAAGAGAATTTTCAAAAATGTAACGTAATGATCAATCAGTGGAAATTAGCGGTTTAATTTTTTACTTCGCACACACTCTCTTATGAATTGAGATGCTTGAATAAAAATTTAAAGTGATTATTTTTAATAAATTTAAATTGTACTATTTTTAATTATTTTGATATTTTTCTTGAGTAAAAAATGAATTTTGTGGATAAATTCACTGCAAACCCTCACGAGACACCACTCGTCCTACAAGGGCAACCTAGGGATTTAACGGCTTGTTGTATATGCTAAATGCAATCGTTTGCTTGCGAAACGGATATTCTGTTCCAATAAAGTTTTTGGAAGTTTCTTTAACTCGTACAATTATTCTTTATTAATGGCACGTTTGCCAACAAAACTATGCCATTTGGATTATGTAATGCACCCGCGACCTTTCAACGGTGCACACTTAGTCTTTTTAGCGTTATGGGCGAGAGAGGACTAGAGGTATTTATGGACGAATTCAGCATTTTTCGATCACTCCTTTGACCATTGCCTCGCTAATATTGAGAAGCTGTTATCCCGATGTGTGGAAAAGAACTTGGTACTGAATTGGGAGAAATGACATTTAATGGTTACCAAAGGAATAGTTATTAGCAACGTAGTTTCATCCAAAGGTATTGAGGCAGATAGGGCAAAAATTGACATCATTACTGATCTTCCCCCACCTAAGTCACTAAATGATGTGCACTCTTTCGTGGGCCATGCGGGTTTCTATCGCAGGTTTGTTAAGAACTTTAGTGAAATCGCTAAGCCCTTAAGCAACCTACTTATGAAGGATGCCCCCTTTGAGTGGAGTGAAGCATGCCAAGGAGCTTTTGAAAAATTGAAAAGCATGCTCGTCTCCTCTCCCATCATGCAAGCTCTGAATTGGTCTCCTCCATTCAAACCTATGTGTGATGCGAGTGACTACACTATTGGGATTATTTTGGGGCAAAGAAAAAATAAGACTGATCACATCATTTATTCACTAGTTGCACCTTAATCGAACCCCAACTTAACTACTCAACCACAGAGAAATGAAGCACCTTATACTCTTAACTCACTTGAGTCTACATTGTATAAGTGCTCATCTAGTTTGGAAATAGTGAAAAAATTGAGTCCCTTCCCTAGATTCCAAAGAGCCTTAGACTCTTCTACACAATTGATTCCTCTTATTTGATTGATTAAACGTAGATTCACAAACACTCACACACATTAGGACTGCATACATGGGTCATATATTGCATATATTGATTATGTGTGTGTTATGTGTGTTAATTTCCCTTAAAACATTTTTATTAATTTTTTTGGGAATTTTTAATGAATTTTAAAAGAATTTTTTCATAATTAAAATTGGAATTAAAAGCTTTTGGGGTCAATCCGTAAATACTGGTTTTATGCCAGAAAGTTCACTTGGGTAGAAACCGAAAGTTCTTGAGACTATAAGGGAAGCTGTGTAATTACTTTAGACGCGCGTGTGAGGTTCAATATTAGCCCTACACCTGTCGCTACACTACCAGTTGGATTTGTGTTTCTTTTAAGAGACAAACCCGTTGTTTATTGCCAGCCCTTGGATTGAACTTATCAACGTTCTGCATAGGTCCAATTCCAATCCCTGTGAAACCCTTATCCTCCAATCAGAAGCATTTTAACCAACCGCTTTTATCTCACCGTTGGATCAAAGTCAATTGGGAAGACCAAATCCTTGCGCTTGATTTTGAACTGTCTTCTCGATCCTTCTCAGCCCACTATATAAGGAGGCTAACCCTCAGCCTTTGGGAGACTTTTTCCACTTCATTTAATTCGAGTGAGAAGAGAGAAGAGAGAGAAAATAGAGAGAAACCAGAGAGAGAAGAGAAGCCCTAATTCGTTCAAACACCTTTTCAAACCCTAACCCTTTTTCCAAAAACCTGTGTACACCAAACACCATCCCTGAGTGTTTGACAGTTTTTGAGTGTCGGTTTGAAATCTGTTTCGTAGTTTAACCTCTTCATTTTAAGATCTTGTGTCCAAATTAAACAGTATTTTAGATCTGTATTTCTGTTTCATAGAAATTATACATATGGTCTTTTTATGTTATATTACACTTAGATCTGCATTCTTAGTTTCTCGTCTTGAGAAATCGTTTGTTGATTATTTTCTATAAATGTTTTCATCTTCAAAATCAACAAAATCATTTTCTGTTTCTAGTTCTTTTGAAACAAGACCTTTGACCTAGTTGGAATCACACTTGGCGGTTTTCAATTTCAAAAATAATTTCAAAACCATGAAATTGATTAAGATCTTGAAACGTCTTCCGAGCAAGATAGCCGTGGACTCCGGGATCATTTTAAAGGCCAAATAAGGTTTTATTTTCCTAAGAAGAGAGAAATTGAAAATCACAGCATATAGATCTGATTTGTAATTTGTATAAATAAGTGTGTGTGTGTGTGCATGCATGTGCTAGAGAACCATCAAAAACACTTACACACTACAACACTGAAAGTGTTGGTAATAAGATCTTGAAACAAGAGTCGACGTAAAGACTGGAACAAAGTGGAAGTTAGCAAACTGGGAGGACCACATCAACAATCAGAATTGTAGAGAAGTTAGAAGGAAACCAGTGGGTACATTCCTAAACTTATATAGGACTGATTTGTGTGCATGTGTGTTATATAGTTTGTAACTGATATATTTTGTTTTAGTGGATTTTTTTTTCTTTTACTCCGTAGAGGGAGTCGTGGATGTTTCCTCAGTTGGGTGAGGTTTTCAACGTTAAAAATCTCTTGTCATTAATCTTTATACATCTCCTCATCTCATTCTTGTTGGTGTGCTGATTTAATATTTTCAGTTTTGTTTTTCAAAACCAATTAACAAATCTTGAACTGATGTCGTGCATGTTTTGTTAAACACATTTTGTGATTAACCTGGTTTGAATTAAAGAAAAGAGTTTCCTCAAAAAATAGTTCGGAGTTACTTAAATAGTTAAATCTTGTATTAAACGACTTTAATAACAGTTTTTCAATTGGTATAAGAGCTTTGGAAATCTTTTTAAAAGATCTTGTGTGTCTGAAATTGTTTTCTTGAAATCAAAACAATGGACGAGAAAAATGAATGATTTGGCAACTTGACCAGACCCCCTCTCTTTGATGGAAACAACTTTGCTTACTGGAAGGTAAGAATGGTTACTTTCATACAAGGAACCTTGGGAGATTATGTCTGGGATATTATTGAAAATGGATACACTTATCCTACTAAACGAGCCACTGAAGGAAGTAATGAGAGGATTAAGAAAGTATTAAGTGAATTCACTCAAGAAGAGAAGCAAACTTCTCGAAACAACAATGAAGGAAAAAATGCCAGCTTTATGTCTATAAATGAACATGAGTTCAAAAGGATCTCATCTTGTACCACTTCTAAGGAAGCTTGGGATACATTGATCACTGAACATGAAGGTGACACTAGAGTTCAGGATGCTAAAACTTAAATGCTTGTCCAACGGTATAATTCTCTAATTTTGTCAGATTCTGAATCCTTTGATGACTTTTATATGAAATTGACTGACATTGTGACCAAACTGCATGCTAATGGGATAACATATGACATACATGAAATTGTATTTAAAATTATAAGATCACTCCCATAGAAATTTAACAACAAAAGATATGCTATTGAAGAAATGTGTGACCAAAATTTCACTCCTGAATTACTCAGTAGTAAATTAAGAACTGTGGAAATGGAATTAGAATTTAAGAAACAAATGACCCAGTCCCACAGGAAACAAACTAGTTCCAACTTGAGTTTTTCCTCTAAGATGATGAAACCTGAGTTTACTATTCATACTGATGACTCAGATGAGGAATGTGACATAAATTGTTTGGATAATAAAATTGCCTTGATGTCAAAACAGTTTAAGAAAATTGTCAAATTTAGAAATAAATTGACAAACAAACAAGGCAAGCCAAATTATCCAACTCAGTCTAACTACAAACCTCATGAGAAAGGTCAAGATAAACATCACAAGGACATGAGACCCAACAAAGACTTCAAGAACATTAAATGTTTTAGATGTTGAAAACTAGGACACATAGCACAAGACTGTAGAGTGAAACTGAACACTACCAATAAACATACTTGGGCCAACATTTGCAAAACATGGGATGATTCAAGTGATTCTGAAAATGACGAACCTGAATCATCTAATGTTTTTTATCCTTGCATGTCTTTATTTGCCAAGATAATCTATAATGATGATATGCATGTGTCTGTGTATGAGAATGATGTTAGTAACTATATTTCTATTGTTATGAATCATGCTGCTACTGGTTTAGATGCTTTGATTTCTGAGAATATTGCTAGTTCTACCACGGGGTGTGTGAGTAAAAGGAAAAGCGATAATGATGATGTCAATGGGTGCGTGAGTTCAAGAATTGAATCCTTAGGGGTCACTTCACACACCACACTTAGTGATTTAGACACTGAAGACCTCTTTGACATTCACACACTTTATGCGAAAGCTCTCAAGAAAAGCACTAGACTAGAGAAGATAGTGAAGGATCTCATTAATAAACTAGAAGCCCTAAGTCTGATGATTAAACTTAACGCTGAAGAGTATACTACCCAATGTCTAACTCATGAAAATGAAGTCAAAATTTTTGATCAAAAATTGAAGAATTTGATTGAAGAAAATGAAACTCTGGAGAAAAATATAAAGGGACATTATTAGATTTGGAACAATCCAAAGAGAAGACAACAACGGCTTTCAAAGAAATTGCAAAATTTAAAAATAATTCAAACTATTTTGATGATTTTGTTGCCGATTCAAAAACCAATTCTGATGATTGAAATGGAATAGGGTTTTGTCCTAATTTAAAGACACAAACTAAAAACTTTGAACCAATTAAGTTTGTGTCAGGAGGCAAAAGACCTACAAAAATTTATCCAGATTTTCATTCCCTGAAAAATGAGTTTGATGAAAAACAATCAAAGTTTGATATTGGGGAATCAAGTTGCTATAAGTGTGAAAGTATACCTAAGGCTAAATATGTCTGCCCCCCGATTAGGAAGAGTGATTATGCCTTTCAAACTGTACTCCCTAGGAATAAGGTTCAACCCCAAAATTCCATGAAGCATATGCTTACTTTCCTAAGGAGATACCATCTTCGAGCAATTTATATTGCTCTTACTATGACTTATATGGTCATTCCTTTGAAGGTTGCTACTCTAGACGTTTAGTCAACCCTGTCTATAATACTCCTGTGTACCAGAACTTTAACTATTCTAGGAGAAGTCGCAACAACTATGTTCTGCCTAGACAACTAGACAAAAACTCTAACTATAGAAAGAGAAAGACGAAACCTAAAAGATCATTTTCAAGGAGGATTCTTAGACACTTTTCTAAACCAAATGCTCATACATTCCATAAAATTCAACCTCATGTGCAAAACATTTTTCAACAGAAATCTAATGCTCGTAAATTTTATCAAATGAGAGCAAATAAGAGCAAAATGAAAACAAGAGTTGTTTGGGTTAGAAAAGATGATCTATTACCCCAGATGAAGTGTAACATTGTGATTACTTCTTTAAAAGCTGAACACACTCCCTCTGGTTGGTATTTAGACTCTAGATGTTCAAAGCACATGACTGGGGATGATACCAAACTTTTAAACAAAACCAACTTTGCTGGAGGAAAGGTTATTTTTGGTGATGGTGTATATTCTCAAATCATTGGTAAAGGAACACTCCAATAAGAGGGATTACCTTTACTTGAAAATGTTCTTCTAGTAAAAGGTCTTAAACCTAATCTTCTTAGTATCTCTCAATTTTGTGACTCAAATCATACTGTCACCTTTTCAAATAATAATTGCAAAATTTTAAATGAAAAAGGTGAGTGCATAATTACAGGACTCGGGACTCCTGACAATTGTTATACTGTCCAGAATAGTACCGAGGTCTGTAATATTTCTAGAATGGATGACAATGAGATATGGCATAATCAAATGGGTCATATAAATTATGAAAATCTAAGTAGATTGTCTTCACAAGAAATAGTTAGAGGTATTCCTAAGATCAAATCTATTTCCAATATTTTCTGTGGGTTATGTCAGGAAGTAAAAATTGTTAAGGCACCTCATATGAAAGTTAAAGATATCTTTACCTCTAAACCCTTGGAGCTCATCCATATGGACCTAATGGGTCCTTCTCGAACTGTTAGTCTCTGTGGACACAGTTACATTCTTGTTATAGTTGATGACTTCACCAGATTTACTTGGGTAGCTTTCTTAAAACAAAAGTCTGACACTTTCCAAACCTTTTGAAAGATTTTACTTCGAATTGAAAATGAGAAATACAATCAAGTAAATAGAATTCGTAGTGATAGAGGTGGAGAATTCTTAGATACTGGTGTTATAGAGTATTGTGACTATAATGGTTACAAACATGAATTTAGTGCTCCTAAGACTCCTCAACAAAATGGTATTGCTGAGAGAAATAATCGTACCCTTTAAGAGATGGCACGTGTTATGATTCATGCTAAGTGTTTACCTAAGTATTTTTGGGTAGAATCTATTCGTACTGTGTGTCACATTATAAATAGGGAATTCTTACAAACTCCTTATGAACTATGGTATGGGAAAAATTCCAATCTTAAGTATCTTAGAACCTTTGGTAGTACGTGTTATGTCTGTAAAGACAGAGAACACTTATCCAAATTTGAGACTCGTGGAGATAAAGCCATCTTTCTAGGATATTCTCCTAATAGTAGAGCATACCGTGTCTATAACCTTCTCACTAAGACCTTGATAGAATCCATAAACATTATTGTAAGTGACACTACTGTGGAGAGTAAGACTGGAGAACCAACTATTGTGGAAGAGTCTGAAAATGGTTTAGAAAATGACTCTCCAGAAATAGACGATTCTTTACCAATTGAGACACCTGAAGTACCTAATTGGGTTTCTAAAGATCATCCCATAGATAACGTTGTCGGTAACCCTAGTGAGCCCTGTACGTACAAGATATCAATTAAGAAACTTTGCTCATTATGCATGTTTTGTTTCCCTTGTGGAACCAAAGAATGTAAATGATGCATTGAATGATCCTCATTGGATTTATGCAATGTAGTAAGAGCTTCTTCAATTTTTTATTCATGATGTTTGGTATCTTGTACCTAGGCCTGATCACAAAAAGGTTATTGCCAAACGTTGGATATTTAAAAATAAATCTAATGAAAGTGGGATAATAATTAGAAACAAAGCCAGATTAGTTGCTCAAGGATACTCTCAAATTGAAGGAATAGATTTTAACGAGACTTTTGCTCCTATTACTCGCTTAGAATATGTTCGTCTTCTCTTTGCCATAGCTTGCTACTTACATTTTACGCTTTACCAAATGGATGTCAAATCTTCCTTCCTTAATGGAATATTGACTTAGGAGACCTATATAGAACAAACAAAAGGGTTCATTGACCCTAAATATACAAATCATGTCTTTCGTCTTAAAAAGGCTTTGTTTGGCCTAAAACAAGCGCCAAGAGCCTGGTATGAGCGCGTTTCCAATTTTCTCTTAGATAAAGGTTTTAATAAAGGTGGAAATGATCAAACCCTTTTTGTCAAACATTTGACAAACATATCATTATAGCTCAAGTTTATGTTGACGGTATCATTTTTGGATCAACTTCCCCCTCAGAAGTTAAATCTTTTTCTGAAATTATGCATAAAGAGTTTCAAATGTCTCTTATGGGGGAGTTACAATTTTTCTTGGGTCTTCAAGTCAAACAAAATTCAGAAGAATTATTTGTTTCGCAATCAAAATATGCTTTAGAGATTGTTAAAAAATTCGGCCTTGAGAGTACAAAAGATGCTAAAACTCCCATGAGTACTACGGTCAAACTGTCTAAGGATGAAACTGGTAAATCCATAGATCCAACATTATAACGAAGTATGATAGGAACCTTGCTATACTTTACCACCTCGCGTCCTGATATTATGTATGCTATTTGCGTGTGCGCTCGTTATCAAAACAATCCTAAAGAGAGCCATATAGTTTGTGTTAAAAGAATCATAAAATACATAAAAGACACTCTAAATTTAGGACTTTGGTACACCAATGATACTCCTAGCACTATAATAGGATATACTCATTTCGATTGGGCAGGGTGTACTGATGATAGAAGAGCACATCAGGAGCACGCTACTATATTGGTAATAATTTGGTAGGTTGGATTAGTAAGAAATAAAACTGCACTTCTTTATCAATAGCTGAATCTGAATACATAGCCGCTGGAAGTTCTTGTGCACAATTACTTTGGCTTAAGAAAATGCTAAGTGAGTATGGTATTCAAGAGGAACAACTAAATCTCTATTATGATAATCAAAGCACAATCAATATCTCTAAAAATCCTGTTCAACACTCATGAACAAAACACATAAAAATTAGACATCACTTCATATGCGAATTAGTTGAGACTAAGCAATTAGAAATCAATTATCTTCCTACTGATTTCCAACTCGCAGATATGTTTACCAAACCTTTGGATTATCATAGATTTATTTTTTTGCGTAAATCGATAGGAATCGTTTGTGTTGAATAAACTCTTGGACTTGGATATTTTTTCCCTTTGTCCATTTGAGACAAAATGGGGGAGAAATTTGAGTCTTATGAGGGTTCATTTCATTTTACATAATCTAATAAGCTTGATCTTAGTGATTATTCACAGGATTCTATACAGTTATTCTCAACAGATGTAATAGGGTATTGAATTCTAATTAGTTGATTTATGTAATTTTCTTTTCTAGGAAATGGGTAGATAGAATTTTTGTATAGGAATATGTTTTTCCTTATTTCTTTGTAACCCTACGAGTCCAAGATGACGCACAGGAGATTTCTTCTCATATTTCCAAAGGGGGAGATTGAAGAACCTTATACTCTTGGCTCACTTGAGTCTACATTGTATAAGTGCTCATCTAGTTTGGAAATAGTGACAAAATTGAGTCCCTTCCCTAGATTCCAAAGAGCCACAGACTCTTTTACACAATTCATTCCTTTTGTTTGATTGATCAAAGGTATATTCACAAACACTCACACACATTAGGACTGCATACATGGGTCATATATTGCATATATTGATTATGTATGTATTGTGTGTGATAATTTCCCTTAAAACCTTTTAAATATTTTTTTGGGAATTTTTAATGAATTTAAAAAGTATTTTTTCATAATTAAAATTGGAATTAAAAGATTTTGGGGTCAATTTATAAATACTGGTTTTATGGTCTCATGCCTGAAAGTTCACTTGGGTAAAAACCGAAAGTGCTTGAGACTATAAGGGAAGCTGTGTAATTACTTTAGACGCGCATGTGAGGTTCGATATTAGCCCTACACCTGTCGCTACACTACCAATTGGATTTGTGTTTCTTTTAAGAGACAAAACCGTTTTTTATTTCCAGCCCTTGGATTAATCTTATCAATGCTCTGTATGCATCCAATTCCAACCCCTGTGAAACCCTTATCCTCCAATCAGAATCATTTTAACCAACCTCTTTTATCTCACCGTTGGATCAATGTCAATTTTGGAAGACCAATTCCCAACCCTTGATTTTGAACTGTCTTCTCGATCCTTCTCAGCCCACTATATAAGGAGGCTAACCCTTAGCCTTTGAGAGACTTTTTCCACTTCGTTTAATTCGATTGAGAAGAGAGAAGAGAGATAAACTAGAGAGAGAATAGAAACCTTAATTTGTTCAAACACATTTTCAAACCCTAATCCTTTTTCTAAAAACCTGTTTACACCAAACACCATCCCTGAGTGTTTGATAGTTTTTGAGTGTTGGTTTGAAAGATGTTTCGTGGTTTAACCTCTTCGTTTTAAGATCTTGTGTGCAACTTAAACATTAGGTTAGATCTATATTTCTGTTTCATAGAAATTATAGATCTGGTCATTTTATGTTATATTACATTTAGATCTGCATTCTTAGTTTCTCGTCTTGAGAAATCGTTTGTTAATTATTTTCTATAAATGTTTTCATCTTCAAAATCAACAAAATAATTTTCTATTTCTAGTTCTTTTGAAACAATACCTTTGACCTAGTTGGAATCACACTTGGCGGTTTTCAATTTCAAAAATATTTTCAAAACCCTGAAATTGATTAAGATCTTGAAACGTCTTCCGAGCAAGATAGCCGTGGACTCCGGGACCATTTTAAAGGCCAAATAAGGTTTTATTTTCCTAAGAAGAGAGAAATTGAAAATCACAGCATATAGATCTGATTTGTAATTTGCTAGGACTATTTGTATAAACAAGTGTGTGTGTGTGTGCATGCATGTGTTAGAGAACCATCAAAAACACTTACACACTACAACACTAAAAGTGTTGGTAATAAGATCTTGAAACAAGAGTCGACGTAAAGACTGGAACAAAGTGGAAGTTAGCAAACTGGGAGGACCACATCAACAATCAGAACTGCAGAGAAGTTAGAAGGAAACCGGTGGTTACATTCCTAAAATTATATAGGACATATTTGTGTTCATGTGTGTTATATAGTTTGTAACTGATATATTTTGTTTTAGTGGATTTTTTTCTTTTACTCCGTAGAGAGAGTCGTGGATGTTTCCTCAGTTGGGTGAGGTTTTACCACGTTAAAAATCTCTTGTCATTAATCTTTATACATCTCCTCATCTCATTCTTGTTGGTGTGTTGATTTAATCTTTTCAGTTTTATTTTTCAAAACCTGGTAACAAATCTTGAACTGATCTCGTGCATGTTTTGTTAAACAGATTTTGTGATTAACCTGGTTTGATTTGAAGAAAAGAGTTTCCTCAAAAAATAGTTCAGAGTTACTTAAATAGTTTAATCTTGTATTAAACGGCTTTAGTAACAGTTTTTCAAGAAAGAGTTACTAGCGGTAGTCTTCGTCCGAGATAAATTCTGCTCCTATCTCATCGGTTCACCCATTACTTGCTTTACCGACCATGTGACTCTCAAATATCTCCTTTCCAAAATGAATGAGAAGCCATGCCTTATTAGGTGGTTCCTACTCCTTTAAGAATGTGACCTTTCCATTAAAGATAAAAAGGAGTAGAAAATGTCGTAGCCGATCATTTGTAGAGGCTTTCGTCCAACTTACCTAGCAGTCATATGCCCATAGAGGAATATTTTTTGGATGAGTAATTATTTGCCACTTATTCTCTACCATGGTTTGCGAATATAGTGAATTATCTTGTCACGGGATTCGTTCCCCCTATTGGTCAACGCAAGAGAAGAAGAAGTTCCTTACTTAGTCATGCATGTTCTTTTATGACGATCCCTATTTGTTCAAATATTGTGCGGACTAAATAATCTAAAGATGTATGCTGAATGAAGAGATTCGTAGTGCTATCCACTTTTATCAGATGGAAGCATGTGGAGTCCATTATTCCATAAATAAGACAACTGCTAAGATCCTTCAAAGTGGTCTCTATTAGCCCACAATTTTTTGGGATGGAAAATTCTTTCCAAATCATGTGATACATGCTAAAGGATGGGAGCCATCACTCGATGAGAAATGATGCCATTGACCCCTATTCTCGTTATTGAGATATTCGACTGTTGGGGCATCTACTTCATGGGTCATCTACCTCCCTCCTTTGTTTTTTATACATCCCCGTCACACTAGATTATGTCTAAAAATTGGTTGAGGCCATAGCTTCTAGGACGAATGATAAGAAGGTGGTGATAAAGTTCATTTAAGAACACATACTTTCTCGCTTCCGTGCTCCGAAAGGCTATTATTAGTGACAATGGCAAGCACTTTTGCAATAGGCCATTTTAGAAATTAATGAGAAAGTACAACGCCATCCACAAGGTTGGGATGACTTATTACCCGCAAACAAATGGGCAAGCATAGTTAGCAAATCATGAGATAAAGCAAATTCTAGAGAAGACCGTTGATCCTAATCGAAAGGATTGATCCATTCGATTGAGCGATGCATTATGGGATTACTGGACTGCCTATGAGAACCCCCTCGGAATGTCCCCATTTCACTTTGTCTATGGCAAGCCTTACCATATCCCCATTAAGCTTGAGAACATAGCGCATTGGGAAATTAAGAGGTTGAATTACAACTCAGATAAAGTCGCTGAAGTGAAAAAACTTTAATTGTATTAGTTGGAATAAATACGCAACGATGCATATGAGATCATGGCACTCGCACATGGGTGCACTATCCATTGAAAGGAGTTTCATCCCGATCAAAAGGTGCTTCTTTCCAACTCGCGATTACACTTGTTTCCTGACAGGTTACGTTCAAGGTGGACTGGCCCATTTGTCATAAAATAAGTGTTTCCCCACGGTGCAATAGAGTTAGAAAATCCGAAGGATGCGGATACGTTTAAGTTGAACGGATATAGCCTAAATCCATATCTCGAGGTTTGTGTTGAGGAAGTCGACACGATTTGGTTATCTAACCCCATTTACGAGCATGGTTGAGTTTGAAAAAGAGGTTGTTGCACCCCGATGCGTATGGGGTGAGTATGTGTTGTATACTAGTGAATAGAGTTAGTTTTAGGGTAGTTTAGAGGTCTGTAGAGGTCGTGATTTAGGAAGGTTAGGAGAACCACATTGGGTTTTCATGAACGAGAGAGCATACGCACGTTTCGAGAGCAGGGTTGAAGTGTCCTGGGGTCCCGAGGTGTTTAGTGAGGTTTGAGATGCATTAAAGAGGATAGATAAGGGATAGGGACACTTAAACTACGAAAATCATGAAGAAAAAGGGATTTGAGGCAGAAGGCAATCGCTGAACAGCAGGTCGAATTGGTTTGGATACGAACCGATTTTTAAATGATCTGCTACCAGATTATTCTCCCTTTTATTTTTCCCATGTAATTCATTCACTTCTTTTCTCCATCCCTCTATGTGAAATCCATCCCCCCAAAACTTCCCCCATCCATTTTTCACCCTTTTTACTTCCCTCCACCCTTCCCCTCCTCCACATTTCCAAATTCCCTCCAAACCCCACCACTTCCTACCTATAAATACCCCTTCCCACACTTTCCTAGTGCCCAAAAATCCTCATCTATTCCTCTATCAATTTTTCTTAAGTCCCCTTATCCAATTTTCAATGGCGCGACGTCACAACCTTCGTGCCAAATACGATTCCACCATTGTCCCTGACGAGGGGGTTGAGCACATCTTTCGTTCCAACAAGAGATGGATTGGAGTGAGAATGTTCTATGCCACCCTAGTATGTAAGTTATCCACCCTCCACAAAACCTACGTGGACGAGATCCTCATTTCGTTATCTCTAGACATCATTCAATGGAATATAGGGGAAAAGTGGGTCATTTTACCCAAACCATATGCTAGCCTGACCAAAGGGGAAACCCACACCAAAGCCGAGTGTATCACTCGAATGATCTCGAACTAAGTCCAAGACACCTTTCCTGTGGGAAAACTTCCTGAGACCGTCTGCTATGCCCACCTCACTACTTGTGGCACTATCCTCGAAACCACCAACAACTCAGTAGTTCGCATTCTCCATGACTTTTTCTTATACCATCTTCTCAACGAGGCAAGCGAAATCAACCTCGCCCAACTCTTCTATAGAGAAATTATCCATGTCGTGTGTGAGAATATCGCCAAAGTATCTCTTCCATATGGGTGCCTAATTTAAAAAATTATGCATGATGTCGGGGTGTGCGCCCCTGACTCTCACTCCAAATTTTTAAAACCCATTCGGCTCTCTTACACACATCGCAGTGCCCGACAAATAAGAGTGGCCCACCCTCCAGTGTCGATTGTGGAAGAAGAGGAGTTTATGGAAGAAGACGCCCCTATTCAAGAAGAGGGGGCGAAGCCGAGGTGGGAGAGGATGTGAATGGAGAAGAAGGAGCGGATGGAAGTGAGGGTAACTCTGAATTTGAGCCCGAATTTGATGATGGCACCTACCATTCGACATTTATTAACCATCGACTTGATATTTTGGAGGCACGGTTAGACGATTTTTTCAACGAATATTAGGAAGACCACCCCGCCTACCAGCGCGACACAAGGATGATCGTCCACCTACAAGCTAAAATGTATAGGTTTCAAATGGGTCCAATTCACAATTGCCTTTATACTACTATGATCCCAATGCACCCGGGCCTTCACATTATTTTTTATGGGTTTCTTTATGTAGTTCTTGTTATTTTTCATCGCTTATCTTGTAATAACTATGTATTGGCTATCACCTTCTTATTGTACTTGTTGTGGTTCTCTTAATGAAAAAAAAATTACATTTAAATTTTTTCTTGTTTCCATTTCGCACTTATTCTTTTTCTTATTTAGATTTTCTTCCTTTTGATTAAGGATAATGCAAATTCTAAGCTAGGGGTGACAAGTGCGTCTTGTAAACTTTACAAATTTTAAAATTCCCCCAAAAATGAAAAAAGCCAAAAAGTTCAAAAAAATTAAAATATTTCAAAAAATCCAAAAAAATTGAAATAGTCTAAAAAAGTCAAAAATATTTTTCTTCAAAATAATTAAAAATTGGAATTTAAATTTTTCAAAAATACCACTAAATTTTTTGTTTAAAATATTAATTTGTAAAAAATAAAATGCACTAAGCTGAAATTGACGACCAAATATGGAAACGGGCCAAAATTGACGACTTTACGAATAAGTGTGGAGATTAATAACCCATTGAGATTTCGAGCCTATCACTTTTGAGAGTAATTAGATCAATTCGAGTTAAAACTACAAGTTCAATTTAGCGTTTAAATAAGTCATTAAAGATCTTAAATTTTTTGTTTTGGTCGGTTACAAAAAATGAGTTAAATGTCGTCTGAAAAACACGCTAAAATTATATCTAAACTAAAATTAGTCTCGAGACGCATATGGTAAAATACTTAGTAATTTGGTTAAATGAAACTAGGCCATCATTTGTTCGCCCAAAAATATTATCCATAAAAAGTTGTGAAAAATATCCTTTTGCAAGCCCAATTGAACCTAATAAAATTTTCCTTGTCATTTGATAACCCGAAAAACCCATTTAGCCCGGAGTTGTGGAAATTAAAAATTCATAAACTAAGTCCAAATAGTGCAATAAAAATGGGCAAAAAAATAGAAAAATGCTTGACAAAAATAGCAAAAAAATATAAAATAGAAAAATGAGAAATGAGAAAAAATAAAAGAAAAAGAGCAAATGCCCGAAAAAGTGCCAAAGGACATCGTGAGCAAGGAAAGTTTTCCAACTCCAAATTATCCAATTGTTTCCATTTTACCCAATACACCTTATAACCCGAGAAATTCCTAACTGAGTCCGAATAACGAAATTAATTACCGCTTGGAGAGCTAAGACACGAAAGATAATAAGAGAGATTAATTGGCACAGATAAGAGCCAATATGTTTCATTTTCCAACAACCGTGTTTCGATGATGATACCTATTCACCCCAAATATTCTGTCTTTCTATTTGTGTGTGTGAATTCATGTTCCATTACATTTAGTCTTTATATCACGCAAACCAAGAGAAAATAACCACATTTTAAGTGATTCGTTCGCTAGAGTATCCGTGCGAATTGGAATCAAAGTGAATTTTTGAAAAAGTAACGTAATGATCAATTAGTGAAAGTTAACGATTTAATTTTTGGCTTTTCACACACACACTTATGAATTGAGATTACTGAATACAAATTAAAAGTGATTATTTTTAAGAAATTTAAATTGTACGAATTTTAATTATTTTGATATTTTTCTTCTATCAAAAAATGAATTTTGTGGGTAAATTCATTGTAAACCCTCACGAGACACCACTCGTACTACAATGGTAGCCTAGGGGTTTAACGGCTTGTTGAATACCCTAAATGCAATCGCTTGCCTGCGAAATAGGTATTCTATTCCAATAAAGTTTTTGAAAGTTTCTTTAGATTATACTATTATTCTTTTACCGTGCTTGGGAAGAGTAACATTCTAAGTTAGGGGGTTTGATTCTGCGTAAATATTTCATATTTATCTCCATAATTTAGGCATTTTTATTATTCCGTGCAGTGTAAATAGACTGGATTTATCTCCTATTCTTGTTACTAACCATTTCATGCAAGTATTTATTATTTTTTTATATTTTTCACGTGTTTTATAGGTATTTCTTGCAAGTGAATACGACAGAGAAATTGAAACATTAAACGAAACATATGAAAGGAAGTTGAAAGGAGTTTTTATAATATTACGGCCATAGGCTAGAGGTGGAGCCAATTGAATAGTTAAAGAGATTGAAGGCACAAGAACACTGAAAGAAACGGAGCCTCAAGTCGAGCTACGGTGAAGAAGTTATACAAGTTCGAAGCCGAGAAGAGAATCTAGGATCAAAAGAGGAAATTCAGAAAATTTGAGTAGTGAACCGATTCGGATTCTAATGGAACCGGTTCGGATGACCCGAGCGCGAAATTTTATTTTATTTTGAATTTTTTTAAGAGTTTTAACGGTTAAGGACTCTTCCAAAAACGAGTCTTAGGGGTTGTAGCTTGACATTAGACCCGGGGGACATTAGTTTAACCTAGTTTTAGAGAGAGGAAGGTGGCAAAAACAAGAGAAGATTATTTTTCATCAAGTGTTATGATTTGTGGATAAATTTTCAAGCAATAATATAATTTGTTTATTTTCCCTTGCTCTTTAATATTTATTATTTTTATGATATTATTAGCATCTTCTAAAAGTTAGAATTAATTATTGCATGCTTAGGAATAAGTTAATGATTGATAGGATTACATGAAACGTAGAAACCATGTTTTTAATTAGCAAAAGTATGTCCAGATAAATTTTCTTGGGTCGGGAAGCATGAACCCAAGCCGAAGTATTTTTCATTGATATAAAATGAGTTTTTGAATTGAATAAATAATTGCAAATAGGGTATTTTGTTAATACAACCGTCCTATGATTTTTAACTCCGTTTGCCTTAGGTAATCGGGGTATCTAAGAATGAGACGCGCATATTGATAATTTTGTCACGAATTTTAATTTTTTCTTCATTATGTATCGTGGGGGTTAATTGGCCCATATATGTAATTCTTGAAATAAGTAATGTTTTATTTTCAATTAAATGTTTTCGTGAACAATTTTGTATCCAGTAAAATTACTAAGTGTCGGGGGATTGTAACTCAATCTTGTTTTTTTGTCATATTAGTTAAAAATTTAATCTCTAGTCTTGCATGCGTTGATAACTTAGACATGATTTACTTGCTTTAATTAGATGTAGTACACATATTTTCATAATAATAAACTTTTCTTTTCTTTTCTGTGAGTCGATTGTCGAGATTAGTCGTTTGCCTTAGTATTCATCATAAGAGATCGTCTTAGTCCCTAAGTTTGATACCCAATTTACCAGATTCTTACTTGAGTGATCGACTTATATTTAAGTCATAATTACACGCGTTAGAGACACATTATGAGTTGCATTAACAAGTTTTTCCCATATTTTCCTCTTTTGGAATTTTGAGGGAAATAATTCAAGGATCTTAACACATGTTAAGTCCCATAGAGTTCATTGATCCTTTTCACGTCATTGATCATACTCCAAGTGTTGGAATACAACTGGGCAGGTACGATGTAAAAACTGATATAACTCAAGAAATAAGTGATCAATAGGAAAAATGATTCAAACCTAAGCCAAAAATTGGGAGAATAACCTATGTCCTCAATCGATCTTGTAATAATCTGACTTAGCCATAGATCCATCGTTTCCCGTTAAGGAAAGTAAAGACATCAAAAGGACTCTATGGAATTTTCATTAATGATGTAAACAAGTTTTTAAAAAGACAACAAAAGATGGACAAAAAAATAAGGTGTTTTCGAAGAAATTACAAAAAATACAAATAACAAAAGGCAATGGAAAATTTTAAGTTATGTAGGCACAAATGAGATCTAATACTCTTGAAGATGATTGATAATGTCAGGTAATGAACTAAACTAACTTTAATAGGAATATTAGTGTGCTGGAATAACTTTAAAGATTAATTCCATCATTAAATGGCACAGGCCGCATGACGGATGTCACACACAATCGCCCATTAGGTTTAGGATGCCTAATTTCTAACGTACCCTTGAAAAAGTTGGGGTATATTAGTAATGTTCCCTCTGAAGTTAACCAGGAAAATGAAGTTTCGCATTCAAACACAAGTAACCATTTAGTCCCCTGACCTTGGAATCCACGACGACCATCATTACCAGCAATCACGTCCTCAATCCAATTAAAAAAATGATCAGACCTTTGCACCCTCAACCAAATGCAAGTCTTAGGGGACAATTGTGATTGATAATTCAATCACACATCAGGGGATGTAATATGATCATTAATCCTATTAAAGATATCACACAAAAAGATAGAGAGTGTCAATGCGTATTGTGATAACTTGCCTATTTAAATATCAGGTGATTAGTCCTCTACTAAAATAAAATAGGAATCTCATTTGGTTAATTCTTAGCACCACCGTCAAAAATATTTTAAACTACTAACCACCTATTAGTTAAATAAGCCGATGCCAAATTTTATCTTTCATTTAAAAACTGACAAGTAAATTGTTAAATAAAACCAACAAAATAGTAAAGCTAAATAACCAATCACGCTAATAAGGAAGTCTAAACATCATATAATAAAAACCAAACACCGAATAAACCATCAGGTACCAAAATGCTATAAAAATCTGAATGAATTTATCATTAAGAGTAACTGAGTCTAGAAATAAAGGGGAAACATGCCTAACTAATAATTGAAATAAAGAACCTATTCTATAATACAATAAGTGAAACAACTACTTAGCGACCTGCAAGCCTCCACATCAGCTGCAACTTCGTGTACCTAGAAAGAATAGTCATCCATGGAATCCATGTGGATGGACACCTAAAGGTTTTTAGAAAATAATTTGACTTGGTTCAGAGCCCAAAACCTTTTAACACTATTTTCATGAAATTAAGATACATTAAAAAATAAGCAGTATAACTTTCCATATTTAAGTCGGTGTCGCACTCCTATAAGATATCCCTCACCTCTCAATTATAGTACACACATAGCGCATACATCTTAACCTGCCTAGTTATGTTACCCGCCTAACTAGTCCTGTTGCAAATCTCATCAATACCCTACTATAACCCGAGTATTGTCTATCATTTATTTATTAGCTAGTTTACTCAGCAGCTTAATTAATCATCTCATCATTAATCATTCTTATAACTTTATTCCAATTATTTATAAACATTCACACTTAATTAATGTTTTAAGCCCATATACAATAACTACACTATGAGATATGTAATGAGATATTACAATAAACACACATATGTTCACTCTTAATGTGTTAAGCCCGTATATAATTAGTTAAACCACTATATATGTAAAGATATACTACAACAAACACACATATGTTCACTCTTAATGTGTTAATCTCGTATATAATTAACTACACTATTATATATACGTAAAGATATACTACGACAAACACACATATGTCGGGTATAGTCGCCATCCCCGAGTAATAATTCATTAGATGTCGCTATCCCCCGAGTAGTAACTCATTAGACCGAGTATTAATTCATTAGATATGCCATCCCCCAAGTAATAACTCATTGGATGCCATTCCATGAGTTATTACCCATTGGATGCCTTTCTCTACAATGTTATCATAATCCGAGGCATACTCACTTTATCCCGATTACTAGTGCTCGGACTCTCACACCGACTTGGTAAAAATCACAAACGTATTGGCGGCGGTCATAGTCCTTCGATAGTAAGACCTAACCATACTTAAATCATATCATTTCGAATATAAATCACACAAACATAAACACGACGCTATGACTTGGGGACTATACTTACCCTGCTTTCACTCACCAGGGAAGATCACCCACGTCGCTCAACCTCCACTAATAGAACTAGAGGGGTTTGTTCACACCAATATCGTACACACAAATATTATTGCATTCGTATATATATATATATATATATATATATATATATATATATATATATATATATATATATATATATATATATATATATATGACCTAGGGACTAAAGTTTGTCTAACTTGTGCCTATCGCTCGAAGCACTAGCCCACTTATCTCGAGTCTATTCCCTGACTCTTATTTATTTAAGTTCTCACCAAATAAATAAATAAAGTAGTGTCACCCTGCTAAATTGACCAGACTTACCCAACCAGGTCGTCATATAAATTAGTTACTTTATAATGTAGCATCACTTCACTAAAACAATCAGACTTACCCAACCAACCCGTACATCAATTGTTTACAAATTCTTCTCTCCCAATTAGTTATTTAAAAATTCTTGTGAATTATCTCTCTCATAATTTTTAGTTAAAGTTCGATTACCCCATCATCCTAAGGTAACATAACACCTCCTAGGCCACTCCTAATAATCTTTTATATCTTTTATGGGTTTTCTAAATTAACTTAAACCCTCCCAAATTAACCCAACAATCAAATAACCCAACAACATGAATCTGCCTAGAAATTCAAACCGGTTCGGCCTAAAGGCGAACCTTCGCTAGTCCAGTTTAGCGAATTGTAGTCATGTTTTCCTTATTCAAATCCATCCCAAATATCAACAACAAGTTATTCTACATTCACCAATTTATATAGAATATGAAGGGACATTTCCCAACGTTTGGGAATTATTTTAATTTCAAAGATCAACTAGCAATCATCAAATTGATCCATTCAGATGGGTTTAAATGACGAAAACCTCAAATACTCTAGATTCAATTCAAAACTATAATTAATTATGATTTTCCTACAAATCTCTAACCAAATCATATTTTCAACAAGTATAATTCATCCAATAACATCAATATTCATTTACACTATAATTCGTTGGATCAATTTCGCAAAACCCTTTTTGCATGTGAAATCCCCACCCAAAAACAATTTTTCACATCACCTACCATAATATGAATAAAATCTACTACATTTTCAATTAAGAAATTCAATTACTTGCCTTGGGGTTTTCGTAAAGTCTGATCTACTTTGTGTGTGGTGGATCTTTGCTAGATTTTTTTTGAATCCCTTCCTGAATTGGCCTCCTCTAGCTTTCTCTCTTGTTTTCTCTTCTTTCTCCTCACTTCCTCCTTTCTCGAGATTTAAAAATAATCATATGACCACCTCACCCAACTAACCCTTATGGTTTAAAACCCAAATACTGAAATTGGGTTATTGGGCTAAAACCAAATGACCCAAATATACCCCTGTGTGAGATCGGACTATTCTAAAATTCCCCCGAAACCCAATTACTACCCTCGGGTACTTATTTGTGACTATTTCAACCTATTTGGGATCAATCGTGCACTTGAAATCTCCATCCGAGTCACTGCACATAAATTTTCCATATCAACCTTAATATAGTCTACTCACAATCCCTGTTGAGATCTCATCACAATCTCGTCGTTATTACTCATTACGATGTATTAATAATTCACCGTATTTTATTTACTATAAACACACTTAGTAAATTTACCTAATAAATATTAATATTATTCCCACAAATTAATATTTATTAAATATACAATATTTCATTTTAATTAAATTACTTCACACGTACAATTTAAAATAATAGGAATAATTAAGTCCATAATTATTCAAAAATACAGGGTGTTACATACTCCCCCCATGCAAAGTAATTTTGTCCTCGAAATTCGGATATGCTCGATTTTAAAAAATTTGGATTCTTACAGACAACGCACCCGAATGTATTCAATGTTAACTCGTGACAATATTTTGGTGTTTTCACTATACACACGCAGTGGAACCATTTTGACTGAAGGTCTACTCACTACAACCCAAGATTAGCAACAAGTCCATTCAAACTCTTACGTACCAATATATTGCCTCATTATTAAGGTCTCGCTTATACAATGACACACAAAACTATCGTTAATCCTCTAACAAACTCAAAAGAACGATCCTACACTCCACTGGCTCTATCTTCTCAATGTTGGAAAAGGCCCCACTTCCATAGGTGCCAACTTCCCTTATTACCAAAAACACGTAACTACTTTCATAGGAGACACCCACAATAACCCCTAACCACTCATGTCAGACTTCATAAACTTTGGTTCACGATAACATACTCTCACTACATTACTGAACTATACGAAAATGATGTAGATTAACTCAATCCTTACCGGAGTACCATGAATCACGTCGAGACCTAAAAGCTTGTTATTCCCCACCTCTAACCAACCAAAGGGTGGATGCCAAGACCTTTGTATGAAGTCTCAGAAGGTTCCACATAAACAATAAACTGCTACGAGTTATCATGTGTAACTCTACAATTGGTAATTACTACTCCCAATTACCTCAAAATTACAAATTCAAGTTTTTAGTGTATCCTTTAACATCTTAGTCACCCCTTAGGTTAATCCATCGGTGTACGGGTGGTATATCTGCTCAAGTACAACTCCGTCCCCACTAATTTTTGATAACCGCAACCCGAGGCGGGACACAAGGGTCTTATCTCGATCCACAATAATGTTGGTTTGCACTTTGTGTTGGCTCATTCCCTTTTTTTCGTGAAATGTTGGGCACCCTTCCCGATATTGTGACTCACCAGATTAATAATATTTTCCCCACATTGGTTAGATATTTCCAACAACTCAAATCATATTTTAACCCCCTCGCGGAGTTGGTGACCCCATAACGAACTTCATTAATTCGTTTAACCATTCCATCACTGGAATTGCCAAGTATTACAAAATACTAGTTTATCGCCTAGGACTAACATTTTTCCCTCTAACGAGTGGTGCACTTGGGGACAAATTTTCCATGTATCCATTCACATTGACCCACACAATCAACTTCCCAAGTAAAGTGGTACATTTTACTCCTTTCCTAGGGGTAAACTAAAATCATGACCCATGAATCTCTTCCAAAACTGCGTACTTTGCAAGTCTCTCTTATCTGGTAAATTCAACATCCTATATATTCATTAGATTCCTCATAACTTGGCTGAGTATGACTCTGATCTAATCCCCTAAACTTATGGACCCTCCCTATGCTAAAGAGATCCCTCGTTTGTATCCCTAAAGTCTTTTACCCCTCTCTTGTGTGATAGCCCTCCTTGTTGTATATATATGGACTATCTTTCTCCTTAACAAGATTCAGTCCAACTTACTGTGACACCCCGACTAATTAAATATCGGGTAGCTACTCCTTTATTAAATTAATACAAAATGCCAAGTTGGTTCAGTTAATAGCATCACTGTCGAAAACATTTTAATGATTACTAACCACCTAGTATTTAAAAGTAAGATGTCAAATTTTAAATTAAATCTGATTAACATGCAATAAATGAATTATGAAAGAATAACATAACCATTCATAATAAAGTCCCAATAGTGTAATCAACAAGTAATAAAGTGTCTAGGGGAAATACTCCTCACAATAATCCCAATAAGGAAATAAATAAAACAAGTATGCATCCTGAATTAAATTACAAACCAAAGTCTGAATAACTGAAATATAAAATGTCTCTAAAGAAATGGGTGACATGCCCTACAATGATGAAACTGAATATGGAGTCAAGACAAGGAAAGGAGGCGTCTACTGTCAAGGCCCTGTAACTTCCACAATAGCTACAGCTCGTCACCTGTATAGAATTCCTATGCATGGTGTCCTTGTGGCTGGGCACCTAAAAGGTTTTTACAAAAAAAAAATAGATTTGAAAGAAAACGGTTCAGAGCCCGAAAGTGGAGAGTATTTCAAAAACAGCAAGTGCTTTAATAACATTTAAAACAATGAATGCAAGATACATGTTAGGTCGTGCTCTCACATAAAATACTCACCTCTCGTCTAACTGTGCACTCCTAACGTTCCTGTACCCATTCATGTGTTATTTATATCTAACTAAACCATCATAAGTTATAACCCAACTACTCGATTCACAATATGAATTCCCAATGTTATCACTTAAATAGATAGCTTTACTTGAACTCGGATTCTTAATTATTAGCATTACCGTTTACTGAAGGTTATCCCCTTATTTATCTTCTCAAGGAGTTACAATAAATGATTCTCATAAATAAACATAACAATTCCTTTTCATTTAACCGTATATTATTCACATCATAATATACAATATAAGCACCCCGAGGCTAAGCTGTGGTGCACACATACTCTGCTATCCATCCCGATACATCACGTACATAAGGATTACAAATTTCGAATCTCTCAGGAATTGTTAGAATAAGCACAACACACAAAAATGGAGGCGAACATAATACAACATATCCATGGGTCACGTACATATCTACGCTCCATAGTCAGCTGACTTATTAACTCACAAATAAGTCATTCTATCATTATGTTCTTAAGGTACCAATCCAAATCCGGGCACACAAGGATGAGATGGCCCTAAGCGAACGTAAACCTCCCGTGATAGCAAGTATGGTAGGTATGTCATACACATAAAATCATATACTAAACATTCACACATCTTAGATGTCTCAATATTAATAAAGGTACATTCTACATCCTTATACCATTATTCCAATTTTATACATTTTTAAGTCTTTCGATAATATATAAGGTAGACTGTCGACACATCTCACGTCATCGCTTCTTGTACTTAAAACCCATCTCAAAGGGATTACTAAGTCTCCTATTATTCCCACATATAACATCATTATTCTTAAGGCCCTTACTTCTGCCCCAAACGTCATTTCATCAATTTATTCAAATTTACTCTTTTAACCCTAATATCATCTCACTCATCGAGTTTCATTAGCTTTTAGAATAATTCCTCAAATTGAATTCTAATTAAGGTCCAAATTTTTATAACCATACCTACTGGTCTTCCTTAAGTCTAAGGATATTCATAAAGTCTCCAATAATAATTTCTAAGGGTTAACATCATTAAAATTTTAACTAGGAAAATTTTACTCTTTCTGGGAAGGTTAATCGATCGACCTTGAGCCTCGATCGATCGATGGTGGTCGATCGATCGACTGATGAATGTCGATCGATCGATCGCACCAGGTAGGCTACGGACTGCTTCGTTTTGCAGTCCTCAAATCATCCCAAAACTCCATTATAATGCATGAAACTCTATCATAACGTTATAATATCATCATACAACCATCCTACAACATTGTTAACGTTCTAAAACCAATAATTCATCAACCAAGAGCTTTATTTGGATCAAAACTTCATCAAGAACCCTAGTTTTTAATTTCTTTCAAGAACATTAATAAATCTCTTCTTAAATCCGTTTTTAGATCATCAAGGGTTATATTTACAATTCATAATTCGTCCAGAATATGACTACATGCAATTCCTAACATAGTTCATAGTTTTAATCCTCAAATTCATGGGTCTATATCAATCTTTCAAGGCAAAATTCGATAATTACCTAAACACGGAAGAACACATTCATGGAATTAATTGTAACTAAATCACTTGCCTTATGTTCCAGATTTTTTGTTGGTTGAAGATGGTTGAATTCCTCTCTCTCTCTGCAGAATTCTCCTCTCTCTCTCTCTCTCTACAAGTTCTTCTCAAGATGACAATGGAGGTGGGGTTGGTTTTTGGCAAGTTTAAAGTTTCTTAACTTCTCCCGTAGCCCACTACTTAGATTGGGGTTGAAAATGGGTTAGTGGGTTAAGACTAAATCAGATTTTTAACTCTAATTTTCGTGGGTTTTAATTCCCAAAATTCCGAAATTACTAAACTACCCTTTTGGGTTGCCGGTATGGCCCAAAAATGCCCCGGGACTCAAACTTAACCCCCGGCTAGTGTTTTCTGACTATTTCGACCCTTCCGGACTCGTTGGCGCACTCAAAATGATCATACGGTTGATGAAAATAAAATTCACTTTTTAATTAAAAATTATTTTCCTGACGCGACTGTCACGCGCGTCTCAACAAAATTTCCCAAATTGCCGTATTTCAGCCTCGCGACAATTTCAATATTTTCAATATTCATATATTGCCATATATACACATTATAATCAAATACCAACTCACATCTCGTTAGTATTTTATCCGGATTAATTCTCAATTAATTCACATTTAATTTAATTAATCCCATAAATAAATATTGATAAAAAATGCGGGGTATTACACTTACTTTTTCAATTCTTCTTCTAACTTACCCATACACATACGTTCAATAAATACATTTCCATGCCTCTTAATTGGAAACGATACTAAAAATTCAACTAACCAGGGCACCCACACAACCTATATCCCGTGGATCTTTGCATAATTATACCATATGTAATATATATATATATATATATATATATATATATATATATATATATACAGTCCTACTCTTGTGCAGACCAATCCACATTTTAAGAATGCGGACCGGATATGTGTCACCTAGCGATGAGCCCAAAAAAGAGAGAGAGTGTGCCTATAATTTAGGCAATAATTTCTAGGCGCACTGCCAGGTGACACATGTCCGGTCCGCATTCTTAAAATGCGAACTAGTCCGCATAGGAGGAGGATTATTATATATATATATATATATATATATCCAACTATGCCTCGCATACTCGGCGTGACTATACAGTAAGGGTATACTCAATTACCCCGCCATCATAATTTAATTATACTCGAGATTGCCCATCCTATCCACTAAGGGTGAAAACGATTCACAATGATTCCTACACATAACTTACCGGCCTTACTAAACTTAAATAAAAATATCTATTAACTCCAAATGATATCCACGTACACATAACATAACCATAGTACTAATTCCATGCCCTACCAACCACATGTCTCCCCGCTTTCGACACTCACTAAGGTTCATGCATGGGACATCTTGCAAATGAAATTCAAACAAGGAACCCCTCGATACAGTACTGCTTAACATTGTCGGTCACTAAATTTCATAAACCCAAAGCATATAACCAGGACACTCAAAGTCCTATCCCCTGACATGTAAGTCTAATCGTCAACTCCCATGTCACTTAAGAAGTCATACAATGCGGCGATCTCACTAATACTAATTCCTTGATGCTAAATCAATAACAATTTCAATCTCCCCGCTCGATAGTAAACTCGATATCCCCCCAAATTGCATCAGTAAAGTCCTTACACACCAGGATAAAAATAATGTGACATCTATATTTCGTGAAGTCTCTATTACAATATATAACATATATATAGGCTTGGCCCTCTTTCATGTAATACCTTGCAATATAATACATCCTACCCTGGAATAGTGAATACGATAGTCAACTATAACAAGTAACCATCACTCAGACCTTCGCTAACTGGTCAACACCCACGATGATAATATGATCTACCCTCATAACTCTCAAAAGGATAAAAAAATATCACACTATATAAATATCCTCTTAGCGTCCCTACCCGCTCCCCTGCAGATGGCACTAAAGTGCCCGCCACCCAACGGTAAATATATGCAAAATAATAAGGTTGATACTACCAACGTACCCACTAAACTCGACTCACCAGCGAATTTTTAGTGTTAATTATATTATATCATGATGCACCTACATCACTCGAAACCTACCCTATATAAAATAAAATTTTACCTTTAAATGCTAACTGGCTTTCTTGGTCAACGGGTTCCTGAACGTGACTCTCATGTTGGAACTAACCCAAGAATGTCTGTAATGGTTTTAACTTTTGTATTTCATCTTATAGTTGCAATCGAACTCGCTTTGTGCAATCCATATTCCTATGGCCCATATCCCCACAAGTGAAATAATGGCTAGAGAAATTTCCATGCCTCTCGCCCTGGTGACCCTGTCGAAATCCCTATTCACTCGGTCAGAAGTCCCTTGATCTGAATCTATTAAAAAGGTCCATCTCCTGGTTATTCTCCTATATGGTGCCCCACTAGCACTGATTACATTCATTCTTCCTCTGTTGACTAAACTCCCCAAGTCTCTTAGCACCCTTCACATGGAAGCATGATATTTACCTTAAAAAAGTACGACATTGACAACATAACTGTAAGTCGTCCTAGCCCGATGTCCCCCTCAATGCTGATGTATTATATCCACGAGTCCATCACCCACTTAAAGATCCTTTTTATCCTTCGTATCCACCTCGACGGGTATGAAGTTTGCTAAACAACAAATTCTCCCTCATGTTCGACCACAGTCTGTCCCTCTCCAGTAATAACTAATGAAATTTCCTTTGCATAATGTTTAAACAACTGACAATAGGATTTGCGATCAAACTGCTCTTTAAATATCTCGATATCCGTGGTACCTCTACTCGGATGTAGTGACTGACTTCCATCACTGCAACACTGCTCCTATGGGCTAAATATTTTGCCCAAAAATTTAATCCTAAGTGTCATCGCACTCCACCATGTGCAATTGCCTTTGGATGTTCTCCTTCTAATTTCTAGTCACACTTTCGCACTTCCCTGAACTCTTGCAAGCGTGCCTTATGAAAAACCCCTCCAAATCTTCCCCTTACTGACTGCACTAGGTGAGTCTGAATTTGCACCATCTACTATGGTAGTACTTGAGGAAAGCTACTGCGCCCTAGCAGTTATCACGATGTCCAATGCTTGAACAATCATAGTGCTAACTTCTACTGTTGTCACCGTTCTCATAATATTCCATGGATCTGACTGAGCCTCTCCTCCTATAGTCCTCCTATCGTCCCTTACTGGTCGTGGTATATTCGCATCAATCATACTCAATAGCAAGAGAACTTAAGTCGCATTATGAATCGATAGTAACACTCCGTATTTCTGTGCATCTAATACTTAATTAATTTGAAAAATATTAAATTACTTGGGTGTCGTAATTAATTTAATTGAATTACTTATGGAAATATTTATTTAAATATTAATCGGAGAGGGAATGGTTAATATTTGGGGAAATTTAAGTACTAAGTGAATAGTAATAATTTATTTACGTCATGACGTGTATTAGTGACGTGGTATTTATTTATCTCAGTCGGGAGTCGATATAGACTAATGTGGGTGTGAGATAAGGATTTTTATAAATTAATTTGGATGTCAATTTTGAGTGCACATTTGAGTCCGGATGGGCCGAGATAGTCGAAAAAGTGTACCCGGGGGTGGTAAATGGGTCACGGGATATTTTTGGGCATAATCGAGCCCATTCAGGGGTATTTGGGTCATTTTAATTAGGCCCATATGATTAAAAACGGGATTTATAAGGGGAGAAGCCTTATCTCCCCAATTATAAGCCCTAAGAGAGAGAAAGAGAAGAGATAAAGAAGATAAGAAAGAAGAAGGAAAAGAGGAAGAATAAAGGAGATTTTCGGTCAAACTCCGCGTGATTTGACTCGAGGTCATCGAATTTTATCCACGGGGATAGTGTTTACTTGCTTTATTAATTTAGTGTGATTATTTCTCATATTATAGTTGGTGTGTAAAACTATAAATATTTTTGGGATGAGTTTTGTGAATCAAAAACGGGTTTTTCGGAAGATTAACGAATAAATCCCGGATAATATCAAACTTGAGAAATTTGAGAATTTATTTAAATTAATTGTTGGATCCGGGCTCTAGGATGATTAGAACCCTTTTTATGTGTGAAATTATGGTTGTTTGAGGTTGGATGATGATGGGTGAGAAAATAAAAACCTCGGAGGTGTATTAATGGAGGTTTGGGATTTTGGAGAAGATTATGAATAGTAATATAGTAGCTTACGGGGTCGATTCGGCCAGGAAGAGGACTGATTGAGCTTTTGGTCAAAACACAAAAGTTTTAGATATTTTCGATACGGTCACGTGGGCATTGACCGTGTATTTTTATGATTTTTCTTCGATTTGATATTATTTTTCTAAAAAAGTAGTTCCGGGGTTGATGATTAACTCGGAAATCAAACCAAAAATTGGAAAAATAAAGGCTAGAAGTGTTTGAAGATAAATATTTGGGGTTCCTAAAAATAGTGTGGGGACTTCTAAATAATTTTTTGGCATGTGCCTTGGTTTAGTTGAAAGTAAAATCCAAGATTTACCCAAATAGGGGTGTTCGTGAGGAATAATACCTAAAGAGGTGTTTAGGTGTGAAATCTGCCAAAAATTTAAAGTTGTGAGACTTTGTGATTTTTAAGAGTCTAATGGGATAAAGACTCTTGGGGATTCGAATGATAATTTCTAATGTAATTGGGATACGAGCTAGTTGTGATAAGCTTAATATCATGAGTTTAAAAGAAATGTTATATTCATATTATAAGTAAGTGAATACTTATGGATTTAAATCTAATATGTATATTCGGGATTACAGGCTAATGCTACGAGAGATAGGCATGGATAGTCAGATTTGAGGATATTGTATTATGTACCAAAGAGATATCCGAATATTTTGGTTGAGTGATGCCATGGTAATAGATTAATTAATGGGGGATTAATTAATTAAAGATTATAGCTGAAATAATTTATTATAGGATGAGATAATAAATTGTTAAATATTATTTAATTAGGAGTGTTCTCTTTATAATGAAATTTTGAGGAGTACGTCCTAAGAGATGGAAATTCGGGCCAGGTGAGCAAGTCCGGGTACATTGGTTGTGTGACACCAGGGAGATATTAAATTAATTAATGAGTATATTAATTAAATTAGAGTCGGACCATAGACTCGAAGAGATTATAAATTAATTAATGAGTATATTAATTAGTAATTAGAGTCGGATCATAAACTCGGGAATATGTTGGCTAGTGTTACGGACTCGGTATACGGTAAGGCCGGAAGATTATATATATATATATATATATATATATATATATATATATATGGTGTGTGCGTCTAAATATCAGTGAGTAGATATTATTAATAATTACAGTCGGAACTATAGACTCGGAAAAGTATTATATCAATTAATGTGTAAATTAATTAAATTCGAGTCGGACCTTAGACTCGGGGAAAATTAAAGGCTAGTGCTACGGATTTTGTGCACGGTAATGCCGGGAACTAATTATTATATATATATACGGTAGTGTGATAGTATATATATATTGTGTGCTCATAAATACCGGCTTCTATGTATTTATTTAAAAATTAAAGGCTAGTGCTACAGATTTTGTGCACGGTAATGCCGAGAACTAATTATTTTATATATATGGTATTGTGATAGTATATATATATATATATATATATATATATATATATATATATATATATATATATATATATATATATTGTGTGTGCTCATATATGCCGGTGTCTAGGTATTTATTTAAAAATTTAAAGCTAGTGCTACGGATTTTGTGCACGGTAATGCCGAGAACTAATTATTATATATATACGGTAGTGTGATAGTATATATATATATATATATATATATATATATATATATATATATATATATATATTGTGTGCTCATAAATACCGGTGACTAGGTATTTATTAATTTATATGCTCTAGTGCTATCGGGGGAGGTTGCGCGATGTGGGTGAATCCATTAGCTTGAGGAGTAGGGCGAGTATATCCCCAGGTCATAGCGTCCATTATATGGGTGGGGGGATTGTCTCACTTTCAGGGAAGGAATATGATCGCCTCTAATGTTTATATTTTTGGCCAAGTTAGTGAGCGATTCTGACTTGGGATAACTAGGTTATGTGAGTATACCTAGTGTGATAGCACTTTAGAGAATACATTCGGTGAGTTATTAGTCGGGAGGATGGGTTATATTTATATTCAACATATGTGTGAATGTTGTAATATGGTTTTATGTATATAATAGAGTAGATAATTATATAAGGGTAATTAAATACATGAAGAGAATTTGTATTACTTATATAACTAGTGAATGTTATATGGCTTTTGAGAGCAGTTTCATGTGTATTCAACATATGTGTGAATGTTGTAATATGGTTTTACGTATATAATGGGGTAAATAATTATATAAGGGAATTTTGAATACATGGAGAAAATTGTATTATTTATATAACTAGTGAATATTATATGGCTTTCAAGGAAAGGTGATAGCATTGAGAGACTACATCCATTGAGTTATAACTCTAGGGGATGGTTATTATACTTATATAGTGTGTGATATATAAGTATGGATATACTTGATGTGTATAGTGTATATATATATGAGATGTGAAATATAAATGCACGGACATAATAAAGAATGGAATGTGAGATGAATTTTGAATCTTTCGTGAGTATAAAAATTTGAAAGAAAAATAGGGATATACGTATATAAAGATGTGAATATTATATACGAGGTTAATAATCACTAAAATGTGGATAGTGTAAATAACTAGGGAAAGTTATTCATGATGAAAGGATGAATCATAAGTGAGAGATTATTGACGTATTAGCTCACGCGATAGCTTAAGAATATATTAAATTATGAATAAAGTGATATTATTCTTCCGATAGATTTATATCCGAATTTATATGTATATGGATCATAGGTTCTAGTGAGAATCATTCACATATACTGGACGGTATAAAATGAGGATCTTTAGAAGATGGGTGAAAGGAATGAGTTAGGAAGGGTAGCTTAACTAAGTTGTTTTAAAAGGTATGCGATAGTTGTGCACTATTAGCATAGGGGTGAGGGGTATCTCACGAGAGTGCGATACCAATTTAACTATGAGAAATTTCACATTTTAAAAATATGGCAACTATGCACTTGCTAAAATATTTTCAAACTCGGGCTCTGACCCGTTTCTCTATTTTTCCTCTCTTGCTAATCTATATATATTAGGTGTCCAGACACAAGGACGCCTGGATGATGATTCTTTCGAGTCAGACGTTCGCTGCAGTAGATGTGGATGCATGTAGGTTCATTATAGACGCTTCTATCCTTGTGATCTAGATAGGAGGTGTTGTAGAAACATTCAGACCAATGGCCTAATTGTATTCATTTATTATTTACTGCCTTTTTGTACGGCATTCAATTTGGTTGTATTATTTTACCGAGTGTTCGGTTATATTTTTTTCAGTTGTTGTATATAAACTGTTGAGATGGATTTATTTTAATGGTTTGGCTAAAAATTTTAGTTAATTAAATTTTTTGACGCCAGCCCAATATTAGTAATTAAATTGGTTTTTGACAGTGATGCTGAGAATGAACCATATGAGACTCCTGTTTTATTTTGATACATGAGTGATCGCCCATAATTTTATTAGGTGGGGTGTCACTAATGGTATCAGAGTATCAGGTTCTAGTGTCCTTAAGAATATGTGCGAAAGTACTACGCTTTCAGCGTTGCTTTTGATTTGATATAGATCCTTATGATTAGGATTGTTGATATCCTCTTGTGAGATTTCGTGCTCCTGCCATTATGTAAGATTATAGTAAATCTTTTGCGCGCTCATTCGAGATTTATGTGCTGATCGACGAAGGATGACCAGGGAAGGCCCTTTTGAGGGCAGCAGGAGGCGGGGCTCTGTTTGTGTTGTAAAATATATTTCGGGGACGATGACCGTAGTCAAGGTCACCCTGATTGTGTTTGAATAGTTTATGCTCTTATGTGAAGGGAGCTAAAAGAATTTGAGAAATTCAGTCAGGGCTGGCCAGTAGTGTGTTCCCTTGGGCCAGCGGAGCTAAAGGAACAACGGGGGTCCAGTGTGGCCACAAATATAAGGGATTTTATCGAGAGATATTTTTATGTGAAGAGTGAGACCACACGTATTGATTTCACCCAAAGCAAGTAAAGGGACATGCGTATGGTGCTTAGCAGGGCAATAATTAAGATAGTTTTGGGGTTCAGTTCGGACAAGCGTATTATGTCTAAGAACCTTTTGAACAGCCAGGTAGATTGGCAAGGTAGAAATATGAGTTGTATCCTCGGGCGAATGAGGTATATTTTGTGTGACCGAGCGAGTCAATATATTTTAATTAACACTATATTTGCATGGGAGACGAGTTTATGGGCTTATAGTAGAGTTATTATTAAGTATATATTTACCACGGGGTAACAGGGCTCTATTTTGTTTTATCTACAGGGGAGCAGGTGTGAACACTGAGAGGGTACATTTTGTATGGTTAACTCATTTTGAGAACTGCTATGCGAGCATGATTTTTATCCTAGGCACAGATTGGTTAGCGACAGGTAGGTTACAACAAGACTATCATGTTCGCTATTCCAGGGCAGGATGCATTTTCTTTGTGAAGTTCCACCCAAAAGAAGGTTGGACTTGCGAAAATATTTTATAAAATAGACTGCAGAGGGTAGGGTTGTCTAGTATATTATATCCCAGTGCATGGGGATTTTTACTGATGTGATTCGAGGCATGGCGGATTGACCATGGAGAAAGGAGATTTAGCTCGGGATTTATTTTGCGTAAGAACTAGTGATAGTAAGAGCGCGGTATTCTATGTTGTCTTTTGTAGCAGAAGAGTGGCATGTATACTTTTGTGTTAAGAGATAGGTATTTTGGGGTACGTGTTATGGACTGAGGGTCTAACAGATCTCAACGACCAACAATGTTTGGTAGTAGTGTATTTGGGGGGGGTTCCTTGTTTGGATTTCGCTTTGCGAGACGTCTCACATATGAAACTTAGCACAACGTTGGAAGTGGGGAGATGTTTGGTCGTTAGTACATGAGTTTGGTACCCCAGTTATTATTCATATATGTGATTTGACTACGGATTGAAAGTTATATTACGGATTACGGCTAGCATAGTCGGGTAACTTTTGTGCGGTTAAGCCCGGGGACAGGGTGTATGGGCGCCCTGGTTAATTAAAATGTGTAATTGTGAAAAATTATAATTTGAACTGGGAGAGATGGTTATAGCCATCTTAGAGGCACAGGGCTAACGAGTGTTATTCGAAGCTTGGAACACTAGGCTTATCTTAAATTTTGAGGACGAAATTCTTTTATAAGGGGGGGAGTATGTAACACCCCGTATTTCTGTGCATGAAATATTTAATTAATTCGAAAATATTAAATTACTTGGGTGTCGTAATTTAATTGAATTAATTATGGAAATATTTATTTAAATATTAATCGGAGAGTGAATGGTTAATATTTGGAGAAATTTAAGTACTAAGTGAATAGTAATAATTTATTTACGTCATAACGTGTATTAGTGACGTGGTATTTATTTATCTCAACCGAGAGTTGGTATAGACTAATGTGGGTGTGAGATAAGGATTTTTATAAATTAATTCGAATGTCAATTTTGAGTGCACATTTGAGTCCGGATGGGCCGAGATAGTCGAAAAAGTGTAGCGGAGGTGGTAAATGGGTCACGGGATATTTTTGGGCATAATCGAGCCCATTTAGGGGTATTTGGGTCATTTTAATTAGGCCCATATAATTAAAAACGGGATTTATAAGGGGATAAGCCTTATCTCCCCAATTATAAGCCCTAAGAGAGAGAAAGAGAAGAGAGAAAGAAGAGAAGAAAGAAGAAGAAGGAAAAGAGGAAGAAGAAAGGAGATTTTCGACCAAACTCCGCGGGATTCGACTCGAGGTCGTCAGATTTTATCCACGAGGCAAGTGTTTACTTGCTTTATTAATTTAATATGATTATTTCTCATATTATAGTTGGTGTGTAAAACTATAACGATTTTTGGGATGAGTTTTGTGAATCAAAAACGCGTTTTCGGAAGATTAACGAATAAACCACGCATAATATCAAACTTGAGAAATTTGAGAATTTATTTAAATTAATTGCTAGATCCGGGTTCTAGGATGATTAGAACCCTTTTTATGTGTGTAATCATGGTTGTTTGAGGTTGGATGATGATGGGTGAGAAAATAAAAACCTTGGAGGTGTATTAATGGAGGTTTGGGTTTTTGGAGAAGATGATGAATAGTAATAAAGTAGCTTGCGGGGTCGATTCGGCCAGGAAGAGAACTGATTGAGCTCTCGGTCAAAACACAAAAGTTGTAGATCTTTTTGATACAGTTGCGTGGGCGCTAACGTGTATTTTTCTAATTTTTTTTCGATTTGATATGATTTTTCTAAGAAAGCAGTTCCGGGGTTGATGATTAACTCGAAAATCAAACCGAAAATTGAAAAAATAAAGGCCAGAATTGTTTGGAGATAAATATTTGGGGTTCCTAAAAATAGTGTGGGGACTTCTAAATAATTTTTTGGCATGTAACTTGGGTTACTTGAAAGTAAAATCCAAGATTTACCCAAATAGGGGTGTTCGTGAAGAATAATACTTAAAGAGGTATTTAGCTGTGAAATCTGCCAAAAATTTAAAGTTGTGAGACTTTGTGATTTTTAAGAGTATAATGGGATAAAGACTCTTGGGGATTCTAATGAGAATTTTGAATTTAATTGGGATACGAGCTAGTTGTGATAAGCTTAATATCCTGAGTTTAAAAGAAATATTATATTCACATTATAAGTAAGTGAATACTTATTGAATTGGAATAAGTAAGTGAATACTTATGGAATTAAATAGAATATGTATATTCGGGATTATAGGCTAATGCTACGAGAGATAGGCATGGACAGCCAGATTTGAGGATATTGTATTATGGACCAAAGAGATGTCCGGATATTTTGGTTGAGTGATGCCATGGTAATAGATTAATTAATGGGGGATTAATTAATTAAATCTTATAGCTAAAATAATTTATTATAGGATGAGATAATAAATTGTTAAATATTATTTAATTAGGAGTGTTCTCTTTATAATGAAATTTTGAGGAGTACGTCCTAAGAGATGGAAATTCGGGCCAGGTGAGCAAGTCCGGGTACATTGGGTGTGTGACACCATGGAGATATTAAATTAATTAATGAGTATATTAATTAAATTAGAGTCGGACCATAGATTCGGGGAGATTATAAATTAATTAATGAGTATATTAATTAATAATTAGAGTCGGACCATAGACTCGAAAATATGTTGGCTAGTGTTACGGACTCAGTACACGGTAAGGCCGGAAGATTTTATATTCATATATATATATATATATATATATATATATATATATATATATATATATATATATATATATATATATATATATATATATATATATATATATATATATATATATATATATATATATATATATATACGGTGTGTGATAGTGTATATATATGGTGTCTGCGTATAAATATCAGTGAGTAGATATTATTAATAATTAGAGTCGGAACTATAGACTCAGAAAAGTATTATATTAATTAATGTGTAAATTAATTAAATTCGAGTCGGACCTTAGACTCGGGGAAAATTAAAGGCTACTGCTACGAATTTTGTGCACGGTAATGCCGGGAACTAATTATTATATATATACGGTAGTGTGATAGTATATATATATATTGTGTGCTCATAAATACCGGTTTCGAGGTATTTATGTAAAAATTAAAGGCTAGTGCTACGGATTTTGTGCACGGTAATGCCGAGAACTAATTATTATATATATACGGTAGTGTGATAGTGTATATATATATATATATATATATATATATATATATATATATATATATATATATTGTTTCTCATAAATAACGGTGACTAGGTATTTATTAATTTATATGCTCTAGTGCTATCGGGGGAGATTGCGGGATGTGGGTGAATCCCCTAGCTTGAGGAGTAGGACGAGTATATCCCCAGGTCATAACGTCCATTACATGGGTGAGGGGATTATCTCACTTTCAGGGAAGGAATATGACCGCCTCCAACGTTTATATTTTTGGCCAAGTTAATGAGCGATTCTGACTTGGGATAACTAGGTTATGTGAGTATACCTAGTGTGATAACACTTTAGAGAATACATCCGGTGAGTTATTAGTCAGGAGGATGGGTTATATTTATATTCAACATATGTGTGAATATTGTAATATGATTTTATGTATATAATGGAGTAGATAATTATATACGGGTAATTAAATACAAGAAGAGAATTTGTATTACTTATATAACTAGTGAATGTTATATGGCTTTTAAGAGCAGTTTCATGTCAATATATGTGTGAATTTTGTAATATGGTTTTACGTATATAATGTGTAAATAATTTTATAAGGTAATTTTGAATACATGGAGAAAATTGTATTATTTATATAACTAGTGAATGTTATATGGCTTTCAAGGAAAGGTGATAGCATTGAGAGACTGCATCCATTGAGTTATAGCTCTGGGGGATGGCTATTATACTTATATAATGTGTGATATTTAAGTATGGATATACTTGATGTGTATAGTATATTTTATATATATATATATATATTAGATGTGAAATATATATACACGGACATAATAAAGAATGGAATGTGAGATGAATTTTGAATCTTTCGGAAGTATAAAAATCTGGAAGAAAAATAGGGATATACGTATATAAAGATGTTAATATTATATACGAGGTTAATAATCACTAAAATGTGAATAGTGTAAATAACTAGTGAAAGTTATTCATGATGAAAGGATGAATCATAAGTGTGCGATTATTGACGTATAAGCTCAAGCGATAACTTAGAATATATTAAAGGATGAATAAAGTGATATTATCCTTCTGGTAGATTTATTTCCTGGTTTATATGTATATGGATCATAGGTTCTAGTGAGAACTATTCACATATACGGGACGGTATAAAATGAGGATCTTTAGAAGATGGGTGAAAGGAATTAGTTAGGAAGGGTAGCTTAACTAAGTTGTTTTAAAAGGTATGCGGTAGTTGTGCACTATTAGCAGAGGGGTGAGGGGTATCTCATGAGAGTGCGATACCAATTTAAATATGAGAAATTTTACATTTTTAAAATATAGCAATTATGCACTTGCTAAAATATTTTCAAACTCGGGATCTGACCCGCTTCTCTATTTTCCCTCTCTTGCTATATCTATATATATTAGGTGTCCAGACACAGGGATGCCTGGATGATTCTTTTGAGTCAGACGTTCGTTGCAGCAGATGTGGATGCATGCAGGTTCATTATAGATGCTTCTATTTTTGAGATCTAGATAGGAGGTATGGTAGAAACATTCGGGCCGATGGCCTAATTATATTCATTTATTCTTTACCGCCTTTCTATGCGGCATTCAATTTGGTTGTATTATTGTACCGAGTGTTCGGTTATATTTTTTTCAGTTGTTGTATATAAACTGTTGAGATGGATTTATTTGAATGGTTTGGCTAATATTTTTATTTAATTAAAATTTTTGACGCCAACCTAATAGGTTATTAGTACTTAAATTGGTTTTCGATAGTGATGCTAAGAATGAACCATATGAGACTCCTGTTTTATTTTGATATAGGAGTGATCGCCCGGTATTTTATTAGGCGGGGTGTCACATCGATAGTCCTAAGCATAGGGCACTATATCAAAGAAAAGAAATGCTGATAACAAAGTAAGTCCGCACAGAGACCCTTGAACATAATGCTCTGATACCATCTTTGATACCCCACCTATTTAAATATCATGTGATCAGTCCTCTACTAAAATAAAATAGGAATTTCATTTGGTTCATTCTTAGCATCACCATTGAAAACTTTTTAAACTACTAACCACCTTTTAGTTAAATAAGTCGGTGCCAAATTTAATCTTTCATTTAAAAGACGACAAGTAAATCGTTAACTGAAACCAACACAACAATAAATATAAATAAACAATCACACCAATAAGGAAGTCTAAACATCATATACCAAAAACCAAACACCAAATAAACCATCGGTTACCAAAATCCAAAACAACATCGGAAGGAATTTATCATTAGGAGTAACTGAGTCTGGAAATAAAGGGGCAAAATACCCAACTGATAACTGAAATAAAGAACCTAATCTAGAATACAATAAGTGAAGTGGCTAATCAGTGACCTGCAAGCCTCCACATCAACTGGGACTTCGTGTCCCTAGAAAGAATATTGATCCATGGCGTCACTCTAGATGGACACCTAAAAGTTTTTGGAAAATAATTTGACATATGCTAGAGCCCAAAATCTTTTAAGAACATTTGCAAGTAATTAAGACACATTAATAAATATGCAATATAAATTTCCATATTTAAACCGGTGTTGCACTCCCATAAGATACTCCTCACCTCTCAACTATACTAAACACCTAGCGCATACATCTTAACCTACTGGTTGTGACACCCCGACTAAATAAATACCGACTAACTACTCCTTTATTTAAATTAATGAAAAATGTCAAGTTGGTTTAGGTCATAGCATCACTTTCGAAAAAAATTTAATTAATTACTAACCACCTAATATTTAAAATAGTGAAGTGTCAAGTTTTAAAGTCTTATTTAATCAACAACAAAGTAATCTAAATCATCCTTCAAACATCACATGAACAATCTCACAAGGTAATCAACAGAATGAATACTTGATGTCAGGAGTAAACCTTCCAATAATAAAAGTAATGTAAATAAACCCAATACAAATGTCTGAATGAAATAAATAAATCCATAACTGAAATAAACTGAAAGTCTAAAACTGCTTTCACTGAATAGAATGGGCAACAAGCCCAAACTAGAATAAATGACTCCCAAAAGAAGCAAGGATAGATGTGGAGGCATCTAGTAACGAGGCCCTGTAACTTCCACAACAGCTACAACACGTCAATGGAATGGAACTCCTAAGCTTGGTATCCCTGTGGATGGGCACCTAAAAGGGTTTTACAAAAAAATAGATTTGAAAGCAAATGGGTCAGAGGCCGAGGTGAAAATATTTTAAAAGCAGTAAGTGTTTAAATTACAATTTTATACAACACATATATAAAACATGTTAGTCACGTGCCCTCACTTCAAATACTCACCCCTCAACTATTGTGCACGTCTAATGCATCCTTTAAATTACACCTAGTTATAACACTACCTGACTAGTTTATTCTACCCCCAACTAGGCAGTTCTTACTTTAGATACCACCCATTTTATTTAAATAAAATATATTCATAACTCACACATTCATTAATCAAATTACTTAGCTCAAGTATTAGTTATGTTCACAATATTCTTAACCCATTTAAATCTCTTAGTCATTCGCATCTACTAAGTAATAGTGAATCAGTCACAAGTACATATATAAGTCACTCTCACTATATATATATACATACATGGCACCTCTAGGCTAAGCTGCGGTGAACGCATACTCTGCTATCGAATCCCGGTATATCACGTACATAAGGATCGCGTGTTTCGAATCGCTTAATAATCGTTTGAATAACAATCACACATATTGGAGGCGAACATAGTCCACATACCCATGGGTCATGCACATACCTAAGCTCCCATGGTCAGCTGACTTATCAACTCACAAATAAGTCATTCATAGTCATATGTCCTTAAGGTACCTATCTAAATCCCCCCGAAGGCACACAGAGATAAGATGGTCCTTTTTTTTGAAATCAACCTCCCATGATAACAAGTATGGTAGATATATCATACAAATAATCATCCATATACGAAGTATTCACACAACTTAGGAAATCATAATATTAGTATAGGTATATTCCAACCCTATGTCGTAGGTCTCACACATATAATAACATCATCCCATTTATTCTACGCAATAGGTTTAGCGCGATAATTCTCGATGTATAGTTCCGAGTACATACCTTATCCCAAAAAGGTTACTAAGTCTCCCGCTAGTCACTAAGGTTATATTAGTAATTAAAGTCCCTCTGCTACTGGTCCTAACCTTACATCATTGTTCACCCAAACTCAATCTTTATTTATGAAATTCTAATCGTACCTCACTCGGTAAGCATCCCTAAGAATCCCATTAAATTCCATAAGATATAACATATTCCGGGCACTAACTACGATCCTACTAACCTCAATCAAGTCCCACAATCTTTTATAAGTCATACTACAATTTCTTAAAATCTTGGGATTCGGCGAAACTTAAAGAGAAGGGGTCGATTGATTGATGAAAAGGGGTCGATCGATCGATCGACGTTCTTGAGTCGATCGATCGATCGAACATGTATCATCCCAGAATTTTCATTAACAGTTACGAGTTCTCTATATTTTACACCCAAATCCTCCATTACAACGTTCAAAATTCCAATCAAGTAATCTAATCATCAAACCAATGTATATGCATAAACTTTAATGTATTATAATCATTAAATCAACAAGGATTAACAGTTTTTGGGATCAAATCACATATTTTTCATAAAAACGCTAATTATCCTATTTTCTTCAAGATTTTCATATAACACCATATAAAATCACGATTCTTTACGCATGGATCATGATTTCGTAATTAGTATATAACTATGAGTGTATCTACATGCAACCTACTCAGATTAAAGGTTTTATTCTCCAATTTCATAATAAAAATCACTATTTATGGTAAGACTTCAAATCTACACTATCATGTAAAGCATATGCCTTGAATTTTTGCAAGATAAATGACTTACCTCTATTTAGAAGTTCTGATCCTTTGATGACGATAAAGGTTGGTTCTCCTTCTCTTTCTGGTCACAAATCCGGCGGTGTGTGGTGGTTATGGCTTTGGAAACCCTTGGAACTTCTCCTCTCTTTTCACGTTGCCACTATTTGGTTTTTGACAGATAATGGCCCTAAGGTTGGCTGATAAATAAAAACTTAATTTTCGTAGGTCACTAGTCATCAAAATTTATAATGACTAAAATACCCTCCCGAGTTGTCGATTTCGCCCAAAATTACCCCGAAAACCAAACTAAACTCTCGGCTAGAGTTTTCTGACTATCTCGACCCTTCTGGATACGTTGGTGCACTCAAAATGACCATGCAGATGATGTAAAAATAATTTACTTTTAAACCCATTAAATTGGTTCCTGACACGACTGAAACGCGCGTCCCAACTTAATTTTCAAAATTACCGTATTTATAACTCGCGACAATATTAATAAATTCATTAATCATATATTACCATATTCACCCAGTAATATTCAAAATAATTATCATAATAAAATACCAACTCTCGTCTCGCTAGTATTTAAATACAGATTAATTTTCAAATAATTATCCTAATTAATTTAATTAATCTTATTAAATAAAATCACTAAAATTACGGGGTATTACATACTCCCCCTCTAATAACAAAATTTCATCCAGAAATTTAGAAATAAAATATAACAGGAAAAAATAACTCTGATAATGCTCGCGCATCTCATCCTCGCACTCCCACATAGACTCCTCGGCATTATGATGTCGTCACTGAACACGTACTAATAGTACTATCTTTGACCTAAATTTACTCTCACTACAATCTAGGATAGCAATCGAACCCTCCTCATAGGAGCTATCAGGCTTTAGATCAATATCCTCTAAAGCAATTGCGAGTATGGGCCAAATCATCTCGAATATATCTCCTTAGTGAGGAAATGTGGAACAGGTCATGGATCCTATGCAAGTGTTTTGATAATACAAGTCTATACACAACTGGCCCAATCCGCTCGATGATAGGGAATGGACCCTCATATCTAGGCGCCAACGTCCCCTTCTTCCCAAAATGTACAATCCCTTTCATAGGAGACACTCGAAGCAGCACTTGGTTCCCCACATTGAACTCTCGGAAGAACCTCTTGGCATCAGCGTAACTTTTCTATCGGTCTTGAGCAACCCGAATATGGCTCCGTATCATCTCTATCTTCGTCGAAGTATCCTGAATCACCTCTGGCCCAAGTAGCTTGTTGTCCCCCACGTCTAGCCAATATGTTGGGGAATAACAACGTCAATTTTACAACGCCTCAAATGGATCCATACCAATAGTGAACTAGTAGGAGTTATTATAGGCAAACTCCACCAGTGGAAGATACTTCTCCCAACCACCTCCAAAGTCGAGGATGCACATACGCAACATATCCTCTCACATCTGATTCATTTGCTCGGTCTACCCATCTGTCTGCGGGTGATATGCTGTACTCAACCGTAACTCCGTACTCATGGCTTCCTGGAAACTCTCCCAAAACCGTGACACAAATATCTTGTCCCTGTCAGACACGATATTGAGAGGCACCCCTTAGAGTCTCATTATCTCAACTATGAAGATTTGGGCGTACTGTCCTGTAGTGTTTATCCGGGCTGGTAGAAAGTGAGTAACCTTGGTCAACCCATCCACGATTATCCATATAGAATCATGACCTCTATGCGATGTAGGTATCCCCGTGATGATGTCCATGGAAATGCTCTCCTATTTCCACATAGGAACCTCTAAAGGTTGTAGAAGTCCCACCGGTCTCTGATGGTCCACTTTTACTAGTTGACAAGTGGCACATTTTGACACTAACTCGGCAATATCCCTCTTCATCCCACTCCACCAGTACTGTCGTCACATATCCTGGTACATCTTATCCCCACCAGGATGTTTCGCGAATCGTGAATCATGCGACTTTTTCATCACCTTGTGTCATAAGTCTCCCCCTCGGGAATAACTAATCTATCATTGAAGCGTAAGTCCCCCGTATGAACTAATGATATAAGACTCGACCCTTATGCAAATAAACGTACTATCTTCTCTTGAAAGAACGGGTCTGCTACCTGAGCCTATATAACTCTTGTAAATGATCTGGGGCAACTGTCATCACAAACATGAATGATCGGGACACTGCATCCTGGTGTCCCAACTCTTTCTACTTCGCTTTCCATACCTCACACACCTCACTTACTGGCCTACGGTTCAACGCGTCTGCTCCACGTTAGCCTTCCCTGAGTGGTATTAGATATCGAACTGATAATCCTTCATAAACTCGAGCCACCGACATTGACGCATATTCATCCCTTTCTGCGTAAAGAGGGACTGTAGGGACTTGTGGTCATTGAATAAGCAAAATTTCTCCCCCAGGAGATAGTGTCTCCAGACTCGAAGTGAAAATATGACAGTCTCTAACTCCAAGTCATGGGTGGGGTAATTCCTCTCGTGAGGCTTAAGCTAATGGGAAGCATAAGCTATCGCCTGACTCTCCTGCTGCAGTACACCCCCAAGTACTAGTAAGGATGCATCAGTATAGACTAGATACTCCACTCTCAGCCTGGTTAATGCTGACACTGGTGCTGAGGGTCAACTTGTCATTTAACTCATCGAAAGCCAACTGGCAGGCATCACTCCAGATAAATGGCACGCCCTTGCAAGTCAGATGTGTCAACAAATCCACTATTTTTGAGAATCCTCGAATAAATCTGTTGTAGTATCCTTCTAGGCATAAGAAACTACGTATCTCAGTCAGTGTCGTGGGTTGTCCCCACTCCCTCTTTCACCACTTACACTTTACATGGTTCTACGGATATACCCTTATCGGACACTACGTGTTCCAAAAATTGTACCACCTTTCGTCAAAATTCACACTTCTCATAATTGGTATATAACTCATGCTGATGCAGTGTCTGCAAAACCTACCTCAAGTGCTCGGCATGCTCCTCCTAAGTCTGAGAGTATATCTGAATGTCATCTATGAAGATAATGGAAAACTGATTAAGTAACTCCCTGAACACCCTGTTCATCCCGTCCATGAATATGGTTAGGGTCCATATCTAGTCAGGAATGCCATCTTAGACACATCCTACTTCCTGATATGCAACCAATGGTATCCTAACATCAAGTCTATCTTTGAGAAGAAGGTATCTCCTCTTAATTGGTCGGATAAGTCATCGATTCGGGTAATGGATACTTATTTCGTATCGTGACTTTACGCAGCTCTCGGTATTCACCACATAAACGTAAAGGTATATCCCTTTCTCCTCACAAACAACACGGGAGCACCCCAAGGAGAGGTACTCCTCCTAATGGAGCTTTGCCCAACAGATGCTCAGTCCGATCATGTAACTCCGAAGGTTCGATAGGGTTAGGCTCAATCAGCCTAATAATTATAGATATACTATCCTCCTTGTCGCCCTAATTTATTTATGAGGTAAGACATTTGACAATACTTCAGTTATCGTTTCCTTTGCGGATGACAACTAGGGTACTAATCCGTGTACTAAGGGCCAACTACTCCCAGCTCCCGATGTTCACTAGGTTTCATGCGTGGGGTGTCTCGCAAAGTGAAATCCAAATAAGGAACCCCCCGATACACTTCTAACTAACATTGTCGGCCAATGAGGTTTGTAGGCCATCGATATCTTACTTGTACCCCGTATCCCTACTTCTTGCTAAGAAATTAACTTACCTACTCTCATGATACGCGAGACTACAATCAACACATTCCTCCTACTAACTTGGCATTAGACTCTAATATTTAATACAGGATAATCCCCATGCTCAAAAACATTTCATCTAATCTTAAATTTCTTTAATAGACATCCCTACCCATCGGGATTAGATATAACCAGGTGATGTACTTTACGAAGTCTTTATATGCCACCATATATATATATATATGGCCCTACCTCCTCTTAAGTGACACTTAGTACAATTTCTAATGAAGATGAAAGTATCACTATAACGGTCTATTATCACTCAAACCATCGTTAGCTAGTTCAAAAATCTGTAAAAGAATGTATTCTATGCTCACGTTTCTCAAAGTATTAGTAATAAACTTAACGCATCTAAGTTATTCGAGATTTCCCCTTTATCTTAAAGGAAACTATAAATAATGAAGTAGCGTACCTCCAAACGCAGGTGATAGTTGCAATATCAATGGCGTAACCGCATATCGGGCATTATAGATACATCCATACTATACTCCTTGATGTTGATGTGGTGTCTGCGATATTGGGGTAACTATCCAGGCTTCCTCATATTGGGCATCCTGTCCTGGTACTTTATCTGATTGCAGGTAGTCCCTCCATTTGTGACCTTGTTGTTCCCACTTATAACACCAACTCTTAATCCCTTTCCTTCTTATGCCTAGTTGTCCTTGTTGATTGGGACGAGGTTTCTCTCCAGCCCAATCTGGGAAGACTTGACGTGTATGGCCATTTCTCCCACATTTAAAACACCTCTTGGTGGTAGCCCTCTTCCCTTGGCTTTGTTGGATCTGGCAGGTTTGGCTCTTCCCACCATTTCTATTGTCCTCTTAGTCTTGACGACTCTGAGGAACTTATCGTTGCGGTGACGGTATTTTCACATTGTTGCTAACCTTAGCAATGTCATATTGATCAACTTCTCTTGTTCTTTTGCTCCCTGTAAGCTGTACACTACGATTTTGGTACTGCAATATTGCGATAGTCACTGCATGTTCCACGATATTCGCTATCTCAGTGTTTTTCATTCTTTCCTAGTGTACTTGAGGTACTTGTTTGTCTTGTCCCTTACTTGCTCCTTCAGCGGTGTTAGTTTGCATCTCCCTCATGAGCGGCATCTGAAATTCAAATGAATTATATAATTTCATCGACCATTCATAATATTATAGCAGAAGAACGTAGTCTACAAAACGTAACAAAGAGTACAAGAGTTCTAATAAGAGGGCTTTATATCCAAGGACGCTACGCGAAAAACATAACAAGCCGTACAGATCCTAAGGACTCTAGAACCTGATGCTCTAATACCACCTGTGGCACCTTGACTAATTAAATACCGGGTAGCTACTCCTTTATTAAAATTAATGCAGAATGTCAAGTTGGCTCAGTGCAAACATCACTGTCGAAAAACATTTAATTAATTGCTAACCACCTAATATTTAAAATAGTGAAGTGTCAAGTTTTAAAGTCTTATTTAACCAACAATAAAGTAATCTAAATCATCATCCAACCATCACATGAACAATCTCACAAGGTAATCAACCGAATGAATAACTGATGTCGGGAGTAAACACTCCAATAATAAAAGCAATGTAAATAAACCTAATACAAATGTTTAAATTAAATAAATAAATCCAAAGACTGAAATAAATTGAAAGTCTAAAACCTCCGTTACTGAAAATAATGGGAAACATGCCTTAACTAGAATAAATGACTCCCAAAAGAAGCAAGGATAGATGTTGAGGCATCTAGTAATAAAGTCCTGTAACTTCCACAGCAGCTACATCACGTCAATGGAATGGAACTCCTAAGCTTGACGTCCCTGTGCCTGGTCACCTAAAATGTTTTAACAAAAAATTGATTTGAAAGCAAATGGGTCAGAGCCCGGGGTGAAAATATTTTAAAAGCAATAAGTGTTTAAATTATAATTTTAAACAACATATATATATTAAATATGTTATTCACGTGCCCTCACTTGAGATCCTCACCCCTAAATTATTTTGCATGGCTAATGCATCCTTTAAATTCCACCTAGTTACACCACTACCTGACTAATCTATTCTACCCCCACCTAGACTGTTCTTACTTTAAATGCCATCCATTTTATTTAAATAAAATATATTCATAACTCACACATTCATTAATCAAATTACTTAGCTCAAGTATTAGTTACATTCACAATATTCTTAACCCATTTAAATCTCTTACTCATTCGCATCTACTAAGTAACAGTGAATCAGTCACAAGTACATATATAGTCACTCTCACTACATAAATACATAAATGGCACCCCTAGGCTAAGCTGTGGTCATGCATAATCTGCTATCGAATCTTGGTACATCATGTACATAAGGATCACGTGTTTCGAATCGCTCAGGAACCGTTTTAATAACAATCACACATATTGGAGGTGAACATAGTCCACATACCCGTGGGTCGCGCACATACCTACTCTCCCATGGTCAGCTAGCTTATCAACTCACAAATAAGCCATTCACAGTCATATATCCTTAAGGTACCTATCTAAATCTCCCTGAAAGCACATAGAGATAAGATGGTCCTTTTTTCGAAAATTAACCTCCCGTGATAACAAGTATGGTTGATATGTCATATAAATAATCATCCACATACTAAGTATTCACACAACTTAGGAAATCATAATATTAGAGTAGATATATTCTATCTCTATGTCGTAGGTCTCACACATATAATAACATCATCCCATTTATTCTACACAATAGGTTTAGCGTAATAATTCTCGACCTATTGTTCCGAGTACATACCTTATCCCAAAAAGTTTACTACGTCTCCCCCTAGTCACTAAGGTTATCTCAGTAACTAAAGTCCCTCTGCTACTGGTCCAAAGCTTACATCATCGTCCACCCAAACTCACTCTTAACTTATGAAATTTCTAACCGTACCTCACTCGGTAAGCATCCCTAAGAATCCCATTAAATTTCATAAGATATAACATATTCCGGGCACTAACTACAATCCTACTAACCTCAGTCAAGTCCCATAATCTTTTATAAGTCATACTACAATTTCTTAAAAGTTTGGGATTCGGCGAACCTTAAAGAGAACAATTATGCAAAAATCAGAAGGGGTCAATCGATTGATGAAAAGGGGTCGATTAATCGATCGACATTCTTGAGTCGATTGATCGATCGATCGAACATGTATCAGCCCAGAATTTCCATTAACGGTTACGGGTTCTCTATATTTTACACCTAAATCATCCATTAAAACGTACAAAACTCCCAACCAAGTAATCTAATCACAAACCAACGTATATGCATACACTTTAACCTATTAGAATCATTAAATCAACAAGGATTAACAGTTTTTGGGATCAAATCACATATATTTCATAAAGACCCTAATTATCCTATTTTCTTCAAGATCTTCATATAACACCATATAAATTTGTGATTCTTGACACATGGATCATGATTTCGTAACTAGTATATGACCAGGAGTGTATCTACATGCAAGCTACTCAGATTAAAGGTTTAATTCTCTAATTTCCCAATAAAAATCACTATTTATGGTATGGCATCAAATCTACACTATCATGTAAAGCATATGCCTTGAATATTTGCAAGATAAATCACTTGCCTCTATTTAGAAGTTATGATCCCTTGATACCGATAAATGTTGGTTCTCCTTCTCTTTCTAGTCACAAATCTGGCGATAGTGGTGGTGTGTCCTGGTTATGGCTTTGGAAACCCTTGGAACTTCTCCTCTCTTTTCACGTTGCCCACTATTTGGTTTTTGATAGATAATGGCCCTAAAGTTGGCTGATAAATAAAAACATAATTTTCGTAGGTCACTATTCATCAAAATTTAAAATGACTAAAATACCCTCTCGGGTTGTCGATTTGGCCCAAACTACCTCGGAACCCAAACTAAATCCCCGGCTAGAGTTTTCTGGCTATCTCGACCCTTCTGAACACGTTGGGACACTCAAAATGACCATACTGAAGATGTAAAAATAATTTACTTTTAAACCCATTAAATTGGTTCATGACATGACTGACACGTGCGTCCCAACTTAATTTCCAAAATTGCCATATTTATAACTCGAGAAAATATTAATAAATTCATTAATCTTATATTGCTATATTCACTTAGTAATATTCAACATAATTATTATAATCAAATGCCAACTCTCGTCTCGCTAGTATTTAAATCCGGATTAATTTTTGAATAAATATCCCAATTAATTTAATTAATCCCATTAAATAAAATCAGTAAAATTATGGGGTATTACACTAGTTACACTACCCACCTAACTATTTGTGTTGCAAATCTCGCCAATACCCTACTCTAACCCGAGTATTATCTATCATTTATTTCTTAGCTAGTTTACTTAGTATCTTAACTAATCATCTCATCGTTAATCATTCTTATAAATTTACTCCAATTATTTATAAACATTCACATTTAATGCTTTAAGCTCGTATACAATTAACTACATATATATATATATATATATATATATATATATTCACTCTTAATGTGTTAAGCCCGTATATAATTAAATACACTATTATATAAGCAAAGATATACTACAACAAATACACAAATGCCGCGTATAGTCGCCATTCCCCAAGTAATAACTCATTAGATGTCACAATCGCTCGAGTAATAACTCATTAGATGTCGCCCCCCCCCCCCTCGGTAATAACTAAAATTTCGTGTATATATATATATATATATATATATATCCGGCTAATCCTTGTCTAACACCCGTAGCACAAGCCCATAATCCTCGAGTCCATTTTCCCGACTCTTAGTTTATTTAATTTCAAGTCCATTAAATAATTAATGTAGCTTCACTTGTTAAAATACTCGAACTTACCTAATCGGCCCATATTTACATATTAATGAAATTATCTCACTTAATTCATCCTCTAAGTTCTCACCCTTTCACACTTTTCTAAAACCATATATAATCACCCACAATCACTAGGTAACAGGCCCCCTCTTTATTTTTCACTAAATAAATAATCCTCAAACAAATCACAAAGAAATTAGGTCGTAAAAATAAACATAGGCAAAACAACCCGAAGTTAGGCATCATCGATAAAATCGATCGATTGATCAATGCTGCTCCGCTAGCAGCTTCTCCCCCAATGCGTTTTCTCCATTTTTGTTCACCCAAAACTCCATGGATTCTTCCCAAAAATAAACCCAAGCACACCCAATGTTTATCACAGATCAAAATAGGTTCTAATCACGATTTATACCATTAACCATCACTAGTTTCTCATCAAAATTTATGATTTCATGAATTGGGTTTTCTCAATTTTATGCAATCCTCTCATTTAATTTGATTCTATAATCTAAATTAAATGAAATTAATTACTAGGTTTCAACTATAAATCATATTCCATCAAATATGACAGTATTTCATCATCAATTGAATATTAAGTCTACATCTAATGTCCAAATCACCCCAAAACCCATTTTTCATGTGACAACCCTCCCCAAAACGAATTTGTCTATACCTACCATGATATGAACATGAGTTTTTGAAATTTAAAATAGAAGCAAGTTAATCACCCGCCTCTCTAGTTTCATCGTGTCTGATTACACGTCATAGGATGGATTTGATAATGGCACACCTAATTCCTCCTTGAACTTGGCCTCTAAAGTTCCCTTCTTTTCTCCCTTCTCTCCTCTCTCAATTTATAGGGTTTCGAATCTGAGTTATGGTTGAATCTAAGACTTAGATTTAATATCCCTAATCCAAAAATTAGGCTAATGGACGAAGCCCAAATGATCCGGATACCCCTGTATGGGCCCGACGCAGTTGTGTCTAAAAAGGCCCAGGACCCAATTACTACCCTGGGTACACTACTTTGACTCTCTCGATCCATTCGGAACTAATCGTGACCTAAAAATCATCATCCGAGTTACTCTAAAATAATTAACTATCTCGACCTTATATAGTCTACACTCGACTCCCGGTTCAGATATAAAACTGTTAGGTCATTATCACTAGCTATGACGTAAAATAATAATTTACTACTCACTTAGTAATTTTATTCCATGAATATTAATTTTTATGTCTCCCGATTAATATTTTAATAAACACATAATATTTAATTCAATTAAATTACGTTGCACGTGTAATTTAAAATAGTTGAATTAATTAAATTTTAAATATTAAAAAATACGGGGTGTTACATTAATCAATTGTTAGTGGTTGAAAATCACGAGACTTAAATGCATTACAATTACTCATTATAACGCACAACACTAAACAGATTCTCCCCCAAGTTTTAGCCTCCCAACTTTATTAATGTTGTCCAATGCGTTAACTCAACATCACATGATGTTGCACTTTCATTCCCTACATGATGTTGGAATTTGATATAATTTTTAGGACAACCCAAAAGAGTGAATCATGACTCCTACCTTGGGGCGGATGATGTATTTATTATTATCATTATTTTTTGTATAATATTTGGATGATTTCTAAAATGTGTTTTCGAACCTGATTCTGTGTGTTGAAATTAGAACAGAATATTTTTAGTTCCAAAAGTTCAAATTTTGAACTTAAGTGTAACACCTCGTGATTTTTTAGCTGTAAAAATCGTTGTTAAATTAAACAAATTTGAAAATATTTTTTTTGGAATCTGTTTAATATTGGTATGTAAAAATGTTGGTCTTTATATATAAAAATAAGGTTTTAAGTGGAATTTTAATCGGGATTAAAATTTGGAAATTATAAATTTTGATATAGGAACAATCGGGGAAGGATATAAAAATAAATTCGACCGTCCGATCGAGCTGAATTTTTTATAGTAGCCTCATCTCTCCGTCAGATATAAAACATCAAAATTTCAGTCAATTCCATCACTCCAATCGTTCAAAATGTATTTCTGAGTGTTTGTGTTTGATTATGACTCAAATTCTTTTTGGTATATAAACATAAAGTGACGGGTTTAGGACTTTTAAAACACATTTTAGCATTCTTAAAAATTAGTAGCCTCCCATAATTTCATTATTTCTCTCCTATAAAACATGAACCCCATTGAACATAACTTTCAAAATTTTTGAAGATCTAAACCAGTTTTTCTCAAGATCATCCAAGAACGAATCTTCATTGTTTTCTCGAGAGGAACGCAACCGTGCAATTGGTTTTTTCAAAAGACCTTTTACAGGCATGAATACCTCTATTGTTACCCTTTAGTATTATGTGTTTTAAATGTTGCCTAAACATCAATAATTATTATTTTCTTAAAATAAACTAGAAAGACTAATTAGGGAAAGTGAAACTAAAATTGTGACTGTTTTTTTAAAATTTTACGATTTAAGACTCAAAACCCTTGCATGCTTACGATTTAAATTTTACGATTATTACTTTAGATATGTTTATTCTTTTCTTTAAAAAAAGACGTCCAGTGATGTTATTACTATTTGGTATGTGGTTTCTCATATGTTTTTTGTGTCAATTTTCAGTGATGTAATCAGGCTACCTATGTTTTGGGTGGTAGCAACACTTGGTGGGTTGCTTGGAATCACGATTAGCTTTACCTCATCGGATTGGGAGGTTGCATATGCTTGGAGCTTGAAACAAAATCTCGCCACTGTTAGGACCATAATTGTCTCTTTATTTTATATTACCAATATTTTTGACTTGATTATGGAAAATTTGAAGTAATGGAAAATCCACATGTTATTCATGTATGGCATTTCTTTCTTTTAGATGTAATTAGCAATGGCATATATTGATGTGAAATTCAAAGATCATGTAAAGCTCTTACACATATAAGAGATTTAAAGAAGACTATTTATAGAAGGAAATACGTGTATACAGTTTATGCGTCTCTTGTTGTTCTCATGTGGGGTCATGGATTGGCTATGGTGATGGTTATACAGGTTAGTTGCAAATAGTTTTCCTTGTTTTAATTAAAAAAATTATTTTCTTATTATATTGTGACACCTCGCCTAATAAAATACCGTGTGATCAATCCTATACCAGATTAAAACAGGAATCTCATATGGTTCATTCTCAGCATCACCCTCAAACACAAATTTAATTACTAATAACTTATTAGGATGGCGTCAAAATTTTATTTAACTAATCCAAGGTTCTCTCTTTCAACCCAAGGTTTACTCACCCTAAATTCCATTATCTAGGATTCCTAATATCATGTCCAGAATCACCTACAATAATCTTTAATTTCTAATTTCATTTTACCCTAAACTTAAGGAAGAAAACTTTCAAAAATCTGACAGGGCTGAATCGATTCGCCTGGAGTGAATCGATTCACCTTGACCCCGTATCGATTTGTCCTAATCGAATCGATTCTAAACTATTCTATTTTCTTACTATGTAAGACCTAATCCAAAGACATACTGATATATACGAAATCAAAATGATTCGAAAGGGGTTCAGAGGCTAAGTTACGATATGGGAAGGTGTTCGGCACCCATTCCCCCCTTACAGTCTCTCATGGGTTTTTGCTATTTTCCTTTATTTTCCCCGTGATATGTGTGCATGTGTATATATAATGGATATAGGAATCCTAGACTTGTATCATGGGAGAGATAAAGCGAGTCATCCGTAGGAAGGTTCATAGAAATAATATTAGAAAATAGGATTTACGCGATTATCCTTGCGTTGATCGTTATAATGGAACGATAACGTATGTGGAATAATATGTCACTAGGATCATATATATATATATATATATATATATATATATATATATATATATATATATATATATATATATATATATATATATGGGAAGGTGTTAGGCACCCATTCCCCCCTTACGGTCTCTCATGGGTTTTTGCTGTTTTCCTTTATTTTCCCCGTGATATGTGTGCATGTGTATATATAGTGGATATAGGAATCCTAGACTTGTATCATGGGAGAGATAAAGCGAGTCATCCGTAGGAAGGTTCATAGAAATAATATTAGAAAATAGAATTTACGCGATTATCCTTGCGTTGATCGTTATAATGGAACGATAACGTATGTGGAATAATATGTCACTAGGATCATATATATATATATATATGGGAAGGTGTTAGGCACCCATCCCCCCCTTACGGTCTCTCATGGGTTTTTGCTATTTTCCTTTATTTTCCCCATGATATGTGTGCATGTGCATATATAGTGGATATAGGAATCCTAGACTTGTATCATGGGAGAGATAAAGCGAGTCATGCGTAAGAAGGTTCATAGAAATAATATTAGAAAATAGGATATACGCGATTATCCTTGCGTTGATCGTTATAATGGAACGATAACGTATGTGGAATAATATCTCACTAAGATCATATATATATATATATATATATATATATATATATATATATATATATATATATATATTTAATCTAAGAAAGTTGAGTTTAGAGAAAATAGAAAATGAGAGAAAAAGTGAGAATAGGACTCGAGTCTCGAGTTTTACACCGAGACGCCTACGTAGCCTATAGAGGCATCAAAGTCCACGTACCTCACATGCAAAACGAGGGGTGGGGTTTATCCCATAAATCCAACCGGGGACTTATCTTATTTGTGTGTGTGTGTGTGTGTAAAAAGGTGCTTTAGTTGTGAGAAAAGTGTAAGAAAAGTGTGAGAACTCCCGTTTGGAATTTACGAGCAAACCCTCTTTTTCTTGTGTTTTGTTTTTTTTTTATGAAAATAAAAGATGTGCAATAATACTAAATAAAAAGTATATTAGGATATGTGAGATGAGAGAATAAAAGTGCTAAGTAATGAAACAAGTTAATGCGAATTTATGAGAATTTAAGGAGAGAATTGGGAAAATTGTTCCTTCTTGAAGATCTTGAGCTTGATCTTGAGTGTTGGAGACCAACCCTTGCACTCGGATGGTGATGGAGGGTAATGAATTCACCAAGTTTGATGAAAAGGATGATGAAAAGTGAAGGTTGGAAAGGGATTTGGATGTGGAAATCATGTTGACTTCGAGTGAGATTTTCCGGATTTACCGAGAGTGATGTTTATTAGATCTGGGATCTTCCTACAATGAGGTTAAGGCCTCCTTTTTATATGCCCAGGGCATTGCCGAGCAGCATAGCCTTGGTCCTGCCAATCGGCAGGTGCGTTTAGGCACACTGCCAATAGGCAGGGTCTCCGACCTGCCGTTTGGCAGTGTCGTTCAGGCCTTTTTGGAAAATTGGTCGCTGAGCGCAAGCCGTTTATCCAAATTATGCACGGGGCATACTATTGTAAAGGTAGTTCATAGACCTTCAAAATTCCTTTGGACTGCTCCCGAGGTCGAGAGTTGACTTTGGGTCAAAAGTGGCTCGAAAGCGCTCGTCGGTCCTTTAGACGGGAAAACTTCGAACGCAAATAGATCGTTCATCCGCATGGTAAGTCATAATTGCACACGGGGTGGACCGTTGGAAATGGATTTCGGTGCCTTTTGAATATTAGTTCAGTCTCGATCGAGCTAAAGAGTTTAACTTTTCGTCAAATGGAGCCTGGAAGCATTCAATGGTCTCTAGGTCGGTACTCGGGGTATGACCTTGGTTTACAGTGATGAAGGGAGGTGCTAGGGACATAAGGAGAGTTTAGGGGGTAATAAAATGGGGTGTCTACAGAGCCCCTAGACGGGTGAGTTTGGAACAAATGATAGCCGTCGAATAGACACCGCATAATGCTTTTTGGGAGAGTATAACCCGAGGGTCGAGGTCGATTCTGAGGACCTAAGGATGAGGATGACCGATTCTGTGGGTCGAAGCCAATTTTGAGGGCTTGGAGATGAGGGTGATAGATTATGCAGGTCGAAGCCAATTCTGAGGGCTTGAAGATGAGAGTGACCAATTCTGCGGGTCGAAGCCAATTCTGAGGGCTTAAAGGGGCATGCTGGGGGTGGTCTTAACGGAAGTGATGACGAAAGAAATGATGGGGCCGACCAATTCCACTTGTCAAAGCCAATTCTGAGGGCTTAGGTTTTGATGACCGATTCTTCGGGTCGAAGCCAATTCTATGAGTTTTGGAGAGATGACCAATTATGCGGGTCGAAGGCAATTCTGTGAGCTTGAAGATGAGATGACCAATTCTGCAGGTCAAAGAAAATTCTGCGGGCTTGAGGTTGAGATGACCAATTCCGCGGGTCGAAGCCAATTCTGTGGGCTTTAGGTGAGATGACCAATTCTGAGGGTCGAAGACAATTCTGCAGGCTTAAGGTGAGATGACCAATTCTGTGGGTCAAAGCCAATTCTGAGGGCTTAAGGTGAGATGACCAATTCTGCGGGTCGAAGTCAATTCTGAGGGCTTAAGGTGAGATGAACAATTCTGCGGTTCGAAGCCAATTATTTGGGCTTTAGGTGAGATGACCAATTCTACGGGTCAAAGCCAATTCTGAGGGCTTAAGGTGAGATGACCAATTATGCGGGTCGAAGCCAATTCTGAGGCCTTGAAGATGAGATGACCAATTCTGTGGGTCGAAGCCAATTATGTGGGCTTAAGGTGAGATGATCAATTCTGCGGGTCAAAGCCAATTCTAAGGGCTTAAGGTGAGATGACCAATTCTGTGGGTCGAATCCAATTCTGCCGGCTTTAGGTGAGATGATCAATTCTGCGGGTCAAAGCCAATTCTCCGAGCTAAAGGTGAGATGACCAATTCTGCGGGTCGAAGCCAATTATGAGGGCTTAAAGGTGATGATCAAAGACCGAGGTCGATTCAAACCTAAAAGAGGTGTACATTTCCTTCGAGAAAATCAGGGATTCTGCTGGGGATAAGGATTGGATTTTGGGTTCCGCTGGGGAATAGTGAATGAGCTAGGGAGATGATTGCTGGGGAAATCCTTGTGTCTTTTGGAGACTTTACCTGGTGAGAATGATTCTTTGGAATTCTACCGAGGAAAATTTCCTTATGATCTTGATTTGTGTTGGGGAGCCGATGGCTAGGGAAATCCTTGTGATTTTGGAGATTTTATGGAGGAAAGGCAAATTTGATGCTAAAAACTCCGCTGGGGGAGTGATTAGGTGGTCTAGGTTTTGGACGTATTGCTCGGGGAGGTTTGAGACCTTTGGGGTACAGGAGGTGATCCTTAGAGATTCTTTGGGGATGTTACTCGGAGGGAATTCACTTGGCTTTTAGAGCTCCGCTGGGGAAATAGGGGTTCTACTTGAGGGAGTGTGGAATTATCTTGGTGAAAATGTTTTAGATCTTTCTTGGGATTTTTAGGATTTTTTGAGGATTTTCAGGTATTTTCTGGGAGTTTTGTACGAAATTTTAAGGGAGGGCGCCGATCGGTATGGTATGGGGGGTGCCATTTGGTAGTGGCACGGACTTTTGGATTGCCGTGGGAAGGTAAAAGGGAAGTGCTGATCGGTGGTTGGGGGGTGAGTGATGATCGACATGACCCTTGGCATCCTATATAAGGGGGGCGAATTCCCTTAATTTTTCACAGCTTCTTGCTTTTTCTCTTTCTGTGATTTTCCTCTGTGAATCATTCTAGCATTCTGATCTCTAAAAAATGGCCGCTTTCGTGAGCTCTGCAACATATAGGGAATGGTTGACCGTTGATGATTGGGCGAACGTGGATTAGAGGGCCAGGACGCCTTTTGCTTTGGGGAGAGAGAACTCCTTTGACGCGTTCGAGCCGGTTGCGGATGAGCGGACCTTGTTGTGCGAGTCGTCACATCATCGCTCTTCGAGGGTGGTGAACCCTGGTGGTTATGTAAGTAACCTGACTTTTGGCATTCTTCCCTTTTTGGTGATTTTTCCTTTTCTTCTTGAATTTTGACAAGTTTTTTTTTTCTTTTGACAGTCTGATGTCTCTTTGAATAACATGTGTTCCCGCGGGACGACGAGGCTTAAGGACGTTTGGGAGCATCTTCCACTTATGGTACGTTGTGTGGTATCCTCAGCGAGTTTTGGGAAGTTGGCATCTGCGCTAGATGAGACACCTCGTTCGACAGCGGTCTTGTGCACTCTGGGGGAGAGATAGTGGGATACTACCCACACCTTCCATTTCGATTTCGGGGAGATGACCGTGACTCCCATAAGCATGCATCAACTACTAGGGCTGTATTGTGATGGGGAACAGATAGAGGTGGATCGTTCTTTGCGAGTGAGGTCGGAGGCGGTGCATGCGACGCTCGGTGACATAGGGAGGATAGTGTCTGGGGATTCCATTCGGATGTCCCTATTGAAGGATGTTTTGCTGAGTAAGGTGGTTTATGTGGAGGATGGGATTTAGGTGAGGCAAATGGCTCGGTTATCATGGTGGCGTCGAGCGGTGACGTCGTCCATTTATGGTTCTTACCATACCTGAGGGTGTTTTCGAACATCCCCTTCTATGATTGGGGGAGCCTGACTTTGGCGACCCTTTATTTTTCTCTCGATGCATTCAGTCGGTGCTACCGATAGACTTTTACTGGAGCCACGTATCTCCTTGAGGTATTCTTTAACTTGCGCACTTTCCTTTCATGCATTCGCACTTTCCTTATGCATCTCATTTTTTTTTCATTTTTTTATTGTGAGTTCTTATCTCTGGCAGATGTGGTTCTATGAGGTGATTGGGTGCAACACCCAGCTAATCGCTCTGAAGGATGAGACTATTGGGTACTTCTATCGGTTGTACCGGTGGCGGAAGGCCAATCGACAGTCGAAGGGATCTCTTTTTCTGGAGGCAGTGCGCCAGGTCTTGAATGGTCTGACCAGTGGTAGGGTAAGACTTTTTTCTTTTTAATCTTGGTCTTTTGCATGTTCTAATTCTGTATTGACTTATGCCTGGTGGGGATTTTCAGGTGACCTTTTACCCTTGGGGGACGACCATTCAGGACATGGGGATGAATGGGGTGAACGCGCAGATGAGGCGTTTGCTGGCACATGAGTTTGGACACTCTTGGTATCTCAGGGAGAGGGTGGTCCGACAGATTACTGAGGAAGTGGTGGTGCCACCTGCGAGGCCTCTAATGTCTATGAGGTGGGAGTGACTGCTGCAAGAGGACACGAGGATTGCGACGATGATCGGCGAGTCCTACCTGTTGTACATTGATACGGCTGCGCCGTATGACTATATGGACTTTATGACGAGATGGATGATGGTGCCCAGCATATATGATGCCCTACTTTTCCCTTCTGTGGGTTCGAGTCAGGCAGTGGGGTCCTCCCACAGCGACGATGGTCCGTCGACATCTGTGGCGGCGGTGACTTCGGAGGTTCCTTTTGTGCGGTTGCATACCCCTTCATATAACATTCCACGAGCTGATGGGGGGATGGTGCCTATCTTGCACCGTCCTTATGTGATGGATCCGGAGAAGTTAGGTTTGACAAAGGAGGTTCTTCAACCTGAGGTATATCTTTTCCTGTTCCCCTCTTTATTTCTTTTTTATTCCTTTCTATTTTGATACTGATTATGCTTTTACTTACAGAAACTCTGGGTTTTGACCACTTGGCTGAGGGATATCAGAGACAGGATATCTTCAGCGATTACCCATATTCGGGACGCGGTTCCTGTTCCTATTCCTTCCTGCTTGGTGCCATCTGCTTCGTTCGGGGAGAAATCTGGATCGGGTAGCAGTGGTGCGTCATCTCGTAACAGGGAAATGAGAGCGCGTCGCAGGGGTGGAAGCTCTTAGGAGAGAGGGAAAGTAAGAGAGAGAGTGAGAGATTATGGGTTCGAGATGTGTCCCATTGTTTTTGTTTTTCTTTACTTCTTGCAAAATTGATGTAACACATAAGAGATATCTATGCAATGCAAATGGAGTTTTTTATTATCTTTTGTTAATGCTGAATGAATGCATGCACATGCGCTTTTTACTTTGCTGATGAGACCGTAAAAAGAGATATTTTTGGAATTTTGAAGGAAAGTTTTAAAAATGAGAGATTATACAAGGGTGGAAAGGGATTTTTTGACATTCTGTTGAGAATATCAATTTATTTTAAATGAGTTTCTAATTTTGACAAAAGGGAAAAAAGGAAAATTTTCCAGAAATAGGTGGTTTCCGATTGGCAAGCCCCTTGCCCTGCCTATCGACAGTCAAGTCCAGTCCCATCAATTCAAAGTTTTGATTAGGTACCCTCTTCAGTCTTTTGTACTTTGTGGGGTAGGATTCCCTCCGATTTCTATAGGGATTATATCTTTTGTGAGGGTTTTCAAGTATAAAAAGGGGTAAGGGTGGAGTGTTTTCATCACACCTTCACATTCTTACTTACTGGCCTACTATCTTTTAGTCTTGCAAGATGGCTCTCCCTGGTAGCATTGAGTTTGCAAACTATCTCAAAGCCCTGGAAACAATGTGATCTTATAATTTCGACTACGATGCTTTCAACATGCGTCGAGTCTCTTTGTGGAGCAATCGGCCCATAGAGTTGAACATGCTGATGGCGGCGGTACAATTTTGGTACCCCGAAGACCATGTATTTCTCTTTGGCTTGGAGGAAGTTTGTCCTACATACGGGGAATTTTCTACCATATTAGGGATAAATCCCAGTGTTGCCACGGCTATGCCTGAGTTTTCCCGTTCTCCTAAGGATTTATTGGCCGAGCTTCTTCGTATTTTGTCATCGGCGGGTAGACCACTGGTTACTGGAAGAATAATCTCTCTTTCGGCGGTGTTACAATCCGTGCATTTGTAGGAGGTTGGCGATGCTGGATACGCCGGAGCCGTTGTTTTGGGCTTTGTTTCAAAATTGCTACTAGTGACTGGGGAACTGCTGGCGGACCCAAAACTTGCAGCCATTACTTCATGGATGTCATACCATCGTAATCCCGCGGGGGTGATACTGGCGAAGACTTTTAATAGCCTGGATGCCTGGCGAGAAGGTCGTTCTGACTTTCTGAGGGGTAGCCCCGTGATGCTGTTCCACCTGGTGACTCCTCTGGAATACCCTTTGTCTGCTGTAACAAACTTCTTTTTGCGCCACTTCATCAGTGTTGGCTTGGATATTGAGAGTTGGGAGAACTGGTTTGTGGAGCATGGGGATCTAAATCTGTATTGGTCAGTGCTGTGGTGGGGACAGTTGCTGTCTGTTCTGGAGTTGGGAGAATACCCGTATGTTCAGCTGGTTGGCCTCAGACAGACCTCTTTCTATTTCCCTTGGCGTCTTCTGCATCAATTTTCCTGGGAACAGGTCGTGCCACCCCGGACACTAGATTTATTTTCGGTAGAAGATTTGACAGAGCGTCTGCGCATGCAGCTTGGCTCTTTGTGGGAGATTCGGCGTCCATCGACTCATCCCTCTTAGTCTGTTGGGAGAGTTTGGCACGTCCCTGGGGATTATATGAAGTGGTTGTGGAGGAGAGTAGTCAACAAGATATTGGTAGTGGAGACTGGATAAAGGAGTCATGTCCTATTTAATACCATGGAAGGAGGTGTTGTGGTTTTTTCGAAGCTAGTTCGAGCTTATCGGTCCATGGAGCATCTGCGGCACTCTATTCAGGTAGGGGAAGCTTGGGGACCCTAGGATGTAGATGATGATGATGATGGAGCAGCTCCTCTGGTAGCTGTGGATAGGACTCCTGGAGAGTTTATTTTGTAATGGGAAAAAATGTGGGGATTTATTTGGCTTTTTAGGGAAGTAGGGGGAAGGGAGTTATTCGTTCCTTTTCTTATGTAATTGTAACATTATTTCTTATTAGTGAAATAAACAAGTTTTTGATCATCCAGCTGTGCCTTTTTTATCGGTTTTGTATTTTTTGAATTATCTATATCAATCGCTAAGGCATGCATAATCCTTTTGTTCAAGTATATGTTATAATGAACTGACATTCTTGGAGATAAGAAAAGAACAATTTTTTTGTGAAAAAGAAAGGGCCGTGCTCATGTAAAATGTGTATGAGATACCTACGTACCTCTATGGTTTTGAAATTTTTTAATTTATATGAGAAATATTTTTACAGAGGATCAGGCCCATGTAGTTCTGGGTAGAGGGAAATGAAGAGATTTTTTTTAATAGAAGGGAGATGAGAAGAGTCGTAGAGCACCGAGATTTCGGGCTAGGGGTAGAACCTATTGAGAGGGTCTAGGTTGACTAGATGATCCATCTCCTCCCCATCTAATTTGGTGAGTATGGCGGAACTACCGGGCAAGATCTTCTTCACAATGTAGGGGCCGCTCCAATTGGGCTTGAATTTCCCTCTGGGTCCCAGATGGGCTCTATTATTTCGGGCTAGGGGTAGAACTTATTTGAATGAATGCTATATTCGGTGATGGTACCCTTGTATGTGGTGTAGAGCTTTCAATCTCCTTTCATCTAGGTGGGTCAGCTCGTCAAGAAGGCTTTGGCACCAGTCTTCTTCGCTGACTTTGGTTTCAAGAATGGCGTGCAGCTAGGGTATTTCCAGCTCCACGAGTAGGACTACTTCCATGTCGTAGACTAGAGAGTAAGGGGTAGGACCAATAAAGGTTCTAATTGAGTTCTAGTAGCCCCAGAGGGTGTATGGGATCCGGTCGACTCAATCTCGACAACTTTCGATCATCTTGCTGATGATAGCTTTGAGGTTCTTGTTGGTGGCTTCGACTGCACCATTTATCTTAGGTCGGTAGGGAAAAGATTTGTGTTTATAAATCCCATATTCATTGACCACTCTTCTACCTCAAAATGCAACCCGTTATCTAACACTAACTTGTTCAGGACCCCATATCGACAGATGATGTTTTTCTTGATAAATTTGGCCACTTTCTTGGAATTTAGGACTGCGTATGACTCAGCTTCAACCCACTTGGTTAAGTAATAAATGGAAACTAGGATGAACTCATGCCCATTGTAATCCTTTGGTGTAACCTTACCAATGATGTCGATGCCCCAGGTGGAGAACGGCCAGGGAGAGGTCATGTTATATAATTTATGCCGAGGCAGATGCTGAAGGTTATAGAATTGTTGGCATTTGAGGCATCTTCAAACATAGTCGGTGAAATCCTAGGTCATGGTGGTCCAGTAGTAGCCTTGTCGGATGATCTTATTGGCAAGCATGTGACAGTTCATATGGGGTCCTCATTCCCCGCTGTGGATCTTCTGCATTATCTTTTTAATATTAGCCCCTGCGATACAGTGTAGGTGAGTTCCATCGAAGTTCCTTTTGAGCAGTGATTTGTGATAGATGATGTACGGGCGGCCATTCTTTGGAGGGTTTCTCGATCTTTCTTGTTGGAACCCTCAGGATACCTACCATGCCCGAGGAGGCAACAGATATCATAGTTCTAATAATTGGCTAGCTCGGGATCTTCTGTGCAGACAAGCTCAATATGGTAGCAGTGGGTTGGTTTGTCTTTCTTTTGATCCAGGAAGGGGGTCAGTGTTACTCCTTCAGGCATGTCGACCATGGAGGCTAGGGTGGAAAGGGCATCAGTTAGGTTATTCTTTTCTCGAGGTAGGTAGTGGAAGGTGATATCTTGGAATTGGGAGGCTAATTCTTCTAAGTGGGCATGGAAGGGTTGGAGTTTCTCGTCCTTAACTTTCCACTTTCTGAGCACTTGATCGATAATGAGGGAGGAATCCCCGTAGACATCTAGGCATTGAATACCTTTCTTGAGAGAAACTTTAAGGCCTACCGTGCATGCCTCGTATTCAGTCATGTTGTTGGTATAAGGGAAATCCAGCTTGATGGTGATGGGAGTGTGGGAGTCATCTGGGGTGATCAGAAGTATCCCAATGCAACATCCCTTTTTGTTGGCAGCGTCGTCAAAGAACATTTGCCATCGGAGATTTTCTTGGGTAGTGTAGAGGATGTTTTCATCTGGGAATTCGGATATCCAAACATTGGCTTCATCCATGAGGTAATCAATGAGGTAGTCAGAGATGGATCTTCCTTTCATGGCTTTCTGCGTAACGTACACGATATCGAACTCGGCTAGGAGCATCAACAATAGGACCATTCGGCTGGATAAGGTAGGTTTCTCGAGCAAGTATTTTATGGGGTCCATTTGGGATACAAGTTTGATGAGGAAGGTGAGCATGTAGTGCCGCAACTTTTGGGTGACCCAGACAAGCGCGACACATGCCTTTTCCAAAGCAGTGTAGTTGACCTCGTACCCGACCAATTTGCGACTGGCATAATATATGGCTCTTTCTTTGCGGGAATCTTCAAGGTAATGGTCTAGCAAAGCCCCAGCTGCAGTGTCGATTATCACTTCACCAAATTTGTCGAATTTTCACGGTCATTAACCTTGACAGGTTTAACTTGTCAAGGTCAATGATCGTGACAATTCCTGGGGTGACAACTTTTTTTGTCACGGACTTATCACCGTCATTGACCGTGACAAGTTCGTTAGAATTTTCACGATCATGTCATGGTCCCTGACATTGACAAGTTTTGTCACGGTTAAGGATCGTGACAATACCGTGACATTTTATAAAACATTGTCACGGTCAATGACCGTAACAATTCTCGACAGAATTGAAAAAAATCTGCTGGGCAGTTTTCCACTACCACAGCCTAACAGTATATTTGTACATGTTATAGCAACGTTTTACCTATTCAAGCATCATATATCCAAATAAAATAGAAATAATGAAAATATACGTTCAAAATAGAGATAATATGCATCACGATATGATTAAAATATAATTCAAATGTACTAACTTAAAAATAATTCAATTCAAATAATGTCACTACATGTCTTGGGTAAGGTTAACTCTGAGGAGGTGAGTAGGCCACACGATATACTAATTGACACACCCACTGATATACATCATGCCGCATTATTCGCGCAACCACAATGGGGAGTTTTCCTTTCCGGGTATCACATGCGTGACGAGCACCTTAGACTCGATGTCTTGAAGCTCACGTCCATGAACTAGTTCACCCTGGACGATATTCGGGTCCCTCACCCCCTCCCTATCCGTTGGACATCAAATATGTCCTGTATAAACATGCTCGTCCAACCAAGTGTCGACATCGGTCAGTCAAAGGGAGCCAAATAGGGAAGTGGATCATCAAAGTCCGCACGTGTCAGCGATGAAGCAGCAAGGTCCACATCCTCGTCATCCTTCACCTCGTCCTCCCGCACCTCCTCCTCCACCACCTTATACTTCCCTTTACCCTTGCGGTTTTCTCCCAACGAAGGCTTCATGAATGATAACATATCTTGGACCGTCGCCTCCAAATGGGATAGCTTCACGTCATGCGAGTTCACCGTTTGATCCAACCCGATGTCGCTAGTCTCCAATCCAATGATCTTAGATTTGGCCACCCGCGAGCTCAGCCCCCTTGTCCTCCCCTTGCGATCAGAGCCAAGAACTTGGCTAAGTGAATCTGTGGACAAAGATGCCTTGTCATTATCAGACTGCGACTCATGCACTTCTTTAAGCTTTGCCTGAAATGACAAAAAGCATATGATTAGTAAAATAAGTAAATTAAAAAATTATAACGTAATTAACAAAAAGTAAACTGTCGAATTACCTACAATCGTTGTCGCGACGCTCGGGGACACCTTCTTGTCCTTCCCTTTCTTCTTTCGAAGAGCCACATAAGTATCGAGCCTATGTGGACTACCCATAGGGCCACTCCCTATCCCCTAAAATAAAATAAAGTAAAATTAGTATCGGCCCCACAAAGTAAAATAATGCAGAACAATATATTTCTGTAGTTATAGAAAAATTAAATCTTACCATCATCCTATGCTCCACCTCAGCGTAAGACATCCGGCCAAAGTAGTGCACGTCCATCTTTTTTTCCCGATTTTCCCTCCCTGATTGGCGAGATGCCAATTATCGCTCCCCGATCTCATTGTCAACGAACTATTAGCATTTTGTCAATGAGATCGGCTCCTGCGGGACGGATTCATGCATTCGGATAACGGACTCTCGTGTCTTCCCAAAGTACCAGGTCCACATATTTTTCTTCCACATCTTGTGTTTCTCCCTCAACTGCTCCAAGGCGGAATCTCGTAGCTTTGGATCCAGGCTTAATTGTTCCTGTCCAACAAATACAATGTTAGTTGCGAATAAATATAAAATGAAATTGAAATTGAAATATTCGTATAAATATAAATATAAATATAAATACATTACCTATAAAGCCACCCAAACAGCTAACTTGAGCTCATATGGAACCTCCTTCCAACTAATGTACCCCGGGCCGATGATCGTCTTTACCAGCTCGAGGGATCTCGCTAATAGCTCCGACTTGTTCTCGATGGCCATCCCCAATTTGCCAGATTTGGGGAGCCTAGGGACCAAGGAGCCCTTGTCGCCTCCGCTACCACCGAGCCCAAATGACATCATCATAACCAGCATCATCATCCTCGCCTTAATACCTGAAGGAGACATTTGTTGTAAAAAAATGTTATTAGTACAAATCAAAATGAATCAGAAGAAGACATGCAAATATGTACAATTACTACAAATAGAAATGAATTGTTATTGTTAAACACCTCAATTCTGGATTCCAGAACAACAACATCTAGCTCATAATATGTACAATTACTAAAAATCTGAGACACACGCACACTACACAAGAGTGAAAATGATAAAGTGCCAATCAATTAAAAGCATTAAAAATGGATGTTTCGGTACAAATTCGAATATTTATTACAAATTGAAAAATTGTTTAAAATTCGGGTTATCATAAAAAATGGATTGATATTCGGTAGGAGCAGCCAAGTCATCCACACTACTATTTAGATGCTTTGGCGCGTGTTGGACAATTGACCACGGCTCGTTGTTTATATACTCCAAGTAAAATACTTGGTTAACCTTTCTAAATGCATAAGCAAACGGCTCATCGCTCACATGGTCGTTGCTCTTCAACTTAGACAAGTCAACCATGATCAAATTGGTGACAGGATCAACTTTACAAGCATTTTTATCCTCAACTCTTACCCAGTCACAGTAAAATACAACCTCTTTGAAGCTTATATAATCCAATTCAAATATATTTCGGATTATACCATAGTAAGTCATTTCAGCTTCAACGAGGTTTTTATCTTTTGCGCTCGCTCGAAAGAAAGTAAGACTCTTTTATGAAATGCCCGAGTTCTGTATATTTGTACTTTCCTCGTACACTTTAGTGTCGAAAATGTAATCGTTCAATTGTTACTTTTTGTACTCTTGTGCCACGAACAAGGGTCCAGTGGCTAGACGAGCAAGCCTTGATGTCGCATCACCCATCTTTAAGAGCTGAGAATATAGATAATTTAATTATATTATTTGTAAAATTTGAGTGTAATGTAACGTTATATAACTACCATTTTCAGTAAAATTCTTTTCTTCATGCATCACATCCAATACATGGTGCACCGGGGTATTCTTCCAATAAGGCAAGTCAAATAAAATTGACCTCCTAAACCACGCCTTTCTTGTCTCAGTTTCATTCCCAGTTGGGGTCTTCTTATGATTGAAATTCTTAAATTTGATATTCTTACCTGGCATATTAGGGACACATTTAGAAGATTTACTTTAATTTCTGAACCTAAAAGTTATCTCGGCGGTAGCCTATGTTCAACCCCGCCCAATAAAAAATTGGAACCTTTCTCACATCTGAAATTATGAGCCGGGGGTAAAAACCTCCTATGGAAATGGTATACTTTTTTTTAGCTAAAGGATAGATGAAGAGATCCAATTTCCTCTCCATAAATAGGAGACCCCAAATAACATTGTACTACACAACCGGATAATGTCCCATAAGCTGGAAAATCATGAATTAACCACATCAACATAGCTTCAGCGTAAACTCTTCTTTTCTAAAAGAGTCAAATGATTTCACACCCTCTTCCCATAACTCATTTAATTCTTCTACCAAAGGAGCCAGGTAGACATCAATGTCATCACTTGGTGCCTTTAGCCCAGGTATCAACAAAGCCATCATCGAAAATTCAGGTCTCATACACGGTGAAGGGGGGAGGTTGAGTGGGGCTAGGATCACTTTCCATACATTCTGATTGGTGCTTATATTTCCAAATGGATTGAAACAATCTATTCATATAGCCAAACGAATGTTGCGCTATTCTCGAGAAAAATTGGGATACTCACAATTCATCCTCCTCGAGGCTGTAGAATCAATAGGATGACGCATGATATTACCCCTAACTTCTGCCCTCGCATGCCAAGTCATTGCCTCCGCTATCTATGGTACTGTGAGAAATTGCTTTAATTTAGGCCCAACGGGAAAATATTTCAACACTTTTTGAGGCACTTTTGATCTTGTGCCTTCCTTACTAGTAGATCATACATATCTAGGTTCATCGCATACCGGACAACGATCGAGATTTTCATACTCCTTTTGGTATAGTATGCAGTCATACACACAAGCATGAATTTATTTATACTTCATTCCCAGACCTTTCAAACTGTTCTTCATAATAGGATAGCTATTTGGAAGCATATTCTCCTTGGGTAGTAAGCCCTTCTTGCCAGATAAATCGTACCGCATCTTCAAACTGTGCAAACCAACCATGGCATGTAAAGTTGTTTGATCTTTCTCATAGCTAGAGTATAACGGTTGGGTCGCCTTAAATTTAAAACTTTGTTAGTCATTGTCAAGGTTTATCGTGATATCTTCACGAGCACTTGAACCTTGTACATCATCAGTAACTTCATTCTCCTCTGCTTCAAAAACTCCATACGCATCATCAACTAAATCCTCTAACATATTATGATCTACGTCGTTCCCTTCTACATCTATCCTACTTGTTGAAGGTTGGTCGGGGACAAAATGAACTTTCAATTCACCGTGAAAACTCCAAAATTGATAACTATCTTGCATACCCGATCTTAACAAATGTAGTTTAACTGTTTTCCACTCAAACACCTTACATTCTTACACCTAGCACACGGACACGAAAACTCTTCATCATTATGACATCTCTTTGCGCATTTCACAAATTCATTAGCACCTCTGCGAAACACATCCCCATTCTATTTGTCTCACCCATCCACTCTTTGTATTTTGAATATCCCATCATAGCTAGCACAACTAATCACCTATTAAAGGTAAGAAGCGTATATTCATGGATTAGTATAAACAAAACTTAGATTTATAGTATGTTTCATTTAATTATGTCTTATTTATATTCAATTTTTAAATTTCAAATTAAATTTATAATAGAAATTTCGATTTCCTCTATCTCCTCTAAAGGGTGAGTGGTCCTATCCCATTCAAGACTGCATTTTTCTGTAATATACTTAACAGCTCATGCACATTGTTACGATTTGAGAAAAATTCGGAAGCATATCTACGTAGTTCTCCAAGTACACGACATAGATTGGAAAGTGTGAGTGTTATTTCAATTGATCAATTGAAATAACAGCCACACTTGTCAATCTAGTATGTACCCAGAGAACATTAGGATACGACTGCATAACTTCCTCCAAAAGTAACAACTTTAAGCCACTAAGAATATTATTATACATAAATTATGCAGTCCCAAACTTTCCAAATGGGACAATTCGAGAGATCACATTACAGGGGTAATGACTCTCGAACGGGTCTAAGGGCTATTGAATGCATACGCATAAGAACTAGAAGGCTAGTATCTATGCACACTATATGTAATTTGTAGTATGTTTCATTTAATTATCATACTATATATATATTGTTCGTTATACAAAGTAATTTTCAAAAAAAGTTGAAAAATCCCACCTCTATATGGACAATAATCCAGTGTTCATGCCACTTTTAAAATTAACCAACCCGACATCGATTCAATATAATCCAACCGCAATGTCAACAACAAATGTGTATCCCACACTCCTTCTAATTCATCTACTCAATTAGTTATTTTCATCAATTAAACTAACAATTAAAGCATACAATTATTAATTTACTAATTTACAATGAGGGGCAATCCTACTTTCATATATTAATTTACTAAAAAAATTAATAATCAATCAATTCGTTTACAAGGGACATTGCTTGCATATCCCCTCCCCCCTCCCCCCCCCCCCCCCACACGCATGCAGCCCCACCCCCCGTCACACCCCCCGTATCATTTCCCTATCTCGTACATACGCACAAACACGCACAATTCACACACATATACACACACGGGCACATACATACACACACGCAACCCCCTACCCCCCATCCCCTATCCCCCATCCCTTCCCCCTCCCCGCCCCACCCTTCCACAGCCCTTCCCCTACCACACACACACATAAACAACCCACCCCCACCACACACACACACTGCCCCCCCCCCACACACACACAGCCCCACCCCCCACCCCTTCCCCCACCACCACACACACACACACATACACACACACACGCATATATATACACAAAAACAAATGCACATATATACACACGCACATATATAAATGGAAGAGAGGGAGAGAGAGAGAGAGAGAGAGAGAGAGAGAGAGAGAGAGAGAGAGAGAGAGAGAGAGACTAACCTAAAAGTAGAGAGAGAGAGGGAGAGCAGCGCGGTAGAGAGAGAGAGAGAGAAATTGGAGGGAAATAAATCAGTGAGGAAAAAAGAAGGGGAAAGGGTTTTTTGCTGACAGAATTATCACGGTCATTGACTGTGACAACTTTATAGGCTTGTCACGGACTTGTCACGATCAATGACCGTGACAAAAACACATTTTTTTTGTCACGGTCAATGACCGTGACAAGGCTAACCGTTGAAAGGGTGTCAATTTTCCCATTTTGTTGTAATGTATGGTTAGGTAGAGGAGCAAAGGGAGACCAGGTCATGGTGGCATGAGTACCGGAGCTTGAGTCAGGTATTGTTTGATTCGATCGAAGGATTCTTGGTAGGCCTCGTTCCAAACCTTAGTTGAATACTTTCGAAGGAGTTTGAAAATAGGTTCGCAGATGGAAGTTAACTGGCTGATGAACCGGCTGATGTATTGCAATTTTCCAAGGAAACCTCGAAATTCTTTCTCTGTTCGGGGAGGTGGCATCTCAAGTACGGCTTTCATCTTGGCGGGATCTGATTCTATCCCTTTCTCACTGACCATGAATCCCAAGAGTTTTCCCTTTGTAATGCCGAAGACGTATTTCTGTGGATTGAGTCTCATCTTATACTTTCGCAGTCGTTTGAAGAACCTCAAAGCTATCATCAGCAAGATGATCGAAAGCTCCCTCGCATGGTTGTAGCAGCCCTCTAATAGGTAGCCCCAGCATTGTTGAGACCAAATGGCATGAAAGTGTAGCAAAAGGTTCCCCATGGGGTGATGAACACGGTCTTTTCTTGGTGATCTGGGTGCATTTTAATTTGGTTGTATCCGACAAAACCGTCGACGAATGACTCAAGACCATGACTGACAGTGTTGTCCACGATCATGTCGATATTGGGTAGCGGATAATCATCCTTTGGAGAGGCTTTGTTCAAGTCTCGGTAGCCGACACACATCCGAACCTTCCCTCCAGATTTCGACACAAGCACTATGTTGACCAACCATATGGGATATTCGATCACACGAATGAAGCCTATCTTCAACTGTTTGACCACCTCTTCTTTGACTTTGAGAGACCATTCGCTGCGGAGCTTTCTCAACTTTTGTTTAACCGACTTGTAATCTGGAAGAGTGGGGATCTCATGCTGAGAAATTTCGGGATCAATGCCGGGCATATCATCATAGGACCACGCGAGAACATCCATAAATTCCTTTAGCAATTCTTCGAGTTGTGCACACTCATGCTCGTCAAAGGTAGACCCTATCCTAATCTCGCGCTGTTGGCTACTAGAACCGAGGCTAATAATAATAGTCTCTTCTTCATTAACTTGAACGCGGTTACGTTGTTTATTATTAACCTTATTTAGATCAGTTAAGACTTATTCATTTGAAAAATCATCATCATCAAAAGTTTGATTAGAATCTAAACAATTAATGTAAGGCACAACAAGATACTCAAAATCTTCGTTTATTTTATTGATAGGAAAAAATAGAATTGAGAACCTCATCAAAGGAGGTATCGATTACATTTGAGCAAGGATAGACAACAGAAGAAGAAATAGGGTAAACATTGGGATTAGGGGGGATTTCAATAGGTATAACTGGCGCAGCATGCCAGTTGAGGAGAGGTGTATCAGCAACTTTAATCAGGTGGGATGGATCCAGTGATGTAGTGCTTGAGTGAACCATGCAAAGTGTCAGCCCCAGTGTTTGTAAGTTGAATGAGTCCTCGAAGTCACTTTCCTCAGAATCTTTGGTATTTTTAATGAGAGATTGTACACGGTGTTAAACTTTCGGCCCATGGGTAGCTGTCTTGGAAAACGATCTTCATTCCAGGCTTCATCTTCTTATCTGTATGGTCATACAATGGTTCCGGAAAGCCTCAAAAGGGGAAGTCTTCACCCTCTTTGATGAATAATCCATTCAAGGAGTCACTTGGGATAGTCTGGATGCAGTCTAGTCTCCTCTTTGGTCAAGACTGGCGGATCATTCTGAGCTCTTATTCTGATGGTTGATACCCCAAACCACAAGGAGGGAAAGCTTTCTTCAGTTCAATAGGCTCAAGTATCCCTTGCTATCTTTATCCTAGCCTCAGTCCGGGCATGAAGTGCATGTTTCTGAACATCTGAATCACATTGATGTTGCCATAAGGGTCGTATTCTGGACAAACCCTTTCTTTGAAATCGCCCCTGCCGGGAGTAGGAGTGGCTCAACTCAGAATCCTGATAGGCGCATATCATTTGACCCATGATGTATCTCAAGGATCGGAGTGTTGTTACTTTCACCCATGGCATTATTGTCATCGCCCAAAATGGTGATGACTCGTCCGTTGGTGAAGAATTTTGTGAAGAAGACACACCCTTGATACTGTGGAGCCAAGGTCTTCTTAGCAATAAGTTAAAACAAACTGGGATGTCAATAACTTGGAATTTGACGATAGGGTTTATAGGGCCAGACCCTATTACAAGCTTTATGTATCCCATCACCTCCCGAGGGTATTATCGTAGGCACGTATAGCATCGAAGGTTGGAGCGAGGTCACTTTCTTTCAGTCCTAAGAATCTGAAGGTTCTTAGTGGACAAACATTCAAGGCGGATCCATTATCAATAAGAGGGAGTGGTACGACCTTCTCCATAACTTCGACGGAGATGTTGAGTGCATGATTGTGGTTTGTCCCAATTCTAGGGATTTCTTCTTCGTAAAAGGATATCATTCAGGTGGAGGTCAGGGATCCGACCAAATTTACCACTTCTTTTGGTGTGGTAGAGGGAGGAACTGTGGGTCCATTTAGCAACTTGATCAAATCATCTCTGTGCAGCTGAGAAGAGATGAAAATCCCTGATAGAGTGATGTTAGCTTGAGTTTTCTTCAGTTGATCGAGGATCTTGCTCTCCTCGATGGTCATTTCTGGCATAGGAAAGTTTTCAATGCCCTTCCCTTTGTCATTAGCTGGTAATGAGATTGGGATCTGGTAACGCCTCCCTGATCTGGTCATGTGATTTACTAAAGAAGGGAAGAACATAAATCCCATTTCCTCGTCAATCTTGGGTTGTTCTGCCACCTTATTTATTTCTCCGAGGAGTTCTTCAAATGATACCCACACATTTTGGCTACACGGCCAGTTTTCTCTGAATCTTGCTCTTCATTCGAATCTTTGAACTCTTCCCCCTATCCGGTGGAAATAATTCTTTCTTTCCATGTAAAGCCAATGCATTCCACAAATTTAATGGCTTCTTCATACAGGTCTTCCCATTCTTTGGGGATGTGTAAGGGTGAGGGGACCAGGTGTCCTCGTAATTTCAGAGTAATAAATAACTCGGTTATACTGCCTGAATAATTTATCCATAATTTGGAAGACATTATCCAAGCTGACTTCATCGGTCGGTACCTCCCAACGGTCTGATTCTCGGGCCCATTTTCTTGCTTCTAAGAACAGGGTGCTAAACCTCTGGCAATCAATGATCATCCGTGAGGGAAATTTCAACTCGAACTCTAGGAGTTGGTTTAATACTTATGATAATTCCATACCTCTATTTTCAAAATGGGTACGAACAACAATGCATGCTCTGGTAAGGAGTGACAACGCCTGATCAGCGAGGCTAGTAGGGTGTAGGAGGAAATTTGGGCATATTTGGAGAGGTTTGGGAGAGTGTATGGGTGAGATTTGAGTTGAGGGATCAAATTATGGGTTTTCTTCTAAGAAGATGGCATTGGCATGAATTGGGAGTGGGTTGTGAGTAGTGTTTGGCTTAGGATTGGCTAATGGGGCAATGGTACCCCGGTCAATTAGACCTTGGATTACATTTCCAAGGTGAAAGCATTGGTTGGTGGTATGGACAACAGTTTGGTGAAAGGCGCAATGAGCGTATGCCTTGAAGTTTCTTGGGAGTGGATCTGGCAAAGGAAGGGGATCCAAGGGTTTAATAAGGTTTTGGCTTAATAGGGCCTAGTAAACTTTGGAGAGGGGAGCATGGAGCTCAGTGTATTCCTTTCGAATTAGGATAAGGCGGATTTCTGGTGACTATGAAGTGGTTGGTTGAGAGATGTTATTGATGGTTGAGACTGTGGAACCGGCAGGTTTGTCATATTTTCTAGGGGTGAACTATCCAGGCACCTTTGTTAGTTCAATTTGTGTTTTAGCAAGACCTTCCTCGATCTCTACTCCTGCTTCTTTGAGAGCCCGGAAGTGGGGATAATATTGTCCTCCCATGGTTGCTCGAACATGGGGCAAGAAGTTCTTCTTCACTATACTGACTTATTCTTCCTCGGAAGGCTGATTGGTCATGGTAGCTACTTTTTCCCTCCATCCGGCTATGAAGTTACTGACTGATTCCACAGAGTTCTATTTGAGCATCTCTAAATCACGGTGGATGACCTCAAGCTCTTTGTTGTACTTGTAATGTGACATGAATTCTTGAGCCACATCCTCCCAGCTACGGATTCTAGACTCTTAGAGAGACAAAAACCATCGGAGGGCATTATCCTTCAAAGTTTTCTGAAACATTTGGTCCATCACTTCTTCAGAAGCCCCTAGTAGATTCATGGAACAGTGATAACTATGGAGATGAACAATCGGGGGGCCACTTCCTGCGAATTTCTCGATATTTGGCATCTTGAACTTCTTAGGTAGCCTCACTTTAGGATTAGGAGACATGTGGGCGTAGTCCATATAATTCCCAGAGATTCTGACTTGGTCAAACTTTTTAGTGAGCATCTTGAGGTATTCTTTGACCTTGTTTAAATATTCCTCTTTCGGATCAATGATCATAGGCAAGTTGGCCCCATGTTAGGCAAGGTTCGGCATCGAAAGCTGGTCAGGCGGCGGCCCATTAGCAGGAGGGGCACGTGGAGCATGCTGATATTCTTAGAGAACCCACATAGGCTCGGGTGGACCCATAGCATGAGGGAATAGGGCCTCAGGATCTTGAGGAATGGGAACCTGGTTTCGTTGCATCTCTCGGACCTCAGTTTGGAGGTTATCAATCTTGGACACGAGCTGAGCTAGGACTTTCGTCAGATCTGACTGCACAACGGGTACTTGATCTGTGTTCTCCATAGGAAGCGAATGGATTTTATAATGGAAAGAAGTATCAGGGGAACGAACAAAACTCCGAGGTGATTTGACTGAAGACCGAAGCCAATAAGGAGCGAGGCCAAGGGCATGCGATCGATTTGAGAAGGTGAGAAATGGGATTTATTTTTGGGAAAAAGAATGAAATTTTTTTTGACATTTTTTTTTCTTTTTGAGATTGAAAGACAAAATATTTTTGTCTTTTTGATAAAGAGAGGAGATTTTTTTTTGGATTTCTGATAAAGAAGGAGAAATTTTTTTTTAGACGGTCTAAGCATGATTATTATGATTATTATGTTCTCACTTGTATTAAATTCTCCTAAATGAAAAATGAAATTCCAGACGGAACCCGAGCCTGGAAAAATTGGGTTTGTACCATCTACAAAACTACGGCTGGACTTGTGACCAGGCTCACGGATAGGGTCCCGTTTTAAAAATGCATGAAAATTTGGGCGGCAGGCCGACCCGGAATTTCGGCAGAGTTTTGGGTTGAAACCGACAATCTTATATGTGTGTCATAGGCTTGACACTTATATGCAGGTATGCAGTTGGTTGGGTGAATCGAAAAGGGTTCCCCCCCTTTGGCGTGACTTCCATGATATACATCTTGCTCTTGCGAACAACCGATACGAGTGGACAAGCCATTTGATATACCTGAGTGTACATGAACTGCCTCACTATATACCTAGTGGTGACGGTACATGTGAGAGTGAATTCGATATACTCGGCATACGTGAACGAGATCCCTGCGATATACCTCCCGTCATAACTTCAGTCAAGCGGTACGATGCGGGGGAACCGTTCGATATCGTTGAAGGTACTTGTCTAATGGAAGGTGAGAGTCATATCTCTTAGGCTAACTGCGCCCTGCCAGACCAGTGCCCATCACGAAGTGACCCTCGAGTTGTAGGGTAGAAATTGGTCAATAACAATGCTCTTTGGTGATGTCATGTGAATCATGCATGATCCTCTTATTAGTATCTTATGATGAGAGTGCCTTGCTTGATCATGCCCAACGGGGAGGAAAGTATGAGTACCAATGGTATACCAAGTATGGGTGATGCGTGAAACATGAGGATATATGTGATCCTAGGTGCACGTGGTGTGAGGTGTACATGGAGAATATTCTACAAGTGTGTAAATAGAAGCATAAGCATGTGGTACACATGAATAGTAAAGGGGAACATGTAAATAGGGGGATATATAAGGAAATAAAACACCCATGTAAATAGATTCTAGCCCTCAAAATAAAAATTTCCCCAGCGGAGTCGCCACTGTGTCCATCCTCGATCCTCACGGCGGACCGTTAGAGTGAGGATCCTAGGTCCCGCGCGTCCCTCTCGTGAGCTCTTCGATCGACATCGTTGATGAGGTGAAAGATGTAGAGAGATAGGGTCGCCAGTCTATTTTACTCAAAACAGACAAAAGAAAGGGATCCATCCCGAAGGACAGCATCTGAAGACATACTGATACCTACGAAACCAAAATGATTCGAACGGGTCCAGAGGCTAAGTTACGAAATGGGAAGGTGTTAGGCACCCATTCCGCCATTACGGTCTCTCATAGGTTTTTGCTATTTTCCTTTATTTTCCCCGTGATATGTGTGCATGTGTATATATGGTGGAGATAGGAATCCTCGGCTTGTATAATGGGAGAGATAAAGCGAGTCATCCGTAGGAAGGTTCATAGAAATAATATTAGAAAATAGGATTTACACGATAATCCTTGCGTTGATCGTTATAATGGAACGACAACGTATGTGGAATAATACGCCACTAAGATCAAATATATATATATATATATATATATATATATATATATATGTGTGTGTGTGTGTGTGTGTGTGTGTGTGTGTGTGTGTGTAATCTAAGAGAGTTGAGTTTAGAGAAAATAAAAAATGAGAGAAAAAGTGAGAATAGGACTCGAGTCTCGAGTTTTACACCGAGACGCCTACGTAGCCTATAGAGGCATCAAAGTCCACGTAGTTCGCATGCAAAACGAGGGGTGGGGTTTATCCCATAAACCCAATCAGGGACTTCTCTTATTTGTGTGAGTGTGAGTGTGTGTGTATGTCTGTAAAAAGGTGTTTTAGTTGTGAGAAAAGTGTAAGAAAAGTGTGAGAATTCCCGTTTGGAATTTATGAGCAAACCCTCTTTTTCTTGTTTTTTGGTTTTTGTATGAAATAAGAGATGTGCAATAATACTAAATAAAAATTATATTAGGATATGTGAGATGAGAGAATAAAAGTGCTAAGTGATGAAACAAGTTAATGCGAATTTAAGGAGAGAATTGAGAAAATTGGACCTTCTTGAAGATATTGAGCTTGATCTTGTGTGTTGGAGATCAACCCTTGCACTTGGATGATGATAGAGGGTAATGAATTCACCAATTTTGATGAAAAGGATGATAAAAATGAAGGTTGGAAAGGGATTGGGATGTGGAAATCACGCTGACTTCGAGAGAGATTTTTTGGATTTGCTGAGAATGATGTTTATCAGATCTGGGATATTCTTGCAATGAGGTCAAGAAATCCTTTTTATAGGCCTAGTGCATTATCGATCGGAATAGTCTTGGTCCTACCAATCGGCAGGTGCGTTTAGGCACACTGTCGATAGGCAGGGTCTGGGACCTGCCGTTTGACAGGGTCCTTCAGGCCTTTTTGGAAAATCGATCGCTGAGTGAAAACCGTTGATCCGAATCTTTCACGGGGCAGACTATTAGAAAGGTAGTTTAGGGACCTTCGAAAGTCCTTTTGACTTCTCCCGAGTTCGGGAGTTGACTTTGGGCCAAAGTGGCTCGAAAGCGCTCGTTAGTCCTTTGGACTGGAAAACTTTGGACGTAAACGGATTGTTCGTCCGCATGGTAAGTCAGAATCATGCACGGGGAGGACCGTTATAAAGGGGTTTCAATCCCCTTTAAAGATTCATTCAGTCTTGATCGATCTAAAGAGTTTGACTTTTGGTCAAACAGAGCCTGGGAGTGTCCGATGGCCTCTAGGTCGGTATTCGGGGTATGACTTGGGTTTGCAGTGATGAAAGGAGGTGCTGGGGACCTAAGGAGAGTTTAGGGGGTAATAGAATGGGGTGTATACACTCTCTTTTATCATTTCTTCCCATTTCTAACTATACGCGCCATTAACATGGGTTTAACACTAGATGTCATCAAGAGTTAGCAATACATCAATTTGTAAACTCAAAATCAATTTTCCCAAATTTATTTCAAGGGCTTAAACCCAAAAATCGTATGGTTTACCAACTATAATATGAGATACACAAACTCCATTGAATAAAGCAAGTAAATAGTTGCCTCGTTGATTAAATTCGATGACCTCGAGTCGAATCCCGCGGAGTTTGGCCCAGAATCCCCTTCCTCTTTCTCTTTTCCTTCTTCATTTCTTTCCTTCTTCTTTTCTATCTTTTCTATCTTTTCTGTCCTCTCTCTCTCTCTCTCTCTCTCTCTCTCGCTCGTGCCTGATAAGAAAGAACTAAGGGTTATCCCTTATAAAACCCAATTTTGACTCGTATACTCAAATGCGAGTCCCTACTAGTCCAAAAGTCTCCGAAATCTAAACACAATCCCTGGATACTCTATTTTGACTATCTCGGCCATTCTGAAACCAACCGTGCACTCAAAAAGTCCATCCGAGTTACTTAACTAAAATTCACTAGTCAGACCCGACGCATCTCAACACGCATTTTCTACGACATAAATTATCACTCGTCACTTAACCCAACTGCGACATGACATAAAAATATCCCGACTCATTTACTTAGTCCCCAAAGTAAATGTAACACACATTGGTAATTATCTAACACTTAATAAATCCTAAAACTACTATTCACCATAATTCCTCTAATTACAAAATTACGCCCACTTATAAAATTTAAATATCTATAAAAGTACGGGGTATTACATACTCCCCCTTACAGAGGATTTTCGTCCCCAAAATTTGGATACGACCTATACCCAGAAGTCGGATGGTGCTAAGGCTATGGTATTCTACCATATACTTATTCACGGTACCCACCTATCTCAAGGCTTATACTCTAACGCACTTGCTTAAAAAAAAGCTTAACTAAATCTCTACATGCTAAAACACTACCTCGATATAAGATTAACTCTAACAACGACAAATCGCACCTAGTGCTTTTATAATCGCATATAAAGAAAGCAAGCCTATAATCATTGCTCTAACATATTGATCCCATCGAAAAGCCGCCACTCTAAGCGTTCATTCATCTACATTATAACTTAGAATTCCCCCCAAAAGGAAAACTACACTAGCTCTTGACTACCCCCGTCATCCTTACATCTTATCTCAGGTGTGCTAACTCTTGTTACACCTATATAATTGGATTATTTCATACCTCATACTACGTTCCATCCAACACATTCCAATTCCATTTATAACTACCCCAAAGCATACTCTTTAGCTTTATATATTACGCCCCCCTATATATTGGACGAGATATATAAAATCAACTTACCAAGGTGCGTACACACCCTATAACCCGTGCATATCAGCACAACTACTACAAACATCACTTCTCGGCCTGGTTTTAACACTTGGGTACTCTCAACCCATCTTACTCGAGATTCAATTCTTCCTATACCTGGAAATTTAATTCTTCTCAAGGTTAACCCATAAATCTTCTCGTGGTTAACTCACTACAATTTCCCTATATCAACGCCACTGGCCCCACTGGCCTTACTTTGTGGTAACCCTAAGATTAATGTGTTTTCTTGTACATGTAAATGAGTACTTTACTAACTATATTCATAGCGGCCAAGACCTTTCCTAACTCCTGACATTAGATCGATTTCATGCATGGGATGTCTCATAAAGTGAAATCCAAATAAGGAACCCTCCCATTACACTACTACCTCGTATCACTGGTCATCAAGATATAACGGCCTAAGGCACACAATCGGGACTTCCAAAATCCTATCTCATAACCATACTAACACACTTCTACCTCTATGTCCTTCCATTTCGGCAAAATGGAAAGTCTAACTAATCGGGGAGCTTATACTCTACATAAGTGTTACGATCATCACATACAAACATGTTACCTCAGAATTAGCTTCCTAATCATGACATGGCTATAAGCCTCAAATTAATTCCCTTAACCTTACGTCATCCATTTACTTACATTGTGAGAAACATTTTAGTGCGTTTCCACAGTACTTCCGTCTCCATATGCCCCTAATCATCACATGACTCTCAACTTATAGTGTTTTCTCCACACTGGATAATCTATCATCAAAACCAACATCCTAGCATCCATTAACATCTCTCCACTTCCAACGTCGTTAAAGTTCATACGTGGAGTGTCTCACAAGTGAAATCCAAACAAGGAACTCCTCTGATACACTACCACTTAACTTTATTGGTCGTGGAGATCTGTTATCTTAACACATGCAATCGAGATATTCCTATCCCATCCACCAACAAAATGTGGTCAGAACTCCTACTTCTGTCAAGGAGCCATACCACAAGCGCTTGTACTAACACTAAGTCCTTTGCGTGAACAACAACGAGCTTAAACTCACAACTTAACTATAAATCTTGCATACCTTAAATCATATATATAAGGTCCCCATTCACTAAAATCATGATAATGAAATATCTACTCATCGAAGTTCCCCAGGTGAGATATCGTAAAACAACCAGTTCCACCCTAGAACCGTGGATATGATAGCCTTGCAATCATTAGGCTAATATCTCTTCGATAATAAAAGAACATATTATACTCAGAATAGTACTATACTCATATAAAACACACAAAACGAGCAGTGCCAACCAAGTATAAGATCAAAATACCAACACCCACTTCCACAACGAATGAAGAAAAATGGAACCCCGCTATCGCGAAAAAACATATAGATATACCCTCTATAATATTATCAATACTACCAATAAACTCGAATCACACATACGAATCTAGGGCTAATAAAATACTGTGACTCAATCTTGCCACACAAAATATACCTTCTTCAACCAAGGTGAAACTCATAATAACAACTTTGCCAATCACCCTGACTGGTCTAAATGGTTCCCAGACGTAGTACACTTGTCTTAACCGAACCAAAAACTAATTTAATCAATGCCCCATATGGTCACCCTAATCTTGTCCTTTAACTCATATCGGTCAAGATCAAAGCTTGTGGTTGTACGCTCCACATCACCATATTCCCCATTTCTGGCCATTTTGACCATATTAAGGTTATCGATATCTTGGACTTTATAGCCTCGATCCTAAAAATCACCCTCATAGTTCCCTTAGCTCTTTCGACTAAAAGGAAACACACTATCGACCTCAACGGCTTTGTTTTAATGAATCCCCGGGAGGAGTTACACATGTGGGGTATCATGAACACAAACAATTCTAGTCTTTATCCTGGGACTTAATTCTTCATCTCATCCAGCTCCTGTCTCATGGAAGCATTAACATTCCCAGTATAAGAGGCACGAAACTACCATCATATACACAAGAAATTCGGGTAAAATATCTATAAGTGTTAGAAACACTTACTAGTGAGCCTATCATTCCATTAAAGGACTCTCTCTTCATTGTACCTACCTCATCAGGTACAAAGTTCACTTCATCCTATAACTCTTTGTTCATTATCGGCCCCTGATCGATCCTCATGTGAGAAATTCAGAAACTGCATTCTCTTCATTTATGATAAATTGAAGGAACTCACGGTTAAATCCATTCGTAAGATTTATTTATGAGAAAAACATTCTTCTCCCCCAAATATGGTGACCACCATTCCCACCATTCCAACATTGCTCCAACGAGTGAAAACTTTTTACTCAAATTTTCACATCTGGGTATTTTTATACCCTGGTCTAAAACAGAGCTTCTGAGACTTCTACTTCCATTGGATAACGCTACACTTCCTTCTCATAACTTAAAATTCAATGTATGGTCCTTATCAAAGACCTTTCAGACTTTTTTCCCAATTTAACTTCATTGGGTAATTCACGTTAACATTACTCTCTACTATAGAGGTGCGTGGATAAATATAACTATTATATTCAAGTAATCATTGCAGCAATACATGGAAATTCCACAAAGGGAGTGACGTCAACTGCCCTCATTCCCAACTCCAACTAACAGCTCCAACAAAGCTCTGCCTCCTACTGCCCTCATAATGGCCCTTCCTAGTCGCCCTTCATCAATCTGCACACGAATCTCATACGAGCGTGCAAAATATTTAATATAATCTTATATAATATCAGGAGAACAAAATATCACAATAGGAATGAACAATACTAAAGATAAGGCTTTATATCAAATAGAAAGCAATGTTGAAAGTGTAGTACATCCGCACAGACTCCTAAGGACACTAGAACCTGATGCTCAGATACCATCTGTGGCACCCCACCTAGTAAAATACCGGGTGATCAATCCTATACCAGATTAAAACAGGAATCTCATATGGTCCATTCTCAGCATCACTGTCGAAAACCAATTTAATTACTAATAACTTATTAAGCTGGCGTTAAAATTTTATTTAACTAATCTTTTTAACCAAACCAACCAAGGAAACAATCACAACAATTTATATACATCGAACCGAAATGAAATAAAATAGCATACAACCAACTCAAAATGTTGCAAACTAAAATGCGGTAAAAGAATAAATGAATACAGCTGGGCCATCAGCCCGAATGTTTTTATAGTACCTCCTATCTAGATTATATGAATAGAAGCATAAAAAATAAACCTGCTTGCATCCACATCTGCTGCAGTAAACATCTGACTCAAAAGAATCATCATCCAGGCATCCCTGTGTCTGGATACCTAATATATATACATATATAGCAAGAGAGGGAAAATAGAGAAATGGGTCAGAGCCCGGGTTTTGAAAATATTTAGCAAGTGCATCAAATGCTACCTTTTTAAAATAAGAAATCTCTTATATTTAAATTGGTATCACACTCTTATGAGATACACCTCGCCCCTCCTCTAATAGTGCACACCTATCGCATACATTTTAAACAATCCAGTTAAGCTACCCTGCCTAACTAATCCTTTTCACCCATCCTCTAAGTCCTCATAACTATCACCTACCCTGCGTGATATAATATATGGTATACCGTAAGCTATCACCTAAGCTTTAGTTGGTATGATCATCAATGTGATATATATATATATATATATATATATATATATATATATATATATATATATATATATATATATATATATATATATATACCGTTCATTTTTCGAAACTTTCACTAGTTTTAAAAAATACCCTTTTCACTTTAGTATATAAAATGTCGTATCTATAATTATCATTTAATATACGACTCACATTTGTATTAATCCGGATATAAATCTCCCGAAAGAGGAATAAACTTTTATTCATTTTACACTTTACACAAGTCTAAGTTATATGATATCTCATCTTCATATACGAGCAATATACTAAATGCAACAAGTATGTTTATACCTATATTACAATCATAAGTATAATAGCCATCCCACCAAGCTATAACTCGAGGATGAAGTCTCAAAATGCTATCATCATCTGGGTATGCTCAACTTAACCCAGGTACCAAGTCAGACTTACTCATGATCATGGTAAAAATACTAAATGGTGGAGGTGGTCATATTCCCCTTGAAAGTGGAATCATTATGATACACATATGCGGGACGATATGACATGGGGATATATGATTAGGGGTGAAAAGCGGCCCGTGTAAGTACGTCGATCTTTGTTTTAGTTTCACCGTGTTAATACAAAAACCTAAGTTACGACTACACTCAACTGGTAAGTACAGCGGTAAGTCGGGTATCGAATCCACAGAGAATGTTTGATAGATCGTAACAGATTATTAATCCGGGAATAAAAGTGTAAAAAGGTGATGGTTGGTTGTAATTAAAAGAAAAGAATAAGTTAAGTCTAAATAAAAGTAAAACGAGGATTGGGATATCATCCAACCATACGGATCAAAACCACTACTAATCAAGATTCCGGCTCGAAAGCAATTTAATCGAGCATTAACAATTAAACATAAACTTCACACAATAAGGAATTTTAAGCCAAAGTTGCGAGAATAAACACTTAACCGAAAAATGGTCGCACGCGTATTAAACTCGGATTATCGTTATAAACACTAACGACGCATGACATAGAAAGTTAAACGCATAATAATCCTACTTTAATTCACGTGGGTTAAATTAAACGCAATTTTACACAAAACCTAATTTTCGGAGCTCGGGGCCCGAAAATGGCGGAAATGAAATCCCGACCCTATTTATCTAAGGGTGCATGATGAATTAAACTAAATTATGTTAATTAAACTAGGAAAGCAAGAATTAAAGAATGTAAACTAGTTAGAAAGCATGGAAACTAAATTACAAAGAAAATAAAGAATGAAGAACAAAGCTATATTAAAGGAGATGGCAATGAATAGTTCAATCTTACAAAACCCATGGGTTGTCAATCCAAGAAGAAGAGAAAATGAACTCTCCAAACCAAACCCTAACCTAGAATGTATCCTCTAACTATCTATATCAGAATATGAGAGTCCGTTGGGAGTGTATATGAGAGTATTACAACAAAAATTGGCTTAAGTAGTAAGTTGGAATAAAAGAAAAGAAACGAGAAACGAAATGAAAATATCTGCAGAAAACAGAGCATCGATCGATCAACCCCTTTGGTCGATCGATCGATCAAGGCCAAAATTCGGAAATTTATAATGGTCGATCGATCGACCAAAGGGGTCGATCGATCGACCAAAGGGGTCGATCAATCGATCAAGCAGGGCAGAATGCAGCAGCAGCTTACTGCATATTTTCTTCCTCTTTTCTTCTCCTCTTTTGATTTCCTTGTTTTTCCTCCGCTGAAATCGTCGTAACTTCTTCGTTATGAATCGGAATCGCGCACCATTCGTGGCTACGTAAAGCTAGCGAGGAGAGCTATAACTTCTGTGAGATGTCGGGCCAGGCACCCAAGCTGTTAAATGATCGAATTGCCCTTGAACGTGCGAATGCGTACGAAAATTGAGCGGAATGCGTTCGAATTCCATTCTTAGTAACCAAATACCTACAAAAGCCCAATTATACCTCATATAGAATGTTAACAATATAAACCGAGGTTGTCTGGTTTACGGGCTTAAATATAGAGATTAAGGCACCCGAGGGGGCTAAAATGCGTAGGTTCGAAGGATGAAATACGCAATATGTGCGTATTATCAATATACTCACCCTGCTCCGCAAGCCAGGGGATTCACCCACATCGCGCAACCTCCCCGGACAGCACTACAGATATGTATACATAAATATATCGTTTGCATACAAATATATATATATATATATATATATATATATATATACTGTAACAACACTCGTATATATGATACATATCACTTCTCTATACTCCCCTGACTATAATTGCCCAACTCTTATGGCAATGGCCAAAATATCCTGAATGTTCCCATTCGTAATAGTACATAAGTATTTACACACTTAAAATACTAAACCTATAAGCATTATTTTACTTAAGATTTACTCACCTTACTCACTTTTAAGGATTTTATATATAATCCTGAATATACCAATTCATAATACTTAAATGAGTATACAAGTTACTTATCTTAATACCATAGGTATCGCATCACCTATAATAATAGTCGTCAACAGACATACCGGATAGCCGCTCAATCCTCTTTATCCCATATTCAAAATACCATCCTAATCACATCCTAGGATTTACTCAAATCACTACTCCAAATCTGCCAAATTGTCACGGTCATTGACCTTGACAAGTTGGACTTGTCAAGGTCATTGACCGTGACAATTCTGGGGGTGATAACTTTTTGTGCCACGGACTTGTCACAGTCATTGACCATGACAAGTTCATTAGAATTGTCATAGTCATGTCACGGTATATGACCTTGACAAGTTTTATCACGATCATAAATCGTGACAAACCCGTGACACTTTTTAAAACATTGTCACGGTCAATGACCGTGAAAATTCTGGGAAGAATTAAAAAACAATTGTTGGGCAGTATGGCCACTGCCACTGTCCAACAGTATATTTGTACCTGTTATAGAAACGTTGTACCTATTCAAACATCATATATCCAAATAAAATAGAGATAATGCAAATATACATTCAAAATAATATGCATCACGAAATAATCCAAATATAACAACTAAAAAACTTCAATTCAAATAATATCACTACATGTCTGGGGTAAGGTTAGCTCTCAGGAGGTGAGTAGGCCACACGATATACGAATTGACACACCCAGCAATATAAATCATGCCACATTGTTCGCGCAACCACAAGGGGAGTTCTCCTTCCTGGGTATCACATGCGTGATGAGAACCTTGGACTCGATGTCTTGAAGAAAACATCCATGAATTGGCATACCTTGGATGGTATTCGGGTCCCTCAACCACTGCCCTATTCGTTGGCCATCAAATATGTGTAGTATAAACACGCTCGGCCAACCAAGTGTCGACATCGATCTATTGAAGGCAGCCAAATAGAGAAGTGGATCATCAAAGTCCGCATGTGTCGGTGATGAAGCAGCGAGGTCCACATCCTCGTCATCCTGCAGCTCCTCCTCCTGCACCTTCTCCTCCACCACCTTCTCCTTCCCTTTCCCCTTACGTTTTTTTCCCGATGAACGCTTCATGAATGAGAACATATCTTGGACCGTCGCCTCCAAACGAGACAACTTCGCATCATGCGAGTCCACCGTTCGAGCCAACCCGATGTCCCTTGTCTCCAATACGATGATTTTAGATTTGGTCACCCGGGAGCTCACCCCTTGTCCTCCCCTTGTGATCAGCGCCAAGCACTTGGCTGAGTGCGTCTGTTGACAAAGATTCCTTATCGGCATCAGACTGCGACTCATGCACTTCCTTAAGCTTTGCCTGAAATGATAAAAAGCACATGATTAGTAAAATAAGTAAATAAAAAATTATAACGTAATTAACAAAAAGTAAGCTGTCGAATTACTTACAATCGTGGCCGCGACGCTCGGGGATACCTCTTTATCCTTCCCCTTCTTCGTCCGAATAGCCACACAAGTATCGAGCCTATGTGGCCTACACCTAGGGCCACTCCCTGTCCCCTAAAATAAAATAAAGTAAAATTAGTATCGACCCCACAAAGTAAAATAAAGCAGAATAATATATTTTTGTAGTTATAGAAAAATTAAATGTTACCATCATCCTATGCTCCACCTCGACGTAAGACGTCCGGCCGGAGTAGTGCACGTCCGTCTTTTTTGCCCGATTTTCCCTCCCCGATTGGCGAGATGCCAATTGTCTCTTCCTGATCTCATTTTCAATGAACTTTTGCTATTGTGCCAATGAGATCGGCTCTTTCGGCGGGACGGATTTACGTATTCGGATAATGGACTCTCGGGTCTTCCCAAAGTTTCGGGTCCAAATACAATGTTAGTTACGAATAAATATAAATATAAATATAAATATAAATATAAATATAAATATAAATATAAATATAAATATAAATATAAATATAAATATAAATATAAATATAAAATGAAATCGAAATTGAAATTGAAATTGAAATTAAAATATTCATAATTCATACTCCTCCAAGCTATATAATCAATAGGATAACGCATGAGATTACCCCATACTTCTTCCCTAGCATGCCAAGTTATTGCCTCCGCTATCCATGGTACTGTGAAAAATCCCTTTAATCTAGGGCCAACGGGAAAATATTTCAACACTTTTTGAGGCACTTTTGAGCTTGTGCTTTCCTTACCAGTAGATTGGACATATCTAGGTTCATCGCAAACCGAACAATGATTGAGATTTTTATACTCCTTTCGGTATAGTATGTAGTCATACACACAAGCATGAATCAATTTATACTTCATTCCCAAACCTTTCAAACTGTTCTTCATAACAGGATAGCTATTTGGAAGCGTATTCTCCTTGGGTAGTAACCCCTTCACCCATTTCAGAATTCCTGTCACGCTATTACCAAACAAACCGTATTGTTTCTTCAAACTCTGCAAACCAACCATGGCATGTAAATTTATATGATCTTTCTCACAGCCAGAGTATAACTGTTGGATCACCTTAAATTTTAAACTTTGGTAGTCATCGTCAAGTTTTATCGTGATATCTTCACGATCACTTGAACCATGTAAATTATCTGTGACCTCATTCTCCCCTGCTTCATAAACTCCATACACATCATCAACTAAATCCTCTAACATATTAGGATCTATGTCGTCCCCTTCTACATCTATCCTACTTGTTGAAGGTTGTTGCGAAGGTTGTTCGGGGACAAAAGGAACTTTTAATTCACTGTAAAAACTCTAAAATCGATAACTATCTTGCATACTCGATCTTAACAAATGTAGTTCAACTGTTTTCCACTCCAACACCTTAACATTCTTACATCTAGCACATGGACACGGAAACTTTTCATCATTATGACATCTCTTTGCATATTTCACAAATTCATTATCACCTCTGCAAAACACATCCCCCATTCTATTTGTCTCACCCATCCACTCTTTGTATTTCAGATATCCCATCACAGCTACCACAACTAATCACCTATTAAAGGTAAGAAGCGTATATTCATGGATTAGTATAGTATGTTTATATTCGATTTATAAAGGTAAGAAGCGTAGATTTATAGTATGTTTCATTTAATTATGTCTTATTTATATTCGATTTGTTAAATTTCAAATTCAAATTCAATTTATAATAGAAATTTATATTTCCTCCATCCCCTCTAAAGGGTGAGTGGTCCTATCCCATTCAAGACCCCATTTTTCTGTAATATACTTAACAGCTCATGCACATTGTTTGGATTTGAGAAAAATTCGGCAGCATATCCCCATAGTTCTCCAAGTACATGACGTAGATTGGTAAGTGTGAGTGTTATTTCAATTGATCAATTGAAATAACAGTCACACTTGTCAATCTAGTATGTACCCAGAGAATACTAGGATATGACTGCAGAACTTCCTCCAAAAGGAAAAACTTTAATCCATTAAGAATATTGTTATACAGAAATTATGCAGTCCCAAACTGTCCAAACAGGACAATTCGAGAGATCTAATTACAGGGGTAATGACTCTCGAACGGGTCCAAGGGATATTGAATGCGTACGCATAAGAACTAGAAGGCTAGTATCTATGCGCACTATATGTAATTTCAAGTATGTTTCATTTAATTATAATACTATATATGTATGCGTACTATATATATATTGTTCGTTATACAAAGTAATTTCTAAAAAAATTGAAAAATCCCACCCCCATATGGACAATAATCCAGTGGTCATGCCAGTTTTAAAATTAACCAACCAAACATCAATCCACTATAATCCAATCGCAATGGCAACAACAAATGTGTATCCCGTACTCCTTCTAATTAATCTACTCAATTAATTATTTTCATCAATTAAACTAACAATTAAGGTATACAATTATTAATTTACTAATTTACAATGAGGACCAATCCTACTTGCATATGAAAGGGGCACTAATTATTAATTTACAAAAAAAATAACAACCAATCAATATTAAATCAATCAATTCTTTTACAATGGCCACTACAATATGAGGGGCAATATCTAATAAACCAATAAAAATTTAATTAAAAAAAACACACACACGCACATATACACCCCCCCGCCTCCCTCCCCCAGCCCCTGCCCACTCCCCCCCCCCCCCCCGGCTGCCCCTGCCCACTACATGCATACACAGACATATATACACATGCACATATACATACACATGCACATATACACACACATGCATATATACACACACAAACACACACACATGCACATACACCCCCTCCCCCCAACCCTCTTGCCTCCTCCCCCACACACGCATATATACACCACACACACACACATGCACATTTACACACACATATATATACACACACGCACATATACATAAATGGAGGAGAAATAGAGAGAGAAAACATACCAAAGTTGTAGAGAGAGAGAGGGAGAAACCGCTAGAGAGAAATGGAGGGAACAAAATCGTGGGAAAAGAAGAAGAGGGAGGGGTTTTTTACTGACAAAATTGTCACGGACGAGTCACGACCAATGACTGTGACAACTTTATAAGATTGTCACGGTCATTGACCATGACAAGTCCGTGACAACTGTACTTGTCACGAACTTGTCACGGTCAATGATCGTGACAAATCTTTGTCACAGCCTTATCAAGGTCAATGACCGTGATAAAAAATGCTTGTTTTTTTTTACGGTCAATGAACGTGACAACGCTAAGCGCTTAAAGGGTGCCAATTTGACCATTTTGGTGTAGTGAATGCCATCGGCCCATATTTATTCTAACCTCATAAATATATTTATACACACTTGCCAAAGACATCTCTTGAATGTTACGCGTCCTAACCATTCATTAGGTCCATACCCCGGATTGTACACGTAACTAATACAAGGTTCTCTATTTCAACCCAAGGTTTACTCACCCTAAACTCCATTATCTAGGAGTCCTAATATCACGTCTAGAATCCCCTATAATAATCTCCAATTTCTAATTTAATTTCCCCCTAAACCTAAGGAAGAAAACTTTCAAAGATCTGACAGGGCCGAATCGATTCGCCTGGACCCCGAATCGATTTTTCCTGACCGAATCGATTCGAAAATGTTATACTTTCTTACTATGTAATTCTGAATCGATTCATCTTGTCTGAATTGATTCGCCCTGCGAAAATCCAAAATCTTCAACGAGTTATCATCTTCTTCAAAACCCAAAAATCATCCCAACCTCCATTTTCGTGGTTTCAAATCCCAAACAATAGCAATATAATCATCCAATCATTGAGTTATAAGTAACACATCAATTATTTTTTGGGATAAAATAATTTCTCTTGGATTTAAACCCTAAAACCAATTAAAATCTCTTTTATCATTTCTTCCCATTTCTAACCATACACACCATTAACATGGGTTTAACACTAGAAGTCATCAAGAGTTAACAATACATCAATTTGTAAACTCAAAATCAATTTTTCCAAATTTATTTCAAGGGTTTCAACCCAAAAATCATATGGTTTACCAACTATAATATGAGATACACACACTTAATTGAATAAAGCAAGTAAATAGTTGCATCGTCGATTAAATTCGACGACCTCGAGTCGAATCCCGCGGAGTTTGGCCCAGAATCCCCTTCCTCTTTCTCTTTTCCTTCTTCCTTTCTTTCCTTCTTCCTTTCTTTCCTTCTTCTTTTCTCTCTCTCTCTCTCTCTCTCTCTCTCTCTCTCTCTCGTGCCTTATAATAGAGAAATAAGGGTTTATCCATTATAAAACCCAATTTCGACTTGTATACTCAAATACAAGTCCCTATTAGTCCAAAAGTCTCTGAAACCTGAACTCTACCCCCGGATACTCTATTCTGACTATCTCGTCCATTTCGAAACCAACCGTGCACTTGAAATCTCCATCCTATTTACTTAACTTAAATTCACTAGTGAAACTCGACGCTTCTCAAGATGCATTTTCTACAATGTAAACCATCACTCGTCACTTAACCCAACCGCGACATGACATAAAAATATTCCGACTCATTTACTTAGTCCCCAAAGTAAATGTAACACACATTGGTAATTATCTAACACTTAATAAATCCCAAAACTACTATTCACCATAAGTCCTCTAATTATCAAATTACGCCCACTTATGTAATTTAAATATCTATAAAAGTACAGGGTATTACATATATCTTATCTTTTATATGTTCATTTTAGGATATTTCATAATTAATCATTCTCATAACTTTACTCCAATTATTTATAAACATTCACACTTAATATTATAAGCTCGCATATAATTAACTACACTATTATATACCTAATTAGACACTACAATAAACACACATATGTTCACTCTTGATGTCTTAAGCCCGTATATAATTAACAACACCATTGTATACGTAATGATATACTACAACAAACATACATATGTTCGCTCTTAATGTGTTTATCCCTCATATAATTAAAAACACTATTATATACGTCAAGATATCCTACGACAAACACACAAATGTCGCGTATAGTCGCCATCCCTCAAGTAATAACTTATTAGATATCTCCATCTCCCAAGTAATAAATCAATAGATGTCACCGTCTCCGGAGTAATAACTCATTGGATACCATCCTCCGAGTAACAACTCATTGGATTCCTTTCTTTATAATACTATCATAATCCAGGGCATACTCACTTCATCTCGATTACCGGTGATCGGACTCTTACACCGACTTGGTAAAAATTGCAAATTTATTGGAGGAGGTCATATTCCTTCAATCAATGGCCCTAACTATACCCAAATCGTCTCACTTTTAATATAAACCACACAAATATAAACATGGGGATTTAACATGGGGACTATACTTATCTTTATTTCGCTCTACAGGGAAGATCACCCACATCGCGCAAGCTCCACTCATAGCACTAGAGGGGTATGTTCACACCAGTATCATACACACAGATTTTATTGCATTCATATATATATATATATATATATATATATATATATATATATATATATATATATATATATATACTATCTCCATACCGGTGTATATATATTTATAAATTTTGGCTAACTCTTGCCTATCGCCCAAAGCACTAGCCCACTTATTCTGAACCCATTCCCCAACTCTTAATTTATTTAAGTTCTCACCAATTAAATAAATAAAGTAGTGTCACCCTGCTAAATTGCCAGGACTTACCCAACAAGTCCGTCATATAAATTACTTAAGTTTACAATGTAGCATCACTCCACTAAAACACTCGGACTTACCCAACCAGCTCTTACATCAATTGTTTCTGAATTCTTCTCTCTCAATTCGTTATTTGAAAATTCTCGTGAATTATCTCTCTCACAATTTCTAATTAAAGTCTGATTGCCCTATTATACCAAGGTAATATAACACCTCCTATGCCACTCCTAATATTCTTTTCTATCTTTACAGTTTTCTAAATCAACTTAAACCCTCTCGAATTAACCCAATAATCAAATAACCCAACCTGAATCTGCCTAGAAATCCAAATTAGTTTGGCTCGGAGGCGAACTAGTTCGCTGGTCGAGATTAGCGAATTCCCATGTTTTCCTTCTTCAAATCCATCCCAAATATCATCAACAAGTTATTCTACATTCACCAATTTATATAGAATATAAAGGGACATTTGTACAGGATTCTAATGTCTAGGAATCATTCTAATTTTAAAGATTTATTAACAATCTTCTAATTAATCAATTCAAATGGGTATAAATGAGGAATACCTCAAATAACCCTAGATTCAATTCAAAAATCCAATTAATTATTATTATCCTATGAATCTCTAAGCAAATCAAATTTTTAGCAAATATAATTCATCCAATAACATTAATATTCATTTACACTACAAATCGTGGGATCAATTTCGCAAAACTCCTTTTTTACATGTGAAGTCCCCACCAAAAATAGTATTTCTCATCACCTACCATAATATGAATAGAATCTAGTACTTATTTAGTTAAGCAAGTCAATCACTTGACTTGGGGTGTTTATAGTGTCTGATCTACTTCGTGTGTGATGGATTGTTGCTAGATTTTCCCGAAATCCCTTCCTGAATTGGCCTCCTCTAGATTTCTCTCTTATTCTCTCTTCTTTCTCCTCTCTTCCTCCTATATCAGGGTATAGAAATAATGATATGTCTTCCTCACCCACCTAACCCTTATGGTTTAAAATATAAATCCCGAAATTAGGTTATTGGGCTAAACCCAAATGACCCAAATACCCCTACGTGAGTCAGGACTAGTTTAAAAAGCCCCTGGAACACAATTACTACCCCATGTACTTATTTATAACTATTTCAACCTATTCAGAATAAATCGTGCACTCAAAATCTCCATCCGAGTTACTATACATAAATTTTCCATCTCAACCTTTCAACTCACAAGCCCTAGTTAAGATATCATCACAATCCCATCAGTATTACTCACTACGACGTACTAACAATTCACCGTATTTTATTTACTATAAACACACTTAGTAAATTTACCACATAGATATTAATCTTATTCCCACAAATTAAGATTTATTAAATACACAATATTTTATTTAAATTAATTTACTGCACATGTGTAATTTAAAATATCTTAAATAATTAAATTCATAATTATTCAAAAACACGGGGTGTTACACCAATTTATGAAAATCTCGGAATTAGATATAACTGATCAATAAGGATAGCTATCTAGAATCATAGAGTCATACACGAGTCAACCTTATTTTCTTTTTTAATATGTAAGCCTCACCAAAGAAAAAGGGACATGTAACCAGTGTTATGAGAATGAGATCGATAAAGATAAACATCTCATCAACATCAGCACATTGTCGAACCACGTAGATATTGTTCTCATGTGTAATTGTACATGCTTTACATTATTCTCAGCTTTGATTGTGTCGAATATAACCAATAGGATTTTACCACCTATGTATAAATGAATAGATGGATATATATATAGATAAATTTCACAGATAAATATATAGATTAAATGATCATATAGATAGATATATTTGCACACACACACACACACACACACACACACACATATATATATATATATATATATATATATATATATATATATATATATATATATATATATATATATATATATAGGCTCTCCAACGTACCTCACTTTACATATATGAAAAACCCCATTTTTTTAAAATAGTAAAAAATGTATTTTTCAACCAAATTTGGTATACATATTCTACATAGCAAGGAGATCATCTACAAAAAAAATCAAAAAATTCAACTCGGAAGTGGTGTCATGAAAAGTGGATATATATATGCATTTTTGACCGTTCAAATTTTTTCCATGATCTCACCCACTGTGGGTACACGAAATTAGAATGATGGGCCTGGACGAGTAGCCCAATTATGGCGGCCCAAAGTTCAGACCCTCCATATCTTAACCGATTATGATTCAGTCTCCTCCCATGTTCCCATTAAGAGAGGTTCTAGGAAGAGATGGAAAACGTGGGGGAGTCCAACACCCCCACTTACTAGAATGAACATGTATATAATAAACCCTAGGTCCGGGGCAAAGGACACACTGTATTCTCTGTAATCACTCTCCGGAGTATATAGAAATAATACTGACTGCACCACCGTGGACGTAGGCACCTTTGCTGAACCACGTACATCTTTTATTGTGTGATTGGCATTTTATATTCCTTATTCTTGTTTGGTGATTGCGTTTTCTCTTATCTATTTGTGTTGCATAATAATTGTCACCACAATTGGCGCCGTCTGTGGGAACATTTATCTTCCCTAAGAAAGCCCACACCCAAAAAGGAGTTCGAAATGTCTGGTCACAGTAGTAATGCTCCCCAGGCAGGAGATATTCAAGAACCTCCTGCTCCGCGCATCCTCAGAAGAAAGCCAAGGACCAGCAAGATCCACGCAGATATCCAGACTGATTGATGCATACGAGGCGAGGCTCCAAGAGCAGAGGAAGTATTCTCGCAGGCACGAAGCTGAGAACGCTCGCTTTAAAAGAAGATTGGAAAGAATGGAGAGAGAGCTCCATCGTAGTACCAAGAAACGTCCGTACCACACTCCTAGCCCTCAGGCAAGCAAGTCTCGCAGCCGAGGAAGGAGCCCCAGGCACGAATCCCAAAGAGCTAAGGGAAACGAGTCACAGGACAACCTGCTCGAGCAACTGCGACTAGCTCGCAGTCACAGAAGCCCATATCGCTGCAGCGAGAATATACGAAGTCTGGTTCGAAGGGAGATGGACCAACACCCTTTGCATCACGATACCAGATCGACCTGAGAACTCGTTAGGCGAGCTCTCAAAACTCAGATGAAATCACCTTTCTCGAGGGAAATCGAAGAAAAAAAAGAAGAATCCCCCAAGAAGTTTGCTATTCCAAGGTTTAAAATTTATGATGGTAAGACTGATCCCATTGATCATTCCAGACAGTATCGACAGGCCATGACCCTCTAGAACCATCGAGACACACTAATGCGCCGAATTTTCCCCTCGAGCCTGCATGACGTGGCACAGAAATGGTTCAAAAGGCTCCCCTATCGATCCATTAGGAGTTTCAAATCCCTAACCGATCTCTTTACAGCCCGATTCATTACTAGCAGCTCTCATCCTAAAAGGATGGATGCTCTACTGACAATGAAAAAGACACCCTAAGAGACCCTCCGAGACTACGCGAAGAGGTACTGGGAATTATTCAACGAGTTCGAGGACTGTTTAGAGCAAGTTGTAGTGGACTCTTTCAAAATTGGGCTACCCAGCTCTTCCCTTCTGTACCAATCCCTGACGAAGAAAGAGGTCATGACCATCATAATGGCCCTCATCGAGAAGTATGCCAAGGTGGAAGATGTGACCTGCCTCAGCACAGGGGAAAACGGTTGAACTAAGCTCGCTGCCAAGGGCAGTGACAAGATTGAGAACTAGAAGAAAGGAGGAAAGAATGGGGGCAAAAATGGCTCAAAAAACGGAGGCAAAAATGATGTGTCTAAAGCATTTTAGGCGGTCAACACCGTCTTCAAAGAACCAATTTACAAAATTCTCGCAAAAATCAAAGACGAGCCATTAATCAAGTGGCCCAGGAAGATGGGAGAAGATCCCTCGAAGAGGAACAATGCGCTGAGATGCGTTTTTCATAAAGAGGGAGGACATAAGACTGAGCATTGCAAATCTCTTAAGTCCCACCTCGAAGAGCTGGCCCAGTCCGGGCACCTGAACGAATTCATGGAGAAAAAGGCAGAGAAAGTTACTGCCCATAGAGAAGCAAGGCTTGACAACGTACTCGAAGACGATGTCGGCCATGAATTCGCAGTAATTCATGGGGCATCCGATGTGAAACAGATTTAGGGTAATTCAGCTCGCATGGAGGTAAAAAAGCTTATAGCAGTGATGCAAGCTTTTCAGATTGATCCAGCGAAAACACAGTCAGGAATGCATCGGCGAGCAAATAACGTCGACTATAGTAAGCATATCGTGTTTATAGATGAAGATCTAGTGGGAGTGAGAACCCCGCATCAAGATGCTTTGATCATTACTCTTAGAATAGCGAACTATGACGTCGACAAATTTCTCGTCGACCAAGGAAGCTCATCCGAAGTGATGTATCTTGACCTATTCAGAAAATTGAAATTAAGCATCGCCGACCTAAGGGAAGCTACCGTCCATTTGGTTAGCTTCGCTGGAAAGATGACTATGCCCTTGGGAAAGATTGTGCTGCCAGTAAGGGCAGGAAGTGTTTCTAAAATGATCAAATTTTTGGTGGTCGACATCTACTCGCCATACCAGGCTATCCTCGGCCGAGGATGGCTACATGCAATGAAGGCAGTTTCCTCGACCTACCACCAGAAGATCAAGTATGTGACTGAGCGAGGAGTATTAGAGATCCATGGTGACCAAGCGATGGAAAAAAGATGCTTCGTAGCAGCCATCCGCCCAAAACCAGGAAAGAAGGCCGACAAGTCTAGCTAAAGAGTTGAAGAACAAGAAGGTCTGATACCTTCGAAATAGTAATTAAAGTACGGAAGACCCGGAGTAAATGATACCAGGCTCCTCCCCTTCAAATGGGTCATCGAGGACCTGGATAAAGTCGGAGCTGGAGATAGTGATGATAGCAGGATTTTCTTAATTGGAGCTTCTCTCACAGATTAAGAGAAGAAGGAATTGACGACCTTGCTGAGGAACAATATAGACGTCTTCGCATGGTAACCATACGAGCTGCCCGAAATTGATCCTAGTATGGTTTGTCATCAACTGTACATCGATCCCACCTTCAAACTAATCGTGCAAAAGGCACGGCGAACTTCACTCAAGAAGGAAAAAGCCGTGGAAAAAGAAGTTAAAAAACTACTGGATGCAGGATCCATACGGGAAGTACAATTACCCAAGTGGTTATCCAACCCAGTAGTAGTTCCAAAAAGCAATGGGAAGTGGAGAGTTTGCATCGACTTCACTGACCTCAATAGAGCGTACCTTAAAGACAATTTCCCCCTCCCAAAAATTGATCAACTGGTAGACGCCACTACAGCTCACAAGAGAATGAGTTTTCTGGACGCATACTCAGGGTATCATCAGATCCCTCTGCATACCATATACTAAGACAAAACAACATTCATCACCACAGTTGGGTTATACTGCTACAAGGTCATGCCCTTCGGGCTAAAAATTGCAGGGGCAACCTACCAGCGGCTGGTCACTAAGATGTTTAAGGACCAGATGGGAGACGCCATTGAGGTCTACATCGATGACATGCTCGTTAAAATCAAGAAGAAAGAAGACCACCTCTCAGACCTATCAAGCACCTTCGAAATCTTCAGGAAGTACCGAATGAAACTTAATGCGAGCAAGTGTTCTTTTGGTGTCCAGTCAGGAAAATTTCTTGGGTACTTGGTCAGTAAGAGAGGCATCGAGGCTAACCCAGACCAGATCGATGCAATAAATAGGGTACAACCTCCTCGAACAAGCCGGGACGTACAAAATCTCATCGTTATGCTCGCTGCCTTAAACCGCTATATCTCTAAGTCCTCCGAGAAGTGTAAGCCCTTCTTCCAGCTTCTAAAGTGAAATAAGACAGTATAATGGAACCCAGATTTCTTGCAGGCATTGGATGAGCTCAAGGCTTACCTTAGCTCCCCACCTCTGCTCGTCATTCCACAGCAAACAAATTCTTTGTACTTATACCGCTCTGTTTCCAACCACACTGTCAGTTCCGCATTAGTGTGTGAAATCGCAGGGATGCAACACCCCATTTATTACGCGAGCAAGACCCTACTAGACGCCGAGTAGAGATACCTACAACTGGAGAAGCTCGCCTTTGCACTAGTAGTGTCTTCGAGGAAGCTGAAACACTATTTCGAAGCCCACACTATAGTCATCCTTACATCACACCCCCTTAAAGCAATTTTGAGGAAGGCAGATTTGTTGGGCAGGCTGTCTAAATGGTCAGTTAATCTCGGACGATTTGACATCCAATTTTAACCAAGGAACGCAATCAAGGGGAAGATCCTTGCTGATTTCATAGCCAAATTCACAGGCGAGCAACCTTCCAACCAACCTCCACCAGCGAGACAAAAGGGGAACGATGCGATGGATGAAACTTGGAAATTGTTCGTTGATGGAGCTTCCAACTCAAAGGGGGCAGGAGTAGGCATTGTCCTCATTACTCCAGAGGATACAATCCTTGAATAAGGAATCAGGCTTGGATTTGTAGCCTCCAACAATGAAGTAGAATACGAAGCCTTAATATCTAGCCTCCAGAAGGCGCACACTTTGGGAGTAAAGCATTTACAGGTGTTCGGCGATTCTCAATTAGTCTCTAATCAGATAAGTGGAGACTACAATGCCAAAGATGAAAGAATGGCAGCTTACCTCGCCTTAATGAAAGAACTAATAGCTAGCTTCGAAGAGATCAATGTCCAATAATTTCCCAGGGGACAGAACATCCATGCTGACGCCTTAGCAGCCCTAAGTTCAACAGTCAATTTCGACCTAAAAAGAATAATCCCTATCGATTTCCTCGCTCATCCGATCATTAACCCTAACAACAAGCCGTTAGGTGTGGAACAGGTGCTCCAGGTAGGATCAGATCCTAGCTGGATGGATCCTTTAAAGAACTATTTGAAGGATGGCACACTCCGAGATGACAAGAAGATCGCCCACCAGATAAGAGTCAAAGCTGCTCGCTTTCACTTATCTCCAGAGGGCAACCAATACAAGAGATCCTTTTTCGGTCCCTACTTTCAATGCGTTCACCCAAGGAATGTCGAGCAAGTTCTACATGAGCTTCATGAAAGAATATGTGGAAGCCATATCGGAGGAAGATCTCTAGCTTTTCGAGAAATGAAGGAAGGCTAATGGTGGCCATATATGCAAAGGGACTCTGCGGTGTATGTTCGTAAGTGCCTGAAATGCCAACTTCACGCCCCTATGGTCCACCAACCTGCTAGCGACCTAAAATCACTATCCATCCCATGGTCATTCACCCAAGGGGAATGGACATCGTAAGACTACTTCCTACTGCCACCGACAATCGCAAATATCTGTTGGTCGCAACTGACTACGTCACCAAATGAATCAAGGCGGAACCCCTAGCCAATATCCGAGACGCAGATATGATAAGGTTTATATGGAGAAATATAATCACCCATTTTGGCATCCCCAGAACCATCACTACCGACAATGGAACGCAGTTTAAGAGCAGATCCTTTCAGAGTTTCTGCGATGAGCATGGAATCAGACACCATTTTAGCTCGGTGGCCTATCCTCAGAGCAATGGCCAAGCCGAGGATTTCAATAAGATAGTGATCGATGGATTAAAGAAACGATTAGAGTGAGCCAAAGGCACATGGGTAAATGAATTACCATATATTCTATGGGCCTACCGAACCACTCCACGACGAGCAACAAGGGAAACCCCATTTTTGCTGACATATGGAATGGAAGCAGTCATCCCATTAGAAGCAGGATTGCCAACAATGAGGTCCAGCCTCATCGACCAGGGCCATAACGATGCAGCATTGCTCACTGAGCTCGACCTAGCCGACGAGCGCCAAGAGCTAGCCCTAGTGAAACTAATGAGCTATTAGCAACAGCTTGCAAGGCATTATAACAAGAAGGTCAATCCAAGGGCATTCCAAGTTGGGGACTACGTCCTAAGGAAAGTCCTGGGCAGTGCAGTAAGACCATCAGACGGAAAGTTAGGGCCCAACTGGGAGGGACCATTTTAGATAACAAGAAATGACCTGCAAGGAGCTTATCACTTGGAACGCTGGAAGGCAGAGATATACCCCGAGCATGGAATGCAGCCAATCTCAAGAAATTCTATTTTTAGATTCTTCCTTTGCATTATACTTATGAGACTGAAACTTATTAATCAAAGTTGTTTAGCAGTTGCATTATACGACGTGTCAGTTAACTAGTGGTATTTAGAATCTACAAGTCACACACCTTTTCCAAGTGAAAGGCACACTGATCATTACATCATAACAGGGAAATAACCCTCCTCAGGTTTTTGTTATGAAACACGAAAGACCTCTTTTAGCATTGCCCCTGGCAATATATGAAGCCCTACAGGAGATCCTTAGGCAATATGGCCAAGTGAAAATTGGTCACCAAACAATGTTTGGTTGAATAAAATCCTGACCGGATAAAACATCCAACACCAGGTGTGTCCTCGCTAATTTCCACACTTAGGCCTAAGGGAGTGTGACGACACAACCTAAAAGGTAAAGTGGGGCAAAATGGTATCTCGTTGGCATACTAGACTGCAAGGACATTTACTTGATAATGCAAACATGCAAATCTAGTCAGCCAAAAGAGGCTCAAGATTATTGAACAAAGATGAGAAAAATATAATACATTTGTTTAATCGGCAAATTCGCCCAAAACATAAATTTTATATTAATTCATCATATTTACAACGATTGCAATACATGTTTAGTCGGCGAGCTCGCCCAAAAAATTCACATTACATCACCTCAATATAAAATATACAAAGTTACTACTGGAAAAATCTTAATGAGGATGAGGCCTCTGAGCAAGGTAATCAGCCACTTGAGCTCTTCGATCGTCCGCGGGATGGGGAACTAGATCCTCCTCAACTTCATTCGCATCCGACTCCAATAACTACCGAGGGATGGCGTCGATGTGGATCCATTGATCATCTCTACGAAAGGGGTTAGGAATCAGGGTTGAAGGAGAAATCTCATGACGGTACCAGAGTATCGAGTTCCTTGGGACTTGCAGCTCCCTCAAGACACTCAACCACTCCTGATGAAGGCAAACTCTTCAAACTCTATCAGCCTTATTGGAGCATCTAGCCAACCCTGATTGTAACCATCGACCCATACTCGTCGAGGTCCTTTCTTAAAAAAATGCCTCAACCGGGTGACATCCCTCTGGAGCCCAGTAGCAATCACATAAGCTCGCTGGACATCACCATAAAGCTCTTCCATTTCCCTAGCTGAACCCCTGGTGTTCCTTCCAGCTCACGAAACAGTTGGAGGAGTAGGGCCTTGTAGCATTGGAGGAACATCACCCAGACGAGTTCTAGCTCGTGATGAGGAGGAACCTCGTAACACTGTAGGAGCATTGCTCGGTGCATGTTCCCTAAGTCACAAGACCTCTCTCCTCAAAGCTTCATTCTCCTACTGAAGAACCTACCCAACCTGGTTGATCTCAGAAGCATCTAGGAGCTTCGCCCTTAATGTATTCACCTCCTCTTGGACTGAAGCACCAACTTCTTCCATCTTTTGAAACCTGTCCTTCAGCTTGGCCACAAGCTCAGGCTGATCCTTATACTTCTGATTCTTTGACCTAAGAGATTTGTAAAGCTTAACAAAGGCTTGGCGAACCTGAGGACTTGCATTGGGACCAAGAGTCCTGCCCAATTGAGATGTGGCAGGAATATACTCTTAACTACAAGGCATAAAAGAGCAAGGAAATACATATTCATTCAGCACACTAAGGGAATGAAAAACCTTTTCATTTCATTAAAGCGAAGAGAGTCATAATACATTGAAGAGTCAAAAGAAAAAATTACAAACAGAAAAAGCAAAGATACAAGGTAGTCCTAGAAGAAAAATTAACTAGCAACCTCAGGCTGCCCAGAAGTCGATGACTGCTTCCCTTTATCAGCATCAGCAGAAGCACCCCTCTCAGTAGGGATAACCTCTGTCGCCAAAACAGGGTGAACGTTAGCAAAAATTATCTAGGAGACAGGGTCAGCACCTTCGATGGTTGGGGAAGGGACTTCATCCACAACTGGCCTCGGGCCTGGGTCATGCTCATCGAATAGAGGAGATGCAACATCCACTCCGGCAGCTAAGAGGGCCTTATTCCAGCCCTTCTTGAAATTCAGACGGCTAATGTAGCCTATCTGAACCTCAGCATCCTCATATGCGGCAGCCCAACTAAAATTATATGAGTCTTCCCTGGCAGTGACTGCCTCAGACTCCTTTTTCTTCAGCTCCTCGGATAGCACTCTGTTCTCTTCCACGATAGCCAGCTTACTCGAGTAAACCAGGTCGTAGGCTTATCGCAGCTCGTTCAATTATCTAACTGCTGTGACCCTCTCCCGATTGGCATTAGCAAGAGCCAAATCGGATGATATCCGAGCACCATCAATGGCCTTTAAACCAGCCTTGAGCTTTGTAACCCTCAACTTTAAGGCAGTATTTTATTGCTCCAGCATGCCATTTCTCTTCACCAGCTCATCACGAGAATGATAGAGCACCGCGAAGTCAGTCATAAACTGCAAGAAGAAGAAGACATCAGAAGAAGGAAGTGATGAAATTTATTAAAGCATTAGCGAAAGGAGAAGATCTTACCAAAGCTAGCCTCTGACTAGCTTGTAGGGACAATTGATCAGACCCCAATGCCCTTTGGCGATCTGTAGGAAGAACTTCCCTTTTGAGCAGCGCAGGGGCCAGTTGAGGAGAAATAGCAACTGAGGCCCCCTCGGGCAGTGCGGACACAGGAACCAAGGCCTGCCTAGCCTTCGTCCTCGATTCCATCTTTCTCCTCTCCTCCTTTTTCTCTTTCCCTATTCTCTTTTTCTCCTCCATCCTCTTCTTCTCCTCCGTCTTCTTTCTTTCTCTCTCTCTCACTTGTTCTTCCTCTTCCTCTCCTGCTCTTGAGAAGAAGATCGAGAGCCAGTAGCTACAACCCCGGTACTGGATTTTTGCTTCTTTGACCTCTGAGCGAGGAGCACATGATCATCGTCTTCATCGTCCCGGATCAAGTTTTTCCTGGGAGGTACCATCTCCTCGCTTGAACTGCTGGACGTTCTCGAAGAATCTCAGGCTTTAGAAACTTCCTCTGAATTAGAAGATATACCACTACTAGAGATCCCCTCACCGAAATTGCCTTCGATACCACCTACAATATCACTCTCAGAACTTCTCTCCTCCTCGTCCAACTAGATAGGATCAACAGCAGCCTCTTCAAAGGTGTCAAATTCAGGGATACTGTCTACCGGCCTCACTATAAAGTTGGAACCGATGTTTTTGTACTCGATCAGGAAAGCATCAGACCGGGGATGCTCGTCGTCAGCTAAAGGTTCCCTGATATTCCAGGTCTTGATCAACTCGAAAAGATGAACCTTACTGAGAGCAGGTTCCAAGTTCTTCGACCTTACTAAAGAAAAAACAGGAAAAGTCAGAAAGATCACAAGTCAGTAAAGAAATTGAATGGACAAAGCAAAGTCTACCTATGTATTCTTCTCCATAAAAGGAAACTGAGAACCTATCAGATCTCGACCCCTCAAACTGGGGAGAAAACTGCCAATTTCTAGTAAGAAAGCCCTCTTGCCAATAATCCTTATGGGAATCAGGTAGGTTTACTACCAATACCCTGTCAGGACTCATGGCCTTGAGATAGAGAACACCAGAACTAATTCGAGAAAAAGAATAGAAAAAGCAGACCTCGACGAGCCCTAACTTGGTACCATATAACTGATTTATTCTATGAACACCATTAATTATCTTCCACACATTGGGCGAACACTGTGCAGTAACAATATTGAAATAAGTAAAGAAGTGCAAGAATAGATTGTTGGGAGGAAAAGTAAGCCCCCCTTGGGAAAGTAATAAGACATGGATCTAATGGGCACCTTCTATCTCTCTAACATTTCTAGGGGGAGAGGCACACTCAATCTCTACCCACTCCGGGATATTATAGAACTTCCTAAACTCAGACACTGACATATTACCGATCTTTGCCATTGGGAAACCCTAGAAAACTACAAATTCAAAGAGAAAATGCAAAGATAAGTCACAGGAGACTTACAAGATGAAAGTCCGACTCACGAGCCCAAATGACAAGGAAGCAATAAGAATGGAGACTGAGAGAAGAGAACGCAAATCGCTAGAGCTCACAGAAAATAGGAGAGTATTGGGAAGCTTGAAATGACAACTGCTCTGAATAAAACCTTTAAGTGTTACTAATCATAGTGCACAGACCGCGAAGCGGGTGCCGTGAGAATCAATCCTCAAACTTTGAGAAGAATTGCACGATGTACGAAAGAGCCATTATGAAAAATCATTTAAATTTATTGAGCCCAAAGCATAGCCCAACAAAATTAGGGGCAATTGTGGGTACCCGAAATTAGAATGACGGGCTTGGACGAGTAGCCCAATTATGGCGGCCCAAAGTCCAGACCCTCCATATCTTAACCGATTATGATTCAGTCTCCTCCCATGTTCCCATTAAGAGAGGTTCTAGGAAGAGATGGAAAATGTGGGGGAGTCCAACACACCCACTTACTAGAATGAACACGTATATAATAAACCCTAGGTCCGAGGCAAAGGACACACTGTATTCTCTGTAATCACTCTCCGGAGTATATAGACATAATACTGACTACACCACCTTGGACGTAGGCACCTTTGCTCAACCACGTACATCTTTTGTTGTGTGATTGGCATTTTATATTCCTTATTCTTTCTTGGTGATTGCGTTTTCTCTTATCTATTTATGTCGCATAATAATTGTCACCACACCCACTTAGGGTTGAATTTTTTGATTATTTTTTTGTAGATGACCTCCTTACTATGTAGATCATGTATACCAAATTTGGTTAAGAAATACATTTTTACTACTTTTTAAATTTACGTATGTTCTTAGGTACGTTAAGTGAAGTATATTAGAGAGCTTAGTTATATATATATATATATATATATATATATATATATATATATATATATATATATATATATAGAGAGAGAGAGAGAGAGAGAGAGGGAGAGAGAGAGAGAGAAATAAACAAACAAATAAATAGATAGATCGATATATAAATAGATAAAATTGATGGATAGATATATAAATAGATGGATATATAGAAAATAAATAAATTATATAGATAGATAGTGTGGGGGAATTATCCGACTAAATTGGAGAAGTTGACACGTGTATGATAATAATGATAGATGATCACAACTTAAAGATAAGAAATAAGAAAGTCCGATTAATGAAAATTCCAAAATCAGATTCATTCGATCATAATTACAATAAGAATCCAAGGTCATTGATTCCCACACAACTTAGTCTCCTTATGTTCTCTATAAGTGTAACCTCAAAACCTAAAATGAACCTCTAAGACCTCGATTCAGGTCTAAGGTCCAACCTAATGGAAGTTATAATTAACACCCCCAACTCATATTATTATCCCCCGGGGGAATAAACTAAATAAATCAATGATCTACCGAGATCCACCTAGATCCCACGGCTTGTGACCCAAAAATCTTGAATAAGATTAAAGATCAGAAATATTTCAAGTGGTCGAGGAAATTGACATGAGAACCATAAAAAAATACTGCCTTGAGGCGTTCCTACAATAAGGAGCTTAGGCATAAGATAAAGAACTATGAAGCGCTCAAATCCTATGTATAGGGGTTGACCCAAGTGGGCCACCTAGACTATTATGTGAAAAAGTAAAAAGAAAAGGCCACCGTGAAGCTTGACCAAAAGACGAACAATGTCCTGGGCGACGATGAGATTGGACATAAATTTACGGCCATCAACGGTGCATTAAATCCAAAGAAGATTTGAGGTAATATTATTCATATGGAAATGAAGAGGATTATTGAGCTCATATAGGCTTTTCGGATTAACCCTACTAAGACCCCAAAGATCAAACGATGTCAACCATAGGACATTAACCATGAAAAATATATAGTATTTATCTAGGGAGACTTAGTCAGAGTTAGAATTCCATATCATGATTCGATAGTAATCACTTTCATAATTGTCAACTGGGATGTGGGCAAGATACTAATCGATAAGGATGCTCATTAGAGGTCATGAAACTAAAAATGTTCAAAAATCTCAACCTCAATATAGAAGATTTGAAGGAAGTGGCCATCCATTTGGTCGACTTCGTTGGAAAGATAACCATGCCTCTGGGAAATGTGGTACTTCCAATATGAATTGGAAGTATCTCGAAGTTGATCAAATTTTTAATTATGGTAATTGTGTCCTTCTACAAAGTTATTATGGGATGAGGATGGCTTCACGTCATGTAGTATGTTCCCTCCATATATCATCAAAATCTCGAAAGAATCATCAATGGGAGGGGGGGGGGGATAATAGGGATACAAGGAAATCAAGTCGTTGCTCGACAATGTTTTATCGATGTCATCAGGAAAAAATAAGAGAAAGTGGTCATAGATTAGGCGATCAAAGATTAGGATAATCTTTCCAAGTATCAATGATGAAATAGGTAGGGTGGAACAAATATGGGTGGCCCATATAGATAGAGTTATGTAACTACTCCAAGAAGTCATGTTTGATGACTCACACTAGGAGAATAAATTTCTTATCAACAACTCACTTAATGATCACAAAAAGGTATAATTGATATATCTTCTCAAAGAGAATCAAGATTTATTTACTTGGTAGCCTTATGATATGCCTAGCATAAATCCTGAAATAATGTGCCACTGACTTCACATATAACCAGCATTCATGTTGATCACACATAAAGCGTGCCAAACAACCACCGAAACGGTAAAAACTATGGAAGAAGAAGTGAGAAAACTTCTGGAGGCAAGGTCCATTAAAAAGGTTCAATTACTAAAATGGTAATCTAACCCAGGTGTCATAAAAAAGAGTAATGGAAAATGGAGAATTTGTATAAACTTCACCGATCTGAACAAATCCTATCCGAAAGACAACTTTCCTTTGCCAAAAATTGACAAGTTGATGCTATAGACAACCACGAACATAGGAGTTTCCTAGAGCTTACTCAAGGTATCATCAAATACCTAGGTTCGGGACCAACCAGGAGAAAACTTCATTCATTACCATCCTTGGCTTGTACTTCTACACAATCATATTGTTTGGGTTCAAGAACGTAGGAGTAACTTACCAACAACTAAGATGTAAAAACATCGTTCAGGTGACATAATGGAAGTCTATATAGATGGCATTCTCGTGAAAAGCAAGCGCAAAAATTATCATCTACAATAAGTGATTAAGATATTAGAGGTCGTTCAGTACTATAGGATGGAGTTAAATGCAACCAATTCTCTTTTAGAGTAAAGTCTAGGAAATTATCGGGCTACCTAGTCACCCAAAGGGGAATAAAGTCCAATCCCAAAAAGATTGAGGAAATCAACATTATTAATTCACCCAAAAGAGTCAGATATGTTCAAAAATTGACTAGAATTCTAGTAACGCTCAATTACTTCATCTAAATCCTTTAAGAAATGCCAACTATTCTTTCATCTCTTAAAAAAAGAGAAGGGGATTTCTTGGAATAAAAAATGCTCAAAGGCGCTCGAAGAATTAAAAACTACACCAAATTAGGCAAACAGTAGCGTACTTGGGTTATGACTAGGACCATGGGTCACGAATCTAGGTCGTGATCAAATCTAGCATGACCAAAATTACTGGTCATAGACCAAGTCCCCAACCAAGATAAATGGTCACGGACCACTTCGTCAAGGAATAAGATCGCATATAAGAGTCATGACTGGTTGATCATGGATCAGATCCATGACCCAATCTAACTATATGGTATCTTGGTCATGGACCATAGCCGTGGCTTCTTCTTACCCTTCACGAATGTGGTTACGACCTAAATCCATGAAGGATTTTAAACCTCACAATTGAGGCCATGGCCGAAAGTTGTGACTACATTTTACTCCCTCAAGATGATGGTCATGGACCATAGTAGTAACCAACTAATATATACTTTATAGTGTGGTCACGAACTCCAACAGAGACAATATATATCAAGAAAAAAATAAAATATGGTCATAGAATAGATTCGCGACCATATTTAATTGAAAAAATGGTTATATTCTCAAATCGAGAGTCCTGCGACTGTGCGGATGGCTGGTACGCGTTATGTTGGATGTGCACAAGGTGTTCGTGATGCCCGCAGTGTCGTTTGGGCGGGTCGGTGGCGTCCCCCTCACGGCACGTTATCAAGCCTAAGTGTTCCTAATTTCAAATTTGTGTCCTATTCTCAAACCGAGAGTCCTGCAACTTCATGAACAGTTTTTAGACATTACGTTAGAGGCGCACAAGGTGTTTAGAGAGCCCTTAGTTCCCTTTTGGGGGTGTTTGGAGGCGTCCTCCCCCCTGTGGCATGTTTTCAATCCTAATTTTCGTGCATTTAAATTTGGGTCCTATTCTCAAACTGAGAGTCCCATGATTGCGTAACCAGTTCCTACGTGTTACATTAGATGCGCACGAGGTGTTCGTAGTGCCCAAAATGCCCTTGGGGGGTCCTCCCCCTCCTGGTACATTTTTAAGCTTAAGTGCTCCTACTTTTAAATTTGGGTCCTATTCTCAAACTGAGAGTTTCACGGCTACACGGATAGTTTCTACTTGTTATGATTGATGTGCATAAGGTGTTCGTGGTTCCCGTGTCGCCATTTGGGGGGGTGTTGGTGGCGTATTCCCCCTCACGCCAATGATTTCAAGCCCAATATTCCTACTTTCAAATTCGGGTCATATTCTCAAAATGAGGGTCCCCCAAAAGTGCAATCGATTGAAAGGCATAAGGTGTTTGTGGTGCCTGCGATGCCATTTAGGGGGTGATGCCCGCCCCCTCACGGTACTTTTTCAAAATTAAGTTTTTCTACTTTCAAATTCGGGTCCTATTCTCAAACTCAAAGTCGAGTGACTACACGGCCATTTGTTATGTGCTACGTTGGATACGCATGAGGTGTTTGTGGAGCACATGGTGCCATTTGGGGGTTGGTTGCATCTGCCCCCTCGTGGCACATTTTCAAGCCTAAGTGTTCCTACTTTCAAATTTGGTTCCCATTCTCAAGTCGGGAGTCTTACAACTGCACGAACAATTACTACGTGTTACGTTGCACCTACACGAGGTGTTTGTGGTTCCCGCAATGCCTTTATTGGGGGGGGATGTGACCCCTCGCCTATTTTAATCATGGGTGATCCATCCTTTATCAAAATAACCAAGAATCTCATTTGGTTTATTCCTAGTATCACTCTCAAAAAAAATTCTAAATTACTAAACACCTATGTTAAATTAAGTCGGTGTCAAAATTTTATCTTTCATTAACCACACAAAAACAAACGAAATAAATTGATCTAAACCATCCACACAATAATAGAGTCTAAAACATCACATGGTGAATAATTGGATAAAATAATTTCAAATAAACCATCGATTCCCAAAACAAAATCAATCTACAAGTCTTAAGTAAATAAAACCAAGCCTGATAAATACTGCAATGAAATGTTGAATAGTGTGAAGGGGAAACAAGCCTAAAATGAAACACTGAAATGAAATCCTATCTAGGAAAGAATAACTAAAGTGTCTATATTAAATCATGCAAAGCCTCCATAATGCTGCAGATCCATAGAATGAGTCATAAAATTTTTCATACCTATGGCTGAACACCTAAAACGTTTTTAGAAAATAGGAAAATATAATTGACACGGGTAAGAGCTCGATAAAAACCTTTTGAAAATATATAGGAAGTATCTAAATCATAATTTAAAAGTAGTTATTAGATACACATGTTAGTACCACGTACACTCCCTTAAGATTCCTCAGCTTTCAACTATAGTGCACTCCTAACACATCCTACTTAGCTATGCAACCTAGACTAACTAAACATTCGTATCTAACTAACCACAAAAGGTTCAACTCTCCCGTATTACCCATACAATAAGATACCCTACTACCAATAACTAATATCACCTTTATATTATTATTGAACATACTTACATCACTTTTAGATATGCACAATCTATCTTTTCTACCATCCCATAAGTCGAATAATCACACTTTATTATAACATCACACTTAATTTGTTTTCAGATATACATTATTTATCTCTCATACTAACACACATAAGTAGAATAATCACACTTGTATATATTTATCACACTATAATATATACAACTATAGCATCCCCTGGAATTACCACCACGATGCATGCGTACTCTGATATCAAGTTCATATGCCTCTCGTACCAAATCAAGGATCCCCCCTCAATGCACTACTTCCTAGCATTGTTGATCATCAAGATCAGTGGGTCTAAAGCACATAACTAAGACACCTCACATCTTATTTTTCGACATCAAAGTCAAATCGTTCATGCCCATGTCATTCAAGGCATCTTACGATACGATGCTCTAACTATCACTAAGTTCTTAGCATTTAAATAATATTGAGCTAAATCTCTCCACTCAACGGTAAACTAGATATACCCTAAATCACACCAGTAAAATTCCTCATGCATCGGGATAAAATGTAATGAGACAACTACACTCTCCGAAGTCCACGACACAATACAATATATATGCAGGCTCGGACCTCTTTCAGGTGATACCTTGTAAAATAATATATCTCATCCTGAAATAGCAAGCACAATAGCCTTACCATACAGTCTAGTACCGCTCAAACCCATGGTATCCAGTCACTACACAAGATAATAATATTCTTTACTCTCATAACTCTCAAAAGTAGCAAACCTACCACACAATATAAACATCAAAGATCCTCGCTACTCAACACTACACCAAAATGGTCAAATTGGCACCCTTTAAGGGATTAGCCTTATCACGGTCATTGATCGTGAAAAAAAATGCACGTTTTTTATCATGGTCATTGACCGTGACAAGGTCTTGACAAAGGTTTGTCACGGTCATTGACCGTGACAAACCTATAAAGTTGTCATGGTCAATGACTGTGACATGTCCACGATAATTCGATCAGTAAAAAATCCTCCCTCTTTTTTTTTCCCACCAATTTTGTCCCTCCATTTATCTCTCTCTAGAGGGTGCTCTCTCTCTTTCTCTACAACTTTGGTATATTTTCTCTCTCTATTTCTCCTCCATTTATGTATATGTGACCACCAATACTGCCTCCTCATATCTTGATACATATTATCCCCATCGGGATGTACCGCGAATCTCGACCCATGAGACTCTGTCATAACAGCATGCCTCAACTCCTCATCCTCTGGAACAATCAACCTCCCATTAAGGCGTAAGCCTCCCTTCGAGCTGATCGAGTAACCCTCTGCTCCCTCAGCTAGCAACTAGCTCACCCTATCTCGGCAGGTCTCATCCTCTGCCTAAGCCCTCACAACCTGCATAATGATCTCAGGTATGATGGATAATGCCGACATACAAGCCCTGGCCACATCATCCTCATAACGAAGTTCTCTCCACTTTGCTTTCCATACTTCTGATATTTCCCCAGTCGGTCTCTGACTCAATGCATCTGCTACTATATTAGACTTACCAGGATGATACTAAATATCAAACTAGTAGTCTTTCACAAATTCTAGCCATCGCCTCTGCCTCATATTCAGATCCTTCTGAGTGAAGAGATACTGAAGTGATTTGTGATCCGTGAATAACGTGAACTGCTCCCCCAGAAGATAATGTCTCCATATCCTTAAAGCAAAAATGACCATTGCTAACTCCAGGTCGTGAGTGGGGTAATTCCTCTCATGGGGCTTTAGCTTCCTAACGCATAAGCTATAGCCATTTCAACCTATTGATGCACACCCCCAAGTCCCTGTAAGGATGCGTCAGTGTAAACTCGATACTCTAATCCTCCTTTGGGCAATGCAAGCATGGGTGCAAATGTCAACCTGTCTTTTAACTCGTCAAAAGCTAATTGACAATGATCACTCCAAGTGAAAGGTACCCCTTTTCGGGTTAGATTCTTCAGAGGGCCCGTAATCTTTGAGAATCCTTTGATGAACCGCCTATAATAACCGACCAATCCCAGAAAACTGCGCACTTTAGTCGGTGTCATGGGCTGCCCCCACTCCCTCACCGCCAATACTTTACTCGAATCCACCGCAATACCCTGGTCTAACACCACGTGTCCAAGAAACTGAACCTTCCGTAGCTAAAATCCACACTTATCGAATTTGGCATAGAGCTGGTGATCCCGCAATGTCTGTAAAACTATACGCAGATGCTCTGCGTGCTCCTCCTCGATACGCGAGTATATCAGGATGTCATCAATGAACACTATGATAAACTGATCAAGAAACTCCCTATAAACCCTGTTCATGAGGTCCATGAACACTGATAGTGCATTGGTGAGCCCGAATGGCATCACCTTGAACTCATAAGATCTATACCACGACAAAAAGCGGTCTTAGGAAAATCCTCCTCTCGGATACGTAGTTGGTGATACCCTGACCTTAAGTCGACCTTAGATAAGTAAGACACCCCTCTCAACTGGTCAAATATATCATCAATCCTAGGAAACGAATACTTATTCCATATCGTCGCCTTATTCAGCTCTCTATAGTCCACGCATAATTGTAGTGAGCCATCTATCTTCTTTACAAATAATACTGATTCACCCCACGGCGATGTACTCCGCCGAATAAAACCTTGACCCATAAGCTACTGAATCTTCTCTCTCAACTCACGCATCTCTGAAGGGGCCATACGGTATGCGGCCCGAGCAATTGGCCTCGTCCCCGGGGCTAAATCGATTACAAATTTGATTTCCCTGCTAGGTGGCAACCCTAGTCCTGAAACACATCCTCAAAGTCTCTCACCACTGGGATTGAGTACAACGGAATAGCCACCTCCTGTGAGGTTTCCTCGTCAATGTAATACAAGTGTGTGCGTGACCCTACCTCAGGTAGAAGGATTGCTATCAAGAATAACTCCTGCCCTCGAATGGAGAACACGATGGTCCTCTCATAGCAATCCACCATCGCCCGATAACCTGCCAACCAATCCATACCCAAGATGGCACCGTACCCCTCCATATCTAACACTAAGAGGTCCGCTGCTAAACTAAGTCTCCCAATAAAAATTTCCACACCTCAAAAAATTGAGTGGATCATACCCCGCTGCCTACTAGCGACTCTACACAAATCCGAAGACTACCCACGGTCTCTAGTAGTCCGGCCCGTTTAGCAAAATTAAACTTAATGAATGAATGTGATGCTCCCGTATCAAAAAGAATACTACCCTCATAACCATGAATGAGAAACATACCCTCAACTGCTGGCGGTGCTTGCCGCGCTGGGGGATTGGGAACATCCTGGACGTTATACACACGCCCGTAGTGCATCTGTCACTGCTGCGGTGGGGCGGGTGCTACTGCGACTGCTGGCAGCATCTGCCCCCGTTGCCCCTGTTGGGCCTCCTGCTGTTGACTTCTGACCCTCTATGGGCTCTCCCTCTTGAAATATCCTGGCTAGCCACAGACAAAACAACATCTCTGACCATCCCTCTGTCATTGGCCCTGTTGGCCCTGGCATGCCTGGCCCTGGCCCTGTTGGCCTCCCCCATTGTTCCCTTGGCCCTGACAGCCTTGCGAAACATGTTGCTACTAATTTGGGCCTGGATGCCCCTGCCTGAACCCCTGTCCTCCCGGTCGAAACCCACCAGGCATAAACTTCTTAGCCTAATTCCCTTGCTGACTGCCCGTCTGCTGTTGAGCACCACTTGTGTAACCACTAGTAACTGCCTTGCCCTGTTGGCTTGGCTCCCCTGCTCTCTTGCTCCCCTTAGCATGGAAGTGATGATCCTGGCAGCGTACAAGTGCGGCATTAACGACATCTGTATACATCACGAACACCGGATTCCTAATCAAATGTTGCCTGATCCGCTAGGCTAAGCCATCCATAAATTAGATTTCTTCCGCTCCTCATCTCTCACCTCATTTTGCACAAAGATTGCCAACCAGGTGAACTCTTCCTCGTAGTCTGCCACTGATCGGTCACCCTGAACTAAATCACTGAATTTCTTTCTCATCTCAGTCTCTACTGCTGGTGAAAAGTATTTGCGGTTGAACCGCACCCAGAATTCTGCTATTGTCATCAAATCTCGCTCCTCGGCAGTGGTAACTGACTCCCACCACTGTAAGGCTGCCCCCGAAAGACGAAAGGTAGCAAGCATTTGTTTCTGTACTTCGGTACACTCCAGCATGCGCAGATGGCACTGAATGTTCTTCTTCCAGTCACAAGCCTCTACTACATCTGTGCTACTCCAAAACTCAGATGCGTGACCCTTCTGAAAGGTCTCCCTAACTCTCTGCCAAGATGGTGGCCCCACTGGAGCCTGAACTGCTGGTGCCACTGGAGGAGGTGCCTGGGGCTGTGGAAAGTGAGCTGCCATAGCTCGCATTGTTGTCTCGATGGCCTGAACCACTATGACTGCCACCTGAGTAGTGGAAATCAACTCGGGTGGGGGTGGGGTTGGCGGTACCTGTAGCTCCTGGTGAGCCTCCCTGACCTCATCCCTAGCCTGAGCCCTCTTCGCTCTCAGTCTCCTTGGTGGCATCTGAAATAGATTAAATCGTATAAGTACATAATTTACACAATAATATACACACCCAAAATACGATATCTCACAAGCGGAAAATTAATCAACAGTCCTAATAATATGGCTCTATAACTACCGAGTGCTACGCTGAAACATAGAAAGCCGCACAGATCCTAAAGACACTAGAACCTGATGCTCTGATACCATCTGTGACACCCCGCCTAATTAACCCCAGGTGATCAGTCCTAAATTAAGTTAGAAGAGGTTTCTCAGTTGGATAATCCTTAGCATCACTGTCGTCTTTTTAATTACTAACCACCTAAGTGAGAAAATTTGACCGGTGTCAAGTTTTATCTTTCATTAAATTAAATGAAAACTCATGCGGAAAATAAAATCACACAATTAATCACAATTAATTAAAACAACCATACACAATTAAATGACAAAGCGAATAAACCATCGTCCTAAAAATCCAACAAATATAAAATCAAGACAAGTAATCAATCTCAATAAGTCTGATAGAAACTAACTGAACTGTGAGCGACATGCTCGAAATAACTGATAGAAGTCTCTACACTAGAATGAAAGAATGAGGCGTCTATCAAAACTCCCGCAACATCCACATATGCTGCAACAACGGATTTCCTGAAACAGAGTCAAGCCTGGCGTCCCTGTGGCTGGACACCTAAAATGTTTTTTTAAGAAATTTATAGCAAGGGTTAGTACCCAAAAACATTTGAAAAACATTTAACAAATGATTAACTTGCAGTAATAAATAAATATGCATGCTCTCCATATTTTAGTTAGTGTCGCACTCCCTTGAGGACATCCTCACCCTTCCTCTAATGTGCACTACTAACGCCTTAAATAAATTCACCTAGTTTTTCATCTTATGACTAGATAAATTATAAAGCCCTTTGCAAACACCCTACTCTAACCGAGTATACCTTAATTATGATTTTTAAGTTATTATCGTCATTAACTTAATTAAATCATTTCCCTTTTTAATTTCTTATAACTTCCACATCTGTTATACACATAATACAACTCATGCTTTGTATTAATTACCCCGTATATAATTATTTACTTAATTATATACTCAGTCACATTACAGTATTCACAAACATACTAATATAACATTTAATAATAGTATTTTTCCCCGAGTAAAGTCTCACCGGGTAAAATTCCTCTAAAGTGCTATCTCACTAGGTATATTCACCTGACCTAGTTACCCCAAGTCAGAATTTCTACCTAACGTGGTTATAACTTAAATATTGGAGGCGGTCATATTACTTCCCTGAAAGTGAGATGCCCCTCACCCATATAACGGACGCTATGACCTGGGATTATACTCGCCCTACTCCTCAAGCTAGGGGATTCATCCACTACGCGCAACCTCCCCTATAGCACCAGAGAATATAATAATAATATATATCACTGATATTAAAGCACACCCATATATATATATATATATATATATATATATATATATATATATATATATATATATATATATATATATATATATATATATATATATATATATATATATATATATATACATATACTATCGGAAACCGTATATATATATATACAAAAATATCCCAGCTATACCGTGTACTAAGTCCGTAACGCAAGCCTATTCCATTTTATAATGAGTTTGTGGTCCAACTCAAATTTTTAATTAATTTACACATTAATTTCTTTTGGTAACGCCCTAACCAAATATATCCGGACTTACTTTCGTGGCCCGAATTAACATTCTCCGAGTCTCAATCCCCGACTCTAAATTATTTAGCCTTTACCTAAATAAAATTTATATCTCGGTATTCCTCAATCGTTATTCTCGAACTTGTTCACTATATCCATATTTAATCCTTTCGAACAAACTTTCCAAAATTCAACCTTAGTGTGTCACATCTAATTTCTCCAAAACCCATAAATTTTTAAATTATGATGTCATACTAAGCCGCCTTCAAATTCTAATTAATTTTATTCACTATTAATTAGATTTTAAATCCATGTATTAATTACTCAACAATTTAAGGCATGGAAAAAATGTTACATTAAATTTTTCTACATATAAAGGGAAACTGGGCGAACTGTCAAAATTTTCGGACCATCGATCGATCGATGGTCCCCATTCGAGCGATCGATCGAGAGGTCCTCGTCTTCCTCGAGTTGGCTGGTTTAGCCATGGACACCCACCTCCAAACCCTAGTTTCTTCTACACTGAAAACTGAGCGTTCCCATCGATAATAAACATTAAATACCTTATATGAAACCTCTATAAAGTCCATTAACATCAAAATTTCACTCTCTCTACTGTTTTCACAGATTTGGGGTAAATTTACATTCAGTCTTTAACCCATTTAAACATCAATTTCTTTCCACCAAATTCGTCTCTAAATCATCCGGTTTACACATCTTACCAGATATAATTACACAACCCAGATTATATATGATTTTCTAATCCATTTATAAATCAGATTCATGATTTACAAAACCCCATGTTTATACCCCTTTAAAAATCACATGAATTTCTTTGATTACACACATCACATGAATATGAATTGAAATACATTTACAAACTACACCAAGTTAACCAATCGCCTTAGGGTTTGTAGAGTTTGAATTTGGAACCGTGAGTGCTCAAGGTTGAAGATGACTCCCTTATGCTCTCCTGTGATCCCCAAATTTGGTTTTGGCTGCTGTTAGGGTTTCCTAACCCTCTAAGTCATTTCTCTAATTAATTCAGTCATTCCTTTGTTTCCTTTATTTGTTTAATTAACCTAAATCCCGTTTTTTGCCTAATGGGCCAAGCCCAAGTGACCCAAATGCCCCCGTGTGGGCCCGGCTATGCCTAAAAATGTCCCGTGACCCATTTACTACCCCCGGGTACACTTTTCCGACTATCTTATCCCATCTGAACTCAGTCGTACACTCAGAATTGGCATCCGAATTGATTTCTAAAAAGTCCTCATTTCACACCCAAATTAGTCTATACCGACTCCCGGCTGAAATAAGTACATATCCCGTCATTAATATCCGAAATGACGTAAATATAATATTTCTTATTCACTTAGTAAATAAGTTTTCCTTAAATATTAACCATTCACTTTCTGATTAATATTTAAATAAAATTTCCCTAATTAATTCAATAAAAATTACGACTCACAAGTAAATTTCAATTCCCGAATTAATTAAATATTTTATGCATGAAAATATGGGGTGTTACATACTCCCCCCCCCCCCCCCCTTACAAAGGAATTTCGTCCCCGAAATTAGGTCATACCTGTGATGAAAAGGTCTGGATACTTTTCTCGCATATCTTCCTCCCGCTCCCAGGTAGACTCGTCAACGTTGTGATGACCCCACTGTACTCTAACTAGTGGAACAACCTTGGATCGTAACTTCCGCTCGCTACGGTCCAGAATAGCCACAGGTCTCTCCTCATATGAGATGTCTGGATGTAAATCAATTTCCTCGAGTGGAATGTGCCAAAAATTCCTCTCGCTCCTGCGATATTTCTTCAGCGATGCTACATGGAACACATCGTATATCCCCTGAAGGTGCTCCGGCAATCCCAGCCTGTAGGCTACAAGCCCCACCCTCTCGATAATAGGAAAAGGTCCCACGTACCTTGGTGATAACTTACCCTTCTTGCCAAACCTCATCACCCCTTTCATAGGGGACACTCGGACCAATACCAGATCCCCGAACTCTAACTCCACATGTCTCCGTGAAGCATCAGCGTAACTTTTCTGCCTATCTTGAGCTATCTGAATCCTCCCTCGGATCAGCTCTATCTTAGCAGATGTCTCCTCAATAATCTCCGACCCCAATAGTTTGTTATCCCCCACCTCTATCCAACAAGCGGGTGAACGACAAGGTCTCCCGTATAGTGCCTCGAATGGTGCCATGCCGATCGTGAATTGGTAAGAGTTGTTATACACAAACTCTACTAGAGGAAGATATTTCTCCCAACCTCCTCCAAAGTCTAATATGCACATTCTGAGCATATCTTCCAGCATGTGATTGACTCTCTCGGTCTGTCCGTCAGTCTATGGGTGATAGGCTGTACTCAAACGTAACTCCGTGCCCATGGCCTCCTGAAAACTCTACCAAAAGTGGGCCACAAAGATCTTATCCCTATCCAAAATAATACTTATCGGTACCTCGTGCAACTTAACAATCTCTGCTATGAATAGATGTGCATAACGCATCGTCTCAAAGTCTGTGTGAACCGGCAGGAAGTGGGCCACTTTGGTCAACCGATCCATAATGACCCATATGGAATCGTGACCCTTCTGCGATGTCGGTAACCCTGTAATGAAGCCCATGGACATGCTCTCCCACTTCCACACGGGAATTTTGAGTGGCTGTAGCATCTCTGATGGTCAACTTTCACAAGCTGACACGTGGCACATTTAGAAACAAACTCTGCTATGTCCCGTTTCATTCCTGCCCACCAATACTGCCTCCTCATATCCTGATACATCTTATCCCAACCGGGATGTATCGCGAATCTCGACCCATGAGACTCTGTCATAACAGCGTGCCTCAACTCCTCATCCTCTAGCACAATCAACCTCCCATTAAGGCGTAAACCTCCCTCCGAGCTGATCGAGTAACCCTCTGCTCCCTCAGCTAGCAATTGGCTGACCCTATCCGGATAGGTCTGATCCTCTGCCTGAGCCCTCACAACCTGTATAATGATCTCAGGTGTGATGGATAATGCTGACATACAAGCCCTGGCCACATCATCCTCATAACGAAGTTCTCTCCACTTTGCTTTCCAGACTTCTGATATTTCCCCAATCGGTCTTTAACTCAATGCATCTGCTACCATATTAGACTTACTAGGATGATACTAAATATCAAACTGGTAGTCTTTCATGAATTTTAGCCATCGCCTCTGCCTCATATTCAGATCCTTCTGAGTGAAGAGATAGTGAAGTGATTTGTGATCCGTGAATAACGTGAACTGCTCCCCCAGAAGATAATGTCTCCATATTCTCAAAGAAAAAACGACCGCTGCTAACTCCAGGTCATGAGTGGGGTAATTCCTCTCGTGGGGCTTTAACTTCCTGATGCATAAGCTATAGCCCTTTCCTCCTATTGAAGCACACCCCCAAGTCCTTGTAAGGATGCGTCAGTGTAAACTCGATACTCTAATCCCATTTTCGGCAATGCAAGCATGGGTGAAAATGTCAACTTGTCCTTTAACTCGTCAAAAGCTAATTGACAATGATCACTCCAAGTGAAAGGTACCCCTTTCCGGGTCAGATTCGTCAGAGGGCTCGCAATCTTTGAGAATCCTTTGATGAACTGCCTATAATAATTGGTCAATCCCAAAAAACTACGCACTTCAGTCGGTGTCGTGGGCTTCCCCCACTCCCTCACCGCCGATACTTTACTCGGATCCACCGTAATACCCCAATCTGACCCCACATGGCCAAGAAATTGAACCTCTCGTAGCCAAAATCCACACTTATCGAATTTGGCATAGAGCTGGTGATCCCGTAATGTCTGTAAAACTATACGCATATGCTTTGTGTGATCCTCCCCGGTGCGCGAGTACATCAGGATGTCATCAATGAACACTATGATAAACTGATCAAGAAACTCCCTAAAAACCCTGTTCATGAGGTCAATGAACACTGCTGGTGCATTGATGAGCCAGAATGGCATCACCCTGAACTCATAAGATCCATACCGTGACAGGAAAGCGGTCTTAGGAGCATCCTCCTATCGGATACGTAATTGGTGATACCCTGACCTCAAGTCGACCTTAGAGAAGTAAGATGCCCCTCTCAACTAGTCAAATAGATCATTAATCCTAGGCAACGGATACTTATTCCGTATCGTCGCCTTATTCAGCTCTCTATAATCCGCGCATAATCGTAGTGAGCCATCTAGCTTCTTTACAAATAATACCGGTTCACCCCACGGCGATGTACTCCGCCGAATGAAACCTTGACCTAAAAGCTACTGAATCGTCTCTCTCAACTCATGCATCTCTGACGGGGCCATACGGTATGGGGCCCGAGAAATTCGCCTAGTCACCGGGGCTAAATCGATTATAAATTCGATTTCCCTGCTAAGTGGCAACCCTGGTATCTCCTAAAACACATCCTCAAAGTCTTTCACCACTGGGATTGAGTCCAACAGAATAGCCACCTCCTGTGAGGATTCCTCTTTAATGTAATACAAGTGTGTGCATGAACCTCCTCAGGTAGCGGCATTGCTATCAAGAACATCTCGTTCCCTAGAATGGAGAACACGATGGTCCTCTCATAGTAATCCACCGTCGCCCGATAACCTTCTAACCAATCCATACCCAAGATGACATCGTAACCCTCCATATCTAACACTAAGAGGTCCGCTGCTAAACTAAGTCTCCCAATCAAAATGTCCACACACCGACAAATCGAGTGGATCGTAGCCCCGCTGCCTACTGGCGACTCTACACACATCCGAAGACTACCCACGATCTCTAGTAGTCCGGACCGTTTAGCAAAATTAAACTTAATGAATGAATGTGATTCTCCAATATAAAAAAGAATACTACCCTCATAACCATGAATGAGTAACATACCCTCAACTTCTGGCGGTGCTTGCTCCGCTGGGGGATTGGGAACATCCCGGACATTATACACACTCCCGTAGTGCATCTGTCTCTGCTGTGGTAGGGCGGGTGCTACTGCGACTGCTGTTGCTGGTGGCATCTGCCCCCATTACCCCTGTTGGGCCTCCTACTGTTGACCTCTGCCCCTCTGTGGGCACTACCTCTTAAAATGTCTTGGCTGGCCACAGATAAAATAGCATCTCTTACCATCCCCCTGTCGTTGGCCCCGTTGGCCCTGGCGCGGCTGGCCTTGGCCCTGGCCCTGTTGGCCTCCCCCATTGTTCCCTTTGCCCTGACGGCCCTGCGGAACCCGCTGCTACTGATTTGGTCTCGACTGCCCCTGCCTGAACCCCTATCCTCCCGGTCGGAACCCACCAGGCTTAAACTTCTTGGCCTGATTCCCTTATTGACTCCCCGTCTGCTGCTGACCACCACTTGTGTCACCACTAGTAACTGCCTTGCCCTGTGGGCTCGGCTCCCCTTCTCTCTTACTCCCCTTAGCATGGAAGCGATGATCCTGGTAGTGTACAAGTGTGGAATTAACGACATCTGTATACGTCTCCAACGTCGGATTCCCAATCAAATGTTGCATGATCCACCAGGCTAAGCAATCCATAAATCTCGATTTATTCTGCTCCTCATCGCTCACCTCATTTGGCACAAAATTTGCCAACCGGGTGAACTCATCCTCGTAGTCTGCCACGGATCAGTCACCCTGAACTAAATCACTGAATTTCTTTCTCATCTCAGTCTCTACTGCTGGTGGAAAGTATTAACGATCGAACCGCACCCATAACTCTGCTATTTTCATCAAACCTCGCTCCTCGACAGTGGTAACTTACTCCCACCACTATAAGGCTGCCCCCGACAGACGAAAGGTAGAAAGCACGTATTTATGTACTTCAGTACACTCCATCATGCGCAGATGGCGCTGAATGTTCTTCTTTCAGACATAAGCCTCTACTACATCTGTGCTACCCCAAAACTTAGGTGGGTGACCCTTCTAAAAGGTCTCCCTAACTCTCTGCCAAGATGGTGGCCCCACTAGAGCCTGAGCTGCTGGTGCCACTGGAGGCGGTGCCTGGGGCTGTGGAAAGTGAGCTTCCATAGCTCGCATTATTGTCTCGACCGCCTGAGCCACTATCACTGCCACCTGAGTATTGGAAATCAACTCGTGTAGGGGTGGTGGTGGCGGTACCTGTGGCTCCTGGTGAGCCTCCCTGACCTCATCCGTAGCCTCAGCCCTCTCCGCTCTCAGTCTCCTTGGTGGCATCTGAAATAGATTAAATCATATAAGTACATAATTTACACAATAATATACACATCAGAAATACGATATCTCACAAGCGATAAATGAATCAACAGTCCGAATAATAGGGCTCTATAACAACCGAGTGCTACGCTGAAACGTAGAAAGCCACACAGATTCTAAGGACACTAGAACCTGATGCTCTGATACCATCTGTGACACCTCGCCTAATTAACCCCGGGTGATCAGTCCTAAATTAAGTTAGAACAGGTTTCTCAGTTGGATCATCCTTAGCATCACTGTCGTCTTTTTAATTACTAACCACCTAAGTGAGAAAATTTGTATGGTGCCAAGTTTTATCTTTCATTAACTTAAATGAAAACTCATGCGGAAAATAAAATCACACAATTAATCACAATTAATTAAAATAACCATACACAATTAAATGACAAAGCGAATAAACCATCGGCCTAAAAATCCAACAAGTATAAAATCAAGACAAGTAATCAATCTCAATAAGTCTGACAGAAACTAAATGAACTATGAGCAACATGCTCAAAATAACTGATAGAAGTCTCTACACTAGAATGAAAGAATGAGGCGTCTATCAAAACTCCCGCAACATCCACATATGCTGCAACAACGGATTCCCTGAAACAGAGTCAAGCCTGGCGTCCCTGTGGCTGGACACCTAAAATGTTTTTTTAAGAAATTTATAGCAAGGGTTAGTACCCAAAAACATTTGAAAAACATTTAACAAATGTTTAACTTGCAGTAATAAATAAATATGCATGCTCTCCATATTTTAGTTAGTGTCGCACTCCCTTGAGGACATCCTCACCCCTCCTCTAATGTGCACTACTAACGCCTTAAATAAATTCACCTAGTTTTTCATCTTATGAGTAGATAAATTATAAAGCCCTTTGCAAACACCCTACTCTAACCGAGTATACCTTAATTATGATTTTGAAGTTATTATCGTCATTAACTTAATTAAATCATTTCCCTTTTTAATTTCTTATAACTTCCACATTTGTTATACACATAATACAACTCATGCTTTGTATTAATTACCCCGCATATAATTATTTACTTAATTATATACTCAGTCACATTACAGTATTCACAAACATACTAATATAACATTTAATAATAGTATTTTTTCCCCGAGTAAAGTCTCACCGGGTAAAATTCCTCTAAAGTTCTATCTCACTAGGTATATTCACCTGACCTAGTTACCCCAAGTCAGAATTTCTCCCTAACTTGGTTATTACTTAAATATTGGAGGCGGTCATATTCCTTCCCTGAAAGTGAGATGCCCCTCACCCATATAACGGACGCTATGACCTGGGATTATACTCGCCCTACTCCTCAAGCTAGGGGATTCATCCATAACGCGCAACCTCCCCCTATAGAACCAAAGAATATAATAATAATATCTATCACTGATATTAAAGCACGCCCATATATATATACATATACTATCGGAAACCGTATATATATATATATATATATATATATATATATACAAAAATATCCCAGCTATAACGTGTACTAAGTCCGTAACGCAAGCCTATTCCATTTTATAATGAGTTTGTGGTCCAACTCAAATTTTTAATTAATTTACACATTAATTTCTTTTGGTAATGCCCTAACCAAATATATCCGGACTTACTTTCGTGGCCCGAATTAACATCCTTCGAGTCTCAATCCCCGACTCTAAATTATTTAGCCTTTACCTAAATAAAATTTATATCTCGGTATTCCTCAACCGTTATTCCCCAACTTGTTCACTATATCCATATTTAATCCTTTCGAACAAACTTTCCAAAATTCAACCTTAGTGTGTCACATCTAATTTCTCCAAAACCCATAAATTTTTAAATTTTGATGTCACACTAAGCCGCCTTCAAATTCTAATTAATTTTATTCAGTATTAATTAGATTTTAAATTCATGTATTAATTACTCAACAATTTAAGGCATGGAAAAAATGTTAAATTAAATTTTTCTACATATAAAGGAAAACTGGGTGAACTGTCAAACCCTAGTTTCTTCTACACTGAAAACTGAGTGTTCCCATCGATAATAAACATTAAATACCTTATATGAAACCTCTATAAAGTCCATCAACATCAAACTTTCACTTTCTCTACTGTTTTCACAGATTTGGGGTAAATTTACATTTAGTCTTTAACCCATTTAAACATCAATTTCTTTCCACCAAATTCGTCTCTAAATCATTCGGTTTACACATCTTACCAGATATAAATAAACAACCCAGATTATATATGGTTTTCTAATCCATTTATAAATCAGATTCATGATTTACAAAACCCCATGTTTATACCCCTTTAAAACCCAAAACAAATTTCTTTTATTACACACATCACATGAATATGAATTTAAATACACTTTACATGCAACAGCAAGTTAACCACTTTCCTTAGGGTTTGTAGAGTCTGAATTTGGAACCGTGAGTGCTCAAGGTTGAAGATGACTCCCTTATGCTCTCTTGTGATCCCCAAATTTGGTTTTGGCTGATTTAGGGTTTTCTAACCCTCTAAGTCCTTTCTCTAATTAATTCAGTCGTTCCCTTGTTTCTTTTATTTGTTTAATTAACCTAAATCCCGTTTTTTTCCTAATGGGCCAAGCCCAAGTGACCCAAATGCCCCCGAGTGGGCCCGACTATGCCTAAAAATGTCCCGTGACCCGTTTACTACCCCCGGGTACATTTTTCCGACTATCTCGGCCCATACGGACTCAATTGTACACTCAGAATTGGCATCCGAATTAATTTCTAAAAAGTCCTTATTTCACACCCAAATTAGTCTATACCGACTTACGGCTAAAATAAGTACATATCTCTTCATTAATATCCGAAATGACGTAAATACAATATTACTATTTAGTTAGTAAATAAGTTTTCCTTAAATATTAACCATACTTCCCGATTAATATTTAAATAAAATTTCCCTAATTAATTCAATTAAAATTACGACTCACAAGTAATTTTCAATTCCCGAATTAATTAAATATTTAATGCATGAAAATACGGGGTGTTACAGTATGACTGCATACTATACCGAAATGTGTATGAAAATCTTGATCGTTGTCTAGTTTGCGATGAACCTAGATATCTGCAATCTACTGGTAAGGAAGGCACAAGCTCTAAGGTGCCTCAAAAAGTGTTGAAATATTTTCCCGTTGGCCCTAGATTAAAGAAATTTTTCACAGTACCATGGATAGTGGAGGCAATGACTTGGCATGTTAGGGCATAAGTAGGGGGTAATCTCATGTGTCATACTATTGATTCTACAGCTTCGAGCAGGATGAATTATGAGTATCCCGATTTTGCTCAAGAACAATGCAACATTACTTTGGCTATATCAATAGATGGTTTCAATTCATTTGCAAAATCTAAGCACCAATCAGAGTGTATGGCCAGTGATACTAACCCCACTCAACCTACCTCCTTCACAGTGTATGAGACTTGACTTTTCGATGAAGTGGTGACATCAACGCCTACCTGGCTCCTTTGGTAAAAGAATTAAATTAGTTGTGGTAAGAGGGTGTGCAATCATTTGACTCTTTTAGAAAAAAAAAGTTTACGCTGAAAGCTATGTTGATGTGGGCAATTCATGATTTTCCAACTTATGGGACATTATCCAGTTGTGTAGTACATGGTTATTAGGGGTGTCCTATTTGTGGAGAGGTGACTGAATCTCTTCATCTATCCTTTAGCTCAAAAAATGTATACTATTGTCATAGGAGGTTTTTACCCCTGGCTCATATTTTCAGATTTAAGAAAGGTTCCAATTTTTTATTGGGCGGGGTTGAACTTAGGCTACTGCCAAGACAAATTTTAGGTTTAGAAATTGAAAGTAAATCTTCTGAATGTGGACCTAATATCTCAGTTAAGAATCACAAATTTAAGAATGTCAAGCATAAGAAGACCCTAACTGGGAATGAAACTGAGATAAGAAATGCATGCTCTAGGAGGTCAATTTTATTTGACTTGCCTTATTGGAAGAATAACCCGGTGCGCCATGTATTGGATATGATGCATGCAGAGAAGAACTTCGTTGAAAATATTATGGGCACTTGCCTTGGGGGGTGTCATTCGAAGGATCGAGAAAATGAACGAAAAGACCTTAAATCGTTGAAACTTAAGCCACAACTATGATTGAAAGAAGATAGTAGGGGAAGGACAATAATTCCCCCTGGTGCATTTACTTTGATGAGTGGGGAAAGGAAGGTGCTTTTAGACCCAATATATAATTTGAAGGGCCCATCTAATTTTTCGTCCAACTTGCAAAGGATTGTGAATTATGCTACTTATGATTTACATAAGTGTAAGTCCCACGATTGCATGTGATCATGAAATTGGTTCCTCTATTGTTTAAGCATTGTTTCTCTAAGCACAAGGATTTACGGAGGGCTATTATGAAAATTAGTATTACCTTCTCACTCTTGTGTGAGAAGGTAGTCAATAGAAAACACATAGTGGCCGCAAAATTGGCGGTGACCGAAGTGATTTGTGTGTTGGAAAAGTACTTTCCCACAGCATTCTTTGATATAAGTGTTCACTTGTTGCTACACCTATGCGACGAGGCACTTCTTTGTGGTCCAGTTAGATATCAGTGGATGTATCCATTTGAAAGATTGATGAAAGTTTTTAAAGATTACGTCAAGAATACGCGATACATTGCAGGATCAATTGTAGAGGAATACATCACCGTGGAGTCATCAATATATACTCGGGAATATATGCCTGACTCAATCAGCGTTGATGACACTGATGAGTTCATCGATGATGGTGGTCATGTGATGGGAAAACGAGTGAAATTAACGAGTTTGCAACATGAACAAGTAGCTCGTTATCTATTTCACACACATGAAGATGCCGAAGAATGGAAAAAGTAAGTTTAAATTATTTTAATGTTTAACATTATTTTAGAATATTTATGTTATTTTATACATGATTAATTTTTTAATATGCAGAAAATATGAAGCCTGTGAGAACAATAAAAGACAAAAAATAATGGTACAATCAAGCAACGAATTTAGGCTGTGATTGTCACAAGAGGTAATTATAATGAAAATGGTCGTTATATAACATTACATTACACTCAAACTTTACAACTAGTCTAATTAATTTATTTATATTCTCTGCTCTTAAAGACGGGTGATGCGAGATCAAGGCTTGCTCGTCTAGCCATTGGACCCTTGTTCGTGGCACAAGAATACAAAAAGTATCGATTGAACGATTATGTATTCGGCACAAAAGTTTATGAGGAAAGTATAAATGTACATAACTCGGGCATTTCATACAAGGCTTTTACTTTCTTTCGAGCTAACGCAAAAGATAAAAACCTCGTTGAAGCTGAAATGATTTACAATGGTGTAATTCGAAATATATTTGAATTGGATTATATAAGCTTCAAAGAGGTTGTATTTTACTATGACTGGGTAAGAGTTGAGGATAAAAATGCTTGTAAAGTTGATCTTTTCACTAATTTGATCATGGTTGACTTATCCAAGTTGAAGATCAATGACCACGTGGGCGATGAGCTGTTTGTTTGTGCATTTCAAAAGGTTAACCAAGTGTTTTACTCAGAGTATATCAACAATGAGTCGTGGTCAATTGTCTAACACGCACCAAAGCGTCTAAATAGTAGTGTGGATGACTTGGCTTCTCCTACCAAATATCAATCCATTTTTTATGATAACCCGAATTTGAAATAATTTTGCAATTTGTAATAAATATTCCAATTTGTACTTTATCAATCCATTTTTAATGCTTTTAATTGATTTTCACTTTATCATTTTCACTCTTGTGTAGTGTGCATGTGTGTGGGCAGTAGGCGTGGGGATGGGGATGTTTCAAATTTTTAGTAATTGTACATATTATGAGCTAGATGTTGTTATGTTGAAATTCAGAATAGAGGTGTTAAACAGTAACAATTCATTTAGATTTGTAGTAATTGTACATATTTTCATGTCTTCTTCTAATTCATTTTGACTTGTACTAATAACAACATGTTTTATAGCAAATGTCTCCTTCGGGTATTAAGGTAAGGATGATGATGCTGATTATGATGACGTCGTCTGGGCTCGGTGGTAGTGGAGGCAAGGAGGGATCCTCGGCCCCGAGGCTCCCTAAATATGGAAAATTGGGGATGGCCATCGAGAACAAGAAGGGTCTATTAAGGAAATCCCTCGAGCTGGTAAAGACGATCATCAGCCCAGGGTACACTAGTTGGAGGGAGGTGCCAAATGAGCTCAAGTTAGCTATTTGGGTTGCACTACAGGTAATGAATTTATATTTATATTTATATTTATATGAATATTTCAATTTCAATTTCGATTTCGATTTCGATTTCATTTTATATTTATATTTATATTTATTAGCAACTAACATTTTATTTGTTGGACAGGAACAATCAACCTGGATCCAAAGCTACGTGATTCCGTCTTGGAGCAGTTGAGGGAGCAACACAAGACGTGGAAGAAAAATATGCGGACCCGGTGCTTTGGGAAGATTCGAGAGTTCGTTATCCGAATGAGATCGGGGAGCGACAATTGGCATCTCGCCAATCGGGGAGGGAAAATCGGGCAAAAAAGACGGACGTGCACTACTCCGGCCGGACGTCTTACTCTGAGGTGGAGCATAGGATGATGGTAAGATTTAATTTTTCTATAACTACAAAAATATATTATTCTGCATTATTTTACTTTGCGGGGCCAATACTAATTTTACTTTATTTTATTTCAGGGGATAGGGAGTGACCCTGGGGGTAGGCCACATAGGCTCGATACTTATGTGGCTATTAGGACGAAGAAGGGGAAGGATAAGGAGGTGTCCCCGAGCGTCGCGGACACGATTGTAAGTAATTCGACAGTTTACTTTTTATTAATTACGTTATAATTTTTTTATTTACTTATTTTACTAATCATGTGCTTTTTGTCGTTTCAGGCAAAGCTTAAGGAAGTGCATGAGTCGTAGTCTAATGCCGACAGGGCATCTTTGTCCACAGACGCACTCAGCCAAGTGCTTGGCACTGATCGCAAGGGGAGGACAAGGGGGTGAGCTTGCAGGTGGCCAAATCTAGGATCATCAGATTGGAGACGAGCAACATCAGGTTGGTTCGAATGGTGGACTCGCATAACGTGAAGATGTCCCGTTTGGAGGTGAAGGTCCAAGATATGTTCTCATTTATGAAGCCTTCATTGGGTGGAAATCGTAAGGGGAAAGGTAAGGAGAAGATGGTGGAGGAGGAGGAAGTGCAGGAGGATGAGGTGCAGGATGACGAGGATGTGGACCTCTCTGCTTCATCGTCGAAACGTGCGGACTTTGATGATCCAATTGCTACTGAGGACCCTATTGGCCCTGCCCTAACCCTCCACTATCAAATCGATAACCTCTGGATCTATATCTCTTAGCTCGATCCTCCTACTAAAAAATATCGCTTCTGCTGCTGTTGTGTCCCGCTGGCACCATCCCCACCTATATTCTCAATCTAACTGGTCTCCCTTACTCGCTGGCTCCTCTTCATGTGGAAGATTTGATCCTGACAATGAAGTAGGGAGGCATTAACAACCTCCGCATATGTATCCAATGCCAGATTACCCAACAAGTGTTGTTGGATTTTCTAGTTAAGTCCATACATGAACTTTTGCATCTTCTTCCCTTTAGTGTTCACTTTATCCTTCACAAAATTTGCTAAATAAGTGAAATCCTCCTCATATCTAGCTACAGTCCAATCTCCCTAAGCAACATCGAGAAAGCTCTATTGTATCTCTGTTTGAATAGAGGATGGGAAATACTAACGATCAATCGCGCCAAAAATTCCCCAATAATCATCACGTCTTTCTCCTCGGCTGTGGTCATAGAATCCCACCACTGCAAATTTTTTTCCACTAAATTAAATGTTCCCAGGAATATTTCTGAGTGTCACTGCACTTAACCATATGAAGGTGTTACTTCATGTCTTTCTTCCACTGACTGGCCACGACTACATTTGAGCTACCTTAAAACTCCAGTGGGTGGCCCTTCTAAAATGCTTCTCTCACTCTCTGCCAATCGAATGGCCCTGAGTGGGACTGAACAACCGGTGCTATTGGTGGCTGTCGATGAATCTATGGGAGGTGTTGTGACATTGTAGTCATAACCACTTTAACTACCTGTGCCATGATTTCAACCGCCTCTGCTATTAAAATGCTTCCCTGTGGAACTCCCTCCCCAACGTTCACTCTCTTTAGATGAGTCCCCTTTGAAGGCATTTAAAACGATATTGAAGTTTCTATATGTCCATGATAAAATAAAAAGTAATCAGCAGAAGAACGTAAGTGTGCGTACGTAAAGGAATATAACAATCCTATAGTAAGGCTCCATATCAAATAACGCTATGTTGAAATCGTAGTAAGCCGTACAGATCATATGGACACTAGAACTTGATTCTTTGATACCATCTGTGACACTCCACCTATTTTAATCACGGGTGATCAGTCCTTTATCAAAATAACCAGGAATCTCATTTGGTTCATTGTTAGCATCACTGTCAAAAACCTTTTTAAATTACTAACCACCTATGTTAAATTAAGCCGGTGTCAAAATTTATCTTTCACTAACCACACAACAACAGACAAAATCAAATAATCCAAACCATACACACAATAATAGAGTCTAAAACATCACATGGTAAATAACTGGATAAAATAATTCTGAATAAACCATCGGTTCCCAAAATAAAATCCATCTAGAAGTCTAAAGTAAATAAAACCAAGTCTGATAAATAATGCAATAAAATGTTTTTTATAGTCTGATACACGCCCAAAATGAAATATTTAAATGAAATTCTATCTAAGGATGAATAACTGAAGTGTCTATATCACATCATGCAAACCTCCATAATGCTGCAGCTACGCATACCCAGAATTAGTAATCAAGTTTAGCGTCCCTGTGACTAGACACCTAAAACATTTTTGGAAAATAGGAAAATAGAATTTACACGGGTCAGAGCCCGATAAAAACCTTTTGAAAATATTTAGCAAGTATTTAAATCACTATTTAAAAACAGCTATTTGATACACATGCTAGTCCCACGTAAACTCCCTTGAGTTTCTTCACCTCTCAACTATAGTGAACTCCTAACGCATCCTACCTAGCTATGCTACCCCACCTAACTAGACATTCGTATCTAACTAATCATAAAAGATTCAACTCTCCTGTATTGCCAATACAATACGCTACCCTACTGCCAATAACTAATATCACCCGCATATTATTATTGAACCATTTTATTAGTTTTCCATACTTACATCACTTTTAGATATGCTCTATCTATCTTTCCTACCATCACATAAGTAGAATAATAACACTTTATTATAACACCATTAAATTTCTTTCAGATATACACTATTTATCCTTTTTTATTATCACACATATATAGAATAATCACATTTGTATATATTTACCACACTATAATATATACAACTATAGCATCCCCTGAAATCACCATTGCGTTGCATGCATACTCTGATATCAAGTTCATATACCTCTCGTACCAAATCAAGGACTACCGGTTCAAAATATCTCCTCAAACTGTAAATCAAACAACATAGAATGGAGGCGAACATGGTTCTAAGCCTTTGGGTTATGCACATATCTAACATACCCAAACGATATTCCAGTCCCGTTAATACACAACACATAACGAGACGCTCTAAGTTCCATATTCTCGAGCACACATCTGGACCTCATTGGAATAGTTAATGTGGGATCGCCCTCTACACGAAAACCTCCTAGCAAGCAGCGTAGATATGTTCACACACATAACAAGTCACATAATAGGTATTCACACAACCTATATATATACATATTCAGTAGGTATACACACAACCTAACATATAAATTCGTACATAGTATTTATCTCTCTCAAATACTCAGCGTACTAATAATTTTCACATTCTATTTCTTTCATATTATTCGGGCATCAGTCACTACTCAAAGGTCCCCATACATCCCTTAAGTTAATTCAATAGTTTATATATCACTATGATACTAATTTAAGTCTTGGGTTATTGTTCTTTCGTTTCGTAACCCGAATAGTTAATTTTTTATACGTCCCTCAATCGGTTAAACATTATCAATCCTAGTATTCTAAATTGGGCCTAAATTATGTACTTTCTAACTTTACCTAAGTCTTTGTACAATTATTAAACTTATTCCAAGGTCTTCCCATAATTAATTTCTTAAAATTTTAGACAAATTTTTTTTGGGGATAACAGTTCACCCAAATCGGTCCTGGTATGCGGTGAATCAGTTCGCTGCCGAACCGGTTCTGGCGTGTGGCTGATTTGGTTCGAAACCCCTAAAACTTATTCTTTTTTGGTGTTACGGGTTTCCTCCCTTTTATCATATAAAACCTCTATCAAGCAATCCCAAACTCCCATCCAACATTATCACACATCAAGTATATGTGTAGTGATGATTTATAACGTAAATAATACATTAAATCCATATGAACTTTATCCAAGAACAGATTTAAATTCCACAATCCTCAAAACCCTAGTTTATAGTGTTTTTCATGTATAATCATAAAGATAACCATATTTCTTTCAATATATTCATCTCATAACATCTGATTTCGAATACTCTATATAAGGAAATTCATCCTACATGAATTTATATCTTAAATCATGGCTTTCCATCATCCAATTCTCAAGAATTCATCAAAAACATGTAATTTAAACCCTGCACTACATGGGTATTATAACATGCTTAAATAAATCTCAAGATAAACAGTTGCCTTCGATTAGTAGGTATGATTTCTTTACTTAACCCTGTTTTATCTTATTAATCTTAAATATGCATCTAGGTGATTAATCAGGTGAAATAAAGTAAATCCCATAACACCGATGTACGAGGAAACTACTAAGGAAAAAAACTTGGATGGCCCAAGCCACACAATCACTATGATACGATTTTATAAAGTACAGATAGTAGACTTACTCGATAGACCATAAGCCTTGACGCTCTTTTATGCTTCAATCGCTCCGCTATAGTGCAACGCAGAAGCCCTTCCACACCAGCTCCACAACACATGAGTCCACGTGTGCCTTGGTATCCACCGATGCATTTTTGGCAACCGTCTACGATTCGAAACACAGAGTTATCCGCATCTTTGTCGCAAAATTCAATGAAACAAATGTTCAAAGTATGAACAAACTCCAGATGGTGCTAAAATAAGATCTCTACAGCATATGTATATGAAAGATCGGATCTTGAAACTCAAAGGATGTTTTTAACTTAAAAAACCTTTGTAAACAAGTGCAGAAAAATGAAACTGTTATGTTCTATAATTCTGGTTATGCTCACCCAAAATTTTGAGAAGAAATTGCCTTAAATAAAAAAATCCAAGTAGGAAAGTCATTAGATCAAGATGTGTATATCGTTCGAACGATATAGCCATATAGTTAGAATGAGATGTCCTTGTCGTTTGAACGAAAGTCTCATGTCCTTTGAATGACTGTTAAAGTCATTTGATCCTTTTAAACTCAAGAGAAGGATCTACACGACTCTAAAATGAGTTTATCTCGGAATAAATGAAGTTAAAACCTTTTAAAAACATTTTTAACATTTTAAAATCATTTTTAAACAAAATAACATCCTTAAAACATTTTCCGAGCCCCATAAACATTATGCGTTCATACCTAAGAGTATCTCGGAATGCAATATGACATGAAGACGTAAAATGTGCACCAATAAACACGGCATGATCTATCTTGAAGCTTTGTCGCTACGTCTTGAAAACAACATATCGTAGACTATATGGAATCATGATAAGTAAAAATTTATCTATGACTCAAATGGAATTTTTTTTCGGCATAATGCCAATACATACAAATTGACACTAGTTGGAAATTTGCCTTACAAATCTCTCCCTTTGGCTAGTCCGTGACAAAACCAAAATAGTGAAATGCCTAAGCCGGGCTGTTAAGCCGAACGACCTAAATCTCATCCCATAAACCCAAAAAGAAGATACAAGACACGATCTAGAAAATAAATGTCGGACCGACAACATAAACTTGTCTTCATGTGATGTAGTCGCAAAATCTTCAATCTCTAAATAATCACTACACACACGAAGAAACAAGTACAATGTGAAGTATGAATGATATAAAATATTATAATACCCAATTTGTAAAACAAACCATTTGTTAAACATTTGAGAAAATCATATGATACCAAATTGCAAAATAATACAAGAAAAACATGATAAACAAATGTGTTCATCAAACAAAACTCCCTCTACATCACATACCATCTATCCCCCCTTTATCTCGAATGAATAAATAGAGAAAAAGATAAACAACTGAATATCTAGAATGAAAATAATCATATGAGCATATCTAGATAAACATGGATATCCAACTAAAAATATTCAAAATATACCAAATCGTAGCTAGCAAACAGTCACACAAAGTGAATCAGTAAAATCAGAAATGATGTGACTAAACAAATCAATGCAACATAAGAATCAAGCATGAACAATCAGTAAAGACTGCATGTAAATTGATCAGATGTACCAAAACAGTATAAGATCATCACATATATGAAGAATGTACAAAAATAGAACAAAAACACAAAAAGTCAACTATGGTCGACATAGGTCGTTCGAACGACAACACAATGTCGTTTTGAACGAGATAAGATCTCGTTCGCTCGATGCAAGAAATAACCTTAAAAAGTGTGTGGTCGCACGAAGCATCTATATTACGACCCTAAAAATGACCTAAGAAATGACCATACCTAACACTTGTAACACCTCGTTACTAAGGTCGTTGGATCCAGTTTTTGAAAGACATGGAGAAGTCATTTGAACGATGTCCAGAAATTGTTTCAATGACTTCAAACACTTTTGTTTTCCACTCTAAAAATATGCAGGATTTGCCTAGTTAAAAAATTTCATGAAAACAACTACTGGAAAATAAAACAGTCGCAAAAGACGCTCGAAATAGAAAAATAAAACAAGTATGAGTTTCATTATAACATAGTATCAATGCGCTCAGACATGGATATGGAATGAATGCGTGTGAACAACAACAAATGAATCGCAACTTGAACACATCAAAACGATCGAGAAGCTCTAATTGATAGCTAAATATCATCAAACTAAGTTTTATCCATATGTGACAATTAATATAGTGAGCTAAATGAACTAAATGAATAACATGCACACAAATCCAGAATTTTGATGATTCAACAAATAATAGCGTCATGACACAATTTTTCAACATTATGATTTGTGGTGCGAACCCGTTGTTATTCCATCCAAACACCCTCATATTTTCATAATTTCTTTCTCTAGTTGTTTTGAGGTTTATACTTTTCTCACCTTTGAGAAATCCTATTGGCCCCATTTTTGGCATATATTTCTTTTAATTTCCTTAAATTTTTTTTGGGCTCTTGTAAACGATGGCTTTCACGACGAGATTATTATTCTCTCACAGCCTTTTCCAGTAAACAATCATCATTTTTTCAATTTAAGCAATATATATCCTCAAGGAAAATGGTTCTTACACGCACACCTTCTCATAAGTCTTATTATGCATAGATGACAAAATTGAGGGGAGAACGTCTTGCCAAACTTAAATATGCATGAGAAATCAAAAACTCATATAAAATCGTACATGTATGTGTGACGGCATATATACAAAGTCGAATCCAAATGCAAATCAACTACAAAACAACCCCATTAATCATTGTTAAGATCATTCTAAGCATCTATAATTATGATCAAATCTCCTAGCCACATGCATAATGAAATGATGGATGTCCAAGCACCCTAATATTCCATATCAAACATGAAAACTCATGACACACACAAAAAAATTGGAAATATTTTTGTGTTTTTCAAAACATATTTTTTACTCAAATAATAAAATATTTTTGTATTTTCTCAAAAATATATAAAACCAAAAAGCTTTTTGTATTTTTTTGATAAGACTCAAATAAATGAACAATATAATACAAAGAGATACACATGTCATGACAAACATGGCAAACACAGTCATCCATTCAATTTATCATGAGAAGTATCATGTGCAGCCAAACAAGAGTTATGAAGTTTAATTCCTAAAAACACTAAGTCCAATTTCCTAACCCAAATAGGTTTGAAATGATGCATGGGGGTTTTAGGAACCGAAACAACTTTATTCTTAAACTTCCTAGGAGCATTTGTAAGGTCATAGCAATAATGTCTAAGGTGACCTTTCTTACCGCAAAGAGTGCAAGTGAAACATGGCGAGGAGTGTGACTTAAATGTGGACCTCTCCTAACATTCCTAGTAAGATATCTCACACGATTGGTATTGGCTTTGAAAATGGGTGCAATATGATCATCGAAGCCTATACCACACGTATCATCCTTGATTTGTGCGATGCCTAAAATCCTATCCAACTTTTTCGACCTTGCCTCCAAATCAAACTTCACTTTACTCGAGTCTCTCAATCTCTCCTCAAGCTCACTAATCCTAGACTTAGGCAAACACCTAGACTTTTTAGACTCTAAAATATCTTTCTTCAAAGGTTCCATCAAACTATGAAGACTATCTCTCTCACCCTCAATGTATTTTAGTTCCTCCCGAAGACTCATCTCCTGGGCCCTAAGATCCTCCATCAATGCATCATTATTTCCTCAAGCACGCTCTTTTAACTTATCTTGCAATTTCAAGTTAGCCTTTTTCACCTTTACTTCTTCCTCATCCAAATCATTAAAGGCATCTTGTAACTCTCTAACATTTATCTCCTCCTCTTCACTATTTTCACCCTCACTCACTTGGGATTCACACAAAACGGCCTCAAAAATGTCATTCACATGAGTATCTTCATGAGAAGATATATCATCGTCACTCACATGACATGCCATAAACATTACAAAGTTGGTCTCAATGGGGGAAACTCCCTCCCTCTTTTGATTCACTATCACTTAAGGTGGCATTATATGCTATCGGTTTCTTAACCTCCTTCTTAAGTCTAGTGGGACACTCCATTACATTATGGCCATAACCCTCACAACCAAAACACCTATCTGATTCATCCCTCTTATAATTCTCACTTCGATTCTTAGGGACGTAATCATCTTTGTTGCTCTTGAATTTATCAAGTCTTTTATAATCTTTTGATTGCTTTTGTAACTTAAGAAACTTTTGAACTTATTTTCCAACAAATTTACATCTTCGAAATAGGTGTCGAAATCATCATCTGAAACTTTAGTCTCCTCCTTAAAGGTTTTCAAATAAATGTTATATTGTTTGTTCGGAACTTGCTTGGAGGTAAACATGTCAAGTTCATAGGTTTGTAAGTTACCTACAAGCTCTTCTAGTTTTGTTGATTCAATCATACCCAAGGAGTTTAAAATGGTCACTTTTTTATCAAATCTACTAGGCAACGACCTAAAAATTTTCTTAATGACTCGATTGTCGGGTATTTTCTCTCCCAAGTTAAATGAAGAGTTGACAATATGGCACAATCTAGTATGAAACTCATCAAACTTCTCACTCTCTAATAGTTTAATCATCTCAAATTGGGTAGTGAAGTTTTGAATTTTAGATGACCTAACCGTGCTAGTTCCCTCATGAGTGAGTGCAAGAACATCCCAAGCCTCTTTCGATGCCTCACATATCATAATACGCTTATACTCATCTGGGGTGACATACAAGAAAATAAAATTTAAACTTTTAGAGTTATAAAGTGAAAGTCTGTGTTTGGCTCCGGTCTATGAATCAATAGGTTTTAAACTAGTGGCCTCTCCATCTCTCGTGACCAGTAGTGACCACCCATTTTCTATCGCTAACCAAACACGCTCATCAATAGATTTACGTGCACTTTCCATTCGCATTTTCCAATAAGCGTAATTAGTGCCATAAAAATAGGATTTCTAAACGCATCAAAATTATTGAAAATCATACCTACAATCACAAGGGATCACACACAATAAAAAATGTTTCTATCTATGATACTAATTTGTAGGGCCCTTTTTCTATGTGTGCTTTTGGTGATAACAATTTTTTCAAAAAACAAACTTTTCTAAATTTTAATTCGCACCGATTTGTGATCCAATTTTACTTAACCCAATTTTATCTTGTTAATACTAAACATGCATCTAGGTGATTAAGCAGGTAAAATAAATTAAAGTTCACAACGCCGATGTACGAGGAAACCACTGAGGTAAAAAACCTCAGGCGGCCCAAGCTAGACAATCACTATGATACGGTTTTAAAGTATAGACAGTAGACTTACTCAATGACTCGATACCCCTCAAGCCTTGGTGATCTTCTATGCTTTAACCGCCCATCCACAATGCGATTCAGAAGTCCTTGCACGCCAGGTCCACAACACACGAGTCCACATGCCCCTCGGTATCCACCAATCCAGCTTTAGTAACCGTTTACGATTCAAAACATGGAGTCCTCCACTTCTTCACCACAAAACTCGACGAAACAAATGTTCAAAGTATGAAAAAACTCCAGATGGTGCTAAACTAATATCTATATAGCATATATATATATATGAAAGATCGGACCTTTAAACTCAAAGGATATTTTTAACTTGAAAAAACTTTATAAACAAATGCAAAAAAAAATGTCACTATTCCGTTTTGTAATTCTGGTTTTGCACACCCAAAATTTTGAGAAGAAATTTCCTTAACTAAAAAACTTTAAGTCGACAAGTCGTGAGAACGAGATGTGCATGTCGTTCGAACGATATATCCATTGCATTAGAACGAAATGTCCATGTCATTTAAAAGACACTCACATGTCGTTTGAACCTTCTAAACTCAAGGGAAGGATATACACAACTTTAAAAAAAGTTTATCTCATAATAAACAAAGTTAAATCCTTTTAAAAATATTTTTACATTTTAAAATCATTTTTCAACAAAATAACATCCTTAAAACATATTCCAAGTCCCATAAACATTATGTGTTCATACCTGAGAGTATCTCGAAATGCAATGTGATATGAAGACGTGAAACGTGCACCAATAAATACAACATGATCTATATTAAAGCTTGGTCTCTACATCTTGAAACAACACATCATAGACTATGTGAGAATCGTGACAATTAAAAAACGATCTATGACTCAAATTGGATTTTGTTCGGAATAATGCCAATACATATAAATTGACACTACTTGGATATTTTTCCTTACAGATCTCTTCTCCTTTTTCTCTCCTATGGCCTCCTCTCTCTCTAAATTTTTTGTAACCTTAGACTCTAACTCCAAGGAGATTATATAACCTTCTAATTTTTGTAGTTCCCTCTACCCTAAACTCTTAAATGATCTAAAAGCCCTTACCTGTTAGTGTATTGATAAATTTTCCAATGATCTAATACATATAAATTTTCCACCAAAATATTTTCAAACTTTAGTTCGGATTTAACAAACTCTCAATCCCCGACGTCGCCACACAGTAGTGTATTGGGAGGGTTCCTTGTTTGGATTTTGCTTTTGCGAGACGTCCCCCGCACGAAAGTGGCGAATGTCAGGAATTGAGAGGATTTATTTCTTTGGACCATTCAAATTTTTCTATCCTTAACATGTTAATATATTCTATATTGATGGAATTGTGGAACTTTGGAGGAAAATAAAGCCTCATTATGATTGGTACGAGTGCTAACTCGAATATAAAGGGTGTATGGGCGCCCTTGTTGTGGAAATTGGTTGTATATAACTCTTAATTAACATAAATTAAAAAAAAATTCGTCGTGGGAAGTTAGAAGTTTGGAGATAGGATTAGAAAGATTGGGTATAGTAGAACTAGTTGGGCTTTGGAGAATTAGACTTAGCTAAATTTCGAGGACGAAATTTTTGTAAGTGGGGAAGATTGTAATACCCCAAGACTTTTGGAACAGTAATTAATTTATTTTGGGAGAAATAAATAATATTTTATTGGAGAAATAATTAAGTTGGCAATTAAAGTCAAAATTTGGAGTTGTTAGAAAGTTTGTCGAATGGAAATTATGAGGGTACCATCGTTTCCGGAAGGGTCAAGAAAGTCGAAATGACTGTACTTGGGGTCTATTTGGGTTCCGAAATAAATTAGGACCGTTTGACTCGAATTAAAGTTACCGAGTCATTTAAAGTGTGTATTATGGATTTAGGCATATTTAGCCTACGAGAGAAACAATTCTCCAAAGAGAGAAAGAGAAAGAAAGAGAAGAAGAAGAAGAAGAAGAAGAAGAAGAAGAAGAAGAAGAAGAAGAAGAAGAAGAAGAAGAAGAACAAAAGGAAGGACAAAAAGAGGGAGAAAGAGGATTACCAGGCAAATACGCGATCTCAAGGCGGATTCAGACCCTACGAACCCGAGGCAAGCGATTAAACTTGCTAAATAATTGTTGTGTACCATTTATTGCATGATTTGTGGATTGATATTTTGGGTTTTAGGTTTAGTTTAACAAAAACCTAACTTTTGGGTATAATCTTAGATTTAACATGTAGATCTTTGATTTGAGGATAGAAATCAGTTTATATGTATTCTAGGATGAATATTGATGATATATATGTGTTTGGGTTGAAGAGAAATGGAGAGAAAACCATTAAAATGAATTTTGGGTGTTTTGGCTTACTCAAAAAGTAGCCATTTTCGAGGTTCTGAAGGGCCGAATCGATTCGGCCCCCTAGCCGAATCGATTCGAAATTATGAAGGTGCCCAGGTCTGAGTGACCGAATCGATTCGGACTCCAGCCGAATCAATTCGGCCTGAGACAGAATCCCAGGTCTGATGACCCGAATCGATTCGCCTTCCTGGCCGAATCGATTCGCTGGGCCGAATCGATTCGGAATTGGCCCAAATCGATTCGAAAACAGGGCTTTTGAGGGATTATTTTTCTAAAAAGAATTTCATCTCATCTTTTTCGAGGTTATCGATTGGGGATCTCTATAGGAGATATATGGTGTATGTTTTGGAGACTTTTAGTGAGTTTCCCTTATAAGAAATTTTGGAGTCATATTGACTAAATTTGAGGAATACCGATTAGAGATTTTGGTATTTTTCTAAGTGGGGAAGCCCTCTTTTATTTGGGGGGTTTTATTTGGTGATAATAACGAGTTCACGAGTTGATGATGATAATAACTTAAAGATAACGGATCTTAGGACCCAATCCCAAATGGGATAACTTTAATGGTTCATTAAATGAATTGAACCCTATAATGGATGGAGAATTATGAATGCAAATTGAGGTGCATTAGGATATAGAATATCCTTAATTAAATTGAATTGAGAAACACTTCATTATTAGAAGCGACATGTGAGCATCAAGTGAGAATAGTATCAAGTATACTAAGTGGGGAAAATGTGTGAGTATTGACGATTAGTGTATCATGAGAGAGATATACTAAACAATGATGTTAATCAAATTGCGCCAAAGAGCGTATAATGAATATGGAAATGATTGTTGCAGGTATACCTTATATAATGGTATATCTTTAGTATGTGGGATGTATGTATACCTTATATGATGGTTTATATGCATGTTAAGCATACCCCCTCCTTGCTATCATTGGGAAGTTTCGTGCGTAGAGGGTGAGCATCCTGACAAATAACGCAGGGTGTGGATATTCCCCAGGTCATAGTCCTCCTTTGTGGTCAACAAATGACATTTATGATATACATTTATTTCTTTTGGGGGTGAGAGGGCGGGGGTATGTGTCGCTCTCACTTGCCGGTTAGGAACTATGACCGCTTCCCGGACGTTGTGTACGTGAGTTGATCACGAGGTGGGTGTCGTTGAACCCCACCAGGTGGCCCCAGTTTGCTACGTATATGGGCTGCTGGAAGATGATAGCATGTGAGCCTGCGTCCTTCGAGTTATAGCTCGGTTGGATGGTTATTATTGCTTGTGTTTGTACTTGGGTGTCAAGGGCATAATGGACCTCAACGACCTACATTGCCAGGATTAGTGTATCGGGGGGGTTTCTTGTTTGGATTTCGCCTAAGCGAGACGTCCCACGCACGAACCGCAGTGTAATGTTGGAACTTGGGGATAAGTTTAGTCCTTAATGCTCATAATTATTTATATATATATCACCTATCCCGACAATCGACGGTGCCAGGAGTAGTGTAATCGGGGGGGTTCCTTGTTTGGATTTCACTTCGGCGAGACGTCCCACGCATGAAACGCCGTGTACTGTTGAGAATTGGGAATATCCATAAATTAAAATTGGAAAATAATTTGGGTTACATGCATCATGAATTGAGGGCATAACGAGCCTCAAGGATTAATACAGTCAGGAGTAGTGTAACGGGGGGTTCCTTGTTTGGATTTCGCCTCGGCGAGACGTCCCACGCACGAAACGCAGTGCCGTGTTGAAAATCGAGAGGAGTTTAGTCTTTAATATTCATGACGCTAATAACTCATATATAGTTACTATAATAATTATATATATAGTTTCATGCCTTATAAGGGCATCACTAGAATACAAAAAAATTCTAGTAAATGAGATTGTTGATGTATTGTGATGATGTGGACATGATTGGATCATGTAACTTTATATGTTCAACAAATAAACATTATAAAGATGATTATAATTATTACATTAAAGTTAATGTATATAACTTATAAATTGTGGAAACAAATGTAGATTGGGACATAGGTTAGACGGTTTCACTTAAATACTTATTTTGGGTTTAAGCTAGAATCCTCTTACCTAAATAGAATCGGGCATCCATTTGGAGATCACGTGCATACGCTTAGTGCGTGCTTTAGTTGAGAGGTGAGATGGTTTTTATGGAGAGCTCGATTCCAACTAAATCATGTAATAATGCATTTATAATTATTATGCATTTTAATACACTTGCTATAAAATGTTTTTCAAAACTCGGGCTCTGACCCGTTTATATTTCCTCCTCCATGTATATATTGTATTACTTCAGGTATTCCTCTGCAAGGACGCCTTTGATGTTATCCATCCAGGGTATTTGTGGAGATGTGGCAGTAGCAGACTGTTGTGGCACTTTGCTTTAGTCGACTCCTATCTTTGTATATCTAGATTAGGATTCATTTTGTATATTGAGTTAGTATTCAAGTGTTGTAAATTAACACTTTCATATTTCATTATCAGATTATTGTATTGTCTGTTACCCGACAGCATATTCGGGTATTTCATTGTTGAGATTTTGTAGTACAATGTATTGTACTCTTTCATTATTGGGCATGCACACTTCACTCATCATAGTTAGATGTTTATTGTTGGTTGAGTTGCATTATTGGTTTTGTTGTTGTTTTTAAACGTAAAAGTTTTAAATTTTTGACAATTCGCACTTAACGATTTCGGGTAGTTAGCCTTATATTATAGTGTTTAGTAGTTGATGTTGAGATTGTGCCATCTGAGATACCTAGTTTATTATAGTATAGGGCTGGCCACCCGTTATTATTTGGAGCGGGTTGTTACAGCGGCATCCACCCTCTCGTGACACATTTTCGAGACTAAGTGTTCTTAAATTCAAATCCGGGTCTTATCATAAAAACTAGAGCCCCATGACTAGGCAAGAAGTTGCTACTAGTTACATTTGACGCATAAGAGGTATTTGTGGTGCTCGCGATATTGTTTGGGGGTGGCATCCTCCCTCTCGCAAGACATTTTCAAGCTTAAGTGTTCCTACTTTCAAATTTGGGTCCTATTCTCAAACCAGGAGTCCCGCAACGGCACGATCGGTTGCTACACGTTACAATGGACATACAGAGGTTTTGTGGGCGATTTGTTTTTGGGTCGCAATGTCTTTTAGTTGGCGGTTGGTGGCGTCTGCCTCCTCGCGGAACATTTTCAAACCTAATTGTTCCTACTTTTGAATATGGGTCCCATTCTTAAATCGGGGGTCCCGCTACTGCTCGATCGATTGTTTCGTGTTACGTTGGATGTGCACAAGGTGTTTTTGGTGCCCGCGATGTCATTTAGGTGTGGGGGTAGGGGTGGGGTTTAGGGACATATGCTCCCTCGAGAGCACGATTTTAAGCCTAAGTGTTCCTACTTTCAAAATAGTGTCTTATTCTCCAACCGAGAGTCTCACAACTGCGTGGTCAATTGCTATGTGTTACGTTTTATGAACGACGTGTTTGTGTCACTCACAAGGCAATTGGGGGGGGTGGCATTTGCCTCCTCGTGGCACGTTTTCAAACCTAAGTGTTCTTATATTCAAATTTGAGTCCTATTCTCAAATCGAGAGTCCTGTGACTGGGTGTCCAGTTGCTACAGTTACATTGAAAGTGCATGAGGTGTTCTTTATGCCCGTGGTGTCATTTCTGGGGGAGAGGGATTGGTGGCATCCAACCCCTCATGGCATGTTTTTAAGACCAAGTGTATTACTTTAAAGTATGGGTCCTATTCTCAAACTTGGAGTCCCCGATTGCATGGAAGATTGATACGTGCTACATTGGACGCGCACGAGGTATTCGTGGAACCTGTAGTACCATATGGGGGGTGGCGGTGTTTGCCCCCTCGTGGCACGTTTTTAAGCCTAAGTGTTCCTACTACTTCACATTCGGGTCCTATTCTCAAATCAAGATTTCCCTAACTGCATGATTGGTTGATAAGTGTTATATTGGATGTACACAAGGTGTTCGTGGTTCCCAAGGTGTCGTTGGGGGGGGGGGGGGGCATTCGCCCCCTCGTGGCACATTTTCAAGCTTAAGTTCTCCTACTTTCAAATTTGGGTCTTATTCTCAACTCGGGAGACCCACGACTGCGCGACCAGTTTCTACGTATTACGTTGGATGCACATAAGGTATTCATGTCACCCGCGTTGCCGTTTGTGGGGGTTGGTAGCATCTGCCCCTCTCAGCAAGTTTTCAGGCCTAAGTGTTCTTAATTTCAAATATGGGTTCTATTCTAATACCAGGAGTCCCGAGACTCTACGAACGGTTGTAACTTGTTATGTTGGACACGCAAGAGGTGTTCGTGGATCTCGCGGTGCCTTTTGTTTGGGGGGTAAAGGGTTGGCTGAATCCACCCCCTAACGGCACATTTTCAAACCTAATTGTTCCTACTTTCAAATCAGGGTCTGATTCTCAAATCGGGAGTCCCACGAATGCTAGGACAATAGCTAGGTGTGACATTGGATGCACACGAGGTGCTCGCGACTGCGTGGTCAGTTGCTATCGTCGTCAGTCGCGATGCCGTTTGAGGAGGGTTGGTGGCATCTGCCCCCTCGCAGCTTGTTTTCAAACCTAAGTATTCTTACTTTCAAATTCATGTCCTACTCTCAAACCGGGAGTCCCGCGACTGCACAGTCGGTTGATCAGTGTTATTTAGGATGCGTACAAGGTGTTCATAGTGCACGCGATGACATTTGGGGAGGGGGGATTGATGGCGTGCACCCCCTCGCGACACAGTATCAATCCTAAGTGTTCCTACATTTAAATACAGGTCCTTTTCTTAAATCGAGAGTCTTGCGACTGTGCGACCAATTACTATGTGCAACAGTCGACGCGTACGAGGTGTTTGTATCTCCCACAATGCTATTTGGAGGGAGGGTGTTTGTGGCATCCACCCCCTCACGACACATTTTCAAGCCTAAATGTTCCTACTTTCAAATTTAGGTCATATTCTTAAACCAGGAGTCTCGCGACTGCGCGGCCGATTGTTATGTGTTATGTTTGATGCGGATGAGATGTTTACGACACCCTTAGTTCCATTTGGGGGGGCGGGGGTCGTGTCCACCCCCTCGCAACACATGTTCTAGCCTAAGTGTTCCTACTTTCAAATTCAAGTCCCAATCTCAAACCGAGAGTCCTAGGATTGCACTGTCGATTGTTACATGTTACTTTGGATGTGTATAAGGTTCTCGTGTTTCCCACAATGCTATCTTTTTACGGGGGTGACGTACGCCCCCTCGCAACACTTTTTCAGACCTAAGTGTTCCTATTTTCAAATTCAGGTCCTATTTTCAAACCGAGAGTCTCATGACTGCACAACCGGTTGATATATGCTACGTTGGACGTATATGAGGTGTTTGTGCTGCCTGTAGTGTCATTTGGGGGGCATGGGTGGGGGTTGGTTGGTGGTGTCCGCCCTCTCATAGCATGTTTTCAATCCTAAGTGTTCTTACTTTCAAATCCGTGTCCTATTCTCGAACTGGGAGTCCCGCAACTGCGCATCCATTTGATATATGTTACGTATGACAGGCATGAGGTGTTTGTGGTGCCAACAATTCCATTTGAGAAGGGGGGGTTGCTGGCGTCTGCCCCTCGAGGCACATTTTCATGTGTAAGTGTTCCTATTTTCAAATCCGGGTCCTATTCTAAAACAAGGAGTCCCATGACTGCATGAATGTTTGCTATGTGTTACGTTGGATGCACATGATGTGTCTGTATCACCTGCAGTGCCATTTTTTATGTGGGTGTCGGGGGGTGTGGCATCCTCCCCCTCACAGTATGTTTTCAAGCCTAAATGTTCCTACTTTCAAATTCGGGTCCTATTCTCAAACTACAAGTTTCACGACTATGCAGTTGGTTGCTACATATTACGTTAGATGCGCATGAGGTGTTTATGGCTCTCTAGGTGCCTTTTTTTAGAGGGCATTCTCCCCTTGTGGTACGTTTTCTAGTCTAAGTGTTCTTACTTTCAAATATGGGTCCTGTTCTCAAATCGGGAGTCCCTTGACTGTACGACCAGTTGATACGTGTTACATTGGATGCGCATAAGGTGTTTAGGGAACCCGTGGTGCCATTTTTTTTCGGGGGGAGGGGTGGCGTCCGTAACTTCGTACAAATTTTCAATCCTAAGTGTTCTTACTTTCAAATTCGGATCCTATTATTAAATTGGGAGTCCCGCAACTACATTACTGATTACTACGTGCTACGTTGGATGCACACGAGTTTTCATGATGCCCGCGATGCCAATTGGTTGGGGAGGATTTGGTGGAGTCCACCTCTTCGCAGCATGTTTTCAAGCCGAAGTGTTCCTTCTTTCAAATTCAGGTCCTATTCTCAAATCGGGAGTCTCGCGACTACATGCTACGTTGGACATATATGAGGTGTTCGCGCTTCCTGTGGTGCCGTTTTGGGGGGCTTATTGGTTGCGTCTTCCCCATCACGGTACATTTTCAAGCCTAAGTGTTTCCACTTTCAAATTCGGTTCCTATTCTCAAACTGGGAGTCCCACGACTGCACGGTCGGTTGCTACGTGTTACGTTTGACGCACACGAGGTGTTCATGTTACCTGTGATGCCCTTTTGGGGGGTTGGTGGCATCTGCCCCCTCGCGGCACGTTTTCAACCCTAAGTGTTCCTACTTTCAAATTCGGGTCCTATTCTTAAACCAAGAGTCTTGTATCTGCATTTATGATTTCTACGTGTTACGTTGGATGTGCACGAGGTGTTCGTGGTGCCCGTGGTGACATTTTGGGGGTGGGGGTGTTTGCCAGCATCCGCCCCCTCACGATATGTTTTTAAGCCTATTTTTTCTACTTCTAAATCTGGGCCATATTCTCAAACAGGGAGTCCCACGACTATGCGGCCGATTCTACATGTTACATTGGAAGTGCACAAGGTGTTTGTGGCATCGCAGTACCATTTGGGGGGGGGGGGGGGTTGTTGGCGTCCGCCCCCTCACAGCACGTTCTCAAGCCTAAGTTTTACTACTTTCAAATTCAATGCCTATTTTCAAATCGACAGTCTCATGACTAAGTCAGATTCTACGTGCTATGTTGAATGCACAGGAGATGTTCGTCCCACCAACAGTGCTGTTTGGGGGGGGGGGGGGGTCATCCTCCCCTCGTGGCACATTTTCAAGCCTAAGTGTTTCTACTTTCAAATTCAATATCTATAATCAAACCAGGAGTTACACGATTGTGCGGCCATTTTTACGTGCTATGTTGGATGTGCATGAGGTATTCATGCCACTCATGGTTCCGTTGAGGGGTGTCTGCCTCCTCGTGGAACATTTTCAAGCCCAAGTGTTCCTACTTTAAAATTCGGGTCCTATTCTCAAATCAGAAGTTCTATAACTACGCAGTTGGTTAGAACATGTAGGTTGGACAAGCATGAGGTGTTCGTAGCACCCATGGTGCCATTTGGGGGGGCATCTTCCCCTTCACGGCACGTTTTCAAGAAAAGTGTTCTTACTTTCAAATCTGGGTCATATTCTCAAATCGAGATTCGTACAACTGCGCAACCAATTGTTATGTATGCCTAAGTTCTACAACAATAAATAATTATCAAATATATTATCCAGCAACTAAACTAATAATTATCCCTTACTCCTTCTGACTATCTTGTACTCCTTCTAACTTACTATCCAACAAAAAATCAATAACAAAAAATTATCCATCAACCAAGAGAAATAAAATCAATAATTATCCCATACTCCATCCATCATCTAAAAGATTTAAAAGATAATGCATATCAATTTTATAAAAATGTTATTTAATTAAAGAATACCCGGCTCCTGCAATCTAAGAAGGAAATTAAATAGAGTCTTCTGAATGTGTAATTAGACCAAATTGATCCTGGAGCCCCCAATGTATTCTTGTACATGTACATATGTTGGTGAGTTTCTTTGATACATTGTTAATAAAATAAAGCTAAAATTAGCGTCCTACATGGAACAAAAATCAACATTAACGTTATTCTCAAAATTTGGAACTCTAAGCTGGTGACGAGGTTGTTCCGTTCTGAAAATTATCCTTAATCAAACTCAGGTAGATCGGTGGATAGGCAATTTCTTAAAATTGAAATTGACTATCTACTAATCTCCTTGAGTTTGACCAAGGCTAATTTATAGAACATAACAACCTCATCACCAATTTAGAATTTCCAAGTGTTGATAAAATCATTAATGTTGATTTTTGTCCCATGTGAGACGTTACTTTACCTTCATTTTACTAAGATTATATCAATGAAACTGATCAAAAAATGTATGTGTACAGGAACACATGGAAATTTAGTTGGGTAAATTTGTTCCAATCACAAACTCGGGAGACTCTATTCTCAAACCGAGCATAAAGTGTCTAGAAGCTACTTCTGCAAATGAATAAGGTGAATTTTTTTAAATGCATTACATAAGCAAAGTAATGAAGTGTCACAACTAAACATACATAAATCATATTAAACATTCATAAATTAAAATAAACATCCATACATCAAACTAAACATTCATGCATCAAAGTAAAGTGCTAATATAGTGTCAATATCATAATAATATATAGATAAGATTGATAATGATTAAATAATATTTTGATACTCAATTTTTCTCTAAATTAACTAAAAGATTCTTCAAGTTAGGGTTTTCATCAAGAGCTAACGGGATCTTTTTTAGAGCCTTTAATGCGTCTACTTGAGTAGTCATACCCTTTGGTTTATGCACAACAATAAACCATTTGTCATCGTTTATGCACTTCGAGTAGAATGCCTTCTTTATGTTTTGAAAGGAACAAATAAAAGGTTCATCGACTATGAGAAATCTACCATAATAAGTTTGAACTCAGGATCAAGTTTGCAAGCATTTGTAGTATCCTCCATTGTCACCCAATCACAATATAATGCAGTTTTGTGAAATCTAAATAATCGAGTTCTAGGGTTTGTTGGACTATCCCATAATATGTTGGCATTGTATATTTTGGATTTTTATTTTCTATCGATATATGTAGTCAAGGAATAAATTGAAATTCCACTGTTTATGTCAAAAGCTTTTCCTTATATGTCTATGAAACAAAATCAAAACCATTTTTGCTGAATTTCTTAAACTTTTTCGCACGATAACTAAGACTTTTTTTCTTGGTGTGCAAGCCTTGAAGAGACATCACCTCTTTTTAAAAACTGCATTTATGAATGAATTTTTATTAGAGAATATTTTTACCACTGAGAATAAATAACCGCACACATAAGAGGTGAAAATTACCTCTTTTGATACCCAAGCCCTAAAATCAGTTGTCGTGCAATTTCTCCATTGATTTGGGGGAATTTCGTTCTCGTACTTTCTACTTGTAAATTGTAGAGTTTGGATCATAAAATATAAAATAAATATAATCAAAGAAGAATAATTCAGTAAATACTCACTCTCTCTAGTCTTCGACTTCATCTTGCAATTCGAAGACATAATGAGATGCTTGCTCATATTGTATATTTGTGAGTTTCACATCTTTAGGGTTTCAAAAAGACAATTCATCCTCAAAATCATCAGTTTTCTTGATCACTCATTCTCCACGAGGATTTAAACTCCTGACCTCTTGTTTGGCATATGTTCCTTAACGTATAGCGATGATTCCATGGTAACTTATTCTTCAACAATTGAACCTCTAATATACCGTGTATTCTTAATGTAATGTTTAAAGGTTTAGATTAGGCGCCCAAAAGGATACATCCAGCGATACCAAATGGGACGACATAATAAAGCTTCGTCGTAAAAAAGCACAAGCAGGTGGATGCTAATATCGAAGAACAACAAAGGACAGTATTTATCTAATACACAAACTGCCTCGACTAAAGTTGATTTCACAGCTTTAATGTGTCTTCTGCTCACCCCTTTTGCACAAAGTAGGGTAAAACACAAACTGATTTGCATAATTGCTCAAAGTAGATCTTTGTGTTTAGAGAATTAATGCCGAAATAATAGAGGTATTAATTAGATGATTTTTTGCCTGTCGTGAGACTTGCGCTGATTCAAGTCATTTGCTTGGTAGTTTACTATCTTACATAAATTACCAGAATAAACAATTGGAGTCTTCAAGTTGAACATGTCTCTAAAAGGATTTCCTTCTTAATAGTATTTAACACGAAAGCATTCAGGGGGATAGAAATTTTTCCCTTTGTAGGATTGTTTTTTAATCTCAATTTCTTCTTTATTTCCATAACCCTTACATTGCGACGGGCACGCTCTCCATCTTTTGAATGATATCCATAACTCAACTCAAAAGGTGTCTTCAGCATGTGTATCAACATCTCAAGTGTAAGTTGGTCTCTCAAGTAAGATCACGGTGAGTTGGGTGTCAAACTCAGGGAATATGACAAAAATCGTGACGACAAATATGGGTAGGCGTTTAGATTCTAACTATCGACTCACTAACGAAAATTAAAAAGGTGATGAAATTGTTTACGCGAAGTCCTATGAACTAATAAAGTGTAACTAATGAATGCAAACTTACTACTAAATGCAAGACCAAATTTGTTTAAGTTATAAAAATAAACTATGTGAGAAAGTGGGGATGGAATTCACTCCCTTGAACCATCGGTTATTATGTTGAATATAAAACGTTCAAGAATGAGTTATATAATTCAAATAAAATCTTAAAATTATTTAAGTAGTAAATATAAGAGGGTTTAACTCCGCACAATACCTTGTAAAAAATAAAGTTAGCGTGAAAGACACAATTGTCGACACGCGTATTATATCCTTAAATACTCCAATTGCCTAGGACAAACGAAGTTAAAAGGTCTAGAATATATGTTCTGACAAAATATCAAACCTCCTAATTATTTATTTAATTCTATACCATTTTATATTCATCCATAAGACCTAGGTTGGATTCATGTACCCCAACCGTCTAAAAATCTAGTCGGACATACAAAACTTAACTAAGCATGTGATTTCTACGTTTCATGAATTCATGATGTAAGATTTAATAGAAGCAAACATGTAAACAATCACAAAACAAGAACAAGGAAGAAAGATCATGTTAAGAAGAAAGTGTAACAACCAGAATTTTAAATGGGTATTTTTTTAAATAAAATTAAAAATTCGAGAAAAATAATTTTTTGAATTTTATAATTTTTATTGGTTAAATATGTTGATCGTGATTTTAGAAGAATATAACTTCAATCAGAATTTAAAATGGAGTTAAAATGAATTTTTAATTGATTTTATCCATTAAGTTATTTTAAGCTGGTAGTGTCACAATACCTGAGTGGTCGATCGATCGACCCACCATGCAACGTGGATATTCGTTTTCTCCTTAATTACTTCTCATAATGTGCGCATTTAAGTCCTAATTAGTATGTTGGTTAAGTTTGATGCAAAAATTCCAAGTAATGATTGTGACACGATCATGGTTCATATAACGCGACTTTTGTCAGCATGTGTCGCGCAGGACGCGAACTTGCGTGATTTTTGTAGGGCATTTTATTGGGGTTAAAAATAATTTGATCATATTTATTGGATGCTAAAAATAGGCTTAAGAGTTCCATGGGGTCAAAAGTAAAAAAAATTAATAAAAAAAATAAAATATTATTATTTTTGTCAAAAAATTAAAGTGCTCAGAAATTTGTGAAAAATTTCAGATCGACTTAAAATTTAATTTTGAACAACTTTCTCTTCTTAGATATCTCTAAAAAATGTCATTTAGACCAATTTTAGAACTATTTTAAGTTGTAAAAATAGTAAAAATATTAATAAATTTGAGGCTTTATTTTTTATTTTGGCTTAATCCTAAGCCATCCATTGATTTAACCTCTAGTCTATACATCCCTCACCATCCCCTTTGAATAACCTCATCAACATTGGATGGGTGTAAGAATTTTGGAGTTAATTAATGAATAAACTTATGAATTATGGAGTTATATAATGTATTAACCATGTGGGTTGATAAGAGAAGAAAGCAATAAGATTTTGATCACTCACACACTCCAACAACTCTCAAACACTTGTGAAAATTCGTATCTCTTCATTTCCCTCTCTAAACAACCACCAAAACTTCATATTTGTGACATATTTACACCCCAAAACAACTACTCAAGGAGTATATAGCTTAAGAAAATATTGGAGCTTATATTTTGAAGCTAGAGTTGGAGTTTTGGAGAATTTATTGGAGGCTTAAACAAATCTGTCCCAAGTTGATTCAAGAAGAGTTTTTGTTCAATTTTTCAAGAGGAACTCGTATTCTAGTCAATTTCTACATTTAATCACAGGCATGTTTACCCTATTCTTTTCCCTTAGTGTTATGTGTCTTGATTTTAGCCTTCATTAAACTCATGTGTTCTAAAATAAATTATGAACATAAAATCTTAAGAAATAAATATTGGGACTATTTTTCATGAAAAATTAATACTACCAAATACTAATAATTTTTATATTCTTCGGGTTGTATTTGGGTAGTTGGGTATGTTATGGGCATATGCATGTAGAGGAGCCCTTAGAAATCAAATTTGGATGTTTTAAGAAAAAATCATAAAATGACTAAATTACTTGTGATAGAAAAATAATAGCTAAGATGGAACTTGCGTGTAATCATGATTCGAAAAGATCACAATATTTATGTGTTCTTGATTTTTCTCTATTTAGATTTAAAATCGTTTATTTAGGAATTTAGTGGTGATGAGAATATTATTATAAATTGTTGATTGTGCCACTTATGTAATATTATAATTTTAAATATCTCGGGAACGTTGGTTATTGTAGGTAATTGGTTTTCACCCCTCATTATAGCACACTTGTTAGGTATGGGATTAGTAAGTGGGTCTTAGTTGCGATTTATGCTAATTAGGTATGGGACTAGTTAGTACGAGTCTACGCGGGTTATATAAATTATGGTGGGAGAAATTCTCAACATGATGCCATTTTTACGATAACATAGGATTGATATCTAGGTGGAGTGAAATTTTTATAATCATCCTTTACTTAGGATAGGACGAAATTGTGTTGTGGGAACCTTACTTGGGACTAAGGGGTATTTTGAGGATTTTCACATCGCTTTTAAGGGTGGGAAAAATTAATTTGAATAATGAGTATGAGAAATTTTGGGAAATTAATATCGCAGGACTAAAACGGGTATTAAAATTTATCGACAACATATTGTGTCAGAGACCGACAGTTTAAACGGGTCATCTTGGGCGATTTATGTCGTGTCATATATGGAACCTTATCATATCGTGAGGATCGTAGGATAAAAACGAATCAGACGACGAATTTGACAAGGGGATGTGTGTATGTGAGTGGAACCTTGTCATGTGTCGGGACCGACAGTTTAAACAGGTCAGAGGACGAGTGACAAGGGGAAGTGTGACACTTTGGTGGAAATTACCACTCGGGACAGGAGGACCGTCATAATAAAAAAAATGAGTGAGAATAATAATAAAATTTGATAAATTTAATAAATTAACATCGTGGGATTTGGGAATTTAAAATCACATTGGAGTGCGCAGTTATGACAAGGGGATGTGTATCTTGGTAAATTATCTTCACGGTTAAATTAATTTAATTTAACATTATTGGGAAAAAGGGTTAACTAATATAATATTGGTGTGGCGCATTTGAAAGAAACCTTGCGGGTACTTAAAAATTTACTTTGGGGTGATTACTAACTTTCTTTTAAAATATTCTATTGTTATAATCGATATACATAGCACTATTGTTTGGGTTTAAGGACCCAAATTAAAAGGATTAGCCAGTATTCATGCTTGGGGCTTTGGCTCTGACACGTGCATTGACTAATATTTTCAGGGATTTATTTGGAGTAGCTGCATAGGATTTATTGGAAATCTTTTGGAAGTGAAGCTGGAGCTATTTTATTGCTTTAGTAGTTAGATTCTTCTCCTATTTAGTCGAATTTATTATGAGACTATATTTGAGTTTTATTGGTCCTTTCGGTTGCAAAGTTGTCTTAATATTTCAGTTGGATTTTACTTATTGTAATAATTGAGATATTCGGAGATTGCATGTGATGGAATTTATCGCACTTTTGTGTTAAATCAGTTGAATGTTCTTGATGTTTGGGATTGATTTAAATCATTTATCTTGTGGATTAAAATTTTAGATGTCTCATATCTGTCACATGCTAAGGATAATATTTAATTTACTAATGTCCGGCTAAATTTTGGTGGCGGCCGACGCCAGAATGTAGCGGGGTGTTACAGAAAGCTTAAAAGAAATAAGAAAGAAAGTAATACTTGTATTGTAATTTCATGCAAAAATATGGAATTTTCGGTCTTCTCTTTTCTGAACCTCTTTTCTCCCTTCAAAACTAGGTTAAAGCTTATGTAAAACTAAAGTATGAGAACCCAAATACAAAGTTACTAGCGCCTTTGTTCGTTTTGGAAGATTTTTTAACACACCAAACTCTTTACCTAAAAATAAGGAATAAAACAAAAACCCTGTATCTGAACAACCGAACCGGTTCAAAACAGGGGCAAACCGGTTCACCCCGTTGAATTTTTTAAATTCCACTTTTGCCCCTAGATTTTCTTCTCATCTTTAAACGTGCATAACGTCTTCATCGAAGCTCGGATTTGGGTGACGTTTCTTCCAGTATGCTTGTAGCTTTAAGCTCTTCACTTTTCCTTGCCTACGCATCTGGGTTCAGGCTAAAAAAATTACAGATTTGACTTCAATCTTCATTTTTTTTGTTTCTTTCTTAGTTTCGAATTTCCTCTCGCATCCACTTGCACTAAATACCTATAAAATAAGAGAAAAATACACAAAACTTGAAATATTCGTTGAATAGGATTAGTAACATAAATATGATATAAATTTATTTTAATTACAATGCATGGGATCATAAAAGTACCAAAATTAAGGGAATAAATATGAAATATTTACGCCAAATCAAATCCCCCTAACTTAGAACATTTCTCGTCCCGAGCAATGTAAAAGATTAAACATATGATCTTAACAAACTTTCAATTAATTTATTGGCATAGAATACCTCCTTCATGGGCAATTGATTGCCTTTAGCATATCCAACAAGCCTTTAAACCCCTAGGCTACCCTAGTAGGACAAATGGTGCCTCATGAGGGTTTGTAGTGAATTTACCCATAAAATTTGTTTTTTGACTCAAATAAAGTAGTAAAATAATTAAAAAATGTAAATTTTGAATTCCAAAAAAAAATCGCTTTAATTTTTTATACAATAATATCAATTGATAGTGTGTGCGTGAATTCAAAATTAAACGGCTAACTTCCACTGATTGAACATTACGTTACTGTCTGAAAACTCGCTTTGATTCAATTTCTCACGGAATACACTCACAAATGAATCGCTTGGATTGCGGTTATTTTCTCTTGATATGTGTGATATAAAGAGTAAATATAATGGAACATGAATTCACGCACACAAATTGAAAGACGAAATTATTTAGGTGCAAAGATCTCATGAATGGGTTAAGGCCATCGAAAAACGAAAAACATCATCTTTTAGTCACACCATTTTGTCTCTTTTATTATCTTTTAGTGATTTAGCTCTCCACGGGGTGATTAATTTCATTATTCGGACCCGGTTAGGACTTTTTCGGGTTATGGTGTATAAGGTAAAAATAGGAATGGTTGGGTATTTGGAGTTGGAAATTTTTTTGGATGTTTGTTGTCTCTTTTTCGGGCTATTGGTCATTTTTTTTCTTTTTCTTTTTTACATTTCATATTTTTTATATTTTATATTTTATATTTTTATTTTTATTTTTGTTGAGTACTTTTTCTATTTTTCTTGCTCTTTTTTATGCACCATTTGGACTTAATTTATGAATTTTCAATTTTAACAACTCCAAGCCAATTGGATTTTTTGGGTTAATCAAACGAAAAGGATATAAGTTATTCGACTCAATTGGGCCTACAAAAGGATTTTTTTCGCAACTTTTCATGGCTTAATATTTTTTGGTATACAAAAGATGGCCTGAATTCGTTTATCCAAATTACTCATTACATTACCATATGCGTCTTTAGATTTAATTTTGAGACATTTTTAGCGCGTTTTAAAAACAAAATCTCACGCGTTTTTCATAACCGATCAAATAAGGATTTAGATATTATCAATGATGTTTTATCACTAAATTAAACTTTGAGTTAAATTTTAACTTAGAGTGATTTACTTATTCAGAAAAAGTGATAGGCTCGAAATCTCTCCAGGTTAAAATCTCGACATTTTTCGTTAAGTCGTCAATTTTTGTTCAATTTTCAATTTTGGTCAATTTCAACTTTGTGCATTAAGTATTTACAAATTGAGACTTAAAACAAAAATTTAGTGATATTTTTTAATATTTCAAATTCCACACTTTATTTATTTTTAAAAAAATATTTTTGACTTTTTTATTTTTTTCAGAATATTTTGATTTTTTTTAAAGTTTTTGAAATTTCTAATTTTCTGTGAACTTTTTGACATTTTTCAATTTTTTAGGCATTTTAAAATTTGGGAAGCTTTTTTAAAAGACGCACTAGTCCCCCCCCCCCCCCCCACCCCCCCCCCCGAAAAAAAAAAAACTTAGACTTTTACATTGTCCTCAATGAAAAGGACTAAAATCTAAATAAGAAAAAGAAAGTGTGAAAATAAAAATGAACAAATAAGTAAGATGCAATTTTTTATTAATAGAGAAACATATACAAAGCATTGCAGAGGGATAGATATTACATAGCTCTTAAAAAAATACATCAATGAAGCGCATAAGAACTACATAATACAAAAACATAAAAAATACCGTGGCTTTAATGGGAAGGGCCGGTGTGGCGGGGTCACGGGCATATGGGTCGTAGAAGTAAGTAGGAAATTGTGCATCGGGACCCATGTCATGCGGTATATGTCCGCTTGGAGGCGCATCATAATGCTCGTGTCACGCCGTTAAGCGCACCTATCCTCATGGTACTCGTCCATGAACTCCTCAATCCGAGTCTTTAAAGCATCAATTCAACGATTGATAACTGTCGATTGGTAGTCGCTCTCGTCAAAATCGAGTTTTTAGTCCAAATCGCCCGCTTCTTCTTCGTCATCCCCTCTAACTGGGACATCAACATCTCCCTCATCATCGCCATCACCTTCCTCCATCTCCAAATCTTTGAAAATAGGGGGTGGACATGTCGCATTTGCCTCGAGCTAAGCTCAATGGAGTAGGCATTGATTGGCTTTGGGACACGGGTGTAAGTACCTCCCTCGGGGCCATGTGCATCGGAGCAAAGTATGAACCTCGCATACAGAAGAGACATCATGACCTTCTTGTGGAAATAATTTCTTGAAGGTAAATGTTAGCAAGGCTTATTTGGTTTTTCTCATCGAGGAGGTGGTAAAGAAAAGTCCTATGGCGGAGGTGGATTGCGGAATTATTGGTGGAGGAAAAATTGTACCACAAATGATTAGGTGGGCATAACGAATGCATTCGGGAAGTCGCTCGACCGAATAAGTGTCCGTTGCCCATTCCTCCCCGGGTGCCCACCTCTCAACGCCCTCTTGTTTGGAGACTAGGGGGCATTGTTCGGATAAGTGTGATGCTGAGGGATAATCACCCACGCCGATCTCATATTTCTTTGAATAATAGTGAGGGATAAGGGCACCCTCTTCCCATGGACATAGGCCTCAAATTAGCCTTGGGATTTGTGCACGAACGTGCCATAAAAGAAGTGCACTACTTGATCATATGCCGAATTGGTGGGGGATTCAACCATTGGCACCACCCAAGACGTCGAAAAAGTGTGGTGAAGTTCTTGGGAAGGTTGTCCCATTGGACCTTCCATTCGATAAATACTACCTGGGTGGGACCAAAATAAACCTCGGCCCAATTCCGCTCTTGACACGAGCGGAACCCATTGTTTCACCTTGGACAATAATGTCAACGGAATCGTATTTGGTAAATCGAGACATGCTTGAAAATTTGGAAGGAAGAGACTTAAGGAGAATAATAGAGTAGAATAATAGAGTGTGGATGTGTGTAAGAAATGGTGGTAGAGGGTGGTATTTATAGGTGGTGAGGGGTGGGTAAATGGTGATAAATGAAAAGGTGGTAGGCAAAGGGATGGGGGAGATGGGTGGATAAGAATTAGGGGCTTGGTAGGGTTGGAGGGAGTAAAAGGGTGGAAATTTTCTGAGTGGAAGGAAGTGGAAAGGGTGGACATTTTTAGGATGATGAATGTGGTGGTAAAATGAAGAGGAAGAGACATTTTTGGAAGCAGGTCTAGTAACCCGATTTGACCCATGGTAAAACCAATTCGGAAAAAGTTTATGTCCAAATGTTTGGGTGCTCTCCAATATTCTTAGGCTAAGTGGTGGAAACGTTATTTTTCCTCTAGAATTACTCCTAAAACCATCCTTTCAACTCTGGCACCGTGTTACCACGAAATTTCTCCTTTTCATGACTTATGCTCTTTTGGGAATGGTAAGGCCAATTTCGTGTTCCTAGCCCTTTCTAACGTCGAGTCAAATGACACCCAAACACCCTAAAAACTCACATGACTCTCAACATTACAATAATTTCACCCTATACGCATTGGGGGTGCGACAATTTTTCTCTCTATCCTAAAACAGGGTCTGATACTATCCTTGTCTCCATCTCTCCCACATCATAAATAAAGAGTCAAAATAATTGGGAATCGACCCAATAGAAAAATTGAGGACCAAGAGGCGTGTGGTGAATGAGGTGAGTTAAATCATCGCGGTGCCTAATCACTTTATAGAATAATTGTCCATAATTAGAGAGACAGTCATAGTGAAATTTCTAAGGACATGCTAAGCCTAGATTTCCTTTAAAGTCGAGAATCCCTACATCGGGCTCTAAATTGAAACTCTAATCATCTCCTCAATCGCATCCGAGAACTCAAGTGGCATGGGTGGATCGTCAGAAAGAAGGAATTGATATATACTATCTTTCCAATTGCTCTCCCCCAAGTTACTAAAAGAGTCCAATAATGATTGGACTTCAACAGTGAGGCTCTCAAGCACCGACCCGAGTTCTTTTTTAAAATCATTTAGGCTCATAACTCCTAACTCCCTTTATTTCTCAATCTCAATATGCTCTCTCTCACTCTCATCTAAGTGCTCATTCCCTCTCTCGTCTACATTCTATCTTTCTCTCTTTACAAATCTCACTAAACACCCCTCAAAGTGGATCCCCAAAATTATTACCCTCAGTTCGTTCGTATACTACCTCCTAGATAAGATCCGATTCGTGTAAATCATCTTCATCACCCACTTACTTAGTGATATTCAAGATATTCATTTCGAGTGTCATGTTCTCGAACATGAGTTGCATTTTCCCATTATGTTTGTTAATCAAGATTATGCGTTGGTCGTATCTAAGAAAGTGAAGTCAATAGTAAGAGGAACATGATGACTCAATGTGGAGGGGGGATCCGTGTCCCAAATGACCAAATCGATCGGGAAGTAAAAAATTTTGACTTGGATGATCACGTCCTCAACTATCCCCGAGGTATCCTCATGTAACGATTCGCAAGTTGGAGAGTAATTTTGGTGGGCTTAAGATCTCTCAAATCAAACTTCTTACAGATGGAATAGGTTAGAATGTTAACACTCACATCAAAATCTAATAAAGCTCTTTCAATTTTATTATCTCCAATAATACGCGAAATGGTGGGGGGCCCAGATCTTTAAACTTCAGTAGGAGGTTGCTCGAAAGTACCAAACTCACATTTTGTGCTAATAACACCTTCTTCTTTACGTTTAATTTATGTTTCACTATGAGCAAGTCCTTAAGAAACTTTGCATACGCGGGAATTCTCTTGATAGCCTCAAGAAAAAGTAAATTAATCTTCACTTTCTTAAGCAAATCTAGAATGTCATCATAACTGATCTCCTTTGGAGGAGGGGTCAACCGTTGAGGGTATGGTGCGTCTATAGGGGGTTTAACTACCACCTCGGTCCTAAATGTGTCTTCATCTTCACTCTCATCCGAGGGGGCATCTTTGGCCTATTTCTTGTCGGGCGAAACTTCCTTCTCTTTTTTCACGTCGTGTGGAGGAGGTGACAATTCAACAACTCTTCCACTACATAGAGTGGTTACCAATCTACATTGCTGATGATTTTTATCGGGATTATAGCTTCCAAAATTTTGACCTTGGGGAGGTCATCGGCCTTGTTGGGGGGGGAGGGGGGGGGGACTTTCCCTTCTCTTGGACACTTAAGGAAGATTTCACCTTAGAAAGTGATGCCTTTAAGTCGAAAAAATTTTGGGCTTTTTAGGCATTGATCACTGACTGGGTTTGCATAAATTGGGCAAGAGTGTCCCTAAGATTCTTTCGATGTGGGATAAAAAAAGGTGCGTGAGGACGCGCTTTCATTGGTAGTGCTTGTTAATAAGATGGGAGTGGTGGCGGCATTTGGGTAACATGTGGACTCGGGTTAATCGCCTCATTCAGTTACCCATAACTAAAATTTGGATGGTTTCACCACGAGGGATTAAAAGAATTCCTGTGAGGAGTGTAAAAATTACCCCTGAAGATTACCACCACCTTAACTTGCTCTTGAAGCATAACTTTGTAGGTGGGGATCATCGGACATCCCTTCGTTAAATGTTACACCTCACAAATAGCACAATCCTCCTCCTTAATTGCTCGAGAGGATCAAGATACCTCTCTCCCCCTAGCTTCAACCATGTCCTCTAATATCTTCGGCAGTTGAAAGTTAAAGCTTCAACTTGTCCAATTAATAGAATTTGGACGAGGAAAGAACCATAAACGTGTGTTTATCTTTGGGTCGGGTGTTCAAATACGATGTGTCCCAAGATTGAGTAGTCTCAACAATATACTTAAAGTGGGCCTTTGCATCATCTGCATCTAACCTGAAGAACTCATTCGGGTACATGGTTTCAATGAGTTATTTTAATCTTATTCTAAGCCCATTATGAAAATAAGAGATGAGTCTCCACTTTTCAAAGCCATGGTGAGGGCATATATTAACTAACTCATTGAACCACTCCTAAAACTTATCAAAAGGATCATTATCGTTTTTCTTAAAAGTCTGAATTTGAGCCCGAATAGAGTGTTTCTTTGTGTGGGAAAGAGCTTCTGGAGAAATTTAGGCTGCATGTCTCTCCACGAGGCTATCAAGTCCGGTGTAAGTAACTAAAGCCAAGTCTTTGCTTTATCTTTAAGAGAAAATGGGAAAAGCTTGAGGCGCACTACATCTTGGGAGCAAGATTGATCGTTGAATGTCTTACACGCCTCCTCGAACTCTTTAATGCAGAGGTAGTACTTTTCCAATTCCATACCGTGAAACGTTGGGAGAATCTTAATCATCCCATTCGTAAAGTGAAACTCCCATGCATTATATGGGAATATAATGCATCCTGGAGTGAAGGTTCTCTTGGGATATAAGAGTTTTCTTATGAGGAGATACGATATCACTCCCTCACCCATTCTGAAACTAGCTTGATTAGACATCACACTCACAGTTATAGAATCACTTTCCTCACCAAAGCTTCTAGATGTTCGACTCCTGGTGTGACTAATCGGTGTAAGAGGTGGTACCCAGAATTTTGGAGTATTTGAAGTGTTATTGCTAAAAAGAGGGAGTTCAACTATAGTCTTTGAATTTGGATTGGGTTGAGTATTTTACATTTAAATCCACGAGAGAATATTTTTTATTTTTATGATCTTTTAGATATTTTGAATTTTTTTTGAATTTTTGCGTTTTATGATTTTTTAGGCATTAGAGTCAAATTCTTAGATTAAATCAACCTAAACTAGAGTGTCTACCTACTCCCAAAAACTGCACAAAAAACTTGACGCGCACTCAAAAAGTGTGTGCAACGCGTGTATCTACAGCCCAAGTGTAAGGCGGTCGCTTAAGCAATATCCTTGTAAGTTGGGTGTCAAACTCAGGGAATAGGACGAAAATTGTGACCACAAGTATGGGTAGGCGTCTAGAACTTAAATATCGACTCAGTAACAAAAATAAGTAATGGTGATGAAATTATTTATGCGAAGTCCTATGAACTAATAAAGAGTAACTAATGAATTCCAACTAATTACTAAATGCAATATTAAAAAAATTTAAGTTTTAGAAATAAACAATGAGAAAGTGGGGATGAAATACACTCCCCCGAACTGTTGGTAATTATGTTGAATATAAAAAGTTCAAGAATTAAATATATAATTCAGAAAAAATCGTAAAATTATTTAATTACTAAATATATGAGGATTTAACTCCGCACAATAGCTAGCTAGAAATTAAGTTACGTGAAAGACACAATTGTCGACATGCATATTATATCCTTAAATACTCCAGTTACTATTGACAAACGAAGTCAAAAGGTCTAGAATATGTGTTCTGACAAAATATCAAACCTCATAATTATTTATTTAACTTTATCCCATTTGATATACATCCATAAGACCTAGGTTGGGTTCATGTAACCCAAACCTCTAAAAATCTAGCCGGGAATACCAAACTTAACTAAGCATGTGATTTCTATGTTTCATGAACTCGTGATGTAAGATTTAACGCAAGCAAACATGTAAATAATCACAAAACAAGAACAAGGAAGAAAGATCATGTTTAGAAGCAAGCTTGAAAGAAAAAAGAAAGAAAGTAATACTTATATTGAAATTTCATGCAAAAATATGGAATTCTTGGTCTTCTCTTTTCTTAACCTCTTTTCTCCCTTCAAAACTAGGTTAAAAATTAGGTAAAACTAAAGTATGAGAAACCTGATACAAAGTTACCATCGTTTTTGGTCGTTTTGGAAGTGTTTTTGACACACCCGACTCTTTAGCTAAAAATAAGGAATAAAATAAAAACCATGTATCTGAACAACCGAACCGGTTCAGGCCAGGGGCGAACCAGTTCGCCCCGGTGAATTTTTAAAATTCCACTTTTTCCCATCGTAGCTCTAATTTGGGTGCCATTTCTTCTAGTATGCTCATAACTTCAAGATCTTCACTTTTCCTTTTGGCTCCACAGTCGAGTTCAAGCTGAAAAATTATATATTTGCCCTCAGTCTTTCTTTTTTCATTTATTTCTTAGTTTCGATTTTCCTTTCGCATCCACTTGCTCTAAATACCTATAAAAATAAGAGAAAAATGCATAAAATAAGAAATATTTACTGAATAGGATTAGCAGCATAAATATGATATAAGCCCAATCTAATTATTATGCATGGGACTATAAAAGTACCGAAATTAAGGGGATAAATATGAAATATTAATGCCAAATCAATCCACCCAGAAATGTTCCTATAAGATGTTTTATAACATTCTTCTCTGTGTGCATCACATTAATTACATGCCTGACACAATTATCTTTCCAATACTGCAAGTCAAAAAATATTGATCGTTTGGACCATGGTTTTGCTTTACTAGGGTCGTTCGGATCCTCCCTAGTTTTATGCTTCAGGTTCACAAACTGAGGGTGTTTGCATACGTATCTGTTCACCTGAGTCAAAATCGTCCTCTTCTACTTGATATGCTAATTAAAAAGCCAAGTAGGTGGCGTCATGTGCTCGTGACCAACAGACAAAAAGTTAGACTTATTGTTCTTAAAAGGGTGACTGGTCGACAAAATTCTACGATGACCCATATAACTCATGTTACCACTATGATATAGCCAAGTGGCTTCAGTTTCCTCTCCACATATGGGACATCCGTAATAACCATGAAAATTAAAACCAAACAAGGTCCTATAAGCAGTGTTGATGTAAAAAACTAGACTAGGTCTAATTAATTAATCACAGATAATATTTGTAAACCAAAAGAAAGAGATAAAGAGGTTTTTAAAGTGGTCCGGCCTATGAAGAAAAGTCTACGTCCACTGTACTTCTTACTGCTTGGTATGTCTCTTTCAATCACTTGCCCTTGATGAAGGGATTACAATGTATTTATAGCCCAGTGGGAAGACAAAGAGATAGAATATTAAAGGATGGAATGCCTTTATAAATTAGGCATTTACATCAATACAAAAGGTCCATAAAGTTTTTGGCCATTGGTGTGTTGTTGACAGTGTTGGTCGTCCTCCTTACAGTTGGTCGGGCTTCCAGTATGATGGTCGGCATTCCAGGCCTTGGTCGGTGGCTATTCCTTACTGATTAGGATTGTTTCCACAGTGGATGACACATGTCTAGTTCTAATTGGTCCACGTAAGTGGGTAATTTTTTTATTCAACGGAAACCCCTAATGTTCCATGCTTGATGCTTACTTGAAAGTATGGAGCATTTGGTTATGATAGTAGCTCGGGATACATTTATGATGCTTGGTCGATTGCCAACTTCCCACACTTGTAAAATTATTAGCTTTGTTGATGGCTTGTACTACTGATGGCATTTTTATAAATATCCAAACTTGTAACGAATCATTTTAGGGCAGATACATATTTTTTTGCTTAGCCGCCAAAATTTCAATCGTCATTTCACTTTAGTCATTACGTTCACCGATTTTCAAGGCAATCAATACAATGCGGTAAAATCCTGATCATCTCTCACCTCAAACCCTCTAAGTTTCTATTACAATTTCTTGAGCTTTCGTGATCGTTCTTCATGTCTTCTAGTTCTTGTTGAATCCTTAAGTCTTTGTAAGAATTCTTTCTCTTTCTTCTTTTCTTCACCTCGAATCATGGTTTACGCTGGTGTTTCTCTATATGAGTTTAGAAAATAATGGAACATACCAGATTGGGTAAATTTAGAGTTTCCCAATCCCCCATAGACCTTTTTTCTTTGTCTGAGGGCCATTGTCTACTCTCCTTATTCGTTGATGAATGTGGTTTTACCTTTCCCCTAAATCGTTTTTATCTAGAATTTTGTCAATATTTGGACATTATACCTGCTAGAGTAGCCCCCAATACTTGGAGGCTTATCAATGGTGTTCATATGATCAATCAACTCTATGGGACTCACATATGGATTCCCGAAATCAAGTTTTACTATAAGTGGGTCACTAGTGATAGTACTTACTATTTAAAAACTAGGGTTGTAAATAGAGATGTAGTTGTTAACCTTCCTGATTCCAATAGGGATTACTTTGACCATGGAGTGATTGCCAAAAATTGGCAATATGCACCTCTAACAGGGGGTGAAGTGTATAATGGGCCAAAATGCCCTCAGTAGGTTCATGGGATATGTTGTTTTAAATTCTTATGTTATTAACAATTTTTTTGTTGAAAAAATAATTCATCACTAATTTTTGGTTTACTTACAGTTGATAGGAAGAGAAAGTGTCCCAAAAAAGGTGACATTAATCTTAACGAGCTTAAGTTTATCTAGGGCCTTCATAAAAAAATTAGCGAGGAACATACTAGGTCGTCATCATACTTGCTGAAATACATGAGTTATGTCACCTCCTTTGTTGCCAGACCTTCTGTTGTTTCTCCTACCATTGTGCTTGACTTGGACCAAGACTGTTTACATCATAAGGCAGTGGGGAACTTGTTGTTGGTCCTTCTTCATCCTTAGACTCTGACCTTCCTCTTGTAACTACTATGGGAAAGAGGAAATTCCCTAATATAATGGGAGATGTTGCTACTGCTGGTTCCACCAAATCTTCTACTGGTGTGCCACTAATAAAAAAGTTGTTAGGGAAGAAATACCCAGCTAAGAAGGGTGAATAGTCCCTTATTAAACGTATAAGAAAAGGTCATCCTTCCAGACTTGCTAAAGGAACTGCTGCTACCGACCAACAGAACTTTGTCAATTTATTTCTTGTTGACATTGGTTCTCCTGTGGCCATAGGTCTTGGGTTATCCAGACAATTAATAAAGTTTGGTACTTTTCCAGATCATAGGGATGCTGCCTCTGCCATGCCCTGTTTGAAATTTTTTGAAAGGGCTGCTCAAAGCCTTGCCTTGGTAAAAACTCCTACTTTTTTTATTAATTTCTTGCATTAATTTGGCCTATCTTTTTTGTAGTTCCTAGTTGATTTCAACTAGATGTTGGAGAAGTACGATACACTTCGCTCTTCTTCATATTATGTAGAAGAGGCTTTTGAATGCTTGAAGAAATCCTTGTTTGACTCCCAATAAGCATTGGCAAATGAGAAACAATCTTGGGAGAACAAAATAAAAACTGCTGAGGAATCTCAAAAGAAGGCTGAGAATGAGGTGGTTGCAGAGTTGAAGAAGAACTTAGTTGTTGAGAAGGCCAAAAGGGTGAAAGTTAAAGAGGCTTATTTCAACAAGGGATGGAAGAAGGCCATAGAAGTTGATTCTGTCCAGATTGAGTATGTGAAGAAAAAATGTTATAAGGACAATTGGCCGGCATCACTTACTGAGGTTAGTACTCCTCAAGAGTCTGAGCACTTCCTCAGACATGACCCTAGTTCCCCACCAAACTTGGATGAGGAAGTGGAAGATGATGTGGGGTCAGGGGATTCCACCCTTGTTTTGGAACCTGCAGCCGACCAACTACAGACAGTTGCTGAGTTTTCTCTCCCCACCACTTTCGAGCAAATCACTCCACGCACTCCTATATCTAATCAAATTGAGGCTACTACTGATAAGGATAAGGTGTAGAATAATCTTAAGCATAATTTGTTCCTGTATTTCATTTATAGATAATATTTGCATGTAATCATCTTATATATAAATGAAAGGCATTTGATTAAATTATCTTGTTAATTTTTGGATGCTTGAATGTCTTTGTTATTTCATTAGTTCTACTGGTACATTTAGACATTTTCCTAAATTTAGTATCAGTTACCAATGAGATAATCATAGGTTCTCCTTATATACTTAGGTTTCTAAGTTTAATACAAGTTACCATTGATGTGGACATAGGTTCTACCTTTTGCACCTAGATTTAGATTCGGGTTTAGCATTAGTTACCCATGGAATTGCCATAGGTTCTACTAATGCATCTTAAATTTTAGGTTTAGCATTAGTTACCAGTGGTGACTAAGCGTATGTGGAATATATGTCTACATTCCTATTTAGGAATATTCACAACGTTCTTCCTCCATTTTGCTCAGTTTGGATAAAACTTGTTGATTTTTATATTAAGGTTTATCCCTGATTTTTCTTCTTAACCAAGTGCTGAGGATTAAAATCCTTATTTAACTTGGATTTGTGTTTGTTTTGTCGATCAAGTATCACCTTTTTTTACCACGCCCGACCAATTATTGCATCTCTGCCAACCATCTGATAAATTATTGCATCTCTGTCGACCAAGTGTTGGGGATGTATATCACCAATATGCCCCCAAAAAAATTAAAACAAACCCGAATTTTTATTGATACTGAAGCAAATTGATTACAAAAAATATTGCTTGCTACATTACTGGTAGTACTTCCTAAGATGCTAGACATTCCATGGATTTTTGAATTCTTCCCCTCCAAAGTCTCAATTCGATAAGTTCATGGTCGAACAACTGCTGATACACGATAAGGACCATGCCAATTGGCTTCAAGCTTATTTATCTTCTGAATCACCTTCTTAAGCACATAGTCCATTTCTATTTAGTTGGTCGGCTTAACTCTTTTGTTATAAAAGCGTGTTGTTGGTTGTTGATAAGCAGCATTCCTCAAACAAGAATCTTTACGCACTTCTTCCACCATATCTAAGTCTAGCCTTCGTATTAAATCACTCAGAGGAGAATCAAAGTTAAATACTCTATGAGTTGACAAACCTATTTCATCCGGTATGATCGCTTCCGTCCCAAATGCCAGCATGTATAATGTTTCTCTAGTGACAGCTCTGTAAGTTGTTTGGTATGCCCATAAAATTGTGTGCAATTCATTGATCCAGTTACCTTTAGCATCATCAAGTCTTTTCTTCAACCCATTGAGTAAAGTCATATTTATTATCTCAATTTGCCCATTGCTTTGAGGATGTCCTGGAACAGAGTGCAACTTTTGAATCTGGGATTGGGCAAAATATACGACAAACTCTTCATTATCAAACTACGTCCTATGTTTAGTGATGAAGGAATATTGTAATCCATTTCTACAAATGATGATTTTCCAGATAAACTCGTACACTTTCTCGTAAGGCATATCCACCAATGGTTCTGCTTTAACCCATTTAAATAGTCAACATCTACGACCAAGTACTTAAATCTTCCCTAGGAGGTCGGCAATGGCCTGACCAAGTCTATCCTCCAAATAGAAAATGGCCAAGGTGAGGTAATGGGGGTCAAAGCATCATGTGGAGTTTTGAGAATATTGGAGAACTTTTGGCACTTGTCACACTTCTTTGCAAAGGTTGTGCAATTTGCCCTCATGGTCAGTCAGTAATACCCTTGAGTATTCATTCGTTGTAGTAACATTCTTCCTACCATATGATCTCCAAAGGATCCTTTATGAACTTCTTCTATTAGACTTTTGACCTCTGTTGGGTGAACACAGTGCTGCAGGGTAGCTATTATTCCTCTCATGTATAGAACTCCTTTGTCTAACACATACCTTGTTTCTTTGTACTTGATCTTTTTGGCCTCAATGGATTCTACTGGAAGTATTCCTTATTCAATATAATCTCTTATGGGATCCATCCAGGATGGTCCCATGTCTACTATAATGAAACTAATCATCAAATCTACATCAATGCTTTGGTTGGCTAAAATTTCAATGGGAATGGTTCTCCTGAGCTCAATTCTAGTCGTTGATGCTAACCGAGCAAGTGCGTCATCTCAGGCATTGTCCAGTCTATGAATTTTGCTCATCCAAATAGCAGACTCTTTTGCTATAACCTCCAATGCATTGGCTAAGTATCTTGTCATTAGTTCTCCTTTGCCTCCGTACAAGCCCAAAATTTGGTTCACCACTAATTAAGAATCACTGTGTGCCACAACTTTCTTAGCGTTTAGTGATTGAGCCAAACTTAGGCCCACAATTAGAGCTTCACAGTCTTCTTAATTATTTGAGGCTTAAAATTGGAATTGCAATGCATATTTAATGTCCATACCGTCAGGGGTGTTGAGTATTATACTTGCTCCACTTCCTGTTGCACATGAGGATCCATCTACATACAAGTTCCACATGGGGATGTTATTGTCAATCACTTGGTCTTAATATCCCATGATGAAATACTTTTCTTTTTGGCTCCTCATATCTTCTGGCCACCTCCTGGATCCTAGTTGACGTCTTTCGTAAGTCGGCAGCAACTTCTTCTGAGATTGTCTCTAATGGGGCCTGTTTGGGCGGTTGGTCAGTGATAAATTCAGTTGGGCTTTTCCCAATTTAAGTTTTCTCTGCCTAAATGTTTCGTTGCTAGGGAACTTCTGGATAAGTAAATTCAACAATGAAGCCTGCCATAACTTGGCCCTTTAATGAAGATCTTGGCTCATATACAATATCGTACTCCCCCAGTTCTATTGCCTAATATATTAATCTAGCAGACTTCTATGGTTTATGAAGAGATTGCCTAAGAGGCATATCAGTGTATACTATAATGGTATGTTCTTAGAAGTAAGGTTTCATTCATCTGGATGCCACAATCAACGCCAAAACTAATTTCTCCAAGCGTGGATATCTAATTTCGGCTCCTTGGAAGGCTTTGTTGGTGTAGTAAATAAGATTTTGAACTCCGGTGTCTTCTCATATCAAGGCAGAACTTACATCTAACTTTGAGACAACTAAGTTTAAATACAATTTTTCTCCCAATACTGGTCGGGAAAGTAATGAAGGTGATCCCAAATACTTTTTCAATTCCAGAAAAGCTTTATCACATTTATCATTCCATTCAAGACTCTTCCTTAAGATTTTAAAGAATGGTAAACACTTATCTGTAGCTTGGGACACAAATCTGTTCAATGTTGCTCCTCGCCCAGTGAGCCTTTGCACATCCTTTTTGCAGGTGGGAGACTGCATTTCAATCAACGCCTTGATTTTATCAGGGTTGGCCTCAATTCCCCTTTGATTCACTATGTACCCGAGGAACATCCCTTCTTGTACACCAAATACGTACTTGGTCGGATTCAACTTCATCTGGTGCTTCTCCAGTTGATCAAAGGTTTGGATGAGGTTGGAAATATGATCAGATGCTTTTTGGCTCTTCGTCAGCATGTCATCTAAATGTACCTTCATGTTTTTACTTATTTGTTCCTCAAAGACTTTGTTCACCAACCTCTGGTAAGTAGCACCTACATTTTTCAAACCAAATGGCATAACGGTATAGCAATATGTTACTCGAGGAGTAATAACAGAAGTATTTTCCCTGTCTTTGAGCTTCATCTTGATCTGGTTATAACTAGAAAATGTGTAATACCCTGTATTTTTACGCATTTTTATTTTATTATGAAATTATGGAAATTTGGATTAATTAATTTAAGGGGGAAAATTTAATTTATAATTAATCCAATTTAATAGTAATAATTACTAGCATGACGAGAGTTAGTAATTATCAAAAATAATTATGTTGAAATCATGTTGAGTTATAACTATGTTGAACATTACGTATTGAGTAACGTAATATGGCTTCAAAAATAAGAATATGGACGGGGACGAGATACACGGCAGTTAAGATATAATTATTTGGAACGTGCGTATGAGTCACGTCACTGTTATAGATTTGGGGGTTAAAAAGGTAAATTATTTTTATATAACTCAAATGACTATTTTGAGTGCGTCAGTGTGTTCGAAAGGGTCGAAACAGTCAAAAAACACTACTCGAGTGTTATATTTGGAGTTCGGGGAATTCTAGCCCAAAATGACACCCCGGAAGGGTATTTTAGTCCTTTGGGATTTTTAAGTAATTAAATAGACGAAAATTAGGTTTTGATTAAAAGAAACGTGGGTTAGAGGTTGTAGTCAATTGCAACCTATGTGTGTGTGTGTGTGTGTGTGTGTGTGTGTGTGTGTGAGAGAGAGAGAGAGAGAGAACCAAGGAGGAAGAATATCCCATAGGAGAACTAAGCCAAGAACCCAAGAGATTTCACACCAAAGTGTAGATCGCGATGAGAGGATCAATCACATACCAAATTCAATCAGAGAATCAAAAATTCACCCCAAGGCAAGTGTTTATCTTGCTCCTCTTTTAGCAAATATTATTCCTGTTGATTTAGATTAAATGATATAAACTTGTTATAATGAAAACTTATGTTTAATTAGACTGATTTGTAAAGAAACCTTATGAATTGGATATGGGTTTAGATGTAGACGATCTTCCTGTCTTAGACCTGTTAAATTTGGTAATTATATGTTGAAATCACGAAATTTATTAGGAGTTTTAAAGTTTTAAAAATTTTGGGTTCATATTTAAGAGATTTGTTAGAAATTGAAGAAATTATTGAATTCGATTTGAGTATATAAGGATTTGACCTTCAATTTGTATTAGAAAGTAAATTAGGGTGATTTGGAATAGTTTAGGAACATTAAATTAGAGTTGGGTTGATTTTTGGATTGATATTGATGATTGAAAGTTGGAAAAATTGAATTTGGGGAAGAACTGGGCCTGTTCAGATTTTTCGTTCGAAGACCTGCCCAGGTCGTTCGAATGACCTCGTTCGAACGAGCCAACATTTGATAGGCAATATCTCTTTGGCCACCTATTTGGACGTGGTTAATGTAGTACTACTCCACTACCAGGACCACCGTTTTTATCTGACAGAGGTTAAGCGAGTAGGAGAGTCCAGCCAGTAAGGCAAGACAGGAGGAAATGGTGTCAGTGAGGCACATGCAGTTTAGGGCTAGCATAGACATAGTGATTAGGGTTCCCAATATGGGGATCCTAAGATATTAAGGTCAGTAGGTTTTAGACATGGGCAGGGAGGCTTTAGACATGGCCAACAGGGTCAGCACGGCCATCAGGGCTACCAAAGGTTCAGTAGGGCTAGCATGGCCAAGGGATGGGTGGTAACAACCATCAGGGCCGGGGAAAGTAGGGACAGAGGGAAGGACCCTTTCTAGGGAGATGTTTTACTTGTGGCAACACTGGCTACAAGCGTCAGTTGTGACCTCAGAAGAGTAGAGGCCAGCAACAGCAGCAGGGTGCTCACTAGGAGCCCTAGAGACTGATATTTCCTGCAGATCTCCCAGCACTCCCATAGATGCCAGCACTGCCACCCATTCTAGTCGTCCCAGTTCAGGTTTAGCAGGGGCAGTTTTAGTACAGACGAGTCTACAATCTTCACCAGGCCGCAATCCTGCAGGACCCACCCACGATTGAGGGTATGTTTTTTATCCAGGGGATTTGGGTCGCATTTTATATGACACAGGGACCACACACTGTTTTATTACCACGGGGTTTGCACGTACTACGGGATTATTTTATACGACAAAGAGTATGATTACTTGTGTGGATTCACCGTTGAGTAGAGGTTCCGTGATTTATTTTATTTGTCGGGGAGTGGGTATAGATATGTCCGAGTATGACGCGATTATAGGTATGGATTGGCTTGTCAAATATAGGGCAATGATTGATTGTTTTAGTAGGAGTATAGTTTTTTCCATACCCGGTTAGGAGATGTTCCTGGTGGTGATGCCTCTCCTTGAGGGAGAATCATCCATGTATTTATACTACATAGAGGAGGAGACCTCTAGGAAGGTGGTGGTACCACTTGACTCGATTCATGTTGTTCATGAGTTCGCAAATGTATTTTAGGAGATTCTAGTGTTACCACCGAGTAGAGAGATAAACTTCGTCATCGATTCAGCGCCAGGCACTAGACCGATAGCCTGCGCACCTTACCATATGTCTCTAGCAGAGATGAGGGAGTTAGGTGACCAGATTGATCAGTTTTGGGGCAGGGGTTTATCCATAGGAGTAATTCTCCGTGGGGTGCTCCCGTATAGTTCATTAAGAAGAGAGATGGATCTTTGAGGTTATGTGTCAATTATCGAGAGTTGAATAAAGTCACGATATGGAACAAATATTCGTTGCCTCGATTCGATGACTCATTCGACCAGTTGAGAGGAGTTGCTTTCTTCTCGAAGATTAACTTGAGATAGGGATACCATCACTTACGTATCAGGGAGCATGATGTGTTGAAGATGGACTTCTTGACAAGATATGGTTCCTATGAGTTCAGGGTTATGCCTTTCGGGCTAACCAACGCCCCAGTCGTGTTTATGGACTTGATGAAAAGGGTGTTTAGAGAGTTACTGGACCAGTTCGTTATAGTCTTCATAGATGACATTCTAGTTTACTCACAGACTGAGGAAGAGCATGCCGAGCAGTTGAGGCAGGTTTTGCAGACACTGCGTCAGCATGAGTTGTACGCAAAATATGATAAAGGTGGGTTTTGGCTGAAGGAGGTCCAGTTTTTGGGACATATCATCTCTGATAGAGGGATATTCGTGAATCTAGGGAAGGTGTCAGTGGTGAGGGAATGGGGACAACCCATGACACCAATCGAGATATGTAGTTTCTTGGGCCTAGCCAGATACTACAGGAGGTTTATTCGAGGATTTTTGAAGATAGCAGGTACACTGACACATTTGACTCGCAAAGGGGTGTTGTTTATCTGGAGTGACGCCTCTCGGTTAGCCTTTAATGAGTTGAAGGACAAGTTAACCTCAACACCAGTGTTAGAATTGCCCAGGCCGGGAGTGGAATATTTAGTCTACACTGATGCGTCCTTATTAGGACTTGGGGGTACTTCAGTAGGAGGATCAGGCTATAGCTTATGCCTCCCGTAAGCTTAAGCCTCATGAGAGGAATTACCCCACCCACGACTTGGAGTTAGCGGAGATCGTATTTGCACTTTTGATTTGGAGACATTACCTCCTGGGGGAGAAATTTTGCTTGTTCACAGATCACAAGTCATTACAGTACCTCTTCACACATAAAGAGTTGAATATGCATCAGCGTCGATGGCTTGAGTTTGTGAAGGATTATCATTTTAATATCCAATACCACCTAGGGAAGGCTAACTTGGTAGCAGTCGCGTTGAGCCATAGGCCGGTAGGGGAGGTGTACGAGGTGTGGAAAGTAAAATGGAAGGAGTTAGGACACCAGGATGTGGTGGCTCGATCGTTCATGTCTGTGATGATAGTTGGGCCCCAGATTATTACGAGAGTAGCACAGGCTAAGGCAGACGATTCGTTCTGCCAGAGTCAGATAGTGCATCTTCAAGCAGAGGGGGTCGATTCTTATACTGTGGGTTCAAATAGGGGTTTGCATTTCAATGGAAGGTTAGTTGTTCCTGAGGGATAAGACTTGTGACACGAGGTGATGACAGAGTCGCACTATTCACAATTTATGGTACATACCTGTGGGGATAAGATGTACCAGGATATGCGAAGACAGTACTGGTGGAGTAGGATGAAGAAGGATATTGTCGAGCTCATCTCGAAATGTGCCACTGATCAGTTGGTAAAGGTGGACCATCAGAGATCGACGGGACTTCTACAACCATTAGAGTTTCCTATGTGGAAATGGGAGAGAATTTCCATAGAATTCATCACGGGATTATCGACATCGCAGAGGGGTCAAGATTTGATATGGGTGATAGTGGATCGACTGACCAAGGTAGCCCACTTTCTGCCAGTTCGGACGGATTACACCTCGGGACAGTACGCCCAGATATTCATAGCAGAGATAGTGAGACTTCACGGAGTACCTCTAAACATTGTGTCTGACAAAGATAAAGTGTTTGTGTCTCAGTTTTTGGAGATTTTTCAGGAGGCGATAGGTACGGAGTTGCGACTAAGCAAAGCCTATCACCCGCAGATGGATGGACAAACTGAGCGGAAAAATCAGATGTTAGAGGACACGTTGCGTATATGCATCACTGATTTTGGCGGAGGCTGGGAGCAGTATCTTCCACTGGTGGAGTTTGCCTATAACAACTCCTATGAGTTTACTATCGGTACGGCTCCATTAGAGGCACTATACATCAGACCTTTTCGTTCCCCAACATGTTGGTTGGAGGTGGGGGACAACAAGTTACTTGATCCGAAGGTGATTCAAGATACTTCGGCGAGGATAGTGTTGATACGGAACCGTATTTGGGTTGCACGGGATCGACAAAAGAGCTACGCCGATGCCAAGCAGTATTTCTGGGAATTCAACGCGGGGGACCAAGTGTTACTTCGGGTGTCTCCTTGTGACACCCCGCCTAAATAAACCCCGGGTGATCAGTCCTAAATTAAATTAGAACAAGTTTCTCAGTTGGTTCATTCTTAGCATCACTGTCGCCTTTTTAATTACTAACCACCTAAGTGAGAAAATTAGACTGGTGCCAAATTTTATCTTACTTTACTTCAAAGAAAATACTCATGCGAAAACATAATATTTTAAACAATCACAATTAACTGAAATCAACCATTCACATCTAAATAAACTGACCGAATAAACCATCGACTCAAATCCAATAAATGTAAAGACAGCTAATAATAAATCTCAACAAGTCTGACACAAATACTAAATAAAGCTGTGGGCAACATGCTTAAGTAACTGATAGAAATTTCTACACTAGAAATGAAAAGAATGAGGCACCTATCAAACTCCCGCAACATCCACATATACTGCAGCAACGAATCCCTGGAATGAGTCAAGTCTGGCGTCCCTGTGTCCGGACACCTAAAAGGTTTTTAAAATATTTCTAGCAAGGGTTAAAACCCAGAACATTCAGAAAATGTTTACCAAATGATTAACTTGCAGTAATAAATATGTATGCACGATCTTCATATTTTAGTTAGTGTCGCACTCCCTTGAGGATATCCTCACCCCTCCTCTAATATGTGCACTACTAACGCCTTAATTAATTTTCCTAGTTATTTATCCCATAACTAGATAACCGATATAACCCCTTGCAACCACCCTACTCTAACCGAGTATGCAATAATTATGATTTCTAAGTTATTATCAACATTAACTTAATTAATCATTCCCCTTCTTAAATTCATATAACTTTCACACCCGTTATATATATAATACATTTCACGGCATGTATTAATGTACTCGTATATAATTATTTATCCCATTATATACGTATAGTCATATTACAATAATCACACATATGTTGAAATAATAATTAATAATGAACATCCTCCCGAGTAATAACTCACCGGATGCATATTCTCTAAAGTGCTATCCCACTAGATGTATTCACATAACCTAATTATCTCAAGTCAGAATCGCTCACTAACTTGGTTAATAACATAAATATTGGAGGCGGTCATATTCCTTCCCTGAAAGTGAGATGCCCCTCACCCATATAATGGACGCTATGACCTGGGGATATACTCGCCCTACTCCTCTAGCTAGGGGATTCACCCTCTATGCGTAACCTCCCCTGAGAGCACTAGAGTATATATAATGATAATAATAATATCTAGCCACTGATATTAATGCACACACCATATATATATATATATAAAATACCCCGGCTATACCGTGTATTAAGTCCGTAACACAAGCCTATACAAATTATCATGAGTTTATGGTCCAACCCTGATTATTAATTCATTTGCACGTTAATTAATTAAATTACTTTTGGTGTCTCCTAACCAATATATTCGGACTCGTTCTCGTGGCCCGAAATAAAATAATACTCGAGTCTAAATCCCCGACTCCAAATTAATTAGCTTTCAATCTAAATTAATTTAACACCTTGGTATCTCTCAACCAATATACCCGGACTCGCCTACTCGATCCGTATTGAATTATTTTGGAATATTTTCCCCCCAAAATTTACCATATCGTGTCACACATAAATTCCTCCCAGCCCCAATTACTTTCCTTTATATTTGTTAGGAATTAATGTTCCATACTTATTTCTCACTAACTAATGTGTGGGGGAGAATTTTTAATTAACTTCCCTTATATACTAAAACTGGTCGACCTGTCAAAAATCCCGGACCATCGATCGATCGATCCCAGCCATCGATCGATCAATCGAATAGGTCTTCTTCTTCTCCGCAAGCCTGTTTCTCCATGGACTAGAACCTTAAAATCCCATCTCCTTCTACAGCCTAACCCAAGTCCTATTATCAATACAACACCCCCAGAACATCATAAGGAACCCCTATAAAGTCCACAAACCCCGTTTAATTTCCGTTCTCTATTGTTTCTCTAAATTGGGGAAAACCCAGAGTTATTCGTTAATCAGTTTCAACACCAAATTACCATCTCAATTTCATTCATAATTCATTTGGGTTTATCACAACTAAGGTAAATATCTGTTCAAAATCATGTAACACCATAAATTCCTACACCAATTCTCATCTTGTGTTCAAATTACAAAAAACCCATTTTTGTACCTGTTTATTCTCAAAACGAATTTTAGGTATTCACATCACACAAATATGAATTGGAAACATAAATAAATGTTACATCAAGTTAACCACTTACCTAATGGTTTCGTAGGGCCTGATCCGGAGTTGTGATTCTCAAGGTTGATGATCAAATCCCCTCCCCCCTTTGGCTCTTTCCTTTGTCCCCCAAATTGATTCCCAGTGCCTTCAACTGCTCCTTAGGATTTTTTTCTCCCACTATGTGTTTTTCACTCTCAAATCAGTCGTTCCCCTTTTACTTTTAATTAAGTAATTAGTCTTAATCCCGTTTTTAGCCTAATGGGCCAAGCCCAAATGACCTAAATACCTCCGTGTGGGCCCGGTTATGCCTAAAAACGTCCCGTGACCCGTTTTCTACCCCGGGTACACTTTTCGACTATCTCGGTCCATCCGGACTCAACCGTGCACTCATAATTGACATTCGAATAAATTTATAAAAAATCTTATCTCACTCCCAAATTAGTCTATATCGACTCCCCGCTGAGATAAATATATGCCGCCCCATCACTAATACATGTTATGACGTAAATAGATTATTACAATTCACTTAGTAATTAAATTTTCTCAAATATTAACCATTCACTCTCCGATTAACATTTGCATAAATATTACCATAATTAATTCAATTAAAATTACGACACATAAGTAATTTAAAATTTCTCGAATTAATTAAATATTAAATGCATAAAATTATGGGGTGTTACACTCCTATGAAGGGAGTTATGCATTTTGGAAAGAAGGGAAAGTTGGCGCCTATGTATGTAGGGTCATTCCCTATTATCGAGATGATTGGGCCAGTAGCTTATAGACTTGGGTTATCGGAACACTTGCATAGGGTCCATGACGTGTTCCATGTCTCTTCGCTGAGGAGATATCTTCGAGATGATTTAGCCCATACTCACATCGCATTGGAGGAGATCGACTTATAGACTGATAGCTCCTACGAGGAGGGGCCAATAGCTATCCTAAATCGTAGTGAGAGGAAGTTGAGGTCGAAGATAGTACCACTAGTTCGTGTTCAGGTGTGCCACCATAATGTTAAGGAATCTACCTGGGAGCGCAAGGATGACATACGTGAGCGTTATCCAGAGTTATTCTTGCCATGTACATTTTCATTTCCGAATTTCGGGACGAAATTGTGTCATTAGGGGGGAAGTATGTAATACCCCATATTTTTACACATTTTTATTTTATTATGAAATTATGGAAATTTGGATTAATTAATTTAAGGGAGAAAATTTAATTTATAATTAATCCAATTTAATAGTAATAATTACTAGCACGGCGAGAGTTAATAGTTATCAAAAATAATTATGTTGAAATCATATTGAGTAATAACTATGCTGAACATTACGTAGTAAGTAACGTAGTATGGCTTCGGAAATACGAATATGGTCGGGTACGAAATACACGACAGTTAAGATATAATTATTTGGGACGCGCGTATGAGTCGCATCACTATTATAGATTTCGGGGTTAAAAAGGTAAATTATTTTTATATAACTCGAAAGACTATTTTGATTGCTCCACTATGTCCGGAAGGGTCGAAGTAGTTGAAAAACACTACTCGGGTGTTATATTTGGAGTTAGGGGCATTTTAGCCCAAAATGACACCCCAGAGGGGTATTTTAGTCTTTTGGGATTTTTGAGTAATTAAATGGACGAAAATTAGATTTTAATTAAAAGCATCATAGGTTACAGGTTGCAGTCAGTTGCAACCTATGTGAAATAAAGAGACAGAGAGAACCAAGGAGGAAAAAGACCCCATAGGAGAACTAAGCCAAGAACCCAAGAGATTTCACACGAAAGTTACACCAGTGTAGATCGCAACGAGAGGATCAACCACATACCAAATTCAATCAGAGAATCAGAAATCCACCCCAAGGCAAGCATTTATCTTGCTCCTCTTTTATCAAATATTATTCCTGTTGATTTAGATTAAATGATATAAACTTGTTACAATGAAAACTTAGGTTTAATTAGACTGATTTGTAAAGGAACCTTGTGAAAATTATATGGGTTTGGATGTAGAGGATCTTCCTATCTTAGACCTGTTAACTTTGATAATTATATGTTGAAATCACAAAATTTATTTGAGTTTTAAAGGTTTAAAAATTTTGGGTTCATATTTAAGAGATTTGTTAGAAATTGAAGAAATTGTTGAATTCGATTTGAGTATATAAGAATTTGACTGATTTGGAATAGTTTAGGAACATTAAATTAGATTTGGGTTGATTTTTGGATTGATATTGAAGATTAAAAGTTGGAAAAATCGAATTTGGGGAAGAACTAGCCTTGTTCGGAATTTTCGTTTGAAGACCTGCCCATATCGTTCGAACGACCTCATTCGAATGAGCCTTCTAACAAGAAATACAATGACCCTTATAACGAGATGATGAAGTTCATTATAAGTGGAAACTTCGTTCGAATGAACTCGTTCGAACGAGAATCCTGAAACTTTGAACGAAATTCCAGAACTTAATTTTTGGGTCCGATTTAGTTAAAACCCATCCTAGGTTTATCCAAGTGAGTGTATTAGCCTACGTGTGTAACGGGTAACTTAAATTCCAAAGTTTTAGGGAATTAAGGGTGCAATGATTTTCGAGGTATTGATGTTTTATGGAAACCTTGGAGAGAATGTGAGTCCTAGAGAGGTTATATATAAATCGATATCGTTGAGAGTAGAAATGATAATATTACTTACGTACTATGGGAATTGGGTTGCTGGACGCCTATTAAGTTATATAAGTTGTGTGCATGGTTATTACTTGGAATATTATGAGTATGACATACCTAGCTACTGGCTATCAAACGAAGGTTAGCATGTTGTGGATGACCATATCTTGTGTGTCTTCGGGGGATTTTGAGTCGTAGCACTAGAGCATGGAACCTAGGTAGGGGCTATCTGTGAGAACAATAGTGATGACGATTGTATGGGTGCGTAGGTATGTGCGTAGCCCATCAGCTTGGAACTATGTTCGCCTCCAATATGTGTATATGTTTTATTTATTCCTGGGAGATTGAACATGTTGTCCTTTATGGGTGAGCGTTGCAATGGGACAAGATAGCCGAGTATGCCTAGCACCAGGGGTTTCTTAACCATGGGTACAGTATTGATATATTTATATGTATACATGTTGAGATTTTATATATGTATACGAAGTTCCTATTCTGTGTTTCATATTGGTCACTTTATTATAGTATATACTTATTGGGTCACCATTTGATAATTAAAAATGTTATGAGAATGAGTTAAAGCATCTTTAAACCTTTTCCTAAATGATATAAATATATTGTCATCGGGTTACTTAGATATTGTATCCGACATAATGGTTATACTACGTATATTCAGGCGGAGTATCATGACTAGTATGGGTAGTTAGGCTCGTTAGGTGTGCACATTAGATGAGAGGTGAGCATCTCAAGTGAGTACGATAAGTTAACATGAATAATATTTGTGCTAATTAACCAATTTAAGCACTTGCTATATTTAAACTATTTTCTACTCGGGCTCTGACCCATTTTTTTGCAAAAGTCTTTTCTTGTTCCTTTATTTTAGGTGCTCAGACACAGGGACACCAAGCTTAGGAGATTCCATTCAGTTGTTGATCTGTAGCTGCTATAGAAGCTACAAGACATTGCTAGTAGACGCTTCATAGTCTATTCTTCTTTATCTATCAATTACTTACTTCAGTTGGACATGTCGTCCCTTACTATTTTATATTCAGATATTTAGATGTTCTATTCTGTTAGTAGACCTTTATTTCATGGCTTTGGATTATTGTATGGGATTTTAACTGGAAGTGTTTACTCCAGTTCTTTATTTTATTTTAGCTGGTTCTTTCCTTATGTTTTGGGGATGAATAGTATTAGTTAATTATTTCCTTACTTGATGATGGTTAATAACAAGATAAAATTTCGACATCAACCTTTTAAATATTAGGTGGTTAGTTTTAATTAAATAAAATTAATGATTTTCGACAGTGATGCATTATTTGAACCAACTGGATATTCTGGATTTAATTAATAAAGGACTAATCACCTGGTATTTAATTAGGCAGGGTGTCATAATATTCATCTATGAAACTCAATAGTTCATGCCCTGAGGTTGCATCAACAAGTTGGTCAATTCTAGGCAAAGTAAAGTGGTCCTTTGGGCAAGCTTTATACAAATCTGTAAATTTGACACACATCCTCCATTTGTTATTTTTCTTTTTGACCATAACCATGTTGACCAACCAATCTGGATATTTCACATCTTCAATATTGAGGCTTTTTGAAGTTTATCTACCTCCTCTTGGATAGCTTGGTTCTTCTATGGGATAAATACTCTATGCCTTTGCTTTACTGGCTTAGCATCCTTGTTGACATTGAGATCATAACAAAGGAAATTAGGATCAATCCAAGGCATGTCCTCATGACTCCAAGCGAACACATGCTTTCTCATTCTCAGGAATGTCACTAGCTCCTATTTAAGAACAAGGTCTAGTGTTGATCCTAACTGTGTAGTTCGCTCCGTCTTGTCATCGTCTAAGATGATATTCTTGGTTACTTTTATGATTTGGCCTTTTACTAATTATGTCTCCTCTCTTGGATCTAAAGTTTCCACATTAGATTCGGCATTGGTCTCAGGAATATCCACTTGGTAAGTGGTGGTATTCCTCTTTATTTCTTCTAAATTTTCTTGCTCGACAAAGGAGTAATAACATTCCCGATCTACTTTGTGATCACCCTTGACCACACATACACTAAAATTGGTTGGGAACTTTGAGAATTGATGGACTATAGACGGCACGACTTCGAATTTCTTCAATCCTACCCTTTACATGATCATATTATGAGAGGAATGAACATTCTTGTCCATTACAAAGAAATGTATCTTCTCTATCTGACTAGCTGGCCAATTGCCAATCAACATTTACAGCTTGATTGTGCCCAAGAGATATGCTTTTCCACCAGAAAAGCCTATTAGGGGCCTATGGTAAGGGTCCAATTGGACAAGCTTCAAGTCTAGACTGTCAAACCATGGATAAAACATGATGTCCATCCAGCTACCATTAGCAACCAATACCCTAAAAACAGTTATATCTTGCATTCTGACATTGATTACTAGGGGATCATCATGGGGATAAAGCACCCCTAAAAGGTCATTTTTCAAAAACCCAATCACTATTTTTTCTCTATTAACTTTCCTTGGTCGGCCTTCCTCGTCTACATTTATCCTTTAAACATAGGAGCACGCTTGGGACTCATTGAGTTAAGCTTTTCTTTCAGTAGTATGATCTCCTCCTCCTACATCTCCGCTTGTAATCATCTGGCAATCAAAAGATCCAAAACTAAGCATGAGTGCCTCACATTCTAGCTGTCTGGGTTTTTTGGGCAGGTCGGGATCATCTTCTCGATCGTCTTCATGAGCACTCTTTTTCTCATCCCTAGGCTTGCATGGATATTTTGAACTTCACCGAGCTCCATTATCATCCTATCGATCAATAAATATGTTCATCTTTCCTCTTCAGATGAGGGTTTTCAATCTCATTCTACAGAGCAATACAATGATTCATCGTATGCCCATAGTCCTTATGAAATTCACAATACTTGGACCTATCTCTTTTTACAGCAGGTGCTCTTAACTTCTCAGGCTAACGTACTTCTTTATTATGCTTTATTTCTTACATAACATGGTGAATACCCATTATTAATGGAGTATAATTGTTGTATTTTTTAATCCTATCGTTATTCACCTTTTGACTTCGATTCCTTATGCTCCTTGTACTCTTTCCGCTCCTTTGTCTTGATTTTTCCTTCATATTTTATACCTGAGTTTTATTTGGCTGTCGTGGCTTCCTCGGCGCTCATTATCTTGGCTACTTTAGCTATCAATTCTGTCAATGTCTTTGGAGGATCTTTGTCAAGTGTGTAGTAAATCTTCTCCGGAAGCAATCCACTCATGAGGGTTGTAATAGCTATTTTCTCTTCGTAATCAATGAATTCCAACTTCTCATTGTTAAAATGTGTAATATAATATCTGGTACTCTCTCCTACCCTTTGCCTTACACTTAGCAAATGAGCTAATCTTTTTATCAATTTGGCACCAAAGCAGAAGTTACCAATAAATAGCTCAGTGAGCTGGATGAAACTAGAAATTTTTCCCAAGGAAGGCAATTGTACCAAATTTGAGCAGGCTCTGTAATTATTCCTAAAAATGCCCTGCATCTTATTTCATTAGGAACAACATAAATATTAGTTGTTGATTGGTACTGCTCTATATAAAGAACAGGATATGTTTTCCCATCATACTTTGGAGTAACCACAGGAGCTTTAAACTTTGGAGGAGTATGAAAGTCTACAACAGCTTGGATAAAAGGATATTCTTTCAAAAAACTTCGTTGCAAAGGGTTTTTTACCTTTGCCATTTCTCCCAACCTATCTTCCAATCGTTGAATAGATCCCTTCCATGCATTATTACTAGCATCAAATTTATGTGTTGTATCTCAGCTACTACGACCAACTATTTATGCTGAACTCTCCTCCCGTAAGGTCTATTCGACATGGACAGATCGTCGAGCGTCTAATCTGGATTGGGCTGAGCCATCACGTTGATCGGTTGTTCATCAAGAATTTCTCAATAATGACCTAGGAATCTTCCTATTCCCCCAGGGTCCCAAATAATCAAAGGGAGATGATCTACTCGATCTTGCTAAAGTACTCCATCTTTCAGGAGTTAAAGATTGTTCATTATATGGTTCTGAAGTTCTAAGTGAAGAACTTACTCCTGGACGGTAGAACATATCTCTAGTAGTACTAGATTGGCTATGCCTACTATTTCTTGGAGGTGGTGGCATATTTCCTCGAGCAGACAAGGTAGGATATCCATCCTACAGTGTTTGGGCTAATTGCCTAATGGTATCTTGCATAGACTCTTATCCTCTAGCAAGTTTATCCAGGACTCTCGCCAGATCATTATTTGTTGGTGGAGTAGATGGAACAAGAGGAATGCCATCATTCTTGGTACTTGATTCAAGAACATCATTCATGTTGGGTAAATGAATGAGTCAAAAAATTTTAGCAATACATTTCCCACAGACGGCGCCAATCTGTTGATGTAAAAAACTAGACTAGGTCTAATTAATTAATCAGAGATAATATTTGTAAGTAAAAGAAAGAGACAAAGAGGTTTTTAAAGTGGTTCGGCCTATGAAGAAAAGCCTACGTCCACTGTGCTTCTTACTGCCTGGTATATCTCTTTCAATCACTTGCCCTTGATGAAGGGATTACAACGTATTTATAGCCCAGTAAGAATAAAAATATATACAATGTTAATGGATGGAATGCCTTTATAAATTAGGCATTTACATCAGTACAGAAGGTCCATAATATTTCTGGTCGTTGGCGTTTTGTTGACGGTGTTGGTCAGCCTCCTTACAATTGGTTGGGCTTCCTAAAGTTAGTCGGCATTCCAATATGATGGTCAGTATTCCAAGCCATGGTCGGTGGTTATTCCTTGCTGATTAGGATTATTTCCACAGTGGATGACATATGTCTATTTCTAATTGGTCCACGTAAGTGGGTAATTTTTTGTCACAACAAGCATGAAGGTTATGAGAGTCAAACGACATTATGCCTTTATCCCATAATTTTTTAAGTTCTTCGATTAATGGTGTTGATGTAAAAAATTAGATTATCTCCAATTAATCAATCACAGATAAAATAAATAAGACAAAATATTTTTAAAGTGGTTCAGCCTTATAAGAATGGCCTACGTCCACTATTTTTGTATTGCTGACTGTTTGACTGGAATTCTCGATAAAATGGTTTACCAAGAGATCCAGAGTCCCCTTCTAATGAGGAGGTTACAATGTATTTATAGCCTTGAGGATGTACATGTGAAAGGACAATGCGTTGTTATCTAACAGACATATACATCTATGCGATAATAATGAGCATTTAATGCTCAGTTGTCTTTTTTATTCTCATGATTTGGATGCTCTGTACATTGAGTTTCTCGGACCGCCTGAGTTGCTCGGTATGCTTAAGTTGCTCGGAGCCTTAAGTTCCTCGGGGTGCCTAAGCTGCTCGGTATGATTGAGTTGCTCGGGGTGCTTGAGTAGCTCGATGACAATATGTTGTTCGTTGAAAGTGTTTGTAATTTCCACATAGGTTGCCACGTGTCTTCAAGTGAATGGTCCACATCAGCAGACTAAATTTGGTATCAGCAGAAGCCCCCAATGTTTTACACTTTGAGGTTGAAGAAACGTGTGGAATATTCTGCTCGAAAAATGCTCAGATTATTAGTTTTTAGAAAAATGTTCGTTGTATATAACTCCTTTTTGAGCACATAGTATCAGGCCTCATAAATATTTTGAATTTTCATGACTGCTTCGATATTTGTGCCCCTTTTCTTCTTTTAGCCGCCGGAGACGTAAACGTCCTCCCTTTTATTCATTGCCTTTCTCTATTCCTGAGGTAAACTATTTAAGCGCGGTAGAAATCCTATCGTCTTTCACTTTTCAAATCCGTGTCTTTGAACTCTTCATTTTCTTTCTATCTTGTGCCTCGTTCTTTCCATCGTTCGTTATCAACTGATCTCTCTTTTTCTGTAAAATTTTCATCCCTCTCCTTTATTTACTTTGTTCATCATGGTTTACCTTGTTGAATCGCTTGACAAATTTTGGTCTGAATTTTCAATCCCTTCGCGGGTTATTTTGGGGAGGAACTTTCTGAACCTTCTGATTATTTTTCTTTGGCTGAGGGATATTGGTTCCCCAGTCTTTTTGTAGTCGAATGTGGCTTTTCTTTCCCGCCAAATCCCCTGTGTTTGGAGTTTTGCCAATATTTTGATGTTGTACCTGCAAGAATAGCTCCAAATACATGGAGGATAGTTAATGGCGTACATAGGTTGAATCAACTTCATGGAACCCATTTAGGTATTCCAGACATTATGTATTGCTACAGATGGGTTATCAGCGATAGAACTTCAATTTAAAAACTAGGTTTTGATAGAGCGTTAGTTATCAATCTTTCTGATGCCAATAGGGATTACTTTGGTCATGGGGTGGTGATGAATAATTGGCAACACACTCCATTAAATGGAGATGATGTATACCAAGGTCCCAGATGTCCACCTTATGGCAATGGAATAGGTTGTTTTTATTTTTATTTTGAAATCTTATTTTCTTTATGTTTGATAAAATGCATCACTGACATTTGATTTTTGCTTATTGTAGTTGACAGTAAAAGGAAACCTCTAAAGGAAACTGATGTTAATATAAAGCATTTAAAACTTATTTGGAGTTTGCACCAATCTGTTGCTGAGGAGCATATTAGATCTGCTTCTTACTTGTTACAGTACAAAAGCTATATTGTATCTTTCACTGCTCGTCCTCGTCCAGTGGTTGTTAATCTTGACCAAGTACCAGCCTCTGAGACTAGTGTGGAAGGTTCTTCCTCTGAGTCGAGTATTCCTATCAGTGATCTGATGAAGAAGAGAAGAGCTCTTGCCTTTTTTGACAAATCTGCCTCTGCCACTGTAGAGGCAAAGAAAAGTAAACAAGATGTCCCAGAAGAAGGGACAAAAACTACTGATGTACCCCCTCCTGCTGCTACCAAGAAGGCTGGCGAGAAGCCCCCTGTGACTCCTAGCAAGACTGTCGCTATCTCTCCTCCGAGTGAGGTTATTTTCATATCACCAATAAAGACAACGCCTTTAGTTGAAAATGTTCCTGCTCCTCTGAGGAGGTTAAAAAAAGATCTTCTGAGAGACCTGCTGAACCTATCTCTCAACCTTTAAATGTTGAAGGTAGTGTTCCAACTTTTGTTCCTCCAAGCTCTGCTATGGGCTTGGTAAAATCCTGGACTATCCCAGAAGTCCAAGGCCTTGAGGATACTCTTTCTCGTGAGAGAATCACTACCCTGGCTACTCAACACATTGCCTCAGTAAGTATCTTTAGCTAGATCCCTTTATTTTTTAATACTATGTTCATGTATTGACTTTAAGTGATTTCTTTTTTCAGTTGGTGACGTGTTTCAACAGCATTTTGAAGAAGGATGAAGCTATCAAGGCTTAAAGCTCCTCAGGAGGAGTAGAGAAAGCTTTTTTAGGGCTGGCCCAATCTTTAAAAGACTCTCATCAAAAGTATGAGGAAGATAAAGTTGCTTAGGAGAAGCAACTTAAGTCCATTGAGCTGGACAGAAATCAAGCTATGAATGCCTTCAAGGAATTGGAGAAGAAGTTGAAGGAGTTTGAGCAGAGCAACAAAAAGTTTGAATAGAGTAACAAAGATCTTGAAGTTAAGCTCAAGTATGCTGAAGAGGAAGTTGTTAAACTTCAAGATGTTGAGCGACAAAAAACGGATGTGAAAGAGAAGTTGAAGGCTGCCGAGGAGCTCCTTAGGGAAAGGACCTCCTCAGAGAAGGAAAAAAAGAAAATGCAATTAAAAAATCATTCAGTGTTGGTTGGTACAAAGGCTGGAACAAGGGTCTGGCTACCATGTCTTCTCAAATGGAGTATGCTAGCCTCAAATATTTTAGGGATGGATGGGTTGTAGCCTTGCAAGAGCTGAAAGTTGCTGAGAATTCTGAGTTATACCAGCAGCACACTCATGGCCCTCCTCCCTCTCCTAGAGAAGAAGAAGAGGATGAAGCTGCCTCAGATGAATCTTCTATGATGATTAGAGATCAGGTCCTTGTTGTTCCTGTTGTTCAACCTTGCTCCGAGTAACTCCAACCAACCAACACTTTTGCCGAGCAGCTACCCTTATCCTCCGAGCAACCAGTCACTTCCTCCAAACCTTCTGAGGAAGTCATAGGAAACAAGGAGAAGGTGTAAAGTTGTTTGGGATTTTTTATTTTGTTTCTTTCTTGAATGTAACCTTGGACTCTGTATCTCTTCTTATGATGAATAAAAATTTGAACTTTGGTTGTTCGTCTTGACTTTCTCTTTTACTTATCCTGTCTGCATCATTATTGATTCTTTTTTATTTCTTCTCTTTGTTAGTTTATGGTCAGGATGGAGCTCTTATCATCTCATGACGCAGAATTGATGAAGAAATGCAATGACTATTTTAAAGCTGGTCATGAAGATCTTAATGAGGCTCAAATCATTGATATCCTTGGTTCAGATGCCTCTGAATGAGCAATTGAAGCTTATCAATACTTAAAGTATTTTCTCGATCGTGTTGTTGCCAATAATGTGGCCTACTACGAGATGATTGAAGATCTCCAAGGAACTATTGAGGAACTCCAACATCAATATAAAGAATCTTCTACCCTTTTTCACCAAGGATACGAGAAAAGATATCAACAACTGAGTGCCGACAAAGGGTATGACAAGTTTATCTCTACTTACGAGAAGAAAGAGAGTGTTCTAAATCTTGAAGTTGAAGAGCACATGCATATCGCCAAATTGTTGGAGCAGGAGAACATTGCTTTCCAAGAAGAGATAAAATAACTCAAATCTACTGCATCTTCTTTGGGTGCCTTGGTCCTTGTTAATGGTGAAGGTTTTTCTTTCTTGGAGGTAGAAAATGTTAACTTACGAGATGAGTTGGAAACTTTGAAAAGAGCTAGACCCTCCACATCTACTCGTGGACGAGCAAGATCTTCTTCTCGTGAATGAGAAAGGGATGGTCGGCTTTCTATTAAAGAAGCGAGAACTCAATCGGCCTTGGATAATCAGGCATTTCAGTTGATGGCGAAGAATCAAGCTTTGGCAGAAATGTCCAAGAAAATTCTGAATTTTACTGACCAACTCTCTTCCCAGAGTTCTGCTTTGGAAAATAAGGAAATTCTGGTGAAGAGTCTCCACGAGCAACTGGAGAGGTTAACTTATCAGTTCCATAAACAACCCAGAGAGTTTTGGATGGATGGGTATAATAAAACCCTTTACCATCTTGATGCTCGGATCCAGCAGTCAAATAACGAGGGGTACAAGCAAGGGTGGTTGAATGCACTGTGTGTGCTAAAATTGGAGCAGGGCCACTACTTATGGAATTATTATGACCCTGGAGTGCTTGATTTGCCCGTGCCTCCTTTTAAGCTTGACATCATTTGGATTCCTGCTCGGGCAATTCCTCAATGCTTAATCTCCAAGTATCTCGACAATTATAGTCTTCATGCAAACTTTGAGATATCTCGCCCAGAGCATTTACTTGATCGTCCCTCCGTGATGAATGTTCGAATGCTGCGAGATCTAAACTTTATAAATTCCCCTTATGCATTAGATGATCCTCCTGCTGGGGTAGAATCTATTTCAAAGGAAGAAGGGGAAAAACCAATAGAATAGGGTTTTTATGTAATGAAGTATATTTTTCACATCATATGTAATTCTACTTGATTTGAATGAAGAAATTTTTAGTCTTTTGCCAATTTTATTTTCTTCATAATAATTTGTAGAATCTCCTTGTTCGTTTGTTTATGAATATATGTACATTCTGTTTTGTTTTTGGATAATGGAACTTGTCCTGTTTATTGTTTGATTATAGTGACTTGTCACTCTTTGGGCCTAAGCGATGGAATGATTTGCATCCCATGTTCCTTCTTAGTTTGGTACTAACTAACCGAAGTTGATTGTAATTGATTTTCTGACCAACTGAAGTTGGTGGTAATTAGTTCTCGAGCAATCGTAATTGGTGGTAATTGATTTCGAGCAACCGGAGTTGGTGGTAATTGATTTGTCGACCAATCGGAGTTGGTAGTAATTGATTTGCTGACCAACCGGAGTTAGTGGTGATTGATTTGCGACCAACCAGAGTTGGCGGTAATTGATTTGTCGACCAATCGAAATTGGTGGCAATTGATTTTCCGACCAACCAAAGTTGGTAGTAATTAGTTCCCGGCCAATCGGAGTTAGTGGCAATTGATTTGCCGACCAACCGAAGTTGGTGGCAATTGATTTGCCGACCAACTGGAGTTGGTAGAAATTAGTTCCCGACCAACCGGAGTTGGTGGTAATTGATTTGCCGACCAACCGGAGTTGGTGGTAATTGATTTGCCGACCAATCGAAGTTGGTGGTAATTAGTTCCCAACCAATCGGAGTTGGTGGTAATTGATTTTTCGACCAACCGGAGTTGGTGGTAATTGATTTTCTGACCAACCGGAGTTGGAAGTAATTAGTTCCTGACCAATCGGAGTTGGTGGTAATTGATTTTTGGCCAACCGGAGTTGGTGGTAATTGATTTTCCGACCAATCGGAGTTGATGGTAATTAGTTCCTGACCAACCGAAGTTGGTGGTAATTGATTTTCCGACCAACCGGAGTTGGTGGTAATTGATTTCTGACCAACCGGAGTTAGTGGTAATTGATTCTCGACCAACCGGAGTTGGTGGTAATTGATGTGTAGTGTGTAGCACTAATATTCCGAAAAAATTTCAACAAAGAGAGAAACTGGGTGAAACGTCACTTTATTCATACTGAAGAAATTTTATTACATAGGAATTTCAATTACTGATAATATTTGTGCAGATGCTCTGCATTCCATGCATTCTTGAATTCTTCTCCTTCCAAGGTTTTAATCCTGTATGTTCCTGGACGAACAACTTTTGTTACTCTGTAGGGCCCATGCCAGTTGGCTTCCAGTTTGTTATTTTTTGGATCACTTTCTTTAGCACATAATCCCCTTCCTTCAAATCAAACTTCTTCACTCTTTTGTTATAGAACAAAGTTGTTTATTGTTGATACGCTGCATTCCTGATTGCTGCTTCTTCCCTAACTTCTTCGAGCATATCTAGGTCTAATCTTCTCATTAAATCACTGACATGAGAATTGAAATTAAGCACCCTATGTGTGGGTAAACCCAATTCAGCAGGTATAACAGCCTCACTCCCAAATGCCAGTATGTATGGAGACTCTCCAGTTGCTGTTCGTGGTGTGGTACGATAAGCCCACAGCACAGAATGTAGCTCGTTAATCCAATTTCCTTTTGCATCAACTAGTCGTTTCTTCAAACCATTTAGCAGCATTCTATTTGTCACCTCAGTTTGCCCATTTCTTTGGGGATGGCCTGGTGCAGAATGGATCTTCAGTATATTGGATTGATGACAATACGCAGTAAACTCCTCGTTATCAAACTAGGTTCCATGGTTAGTAATGAATGCATGTGGCAGACCATATATGCAGATAATATTCTTCCAAATAAATTAATAGACTTTGTCGTATGTCATATCAATCAGAGGCTCAGCTTCTACCCATTTGGTAAAGTAACCCACAGCAACCACGAGGTATTTAAATCTTCCCCTAGTCTTTGGAAGTGGCCCGACCAAGTTTATTCCCCACATGGAGAATGGCCAAGGAGACGTGATGGGTGTTAACAATGCTTGGGGAGTTCTTCGGATAGAAGAGAAGCGTTGACATTTATCACACTTCTTGGCTTAAGCTACACAATCAGCTCTTATCCTCGGTTAGTAATACCCCTGCATTGTTATTCTTTGCAAACGCGTCCGACCTGCCACATGGGCTCCACAAGACCCTTCATGAACCTCTTCGATCAAATCTTTCACTTTGGAGGGATGGACACATCTTTGTAGCCCTGCTATAATTCCTCATCTATATAAAATTCCATTGGTCAATACATAAAGAGCATCTTTAAACTTTAGTTTCTTGGCTGCGAGTTTATCAGTTGGTAAAGCCCCCTCTTCAATATAGGCCCTAACGGGGTCCATCCAAGATGGTCCCAAGTCAAGGGCGATGAAGTTTATTGTCAGATCTTCGTCGATGCTCCGACCAACTAGGATTTCTATTAGGATTGTTCTTCGTAGCTCGATGCGTGTGGCTGATGCTAACCAAGCTAAGGCATATGCTCTTGCATTCTCCAATCTTGGTATTCTAATCTACTGAATTGCAGTAAAACTTGATATAACCTCTATCGCTTTTGCATGATACCTGACCATTAATTCTCCTTTTGCTGCATACACCCCCAGAATTTGATTTACTATTAACTGGGAGTCACTGAACACAACTACTTGCTCTGCCTTCATGGTTTTGGCCAGTCTTAGACCCATGATCATTGCTTCATATTCGACCTCATTATTAGAAGCCTTAAATTGAAAATGCAGAACGTACTCCACATCAATCTCATCCGGACTCTTTAAGATAATCCCTACTCCATTGCCTATAGAGCACGAAGAGCCATCTACATACAGATTCCATATAGGTACTTCATTATCAAACCCTTGGTGAGACAGAGTTCCTCGGTGGAATATTTTATGCTTCCTTTTATCCTCCTTCATCACTTCTCAATGCTCATCCTCCGACGTAAGTTGGTCGGGGTTTAAATTTGATGATCCTATAACGTCCACAGGTTGGTCTGTATTCAACTCCTGCTCATCAAAGGAATCCTCCTGAGTAAATTTTGTGATAAAATCTACTACTGCCTGCCCTTTGAGCGACGGTCTAGGCTCATAAATTATATCATATTCACCAAGTTCTATTGCCCAGTACATCAATCTTCCTGATTTCTCCAGTTTATGCAGAGCTTATCTTAATGGCATATCGGTGTACACCACTACAGTATGGGCTTGGAAGTATGGCCTCATCCTTCTGCTTGCTTTAATCAGTGCTAGTGCCAACTTCTCCAGCCTTGGATATCTGATTTTTGCTCCTCGAAAATCTTTTCTGGTGTAATAGATTGATTTTTGTACTCCTTCCTCCACTCTTATCAACACCGAGCTCACTGCATAGTCTTTCTCCCATCACTGGTGTAGATAATAATGGAGGTGTACCCAGATACTTCTTCAACTCTTGAAAGTCCTCCTCGCATTCATCATTCCACTCAAAAGTTTTTTGAAGTGTTTTGAAGAATGGAAGACATTTGTCTGTTGCTCGTGACACAAATTTATTAAGTTCTGCAACTCGCCCTGTGAGGCTTTGCACTTCCTTCTTTGTGGTTGGAGATCGCAGCTCCAATAGAGCCTTGATCTTTTTAAGGTTCGCCTCAATCCTTCATTGGTTAATAATATATCCGAGAAACATACCTTCTCGTACTCCGAATATGCATTTGGTGGGATTCAATTTCATTTGATATTTCTCTAGTTGATCAAAGGTTTGACCTAGGTCAACGAGATGATTAGCAGCTTTTTTGCTCTTCGTTGGCATATCGTCAACATAAACCTCCATATTATGACTGATTTGCTCCGCAAACACCTAGTTCATCAGCCGCTGATATGTTGCACCTGCATTTTTAAGTCCAAAAGGCATAATATTATAACAATAAGTTACCCTTAGGGTGATAAAATAGGTACTCTCCCTGTCCTCAGGCTTCATCTTAATCTGGTTGTAACCAGAATAGGCATCCATGAAACTCAACAATTCATGCCCCGAGGTAGCATCCACCACTTCATCGATTCGGGGCAAAGGAAAATGATCCTTTGTACATGCCTTATTAAGATCAGTGAAGTCTACACACATCCTCCACTTGTTATTTTTATTCTTTACCATGACTACATTTTCTAGCCAATTAGGATATTTGACATCCTCAATAAAAGAGGCTTTTTGTAGTTTCTCTACTTCTTCCTGTATAGCTTGATTCTTCTCAGGACTGAACACTCTTCTTCGCTGCTTCACTGGCTTGACTTCCTTATTCACGTTGAGCTCGTGACACAGACTCGGGTCTATCCCTAGCATGTCTTCATGACTCCATGCAAAAGTCTGCTTTCTACGTCTTAGAAATGCTATCGATTCCTGTTTTATCGATATATCCAATGATGCGCCAATTTAAGTTGTTCGTTCTGGATGCTCGTCGTCCAGAATGATATTTTCGGTATCCTCCATGACCTGGTCCTTCACGAGCTAAGACTCGTCCCTAGGGTATAACATTTTAATCTATGCATCTTCTATTTCATCCACCTGATAGGTAGTAGTCTTCTTCCTGGATTCTTCACGCTCCTCCTGTTCGGAAGATGAATAGTAGCATTCCCGAGCTACTTTCTGGTCGCCTTTTACCACTCCCACTCCCACTCCAAAATTGGTTGGGAATTTTAAACATTGATGTACAGTAGATGGTACTTCCTCGAACTTCTTCAGACCTACCCTTCCCATGATGATATTATAAGATGATTGGACATTTTTATCCATTACAAAAAAGCGTACTCTTTATGTTCGAAAAGCAAGCCCTGTACCAATAAGCATATCCAACTTGATCGTCCCAAGTGGAAAAACCTTCTCGCCAGTAAAACCAAGGAGGGGCCTATGATACGGATCCAACTAGGCTAGCTTCAGATTTAAACTGTCAAAGTATGGATAGAACATGATATCTGTCGAGCTACCATTATCTACCAGTACTCGTGAAATCACCACTTCCTTCATTCTCATATTGATCACCAATGGATCATCATGAGGATATTGTACACCTTCCAGGACGTTCTTAGAGAAACCAATGACCAATTTGTCTTTATTCACCTTCCTCGGGCGATTATCTTCAGCCAGATTTATTCACTAATTGTACGAGCAAGCTTGAGCCTCATTGAGGTAAGCTTTCCTCTATGCAGTCATATCCCCACCTCCTGCATCTCCACCTGTAATAACATTACATTCAAATGATCCAAAATGGAATGAAAATACCTCATATTCTGGCTGCCTTGGTATTTTGGGGAGATCGGGGTCATCTTGGTCATCTTCTGGATCTTCTTCGTGACTTATCTTCATGTCTTCTTTTGCTCGACGAGGAGATTTAGATCTTTTCCTTCTTCGGTCATTGGTCTTTTCACCATTTCGGCGATCAACATACTTGGTTAATTTTCCCCTCCTGATGAGTGCTTCAATTTCATTCTGGAGAGCTATGCAATGCTTGGTAGTGTGACCATGGTCTTTATGGAACTCACAATATTTGGACTTATTCCTCTTATCAGGATCTGCCTTCATTTTCTCTGGCCAGTTTAGCTCCTCGTTGTTCTTGATCTCTTCCAGAATGTGGTTTATATATACCTTCAAAGGAGTATAATTTCCAAATTGCTTCAACTTTTCCAGTGCTTGCTTTTCTTTTTACTGTCTGTTGCCACCATTATTCTTCTGATCCTTCTTCTCAGTCTTGTCAGCCTCGACCTTAGTTTCCTTAGTATCTGCATTCTTCTTTGCAGTCATGGCCTCCTCAACATTCATGATTTGGGTTGCTTTTTCCATCGGTTCAGCCATGGTCCAAGGCGGATCCTTGACTAAAGTGTAGTACAATTTATCCGGCAACAGTCCACTCATCAGAGCAGTAATTGTTGTTTTCTCCTCGTAATTAATTAACTTAAGTTTCTCGTTATTGAAACGAGTAATATAGTCCCTGGTGCTTTCACTTGTCTTTTGTCTAACACTCAGCAAGTGTGCTACTCGTTTGACTGGTTTTTCTCCAAAACAGAAGTTCCCAATAAAGAGTTCTGTTAGTTGAAAGAAAGTCGCAATTTTCTCCCGAGGAAGGTTGTTGTACCATGTCTGAGCAGATCCAGTAAGAGTTCCTGAAAATGCCCTGCATCTCATCTCATCTGGAACTGCATAGATATCAGCAACAGCTTGGTATTGTTCTATATGAAGGATAAGGTCAGTTTTTCCATCATATTTAGGATCACCATAGGATCTTTGAATTTTGATGGTGTGGGAAAATCCACAATTGCCTGTAAAAATGGTATCCCTTGGACAAAATTTCTCTGTAGAGGATTATTGGCCTTATCCATTTCCCCTAATCTGTCTTCCAACCTCTGAATAGAGCCCTTACATTCATCATTTCCCTCCTCGGGCCTATTGGTTCGAGCAACTGATCGCGTTGAATTTGCCTCTTGGGATCTTTCATTACGAGCAGTTGGTCGTGATTGGGCAGAGCCTTCCCTTATATCGGATGGTCGTTGAGAGTTCCTCGACACAATCCTAAGGGACTTATATTCCTCCTAGGGCCCAAACGATCAAAAGGAGAGACTCTACTCAACCTTTCTAGATCACTGGTCCTTTATGGAGATAAAGTGACATTTTGTTGAGAGTCTGTAGCTCGTACTGAGGAAGTTCGACCAGGCTAATAAGAAGGATCATTAGATCTTTCAGTATGATATGAGTCGGTGCGTCTGGATCGATATTCTTTTAGGAATAGCGTTCGCCTAGTTCACGAAGAGGGGAAACGGGTATTTCTTTGAACACTTCGTTGTCCTGATTGAGCCGGCACTCCGCCTTGAACAGTTTGTATAAGTTATCGCATAGTTTCTTGTATGGTCGTTTGGCCTTGGGCCAGATTAGCCATTATACCAGCCAGATCTTGAACATTTGGGGAAGTAGAAAGGTTCGGAGGGACCCCAGTGTTTCGATTACTGGATTCCGGATTATCATCCGTTGATAATGAATTATTTTGGTGAAAAATGCTAAATACAGTCATTTTCCACAGACGGCGCCAATCTGTTGATGTAAAAAATTAGATTATCTCTAATTAATCAATCACAAATAAAATAAATAAGACAACAGATTTTTAAAGTGGTTCAGCCTTATAAGAATGGCCTACGTCCACTATTTTTGTATTGCTGACTGTTTGACTGGAATTCTCGATAAAATGGTTTACCAAGAGATCCAGAGTCCCCTTCTAATGAGGAGGTTACAATGTATTTATATCCTTGAGGTTGTACATGTGAAAGGACAATGCGCTGTTATCTAGCAGACATATACATCTGTACGATAATAATGAGCATTTAATGCGCAGTCGTCTTTTTTATTCTCCTGATTTGGATGCTCTGTACGTTGAGTTGCTCGGACCGCCTGAGTTGCTCGGTACGCTTAAGTTGCTCGGAGCCTTAAGCTCCTCAGGGCGCCTAAGCTGCTCGGTATGATTGAGTTTCTCGGGGAGCTTGAGTATCTCGATGACAGTATGTTGTTCATTGAAAGTGTTTGTAATTGCCACGTAGGTTGCCACGTGTCTTCAAGTGAATGGTCCACATAAGCAGACTAAATTTGGTATTAACAAATGGGGTTAAGAATATATCAATATCATCTATCAGAACCTTCGGCTCGAATACCAAAAAAGATAACAATATGAACTCCTTTCTCATGCACAGTGTCGAAGGGAGTCTTAAAGGATCCATAAGAATTGTCCAATAACTCTGATTAGTACTTAAATTACTAAAAGAGTTAAAATCATTCATTGAGATTGCAAGATGAATGTTGTGCATTTCGTTTGCAAATTCATGGTGTCATGAATTTCAAATTTTCTAAATGAGTGAATCAACCGAATGTCGTATCAGATTCCCACCCACCTCGTATCGAGCGTTTCATATCATGCCCTCTGCTATCCACGGTACAGTAAATGTGGGGGGGCTTGAAGATAATTTTGGGAGTGAATATTAGCCTCCCCAGCTAATACAACAGCCTTAACGGAATAAGGCAGCGTGGCAGCTCAAGTGAGTCAGCTCGTGGCAAATCAAGCGAGGCAGCTCACCGTGGCAACTCAGTGTGGCAGCCCATGGACGTCTCCCAGTGAAGAGGTTGGCTGAGAGAGCTCACCCTTTATTTACTTTGTCTTATCTAGTTATGTTGTAATTTAACACAGATTGTAATGATGTAACGATTGTAATGATATTTAGGGTGAGGTTAAACGGTACTCGCGAGAGACTAGGCCTGGCAAGGCCTGGGAGAGGTTTCATGCTCTATCGAATGACCTCGTCGTGGGAACTTCAAAGGGACTTGGTTTAGGGATTGAGAAGTGGGGCAGCATTGGGACTTGTCCTAACCATCTTAGATACACATGGTAAAACACCGAGAGACCATTCACCGTGGAAGCTTGAGCAGAGCAGCCTTGAGTTCCATTGTTCATTGAGTTTTCGAACCAAACAGTCGTCTACCTAATGTCACATCTACTTTAGGTTATGTCACTAGCCAGCTAAACACTGTCCAATCCGTACTTAAGTAAACCACCATGGTATTTGGGTTTGTTAGATAGTTGGTGAGCCACCTCTGTGGTGGCAGTCCTTCGACGCACCGTGGTTAGACAAAAGTCATGTCTTGGCATTTAATGTTTATGACATAGAACTGACAAGACCATCATGCATTTAATGTTTACGACGTAAAGTGTGAGGCAATATCTTTCATAGGTGTGAAGGACTGAGGCATCTCAAGAATGGTGTGGGGGTTATTTATTGGCCTCAACCACTTTTGAGAGAAGGGGTTCTTTCTAGAGATTTATGGTTAGAGAGAAAAGAGATCATGGAGAAGTTATTGCAAACCATATCTCTTACTCACCCACCATTGTCATTTATTATGAAGATTTTAATAGCTAACTAGAGATATTTCAGAGGTTATTGGTGCGTTTGGCTGCCTGTCGAGGTGTATCTAGGGTGCTTACTCCTCTCTCCCTTTAACCGAGTTACTTCTGAGTTTCCTTTATTATTGTTTGAGCTATACACGAGTGTATTATGAGTCCAATCTGAGTGTTGATCAAATATAATATTGTGTGTTTATTTGTGTTCAATAAAGAGTTTTTGAGTTATCATTTATCACCATACCTATAGGGTTACACATCAACTAGTATTAACACACTCCCAAGCTACAACGGGATTACCCTCTTACAGTAAAAATCTGTTTTAATCGTGGCCTAAGTGAAAAACACTTCAAAACCCTTTGTGGGACTTGTGAGCACTTACGATATTTTGCATCTTTATCCTTTCCATTCTCACAAGCCACATATCTAGTCTCATTGCGTACAAGACACTCATTATTCTCTTCGTGTTCATTGTGGTACAATATGCAATCATACTTGCATGTATAAATAGATTTGTATTTCAAACCCAGACCCTTCAAGCTTTTTTTCATGGTAGGATAATTTTCTGGTTACCTGTTCTCTTTGGGGAGAATTTTTTTAACCCACCGATTAATTTCGATTATGTTGTTGCTAGACAAACCAAATTGACTCTTCAAATTATGCAAACTAATCATTGCATATAATACTGAGTGATCTTCATCACAATCTTTATACAACGGTCTAATCGCATCGGCCTTTAATCGTAAATATTTCCGATCACCTGGTAGTTCAGAATCAAATTGTTCATTTACTTGGTTATAATGTGCATTATTCATATCCATAGGTTGGTAGTTTATATGGTTGTGGACTTCGCAAGCATCAATACTTAAGTTGGTCATTGGACGTTGTATTGGTGAGTCATTTACCACTTCCATTCGTTGGGGTATAGTCAAGTATTCGGGTGCCGAAAATTCTTCCGAAACATGGGGTACATTTTTTTGTCCCTCGCATGTCCATATTTTATAGTCTTGACAAATTCCACACTTTATTAAATACAGCTCAACGTCTTCTATTGACTTGTATTTTTTGTTCGTACAACAGGTGCACGAACAATGAATCTTGTCACTTTTAAGATTTTTATAAGCATATTTAACAAATTCTTGAATGCCCTTTACATAATTATTTATTTTTCTATTAGTCTCCCCCATTAACTCTTTGTATTGTGGGAAATCCATTTAATAATCTTCAAATTTCAATCTTGTGTTGATAGGTTAAAACAAATGTTGTGTTTGTATTCAAGAAATTAATATGATTAGGAAAATGTTATATTGCATTCAAGTGATATTATTACAAATGAAATGAAAAAAAAATATTATTAAAACTCAAACAAAAAGAATATTCTTACAAGTGAAATAAAAAAAAATATATTATTATAACTAAAACAAAAAAAAATATTAAATGAACTTAACCAACGGATAAAATGGTTAAGTGGTAAAACAATTTACATAATGCCTCAATTCTCTCGCTTCCCCGCTGTCAATGTGCACAAGTACATCTTCGCAGCCATTGTATATTTCACCATCCATTAGTTGAACCTCACCCTTCTACAAAGGTCGGCCATGTACTTTAGTTTCGATAACTACGGCGATGAGTGTGCACACGCCAATAATGCCACTATTGCCCAGGTACTTGAAATATAACCGATTCGGCATATATATATATATATATATATATATATATATATATAGATCATATTTATTCCCTTAATTTAGATTCTTTTACGGTCCTGTGCAGTGTAATTAGTGTGGATTTATCTCATATTCATGCTACTAATCCTTTTCGGCAAGTATTTCGTGTTTTGTGTATTTCTCTCTTATTTTACAGGTATTTCGTGCAAGTGACTGTGAGGGGAAAACTGAAATAAAGGAATAAAATAAGGAAAGGAGATCCAAATGCATTTAAGTAATTTTGTAGCCTGAAATCGGGTGCAGAGCCAAAAGAAAATTTTTAAAGCTTGAAGCTATGAGCATACTATAAGAACCAACACCCAAATCCGAGCTACGATGAAGAACTTACGCGTGTTTGAGGTTGAAAAATGACCCAGTGGAAGAGGAGTAAAATTCACCTCATGAAAATCGGTACAGATCAAAGGTGAATCGGTTCACCCAAGAGAATCGGTTCACCCAAGAGAATCGGTTCACCCGAGAGAACAGGGTTTAGATGAACCGGTTTGAATGACTTGTAGAGCAAATATTTCATTTTTTCCTTATTGTTTACCGAGGGGTGTATTGGTTTTAACTCTTCTAAAAAGGGCCCAAATAGTTTTAATATGTTATTAGACTTAATTTAGTTTAGTTTTAGCCTAGTTTTACATACTTTTAGAGGGAGGAAGAAGGCAAGCAAGAGGAGGAACAACAAGTATACATTATTGTCTTATTTTTGCACATATTCTCAATACAAGTATTATCTTCTTCTCTATGCTTTTCAAGATTGCATCTTTAGGATATAATTATTATTTCTTCTAATTTTGTGATTATATGCATGTCTTCTTGCGTTATATATATCATCACTCTTTCATGTAACATAAAAATCATTCGCAAAGTTAATTATTTCATATCCGGCTAGGTTTTTAGAGGGTTGGGGTACATGAACCCAACCTAGGTATTATGGGTGAATATAAAATTGGATAAAATTAAATAAATAATTAGGAGGTCTGAAACTTTGCAGAATAATTATTGTATACCTTTTAATTTCATTTGCATAGGTAATCAGAGTATGTAAGGATGTAATACGCGTGTCGAAAATTGTATCTTCCACGTTAATTTTATTTTTGACTAGGTATTGTGTTGAGTTAAATCTTCATATATTTAATACTGAAATAATTTTAAAGTTTTCTCCAAATTATAAATTTAATTCTTGGGTGTATTCAACATAATTACTGATGCTTCGAGGGAGTGTTTTCCATCCCCACTTTCTCACATAGTTTTAGATGCCTAACCATAGTTGTCGTCACAATTATTGTCCTATTCCCTGAGTTCGACACCCGACTTGTTGGGGTATTACTTGAGCGACCCGCTTAGACTTGAGCTATAGATACATGTGTTGCACACACTTATTGAGTCGCATCAAGTTTTTAGCATCGTTTCCGTGGAGTATTAGACGCTCTAAGTTAGGTCGAATTAACCTAAGAATTTAATCCTAATTCATAAAAAAATCATAAACCCAAAAATTAAAAAAAAAATTAAAAAATTAAAAAAAATTAAAAATATCCAAATATCCAAAAAAATCAGAAAAATCAGAAAAATAAAAATAAAAAATATTCTCTTGAGGCTTTAAATGTAAGATACTCAACCCAATCCAAATACAGAGCCTATATTTGAACTCCCACCCTCTAGTAACAACACTTCAAACAATCCAAATTTCTGGGTACCACCTCCTACACCAAGTAGTCACACCACGAGTAGAACGTCTAGGAGTTCGAATGAGGAAACTGATGTTATAAGTGTGAGTACGATGCCTGATCACACTAGCTTCGACACCGGTGAAGGAGTGATGCCATATCGTCCCATAAGAATAATCTTATACCCCGAGCGAACCGTCGCTCTGGGATGCATTATATTCCCATATAACAGAGCAATTTCATTTTAGGAATGGGATGATTAAGATTATCCCAATTTTTCATGGGATGGAGTCGGGGAAGCCTTATCTCCACATTAAAGAGTTCGAGGAGGCGTGCGAGACGTTTAGTGATCAATCTTGAACCCAAGACATAGTTCGCCTCAAGCTTTTCCCTTTTTGTCTTAAGGACAAGGCCAAGCCTTGGATTTGGTCACTAGCACCGAACTCGATATACACGTAGAGCGATATGCAGCTAAGTTTATCCAAAACTTCTTTTCTGCATGTAGGACCAATTCTATTAGGACTAAAATTCAAACCTGTAAGCAAAACGAACTGATCCCTTTGATAAATTTGGGTAGAAGTTCAAGGAGTTAATTAACATGTGCCTACACCACGGTTTTGAGAAGTGGAGACTCATATCCTACTTCCATAATGGGCTAAGATTAAGTTCCAAGTAACTCATTGAGACTATATGCACAGGTGAGTTCTTTGTGTTAGACGCAGATGATGCAGAGGCTCACTTTAAGCATGTCATCGATACTACTCAAGCATTGGACACATTGGATCCGAACATCCAACCCAAAGCTAGACACAAGTCCACAGCTCCTTCCTCATTCGAATTCTATTAATTGGATAAGGAAATCGAGTTAAAGCTTTAAATTACTCAAATAGCCAAGAGATTAGTGGACATAGTCCAAGATAGGGGAGAGACATATCCGACTCCACTTGAGAAATTAAGGAGGAGATGTGTGCTATTTATGAGGCAGGACATTTAACAGAAGAATGTCTGATGATACCTGACTACAAAGTTATGCTTCAAGAGAAAGTTTAGGTGGTGGGAGCTTTCAAGGGTACTTTTAACGCCCCTAAAGGGAATTACTTTAATCCCTTATGGCAAAACCATCTCGAGTTTAGTTACGGGCAATAAAATACGGTGATGAACCCAAATCCACATGTTACCGAACAATCGCCACCACTCCCACCTTATCAACAATCCCCACCCATGCAAGAACCTCCTCCTATGCCTCATTTAATACCATAATGGACGAGTCTCAAGGACACTCTTACCCAATTTATGCAAACCCAGTCAGCTATCAATGCCCAAATTGCCCAAACTTTTGTCGATTTAAAGGCATTGCTTTCTAAGGTGCAATCTTCCTTAAGTGTCTAAGACAAGGGCAAGTTTCCCACCCCAGGCCAACGACCTCCCCAAGGTTAAAATTGTTGTAGCTCTAATCTGGATAAAAATCAAAGGACATGTAGCGCAATAACCACTCCACATAGTGGAAGAGTTATTGACTTATCACTCTTCCACACGACGTGAAAAAAGATAAGGATGTTTCTCCCGACACAAAATAGGCCAAAGATGCCCCCTTGGATGAGAGTCAAAAAGAAGACACGGTTAGGTCTGAGGTGATAGTTAAACCCCTTATAGCCGCACCATACCTTCAAAAATTGTTCCCAAGATCAAGTTGAGGTGGTAATTTTATTTCCCCTCACAGGAATTCCTATAATCCTTCATGGTGAGACCATCCCAGTTTTAGTTATGGGCAATCGAACGCCACTATGAACCCAAATCCACATGTTGCCCAACAACCACCACCACTCCCACCTTGCCAACAAGGACCACCTATGAAAGCGCACACTCTTATGCCTTATAAAATTCAACTGGAAAAGAGTCTCAAGGACACTTTAACCAAATTCATGCAAACTAAGTCACTGATAAATGCTCAAAATGCCCAAAATTTTGCCGACTTAAAGGCATCGTTGTCTAAGTTGCAATATTCCCTAAGTGGTTAAGAGAAGGGCAAGTTTCCCTCCAGAGGCCAAAAACCTCCCCAAGGTAAAAATTGTGTTATCTCTAATACCGATAAGAACAAAGAGAAATGTCAAGCGGTTACCACTCTACGTAGTGAGAGAGTTGTTGACTTGTCACTTCCCCAACACGATGAGCAAAATGATAAGGAGGTTTTTCCCGACACAAAAAAGGTCGAAGATGACCCCTTGGATGAGAGTGATAAAGAGGACACAGCTAGGCCTGAGGTGGTAGTCAAACCCTATAATGCCATTCCTTACCCTCAAAGGTTGTTCCATCCTCCTAAAGGGGCCTTTCGTGATGATATTCCAGAAGTGCTTAAGAGAATAAAATTTTACCTTTTCTTGAGACATTCAAGCAAAATTTCGCATATGCAAAGATTTTTGAGTACTTGATAACGGTGAAACGTAGGTTAAAGATAAAGAATATGGTGATCTTAGCACAAAACGTAAGTTTGGTACTTTTGAGCGACCTCCCACCGAAGTATAAATATCCAAGTGCACCTACCATTTCTTAGATTCAGGGGTGAGTGTTCATATTCTCCCTTACTCCGTTTATAGATAGCTTCATTTGGGGGACCTTAAGCCAACAAAAATTACTCCCCAACTCACGGATCATTTCGTGAAGATACCTAGGGGGATTATTAAGGACGTGATCATCCAAGTCGACACTTTCTACTCCTCGATAGATTTTGTCATTTAGGACATGGAGCCCTCATCTCCCTCGAGCCATCATGTTCACATGATCCTTGGTCACCCATTCTTAGCTACAGCTAATGCTTTAATTAACACGTAAAATGGTAAAATGCAACTCACATTCAGGAACATTACACTCGAGACTAATATTTTCAACATCACCGAGCAAATAGGTGATGTGGATGAGTTACATGAGTTGTATCTTATAGATGAGGTCATACATGAACACTTTGAGGGTAATCACATTAGGGATCCGTTAGACGCGTGTCTTGTTATGGAGAGTGAGAGAGATAGCTGATACACCGATTTCTAGCAAGAGGTAAGGGAGATGAGAGAGTATTTGGATAAGGATGAGAGCGATGAGGAAGTGAGAGATATTATATGGGTCTCTCGATTCGTGGAACTATCACTGAGGGAATCACGCACAGTTCCCTCCGATGAGAAATTTCCCACCCTAGAATTGAAAAGGCTTTATTATAATGTAAAATATGATTATTTAGGAGAGGATGAGACATATCCTGATGGTGTATCCTCGAGCCTAAATAAAGAGAAATAGGGAAAGCTTATGGACATTCTAAGGAAGAACTGAAGTTCTTTTAGTTGGAGTATCACGGATTTAAAGGGTATAAGTCCTTTTATTTGTAACCATAAAATCCACCAAGACGAGGACGTGATACCCTCTGTCGAAAGATTTCCTAAGAGCGGAAATTATAAAGTTATTGGATGCAGGCATCATCTATCCCATATTTGATAGTAAATGGGTACTCAAGTCGTCCCGAAGTCGGGAACGACAGTGGTCGAAAATGCAAAGGGGGAACTTATCCCAAAACGTACCACCGGGTGACGCATTTTCATTGACTACTGGAAGCTCAATGTCGACATTAGAAAAGACCATTTTATGTTTCCGTTTATGGACCATACGCTTGATAGAGTCGCGGTCCGCCATATTACTAATTTTTAGATGGTTATTTCGGGTATAACCAAATTGAAGCGGATGTTCTATACCATGAGAAGACTATGTTCACATGTCCTTTTGACACGTTTGCCTACAAATGTATTCCATTTGGATTATGTAATGCACCCACAACCTTTCAACAGGGCCTGCTTAGTCTATTTAGCAACATGGTCGAAAGGGGTCATGAGGTGTTCATAGATGATTTTAGTGTCTTTGGCCACTATTTTGACCATTTCCTTGCTAATCTCGAAAAGTTGTTATCCTGATGTGTGGAAAAGAATTTAGTAATAAATTGGAAGAAGTTCCATTTCATGGATACCTAAGGAGAAGTTCTTGGACATATCGTGTCATCCAAGGGCATAGAGGTCGATAGGATGAAAATTGACATTATTGTTGAACTTCTCCCACCTAAGTCACTAAAAGACGTGCCCTCATTCTTAGTCCACACAAGGTTCAATCGTAGGTTTATTAAGGATTTTAGCACCATCGCTAGGCACTTAAGTAAACTACTCATGAAGGATGCCCCTTTTAACTGGAGTGAATCATGCTAAGAAGCTTTTGAAAAATTAAAAAGCATTCTAATCTCCACTCCCATCATGCAAGTTTCGGATTTGACCCTTCATTCAGGCTTATGTGTGATGCGATCGATTATGAAGTAGGGGATATTTTAGGGTAATAGAGAGATAAGAAATCCCACATCATATACTATGCTATACAGACTTTAACCGGACCTCAATTTAATTACTCCACCATGGAGAAAAAGTTGCAAGAGGTGGTGTTCTCCCCAGTTAAATTTTGTTCTTACCTCATTGGTTTACCCATAACATGATTTACCGATCACGCGGCTCTCAAATATCTCCTTTGTAAAAAGGATGCGAAGCCACGCCTCATTAGGTGGATCTTACTACTCCAAGAATTTTACCTTTCCATTAAATAAAAGAAAGGAATAAGTAACATCGTAGATGATTATTTACCGAGGCTCTCATCCAACGTACCTAAAGATCCTATACCCATAGACGAGTATTTTTTGGATGATAAATTATTTGTCAATTCCTCTCTCCCCTGATTTGCGGACATTATTAATTATCTAGTCATGGGGGTCGTCCCCTCCGACTGGACACCGCAAGAGAAGAGCAAGTTTTTCACTTAGTCGTGCATGTTTTTCTATGACGATCCATACTTGTTTAAGTATTATACCAACCAAATAATCCAGAGATGTGTGCTAGATGACGAGATCCATAATGTCATTTGAAAGCGTGTGGAGGCCACTTTTACATAAAAAAAATGGCATCTAAGATTCTCCAAATCGGTCTCTATTATCCCACAATCTTCCAGCATGTGAACACCCATTGCAAATTTTGTGATAGGTGCAAAATAATGGGAGCTATTTCTCGAACAAGACATGATGTCGTTGACCCCTATTCTTGTCATTGAGATATTTGACTATTGGGGCACAGACTTCATGGAACCTTTACCTCCCTTATTTCGTTTCTTATAGATACCTGTCATGGTAGACTATGTGTCGAAGTGGGTAGAGGACATAACTACAAGGACTAATGACAGTAAGGTGGTGGTAAAGTTCATTTATGAACACATACTATCTCGCTTCGGTGCTCTTAAGGCTATCATTAGTGATAATGGCTTGTACTATTTCCATAGGCCATTTGAAAAATTAATGAGAAAGTATGGTGTCGTGCACAAGGTTGGGATGACGTACCACCCTTAAATGAATGGGAAAGTTGAGTTAGGAAATTGAGTGATAAAAATAATTCTCAAAAAGACTGTTGATCCTAACCGAAATGATTGTTCTACTAGATTGATCGATGCGCTATGGGCTTATAGTACCGCATCTAAGAGACCCCTTCTGAATATCCACATTCCACGTTGTCTATGTAAAACCTTGCCATCTACCATTGAGCTTAAGCACAAAGAATATTGGCCTATTAAGAGGTTGAACTATAACATCGACAAAGCCGGTGAAGTGCAAAAATTACAATTGCACGTGTGGCCATCCCGGGGGCGCGGCGTTTGTTCTGGGGGAAGGAGGAGGATCCTGTAAAGGATAGGACCCCGATTTTTAAATTTTCTCAATTAAAATATTATTTCCTTTTATATTTAAATCAATATGCGGAAGCGTAAAGAAGTGTGATGGTTCACAAACAAACGAATTAACAAATTTTTCTTAAACAAATTAAAATTAAATCGAGTGAAATTAAATTAACGCATTAAAATCATTTTCACTTAAACCAAGTTAACTACACATTGCCCAAATTAAACACGTAGAGATTAAATTAAATCAATTTTTATCTTTTTACCTAAGCATGTGTTCTAGGTGATTTTGTAAAAGATAAAATAAACAATCAATCCACTACGTCGCGATGTACGAGGAAAAACCCACAACGGGAAACAACCTCGGACGGCCCTAGCCACAAATCCACTAACTACGGAATTTACAAATGCAAGACAGAAATGCTTAAAACACACGACTCGATCCCTCTCAATCCCCGACGCTTCTTCTTGTAGATACCTCTTCTTAGCGGATAATCTTGGAAACTCGTTAGAAACTCGTTAGAAACTCGTTAGAAACTCGTTAGAAACTCGTTGGAAATCTCGTTACAACAACAATCTCATTCGAATGACATTTCGAACGAAGTTCCAGTATGCCTTAATGGGAAGTCGTTGGCAATCTCGTTCGAACGACATCTGGTTCGAACGACAATATCGTTGGAACGACATATCGAACGAGCTTCCAGAAACTTTGGAATATTCAATTTTAGCCCAGAAAACTTTATAAACTATTTTAAAGTTTTAATTAATTCTTTCTTAAAATAAAACACAGTTTTAACTAAACCTAACACCCAATTAAACTTGTTCCAAGCTCCTATATATATAATATTGCATTCATACCTTGGGAGCATGGAACCATAGTTGATGACGTAGAAAGGAGGCACGCAAATCGGCATATTGATGAAGCTTTATACTCTTTGCTGCTACGTCTTCAACAAACATTTCATAGGCTTGAGAATATTACAATTAAATACAATCCTATGAATAAATGTTTTTGTCCGGAATTGAGCCAAAACAATATATGGACTCAATTGGAAATTTGTGTCCTTACAAATCTCCCCCTTTGGCTATTCCGGGACAAAAACCAAACAAAAATCCTAAAGGGCCGTCAAGCTCACTAGACTCAAAACATAACCCACCCAAACTTGACTCAACCCAAGGATCAAACGCTTTGCCATTGAAAGATGCCGCTTTAGAATAATTCCTGCACACTTAAGCAAAATCATCAAATGCATAGGGAATATCAAATTATTTAAAGCAATGAAAATAAATACTCCCCCAAAATTAATTCTCCCCTTTATCAAAAAGATCAACCCAAGAAGTTAGCTACTCCCCCTAAGTTAAATCTCCTAAACGCAGATAAGATTATAATAGGATAAGATACCATTTTATAATAGGATAGATACCATTTCTTCCCCTATCATTATTTCTCCCCCTTTTTGTTCAGGAATAGGCAAAGGAAAAAGAACAAATATAAAAGCATGTTGAAGCTTAACGTGATACCAAAACTAAAGTATAAGCATAGAAGGACTAGAAAGCAAGGAAAAGGCAAAGGCAAAACAAAATATCATATATGTATGTACTAGAAATATATCAATAATGCACACGCACATATATATAGATATAAACACACACATGACACAAAATACAATAAGTTTGCACACTCGTATGGCAAAAATGTGTCATATGGAAACGGAAGTGTTGGGGTGTGAACTAGTAACGATTAAATTTAGACCCAATCACTTAAAACATGTTCACGGAGTTCTCCATTGATTGCAAACTTCATCACATTTGAATATAACCTCATGTGACAATATAAATTGAACTCAATGAACAAACATACACAATGCATACAAGCCTAGCATATTGATGATTCTACAAACCAATAGAGTCATGACATGAGATACGCAACTAGGATAAACGGACATTGTGCAAACCATTGATATACCATCCAATCTCCCTCAATAAGCATATATTAATTTTGAATGAATATATCAATCAAACATGGGCCTTGGCAATTATTTTTCTTTTAATGCCATATTTTCTGTTTTTAGGCCTTTGGACCACGTATTTCTTTTAGGTCCATTCAAAACGGTGGCTTACAATCGCAATGGATCACTTAGTCCTTTCGGAGCCCTTCCCCGTGCACATTTATATTTATCATGTTTTCATTTTTCACACAAATCTCATGTGCATCGGATTTTGACATGCACTAGTCCTCCTAAGTCACAAATATGTAGATGACAAGATTGGAAGGAGAACACTTCACATAGCTTAAATATACATATGAAGTTAAAAATTCAAAGGAGCTCATGCATGTGTGAATAGAGGCATATAAAAATAAAATCCATTTAAACAACACAAAATCCAACTACTCCATGTAAGCATGGTAAAGAACATAATAAGGATTGATAATCTACACCAAAAGTTCTAGCCACGTGAGAGCGTTAAAGGATAGATTCAAACACAAGTATATGCCACATAAAGTGTGTCAAACCAAAATACGCACAAAATAAAATCTTTTTGAGTTTTTGACATTTATATCCAAAAATAAAAATATATACTCAAAAGACAAACCAAAATCATTTGAATTTTTCTTTAAGCTTAAATTATCAAGAGATAAAAACTTCAAATGATAAACAAAAATCATTATTCTAGCATGTGATATGATATAAAGTAAGGACTAGAAGTTAATTAAACAAGCATACATTTAGCATGTGAATATTGCATAAAGTACAAAAGCTAAAGTATGCAAGCACTAACACATTCATCCTTTGGATTTAGTAAGGGAGGAAGCATGTGAAAGTAAATGAGAATCAAAAACCCTATTTTGCAAGGCAACCTAGTCGGATTTCCTACCCAAATTAATGAAGAATAACTATCTTGGGGTGTAGGAATTTGAAATACATTGGTTGCATTACGTTGGGATTTTCTAGGAATTCGTTTAAGATCAAAACAAAATTTCCTAAGATGACCTTTTCGACCACAATGTGTACAAGTGAAGACATGTTGAAAAGGTTTACTTACGGAGTGATCTCTAAAAGTTTTCCTAGTAGATTCTCCAAAAACGTTGGTTTTGGCTTTATGAGTAGATTCATTACAAGTATTGAAGCCTAAACCACAAGTGTCATTTTTAATTTGGACCGTTCCTAATATTTTATCTAATTTTTCCGAACGACACTCCAAATCAAATTTGACATTACGAGAGTCTTTTAATTTATTTTGCAATTCTAAAATGTTAGACTCTAATAAAACATTTGGCTCTTCAAAAGCAAGAAGCTCCTTTTTCAAGGATTCCATTAAACCCCTATGGCTATCTCTCTCGCCTTCTATATATTCAAGCTTCTCCAGAAGAGTCCTCTCGCGTGTCTTAAGGTATCTACCAACATGCTATCATTAATGACCTTGACACGCTCTTTTAAACTAGCTTCTAACTTCAAATTAGCTCCTTTCAATCTAATAGATTCTTTATAAAGTTCTTGAAAAGCATTTTGAAGTTCACTCACATTAACCACTTCTTCATTTTCACTCTCTCTTTCTTCTCCACTCTCACTGTCATCAAAAATAAGAGAATCATAAATAATGACCTTGGAAGTGTCATGTGTTAACGTTTCATCAATCGATGAGTTCTCACTATCACTCACATGACTAGCCATAAAAGCCACAAAATTAGGCTTAGTGGGGGAATCGGGTCCCTCTTCCTCATCACTATCACTAAGGGTCGCATTATATGCAATGGGTCATTTACCCTCTTTCCTTAGTTTAGTGGGGCACTCAGAAGCCCTGTGGACATAACCCTCACAACCAAAACACCTATTAGACTCGTCCCTATTTAAATTTTCATTAATAGGTTTAGGGATCTTCTCGGCTTTGTCATGCTTAGAAGTTTCAAATTTTTTAAAATCATTTTTAAATTTATCTTTGTTAAATTTAAGAAATTTTCTAAATTTACGAGCAAACAAAGCCATGTCTTCCGAGTCACTATCACTCTCGCTCTCTACTACTTGTTTGACCTCTTTTCGGGCTTTTAAAGCAACACCCTTTTCAATTGTCTTTTCAGTTTTAGAGGGAAACATATCTAGTTCATAGGTTTGTAAATCACCTACAAGCTCTTCTAATTTCGTAGAGGCTAAACATGGTAAAGTATTTAAAACGGTCACTTTTGGAATAAATCTATCGGGTAGGGACCTTAAAATTTTCTTTACAACTCGATTGTCGGGTATTTTCTCTCCCAAATTAAAAGATGAATTGACAATATCACAAAGTCTAGAATAAAATTCATCAAAGTTTCATTATTGTTCATTTTGATAGTTTCAAATTGAGTGGTGAGGTTTTGGAGTTTCGAAGCTTTAACGACACTAGTTCCTTCATGAGTTAGTTGTAAAATATCCCAAGCTTCTTTAGCGGTTTCACACGTCGGAATTCATCCGGTGTGACAACGCTAAACAAGGCATTCAAACCTTAGGAATTAAAATTAGACAGTTTAAACTCATTCTCAGTCCATCTATCGGCCAGTTTGGGAGCACGTTCATTTTCAACTAAATGAGTTGGTGGGGACCACCCGTTAACAAAAGAAATCCAAACTCTCTCGTCGATAGATTTTAGTGCCGATTTCATTCGCACTTTCCAATACGCGTAGTTGAACCATCGAAAATAGGAAATTTAGAAAATGGGGAAAATTCCATTTTAGCCAAAAATTATTTAGTGGATCTTTAACGAAATAATTTATCGCTTTGGCTCTGATACCAATTTGTAAAGGATAGGACCCCGATTTTTAAATTTTCTCAATTAAAATATTATTTCCTTTTATATATTAATCAATATGAGGAAGCGTAAAGAAGTGTGATGGTTCATAAACAAACGAATTACCAAATTTCAATTTTCTTAAACAAATTAAAATTAAACCGAGTTAAATTAAATTAACGCATTAAAATTATTTTCACTTAAACCAAGTTAACTACACATTGTCCAAATTAAACACGTAGAGATTAAATTAAATCAATTTTTATCTTTTTACCTAAGCATGTGTTATAGGTGATTTTGCAAAAGATAAAATAAACAATCAATCCACTACGCCACGATGTACGAGGAAAAACCCACAACGGGAAACAACCTCGGACGGCCCTAGCCACAAATCCACTAAGTACGGAATTTACAAATACAAGACAGAAAGGCTTAAAACACACGACTCGATCCATCTCAAGCCCCGATGCTTCTTCTTGTAGATACCTATTCCTAGTGGATAAACCTTGGAGCTCCACCGCGGTCTCGGAATCCACCGATCAGACTTTATATGGTCACCGTCACCCGAGCAAGGAGCCTTTCTCCAAGTCAGTAATGCTGCAACAACCTCTTCTTCTTTCTTTATGGGATGTAGAAGAAAACCCAAAACTTCTCTTTGAACGGAAGATATGAACCCGGTGCCAATCTCCAAGCAAGATATATGAATATGGGAACTTAGCAGAAACTAATTTGGGTGTAAACTAGAGTGGTGTATATTTTTCTCTTTGATAAAAACTCACTCAAAACATGATCTTTTTCCCTCTTTGATTTTACTCTCAAAACACTCTCTTGGAGTTAGTAGGATATGAAAAAGATTAATTGGAAAATGTTATTCCCGCACATAGTTATGATGTGAAAAGTTGGTTAATAAAACAAGTGGGGAAGTGGGTGAAAAACTGCTTAAAATTGCCAAAAACTGTTCCCGCCTGGCGTCTCGTTCGAACGACATTCTCGTTCGAACGAGTCTTCTAACGAAGTTACAGTATGAACTCATTAGAAACTCGTTGGAAATCTTGTTAGAACAACAATCTCGTTCAAACGACATTTCAAACGAAGTTCCAGTATGCCTTAATGGGAAGTCGTTGGCAATCTCGTTCGAACGACATCTGGTTCGAACGACAATATCGTTGGAACGACATATCGAAAGAGCTTCCAGAAACTTTGGAATATTCGATTTTTTCCCAGAAAACTTTATAAACTTATTTTAAAATTTTAATTAATTCTTTGTGAAAATAAAACATAGTTTTAATTAAACCTAACACCCAATTAAACTTGTTCCAAGCTCCTATATATATAATATTGCATTCATACCTTGGGAGCATGGAACCATAGTTGATGACGTAGAAACGAGGCACGCAAACTGGCATATTGATAAAGCTTTATACTCTTTGCCGCTACGTCTTCAACAAATATTTCATAGGCTTGAGAATATTACAATTAAATACAATCCTATGAATAAATGTTTTTGTCCGGAATTGAGCCAAAACAATATATGGACTCAATTGGAAATTTGTGTCCTTACAGATCCTTCGAGAATGAACTGTGTCGCGTTTTCACACCTTCCTCTTCAAAAGGTGCTTTGGTCGTCGTCGATGTGGGGTAAATGTAGAGAGCTAGAGTCATTACACTATTTTGCATAAAACAGGCAAAAGAACATGTTGCCACTTCAAGAGAGTAGCATCAAAGACAAACTGATGCATACGAAACTAATAGATCGGGGTCCGGGGGCTAGTTTACGGATTGGGAAGGTGTTAGGCACCCATCCCGCCCTTTCGATCTCTCATGGGAAAATGTTAATGTTTTCCTTTATCCCTGTGAAATGTGCGTATGTGTTTATATAAAGGAGATTGGAATCGTTCGATCCATACCATGAAAAAGGTAGGGTGAGGTCATCCACAGGAATATTCCCAAAATAATAATAAATGTAGAATATAGAATATGAACATTCATCGCGATATTGATCGTTATTGGTAAACGATAATATGTGCAGGATGAAACGCAAATAAGCATATTATATTTATATGTATGATGATTATGAAAATGAGGGATTTTGAGAAATTTGGAAAATAAGAGAAATTGGAAAATTGGACTCGAGTCTCGAATTTTAATCTGAGATGCCTATGTAGCCTATAAATGCATCAAAATCCATGTAGTTCGAATGTAGAATAGGGGTGGGGTTTATCCCATAGATTCGAACATAATTTTATTATGTGTGTATGGGTAGAAAATCTGTTTTTTATTTTGGAAAATGTGTGATGGACAATTTCGTTCGAAATTTATGGGTGTCACCCTTTTCTATTTGTTTTTGGGTTTTTTATGGAAAACAAAGTATGTGCAATATACTAATAAAAGTTTCGATATTAATATGCATGAACTAAAGTGAAACTAGATTATGAATCTAATGTAACTTATGCAAAAACAAGAGATTTAAAAGAGGGGGAGAAGGAATTAGACCTTCCTTAGAGATTGAGCTTCAATCTTGAATGAACTCCTTTGAATGTTGATGGATGTTGATGAGAGAGAAGGATATTTGTCAAATTGGGTGTGAAAAGGATGGCTATTTAGGCTTGAATGGAACTTCGATGATTTCGAGAGAATGTTGCTAAGATCAATGATGTTGATGGATTTCTTTCGTGCCTTTGGGATTGAGTCCATGACCCCTTTTTATAGGGACAAGGGAGGTACAGATCGGCCTACCCCAGGGTGTGCCTATCGGTAGTTAACCCTTGACACTTTGCAGATAGGTCGGGTTCAGGACCTACCAATTGGCAGTCTCTTGCGGACTTTTCTGGAAAAATGATCGTAGCGCACAAACCGTTGATCTAAATCGTGCACAGGGCATACCGTTAGAAAGATATTTCAGAGATATTTGAGAGTCCTTTGGACTACTCTTGGGTATAAGAGTTGAATTTGGGTCAAATATGGCTCGGAAGCGTACATAGATCTTTTAGACGGGAGATCGTCGGACGGAAATGGATCGTTCGTCCATATAGGAAGTCAGAATTGCGTACAGGGTGGACCGTTGGAAAGGTTAGGATATGTAATTTGACATTCTAAAGAGTTTCACTCGGTTAAGAAAGTTGACCTTGGTTAATCGGGGCCCGGAAGCATCCAGTGACCTCTCAGAATAAAATGAATAGTTCATTCATACCGTAGGTCAGAATCTCACAAGGGGTGGATCATTAGAAAGGGTATTCAGTTCCCTTTTTAGATTCATTCAGTCTTATTCAATCTAAAGAGTTGACTTTGTCCAAACAGATTCTGGGAGTTCTCGGTGGCCTCCAAATCAATTTTTGAGTGAAAACTAATCGTTCATCTAAATGGTTATGTCGTTTCCTGCATGGGTTGGACCATTGGAAAGGGGTTTCGGTGCCCTTCAAAGATTCAAAGAGATATTGCTCTAACTTTAGAGTTGACCAGAGTCAAATGGGGCCCGAGGGCACCTGATGGCCTCTAGATCAGTACTCAGAGTGCGACCTAAGTTTAGGGTGGAAAGAAGAAGTGCTAGGAGTCTAAGGAGAGACTTAGGGGGTCCTAGAATGTGGTGTCTACAGAGCCCCTTGAAAAAGATCTTAGAACAAGTGATGGTCATCGAATAAACATAACATGATGGAGGGAGGTCAGTTATGTTGATCTAAGGGACATGGATGACCGATTCAGAGGGTCGGGGATAATTCTAACCTAAAAGAGGTGATGATCGAGGATCGAGGTCAACTCTGACCTAACTGAGGTGATGATCTAAGACCGAGGTCAATTCTGACCTAAAAAGGTAATGACTAAGGACAGAGGTCAATTCTGACCTTACTGAGGTGACGATCCAAGACTGAGGTCAATTCTGACCTAAAGGAGGTGACGACCTAGGACCGAGGTCAATTTCGACCTAATTGAGATGGAGATTCAAGATTAAGGTAAATTCTGACCTAAAATAGGTGACGATCGAGGACCAAGGTCAATTCTAACCTGACTGAGGTGATGATCCAAGACCAAGGTCAATTCTAACCTAAAGGAGGTGACGACCAAGGACCGAGGTCAATTCTGACCTAACTGAGGTGACAATCCAAGATCAAGGTCAATTATGACCTAAAAGAGGTGATAATCGAGGATCAAGGTCAATTTTGACCTAATTGAGGTGACAATCCAAGACTAGGGTTAATTCTAACCTAAAAGAGGTGACGATCGTGGGATGAGGTTAATTCAGACCTAATTGGGGTGACGATTCAAGACCAAGGTCAATACTGACCTTAAAGAGGTGATGAACGAGGACCGAGGTCAATTTTGACCTAACTGAGGTGACAATCCAAGATCGAGATCAATTCTAACCTACAAGAGGTGACGACTGAGGATCGAGGTAAATTCTGACCTAACTGAGGTGACGATCCAAGACCGAGGTCAATTCTGAAGTAAAAGAGGTGACAACTGAGCACCGAGGTCAATTTTGACCTAATTGAGGTGACGATCAAAGACCGAGGTCAATTCTAACCTAAAAGAGGTGACGATCGATGACTGAGGTCAATACTGACCTAATCGAGGTAACAATCCAAAACTGAGGTCAATTCTGACCTAAAAAAGGTGACGACCGAAGACCAAGGTCAATCCTCACCTAACTGAGGTGAAGATCCAAGACCAAGGTCAATTCTAACCTAAAGGAGGTGAAGATCGAGGATCGAGGTAAATTTTGACCTAACTTAGGTGATGATACAAGATCGAGGTTAATTCTGACCTAAAAGAGGTGTTGAGGACCGACATTAATTCTGACCTAACTTAGGTGACGATCTAAGATCGAGGTCAATTGTGACCTAAAATAACTGACGACCGAGGACTGAGGTCAATTCGAACCTAATTGAGGTGACGATCCAAGACCAATGTCAATTCTGACCTAAAGGAGGTGATGACCGAAAAATGAGGACTGAGGTCAATTCTTAACTAACTAAGGTGACGATCCAAGACTGATATCAATTTCGACCTAAAAGAGCTGACAACGAGGAGCGAGGTCAATTCTGACCTAACTTAGGTGACGATCCAATATCGAGGTCAATTATAACCTGAAGTAGGTGACGACTGAGGACCGAGGACAATTCTGACCTAACTGAGGTGATGATCCGAGATTGAGGTTAATTCGAACCTAAAAGAGGTGACGATCGAGGACCGTGGTCAATCTTGACCTAACTGAGGTGACGATCCAAGATCGAGGTAAATTTTGACCTATAAGAGGTGACGATCGATAGGGAGGCCTTGTGGAGACTGGGCCAAGGTGGTTTGCCATATCTGACACCATGTAGGGAGGCCTTGTGGTTTTACAGAAGCAAGTCTGGGCTTATCACTCTATGGAGCGTCTGCGATACTCCATTCAAAAAGGGGAGGTTTAAGGACCCTAGGATGTGGGTGATGATAGTGTTGGTTCCTCTAACAGCTGCGAGTAGGACTTTTTGAATCTTTTGTAATGAGTGTGGTTTGTGGGAATAATTAGAGGGGTTATTTTAGGAAGGTAGGAGTAGTATGTCAAGGGAAGTTGTTTGACTTCCTATGCCGATGTAATTGTACTAAAATTTTGGATAATGAAATAAATAAGTTTTTGATCATCTAGTTATGCCCCTTGATGACCTTTGCATTTTGAATTATCAATAACAATCGCTAAGGCATACATAATCCTTTTGTTCATGTATATGTTAAAATGAACTGTTATTCTCGGGTATAAGAAAATAATAGCATTTTGTGAAAAAGAAGAGGGTCGTGCTCATGTAAAGCGGTTGAGCTGCACACGTACCTCTGAGGGTTTTGAAAATTTTCTGAAATCCTTGAAAAAAAATTATAGGATCAGGCCCATGTAGTTCTGTGTAGGGGAAATGAAAAGAGATTTTTTTTAAGAATATAATGGAGATGAGAAGAGTCGTAGCACATCGAGATTTCGGGATAGGGGTAAAATTTCTTGACACGGTCCAGTTTGACTGGATGCGCCATTTATTTTTCATCGAGCTCAGTGAGCATAATGGCGCCGCATGATAGGATCTTTTTCACAATGTAGTGGCCACTCCAATTGGGCTTGAATATCCCTCTGGGGTCCCAGATGGGCTCTACTATTTATTTAAGGGCTAAGTCCCCTTCTCGGACACTGCGTTCCTTGATGCTCTTGTTGAAGGATCGCGCTATGCGCCGATGAGCCTTCATTCTCCTTTCGTCTAAGAGGGACAACTCATCTAGACGGCTTTGGTACCAGTCTTCTTCGTTAACCTTGCTTTCAAGTATGAGGCGCAGCAAAGGTATTTCCATCTCCACGGGTAGGACTACTTCCATGTCATAGATTAGAGAGTAGGGGGTAGCCCCAGTAGAGGTTTGAACTTAAGTGCAGTAGCCCCAAAGGGTGTAAGGGATCCTATCGGCCCAATATCGATAACTCTCAATCATCTTGCTGATGATAGCTTTAAAATTCTAATTGGCTGCCTTGACCGCCCCGTTGGTTTGAGGTCGGTATGGAGAGGATTTGTGTCTTTAAATTCCATATTCGTCAACCACTTTCGTAACTTCTGCCTCGAAATGTAACCCATTGTCTGATACCATCTCGTGTGGGACCCCCATATCGGCAGATGATGTTTTTATTGAGGAATTTGGCCACTTTCTTGGCATTCATCAATGCGTATGACTCGGCTTCGACCCATTTAGTGAACTAATCAATAGCGACTAGGATGAACTCATTCTCATTGGATGCTTTCATTGTAACTTTCCCTATGATGTCGTTGCCCCAAGTGGTTAATGGTCAGGGAGAGGTCATATTGTACAATTCTCATGGAGGCAAATATTGTAGGTTGGAAAATTGTTGGCATTTGAGACATCTTTGAACGTAGGATGTGCAGTCATGAACCATGGTAGTCCAGTAATATCCCTGTCGAATGATCTTTTTGGCGAGAATATGGCCATTTATGTGGGGTCTGCATTCCTCGTTGTGGATTTTCTACATCATTTGTTCAATGTCAGTTCCTGTAATGCAGTGTAAATGGGTTCCATCGAAGTTTCTCTTAAACAGTGATTTATCACAGACAATGTACTGAGGGGTCAGTCTACGGAGAGTTTCTCGATCTTTCTTGTCAGATCCTTTGGGATACCTACCGTGTTTGAGGAGGCACCAAATATCATAATACCAATAATCGACTATTTCGGGTTCTTCCTCCGTGCTGAGCTCGATGTGGTAGCACTGGGTTGGTTTGTCTTATTTCTCAATAAGGAAAGGGGCCATGGTTATTCCTTCGAACATGTTAATAACGGAGGATAAGGTGGCGAGGGCATCAGCCAGGTTTTTCTTTGCTCAGGGCAGGTAGTGGAAGGTGATTTCTTGGAAATAGGAAGCTAGTTCCTCAAGGTGGGCATGGAAGGGTTAGAGTTTCTTATCCTTGACTTTCCATTTCCTGAGTGCTTGACCGATTATGAGGGTTGAATGCCCATAGACATCGAGGTATTGAATTCCTTTCTTGAGGGTAACTTTGAGGCCTACCATGCATGCCTCGTATTCACCCATGTTGTTAGTGCAGGGAAAACTCAATTTGATGGCAATGGGAGTATGGGAGCCATCAGGGGCAATTAGGAGGATTCCAATGCCATATACTTTTTTATTGGAAGCGCCGTTAAAGAACATTTTCCATCGAAGATCTTCTTGGGAGGCTCAAAGGATATTCTCGTCTGGAAATTCATAAATCCAGACATCGGCCTCTTCTATAGGGTAGTCAGCAAGGTAGTCAGAGATGAATCTTCTTTTCATGGATTTCTATGTGACATAGGTGATATAGAAGCATCAACCAATGGGACATTCGGCTGGATAGGGCGGGCTTCTCGAGTAGGTACTTGATGGGATCCATTTGGGATATGAGTTTGATGGGGAAAGCGAGCATGTAGTGCCCTAACCTTTGGGTAACAGAGATAAGAGCGACACATGCTTTTTCCAAGATGGTGTAGTTAACTTCATAACCGGCCAATTTTTAACTGGCATAGTAGATGGCATTCTCTTTGCGAAATTCTTCAAGGTATTGGGCTAGCAAAGCCCCGATTGTAGTATCGGTCACGGTTAGCTATAGGAGTAAGGGAAGACCAGGATACGGTGGCATAAGAATAGAAGGTCGGGTTAGGTATTGCTTAATTCGATCGAAGGCTTCTTAGCAAGCTTCATTCCGAACCTTGGTTGAATCCTTTCAGAGGAGTCTGAAAATGGGTTCACAGATGGAAGTCAATTGGCTGATGAATCAACTGATGTACTACAATTCGAAGAGTAGGAACATGACCTTCTCTTATCTTGTACTTGATAATCATGTCCTCTACATAGACCTCTACTTCCTTATGTATCAGATCATGCAGAATGGTTGTGGTAGCCCTTTCGTAGGTAGCCCCTACGTTTTTTAGACCAAATGGCATGAAAGTGTAGCAAAAGGTTCCCAAGGGGTGATGAATGCGGTTTTATCTTGATGATCAGGGTGCATCTTGATCTAGTTATATCCGGTAAACCCGTCAATGAATTACTTAAGAGCATGACTGGATGTATTTTCCACAATCATATTGATGTTGGGTAGCGAGTAATCATCCTTCGGAGAGGCCTTGTTCAATTCTAGATAATTTACACACCTACGAACATTCCCTCTTAATTTCGGCATGGGTACGATATTAACTAGCCATGTAGGATATTCAATTAGTCAAATGAAGCCCATGTTCAATTGCTTTACTACTTCTTCTTTCACTTTGAATGACCATTCGGTGCAGAGCTTTTGCAGCTTCTGTTCGACTGGTTTACATTTCGGGAGAGTTGGGATCTCATGTTATGCTATCTCAGGGTCAATGTCGGGCATATCATTGTAGGACCATGCGAAGACATCTATGAATTCCTTCAGTAGTTATTCGAGTTACGTGCTCTCATGATTATCAAGGGTATCCCCTATCCTAATCTCGTACATTTGGCTACTAGAATCGAGATTAATGATAACAATTTCATTTTCATTAACTTGAACGCGATTATGTTATTTATTATAAACCTTATTTAGATAAGTTAAGAATTGTTAATTTGCAAAGTCATCATCATTAAGAGTTCGATTAGAATCAAGGCAATTAATGTAAGGCATAGCAAGATACTCAAAATCTTCATTTATTTCATTGATAGGAAAATAGTATTGGGAACATCATCAAAGGAGGTCTCGATTATATCAAAGTGAGAGAAAACAACTAAAGGGGAAAAGGGATAAAAATTAGGGTTAGGTTGAATATCATCAGGTGGCACATGTGCAGCATGCCAGTTGAGAAGGGGTTTATCGGCATCTTTGATGATATAGGATGGATTGGATAATGTAGTCCCTGAATGTATCATGCAGAGTGCCAGTCCCAGTATCTGCAAGTTGAAAGAATCCTCGTAGGTACTGTCCTCAGAATCCATAATATTAATTATGGTCTTTCCAGTGAATGGTTGTACACAGTGTTGGGAGCTCTCAGCCCATGGGTAGTTGTCTTGAAAAAAGATCTTCATTCCTGGTTTCATCTTTTTGTCTACAAGGTGGTCATACCAAGGTTTAGGGAAATTATAGAAGGGGAAATCTTTACCCTCTCTGATGAATCTTCCATTTAGGGAATTTCCTGGGATAGTTCTTACGCATTATAATTTTCTCCTCAGCCGAGGCTGACAGATAAAGCTGAGTTCTTCTTCTGATGGTTGATAGCCCAAGCCACAGGGAGGAAAGACTTCCTTCAACATAATAGGTTCAGTTATCCCTTGTTGTCTTTTCCCTAGCTCTAGTCCGGGCATGAAGTTCATTTTCTTAAACATTTAGATTATAATAACGTTTCCATGGGGATTATATTCTGGACAACCCCTGTCTTTGAAGTCGACCCCTACTTGGAGTTAGAGTGGTTTGACCTAGAAGCCTGATAGTAGCATATCATTCACCCCATATTGTATATCAAGTACTGAATTATTAGTGCATGTATTCTAATTATTGTCACTATCTTCCAAGATGGTGATAACTTATCCATTGGCAAAGAATTTAAAATTCTGATGAAGGGAAGAAGACACCCTTTTGATGTTATGGATCCACGGTCGTCCGAGTAGCAGACTGAAACAGGTTGTGATGTCGATGACTTAGAATTCAATAATAGTATTTATAGGGAAGGCCCATATTATAATCCTGATAGATCCTATTACTTCTTGGAGGATATTGTCATAAGCACGTACAGTAGCAGAGATTGGATCAAGGTCGCTCACTTTTAATCCCATGCAATTGAGGGTTCTTAACTGGCAAGCATTCAGAGCCGGTCCATTGTCAACGAGAGAAAGGGGGGACAATTTTCCCCATAACTTCAATAGAGATATTAAGAGCATGATTATGTTTGGGACCAGTCTTAGGGATTTCCTCTTCAGAAAAGTAGAGCATTCAAGTAGAGGTTAAGGATCCAACTAAGGTCACTAGTTCTTTTGGTGTGGTTGAGGGAGGAACTGTGGATCCTTTGAGTAGCTTGATTAGGGCATTTCGGTGTAGTTGGGAAGACATAAAAAGTCCCCAAAGAGTGATCTTAGCTTGGGTTTTCTTCAGTTGATCAAGGACCTTACTTTCTTCAAGAGTCATTTCTTGCATAGGGAGATTTTTAACACCTTTTCGTTTATCGCTTGCTAATGGTTGTAAGTTTGGTTTCTGGTAATGTCTCCCCGACCTAGTCATGTGGTTCATGAAAGAGGGGAAAAATAGAAACCCTGTTTCTTCATCGATATCAGATTGTTCAGCTACCTGGTTAATCTATCTTAGAAGCTCCTCAATTGATATAATTCCGCATAGGTTGGCTATCAGATTATTTTTTCCTGAATCTAGCTCTTCATCTGAATCTTCAAAATCATCTCCCCATCCGGCGGCAACAATATTATCTTTCCAGGCAAAGTTAATACACTTTATAACTTCCATGGCCTCTTCGTATAATTCTTCCCATTCGGTAGGGAAATGCAGGACTGAAGGGACCAGGTGCCCTTATAATTTCAAAGCGTCGAGCAGCTCAAATATGCTACAAATATCACCAGTCTGCCAAAATAAATCTTCCATGATCTGGACCAGGTCATCTAGACTAACTTCGTCGGTTGGCACTACCCAGTTTTTAATTCCTGAGCCCATCTTCGAGCTTCTAAGAACAACTCGTTGAATCTCTGATAGTCTATGGTCATCTAGGTGGGCAATTTCAGCCCGAACTCTAAGAGTTGGTTTAGAACTTCAGATAATTCCATATTTTTACCTCTATAATAGGTACGGATAGCGATGCATGCTCTGGTGAGGAGTGATAAGGTTTGATCGACAAGGCTGGTAGGGTGTAAGAGAAAATAGGGGCATGTTTGGAGAGGTTTATGAGAGTATATGGGTATAACTTGTGATTTACTTGGTATGATTTGGGTAGATAGGTCAAGTTCTGAGTCTTCTTCTATGAAGATGGAATTTGCATGATTCGGGTAGTGTTTGGTTTAGGATTTGCTGGTGGGGAGATGATACCCTGATCAATCATTGGTCAGTGGTATGGCTAGCTGTTTGGGGAAAGTCACAATGGGCATCAGGTTTGAAGTTTTTTAGAAGTGGATTTGGTAACGGATGAGGGTCTGAGGGTTTTATCAGGTTTAGGTTCAATAGAGCCTCGTAGACTTTAGAGAGAGGAGCGTGAAGCTCAATATATTCCTTTTGAATTGGGTTTGGGCGACTTTTTGGCGCCCACGAAGTGGTAGGCTGAGATATGTTGTTGATTAGAGATACTATGGTACTAGCAGGATTTTCAAACTTTCTAGGAGTAAATTGTCCAGAGGTTTTCTTCGGTTCAACTTTTATCTTGGCAAGACCTTCTTTGATTTCTACTCTTGCTTCTCGGAGGGCTCAAAAGTGAGGGCATTACTTCCCTACCATTGTTGCTCGGACATGGGGTAGTAAGTTCTTCTTCACAATACTCACTTGTTATTCTTCAGAAGGCCGATTGGTCATGGTAGCCACTTTTTCTCTATATCTCTCTATGAAGTTACTGACTGATTCCTATTTTAGTAGTTCCAAGTCATGGTGGGTAACCTCTAGCTCCTTATTATACTTGTACTATGACATGAACTCAGGGGCAACGTCTTCCTAACTACGGATTCAGGATTCTTCAAGGGACAGGAACCAATGTAGGTCGTTATCTTTCAAAGTCTGTTGGATTATCTGAGCCATTATTTCTTCGGATGCCCCTAAGAGAGTCAGTGGCTTGGTGATAGCTACGGAGATAAATGATAGGGGGTACACTACCTTCAAACTTCTCGATATTGGACATCTTGAATTTTTCTGGAAACCTGGATTTAGGATAGGGAGACATGTCGGTGTAGTCCATAAAGTGACCTGGTCAAATTTCTTAGCTAACATCTTGAGGTCTTCCTTAACCTTGTTCAGTTCTCCCTCTTTCGAATCAACAGTTACAGGTAAATTAGCCCCGGCCTGAGCAAGGTTTGGCATAGGAAGCTGGGCTGGTGGTGACCCGTTAGCAGGAGGATAATGTGGAGCATGATGGTATTCTTCATAAACCCAAATAGGCTCGCGTGCAGGCGGACCCATGACGTGAGGCAAAATGACATCAGGATCTTTAGGGATAGGGACCTAGTTTCTTTACATCTCATGAACCTCGGTTTGAAGGTTGTCAATTTTAGTAGTGAGCTGGGCCAGAACCGTTAACAAATCCGGTTGTACATTCGACATTTGATACGTATTCTCCATAGAAGGCGGGTGAGTCTCAAACTTGGAGGAAGTAAGGGGACTGACAGAACTTCGGGGATGTTCGACTGAAGATCGAAGCCAATAGGGAGCCAGACCAAGGGTATGTGATCGACCTAAGAAGGAGAAAAATTAGAATTTATTTTCGGAAAAGAAAAAGGGAAATTTATTATTTTTGGAAAAGCAAGAAAATATTTTTGACATTTTTTGGAAAAGATGAAAAATGTTTTCTTTTTTTTAGGGAAAGGAGGAAAAATATTTTTGGTATTTTTGATAAAAAAAAAAAGGAAAGATGTTTATGGACACTTTTTGGAAAAAGAGAGGAAAAGACAAGAGATAGGTCTCAGCATGATTATTATGTTTATTAGGTTCTCACTTGTATTAAGTTTACCTAAACGCAAAATGAAATGTCGGACAGGATCCAAGCCTGGAAAAATCGACAACATATGTAAAGTTATGGTTGGACTTGTCACTAGGCTCATAGGCAGGGTCCCATTATAAACATTGCACAAAAATTTGGGCGGCAGGCCGACCCAGAATTTTGGCAGAGTTTTGGGTCAAAACCGGCAATCTAACATGTGTGTCCTAGGCTTGACACCTATATGCAGGTATGCAGTTGGTTGGGTGAATTGAAAAGGGTTCCCCCCCTTTAGCGTGACTTCCATGATATACGTCTTGCTTTTGAGGGCAATCGGTACGTGTGGACACGTAATTTGATATACCTAGGTGTACGTGAATTTCCTTACTATATACCTCATGGGAACGGTACGTGTGAGAGGAAATTCGATATACTCGACGTACGTGGATGAGTTCCCTACGATATACCTCCCGTCATGACTTCGATCAATTGGTACTATGCGGGGGGACCGTTCGATATACGTCGAAGGTACTTGGACAATGTAAGGTGAGAGTCATATCGCTTAGGCTAATTGTGACCTACCGGACCAGCGCCCCGAAGTGACTCCCTAGTTACGGGACAAAATTTGGTCAATAATAATGCCCTTTGGTGATTTCGTGTGAATCATGCATGACTCTTTTATTAGTATCTTACGGAGAGAGTATCTTTTTCTTGATCATGCCAAACAGGGATCAAGGTACAAGTAACAATAGCAATGTTATACTAAGAATGGATAAGTGATGTGTAATTATCTTCAAGTGAGTGTGTGATAAGTGAGCATGGATATATACAAGTGGAGGTGTGTGCTAGTGACACCTAAGCATGGATTTCTAAGTGATGTGTGCAACATGTGGATATATGTGATCCTAGGTGCACGTGGTGTGAAGTGTACATGGAGAGTCTTCTACAAGTGTGTGAATAGTACATAAGGATGAGGTACATATGAATAATAAAGGGGAACATGAAAATAGGGGGATATACAAGAAAATAAAACACACATGTAAACGTAATCAAGCCCTCTTAAAAATAGTCCCCAGCGGAGTTGCCACTGTGGCCATCCTCGGGGTGCGGCATTCGTTCGAGGGGGGAAGGAGGAGGATCCCTCGAGAAAAAACTACGTCGCGGTCTCACACCTTCCTCTTTGAAAGGTGCTTCGGCCGTCGTCGGTATGGGGTGAATGTAGATAGATGGATTCGCCAACCTATTTTGTACAAAACAGGCAAAAGAACATGTTGCCACTTCGAGAGAGCAGCATCAAAGACAAACTGATGCATACGAAACCAATAGATCGGAGGTTCGGGGGCTAAGTTACGGACTGGGAAGGTGGTAGGCACCCATCCCGCCCTTTTGATCTCTCACGAGCAAATGATAATATTTTCCTTTATCTCCATGAAGTGTGTGTATGTGTTTATATAAAGGAGATTGGAATCGTTCGACCGATACCATGGAAAAGGTAGGGTGAGGTCATCCACACGAATATTACCAAAATAATGATAAATGTAGAAGATAGAATATGAGCGTTCATCACGATATTGATCATTATTGGTAAACGATAATATGCGTGGGATGAAACGCGAACAAGCATATTATATGTATATGTATGATGATTATTAAAATGAGGGATTTTGAGAAATTTGGAAAATAAGAGAAATTAGAAAATTGGACTCGAGTCTCGGATTTTAATCCGAGACTCCTACGTAGCCTATAAAGGTATCAAAGTCCACGTAGTTCGAATGTACAATAGGGGTGGGGTTTATCCTATAGAATCGAAGGGAATTTTATTATGTGTGTATGTGTAGAAAATGTGTTTTTAATTTTGAAAAATGTGTGATGGACAATTTCGTTCAGAATTTACGGGTGTAATCCTGTTTTTTTATTTTTGGTTTTTTTATGGAAAATAAAGTATGTGAAATATACTAATAAAAGTGTAGATATTAATATGTATGAACTAAAGTGAAACTAGATTATGAATCTAATGTAACTTATGCAAAAATAAGAGATTTAAAAGAGAGGGAGAAGGAATTGGACCTTCCTTGGAGCTTGAGCTTGGATCTTGCATGAACTCCTTTGAATGTTGACGACAGAGACGGATATTTTCCAAATTGTGTGTGAAAAGGATGGGTATTTAGGCTTGAATGGAACTTCTCATATGGAACTTCGCTGATTTCGAGAGAATGTTGCTGAGATCACGGATGCTGATGGATTTCTTCTGTGCCTTTGGGAGTGAGGTTATGGCCCCTTTTTATAGGGCCAAGGGGGGTACTGATCAGCCTACCCCGGGGTGTGCCTATCGACAGGTAACCCTTGACACTGTGCCGATAGGCAGGGTTCAGGACCTGCCAATTGGCAGTCTCGTGTGGACTTTTCTGGAAAAACGATCGTAACACACAAACCATTGATTCAAATTGAACATGGGGCATACCGTTAGAAAGGTATTTCAGAGACCTTATAAAGTCCTTAGGACTTCTCCCGGGTCTAGGAGTTGACTTTGGGTCAAATGTGGCTCGAAAGCGAACGTTGGTCTTTTGTACAGGAGATCGACGGACGGAAATGGATCGTTCGTCCATATGGTAAGTCAGAATCATGCATGGGGCAGACCATTAGGAAGGTTATGAGCTGTAATTCGACATTGCAAAGCGTTTCACTTAGTATAAAAAGTTGACCTTGGTGAACGGGCCCCCAAGCATCCGGTGACCTCTCAGTGTAAAACGTATCATTCGTTCGTATCGTAGGTCAGAATCACGCCCAGGGCGGATCATTAGAAAGGGTATTCAGTGAACTTAAGAGATTCATTCACCCTCCGGATCGATTTTTGGGAGAAAACTAATCGTTCGCCCAAACGGTTATGCCATTTCGTGCACGGGGCAGACCCCCTTCATAGATTCAAAGAGATTTTTCTATGACTATAGAGTTAACCGGAGTTAAATGGGGCCCGGGGGTGCCTAATTGCCTCTAGATCAGTACTCAGAGTGCGAACCAGGTTTGCGGTGGAAAGAGGAAGTGTTAGGAGTCTAAGGAGAGACTTAGGGGGACCTAGAATGTGGTGTCTACAGCACGAGTTGTCAAAAATACGCAACAATGCATATGAAAGTGCCTGAATCTTCAAAGAGAGGATTAAACTCACACATGAATGAACTATCAATAGAAAATAGTTTCGTCCTGGTCAAAAATGATTTTATATAACTCGCGGTTACACTTGTATCCCGATAAGTTACATTCGTGGTTGACCACCTCATCCATCATAAAAGAAGTGTTTCCTCATACTACAATATAGCTGGAGAACCCAAAAGGTGAGGACACATTTAAAGTTAATTGACAACGCCTAAAGCCATATTTCGAGGCGTGTATTGAGGAAGTTGATATAATTTGGTTATCGGACCCCATATATGGGGAGGAATGAGCTTCCACGAGAGGTCATCGCACCCCTAATACGTATGGGGTGGATGTTGTCATATATTGTTGAGTCGTGTGAGTTTTAGGATGTTTTATATGTCCATCAGGTCCGAAGTAAAAGAGGGTTAGAAACACTAAAATGGAATACCATTCCTGAGAGAGCGTGCATCATAATTCGGTGTAATTTAGAGGTATCCCCGAGTTTTAAGTTAAAATGAGGGTCTTCAGGGGTATTATAGAGGAGGAAAAATGATTTTCGGCACTTAGCCAAATATCCACATGAGTCAACTAGACATTTTGATAGAAGTTTTTGGCGAACCAATTCACCCTAGGCTCGAACCGGTTCAAATGCTTTGTTTCAGAAAATGTCTTTCCCTCTTCTTCTTCCCAAGATATTCATTCCCCCTTTTAATTTTCCCTTCCATTTCAAAAATTACCACTTTCCAATTCCCTTCAACCTAATTTCCAACAAATTTTCATCCTTCCCACCTCCACCTTTTCATTTCCCACCCATTCACCACCCCTACCCACCTATAACTACCCCATACCACCATATCATCCACACCTAAATCCACCTCTTTTTCTCTAAACTTCCTCTAAATTCTCTTCCTCCAAGTTTCAGCCATGACTCGCTACGTCAAATACAATTTCGTCGACATCCTTGATGAGGGTCAAGATCAAGGTTTTCACTCTAATCAAGAGTGAGATTGGGTCAACAAACATTTTGGTCCCACCCAAGTAATCTTTGTCAGGAGGAAAATGAAATGGGATGAACTCCCCCGAGACATCACCGCTCTATTCCAAAGATACGGGTGGTACAATTTATTCACTCCCCTCATCAACACTGTGTATGGTGAACAAGTATGCCTTTTTGTGGCAGACGTGTACACAAGAACGCCACCTCCCATTAAGCCTATGTTGATTGTACGCGCATTCCCCTCTCCCTTGCCATAATTCAACGAAAAATGTCGTCAAAAGGGGTGGGCATCCCTCAACATCACACCTACCCTATTCCCGCCCCACCCGTCTCCAAGTACGATTGTGTTTCTCGATTTGCACCCGTCCAAGAATATACCACAGATACAATCCCCGTGGGGCAATTTCCCGAGTGTGTATTCTATGAACACCTTATCACTTGAGACACCATCCTCCTAATAACAAACAATTATGCCATCCGCCTTCATTATGAAAATTTCTTATATCATATCCTCGATGAGAAAACCTAAATAATCCTTTCTCTTCTCTTTTACCAAGAGATAATTAATGTCGCCTATGACAAAAAGGGAAAGGTATATCTACCATATGAGAGGTTCATTTTGGAGCTTTGTAGCGACGTCGATGTGAAGAACGGTCATATTACTATCAGTACCTATTGGTCGCACTTCGATTGATAGGAGTGCGAGACAAATGAGGGTGCTTTAACCCCCCCTGATTTTTTAAGACGTTGAAATGATGAAGGAGGAAGAGAAGGAGCATGAGGCGGGAGATGAGCACATTGACGAGAAGGAAGGTGACTCGGATTATGAGCCCGATTTCTATGAGGGTACTTATCAATTGCCGCACTGATGACATGGAACTTAGCCTCGACAGGTTCATTCAAGAGTATAGGGAGTATAGGCGTGTGGAGAGGCATAACTACCAATGCGACATAAGTATTATGGTGCATCTCCAAGCGAAGATGTATTTCTTGCAAATGGGTTCGAATTCCCAAATTCTGAGTTATTTTTATAACCCATACGCCTGTGATCCTGACACACCCGGCTCATCCCATTGAAGCTTATGTCTTTTGGTATTATCACTTTATCGCATTGTATTTGGTGTTTCTTATTAATGGAAAAAAATTGCATTTTGTTCATTTATTCCTTTTAATTTCGTAATTTTTCTTTCTTCATTTGATTTTAGTCCATTTGCTTGAGGGCATTACAAAAGTCTAAGTTTGGAGGGGTACACATGCGTTTTTAAACTTCACAAATTTCAAAATGCCCAAAATATTTTGAAAATGTCAAAAATTCGTACAAATTATAAAATCTCAAAATATTTCAAAAAAATTGAAATTTTTTGAAAAAGTCAAAAATATTTTTCTTCAAAATAAATAAAAATTTGAATTTGAATTCTTCAAAAATATCACTAAAATTTTTGTTTGAAGTCTCAATTTATAAAAATAAAATGCGCTAAGCCGAAATTGAACGAAAATTGACGACTTAATGAATAAGTGTGTAGATTTTTAGCCTAGTGAGATTTCAAGCCTAACACTTTTTTTGAATAATTAAATAATTCTGATTGAAAAGTTAACTTAAAGTTAGTTTCGGTGTTATAAAGTAATTGATGATCTCTAAATTGTTATTTTGATTGATTACGAAAAATGAGTGAGATATTGCTTTGAAACTGAGATAAAAGTATCTATAAATTAAAATGGAACTCGAGATGCATATGGTAACATAATTAGTAATTCGAATATATGAAGTTAGGCCATCGTTTTTTATCTAAAAATATTAAGGCATTAAAAGTTGTGATTTTTTTTCTTTTGCAAGCCCATTCACTACACCAAAACTGTCGGATTGTCACGGTCATTGACTGTGAAAATTCAAACTTGTCACGGCCAATGAACGTGACAAGTCTGGGGGTGACAACTATTTTTTTCGCGGACTTGTCACGGCCAAAGACCGTGACAAGTTCATTAGACTTGTCATGGTTAAAGACCGTGATAAACACTTAAACAATTGTCACGGTCTAAGGCCGTGACAATTTTGGACAGATCCAGTAGTATATTTGTACCTGTTATAGCAAAATTGTACCTATTCAAATAGCATATATCCAAATAAAATAGAAACAATGCACCAAATTATAGCATATATAATTCCATATCCAAATAAAATAGAAATAGAATCCATATCCAAACCAAAATGTAACAAATCAAAACAATACAAATATAATCCAAGTGTCCAAATAAAATAGATACAAAAAATCAATGCAAAGAGTCATCAGTAGGTTGGAGGAGGAAGGAAGGCCACATGATATACGCATTGAGACACCCCTCAATATGTGTCACGCCGCATTGTTTCTGCAACCACAATGTGAAGTTCTCCTTTTGGGGTATCACATCCGTGACGAGCAGCTTGGCCTCGATGTCTTGAAGGATACGTCCATGAACTGACATACCCGGGAGGGTTCCTGGGTACCTCAACCCCCTCGCTATCCGCTGGACATCATATATGTCGAGTAAAAATACGCTCGACCAACTGATTATTAACATAGGCTGCTAGACGGGAGCCAAGATAGGAACCGAATCATCAAGCAGTGAATCCACGCGTTTCGGCGATGAAAGAGTGACGTCCACGTCCTCATCCTCATCAACTTCATCCTCCACCGTCTTCCCCTTACCCTTTCCCTTGTGCTTACCCAACTCACGATTTATGAAGGCGTACATATCTAGGACCATTGCCTCTAACCTTGATAGCTTCTCGTCATGCGTGTCCACCTGACGAGCCAACACGGTATTGCTCATCTCCATTCTGATGATCCAAGACTTGCCCACCCGCGAGCTCACCCCCTAGTCCTCCCCTTGCAATTAGCACCGAGCACTTGGTTGAGTGCGTCCGTCGCCAAATATGCCTTGTCGGCATCAGACTGTGACTCATGCACTTCCTTAATCTTTGCCTAAAACGACAAAAAGCACACGATTAGTTAATTAAGTAAATAAAAAAATTATAACGTAATTAACAAAAATTAAACATTTATAATTTACAATCGTGATCGCGACGCTCGGGGACACCTCCTTGGCCTTTCCCTTCTTCATCTGAATTTCCACATAGGCATCGAGCCTATGTGGCCTACCCCTAGGGCCACTCCACATCTCCTAAAATAAAATAATGCACAATTAGTAAGTAACGCAAAATAAAATAATACAGAATAACATAAAATAATAATTATAGAAAAATAAAAACTTACCATCCTGTGCTCCACCTCGGCGTAAGACGTCCGCCTGGAGTAGTGCACGTTCGTCTTTTTCGTTCAGTTTTCCCTCCCCGATCTCATTATCGATGAACTTTTTCCACTGTGCCAACGCGATCGGCTCCTTCGGCGAGACGATCTCACGCAGTCTGAGAATGGATTTCTGGGTCTTCCCAAAGTATCGAGACCGTAATTTTTTCTTCCACATCTTATGTTGTTCCCTCAACTGCTCTAGCACGGAATCGCAAAGTTGTGGGGGCAGGCCAAATTATTCCTGTCAAACAAATACAAAACAAAAAGAAAGTAAGTGTTAGTTGCTACTAAATATAAATATAAATATAAATTCAAATTCAAATTCAAATTCAAATTCAAATTCAAATTCAAATTCAAATTCAAATTCAAATTCAAATTCAAATTCAAATTCAAATTCAAATTCAAATTCAAATTGAAATATAAATTCATTACCTATAGTGCCGCCCAAATAGCCAACTTGAGCTCATGTGGCACCTCCCTCCAACTAGTGTACCTCGAGTCAATAATCGTCTTCACCAACTCTAAGGATCTAGCCAATATTCCCATCTTGTTCTCGACAGCCAATCCCAATTTTCCCCATTTTAGGAGCCTAGGGGCCAAGGAGCCCTCATCGCATATGCTGCCGCCAAGCCTTGAAGAAGACATTTTCTGTAAAAATTGTTGCTATTAATACAAATCCAAATGGATTAGAAGAATACAAAGCACTAACCATATTATAACAAAACATTGGCAACTTTGAATTAATGCGCTAAACTAATCAATTACAAATGAATTAAAAGCATTAAACTGATGTCTGATAATAATAAAACACTACAATAATACACCCACTGGACATGGACTTTGAATTAATGCTTATTAAATCTAAATATTACATGTAGTAAACTGATCACGTACAAATGAATTAATATCATTGAACTAATGTCCGATAATTGGAATACTTATTACAAATCTAAAAAATTATTTCAAATTCGGGTTATTAGAAAAATTGGATTGATATTCGATAGGAGCAGCCAAGTCATCCACACTATTGTTTAGAAGCTTTGGCACATGTAGGAAGATTGACCACGGATCGTTGTTGATATACTTCGAGTAAAACACTTGCTTGACCTTTTGAAATGCATAAACAAACGGCTAATCGCTCACGTGTTCGTTGCTCTTCAACTTGGACAAGTCAACCATGATCAACTTGGTGCCATGATCAACTTTACAAGCATTTTTATCCTCAACTCCTACCCAATCACAGTAAAATACAACCTCTTTAAAGCTTACATAGTCTAATTCAAATATATTTCGAATTACCCCATAGTAAGTCATTTCAACTTCAATGAGGTTTTTATCTTTTGCGCTCGCTCGAAAGAAAGTAAGATCCTTGTATGAAATACCCAAGTTCTATACATTTGTACTTTCCTCGTACACCCTTGCACCGAATACGTAACCGTTCAATCAATACTTTTTGTACTCTTGTGCCATGAACAAGGGTCCAGTGGCTAGACGAGCAAGCCTTGATGTCGCGTCACCCGTATTTAAGAGCTAAGAATATAGATAAATTAATTTGGTTAGTTGTAAATTTTTATTGTAATGTAACATTATATGACAACCATTTTCAATATAATTACCGCGTGTGACAATCACAACCTAAATTCGCTTGTGCCATTGTTTTTCGTCTTTTATTGTTCTTACAAGCTTCATATTTTCTGCATAAAATTAATGTGACGAACGTATTAAAAAATTAATTATGTCTAAAATAATGTAAAACTTAAAATAATTTGAACTTAATTTTTCCATTCTTCGACATCTTCATGTGGGTCAAATATATAACGAGCTACTTGTTCAAGTTGCAAACTCGTTAATTTCACTCATTTTCCCATCACATGTGTAAGGACATAAATTTTCAATTGCGTCCTTGTATTGTTTTGACTTAATTCCGTGAACTTGTAATATGTTATAGGGAGAATTTTATTTTGTCACGATCCCACTCGGTCTATAATGTATTGAAGAAAATTGAAGACGTTGTGGCAAAGCTTCAAAGAATTAAATCATGCCGATGTTTAATTGGTGCAAGTTTAATCGTCTTCAAAGTAAATTGCATTCCAAGATCACTCAGGTATGAATGCGTATAATTAATGGTGCTCGAAATTATTTTTATAAAAGATAAGGATGTATTTTTGAAAAGAAAAATATTTTAAAATGTTTTTAAAAGTGTTTAAAGTGTTTACACTACGTTTTAATTCTGATAAGCTCAAAAAAGGAGTTTGATTTTACTGGGTCTCTATGAAGAAACTTTTTATTTGAAAAGTCAAAAAGTCAAACTTCTCGTTCAAACGATATTAGATCTCGCGCGAACGAGATGTCTAAGTTGCTCGAACGAGAGCCATAAGTCGTTCGAATGACATGTTTTTCGAGACGGTGCTAAATTGTTATTTAAAGTGTGTTTCTATCAGAGTTTCGTAGGTGTGCATTCTGGAAAACAATATACGAACCAGAAACTTGTTTGCACATGTTTTTCTAAGGTTTAAAAAGCATAAACACATCCTTAGAGTTCGCAAAGATCCGAGTTATCATTCTTATATGCTTATGTGATCTTGAGGCACCGAAGAAGTTTGTTCTACTCATTTAACATCAAAGGGTTTTGCGGTGAAGAAAAGAGAAGGACTTCTTATTCAACATCGTAGACGAATCAAAGCCATTCGGTGGACACCGAGACATACGTGGACGCGTGTGTTATGGACAGGTATTGTGAAAGACGAAATTTTTGTGTGGGCACTATTTAAGAACGGTTGAAGATCAGAAGGAGCGTCAAGACCCGTGGGGATCGAGTCTTAGTGTAAGGCTAATCTGTCTTTGTAAAACCATTGTTCATAGTGATTGTCTGGCTTGGGTCGTCAGAGGTTGTTTTCCCATTTTGCGTTTTTTCCTCGTACATCCGGCGTTGTGAGTATTCTTTACTTTATTTTACTTGCTTTAATCACTAGATGCATGTTTAGGATTAATCAAGATAAAATTAGTTTAAAGTAAGAATTGGGTGTTCACAACTTGGTTTGGTGAAAAATTAAAAGTTGTTTAATTTTTGGGAGATAATTGAGTTTTTGGTAAAACACACACAAAAAGGGTCCTACAAATTGGTATCAGAGCGGGTTATGCTAATTTATCGCGTAATCCTGATTTTTGTTTGTCTGATACATTTTGACTACTCACGTCTACAAATTGGTATCAGAGCTAGAAAACATAATTTATTTGTTTTGTGATCCCGTGTGTTTGTTTATCTCTCCTGTGTTTATTTTCTCTCGATGGATTCTCTAAGCTTTGACGATTTATATCGTTTGAATTTAAAGTTTGTAAAACGTATTGAAGTTTTGGAGAAAGAAAATTATGGTTTCAAAAATAGGATTGAATATTTGCAAAATTTTCAAATTTAAAGAGATATTTGTCGTTAGCACTTTAGTTCCTTGTTTAAAGATTTTAATATATTAAAATTTGGCAAAAAGGAGAGTGATGATAGTGTCCTCGTTTTAGAAAAAGAGTTAGATGATTTAAAAAATTCTAAAGTTTGTGCCATTGAGGAAAATAATTCGAATAATGATTTTGTGGCACGAGAAAAGACGTTTAGGGATAAGTTTGCTCGTATTGAGGGGGAGAGAGATAACCTTCTAGGGGTGATTAAAAATTTAAAGAAGGAGTGTCGAAAGTTTGAGGAGTCTAATCGTTTGCTTGAGTCGAAAGTGTTGAAGTTAAAAAATGATTTAAATGATTCGAGTAGTGATGGTAGCGGCTTAACTTGTTCTAGTGGTTCGATTGTAAAAGCCAAAACCATAGTTTGTTTTAGAGCATCAACCACATCCGAGGGTATTAGAAAAGGTCAACCAAAAGGTATCGTTCCTCGTCGTGTTTTCACATGTTCGCATTGTGGTAGGAAAGGTCACCTTAGGAGTTTTTGTTTTAATCTTAAAAAAAAAACTAGGAAGATTAAACGTAGTGTCCCATTGGTTCCCAAATCCCGTTTTGTTAGGTATACACCTGTTTGGATTAGGAAATCCGTTATAGAGATGCTAAATGCTTTGTTGGTTGATTCTCACATGCATGCACATAATTCATCTCTTGCTATTTCTTATGGTTAGTATCTTGCATGTTTTGTCATACGCTAGCCCTTGCATCTTGTTTATAATTTGCTAGTGTTATGACATGTTTATCTTTTTGTATATTATTTTTCACTTGTTTGAGTCTTATTTGAAAAATACAAAAAGATTTTTTTTTTTGAGAAAATATTTTTAAAAGCCAAAAAGATTTTAGGTTTTTGTTTTTGATTTTACATGTTTGATGTGGCATATTGGTGTGCTTAGACCCCCCCCCCCCCCCCCCCATCGTTTCATTATCCATGTGGCTAGGACATTTGGTCATTATTATCGATGCTTAGAATGATCTTAACCATTATTTATATGGGGTTGTTTCGAAGTTGATATGCATTTTGATTCGACTTTGTATATATGCCAACATTGCACGCATGCACAAGTTTATATGAATGTTTGACTTCTCTTGCATATTTGAATTTGGTGTGGCGTTCTTATCTCAATCTTGTCACCTATGCGTAAGTAGACTTAAGGAGAAGTGTGCATGTAAGAACCGTTTACTGTGAAGATTTAAATTGGTAAAAATGATGAGTGATTCACGGGAAAGGGCTGTGAGAGTTCAAAATTAACTCGTCGTGAAAGCCACCATTTAAAAGAGCCCAAAAGAAAATGCAATATGCTAAGAAAAGGTCCAAATTTGTTTAGTTCATTCCAAAGAATATATGAAATTATCGAGGGATCTTGGATGAATTAAAATCTTTTAACGGGTTTGCACAACTAATCCTAATGTTGAAACATTGTAATTTGATGCTATTATTTGTAGAATCGTCAAAATTCTGGATTTGTGTGCATGTAGTATGTTTAGATCATTAATGTAACAACCCGCGTAATTTTGTGGTATTTTCAAAATATAGAGGAAAATAAAGTTTTTGGTAAAATTATTTTTATTACTCAAATATGATGGATTTTATTTTTAAAGATGAGTATTTCAAACGGTTTCGGAATTGGAATTAAAATGGAGTTTTAATTGAATTTTTATTATATAGAAGAGTCCTCAAAACGTAAAACTCTCTAAGAGTCCTCAAAACATAAAACTCTATAGAAAAAAAATATTTAAAAATATTGAACGGTCCGATCGAGCTGAATTTTTTTCTGTAGCTTCTTCTCGTCTTAAGCTAATTCTCTATAAAATTTTATCCAATTCCAACGGTCCGATCGTCCGAGATAAATTTTTTAGTATTTGTGTCTGATTAGAACTCTTTTCTTAATTAAACTCTTAATCCTTTATATATCAACAAATTCGTGGCTTGGCTTTTCAAATCAATTTTTCTCAAACTTTTCAACCAGAAGACCTCTCCAAAATTACTTTCTTTCATATACAAACCATAACCCCAAACTTATTCAAGATTTCAACCTTAGATTAGAAGGCTTATTTGGTGTTTTCTGGGGTTTGGGCTAGAACGAGATTTTATTATTTTTGCAAGAAGAACGTGATGGTGTGAATAGATTTTGAGGATAAAATTATGTGATGATTCATGTTGGTTCTTTTTGGTGGTTTAAGATATGGGGTTTTACACAATATGCTCCTAAATCTCGCGAGTGTTTATTCCGTTGAATTCTTCTTAATTGAACTCATATTTTGAATTGTTAAATTTATTGAAATCTGGAAAAATAATTGTTGGAATTATTTTGATTCATGTGGTATTATTCATGTTGTTGTTGAGCACGTTGTCATGAGATTTTAATATGGCACGGACGTTGGGCACCCGCCAAAATTCCTGCTTCCAAGGGCTATAACTTGATAAAGCATATGCGGATGGGGTGAGGCCTGGTGACCCGGTTAATGTGTTGTTGAGAAATTTATTGATAAAATGCTATTGAGATTTGCATTTGATTTGAATATTTATATTCGTATTGTGACGTTTTATTCATCGTAACATATTTGTTGAGCATCTTTCCTGTCGTATTGTGTACTTCCCCATCTTTTCTTTTAGTGGCAGGTTAGCGCGGATTTTGGGGCGCTATGGAGATTGATTTTTAGCGAGGATTCTTTTGGGAAGATTTTCAATACAAGAGAGAAGACTTGTATTTATTTATTTTGATGTATAGAGCATAGGAGATTCATTTTAGTATCGAGACAGATAGTTTTTTTAATTCGAGAGACTTGTTGTTTTAATTGAACAGATTTGAGATTGAAAGAGTTGGCGCTTGCGTTCAATTAAGAAATAATATAATAACTGCCATTTTTAACCCAAATTAACCCTAAGCATGCAACTAGGTGTGATTGAAACAATATGAAATCATGCACAAGATATTGAACACACAAAGTTAAGGAAAAATCCCCCACAGGGGCAAAACCATTTGTATATTCACTATAATTTGTAAAAGACGGTTTACAATCGGATTACAATGAAATACAGGTTGACTAAGAATTACCCTCGGGTATCGGATTCTGTAGTCGCGGCTGGAAGAAACCCTTTCCAATAGGGCTGGCGGCTGGAACTATCCCTGTCCAGTAGGGCTGCAATGAAGCGGTCCACTTCACAAAGGGTTGAACATCAATGGTGTTCTTGGGTTACCAAAAGTGACTCACAAATGTATGGAATTTGTGTGAATCAAGGGTATGAATCAATGGACTCAAATACCATGAAGACTTAAGAGTTATGGAACTCAGAAAATCGTGTATAAGTCTTAAGAAAACCAACTCCCCGATCGTGGTATAAATAAGAATTCATTTGCCCTAAAAATCTGCACACGATCTGTTCGTGGTTATCCAGGGCGGACCGGTCCGGGCCTTAGGCGGATCGGTCCGATGGCGGACCGGTTCTTTTATTTTGAGGCTGATTCAGTTCGCATTCGGTCCGGGGCTTACTGGTCTTCTAAGAACAAGGCGGATCGGTCCGGGTCTCAGCGGATCGGTCCGGGGCGGATAGGTTCGTTTTAATTTCAGGCGGATCGGTCCGGCTGACTGGATTTCTGAATTCTTCCTTTCTTTTGATCTTCGGATTCCGTTGATGATGAATGGACTTTGAATCTTTGCAATGGTGTTACGGCTAATGACATATACAAGTATGTTGGACAAAAATGTCCTTACAAATATCCCCCTATGTCTATGCCGGAACAAACATAAAAAATCTGAATTATCAAGTATGAACAATGCCTATACAAATCTACCCTTCCATGAACCCAAAACTGAAAGAGGTACAAATGACTAAGGCTGCATCGTTTGTTCTTCGAATCTTCAGAAATCTCACCGCTTTTCTCATCAGGGTGTGCATCATGGGATTATCAAGGATGTACCTACACACATGAGACAAAGCAAATACCAAGTGACGTATCGAGTTTGAAATGAGATAAACATAAGCATATATATCCATTTAAGATGATATTCTCAGAATTTCAAAACTAAACTCCCCCATAATCAGATAATTCATTCTCCCCCTTTTTATGATGTCCCCAAATAGACAAATGAGAGAAATAAATCAAGCAATCAAGTACCGGGGTGACACAAGGCATAAAATCACACCATGAATGAACATAAAACAACCAAGTCGGTGATAGCGTAAAAGAATGGGTGTGATCAAAATTCGATAGGAAGATCAAAGCATACAAAAATGACATATGTGCACGATGAATATTGGATATTCCTAACGAATGAACTCAAATGCTTCCTTTGGTGTAAAAGATTGGAAATATAAGACATTGACTATATCAAATCTACAAATCAAAGCTCAAAGTGATTTCTACACCAATAGCGTCCAAAATGTTTTTCATGCTTTTTCAGGACTTTCAAGGAAGTGCAAACCCGTTTTGTCAATCTCCAACCAAACTCCCTCAGATTTATATTTTGAATAGAGGTATACTAAATTCTCAAACTTTGGAGAATTGATGGTGAAAACCTAAATGGCCCATATATGGCATGTATTGCTTTTTATTGCCTTTTCAATTGTTTCGGGCTCTTTTAACCTCTTAGGACCTCGGATATTACAATTCCTCCATTTTTTAGGTCCTTTTTAACGGTGGCTTTTGCGCAAAGGATAAAAATCAACTTTCGCAACCCCTCCCCGTTATGCAAATTATCACCCAGTCTCACCAAAACGGTTTTTACATGCAATCCAATCTTGTCAAGTTTTATCGCATTTTATACATTGTATAGACAGGATTGAGATGGAAACACTCAAGCCAACATGAGATTGACAAGCGCAACAATCAAATATAGCCGTGCATGTGTGCAATAAAGGATATAGGAGTCAAGCATGTAGGAAATATCACTAATTACATCTCAAGGACTTCAATCAATGTTAAGCACATGGATGAAATGATGTAGCCTCTCAAATCTCTATCAAACAGTCACATGGATATATGGAATGAAGTTGTGACTTGGCTATCTTAAATGCTCATCCATAAAAGGCAAATCTCTTTTTGAATTAGTCAAAAATTTTATCAAAATAAAATCTTTTTGAGTTTTTCTAAAAAAATTCTAAAAAGAGAATCTTTTTGTATTTTTTTTTTAAGGAATAATAAAAAATACATAAAAGCTGTACAACAAATCTACGGTACATATAAAATAGACTAGCAATAGGAAGCATATGATATGAACATGAAGAAGCATCCTATTCTAGACATAGACCAAACCCTCAGTCAACTGTGCAAATCCCCAAAGACTTCCTAAGACTCTCAAATCTAAGGGCATCTAAAGGTTTCGTGAAAATATCGGCTAACTGACGGTCGGTAGGAACAAAACTCAGGGTTACGACCTTCTCCTCAACTAACTGACGTATAAAGTGCTCGCGTAACCTGATGTGCTTTGTGCGCGAATGTTGGACAGGATTGCGGGATATGTGTATCGCGCTCGTGTTATCACAGGAAATGGTCATGGTGTCCTGTGAAATCCCATAATCCTCCAACATTTGCTTCATCCACATGAGTTGCGTGCAACAACTCCCGGCGGCGATGTACTCTGCCTCCGCAGTGGACAAAGAGATGGAGTTTTGCTTCTTGCTCAACCAAGAGACAAGAGCAGAACCAAAGTAGAAACATCCACCAGAAGTGCTCCTACAACCATCTACGTCCCCTGCCCAATCGGCATCCGAATAGGCGGACAAACGGTCATCGGTATCAAAGGAATACCAAATACCGTATAAGAGAGTCCCACTCACGTATTTGACAATACGTTTTAGAGCGAGTAAGTGTGACTCTTTAGGAGACGTCTGATAACGCGCACAGACTCCAACACTAAAGGCAATATCGGGACGACTAGCAGTCAAGTAAAGAAGACTGCCTATCATACTCCGATGCAAGGTTTGTTCTACGTCCTTGCCTGAAGTGTCCTTACTAAGCTTGGTAGTGGTACTCATAGGTGTACGAGCATGCTTAGCGGAGTCTAAACCAAATTTCTTCACTAGGTCTCTAGCATACTTGGATTGGGAGATGAACATCCCATCCTCTAGCTGACGAACCTGGAGACCAAGGAAGAATGTAAGCTCACCTACCATGTTCATCTCAAACTCACTTTTCATCTCCTCCTCAAAGTGGTGAGCATGCTGGGAGCATGTGGATCCAAAGACTATGTCGTCCACATAGACTTGGGTAACCAAGATAGCACCGTCATCTCTCCTGACGAACAACGTCATATCTACTCCCCCTCTCTTGAAGCCACGAGCTAAGAGATAGGAAGTAAGCCTCTCGTACCAAGCACGGGGTGCTTGCTTCAAACCATACAAGGCTTTTCTCAGATAGTAGACGTGCTCAGGGTGCTGAGGGTCTTCAAACCCTTTTGGTTGTTCCACATAAACCTCCTCCTGTAGAATGCCATTCAGAAAGGCACTCTTGACATCCATCTGATATAACTTGAAGTGCAGATGACATGCGATGGCGAGTAGTAAACGGACGGACTCAAGCCTTGCAACAGGAGCAAATGTCTCCCCAAAGTCTACACCCTCTATCTGTGTGTAGCCTTGAGCGACCAACCTAGCCTTATTTCTGATTATGGTACCATTTTCATCCATTTTATTCTTGAAAATCCACCGGGTACCAATAACATTAGTATCACTAGGTCGGGGGACAAGTTCCCAGACATTGTTCTTCTTAAACTGAAGCAACTCATCCTGCATAGCAGATATCCAGTGTTCATCTTTGAGTGCTTCTTTGTGATTCTTGGGCTCGACTTTGGACGTGTAGCAATGATGACTAACAACGTTCTCTAGTTGACCGCGAGTCTTGACCCCTAGAGTGGGATCGCCAACAATGGCTGAAGGATCATGACTCTTGCGAACCCAAGAAGGTGTGTCCCCTAACACAGGATTAGGGTCCACAGAGTGTGAGATAGGAACAGGTAAATCACAGTCAGAATAATCCTCATTCTCACACTGAAGATTAGGATCAATAACCGTTGAAGGTTCGTCATCTTGCACGGTGACGTTTATTGATTCCATAATCTTAGAGCTCTTCAGGTTAAAAACCCGGTACGCTCTACTGTTCGATGAATATCCTAGAAATATTCCCTCGTCGCTCCGGGAGTCGAACTTTCCTAATTGCTCTCTATTCCGTAGGATGTAGCATTTACTCCCAAAAACACAGAAATATGCTAGGTTGGGCTTCTTGCCAGTCCACAAATCATAAGGAGTGTGAAGTGTGTGTGGACGCAGATACACCCTATTCACCGTATGGCATGCAGTAGACACTGCCTCTGCCCAAAATCTCCTAGAAACTTTACGACCTAGAAGCATAGATCTAGCCATCTCTTGGATCATTCTATTCTTTCTCTCAACAATCCCATTTTGCTGAGGAGTTCTCACAGCAGAAAACTCATGTTTGATCCCAAGGCTATCACAGTACAGATCCACTTTTGCTTCCTTAAATTCAGTGCCGTTGTCACTACGTATTCTGTTAATAGTGACTCCGTGTTGATTTTGCAGGACACGGCACTTGGTCGTTAGGAATTCTACAGCATCGGGTTTCTCTCTCAGAAAACCTACAATGGAGTACCTGGAGAAATCGTCCACCATCACGAGAATGTATCTCTTACCACCTAGACTCTCCGTGCGAGTAGGACCCATAAGATCCATGTGAATCTACTCAAGAACACGGGAAGTGGTAATGGAATTCAACTTCCTATGAGGGCTACGGATTTGTTTTCCCAACTGACAGGGTCCAAAAATCATGGAAGTTGACTTTCCAAGTGATGGTAAGCCACGTACTAGGTCCTTTTTGACTAAACGAGATAAGTCTCTAACGTTCACATGACCTAGACGTTGATGCCACATATCCATAGGAGTGATCGTGGCGCTGTTGCAGACAAGTGAGGATTTGGGCTCAGTCCCATAACAGTTATCTTCTGTCCTCACCCCTTGCACTAAAAGTTTACCGGCTTGATTATAGACCTTACAAGCTTTCCGGTCAAACTTCACTGCAAAGTCATCGTCGCACAGCTGGCTGATGCTAAGAAGGTTTGCTTTCAAATCTTTGACGTACAGCACGTTCTCTAGCTTTGGAAATCCTGGTAACTCTACTGTACCTCGTCCAACTATGCTAGATTTGCTACCATCTCCAAAGGTGACTCTCCCATCATTATAATCCTCAAGATGGGTAAAATATGAGGCATCACCTGTCATGTGTCTGGAGCATCCACTATCAAAATACCACTGTGAGGTATTATGTGCTTTGAGAGCAACATGGACAACAAGGGCCTTTTTCTCTTTCTTAGGAACCCAAGAGTAGGTACCTTTTTGTATTCCCTTGTTGTTGTTGGTTTTAGCCGGAATGCGGGGTGCATTCATTGATGGTAAGGTCATCCGTCGGAATTCCTCCATCAAACTCTGTGATGTGGCGGCTAGAAAATCAACACGCTCTCTCAGACTGGCAAACTCATCAGTCTGATGTGGTGGAGCAAACGTACGTCGTGTCCGACCCAACTTATAGCAATTATCCCTAAGGTGTCCATTTCTTTTGCAATGGGAGCAAAAGAGCACAGTATTAGGAGGACCTTGGTTTGCTTTTCTTGGTCGAACTCTCCTTCTTGGTTTTTTATGACGGCCGTAAGGAGTCGTAGTAAACTCAGGAATTGGTCCGGGTGCAATTTGGGACATGGAGGCACCATCAAAACCTATTCCTTGCCTGTCACCAAAACCTAAAGCGGGACCGAGGAGCATCTTTCCCATCTTTTCAGATCTGTCCTCGATTTGAACCTTGACTTTCCTAGCTCTTTCAAGGTCATGAGTAAGCTGGGAAACAAGGGCTTCAAGTTTCTTCCGAGTCTCCAGGGAGGAATGGAGCTCACTCGTAAGACTATCCACTTGTTTAGTCAAGTCCGCTTTCTCTTTCTCAAAACTGCTCTCTCTCTCTTTAAGCAAATTCTCTTTACTAGCCCAGGCAGACTCTCTCTCTCTCATGGCGGTGCAAGTGGAGGACTCTCTCTCTCTCGTTTCTCCTATCTCCTCTTCTAACGCGGTGATCCTAAGCACTAGGGCTTTGTTACGCTTTTTAGTTTTGAAAGACTCATTATATAACTTGGCGTAGGCGCGTTGAAGGTTACTCTCGTCCTCACTACCTTCCTCCTCTCCCTCACTCTCTTCGCTCTCGCTGTCGAGGTGTCCCTGTGAAGTAGCATCCTCATCGTCGTGAGATGCACTAGGAGTACTCACATGACTAGCCATGAACGCGGTGAAATTACGCTCATGCGGTGACTCATCTCCCGAGTCCACCGACACGACCTCACTGTCGTCACTAAGGGTAGCATTTAGGACAGCTTTACCCTTTTCCCTATTCAGACGAGTGGCACACTCAAATGCTCTGTGTCCCTTACCGTCGCACTCAAAACACCTCTCACTGTCTTTAGGAGGTTCTTTGAAATCTTTCTTTTCAAACTTATTTTTCTGAAAATTCTTTTTATCTTTGAAATTCCCATTTTTCTTAAATTTCAGAATTTTCTTGAAGTTTTTAGCAAATAATGCCAAATCATCTAGGTCAAACTCACATTCAGAATCATAATTTTCTATCTTTCTAGATGACTCGACTCTCTTTCTTGCTGACCCCTCACTTTTTCTCTCTTGGGCTTTAAGGGCAATTCCCTTATCTTTTGGCTTGGCAGATTTAGGAAACATGTCTATTTCATAAGTTTGTAAATCTCCTACCAGTTCTTCCAATTTTAGAGTATTTAAATTACCCAAGGAATTTAGCACAGTGACTTTAGGTATAAAACGCTTAGGAAGGGAACGAAGAATCTTTTTAACAACTCTAGCATTTGGAATATGCTCACCAAGATTATAGCTAGTATTAACAATGTCAGAAAGCCTAGCATAAAATTCATCAAAACATTCATGTTCATGCATGGTGATGGTTTCAAATTGAGTTGTTAAATTTTGCAATTTTGACTCTTTAACAGCATTTGTTCCTTCATGGGTAAGTTGCAAGACATCCCATGCTTCTTTTGACGTGGTACACGTCATTATGCGTTTGAACTCATCAGGTGTGACAGACCCAGAGATAGCACTTAGACCCTTAGAATTAAAAGATGACCATTTAAATTCATCATCAGTCCAAGAAATGTCAGGTTTCAAGTTGGTCACATTATCAACAGTCACAGTGGGAGGAGTCCATCCTCGTTCAACCAAAATCCAGACACGTTCATCAATGGCTTTTAAAGCCGACCTCATACGGGCTTTCCAATAAGCATAATTTGACCCGTCAAAAATAGGCATTTTATAATATGACTTCTCCATATGAACACGCTCTTTTCAAAAATCAATTTATTTCAAAAATTGATATCTTTTAGAAAAATTTTGCGAAAAATAGGAATACGCGATAGATTAGCGTAACCTGCTCTGATACCAATTTGAAAGAGTTGGCGCTTGCGTTCAATTAAGAAATAATATAATAACTGCCATTTTTAACCCAAATTAACCCTAAGCATGCAACTAGGTGTGATTGAAACAATATGAAATCATGCACAAGATATTCAACACACAAAGTTAAGGAAAAATCCCCCACAGGGGCAAAACCATTTGTATATTCACTATAATTTGTAAAAGAAGGTTTACAATCGGATTACAATGAAATACAGGTTGACTAAGAATTACCCTCGGGTATCGGATTTTGTAGTCGCGGCTGGAAGAAACCCTTTCCAGTAGGGCTGGCGACTGGAACTATCCCTGTCCAGTAGGGCTGCAATGAAGCGGTCCACTTCACAAAGGGTTGAACATCAATGGTGTTCTTGGGTTACCAAAAGTGACTTACAAATGTATGGAATTTGTGTGAATCAAGGGTATGAATCAATGGACTCAAATATCATGAAGACTTAAGAGTTATGGAACTCAGAAAATCGTGTATAAGTCTTAAGAAAACCAACTCCCCGATCGTGGTATAAATAAGAATTCATTTGCCCTAAAAATCTGCACATGATCTGTTCGTGGTTATCCAGGGCGGATCGGTCCGGGCCTTAGGCGGATCGGTCTGATGGCGGACCGGTTCTTTTATTTTGAGGCTAATTCGGTTCGCATTCGGTCCGGGGCTTACTGGTCTTCTAAGAACAAGGCGGATCGGTCTAGGTCTCAGCGGATCGGTCCGGGTCGAATCGGTTCGTTTTAATTTCAGGCGGACCGGTCCGACTGACTGGATTTCTGAATTCTTCCTTTCTTTTGATCTTCAAATTCCGTTGATGATGAATGGACTTTGAATCTTTGCAACGGTGTTACGGCTAATGACATATAAAAGTATGTTGGACAAAAATGTCCTTACAGAGATTAGTGGTTTCTTTTTGTTGTGAGATTTTTAGATGCTCTATACCTTGTTCTTTGTGGATTTGAATTAGTTTTATCGATCAGTAGCGCTCCGCTCGCTCTCCCCGGGCGGGCGGGGTGTTACAGAATGGTATCAGAGCATCTAATTCCCCCAATAAAACAAGAGAAACAAGATCACACTTTTATTGTCATATGGCTATAATAAAGTTTGATGATTTATCGCTATCAATTAGAGCTTCTTGATCATTTCGATGTGTTGGAATTGTGACTCATTTGTTTTAGTTTCATGCCTATTCATTCCATATCCATGTTTGATCACATCGGTACTATGTTTGCATGTAACTCACATTTTTAGTTTTTATGAGTTTTTGCATTTTGTGTTAAAAGCCCACTGTTTTGCTTCTGTCTTCCTGGAATTTTTTTGTGGAAATTTTTTTTCTGGGCAATATTATATCATATTTCTGGGAATCTGGGAAATTCTGACAAGTCGCGCGAAGTCGTTCAAATGACTTACCCATCTCGCGCGAACGACAGTTGTACTTCGTTCGAGCAACATCCTCAACTCGTTTGAGCGATGTCCCTGGCTCGTTCGAACGACAGGCTAATTTGTTGACTTCTGATAGGTTTGCAGTCCTCTGGGTTAATTTGGTATATTTTTGGTACTGCTGGAAGTATTTCTGGACTGACTGGTTTATATGCTTTATTGGTTCTAAATTTATTTTTGCATATGAGTCCATTTATCACCCCTAATTAGATTGTTATACTCTTTGTGTGATTCATTGGTTTACTAGCAATGAATTTATCATTATATGATCATATTTAGTTGGTTGTTTCATGATTATCTAGCGATTTTACATTGATTCAAAATTGGTTTATATTCTCATGCTAGATATTTCAAAATTGGTTTATCTTTTCACCGGATTGTCTATTCGAGACAAAAAGGGGGAGAGATGTATGTGATGTAGGGGAGATTTGTTGAGCGCTTTTATTGATATCTGGATTTATATATTGTTTGATTATATTTCTTCCCAATTGGTATCAAATAATTGCTCACATGTTTCAAATGGTTTGTTCTTATTAGAAATATAAATTGGTATCATTTGTTCCTCCATACTTCACTGGGTATTTGTTTGTCTGTTTCATGTGTGTAGGTATGCTTCAGCAATTCGAGATTTCAAATCTACATCACGTTCAGACAGTTTATTCTCGTCGGTGCTACATATTCTATTCTGTGTTCTGTATTTTTAATTTTAGGTTTATGGGATGGGATTTAGGCGTCATACGGCTTGACGGTCCGGTTAGGCATTTCACTGGTTTAGTTTTATCCCGGAATAGTCAAAGGGGGAGATTTGTAAGGACATAAATTTCCAATTAAGTCCCTGTATAGTTTTGACTTAATTCCATGAACAAAATTGTGTTTGTAATATGTCATAGGGAGAATTTTATTTTGTCACGATCCCACTTGGTCTATGACGTATTGAAGAAAATTGAAGACGTTGCAGCAAAGATTCAAAGAATTAAATCATGACGATGTTTAATTGGTGTAAGTTTAATCGTCTTCAAAGTAAATTGCATTCTGAGATCACTCAGGTATGAATGCATATAATTAATGGTGCTCGGAATTATTTTTATAAAAGATAAGGATGTATTTTTGTAAAGAAAAATATTTTTAAATATTTTTAAAAGTGTTTACACTATGTTTTAATTCTGATAAGCTCGAAAAAGGAGTTTGACTTTACTGGGTCTCTTTGAAGAAACGTTTTAATTGAAAAGTAAAAAAGGCACACTTTTCGCTCGAACGAGATATCTAAGTCGCTCGAACGAAAGCGTTAAGTCGTTCGAACGACACATTTTTCGAGGCGGCGCTAAATTGTTATTTAAAGCGTGTTTCAATCAGAGTTTCGTAGGTGTGCATTCTGGAAAACAATATACGAACCAGAAACTTGTTTGCACATGTTTTTCTAAGGTTTAAAAAGCATAAACACATCCTTAGAGTTTGCAAAGATCCGAGTTATCATTCTTATATGCTTATGTGATCTTGAGGCACCAAAGAAGTTTGTTCTACTCATTTAACATCAAAGGGTTTTGCGGTGAAGAAAAGAGAAGGACTTCTTATTCGACATCGTAGACGAATCAAAGCCATTCGGTGGACACCGAAACATACGTGGACGCGTGTGTTATGGACAGGTATTGTGAAAGACGGAATTTCTGTGTGGGCACTATTTAAGAACGGTTGAAGATCAGAAGGAGCGTCAAGACCCGTGGGTACCGAGTCTTAGTGTAAGGCTAATCTGTCGTTGTAAAACCATTGTTCATAGTGATTGTCTGGCTTGGGCCGTCCGAGGTTGTTTTCCCATTTTGGGTTTTTTCCTCGTACATCCGGCGTTGTGAGTATTCTTTACTTTATTTTACTTGCTTTAATCACTAGATGCATTTTTAGGATTAATCAAGATAAAATTAGTTTAAAGTAAGAATTGGGTGTTCACAACTTGGTTTGGTGCAAAATTAAAAGTTGTTTAATTTTTGGGAGATAATTGAGTTTTTGGTAAAACACACACAAAAAGGGTCCTACAACATGACCACCCTCATCGACGAACTCATCAACATTGGTCCAGTCAGGCATATATTCTCGAGTATAAATTGATGAGTTCCCGGTTATGAATTCCTCTATAATTTATCCTTCAATGTATCGCGTATTCTTGACGTAATCTTTGAAAACTTTCATCAATCTTTCAAACAGATACATCCACCGATATCTAACTGGACCGCAAAGAAGTGCCTCGTTGCATAGGTGTACCAACAAGTGAACACTTATGTCAAAGAATGATGGGGGAAAGTACTTCTCCAACACACAAATCGCTTCGGTAATCTCCAATTTTACATCCACTATGTGATCCCAAACCTTTCAAACCGTTCTTCATAACAGGATAGTTATTTAGAAGCATATTCTCCTTGGGTAGCAAGCCCTTCACCCAATTCAGAATTCCTGTCACGCTATTACCAGACAAACCGTATTGGATCTTTAAACTATGAAAACTAACCATGGCATGTAAAGTTATTTGATCTTTCTCACAGCCAAAGTATAACGGTTGGGTCGCCTTAAATTTTAAACTTTGGTAGTCATCATCAAGGTTTATCTTGATATCTTCATGAGAACTTGAACCTTGTACATCATTAGTGACCACATTCTCTTCCACTTCATGAACTCCGTACGCATCATCAACTAAATTCTCTAACCTAGTACGATCTACGTCGTCCCCTTGTACATCTATCCTACTTGTTGAAGGTTGTTATGAAGGTTGCTCAGGGATAAAAGAAACTTTTGATTCCTCGTGAAAACTCCAAAATAGATAACAATCTTGCATACCCCATCTTAACAAATGTAGTTCAATTATTTCCCACTCAAACACCTTACCATTCTCACACCTAGCACACGGACATGAAAACTCTTCATCATTATGGCATCTCTTTGGGTATACCACAAATTCATTAGCACCTCTGCGGAACACATCCCCTAATCCATTTGTCTCACCCATCCACTCTTTGTATTTAGGATATCACATCACAACTACTCCAAACAATCACCTATTATAGGTAAGAAGCATATATTCATTGATTAGTATAAACAAAAGTGTGAACATTTAATTCCCATTAGTATAAACAATCACCTATTACTTGTTGTATAAAATTTATAATATGTTTAATTTAATTATGTCTTATTTATATTCGATTTTTAAATTTTAAATTCAAATTCAATATATAATATTAATTCCTATTTCCTCAATCTCCTCTAAAGAGTGAGTGTCATATCCCATTCAAGACCGCATATTTCTGTAATATACTTAACAGCTCAAGCACATTGTTCCAATTTGAGGAAAATTCGGCAGCATATCCCCATAGTTCTCCAAGTACACGACGTAGATTCTCAAGTGTGAGTGTTATTTCAATTGATAATTGAAATAACACTTAACATCGCATCATCTAGTATGTACCCATAGAACATTAAGATACGACTGCAGAAATTCCTCCAAAAGTAACAAGTTTAAGCAACTAAGAATATTATTATACGGAAACTATGCAGTACTAAAATGTCCAAACGGGACAATTCGAGAGATCTCATTACAGGGGTAATGACTCTCGAACGGGTCTAAGGGCTATTAAATGCGTACGCATAGAAATTAGAAGGCTAGTATTTGTGCGCACTATGTGTAATTTCAAGTATGTTTCATTTAATTATCATAAGTCCGTGGTCGTGTCACTCCCGAATGGGTCATGACATAAAGTAATTTTAGAAAAAAGTTGAAAACTCCCCCTCCCCCCATTTTGACAATAATCAAGTGGTTGTGCCACTTCCAAAATTAATCAACCTAATAAATTAAGACAGTAATATTACTTAAGGATTTATTACAGTGAATTAAATTAAGGATTTTCAAAAAATTAAACAACCAACTTCCATATCCCACCACATCCGTCCAATATAATCCAACATCATCAACAAACCAACAAATGTGTATCCCGTACTCCTTCTAATTCATCTACTCAATTAATTCAACATTAACAGTTTCTGACCAATTTTAAACCTAAATAAGAATATACAATAAGATTCAATCAATATTAACAATACCTATTAATTTTAATCTCAACTAATATCACCCAATCAACATAAACAATTAATTTAAATTCCTAAACTAAAAATAAAAATACCCAATCAATATTTATAATTCCTAAAACCAAATTGAAAACCCCACACACCCCCCTCCCCCACTCACCCCCCCTGTCCCACCACCTAGACCCCCTACCCCACCACCCCCTTCCCCCCACCATACACACTCACCCACCTGCACACACACACACACCCACAGCCCACACCCCAGAATCCCCTGCCCCCTGCCCCCTCCCCACGCCACACACACATGCACCCCACACACACACACCACCCCTAGATGCCCCTCCCCCAGCACCCACCCACCCACCAGCACACACACACACACACACACACACGTATATATACAAAGGAAAGAGAAAGAGAGAAAAAACTCACCTGAAAACTAAGAGAGAGCAGTCGCGCGCTTAGAGAGAGAAATTGGAGGTAAGTGAAAACGGTGGGAAAAAAGAAGGGGGAAGGGCTTTTTTACTGACAAAGTTGTCACGGACCTATCACGGTCTTTGACCTTGACAACTTTCTAATGTTGTCACGGTCATCGATCGTGACAAGTTCGTGACAATTTCACTTGTCACGGACTTGTCACGGTCATTGACCGTGACAAAAAACACGTATTTTTTTGTCATGGTCAATGACCGTGACAAGGATGGTCGGCTAAAAGGTGACGATTTGGACTTTTTGGTGTAGAGATTTGAGCCTAATAATTTATACCCCATTTTGTTTATTAACCCCAAAAATCCATTTGGCCCGGAGTTGTCAAAATTGAAAATTCATTAATTAAGTCTAAATGGTGCATAAAAAGGGGCAAAGAAAAAAAGATGTAAAACGTATATGTTGTGTGATAATTGATTAAATTTGCAAATTTCTACTTTTGAACACTTATTTAATTAGAGTCTATTATTTCAGCCCCTAAACATGCAACTACGTGTGTGCGTGTGTCAACCCATAAATAAATAAAGCATGTGACACAAATTTAAGGAAAATCCCCGCATGGAAAAACCTTTTATTTCTAGAACTTTGAAAGTTGACAAGACCATTGACTTACATACCATCATGCTTTCGCCCACAAGAGTAATGCACGGTGTCTTCGTCAAACCTTCAAAGCAATGAGTAGAAATCAGCAGTGGTTCACACGCAGCTATACCATAAGGACGCGCAGTCTAGACACGCAGTCTAAAATCTTCACAAGGACTCCCTCCACAATAGCACGCAGCTCTCCGGTTGTAGAGTTCTCCCCACAAATAATGATCAACAGCAAAAGTGTGTTCTTCAACACCAAAAAAATTCACCAATGCATATGGGATTTTTGTGAATTGAAAACAAAAAGGGGTTAAACCCTAAAAGAAGAATTCAAAAGGATTATGCAGTTTCGTAGTTTTCTGTCTTTCAAAACGCTGGGACTTCTTAATGAAAACGAAACCAGTTAATGAGTATTTATAAAAAAATGCACCGCCTCGATTGTCGAGATCGTTCGAACGAGAAAAGGATGTCGCGTGAATGAGATACGCGTGTCATTTGAACGACATCACGCGACAATGCAATGTCGTTTGAACGACATAGCAAAGCCGTAAATATTATTTTAATGTCCGCTCCAACACTTAGAAAAATACTCATTCTCAAATTTTGACGAAAAAGTCCGCTCCAACACTTAAAGAAAATTTTGTAAAAATATCCCAAAAGCTCTAAGTGCAAAGTTAAGATATTTAAAACATAACCATACCAAAGTAAACTTTGCGGAGTCCTTTTGATGAAGAACCTTGATAAATTCGGATCCATTTTGATGTAGATTTCTCTTGAACTTCTTCGACGGTTGTAACGGTATATGACATAATTAATTGATAACGGACTTATAAAATGTGTCCTTACAAATCTCCCCCTATGTTTATGCCGGTACATACATAAAAACATCTGAATTATCAAATAACAAAATGCCTATACAAATCTACCCTCCCATGAATAAATTTGCAAGATCTCAAACTATTCTTCAAAAAGTCTTCATCAACACTCAAAGCTTTTCTTATCAGGGTGTGAAACATAATGATCTTAAATCTTTGTACCTACACACATGAGATAAAGCAAAAACCTTCGTGACACATCGAGTTTGAAATGATATAAGAATAAAGAATTACTAAATCAAATCTCCCCCATAACATGATAATTCTTTCTCCCCCTTTTTATTATGTCCCCAAATAGACAGATAAGAAGAAATAATCAAAACATGGAGTGTCACGATAAAATGCATAGCAAACAAGGATCAAACTACGCGCATGCAAAGGTGTATCCCCCAAAACATCCATAAACTATTTTTGGATTTTTAATTTTTTTAAAGAAAAAATAAGATACCAAATATCACACCATGGATTTAAACTCAAACAACCAAGTCGTGAAAATAGAATGTATGGGTGTGAACACATTCAATAGGTAAATCAACTCAATCAATCATATGTGCATGATGAATACGTATACCCCTAACGAATGAACATCAAAAGTATCCGTAGGTGTCAAAATTGTAAAATTTAGATGACATCGTCTTATGCAAATCAACAAATCAAAGTCAAAGTGATTTCCACACCAATAACGTCCAAAACCATGTAACGCTTTTTCAAGACTTTCAAGGACGTTCAAACCCGTTTTAATTCTCCATCCAAACTCCCTCATATATATTTTCTTTTAGAGGTGTATAAACTAAATTCTCAAACTTTGGAGAATTGGTGCAAAAACCTAATTGGCCCATAATTGGCATGAATTTTTTTTTATTGCCTTTAAATTTTTTCCGGGCTCTTTTAAACCTCTTTGGACCTCAGATAATAAAATTCCTCAATTTTCTAGGTCCAATTTAAATGGTGGATTAGTATTTGCAAAGGCCAAAAGAACATTTTGCAACCCTTCCCCGTTTTCAAATGAAGCACTCAAAACTCGCAAACGGCTCTTACATGCACAACTTTCTTATTAAGTTCTATCGTGCTTGGTTCGTTTTAAGGACAGTATTGAAGCGAAAACACCCAATCAACATGTGATAAGACAAGCACAATAATCAAATAAGTCCGTTCATGCGTGCAATAAAGAAAATCATGAGTCAAACATGTAGGAACTAACACTTAATTACCTCTTAATGACTCCAAACATTATAAAGCACATGGATGAATTGACGTATTGTCTCAAAACACTATCCAATAGTCACATGAAAAATGGAATGATGTTGTGACTCGATCATCCTAAGTGTTTATCCATAAAAGGTGTAAACAAAATACAAAACTCTTTTTGGATTTTTCAAAAATTTTATCAAAATAAAATCTTTTTGTATTTTTCAAAAAATTTCAAAAGCAAAAATTTATACAAAAATTATACATACTAGCAATAGACAAATAATGCCATCATGAAAAACATCCTATGCTAGTAAACAAGTCAAACCTCAATCGTTAGGTGCGGAGGTGTTTTCCAAAGGTGGTGCCAACGTATGAAAAACCTCCATCAAATTTTGTGAAGTTTTGACTAAAAACTTAACTTGCTCACCTAAATGTGCAAACTCTGTCATGTAGTCTTCAGGAGCATGTAAAGTATCATGTGTGGGTGAATGTGTAGTAGAAACACGTGTGGAAACAAAACGTGACACATAACCCAACTTAAAACAAAATTTCCTAAGGTGTCCTCTCCTCTTGCAATGGGAACAAACATAAATAGGCCTAGGAACACTTCTCTCAAAAACCCTAGGACGTGCTCTCCTAGAAGGAAACGGACGCCTAGGTGGGTTAATTTTTGGGCCATGTGAATCTGTCACTAAAGTGAGAATCGACTTGGGTGCGAAAAAAGACGTGGCAGCACCATCATGACCTTTTCCTAGCCCGTCAACTCTACCCTTATCAAGATTGAGAACCACCTTTTCAACCTTCTTAGGTGCATTCTCAAAATTGACTTTGACTTCCCTGGCACGTTCGAGATCACTCTCGAGTTGGGATACACGTGTCGTCAGACTAGACATCGTGTCGGTCAAATCACATTTTTCCTTTCTTAAAACCTCCTTCTCTCTCTCCAAATTTAACACCCGACGACCTAAATCCCTATTATACTTCTTTATTTTTAAGTTCTCGGTGTACAAATCTTTAAATGCTTTTTGGAGCTCACTTTCATCTCCACTTTCACTCTCGCTTTCTCCCTCACTTGAAGTGCTCAAATCATCACTATCGCATTCATGTGCACTATTGTGGGACAAAGTGGGTGTGCTCACACGACTTGCTAAAAAAGCAACAAACTTCTCACCACTAGTCTCATCACCCTCACCTTCACTACTATCACTAAGTGTGGTGGGCATGGCTACTTTCTTTCTAAGACACATAGGACACTCAAACGTCTTATGTCCCTTACCCCCACATTCAAAAGAAATCACGTTCTCAAAATCCTCCTCATCTGAGTCATTCTCTTTTTCCCTCTCACCGCTTTCTTTGGCCTTTCCTTTCTTTTTATTTTTCTCAAAAAATCTCTTTTAATTGGAAGAATTTTCTTTAGAAATTTTGATAAACTTTTTAAATTTTTTTGAAAGTAAGGCCAAATCATTAAAATCAAAATCTCCCTCAGAATCGGACTCACAAACTTTTTCTTTATTTTTCTTAAAATGAGTCTTTAAAGCAACACATTTATCCTTAGCCTTAATGGTTTGGGAAAACATGTCAATCTCATAGGTTTGAAGATCTCCTACAAGTTCTTAAAACTTAAGTGATTTCAAATTTCCCAAAGAGTTTAAAATTATGACTTTAGAAATAAAGCGTTTTGGGAGAGATCTCAAAATCTTTTTAACGACGCGTGTTATCAATAGCCTCACCCAAATTAAAACTAGTGTTGACAATGTCCAATAAACGTGCATAAAATTCATCAAAAGTTTCGTACTCTAACATAGTAATGGTCTGAAATTGGGTAGCAAGATTTTGCGGTTTTGATTCTTTAACCGCGTTTGTACCCTCATGTGTCAATTGGAGTACATCCCATGCTTCTTTAGACGTGGTGCACGTCATAATTCAGTGGAACTCATCGGGAGTGACGGTTCCAAAAATAGCACTCAAACCATGTGAATTAAAATTAGACATTTTAAAATCATCTTCAGTCCAGGCCGACACGGTTTTAAGGAGGTGATATTATTAGCGGTGACCATGGGAGGATTCCAACCATTTTCACAAAGCAGCCAAACACGCTCGTCAATGGATTTTAAACTAGATTTCATACGAGATTTCCAATAGGCATAATTAGACCCGTAAAAAAATAGGCATCATATTATATGAGTGCTCCTTTGGAAAAATTGTGATTTTTCATAAAAGTGATTTTTTAAAAAATCAATATCACACAAATTTTGCGAAAAATAGGAATACACAATAAAATAGTATAACCTGCTCTGATACCAATTTGTAAAATGTAAATGTTGTGTGATAATTGATTAAATTCGCAAATTTCTACTTTTGAACACTTATTTAATTAGAGTCTATTATTTCACCTCCTAAACATGCAACTACGTGTGTGCGTGTGTCAACCCATAAATAAATAAAGCATGTGGCACAAATTTAAGGAAAATCCCCGCATGAAAAAACCTTTTATTTCTACAACTTTGAAAGTTTACAAGACCATTGACTTACATACCATCATGCTTTCGCCCACAAGAGTAACGCACGGTGTCTTCGTCAAACCTTCAAAGCAATGAGTAGAAATCAACAGTGGTTCACACGCAGCTACACCATAAGGACGCGCAGTCTAGACACGCAGTCTAAAATCTTCACAAGGACTCCCTCCACAATATCACGCAGCTCTCCGGTTGTAGAGTTATCCCCACAAAGAATGATCAACAGCAAAAGTGTGTTCTTCAATGGGATTTTTGTGAATTGAAAACAAAAAGGGGTTAAACCCTAAAAAAAGAAGTCAACAGGATTCTGCAGTTTCGTAGTTTTCTGTCTTTCAAAACACTGGGACTTCTTAATGAAAATGAAACCATTTAATGAGTATTTATAAAAAAAATGTGTTGCCTCGGTTGTCGAGCTCGTTCGAACGAGAAAGGGATGGCGCACGAACGAGATACGCATCTCGTTTGAACGACATCGCGCGACAATGCAATGTCGTTTGAACAACAGAGCAAAGTCGTTTGAACGACTGTTACGTTAGAAAATATTATTTTAATGTGTGCTCCAACACTTAGAAAAAATACTCATTCCCAAATTTTGACGAAAAAGTCCACTCCAACACTTAGAAAATATTTTGTAAAAATATTTCAAAAGCTCTAGGTGCAAAGTTAAGGTATTTAAAATATAACCTTACCAAAGTAAACTTTGCGGAGTCTTTTTGATGAAGAACCTTGATAAATTCGGATCCGTCTTGATGTAGATTGCTCTTGAACTTCTTCGATGGCTGTAACGGTATATGACATAATTAATTAATAACGGACTTATAAAATATGTCCTTACAAAAGAAAAAAATAGAAAAATATGAAAAATAGAAGAAAAAGAATAGAAAATGAGCAAAAGCCTGAAAAAATACCTAAAGACATTGCAAGAAAATTTTCCAACTCCGAATTTCCAAACCATTCCCATTTTATACCCAATACACCATAACTCAAAAAAAGTCCTAATCAAGTAAAATGAAGAAATTAATTACCATGTGGAGAGCGTGTAAGAACAATTTTTCCATTGTTCATAGCAAAGTTTTAGACTAGTTTGGCATATCCCGTTATAAATCATCATGCACCGTCAAGACGAATCGAAATTAAGTATTTCCAAGTTTGAATACTTTCCGACATCCCGTAAAGGTATAAAATAATTTAGAGTTTAGATTAGTTTACAAAATTATGTTTGGGATGTTTATTTTTTTTATCAAAAACGAACAAGTCTTTTTATTTGCAAAAAGAAAAATATTTTTTATTTTTATATCTCGTTAAAACGAGATTTACATCTCATTCAAATGAGATTGAAAATCGTTAGATAGCTCGTTTCTTTTGTTTTTTTGACAGGGTTCAAACGGGGACTCACAACCTAAGTTTTCTTTAGGTAGTTAGAAATGAACCTCATGTCGTTCGAACGCCATCACTATGTCGTTAGAACGAGGTCTAGTTCTCGTTCGAACGACCGCGCCGACTCAAATTTTGTGAACGTCCGGTAAATACCTATTTTGTGTTCAGAATGTTTAAGACTTTTGCCGACTCCATTGCTGCATAACTTTTGCAAAATTTCTTCACTTTTGTTGTTATAAAAACACTTTTTAATTCATAATCAAACATCATTTAATAGTTCTTGTGAATTCATTTAAACACTAAAAAGTTTAGTATATTTGCATACACCTTTTGGAGAGGATCTCCATAGCTGACTTGTGATACCCGAGGGAGATCACTGCAGAAGATAAAGGTTGAGGCTGAAAGAGCAAGGATTGAAGTCTTGTGATACTTATAAGAATCATAGTTGTTCATTAGATATTTGCGAAGATTAGCGCATTATGCTTGTGGCAGTTATCTATTAGTCTGTAAGTTGACTGTCATGTAGATTTCTAAAGTGAATAAAGGTTTTACCCTAAAGGTTTTTTTTCCTTAAACCTTGTCTTTATTTAATGCTTGGTTTGATTTATTTGTTTCATCACATAGATACATGTTTAGGATAAAAAAAGATAAAATTGAGTTAAGATAAAATTGGAATCTTTGTTTATCTTTGTCGAGCATATTTATTTCTGCACTCATAAATTAATATCAGAGCTAGAATATTAGGTTCTTATGTGAGTGATCCCGTGTGTCTTTAAGTACGAATTTTGAAGGGTTTGATGGTTTTTAAACCCCAATGTTTGATGGGTCAAACTGTGCTTATTAGAAAATGCGTATGAAATGTGCACTTAGGTCTATAGATGAACGTTTTTGGTTAGCGGTTGAAAATGGGTGGTCTCCACCAGCCATGAGAGAGGGAGAGGTCACTAGCTTAAAACCTGTTGAGTTATGGACTTATACCGGCATAAATTCGCTATATAATTCTAAAGGTTTACATGCTCTATTTTCTCAGTCACCTCAAAGGAATTTTGATGTATCATAACGTGTGAGACGTCTAAAGAGGCTTGGAATATACTCCAACTTACCCATGAAGGAACCAACACTATTAAGGCTTCCAAACATCAAAATCTCACCACCCAGTTTGAGACGATTAAGATGTTAGAGAGTGAGACATTTGATGAGTTCTATGCTAAATTGTCTGATATAGTTTACTCGTCGTATAACTTGGGAGAGAAGATACCCTACAACCAAGTTGTAAAGAAAATCTTAAGGTCGTTTTCCGATAGATTTTGACCTAAGGTGATCGTTCTAAACTCTTTGGGTATCCTTGACTCGACGAAACTAAAAGACCTTGTAGGTGGCCTACAAACTTATGAACTTTGCATGTTTTCCTCAAAGCAAGTGTCAAATAAAGAAAAAGGAATTGCTTTAAAATCCCTGAAGGAGGAACCAAAAGTTTCGGATGATGAGTTCAACTTCGAATTCGAAAATGTGGTCATGTTGGCAAAGAAGTTCAAGAAATTTCTTAAATTCCAAAAGCAATCGAAAGATGAATTTTTTTTTGAGAAAAATAAGAAAAATAAGGTTGATTACTTCCTTAAGAATCGGAGTGATAATGTTAAGAGGGATGAGTCAGATAGGTGTTATGGTAGTGAGGATTATGGCCATAGGGTAGCGGAGTGACCCACTAGACTTTAAAAAGAGGGTAAGAAATCGATAGCATTTAACGCCACCCATACTGATAGTGATTCGGAAGAGGGATATGATTCCCCCATTTAGTGAAATTACACCGCGTTTATGGTTTTTCATGTAAGTGACGATGATAAATCTTCTTATGAAGATACTCATGTGAGTGACACTTTCGAGGCCATAGTTAGTGAACCCCAAGTGAGTGAGGGTGAAGTGAGTGAGGATGAGGAGATAGAGGAAAGTGAGTTACAAGTTGCCTTCTATTAATTATTATAGGAAACTGTGAAGGTGAAGAAGGCTAACTTGAAGTTCCAGGCTAGGTTGAAAGATCGTTCCGTAGAAAATAATGATGCATAAATTAAGGATCTTAGGGCACGTGAGAAGACTCTTTGAGAGAAGCTAGAGTGTGTTGAGGGTGAGAGAGATAGTTTTTTTGGTTTTATGTAGGCTATAAAGAAGGACATTCTAGAGTCTAAGGAGTCTAAGCGTCTACTCGAGTCTAGGATAGGAGATCTTGAGGAGAGATTCAAAGATTCGAGTAGGGTCAAATTTGATTTATAGCCTAGGTTAAAAAAGTTCGATACGAAGTTAGGCACTGTCCAAATCAAAGATGATTGGTGTGTAATTGGCTTCGATGATCGTATTGCTCCCATTCCCAAAGCCAACACCACACGTGTGAGAGAGCCGACTAAGAACGTTAGGAGAGGTCCACATTTAGGTGACATTCCCCTCGTATCTACACTTGCGCTCATTACGGTAGGAAGGGTCATCTTATATGATAGAAAAGAAGTTGTTTCTCTTTTGAGTATTTGTTGTTATTGCAACTTCTTTTCCAATGGCGCCATTTAAGGTGAATATAAACTAATAACTAAATAAAAAATGATAATCAAACTAAATTAAAAGTATGAAAAACATAAACTAGTGAGTGATGAAAACGAGTGAGATATAAGTAAATGAGAGAAAATATTAAAGGGATGGAAAATCCACCCTCAATTCACCCAAATCAATCTAGCTTGCACTATTTTAATTTCATCAATTTCCAAAATATGCATTTAACTCAAAAGGTAATTCTTATTACACTAATGAATTAATTGAATATTCTTTTAGAAAAGTAAGTTTAATCCCCACAAGGACTACTCTAAATGAATTAAAATCAATCAAATGAATCACCCGCTAGTATCGATTCATCAAACTAATTTTAATTAGACAAAATAAAAATAAGAGTAGATGAAAATTATACTATCAATTAAATCAAGTGGTAAGCCTATCTCTAGTTTGAATCAAATGATCAAATGATAATACAATTTTCAATCCTTTCTCAAGGAAGATTTACATTTCTCAATGTGAAAATAAGTAAAAATTAAATTTACTAATCAAAGGAAACTAACAAAATTAAAATTGACAAATTAAATCAATTTGGATTCATGAGGGTTTCAATTCATCCCTTGAATGGGATGATTAACCCTCAATAATCATCATCCAATAAAAATAATAATCAATTAAGAGCATAGAATGAAACATTAGAGAAGAGTAATCAAACCAAATTCCAATTGAATTGCAAATAATCTTTACTTTTTAAACCAATCTTTCAAATAATTACAACACTCAATTATTATACTTTTTTTCTAAACCAAAAAAAAACTAAATTACATTAAAAATAATGTCCTTCTTCCTCTCTCTAACTCTAGAATTCTCTTCTTGAAAATGGGTCTTCTTCTTCCTTTTATAGTTGCGATGAGGCTAGGGATAAATTGGACATGTTTAACTATATGAGGGTGTGTCAGGTATTGGGTGAGGCGTAATATAGGTAAAATAGCTTGAGAGCATGTGAATGGTGAGGTGATGAGAGAGTGGGGATAAATTGGGGGTAAAAGGGGAAAGGGGTTAAATGGGTAAAAGGGTATTAAGACACACAAGTGGGGTTTGACTTTGTTTTTATTTGGTCTTTGTTTATGCAGGTTACGATTTTGGCTCATGGGTTTACAAAGTGAGATGGGAAATGGGTTTGGGGATGATGGTATTCGAGTTTGCTGTATTGGAATCGGGTATGGGTATGTAGATAAAGGTGGGTTTTATGGGGTAATGGGTCGAAATCGTAGGTTCGGAGATGGAAGGAGCTAGGTTCGGTAATGAGTAGGTGCTCAACTTTGGGGTTATCTGGGTCGGAGGCGAGTAGTTCCGAGTTAGATTGGTAGCTGGTTTGAACGGGGTCAAAGTCGGGTGGTTGATCCAGGTCAAGTTTGATAGGGTTACAATTGGTAGGGTCAAACCGTGTTTGGTTGGGTTGTATGGTTGAGTTAGTTTTGCAGTCAGGTTGCAGTGTTTGCGGGTCAAGTTTGGGGATGGTCGCACAGGGGGGTTGGGGAGACGGGTTTTGGGGTACAAGGCCGCAGCTCCAGCGGCAAGTGGGTACGGGTATGGTGTTTTTTTCGAGTTCGGTTTGTTGGAATGATAAGCTAAGGTGGGTGGTAATGGTGTGAGGGTTTAATTGGGTGTGTGTGAAATGATGAATGGTTGTGGTGGTTTAGGAGAGAGAAAGAGATGTTGGGAGGTTGAAGAGGAAGGTGGGTGGTTTATGGTGGTGTTAGGATGGTGAGTTAGTTTGTTTAAGGTGGTTTATAGGATGTATAAGGTGGTTTGGTTATGGTGGGTTTTAATGGAAGAAGAGAGAGAAATGTGTGGATGGTGATGATGAGTGTGGGGTCAGAGGGTGTATGGGGAGTAGTGGTGGAGGTGAGGAGAGTGTGAATGGTAAGTGTAGAGATTTAATGTGTGTGTGTGTGTGTGTGTGTGTGTGTGTGTGTGTGTTTAGATTTGTAAAAAATAAAAAATAAAATATTGGAACCTAAAATAAAATAAAATCTAAGACTAAAAAAATAAAGTCTATAAAAAGCTAAATTCCTAAAAATATTTACAAGTCTAAAATAAAAAATAAAAAATAAAAAAAATAATTCCCTAATCTAAAAATAAAAAGACTTAAAATAAAATAAATAAGAAATAAATAAATTAAAAATCTATTAAACTAAACACTAAAGTCCTAAAAAATTCTAATAAAACTAGAAATTAAAATCCTAATAAAACTCATCTTAATAAAAATAAAATAAAAACTAAAAATCAAAATAAAACAACACTAAATAAAAAAAATAAAAAAAAATATTGCAAATAAATCCTAAAAATCCTAAAAGTATAAATTCTAAAAATAAATCCTGAAAAATAAAAACCACTCAAAGAAAAATATAAAAATAGTAAAAGTACAACACAACACACACATGAGGCTCGGGTGAAGGTTTGGGCTAGGATAGGCTTGGGTTTGGTACGGGACTAGAGAGTTAGCTCCATAAATCGCACATTTGCCCTGAAATAAGCATTTGAACTCCACAAACGGCGATCAAGCCTGCACATTAAACATTTACGCATATAAGATCCAATTTGTCAAGAATTAGCAATTAAAAAACGTCTATTCGGGGTATAAAATGTACACTTTTTGGTGCTTATCATTAGACATTATTGTTATGATCTTAAGAATACTCTTAGAAAGTTTAAGAATAAAGTCGTTTTGGTTCCCAAAACCCCCATGCGTTGTTACACAACTACTTGGGTTAAGGAATCTGACTTAGAGGCCTTAGGAATTAGACTGCATGACTCTTGTTTTCTTACATGCGATTCTTCCCATGATAGATCTTACGGATGATTGTGTTAGCCATTTTATTCATACGCTAGTTTTTGCTTCATGATATATATTTTCTAGTATTATGTCATGTGTGTCGTTTGTATTTTATCTTTCTTTTATTGAGTCTTATGAAAAAATACAAAAAGATTTTATTTCTAATGTATTTCATGAAAAATACAAAAAGATTTTACTTTTGGGTCAAAATATTTAGAGAAACACAAAAAGATTTTTGATTTTTATGTCTTGAGTTTACACTTATGATATGGCATATTAGTGTGCTTGGACCCCCTTCACTTCATTATTTCCATGTGGCTAGGACATTTGGTCATGATGTTAGATGCTTAGATTAATCTTAACCATGTGCTTCATGGAGTTGTTTCGAACTTGATTTGCATTTAGATTCGACTATGTATATACCATTGCACACAAATGCACGAGATTATTTTAATGTTTGACTTCTCATCTACATTTGAATTTGGTGAGATGTTATCCTCTAAATCTTATAATCTATGCACATATAAGAATTAGGGGATTTGTGCATGTAAGAACCATTGCCCATGAGGATTTGTATTGATAATTGAAAAAAAATGAGGAGTGTGTACAGGAAAGGGCTGCGAGAGGCAAGTAAACTCATCGTGAAAGCCACCGTTTAAAAGAGTCGAAGACAAAAAACTAAGGCATTAAAAAGAGCATATTTTGCCAAAAGGGCCAATAGGAAATCTCTTAAAAAGAGAAAGTAGAACTTCAAAAGGAATAATGAAATAGAAAAGTGAGGGTGTTTAGTTGAAGATCAATGGGTTATCACATTGAGTCCTGTTGATGTAAAAAATTAGATTTGACCTAATTATTTTAAACACGGATAAAAATAAAGAAATAATAGACAATAGATTTTTAAAGTGGTCCAGCCTTGCAAGAATAGCCTACGTCCACTGTTTTTGTTATTGCTAACTGTTTGCTTGGAATTCTCGATAATAGACTTACCAAGAAATTCTGAGTCCTCTTCCAATGAGGAGGTTACAATGTATTTATAGCCTTGAGGCTGTACAAATGAAAGGACAATGCACTGTTATCTAGTAGACATGTACATCTGTATGATAATAAATGAGCATTTAATGCGTATTCGTCTCCTTGATTATCCTGATTAGAGTGTTATGTTGCTCGGACCGCCTAAGTAGCTCGGACCGCTTAAGCTGCTCGGACCGTCTAAGTAGCTCGACACGCTTGAGCTGCTCGAGGCCCTTGAGTTCCTCGTGGCTTCTTAGTTGCTCGGTGATCTTGAGTTGCTCGATAGAAGTATATATAATTGCCACGCTGGCAGACACGTGTCTGTAAGTGAGTGGTCCATATCAGCAGACTAAATTTGGTATCAACAGAAGCCCCCAATGTTTCGTAGTTTGATGATGAAGAAAAGTAAGCAACATTTTCCGGCTTAGATTTTTGATTTGTATGGATTTTAGGCAAATTTTCGTTGTATATAACTCATTTTTTGAGTGCATAGTATCAGGATTTTAAAGTATTTTGAATTTCTATATCCGCTTCGATTTTTGTGCCCCTTTTCTTCTTTTTAGCCGCCGGATACGCAAACGTCTGCCTAAGTAATCATTGCTTTTCTCTATTCCCGGGATAAAGTATTTAAACGCGGCAGAAATCCTATCATCTTTCACTTTTTAAATTTGTGTCTTCGAACTTTTCATTTCTTCTCTATCTTGTGCGTTCGTTTCTTCCATTGTTCGTTGTCAACTGGTTCACTCTTCTCCTGTAAGATCTTCTTCCTTCTCTTTTACTTATTTTGTTCATCATGGTTTACCTTGTTGAATCTCTTGACAAATTTCGTTCTGAATTTTCAATTCCTTCATGGGTCATATTGGAAGAACTTTCTGAACCTTCTGATTATTTTTCTTTCGTCGGACATTGGTTCCCAAGTCTCTTTGTGGACGAATGTGGCTTTTCTTTTCCTCCAAATCCTTTATGTTTGGAGTTCTGTCAATATTTTGACGTTCTACCTGTAAAAATAGAGCCAAATACCCAAAGAATAGTTAATGGAGTTCATAGGTTGAACCAACTTCATGGAACCCGTTTAGGGATTCCAGAGATTATGTATTGCTACAGATGGGTTGTCAGTGATAGTACTTTTTATTTAAAAACTAGGTTTTTGAATAGGGCGTTAGTTGTCAATCTTCCTGATGCCAACGGGGATTATTTTGAACATGGAGTGCTAATGAAAAATTGGCAACACCCTCCATTAAATGGAGATGATGTATACTAAGGTCCTAGATATCCTCCTTATGGCAATGGGATAGGTTGTTTTTATTTTTTGAAATGTTTTCTTTGTGTTTGATAAAATGTATCACTGACATTTAATTTTTGATTATTTGCAGTTGACAGCAAAAGAACGTCTCCCAAAGAAACTGACGTTAATTTAAAGCATTTGAAACTTATCTGGAGTTTACACCAATCTATTACCGAAGAACATATTAGATTAGCCTCTTATTTGCTGCAGTACAAGAGCTATACTTCATCTTTTACTGCTCGTCCAGTGGTAGTTAGTCTTGATCAAATACCAGATTCTGAAACTAATTTGGAAGGTTCTTCTTCTGAGTCAATTTCTCCCATCAGTAATCTAATGAAGAGAAGAAGAGCTCCTGCCTTCTTTGATAAATCTACCTCTACCAATGTGGAGGCAAAGAAAAGCAAACAAAACATCCCAGAAGAAGGGACGAAAGTTATTGATGCACCTCCTCCTGCTGCTACCGAGAAAGTTGTTGAGAAGCCCCCTGTGGCTTCGAGCAAGATTGTTGCTATTACTCCTCCTAGTGAGGTTATTGTCATATCACCAGCTAAGACAACATCCTTAGTTGAGAATGTTCCTGTTCCTCCAAGGAGGTTAAAGAAAAATTCATCTGAGAGACTTACTGAACCAGTCTCTCAATCATCAATTGTTGAAGGTGGTGTTTCAACTTTTATTCCCCCGATCTCCATTGTGGGCTTAGTAAAATCTTGGACTATCCCAGAGGTCCCTGACATTGAAAATTCTCTCACTCGTGAGAGAGTTACTGCTCTATCTGCTCAACACATTGCCTCAGTAAGTATTATTGATTTGAACCTTTCACTTTTTAATACAATGTTTATACATTGACTTAGAGTTATTTCTTTCTTCAGCTGGTAACGTGTTTTAATAGCATTGTAAAAAGGGATGAAGCCATCAGGGCCTCCAGTTCCTTGAATGGAGTGGAAAAGGCTTTTCTGGATTAACCCAGTCTTTGAAAGACTCTCATCAGAAGTATGAGGAAAATAAAGTTGCATGGGAGAAGCAGGTTAAGTCCGTTGAGCAAGAGAGAGATCGAGTTGTGGAAGCCTCCAAGGAATTGGAGAAGACATTGAAAGAGTTTCAGAAGAAGAATAAAGAGCTTGAGGAAAAGCTCAAAAATGCTGAAGAGCTTGAGAATAAGCTCAAAACTGTTGAAGAGGAAATTGGTAGACTTCATGATGTTGATCACCAGAAACAGGAGGTGGAAGGGAAATTGAAGGCTGCCAAGGAACTTCTTATTGAGAGGACTTCCTCGGAGAAGGCAAAAAGAAGAAATGTTGTTAAAAATTCCTTCAGCGCTGGTTGGGACAAAGGCTGGAACAAAGGCTTGGCTGCCATATCCTCTCAAATGGAGTTTGCTAGCCTTAAATATTTCAAGGATGGATGGGTTGCAGCTCTGTAGGAGATAAAAATTGCTGAGAATTCTGAACTGTTCTAGCGACACACTCATGGTCGTCTTCCCTCTCCTGGAGAAGAAGAAGAGGACGAAGCTGCCTCAGAAGAATCTTCCATAATAATTGGGGACCAGGTCCCTACTGTTGAACCTTGCTCCGAGCAGCCCCAACTAGCAAACACTTCTGCCGAGCAGCTTTCCTTGCCCTTCGAGCAACCAACCTCTTCGTCCAAGCCTTCCGAGGAAGTATTAGGAAGCAAGGAGAAGGTGTAGAGTTGTGCGGATCTTTCTTTTGCTTTTTTGTTGAATGTAATTTTGGACAATGTACTTATTTTTGTGATGAAATAAAATTTGAACTTCGGTTGTTCGACTTGATTTTTCTCTTGTCCTTGCTCTGCTTGTATCATCATTGATTCTTTTTATTTCTCTTTGCTAGTTTTGGCTAGGATGGGGCTCTTATCATCTCATGACACAGAGTTGATGAATAAATGCAATAACTATTTTAAAGTTGGTCATGCAGACCTAAATGAGGCTCAAATCATTGACATCCTTGGTCCAGATACTTCTGAACGAGCAGTCAAAGCTTACCGATATCTGAAGTGCTTGCTCGACCGAGCTGTTGCCAATAATGTGGCATATTATGAGATGATTGAGGATCTCCAAGGAATTATAGAGGAACTCCAGCAGCAGTACAAAGAGTCCTCTACACTTTTGCACCAAGGGTACGAGAAGAAATATCAACAGTTAAGTGCTGAAAAAGGATATGATAAATTCATCTCGGCTTACGAGAAGAAAGAGAGCGTTTTAAAACTTGAAGTTGAAGAGCATAGGCATATCGTCAAGTTGCTGGAGCAAGAGAACATTGCCTTGTAAGAGGAAGTAAAACAACTTAAGTCTGTTGCATCTTCCTCGGGAGCCTTGATCCCTGTCAATGATGAAGGTTTTTCTTTTTTGGAGGTAGAAAACGCCAACTTGCGAGATGAATTGGAAACTTTGAAAAAAGCTGGACCCTCCACTTCTACTCGTGGACGAGCAAGATCTTCTTCTCGAGGACGAGCAAGGGCTGGTCGAATTTCTATTGAAGAAGCAAAAACACAAGCGGCCTTGGAGAATCAAACCTTTCAGTTGATAGCTAAGAACCAGGCCTTAGCAGAGATGTCCAAGAAGATTTTGAACCTCAGCGAGCAACTTTCTACACAAAGCTCTGCCTTGGAAAATAAAGAACTTTTGGTGAAGAATCTTCACGAGCAACTAGAGAGGTTAACTTACCAATTCCATAAACAGCCTAGAGAGTTTTGGATGGCTGGTTACAATGAAGCACTTTGTCATCTTGATGCTCGTTTAGAATAGTCGAACAACGAAGGGTATAAACAGGGCTGGTTGAATGCTCTTTGTGTTTTTAAAATTGGAGAGAGGTCATTTCTTGTTGGAATACTATACTCCTGGAGTTCTTGATTTACCAGTCCCCCCTTTCAAGCTTGACCTTAGTTGGATTCCAGCTCAGGCCATTCCTCGCGTTCTAATCTCCAAGTATCTTGATGATTATAGTCTTTATTCAAATTTTAAAATATCTCGCCCAGAACACCTACTTGACCGTCCATCAATAATGAACGTCAGAATGCTGCAAGATCTGAATTTCATAAATTCTCCTTATAGTCTTGATGATCCTCCAACTGGGGTAGACCCTGTGTCAAAGGCAGAGGGCAAGAAACCCATAGAGTAGAATTTGTTCAATTGATATCACATGCGATCTGTAATTTATATCATATGTAATTTGTTCTGGTTTTAATGAAGAAATTTTTAGTTTTCTTTGCAATTTAATTGTCATTGGTTTGGAAATATTTTATAGAATATCTCTTTTATTTACCGACGAACATGTATGCATATCTGTAGAAAGACAAAATGTCTTGTTTGGTTTTTAAATTGCCGACCAACCTGGGTTGGTGGTAATTGAATGCCGACCAACCGAAGTTGGTCGTATTCGTTTCCCGACCAACCGGAGTTGGTGGTAATTATATTGCCGATCAACCGGAGTTGGTCGTATTTATTTTCCGACCAACCGGAGTTGGTGGTAATTATATTGCCGATCAATCGAAGTTGGTCGTATTTGTTTCCCGACCAACCGGAATTGGTGGTAATTATATTGTCGATCAACCGGAGTTGGTCGTATTTGTTTCCCGACCAACCGGAGTTGGTGGTAATTATATTTTGATTAATCGGAGTTGGTCGTATTTATTTCCCGACCAACCGGAGTTGGTGGTAATTATATTACTGATCAACCGGAGTTGGTCGTATTTGTTTCCCGATCAACCGGAGTTGGTGGTAATTTGCTTCCCGACCAACTAGAGTTGGTGGTAATTATATTGTCGATCAACCGGAGTTGGTCGTATTTGTTTCCCGACCAACCGGAGTTGGTGGTAATTTGATCCCGACCAACCGGAGTTGGAAGAGATTGATTGTGAACTTGATGCATAGTGTGTAGCACTAATACTCCAAAAAATTTCAACAAAAAGAGAGAACTGGGTAAAACATTCAACACTTTATTCATACTGAAGAAGACTTCATTACATAGAAATTCAAACTACTGATAATACTTGCGTAGATGTTCTGCATTCCATACATTCTTAAATTCTTCTCCTTCCAAGGTTTCAATCATGTATGTCCCTGGACGAACAACTTTCGTTACTCTGTAGGGTCCATGCCAGTTAGCTTCCAATTTGTTGTGTTTTTGAATTACTTTCTTCAGCACATAGTCTCCTTCCTTCAAATCACACTTCTTTACCCTCTTGTTGTAAAATAGAGCTGTTCATTGTTGGTATGCAGCATTCCTGATTGTTGCTTCTTCTCTAACTTCTTCGAGCATATCTAGGTCTAATTGCCTCATCAAGTCACTTATAGGAGAATTAAAATTCAGCACCCTGTGTGTGGGTAGGCCCAACTCGGCAGGTATAACAGCTTCACTTCCAAATGCCAGCATGTATGGAGATTCTCCTGTTACTGCTCGCGATGTAGTACGATAAGCCCATAGCACAGAATGTAGCTCGTTAATCCAATTTGCCTTTGCATCATCCAGTCATTTTTTTAAACCATTCAGCAGTGTTCTGTTTGTCACCTCAGTTTGTCCATTGCTCTGGGGATGGCCTGGTGCAGAGTGGGTCTTCAATATGTTTGACTGATGACAATATGCAACAAACTCCTCGTTGTCAAACTGAGTTCCATGATCTATGATGAATGCATGGGGAAGACCATATCTACAAATGATATTCTTCCAAATAAATTGATACACCTTGTCATATGTCATATCAGTAAGAGGCTCAACTTCCACCCATTTAGTAAAGTAATCCACAGCGACCACGAGATATTTAAATCTTCCCCTGGTCGTTGGAAGTGGCCCGAACAAGTCTATTACCCACATAGCAAATGGCCAAGGGGGCGTGATGGGGGTTAATAATGCTTGGGGAGTTCTTCAGACAGAATAAAAGCGTTGACATTTATCACACTTCTCTGCATAAGATGTACAATTAGCTCTCATCGTCGGCCAATAATACCTCTGTGTTGTTATTCTTTGCAAAAGTGTCCGACTTGCCACATGGGCTCCACAAGACCCTTCATGGATTTCTTCGATCAAATTTTTCACCTCGGAGGGGTGGACACATCTTTGTAACCCTGCTATAATTCCTCGTTTATGTAAAATCCCATTGGTCAATATATAACGAGCAGCTTTAAACTTTAATTTCTTGGCTGCGAGTTTATCAGTTGGCAGAGCCCCCTCTTCAATGTATGCCCTGATGGGATCCATCCAAGATGGTCCTAAATCAAGGGTAATAAAATTCATCATTAGATCCTCATTTATGCTTCGATCAACCAGGATTTCTATTGGGATTGTTCTTCTTAGCTCGGTGCGTGTGGCTGATGCTAACCGAGCTAGTGCATCTGCTCTTGCGTTCTCCGATCTCGATATTTAGATAAATTGTACAGCATTAAAACTTGATACAACCTCTATTGCCTTCGCATGATACTTGATCATTAATTCTCCTTTTGCTGTATATACCCCCAGCATTTAATTTACGATCAATTGTGAGTCACTGAATACGATGACCTGCTCTGCCTTCATGGTTTTTGCCAAACTAAGACCAATAATCATAGCTTCATATTCAGCTTCATTATTAGAAGCTTTAAATTGAAAGCGCAGAGCATAGTCCACATCGATCTCATCTGGGTTGTTTAAAACAATCCCTTCTCCACTGCCTGTATTGCAAGATGAGCCATCCACAAATAGATTCCATATAGGTACTTCATCATCAAACTTTTGATCGGACAGAGTTCTTTAGTGGAATATTTGTTGCTTCTTTATGTCTTCTTCTAACATTTCTTATTGTTCGTCGACCATCTTCTCTTGCTCGTCAACCGACTTAAGTTGGTCGGGGTTTAAATTTGATGATCCTGTAACATCCACAGGTTGGTCGGTATTCAACTTCTGCTCTTTGGAGATGTCTGGATAGGTGAACTCTGTAATAAAATCTTCCACTGCTTGCCCTTTGAGCGATGACCTAGGCTCATAAATTATATCGTATTCACCCAATTCTACTGCCCAATACATCAACCTTCCTGATTTCTCTGGTTTGTGCAGAGCTTGCCTTAACGGCATATCTGTATACACAACTATAGTATGAGCTTGGAAATATGGCCTCATCCTTCTGCTTGCTTCAATCAGTGCTAGCGCCATCTTTTTCAGTCTTGGATATCTGATTTCGGCTCCTCGAAAGGCCTTGGTAGTGTAATAGATTGGTTTTTTCACTCCATCCTCCACTCTTATCAACACCGAGCTTACTGCATTTTTCGAAACTGCTAGATACAAGTATAATTTTTCTCCCAGCACTGGTCTGGACAACAATGGAGGTGCTCCCAGGTATTTCTTCAATTCTTGAAAGGCCTTCTCGCATTCATCATTCCACTCAAAAGTCTTTCGGAGTGTTTTAAAGAATGGAAGGCATCTATCAGTTGCTCATGACACAAACCTATTAAGTGCTGCAACTCGCCCTGTGAGACTTTGCACTTCCTTCTTCGTCGTCGGAGATCGCAGCTCCAATAGAGCCTTGATCTTTTCAGGATTCGCCTCAATTCCTCGTTGGTTAACAATATATCCGAGAAACATGCCTTCTCATACTCCAAATATGCATTTGGTGGGATTCAGCTTCATTTGATATATCTCTAGTTGATCAAAGGTATGGCCTAAGTCAACTAGATGATCAGTAGCTTTCTTGCTCTTCGTTAGCATGTTGTTAACATAAACCTCCATGTTATGACTGATTTGCTCTGCAAACACCTTGTTCATCAACCGTTGATAGGTAGCACCTGGATTTTTAAGTCCAAAAGGCATAACATTATAACAATAAGTTCCCCTCGGGGTAATAAAAGAGGTACTCTCCCTATCTTCAGGCTTTATTTTAATCTGATTATGACCAGAATAAGCATCCATGAAACTTAATAGTTCGTGCCCCGAGGTAGCATCCACCAGTTGATCAATTCGGGGTAAAGGAAAATGATCCTTTGGGCATGCCCTGTTAAGGTTGGTGAAGTCTACACACATCCTCCACTTGTTATTTTTCTTCTTTACCATCACCACATTTGCTAGCCAGTTAGGATATTTGACATCCTCAATGAAAGAGGATTTTTGTAGCTTCTCTACTTCCTCCTGTATAGCTTGACTTTTCTCAGGATTGAACACTCTTCTTCGCTACTTTACTGGCTTGATTTCCTTGTTCACAATGAGCTCGTGACACAAGAAATTAGGATCTATTCCTGGCATGTCTTCATGACTCTATGTAAAAGTATGCTTTCTTCGCCTTAGGAATGCTATCAATTCTTATTTTATTGATTCATCTAAGGATGCACCAATTTGAGTTGTTCGTTCTGGATGCTCGTCGTCCAGAATGACATTCTCAGTAGCCTCCATGACATGTCCTTTCACGAGTTGGGACTCGTCTCTAGGGTCTAATGTTTCAATCTTCGCATCTTCTATTTGGTGGGTAGTAGTCTTCTTTTTGGATTCTTCATGCTCCTCCTGCTCGGCAGATGAATAGTAACATTCCTGAGCTACTTTCTGGTCGCCTTTCACCACTCCTACTCCAAAATTGGTTGGGAACTTTAAACATTGATGTACAGTAGATGGCACCGCTTCGAATTTTTTTAGTCCTACCTTTCTCATGATGATCTTGTAAGCTGATTAGACATTTTTATCCATTACGAAGAAGCGTACTCTTTTCGTTCGACAAGCAGGCCATGTACCAATAAGCATATCCAACTTGATCATCCCAAGTGGAAAAACCTTTTCGCCAGTAAAACCAAGGAGGGGTCTATGATATGGCTCCAACTGGGATAACTTCAAATTTAAACTATCAAAGCATGGATAGAACATGATATCTGCCGAGCTACCGTTATCCACCAGTACTCGTAAAATCACCACTTCCTTCATTCTCATCTTAATCACCAATGGGTCATCATGAGGATATAGTACACCTGCCAAGTCGTTCTTAGAGAAACCAATGACCAGTTTATCCTTATTCACCTTCCTCGGGCGATCATCTTCAGCCAGATTTATTCGCTGAATGTACGAGCAAGCTTGAGCCTCATTGAGGTAAGCTTTTCTCTCAGCAGTCATATCTTCGCCTCCTGCATCTCCACCTCTAATGACATTACATTCAAATGATCCAAAATGGATAAAAAAATACCTCACGTTCTGGTGTTTTGGTCTTTTGAGGAGATCGGGGTCGTCTTGGTCATCATCCAGGTCTTCTTTATGACTTCTCTTCTTATCTTCTTTTGCTCGACGAGGATATCTAGACCTCTGCCTTGCTCGGTCGTTGCTCTTTCCACCATTTTGATGATCAATATACTTGGCCAGTTTTCCTCGTCTGATGAGTGCTTCAATTTCATTCTGAAGAGCTATGCAATTTTTTGTCGTGTGACCATGGTCTTTATGGAACTCGCAATATTTGGACTTATTCCTCTTGTCAGGATCTGCCTTCATTTTCTCTGGCCAGTTTAGCTCCTCGTTGTTCTTGATCTCTTCCAGAATGTGGTTTATATCTACTTTGAAAGGAGTATAATTTCTAAATTTCTTCAATTGTTCTAATTCTTGCTTTGCTTTTGACTGCCTGTTACCACCATTGTTCTTCTGCTCCTTCTTCTCAGCCTTATCAACCTCAACCTTGGTCTCTTTGGTATCCATATTCTTCTCCGCAGCCATAGCTTCCTCGGCGTTCATAATCTTGGTTGCCTTTGCCATTAGTTCTGCCATGGTTTTAGGCGGATCTTTGGCTAGAGTGTAATACAATTTATCTGGAAACAGTCCACTCATCAGAGCAGTAATTGTTGTCTTCTCCTCGTAATCAATTACCTCGAGCTTCTCATTATTGAAACGAGTAATATAATCCCTAGTGCTCTCACCTGCCTTCTGTCTAACACTTAGCAAGTGTGTTACTCGTTTGATTTACTTTGCTCCAAAACAAAAATTTCCAATAAAGAGTTCTACTAGCTGAAAGAAGGTTGTAATTTTCCCTCGAGGAAGGTTATTGTACCACATCTGAACAGATCCGGTAAGGGTTCCTGAAAATGCCCTGCATCGCATCTCGTCTGGAATAGCATAGATATCAGCAGCTGCATGGTATTGTTCTATATGGAGAATAGGATCCGTTTTTCCATCGTATTTTGGTGTTACTACTGGGGCTTTAAATTTTGACGGTACGGGAAAGTCCACAATCTCTTGTATGAATGGTGTTCCTCGGACAAAAGTCCTTTGTAGAGGATTTTTGGTTTTAGCCATCTCCCCTAATCTATCCTCCAACCTTTAAATTGAGCCTTTTCATGCATCATTTCTTTCCTCGATCCTATCGGTTCGAGCAACTAATCGTGTTGAATTTGCCTCTTGGGATCTTTCATGACGAGCAGCTAGTAGTGATTGGGCAGAGCCTTCCTTTAAATCAGATGGTCGTTGAGAGTTCCTCGACATAATCCTAGGGGGACTTCCATTCCTCCTAGGACCCAAACGATGAAAAGGAGAGGCTTTACTCAATCTTTCAAGAGCACTTGTCCTTTCTGGAGATAGAGTGATGTTTTATTGAGTCTCTGTAGCTCACAGCGAGGAAGTCCATTCAGGCTGATAAAAGGATCATTAGATCTCTCAGTACGATATGAATCGGTGCGCCTGGACTGAGATTCCTCTCGGAATAACGTTTGTCTATTTTGCAAAGAGAGTAAACGAGTATTTCTTTGAATGCTTCGTTGTCCTGGTTGGGCTGGCGCTCCGCCCTGAACGGTTTGTATGAGTTGACGCATGGTTTCTTACATGGTCGTTTACCCTTGGGCCAAATTAGCCATTATAACAGCCAGATCTTGGACATTTTGAGGAGTAGATGGAGGATTTGGAGGGATCCCAGCGTTTCGATTGTTGGATTCAGGATGATCAGCCATTGGTGATGGATTGTTTTGGTGAAAAACGATAATTACAGTCATTTCCCACAGACGGCGCCAATCTATTGATGTAAAAAATTAGATTTTACCTAATTATTTTAATCACAGATAAAAATAAAAAAATAATAGACAATAGATTTTTAAAGTGGTTCAACCTTGCAAGAATGGCCTGCGTCCACTGTTTTTGTTATTGCTGACTGTTTGCTTGGAATTCTCGATAATAGATTTACCAAGAAATTCCGAGTCCCCTTCCAATGAAGAGGTTACAATGTATTTATAGCCTTGAAGTTGTACAAATGAAAGGACAATGCACTGTTATCTAGTAGACATGTACATATGTATGATAATAAATGAGCATTTAATGCATAGTCGTCTCCTTTATTATCTTGATTAGAGTGCTATGTTCGTCGGACCGCCTAAGTAGCTCGGACCGCTTAAGTTGCTCGGACCGCCTAAGTAGCTCGACCCGCTTGAGCTGCTCGGGGCCCCTGAGTTCCTCGTGGCTTTTTAGTTGCTCGGTGATCTTGAGTTGCTCAATAGAAGTATACATAATTGCCACGTTGGCAGACACATGTCTGTAAGTGAGTGGTCCATGTCAGCAGACTAAATTTGGTATCAACAAGTCCTAAGTTGAAAAGGTCGTGTCATGATGCTATTGTTTGGTAAAATCGTCAAAATTATAGATTTATGTGCATGATGTTTGTTTAGTTCATTAAGTTCAATTTATTATTGTCACATATGACTAAACAGTAGTTTGATGACATTTAGCAGTCAATTAGATCTTCTTAAATGTATCTATGTGTTTGAATTATGATTCATTTGTGTTAGTTCACACCCATTTATTCCATTCCATATTTAGGCACATCGATATTGTGTTAAAGTGTAACTCATTTTTTGTTTTTTTAAGTCGGTATTTTACCTATTTTCGAAGTGTCAGGTGTTTTATTTTAGTATTCTCTCATTCTAGGTTGATGTTACATGTTTTTGTGTTGGAATCGAGATATTTGTCTGTAATTAGAATGAATTATCAAGGTCGTTTGAATGACTTTGTCATGTTGTTCGATATATGGGTTCTAGCGAGCTTCGTGCAAGATGTGTTCGACGTATAGTGTTGGGCCATTAGAAGGTCATTTGATTGTCCCTTCAAATGTATTTCGCATGAGGCCTTACTGTTTCAGGACGTTAGAAGTGAGCTTTCTCTAGTTCAAACGGGACTCTTATGTCGTTAGAACGACATTCTCTATTCGTTCGAACGACCTCATTTTTTGAAAAAAAAATCAACCAGTTTTAATACCTTTATGCTAGATATTCTTTTGTTATCCTTATATGGTACTTCTGGATTGATTGTGGATAGTGTATATGCAGTTGACTTGGATTATTCATGTTTGATTATAATACTTCATTGTTGGATGATATTCTGTTTAGTCACATCATTTGCTATAATGATGATTTATTCATGTGATTGTTTACTAGTTATACTTTATCATATCATGATGTTTTATTAGTCGGTTACTCATATGTATCTAGTCATGCTGCACATGCTATACTCATGCTAAATATGATTTTCTCTATTTATTTATCCCACTAGTTGTCTATTCTAGGAAAAAAGGGGAAAAGATAAATATGTGATGTAGGGAGAGATTTGAGATTTGATATTTTGAGATTTGATCATATTATTTGTATATTATTTGTATATCATTTGTATTCCTCCATACTTCACTTGGTATTTGTTTGTTTCGTGTGTGTAATGATTATTCAGAGATCCAGATTTTTTGGCTACATCACATTCAAATAGCTCATGCTCGGTGATCCTATAAATTGTAGTCCGTGTGTAGTTCGCGTCCTATATTTTTATTTTTGGATTTATGGGATGGGACATAGGTTATTCGTCTTGACGATCCGGCTTAGTATTTCACTGTTTTTTGTTTTGTCCCAGAATAGCCAAAGGGGGAGATTTGTAAGGACAAATTTCCAAATAGTGTCAATTTGTATATTTTAATTTTATTTCAGACAAAAACCACTCTGAGTCATAAAATAGTCTTTATATGTCACGATTCCATTAAGCCTATGACGTTTTCATGAAAACGTAGCGGCCAAGCTTCAAAAGATAGATCATGCCGCATTTTGGGTGCTCGTTTTAAGTTATCACACGGATTTTTGAGATTCTCTCAGGTATGAATGTATAACGATTTATGGTTCTCTGAATATTTCATAAGGATGTTATCTTTTATTTAAAACAATTTTAAAATGTTATTTTATAAATCTTTTCTGAGTTAAATCTAGTTTAGAGTCGTATGAACAAAGGCTGGCACTTTATTTTGTTCAGAAGATTTTATACCTCGTTCAAACGAGATACCGATTTCGTTTGAATGATTGTTGTTTCTCATTCGAACGATGCTCCGCCTTGAAAAACTTGTTTTATTATTTAAGGTATCTTTGAGTTAAAAAAGGGAGTGTAGAACATAACATAAAGATGTACGTTTTCTGCAATTTGTTTACAAAGATTTTCAAAGCTAAAACATAAACATCCTTCCCATTTCAAAATTCGACTTTATATAATCCTTATGTCATAGATATCTTGGTTTGCACCACTGGTTTTGTTCTTCATTATTGAACAATTGATTTCGTATGGTGGATATCATACGTCTTGATTACGGTGAAGAAATGGTGCACTTCATGTTCCTAATCGTAGACGGTTGCTGAGGCTACATCAATGGATACCGAGGCATACGTGGACTCGTGTGCTATGGACACTTGTGTGGATGGACTCCTACGTTGCACTATGGAGGAGCGGTAGAAAAGAAGAAGAAGTGTCAAGGCTTGTGGAGTCGAGTCTTTGTGTAAAACTAAATTCTTTCTTTGTAAATTCCATATCATAGTGATTTTCTGGCCTAAGCCATCCGAGGTTTTTTCCCTTAGTGGTTTTCTCTTACATCGACATCGTGAACTTGCTTTACTTTATCTTCTTAATTTCACTAGATGCATGTTTATGATTAAGAAGATAAAATTGGGTAAATTAAAATTTAGTTCACATAATTGGTGCATAATAAAATTGAGAAAATTTTAAAAAGATTGTCTTTGCCTAAAGCACATACACATAAGGGCCTTCAATATGGCTCAATAAAAGATAATTTTAATACAAAAGATATTTATTTCTTGTGTATTTTAATTTTATACTATTTGTGTGGCATATCGGTGTGTTTGAATCCAATTCACTACACAGTTTTCATGTGTCTAGGACATTTGGTTATGACTTTAGATGCTTAGATTGATCTTAACATATTTATGGAGTTGTTTCGAACTTGATTTGCTTTACGAATTCGACTTTGTATATGCCTCCATACACACATGCACGAGCTTGTTGGATTTTTACTTCACATGTATATTTGAGCTTAGTGAGATGTTCTCCCATCAATTTTGTCATATACATGTTTATTTGACTATGGTGGATTTGTGCATGTAAGAACTGTTGCCCCCGATAGTTTGTTTATTATTGAAAAAAATATGAGTGGGCATGGGAAAGGCTGCGAGAGACAAGTGAACTCATCGTGAAATCCACCATTTGAAAAAGCCCAAGAAAAAATTAAGGCAATAAAAAGAGCAAAATTTGCCAAAAATGGTCCAACATAGTTTAGTTTGTTTGATCATTCAAAAGAAATAACTTCAAAAGAAAAAAAGAAAGAATGAAATATGCTTATCTTTTGAGGGAGTTTAGTTGAAGATCAACGGGTTTGTACAATGATACCTAGTTATGCTTATTTTGTCACGACGATATTGATTTGTATAATCATTAATATTCTAGGCTTGTGTGCATTGTGTTTGTTTTGTTCATTAAGTTCAAACTTATTTGTCACTTAAGGCTAAAAGCGTAGCTTGATAAAGTTTTATAGCCAATTAGAACTTCTTGAACATATTTGTGTGTTTGGGTTATAATTCATTTGTGTCTAGTTCACACCCATTCATTCCATCTCACATGTTTAGACACATCGATACTATGCTAGTGTGTAAAGCTTATGTGTTTTGTGTTTTATTTTGTAGTCGTTGATAACTATATATGTGTGCTGAATTTTCTTTGATATAGTTTGCATATATTATAAATGGTATTGTATGTTGTATTTGTGAAATTTGTTTTTGTTTGAAAAAAATTGAAAAAATTCAAAAATAGTTGGTTGTGTTTGCCTTTGAGATGATCATTACACATGCATGATTTATATCTTTTTGTGATGATATCTTATCTTCTATGTAATGCTTCGTATTTCATGCTTATGTTTCTACTTCTTTGTCGATTTCGAGTCAAAACAAAGGGGGATAGCAAATTAAAACTGAGATTTAATGAGTTTGATTTATGCGGGAGAACTTATTTATTAGTTTTTTTATTTATGGGGGAGAACTTATTTATGAGTTTTATCTATTTCAAACTCGATGCGTCACAAGGTATATAATTTTATCTCATGTGTTTATGTACATAAATAGGAATTCAAGACACACGAATGAAGAGAAAGTTTGACAAAGGAAGAAGAAGACGTTTTTGAAGACAAAGAGACTTATGCCATTCCGTTTTAGGGCTAGGAAAGGTGTTAGTATTTTTGTCATTAGGAGATTTTGTTTTTAATTTGATGTTCGGTAATGTTTGTTTGTTTTGTACCAGAATAGCCAAAGAGGATATTTGTAAGAACAATTTTTCTAACATAGTTCATAGCATAGCTTTAGACTAGTTTGACATATCCCGTTACAAATCTTCACCCACCATCAAGACGAATTTAACTCAAGTATGTCCAAGTTTGTAGATTTCTCGACATCCCATAAAGGTATAAAATAATTTGGACTTTAGATTAATTTACAAAATTATGTTTGGGATGTTTATTTTTATAAACAATGAACAAGTCTTTTTATTTTCGAAAAGAAAAATATTTTTTTATTTTTACATCTCATTCAAATGAGATTGAAACTTTTTAGATATGACGTTTCGTTTATTTTTCAAACGGGGTTCAAATGAGGGCTCACTGCCTAAGTTCTCTTTAGGTCGTAGAAATGAACCTCATGTCGTTCGAACTACATCACTATGTCGTTAGAACCAGGTTTGGTTCTCCTTCGAACGATTGCATCGCCTCGAAATTTATGAACGTCTAATAAATACTTGTTTAGTGTTCAGAATATTTAAGACTTTGAACAACTCTATTACTGCATAAATTTTGCGAAAGTTCTTCACCTTTTGTGTTGTAAAAACACTTTTTAATTCACAATCAAGCATCCTTGAATATTGTTCTTATGAATTAGTTTAACCACTATAAAGTTTAGTATCTTTGCATAAACCTTGCGGAGATGATCTCCATAGCTGACTTGTGATACTTGAGAGAGATCATTGATGAAGACAAAGGCTGAATGAGGAATGACTGCGATTTTATGAGTCTGGTGAGGATCATAGTTGTTTATTAAATATTTGCGAAGATTAGCATGTTATGCTTGTGGTGGTTATCAAGTAGCCTATAAGCCGACTGTCTTGTAGATTTCTAAAGTGAATAAAGGTTTTACCCGAAAGGTTTTTTTCCTTAAACCTTGTCTTTGTTGAATGCTTTGTTTGATTTATCTGTTTTATCACATAGATATATGTTTAGGATAAAAAGATAAAATTGAGTTATGATAAAATTGAAAACTTTGTTTATCTTTGCCGAGCATACTTATTTCTACACTCACATAGCTGAAACACGAAAAGATAATAAAAGAGATTAAACAACGCGATAAAAAAATGATGTTTCCCCTTTATTCAGTGACCGTAATCCGTTCATGAGATCTTTTCACCTAAATAATTCATTCTTTAAATTTGTATGCGTTCGTATTTCATTACATTTACTCTTTATATCACGCACCGAGAGAAAATAGCCACAATTCGATTGATTCGTTTGTGAGTGCATTTCGTGAGAAATCAAAATGAATTTTCAAAAAGTAATGTAATGATCAATCGGTGGAAGTCAGCGGTTTAATTTTTGGCTTCACGCACACACACACATATGAATTGAGATTATTAAATAAAATTTTAAAATGACTATTTTTACGGAAATTAAATTTTGCAATTTTTATTTATTTTGATACTTTATTTGAGTCGAAAAATGAATTTTATGGATAAATTCACTGCAACCCCTCACGAGACACCACTCGTCCTACTAGGGTAGCCTAGGATTTTAAAGGCTTGTTGTGTACGCTAAATTCAATCGCTTGACCGCGAAAGGTATTCAATCCTAATAAATTATTTGGAAGTTTGTTTGGACTATACGCTTATTATATTTACATTTCTCGGGATGAGGAACGTCCTAAGTTAGGGGGGTTTGATTTGACATAAATATATCATATTTATCCCCTTAATTTTGGTTATTCTACGATCCCGTGCAGTGTAATTAGACTAGAGGAACAAGAAGAGTACATTATTGTCTTATTTTTGCACATATTCTCAATATAAGTATTATCTTCTTCTTTATCTCTTCAAGATTGCATATTTAGGATATAATTATTATTTCTTTTGAATTTGTGGTTGAATACATGTTTTCTTGCGTTATATATATCAACATTCTTTCATGTTTTCTTGCGTTATATATATCAACAATTATCGATGGTTCGGGGGAGTGTATTCCATCCCCACTTTCACACATAGTTTATTTCTATAACTTAAGCAAATTTAGTCGTGCATTTAATAGTGAGTGGCATTCATTAGTTACTTTTTATTAGTTCATAGGACTTCGCGTAGACAATTTCATCACCTTTTCTTATTTTCATTAGTGAGACCATAGTTAGGTTTTAGATGCGTACACATAGTTTTCGCCACGATCATTGTCATATTCCTTAAGTTTGACACCCGACTTATCGGGGTATTACTTAAGAAACTAACTTACACTATAGCTATAAATACACGCGTTGCGCACACTTTTTAAGTCGCATCAATAATTGTTCGCCACAGTCACCGTGAGTGGTTGATGATGATCCAATACCAATGACAGAAGGAGGCACTAAGACGAGGAATGATGTATGAGGCGACACTGGAGAGGTGCATATTGAAGGAGGGGGCATTGGGGAGGGGAATGTTGAAGGAGACGGTAGTTAGGAGGGAAATGTTGAAGGAGGCGACATTTGGGATGAGAAACTTCCATAGGGAGGAAAGGGGAAACCTTGAGGAGGAGGGTAAGGGAAACCTCGAAAAGGAATTAGGGGTCAATAACCTTCAGTAAAAATAGTCACAAGTTTCGCAGTTTGGTTCGTTAAGAGCCCCGAGTTATTTTTTATCTCCTGTACATCCTCATCAGTCCTAAACTGTTGTTCCTCTTGGGACGATATACGACTCCTCACCAAAGAAAGTTCATCCAAGAGAGGTGCAGTGTGTTGTAATTTTAATTTTGGAATATATGATTCAACACCTCTTGCCATTCCCCTTCGCCTTTTTTCCTTTCCAAAGGTATAGGTCAGGGCATCATTATCCAAGTCATCAAAAGGTCTTGAACTTGACCGACTATTAATGGCCTCTATTAATTCCAAAATCTTAGCCAAGTGTGGTGAGAATTTATTATCTTTGCCCTATCGAGCATGAACGTATAAGTTGGCCCGCTTTGGTTGTTTATCGGCATCTAGACCATCCTTTGTCGTACTCGACCATTCATTCTTCAAATATTTAAAAAATTTGGAGCCCAGACGATGGACATCAATTTTTTCCCTGTTTTGTTTACTCTTATCCCACTAAACAAGCTTCCTATCCTTTGACTCATTCTACAAAACTCATTCCACTGCTCCACCAACATTTCAACATTAAGAGGCACCCTATCTTTCAGAGCCAAAATATTGGAGCTCGATGAATCCTTCAGGAAATGTCTCTGCCGAAGGTTTCTCCGATATGTCCTCAATTGTTCAGCAACCCAAGAAAGAATTCTAGGCTTTGACTTGTCAAAAATGTAAACCGCTTGAAGAGTTGATTGTAGATGTCATATTTGATGGCTTGATCAATAAGGTTCCAATTGTTTACCCCCCGACTCCCACGTTCATTTTTTCTAGCGACAAACATTAGGCTTTAAAGTTCAGCAGGTCATTTTTATCACCCGTGGGGTTATTCTCGAGAAAGGAGAACCCATTGGGATTCTTTTCATATGGGTGAAAGGTGTCAGGAGCACTGGATGGGGGCATTGGAACAATAGTGATTTGTTGCCTACTCATACTTGGAGTTGTACTTGGAGTTGAGGAATGAACCAGTGGTGGAGTTGTGAATTGCTCAGCGATTGATGTTGAGAATTTTTGTAATTGTGCATGCGATGAGGATCCTTGTGGGGTTGTCACCTCATCACTTGGTACATTTTGGCCGTTGCCTCCCGACATTATCTACAAAAATGAAAAATGATAAGCGACTAAATAATTATAATAATATGAAATTTTAACTAACTAATCAAATTCATGTCTATATTATATAGTAAGACTTTAGAATATGTTCGATGTGCCTCATCTCCATCCATTCGATATTAGTTTTAAAAACTTATTTATTTTTGCACGTGGTCATCTAAGAGGATGTGTATCTATGATTAATGTATTGATATCCGTAATATGAACTCAAAATCCCATATTTTTTAACTTGTTGGAAAGATTTAAATTTACGTGCATATGGCGCGAGACATCGTAGTCTATGCCAATGCTCTCTATACGCAGTTGTATCCATAATGGGTGAATTTTTTTCTGCCTTCTCTAATAAACTAAACAAGATCAGGGCTACATAGGGATTATGTGTGTGAAATATATCCTCTATAGCATCATCCCAGGTTTTTGGTAGGGAAAATAGAATACGACTGAACATGTACTCTTGCTATAGATCAACTCCACAATATTCAAGGTAGTTAAATTGTTCGATCTTCTTATTACCATACCTGTAAATAAGAGTACCCTCTATATGGCTCACACTAATAAATGAGGTATATGTGCGTTCCAATTGCAACCTCCCGTACTCTTCTTACCAAATTTATAATCGTGCCTCATTTTTTCTTTCTAAGAAAAATATACGAGGGCGTGAATATGAGTCCTAAAAATAAGGGCTCTAATTAATGAATAAATATAAATTCTAACATATGAGGAATAGGGTATATTAGTTTTATTAAGGTTTTAATTCATCAATACCCTTCTCTTAACCTAGTGCATGTTGGATCTCACCGATGTGAAATCCAACCAACAACCCTCCGTAAGTGTTAAGACACATTATGTTAGGATTTACTATTTCAGACTTTTAAAGTATATGTGTATTATCAATCTAATAAATCCAACATATTATCCAAAAAATAAACCAAAAACCAATATTATCCCATACTCCTTCTATCATCTACGTGATAAAACACATACCCATAATCACAATATCTCACTAAAGTATGGTCATTTCTCATTAAACATATACATGAAGATTGGGATTTTAATTTTAACTAACGCTAAAATAAATACACAGACATATGCATGAAGATTAGGGATTTAATTTCAACTAGGATTAAAATAAACAAACATAAACATATACATGAAGATTAGGGGTTCAATTTTAACTAGTGTTTAAATAAATAAACATAAACATATACATGAAAATTAGGGTTTTCATTGTAACTAGGGTTAAAATAAATACACATTAACATATACTCACAAATTAGGGTCTTAATTTTAGCCCAGCTCACACTGATTTTGAACTGGTCATTGATCAAAGTTGTGACCCTATTTGATAGATTTTTGGCATCAGTCATGTACACGATCACGGTCTAGGTCCGTGACCACACCTGGAGGGAATTTTGGCATAAATTTCATGCCTTGGTCAGGGATGAGGGTCGTGACCCACTATGGTCAGGGTTCAAGGATGTGAACAACTCCAAGTACTTCCATGACTACAGTTGCTCATGGAATTGATCATGCCTATGTTAGACATGGTCATGGCTTTAGGTCGCGACCAGCTGGTCGCAGACTAAATCCATGACCCCTTGCCATGACTATTCGCAGAATTTGATGTAGTAAAAGTTTTATTTAAGATGACCATCGCTGCTCGTGATCCCAAATTCAAAATATCTAATTTGTCTATATCTCACACTCTCTAGCCACGTAGTTAGCCTGGCCTTAATGTGCGAAAAAAGGGCACCAAGTGGTAGTCTATTATTTTAGTAAGATGCTATCAGACGCCGAGAAACGTTACCTTACTTTTAAGAAGCTAGCTTACTTTCTGGGAATCTCCTTATGAAAGTTAAAGCAACATTTTGAAGCTCGCTCAGTCGTAGTTATCCCCTCCATTCCACTCAAGGCAATCCTAATAAAGGTCGGCCTTTCTGGATGAATGTCTAAGTAGTCGGTGGAACTAGGGAGGTTCGACATTAATTATCAACCAAGAACTGTGATCAAGGCACATGCTAGCAGATTTCATCATTGAGTTCAACGAAAGGCCGAAAGCCGACAAAAGGAAACACACCGACCAAGTCAACATGAAGAGTCTGACTAACTCAACAAACGGATTTTCTATGTCGACGGGGCTTCTAACTCATAAAAGGGAAGAAGTGGGAATTGCCCTTATAACTCCAAAACAAAGAATACTCTATCAAAGAATCAAACTTATCTTCTAAGTGCCCAACAATGACGATAAACACGAAGCTCGCATCGTCAAGGTTGAAGAAGGCTCCAATCAAGTTTTAAGAGACAATAATGCCATAGATAAACGCATGTCATCATACTTATCGATCGCCCATGGTCTGGTATCCAAATTTAAGAAAATTCATATCCAATAGTTTCCCTCATGAAACAACACACACACACACACATCTATCTCTCTTTGAGAGAGAGAGAGGTTCTTAATTTAACCAAAATGATGAACTTTTTAGTGAACTTAATAAAACATTAAAAAATAACCCTTAATTCCTTGTTGTAATTGGTTCGCGCCAGCGACAACGAACATGCGTGTGATAGAGTTATTTTTTAAGCCACCCCCACCCCCCACTCCCACCCCTACCCAACCCATCTGCCATTAGTTATATACCCACAACAAAAACCAGCCTAACCCATTGCCTTATTAACCCGTCACCGATGAAAACCAACAGACCCAACCATAAACCAGGATCCGACCTGTCTAAACTCCCAATCAACGAAGCCAACTATCTCCGACCTCCGGCCAAAAATCTCTTATACCACCTGCTACCCATTTTTGACGACACCAACAAAAAATAACATTCCGATAACCCAAGAACCCAATCCCTACTCCTATACCCATTTCAAGCTGGCCCAACAGTCCCAATCCAAAATCGGCCACTTCCAGTCCAATTCCAACCCCCGACGATCCAAATCCGACACTAACCTGCCTTATCACTTCACCTCCGGCGACATCAAACCTTAAAGCTTCGACCATGGCAGCTCTCTAATCCCAACTCTAACTTAACCCGTCAACCCAAATTCTAACCAAAACCCATAACCCGGCTATAAAATAGGCCTCTCCCCTCTAGGTAGATGGGTTTTGTGTGCGACTTTGGTCACCAGGTTATGTGTTATAAGCAGGTGGGGGTTTCAAGTTTGGAGAGTTGGGGATAACTGGTGGCAAGGGATTGGGTGTGGGTAAGGTTTGTGAGGTGTGTGTGTGTGTGTGTATATATATATATATATATATATATATATATATATATATATATATATATATATATATATAGAGAGAGAGAGAGAGAGAGAGAGAGATTTAAACCATTTTTTCTCTATTTTTTAGTGGTTGGTCCCATTCGAGATTTTGAGTGGACTCATATCCTATGTATTTATTAACAAATATAATTTACCAAATATATTTTCATAGTATGTAATATTAATTAAACATTAAAATATTTTATATATGTCAAATATAATTTATTATGGCATTTTTTCATATTATGTCAATAAATCTTGAAAATTCATGTTTAAGTTTGCAGTTTTTATATTCCAAAGTTTTTAATTTTACGCGCGTGTGCAATTAAAAACTTTTCGTGGTAGGAACCAACCACATCGGGTTGTGCTGTGAGGATTGTGAGCAATCATGGGCATTACCCGACTTGTTTCCTATTCCATGACATGTTTCCTGAGAAAACATATAATTAGTGATATTTATTTACATTGTCACACTCACACTAATTTGAATATTAGGTTTATGTGAATGTTAGAGATGGAAGAAATCATTTTAGGACTGAACGGGTTAAGTCTCATAGATATATCATCTGAGAATGATAGTCTCCTTCTAGAGGACTTTGTCAACGACAAGTATCAATTTTCAAGTTTTCTCCGTATTTTGTTATCAGCTATATTACAACCAATAAAGAAGGCATTAGACTTTATCTCCTCAATATATTACTCATATAAGCACTCTTAAAACTAAAACATATAAAGAATAGAAAATAAGAAAATAAATTAAGGAAACATAAAATATAAAAAACACTATTTTTTAAAAAGTTAATACTCAAGAACTCAAAACTTTTGGTGGTCAAATTTAGTTATTTAGGAACCACCTCGGGTTAAGATGCGAGTTCAGAAAGATTCTCAACAATCAACAATATTACCGTTTTTTTCCTATTCCATTATATATTTCCTGTAAAAAAACATAATTGGTGATATTTCCATGTTATCATCGTCACATTGAAGAGTTGCAGCGAACATTCAATGTCGACGGGTCTTCTTACTCGAAAAGGACAGGAGTGGGAATTGTCCTTATTTGAGGAACTAAATGTGTATTAAAAAATATTTGAGGAACTTTTTGGTAATTGATTTTTTTTTAAATTGTTTTTAACTTTTTTTAAGTCTTTTAAAAGAGCAAAAAAAAAAGATTTCAACTGTTTTTGAAAATTGATCAGTTACTGTATAGTTCCAAAATATGTAAAAGAAAGGGCAGTGCGAGGGGGGGGGGGGCACTGACGGAACCTTTAAAAATAAGATAGTATTGGGTAAATGGGTGTTTATGTATTTATGTTGGGGATTATACACTAATTGACTCTTTAAAACAATTGAAATGTTTTTTTTAAATAGTTATAAAAAGTTAAAAACAATTTTTTTAAAACAATTTATTATTAAAAAAATTTAAAACAATTAAATATCTTATTAATGCAATGTTTCTTTTTTATAAATAAAAAACCGACTTTTATGTAAAACATTTTATATTACTTATTTTAAAAAAATAATATTTATATTTTTTTATAAATCAAATAATATTTTTTTTTATAAAGGAGAGTTATTATTATTTAAAACAGTTTTTTTTAATAAAAAATATTTTTTTAAATAGTCAAAACTTTTTCGGAAAATAAGAATATACTGAGTAATTGGGTGTTTGAGGGATGAATGGGTTAAAGTAAAAACATATTTTTTTTTACAAAATATGTATCAATGTTGGGAAATATTAGGGGTGTAAGCAGTACGGTTTGGTCGGTAAATAGTAGATATCAATACCAAAACCAAACTCTAGATGGTAAAACCAAACCGTATCAGTTTACCACCCGGTACACCAAAATCAATACCAAAACCAAACCGGCCGGTATTTCGATTTTTTCGGTAATTTCGGTTTTTTTCTGGTTTCGGTAAATTCTGGTTTTTTCTGGTTTCTTCTGGTTTCGGTAAATTCTGATTTTTTCTGGTTTCTGGTTTCGTTTTTTTTTTGTTTCGGTAAACAACATTAAAAGTCCCAAAAAACCAAAAACAAAACTAACCAACTTTTTAAAATATTAAAACCAAAACCAAAACCAACTTTTTTCTAGTTTTGGTAAATTCGGTATGGTAATTTTGGTAAATTCGGCACGGTACGGTAATTTCGGTACGGTTTTTTCTGGTTTCGGTAAATTCGGTACGGTATGGTAATTTCGATACGATTTTTCCTGGTTTCAGTAAATTCGGTACGGTAATTTTGGTAAATCGATTTTTTAAATATTAAAACCAAAACCAACCAACTTTTTTGCGGTAATTTCGGTTTCGGTAAGACTGGTTTCTGGTATTTTAATATATGAAACCAAAACCATTTTTTTTCGGACCAAAACGGTACGGTACAGTAAAAACCCGTACCGCTTCCACCCCTAAGAAATATACATTAATTGACTCATGTCGTATTGTGTCGTGTCACACTTTTTCGGAAAAAAAAAGCATTTAGGCCATTTTTTTAGCATTTTTGGTACAAAATTAGTAAACAAAGAATTATTTTCGGGAAGAAAGTAGTTAATGAAATTTAAGGTGTGAAAATGATTAATTATAATGAGTTACGTTAATTAATAAATGAGTAGTTATTTAATTAACTAAAGTGTTGTAAATAATCTAAGCATTATTTCGTTTAGTGGGCATAAAATGATTAAGGTTGTAGCTTATTTGGGTGGTATGAGATATGAAGGGAATATAATAAGACTAAAGTGGTCAGGTGGGTTATTCAAAGAAAATAAACATAGAGAACACATTTGGCCATCACCTACTTTGGTCAACAATTGTTGGCCATGACCCCACTTCCGTTATATTTAGTTGATGATCTGTATAGCCAGATGGGCATTGCGGTTCCAAAATGCGGTTCATCAAGAATTACGCTTTTAATTTTAGGCGCGCGCGCAATTAAAAACTTTGAAATATAAAAAAAACGTAATTTTTGGAATAATGTATAAATGGTGAAGAATTCAAAAGTTTTGGTGGTCAAATTTAGTTTATAAGGAAGCAATCGCCTCGAATTGTGAGCAATGAGCAACATTACTCATTTTGTTTCCTATTTCATTACATGTTTCCTGAAAAGATGATATTTATTTATATGGTCACATACACATACTCACATTGATTTGAATATTGGATTTAAGTGAATGTTAGAGATGGAAGAGAGCGTTTTAGAATTGAACGGATTTAGTCTCATAGATTTATCGTCTGAGAACGATAGTCTTCTTGCAGATGATTTTTCTTTTCCCAGCGACGAATATCAATTTTCAGGTTTTCTCTTTGTTTTATTTTGAACTATATTACGTGATAAACAAGTATGCGTGATGTTTTAATATTTTTGGTTTATGATTACGTTTCTGAGTCTTGTGAATATGGAAGAAGTGTATTGATTCCTCGTATGTTACAACCACAACAATTGCCTCGTATGTTTTAATATTTTTGGTTTATGATTAGTCTCTGTTTGATTTATTCCGAAATGGTATCATTGCCTCCAACCTTTGACCATTCTATCATGAAATTCCTTCATCACTTGAGTATCAGTATCAGTAGTATTCCTTCATCAACCTTTTTTGCACTACTCGCCGACCAAACAAAACAAACCCCCCGACCCATGCACTTTCCCCAACATATCTGGCCTTCCCGCCCATTTTTCCCTAACCCATCCTACCCCTAAAAATAACATTTCCGCCCTTGCGGTTTCCAAAACTACCCCTAAATTTTCTGAAAATCGTTTTTCGGCCTCCAAACTTCAAAAAAATATAATGTTTCTGCCCCATGAACTCCAGAGAAACAATTCATGATTATCGGAGGCAAGTCCAAGATTGGTTGCTCCACCAATCATTCCCCCTCATTCACATATCCAATCCGGTAAAGTTATTTGACATTTTTGCAAGAAAGATCCCCTTCGAGCCGCTTTCTTGCAAGAAAGATAGAATTGGGGATCTTATTTGACATTTTTGTTGAAAATGTTTGTATTTTCCTTTTATTAGTTATTTGGTATTTTGTTTACATTTTTAGTTGTAGCGAGGTTTAAGAGGAAGCTTCGAGAAGGTTTCATTAGTTAGTATTGTCATGACAATTCATACTTAGCTAGTAGCTTTTAGAAGGTTATATTTTAGCATGTGATGTAATTGTAGGTAGTTATGGGATGAACCTGAAGCAAGGGTAAAGTTGTCCCATTATGAACAGGATGTCACAGGTTCGAATCGTGGAAAAAGCCTCTATGCAGGGATAAGGTTGCACACATCTATCCCAAGTACCCCGTAGTGGCGGGAGCCTCGTTTTTTATATAATCGAAGATAGTTAATGACCCATGTGACATCACATGGGTCAAGATTCTTTCAACTAATAGTTCCTCCCCTATAAATACCCCCCTTCCCCCTCATTAATGATCAATTCTATTTTTGTGCCTTTGACGACTTTCATTTTACTTCACTTCCGCAACAGTGTTAGAGGGCTGTTAGAAGCTGATTTGCCCAGTCTAATTTGTTAACTTCCGAGGGGTTATGTTTAACGATGCAATTATTATAAGGTCTAAGTCGAAATAACCCCCTCTTTTTTTAACGCTTCCGAAAACTATTCCACTGATGTGATCACACTGCTCTGGTGTGGTCAGCTGGTGCTTCCCTGGTTAATGTATATGATTGAAATAGTAGTGGTTTCGGCTCTTACCTCACAACTTGGCCAAGAGTTCAAATCCTCTTTGTGACATCTTCCATAGTGTGTCCTGGTATTTGGAGATTAGAGGATCCAAACGTAGGGGATTAGTAGGATGCTCAAAGAGGGAAAACAGGAATTAAAAAATATTAGGTGCTTTAGTAGTATGTTATCTTATTTTCCCTCCTAAATTTATTCTGTGGCCCCTGTGTAGGTTGGTTTAAATTAGGTACAAACAATACGTGTTCTTATCTGTGCCTGTATATTATGGTTGGTATCTGTGCCTATATAGTAGACAGAGACATGATTCTCCTGTGCGTTGGCTTCTCCATTTGTAGGCCTTGGTTACATGCACGATAGTGTTATTTTACTTCTTGCAGTTGCCATTTGAAACGGTTATAGTGTCAGCTGTAAAGTGATCGAATTATCTGGATTCTAAGATCATCTTTAATGCAATTGTGTATTTTTTTGCTTATTTAAATGTGTAGCAAGACCGTGAATCTTATGTGGCGAAAATCTTAAATTTACAATCTATAAATAAACTCTTATCCAATGCAAGTATCACACATCGTAGTTGCAGTGGAGAAGTATTATTGAGTTTAATGTCTATGGATCTTATGTGGTATTTACTTTACATTGTGAAAATGACCCTCCTTCACATTGTGGATACTCATTGCTGCCACGTCAATTTTATATTTATTTTGGAGGGTCATTGTGGAAATGACCCTCCTTCCTCCACATGTTGGATACTCATTGCTGCCACATCATTTTAATCTTTATTTGGAGGGTTGCAATAGATTTTTTTTTAAACTCATCTTATGTGGCACTTCAAATTCTTTCAATCCACATTTGCATTAAAGATACTCTAGATTCTAAGTCATGTCTCTAAGGTGTGGGACGTGGTTGTTCCTTTTTAAGTCCTCAAAGGCTTGTCAATCCTGGTTAGGTGTTCACCTTTTGTCAAATCAGTGAATGATGTAGGTTTTTAATATCGCCCCCATAATGTGTTAACTGTTGTTTCTTGCTTTGGTTATAGAGTTTATGTGCCTCATGCATGATGAATTTAGATTGTGTTTAGATAAGAAATTCTTTCATCTTATTTTTACTATCCTTATACTTATTCTAACTTAGTGTTTTATAAATGATCTTCAGAAATTCAGTATGACGCCAAAAATTTTGAGCTGGGAGCATTGTATGTCGGCAAAGCAGCAAGCTTGGGCCATACCAATGAGCAGAATGAGCAATTTCCTTTACTGTTTGGAACATCAGAACCAGAAAGAACAAGAAAATTTGGCAACTGTAACTTGCGTGAAAGTTTGGACTGGGATAGTGCATTCTTCACAAATTCAGGTATGCTTTGAAAATTGAATGTTTTATCCTCTTACATGAGTAGGACATCACTTCCAATTCTTTTCACCAATGCTCACTGCTACAAATATCTATTTGACCTAACCAGGTGTTCTAGATCCTGATGAGTTGTCAATCTTGATTAAAGCGTCTGAAAATGGTGAAAAACACATTTTGCCAAAGATAGAAGCGGAAATATGCAGATCTACTGATGCAATATCTACTCTCAAAAGTGATAACTTGACACTAGAAAGTCTTGAGAGTCTCGAGGCTGAGTTGTTTGAAGATATTAGAGCTTCCATCCAGAAATCCAGTGAAAAATCCGATATGGAAAATTCATGCAGCAAGGCAGAATCAGGAGAAACCGATACCCAAATTATCTGTTGTAAGTATATTATTTCTGCACTAGGACAGAAATTCCTGTATATTTCCATGTTTTCCCCGACATCACTGGGGTGGGTGTGAAGGGGAGGGCCTTAGGAAAGCATATATAAAAGTTGGGATAACTATCTTCTCTGCCTCAACGCAGTGCCACTGTATCACTGTACCGAAAGCTGAATCTCCATCATACGCAATAATGCTATATGTGCTCTTGACAAAACAATGTCCTGCTCCATTAATTGTTTGAGACGCATTATTCCGTTCGCTCCTGAAACAACTTTCACCTCATCTTGGGATATCACCCTTGAAACGCTGCCTTTACAATCACAATTACTAAATCAAACAGAAATTTTAAGAATTTAGTATGTTTGTTCCTACAATAGTATTTAGTTATAGTGAATTGAAATCTACGTTGTTCAATGGAAAATAACTAGTTTGGCTGAATATGAATTATGCTGATATTGTATGAGGGTATATTACCTTCTAGACACGTGCCCGACAGAGGCGCTGCCACGTGCCCCTACTTTTATCAACAACAAAGAGGCCCTCATTAAAGGGAAATAACTTGAGCAAACCATGGTTCCCAACTCTAGAAGAGGGCAATAGCTACTTTAGCAGCCGAAGGACTGTCAGGTTTTAGTAAACACCTTGAGTTAGGCAGAACTTAAGAGGGCCCTTGAGTGGCTCCGGTCTAGGTATCCTCTCGACGTCTAGGGCATTGGTTTTTGAAGCCGGGGGTAGGTACTGTTGGACGAAGTTATGACTTTGCAAGTATGAAAGAGAAGTTCACCACAAATATCCTCTTGAGCAACTCTTGGTTGCTTAAAGAAGACACTTTATTGACAGGTTAACCATTCAAATAAGTGGACACTTGTCTTATTTTTTTGAATATTTTTCATGTTTGTCATAGGATATAGTGCTACACTAACAGGCAGTGATCATCCCTCTTTGCCACTGCACCCCATCAAACATTAATTGAGGGTGGCATTTTTGCATCAAATGCACCTATACCTCAAATCACTATAAAAATTCAGCAATTGCTTCTTATTATAAACATATATATATATATATATATATATATATATATATATATATATATATATATATATAGTCCTGCTCTTGTGCGGACTAGTATTCATTTTAAGAGTGCGGACCGGACATGTGTCACCTGGCGGTGAGCCTTGAAAAGAGAGAGTGTGCCTATAATTTCTAGGCGCGCCGTTAGGTGACACATGTCCGGTCCGCATTCTTAAAATGCTGACTAGTCCGCATAAGAGCATTATTATATATATATATATATATATATATATATACACACAACTCTTGAACTAGAGGTCGGACATGGTGCGATGGCAAGTGCTTGCCCGCCCAAAGCATTATGTAGCTGGTTCGAGTTTTGGAAGCAACCTCTCCAAAAATGGGGTTAAGGCTTGCCTGTATTTACCTCTCCCAGCTATTGCGCTTGAACTCAAATTTACTCTCAATTGCAACACCTCTTTGAAATCAAGTTCATCTATTTCATTACCTTCCATACTTCATCTGTGAGGAAAACTTGAACGTCAAACCCTCTTACGCACAAAATAATGAGAACGTACCAAGAAGTCAATGCAATTGACTTTCATTATTATGCATATACTAATTATTGTCGTTTAGGTAATTTGAGATTATAGGTAGATAGTTGACAATTGACAAGAATTTGCAAAAAATCAAATGAATTGAAGAAACAATTCGAATTGAGCTCAGTTGAATCTTTTTTTTTTTTATCGTCATTGTGCGTGTGTATGTTTTTAAAAATGGAAACAATATCCTTTGGTTAATTTTTTTTGTTTGAAAAAATGAAAAAAATAATTTTGAATTGAGCTTGTCCTTCATGGCTGTTCCAAAGAGAGGCCACTAAGTTTATTTAATTACAATAAGAAAACTTTGGAGATTGTGGTTAACCATAGTTATAGGTATCGCTTACGTACCGCGATCCGGGATCGCAGGAACCGAAATCTTGATCCGGATCTCCAGAAATGATGTTCCCAAATTTAACATTCACTGCCTTAGTTCCTATTACTTATAAGGCAACTTTTGACTTCAATAATATAATAAATGCGAAGAAAAGAACTTCTCAACAAATGTATATTCATAATTCTTTATATATCATATTAATATATTATATATCGAGATTATCCACTAATATATCCTTAAGGAACTTCTATATTGTTATGGTGGAGTCATGAATCTTGACAAAATTCATGATTATAATAATAAGAGAACCATTAAGTCCCTGAATGATTTGAAGTAATGAACCAACTAAGCATACCCCGACTGTACAGCGTACAGGTTAAAGAAACCACATACCTGAGCAACTCAAGATCCAGGTAACATTGTGGTTAACTACTCTTGGGATGGAGTTGTCAGATCTCTTAATGCAGCATGAAGATGCATTTTATTGTTGTTGAAGGCCACCTCAGCTTCAAGCTCCCATAGGCGGAACATTGTCACATTGCCTCAGCTCAAGCGAGACCCCCTTCAGTGAGGTGCGCACCTTGTGCACCTAGGCACTAGGCTCAAGGCGTGGCTGAGGCATGCTTGATTAATTATGTTTGAATGGAATATGGAGCATTGAGACTAAACAGAGTCGAGCATATGAGACCCCTAAGTGAGTCTTAGTGAAGCCCTCGCTTTCTCACTAATAAAAATTTAAGTAGCAAAAGTGTTCCATCCCGGCCGATTTATATGGTGATTTTGTTTCACACGTTTTAAAATATTCTAAGTATTTTTCATTTGTTGATTATTTGATAATGGAATGTTCACTGAATATATAATTTTTTAACATGTATTGATCAGATATATCTTCTTATGTCTCTTTTATCATGTATAATAATAATTTATACTAGATATTTTAAAATTTAGATCACAATATAACTTTATTATTACAAATATACAATAAAATCTAATTTTGCATGTCTTGTACAATGTGTGCCTCACTTCAATCACCTAGGCTCTGGGGAGACATTGATCCCTTGGTGCACCGTAAGTTCTCGTTTGGTTCAAGTTAATTCTCAAATTTCACTTGTGATGTACCAATTTAGATTTTTAGAACAGAAACCACAAAAATTCCGAACCGAATAAGCACTCAATAGCTATGGTGCATGCGTACAGTGATTACCAGATTCACCACTGAGATACTATGCATGGAAGAAACTTATGTCCATATGCTATTCATATTTTCCGTTTTTAACAACTTTTATTTCTCCCTTACCTTCTATGAACAAGCAAGGCATGAAGTTCAGTACAAACATTAAAGCAAAGCCCATACTGCCAACTGAACCAACAAAATGCAAATGGTCGATATGGTTTCGGTTGTGAACATCATGTAACCGAGTAAGTTTATTCGGTTGAGAATTTTTTCAAAATCAAACTAAATTGTTAATTACTTAAGCTCATGAGTAGTCTTGTAATTTCCATATTTTACTTTTTGAATTATGAATTGTTAATCATGTGTGCTCAGGCCAACGTGCCATTTTTTGTGGGGATAATGTCCCCCTCCAAAAAAATCACTTCTCCTAACATGGTTATAGCTCGTTTTTTGGCTAAAAAAACCCTTTACTCCATCGCCGATGCCAAAAAAGCAAAACCCATGATCATTCTTCATTACAATCATCTCAAAATCGGATCCACAAATCACCATCATTATTGTAAAAATCACAGAAAATATATCCCTCTTTGCCAACACCCATCACCACATATCGTTCATAATCACCAACATCAGAGCATTGGAATATCAATTATCTGACTCAAGAACTAACATGTTGCAAAAAACACCATCACCCAATTTTGTGCCTTACCTAATAACAATGTCCTTTACAACACCGCGCTAGACAGCACAAAAGCTATCTTTCTTGCAATCGCCATAATTTTCTCACACACTATCATCATCTTTGCACTGCAACATCGAATTACCATCATTGCCAAATACTTGTGTCTTTCCCAAACATAAACCCATCCACTACATTGTTGAGAATGACAAAATCATCCATTCAAATTGATTTTCCTCACCTTCGATCTTCATCTTCCTTGAAGCCTCGAACACAAATATCAAAGCCCTGTATTGCCAACAAACTTTTGCTACCGTTGAATCTCCCAAGTGAATCCTTGGCATCATCGGCGTCATACCTTATTGTGCCGCTGCTTTAATAAAGGTTGATGAAAAGCCTAGTTTGAGACAAATTCAGTTCTCAGAAAAGAAGAGAAGTTTTGAATATATTAGTTTGTAGATTTGACCAGTAGATTTAAGTTGAATGATTATTTCATATTCTTATTTAGATACAATCAATATCATATAATCTGGCCGAAAATGTAAGTTCAGACACACAAGTTTATGTTTTATTGCCCTCTCTTTTGTCCAGCCTTTGAACTATCAGAAAAAACCAAACCGAATTAAAATGGAAAAAAAGATCCCTAACTAAATTTATGTTCTCTGTCACCCCTTCCCTACTCTGTTATGGGCACCCCCCCCCCCCCCCCCCCCACCCACCCCCCGGACCAACGTTGTGCAAGATTATTGGAAATTGGAAATGATCCGTCATTTGGATTTGACACCTGATTCAAATTTGAACCTGAACGCATGGTTCAAAGACACCTTTAGGCCTAGAGTCGGCAATCCAGTTTTAAATTGGTAAAAGTGTATACTATAGGTTTCGGAAGAGATGTAGCAATAAGTTGTTGTTTGGAGGATCCATAAAAGATTTGAGAAAACTAATATAACTAGCGAATTGAACCTATCATTAGAGAGGAAAAAATTTGATAGTAATGTTGTATGTTTGGAAATTGGGGATTCTGGTCAATTTGAGTAGATTTTACTTATCTAATCTGTTCTCTTAGAATTGGGAATCCTTTTAGCCCGTCCATAATGATGGCCTCATTTTTTTTACTATAGTTGAATTATGAATTGTGTTCTGTGGGCATCTCAACTTCTTCTGTTCTTTCGCTTCATTCTCAACTAGAGTTCCTTATCTGTCATACATCACATATCAGGATCCATTGAGGTGAATTATGACTGACATGCTAGATAAATATGCTTGGATTGGGGTTGATTGCATTCATTCATTTCTAGGTGGACCAAATACATACATTTAAATTGAAAAGACTTGTACATTTAATAACTTTGATAGATCTATGATATAGTATCAGATTTAATCGTTTTGGTAGTTGAGTTTCCTAGCCCCCTGGAGATAGCTGTGGCTTGTACGATAGCAGAATTTGCTTCGTGTTGTGCAATGCTAAATTAAATAATTTTCTTCAGTAAATAAAATGAGTTGACACCTTATAAGCTAACTTATAAATTGGATGGGAAACTTACAGTTAATTGCTTTTTTCCATTTTTTTTCTCGCTTAATGCTTTAATTTTCTTTCCAGCTGCAAATAAGGTGGATCTTGCTTCTCGGAATATGGTAGGTTCACTTACTCGGGTAGAAGTTGTTCTTCGTGATTGTTTTGTAATTACTGAAAGTTCTTTCTGGCTAAATTTCAGCTGAAGTCTAAGCCTGCTTCGAAGACGATAACAATTGGCACACCAAGATCTGGGAAGACAAAAACACAGAGTTCTGGTCATCCACTAGGCACACAGGCATGTAGTTCATTAAGTAAACTGAACAAATGTTCTCCCTCTCCGTTATATTTACATATGACAAACGTAAATTATTAGGTCACTCAAGTTGTGATGAGCAATCTCTAATTAAATTAGTATTGTTTCTTCCTCCCTTGATTTCTGTCATTCAAGATATTGTTAGCTTTCCAATAATGCATTCAATATCAGAATATAATTTATGACCATTTTAGGCTCATATTCTGATTTCTCTCCATTTTTTTGTGTTGGCTAATAATATATATGTAAATTAATGAAGTCTGTCACAAGGATTAGGGATTCCTCTTCATCACTTCCTCGACCACCAAGGGTAACCATCAAGGTTAATCCCAACACAACAGTAACAACAAAAATGGCTTCTTTGGGTGCTGGCCGTGTCAAAATAGAGAACCATAATGCAAAAATTACCACTGGTAAATAGTATTTTTCTCTATTCTGAATACTTTATTTGAAGAGGATAATTTCAATTGTGCTGGAACTGTAGCTATTTAAAAAATATCTAAATCTGACAGGTAGTAGTAGAGGGACTCGAGCATCAGAAGTAACAACGAAAAAGGCTTCTCTGGGTGCTGGCCGTGTTAAAATAGAGAATCATAATGCAAAAATTACCCCTGGTAAATAGTATTTTTCTCTATTCTGAATGCTTTATTTTGAAGAGGAATTGTTTCAATTGGGCTGGAAGTTGAACTGTAGCCATTTTAAAAAAATCTAAATCTGTCAGGTAGCAGTGGAGGGACTCGAGCATCAGAAGTAACAGCGAAAAAGGCTTCTTTGGGTGCTGACCGTGTTAAAATAGGGAACCATAATGCAAAAATTACCACTGGTAAATAATAATTTTCTCTATTCTGACTACTTTATTTGGAAGAGGAGGTGTTTCAATTGGGCTGGAACTGTAGTCATTTTTAAAAATTCTAAATCTGTCAGGTAGCACTAGAGGGACTCAAACAACAGAAGTAACAACAAAAATGGCTTCTTTGGGTGCTGGCCCTGTTAAAATAGAGAAATATAATGCAAAAATTACCACTGGTAAATAATATTTTTCTCTATTCTGAATGTTTTATTTTGAAGAGTAATTGCTTCAATTTGGCTGGAACTGTAACCACTTTGAAAAAATCTAAATCTGGCAGGTAGCAATAGAGGGATTCGAGCCTCAGAAGTAACAAAGAAAAAGGCTTCTTTGGGTGTAAAAATTACCCCTGGTAAATAGTATTTTTCTCTATTCTGAATGCTTTATTTTGAAGAGGAATTGTTTCAATTGGGCTGGAGCTGTAGCCATTTAAAAACAATCTGAATCTGACAGGTAGCAATAGAGGGATTCGAGAATCAGAAGTAACTGGCTTTTGTGGTTTCCAAAGGACTATACCTAATCCTGCATCATCTTCCAAAACATCTTTTCTGAGCTCCCCAGCTGCAACCAATGAAGAGTTGACGAGAACGTCCTCCTCGTGTGATAGTTCAGGCAGTTGCAACACTGGTAAATCTCTCATGACTTCTGCAAGAAGAACGATCAATTCCAGAGCTGTTAACTCACCTTCTCTTGGTTCAATCCCCAAAACCTCTTCAAAGATTGCATTGAAGAACGAAACACAATCTGAAAATTCTGGTCTCTCTCCTTACCTGATGTCACCCATTCTCTCTTCTAACATATCACCTGGTGGTTCTAGTAGTGTATGGTCCTCCAAATCCTCATTATCATCTTCTATTGCCAACCAAAGGTCCAAGTTAATGACCGTCCGTGATACCCGTTCTTCTATCAGTTCCTTGGACAATGATGCCTCTACTGCTTTGGGTTTTAACACCCATCTGAATAATGATCACAGTTCAGAACGAAATGAATATCAGGTAACAGAGCTACCTTGTCGAACTACTATAAATAAAACTTCAATGCAAACTGCTACACTTTCTCGACCTGTGTCTGCGAGACCCTCAGGACTTCGAATGCCATCACCGAAGATTGGTTTCCTAGATGGGGTTAGTTTTGCTCATATTCTTTAAGTGCTAGTCTTGTCATTAAGTTTCTTGTTGGAAGTGATTTTTCCATGGCAATTTTATGACAATTGACGATTCAAAGAATGGCTGGGAGAAATTGTTTCAACCCAACCCCCCCACCCCCAAACCAACACACACCTCCTAGTACAGAAATAAGCACAAAAAATTAGAAGTGTTTCTGAACATCTCTCTTCTGTCCTTTTAAAGATTGCCTTTGCAATATCATGCCTCTTACTCTTGTATATTATAATTTTTAGAGCTTGTAACGTTTTTTTTCCTCTTGCAAGTTAAATAGCAATGGTGTGCAATTTGTTTGTCACGCAGGTAAAGTCAGCGGGGCGTACCCCTACTACCATAGGCAAGGTTTCTGATGCTGCAAGGGGTGTGGAAAGCTGCCCTACCATATCTTCTAATGTTCAAAAGGCTAAAACAGGTCAAATAAGTTGCTTCAAGGCTGAAGAGATTGAAAGTGAAGGACCCAATAAAACTCAACACGTTACTGCTCCTTGTTTGGATGCTGAAAAGAATGGAAACTCAGGCGGCTCGAATAATAGAATGAGCCTAAATATGCAGAAGATAGTTGACCTTAAGGAGATGAAGATTACTGTTACTGTTACTGAAGGAGATAAATTTTATGTAAGTTCTGATGCCTGTGTTCAATATGGACAGGAACATCTGACGAATAACTTACTTGATGTAAGTGGAATGATGGAAAGTGTTCTTTTGGAGATAGTACTGATGGTTCGAGCAGAAGTGTTAGAGCGACGGACTCACAATCAGAGATGCAGAAAGAGCTCACAAATGAGTCGTGTCCCAAAGAGCCCTCTGTTGATGGCCGGAAGGAAGAGTCTGTGACTAATTTGTTTAAAGCTATCACAAGGACTCCTTTTTCTGTCAAGGATTCTTTATGCAATAGCGAGGGATTTGCTTTTACAATAGCAACGAGCATTGCGGTGATAGAGAAGACGGCCACCTTGCCTACTTCAGAGATTGACTAGAAGGAGAACAGTTAACACACTTTTTAGTACAAATTATGTATATTTTTTGAGGTAAATATATATTGGCTGCTGGTACATATTACACAATACCAATGTTTAAGCTGGGATCTTTAGTTTTTAGAATCCTTCATAGATTTTTGCCAATTGCTAATGTTAGATCGATTTCAAAGTCTTTTTGAAGCTTCTCATCTGCGCTGTGCATATTTTGTGAACACTGCCCCACCCCCCCCACCCCCCACCCACCCACCCCACAGAAAGTGGTCAATGATATATAAATCATTGACCACTTTCCATACAATAGCTGACATTGAGGTTACAGGAGTGTTATGCCCAAAGACGGAGTACTTTCAGGCAGGTACTTGTTTTTGGTTTTTACGAGGATATTGGAAATTTGAAAGTGATCTCGAGGCATTTGTTTTAAATCTATATTTTACCACCCTACTAGAGAAAAACTTTTGAAGAAACAAGGAAAATTTCGTGTGATGTAAGTCTGAGTGTTGCTAATAGTTTATACTCTTGCATCAAACTAAGTCCGATTTCGTGTGATTTATTTTAAACCTTTTCCGATTAAAGTCCACGTGGATCAAATGCCCTGAAGTCTTCAACCGATACTGAATCTTTTTGGCTACCAATCACAATTTGACTTTCTTTGGGCTACTGCGTTCGTATCTGTTAGTTTGTACTTTGAGAAACTTTACATGAACCGCCCGTCAAAACGCATTGAAATAGCATCTCCCTTTCTTTCTTTCCTTTTTTTTAAGGTTGTTATTATTTTGTTTTTAACAATTTGATATAAAAACAGTATTTTATATAAAAAAAAAAAACAGTTTTCCTATTAATATAAAAAGAGAGTTTTTTTTTTTGAAAGTAAACAGTTTTTTATTAAAATTAAAATTACAAAATTATTTTATTTTATAAATAAAAGATAATTATGTTTATTGACATGATATCGCGATTGATTAGTTTCGCTGGCGCGGATCACATTTTCGTCCCACATCATTTGTTGAATATGGGTCTGCGTCAGCGACACTAATCAATCGCGAATCTAAACATCAAATTAAACAGTTTTCTTTTTATTAAAATTAAACAGTTTTTTATTAAAATTAAAAAATAAAATTTTCATAAATAAAAAAAACTATGTTTATTGACATGATATCACGATTGAATAATGCCGCTGGCACGGACCCACATTCCCGGTCCACATCATTTGTTGAATGTGGGTCCGCGCCAGCGGCACTAATCAATCACGGTATCATGTCAATAAACATATTTTTTTTTTTATTTATGAAAAAAGTATTTTTTTTAATTTTAATTTGTAATAAAAAACTGTTTACTTTCAATAAAAAAAACTGTTCTTTTTATATTAGTAGGAAAACTATTTTATATCAATTGTTAAAAACAAAAGAATAAGAAACTTAAAAAAAATGAAAAATGCGATCGCCAGGCGGTTTCTACGCGGTTCATGTAAAACTGCTCTTGTACTTTTTTTGGTAACTCGGAATGTCAGGTCTTTGCCCTGACTATTCCCCGAAAGATTTCGATCCATAAGGCTAGGACAGTTCAATTATTTTATTAGAGATGTTAATATTCAGGTCATTTTCCTATACGTCAATTGTTTTTTGAATTAGTAATATTATTCATTATTTTACATATACTTTAATACATTACTAATTTTCAATTCTAGACTCTAATCCAAATTAATCAGTTTATTAGACTTTAGTACATTTTTAATGTGAAAATGTTGCCACTAAAAGAGATCATTTGTGACATTTAGCGACAAAAAATGTCTTTTAAGTTTAACAATCTGATTAATTTGGATTGAAGTCTAAAATAAAAAAATTAGTAATGTATTGAAGTAAAAAAATATTATGCACTATATATATATATACACACACTAGGGTATCCCCGTGCTTGAAGTCACGATGATATTCGGGAAAATTAACATAATAACAACAAAATAACGATCGATCCGATTTAATTATATGACTATCCACTTGTTTAAAGTATAAAAAAAATAATTCGACAACCAAATAAATAGTCATTCATGGACCTTCAATAAACTAAATAAAATAGTCACTCAAGTTGAAGTTGCTTGAAATCGATTCTATCAGGTAACTTGCTAAGTGAAGAATCATCGTGTAATGAACTCATATGGCCAAGATCAATAATGGACCCCACTTTAGAAAAAATCATTACACCCCCATGCTATTAACTCCCCATTTTTTTGTTTAAAATGCCTAACGGAACTATATTTAAAAAAAAATTAATATGGTTTCCCAAGAGTTTTATTCGGAAAAGAGTTATTTTTAAATATTAAAAAGTGTATTTTACTTTTATAAAGTAGTTTTTATTTTTTTATAATAAAGGTAGTAAAACAGTGACCCTAAATACTAATGGCAATAGAATTATTACAAAGTGGGGTCTGTATTTATAATAAAGAGAACATTGAGAATGCATAAAAGGATAAGGAAAAGTAAAGACACTTTAAATGAGGCGAATAAAAACATTCAGTTTATACTTTCCCGTGCACACACAAAAAATGACGTTTTTTCATACATTCAACAACTTACAATATCATTTACACAAAGTAGTGTAGCATTTGACCAATAAGAAGTTAATATCATATAACACAAAATTGAATTTTTATCTTAGAAATTCTACAATAGATTGATACTATTCCTTCCAGCATTTGCACCACCAACATTTGCAACTCTTCAAATTGTAGCCAAGACGGGGATCCGTTGTGAGTTGCTAAGTAGTGCTTGGATCGATTTCTTTGCTGGCTGCTTACACACTATCGGGTGCTGAACACTCGAGGAAAACAAACAAACTGTAAAAAATAGTCAAAATAAAATGGAAATAAGAAATGGAGTTACATTTTTGGAGGTTATCGCATAAAGGTTTAGTGTAATCCCTGGCGGCAACAACATCAGCCCTTCTTTCATTATTTTTACATGACCAATATTTTTTATCAAACAACACCATGAAATTCAGAATGGGGTTAGAAATTTGCAAATAACACCTTCATATGGTTAGTAAACCCCTGATTCCTAAAAACTCAATACATAACATAAATAAAATTTGGACAGAAACATTTTAAAAAATAACATTTTGATTAGAAAATGTAAACATCTATTATTCAACATATATTCGAAAGATACCTACATAATAAGTCATGAAAATCCCTACAAAGATAGAGAAGATAAGGAAGACAACATAGATATGAAACGACATGGCCAGACCTTATAATTTTTGTGCACGTGGGCATACCCACGTCTTTAAACAGTCTCTTTTCGCTTTGCATCCTATATAATACAATGAACACTACTCCATAAAAAAACTAAAAGCCTTCGTAGATTAAGTATTTAGGGTTAAAAGGAGACATGTGGAATTCCAAAGTGATATTTTTCGTTGTACAAAATTTTATAAGGAAATAATAGCACCAAATACTTCTGAATCACTAATCTAAAAAAAATGTAATGGGCATAGAAATTTGTAGCAATTTCCGCTGTTAATAATTTTTCACATTGTTCAGGTCCATAACCACTGTAACCCTCCATTGTAGACAATGAAAGTGCCCTCTTTACCATGGCCAAAGTTATAACTTCCGGAATGGGCTCAATAGTGTCACCAATTCCAAGACTTATTACTTGTTCATCAGGGTACTTCAACATGTGTGCAGCCTTCCTTCTAACAACCTGTGTGAAGATAAGTAGCTTGATGCTTAGAGGTATTTGAGTTGCGAGAGACCTTTGTCTTCTAAGCAGTCTTTTCTACTGCAACGCATTTGCAAATCCCGTTGTTGGCCCGAATCAAAACATTCTGAATTCTTTTGTTGAGGTTGGTTTGGCCTAAGAAGACGGAGGCTGATGAAGAAATTGAACCAGATAGATGGTGATGCTAAATTACAGACATAGCATCCCACAATGAGTTGAAAGGTCCAATACTTGACATTTAAATACAACCTGGAGAAATTTAAGATCACAAATGAATGCACAAATAAGTTTTTATTTCTTATCCGTGATCTATAGTATCATGAGAGATTTCAGAGAGTATGTACAAATCTTTATGTAAATTTCATGTAAGAGTGCGCAGAGAGCAGTTGTTTTTCTAAATGAATGGGTTGGAAGGAAGAGATGAGATGTTAAATCATTAAAATTAACTTAGGCAGCAATGTTGGATGTCCAAAGGATAAAACAAAAATGAAAAAAATTATCTAGCTCAAGCTTAAGTAGTAAGGGTAGCCATCAAATAATCAATAAATCTACTCACCGGACATTGTTGAAGTGAAATTCTTAACAAGGGCACTAAGCCTCATATGACACATTATTGCTGTAACTTGTTGGGAAATTTTGTAGTTTCATTTCGTAAGATTGTGTTTTTGACACTAAATAAAGAGATGCACATGGATTTCCCCCATTTGATGAAAATAAATCAAATCTACATATCAAGCCCCAAACCCCCTTTCACCAAGAAGTATGAACGTATACAATATTAAAAAGTTAACCTTTTCACATGGATTTCCCCCATTTTAGTTATTCATGATTAAATCAATCAAATTAGAACATCATATTAATCCTCATGAAAAAGGGGTCCATAAATCTAAACGGAATATATTCACTCATTACTGAACAAAGCATTGCCTACAAATAATTTCAATATTACGATTTATGTACGTGCATAACTTCTCCCTCGCATAACATTTAAATCAAATGGCCAATAATTATCCCCACCACAAACCATTTAAAAGGAGATACATAGTGAGACTGAGAGGGGCATAACCTAGGAGAGTTGAACTAAATTTACTCCTAAACATATTTGATTAAAAGATGTCAAATCCATGAATGTACATTCACAATTCATATTATAAAACATATCAAAGAAGAAAATAGAGTAAATTGTGTAAAGAATAAACCCAATATGAAGAATTGGAAATCATTTTAGTGTTAAATGTGTCAATACACTACTAAAGGAATTTGATTTTAGTGTTGATGTGCAGGAAGGGGAGCTGCAAAATTCAAATTCAAACCTGAAAGCAAATATCAGTTGCCGCAAAGAGGAACAACTGAGATAATGGCCTCCCTAGCCTTCACCTGATTCCCCAAACGGGAATCGACATCGACAACCAGTTGTGATAAGCATGTAGCCGCCAGGGTGTCATCCGTGATGGGCAACAAAGGCTCTGAAGATCATCTTGAAGGACCCTTTTTCCTCCTCTACTGTTGTTGTTTAATGGGAGCAGTCGAGATCCCTGTAATAATCTTTTTCCTTGTTCTCTGCTCATTAACAGTGTTGGGGTCCCACTATATTTGTCTTTTGTCGAGTCTAAGTGGCCTGGGAAGCTTTGCCTTATACGCGACTGAGAATGTTTTCGGTCAATGGAGCTACCATTTCCCAAAATTGAAAATGGAATTTTGGTTGGACGATCTGCAAAAGCATACAAATAACATCAGTATCGGCCTATGTTTGAATGAGAATAAGCAAATATGACTACAAAATCTATACACCTTTATAAGGGACTTGAATTCCAAATATCTGAGACCCAAATTCCTAATAGTTAAAGAGATAAAATAACAAATGAATATTTTATAATGAACTTGTCCGTTGGAATCAACTGAAACAAAACTTCGTTGTTGAAATTCACACATTCACACATTCTAGCTACTTGCCTCTCTATTAATTTAAAAATGACTTCGAATATTTGGAATTTAAGACATCAATTTTATACCGGAGATGTAGTATACAGAATCAGACACTGACTCAGCTACAGAACCTTACCCCACAAACTATTGAAGGCACCAAATAAACTGAGTTTGTACTGAATAAAATTGTTAACAACCTTAGGTGAGAAAGTTTTAAAATCATGATGTCTGAGGGAGTTGCCATGGTTTTAGGTTTTGGCATCCAAAACTTTTCAACCCCTGTGATAAGAAGAAAAAACAGTTAAATAAATATTCCTTATAAGAAAATATAAATAAAAAGTATTAGGAGAGATCAATTACAAATATATGATAAATTAAACATAAAATGCACTTTATAGTTTATCTAGATAAATCATACGCCAAGTGCACCTAATATGAAAATGGAGAGGTTTATTCCATCAAAGCAAAAAAATAGGGAACAATTCATTTCAGTTTGATGATGAGAAGAAAAAAACACTTGCAATTAAAATATGTGAGCATTATATTAGGTCTGAGCCGCATTATATTAGGTCTGAGTCGCATTATATCAGATGTGAGCATTATATCAGAGCTGTCTGGTATAGCCGACCTGATATAATCCTACTTTAACTCAGGTACCTACTTTAACTCTCTTGGACACCTGATTTAACTTTTCGCATTATATGTTTGCAAGAGAGTTAAAGTAGACACCTGATATAATGCGGCTCAGAGCTGAGAGTTAAAGTAGGATTAAAGTAGACATCTGATATAATGCGGCTCAGAGCTGAGAGTTAAAGTAGGATTAAAGTAGACACCTGATATCAGGTACGTACTTTAACTCATGTACATTTCAGGTGTCTACACTATTTGCTCACCTGATATAATCTTACTTTAACTCTCTTGGACACCTGATATAATGTGGCTCATATTTGCTCACTTTTGTATGTGTACCTACTTTAACTCTTGTGAACATATTAGCTATTTTCTCACATCTGAATCCATGTGTACCTACAATAACATGAGCTGCATTATATCAGGTATCCAAGAGAGTTAAAGTAGGTACACATACAAAAGTGCAATCACAAATATGGTATGTCACTCTCCATTTCAGTTCAGTATTTGGAGCCCGTGTCACTTAAACAGGGGCATTAATGATGTGTGTACCTATAAAACAGAGACATATAGTATAGCTAGTACATCAGTTACACAGATAATTGAATGTGTACATACATATGTACCTCCAAAATAGAAGAAATATAAAACTATCATCAACACAAATGTAAATTAAAATAAAAATTCAGAAGAAGCTTTAACAGCAGGTCCATATGTAGTACACCATGACAAAGGCAGAAAGCATCACCGTAATGAAGCGGATAAAAAAATGATAGCATCACTAATGACTGTTTTATAGAAAAATAGCAGTCTACAATTATTGCATTACCACCTTGTGCCACATCTGGTCCAAGTCAAGTTTTAACATTTATCAAAATTATGGGAAGAGAAATAAGATAGATCAAATTTTGCTTTGAACGTGGGCTTTCACCATGAGTGTAATTCAAATATGCATCTACAACAATAAAAAAGATTTCATAGATAACAATTTACTTGTAAAACTAACGGAATTTGTGCAAATCTATATTACACAACTTTTGTATCAAAATCCTAATATGCATGTATAACAAATGGTGGCAAATGCTTAAAAAATTGACATATAAGAAACTCCATGCATAAGGTTGGAAACTTCAAAAGACATGGCGTAGAAGTAGAAACGATCAACAATAGACGCAAGACTTAATTGTTTATCCCTTTGTTGTATGGCCCAATCAAACTATGATTCTTCTTACACAAAATAAATCAAAGACTGTTGATGTTTATTTATTTTTTTAATACATCTGGCGATCATAGCTAATCGGTCTATGTGAATTAGATAGTTAGGTCTTAAATATGATCAAACTCATTGCGAGCTTTGGGATATAATCTCTTATTCAAGCAGGTCTAAAAAAAGAAAGATTAATAGAAATCTGATAAGGGGAAAAAAACTTAATTGAGGGCAACCCCCTCTTTGAGACTCCTGAGTCCTTGAGTTCCACTCGTTCATCAACAATAAGTTCAATTGATTCTTTAGCAATTCTTCGAGCAGTAAGCCTTGTCATTAGTTGCAAGGTGATATGTTTGGTTATATTTAAACTCTAAGACAAAACATTTAGTTTACAGTAAAATCTACCTGACTTACTCTAATAGATTCTTTCTATAAAAACTTCACACTTCGTTCCATTTCAAGCCTCTGTTCTCTTTGGTATCCCTCCTCCTTGCGCTGTTTTTCACGCAATATCCTTCCTTCTTCCTTCCGGCTTTCATGGTCCTGCCTCTCCATTTCTTTCTGCACTTATTCTAAGATTTAATGAGCCAAAGCCAAGATCACCTCACTCACAATGGTACTGTGCTTGTTTATAAAGAAGATATACCATCCGAGACTTCCAAGCATTTAACTCCCACTAAAGGATGACGTCCAGAGAGAATGAAAATTAGCTCGGCATCCACAATGCCTATAAAACAAAATTTGGAAAATGATACTTAACTACCCCAACATGATATAAATATAATGAAAATCAACTAAGTCTCAATAATAGTACAACTAAACTAAAAGACCACCACTTACCATGATTTTCTGCCTTAGATTTAACTAAGGTGGATGTTTTAGAAATTTTAATCATACAAAATTATATTCATAATTAATAACAGGTAAGAACAGTATGTTGCATGAGAATAGATTGCAATGGATAAGATGGACTCCATAGCGTCATCAAAGTTCTTGAAAACCATTGGCATACTCACGGAAGGAGCTCAACCCAGGGAAATGCTGAAGTTGATGAATGACCCCAACTTGTCATATCGCCATGCTGGTAGTCATCTGCAGAAATATAGACAAAATGAGAGGGAGAGTGTTAACTGTACTGCTGCAAATAATACACTCACGCTGAATAAACCAACATGCAATGGTGAACATGGATCTTCTCAACCCATGAATCTTCCAAACACTGCTAGTAGTTACACATGAATTAATGATGAAACAACAAAGTTCACTCCTCCAATTCCAGTTTATAGGCCATGATTGAATCTTGACAGCCCAGTTCACAACAACCTCGAAGCACTTAAATGCAAACTACAATCTGCAAACTTATTTAGCAATAAGTTTCAGGGTGGTATTATGTCAGTAGATTCTGGAAATGAAACTTATCCATATGCAATGAGCTCTCGTAATGTAAATGGAAAGGGAAAACAACCTATGGATTTTGTAGGGTATAATGATTATTTCAACAAAATTGAAAACTCCAAAACAGAAAGAGGTAATCAACAACAACAACTAAATGTTTCTACTGAGTTGGACATGGATATAAAACAGTTTCCGTTGACATTCATTATAAACCATTAATGAATGACATCGAACCGATATTTAGCTAAGAGGAACTAATGTAAAGTCTGCTTTCACACTTCTCATCACTAAAACTGTTTGGGTCCTGCACTCATGTTTACAATAGATCAATTAGGAGTTTTTATATGCTACAAAGATGTCGTGCCAGAGTACAATAACAAAGTAGTCGGAAAGTATATTATCCATGGCGGCGGAAAATAACATTGACAAACCATAATAATGTGTATAGAAAAAACCTATGAGCACATTCAAATAAAATATGAATCAGATCTCCAATAACTATGGCCATGTTTAGGGACTTGCTTTCGATGTGGTACGAAAGCGTCTCCATGAACAATCAAGTTAGAAAAAAAATACAAAAAAAATTGTCTAAAATAAATCATTTATCATACGTGATGTTATTTAATTGAATAAGAAAGTTCAACAAAAAGGGGTAAAAATGATAACTAGGCGATGAGACAACCTACAGTTCTAAATAAGTTTGATAAACAGTCAATTAGGACTCAAACCAAATTCTAGAATAGGAATAAACACCTTAGTGAGAATAAACAAATAGCAAGTTTCTTAAAGACCGCCTAAAGTTTGAAAACCTGATATGAAATTGAGGAATTACCTCAAGAACAGGTCTCATGCTTGCATTCACTCATCTATAATGTGTGCACTCCCTACATTGCATGCCACTTTCTCGTATGAAATCCTACCTAGAATTTAAACATTTAACGAACATGAATGATCAACTCATAATTTTCAAATCATGTATCCAAGAATATTCTATATAAATACAACAGTCGATAACAAATTGGATTTATAAATCCAGAAATTGTATGAAGCCTATTTTCAAACTGAAACATAATTGAATATCTAAGCAAAAGAACAAATGTTGGAATACAACAAATGTTGAAAATATTCTAAACTTAACATAATAATTCAGTATACCTATGAAAAACACCAAAATAAAATATTTACCCACTTTAATTCATATTCCCTAATTTCAAGAATCAACCCCTTCCAAAACAAATTATAACACACACAATAGGTATTTTTGGACACCATAAAATAAACAAATCCCTTATACAATAAAAATCAGGTCCAATGTTAGTTCAGCAAAGCTTAAGTCCAAAAAGTTGAGTTCAATCAATGATGCATGATTAAGAAAGATTTGTAATCAAAAGTTGTCATGAATTCGAAACTTGTGATAACAGTACGATACTTCCGCTTTTGTGATGACATTCAAAACAAACGACTAAAACCTTACCCCCCCCCCCCCCCAACCCAACAAACACACGTTTTGAAAAGGAAAATCTAACCAAATAGATCCCAGTGGGTCTTCTCCTTTGTTATTTTAACTTGCACCCCAAATGTAAAACTCAAAATTACAAAGCCAAAATAGAAACCCAAAACCTTAGTTTTGATGAAACTATTAATTTCACACCCGCATCGAAGTATAATGAAAAAAATCTCAAGTATGTATACCTCGCATTTGCAAGAATCTGGGCAAAATATTCCTCATAAAGTTCTTTAAAGCTGAACAAAATCTTTACCATGAAAATCAACATTGATCCAATATCTGAAAGGAAAAAAATACACATTTCAGAGATCAATTGGGTCCTGCACTCATGTTTACAATAGATCAATTAGGAGTTTTCATATGCTACACAGATGTCGTGCCAGAGTGCAATAACAAAGTAGTCGGAAAGTATATTATCTATGGCGGCGGAAAATAACATTGACAAACCATAATAATGTGTATTGAAAAAACCTATGAGCACATTCAGATAAAATATGAATCAGATCTCCAATAACTATGGTCATATTTAGGGACTTGCTTTCGATGTGGTACGACAGCGTCTCTATGAACAATCAAGTTAGAAAAAAAATAAATAAAAAATTGTCCAAAATAAATCATTTATCATACGTGATGTTATTTAATTGAATAAGAAAGTTCAACAAAAAGGGGTAAATATGATAACCAGTCGATGAGATTACCTACCCAAATTCTAGAATAGGAATAAACACCTTAGTGAGAATTAACAAATAGCAAGTTCCTTAAAGACCGCCTAAAGTTTGAAAACCTGATATGAAACTAAGAAATTACCTCAAGAACAGGTCTCATGCTTGCATTCACTCATCTATAATGTGTGCACTCCCTACATTGCATGCCACTTTCTCGTATGAAATCCTACCCAGAATTTAAACATTTAACGAACATGAATGATCAACTCATGATTTTCAAATCATGTATCCAAGAATATTCTATATAAATACAACAGTCGACAACAAATTGAATAATTCCAGAAATTGAATAAAGCCTATTTTCAAACTGAGACATAATTGAATATCTAAGCAAAAGAACAAATGTTGGAATAAAAAATATTCTAAATTTAACATAATAATTCAGTATACCTATAAAAAGCATCAAAAAAAAATATTTACCCACTTTAATTCATATTCCCTAATTTCAAGAATCAATCCCTTCCAAATCAAATTATAACACAGTAGGTATTTTTGGACACCATAAAATAAACAAATCCCTTATACAATAAAAATCAGGTCCAATGTTAGTTCAACAAATCTTAAGTCCTAAAAGTTGAGTTCAATCAATAATGCATGATTAAGAAAGATTCGTAATCAAAAGTTGTCATGAATTCGAAACTTGTGATAACAGTACGTTACTTCCGCTTTTGTGACGACATTCAAAACCTTACCCCTCTCCCCCCCCCCCCCCCCCCCCCCACAACAAACACACGTTTTGAAAAGAAAAATCTAACCAAATAGATCCCAGTGGGTCTTCTCCTTTGTTATTTTAACTTGCACCCCAAATGTAAAACTCAAAATTACAATGCCAAAATAGAAACCCAAAACGTTAGTTTTGCTGAAACTATTAATTTCACACCCGTATTGAAGTACAATGAAAAAAATCTCAAGTATGTATACCTCGCACTTGCAAGAATCTGGGCAAATATTCCTCACAAAGTTCCTTGGAGCTGAACAAAATCTTTACCACGAAAATTAACATTGATCCAATATGTGAAAGAAAAAAATACACATTTCAGAGAAAAAACTAAATTACACAAAAAGAGTATATTTACATAAAACCTTGCATTTATGAACAGATCTGTAAAATCATAAACCCAAAAGAGGGGTGATTTAGCAAATCGCACTACGGAAATTGAGGTGTATGTATGTGTGTGAGAGAGAGGCATGCATGGGCAAGAGAAAGAGAGAGACATTACCTTTAAGGTGGGAGTCGGTAGAGGGAGGCATGTGGTCGATGACGTGTTTGCCTAAATAGAGTGAGAGAGAGGATGAGTGCTTTTTAGAAGTGGTGAGATGGTAATATTTCTCGGTAGTTTTCCACCACACAGCAACACTGGGTTGGCTTTGAGATGGGGTAGATGATGACAGTGAGGTGATGAAATCAGCTATGATGGGTCTTTGGGATGGCTTGAATTTGCCGTACCAAATGAGGTTAACTGAGATTTTGCCTGAGCGAAGTGGGCCATTGTGCTGTTGTAAGAGATTGGCTTGATCTACCACAAAACTCTCCCCGACGACGCCCTCCCTTTACATCCTTGTCTATCTTCGTTTCAGTCTTCATCAGGTGCAAAATTTCAGCTCTAAAATCAAGTACATATTCGAGGAAGAGAGGGGATGTTGAAATCAAGGTGGGGAAAATCTCACTCATTGATGAACTAATGTAGAAATCAAGGTGGGGAAAATCAAGATTCACTTGAAGAATCAACAAATCCGAGAGAGAGATGAGGCAAAACCGGAGGTGGAGATGAGTTAGAGAATAAAATCGCAAATGACTGAGATTGGATTTCATTTGGGGCCGGCAGAATTTGAGAGTTTGGGGAAGTAAAGGGGAGAGAGAAAAAATCCTCTTTTTTATGTATTACTAATATACCCTTTGTTTTTGAATCACAATGAAAATTTATAAGGAAAATGAGGGGGAAAGTAAATTTTAATAGGGTAAAACCGTCGTATAAATTAAAAATTAGGTGTGGTGAGTTGTTGAGCTTATGGTGTGAATTCTGATATCACCCTCCACTTAGGGTCTTGTTGGCTTCCATCTGAATCGTGAAGTGTCTTTCCATCTTATGAATAGTAAAAACACCATTGTAACTTATTATATATATATATATATATAAGTGCTCCTGTGCGGGAAGTCTGCACAGGTTATATCCGGACTCTCTTTTATCCAGCACAACAAGTGCATATCTCCCGAATCTCTCCTATATTTGTAGGGAGAATAGTGTTATGGGTCCCAAAAAATTATCCAAATCTTTCCCCAAATTGCATTAAAGTGTTGTGCCTTGGAGAGACTCATACCACAATGTACAACACTTAATGATATTTGGGAGAGGATTTAGGGGAGCTTTTTGGGATTCAAAGAATTATTCTTGTAGGGAATATACCAAGTTAATTTACCCAGCCCCTATTTTGTAGATCCAACAACCAAACAAAACATAAAAAAGAGGGTAACTCTTGCTAAAAAAAGGAAAAAAAGTATAGTCCGGACATATCCTGTGCGGCACGAGCAATACTCTCTCTCTCCCCCTCTCTCTCTATATATATAGAGGGAGAGAAAGAGAGAGAGTTTAACTGGTTAGAGAGAGAAAATTCAACTTCTCTCTCTCTCTCTCTCTCTCACACACACACACACACACACACACACACACATGCACGCACTAGCGGGCGCACGAAAGGACCACCCCTTTGATCCAAATGAGGAACTGTTGTACTCAATCCAGCAAACTCACGAATACCAAGTTATCCAAGATCAAGAAACCATTTGACTCATAACAACAAGCTTGAATATGTTAATTCCGCAATTTGGTACAATATGAATCTTATGTATGTGATTTGTGCTCATAAATTATTACATTGGTATTAGAGCTCTCTATGTTTGTTGATTTGCCATAAATATTTTTTGTTTTAAGTTTTTGCTGAAAACACCATTAATGGAGCCCAAAATCCATTTGAAATCTTCTTTAATATCGATCATTTTATCCAAAAGTTTTATTAGGTTTTGTACCTTTGATTGTAAGGAATTTGCACGTTAAATTTTGTTGAGTTTGGGAGATATTGCAAACCCTAATTTATAACAAGGATAATGCACAACTAATTTTTCGACATACGATTTTAATTGGTATAAGAAAAAATAAATCTAAATAGTTTTGCATATTATTATCATATGTTTCAAGGGCTTTCCAATCGTATATTATACATCAATTTTGGATTTAAGGAAGTAGTTATGATCTCTGAAAGTTGGGCTCATAAAAATTGAAATCCTTAAAACATTCAAAATAGGTTTTTTCAAACTTTGACTCGTTTTTCGATTAATAGTTGTATGTTTTTTAGAATTTTCCTCGCAATTCTTGTTTTTTTTAATTGAAATATTTGATTTGGTATATGTTACGCAATTTTTGGAGATGTATTGTATGAGTTAGGATCCTTCAACATTTCCCTCGAAATTGCAAATGTGGAAAATCAACAACTTTTTTTGTAACTTTTATGCATTTTTATTTTGGGGGGTTTTAGGAAAATGTTCAATTCAATTTCAAAGTGTGTAAAAATAGTACACATAAAAAATATTTATAAATTTAGTTCATATACTAAACAGATCATGAAAAATTTAGAGTGTAAGTTGTCCACTTGGAGAAGTTGTGAAAGATCTTGACTTTAAAGGTGTGTGGAGGGCGGAGATGGGTATGTGATCTTAGTTCTTTTTCAATGGTGATTGAATCACAATGGGTTGTTGGGTCTAATTTTGTATGGTGTTATTTTGATTTTGACAATAGAAGAAGTTATCATTTTTTTAAGCAAAATAACAAAGTAAGCAAGAAATGAATTGTAAGAAATAATTTTGGGTTTAATTTTCTCTACGGTCTTGGCTAATTTACAATATATTTAACCACCTAACTCCTTTAATGATATGGTTTCTTCACAATTTTTTCGATTTATCTTTCCTTACCTTTTATTTTCTTCTTATTGTTATCCATTTCTTTTTGTTATGAAATTCAACTGTATTGATATTTTTATTCAGTTCTTATTAATGCACATCTTGTACTCAAATTTTTCTTTTATATTGAAGTTGCAAATATGTGTTTTTTATGCGTAAGAATAATAAACATGTGATGAACGTGTATAAAAACTGAGTTGACTTGGCTATTCGGTAGTAGATAAACACTATGAGTATAATATGAATGTATAATTAGAGAGTTCATAATTTTTTTTATAATTTTAAAATATAAATTTAACAATTTCCTCTATTTATGATTATTTTTCGTAAGAGTATTATTAATAGTTAGTGTTTGGCCTCAAAGCATATGACAAGAACATTTAGATGCGAACACAATACAATTTTTTTACTTAACACAAAAAAAAAACATTTAAAGCATACGAGTAGCACAATTAATAATTTTTATGCCATACTGATTATGTTAATGCACGAAACAATAGTAGAAACACAAATAATACAAACACGATAATACGAGTCAAAAATTTTAAATAAACATAAAATTACACAATTTCATGCCAAAAAATCCCTACACAAACACCACACGATTAAGACATATCCCGTTAATTTTGGTATATTTTGAATCATATTATTGTGTTGTTGCAAAATTGCAACACCTAATTTTGGTAATTTTATTTACGCAATTCACCATAAAAAAATAAAAAATATATTTCGATATGTTATTAATTATTCTCAATTTATATAAATTAAGAAAATATTGAAATAAATTTTATTTTTTTATCTAACGCTCGCGCGAGTTGCATGCAAGTTATCTCTATATTATTAAAGCATACAATTAACTACACACATGCATGAACCACAAAACTAAACTTTGAATTTTTTTTCTCTTTCTTATATAAGCTATTTTTTAAAGTTATTTTATATATAAAAATATTACAAAATTAAAAAAAATAGATGTTTAATATACAATTGTGGGTACCCGAAATTCAGAACTATGGGCCTGGACGAGTAGCCCAGTCCTGGCGGCCCAAAGTCCAGGGCCCTCATCTTTTATAATTGATCCGGTCTCCCCCCACGATCCCATGAAGGGAAGTTATGGGGGAAATGGAAAACGTGGAGGAACCCATCACCCCCACTCATCTACATGCACATGTATATATTAAACCCTAGGTCAGGGGCAAAAGGACAAGTTGTATTCTCTGTAATCACTCTCCGGAGTATATAGAAATAATATCGACTGCACCACCGTGGACGTAGGCACATCTTGGCTTAACCACGTACATCCTTTGTTGTGTGATTGGCATCTTGTATTCCTTGTTCTCGTCTTGATAATCTTTCTCTCATATTTATTTGTGTTGCATAATAATTGCCTCTACAATTGGCACCGTCTGTGGGAAGTGTTCATCTTTCCCTGAGAAGATCCCACATCAAGAAAGGAAGTTAAGATGTCTGGTCACAGGAGCAATATCCCCCAAGCAGGAGATATTCAAGAGCCACCTGCTCCTCGCAGGATTAGGTCTGAAGTCCGACGTTCAGATCAGAGAGCTCGCTTGGAAAGACCAGCTTCAGAAGAGAGTCAGGGACCAGCTAGGTCCACGCAGATATCCAGGTTGATTGATGCGTACGAGGCAAGGCTCCACGAGCAGAGGGAGTCTTCTCGCAGATACGAGGCTGAGAATGCTCGCTTGAAAAAAAGACTAGAAAGGGAGCTTCGCCCTGATAACCGGAGACGCCCATATCGCACTCCTAGCCCTCAGGCGAGCAAGTCTCGCAGCCGAGGAAGGAGCCCTATGCGAGAATCTCAAAGGGACGAAGGAGGCGAGTCAGACGTTGACCTTCGCGAACAGTTGCGAAGAGCTCGCCGCCACCAGAGCTCTGCTCACAGCGACGAGCACATACGAAACATGGTCCGCAGGGAGATGGACCAGCATCCCGCTCACCACGGAACAAGATCAACTAGAGAGCTCGCGAGGAGAGCTCTCAAAACCCAGATGAAGTCGCCTTTCACAAGAGAAATCGAGGAGGAACAAGCTCCCAAGAAATTTTCTATTCCAAGGTTCAATATTTACAACGGAAAGACTGATCCCATCGATCACGTCAGGCAATACCGACAGGCCATGACCCTCTGGAGTCACCGGGATGCCCTGATGTGCCGTAGTTTCCCCTCAAGCCTTCATGATGTAGCACAGAAGTGGTTCGAAAGGCTCCCCCACCGATCGATCAAGAATTTCAAATCCCTAGACGAACTCTTTACGGCCCGATTCATTACCGGTAGCTCCCATCCCAAAAGGATGGATGCTCTACTAACAATGAAGAAAACGCCTCAAGAGACCCTCCGAGAATACGCGAAGAGGTACTGGGAGTTATTCAATGAGATCGAGGACTGCGCGGAGGAGGTGGCAGTGGCCTCCTTCAAAATTGGGCTCCCTAATTCTTCCCTCATCTACCAATTCCTGACGAAGAAGGAAGCTATGACTATTGACGACCTTATGGCCCGAATCGAGAAATACGCAAAGGTGGAAGATGTCACCCGCTCTAATACAGGAGAAAACGGTCGAGCTAAGCTCACTACCAAGGTAGGTGAGAAAACTGAGAACCAGAGGAAAGGAGGAAAGAACGGGGGCAAAAATGGCTCAAAAAATGGAGGGAACCAGGACGCATCGAAAGCATTCCAGGCGATCAACACCGTCTTCAAAGAACCAATTTACAAGGTTCTCATGAAGATTAAGGATGAGCCATTCATCAAGTGGCCCATGAAGATGGGGGAGATCCCTCGAAGAGGAACAACGCGTTGAGATGCGTTTTTCACAAAGAGGGAGGGCACAAGACCGAGCACTGCAAAGCTCTTAAGTCTCACCTCAAAGAATTGGCCCAGTCCAGGCACTTGAACGACTTTATGGAGAAAAGGGCAGAGAAAGTGACTGCCAACAGAGAGATGAGACCCGACAATGTGCTGGAGGATGATGCTGGACACGAGTTCGCCGTAATTCACGGAGTATCTGACGTCAAGCAGATACAAGGGAACTCAGCTCGAATGGAGATGAAAAAACTTACAGCGGTAATGAAGGCCTTTCAAATCGATCCAGCAAAATCACAGTCAGGAAAGCATCGACGAGCAGAGGACGTCAACTATAACAAGCATATTATTTTCACGGATGAAGATTTGATGGGAGTAAGGACCCCACATCATGATGCCCTGGTCATTACACTCAGGATAGCCAACTTTGACATCGACAAGCTGCTCGTCGATCAAGGAAGCCCATCCGAAGTAATGTACCTCGACCTGTTCAGGAAATTGAAGTTGAGCGTCGCCGACCTAAAGGAAGCTACTGTATCTTTGGTCGACTTCGCTGGGAAAATGACCATGCCCCTAGGCAAGATAGCGCTGCCAGTTCTTGCTGGGAATGTCTCCAAGATGATTGAGTTTTTGGTAGTTGACATCGAATCACCGTACCAGGCCATCCTCGGAAGAGGATGGCTTCATGCAATGAAGGCGGTCTCCTCGACCTACCATCATAAGCTCAAGTATGTAACCGAGCAAGGAATAATGGAGATCCACGGTGACCAAGCGATGGCAAGGAAGTGCTTCATAGCAGCCATCCGACCAAAGCCAGAGAAGACGGCCGGTCAACCCAGCGAGGAAGTTGAAGAGGGTGTGATACCTTCTAAATATCAACTAAAGTATGGAAGACCAGGAGTAGAGGAGACCAGGCTCCTCCCCTCCGAGCGTGTCATCGAGGACCTGGTAGAAGTTATAGCCGAAGTTGGTGACAGTAGCAGAGTCTTCTTGATTGGAGCATCTCTCACCGATCAAGAACAGAAAGAGTTGACGACCTTGCTGAGACACAACGTAGATGTTTTCGCATGGGAACCATACGAGCTGCCTGGCATTGATCCTGATATGGTCTGTCATCAGCTGCACGTCGACCCCACGTTCAAGCCAGTCACGCAGAAGGCACAAAGAACTGCACCTGAGAAGGCTAAAGCGGTCGAAAAGGAGGTCGAAAAACTGTTGGATGCAGGATCCATACGGGAAGTACAATTCCCCAAGTGGTTGTCCAACCCAGTAGTAGTTTCGAAAAATAATGGGAAGTGGAGAGTTTGCATCGACTTCACTGACCTCAACAAAGCATGCCCAAAGGATAGTTTCCCCCTCCCAAAGATAGACCAACTAGTAGATGCCACTGCAGCTCACGAGCGAATGAGTTTCCTAGACGCATACTCAGGATATCACCAGATCCCCTTGTATGCCCCAGACCAGGACAAAACGGCGTTCATCACGACGGTTGGGTTGTATTGCTACAAAGTCATGCCATTTGGGCTCAAGAATGCAGGGGCAACCTACCAGCGGCTGGTCACAAAAATGTTATAGAATCAAATGGGAGACACAATGGAGGTCTACATCGATGACATGCTCGTTAAGAGCAAGAAGAAGGAAAATCACCTCTCAGACCTGTCAAAGACCTTCGAAATCCTCAGGAAGTACCGAATGAAGCTTAATGCGAGCAAGTGTTCCTTCGGTGTCCAGTCAGGAAAATTTCTTGGATACTTAGTCAGCAAGAGAGGCATAGAAGCTAATCCGGACCAGATCGATGCAATCAACAGGGTACAACCACCTCGAACAGTTCGGGACATGCAGAAGCTCACTGGAATGCTCGCTGCCTTAAATCGATTCATTTTCAAATTCTCTGAGAAGTGCAAGCCTTTTTTCCAGCTTCTAAAAGGGAATAAACCAATAGAATGGAGCTCGGATTGCTCGCGAGCATTGGACGAGCTCTAGTCATACTTAAGCTCTCCACTGCTGCTTGCCATACCACAACCAATGGATTCTTTGTACCTATACCTCTCGGTATCCAATCACACTGCCAGCTCGGCGTTAATATGCGAGGTCGAAGGAATCCAACACCCCGTTTACTACGCGAGCAAGGCCTTATTAGACGCCGAGCAAAGGTACCTGCCATTAGAGAAGCTTGCCTTTGCACTAGTGATAGCCTCGAGGAAACTGAAGCATTATTTTGAAGCTCATATTATCATCATCCTTACATCGCACCCCCTTAAGGCGATCCTAAGGAAAGCGGATTTATCGGGCAGATTGTCTAAGTGGTCAGTCGAGCTCGCCTGGTTCGACATCCAATTTCAACCAACGACCGCTATCAAGGGTCAGATCCTCGCTGATTTCATAGCCGAATTCACTGGCGAAGAACTCCCCGACCAACCTCAACCAACAAAGCAAAAAGAGAACCCAACAACAGTGGAAACCTGGAAACTATTCGTTGATGGAGCCTCCAACTCAAAGGGGGCAGGCGTAGGCATCGTCCTCATCACCCCAAAAAACACCATCCTTGAGCAAGGAATCAGGCTTGGATTTGCAGCCTCCAACAATGAAGAAGAGTATGAAGCCCTAATAGCCGATCTTCAAAAGGCACAAATTCTGGGAGCAAAATGTTACAGGTGTTCGGCGATTCTCAACTAGTCTCCAATCAGATAAGTGGAGATTACAACGCGAAGGATGCAAGGATGGCAGCCTACTTCGCCCCGGTGAGGAAACTAATGACGAGCTTTGAGGAGATCAACATCCAGCAGTTTCCCAGAGGGCAAAACAGTCATGCCGACGCCTTTAGCAGCCATAAGCTCGGCAGTTGATTCTAGTCTTAAAAGGGTCATTCCCATAGATTTCCTCATTTGTCCAAGCATTAACCACAAAAACAAGCTGCCAAACGTGGAACAAATACTCCAGGTGGGATCAGCCCCCAGCTGGATGGACCCCTTAAGAGACTATTTAAAGGAGGGCACGCTCCCCGAGGACAAGAAAATCGCCCACCAGATAAGAGTCAAAGCTGCTCGCTTTCACTTATCCACAGGAGGCGACTTGTATAAGAAGTCCTTCTCCGGTCCCTACCTTAGATGTGTCCACCCAGGCGATGTCGAGCAAGTGCTGCACGAGCTTCACGAAGGAATCTGTGGAAGTCATGTCGGAGGAAGATCTCTAGCCTTTCGAGCAATGAAGGAAGGCTATTGGTGGCCATATATGCAAAAGGACTCCGCAGTATATATTCGCAAATGCTCGAAATGCCAGCTTCACACTCCAGTGGTCCACTAACCAGCCAACGACCTAAAATCCCTGACCAGACCGTGGCCCTTTGCCCAATGGGGGATGGACATCGTGGGACCACTACCCACTGCTGCCGACATTCGCAAATACCTGTTGGTTGCAACTGACTACTTCACCAAATGGATCGAGGCAAAACCATTGGCAAACATCCGAGACACTGACATGATAAGATTCATATGGAGGAATATAATCACTCGATTCGGAATCCCCAGAACCATCATCACTGACAATGGGACACAATTCGAGAGTGGCACCTTTTAGGACTTCTGTAACGAGCACGGGATCAGGCACAACTTTAGTTCGGTGGCCTACCCTCAGAGAAATGGGCAAGCAGAAGCTTCCAATAAAATTATGATCGATGGATTGAAGAAGCGACTAGAGCGAGCCAAGGGCGCATGGGCAACCGAGCTACCCCATGTCCTATGGGCATACCGAACAACTCCTCGATGAGCAACAGGAGAAACCCCATTTTCGCTAACATATGTCATGGAAGCAGTCATTCCACTAGAAACGGGCTTGCTAACAATGAGATCCGACCTTGTCGACCAAGGCTAGAATGATAGGGCGTTGCTCGCTGAACTTGACCTCGCCGACGAGCGTAGAGAACTGGCTCTGGTGAAGCTTGCGAGCTATGAGCAACAGCTCGTAAGGCATTACCACAAAAGGGTAAACCCAAGAAGATTCCAAGTTGGGGACTATGTTCTAAGGAAAGTCCTGGGCAACACAGTAAGGTCATCCGATGGAAAGCTAGGCCCAAACTTGGAAGGACCCTTTAAAATAACTAGGGAGGACCTGCAAAGTGCATATCATTTGGAAACAATGGAGGGCAGAGAGATACCACGAGCATGGAATGCAGCTAATCTCAAGAAATTCTATTTTTAAATTCTCAAGGAATTCTATTGTTGAATCTTTTTCTTGTATCTGTTATGTGAAAGGAATAGTTCATTCCCCTTATTACTAATGAAATCAGAAAACTGCATTTTATCACACATCTTTTTCCAAATCACAGGCACAATGGTCGATATAGCAGGGGAATACCCCTCCTCAGGTCATCGTCATGAAACACGACCTCTTAGACTTGCCCTTGGCAATATATAAATCCCTACAGAGGATTCTTAGGCAATACGACCAGATTTTATACTGTCCATCAAACCTACTTTGGTTGAGAAAAATCCTGATCGGATGAAGACATCCAATACTAGGTGTGTCCTCGCCAATTGCCCTACTTAGGCCTAAGAGAGTGTGACGACACAACCTAAAAGGTAAAATGGGGCATAATGGTATTGTGGTATTATACTGGACTGGGGGGACACTTGCATGGCAAAATAAAAAGTGATTATGAAGCAGCAAGAATATAAAAAGATTGGATGAACACGTTTAGTCGGCAAAATCGCCCAAAACATGAACTTTTCATTAATCTCTTATATTTACAACAGTGATAATACATGTTTAGTCGACGAAGCTTTCCCAAAGCATTTACATTATCAAAAAGGACAAAAGAATAACAACTTGTTATATTTACAACAAAGATAATACACGTTTAGTCGGCGAAGCTCGCCCAAAGCGTTTACATTATCAAAAAGAAAAAACTTGCAAAAAATTCAAGAAGGGGGAAGCCTCCGAACAAGATAGTCTGCCACCCTAGCTCTTCGTCCATCATCAGGAGCAGGGACCAGCTCTTCCACAGCCTCATCTGCGTCCAACTCTAACAGTTACCGAGGAATAGCATCAATAGGGATCCATCTATCATCCCTCCTGAATGGATTGGGCATCAGAGTGGAGGAGGACATCTCGTGACGATACCATAACACTGAGTTCCTCGGGACCTGGAGTTCTTTAAAGGCACTTGATTGGGTATAAATATTGTATATTTATCCCCCTAATTTCAGTACTTTTGTGAACCCGAATGATGTAACATATATGGATTTGATTCACTTTTATGCTTCTAACCTTCTTGGCGAGTATTGCGTGTTTCGTGCTTCTCCTATTAGTTTTACAGGTTAATTATGCAAGCAGTGCAAAGGAGGAAACAAGACTGTGCAAGAAAAGCTAAGAAGGCATGTTCAAGGGCATGTCGGTAATTTTGCAGCCCGATCCGAAAGAAGAAGTCAACTGGGAAGTTGAAGAGCTCGGAACAACGAGCACATTGGAAGAAACGGTACCCAAATCCGAGCTACGGTTGAAAAGTTATGCTCAGTTGAAGTTGAAGAAAAATCCAAGAAAAGGAGAGAAACCAGAAAAAAATCTAAGTGTTGAGAGCAAGTCCAGGCTGGTACATGCGAACCCCACCCCGAACCGGTTCGGGGGGGCGAACCGGTTCGCTGTACCCCCGAACCGGTTCGCTGTACCTGACACGCGAATTTTGTCTTTCATTTGGATTGATCTCCAAGTCTCCTATTAGGTTTAAAAGACTCCAAACTTGTAAAAAAACGTAGGCATTAACCTAGGAGCAGCTTTTAGGGTTATTTGGAGAGAGTTTTTGATAGAGAAAAAGGAGAGAAACATCTAGGAACATCAAAGGCACAATTTACTTCAAGAATTCATTGTTTCGGGTTTGTTTTTACCAGTTTTAATTCAAGATTCTTGTTCCTCATTATTGTTCTTGCATGCTTAGTTTTCCTGATTGATTCAACTTGTTTTTGCATTTCCAATACGTAGTTACATGTTTATAGCTAGTTTCATCATGAATTCTTACTCATGCAACGTCATTATTTCATGCGTTAGTCAAGTTAACATGTCCGGCTAGGTTTTTTCAAGGTTGGGATGCATGAACCCAACCTGATGTGTTAGTGCGTGTGTATAACGTCGATCCGCTGAATTTAATGATTAATTTAAATCGTATCGCGTAATTTCTTAAGAATTGTAGATCTTTATATCTCGTTTGCCTCTGGGTACTCGTGATGATTTAGAGTACAATTTGAATGTAATTACCGCGATGCCGATTTACTCATCCTCAGATTAGGTATGACGCGGGCTTGAACCTCGTATACATAATGCTTGGGAGTACTAAATTCCGGGTTTGAATTAATCGGATAAATTTATGATCAACGTTGTCGCTGCATTACACTAGGGTTGGGGGATTGTATTCCATCCTGTTTTCTCATCATTTAGTTAAAAGTTTCAAATTAATCCTTCATTCTTAATCTAGATAATTTAGTTAGTTGCATTTTTCATTATATTTTCACAATTGCATTTAGTTTAACCATTCCCAAAAAGCCAAATCAATCTTTTTCTTTTCTTCTTAGAGTCATCGCTAGGATTCCTCAATCTTATCCCGTCGTCACAACTCCGTTGTCCTTTTTCCCTGAGGATCGATACCCGACTTGTCGGATTATTACTTGAACGATAGGCTTGCACTTGAGCCTAGAGAGCACACACTTTAGATACACATTCTGAGTCGTGTCAAGTTTTTGGCGCCGTTGCCGGGGATTTAGGTAGACTTAGGATTAGATCGAGTTAATCCAAAACTGTGACCAAAAATTCAAAAAATAAAAAAAAATTTAAAAAATAAAATTCCAAAAAGATTCACAATCATCATCTCTCCTGAACTTAATGCAAAATTCTGAAGCCACTCCCACACCCCATAATACTCCAACCAGCATTCACGAAAATCCGCTTGTTGAGTATAATCCTGACAGTCCCCACACTCCACAAGCCCCACAGTTCTGGATTCCACCTCCCACGCCGTCACACTCCATCTCTAGCAACACTCCCTTCTCCTTCGTAGGACACACGTCGTGCACACCCAGTGAGAACGCCGAGTCGTCGAGTGAGAGAGAGATGTCGCAGCACAGTAATGCAACTACCGGTGAGGAAGAGCCTCCGTACCGCCCGTTGAGAGAATTCTTATATCCCGAGCGCACTGTCACTCCGGGATGCATTATACTCCCGTATAATGCCGGGCAATTTCGTTTCAAAAATGGGATGATCCAGACGCTACCACATTATCACGGTATGGATTCTGAAAAGCCATACCTCCACATAAGGGAATTTGAGGACGTGTGTGATACTCTCAACGATCAAACCTGCACACAAGAGGTAATCCGCCTCAAACTCTTCCCCTTCTCGCTTAAAGATAAAGCCAAAGCTTGGCTATGGTCTTTACCTCCAAGCTCGATTCCATCCTGGAATGAGCTACAGTCTAAATTTCTCAAGAAATTCTTCCCAACACATCGAACAATCTCTATAAAGGCTCAAATTCAAGCATTCAGGCAACAAGAAAATGAGCCTTTCCATCGATGTTATGAACGTTTCAACGAGTTAGTGGCTTCGTGCCCCCATCATGGATTTGATCCCTCACAAATCATCTCCTTTATCTATAATGGGTTAAATCTTAATTCTAAACAGCTTGTTGAAACCATGGGAAGTGGTCCATTTGTCGATCTAGATGCCCATGACGCTGATCTTCACATGAGGTATGTTGCCGAGACTACCCAATCCTGGGATACCTCTGATCCGAACGCTCAAAACCGAAATCGACAATCTACCACAGCTCCGTCGACATCCGGTCTATTCCACGTAGATAAGAATTCGATGTCGGACTGTCGGTTGGACACCATTGAGAGAGGACTGCGAGATTTATGTGAGGTAGTTGGATCCATCAAGAATCCCATCGAAAAGGTGTGTGCAATTTGTGAGGCGGGACATTCAACTGAGGAATGCCCGACGATACCCGCCTGCAAAGTAATATTACAGGAGCAAGTTAATGGTATAGGAGGCTTTAAGGGAAATTTCGGTGCCCCGCACGGAAATTCATACAACCCTTCGTGGAAAAACCATCCCGGTTTTAGCTACGGGCAACAACACGCCGCAATGAACCCTCCTTCGCATGTTGCCCCTCCTCCTCCACAACAATTTCAACAAGCTCCACACATGCAAGGACATGTGCAAGCACCACCACATCATGGAAATTATATTCCGCCACAGCGGAGAACTCTTGAGGATACTGTGAATCAATTCATCAATAGCCAGGCCGCAACCAATGCCAAGTATGATCGTCTCATTGGCGACCTAAATGCAAACCTGTCTAAGATACAATCCTCGTTGAGTGTCCAAGAGAAGGGAAAATTCCCTGCCCAAGGCCAACGACCTCCCCAAGGTCAAACTAGTGTTAGCTCCACATCTACTGAACATCAGGAGCAATGTCAAGCAGTGACCACTCTTCGTAGTGGAAGAGTCGTTGATTTATCACCTCCTCCACACGACACAACAAAAGACAAGGAGATTTCGCCCGGCACGAAAGAGGCCGAAGATGTCCCCTTGGACGAGAGTGATAAGGAAGGCACTAGTGAGCCTGAGGTGGTAGTTAAACCACCCTCCGCAGCACCATTTCCTCGAAGGTTGATTCCTACTCAAAAAGGGACTCCACGTGATGAAGTGCTAAGTGAAGCTGAATCTACCCTTCCTTGATGCCATCAAACAAATTCCAGCCTACGGCAAAGTTATCAAAGATTTGTTGACGGTGAAAAGGAGGATGAAAGTTAAAAAGAACGTCTTTCTAGCTCAGAACGTGAGTTCCATTCTGCTAAATGATCTCCCGCCTAAATTCAAAGATCCCGGTGCACCCACCATATCATGCATCATTGGAGATAATAAAATTGAGAAAGCCTTACTTGACTTGGGAGCAAGTGTAAACATACTTCCTTACTCCATTTATAGGCAACTTGACTTGGGCGACCTCAAGCCCACAAAGGTCACTCTCCAATTAGCGGATCGATCAGTGAAGATTCCACGAGGCATAGTCGAGGACGTGATCGTCCAAGTGGACACTTTCTACTTCCCGGTAGACTTTGTCATTTGGGACACGGAGCCCTCCTTTAACTCAAGCAACCATGTTCCCATCATCCTTGGTCGCCCTTTCTTAGCTACAGCTAATGCCATCATCAACACAAGAAATGGGCGAATGCAACTCACCTTTGGGAACATGACCTTGGAAACCAACATCTTCCACGTAGCCCAAAATGCAGGGGAGGAAGATGACCTTCACTCGGTGAGCCTCATAGATGAGGTAGTAGAAGAGTACTTCGAGGAAACTTTTTGTGGCGATGCCTTAGAGTTATGTTTAGCGACGAGCTATGAGTGTGAGGGGACGTCTACCCACTTCGAGAGGGATGTTGGAAGGTTGAGAGAATTACTCAATGAGAGTGCGTCGGACGAGGACGTGAGAGAGATTGATTGGGTTTCTAGATTCGAGGAACTACCTCCGAGGGATATACATATGGCTCCTTCCAGTGAAAAATTTCCAACCCTCGAATTAAAGAAACTCCCCTCCCATATCAAATATGCATACCTAGGAGAGGATGAGACATTCCCTGTTGTTATCTCCTCTAGCCTAAACGAAGGGCAGGAGGGCAAATTGATGAGAATTCTGAGGAAGCACCAGAGTGCTTTTGGTTGGTGTATAGCTGATTTGAAGGGGATCAGTCCTTTGATTTGCACCCACAAGATACATCTCGAAGAGGATGTCAAGCCCTCTAGAGAAATGCAAAGAAGACTGAATCCCAATATGAAAGAAGTTGTGAGAACCGAGATCATCAAACTATTGGATGTCGGGATTATCTACCCAATCTCGGATAGCAAATGGGTGAGCCCTATTCAAGTCGTCCCGAAGAAGTCGGGTATGACTGTGATTGAGAATACCAAGGGAGAGCTTGTTCCCCAACGCACCACCACCGGTTGGCGTGTTTGCATTGATTACCGGAAACTCAATGCGGGAACAAGAAAAGACCATTTCCCCTTGCCATTCATCGATCAAATGCTTGAGAGAGTTGCGGGCCACCCTTACTATTGCTTCCTTGATGGTTATTCCGGATATAACCAAATTGAGGTAGATGTACTTGACCAAGAGAAGACGACTTTCACTTGCCCGTTTGGTACGTTTGCCTACAAACGTATGCCATTTGGCTTGTGTAATGCACCCGCGACCTTTCAAAGGTGCATGTTGAGCTTATTTAGCGACATGGTCGAGAGAGGACTCGAGGTGTTCATGGACGATTTCAGCGTTTTTGGCACCTCTTTCGATCATTGTTTAGAAAAATTGGAAAAAGTACTTACCCGGTGTGTGGACAAGAACTTAGTGCTGAATTGGGAGAAGTGCCATTTCATGGTCACTGAGGGAATAGTTCTTGGTCACATAGTATCATCCAAGGGCATAGAAGTTGATAGGGCTAAGATAGATGTCATAGCTGACCTTCCCCCACCGAGATCGCTTAAAGACGTGCGCTCATTCTTGGGTCACGCTGGGTTTTATCGAAGGTTCATTAAGGACTTTAGCGCCATCGCTAGACCCTTAAGTAACCTTCTCATGAAGGATAACCCGTTTGAGTGGACCGAGGCATGCCAAAGCTCCTTTGATAGATTAAAGAACATGCTCGTGTCCGCTCCCATCATGCAAGTTCCGGATTGGTCCCTACCGTTCGAACTTATGTGTGATGCGAGCGATTACGCAATTGGGGCCGTTTTGGGCCAACGTAAAGATAAGCAAGCTCATGCCATCTACTACGCTAGCCGAACCCTTGCCGGACCTCAACTCAACTACTCTACCACGGAGAAGGAGTTGCTAGCGGTGGTCTTTGCCCTTGATAAGTTCAGATCGTATCTCATTGGTTCTCCTATCACTGTCTTCACCGACCACGCGGCTTTAAAATATCTACTCGCGAAGAAAGACGCCAAGCCGCGCCTCATAAGGTGGGTCCTACTCCTACAAGAGTTTAATCTCTCCATCAAAGACAAGAAAGGAGTAGAAAACGTCGTGGCCGACCACTTATCTCGGCTCTCGTCCGACGTACCTAGTGATCCCATACCCATAGACGAGCACTTTCCGGATGAGCAACTATTTGCCACCTCTTCTTATCCCTGGTTTGCGGACATTGTAAATTATCTAGTCACGGGAGCCGTCCCTCCCGATTGGACACCGCAAGATAAGAAGAGGTTTCTTAATTGGTCGCGCATGTTCTTTTACGATGATCCCTTCCTTTTTAAATATTGCGCCGACCAAATCATCCGACGATGTGTACCGGATGACGAGATCCCAAAGGTCATCCAGTTTTGTCATTCGGAAGCATGTGGAGGCCACTTCTCGGCGAAAAAGACGGCCGCTAAAATTCTGCAATGCGGCCTCTATTGGCCCACAATCTTCCGGGATGCAAATGACGCTTGCAAGTCATGTAATAGGTGCCAACGAATGGGAGCCATTTCTCGATGCGACATGATGCCCCTTACCCCCATACTCATCATTGAGATATTCGATTGTTGGGGTATTGACTTCATGGGTCCTTTCCCCCCATCCTTTGGTTTCCTATACATCCTAGTCGCGGTAGACTACGTTTCTAAATGGGTAGAAGCTATAGCTACTAAGACTAATGACAACAAAGTGGTGATAAAGTTTCTACAGGAACACATACTTTCTCGCTTCGGAGCACCGAAAGCGATAATTAGCGATAATGGCACGCACTTTTGCAATAGGCCATTTGAAAAGCTCATGAGAAAGTATGGGGTCGTCCACAAGGTTGGGACGACCTATCACCCACAAACGAATGGGCAGGCCGAGCTAGCGAATCGGGAGATCAAGAACATTCTTGAAAAGACCGTCAATCCTACCCGGAAAGATTGGTCCCTTAGATTGACCGATGCACTTTGGGCCTATCGTACCGCGTTTAAAAATCAACTTGGAATGTCCCCTTTCCGTTTTGTGTATGGCAAACCTTGTCACCTCCCTGTTGAGCTCGAACACAAAGCGTATTGGGCAATCAAGCAATTGAACTTTGCCTTGGACAAGGCCGGTGAAGCCCGGAAGCTACAATTGATTGAGTTAGAAGAACTACGCAATGATGCGTATGAGAATGCCAAAATTTCAAAGGAGAGGATGAAACTTGCTCACGATAGCATCATTCGACGAAAAGAGTTTCATCCCGGGCAAAAAGTTCTTCTATACAACTCTCGGCTTCACCTCTTCCCAGGCAAGTTGCGGTCACGATGGTCTGGCCCGTTCGTGGTAAAGAACGTTTTTCCCCATGGCGCTGTTGAACTAAACGATTTAAAAGGGGAAAACACGTTCAAGGTAAATGGACAACGCCTAAAGCCATACCTAGAGGCGTTTGTGGATGAGGTCAACACGATTTGGTTGTCGGACCCTGTTTACGGGGTCAATTGAGCTAAGCGAGTGAGGTCGTCGCACCCCCGACGCGTATGGGGTGATTTTGTGTGTAAAATAGTCGTGTGTAAATAGGGTAGTTAGGAGTCCGGAGCCTGCGTTGCATGAGAGATAGGTTAGCACGTTTTTCGAGGATGCTATTACGCTTTTCAAGGTCGTAGTTGAGGAAGTTTTTGGGAGCCCGAGGGTCTAGAAGGGTTTTAGGGGCCGTATGCACAAGTTAGGGGATGAGAGAGCACTTAGAAATGAAGAGAAGAGTGAATTTCCTCGATTGGACCAGCCTGGTACCCCCGAACCGGTTCGCTGTACCTCTGAACCGGTTCGGAGTGGCGAACCGGTTCGCTGTACCCCCGAACCGGTTCGCTGTACCTGTCAGATTCTTCCCCCCTTTCTTCTCCAAATTCATTCCCCTTCCCTCCATTCTTTCCCCCTTCTTCCCCCTTCGTTTTTCTTCCCTCCAAATCTTTCCCTCCTTCCCAAATTCATCCCAATTCATTCCCTCCACCCTCTCCTTCCCAACCTTTCACATTTCCCACCAAAAACACACCCCTTCACACCTATAAATACACCTCACCCCTCCTCCATTTTTCACACCAAAACATTCTCCCTCACTCTATTCTCTCCCATATTTTCTCCCTCTCTCTCCCTCTTTTCCATCAAAATGCCGCGCCGCCCCGCTCCCCGCCCAAGGAAATATGATGAGACCACCATACTTGATGACCCGGGTAGGGGGGTATTCCGATGCGTCCTAGAACGCCATTGGTCCGAGATCTACTTCTCCTCCACGCGTGCCATTCACATCGAGCGCTTCGTGGATTGGGACACCCTTCCGGGCGAAGTCACCGCCCTTTTTGACCACCGTGGGTGGTGCTCGTTCCTCGCCCCTACGTGCAATACCGTGTTTGAGACCGCCATTCGTCAATTCTATGCGACCTTGGTTCGCAAATCTTCCACACTTCACGAGGCGTATCTCGACGGTATCACCATTCCCCTCTCGGCAGCTCTCATTGCACGCAAAATGCGTGCCAAAGGGGTGATCCTCCCCGTACCCTTCCAATACCCCAACAATGGTGCCCCACACTCAAAAGACGAATGCGTTGCCCGCATGGCACCCGGGGCGGAATGGACACGCGAATCCTTCCCCATTGGTGGTTTGGCCGCCACGGTCCGCTTCACTCACATCATCGTTTGTGGTGCCATCCACCAAACCACCAATGACTCGGTGGTCCGGTCCCGTCACGCCAATTTCCTCTACTATTTTTTGGACCCCGAGAGCACCATCAACCTTGCCCAAGTCTTCTACGCGGATATCATCAATGCCGCCTATGACGAGAATGGCAAGGTAGCCCTCCCATACGCCCGTTTCATTACGGAGCTCTTGATGGATGCGGGAGTGGATGAACCCGGAAACCAAATTCGACTTCCTCGCCCCGTAAGCGGCACGTCCACAACTCGTAGTGAGCGCCAAATGCGCGTGGCTCACCCCGACCGTCCTATTCACGAGGAGGACGTGGCCGAGGAAGCTCCCGATGACCCGATGATGGATGTAGACGAGGAAGAATTCGAGGATGAGGAGGATGATTCCGATTTCGAGCCCCCGGGGGCCAACTTCGATAGGCGCATTTCGGCGGTTGAGGCCCGTCTCGACGGGTTCATCAACCAATACAATCAAGACCAAGCGGACTACCGAAGGGACACCCGGATGATGTATCAACTTCAAGTCCATCTTCACCAGCTCAACTTTGGCGGTCCTCCTCCCCCCTTCTTTTATGACCCATATGACCCGAATGCACCAAGCTCTTCCCACCCACCTCCCCCATGAGCTTTTATTGTTTTTATCTTTTGGTTTAATTGTTAGTGGTGGTAGGGATTGCACATTGTTCACAATTGTTTACCCATTTCTTATGTAACACAGGCTTCTCTTGGTTATAATACAATCTTGCATTTTTTTTCATATTTGTTTGTTTTATTTTTCCGCACTTTTTATTCGCCTTAATTTCGATTTTCGTCCTTTTTGCTTGAGGACAATGCAAAAGTCTAAGTTAGGGGGGTCACAAGTGCGTATTTCTAAAACTTCACAAATTTTCAAAAATGCCCAAAATTTCCAAAAATATTTTTGTTCAAAATAAATAAAAATTGGAATTCAAATTTTTCAAAAATATCATTAAAAGTCAGTTTAAAGTCTCAAATTGTAAATATCCAACATACACAAAGCTGAAATTGACCAAAGATGGAAATTGTGCGAAAATTGACGACTTAACGAATAAATGTGGAGATTAACAAAACCCGGTGAGATTCGAGCCTATCACGTTTTGCGAGATTTTAAATCAATCCGAGTTAATTGTTAACTCAAAGTTCTTTTTAGCGCTTAATAAGTTGTCAAGGATCTCAAATCTTTTCATTTGATCGGTTTTGAAAAATGTGTGCAATGTTGCCTTGAAAATCGTGCCAAATTAGTCTCTAAACTTAAATTCATCTCGAAACGCATATGGTAACGCAATTGGCAATTCGGACAATGAAGTAGGCCCTCGTTTGTCACCCCAAAAATATTGGCCAGAAAAAGTAGCGAAAAATCATCCCTTTTGTAACCCAAATTGAGCCAAATAATTTTCCCTTTCGTTTGACAACCCGAAAAACCCAAAATAGCCCGGAATTGCGAAAAATGAAAAAAATTCAGAATTTAAGTCCGAAAAGTGCAACAAAAAGGGGGCAGGAAAAAAAATATATAGAAGAATGCTCAACAAAAATAGCACCCAAAAAAAAAAAAAAAACAAAAAAAAAAAAACAAAGAAAAAAAGAAAAGAAAAAAAAATAGAAAAAGAAAAAAAACAAAAAAAAAATGAGCAATAGCCCGAAAAATGCACAAACGGACATCACGAATGACTTTTCCAATTCCAACCTTCCATACCTCCTTCATTTTACCCTATACACCCTTTAACCCGAAAAAAGTCCTAACCGAGTCCAAATTGCGAAAATTGAGTACCGCGTGGAGAGTTAATACACCAAAAGATAATATAAGAGGATAAATGCGCGAAATAGAGGCGATGTTCCCGTTTTTAAAACCGTAATCCGTTGAAGAGATCCCTTCACCATAAAATTTCCGTCTTTCTAATTGCATGCGTGTATTTGCTTCCATTACATTTACTCCTTATATCACGCATGCCGAGAGAATAGCCATAATCCGAGAGATTCGTTGTGAGTGCATTCCGTGAGAAATTGAAATCAAAACGAATTTTCGGATAAGTAACGTAATGATCAATCGATGGAAATTGGCGGTTATATTTCTGGCTTCGCACACACACACTACGGTTTGAGACTTGTAAATATGACTTGATGGTGTGTATTTTCTGGAAAAGTTTGAATTGCACAATTTTTGCATATTTTGAATTTCCTTTGAGTCGAATTTTGTGGGTATATTCACTGCAAACCCTCACGAGACACAACTCGTCCTACTAGGGTAACCTAGAGGTTTAAAGGCTTGTTGCATGCGCTAAATGCAATCGCTTGCCCGCGAAAGTGGTATTCTATCCCAATAAAGTCCTTGAAGTGTCCTTAACTCTTAATTTCATTCTTTTACATTGCTCGGGACGCGCAAAGTTCTAAGTTAGGGGGGTTTGATTGGGTATAAATATTGTATATTTATTTCCCTAATTTCGGTACTTTTGTGAACCCGAATGATGTAACATATATGGATTTGATTCACTTTTATGCTTCTAACCTTCTTGGCGAGTATTGCGTGTTTCGTGCTTCTCCTATTAGTTTTACAGGTTAATTATGCAAGCAGTGCAAAGGAGGAAACAAGACTGTGCAAGAAAAGCTAAGAAGGCATGTTCAAGGGCATGTCGGTAATTTTTCAGCCCAATCCGGAAGAAGAAGTCAACTGGGAAGTTGAAGAGCTCGGAACAACGAGCACATTGGAAGAAACGGTACCCAAATCCGAGCTACGGTTGAAAAGTTATGCTCAGTTGAAGTTGAAGAAAAATCCAAGAAAAGGAGAGAAAAACCAGAAAAAAATCTAAGTGTTGAGAGCAAGTCCAGGCTGGTACATGCGAACCCCACCCCGAACCGGTTCGGGGGGGCGAACCGGTTCGCTGTACCCCCGAACCGGTTCGCTGTACCTGACACGCGAATTTTGTCTTTCATTTGGATTGATCTCCAAGTCTCCTATTAGGTTTAAAAGACTCCAAACTTGTAAAAAAACGTAGGCATTAACCTAGGAGCAGCTTTTAGGGTTATTTGGAGAGAGTTTTTGATAGAGAAAAAGGAGAGAAACATCTAGGAACATCAAAGGCACAATTTACTTCAAGAATTCATTGTTTCGGGTTTGTTTTTACCAGTTTTAATTCAAGATTCTTGTTCCTCATTATTGTTCTTGCATGCTTAGTTTTCCTGATTGATTCAACTTGTTTTTGCATTTCCAATACGTAGTTACATGTTTATAGCTAGTTTCATCATGAATTCTTACTCATGCAACGTCATTATTTCATGCGTTAGTCAAGTTAACATGTCCGGCTAGGTTTTTTCAAGGTTGGGATGCATGAACCCAACCTGATGTGTTAGTGCGTGTGTATAACGTCGATCCGCTGAATTTAATGATTAATTTAAATCGTATCGCGTAATTTCTTAAGAATTGTAGATCTTTATATCTCGTTTGCCTCTGGGTACTCGTGATGATTTAGAGTACAATTTGAATGTAATTACCGCGATGCCGATTTACTCATCCTCAGATTAGGTATGACGCGGGCTTGAACCTCGTATACATAATGCTTGGGAGTACTAAATTCCGGGTTTGAATTAATCGGATAAATTTATGATCAACGTTGTCGCTGCATTACACTAGGGTTGGGGGATTGTATTCCCATCCTGTTTTCTCATCATTTAGTTAAAAGTTTCAAATTAATCCTTCATTCTTAATCTAGATAATTTAGTTAGTTGCATTTTTCATTATATTTTCACAATTGCATTTAGTTTAACCATTCCCAAAAAGCCAAATCAATCTTTTTCTTTTCTTCTTAGAGTCATCGCTAGGATTCCTCAATCTTATCCCGTCGTCACAACTCCGTTGTCCTTTTTCCCTGAGGATCGATACCCGACTTGTCGGATTATTACTTGAACGATAGGCTTGCACTTGAGCCTAGAGAGCACACACTTTAGATACACATTCTGAGTCGTGTCAGCACTCAACCACCCTCTGATGAAAGAAAGTTCTTCGAACTCGGATAATCTTGTGGGAGCATCTAGCCAGCCTTGATCATAACCGTCAGCCCATGCTTATCGAGGACCCTTCTTGAATAAATGCCGCAATCGAGTAACGTCCCTTTGAAGCCCAGCAGCAGTTACATATGCTCGACGGACATCATCACGGAGCTCTTCCATCTCCTTATCCCGCTGTTCTTCTGCTTCCCTGTTCCTGCCCCTGGTGCTCCTACCAGCTCGCGGGAGGGAAGGACGAGTAGAACCTCGTGGCATAGGAGGAGTATGTCCAGCTCGCGAAGACGAGGAGCCTTGCAGAATCGCTGAAACAGTGCTCGGTTCATGCTCTCTAAGTTGCAGGACTTCCCTCCTCAGGTTTTCATTCTCCTGCTGCAGGAATTCCCCAACTTGATTTATCTCGGTGGACTCTAGCAACCTTGCTCTCAGTACATTGACTTCCTCTTGTACGGAGGCACCAATGCCTTCCATCTCCTGGGGCCTGTCCTTCAGCTTAGCCACTAGCTCGGACTGATCCTTATATTTTTGTTTCCTTGACCTAAGAGACTTGCAAAGCCTGACAAAGGCCTGACGAACCTGAGGACTGGCATTGGGACCAAGAGTCCTGCAAAAATTGAGATGTGGCAGGAATATAGTCTTCTACATCAGTCAACTACAAGACATAAAAGGGCAAGGGAAAGAGAAATCAATCAACGCATTGGAAAAAGAAACCTTTTTATTTCATTAATGAAGGTCAAGTACATCGAGCAAGAAATGGAAAAATTACAAGCAAAAGTACAAAAATAGTCCTAAGGGAGGATTAACTAGCAACCTCAGGCTGCCCAGAGGTGGTTGGCTGCTTCCCCTTGTCAGCAGCAGCAGAGGCATAACCCTCTACAGAGATGCCCTCATTCGCTTAGGCAGGACCCGCATCGGCAGGGGTTGTTTGAGAGGCAAGATCAACACCCTCGATGGCTGGGGCAGGGGCTTCTTCGTCCACGGTTGGCCTTGGACCCGGGTCATGCTCGTCGAACAGAGGAGACTCAGCATCAACACCAGCAGCTAGGAGGTCCTTATTCTAGCCCTTCTTGAAGTTCAAACGGCTGATATAACCTATTTGAACTTCGGCGTCTTCATAAGCCGCAGTCCATCCGGAGTTGTATGAGTCCTCCTTGATGGTGGCTACCTGGGACTCCTTCTCCTTCAGCTGCTTGGCCAGAGCCTTGTTCTCCTCCACAACACCCAGCTTGCTCGAGCAGACTAGGTCATAGGCCTGCCTCAACTCGCTCAGCTCCTTGACCGCCGCATCCCTCTCTCGGTTAGAATTGATAAGGACTAAATCAGAGGAAGCTCGGGCGGCATCAACAGCCTTCAGATCAGCCTCCAGCCGAGAACCCCTGACTTCCAGAGCGGACTTCTGCTGCTCCAGCTCGCCATTCATCCTCACCAACTCGTCGCGAGAACGGTAGAGCACAGCGAAGTCCATCACGAACTGCCAAAAATAAAGAAGAAATCAAGAAGGAGAAATAATTACAACTTGTTAAGGAATTGAAAAGGGAGAGAACCTTACCAAGGCCAGTCTCTGGCTAGCTTGGAGGGCTAATTGATCAGACCCCAGCGCCTTTTGGCGATCTGCAGGAAGATCTGCCCTCTCAAGCAATGCAGGAGCCAGCTGAGGGGAAGTGGCAACTGAATCCCCCTCGGGCAAAGCTGACACCGGGACCAAGGCTTGCCCAGCCTTCATCCTCGACTCCTTCTTCCTCCTCTCTTCCTCTCTCTCCCTCTCCATCATTTTCCTCTCCTCCCCTTCTTCTTTTCCTCTACCTTCTTCCTCTCCTCCTCCTTTTTTTTCTCCCTCTCTCTCTCACCTGCTCTTCCTCTCTCCTTTTCCTCTCTTGCTCCTGAGTGGAAGACCGAGCGCCAGTAGCCACGGCCCCAGAAGAAGACCTTTGTTTCTTTGACCTCTGTGCAAGAAGCACATGGTCCTCATCATCATCGTCTCTAATCAGGTTCTTCCTGGGAGGCATCTCTTCGCCTGAACTACTGGAAGTGCTCGACGATCCTCTAGCTTCAGAATCCTCTTCAGAAGAACTGCTACTGTCGGAGCTCCCTCCACCCAAATTACTCGCAGTTCCTGCAGGCTCACTCTCAGAGCTGCTCTCCTCTTCGTCCAACTGGATAGGCTCAGCAGTAGTCTCTCTAAAAGAATCAAACTCTGGAACACTATCCACAGGTCGTGCAATGAAGCTGGAGCCTGCGTTCTTGTACTCGAGCAAAAAGGCTGCAGACCTGGGATGCTCGCCGTCACCCAGAGGCTCCCTGATATTCCAAGCTTTCACCAACTCCGAGATACGAACCTCGCTGAGATCAGGCTCCAAATTCTTTGTCCTCGCTATGGAAGAAAAAGTAAAGAAAGGTTAGAAAAGTCACAAGTCAGCAAAGGTTGAAATAACGATACAATGTCTACCTATATATTCTTCCCCGTAAAAAGGGACAGTGAACCTCTCAGACCTCGACCCTTCAAACTGGGGAGGGAACTGTCAATTCCTAACGAGGAAACCCTCTTGCCAGTAGTCCTTATGGGAATCAGGTAGGTTTACTACCAATACCCTATCAGGACTCCTATCTTTGAGGTATAAGACACCTGAGCTAGTTCGAGAGAAGGAATAGCAGAAACATATCTCGGCAAGTCCTAACCTAGTACCATACAACTGGTTTATTCTATGGACGCCATTTACTATCTTACACACATTGGGCGAGCACTGTGAGGGAACAATACCGAAATAACCAAAAAAATACAGAAATAGATCATTAGGGGGAAAAGTAAGTCCCCCTGGGAGAGCAACAAAACATGGATCCAGTGGGCATCCTCTATATCCCTAACGTTCCTAGGAGGGGAGGCACAACATTCAATATCTATCCACTCAGGAATATTGTAGAACTTCCTGAACTCAGAGATTGACCTATTTTCAATCTTCGCCATTAAAAAACTTTAGAAACTCTACAAACCAAAGAGAAAGTGCAAATAAAGGGCACGAGAAACTTACAAAACAGAAGATCGGTTCGAGCGATGAAGAAGCACGAGCCCAAGACGACTAAGAAGCAATGGGAATGGGGATTCAGAGAAGAAGGTACGAGGCGCTAGAGTTCTCAGAAGAAGGAAGAGTACTGGAAAGGCTGAAACGACGGATGAAAAAGTGGCTATCCCAACAAGCCTTCAATTCTAATCATAGCGCACGGATAGCGAAGCGGGTGCCGCCAAAGCAACTTCACAGTTTTCGAAGAATCACAAATCAGCCATAATGGCTGATCATTTAAATCCATTGGACCCATAAACATAACCCAGCAAATTTAGGGGTAATTGTGGGTACTCGAAATTCAGAACTATGGGCCTAGACGAGTAGCCCAGTCCTGGCGGCCCAAAGTCCAGGCCCCTCATCTTTTATAATTAATCCGGTCTCCCCCCACGATCCCATGAAGGGAAGTTGTGGGGGAAATGGAAAACGTGGAGGAACCCATCACCCCCACTCATCTACATGCACATGTATATATTAAACCCTAGGTCCGGGGCAAAAGGACAAGTTGCATTCTCTGTAATCACTCTCCGGAGTATATAAAAATAATATCGACTGCACCACCGTGGACGTAGGCACATCTTGGCTGAACCACGTACATCCTTTGTTGTGTAATTGGCATCTTGTATTCCTTGTTGTCGTCTTGATAATATTTCTCTCATATTTATTCGTGTTGCATAATAATTGCCTTTACAACAATGTTTTGTATATAAATAAAAACATTAAAAGGCATAAAAAATAATTATTTTTATTTATTTTTCTATATAAAATGTTATATATAAAAATGTTAAAAAAGATTTTTAATATACACACACACACACAAAATAAAATATATTAATATTAAAACAAACACTTTATAAACTGCTTTTATATATAAGAAGTTTTTTTATTTATAAATTCTTTTATATATATATAAACGTTACAAAAATCCTTTTCACATGTAAACTATTTTTAAAAATAAAATTATATGTACAAACATTAATTTAAAAGCCATTAATGGCACTTTTTCATATATAAATTAAGCGATTTTTTTACCCCATCCTCTAGCTAAATGAAACTCACAACTAAAAGCCACTTTGATTCATGACCCACAACACCAACAAAAAAATAGCCATATGGAGATCTCATATGGATACTTTTATCTCAAGAAGAGATTAAAAAATCTCATTGAAAAAATATGAAAGAAAAATTACATTCACCAAAAATAAAAATCACAACCATAATTGTCTACTCTAAACAATCATTCGTGTTCAATTACTACACAAAATGCGATGTTAAAAAATCTAATGTGTTACACATCATGCAAAAATAACATGCACTCTTAGCACATTTCAAAAGCTAGTATAGCTAACTCTTGAACTTATTAAAGAAAAACTAGTTAATGATGAATCTCAAAAGAAATTTGACGCAAATAAAAAATTCAATTCATTAAATCTCAATGAATGTTATTCTTAACTTCTACTGTTAGAGATAATAAAATGAATAACCCAATATGGGAGCCCATTTAGTACGATCCATGAAAGTAGACGACTCGCTCAGATCGATTAACACGCCGCCCGACCCAAATCATGACTTAATTTCCACACGAGTATTTTAGATATATAAGAACACTTACGGATATGGTCAAATCAAATACCAAGAATCTCAGATGAGATATTCAGGTACCTCTGGTGTATCCACGTGTTATTTTGAGTTCCTTAAACAACTTAAACTCTATGATGACACATCTATAAATTGTACACCCTGACCCGGAGCAAAGGGATTGTAACTTGAGTCTTTGAGAGACACTTAATAAGAACATTAACCTCCACGTGGACGTAGGCAAATTGCTGAACCATGTACATTGTTGTGTTGTGATCTTTTACTTTATGTCTTTGTGATTATTCTCGTGGATTTCTCTATTGTGATATATTCTGCACTCACAATTAGCGTCGTCTCTGGGAAGTAATTTTTATTCTTACGAAAACATTCACTAATAGAAAGTCCGTAATGTCTCACCACAACAACAACATCCCCTAGGTTGGCGATGTCCAAGAAGACCCAATTCCTCACAGGGTCAGGTCTGAAATTCGCCAGCATACAAACCCCAGGTTTCGCCATGATAGGCAACCTTCTGAAGAAATCCAGGGGCCACCTAGGTCTACACAGACCTTTAGGTTGGTAGACGCATATGAAGCCAGGCTTCACGAACATGAGGAGGCTGCACGCCTCCAACTAGATGAAAACGCTCGCTTGCAAAGGCAAGTCGAGATAATGGAAAGAGATCTCTAAAGGCCTACTGGAAAACGTCGTTATAGGACTCCTAGTCCTCAGGCGAGAAACACTCATCGTTGAGGGAAGAGATTCGACATGACCAGGAGAGAACTGAACGTGACAGGTCAGAGCGCGGACGATCAGATCATGTCCAGTCAGAAAGGCGCCACAGGAGCAATGATCGATAAAATGAAAATATAAGGATTCTGGTTCGTAGGGAGATAGACCAATATCTAGCCCACCGTGGATCCAGATCCACTAGAGAGATAGACAGGAGAGATCTCAACACTCAGATGAAATCCCCTTTTTCAAGGGCAATTGAGGAGGAGGAGCCCCCGAAGAAGTTCATTGTCCCTAGGTTCAAGGTCTACAATAGGATAACAGATCCCATTGACTATGTTAGGCAATATTGGGAAGCAATGACCTTAAGGATCCATAATGACGCACTCATGTGTAGGATTTTCCCTTCTATCCTAAATGATGTAGCACAAAAGTAAATGAGAGGCTGTCTTATAGGTCGATCAGAAACTTTGTAGCACTGGCAGAGGCTTTCACGACATGATTCATAACTAGCAATTCCCATCCCAAGAGGATGGATGCACTGCTTACGATCAATAAGAAGACACATGAGAACCTATAAGAGTATGCCAAAAGATATTAGGAAGTTTTCAATAAGATCGAGGATTGATCGGAGAAGGTTACCGTAGCATCGTTTAAAATTTGTCTGTTGACCACCTTTTTTTTCAACACCAGTCCCTTGCTAAGAAAGTGGCCAGCACCATCGACGATCTTATGGACTAAATTAAGAAGTATGCCAAAGTAAAAGATATGGTTCATTCTAGTGCAGGGGACAATGGTCGAACAAAAGTGAACAAGGGAGCATATAAGACTAATATTAAAAAGAAGGGAAACAAGAATGGAAATAAGGCCGACCCCTCCTAGGCGTTCCAGAATATTAACACAATCTTCAAGGAACCCATTTACAAAATTCTAAATAAAATCAAAGATGAGCCATTTATTAAATGGCCCAAAAATATGGGTGGCGACCCTACTTAAAGGAATAACGCTCTGAGATGCGCATTCCATAAGGAGGGAGGCCATAAAACCAAGAATTGCAAGGCTCTAAAATCACACCTGGAAGAGTTAGCCCAAGTAGGGCACCTCAATGAGTGCATCGAGAAAAAAGTTGACAAGGTCGCAGCCAATAGCGACTAGAAGCAAGACACCATCCTTAATGAGGATACATAACATGAGTTTGCAGTAATCCATAGGGCATCAGACCTCAAGAATATATAAGGAAATGACATTCGAATGGAATTCAAGAAGGTCACTGATGTTATGGAAGCTTTTGAGATCGACCCTGCCAAAACCCAAGCGGGTTAGCGTTGGCGACCAGAGGACATCGACTACACCAAGCATATCGTGTTTACCAGGGAAGATTTAATAGGGGTGAGAACCCCGCATCACGACACACTCGTGATCACACTCATAATAACCAGTTGGGATGTTGATAAGCTGCTTATGGATCAGGGGAGTTCATCAGAAGTGACGTACCTAAAATTATTCCATAAACTGAAGCTAAACATCTCCGATCTCAAAGAGGCCACAGTTTCGTTAATCGGCTTTGCATGAAGGATTACGATACCGATAGGAAAGATAATTCTATGAGACAGGGTAGGAAACATATATAAACTTATCGAATTATTACTGGTGGATATTAAGTCCTTGTATCATGCCATTTTGGGCAGGGGTTGGCTCCATTCCATAAAGCCAGTACCGTCCACGTACCACTAGAAGTTGAAGTGTGTTACTGATCGAGGCTTGGTAAAAATTTATGGTGACCAGGCAACTGCCATAAAGTTATTTATTGGAGTTATCTACCTAAGGAAAGAAAAGAAGAAGGAGGTAAAATACGCTCAGGAGGAAGCCTTGGAGGGGGTTGTACCCTCCAAATAGCAACTAAGGTACGACCGACCAGGGGAAGAGGAGACTAGGGTATACCCCACAGATAGGGTCATTGAAAACCTGGAAGACGTTGTAGCCGATGACAACTTAATACCAAGGAAATTTTTTATCGAAACTACGCTCGATGATCAAGATAATAAAGAGTTGATTGCGTTCCTCAAAATAAATCTACACGTTTTGCTTAGAAACCTTACGATTTGCCCGGTATCCATCCTAAAACAGCCTACCAAAGTCTTCACGTTGATCCAACCTTCAAGACGATCACTCAAAAAGCTCGCTATATAACCCTCGAAAAGGCTAAAGCGGTGGAGAACGAAGTGGGGAAGCTACTGTATGTAGGATCCATTAGGGAGGCCCAGTTTCCTAAATGGTTGTCCAACCCGATAATAGTGCAAAAAAGCAACGGTAGTTGGAGGGTTTGTATCGACTTCACAAACCTCAACAAGGCTTGCCCCAAAATAGACCAGTCGGTTGATGCTATAGTAACTCATGAAAGATGGGCTTCTTGGACTCCTATTTAGGCTATCACCAGATCCCTCTATACAACCTCGACCAAGATAAAGCCTCCTTGATAACCCCTATCGAGTTGTATTTTTAGAAGTTCATATCGTTCAGCTTGAAGAACACAGTGGCAACATATCAAAAGTTGGTCACTAAAATGTTTAGCAAACAGGTATGAGACACGATGGAGGTCTATATCAATGATATATTAGTCAAAAGCAGGAACAAAGGAGACCACCTCACTGACTTAGCCAAGACATTTGAGATCCTTAGGAAATACTAGATGAAGCTTAACGCAAGTAAGTGTTCATTAGGTATCTAGTCATAAAAGTTCTTGGGCTATCTAGTTAATAAAAGGGGAATCAATGACAATATGGATAAGATCAATGTTATTATAAGAGTGCAGCCTCTTTAGACGTTAAGAGAGGTTCAGAAGCTTACCGTCATGCTCATGGCACTTAATAGTTTCATCTTCAAGTCTTCGCAATAATATCGATCATTTTTCCAGCTACTAAATAAGGACAAGGTCTTCACATGGAACGACGATTGCTCGCAAGTTATAGAAGAAATCAAATCCTACCTCAGCAAGCCACCCCTTTTAATAATTCTAAATAATGGAGACCCCCTACTCCTTTACCTCGCAGTATCCGACCACGTAGTAAGCTCTGCCCTGGTATTCGAAAAGGAAGGAAGCTAACATCCGGTTTACTACGCCAGTAAGACACTTCTAGATGCAGAATAATGATACATGCCCCTAGAAAAGCTCTCCTATGCATATTAGTTGCCTCGAGAAAGCCGAAGCATTACTTTGAGGCCCATTCGATAACTATAATCACTTCTTACCCCCTCAAAGTTGTTCTACGAAAGGTCGACCTCTCTGGACGACTCTCAAAGTGATCGGTAGAACTCGAGAGATTTGATATACACTTCTATCCCAGAACAACGATTAAGAAACAGGTCTTAAAAGACTATATTGTAGAGTTTATAGGAGATCAACCAATAAACCAACTAGATAATGAGCATTCTATAACACATGAAGCACAATCTAAATACTGGACCCTCGACAATGACGAAGCCTTTAATTCTAAGGGGGGAGGAGTAAGGATTGTCCTCATCACCCCTGAAGACACTGTGATCGAGCAAGGAATCAGATTAGGATTTGAGGCCTCCAACAACGAAGCTGAGTACAAAGCATTGATCGTCAGTTTGAAAAAAGCCAAGTTGCTGGGGGCAAAGTGCCTCCACTTATTCGGCGATTCCAAACTGGTCTCCAAGCAGGTGCAAGAACTTCAACGCCAAAAATGATCGAATGGCGACCTACCTCTTCGTAGTAAGAAGACTCATAGAAGGTTTTGAAAAGTTAGAAATTCAACAGTTCCCTAGAGGGCGTAACAACCATGCCGATGCCTTGGCAACTTTAAGTTTCGAAATTGACTCCAAACTAGAGTTCCTCATGCAGCCAACTAGAGTTCCTCATGCAGCCAAATATTGACCAAACTCTACAATAGCCGAGCAGGTTCTCGTCATAGAAAAGGCCTCTAGTTGGATGGATCCCATCGCCAATTACTTAAGGAGTAACACATTACCCGATTACAGGAGGTTGGCCCACTGAGTGAGGGATAAGGTTGCTCGTTTTTATCTCTCCCCAGAAGGAAGGATCTATAAGAAGTCATTTATAGGTCCCTAGCTCCAGTGCATCCACCCATAAGATACCGAGTAAGTCCTCAGTGAACTATATGAAGGCATCTGTGGGAGTCACGCATGAGGAAGATCACTGGACTTTTGAGAAATAAAGGAGGGTTACTGGTGGCCTCATATGTAGAAGGATGCAAGCACTTATGCTCGCAAGTGTGAGAAATGTCAGAAGCATTCTCCCATGATCCACCAGCCCACCAACGACTTGAAATAACTTACAAGCCCATGGTCATTCACGCAATGGGGACTAGACATAGTGGGACCACTACCTACCACATCTAGAAATCTAAAGTATCTGTTGGTGGGCACAAATTACCTTACCAAATGGGTAAAGTCAGAACCACTAAAAAACATTTGCGACGCATATATGGCCAAGTTTATCTAGAGAAACATCATAACTCGCTTTGGAGTACCAAGGACTATCATCACCGATAACGAAACACAATTCCAAAGTGGTTTCTTTCAAGGCTTTTGTGATGAAAATGACATCAAGCACCACTTCAGTTTTGTGGCATATCCCCAAAGCAAAGGACATGCCGAGGCTTCTAATAAAGATATGCTCGGTGGACTAAGGAAACAGTTGAAAAGGACCAAGGGTGCCTGGGTGGATGAGCCCCCTCACGTTCTATAGGCTTATCGCACCACACCTAGACGGCCAACCGTGGAGACACTATATGCGCTCACTTACAGGAGGGAGTCTATCATCCTACTAGAGGTAGGTCTCCCTACCATGATAAGCACTTTGGTCGACCAAGGCCTTAATAATGATGCATTATGCACTGAACTTGACTTAGCAGACGAGTGAAGAGAGCAAGACATGATTAATTTGGCCTTTTATCAACAACACCTGGTTAGGAAATATAGCAAGAAAGTTAATTCGAGGAAGTTTCTAATAAGAGATTACATCTTAAGGAAAGTCCTCGACATTGCTGTAAAACCATAAGATGGTAAACTAGGGCTAAATTAGGAAGGGCCCTTCAAGGTAATTAGAGATGACCTTCAACGAGAAAATCACCTAGAAACGTTAGAGGGTAGGGAGATACCAAGATCATGGAACACAACCAACCTCAAGAAGTTTTACTTTTAAATTTTCTTAATCTTTACTAGCACATTTAGTTTAAGCAAATTTTTATTTCCAAGTTATGTTGCTTGGACAGTATTCAATGAATAAAGTCCAGATTGGCCCATTCACTTTCATATTTTGCATTGGTTGCTTAACTCTTATTGGTAACATCTTATTAATACGTAACTTTTTCAAGCGATATCTCCTTCGTGCATGGCTAAATTCTTGAGATTACGATAAGTTATTCAACTTGTTTTCAAATTAGAGAACTTAACATGTCGAGTAGGGTTCATAGCAATTATAGTAAGCCAATATGCTTATTTTAATTACTACAACCCTCAGGTTCTTGTTATAAACAAAAGGGACCTCATGGGTTGCCCTTGCAACAACGAAATTCCTACATAGGATCCTTAGGTAGAAAAGCCAACTTTGTTGGTTGCAAAAAAACCTGCTCGGGCGGACGGCCCAATTGCCGGGTACATTCTCGCCATCATCTCACTTAGGCCTAAGGAAGTGTGATGACACAACCTAAAAGGTAAAGAAGATGGAATGACACTGCCGAGGCATGTTGGACTAGGAGAATGTTCAAATCAACATATGGATAATGTTATCTTTTAAATACCATTTAGTCAGCTAAAAAGCTCAAAATGATAAAAACCAACAAACAACAAAGGACCCAAAGTGGTCGCTCATATATTGTATAGAGAATCACTAGTTCTTAGCCTATAAAGTATGCATATTTAGTTAGCACATACTTAAAACATCAAAAATTTATAAATAACACCTTTTCATTAACTTAAACGAAGAGTTACATACCAGAATATACAGAAGATTTATGATGGCCTAGGATGGCGAGCAAGGTAGTCTGTAACACGCGCTCTTCAGCCATCATCTAAGTGAGGCACAAACTCTTCTTCTTCATCTTCTAAGTAATGTTTCATAAGCTGAGTAGGAACAACATCTATTGGGATCCACCGGTAATCCCTTAAAAAGGGATTATGGCAGTACGTCGAGCAATCAACCTAATATTTATACCATAGGTTAGACTCCTTAGGTGTCTTCTATTCCTTAAGGGCACTAAGCCACCCCCGGGCAAAGGCAAGCTCCTATGCCTCCTTCAACCTCACTGGGACATCAGTCCAACCTTAGGCATAATGATCTACTCAGACCTATCAGGGAACCCTTCGAAATAAGTGCCTTAGCCTTGTCACATCTCTCTGAAGTTCGGCAATAATTATATAGGCTCACCAAACATATCTTTTGATCTCAACTACCGCTCTTTGCAAAGCTTGAGTCTCAGCTCGAACTACCTCCATGGATAGTGAAGAGGATCCTCGCAGTACAAGGGAAGACCCTGATAGGGTGTTCCCCTTCAGTCGAGCAATATTTTTCTTCAGATTTTCATTTTCCTTCCAGATAAACTTGCTCACTTGATTCAGCTCGCTGGCATCTAGAAGTCTATCCTTTAAATAATTCATTTCCTCTTGAATAGAGGCCCCAATATCCTCAATCTCTTAGAGATCGTCTTTTAATTTAGTGACCAGTTCAGATTGGTCCTTGTATTACTGATTTCTTGCCCTCAAAGATTTATAGATCTTTACAAAAGCTTTGCAAGCTTTCAAACTAATGTTTGTACCAAGAATCTTCCCTAGATGGGAATCATCCTGGATATATCCATCTAGATCAATGGGCTATAATCATCAAAACAAGTAAAAGTCGGCAAACACGAATAAAGACAAGAGTAGATACGAAACAAGAATATTTTTTTTCATTCACTTCAAAAAAAGGGTGGCCTAGGCCAATACAATGGGATCCAAGGGAAAGTTACAGACTTTCAAAACCAAAAACAAAAGAGGACTTGTACAAAGGAAAAAAAATTTAAACTCTATAAGGGAAAATTTTCCAATTGAGTCCATTGCATGTTTATTTGACTTATTCTCGGAACAAAATAAGTATGAGTCATAGGTAGTATTTTTATTATCATGATCCCACACAGTATGACGTATTGAAGACTTTACGACAAAGCTTCAAGGAATTTATCATGCCGATATCACTCATGTTTGAATGCGTAATTTTAATGGGACTCAAAATTTATTTTAAAATGTTTAAGAATGTTATTTTATTAAAGAAATGATTTTAAAATATTTTTAAAAGTGTTTAAAATGGTTTACACTTTGTTTTATTCTGATAAGGACGGATTAGAGTAGAGTTTTAGTTGAAATCTAACTCACTGCATCGTTCAAATGACCCAACCAGTCGTTCAAGCGAGATGTCCATCTCGTTCGAGGGACAGGCCAAAGTCGCTTGGACGAGTCACCGACTTAAGGAGATTATTTAAGGTGTGTTTCCCATCAGAATTTTGTGTGTGTGCAGTCCAGAATTAACTTTTAATAATAGTACATTTTGCACAAAAGTTTTTTAAGGTTTTTAAGTCTAAACACATCCTTAGAGTTTCAAAAATCTGAGCTCTCATTGCTATATGCTATTGTGATCTTTGGTTGCACCAAGAAGAGTTTGTTCTACACTTGAACATTCAATTTTGTAGTGAATAAGCGAAGGAGTTCGTGTTCAACATCGTAGACGACACAAAGGCATATCGGTGGACACCGAGACATACGTGGACACGTGTGTTATGGACGAGCATCGTGGAAGAAGGAATTTCTACGTAGGCACTATGAGAGGAGTAGTCGAAGATCAAAAGAGCATCAAGTCTCGTGGGGGATTGAGTCATTGAGTAAGACTTGTGTCTGTTCCTCGTAAATCCACATTCATAGTGATATTCTAGCTTGGGTCGTCTGAGGTTTTTTTCGATGTGGTTTCCTCGTACATTCAGCATTATGAGCATTTTTCCCTTAATTTACTTGATTTAATCACTAGATGAATGTTTAGGATTAATCAAGATATAACTTTTTGTAAGGACACAAATTTCCAATTGAGTCCATATATATTTTTGGCTCAATTCCGGACAAAAACATTTATTCATAGGATAGTATTTAATTGTAATATTCTCAAGCCTATGAAGTGTTTATTGAAGACGTAGCGGCAAAGAGTATAAAGCTTCATCATCATGCCGGTTTGCGTGCCTCGTTTCTACGTCATCAATCATAGTTCCATGCTCCCAAGGTATGAATGCAATATTATATATATAGGAGCTTGGAACAAGTTTATTGGGTGTTAGGTTTTATAAAAACTGCATTTTGTTTTAAGAAATAATTAATTAAAACTTTAATAAATGTTTATAAAGTTTTCTGGGCTTAAACAAGAATTTTCCAAACTTTCTGGAAGTTCGTTCGATATGTCGTTCGAACGAGTTTGCCAACGAGGTTCCAGTATAGGCCTATGAAATGTCGTTCGATATGTCGTTCGAACGAACCTTCTGTTCGAACGAGATATCCAACGAGATTCTAACGAGTTCAATCTGGAACATCGTAAGAAGTCTCGTTCGAACGAGATTTCGTTTGAACGAAATGTCGTTCGAACGAGATTTCGTTTGAACGAAATGTCGTTCGAACGAGATGCCAGGCGGGAACAGTTTTTGGTAGTTTTGCACCCACTTCCCCACTTGGTTTGTAACCAACTTTTTCAGATTTTAATATGTGCGGGAATCACTTTTGATAATCTATCTTTTTCATATCATACAAACTCTTAGAGAGTGTTTTGAGAGAAAAATTAAAAAGAGAAAAAGATCAAGTTTTGAGTGTTAATTTTCAAAGAGAAATTTACTTACCACTCTAGTTTTACACCCAAATTAGTGTTTATCCAAGTTCATATAAACATATCAATTGCTTGGAGTTTGGCATAGGTTTATATCTTCCGTTTCAAAGAGAAGTTTTGGTTTGCTTCTACATCCATCAAAGAAGAAGACGTTTTGTTGCGATTCTACCCCCTTGGAGAAAGGCTCCATGTACCGGCGACGGTGACCATATAAAGTCCTATCGATGGATTCCGAGACCGCGGTGGTGTTCCAAGGTTATTCGCTAGGAAGAGGTGTCTACAAGAAGAAGCGTCGAGGCTTGATAGGGATCGAGTCGTGCGTTGTAAGTCTATCTGTCTTGTAATTGTAATTCCGTATCTAGTGGATTTGTGGCTAGGGTCGTCCGAGGTTTTTTCCCGTCATAGGTTTTTTCTCGTACATCGCGTCATAGTGTGATTGATTTATTTTATCTTGCAAAATAACGTAGAACGCATGGTTAGAATAAATCAAGATAAAATTCGGTTTAGATTATCACACTCATTTAATTTGGTGCTAAATTAAATATTGGGTGAAGTTTATTTAATTCAAGTCATTTGCTAAAATTTGGTTTCACCTAATTTGCTAATATTGATAAATATGACTTAGGCAAATTCTAGGACTTGGATTAATTAATTGGTTTAAGTGAATATATTAATTGATTAATTTTACTTCACTTGGTGTAATTTTAATTTGTTTAAGAAATTAAAATTTGTTGTTTTAAAGTTGAACCATCACACCGCTTCCGCATCGAGTTTACATAACAATAAAATAATAATATTTTAGAATTGGGGGCCTCGCACACCAACAAGTGGTATCAGAGCCGGAGCTCTAAGTTATCGCGTTAAAGATCCGTTTTTTGGCTTTTGTGTTTTCTTACCTTTTTAGGTGGTTCAAAGTTGGCTCACTCTCAATTTTTGTTTTATATCTCTCGATGGGACGTCTTAATGAAAATTTGTCCAATTTTAATGAAAAGAAAAATTTTGATTTTCGAAAGGAATTAAATGGGCTTAACAAATGTAACGAAAATTTAAAGGAATTAAATTTGAGATTTGTAAAAAGAATTAAATTTCTTGAAAATGAAAATTCTTGTTTTAAAGCTCACATTGAGTCTTTGCAAATCTCCTTATCTCAAAAAGATATTTTTCATGAAAAGCTCATGGACTTACATTCAAATTTTGATATTTTAGAAAAGTCCAAGAAAGAGAGCGAAAATCGTGAAAAGACTCTTAGGGACAAGTTTGCTCATATTGAGGGAGAGCGTGTTAACCTTCTAGGAATTATTGAAAATTTAAAGAAGGAGTCCCATAATTTTGAGGAGTCTAATTTATTACTTGAGTCCGAAATTTTAAAAATGAAAAATGATTTTCAAGACTCTAGTAGTAGTTCTAATTGTTCTATCACATCATGCTCAAATTCTTCCATTGCTAAAGCTAAAACCATTGTTTGTTTTAGAGGGTCAACTCTGTCCAAGGTCTTTAAAAAGGGTCACACCTTAGGTAACATTCCTCGTGTTTACACATGCTTGCATTGTGGTAGGAAAGGTCACCTTAGGTCATTTTGTTTTGATCTTAAAAGAAGTCCAAGGAAATCTTTATCTAGCATTTCATTATTTCCTAATCCCCATCATGTTAAATATAAATCTATATGGGTTAGGAAATTATTATTAAATGCGCTAGATACAAGATTTGTTGATTCTCATTTACTATCACATGAAACATCCCTTGCTAAATTTAAAGGTTGAATGTCTTAGTGTTTTATGCATACTCTAGATTTTTGTGCTTCATATTATATATCATTGCTAGATGTATGCATGTTTAGTCATTCTCTAGTCATTGCCTTATTTCATATCACATGCTAGAAATTATGACTTGTTTATCTTTTTGTATTATATTTTGTGTTTGAATTAATTGAAAAATATAAAAAGATTTTTGTTTATCATTTGTGTTTTATTTATTTCATTTAAGCTTAATGAAAAATACAAATGATTTTTGTTTTTTCTTTTGAGTATATATATTTATTTTTGGTGAAAAATGTTAAAAACTCAAAAAGATTTTTTATGTGTGCATTTTAGTTTGACACACTTTAAGTGGCATATATTTGTGTTTGAATCCGATCTTTTACGCTCCCACGTGGCTAGAACTTTTGGTTTAGATTTTCAATCCTTAAAATGTTCTTTACCATGTTTTATATGGAGTAGTTGGATTTTGTGTTGTTTAAATGGATTATATTTTTATATGCCTCTATTCACACATGCACGAGCTCTTTTGAAATTCTAACTTCATATGTATATTTGAGCTATGTGAGGTGTTCTCCTACCAATCTTGTCATCTACATATTTGTGACTTAGGAGGACTAGTGCATGTCAAAATCCGTTACACGTGAGAGTTGAGTGAAAAATGAAAACATGATAAATAAAAATGTGCACGGGGAAGGGCTTCGAAAGGACTTAGTGATCCTTTGCGATAGTAAGCCACCGTTTATTGGATCTAAAAGAAATCCGTGATCCAAAGGCCTAAAAACATAAAATATGGCATTAATAGAAAATAAATTGCCAAGGCCTATGTTTGATTGATATATTCATTCAAATTTAATATAAATTCATATTGAGGGAGATTGGATGGTATATCAACGGTTTGCACAATGTCCGTTTATCCTAGTTGTGTATTTCATGTCATGACTCTATTGGTTTGTAGAATCATCAATATGCTAGGCTTGTATGCATTGTGTATGTTTGTTCATTGAGTTCAATCTTCATATTGTCACATGAGGTTATATTTAAATGTGATAAAATTTGCAATCAAATGAGAACTCCGTGAATGTTTATTAAGTGTTTGGGTCTAAATTTAATTGTTGCTAGTTCACACCCCAACACTTACGTTTCCATATGACACATTTTTGCCATAGAAGTGTGCAAACTTATTGTATTTTGTGTTATATGTGTGTTTATATCTATATATATATGCAAGGGCTTCATTGGTATATTTCTAGTTTATATATATATGATATTTGTTTGTCTTTGCCTTGCTTTCTAGTCTCTATAATGGATTAGTTATGCTTTTGTTGCTCATATGTTTTCACGTCTTATCACTTTAAGCTTCACTGTGTTTATTAGTTATATATCCTTTGCCTATTCCTGAACAAAAAGGGGGAGAATGATAGGGGGAGAAAGGAGAAATGGTATCTAATCCTATTGTATTCGTACCTTAATTTAGGAGATTTAACTTAGGGGGAGGCGCGACCTTCTTTGGTAGATTGTTTTGATAAATGGGAGAATTAATTGTGGGGGAGTATTTATTTTAATTGCATTTAATACTTTGATATTCCCTATGCGTTTGATAGTTTGCTTAAGTGTGCAGGAATTATTCTAAAGCGGCATCTTTCAATGGCAAAGCGTTTGATCCTTGGGTTGAGTCAAGTTTGGGTGGGTTATGTTTTGAGTCTAGTAGAGCTTGACGGCCCTTTAGGATTTTTGTTTGGTTTTGGTCCCGGAATAGCCAAGGGGGGAGATTTGTAAGGACACAAATTTCCAATTGAGTCCATATATAGTTTTAGCTCAATCCCGGACAAAAATATTTATTCATAGGATAGTATTTAATTGTAATATTCTCAAGCCTATGAAGTGTTTGTTGAAGACGTAGCGGCAAAGAGTATAAAGCTTCATCATCATGCCGATTTGCGTGCCTCGTTTCTACGTCAACAATCATAGTTCCATGCTCCCAAGGTATGAATGCAATATTATATATATAGGAGCTTGGAACAAGTTTATTGGGTGTTAGGTTTTATAAAAACTGCGTTTTGTTTTAAGAAAGAATTAATTAAAACTTTAAATAAATGTTTATAAAGTTTTCTGGGCTTAAACAAGAATTTTCCAAACTTTCTGGAAGTTCGTTCGATATGTCGTTCGAACGAGTTTTTCGTTCGAACCAGATGTCGTTCGAACGAGTTTGCCAACGAGGTTCCAGTATAGGCCTATGAAATGTCGTTTGAACGAACCTTCTGTTCGAACGAGATATCCAACGAGATTCTAACGAGTTCAATCTGGAACGTCGTTAGAAGTCTCGTTCGAACGAGATTTCGTTCGAACGAAATGTCGTTCGAACGAGATGCCAGGCGGGAACAGTTTTTGGCAGTTTTTCGGCAGTTTTACACCCACTTCCCCACTTGGTTTTTTCAGATTTTAATATGTGCGGGAATCACTTTTGATAATCTATCTTTTTCATATCATACAAACTCTTAGAGAGTGTTTTGAGAGAAAAATTAAAAAGAGAAAAAGATGAAGTTTTGAGTGTTAATTTTCAAAGAGAAATTTACTTACCACTCTAATTTTACACCCAAATTAGTGTTTATCCAAGTTCATATATACATATCAATTGCTTGGAGTTTGGCACCGGTTTATCTCTTTCGTTTCAAAGAGAAGTTTTGGTTTGCTTCTACATCCATCAAAGAAGAAGACGTTTTGTTGCGATTCTACCCCCTTGGAGAAAGGCTCCATGTACGGGTGACGGTGACCATATAAAGTCCTATCGGTGGATTTTGAGACCGCGGTGGTGTTCCAAGGTTATTCGCTAGGAAGAGGTGTCTACAAGAAGAAGCGTCGAGGCTTGAGAGGGATCGAGTCGTGCGTTGTAAGTCTATTTGTCTTGTAATTGTAATTCCGTATCTAGTGGATTTGTGGCTAGGGCCGTCCGAGGTTTTTTCCCGTCTTCGATTTTTCCTCGTACATCGCGGCGTAGTGTGATTGATTTATTTTATCTTGAAAAATAACGTAGAACGCATGGTTAGAATAAATCAAGATAAAATTCGGTTTAGATTATCACACTCATTTAATTTGGTGCTAAATTAAATATTGGGTGAAGTTTATTTAATTCAAGTCTAATATTGATAAATATGACTTAGGCAAATTCTAGGACTTGGATTAATTAATTGGTTTAAGTGAATATATTAATTGATTAATTTTACTTCACTTGGTGTAATTTTAATTTGTTTAAGAAATTAAAATTTGTTGTTTTAAAGTTGAACCATCACACCGCTTCTGCATCGAGTTTACATAACAAGAAAATAATAATATTTTAGAATTGGGGGCCTTTCACACCAACAAATTTGGTTAAGTTAAAATTGGCGCACATAAAATTTCAAAAAGAGAAAGTGTTTCATCATCCTTAAAGAAAAATCTGATTAAAAAATAAAAGGGAGAGATGTATGTGATGTAGGGGGAGAGTTTGTTTGATGAGCAGATACATTTGTTGCATTATTTTTTAGTATCATATTTGTGATCATATTCTTTCATGATTATATTGATTGTTTTACACAAATTGGTATCATATTGTTATTGCATCGGTACAAATTGGTATCCTGATTTATATGTGTATGTGATGGAGGGGGAGAGTTTGTTTGATGAGAAGATACATTTGTTGCATTAAATAAATATGCTGTTGATATAAAATTTAGTCTGCTGACATGGCTCAATTAAGTGGAGACACATGGCAATCTACGTGGCAATAACAAACACTTCTGAACAACACCTTGACTTCGAGGAACTCAATTTCCCCGACCAACTCAGACACTCCGAGCAGTATGTTCTCTCCGAGGAACTTACCTGTACCGAGCAACTCATGGATACCGAGATACTTAGGCGGTTCGAGCAGCTTAGGTGGTCCGAGCTGCACCTCGATCAAAGCATTTATTATCAGACAATTAAGAGGATTAAATGCGCATTAAATGCTTATTATTATCAGACGGATGTATACGCTTATTAGACAGCTATGTATGATCCTTTCTCATGTACAGCTAGGGGTGTTCAAAAAACCGATTGGACCGGCGGACCGAACGGGACCGAACCGAACCGACCTATTTTTACCGGGTTTTTATTATTACCGATCCGGTCTAGGTTTTTTTTTTCCAGACCGGTCTAGTAAGTCTGGTCCTCGGTCCGCCGTATTAAATAACCTGTTTGGACCGACCCGGACCGGTTGTTCACATTAATATATATTTTTATTATATTTTTATATATAAAATAACTTAAATAAAGAGGGAGGGTACGATTGTAAATAAGAAAAAAAGCCTAAGAGTCCTTGCTGCCCTAAACTAAACCTATCATTTCCCTTCTTTTCTTCATTTGTGACCCACGCCGTTTTTCTTCATTTCTCTCATCTCTCGTCTCTCTCTCTGCTGCCATCAGCTTCTTCAATACAGCTTACCGCTCCCCTTCTTTCGTTACAGGCTACAACTTCTTCTTCCTTACAGCTTCTTCGTTACAGCCTCATCTCTCGTCTCTCTCTATGCTGTTTCTTCATTATAGCTTGCTGGTGCTGCCTCACCGCTGCCTCGTCGCTGCAGCCTCTGCGCTATGCTTTCATCTCCTCCCCTCAACGCAGCTGGTACGGTACAAAGATAATAGTTTATGTATATATTCTTATGGTTCTTGTATGGTTCTGTATATATTGTTGTGGTTCTGTGTATATTGTTATGGGTCTATATATTGTTATGGTTCTGTGTATATTGTTGTTGTAGATAATAATTGTAGATAATGATTTGTCTAAATATTGTAGGTAGTAGATAATAATTTTGTCTAAATTTAATAAGATTAGGACCGACAAGTTGGACCGAACCGAACCTATAAAAAACCAGACCGACAAGGGTCGGGTGACCGATACAATTGGTCCGGTCTTGGTCCGTCTTTTTTTAGGACCGGTTTAATTGGTCCAGTCCTTAAAAATCCTAAAAACCGGACTGGACCGGACCGCGAACACCCCTATGTACAGCCTCAGGGCTATAAATACATTGTATCATCCTCATTATGGGGGGGAATTTTTGGGAGATAAATCCTTCCTCGAGAATTCCCAAACAGTCAATAATAACACAAACAGTGGACGTAGGCCATTCGTTCAAGGCTGAACCACTTTAAAATTTCTTGTCTCATTTACTTTCTTCATGCATTAGGCAAAGCGATTCATATCGCACTGATAAATCTGAAGATTTTTCTTATCAACCGGGTCGAACTTCGTCAGTACGAGCTACAAATACTGAACAACACATCACTCTCTCTCTGGAAAGGACCAGTGCACTGGAAAGATTGAGTAGGGTCTCTCCTTTTGATCGATTGGGCCCTAGGAAGAATAAAAGTCCTCCTAAGGCTGTGTCGAGAAACTTTCGACGACCATTTGATTTAAGAGAGGGTTCTGCCCAATCACAACCAGTTGCTCGACAAGATAGATCTCAAGAAGCCACATCCACGCGATCAGTTGCTCGAACCAACAGGCCCGAGGAAGGACATGATGCGTGGAATGGCTCTATTCAGAGGTTGGAGGATAGATTAAGGGAAATGGCCAAGGCCAAGAATCCTCTACAAAGAACTTTTGTCCAAGGGACACCTTTTGTCCAAGCAATTGTGGATTTTTCCACACCATCAAAGTTCAAAGCACCTGTTGTGACGCCTAAATATGATGGAAAAAATGATCCTGTCCTTCATATAGAGCAATACCAAGCTGCTGCCGACATCTATGCTGTGCCAGATTAGATGAGATGCAGGGCATTCTCAGGAACTCTTACAGGATCTGCTCAAATATGGTACAATAATCTTCCTCGGGGTAAGATTTTGACTTTCTTTCAACTAGCCGAGCTCTTCATTGGAAACTTCTGTTTTGTAGCAAAACCTGTTAAACGAGTAGCACACTTGTTAAGTGTTAGACAAAAGGCTGGTGAGAGCACTAGGGATTATATAACTCGTTTCAATAACGAGAAACTTGAAGTTATTGATTATGAGGAAAAAATTGCGATTACTGCTCTGATGAGTGGGTTGTTCCCAACAAGTTATACTACACTTTGGCTAAAGATCCACCTAGAACCATGTCAGAATTGATGGCAAAAGCGGCCAAGATCATGAATGCTGAGGAGGCTATGGCTACAAAGAAGAATATGGATACCAAAGAAACCAAGGTGGAGGGTGATAAGGACAAAAAGAAAGAACATAAAAATAATGGTGGTGACAAGCACTCAAAAACAAAGCCATCATGGGAGGTATTAAAGAAATTTGAAAATTACACTCCTTTGAAGGTAGACATCAACCATTATCTAGAGGAAATCAAGAACAACGAGGAGTTAAACTGGCCAGAGAAAATGAAGTCAGACCCTGACAAGAGGAATAAGGCCAAATATTACGAGTTTCACAAGGATCATGGCCACATGACCAAAAATTGCATAGCTCTTCAGAATGAGATCGAAGCACTCATTAGACGAGGAAAACTGGCAAGGTATGTTGATCATAGAAATGAAAGAAGAAACAACGACCGAGCAAGAGAGAGATCTAGATCTCCTCGTCGAGCAGAGGAGAACAAGAAAAGAGACCATGAAGATGATCTAGAAGACGACCCCGATCTTCCCAAAAGACCAAGGCAGCCAGAACGTGAGGTATTTTCAATACGTTTTGGATCATTTGATTGTAATGTTATTACAGGGGGAGATGCAATAGGTGGAGACCATACTACAAAAAGAAAAGATTACCTCAATGAGGCTAAAACCTGTTCATATATTCAACGAATAAATTTGGCTGAAGATGATCTCCCGAGGAAGGTCAATAAAGATAAACTGGTCATCGGTTTCTCAAAGAACGAACTCGCAGGTGTGCTGTATCCTCATGATGACCCATTGGTGATCAAAATGATAATGAAGGAAGTGATGATCTCGAGGGTACTGGTTGATAACGGTAGCTCGGCTGATATTATGTTCTACTCGTGCTTCGACAACTTAAATCTAAAATTATCTCAGTTGGAGCCTTATCACAGGCCCCTCCTCGGTTTTGCTGGAGAGAAAGTTTTTCCACTTGGGAGGATCAAGTTGGATATGTTCATTAGTACATGTCCTGCTTGTCGAACGGAAAGAGTACGCTTCTTCGTGATGGATAAGAATGTTCAATCAGCCTATAATATCATCATGGGAAGGGTAGGATTGAAGAAGTTTAAAGCAGTACCATCTACGGTACATCAATGCCTAAAATTTCCAACCAATTTTAGAGTAGGAGTTGTGAAGGGTGTTCAAAAAGTAGCTCGGGAATGCTACTATTCATCTATCGAACATGAGGAACTAGAGGAATCTGGGAAAAAGACTACTACCTATCAGGTGGATGAGGGTGCAGAAATTGAAACATTGGATCCTAGAGACGAGTCGCAACTCGTGAAAGGTCAGGTGGTGGAAGCTACTGAAAGCATCATTCTGGACGACGAGCACCCTAAACGAACAACTCAGATAGGTTCGTCGTTAGATTCCTCACTAAAACAGGAGTTGATAGCTTTCTTAAAAATTAGAAAACAAACTTTTGCTTGGAGTCATGAAGATATGCCCGGAATAGACCCAAATTTCTTATGTCACGAGATCAATGTGAATAAGGAGATCAAGCCAGTGAAGCAAAGAAGAAGAGTGTTCAACCCCGAGAAGAACCAAGCTATATAGGAGGAGGTCGAGAAGCTCCAAAAAGCTTGCTTTATTGAAGATGTTAAATATTCAGACAGGTTAGCAAATGTAGTAATGGTGAAAAAGAAGAACAACAAATGGAGGATGTGCGTATAATTCACCGACCTCAACAAGGCATATCCAAAGGACCATTTTACCTTGCCCCGAATTGATCAACTAGTGGATGCTACCTCGGGACACGAGTTTTTGAGCTTCATGGATGCTTATTCTGGTTACAACCAGATTAAAATGAAACCTGAAGACAGGGAAAGTACCTCTTTCATTGCCCCTAGGGGAACTTATTATTCTAATGTTATGCCTTTTGGTTTGAAAAATGCAGGTGCGACATATCAGCGGCTGATGAACAAGGTGTTTGCAGAACAAATCAGTCGCAATATGGAAGTCTATATTGATGATATGCTGACAAAGAGCAAGAAAGCTACTGACCATCTAGTTGACTTAGGCCAGACCTTTGATCAATTGGATAAATATCAAATGAAATTGAACCCGACCAAGTGCATATTTAGAGTACGAGAAGGCATGTTTCTCGGGTACATTGTCAATAAATAAGGCATTGAAGCAAACCCTGAAAAGATCAAAGCTCTGTTAGGGATGCGATCTCCAACGACGAAGAAAGAAGTGCAAAGTCTTACAGGGCGAGTAGCAGCACTTAACAGATTTGTATCGCGAGCAACTGATAGATGCCTCCCATTCTTCAAAATGCTCCGAAAGACTTTGGAATGGAATGAAGAATGCGAGAAAGCTTTTCAAGAATTGAAGAAATATTTGGGAGCACCTCCACTGTTGTCCGGACCAGTGATGTGAGAAAGGTTGTACTTGTATCTGGAAGTTTCGGAAAATGCAGTTAGCTCGGCATTAATAAGAATAGAGGATGGAGTATAAAAACCAATTTATTACACTAGTAAGGCCTTTCGAGGAGCAGAGATCAGATATCCAAAGCTGGAAAAGTTGGCACTGGCGCTGATCGAAGCGAGTAGAAGAATGAAGCCATATTTCCAGGCTCATACCATAATCATATATACCGATATGCCGTTGAGGCAAGCTCTTCATAAACCAGAAAAATCAGGGAGATTGATGTATTGGGCAATACAGCTCGGTGAATATGATATAATTTATGAGCCTAGATCATCACTAAAAGGGCAAGCAGTAGCAGATTTTATTGCAGAGTTCACTTATCCTGATACCCCCGAGGAGCAAAAGCTGAACATCGACCAACCTGTGGATGTTACAGAATCACCAAATTTAAACCCTGATCAACTTAAGTTGGTCGGAGAGAAAGAGGAGAAGGTCGACGAGCAGCGAGGTGTGGTAGAAATGGAGATAAAGGAGCAATAAATATTCCATCGAGGAATTTTATCCAATAAGCCGTTTGAGGACGAGATACATATATGGAGCTTGTATATGGATGGCTCATCGTGCACCTCAGGAAGTGGAGCTGGGATTGTATTGAAAAGTCCAGACGAGGTCGATATAGAATATGCCCTGCGCTTTCAATTTCAAGCTTCTAATAATGAGGCCGAATATGAAGCGATGATTGTAGGTCTTATTCTGGCAAGAACTATGAAGGCAGAGCAGGTAATCGTATGCAGTGACTCACAGTTAATTGTAAACCAAATGCTTGGTGTATATGCAGAAAAAGGAGAGTTGATGATTAAGTACCATGCAAAGGCGATGGAGTTGGTATCGAAATTTATTACTGTTCAACTGGTCAGAATACCAAGAATGGAGAATGCAAGAGCTGACGCTTTAGCTCGATTAGCATCGGATACTCATACCGATCTACGAAGAATAATCCCAATTGAAGTTCTAGCTGGTTGGAGCATAGAAGAAGATCTGACGATAAACTTTATTACCCTTGATTTAGGACCATCTTGGATGGATCCCATCAGGGCATATATTAAGGAGGGAGAATTACCGATTGACAAACTCGCAGCCAAGAAATTGAAGTTTAAAGCTGCTCGTTATGCACTAACTAATGGTATTCTATACAGACGAGGAATCATAGCTGGCTTGCAGAGGTGTGTACATCCCGCCGAGGTGAAGGATTTGATTGAAAAAGTCCATGAAGGGTCTTGTGGAGCCCATGTAGCAGGTCGAACACTTCTGCAAAGAATAATGACGCAAGGATACTACTGGCCAACGATGAGGGCTGATTGTATAGCCTATGCCAAGAAATGTGACAAGTGTCAGCGCTTCTCCTCTATCCGAAGAACTCCCCAAGCATTGTTGACACCAATTACTTCCCCTTGGCCATTTGCCATGTGGGGAATTGACTTGGTCGGGCCACTTCCAACGACTAGAGGAAGATTTAAATATCTCATCGTCGCAGTGGATTATTTTACTAAGTGGGTAGAAGCCGAGCCTCTTGTCGACATGACATACGAAAAGGTGTACCAATTTATTTGGAAAAACATCATTTGTAGATATGGTCTTCCCCACGCATTCATCACCGACCATGGAACACAATTTGACAACGAGGAGTTCGCTGCCTATTGTCATCAGTCAAATATCTTAAAAATCCACTCGACACCAGGCCATCCCCAAAGCAATGGACAAACTGAGGTGACAAACAGAACACTGCTAAATGGCTTGAAGAAAAGACTAAATGACACGAAAGAAAACTAGATCAACGAGCTACATTCAGTACTATGGGCTTATCGTACTACCCACCGAGCAGCAATTGGAGAATCTCCATATATGCTGGCATTTGGAAGTGAAGCTGTTATACCTGCCGAGTTGGGTCTTCCAACACACAGAGTACTGAATTTCAATTCCCCTGTCAGCGACTTAATGAGAAGGTTAGATTTGGATATGCTCGAAGAAGTTAGAGAAGAAGCAACTATCAGGAATGCTGCTTACCAGCAATGAACAACTTTGTTCTGTTACAAGAGAGTGAAGAAGTGCGACCTGAAAGAAGGAGACTATGTGCTAAAGAAAGTGATTCAAAAGCACAATAAACTGGAAGCGAATTGGCATGGACCTTATCGAGTTATAGAAGTTGTTCGATCAGGAACCTACAGAATAGAAACTTTAGAGGGGGAGGAGTTTAAGAATGCATGGAATGCAGAGCACCTGCACAAATATTATCAGTAATGTAAACTCTCATGTAATGCTGTTTCATCAGTATGAATAAAATGTGAATATTCTACCCAATTCTCTCCTTTTATTGAAATTTTTTCGCGGAATACTAGTGTTACACACTACTCAGCAAAATCCACCAACTCCGGTTGATCGGGAATAAAAAATATTTCCCAAAAGTGCCAACTCCGGTTGGTTGGGAAGAAAATTCACCAACTCCGATTGGTCGAGAGTAAAAAATATTTCCCAAAAGTGCCAACTCCGGTTGGTTGGGAAGAAAATCCACCAACTCCGGTTGGTCGGGAGTAAAAAATATTTCTCAAAAGTGCCAACTCCGGTTGGTCGGGAATAAAAAATATTTCCCAAAAGTGCCAACTCCGGTTGGTTGGGAAGAAAATCCACCAACTCCGGTTGGTCGGGAGTAAAAAATATTTCCCAAAAGTGCCAATTCCGGTTGGTTGGGAAGAAAATCCACCAACTCCGGTTGGTCAGGAATAAAAAATATTTTCCAAAAGTGCTAACTCCGGTTGGTTGGGAAGAAAATCCACCAACTCAGGTTGGTCGGGAGTAAAAAATATTTTCCAAAAGTGCCAACTCCGGTTGGTTGGGAAGAAAATCCACCAACTCCGGTTGGTCGGGAATAAAAAATATTTCCCAAAAGTGCCAACTTCGGTTGGTTGGGGAAGAAAATCCACCAACTTCGGTTGGTCGAGAACAAAAAATATTTCCCAAAAGTGCCAACTCCGGTTGGTTGGGAAGAAAATCCACCAACTCAGGTTGGTCGGGAATAAGAAGCTGTCAACTACAGTTGGTCGGGAACATTTTTATTAAACAAAGCATGAGTATGTGATAAAAGTCAGCTAATGGCTTAGAATTAAAAAGTGATCCAGCAAAATTTTTGATACTCGTAATATTTTAAATTACCACCAAGCTGGTCGAGAAACAAAATCAATTTTGGTTAGTCGTCAAATGGTTACCACAAATTCAGGATAGTCGACAATAAGTTTTAACCAGCTTTAGTTGATCGGCAAATAACACAATGTTGTTATCTTTTTAACAGATATACATACACATATGTAAAGTGTTTTACAAAATATCAACAAGACAATGGCAATCAAGATTGCAAAGAAAAATTAAAGTCTTTCATTAAATCTAGAGCAAAATACATCGAGAATGAAATACATGTTAATTATTACATCAAGATTCCTATTCAATTGGTTTCTTCCCCTCTGCCTTTGAAACAGGTTCTTCACCAGCAGGAGGATCGTCTAAGGCATAAGGGGAATTAATGAAATTCAAATCTTTAAGCATCCCGATGTTCATAACTGATGGCCGATCAAGGAGGTGCTCGGGGCGAGATATCTCGAAGTTGGAGTGAAGACTGTACTCGCCGAGATACTTCGAAATCAGGCATTGTGGAATGGCCAGAGCAGGATTCCAGCTCATATCAAGCTTGAAAGGAGGCACTGGTAGGTCGAGCAACCCAGGATTGTGGTAATCCCACAAATAATGACCTTGTTCCAACTTCAGCACGCCCAAAGCATTTAACCATCCTTATTTATAACCCACATTATTTGCATTCTGGAGACGATCATCTAAATGGTAGAGGGCTTTATTGTAACCAGCCATCCATAACTCCCTAGGCTGTTTGTGGAACTGGTAGGTTAATCTTTCTAACTGCTCGTGGATATTCTTCACCAAATTCGTTTTATTCTTCAAGGTAGAATTTCGGGCAGCCAGTTTCTCGTCTAAAGTTTGGATTTTCTTAGACATCTCGACCAATGCCTGGTTCTTTGCCATCAATTGAAAGGCTTGGTTTTCCAGAGCCGATTGAGTTCTTTGTTCCTCGACAGTAATCTGAGCAGCTCTTTCTCGTCCTCGAGAAGCTCTTGCTCGTCCCCGAGTAGAGGTATAAGGCCCAATCCTTTTCAAGGTTTCTAATTCATCCCTCAGGTTGGCATTTTCAACCTCCAAGAAAGAGAATCCCTCGTCGTTTACAGGGACCAAAGCGTTTGAGGTAGAGGCTGCAGACCTCAGCTGGGATACCTCTCCTCGCAAGTTATTGTTTTCCTGCTCCAGTAGCTTGGCTATCTTCCTGTGCTCCTCGACCTCGGTCTTGAAAGTTCTCTCCCTCACATCGTAAGCAGCAAACAACTTATTATATCCCTTATCAGCATTCAGTTGCTGATACTTCTTCTCATATCCTTGGTGCAAGAGGGCTGTAGACTCCTTGTATTATTATTGAAGCTCCTTGAGAGTACCCTGGAGGTCTTCAATCATTTCATAATACGTTACATTATTAGCCACTGCCCGGTCGAGCAGACACTTTAAATACTGGTAGGCTTCAACTGCTTGCTCTGAAGCATCTTGACCAAGGATATCAACGATTTGAGCTTCAGTCATATCTAAATGACTAGCTTTGAAGTAATCATTGCATTGTCTCAACAATTTTGTATCATGAGCAGATAACAATTCCATCCTGGCCATAAACTAGTAAAAAGAAGAGATGGCAAGAATTAATAAGGAGCAAGAGAAAGAGAATCAATATTATGAATAGTCAAAATTTTAAATTTTATTACATCATAAAAGAGAAGTACATAGGTCAGAGTTACAATTGGCAAAAATAAACAGAGAGAAAAATTCGAACAACTCTACACCTTCTCCTTGTCTCTCAAAACTTTCTCGGAAGGCTGAGACGAGGAAGTAGGTTGCTCGGGTGGCACAGATGGCTGCTCAGGGGGAGCTGGAAGATGCTCGGTTGAAATAATGGATGGTTGAAGTTACTCGCATGAGGACTGGACAATTGGGGGATGAGAAATTTGATCTCCCGTCACCATGGAGGATTCCTCAGAGGCAGATTCGTCCTCTTCTTCTTCTTCAGGAGTTGGAGGGGGGCAAGGGATGTGACGCTAAAACAAGTCGGAATTTTCATCAACATTCAATTCTTTCAGAGCAGCGACCCAGCCATCCCTAAAGTACTTAAGGCTACCATATTCCACCTGCGACATCATGGCAGCTAGACCCTTATTCCATCCTTTGTCCCAGCCAGCACTGAAGGACTTTTTCACAACTAACTTTCTTTTCACCTTCTCCGAGGAAAGCTTCTCGAATAGAAGTTCCTCGGTAGCTTTCAATTTATTCTCCACTTCCTCCTTATGACGACTTACTTCACGAAGTTTGCCCAACTCTTCCTCAGCAGCTTTGATCTTACCTTCAAGCTCCCCAACTTTTTGGAGCCTCCCTTCGAGCTCTTTATTCTTCTCCTCCAAGTCTTTTATTTTCTTCTCCAATCCCTTGGAGATCTCAACAACCTGATTCCTCTCCTGCTCAGTGGAATTAAGCTTCTTCTTCCAAGCAGTTTTATCATCAACATACTTCTGACGAGAATCCTTCAGAGACTGCGTCAGACCCACCAAAGCTTCCTCTACACCTGACGAGGAGCTTGAAGCTTTAATAGCCTCATCGTTTTTCAAAATTGTATTGAAACTGGTTACCATCTGGGAAAAGAAAATAATAGCAAGTCAGTGCAAAGATATAACAAGAGAAAAGTGAGAGTTTAGGATAATAATACTTACAGAAGCAATATGACGAGCAGCTAATGTGGTAACCATGTCTCGAGAAAGATTTTCTTCAATACCTTGGATCTCGGGAATGATCCAAGACTTCACCGAGCTCATGGCAGAGCTCAGAGCAATGAAAGAGGGAACACCACTTCCAGTAGTTGAAGGCTGAGAGATGGATTCAGCCAAATTGACCGAGGAGCTTTTCTTCAGCCTCCTCGGAGGAACATCAACAGTCTCGGCCAAGGATGTACTCTTAGTTAGGGATATGACAATAACCTCGCTTGGAGTAGCGACTTTGCTAGGAGCCACTGGGGGCTTCTCGGCAACCTTCACAGTCGGAGCCGGAGGAGGTGCATCAATTTTTCTTGTCCTTTCTTCTGGGACATCATGTTTGCTTTTCTTTGCCTCTCCAGCAATAGAGGCAGATTTCTCGAAGACGGCAGGAGCTCTTCTTTTCTTCATTCTTTCACTCAGAGAAATATGTGACTCAGGTGAAGAACTTGCAGAAGCTGGTACTGATTCTACGTCACTTATCACAGGACGAGCAGTAAAGGACGAGGTGTAACTCTTATACTGCAGCAAATATGAAGCTGATCTGATATGCTCGTCGGCAACAGTCTGATGCAAACCCCAGATAAGTTTCAGATGTTTTAAATTAACTTCTGTCTCTTTTGGAGACTTTCTCTTGCTGTCAACTGCAAATAAATCAAAATTACAATATCAGTGACACATTTTATCAAACACAAAGGAAGCATAATTTCGAAAATAAAATAAAATAAAAATAACCTATACCATTGCCATAAGGAGGGCATCTAGGACCCTGGTACACATCATTTCCAGTTAGTGGAGGGTGTTGCCAATTTTTCATAACAACACCGTGCTCGAAGTAATTCCTATTGGCATGTGGGAGATTGACTACTGGAGCCCTATTTAAAAACTTAGTTTTTAAATAAAAAGTGTTGTCACCAACAACCCATCTATAACAAAACATAATTTCTGGAATTCCTATACGAGTTCCATGAATATGATTTAATCTATGAACTCCATTAACTATTCTCCATGTGTTGGGGGCTATTTTTGCAGGAACCACGTCAAAATATTGACAGAATTCCAGACACAAAGGGTTTGGGGGAAAAGAAAAGCCACATTCAGCCACAAAGAGGCTGGGGAACCAATGTCCCTCAGCCAAACATAAAATAATCTGAAGGTTCAGAAAGTTCCTCCAGAACGACCCATGAAGGAATAGAGAAATCAGAGCGAAACTTATCCAGCGACTCAATAAGGTAAACCATGGTGAATAAAGGAAATAAAAGAGAAGTAAGAAGATCTTACAGAAAAAGGATGGATCTATTGACAACGAACGATGAATGGGATGAACGCACAAGAGAGAGAAAAAATGGTAAACTCAAAGATACTGATTTGAAAAAGTAGAAGACGATATGATTTTCTACAACGATTAAATACCTTACCTTGGGAAAAGGCAAAAATAATGATTGTAAAAGGAGACGTTTATGCTACCGGCGGCTAAAAGGATAAAAATGGCGCGGAGATCGAAGCAGTTAAGAAAATTCGAAAAGTATGATTCTATGAATTCGAAAAGAAAAAATAAATGTAAAGAAAATGTTCCTAAAATTCAGGATGACCATTTAATCCCGCCATATTTCGAGAAGAATGTTCCACACTCCTCAGTCTCGAACTGTGAAATATTGGGGGCTTCTGCTGATACAAAATTTAGTCTGCTGACATGGCTCAATTAAGTGGAGACACATGGAAATCTGCGTGGCAATAACAAACACTTCTGAATAACACCTAGACTTCGAGGAACTCAATTTCCCCGACCAACTCAGACACTCCGAGTAGTATGTGCTCTCCGAGGAACTTACCTGCACCGAGAAACTCATGGATATCGAGATACTTAGGCGGTCCGAGCTGCACCTCGATCAGAGCATTTATTATCAGACAATTAAGAGGATTAAATGCGCATTAAATGCTGATTATTATCAGACGGATGTATACGCTTATTGGACAGCTATGTATGATCCTTTCTCAATTACAGCCTCAGGGCTATAAATACATTGTATCATCCTCATTATGGGGGGGGGGGGGGGGATTTTTGGGAGATAAATCCTACCTCGAGAATTCCCAAACAATCTATAATAACACAAACAGTGGACGTAGGCCATTCGTTCAAGGCTAAACCACTTTAAAATTTCTTGTCTTATTTATTTTTTATTTTTATCTGTGATTAAGCAATTAGAGATAATCTAATTTTTTACATCAACATATGCTATTGTGATATTTGGTTGCACCAAGAAGAGTTTGTTCTACACTTGAACATTGAGTTTTACGCTAGGTTGTCTAATGTTGTCAATTCGTCGTTTAACTTGGGAGAAAAGATTCCCAACAATCGTGTGGTAAAGAAAATTTTAATATCTTTTTTGAGTAGGTTTGATGAAAAAGTGACCGTTTTAAACTCCTTAGGTATGCTTGAATTGACGAAACTAGAAGAGATTTTAGGTGACCTACAAACCTATGAACTCGATATAATACCTCCAAGCAAGTGCCAAAGAAAGAAAAGGGCATTGCCTTGACCAGAAGGAGGAGACTAAACTTTTGAATGATTATTTTGATTCCGATTTTGAGGATGTTGCCTTGTTGGCAAAGAAGTTCAAAAAGTTTCTTAAATTTCAAAAGCAATCGAAAGATGCCAAAAAGTTTGAGAAATTCAATAACAATAAGGTAGATTCCACCCCTAAAGCTAAGAGTGATAAATTTACTAGGTTCGAGTAAGATAGGTGTTTTGGGTGTGAGGGATATGATCACAAACTTGCCGAGTGCCCCACTAAACTTAGGAAAAAAAGGGAAAGAAACCGATAGTTTATAGTGCCTCCTTAAGTGATAGTGATCCGGAAGAGGGAGATATTTCCCCCAATGAGAGAAAGTTTGTCACTTTATTGGCATGTCATGTGAGTGATGATGATAAATCTTCCCATGAAGATTCTCATGTGCATGACACTTACGAGGCCGTTAAATCTCAAGTGTGTGAGGGTGAGGAGAGTGAGGAGGAAGACATTGATGTGAAAGAGTTGCAAGTTGCATTTAATGAGTTGTATGTCGAGACTGTAAAAATGAAAAAGGCAAACTCTAAATTACAAGCTAGGTTGAATGAGAGTTCCACTGAAAATAATGATGCTTTGATTGAGGATCTTAGGGTACGGGAGAATATGTCTAGGGAGAAGCTAGAATATGTGTAGAAAGAGAGAGATAAACTTTGTGTTCTGATGGAGGCTTTAAAAATAGAAGTGGTAGAGTTTGAGGAGTCTAGGAGTGTGCTTGAGTCTAGGATTTATTAGTTAGAGGAGAAGTTAAAAGACTCGAGTAAGGTCAAGATTGACTTGGAATTTAGATCGGAGAAGTTGGATAGGATGTTAGGCACCGTCCAAGTCAAAAGTGATAGGTTTGGTATAGGCTACGATGATCACGTTGTTTCCATTACCAAAGCCAATACCAACCGTGTGAGAGAGGCCACTAGGAACGAGAGGATATGTCTACATTTTGGTAATCATTCCCACCGTGTTTACACTTGAACACATTGCGGTAGGAAATGTCACCTTAGACGTTTTTTCTATGACCTTAGGAAAGCTCCTAGGAAGTTTAGGAATGAAGTATTTTCGGTTCAGAAAACCCCCATGCGGTATGTTATACCTACTTAGGTTAGAAAATCAAACTTAGAGGCTTTAGGACTAAAACTTCGTGGTTCTCATTTGGTTGCACTTCATTCTTCCCATGCTAGATCTAAAGGATGATTGTGTTGCCATGTTTGTCATATGCTTGTCTTTGCATCATGATTTATATCTTGCTAATTTTATGACATGTGTATCATTTTGCATTATATTTTTTATTTATTGAGTCTTATTTAAAAAATGCAAAAAGATTTTATTTTTGATAAAACTTTTCAAAAAATACAAAAAGATTTTTGGTTTAAATATTTTTTAGAAAGATACAAAAAGATTTTGCTTTTATTTGAGTCAAAATATTTTTGAAAAACATAAAAAGATTTTATTTTGGGGTAAAAAATATGTTGAAAAACCAAAAAGATTTTCGTTTTTTTTTAGTTTACATGTTTGATGTGGCATATTGGTGTGCTTGGACCCCCATCCTTTCATTGTCCATGTGGCTAGAACATTTGGTCATAATTATTGATGCTTAGAATGATCTTAACCATTGTATTATGGGGTTGTTTCGAAGTTGATATGATTTTTTATTCAACTTTCCAAATATGCCATCTTTGCACACATGCTCGAGTTTATATGGATGTTTGACTACTCTTGCATATTTGAGTTTGGTGAGACGTTCTTATCTCAATTTTGTCATCTATGCACAAGTAGACTTAACGAGGAGGTGTGCATGTAAGAACCATTTATCATGAAGATTGAAATTGCAAAAAGGATGAGTGTTCACGAAAAAGGACTGCGAGAGTGTAAAACTGACTCGTCGTGAAAGCCACCGTTTAAAAGTGCCCAAAAAAATTAAAGGCAATAAAAAGAATCATATGCCAAAATGGGCCAAATTAGTTTATGTTCATTCTAAAAGAAAAATATGACATATATTTGAGGGAGTTTGGATGGATAATTTAAACGGGTTTGCACCACGAATCCTAATGTTGAAACAACGTATCATGACGCTATTATTTATAGAATCGTCAAAATTCCAAATTTGTGTGCATGATGTTTGTTTAGTTCATTAAGATCACACTTTAATTGTCACATATGTCTAAGATAAAGTTTAATGATTTATTGCTATCAATTAGAGCTTCTTGATCGTTTTAATGTGTTGAAATTGTGATTCATTTGTTGTAGTTTATGCCCATACATTCCATGTTCATGTTTGAGCACATCGGTACTATGTTGGCATATAACTCATATTGTTTTTGTAGTTTTTGCTACTGTTTTGCTACTTTTTTGCAGTTTTTTGCCACTTTAGTTAGTTATTTCAAGAAATTTTTTCGCTGGGCGAAACTGTTTGATTTTTATAACTGAATGTGAGAGTTTGAGTTTCTTGTTCAAGCGAGAAACTGCTACCGCACGAAGTTTTTCTCGTGAGATGCCACTGTCGTTTGAGCGACAAGGCTGTCTCATTCGAGTGACATGCTAAGATTTTGTTTTTCCGTCTATTTCAGTACTCTGTTCTTGATTGATATATTTTTTGTACTTCTGGGTTTCTGTTATGCAGTTCACATTGATAGATTTTCTTATTTTACTGCATTGTGTTCGTTTAGTCACACCTGCTTAGATTGTTGATTCCTGTTGTGTGATTACTATTTTCTAGCTACGGATTTGATATTATGGATCATTATTAGCTGGTTATTTCATTAATTATCTAGATATAGTTCGTTGATTATACTTGCACTTGATATGTTTATCTTTTCACCGAGTTGTCTATTCGAGACAAAAAAGGGGGAGAGATGTATGTGATGTAGGGGGAGAATTTTTTTGATGAGAAGATATATGTTTGATGAGCATATACATTTTTTGCATTATTTGTTGGTATCATATTTGTGATCATATGCTTTCATGATTATATTGATTGGTTTACACAAATTGGTATCATATTGTTTTTCCATCGGTGTAAATTCGTATCATGATTTAAATGTGTATGTGATGTAGGGAGAGAGTTTGTTTGATGAGAAAATACATTTGTTGCATTATATTTTGATGTCATATTTGTGATCATATGCTTTCATGATTATATTGATTGCTTTGCATAAATTGGTATTATATTGTTTTTGTATCGGTACAAATTAGTATCCTGATTTAGATGCTGTTTACATATTGATATCATGTTTTGCTCATATAACAAATGATTTGGATTTGATTTTACATCTTAATTTATATTATTTGTTCCTCGATACTTCACTGGGTATTTTTTTGTTTCATGTGTGTAGGTATGCTTAAGAGATTCGAGATTTCATGACTATATCACATTCAGACAGTTCATGCTTGTCTGGCCGTCATTTACTAGTCTTGTCTTGTAATTTTTGATTTTCGGTTTTATGGGATGGGATATAGGCATCATACTACTTGATGACCCGACTTAGGCATTTCACTATTGGTTTTGTCCCGGAATAGTCAAAGGGGGAGATTTATAAGGACAAAATTTCCAATTAAGTCCTTTGTATGTTTATTTGACTTATTCTCAGAACAAAATACGTTTGAGTCATAGGTAGTATTTTTATTGTCACGATCCCACGCAGACTATGATGTATTGAAGTTTATTGAAGATGCTGCAGCAAAGCTTCAAGGAATTTATCATGGTGGTTTATGGTGCATATTTCGTCTTCAAGTTTAATTTCATTATGAGATCACTCGGGTATGAATGCGTAATTTTAATGGGACTCGAAATTTATTTTAAAATGTTTAAGGATGTTATTTTATTAAAGAAATGATTTAAAAATATTTTAAAAGTGTTTGAAATGGTTTACATTTGTTTTATTTTGATAAGGACGGATTAGAGTAGAGTTTTAGTTGAACTCTAATTTATTACGTCGTTTAAATGAATTGACCAATCCTTCGAGCGAGATGCCCATCTCATTCGAGCAACATGCCAAAGTCGCTTGAACGAGCCGCCGACTTAAGAAAATTATTTAAGGTGTTTTTCCCATCAGAATTTCGTGTGTGTGTAGTCCCAAATTAACTTTTCGTAACAATACGTTTCTGCACAAAAACTTTCTAAGGTTTTTATGACTAAGCACATTGCTAGAGTTTCAAAGATTCGAGCTTTCATTACTATATGTTATTATGATCTTTGGTTGCACCAAGAGGAGTTTGTTCTACACTTGAAGATTGGGTTTCACTGTGAAGAAGCGAAGGAGTTCTTGTTCAACATCGTGTTCAACATTGTTAGAGTTTCAAAGATCCGAGCTTTTATTACTATATTCTATTGTGATATTTGGTTGCACCAAGAAGAGTTTGTTCTAACTTGAACATTGGGTTTCGTGGTGAAGAAGCGAAGGAGTTCGTGTTCAAAATCTTAGAAGACACAAAGCCATATCGGTGGACACCGAGACATACCTAGACGCGTGTTTTGTGAACGAGCATCATGGAAGAAGGACTTTCTGCGTAGGCACTGTGAGAGGAGTGGTTGAAGATCATAAGAGCTCATAATCTCGTGGGGGATCGAGTCGATGAGTAAGACTTGTGTCTGTTCCTTGTAAATCTACATTTATAGTGATTGTCTGGCTTGGACCGTCCGAGATTTTTTTTCCATTGTGGTTTCCTCGTACATCTGGTGTTGTGAGCATTCTTTTCCTTACTTTACTTGATTTAATCACTAGATGCATGTTTAGGATTAATCAAGATAAATTTTGGTTAAGTTAAAATTGGTGCACATGAAATTTGAAAAAAAGTTTTTCAAAAAGAGAAAGTGTTTCATCATCCTTAAAGCAAAGCCTGATTTGAAAATAAGGGCCTACAAACTCCTAGTTTACGAGTTATGCTCTGTCACTTGATGTTCTTACACCACCACCATCCCTTTATCATCCGCTTCATAATTTTGGCCAGCAGTGACTCCACCCTTAATAGGGACAATCTCTTTGCTAGAAGGCCGACCAATGTCACCTTCTTCCTCTTCCCCATACTAATTTGGGCCAGGGGAGTGAAGATTGAAAAGATCGGACTCAACAGGGGTTCCATTTGCCTTCAAGGCTTAGTCCCAATCCTTTTGGAAGGAAACTTTGCAACCATAGATAAGATATTCCTCTACATCATCACAGGCTTTGTTAAAGCCTTCGTAATAGCTTGCATTCTTTTCCTGAGCAAGATTACCCTCCAGCTTGGTGACCTTGGCTGATAAAATCTGATTCTCCTCGATGAGTTTGTCCTTCTTAACAACAACATTCTTCTGGGACCCGTCGAGCTCATAAAAGGCCTTGGACATATTTCCCTTCTCCTGCTCCTAAGCCTGATGAGCTTCAACAAAGGCTTTCTTCTTAGCCTTCAAAGCATATTTCAACTCCTGCTCCTTTTTGGACTTATCAGCATGATAGACCAGAAGAGTTGTAAAATTATACAATAACTGCATAAAGGAAACATAAACAATAAGGTTAGTATGAAAAAAGGTAAAACAAGAGAAAAATAAGTAGTTTAAGCCAAAAGACTTACAAGGTCTATCCCCTGAGCAGTCTTTTGGGTGATCTGGGATGGCCCTAACCTTGAAGAGCGCTCGCAATCAGCAGCTACCACTGCCCTCTTTAGCAATTTAGGGGCATGTTGAGGGCATCGCCTACGCTAACCCCCTTAGTAGATGCAATGGGAGTCAGACTTTTCTTGGCCTCTCTCCTATCTTATTCTCTTTTTCTCTCCTCCCCCTCCTCCTCCTCCTCCTCCTCCTCCTCCTCCTCCTCCTCTCTCTCTCTCTCTCTATCTCTTTCTCTCTCTCTCTCTCTTTCTCATTTTCTCTTTTACTTCCTTCCTCTTCTCCTTATTTTTCTCATTTTCTTTACCCTTGACCAACAAATCAGAACTACTAAACCTTGGGAGTCTAGTATCACACGCCTTTAGTGACTTCAACTAATCGAAAAGGACTTCCTGATCGTCGTCATCATCAGGAAGCTTTAGGTTCCTCCTCTTTAACAAAAGGACCATATCTTACTCCTCTTATTTTTCCTCTTCTCCTCCTTGTTCTCCTCTTCCCTCTTCCTCCTCTTCAGAACTCTCTTCCTCCTACTCTGCCACTATGGGATTAGAAGGACCTACCTCAGGAGCTTTAAAAGTTGGGACTCTATCAATCGAGCATGTAATAAAGCTAGAACATGTATTCTTATACTCCAATAGAAAGGCTACCAAACTTGGGTGCTCATCATTTTCTTACCTTTTCCTAATGCTCCAAGTCTTCACAAGCTCATCAGTATCAATTTCACTGATATCAAGTTCCTAATTTTTGGCATGAGTTGTAAAAATAAGGGAGGAAGAATATTAGCCAAAAGAATAGGGAGAAAAGAATAAGAAGTCAACAAGCAAGAATGAAAAGAAAAGACGAAGTGACATATTTCAGCCTCTCCATAATAAAAAATCACAGGGCCCCATTGTCTCTCACTCGTGGAAGCAGGAGGGCACTGCCAGTTTCTAGCAATAAAACCATGTTCCCAATAATCTTTATGGGAATCTGAAAGATTTACTACTTATACATGCTCTACCTTCTTGGTCTTCAAATACAGTAAACCTTCTTTGGTTCGCGACCACACATAGCAGTAGCATAGCCCAGCAAGACCTAATTTTTTTCCTATAGAGGGTGTTTATTCTATGGACTCCATTGACTATCTTCCAAATATTTGGGGCACACTGAGCAGGCACAATTTCAAAGTATCTGAAGAACCTAAGAAACAACTCATTTGGGGGAAATGTTAACCCCCTCGAGTTATCAAGAGGGCGTGAATCTAATGCCCCCTTTAATATCACGACATCCCATGGAAGAGGGGCATAATCGATAACTACCTAGTTATTGACGCCTAAATTCTTTTACTGATTTATTATCTAGCATCGCCATGATTAAACAAGGAAGAAAAACCCTAATTACAACTATAAAATAAGTTCTAAAGAAAAAATCTTAAATAAGGGAAGACTAAACTTACAAGAATCAACGCAGCTTTGGATAAGAAGAACAACTCTGATTATAAAGAAGAAAGCAAGGAAGAGAGCTTAGAGATAAAGTATGCGCAAAGATGACCAGGATCAATGAACTAATGTTTATTTTGCACTTGAACCAATTTCAAAAGTCTCAAATGATGAGCCTCTCACTTCCCTAGGAGGATTTTTAGTGCTTCGGCTTCTCTAAGATGACCAACACACCCTTCATCTCTCACAAAATCACAAGTATGCCACGTCGATTTTGAGTATCTCCTTAGGCTTTAGGCCTTGGGCCTGCTTAAATTCTATTGACCTAGAATTACTGGCCCAAAGATTTTAGGGGCAATTTTGAAAGCCCATTTAGTACGATCAATGAAAGTAGCCGAACAACTCAGATGGATTAACACGCTGCCGGACCCAAATCAGGACTTAATTTCCACACGAGTAATTTAGTTATATATGAACACTTACGAATATTATCAAATTAAATACCAAGAATCTCGGATGAGATATTCAAGTACCTCTTGGCATACCCACGTGTTATATTGAGTTCCTTAAATAACTCAAACTCTATGATGACACGTTTATAAATTTTGCACCTTGACCTGGGACAAAGGGATTATAACTTGAGACTTTGAGAGGCACTCAATAAGAATGGTAACCTCTCCATAGACATAGGCAAGTTTTCGAACCATGCACATCATTGTGTTACGATCTTTTACTTTCTATCCTTGTGATTGTTCTCGTGAATTTCTCTATTATGATATTTTCTGCACTCACACCTAACACATAATTATTAGGAAATTAAATACGGTAACTTCTGTCGAATAATATAATTGGAAATTAGATGTTGTTATTATCTTCTAATAATATTTCCATGTTCTTGGGATCTAATGGATCAAGAAAATGTACTGAATGCAAAATAAATGGACAATATACACTACATGAGTATTTATGTGGTTTACTAATTTAACTATGTCCACAGCTCACACCCATTTTCACTGCAATAATTATTGTTATCAAAACATACAATGTGTATCACTTACCCTCTAAAAATATTTTTCTAGTTCGCACTAGGAGTTTACCAATTTGATTAATTTGGATTGAAGTCTAAAATAAAAATTAGTGATGTATTAAAGTAAAAAAATACTATATATATATATATATATATATATATATATATATAAAAGATAGGTTGGTTTTTGAAAATGTGTATATTTTTAAGGATGTGGATGAGTGCCACATCAAAAGACATTTTTTCAAAATTAAGGATTGAGATGAACTCCCTCCATTTATAATTTGAATTTTGAATTTTAACCCATCTTTTTATTTCCTCCTTTTAACTTTTCATTTCCCAATGTTTAGCTCTTTATCTTCCTCTTTTCTCGATCTCTCTCTCATTCTCTCTTTGTCCTTTGGTGTAGCTCTTCTCAAGAACTGTTGGTTTTTCTCTCACTCACTCTTTCTCTCTCTGTCCTTTGGTGTAGCTGTTTAACTCTTGATTTTTAATTAATTTCATTACTTGCAGGAGAAAACAACAACGGAAAGAAGAAACTTTAAGGCTTTTTATACTCTCAGATCTCTTTTTCGTTTATTTTTATGATGATTTCAGATCTCTCATCAGGTATATACCCGATTGCTTTTATTGTTATACTTGAGGTTTGTTCTCTATCTTTCGCTCATCAGGTTTCTTGAGGTTTGTTCCCACTTTTACCACGACCTACTTATTGATCGCCTTGAAAACGTTGAAATTTTTGAGACACCAGAGTACATTTTTCTCGATTTGATCAAAATACCCAAATTTATGTGTATCACTACAAAGCACTTTCTTAATTCTTTACTATCAGTTCTATGTAAAAAATCGGGGGGTCTTCACTTTGTCCCCCAAATCATATTTATTGAAGTAATTGACAGCTGATGGGTTTAGTGATGATGGGATAATCTGTTCTTTGATACTATCAAAACTTTGTGACCGGAAGGATTTATCATGGCTCCTCCAAATAGTGAAAATCTCTCACACACATCGAAAGAACAAAGATCATCAAAAAATATAAATATCGATCTGAGTGAGCCACACTGAGTGAGCCATGAACTCTAGGCTCTTCCTCTTCTCCCCATTCGTCCCTCAAAACCACCCCACCCTCTCCACCCCCACCTCAACTCAAAACCCACAAACTATTTATTCAATTTCCCACCTACCGCCCCAACTTGAGAACGTGGGCCGGCGACAGTGACGATGACGGTGGCAATGACTTTGACATGGATGAAGACGAGGTCAAGGAAGTCAACAACAAGAACGGCTACAATGTGGAGTACAACCCCCTCACAGGTGGTGACGATATTGCCATTATCAACAAGAGCTTTATGTATACCCAAGGTTAAAACTCTGAAATCGTGGTTGATTATCAGATTAACGAGGTGAGTTTCACAAAATTACTTTGCTTGATTGTGATTTCTTTATTAGGAGGAAGCCTCCTGATCCCGACAACGATGTTTATGATTTTATAAAGGTGCGTGTTCTATTTGTTTTTCTCATTGGGCTTTCATCAATTGGGGTTTGTTTCTTTTTATGTCTCTTTACTCTTTAATATATGTTTACATTACCTATTACTATAACTTATAAACCTTTTGACAATTTCTTTATTGTTTTTATGTGCAGATATATGTTACTCCTCTGAATACTGATATTTATGCCATTCCCAAGGTGTTCATTTTTTTTTGTTTTCTTTGGCCCTCTCTTTGAGATCATTTTTGTAACTTTTAGGGAGGTCCTAGAAGTGGGAAGATCTCATACATAAGCTGTCTCCTCTCCTCTGCTTTCAAGTTCTTTTTTTTGCAGATCAAAGCTTTTCCTTTCACCGGTGGTGGTTTTAAGTTTGAGAGTACATTTTTGGATGTTGCTAACTAACAATTGTAATTTTTTTTAAGCTAGCACATGTGTGGCAGTACTAAGTTTGAGAGAGCTACGATTGCTAATGATTTTAGCTCACTATTGATTTATTTTTTTAAGCAACAGGGGATGTTGGTGTACAGACACAAATCCTAATATTTTATTTTTAATTCCTGCATATGAGATTTGGTTTAAAGGTTTTTGAATATAATGTTTTAACTATTTCAAAATATAGGATATTGTTCTACTTGAGATTATTGAAAAGTCATTAACTATTAGTGTTTATTCCAAATTAAAGCAGAGTTTGTTCTATTTTGTGTCTATATTATGATCAACTCTCATATGAGTTTTTTAAAAACTAACTATAATAAATACGACACGACATGAAATATTATTGTTTTATCTGTTTTGAACATGTTATTAACTAAAAATAAACACGATACAATACGATACGACATGAAATGATTTTATTTTTAGCAATCATGAATACTACTCAAGTAAAGGCTGTTAACACATGTTTTTTTACCAAAAAAAAAATTCTAGCAAAAAGTGAAAATGATACAAATAAATACGGATTGACACTAATACACAATATAAAATAATATTTGTTACCAACTAAAAACACTACCTAAGTAAAAGTGACAAAAAACAAAATATTTTTTAAAAATAAAAAATGAATCCGATTAAAATAAAACACGGCACACCATGAAATATTATTATTTTTACTTATCTTGAACACAAATCAACTAAAAGTGTTATAATATCAATTAGTCACGGAAAATTTGTTTTGGATCACTCTGTTGGCTTTCATGTTGTGTCATTGTGTCATGTCTAAATTTATTAGTACCTATTTAACTGTTAAAACAAATAACTCAGAGCAATATCAAATCAATAATAATTTTTTTAGAGGTGTTTATCTTAATATATTTAAAATACTAACTCTCATACACAACTAACACAAGTAATTTTTAAAAAAAATAAATTTAGCACGTTCATGTAAGTAAATCTCGACATAAATACGTCTTTAGAAATTTTATTACCAATTGTGAACACTACCGTTTTGTAGGATAGTCCTATAAATAAAGGATATTATGGATAATTTTTTTAAAATTAAACTTTGTTTTGTCGAGGAACGAAATTTTTGGGGTTTTGTAATTATGCACTTCGAAAATTTTTGCGTTTCGCTATTACCTACTTTGAAAACTTGTTGCCATTTCGCGATTACGTATTTTGGAAAATTTTCGTCGTGCCTTCAGGCACGGGCATACATGCTATATTTTGAGTTAAATAGTTGATATATGCGAGATTCAAGATGGACTATTATTATTATCATTATTATTATTATTGTGGTATTTTGTATTGTCCAAACATGGTGGATAGTCGTATAAACAAATAAAACTTTGCCCAATTGTTATAAAATATTTGTATTATGAATTGAACTTGACCAAAGTGTTATTCGACATTATGTGACACTTGTAAAATTATGCGTGCCTTCAAAAAAGTTGACCATGATTGATATTATAATTTAACATTATTGATTTGACCACAATTGATACTTTGGAATTTTTTGTTGTTTTGTGATTACGTAGTTTGGAAATTTTTCTTCGACATGAAATAGTATGTTTTTACCAATCACGAACACTATCTAAGTAAAAGCGGCAGAACATAATATTTTTTTAACCAATCACGAACACAACCATTTTGCACGATAGTCCTATAAATAAAGCAAATTATGCCCAAAATTTTTAAAATTACACTTTGTTTTGTCGGGGAACGAAATTTTTTTCGTTTTACAATTACGTACTTTCAAATTTTTTGCCATTTTTCGATTACATACTTTGAAAATTTTCGGCATGCCTTCAGGCACGGGAATATCATAGTGTGTGTGTATATATATATATATATATATATATATATAAGAGTTTAACTTGTTAGAGAGAGAAAATTCAAGCTTGTTGGGATATTTAGTTTCGTTAGGTATTTATCCCAACAAATATCTCTCTATCTTTTTATCACACACACACACACACACACACACACACACACACAAGGACCACCTCTTAGATCCAAATGAGTAACTCTTGTAGTCAACCTGACAAACTCACGAATATCAAGTTATCCGACATCAAAAAGCCATTTGACTTATAACAACAAACTCGAATCTGTTAATTCCTCATTTGATAAGATCTCAACCGTATTTATGTGATATGTGATCATATATTATTACATTGATATTAGAGCTATCTATGTCAGTTGATTCACCATAAATATTTTTTGTTTGAAGTATTTGCTGAAAAACCATTAAGGGAGCCCAAAATCCATTTGAAATCATCTTTAATATGGATCATATTATCTAGAATTTGTATTAGGGTTTGTACCTTCTTGCACGTCAAATTTTTTTGAGTTGTTGGGGAGATATTGCAAACCCTAATTTGTAATAGGGACGATGCAAAAATAATTTTTCGACATATGGTTTAATTGGTATAAAATGAAATAAATCTGAATCGCTGTGCACATTATTATCATATGTTTCAAGGCCTTTCCAACCGCATATTATACATTAATTTTGGGTTAGAGGAAGTAGTTATAGTCTTTGAAAGGTGGGCTCATAAAATTGGAAACCCCAAAAACATTCAAAACATATTTGTTTTCAAACTTTGACTCGTTTTTTGGTTAATAATTATATTTTTTTTTTTGGATTTTTCCCACATTTTTTTTGTGGGGGACTTGATTTGGTATATTTTAGGTAATTTTTGGATATGTATTGTATGAGTTAGGATCCTTCAAACATTGCCCTCAAAATTGAAAATGTGGAAAATCTAGAAAAAAGTTGCAAAGCAATTTTTTTACCCAACTTTGATGCATTTTTTATTTTATTTATTATCACTAATAAACTATTTTTTGTGAAAAAAATACTGATTTTTTTGGTAGAGTGAAAGGGATTTAAGTGTTATATGATATGCACTTTTTGGAGATTATAGTTTATGAGCTATGACTATTTAATCATTGTGTAGGTCCCCAAAATATAACTTTCAACAAAACACTATTTGTTTTAGCGGAATTAAGTTAAGGATGAATGCAAATCAACTTTCTCTTTTTGAAAAAACTCTTTTTCAATTTTATCAAACCAAGTTGTGAACAAATTTACTGTACCAATTTTCTATTGTTTAAGTCATAAACATGTATCTAGTGATTAAAGCAAGTAAAGTTAAGTAAAGATACTCACAACGCAGGGTGTATTAGGAAAAACCCAAAACGAGAAAAAATCTCGGACTGCCCAAGCGAGACAATCACTATGAACAAATGTTTTCAAAGACATATTAGCCTTACTCAATGACTCGATCCCCATGGGTATTGATGCTCCTTCTGATATTTTACCGTTATTCAATAGTTCCCATGCAGAAATTTCGTCTTCCATGATGCTCGTCCATAACACTCGACTATACGAATGTCTCGGTGTCCACAGATAAGGCTTGAGTTGTTTACGATGTCCATCGCTTCTCCACCGCAAAACCAGTAATCAGAAGTGTCCAATGATGAACAAGCTCAACTTGGTGCAGCAAGGATCACATAAACATTTGATAATGAAATCTCGAATCTTTGTAAACTCTAAGGACGTGTTTAAGCCTTTTGATCCTTAAAAAATATATGCAGAAAAACGTATTGTTTGAAAAGTGAATTCGTTATGCATGCACACCGAGAAAAGTACTAGGACCTGACTTTAATAGAATTTTTAAGTACGGGAAAATCTCGTTCGAGCGAGATGACACGTCGTTCGAGATAGTGCATCTCGTTCGAACGACATCTAAAGTCGCTTGAACGACGTCGTCAGATAGAGTTCCAAACTGTTCAAACTTTAATAAAAGAGTTTTATTTAAAATTAACTCTAATCCAAAAGAAATCCGTCCTTTATCTGATGTGTAAACATTTAAACATTTTAAGAAAATTTTCCTTTGAAAAAATAAAATCCTTATTTTTATAAAATGAATTTCGAGTTTCATTAACATTATGCATTCATACCTGTGTGATCTCAGAATGCAATTAAACCGTGAAGACGTGAAATTACACCAATTAAACTTCGACATGATTAAATCTTTGTGGCTTTGTCGTAACGTCTTCAATCATTCTTTGATATGCCAGACTCGTGGGATCAGACTAGAAGATCTATCTATGACTCAAACATGTTTTGTCCTCAGAATAAGTTAAAACTACATTAAGCTCAATTGGAAATTTGGTCCTTAAAAATCTACCCCTTTGACTATTCCGGGACAAAACCAACAGTGAAATGCCTAAGCTGGGCTGTCAAGCAGTATGATGCCTAAATCCCATCCCATAAAACCAAAAAATAAAATTACATCATCAGTATAGGATAAGACGTATAAATAATGGACTGACAAGCATGAAACTGTCTCGAATGTCTGAATGTGATATAGACTTGAAATCTCGTATCTCTTTAAGGATACCTACACACATAAAACAGACAAATACCCAGTGAAGTATGGAGGAACAAATGTTATAAATTAATATGAAGCTTTAAATCCGAATAATTTTTTTTGTGAGTAAACATGATACCAATATGTAAACATGATATACAAACCATCAAGCATAAAACTCACAAAACTCCACCTACATCACAGACATCTCTCCCTTTTTTTGTCTCGAATAGACAATACCGTGAAATGATAAACAAATCTTGCATGTGAAAATACCAATTTGATTATATTAACTCATAATATGCTAGATAAACATGAAACAACCAGCTAATTATGATCAATCAATGTCAAATCAGTAGCTAGTAAACAATGAATCACACAAAAATATATCAATCTAAGAAGGTGCGATAAACGAACTAAATGCAACAAAATATAACCTCGAACAAATTGAATTGCATAAACAGAAAACCAGTACCAAAATATAAATCAATCTGCAGCAGGGTACTAAAATAGAAATCAACCAGAAAAACAAACAAACTGGTCAACTAGGCTATCGTTCGAACGAGCCAGGGATGTCGTTAGAACGAACTAAGACATTGCTTGAACGAGATAGTATGTCATTTGAACGACATACTAAAATCTTCACAGTATCCCCAGAAAATCAAACAGTGTTGCCCAGTGGAAAAATTATGAGAAAATTCTAACTGGAAGGGGCTCAGAACTGCAAAATAGTAGAAAAACAAACAAAAACATATATTAGTAACATGCTAACATAGTATCGGTGTGCCTAAACATGAACATGGAATGTATGTGCGTGAACTAAAACAAATGAATCATAATTTCAACACACTGAAACAATCAAAAAGCTCTAATCAATAACAATTTATCATCAAACTTTATCATAGCCATATGTGACAATTAAAGAATGATCTTAATGAACTAAACAAACATCAAGCACACGAATCTAAAATTTTGACGATTCTACAAACAATAACGTCATAACACGAATTTTCAATGTTAGGATTCTTTGTTCAAACCCATTTAAATTTTTAATCCATTTAAACTCCCTAAAAATATCATATTTTCTTTTGAATGAACTAAACTAATTTGGCCCATTTTTGGCATATGATTCTTTTTATTGCCTTTTGATTTTTCGGGGAACTTTTAAATGGTGGATTTCACAATGAGTCAATTTTACACTCTCGCAGCCCTTTCTCGTACACTCATCATATTTTCAATTAACCCTCACAGTAAACAGTTTTTACATGCACACCTCCTTCTTATGTCTACTTATGCATAGATGACAAAATTGAGATAAGAACGTCTCATCAAACTCAAATATGCAAGAGTAGTCAAACATCCATATCAACTCATGCATGTGTGCGAAGATGACATATATACAAAGTCAAATCAAAACGCATATCAACTTCGAAACAACCCCATAATACAATGGTTAAGATTATTCTAAGCATCGATAATAATGACCAAATGTCCTAACCACATGGATAATGTAAGGAAGAGGTTCCAAGCACACCAATATGCCACATCAAACATGTTAACTCAAAAACAAACCAAAAAGTTTTTTGAATTTATCAAAAAAATTTAACAAAAATAAAATCTTTTTGTATTTTTCAAATAAGATATAATAAATGAAAAATATAATAAAAAATGATAAACATGGTAACACACTCAACATTTAGATTTAGCATGGGAAGAATCAAGTGTAAACAAGTGAGAACCATGAAGTTTTATTCCTAAAGCTACCAAATCCGACTTCCTAACCCAAGTAGGTGTGTAACGACGCATAGGGGTGGGGAGAATCCGGGCAACTTTATTCCTAAACTTCCTAAACTTTTGAGGAGAATTCCTAAGGTCATATAAAAACTTTCTAAGGTGACCTTTCCTACCACAAAACGTGCAAGTGTAGCGATGGTATGGAAAGTGACCTATATGTGGACATTTTTTAACGCTCCTATGTGGCTCTCTCACACGTGCGGGGGGAATGAGAATAACACGATCATCAAAGATAATACTATCCATATCTATCTTAATTTGGATGGTGCCTAGTATCCTATCAAACTTATCACTTTTATAATCCAAATCAAACTTAACTCTAGACGAGTCTCTCAAACTCTCCTCTAACTCCTTAATCCTAGACTCGAGTAAACGCCTAAACTCCTCAAACTCTAGCAACTCCTTTTTCAAAGCCTCCATCAAACCTCTATGGGTGTATCTTTATTTCTCTACGTACTCTATCTTCTCCCGAAGCTTTTTCTCCCGTGCCCTAAGATCCTCAATTAATGCATCATTATTTTTTACGGTACGTGCTTTCAACTTAGCTTGCAATTTCGAGTTAGACTTTTTCACCTTCACTGTCTCCTCAAACAACTTTCGAAATGCAACTTGTAACTCTCCTACGTCAATCTCCTCATCCTCGCTCTCATCACCCTCACCCTCTTGGGAAGCTCTCTCAACAGCTTTGGAAGTGTCATGCACATGAGTATCTTCGTGGGAATATATAACGTCGTCGCTCACATGACATGCCATAAATGCAGCAAAGTTAACTCAAAGGGGGAATCCTCTCCCTCTTCCGGTTCACTATCACTTAAGATGTCATTATATGCAATTGGTTGCTTGCCCTCTTTCTTAAGTCTAGTGGGGCACTCCTTAACTTTATGACTATACCCCTCACACCCGAAACAATTATCAAACTCATCTCTCTTAGGTTTCTCACTACTATCCTTAGGTGTGGAGTCTCCCTTGTTCCTGAATTTCTCAAACTTTTTGGCATATTTTGATTGCTTATGAATTTGGAGAAATTTTTTGAACTTTCTTGCCAATAAGACGACATTCTCAAAGTCGGAATCGGAATCTTCATTCGAAACTTTAGTTTCCTCCTTCAGGGTTTTCAAAGCAATGCCCTTTTCTTTCTTTGTCACTTGCTTGGAGGTAAACATATCGAGTTCATAGGTTTATAAGTCACCTATGACCTCTTCTAGTTTCGACGAGTTGAGCATACCAAGGGAATTCATAATGATCACTTTAGCATCAAACCTACTTGGTAGTGATCTTAAAAAATTTTAATCACTCGGTTATCGGGAATATTCTCACCTAGGTTAAATGCCGCATTAACAATAGTGGACAACCTAGTGTAAAACTCATCAAACATCTCACTCTCTAGCATTTTAATCGTCTCAAATTGTGTAGTGAAATTTTGCAACTTAGATGCCCTAACCGTGCTCGTGCCCTCATGAGTGCATGAAAGTGTATCCCAATATTCTTCCAAGGCTTCACAAGTCATAATACGATTATACTCTTCAGGTGTGACATGTGAGGAAATAACGTGCAGACCTTTAGAGTTATACTATGCAAGCCTATGTTCAATCTCAGCCCATGACTCAACATGTTTCAAACTAGTGACCTCACCCTCTCGTGTGGCAGGTGGTGACCAACCTTTTCAAGAGCTAACCAGACATGCTCATCAATGGATTTTAAAGCATTTTTCATTCGCATTTTCCAATAAGCATAATTAGTGCCTTAAAAAATAGGAGTGCGAAAACTATCATAATTTCCAAGATTCATCCTTTCAAGCAAAATGGATCAAACACAATAAAAATGTATTTCTAGCTCTGATACCAATTTATAGGTCCATAAAATATAACTTTCAACAAAACAATTTTTGCTTGAGCGGAATTAAGTTAAGGATGAATGCAAATCAACTTTATCTTTTTGAAAAAACCCTTTTTCAATTTTATCAAACCAAGTTGTGAAAAAATTTACTATGACAATTTTATCTTGTTTAAGTACTAAACATGCATATAGTTATTAAAGCAAGTAAAGATACTCACAACGCCGGATGTACGAGAAAAAACTTGAAATGGGAAAAAACCTCGAATAACCCAAGCCAGACAATCACTATGAACAAAGGTTTTACAAAGACAGATTAGCCTTACTCAATGACTCGATCCCCATGGGTCTTGATGCTCCTTCTGATCTTATACCGTTCTTTAATAGTTCCCACATAGAAATTTCATCTTCCATGATGCTCGTCCACAACACTCGACTCCACGAATGTCTCGGTATCCACCGATAAGGCTTGAGTTGTCTATGATGTTGAACACGATGTCCGTAGCTTATCCACTGCAAAACCAGCAATCACATGTGTTCAATGATGAACGAAATCAACTTGGTGAAACAAGGATCACATAAACATTTGATAAAGAAAGCTCGGATCTTTGCAAACTCTAAGGATGCGTTTAAGCCTTTGAAACCTTAGAAAAAATGTGTAGAAAAATGTATTGTTTGAAAAGTGAATTTCTTTTTGCACATACACCGAGAAAAGGACTAGGACGTGACTTAAATAGAATTTTTAAGTCGGTGCAAATCTCGTTCGAGCGAGATGACACGTCGTTCGAATGACAGTGCATCTCGTTTGAACGACATCTAAAGTTGTTGGAACGACGTTGCCAGATTGAGTTCCAAACTGTTCCAACTTTAATAAAAGAATTTTATTTGAAACCAAATCTAATCCAACAAAAATATGTCCTTTATCTGATGTGTAAACATTTAAAAGTTTTAAAAACATTTTCCTTTGAAAAAATAACATCCTTATTTTTATAAAATGAATTTCGAGTTTCATTAACATTATGCATTCATACCCGTGTGATCTCGGAATGCAATTAAACCTTGAAGATGCAAAATTGCACCAATTAAACTTCGGCATGATTAAATCTTTGTAGCTTTGCCGTAACATCTTCAATCATTCTTCGATATGTCATAGACTCGTGGGATCAGACAATAGAATATTTGTCTGTGACTGTAATACCCCGTATTTTTATGCTATAATTAATTTGGGGATTTATTTAATAAAAATCCGGAAATTAATTATGTTTTAATTATTAACGTGACGTGAGTTAGTAATAATATGAAATTTGTTGAATATTACTTAAGAGCATAGTAATATATGGTAAATGTCACGAGTGAATGAAAATGACAATTTTGGTAATTTTAGTCGGGACGCGCCCGTGTCGCGTCGGGACTAATTATTGAGATATAAAAGTAAATATTTTATGAGTTGTCCGTATGGTCGTTTTGAGTGCGCCAATGCGTCCGGAAGGGTCGAGATAGTCAGAAAAGTGTACCCGGGGGTTTAGTTTGGGTCTCGGGATGTTTTAGGCTTAATTAGTGACCCGGGAGGGCGTTTTGGTAATTTTACAAATTAGGGTAATTAAACCCACGAATTTCAGCCATCCTTAGCAGCCATTTAAGTCAGCCTTTTAGGGTTAGATCATTCAGAACCCTAAGACGGCTAGTGGAGAAGAGAGGAGAGACCTTGCTAGGTGATTCAAGGCCAAAAACACCACCTTTTACACCACCGTCACCACCAACGCGTAGATCGCGAGGAGGAGAACGCAGCCATACCAATATCAGCAGGAAACCAGACCTCTGAAATCCCAGGCAAGTGTTTAACTTGCATATTTTCGTTGGTGCAATGATCATGTTAGTGTAGGAATAATTAAGAGTATAATCCATGGAAGAAAACCCAATTTTGATAGGGATTTGCATGTAGAAATCATATGAACCTTATTCTGGAAATTAATATGTGAAGTAGATGTTTAACCCACGAAATTATGATGATTTGTTAGAAGGAATTTCTGGAGAAAACTGATTAGAGCAAAGGTTAAGAAAACTGTAGGGTTCTTGATGATTAGATGAAATATTAGGTTGTCTAATCATGTTTATTGATGTATATACGCATGCTGATCGTTAAAGAAACCTGGAATTATGTTAGGATGTAAGCAGTAGACTTTTTGGGTCAATTAGAGTTGGAAAATATGAGTTTTGATGAAGAAACCTAAGCAACCCCGTCACTGCAGTTTCTGCAGAATTTTCACAGACCTGCTCGATCGACCCTAGATCGTCGATCGATCGAAGGTTCGATCGGTCGACCCCCAGACGTCGATCGATCGACCCTCTCTGGCAGCCTATTATTTCCCCTTGTTTAATTAGTTGAATTAATTTATCGTGGAATAAACCTTGGGCATTCTAAATAAAATGATTTGGGAGATATTGAGGACCAGTAGAGTATATGGACATGTGTTAGAACCTTTAATCTTCAACAAAGATGGTAATTATGGGATATTACTTTAGGTTGTTAGATTTATGAAATTTAAGGGTGAGGTGCGTAAGAGAGTTACGTTGGAATCAAATGAAGTTATTTGCTGAATTTTAGAATTGTAAAGTTATAACCCATGAGTATTAGGTAATGAGTGAGAAAACCCTTCGAATTAAGGTTAGAGGCGAAACCTTATAAGTTATACTAATAGGGTGAAATTTAGGACAAAGGTTGTAATTATGGGTAATGAGAGTGACCTATATTAATATGATGAAATCGGTATATTTATATGAATGTGTGTACATATATTATATACATGTGAAAAACGTACCCGCGCTACTTGCTATCCCTGAGGTTACCGCGCTGGGACGATCGTATCCTGTGTTGCTTATGGGGATATTGAATCGTACCCTAGAAGATAGAGATCCTAGGTACGGGCTATTAAATTGATAGTCGGACGGTCCTAAGAGACGTGTGGGTATGTACTGACCTCTTGGACTTGGAATCTATGCTTCGCCTCAACGTTGTTTTGTATATGTTAATACAGTTCGAGAGTGATTCCGAACTTGTATTTCCCTTTATGTGAGCGATACGGGGATTGGATAGCAGAGTATGCCCGCACTATAGTTTAGTTGGGGTGCCACTATATATATATCTTATGCGAGTAGTTAATATATATATGAGGTTATAAACTTTGAACTGCCTACTGTGACTTGATAAGTAGAACATGGTTGTTGACTCAAATTATTAAATACTTGTTTTGTGAAAATATAAAAAGGCACGGGGAAATCTTATAATTTAATGAAGCTAAAACGAGAGGAATACTACAAATTGAAAGCAACCTTTTTATAACATTGTTATCGTTCAGTTTTTGAAAACATTTGAGTAAGTTAAGATAAACGAACCATTGGGAAGGTTAGTACGATAGGAGTACACATTAGAAGAGAGGTGAGTATTTCTCAAGAGAGAGACGAACTAATATGATGTTGCATTGGCCTGTATCAATTTAAATACTTGCTTAACATATTCTAAAATCAAACACACTTTCGGGCCCTGACCCGTTTCCTTTTTCTCTCTCTCTCTTGTATATATATGTATATTTTTCAGGTGCCCAACCACAGGGGCGTCTTGCTTAGGATTCTTTGAGAAGAACGAGCTGCAGCTTAGGTGGGAGTTGCAGGTCCCTTGAGTAGACGGCTTCTGTCATTGACTCCACTCCTATTACTCTCATTTATGGGGCACGTGTCGCCCTTTTTTATCATTTCATTTATTGTTGGGGATTTTTATATTTCAGTTATTCCAGTATTGTTTATGGGTTTTGTTTCAGGATGGTTTATGATTTTTAGCTTTATATTATTGACATTCGATTGGTGAATGTATGGTTTTATTTAGATTTCGTGGTGTGATTCTATAATGTAGAAATGTTGTTTTGGTATTAATAAAATCTTTTCTTTAATTAAAATTTGGAAGTTTGTATGAAAAATGTTTTGACACTTAGCTTAATTATTTAGGGTGTTAAATTGGAAAAAAAATTATTTTTATCGACAGTGATGCTGAGAATGAACCAACTGTTTACCTTGATTTAATTTAATAAAGGAGTGATCGCCCGGTATTTAATTAGGCGGGGTGTCACAGGTGGTATCAGAGCATCAGGTTCTAGTGTCCATTGGATCTGTACGGCTTATTTTTCGCTTTCAGCTTAACGTTATTGCTATAGAGCCCTATTGTTAGGACTGTTGTATTCTTGCTTTCACGTTTAAGTCTTCAGCTATTTGAGATTTGTTGATAACTGTAGACTAATAAACTTGTTCACGTTTCAGATGCCTCCGAGACGTGCTCCGAAAGATAGGCGTGCCCAAGCCGACCAGCCAGCAGCTCCGGCACCAGGCACTATGAATGCGAATGAGGTAGCCGCCATCGTTGCTCAGGCGGTAAATGCCGCGATAGCGGTGATTCAGCAGGCTCCACCACAGGTCCAAGCAGTGGCGCCAGTACCAGCACAGCTTCCATCTGCATGGGAGAGAGTTCGGGATGCTTTTCAGAAAGCACATCCCCCTGAGTTTTCTGGTAGCTCCGATATTATTACTGTCAGCCAATGGAAGAAGGACATCCAGCGGCACCTCCGTATGTATGAGTGCACCGAAGTACAGAAGCAGCTATTGGCCTCTTTTAAACTAGTGGGAGCCGCATTACAGTGGTGGGAGTCCACTACTACTTTGGAGGAGAGGGACACGATCCCTATTCAGATTTTCTGGGAGCGGTTTGACCGCAAGTATTTTCCACCCGCAGTGCAGACTGAGATGAGGCGGAAATTGCTAAATCTGAAGCAGGAGAACCTTACTGTAGCAGAGTACGAGGAGGAGTTCACGAGACTTCTCACTATTGTGCCGGATGAGGCACCCACTGAGAGCAAGAAGATTTTGTTGTTCGTCGACGGGTTAGCTTGGTGGATCCGTCAGCACCTTATTGGAAATCTATCCCTGAGTACTTTTACGGACGTACTCAATGCAGCGTTACTACATTGCCAGGATCACCGCTTCCATCTTCAGGGAAGCAAGAGAGCAGGAGAGTCCAGCCAGCAGGGCAGGACCGGGGGTAATAGTGCCAGTGGGGCACCAACTCAGGGACAGACTCGTCAGCACGAGCAGAGTTCCCATCAGGGGGACCCTGCTAAGAGATTCCGTTCAGGTGATTCTAGGCAGGGATTCGGGGGATTCAGGCAGGGCCATCAGGGTCAGCTTAATCAGCAGGGTCAGCAGGGCCAACACCGACCGCAGGGTCAGCAGCAGGGCCAGCAAGGCCAACAGCGTGCACATCAGGGCCAACAGGGCCAATGGCGTGGAGGTAACGGCCAGCAGGGCCGTGGTCAGCAGGGACAGAGGGGAGGTAATTTCAGAGGCCGGTGTTTTGTGTGTGGCAAGCACGGCCATAAGCGTCAGGATTGCCCAGAGGGCGATAGGGCCCCACCGCAGCAGGGAGCCCGTAATGAGCCGCAGAGACCACTTTTTCCACCTGCCCTTCCAGCTCCAGCCCAGATGCCAGCCCTACCAGTCATTCCAGCAGCTCCAGTGCAGCAGGGGCAATTACAGTACGGACGTGTCTATAACGTACACCAGGTGGCAGCTCCACAGGCACCACCCGCGATTGAGGGTATGTTTCCTATCCATGGTACTATGGGTAAAGTTTTATTTGATACGGGGGCAACTCACTGTTTTATAGCTACGCATTTTGCGAAGTCCTTAGGATTGTTAGCCACAGCAGAGAGCACCGTAACGTATGTCGACTCACCACTGGGGAGTGGGTCACTTATATTCTTTATATGCCGGGGAGTAGGGATAGTGATTGGTAGCTTGGTATTGCCTGCAGACATGCTAGTCTTAGACATGCACGAGCATGACGTGATTATTGGTATGGATTGGCTCGCATCTTATAGAGCCATGATTGATTGCTTCGGTGGGAGCATTGTTTTTGCCATTCCGGGGCAAGAGATGTTTGTAGTAGCGATGCCTCGCCCAGAGGAAGGTTCGACCGCTCATTTATATTACATTGAGGAGGATACCTCTAAGGAGGTTGTGATTCCTTTGGATTCGATCCCAGTTGTTAGGGAGTATTCCGATGTGTTTCAGGAGATACCAGGCCTACCGCCCAGTCGTGAGATAGACTTCGTTATAGACTTATTGCCGGATACGAGACCTATAGCACGCGCACCGTACCGTATGGCTCCGGCAGAGATGCGAGAGCTACGAGATCAGATTGAGCAGCTATTAGGTCAGGGTTTCATTCGTAGGAGTACCTCACCGTGGGGCGCTCCAGTCTTATTTGTGAAGAAGAGAGATGGCTCACTGAGATTGTGTGTGGACTACCGGGAGTTGAACAAGGTCACGATACGGAACAAGTATCCGTTGCCTCGAATCGATGATCTGTTCGACCAGTTAAGGGGAGCAACTTTCTTTTCGAAGATAGATCTGAGGTCGGGGTACCATCAGTTGCGAATTAGAGAGCAGGATGTTTCGAAGACTGCCTTCTTGTCGGGATATGGGTCCTATGAGTTCAGGGTGATGCCGTTCGGACTCACAAATGCCCCAGCCGTTTTTATGGGCTTGATGAACCGAGTATTCAGAGAGTTATTGGATCAGTTCGTCATCGTCTTCATAGATGATATCTTGATATATTCACGCTCCGAGGAGGAGCATGTCGAACACTTGAGGCAGGTTCTTCAGACTCTACGAGAACATCAGTTGTATGCTAAGTACGAGAAGTGTGGATTCTGGTTGCGAGAGGTACAATTCTTGGGCCATGTTGTTTCTGAGCAGGGGATAGCAGTTGACCCGAGCAAAGTGTCAGCGGTGAGGGAGTGGGGGCAGCCCACGACACCGACGGAAATACGTAGTTTCTTGGGGTTGGCAGGATACTACAGGAGGTTCATTCGGGGGTTCTCCAAAATAGCGGGTCCATTGACGAATCTGACTCGCAAGGGGGTACCATATGTTTGGGATGACGCTTGTCAGTTGGCTTTCGACGAGCTGAAGGACAAGCTTACTTCGGCACCAGTACTTGCTCTACCGAAGCCGGGTGTAGAGTACCTGGTTTACACAGATGCGTCCTTACGAGGACTTGGGGGAGTACTTCAGCAGGAAGAGAAGGCTATAGCTTTTGCTTCCCGCAAGCTTAAGCCGCATGAGAAGAATTACCCCACCCACGACCTGGAGTTAGCTGCGGTCGTCTTTGCATTGAGAATTTGGAGGCACTATTTATTGGGCGAGAAATTCCGTTTGTTCACCGACCATAAGTCACTGCAGTACCTGTTCACTCAGCGAGAGCTGAATACGCGTCAGCGCAGATGGTTAGAGTTTGTAAAAGATTACCAGTTCGATATACAGTATCATCCGGGGAAAGCCAACGTAGTTGCTGATGCGTTGAGCCGTAGACCGGTTGATGATGTGGCGGACATCTGGAAAGCAAAATGGAAGGAGTTGGGTCACCAAGACGCAGTAGCACGTTCTTTCATATCCGTGATGCCAGTCACACCCGAGATTGTTACGAGGGTGATACAGGCACAGACTACAGACCCGTTTTGTCAGGAGCAGATTGTACGACTTTTAGCCGAGGGTGCTGAGTCCTATTCTGTTAGTTCGGATGGAGGGTTGCGGTTTAATGGGAGATTAGTGGTTCCAGAAGGAGCAGAGCTACGTCATGAGGTGATGACTCATTCTCATGGGTCCCGATTTGCTGTACATCCGAGAGGCGATAAGATGTACCAGGATATGAGATGTCAGTACTGGTGGAGTGGGATGAAGAAGGACATCGCTGAATTTGTGTCCAAATGTTCTACTTGCCAGCTGGTGAAGGTGGACCACCAGAAACCGTCGGGATTACTTCAGCCGTTGGAAGTACCTGCGTGGAAGTGGGAAAGTATTTCCATGGACTTCATTACAGGGTTGCCTACATCACAGCGAGGCCACGATTCTATCTGGGTGATTGTAGACCGTCTGACCAAGGTGGCTCATTTTCTGCCAGTAAGGATAGATTATACCACGGGTCAGTATGCCCAAATATTCATCGCTGAGATTGTCAGATTACATGGGGTGCCCCTGAATATTGTGTCAGACAGAGACAAGATTTTTGTGTCGCGTTTCTGGGAAAGCTTTCAGGAGGCTATGGGTACAGAGTTGAGACTGAGTTCAGCTTACCACCCACAGACAGATGGACAGACAGAGCGTACTAATCAGATGTTGGAAGATATGCTACGCATGTGTATCCTCGATTTCGGGGGAGGTTGGGAGCCACATCTTCCACTGGTCGAGTTTGGTTATAATAACTCCTATCAGTTTACGATTGGCATGGCTCCATTTGAAGCTTTGTACGGCAGGCCTTGTCGCTCTCCAACCTGTTGGCTCGAGGTGGGGGACAACAAGTTATTAGGACCAGAAGTGATCCAGTAGACCTCCGCGAGGATTGAGATAATGAAGAGTCGTATTCGGGTAGCCCAAGACAGACAGAAGAGCTACGCCGATGCAAAACGATTCTTCCGGGAGTTTAATGTGGGAGATCAAGTGTTGTTGCGTGTATCTCCTATGAAAGGAGTGATGAGGTTCGGGAAGAAGGGGAAGTTGGCTCCGAGGTACGTAGGACCATTTCCCATCATCGAGAGAATTGGGCCAGTAGCATACAGGTTGGGTTTGCCAGAACATTTACATCGCATCCACGATGTATTCCACATCTCGTCGTTGAGACGATACCTTCGGGATGATATGGCCCATACTCACATTGCGATAGATGAGATCGACTTGCAGTCGGATAGCTCTTACGAGGAGAGACCGGTGGCTATTCTAGACTACAGTGAGAGGAGATTGAGGTCGAAGATAGTTCCACTCGTGCGGGTCCAGTGGGAACATCATAATGTGGAGGAATCCACTTGGGAGCGTGAGGCAGATATGCGTGAGAGATATCCAGAGTTGTTTTTACCAGGTATGCCTTATTTTCCGAATTTCGGGATGAAATTCCGTTATTAGGGGGGAAGTATGTAATACCCCGTATTTTTATGCTATAATTAATTTGGGGATTTATTTAATAAAAATCCGGAAATTAATTATGTTTTAATTATTAACGTGACGTGAGTTAGTAATAATATGAAATTTGTTGAATATTACTTAAGAGCATAGTAATATATGGTAAATGTCACGAGTGAATGAAAATGACAATTTTGGTAATTTTAGTCGGGACGCGCCCGTATCGCGTCGGGACTAATTATTGAGATATAAAAGTAAATATTTTATGAGTTGTCCGTATGGTCGTTTTGAGTGCGCCAATGCGTCCGGAAGGGTCGAGATAGTCAGAAAAGTGTACCCGGGGGTTTAGTTTGGGTCTCGGGATGTTTTTAGGCTTAATTAGTGACCCGGGAGGGCGTTTTGGTAATTTTACAAATTAGGGTAATTAAACCCACGAATTTCAGCCATCCTTAGCAGCCATTTAAGTCAGCCTTTTAGGGTTAGATCATTCATAACCCTAAGACGGCTAGTGGAGAAGAGAGGAGAGACCTTGCTAGGTGATTCAAGGCCAAAAACACCACCTTTTGCACCACCGTCACCACCAACGCGTAGATCGCGAGGAGGAGAACGCAGCCATACCAATATCAGCAGGAAACCAGACCTCTGAAATCCCAGGCAAGTGTTTAACTTGCGTATTTTCGTTGGTGCAATAATCATGTTAGTGTAGGAATAATTAAGAGTATAATCCATGGAAGAAAACCCAATTTTGATAGGGATTTGCATGTAGAAATCATATGAACCTTATTCTGGAAATTAATATGTGAAGTAGATGTTTAACCCACAAAATTATGATGATTTGTTAGAAGGAATTTCTGGAGAAAACTGATTAGAACAAAGGTTAAGAAAACTGTAGGGTTCTTGATGATTAGTTGAAATATTAGGTTGTCTAATCATGTTTATTGATGTATATACGCATGCTGATCGTTAAAGAAACCTGGAATTATGTTAGGATGTAAGCAGTAGACTTTTTGGGTCAATTAGAGTAGGAAAATATGAGTTTTGATGAAGAAACCTAAGCAACCCCGTCACTGCAGTTTCTGCAGAATTTTCACAGACCTGCTCGATCGATCGATCGACCCTAGATCGTCGATCGATCGAAGGTTCGATCGGTCGACCCCCAGACGTCGATCGATCGACCCTCTCTGGCAGCCTATTATTTCCCCTTGTTTAATTAGTTGAATTAATTTATCGTGGAATAAACCTTGGGCATTCTAAATAAAATGATTTGGGAGATATTGAGGACCAGTAGAGTATATGGACATATGTTAGAACCTTTAATCTTCAACAAAGAGGGTAATTATGGGATATTACTTTAGGTTGTTAGATTTATGAAATTTAAGGGTGAGGTGCGTAAGAGAGTTACGTTGGAATCAAATGGAGTTATTTACTGAATTTTAGAATTGTAAAGTTATAACCCATGAGTATTAGGTAATGAGTGAGAAAACCCTTCGAATTAAGGTTAGAGGCGAAACCTTATAAGTTATACTAATAGGGTGAAATTTAGGACAAAGGTTGTAATTATGGGTAATGAGAGTGACCTATATTAATATGATGAAATCGGTATATTTATATGAATGTGTGTACATATATTATATACATGTGAAAAACGTACCCGCGCTACTTGCTATCCCTGAGGTTACCGCGCTGGGACGATCGTATCCTGTGTTGCTTTATGGGGATATTGAATCGTACCCTAGAAGATAGAGATCCTAGGTACGGGCTATTAAATTGATAGTCGGACGGTCCTAAGAGACGTGTGGGTATGTACTGACCTCTTGGACTTGGAATCTATGCTTCGCCTCAACGTTGTTTTGTATATGTTAATACAGTTCGAGAGTGATTCCGAACTTGTATTTCCCTTTATGTGAGCGATACGGGGATTGGATAGCAGAGCATGCCCGCACCATAGTTTAGTTGGGGTGCCACTATATATATATCTTATGCGAGTAGTTAATATATATATGAGGTTATAAACTTTGAACTGCCTACTGTGACTTGATAAGTAGAACATGGTTGTTGACTCAAATTATTAAATACTTGTTTTGTGAAAATATAAAAAGGCACGGGGAAATCTTATAATTTAATGAAGCTAAAACGAGAGGAATACTACAAATTGAAAGCAACCTTTTTATAACATTGTTATCGTTCAGTTTTTGAAAACATTTGAGTAAGTTAAGATAAACGAACCATTGGGAAGGTTAGTACAATAGGAGTACACATTAGAAGAGAGGTGAGTATTTCTCAAGAGAGAGACGAACTAATATGATGTTGCATGGGCCTGTATCAATTTAAATACTTGCTTAACGTATTCTAAAATCAAACACACTTTCGGGCCCTGACCCGTTTCCTTTTTCTCTCTCTCTCTTGTATATATATGTATATTTTTCAGGTGCCCAACCACAGGGGCGTCTTGCTTAGGATTCTTTGAGAAGAACGAGCTGCAGCTTAGGTGGGAGTTGCAGGTCCCTTGAGTAGACGGCTTCTGTCATTGACTCCACTCCTATTACTCTCATTTATGGGGCACGTGTCGCCCTTTTTTATCATTTCATTTATTGTTGGGGATTTTTATATTTCAGTTATTCCAGTATTGTTTATGGGTTTTGTTTCAGGATGGTTTATGATTTTTAGCTTTATATTATTGACATTCGATTGGTGAATGTATGGTTTTATTTAGATTTCGTGGTGTGATTCTATAATGTAGAAATGTTGTTTTGGTATTAATAAAATCTTTTCTTTAATTAAAATTTGGAAGTTTGTATGAAAAATGTTTTGACACTTAGCTTAATTATTTAGGGTGTTAAATTGGAAAAAAAATTATTTTTATCGACAGTGATGCTGAGAATGAACCAACTGTTTACCTTGATTTAATTTAATAAAGGAGTGATCGCCCGGTATTTAATTAGGCGGGGTGTCACAGTGACTCAAGCATGTTTTGTTTCGAGAATAAGTCAAAACCACATTAAGACTCAATTGGAAATTTGGTCATTACACATTGCATGGGAACATGCAACCTTGAAAATTAAACAATTATAATAGTACGTGTTATTGAATGTTGACCAATTATGAAATTCTTGACATGGTTTTTATAGGTGGATTATCAACCTCTCTTTAGGTTTTCAATGTTCAATACTTAGCAATGTTGTTCGTTTTTAAACAATTTTTTTATGTCGTTAAAGACATCGCCTTTTAATGTCTCTCACTAGTTGAAGTCCAAGTGGCATCGAAGATAAAATTTTCTCTCTATTATTAATGCATCCAACTAACTACATATGCATGGGTAAAAAAACTAAACTTTGGAAAAATATTATCCTTTTCAAGTAATTTTATATAAATATTAAAAAAAATGTTTTTAATTTAAACTGTTTTACATATAAAAACGTTAAAAAGGTTTAAAAAATAGTTGTTTTCTATGTTTTTCTTATATAAACATTAAATAAGTTCAATTCCCAAAATGGCTATCTAACCTAGATGTCATAAAAAAGAGTAAGGGAAAATGAAGAGTTTGTATAGACTTCACTAACCTGACAAATCCTATCCCATAGACAACTTTCCTTTGCCAAAGATCAACTAGCTAGTCAATGATATAGTTAACCACAAACAAATGAGTTTTCTGGATGCTTACTCAAGGTATCATCAAATCCCTATGTTCTGGACCGACGAGGAGAAAACTTTATTCATTACCATCCTTGCCTTGTACTTCTACACAGTCACGCCATTTGGGTTTCAGAACGTGGGAGTAACTTACCAATGTTTGGTCACCAAGATGTTCAATCATCATTTGGGTGACATACTGGAATTCTATATTGATGACATGCTCGTGAAAAGAAGGCACAAAACTGATCTTCTACAATAATTGATAGAGATATTTGAGGTCCTTAGGTACTATTGGATGAAGCTAAATGCAACCAATGCTCTTCCAAAGTAAATTCTAGGAAATTCCTAGGCTACCTAGTCAGCTAAAAGGGAATAAAGTCCAATCCCGACTAAATTGAGGCGATCAACATTATTAATGCACCAAATACAGTCAGATATGTTTATATATTGACTAGAATTCAAGCAAGTTCAACCGCTTCATCTAAATCCTTTAAGAAGTTTCGACTATTCTCTTAGCTCTTAAAGAAAGAGAAGGGCATTGTCTGGAATAAAAGAAGCTCAAAGGCGCTCGAAGAAATAAAGTTTTATTTAAGCTGACCATCCCTGCTCGTGATCCCAAATTCAGATTTTCCAATTTATCTACATCTCACAATGTTCAACCACGCACTTAGCTTGGCCTTAATGTACGAGAAAAAGGGTCACCAAGTCCGCATCTCTTATGTTAACAAGATGATATTAGATGCCGATGAACGCTACCTTACTTTGAAAAAGCTAACTTACTTTCTGGCAACCGCTTCATAAAAATTAAAGCACCATATTAAGCCCATTTAATCAAAGTTATCACCTCTATTCCACTCAAGGAAGTCCGTCGTTTGTTATATGTTTATATCTCTCCATATAAACATCTGATTTGAATTCTAAAATTATTGATTTGGCCTATGGAAACTCTCTTACTATATTGGCCTTGACTACCGGGTGAAAATATTTGGGTGGTACCTTCCCAGCTGGTTTATCGCTGGTGTGCCCTAAACAAGGCGTTGTTCCAGAAATCATGATTATTTGTCTGTGTTGTTATCGGGTGGAAACATTTGATAACACTATCTGTCTGGGTATTAGAGTGTACATGGCCACTAAAACTGAATAATTGACACATGCTCAATTGTTTTATCTGTTCTGTTCTGAACTGTTTATTCTGAATATATATATTGTCATTTACTTTATATATATTACTTGAAATTCCTATCTCTATGTATATACCTTATGTTCTAAATTGAATAGGTATCTATTTTCTAAAAACCTTGGAATATTTGGAGATTGAATCTCATTCGGCTTTTAGCTGACGTTGTATAAATAACCATTTTTCAGGAAATAATTAAGTTCGTGGATGGAACGAAAAAGGACTATGTTGAAGATTTAGCTTTTAAAGCTCTTTTTGTTACCTTAAGTAGAAGTTTGTTTAATTAGATAGAGCATGTTTAGCTCTTTGTGTCAAGTTGTAACTCGTTGATATTTTAATACAAATGAAGTTCCCTTTAGAAAGCTCTGATGATGTAATTCCTTCACTTTCAGTATTTTACGATTTATAACCATGTGATTATACTTCCACTACATATATTTTAAAACAAAAATTTTAAGGCCAGAATATTGGATGCCTTGGTGGCATGTCAAGACACCCGTTCCCTACTATTTTTGGGTCGGGGTCGTGACATGTAATTGACAAAAAGTGAAAGATATGAATCAATCATTAACTATATAATTCTTTGTTTATATATCAAATGGAGAGGATGGGAGATATGTGTATGTCTTTCATAAGGTTTTTTAGCCTGGAGGCGAAAGATTAATGGATGAGGGAAGGGTGACTTTTGCTTGGAAAAAAGGTGGAGTGAGAAAATGGGTTCCATTTGCTTTGGAAGAGTATTTGGTTAGTAAAGTAATTAAATGCTCGACTACATCTATCTAACCCATTAATTAAGAAGACGTGATCAGTTTCATCAATTTCAAGAGCGGGAGAATTTTTAGTGGCGAGGATAGATAGTACACGGAATAGGATGAATCAAAATACACAAAAATTTAAGAGGAAGTCATGCTTATTCATTTCTAACCTTTCACTCTTCAGTGTTAATTATCATTTATACCCATTAATTATCATTTATGCCTCTAATACTATCATATTATTAGTTTAATATAGATATAAATATAAATATATTAGGAGACAAAGAAATACCATTCCATCTTAAGTTTAATATTTAAAAAGGGATAAGATTAAACAAAAAATCTTTAGATGGATTCTAGAGAGAGAAATAATCAGAGATAGAAACTTCCATGTATAAAGAGAAAAAAATATGGTTCCATTTTGCAATGACTGGAGCACCGTCTGTATGCGCCAATAATAATGGATTTTGGAAAGGCAACAGTGCCAATTTGTCCGACTTTAAATGTGTTGAGGACTGCCGAAGGTATGTTTTATGTAGGATCTCTTATCTATTTTCTTCTTGAAGCGGATGTATATACTTAGAGGGACAACGAATCAATTGGAAATAAATTAGACGTGATAGTGAACGGACCGAAAAATAAAAGGTTAGAAAAGTGTATAATTAGTTGGGAGATGAATGGACAAATGGAAATGGGGTAATTATGAATGATACAATGGCAATTCGAGCATAGCCTATAACTTTGGTTGTATACCAAAGTTGAAAGTGCTAGTTAAGTGGGTTCACAAGTAGTGATTTGTTGTTTATTTGCGAATTTTATTTAATGTTCAACAAGTGGTGATTTCAGTACAATTCTTATATATTGGTTTTTATTTCAATTCTTTTAATGTTTCAGGTTAATGGATTATATTGCAGTCGCTGCCATGAAGATGGTAATTCATTTCCCCTTGAAGTAACTATCTAACTATATCATTTTATCTTTTATTTTTGCAGATGGTGATATAAACATTTCAAGAACCACTTCCATGTTAGTCGTTGTCACTTTCAGTATTATGTTTTCATTATTATATATATATATATACATATATATATATATATATATTGGGTTTGTATAAATTTATAGAGCACCACTTCCCTTTTATTTCTATTACTTTCAAAACCCTGGATTAGTCCACTACAAAAATGAGACGTCATAAGTTTCGAGACTTGAGAAACGAACAAAAACAGAGAAACTCAGTCATCTTCCAAAAAAAGATGCAGCTATATTAAAAAGGAAATTATCTCACTTGCAAACATATATAGGATGGATTAAATATATGACGGGGTTAACCGATATTATAATCATCGTTAATTAGCACAAAGAATATACGACCCTTCGAGAATGTATCACTTTGGGAATTCCAATAATATGTTTAATCGATATAAATTGTGACCCCGATCTCGCAGATATTCTGATTTCAACGAACGATGTCGCTACATCTTCAATCCTCTTATTTCTTAACAAATTACTATTCGCAATTTGTGAGGGTCATTCTAGCTATATAAGAAATCCGTGATTAATAATAAGATAAATAACTTACTTTAAAAACTTCAGGGAATTGGTCACTATTTTGGAATATTTAAAAAGAGATAAAATGAAATCGGGATAGTATGATTAATTGGTATTCAAAGTTTTTTTATTTTAGTTGGTATTCAAAATATATGATTCAAGTAGTCAAGTCAAGAAGAGGAGATGGTTGAATCAAAATAATTTCGTATAAGGTGATTTTTGTGAGAGGTCAATATGAATGTTCTATCGTGTTCCATCAATCACTAAAAGGGTTATAAGATATACCTGGTGTGGAATTAGTTCAACATTTCCATTAGAAAATAGGTGGTTTCTAAGTTCACGGCCAAGTACTTCTTGAGTCGTAATTGCTATCTTATTAGGTTCAGCCACTATAGTTGTTAGGAACCCACAAACCAATCCGACCGGTAGTCAAAATTTCTTCGAGTATGTCCTTGAATTCATTCAAGATGAGCCTTGGGTTCCTTTTATTTAAACTATTTTTTTTGTTTCTAATAGGTCAGGAGCTCTTTTATCTTAGAAAATCATAAAATTACTTCATGGGGACTTAGCCACACCCACGAATGATATAAATACTAATGTTGCTTTATATTTACTCACGTTAATGGCATATTTGTATGCGGGTCTTAGCAAAAAAGGACATGGTAATTTCGGGAAATATATTCAACCAACTCCAATCCTTTTACCCATTAACATCTTAGAAGATTTCACAAAGCCTTTATCACTTAGTTTTTGACTTTTCGAAAATATATTAGCAGATGAATTAGTAGTTGTTCGTGTTAACCTAAACTAAAACTGAACTAAAAGATATATGAAGCAAAGTTTACTAAAATATTGGACTTATACTATAAAGAGTAATGAGATGAATTGGAGAAATATCCAGACCTTTGTATTATATATATAGAATATAAAAAAGGATCTTTTTCATGACATAATAGGAAATTCCTATAACATGATAAATCTGTTACTTTTTGAAAAAGAGGAAGATTTTTTCAATATTTATTTATTTCAAATGGACATTATAATTCATGTAAAAATTCGAATAAAATATAGTGAAAAGTCGGTTGTTGAAATCGAACCGATGACCATCGCATTACAAATGTGATACTCTAACCTCTGAGCTAAGAAGACTCGCATAGTAAAAATTCTACATGGATAGGAATTCAATAAACTATTAGAATCTTAAATACTCATAACTAGGTACTCATAAATAGCTATTCATAATTAATATGAATATCGAAAAGTGTAGAATATAAAATTTCAAATAAATATTAAATTTTATAGAACATAACAACTAATCTAGCGATATACAATTTAGATTTATTTATTATTTACCACAAGTACTTGTTATAGTCGTAGGTAATCGATATATTATTAGGATAGTAATAGTAAATATTTTTCGATGCAATATTTTTTTTGCTTTTGAATTCAAATGACATTTGAAATTCTTTTTCTGAAACTTCTGTATTTTATTCCATATCATATTTATTATATTTATTTTATAATTCTATATATTTCATGGTATGATTAGTTATAACTAATCAGACATTCCACCGCTTTTATTCGTAAAGGTAGAAGTTAAGAAGACAAAAAAAGAATCGATCGTTCATGTATTCAAAATTCCATTGGAGAAATGAACGTAAGAGAGACATATGTATGTGGATTATATCCATCTATATAGAAATGAGGATACGTAAATGATAGAATCATTTCATCTATATAGAAGATGAAAGAAGATATACGATAGATCAAAGAGGAGAAACGACTTTTTTTAGATAGGAATCGGAATCTAATGAATTCAACGATTCCAGTGTAAATGAAAGAATAAAGGGAATGCCATCACAATGAGTTCCTAATCTCAAAACAAAAGGAGATATGGAGAAATTGGTAGACGCTATAGACATAATTGGATGGAGCCTTTGTATGGAAACCTACTAGGTGATAACTTTTAAATTCATAGAAACCTTGGAATTAATAAAAATGGGCAATCCCAAGCCAAATCTTATTTTTCAAAAACAAACAAAGGTTCAGAAAGGAAAAATAAAAAAAATAAGTGCAGAGATTCAATGGAAGCTCTTTTAACAAATGGAGTTTACTGTGTTGCTTTTGTAAAGGAATCCTTCCATCGAAACTTTAGAAAGGATTAATGATAACCCTATATACATACGTAGATGTACTAAAATACTATATCAAATGATTAATAAAGACACGAATATGTGTTTTCATTTTTTATTTTATATGCATGCGAAGGGTTTGGTTAAGATATGACAGATTCCACCAAATATACAAATGGAATATAACCATACATGTCCTCCGATTATATCTTCCAAATCTTCTACACTAACAATCCATCATTCCCCTCCAAAGGGAGATTTTAGTAAATAACTGAATATAATATTTGGGCTAAGGGTAAAGGTGGTAATTTTTCTTACGTCTCCCTCTCTCTTCCCCCATGTATCATATATGCCCCTAAAATAAAGAGCCTTGAATACTATAAGAAAAGAACTTATACCTAACAAGATTAAATGAATACCTAAAATTGTGGTCATTTTATTTCTATCGTTCCATACATAATCAAAGAATATAAAAGATTCTCCAAGCGTCTCAGGTCCTAGAAGTGCATGATAAATACCACAAAAGCCCAATACTATAGAGTAAATTAAATGTACTCCAGATACAAAGTATAGAGGCTCCTTTATGGAAGATGGATAAATTCCTATATCTAAGAGGTGAACCAAATTAAAAAAAAATTCTACCCATAACATCTATGTCAGTTTTTTGTTTGAATACATTCAATACAATTCTCTTTCTAGATGATCCTTCTACAAGAAGGTGATTATGACAATCTTTTTAGTTACTTCATTCTCTATTTATATTTGTAAGGATCCTTAGGAAAAGGATTTTTTTCCACCAAGCTAAAATAATATGTCAATATCTCTAGTAAACTAAAGTCATCATTTAATTTATACTATTTTGCTTCAATTTTGTCTCTACAATTCAAAACTAAAATTGAATATTTAGTTAAAATTAGAAATATACTTTTCTATGTCCATCCATGGATCCTTTACTTATACTCATTCAATTAGAAGTATTGATCCAATTCAAAAATTATGTTTCGTAATTTCATAATCCAATTATTCCATTTTAAGTGACGTGCAATAAGGACGTGTCTAAAGATGTTAGTTCGGGTGGGCGTGCTTATTTTTATGGGGGGGGGGGGGGGGGCATCACTTTGGACTTATTTTCTCAACGAATAAGTTAATGTCAGAATGAAATCATGATATAATTTGAAAAAGCAAATGACAAGTCTAAGCCGATAAATTATGATAAAAAAATATTTTCCATATGTTTACGAATAAGAAAAGGATTTGCAAATAAAAGTGCTAATGCTACAACCAGGCCATAAATGGTCAAAGCTTCCATAAGGCTAAACCAAGTAATAAAGTACCTTGTATTTGGACCTCTGCTTCGGGCTGTCTCATGATACCTTCTATAGCTTGGCCCGTAGAAATGCCTTGACTAACTCCAGGTCCAATAGAAGCAAGCCTTATTTGGAAGAGATTCCATTTTGAGAGAGTTGAAGAAGCACTATCATGTCAAAAGTATATGTACATCTGCTCTTTCTCAACGCAATTATTTAGACAAAGACTTCATTTTCCCTCTTTTGGATGGTAAATATTTCTCAGAACATAGAGTGTGAATCAAACCCATGTTTGAGTTGAAATTGAGATACTGATGCAAGTTCTTCCCTTCTGAATCAGATAGATTCATATCTAAAAGAGGTTGACAATAAGTTCTTTTAAAATGAACTATTTTTCCCTCTATTAGAGGTGTTCAATTCAAATGATATTTAACATATTTCTCATCTCTTCTTGATAAACAAGTAGGCTAATTCTTTGCAAAATTTTTCTCAATTTCATATGTGGCAATTCCACTATGATCCCTTCATTATTTGGGGGAAGAATTCACCCGAATTGGATTTTTTAAGGAACATATCGAGGGATAATTTGATTTGGTTAGACAATTTGTGGTTGGTAAATAAGGATCGCTTTTTAGCAAGGTACGAAATGTATCGTCAAATATTGAATATAATTTCACTAGATTTAGTTTCGTTCAAGTAAGGGATTCTAGCCAATTGAAAGGATCTTTTGATCAATTCATAGATCATTTGGATTCCATTAGTAATGAGGATTCAGAATATCACCCATTAATCAATCAAAGAGAGATTTAACATCTAAAATAAAGATTGATTCTTTGGGATCCTTCCTTTCTTGAAATGGAATGAACAGAGATCGAACCACACTGATTCCCTAAATGCCTTTCTGGATATTCCTCAATGTCCCAGCTATTCATGGAACGTGAGAATCAGATTATTAAATAGGTCGTTGTAAAACCCTGTATTTTTTAGTATTTAAAAATTGAATTAATTTGGTTAATCTTAAATTACATGCGTGATGTAATTTAGTGGAATTAAATATTATGTGTTGATTAAAATATAAATCAGATAGAGAATGATTTATGTTTATTGAATATAATTACTAAGTGAATAGTAAATAATTATTTTTACGTCATAGTGAGTGATAGTGACGTGATATTGTTATATCTCAATTGGGTGTCGGATGTAGACTATATGAGGTCGAGATAAAAAATTATTCTAGAATGACTTAGATGGTGATTTTGAGGTCATGTTTGATTTTGAAAGTGTCGAAATAGTCGAAATAGTGTACCCGAGGGTAGTATTTGGGTTCGGGGGCGATTTTAGACCAAACCGATACCACGAGATGGCGTTTCGATCATTTGGGAGTTTTGGGTGGAGAGAACTCCAAAAAATGAAGAAGTATATCAGTCCATCAGAGTGTGGGGCTAGGGTTATAACAATTTGAAGAGAGGAGAGGCCATAGGAGAGAAAGAGGAGAAGGAACCTAGGCTTTGTCGTACCTTTTGTCTTCACCAAAGTTATCAAAATTGTGATCGGAAGGAAGGGGAGGCATCCTTATCACATTCAACACGAAATTAGACCTAAAATTGATAAGTCAAGTGTTTATATTTCATTTTTTTATGAGTTATAATACCCATGTGTAGTAGGGTTTTCAATTTAATGATAATTGATGACTTTTCTTGGGATTAAATGTATATAACTTAAGATTTGAGGTAGGATTTCATGTAGAATGAATCTACGTATGTTGGTAATTTGAAATCAGAATAGGTAGGATGATAAATATAAGAGGAATCTGGAAATATGAATGATTATGAATGAACAACACATAAACTAGGGTTTTTATGAATATTAAGGTTTAATCAGTTATTGGATGAATTCATTTTAGATTAGGTGTGTTATTTATGTTGAAAATCATCCCTAGACACATAAGTGATTTTTGGTTATTGTTAACGCAAAAATTCTCCATCTACGAGGACCAATCAGAAAAGGACACATGTCATCCTACGCGATAATATTCGACACCCGAGGAGAATTAGTCGGCACCCGAGGAGAGTTGGTCGGCCCCCGAGGAGAGTTAGTCGGCACCCGAGGAGAGTTGATCGGCATACCAACCAGGAAGATCAAAGGATAACTATGCATTTAATGAGCATTAATGTACAATTATACTGTAGATGACAACACATAGCATACCAAGCAATTCAACAATTAGATTCGTTGAATGTAGACATAATGTATAAATGTCTACATACAATGAATCTCTTTATCTCCCATCACTATAAATACATGTAATCCCTTAGCCAAAAAGGAGACAGATCCGGGAGAACCGAGAGACATCATACACAAGATCCACACCTTTTTCTCTCTCTACACCACATTGTGCTATTGTAAACCCCTGGGAATAAAATAACAGTGGACGTAGGCTTTTTCTTATAGCCGAACCACTTTAAAAATCTTTGTCTCTCATGTGCTTGATTGGATTGCTTTAATCTATTTATCTGTGATCATAAAAATGGGATTCGATCCAGTTTTTTGCATCAACAGATTGGCGCCGTCTGTGGGAACGTGTTACAAGCATTGTTCTCCATCAAAAGCTAAGTTTTTATTTTCTATATGTATAATCAATTATATATTATACATACATATTTTGATTCAATCATGATTTTTATGTTTATATACATAAATTAATTGTCCAATTTTTATCTACAAAATGTTGCATATCATGATTTTTAAATCATAACTACTAGATTAATTCTTATTTAGATATCTGAAAAATAGTGGATTTCATAAATCATAATTTTTTGCTTGATTCTCTAGTTTCAATTTTATATCATGGAATAAATATTTTAAATTATTAAATATACCAATATATACGATGATGATAAGATTTGATAATTTTCTTTGTTGATTTTGAAATAATTTGTGAAAGATCTTTGATGATTATTCAAATTCCCATTATATTTTTGTTCAAATCATGATTCTCATATGTTTATATCCATAAAATTAGAGATCAAATCAATTATATATTGTGCATACATCTTTTAATTCAATCATGATTTTATATTCACAAATTGTTGAATCTAATTTTACAAATCTGCATAAATGTACATTTCATAATCACAAAGTTTGAGAAATTTGTGTACATATTATATTATTTCTTCTTTAAGGAGATAAAATAATTTCCCTATAGTCATAAATCTCTTTTATATGAGTATATACAAATTTGATTCATTTGGAAATCTTTTAATTCAGTCATAATTTTTATATGCACTAACTGTGTGATCGATTTCAATTTGGGGATCTGGTGAATTTTAGACTCATAAATATTATACAAATCCTTGCATCTATGGATCCACTTGAAGATTTTCTGAACAAATATGTTAGGATATGGATAAGCATTAAGAACGATTATGTATTTTCCATTCCGATATTAACATGAATTGAATCAGACCCATTTTCTCTCTCTTCAAGAAAACTATGTTTTCTGCACAAATAATCATATTATGTAATTGTGTTGATACGATCAATTTTATCAATATATGAATAATCAATTATATGTTGTACATACATACATACATCTTTTGATTCAGTCATGCTTTTTATTATTCTAAACATAAATTAGTTGTCCAATTTTTCATTTATCAAATCTGCAAAATGTTGCAAATCACGATTTTATTAAATTAGTGGATCGATTTTTATTTCAAATATGAATAAACGAAAATTTCATAATCACAAGTCCGTTAAATATTTTTATGGAGACACGTTTATGTACATCATATTTTTATGAGAACACGAGATATTTTGATTGTTATCTCTCATATTATGATCTGGAAATTGAAATTGTCCAATATTGAAGCCAATGCACACTATATATTGGTCAGCTGAATAATTATTCTAATCGTAATTTTTATATGATTCAGCCTCAACAGGTGCTCAGGAAAAATTATCTGCCCAGTACAATTCTTGGATGCTCATCAATAGCACATAAAGACCTTAAAAGGTCAATACCGAACAAAAACAACGCAGCTAGATTGCACACAACACAGCAGGAAGACTGCAAATAACAATTCAATTGGCACCATCAGATTCATTTCATACATGCCCCAATCCTGGGCATAGAGCTTCATACTTGACTTAATCGAGTTAAGAGTAGGATTGAAGAAGTTCGAGGCAGTGCCATCTACAGTACATCAGTGCCTAAAATTTCCAACAAATTTTGGAGTAGGAGTTGTGAAAGGTGATCAAAAAGTAGCTCGGGAATGTTATTATTCATCTGCCGAGCAAGAGGAGCTGGAGGAGTCGAGGAAAAAGACTACTACTTATCAAGTGGATGAAGGTGCAGAAATTGAAACATTGGATCCTAGAGATGAGTCGCAACTCGTGAAGGGACAAGTGGTGGAAGCTACTGAAAATATCATTTTGGACGACGAGCACCCTGAACGAACTACTCAAATATGTTCGTCGTTGGAAGCCTCATTAAAACAAGAATTGATAACTTTCCTTAGAAGCAGAAGAAAACTTTCGCATGGAGTCATGAAGATATGCCCAGAATATACCCAAATTTCTTATGTCACGAGCTCAACGTGAATAAGGAGATCAAACTAGTGAAGCAGAGAAGAAGAGTATTCAGTCCCGAGAAGAATCAAGCTATACAAGAGGAGGTCGAGAAGCTCCAAAAAGCTTGCTTTATCGAAGACGTTAAATATCCAGACTGGTTAGCAAATGTGGTGATGGTAAAAAAGAAGAATAACAAGTGGAGGATGTGTGTAGACTTCACCGACCTCAATAAAGCATGCCCAAAGGATCACTTTCTGCTGCCCCGAATTGATCAACTAGTCGATGCTACCTCGGGACACGAGCTGCTGAGCTTCATGGATGCTTATTCTGGTTACAACCAGATTAAAATGAAACCTGAAGACAGGGAGAGTACTTCTTTCATTACCCCTAGGGGAACTTATTGTTTTAATGTTATGCCTTTTGGTTTGAAAAATGCAGGTGCGACATATCAGCGGTTGATGAACAAGGTCTTTGCTGAACAAATCAGTTGCAATATGGAAGTCTATATTGACGATATGCTGACAAAGAGCAAGAAAGCTGCCGATCATCTAGTTGACTTAGGCCAGACCTTTGATCAACTGGATAAATATCAAATGAAGCTGAACCCGACGAAGTGCATATTTGGAGTTCGAGAAGGTATGTTTCTCGGGTACATTGTCAATCAACGAGGCATTGAAGCAAATCCTGAAAAGATCAAAGCCCTATTAGGGCTGCGATCTCCAACGATGAAGAAAGAAGTACAGAGTCTCACAGGACGAGTAGCAGCACTCAACAGATTTGTATCGCGAGTAATTGATAGATGTCTCCCATTCTTCACAACGCTCCGAAATACTTTTGAGTGGAATTATGAATGTGAGAAGGCCTTTCAAGACTTGAAGAAATACCTGGGAGCACCTCCACTGTTGTCCAGGCCGGTGATGGGAAAAAATTGTACTTGTATCTAGCAGTATCGGAGAATGCAGTTAGCTCGGCGTTGACCAGAGTGGAGAATGGAGTGCAAAAACTAATTTATTACACGAGTAAGGCCTTCCGAGGAGCAGAAATCAGATATCCGAGGCTAGAAAAATTGGCACTGGCGTTGATTGAGGCAAGTAGGAGAATGAGGCCATACTTCCAGGCTCATACCATAGTAGTATATACTGATATGCCGTTGAGGCAAGCCCTTCATAAACCAGAAAAATCAGGGAGATTGATGTATTGGGCAATAGAGCTCGGTGAATATGATATAGTTTATGAACCCAGATCATCGCTAAAAGGGCAGGCTGTAGCAGATTTTATAGCAGAGTTCACCTATCCTGATACCCCCGAGGAGCAAAAATTGCTCGCTGATCAACCTGTGGATGTTACAGAATCAACATACACAAGTTCAGACCAACTCCGGTTGGTAAAAGGGCGAGTGGATATTACAGGATCATCAATTTCGAGCTCAAACCAACTCCGGTTGGTAAAAGGGCAAGAAAAGATGATCGACGAGGAGCAAGAAATATCAGGGGAGGATGAAAGGAAGCAGCAAATATTTCACCGAGGAACTCTGTCAGATCAGAAATTTGAAGACGAGTTACCTATATGGAGGCTATATGTAGATGTCTCATCTTGCACAACAGGCCGTGGGGCACGGATCGTTTTGAACAGCCCGGACGAGGTCGACATGGAATACGCCCTACGATTCCAATTCAAAGCTTCCAATAATGAGGTTGAGTATGAGGCCATGATTGCAGGTCTTAATTTGGCAAAAATTGTGGAGGCGCAGCAGGTTATTGTCTTTAGTGATTCTCAATTGATCGTAAGTCAAATGTTGGGAATTTATGCAGCCAAAGGAGAATCAATGATTAGGTATCATGCAAAGGTGATGGAGTTGGTATCAGAATTTATTGCTATTCAGCTGGTCAGAATACCAAGAATGGAGAATGCGAGAGTAGATGCCTTAGCTCGATTAGCATCAGCTACTCGTACCGAGCTACGAAGAACAATCCAAATTGAAGTTTTAGTTGGTCGGAGTATAGATGAAGATCTGACAATGAATTTTATTACCCTTGATTTAGGACCATCTTGGATGGATCCCATCAGGGCATATATTGAGGAGGGAGAATTACCAATTGATAAGCTCGCAGCCAAGAAATTGAAGTTTAAAGCTTCTCGGTATGTATTAATTAACGGTATTCTATATAGACGAGGAATTATGGCAGGTTTGCAAAGATGTGTGCATCCCACCGAGGTGAAAGATTTGATTGAAGAGGTCCATGAAGGGTCTTGTGGAGCCCATGTAGCAGGTCGGACGCTTTTGCAAAGGATGATGACGCAGGGATACTACTGGACAACGATGAAAGCTGATTATATAGCCTATGCCAAGAAATGTGACAAGTGCCAGCGCTTTTCCTCCATCCGAAGAACTCCACAAGCATTGTTGACACCCATCACTTCCCCTTATTTTCCATGTGGGGAGTAGATCTGGTCGGGCCACTGCCAACAACCAGGGGAAGGTTCAAATACCTCGTCGTCGCAGTGGATTATTTTACTAAGTGGGTAGAAGCGGAGCCACTCATTGATATGACGTACGACAAGGTGTACCAATTTTTCTGGAATAATATCATCTGTCGATATGGTCTTCCTCATGACTTCATCACAGACCATGGAACACAATTTGACAACGAGGAGTTCGCTGCCTATTGCCATCAGTCCAATATCTTAAAGATCCACTCGGCACCAGGACATCCTCAAAGCAACGGACAGACTAAAGTGACGAACAGAACACTGCTAAATGGATTGAAGAAAAGACTAAGTGACGCAAAAGCAAACTGGATCAATGAGTTACAGTCAGTACTTTGGGCTTATCGTATTACTCCCTGAGCAGCAACTGGAGAATCACCATATATGCTGGCGTTTGGAAGTGAAGCTGTTATACATTCTCCTTTTATTGAAAATTTTTCGGGGAATACTAGTGCTACACACTAATCGGCAAAACTCGGCAAAGCTCAGACTACTCAGCAAAAATATTCTTAAAAATGTCAACCTCGGTTGGTTAAGAAACAAAATATTCCTAAAAATGCCAACCTGTTGGGCTAGGAAACAAAATATTCCTAAAAATGCCAACCTGTTTGGCTAGGAAACAAAATATTCCTAAAAATGCCAACCTCGGTTGATTAGGAAACAAAATATTCCTAAAAATGCCAACCTGTTTGGCTAGGAAACAAAATATTCCTAAAAATGCCAACCTGTTTGGCTAGGAAATAAAATATTCCTAAAAATGCCAACCTGTTTGGTTAGGAAACAAAATATTCCTAAAAATGTCAACTTATGTTGGTTAGGATGTACATATATTCTCGGAAATGCCAACTTATGTTGGTCGGGAGGTAAGATTATTCCAGAAAGCGCCAAAGTTGCTCGTAGAGGAAAAATCCACTAACTATGGCTGGTCGGGGATAAAAACCCACTAACTGTAGTTGGTCGAAAAGGAAAATTTACCGACCTTGGTTGGTCGGAAACATTTTATGAAAAATAGAAAGTGATCGAGCAACATTTTTGATACTCGTAACTTTTTTACTAAGTTGGTCGAGAAACAAAACATCATTTTTTATCAAATGGTTACCACAAATTCAAACTAGTCGACAATAAGTTGATCGACAAACAACACAATATTGTTATCTTTTTATCAAATACATATGCACAGATGTAAAGTATTTTACAAGACAATAGCAATTAAGATTGCAAACAAAAATGAAAGTCTTTCATTAAAATAAAAAACAAAATACATCAGGAATGAAATACAAATTTATTACATCAATATTCCCATTCTATTGGTTTCTTCCCCTCTGCTTTTGAAACAGGTTCCTCGCCAGCAGGTGGATCATTTAAAGCAAGAGGAGAATTTATGAAGTTAAGATCTTTGAGCATCTTGATATTCTTCACGGATGGTCGATCTAGGAGGTGCTTGATAAAGTATTTGTTCATTTGGGGGCTTCTATTACAGATATATTTGTTCATTTGGTGGCACATTCTTATAACATCATGCAGTCGAGCACCAAATTTAACTTCAAAAACTCACACGGAGGCGTATTCAGAAGTTCAGGAGGTACATTCAGAAGTTCAGGAGGCATATTCAGGAGTTATTATGCACATACTATTGAAGTTCAGAAGTCAAATTTAGCATCTACAGCACTGAGATCTTTACTACTATTATCCCGACCAATATTGAAGAAGAAGTTGTATGAAAATGTTTCGAAGTCCACCACTAGCTTGGTACTAATCAGATTGAAGAGTTAGGTTCAAAAGCTAGTATGTTACTCGAAAAAGTATTCAGAGGATCATAAATCAGAAGAATCAAGCACGTGAAGTTAGCACTCAGTGGCTCGGCAGAGGAGGCAGTTGGTCGGCTAGCGAACCAATTAACATACTTGAAGATTATGACAAGCTACAAGCTGCATACTATGGCATGGATGCATCCAAATTCCTAGGGGTGATACATAGCACACGGAGTTCCTCAAAAGAAAGATTAGCAACCGTCGATCAGCCTGCATCATATGTCATCCAGGAAATAATGCACTTTATATTGAACAAATCAAGAAGGTAGATCAAGAATTTCACGAGCACCGAGCAACACTGCAGAATAAATACTCCATCCTTTCAAGTAAACCATCAAGCATGGAGCATTGGGGGCTTTTGTTAACGCAAAAATTCTCCATCTACGAGGACCAATCAGAAAAGGACACATGTCATCCTACGCGATAATATTCGACACCCGAGGAGAATTAGTCGGCACCCGAGGAGAGTTGGTCGACCCCCGAGGAGAGTTAGTCGGCACCCGAGGAGAGTTGATCGGCATACCAACCAGGAAGATCAAAGGATAACTATGCATTTAATGAGCATTAATGTACATTTATACTGTAGATGACAACATATAGCATACCAAACAATTCAACAATTAGATTCGTTGAATGTAGACATAATGTATAAATGTCTACATACAATGAATCTCTTTATCTCCCATCACTATAAATACATGTAATCCCTTAGCCAAAAAGGAGACAGATCCGGGAGAACCGAGAGACATCATACACAAGATCCACACCTTTTTTCTCTCTCTACACCACATTGTGCTATTGTAAACCCCTGGGAATAAAATAACAGTGGACGTAGGCTTTTTCTTATAGCCGAACCACTTTAAAAATCTTTGTCTCTCATGTGCTTGATTGGATTGCTTTCATCTATTTATCTGTGATCATAAAAATGGGATTTGGTCCAGTTTTTTGCATCAACAGTTATGTTGCTAGGGAGTTTAGGAAATATCTATGAAGGTTTGAGGTGTTAAACATGGAGAAAAATGAAATTGGGATGAAGCTGTCACACCCAGGATTGATTGATTGATCGATTATGGGATGTCGATCGATCGTTGGATCGATCAATTCTGTCGATCAATCGACCAAGGCTAAAATGAGCCTTTTGTTTATTTGCAAAGTTTTCTTTGCCAACGTTTGTGGGGGAAACTTAGTTATCTTATAATAACCTTATATAGAGTAGGTCAGTAGACATATGGTTGAGGCCGATAAATATCATTGAGGGTAAGTTGGCATTAAGACCGATGATAGTTAACCGCCTGTGACGAGTATCGTCAAATCATAAATTAGGTTACGGGAAGAGTAAACGATAACCTAAGATTAACATTAGTAGTATATTGATGTGTTAACTACGAAAATAACTTAAAGGATAGTTGGGACCCTTTGGGTAGTGAGTGATACTTGAAAGAGGTGAATAAACATTATATGAGTATTATTAGTACGTTGAGTATTTAAGAGATATAAATACTACGTACAAATTTATATGTGATGAGTTGTGTGTATACCTAATAAATAAAATGTGTATATAGGTTGTGTGAATACCTATTATTATGATTTGATTATGTGTGTGAACATACCTATGCTGCCTGATATCCAGAGGCTTTCGCTCAGAGAGCAATCCCACCTTGACGATTCCAGTGAGGTTTGTATGTGTGCCCTACCGCATGAAACTTAGGGTATCTCACTATGTGCAGTATATTAGTGGGACCAGTGTGTCATTTGATTCATTAGGTATGTGCGTATCCCAAAGTCTTAGAGCCATGTTCGCCTCTAGTGTGTGTCTTGATTAATTTTGGGTTCGAGGAGACACACCGAACCAATAGTCCTTGATTTGGTACGAAAGGTACATGGACTTGATAGCAGAGTATGCCAGCATCATGAGGGGCCATTTCGGGGATGGTATATTTGTATATATATTATATGTTTTTTAAATATATACAAATTCGATTTATCAACTTATGTGTGATAGTAAAACTGATAGATTGTGTACATCTAAAAGTAATTTAAGTTGAGAGACTTAAATAATTGACTCAATAATAATACGTGGGTAATATTAATTTTTGATACTATTCTAGAGTGTTGTATGAGTAATGCAAGGGAGATAGAACTATTATGATTAGTTAGTTACATTATCTAGTTAGTCTGGGTATCATATCTAGGTAGGAGACGTTAGGCGTGCACATTAATTGAGAGCTGAGGAACTTAAGGGAGTGTACATTGAGCTAACGCGTGCATCTAATAACTGATTTAAATTGTGATTTAAATGCTTGCAAAATATTTTCAAATGGTTTTCTTGGGCTCTGACCTATATCAAATTCTTTTTTCCAAAACCATTTAGGTGTTCAGCCACAAGGACACCAAGCTTAATGATTATATCCAGGGATGCGTAGCTGCAACACTTGTGGAATCTTGAAGGATTTGCTTTAGTTGCTTCAGTTTATTCATTTCTAAATAGAAGTTCTTTTAGTATTTCATTTGGGCGTGTTTCCCTTTCAAATTATTTAGTACTCCAGTTTATTTGTCAGACTTTATTCAGATTCAATTTTATTATTTCAAACTTGTATTTGAATTTGTTTTGGGAACCGATGGTCTATTCGCTCTTATTTGTTTTTATATTTATCATGTGATTGTTCAGACTATTATTTTGTGGATGGTTTAGTTAATTTATTTTAGTTTCGCATGTTGTTAAATAAATGATAGATAAAATTTGGCATCGGCTTAAACTTACATAGGTGATTAGTAATTAAAAATATTTTTTGACACTGATGCAAAGAATGAACCAAATGAGATTCCTGGTTATTTTGATAAAGGAATGATCACCCATGACTATAATGGGTGGGGTGTCACAGATGGTATCAGAGCATCAGGTTCTAGTGTCCATAGGATCTGTACGGATTATTACGATTTCATCCTAGCGTTCCTTGACATAGAGCCTTATTATTAGGACTGTTTCATTCACGATTACACAATTGAGATTACATTCTTCTACTATTATATTTGTATTGATTATGAACTCATACAATTTGATCTATTTTTAGATGCCACCTATGAGAGGACGAACGGTGAGAGCAGCGACTAGAAACAATGTGAAGGAGGCTCAATAAGAGCCACAGGCACCGCAACCACAACCACCACAGGGGTTAGTGTCACTAGTAGAGGTGGCAACGATTGTGGCGTAGGTAGTTAATGCTGGTATGAATGCAATGACTCTCCATTTTCCTTAAACTCAACATCCACCGCATCTAGTGGCACAGGTTATCTAGGACCAACCGGGTCCGCCAAATAGTTAGGGAGGCATTTCATAAGGGCCATCCACCTGAGTTCTAGGGTAGCTCAGATGTGATTTTGGTGTGCTAGAGGAAGAAAGATATTCAGCATCACCTGTGCATGGTTGAGTGTAGTGATGTGAAGAAGCAAATGTTGGCCACTTTTAGGCTTGTTGGAGCAGCGTTACAGTGGTGGGAGTCAGTTAGCACCGTTAAGGAGAGGGATATGATGTCCATTGGCGAGTTCTGGGTGCGGTTTGATCTCAAGTACTTTTCTCTAGTCATTGAGATAGATATGCTGAAGAGGTTCGTGAGGCGACTTAGGGTGATCGTTTAGTCACTAAGTATGAGGAGGAGTTCACTTACTTGGCTAATTTTGTGCTATATAAAGTGAACAGTAAAGAAAGGAAGAAGCTGAAGTTTATGGATGGATTATCCTGGAGGATAAGGCATTACTTGATTCGTAACCCTCCATTGGTGACTTGTACAAAGGTCGTTAATATCACACTTTTACACTGCCAGGACCATCGCTTATATATAAAGGGAAGCAAGATAGGAGGTGAGCCTAGACATATGGGCAAGGCAGAGGGAGTGGTGCTAGAGGAGTACCACAACAGCAGCAACAGTCAGGAAAGCACTAGGGGCAGGATTCCCAATAGGGGGATCAGGCCAAGAGGTTTAGAACTGGGGGCTCTCGACCTGATGGAGGTTTTAGGTAGGGCCAGTAGGGTCCTCAGGGATGTCAGGTCCAATAGAACAAGAGGACATGCCAACAAGGCTGAGTCCATCAGAGCCAATAGCAGGGTTAGCACCGCCAGGGCCAGAAATAGAGAGATTTTCTAGGCCAATGCTTTATTTGTAGTCAGAAGGGCCACAAGAGGAGAGAATGCCCATAGAAGGATAGAGCACCGTAGCAGTAGGGTGCCCCACAGGAGCAACAGGCAAAAAGACCACGTGTAGAAGCATCCCCACCCACCCCACCACAGCAGGGATAGTTACAGTACATACGTGTCTATAACGTCCGAGATACCGTTATATAGCAGGCCCCACAAGCACTGCTGGTAGTAGAGGGTATGTTTCCTATTCACGGGCTTGAAGTTAGAATTATTTTTGATACAGGGGCATCATATTCTTTCATAGCGACCAAATTTTCAATAGTTGTTGGTCTATTAGAGACAACTGGTAGTCTCCTTATGTGTGTGGAGTCACTACTAGGTAGTGGATCACTTATACACTCGATCTGTAGGGGTGTGGATATCGATGTGGGTATATTATTATTAGTCGCTGACCTTTTTGTGTTAGATATAAGGGGTATGATGTTATTTTGGGTATGGATTGTTTAGATGGATACCGAAAAATGGTGGATTATTTTCGGAGGACTATTATGTTCTCAATTTCAAGACATGAGATGTTTTTAGTGACGATGCTTCTTACTGAGGTGGGATCGAGCACATATTTGTATTACATTGAGGAAGAGACCTCATAGGATATGGTTGTTTCATTTGACTCGATTTTGTGATGAGGGAGTGTGAGGATGTATTCCAGGAGATACCTGAGCTACCACCTAGCCAAGAAATTAAGTTTGTTATCGACCTAGCACCGGGTACGAGGCCTATATCCCGAGCGCCTTATCGTATGGCCCCATATGAGAGGAGGGAGTAAATTGGGATGCTCTTGGGGTAGGGTTTTATTAGATGGAGTACGTCACTATGGGGAGCACCGATGTTGTTCATCAAGTCGAGGGATGTATTGCTTCAGTTATGTATCGATTACAGGTAGTTGAACAAGGACACGATCCGAAATAAGTATCCACTACCTCGGATCGATGACCTGTTCGATTAGCTTATGATAGCATCTTACTTCTCCAAGATAGATATGAGGTTCGATTATCATCAGTTGCGTGTCAGAGAGGAAGACGTTCTTAAGACTACTATTTTGACATGGTATGGGTCGTACGAGTTTAGGGTGATTCCATTCAGGCTCACCAATGCGCCAGTTGTATTCATGGATTTGATGAACTGAGTTTTTAGAAAGTTCCTTGACTAACGATATTTTGGTTTACTCTCACTCTGAGGATGAACATGCTGAGCATCTGCGGATGGGTTTACAAACATTATGGGATAACCAACTATATGACAAATTTGATGAGTGTGGGTTTTGGATTCGATTGGTGCAGTTCCGGGTCACATTGTGTTTGACGCGGGTATAATAATTGATCCGAGTAAGGTATCGATGGTGAGGGAGTGGGGACGGACACCGACACCGACACCGACTGAGGTTCCCAGTTTTCTGATGTTGGTCGGATACTATAGATGATTCATTCAACATTTTTCAAAGATTTTGGATCTATTAACAAATCTGACTTGCAAGGGGGTGACGTTTGTTTAGGATGACCACTGTTAGTTGACTTTCGATGAACTAAAGGTCAAATTGACCTCACCACCTGTACTCGCACTACTTAGGGGTGGAGTGGAGTACCGTGTCTACATTGATGCATCCTTACAGGTATTTGGGGGTGTATTACAGTAGAAGGAGAGGTCCATAGCTTATGCATCTCACAAGCTTAAGCCCCGAGAGAGGAATTACCCCACGCATGACTTGGAGTTAGCAACGGTTGCATTTGCCTTGAGGATTCAGAGTCACTATCTATTAGGAGAGCATTTTACTTTGTTTAGGGACCATAAATAAATTACTTCAGTATTCGTTCACACAGAATCACCTGAACATGAGGCAAATGAGGTGATTGGATTTGATAAAGGATTACCAATTTGATATTCAATATCATCTTGGGAAGGCTAACCTGGTGGAAGATGCGTTGAGTCGACGACCTGATGAGGAGCTAACGGAGGTTTGAAAGGTGAAGTGGAGAGAGCTTCGACACAATGATGATATTACCAAGGCTTGTATGTTCATATTGGCTATTATGCTCGAGATTATTATGAGGGTAGTGAATGCACAGGCGGGGATCAGTATTGCCAGGACAGTGTTCTCCAACTATTAGCTGATGGGGAAGAGTCGTACTCGACGAGTTCAGAGGGTGGTTTCCATTTTAATGGGAGACTCGTGGTTTTAAAGGATGAGGATTTGAGACATGCAGGTATGTCAGAGTCTCACGGGTCTAGATTTGTGGTATATCCCGATAGGGATAAAATGTACCTGGATATGCATAGGTAGTATTGGTGGTCAAGGATGAAGCGGGACATAGTGGAGTTTGTCTCAAAGTGTACTACTTGCCAGCTAGTGAAGGTAGACCACCAAAGATCAATAGGGATGTTGCAGCCACTCGAGATTCCAGTGTGGAAGTGGGAGAGCATCTCCATGGTTTTTATTATTGGATTGCTGTTATCACAGTGAGGTTATAACTCCATTTGGGTGACAGTGGATCGATTAACTAAGGTGTACCACTTTTTAGCAGTTCGTATGAATTTTGAGACGAGGCAGTATGCACATATATTCATTACGGAGATAGTACGACTACACGGGGTTCCAATTAATATTGTGTTCGATCTAGACAAGATCTTTGTATCCCATTTCCGGCAGAGCTTTCAGGAGGCGATGGGCACAAATTTACATTTGAGTACAATGTATCACCGCCAAACAAGTAGGCAGACAGAGAGAGTTAATCAGATTCTTGAGGATATGTTGCAGATGTGAATACTTGTCTTCTAGGAAGGATGGGAGAAATATCTTCCTTTAGTGGAGTTTAGGTATAAAAACTCCTACCAATTCACCATTGGCATGTCACCATTTGAGGCACTATATGATCGGTCTTGTCGTCCGCCCACTTGTTAGTTAGAGGGTGGGGACACAAAGTTATTGGGGCTAGAGATGATTCAAGAAAACACTTCCATGATTGAGCTGATTCAAGGGCGCATCTGTATAACTTAGGACAAGCTGAAGAGTTATGCCAATGCAGACATGAGGCACATAGAGCTTCAAGTTGATGACCAGGTTTTAGTGCGGGTGTCTCCTATGAAGGGGTGATGAGGTTCAGAAATAAAGGGAAGCTAGCATCGAGATATGTGGGACCATTTTCAATTATCAAAGGGTGGGACCAGTGGCATATAGGTTGTCACTATCGTAGCATTTACAAAGGATTCACAACATGTTCCACGTGTCATCACTGAAGAGGTACCAGAGGAGAGAGAGAGAGAGAGAGAGAGAGAGAGAGAGATTTTTGGCATGTCCCATTAGATGAGATCGATTTACAGCCAAATATCTCGTACGATGAGAGATCGATGGCGATACTTGATCTTAGTGAGGATAAGCTGCGTTTTAAGGTGGTACCTATGGTTAGAGTTCAGTAGGGAAACCACAATGTTGAGTAGTTGACGTGGAAGTGGGAGGATGACATGAGTGAGTAGTATCCAGAGTTATTCACCAGAGGTACGTCCTAATTTCGAGGGATAAATTCCTTTGTAAGGGGAGAAGTATGTAATACCCCATATTTTTTAGCATTTAAACATTGAATTAATTTGGTTAATCTTAAATTGCACGCATGGCATAATTTAATGGAATTAAATATTATGTGTTGATTAAAATATTAATCGGAGAGAGAATGATTAACGTTTATCGAATATAATTACTAAATGAATAGTAAATAATTATTGGTATGTCATAGCGAATGACAGTGACGTGATAGTGTTATATCTCGATCGGGTGTCAAGCGTAGACTATATGAGGTTGAGATATGAAATTATACTAGAGTGGCCCGGATGGTAATTTTGAGCTCACGGTTGATTCCTAAAGGACCAAAACAGTTGGGATAGTGTACTCGGGGGTGGTATTTGGGTTTCGGGGTGATTTTAGGCCAAACCGGCACCACGAGAGGGTGTTTCGGTCATTCGGGAGTTTTTGGTAGAGAGAACTATGAATATTGAAGGAGTATATCAACCCATGGTAGTGTGGGTCTAGGGTTATAATAATCTAGAGAGATGAGAGGCCATAGGAGAGAAAGGGGAGAAGGAACTTAGGCTTTATCACACCTTTTCTCTTCACCAAAGTTGCTGGAATTGTGATCGAAAGGAAGGGAAGGCATCCTCATCACACTCAACATGAAATTAGACCTATAATTGATAAGGAAAGTGTTTATCTTTCATGTTTTTATGAGTTATAATACCCATGTGTAATAGGGTTTCCAATTTAATGATAATTGATGACTTTTCTTGGGATGGGTAGGATTTCATGTAGAATGAATCCACGTATGTTGGTAATCCAAAATCAGAATAGGTAGCATGATATATAAGATAAATATGGAGATATGAATGATTATGCATGAAGAACACATAAACTAGGGTTTTTATGAATATTGAGGTTTAATCGGTTCTTGGATGAATTTAATTTAGATTGGGTGTGTTATTTACGTTGCAAATCATCCCTAGACACATAAGTAATTTTTGGTTATGTTACTTGGGAGTTTGGGAAATATCCATGAAGGTTTGAGGTGTTAAACATGGAGAAAAAAGCAGATCGATCAATTCTGTCAATCGATCGACCAAGGATGAAATGAGGTCTTTTGTTTATTTGCGAAGTTTTCTTTGCCAATGTTTGTGGAGAACTTTGGTGATGTTATAATAACACTATTAAGACTTAGAGAAGGTGAGTGGACATATAATTAGGCCCGGTAAATATCATTGAGGGTAAAGTTGGGATTAGTACGGATGATAGTTAGCCGTTTGTGACGAGTATCTTAAAATCATAAATTGGGTTACGGGAAGAGTAAACGATAAGCTAAGGAAAACACCAGTAGTGTAGTGATGTGTTAACTACTAAAATTACTTAAAGGATATTTGATACCCTTTGGGTAGTGACTGATACTCGAAAGAGGAGAATAAACATTATATGAGGAATTTTATTACGTTGAGTATATGAGAGAGATAAATACTACGTACAGGTTTATATGTGATGGGTTGTGTGTATATCTACTGAATAAAATTTGTATATAAGTTCTGTGAATACCTATCATTATGATTTGATTATGTGTGTGAACAAACCTACGTTGCCTTCTATTCGAAGGTTTTCACACAGAGAGCGATCCCACCTTGACGATTCCAGTGAGGTCTTGATGTGTGCTCTAGAGAATGGAACTTAGGGTTGCTCGCTATGTGAAGTATATTAGTGGAGTTGATGCGTTTTTTGGGTACATTGGGTATGTGCATGTCCTAAATGCTTAGAACCATGTTCGCCTCCAATGTGTGTGTTGATTGATTTTGGGTTCGAGGAGACATGCCGAACCAATAGTTCTTGATTTGGTACGAGAGGTGCATGGACTTGATGGCAGAGTTTGCTAGCATCACGAGGGGCCATTCTAAGGATGGTATAGTTTTATATATTATATGTGTGTTAAATATATACAAGTGTGATAGTAGAACTGGTAGATTGTGTATATCTAAAAGTAATTTAAGTAGATAGACTTAAATAACTGACTCAATAATAATACGTGGGTAAAATTAATTTTTGATACTGTACTAGAGTGTTGTATGAGTAATGTGAGTGATCTAGAACTATTGAGGTTAGTTATTTACGTTATCTAGTTGGGCTGGGTAGCATAAGTAGGTATGAGACGTTAGGCGTGCACATTAGTTGAGCGGTGCGGAACTCAAGGGAGTGTACGTTGAACTAACGTGTGTATCTAATAACTGATTTAAACTATAATTTAAATACTTGCAAAATATTTTCCAATGGTTTTCTTGGTCTCTAAACCGTATCAAATCCTTTTTTCCAAAAGTTTTTAGGTGTCCAGCCACAGGGACGCCAAGCTTGATGATTCTATATAGGGATGCGTTGTTGTAGCACTTCTGGAGGCTTGCAGGAGTTGCTTTAGACGCTTTAATTTATTCATTTCTAGATGGGTGTTCTTTCAGTATTTGATTTTAGCGTGTTGCCTCTTCATAATATTTATTACTCCAGTTTATTTATTTTCATGTTTCCCCTATAAAATGGGGTGTACCTTCAATTCAAACTTCACCTTTGATTTTTTGTTTTATGAGTTTGAGCTTTTGTGAGAGTGAGAGGAAAACCCTTGCCTTCTTTAACCCTTCGATTCTTTTCGTGTTACCCTAAGTTCTTATTTCCTTAAGCTTTCATGGCACCCATGAAAAAAACTCTCTCTGTTAGGGGCGCTTCCCCTACGACTCAAGCGCACCAAGCTCAATGGGAACATTATCGTCGTGAGCCTTACTTTGGTGACAACGATGAAGCGATTCCCCAGCGCCCTGGTGCCAACTGAAAACCCCAACCTGTTAATGAAGGAAGTGAGGACGTTGAAGACTTTGCTTATATCCCCACTGCCACTGTTACCCCCTTTCGGATTGAGCGTGGTTATTTCCCTTACTCAAAGGTAGAGTTTAAAGCTTCTTCTGATGCCATCGAGGAATTGGGCCCTTAGACTGAGTACATCCATTCAAAGTATTTTATTTAGTTAGCCCTTGTAAGCCTATCCTGCTCTCTTTGGTTGGGTGACCTTACTCTCGCCAAGAACAATACTGCTCTGCAACTGTTCATTTTTCGTTGGATCCATATGTCACATATCTTTGTGGTCGCTTGGGGTGAGTTTACCATTACCTTGGAGGATGTGTGTGAGCTTTTGGGATTGGAGGCATCCAAGTTTGATACCTTCTTTGAAGAGGCTGTCTCTAGTGAAGAAAAAGCCTTAAGAGGGGAACTAGAGGCAGTGGTGAAGGACTGTATGGTCACTTACAACAAGTGAACCTATTCTGAAGAAATTCGTTACTTTTATTTCAATGAGGAGAAAGCCATTATTAGGGCCCTCGAGGCAGCCAGGGAGAACCCCCCGGGGGAAAGAGGTATTTGAACAGCCCCTGGCGGGGAAGGGCTATGGGTCTGAGATCGAGCTGGCGGGTTACATTTGGGTGATACTATCGAAGGTCTATCTTACGGGAAAGCCTTACGACTTCCCTCAAAAGAACCTGATCAATATGGTCTTTTGAATGGCCAATGGCGTGAAAATCCCCCTTGCTGCCATTGTCCTTGGCTCCTTATATACATGGCTAGACCGTGTGGCGGCGGGCTCTTCTCAAAGCATCGACATGTTTGATGTTTCTACTTATGCTAATAATGTTCTTTTGACAACTTTTCTCTATGCCCACATTTTTTATTACGCCACCGTCAGCAATTATCCTGGTTCACAGCCTGTGAAGATCCCCCGAATTTATTGTTGGAAAAATAAGAGTGTCAAGAAGACTTTGGTTGCCCTGATTGATCGAACCTAAAGGTTCGTACCTCGCCCCTATGTTGAGGTGAGTCAGTTTTTTACCAATTATTTCTTGGCCCCTTGCCATGAATTTTCCTAAGAACAGTGTTCCCCTTTTGTTAATCCCCTAATATTTTTCCTCTTATACTGAGTGGTCATCCTTTTATTCTGTGTACAGCGCACACCGTGTAGCCCCACGGTTTGGTTATGACCAAGGAGCCCCTCTATTAAGTCATTTCACTAGAGAAATACCCACCAATTTTTCTTTTGCCTGTGCTAATTATCTGACTTTCGTTGTTGTTAGTCTATATGCCAATTACCCATCAAATGTCGTGGTCCCGAGAAAAGGAGCTTGAGGGGGGAGGTCAGCTATGTACATGAATGTATTCTGGCGGAATCAGTTAGTTCGTTTTCAAACCAACCTCTTGAAAGAACCACGATACCCTGAAGTTGAGAGATTCCCACCCACAGAGTTCGGTTTAAGATATTGCACCACCTCATCATCTGTTTTTTCTCTTAGTACTGATAACACCAGTGTTCCCTCTGAACTTCCCCCACTAGCGCCTATGAACCAAGCAGTTGTGAAAAAAAAGAAAGTCTTCCTCCCAGTCAAGGTTACCGCCATTGCCCCTGGTCCCTTGAGGCCAATTAAAAGAACTGAATCCTGGTGCATTGCCTCATCCGGGGCAGTAGTTAGGAACACCCTAAACGTGCCTATAAATAAACTCAAAACCATCCCCCAGCCTCCGACTGACCATACCCCCAATCCCAAAGCCACCCAAGAGGTGAGCTCAATGTTTGATCAACTTCTCCAAACCTGAGAGAATTTTTGTGAAGAAGACAGGGCATTTATGTCGGCCCAGTTGGATTTTTGAGATTTCTCGTATGCTTCTTACACTGCTGATAGTGGTAAGAAAAGAAAGGAGATCAGTCCCCTTAAGCTCGTTATGGAGGAGTCGTTTGATTCTGGAGAGGAGGAACTGCTGAGGAACATGCTGCTATAGATGCTGGTGGTGATGATGATAAAGATGAGGCGAATGAGGAGAGAGATAAGGTAGTGTAAGAAGAAGAAAAAGAAGAAGAATAAGAAGAAGAAGAAGAAAAAGAAGAAGAAGAAGAAGAAAAAAAGGAAGAGGAAGAGGAATCTGCATTGGTTTGGAGGCGTTGGTTAAGGAGGATGGTTTTTCCTTCGAAACCTGCCTCGCCTCCCCGAGATTATGAGGTTCTAGAAGATGTGTCGGAGGAAGAAGTAATCCACTCAATCCCTCTTGCTCTAAATGTATTCTTTCTTTATTTCTTTCTTTCTTTTCTTTTCGTTCTAATAATCCCATGATGCCATAACTTACCTTGTCTCTTTTCTAGGTTGATGCGCGAGGTGATGCGTACGGATGACATCAGAGAGGATCGTCCCTTCGAGAGAGATGCCCCTACTACTTCATAGGTATTCTCCCATTTCCCCTAGGGGAAATTATATATGATTCTTCATCTGAGTCTAGTAGTGGCTATTCTCCTGATCCCTCTTTTTTGCGCGAGCAAACTGGCCTTGAGAGGGATGTTCCTGATGTGAGAGCTACTGAGGATATACCCAAGTCCCCTGTGCCTTTTTCTTCGTTTCCTGTGGTGAGTTTATTTTACTTACTTATTTAAGATGTTGTTTCTCTTTTAACTTATTATTCTAACTTTTAACTTCTATGTTACAGGCTCCCGTACTTATTCAGACTGCTCCTTCAGTTCCCCTTCCATCGAATGACCAAATGCTTGTATCTTTCTTCGGACCTTCCATCCTGAACAAGGAGGGTGCCGATCTTACTGGGGTGGGTCAGGGGGAGGGTGGACAAGAACCTGTTGCTGAGGTAGGGGGAATATAAGGCAAGAACATGTTGCTGAAGTTTAGGGGGAAAGTAGGCAAGAACAAGTTGCTACAGTCGGGGGTGTGGGGTGTGATTGCCCCCAAAAGTCAACACCCTTTGGTAGCTCTGGGTCCCATTGAGGAGGAAGATGTGGTACAAATGGCCACTTGCAAATTCTCCAACGAGCATCTTTCTGAGGTACCTTTATTCTTTCATCTATCTCCTGTATATAAGCTTGTTAATTTTGCCAAGTAATGTTGGGTTTTAAGATTCAAAATCTCCCATAACCGAGGGTCAGGAGGGCCTAATAGTGTAGGACTTTAAAATAAAAATCTCCCATAACTGAGGGTCAAGATCTCATAGTAATATAGGACTTTAAAATTAAAATCTCCCATAATCGAGGGTCAGGCGGGCCTAGTCTTATAGGCATTATCTCCCATAATCGAGGGTCAGGCAGGCCTAGTCTTATAGGAATAATCTCCTATAATCGAGGGTCAGGAGGGCCTAGTATTATAGGCATAATATCCCCTAACTGAGGGTCAGGTGGGCCTAGTATTATAGGCACAATCTCCCATAATCAAGGGTCAGGCGGGCCTAGTCTTATAGGCATAATCTCCCATCATCGAGGGCCAGGTGGGCCAATTCTTATTGGAATAATCTCTATATTAACAAGATATTTTATGTGTGATTTCCTCATTTTCGTTTTTTACCTAGGCTGTTTGTTACATTTCAGGTGGAGGTCGATTAGCCTGCAGTTCGTAGGTCCGAATCTGAATTTGTTTCTCAGGAATTAATTCAAACGAGGACCTTAGCTATAGTTGCTTCTTAGGGGGAGGCCCCTGGGATTGGTGATTCCCCTGCATTAATTGCTCCTCAGATTCAAGTGAGTGATAGTGCCTCGCATACCCACCGTCCCTCTGCTAGTGATAGAATTTTTAGCATGCATCCCCCTGAGGCAGCCCCCGAAGTGGTTGTGAGGCAGACATTGGCTAATTTACCTTTTATTTTAATTGAGGGTCCTCGCCTATCAATTGATCAATTGCTGGTTCATTTTCCTTCGATCTTTACCGCCTGTTGCCTTTAATCGATTCCTAGAATGATGGCGTGTTATTTACCTGGGATTATGATGGTGTTAGAGGAAATCCTCAGCACACCTCTTTTGTCCCTTATCCCTGATACGATCAAGACCTTACTAGCAAGAGTTAATGTGCTCACTAATGATGTATTTTCTATGACTTGGCTGGTAGAGTTGCTGTGTAATTTTAAGAAGGGTGATCTTCCTTCTCTCCATCATCGACTCCAAAGTTCACATCATTTGTAAGTGGAAATCTTAGAAGAGCTTCCAAGTCTGGAGTTCAAATTGGTGGTATCTTACAAGGAGTACATGAGGCCCGTGAGGTAGTCGCTCGTGCGGAGGTCGAGCTATTTGAGAGAGAGAGAGGGGCGGAGTCCATCCAGCTGACAACGGAGCTTCGTAAAAAAGATTTGCCTGACCTTGTTTTAGACCAAAGCAACCTTGAACAGATTCTTCCCCAATATCATCACAGGTTTCTTGAATCGACATACCTTCATTTTATTATGGACAACCCCTAGCTCCTTCATTCGATGTTGCTATCACTTTCTGTTTCTGCTTTTTGGATTTTGGATTTTGCTTGCTTATAACCACAACTGTTTCTTTTTTATGAAATAAATCAATATTGGTGACTTTTGGTGTCTTCTTTCCTTTCTATTATTTCGATTGAATATTGACTAAACTTACTATGTCAATGCTAATTACGTCATGCATGATGACGAAAACAAACAGTCAACTTGATAAAGTAAAGTATTGATCTAGCATGTGCCACATGAACATTTCTTCCCACTATATTAAAAAGGCGAGCCCAATTGCTTTAAAGCACACATCCACCTTTTCTATAAAAAAATACAATGTAATGAACAAGAGTATTGGCAGAACATAAATTCAAATGTAGTAAACCTTCATCCATTTTTTGTTCAATTTGAAAGTCACATTATCTTCTAGCTAAAATATCTCGCAGTAACCCAAATCGTGACCTACTCGAACAATGTTGGGCCCTTCCGAGTTTGCTTTGAACTTGGGTAATGACAAACCTTTGATGTGCCTCGTACATGCTTTTAGAACCAAATCCCCCTCTTTAAACTTCATTGGCCTCACCAACTGGTTGTAAGATTTAGACAACTGCTTTTTGTATATCTCGAAGTGCCTTGCGGCATTATCCCTATGCTCTTCGAAGGCTTCGAGTTGTACATGGCGATTGTGAGGGAGCATAACAGTTCGTAGGTTGTAGAGAGATCAAGGTACCTCAAGTTCGACTGATAACACAGCTTCTGCCCCAAATACTAAAGAGAATGGAGTGTACCCTATTAGTTTTCTTTTCGTCATTCGATAAGCCCATAGAACTTCAGGGATCTTGTCATCCCATGCTCCTGGAAAATCTTCTAACATTTTTTCCAAAATGTTCACTAAAGCTTTGTTCGTAGACTCTGCCTGTACATTGCACTTCGGGTATGCTATTGTTATTTTTGATGGATGATGGAGTACTTTTCTGTGAACAGGCGCACCTCACTATTTACAAAGGGGGTACCATTATCAGATAGAAACACCTTCGGGATGCCAAAGCGATAGATAATGTATTCCTTCATAAATTGAGCTACTACCCCCGCAGTGACTTTCTTGAGCGGTATGTCCTCCTCCCACTTCGTGAAACATTCTGTGGCTACTGAGATCCATATCTTTCCTCACGACGAAGGGTTAGTGTCTCCTACCAGGTCAAAGGCCCAAGTATGGAATGGGAATGGTGTAGATGGAGAGTGCATGTCAACTGAAGGAGCGTGAATTATATTCCCATGTAGCTGACAATCTTTGCACTTTCGAACAAAATCAGTTGAGTCTTTTCCATCGAAGGCCAATAATAACCCAAAATCATTAGTTGATGTAAGATATAAGCGTAAAGGGGTACCTGCCTTCGGGGGAATTATTTTCTGAGGAGAAGTAAGGAGTGCCTTCACCTTGTCTATGGCTTCTTGGTGAATTGCTTCCACGTAAACTTCACACCCTTTCTCAACAACTCCATCAAGGGGTGTGTCACCTCAGCTAGCCCTGGGACAAACCACCTCGGTAAGAGACCTTGCCAATAAAACATTTTAACTATCTCGGGAATTTTGGTCTCAGCATATCGAAGATGGCTCGTCATTTATCTAAGTCCATTTTTACTCCTTGGAAATTTATCACGAACCCCGGGCATTTCCCACTCGTTACCCCGAAGGCGCATTTGAGAGGGTTTATCTTTAGCTTATACTTCCTGCTACGAGTGAACACCCGTCTCAAATCGTCTAGGTGGGATCATTCTTTCTTGGAATTAATCACCAAATTGTTAACATAAAACTCCACTGTCTTGTGGAAAAGGTCATGGAAGATAGCCATCATCATCCTCTGGTAAGTATCCCCCGCGTTCTTCAATCCAAAAGGCATGACTGTGTAAATGAATTTTCCCAAAGGCGTTCAAAAGGCAGTCTTCTCTGCATTAGCTGGGTCCATTTTTATCTGATTATTCCCCAAGTAACCATCCATGAAGTTTTATATCTCATGACATATTGTTGAATCGATCAACCTGTCAATGAAAGGTAGTAGGAATTAGTCATTTGGGCATGCTCGATTCAGATCCCTGAAATCCACACATATTCTGATTTGTCTTTTATCCTTCTTCCCCATAGGTATGATGCTGGAAAACCATATCAAATGTTTAATCGGGACTATGAACCCAGCCATGGGTAACCTATGGACCTCTTCTTTAATCTTCAGATCTAACTCCGCTTTGTATGTTTGAGTGGCGTGCTTCACCGAGATTGCTGAGGGTGAGAAATTTAGTTTATGGCAACTCACCTTCTTATCTACCTCGAGCATCTCGGTATACTTCCATGTAAAGACGTGCTTGAATTCCACCAACAGTTTGATCATCTCCTCTCGAGGAGCTCCCTCCAAGTCCTTCAAGATAAAGATGGGGTTTGCATCCTCCTCCTCCCTATCCATGTCAACCTTTTCGAACTCTTGGATTTTTGGCCTAGGACTATCCTTTTATACATTCTATCTCTTCCTCCACTTCTTCCACAAACTCTTTTATGCTAGACTTATCAATTACCAAGCATTTCCCCTGGTTGTCCATTAAGAAGCATTCATAGACAGTATCAGCTTCATCGTCTAGACTCTCGGTTGCCCGCTCATACCTTCATAATCTATAGATAACTCTCCCATTAGGTAGAACCACCCATTTGCATTGTTGGGACGACTCTATTTGGAAAGGTCTCTTCCTATGATTATCATCCACCTCTTTTACTATTCACCTACTGAGAACACTCTGTGTCTGAACTTGGTGCTCGATGGGGTCAATTTACGGGGTCATTCGATCGTGAAGCTGCCTTGATAGGATGGGAGGCCTCACTGCTCCCATATCATGCTCTTATTCATAAGTTACCACCGTTCGGGTAGGTGAACGTACCCTCTCTCGAGTGGAAGGGAGTTTTATACCCCCAGTATATCTTGTCATCGTGGTGGCTTTTTCGATCAGATCGGTATAGAAAGAAACATCCACCATATGGTCTTTTTCTTTCATAAAAGGTTTCTTGGTTGCTCGGATCACCACCTCCTTTCCTTTTATATTCTCTTTAGCACATTGATGATAGGTGGAGGGTACCAACCCATGGTTGTGCATCCATACCCTACCTACCAATAGCTGGTATGCCGGCTTGTAATTTATGATGTGGAATTTAATTTGGGAACTGATGTTCCCCATTGTGATGCCCATGTTAACATAACCCACTGTCGTGGAGGATTGATTGTCATAACCTGGTATTTCTAACAAATGGGTCACTATCCTCATCTCCGATAACCCGGTGGCATAAAAGGATCTAATGGGCATTATATTGATGGATGCCCCTCCGTCCAACAACACTCGTGAGAAAACACAATCATTCATTGACGCAGTAACATACAAGGGTCTGTTGTGCAGATACTTGATCAGCCTATTCAGCCTCTGAGAATGTGACTTCTGAGAGATATCTACTCACCAATTTAGCCATAGGTCCCTTCCATTTTAAATGCGGCGCCATATTTTTCTTTACAATCTCCAAAATGGTTCGTGTGACTTCCAACCAGGAATCGTCAGGAAGGCCAACCTAATCAAAGAACCAACCAAACTTTAGCGAGCGAGCCACAGTGTAGCACTCGATCCATGGATATGTCCGGTCATCTTCTAGCTCATAAACTTCTTCCAAATCTCTATATGCAGTGTGACAACCCGGATATAATTATGATAAATTATATTTAAATCATTCTTATCTTATGTGACATAAGTAATTTGTTATTAGTATATCTAATGTTGAGTGATCATTGTTAGTATAATCCTACTTTCATAAATCATGAAATGTTGAATTATTTCCAAACACAAGATTTTGTTATTTTCGATAGAAATGTTCCTGTTTAAGACTAGTTTTGACCCTTATAACATTACAAATGACTAGGGTGAAAACTATATAGTTGTTGACATGTGAGTTAGGGTCTAACACAACAAATGGTGCATCAAACGGATGTCTGAGCAAGAAGTTACACCGAATTTATGAACAAGGGGCAAATCTGTCATTTCCCTTTAAGTGGAAAATTATCTTTTAGTAAACCAAGTGTTTTAATTTGATTGGTTGGAATGGGAGGCATCCTTGTCTGACTTAAAAATCTCCCTTTAACTTATTTCTTCAGCAAATAAGTCCCTAGGTACAATTTGAGGTGTTATTAGCTTGAGGAAAGAGAAGTAGAAGTTAAGGAAGAAAGGGTTACAAGGAAGGAAAACAATTCCAAGAAAATCCTTAAGGTGTTTCCAAGGTAAAATTATTTGTTAATATTGTTTTAATCTTGTATTATACTTATTTCAAAGTATATAAATCGTGAATTATTGATAAAAATTCCATCATCCTTTGTGATAATAAGTATTGGTTCATAAGTGAGACAGGTGGTGTTTATAGGTCATATTGCTTTGTATTGAAGCCCCTTGTATTCAAACTTGCATATCTCTTTGTGTGATTACTGGAATTCTGAAATTCCAATTGGATATGAAATTAGACTCATATATTCATGTCATATCCAAGAATTAGAATTTAACTTCTTGTGGTTAGGCCTTAGTGATGGTTGAAAATTGGTATATGGTTGCTGTTTGTAAATTTCATTTCGGTATTCCTTGTGTTTGGTCAAGATTTTGAGATAGCAAATGAAGTCACAAAATCATGATACTTTAATTATTTACTATTAAGTATGTTTACTGAAAATGGGTTGAAAATCATATAAAGTTATGCTGTTGAAAAATTATGAAAATTCATGGAAGTTGAAGGAACAATAGAGGAGCTTGTAGGGCATATTTCTTGTGTTGTAAAGAAATGGTCATAACTTGCCCTAGGAAGCTTGAAAAATTACACTGTCACTTGCACTAGAAAGTATATTCATATATGTTTTCATATTGATAAGGTTGGACTCCTGTATTTATACAATTTATGAATATGGGATGGTTAAGTATGGAGCACAATAATTTGAGGCCATACTAGATACCCATTGAAAGAATGTTTTTATCTTCTCTTTCCAAAGAGTATTTTGAGTACATGTTTCATGTGTATATGCATTCATAAGTATACTTTTATGTTTACTTGATTTTAGTTATAAATTCCTTACGAGGTATTCCTATGGTTGAATGTTCATAACCTTATCAACATATATACCATTGTTTCGTCTTTACACATGTTTCATGGAATGTGACTTGAGTAGAATTATATTGTTGTTGTATAGTCATTGAAAGTTACATAGATATATTAAGATAATACTTATGATTGAGATTCAATACTAATTTAGTTGGATTAACAGGTGTAAGGTCAAATCAACTAAGTTCATCCCCACCCGAGGGAAACGTGAATACATAGTTGACAACCTAAGATGAGTGTACTTACTGAGTTGATTTTGGATATGATGTATATGTATTATATGTTGAGATGATATGGCTTATTTAAAAGTCATGAGATGTTGAGATGTTATGGATTATTAAAATCCAAGAGATGTTGAGATGTTATGGCTTTATAAAAGTCAGGATATGTTGAGTTGCTATGCAATTCAGGAGATGTTAGGTTATTAAAACCCATGGATATGATTATTGCCTACGGGTAGGAGATGTGGGGTTTATTAACTCCGGATATGTATATGGCCTAATTTGGCCCAGAGATGGATATATTAATATGTTGAGATGTTAATATAGTACTTTTACTATATAGATATGTAGTACATTCACTGAGTTTTTAAACTCATGGTTTTATATGTTTACATTTTCAGGTTTTGAAGCTGCCACTGCCAAGTCTAGGATGTTGAGTGAATAGTAGTATTGTCTAGTCAGTATGTTTTGTACACTGTACTAGTTGTAATTACGTTAAATGGTATGGGAGTTTTGTTTAAATTATGTCTCCCTAAAACGATTATATTTTTAGTATTCCGCATTTTAACCTGGAAGTTGTTTTAATGTGTATTACTAAATAAATAAATAAATAATAAGTGTGGTTTGTGAACTATTGAGTTAATTATATCTTAATAGGGTTAGGGGGTGACAACTTGGTATCAGAGCTTTAGGTTTTTATATTCTGGGGTTAGAGATTCTAGATGTGGCAGTGGCAGAAATAGTGTGGTGTGGGTCATTTATATTAACTTTTTAGAAATACTAACCATTATGTTAGAAATAAATGTTGTATTCTTGTTTCTATAATTGTGGTTTATGACATATAGTAAGCTATGGAAGGAGAAAATGTTCATGAGAGGGTGGATGATGAGTCTTTAAATACAGTAAACAACAAAATCTAAATAATGTAGAGGGGGCTCCTGAACAACTTACAGATATGCAGAAAATGGCTCGTGCCATGACTTTAATGGAAGAACAACAAAACATGTTTATGATGCGAATAACAGAACAACAATCCAAGTACTTGGAGGAGAAGACTTTGGGCAGAAGATAAAGGGAATTACAACGAGAGGAGAAGAATACTCTGTACGATAAGTTTATCAAATTGACCCCCCAACATTCTCAGGTTCTGTAGATCCTTTAGGAGTTGAGGCTTGGGTTAGAGACACATAAACTATCTTCGAGGTGATGAATGTACCTGGCGTGCAAAAGGTAATTTTGGCTACTTTTATGTTAAAGGGAGAAGCTAAATATTGGCGGGAGTCTTCCAAACATTTATTTCTTACTCTTGAGGGGGGTGAGGTAATTACTTGGGATTCCTTTATTAAAGTCTTATATGAAAAGCATTTTCCTAGAATGTATCGGAAGCAAAAAGAGAGAGAATTTTTACCATTGACTCAGGGGAATATGTCGGTCAGGGAGTATGAAACTAAATTATTATCTTTGTCACGATTTTCATTACGTTTCTTACACAATGAGAAGGACAAATGCATCAGATTTCAGGATGGGTTGAATTTGGTTATCAAGTCTAGACTCACTGCACTTGAAATGGTAAATTATACTTCTTTAGTTAACAAATCTATGATGGTTGAAGGAGATGTTAATGATGCAATAAAGAATAGGGAACAAAGGGGAAAGAGGAGTAGATTTGATCCATCTCAGCAAAAGGAAGGCAATGTAGAATACTCAAAACAAGGGAGTCAAAGATTTCAGCGCGGTAGAGGGACTGGAAATTATGTTCAGAATGGGACACCAAGCAGTTTTAGGGGTGCAGGATCGATGGGCCAACAGAATAGACAACATGAGAATGACAATGGGTAGTCTAAGCTTGTTACATGCTATTTTTGCAAAGCTGAGGGCCATATCAGTCAAGATTGTCCCAATTTAAAGGGGGTAGAGTGTTATCACTGTCATCAAATTTGTCACACAAAAAGGAACCGTCCTATGCTATTGGGATGGATTCAATCAGCTACTACTAGTCGAGGTTCCTCACCTGGAGGCATAGGGAGGGGAGGAGGTAGAGGACAGGCTAGTGGTTCCAGGGCACCGGAAAGAATATTTGCAATGACTTTACAAGATGCTTAGGCTACTCCAGAGGTGGTGACAGGTACATTTTCTATCATGAACAAACATGCTTACGTGCTTATTGATCCAGGTTCTACTCATTCATTTGTAGCACTGTCATTTACCATGCATTGGGGTAGACCATGTTCTTATCTAGATTGTGGTTTATATATTTTTACACCTATGGGGGATGTGATGTTAGTGGAGCGCGTGTATAAAAATTGTGTATTGTATGTGGGGGGAGAGGGAGTTCACCATTGATTTAATTCCACTAGATATTCGAGATTTTTATATTATCTTGAGTATGGACTGGTTATCTTCCTACCACGCATCGATTGACTATTTTCGTAAGGAGGTTACATTTAGTATGCCGGGGGATGAAGAATTCAAATTTACTGGGGAAAGAAATGAGGTTCCAAACTGTCTTATTTATGCCCTTCGGGCGAGGAAATTGTTAAATAAGGGTTGTCAAGGCTTTTTAGCATATACCGTGGACACAAACAGGGAATTACAGAAATTAGAAGATATCCCACTAGTTAAGGATTTTGCAGATGTGTTCCCAGATGAATTACCAGGATTGCCACCTAGCAGAGAGGTTGAGTTTACTATCGATTTAGTGCCTGGTACAACTCCAGTTTCTATTTCTCCGTATAGAATGGCACCTGTGGAACTAAAGGAGTTAAAAAGGTTCAATTGCAAGATTTGCTAGATAGAGGTTTTATTCGACCCAGTGTATAACCATGGAGTGCTCCGATATTATTTGCGAAAAAGAAAGATGGCACCATTAGACTTTGCATTGATTATAGGCAGTTGAACAAGGTAACTATTCGAAATAAATATCCATTGCCTCGTATTGATGATTTGTTTGATCAATTACAGGGTGCTAAAGTGTTTTCAAAAATTGATTTGAGATCGGGTTATCATCAGTTAAGGGTGAGAGATTGTGACATTTCTAAGACAACTTTTCGTTCTCGTTATGGTCATTATGAATTTTTGGTAATGCCATTTGGGTTAACAAATGCTCCTGCAATGTTTATGGATTTAATGAATCGGGTATTTCATCCTTTCTTAGATTCGTTTGTGATTTTCTTTATCGATGATGTTTTGATATACTCACCTAGCCAGGAGGAACATGAGAAGCATCCAAGAGTTGTGTTATAAGTTTTGCGAGATAGTCAATTGTTTCCTAAGTTTAGCAAATGTGAGTTTTGGTTGAATCAGGTAGTATTTCTGGGGCATGTTGTTTCGGGAGATGGAATTTATATTGACCCTAAGAAGGTAGAAGCAATTGTGCAATGGGAAAGACTAAGAAATTTAACGGAGATAAGGAGTTTCCTAGGATTGGCTGGATATTATAGAAGATTCATAAAGGGGTTTTCATCTATAGCCTTACCGTTGACTAAATTAACCCTAAAGGATGTGAAATTTGTGTGGAGTGATGAATGTCAGCACAACTTTGAAAAGTTGAAAAATAGGCTAGTATTAGCTCCAGTTCTCACTGTTCCATCCAGTGGAGAAGGTTTTGTAATTTATACTAACGCTTCACATCAAGGTCTGGGTTGTGTTTTCATGAAACATGGAAAGGTAATTTCTTATGCATCTAGACAGTTGAAGACGCATGAACGTATTTATCCTACACAGGATTTAGAACTTGCGGCTATTGTTTTTGCCTTGAAATTACGGAGACATCATTTGTATAGAGAGACTTGTGAAATTTTCACTGACCATCAAAGTTTGAAGTATTTATTTACACAGAGAGACTTGAATTTGAGCCAGAGGCATTGGATAGAGATGATTAAAGACTATGAATGTACCATTCATCACCATCCAGGTAAGGCCAATGTAGTAGCAGATGCTTTGAGTCGAAAATCATCGAGGATTATAGGTTGCATACAGTGTGCACGTGTGGGAAATATACTTGACTTGACATCGATGGGCATTGAATTAAGTTTTTCAAAAAGGTGAGGTTTATTAGCACATGTCATTGGGAGAACTTTATTGGCAGAACGCATAAGAAATTTGCAGGTCAGTGATCCATTCCTTGAGAAGAAGAAACAAGATGTCCTAGACGGTAAAGAGAGTGACTTTGAAATTAAGAATGATGAATCGTTGTGTTATAAAAATAGGATTTGTGTACCGAATGATCCACCCTTAAAGAAGGATATATTAGAAGAGGCACATAGTTCTATTTACTCTATGCATTCGGGAGGTACCAAAATGTACAGAGATTTAAAAGAGTATTACTGGTGGAACAATATAAAATGTGAGATTGCAGAATTTGTAGCTAAATGTTTAGTATGTCAGCAAGTGAAAGCGGAGCATCAGAAGCCGACAGGATTATTGCAATCATTGCCTATTCCAGAATGGAAGTGGGAGCATATAACGATGGACTTTGTTACAGGATTACCCCGTTCACCAAAGGGGCATAATTCTATTTGGGTGATTGTAGACAGATTGACGAAGTCAACTCATTTTCTTCTAGTTAAGACCACCTACACTATTGATAAGTATGCACGTATGTACGTTGATGAGATTATCCATTTACATGGGGCACCAGTGTCAATTTTATCAGATAGAGATCCAACATTTACTTCTAAGTTTTGGCCACGTTTACAGAATGCCATGGGCACAAGTTTGAAGTTCAATATTTCATTTCATCCCCAAACCGATGGACAATCCGAAAGGACGATTCAAATATTAGAAGACATATTACGAGCTTATGTATTTGACTTCAAGGGTAGTTGGGATGATCATTTGCCATTGATGGAATTCTTGTATAATAATAGTTATCAGTCCACCATTGGTATGGCTCCGTATGAAGCTTTATATGGGAGGAGATGTAGAACTCCTTTGTGTTGGGATGAAGTAGGTGAAAGGAAACTTATGGGTCCTGAATTGATAGATATGACAACAGAAAAGATTAAAATGATTCGGGAACGAATAAAGATAGCGCAAAGCAGGCAAAAATTTTATGTAGATAAAAGGAAGTGTCCATTGGAATTTCAGAAGGGAGATTTTGTATTCCTACGTATTTCACCATGGAAAGGCGTCATGAGATTTGGGAAAAAGGGGAAACTAAGTCCAAAATACATTGGACCATATGAAGTGCTAGAAATAATTGGGACCCTAGCATATAGATTAGCTTTACCTCCAGATTTATCCCGTTTACATGATGTTTTTCACGTATCGATGCTTCGTCGGTATTTGGCGGATTCATCTCATCAGTTGAAAACTCAACCAATTGAACTGAAGGAAGACTTATCGTATATCTAGGAACCAATGAAAATTGTTGATCATAAGGAGAAAGTATTGAGAAATAAAGTTATTCCCTTAGTTAAAGTTATGTGGATGAGTCATGGTAACAAAGAAGCAACTTGGAAAATGGAGGATAGCATGAAGAAACAGTATCCCCATTTGTTTGGTAAGTGAACTTCATATTAAATTCCAGGGACGAAATTTTCTAGGGGAGAGGTTGTGACAACCCGGATATAATTATGATAAATTATATTTAAATCATACTTATCTTATGTGATATAAATAATTTATTATTAGTATATCTAATGTTAAGTGATCATTGTTAGTATAATCCTACTTTCATAAATCATGAAATGTTGAATTATTTCCAAACACAAGATTTTGTTATTTTCGGTAGAAATGTTCCTGTTTAAGACTAGTTTTGACACTTATAACATTACAAATGACTTGAGGTGAAAACTAGATAGTTGTATACATGTGAGTTAGGGTTCTAACACAACAAACGGTGCATCAAACGGATTTCCGAGCAAGAAGTTAGACCGACTTTACGAACAAGGGGTAAATTTGTCCTTTCCCTTTAAGTGAAAAATTGTCTTTTAGTAAACAAAGTTTTTTAATTTGATTGGATGGCATGGGAGGCAGCCTTGGCCGTATTAAACCTCTCCCTTTAACTTATTTCTTCAGCAAATAAGTCCCTAGGTTCAGTTTGAGGTGTTATTAGCTTGAGGAAAGAGAGGTAGAAGTTAAGGAAGAAAGGGTCACAAGGAAAATCTAGGAAAACAATTCCAAGAAAATCCTTAAGGTGTTTCCAAGGTAAAATTATTTGTTAATATTGTTTTAATCTTGTATTATACTTATTTCAAAGTATATAAATTGTGAATTATCAATAAAAATTCCATCATCCTTTGTGATAATAAGTATTGGTTCATAAGTGAGATAGGTGGTGTTTATAGGTCATATTGCTTTGTATTGAAGCCCCTTGTGTTCAAACTTGCATATCTCTTTGTGTGATTACTGGAATTACGAAATTCCAATTGGATATGAAATTAGACTCATATATTCATGTCATATCCGAGAATTAGAATTTAACTCCATGTGGTTAGGCCTTAGTGATGGTTACAAGTTGGTATATGGTTGCTGTTTGTAAATTTCATTTCGGTATGCCCTGAGTTTGGTCAAGCTTTTGAGATAGCAAATGAAGTCACAAAATTATGAAACTTTAATTATGTACTATTCAATATGTTTACTAAAAATTGGTTGAAAATCATGTAAAGTTATGCTGTAGAAAGTATTAAGAAGTTGTGAAATTAGAAGCACCTTTAAATGAATTGAACTCTTTCTCCGAAAATATTAAGAAGTTGAATATCCTTATTCCATCTCAAATCTTTTTAGAAGATAAATTTATTAAAAGTGACCCTAATTCTTGTGAAATTCAACCCTCATTTAATGAAGTTGTAGAAATTGAATTTCTTTCGCCACTATTTTTTCCAACCATTAGCAATCCATTAGAACTACCACAAGAATTAGAGGAAAGTATTGATGACTTTGATCCGAGTCTTACCCCCATTCAATTTGAAAATTTTGGGGGAGATCACGTTGATTTTCTTGTAATTGATTTGATTTTACAACTGAGAGACACCACGCGTATTCCTCTTGATTATACCTACCCCGTTAAATCCAAATCACCCATCATTCAAAAATATATTTATTCCAAAGTTTGAGATGGTTCATTTTTGCCGCCCAAGTCATGTCCCCATTGTATAAACGGAACCCTTATTTTTCAAGAGGCATGAAAAATCGTGAGAATCCAGTGTTAATCCCATAAAGTCAACATGTTTTTCGAGTGGGCCCCAAAAATTTTTATCTTCTAGTTTATGGTAAATTAGAAGATTATATTTTTCTGTACATATTATATTAAAAAATATATATATTTTTGTTTGTTTCTAATTTACTAACGTATTTTGCAGGATTATTGAACCAGATATTCGAGGATCGCCCCATATTGAACAACATCTCTCTATAACTTGAATTGAATATTATTCTTAAATAACACTAAGGACAATATAACATTTTAGTTAAGGGGGGTCATAGTGTATATGGACACATCATGTTCATTTATCAATATTAAAAAAAAATAAAAGTAAATTGAATTAGGTGATTATTGACGAAAGTTTCTCACTGAAACCAACTTTGGTCATTTAAATTTAAAACAATGAAAATTTTGAAAAAATTCAACAATATTTTCTTTCTTTTTAGGCATTTTGCCTAAATTTTTATTTTTCTTAGATTTTACTCTCTAAGTTACCTCTTTCTTTTAATAAAAAAACATTAAAGTTATCAAAGGATTAACTTGCCAAAATATCTCTATAGTTTATTTACCCTCACTATTATGCTTTATTAATTCATACGATTCGTGTATTGACACTCTATGCACATCAAGAATTATACTTGTGTGATTGTTAAAAGCAAAATGACTCTGTATGTTTAAAGATGCATAAGTATACCTACCATGTGAACACTGTGTTCTCTTCCCTATTCTGAGTGATGTATACACTTATTCATTATTCTTTTGATTTTTTTTTAATTCATTAGTAATCTCAATACTATCGTTTTGACTGTCAACTTAAGAACCGTGATATGATCTTTTTTGAAATAAAATTCAAAAATCATGTTTTAACCTAACTTTTGATCAAAGACAATTGATTTCATCATTCATTCATTTCACCAACACCTTGAAAATTGATTCAACAAGAAATGCAAAGGGAATATGAGATGAACAAAAATAAATGAAGAGAAGAAAAGAGAGAAAATATAAGAAATATATAAAAATAAAGAAGAGCAAAGAATTCCAAAGAAAAGAAAAGAAAAAGAATCTACTCTTCAAAGTTCACCCTTTCATATAAGATACAAAAATCATTTTGAGGTGTTGATTTTGATCACCCATTCATATATTTTTCATCCTGAAAATACCTTAAGTGATCATAGGGTTAATATGAATTTATCCAACATTGAAAAGATTATATTTTCACATTATTTAGAACATATTATCTGTGACACCCCGTCCAATTCAATACCGGGTGATCAATTATTTATTAAATTAAATAGGATTCCCAATTGGTTCATTCTTAGCATCACTGCTGAAAACCATTAATTACTAATCACCTATTAGTTAATTAAGTTGGTGTAAATTTTTTATCGTTTGATTTAACAGATAACAACTAGAAATTAAAATAAACCATTCACACGTTAATAGAATCTAAGCCATCACTGGATATAAATAAATAAATGTCTTGCCGTAAAAACTATTGGATACCAAATAATAAATCCAACAGATAAATAAATAAATTCCAACATAAGTTTGAACTTAATAAACTGAATAAAGTACTGCGGGGGAAACATGCCTAAAGATGAAATACCGATATAATGAAATCCTAATCTAGAATGAACAACGGAGGCGTCTAGTCCAAATCCTGCATGCATCTACTTATGTTGAAATTGCGCATCCCTGGAATAGAAAATCAAGTCTGGCATCCCTGTAGATGGACACCTAAAAGATTTTGAAAATAATCATATCAAGGGTTAGAACCCAAAACATTTGAAAAGCATTTAGTAAGTATTTACCACAGTTTAAAAATCAGTTATTAGATATACATGTTAGGTTTACGTACACTCTCTTGAGTTTCCTCACCTCTCAACTATAGTGCACACCTAACTATTTCTACTTAACCCACCTAGCTATACTACCCAATCTAACTAGACACAAGTATCTATATAAACTATCGACTCATTTAAGTCCCAGCATCGCCCATACAATACGATATTCGAATTTACATTTCTCGTATGTTAATAATATTGTAAGTAACATCTCCTACATGTTATCATTTAATTATTAAATTAAGTTTCACTACTTAATTTACTTTTTAGATATACACTATCTAACTGCCTACTGGCACACATAAGTAGAATATTCATACAAGTATATATACATATATATTTTACACACTAATATATACAACTACGACATCCCTTAGGATAACCACCGTTAATCCGGGCATACTCTACTATTAAGTCCATGTATCACACGTACTACATTAAGGACTATTAGTTCGGTATGTCCCCTCGAACCCAAAATCAAATAACATTTAATGGATGCAAACATCGTTCTAAGTCTTTGGGATATGCACATACCTAACGTACCCAAATGACCTGCCAGTCCCACTAATACATATCACATAGTGAGCTGTCCAAAGTCCTATGTTCTGGGGAACAAATTCAGACCTCACTAGCATCGTCAAGGTGGGATCGCCCACTACGCAGGAACCTCCATGATAGCAAGCAACGTAGGTATTTTAACATTTCACCAGTCATATAATTGGTATTCACACACAACCAATATATATATTCAGTAGATATACACCCAACCCAGCATCAAAGTATGTACGTAGTGTACGTCACTCGAATACTTACTATACCATTAAATTATGATTTTACTCACTATCATATTAATCTAAGTATTATCATCTACTCTAAGGGTCCTAGTTACCCCTTAAATCACTCTAGTAAACTCATTCATACCCTACTGGTTTATAAAATAATTTCATTTGAAATCCCCATAACTCACTCCCGTTCTCTCGAAGGAATTTCATTATAATTTAATCCCGATTAATCCTCGCATCAAATTCCTTAATAATACTAAGTCTCACCCCTATCATAGTCCTATTGTAAATCAACAATTCCCTCATTACATTCTAATGAGGTCCCAAAAGTCATCCCCTTAATTATACAAGATTTCTAGGTTTAATAAAGGAAAGTCGTCAAATCTGGGCAAACCTAATTGATTTTACCCAGGGCCGAATCGATTCAAAAAGTAACAGTTGTCTTCTTCGTTGTGTTTCTGCGTATTTCTCACCGTTTTTACCAATTCAAATTCCTATATAAGGCTTCTAAACTCCCAACTAACATTACTAATCATAATTCATATGTATTGGGATTATTCTTAACGTTCTAAACACATTAAATCCTCAATAAATTTAGCCAAGAATGAATCAAACCCATTATTCATAAAAACTCTAGTTTTTGTGTTCTTCCCACATATTCATTACTATGCATAATTTGATTTCGTCTACTCTCTGTGCGTGGATCAATTCTACATGCAATTCCTACCTAGATTGCGTGTTCTAATAATCTATAATTCAAGAACATCCTTTAAATCAAATTTTAACACCCTATTCTACATGGGTATTATAACCTCAAAAGAAATTTCAATAAACACACCTTAGATTAGTGGGTCTAATTTCGTGATTTGATGATGAATTGGTTTATCTTCCCTTCCAATCCACTCTCCAACGATAGTGTTGGTGCAAGAACAAGCTTGAATCCTTCAAGAATTCTCTCTTAAGTTTCAAAAATGGCTTCTCCTTCTTCTCTAACGGCCTCTATTTGTTTTCTATGTTTCCAACCCTAGCCTCTCCCAACTATATGCGTATAAAGGCTTTAGAAATTAGAAATTCGTAGGTTTCTTAACCCTAGGTTACCAAATGACTAAAATGCCCTCATACGGTGCCAATTTGATCTAAAATTGCCCCGGGACCCAAAAAGTACCCCCGGGTGTACTATTTCGACACTTTCGGAACCATCCCTGGCCTCAAAATCATAATTTGAGTCACTTTATTAAAAATAACTGTCTTGACCTTAATTTAGTCTATACCCGACCCTTGGTTGAGATATAATAAAATCTCATCGTTTAACTCACTATGACATATAATGATAGTCACGTATTAATTATTACATGCTTAGTAAATATTATTCCATTTATATTAATCATTATCTCTCCCGATTAATAACACATAACAAGTAATTCAATTAAATTACGACACACTTGTAATTTAAATTTAATTGAATTAATTAAATATTAAATACTAAAAAATACGGGGTGTTACATACTCCCCCCTTATAAAGGAATTTCGTCCCTAAAATTTGGTCATACCTGGGGTGCATAACTCTAGATACTGCTCTCGCAAGTCATCCTCTGGCTCCCATGTCGACTCATCAACACTGTGGTATCCCCACTAAATTTTGACTAATGTTACCACCTTAGACCGCAGCTTACGCTCACTACGACCCAAAATAGCCACATGTCTCTCCTCATATGAGATGTCTGGATGTAAATCGATTTCCTCGAGTGGAATGTGGAAAAAATCTCTCTCACTCCTCGGAAATTATGCCATATGGAACACGTTGTGTATCTGCTGTAGATGCTCTAGTAAACCCAGTCTATATGCTACTGTTCCCACTCTCTCAATAATAGGGAAGGGTCCCACATACCTCAGCGCTATCTTCCCCTTTTTATCGAACCTCATAAGCTCCTTCATGGGAGACACCCGTACCAACACCTGGTGGTCAATCTCTAACTCAACATGCCTCTGGTTTGCATCGGCATAACTCTTCTGCCTATCCCGAGCTATTTAAATATACCCCCAAATCATCTCGATCTTGGCAATAGTCTCCTGTATCATCTCTGGCCCCAAAAATTAGTTATCCCCCACTTTTAACCAATAAGAGGGCAACACGATCTTCCATAAAGTGCCTTAAATGGTACCATGCCGATGGTGAACTGGTAAGAGTTTTTATACGTAAACTCTACCAATGGAAGGTATCGCTCCCAACCTCCTCCAAAATTAAGTACACACATCCTCAACATGTCCTCTAACATCTGATTAACCCTCTCAGTCTGTCCGTCTATCTATGGATGATATGCGGTACACCTAAAAGCTCTGCTAGAAGTGAGATACATATATCTTATCTCTATCAGGCACAATGTTAATTTTCACCCCATGCAGCTTAATTATCTTCACAATGAACAGTTGTGCATACTGCATTATTTCAAAATCGGTGTGAATTGTCAAGAAATTGGCTACCTTGGTCAATCGATCCACCGTCATCCAGATGGAGTCGTGACCCCTCTATGACATCGACAACCCTATAATGAAATCCACTATATAGCCAATTTTTTTATAGCTAGAGATGCACACAAGCAAACAACTAGAGATATATAATCTCTAATCGATTATATATACAACTAGATATGCACACAAACAATTTATACATATAGTTGGTCCCAAATCTTTGTTCCCTCAAATTTTGTAACACTGTGGGCTAAAGGACTTGAAAAAAGTTTAATGGAAAAAGGATTACTGAAAATCTTGGGTAGTATCTATTGCAATTAGGGGAGGATTAATGGGACCCTTCCATATCCTCAAAGATTAATGGGACCCTTCCTTGGTCCGTGAATAACATAAACTTCTCCCCCAGAAGATAGTGCCTCCATATCCTCAAAGAAAACACAACTATAGCTAACTCAAGGTCATGTGTGGGGTACTTCTTATCATGGGGCTTAAGCTTGTGAGATACATAAGAGATAACCCTCTCATCCTGCTGCAATACACCCCCAAGTCCCTGTAAGGATGCATCTGTATAAACTCGGTAATCCACCCCTCTACTAAGCAATGCAAGTACATGTGCTGATGTTAATTATCCTTTAGCTCATCGAAGGCTAACTGATAGTGATCGGTCCACACAAACAGTTCCCCCTTACAAGTCAGATCCATCAATGGACTCGCAATCTTCGAGAACCCCGTAATGAAAAGACAATAATAACTGGTCAACCCCATAAAGCTATTAATCCCTATCGGTGTCATGGGTTATCCCCACTACCTCACCACCGATACCTTACTCGGATCGACAAGAAAGCCCCTATTGGACATAATGTGGCCTAAAAACTGCACCTCCCATAGCTAAAATCCACACTCCTCTATAATTTTGCACATAACTGGTGGTTCCAAGGTGTTTGTAGAACCCTATGCAGATGCTCTGCATGCTCCTCCTTAGTGCGAGAGTAAATTAGGATGTCGTCTATGAAAATGATCATGAACTGGTCCAAAAATCCATGAATACCCTGTTCATGAGATCCATGAACACTCCTGGTGCATTGGAGCGCCCAAACGACATCACCTTGAACTCGTACAACCTATACCACGATAAAAAAGTGGTCTTAGGAACGTCCTCCTCACGAATGCATAACTGGTGATATTTCAACCTCAAATCAATTTTGGAGAAGTTCGCCGCTCCTCTCAACTGGTCAAATAAGTCATCGATCCTCAGCAACGGATACTTATTATGTGTCGTGAGCTTGTTCATCTCCTTATAGTTTACACACAAGCGAAGCGAACCATCCCTCTTTTTCACGAATAACACCGATGCACCCCCCCACGATGTACTCCGCTGAATAAAACCCTGCCCTAAGCGCTGTTGAATATGCTCCCTCAATTTTCGCATCTCTGAAGGAGCCATGTGATATGGTTCTTGGGTAATCGGTCTCATACCCGATGCTAGGTCGATAATAAATTCGATCTCCCGATTGTGTGGCGACCCTAGTATCTTCTAAAATACAACCTCAAAATCTCTCACAACTGGAATAGAGTCAAACGAGATAACTGCCTCCTGTGAGGTCTCCTCTTTAATGTAGTGTAAGTGTGTGTGTGACCCTCCCTCATGAAGAGGCATCGCCTCTAAGAACATCTCCTACCTGGGAATGGAGAACACTATGGTCCTCTCGTAACAATCTACCATCGCTTTGTAACTCGTCAACCAATCCATGCCCAGAATGACATCGTAACCCTCCATGTCTAACACAAGAAGGTATGCTTCTAAGATCAGTCTCCTTATGATGATGTCTACCCCTCTACATATCGAGTGTATCAATGACCCACTACCCAACGGTGACTCTACACATATAAGGCGAGTGTTGGCTGTCTCTAAAAGACCAATTGTTCATGCAAATCTAGTGGCAATAAAAAAAATGAGATGCCTCCATATAAAAAAGAATACCACCCTCATGCTCATGAATAGGAAACACACCCTCAACTGCTGATGGCTCCTGAGGTGCAGGTGGCATGGGTACGTCGTGGACGTTATACACAATCATGTAATGCATATGTCCCTACTACTGCTGTGGGGATGGTGGTGTTGGTACTGTCGGATGTAACGAAGCCTATTACCCTTTCTAGGCGACCTGCTACTGTGCCTTAACCTGATGTGGGAAATATATACTCTTATGGACCTACTGACCACATATAAAGCACTGCCCAAGAACCTCCCTCTACCTCTAGCCCTATCGAGGTTGGCCTTGACGCTGACCGTGGTAACCCCCGCCATGTTGGCCACCTCCATTGTTCCCTTGGACCTGATGACCCTGGGGAACCAGGATGGCCTTGGCTGAAACCCTAACCCTTCGATCGGTAGCCTGCTGACCTAAATCTCTTGGTCTGATCCCCCTGTCGGGAATTCTACCCCTACTACTAAGGTGCCCTACTGGAGCCACTCCGTTCTGTCCTACCTTACTAGATCGACTCACCCGCTCTATTTCTTACCTTAAGGTTGAAGTGGTGGTATTGGTAGTGAAAAATTATGGCATTAAAAACCTCCTGATACGTCTGTAATGCAGGGTTGCCGAGTAAATATTGCCTGATCCTTCAGGCCAGTCCATCCATAAACTTGAGCTTCTTTTTCTCTTCAGGGTTCACTTCGGCTGGCACAAAGTTAGCCAAATGGGTGAAATTTTCCTCGTATTCAGCCACTGATCAATCACCCTGCATAACATCATTAAATTTCCTCCTCATCTCCATCTGAATAGCAGATGGAAAGTACTTATGGATGAACCGCTCCGAAAACTCTGTTATCGGCATCGTATCCCTCTCCTCTGAGGTGGTAATAGGCTCCCACCACTGTAGTGCATCTCCCATAAGTCTGAAAGTGTAAAGAATAAATTTTTGAGTGTCACTGCATTCAATCATACATAGGTAACACTGCATGTCCTTCTTCCACTGACATGTTACTATCACATCAGAGCTCCCCAAAAACTCCAGTGGGTGGCCTTTCTGAAAAGACTCCTTAAATTTCTACCAAGATAATGACCTCGGTTTGGCCTGAATCCCTGGTTCCACTGGTGGCTATGGCTGAGTCTGTGGAAAATGGACGGCCATGGAAGTTCTCTACAGTCGTCAAAAACCCCGGTGGTGGTTACGGTTGCTGGACCTTTGGCTCCTGATGAGCCTCTCTTACGTCATCTCTCGCTGCTGCTCTAGCCGGTCTACCTCTCTTAGGCGGCAACTAAAATTTAAAATGAGTTGTATGAGTTTTAAGTCAATACAATATTTAATAGCAAAAGCATGATATCTCAAACACGTAAAGATAAAAGCAACAGTCCTAACAATAAGGCTCCATATCAAAAGAACGCTATGCTAAAATCATAATGAGTCGTACAAATCCTATGGACACTAGAACCTAATTCTCTGATATCATTTGCGATACCCCGCCCAATTAAATACCGGGTAATAAGTCCTTTATTAAATTAAACAAGATTCCCAATGCGTTAATTCTTAGCATCACTGTCGAAAACCATTAATTACTAATAACTTATTAATTAATTAAGTCGGTGCCAAATTTTATCTTTTCATTTAACAGATAACAACAACTAAAAATTAGAATAAATCATTCACGCGTTAATAGTATCCAAGCCATCATAAGATATAAATAAAAAAATGTCTTGCTGTAAAAACTATTGGCAACCAAAACCAAATCCAAATAATAAATCCAATAGATAAATAAATAAATCCCAGCACAAGTCTGAACTGAATAGATTGAATAAAGTACTATAGGGGCAACATGCCCAAAGATGAAATACCGAGATAATGAAATGCAAATCTAGAATGAACAACTGAGGCGTCTAGTCCAAATCCTTCATGCATCCACATATGCTGCAACTGCGCATCCCTGGAATAGAAATTCAAGTCTGGCTTCACTCTGGCTCGACACCTAAAAGGTTTTGAAAATATTTATAGCAAGGGTTAAAATCCAAAACATTTAAAATACATTTAGAAAGTATTTATTATAGTTTAAAAATAAGTTATTAAATACATACGTCAGGTTCACATACACTCTCTTGAGTTTTCTCACCTCTCAACTATAGTGCACTCCTAATGTTTCCTTCTTAGCCCACGTAGCTATACTACCGAGGCTAACTAGACATAAGTATCTATCTGAGCTATCGACTCGTTTAAGTCCCCGCATCGCCTATACAATACGCTATCCAAATTTACATTTCTCGTATGTTAATAATATTATAAGTAACATTTCCCATATGTTATCATTTAATTATTTAATTAAATCTCTCTATTTAATTTACTTTTTAGATATACAATATCTAACTGCCTACTGTCACACATTAGTAGAATATTCATACAAGTATATATATTTTACACACTAATATATACAACTACGACATCCCTTAGGATAACCACCATTAATATGGGCATGCTCTGATGTCAACTCCAATAAGCACATGTATTACATTACGAACTACTGGTTCGGTATGTCTCCTTGAACCCAAAATCCAATAACACGCAATGGAGGCGAAGATAGTTCTAATCCTTTGGGCTATGCACATACCTAACGTAACCAAATGACCTGCCAGTCCCACTAATACACGTAACAAAGTGAGTTGCCCTAAGTTGTATGTTCGGAGGCACAAATCTAGACCTCTTTGCCATCATCAAGGTGGGATCGTCCACTACGCAGGATCTTCCGTGATAACAAGCAGCATATGTATGTTAACATTTAACACCAGTTATATAATAGGTATTCACACACAACCTATATATATATATATATAGGAAGAGGTTCACAAGTGAACCAAAAAGATGAACTTTTTAATGAACCTTAACAAAAAATACTTAACAATTAATTAATTTTAATTCTCATGTTGTAATTTGTCCGTCCCAACGGCAACAGACACATGCGTTGATCGATCCCCGACCCCCCCCACCCGCTCCCCACCCCCACCCCCACCCCCCATGCAATCCCTACGGCCATAAGGGTTGCTATAAGGGTTTCCATGGTGATGGTGGGGGTTGGGGTTAGGGGGTTGGGGATCAATCAACACGCGTGTTCGTTGCCGCTGACGCGGACTAATTACAACATATAAATTAAAATTAATGAGTTGTTAGGTGTTATTCTGTTAAGGTTCATTAAAAAGTTAATCTTTTAGGTTCACTTGTGAACTTCTCCCACCCCCCCTTCTCTCTCTCTCTCTATATATATATATATATATATACAACATAGAAATTAAAATTAATGAGTTGTTAGGTGTTATTTTGTTAAGGTTCATTAAAAAGTTCATCTTTTAGGTTCATTTGTGAACCTCTCCCTATATATATATATATATATATATACACACACTAGAGGAATGCCCGTGCGTGAAGGCACGTCGAAAATTTCAAAAGAAAGTAATTGCAAAGCGACGAAATTTTTTAAAGTACGTAATTGCAAAACGACAAATTTTCGTTTATTATAATACATGTAATGTTCTGTTCTTATACTTAAAACCTTCACACCAACTACACAAAACCAATTTCCACTTTATAAAGAGCATGAATAGCATATTCTCTTATACCCATCGCTAATCTAAAATAATATAAGTAGGACTAACCTAAGAATATAAGTTAAACAGGGGATTAAAAATAGTGTTACTCCCTAACTATTTTGAAAGACTTATTAATGAGGCGCCCTAACTTATCTTTAAATATAATTAACCGGTTTACTTTTATGATATAATACTCTAAGCTCGTTGCCATCTTTTGGGTTCTTACGCAGCAGTTGCAGTACCTTGGAGGAAAAAATCCATCATATTCCAACATAGATCATACCTTTTGGGATGGCGAGTCAACCATGGCACATCATTGGATTATAAAAGCCTACAGAGTCAAGAAGCATCAATCTTTCTTTGCCTATTCGATTATAATATTGCACCAATTTGCCAAATATCAAAATGAATATCTTTTACACTTAAAGGAGCTTTTTCAGAACACCTTTTTAGTATAACATTTTAGGGTGCTCTATTTCGACATATCTATAATAAATTATAAAATCAAAAATCTCATAATAAAAGTAAAAGGATCAGACACCCAACATAAAACATAAAGTTATTCTTATAAAAACTAAATTTAAAGTGTAAAAAAAAATGTTCATGGATATTGAAATACTAGATAGCATTTTTAAAAATTGACTTAATTTTTAAGTGCATTTTTATTATTAAAAAAAACTAAAGAGACATACCAAGAAATATTTGATTAATTATCTCATGTGAAAAAATAGTATTTAAAACTCCTTAAAGCAAATTTGACTAAGGATTCAATATATTATTGGTATAAAGAGACATAACCTTTAGTTTTTCTTCTTATAAGCAATAAGAACCTGTTAAATTAATGATGTTTTTGACTAATACTCCATTCAAAATGGCAAAATGTCAAAATGCAGAATAATAATATATGTTTAGAGTCTACTAAAAAGTATAACCATTGAATAAAACCCCATTCTAGTGCAAAGATAACACTACTTGTTGCACCCATCTTCCAGTCCATATAATAGGCAGCTACTTCACCATGGTGAAAATGAAATTCTCTTCTTAGTTAAGCTATAATGAAAATAAAACAATTTCACTCATCTTCAATAGAGAGTATAGACTAAATCCTTACTTCTTTAAACCATCTTGAATAAAAAAAATGGGGAAGTTACTGTCACTTATTTGGATATTTACCGTCAACATCTTACCACTTTAGTTTGCTTATTCTAGTCCATATAATAGATAGCTACTTCACAATGGTGAAAATTAGTTCTTCATAAATGGTGATAAAATATATTTACAATGAACAACAGTTAAAACATATTATGCATTATGAATGGAAAACAATCAACATTCAAGAACTTTTAATAATAAGACCTATGCTCCATGTAAAAAAACATTCAGTTTTTCAAAATTCCAACCAAATATGGGATTCATATTACTCATGTTCTCGCAATATTTCTCTTGCCGGATTTTTTTCATCGTGTATATTATTTCATACTAACTGACTTAACATTAATATTATAGAGCAATTCCAATCATCACATCAAAACTGATGTTATAAAGTCATAAACCTAAGCTTCATTTTAAATACCATAACACATCAATGTTGGCAACTAGAATAAGACATCACTATTTTAAATCCCATAACACATCTCTCGATCCTACGACAACCATAGAAGCCAATACCAATTTCCAAGTTCCTAAAAAAAAAATTGGATAATTAGAACTTAGCACTGATCTTCTCCGAATTTTCTGTTAGAACTTATCCCAAATTAGTTTGGAGCAGAGGGAAAACATGTGAGTTATTTTTGCGTCTTTATGGGAATTTAATCACACACAAACTACAGCGAATGGAATTTAATCTGAGAAAGAATGTAAACCTGCAGTGTAATAACAAGACCACATGCGATCAAGTCAATAGCCCATTTGAGTAAACGAATCCATTACGTATAATAGAGGTATACTAAAATGTTCCTAATAATATAAGAAAGTTGTGAAATTTCATGAGTTACATTCAGTCAATGCCTACAGGACCACATGTCAAGTTTTATGTTTTGTTCTACTGCATTTTTGTATACTTATACTTCTAAAGTGACATATAAAAGTTAAAAATAGAAGCATGTATAGGTTGAGGTCAATTGCTGACTAATTTATTTTTTTCGATACATGAAACACATCAAAATTGAAAAAAAAATATTCAACGGAGTAGTTGTAGAACAACATTGTTCACCTCGGATTGATTGATTTTGGCATGCTTTAGCTTATAAACTTCATCGAAGATGGTCGTTATGCTTCTCAATATCATCCACCAGTTTTTCTTTTCCCTAAAAGCAATGGACATAGATAAAATGGATAAAAAACATAAAATAAAAAAGGCTCACTCCATTATCAAGACATTCATGAGCACATCATAAACACAACCTTTTAGATACTATATAAACATATGATGTGATTGTAGGCCCTGTTGAAGGCACCTTTAAACACAAAGGAAATGTATATTAAGACCAAGCTATGAAAAAAATAGCAGCCCAAATAAAGTAACACAACAAATTCTCCTCGAACACAAACAAGTTCAAAAACATACGTAATGAAACCAATCTTTAATAAAGAAAAGGATAATATAAAAATCAAGAAAAGAAGTTTGGAAAACAAAAGATCGTCATCTGGGACTTTACTCAAAGGCGGGATGAGATTTTCTCACACAAAAATGGTTTACTCAACATATGGAGAGTATTTTTTGGGAAATAAAACATGTTCTCACTGAATATGTTAATGGAAAGTAAAGTGTGACAAAAATTTCCGTCCTTCACAGCATTAACCCATCATTGGACCTCATTGGATTATCAAAAGCTAAAAACACATAGCCGAACTCACAATATCTCCCCAGGAAACATCAATACAATCCCCCCGGGAAGAATTTAATTCAAAATTAAAGGACTACTCAACACTCATCACTTAAGAAACAAAACTCGAAGGCTTATATTAACAAAACATATGGGTTGCCGAATTGTGTCCAGAATCGCAGAATTGTCTGAATGTTCCTGTTCCCCCTTGCTTTATTAGAACGAACCCACCGTGTTCTTTACTAGCTGCATCAGAGATTGGGGAGCTCCTGTAGACTGGAACATGGCTTGAAATCCTCTGTCCAACCACAGCTTTGCCATTCAATTGAGGAACGACACTGGAAATGACAAAATTATCCTAAATGGATAAACAAATAATTGTAAAAAGTATAAACTAATAGTAATGAGGCCAATGAAAGAAAAAAAGTATAAACTAACAGTAATGAGGCCAATGGTTATAACAGGTTATCAGTACGTAATGAGACTAATCTATATCGATTCAACCGAAGAAAGTTACATGTATACCTTGAGCCATAGTTCGGTATTCAGCTTCAACTGAGGATTTAAAGACACTGAGATTTGATAGAGCAATAGAGAATAGACAGAGATTAGCTTACAGAAATAGCATAACTAATGAGCACAAATGAGCATAGCTGAAATAGCATCAAGGAGAAAAGAAAATAATCAATAATATGGCATCAATAATCGTATAGGTCTTGAAAGCATGAGCCATCACTTGCCTTCAACTGTAAGACCGCTTTGAATATCATAATTATCTGAGAGTTTTTACTTTTGTTGTCATAAAATTGACGGCATCCGCCGATTTGTTCCTCGGGATAGTAATACCAACGGACGTGGACATGGACTCTGACATTTGCGCCTTTGCTATCGGAATCAATTTTCTCAACTGTAGCAACGTACGAGGATTTAGAATAATCGGAGGCAATGGATCAAGTTAATATATTTTTATGGGGGAAATGGATAGAGGGGAGAAGGGAAGGAACTTACCATTGGACAAAGATGAAGTGATGGTGGCAGGTTCTCCTCATCCCTCTGTCTCTTATCGTTATCACTGAAGAAAGCAAATAAAAACACATTATAAAATTTCAGTTTGAAGAAAACAAACTAGAAAACCCCCATTTATAAACCAAATTAATGAAAAAAATACAGAGTAAATGCCCATTCTAATACCCAGTGACTCAGGTTTAGAGTTTCACAGTCTCAATGATAGTATTATACAAATAAAAAAATTAAGAAGTATACATGGTTTTGAACGATTCTGGGTCATTCTAGAGATCTGATTCAGAACAACAAAAATGTTTAAGGAACCGTGGATCGAAAAACCCAAACCCTTTGGAGAGAGACTCAAAATGTGGGAGTGTCTCAGCAAAAGCCCCAAACAAATAATACCCAAACCCCACCAAACAAATTTAGCTCGTGGCTGATGCTATAACCCAAAACCCCGAGACAAAATTCTTTAAAAAAATATAAGCTAGATACAACAAGATAAAAAGGAGCCCATAGGAATATAGTAAGGGATGAAAGTCCTTCTTCTTGGTCATAAATTTGTTTGGTCACAACTTGCTAGTCAAAAAATTCATAAAATTTATAACCTCAACACGAAATATGTTAACTCAACATAAAATTTTATAAAAATTATAACCTTTAGGATAAAAGCAAGGATGGAAAGAGAGGAAATATAAGATGGCAGGTGAGTTGGGGGATGAATTCGCAGGAAAACAGGAGTGAGAGAATGAATAAAGTTAAGTAAGAGAGAGAAAATGACCATTATGGGTATGCGGGTGTTTGAAATTAGGTGTGTGGAAAACATTTTTGCGTGTGTTTGAAATAAAGTAGATAGTGTGGGTATGGTCTGAGATTGGGTGATCGTGAGGTGATTGAGGGGAGGGGATGGGGTTTTACAAAAATTCCCATTAATTTGAAACAAAGTGAAGGTGAGAATGGGAAAAGAGGGGGAAATATTCACCATTATACCCAAACAAAACGTGAGCCATTGGATTCAATTTTTCCCCATTCAATCCTAGCCTCTGATTAAGTTGTCAACTTATGGAATAGTACTTATTATATAGATATATATATACACCCAACCCAACATCAAAGTACGTACATAATATATGTCACTCGAATACTTACCATACCATCAATTTACAATTTTACTCACTATCGTATTGATCCGGGTATTATCGTCTACTCGAAGGGTCCTAGTTACCCATTAAATCACTCTAGTAAACTCATTCATAACCTAATGGTCTATATAATAATTTCATTTGAAATCCTCGTAACTCACTCTCGTTCTCTCAGAGGAATTTCATTATGATTTAATCTCGATTAATCGTCACCTCAAATCCCTTAACAAGACTAAGTCTCATCCCGATCATAGTCCTACTGTAATTCAACAATCCCCTCATTATACTATAAAGAGGTCCCAAAAGTCATACTCTTAATTATACAAGACTTCTAGGTTTAAAAAGTGAAAATTGTCAAATCTGGGCAAACCTAATTGATTCGCCCTAGGGCTAAATTGATTCGAAAAATAACACTTGTCTTCTTCGTTGTGTTTCTGCATTTTTCTCACCATTTTTACCAATTCAAATTCTCATTTAAGGCTTCTAAACTCCTAACTAACATTACTAATCATCATTCATATGTATTGGGATGATTCTTAATGTTCTAAACATATAAAATCCTCACTAAATTCAGTCAAGAATGAATCAAACCCATTAATAATAAAAAATCCTAGTTTTTGTGTTCTTCCCACATATTCATCCACAAATACAGACCTTCTTCATATTCATTACCATACATAATTTGATTTCATCTACTTTCCATGTATGGATCAATTCTACATGCAATTCTTACCCAGATTATGTGTTCTAATTATCTATAACTCAAGAACATCCTTTAAATCACATTTTAACACCCCATTCTACATGGGTATTATAACTTCAAAAGAAATTGCAATAAACACTAGTCTTAGATTAGTGGGTTTGATTTCATGACTTAATGATGAATTGGTTTGTCTTCCCTTCCAATCCACTCTCCAACGATGATGGTGGTGCAATAGCAAGCTTGAATCCTTCAAGAATTCTCTCTTACGCTTCAAAAATGACTTTTCCTTATTCTCCAATGGTCTCTCTTTGTTTTCTATGTTTCTAACCCCAGCCTCTCCCAACTATATGCTGATAAAGGCTTTAGAAATTCGTATGTCTCTTAACCCTAGGTAATCAAATGACTAAAATGTCCTCATACGGTGCCTGTTTAGTCTAAAATGGCCCCGGGGCCTAAATAGTACCCCCCGGGAATACTATTACAACTATATCGACACTTTCGGAACCATCCGTGACCTCAAAATCATCATTCGAGTCACTTTATTAAAAATCCCTATCTTGTCCTTAATTTATTTTATACTTGACCCTCGATTGATATATACTAAAATCCCGTCATTTAACTCATTATGGCGTATAATAATACTTACGTATTGTTTACTACACACTAAGTAAATATTATTCCATTTATATTAATCATTATCTCTCCCTATTAATAACAAATAACAATTAATTAAATTAAATTATGACACACTTATAATTTAAATTTAGCCGAATCAATTAAATATTAAATACTTAGAAATATAGGGTGTTACATTATCCTATCATGAGATTAAATTTTCTCATTTTATATATAAACGTATTTCATCACTGATGTTTGCTAGGCTTTACTTACTATTACATTTCATATTTATGCCTACATGTTCACACCAATTCAGAATATTTTCCATTTTTTAGTGTAATTCCCTTGAGAATTGAACTAACGCGTTTCATTATAAATATTGGGTCAATAAATGCTTAAAATAATATTGCTTATAAATTTTTTGACGCACAACACGCACTTAGTCAATATATATATATATATATATATATATATATTACGAATTAGTTTAACTTAATGGTTATAGTAGAAAAACTAAATCTTCTAGTCATTGCTATTTGCATGTTAGAACTCAAGATTATGTATAATATTTTTGATTAACAAAATGAGTAGTAATTTTGAGAAAAATTTTATGTTTGCCAGTATCATCACTGTAAACTCTCACAAGATAAAACTCGTCAACTAGGGCAACCTAGGGGTTTAACGACTTATTACATAAGCTAAACACAACCGTATATCCTGCGAAAGTGGATCTCTATCCTTTTTTTTATAATTTTTTGCATAAAATGATAAAATTTGACACATATAAATCTTTTACGATGTCACTAGGGACTAGTAACATGTTAGTTAGGAGGTGTGATTCGTGTCAAACATTGCATTTTATTTCCCTTTTTAGTATACAATAATGCAATTCCATACTCGTTAAACTCATGTTTTACATTTATTTACTGTATAACCTTAATTATTTATCGTTAATCATTTGTGAAAGGTTTATTTGAGTACTTACAAGATTTATAATGGTAAGAATGCAGTCTAGATGCAATTTGGGCCAGAAACAGTCACATATGCACCTTTAGGAGGGAATGTTAAGTTAAGATGACTAATTTTGAAGTTGGACAAATCATGAAATTTTTAGGCCTCAAATCAAGGAATGTTTGGGTTCAAATGGTATGTCACTCTTAGCTGAAATGAAGAAATTATGACTGTGCTGCAACACCCCATGTTTTTAAAACATATAATCTTTTGAGAATTTAAAATTTTGGGTAAAAATAAATTTTTAAAAATTTACTATTTCCATATTTAAAAATGATGGTTTTTTATTTATATAAAATGAAATTTTAATCGGAATTAAAATCGGGTTTTAATTCGAGAAATTCTAGCTTTTGTACTTAAAAGTAGAGATTTTTGATTTTGCCAGAAAACAAAACCGGTTCTGTTTTTGAGGGAAATCGGCCGGGTTATTTGTTTTACAAAAATAAAACACTTTCTTTTAGAAGTTGTGTAGGACTCAAATTCTTTTTGGTACATAAACACAAGGTGACGAGTTTAGAGTTTTTAAAACACATTTTGGCATTCTCTAACAGAAAGAACCTCCCATAATTCTCATCCTCTCTCTTTTCTTCCAAACCTAAACCCTTTGAACTATATTTTCAACTCAATATTTGAATGACTAAATCAAGATTATCCAGGTCCGTCCAAGAATATGTTTTCATAATTTTCTCGAGAGGAACACAACCATCAATCAAAGTCTTCAAATGATTTTCACAAGCATGAATATTTCTATTGTTCCCCTTTGGTATTATGTGTTTTAAATGTTGCCTAAACACTAACAATTATTTTTTCCTGAGATAAATCAGAAAGACTAATTAGGGGAAGTGAAATTAAATTTGGGAGTATTATAAATTGATTTCAACATCTATAACCATGTTAATTATGTGCATCTTTTAGAGTATAGATTTATTGTTGTATTGCTCCAAAAATATGTATGTGAATGGATATTCAATAAATTGATGAGAAAATAAATTGTTTGATTGATATTCTAATTAAATGGACATAATTTGGATAAATAGTGATCTTATGATTAATTTAAAGAATTATTGCCATAAGTTAAAAATATGCTATATATGATACGTTAATTGAATTAAAAATTGACATCGTTGGGTAGTTAGTGCTCTCACCTTATTTTTAGGTTTCTTGCTAGGTATGGTACTAGTTGGTAGGCCATAGACATTGGTAACACTTTCTAAGTGTGGGACTAGATAGTGCGGTTTTTTACGGATGGACGATTCCGGGGTGGGGCTGATTTTACGTTGTTTTCGTTAGATCTTTAGCTTAAGTGCAAGGCTAGGAAGTGACTTTTGGTAGGTATTCTTTCTAAATGATAAGTTCATATAAATGTGCATTTAAAGACCTCTAGGTAAAAGACTAGGGGTGGTTTGAGGATTTGTGATCGATTAAAGGGTGGAGCTAATAGAAAATAATGAGAACTTGAGATAATTGATAATTAATGCCTAAGACATACAACGGGTAATAGAATTAATTTGCGTCGCGAGAATGTGCAGGGCTGACAAAATACGGGTCTACTAGCTATAGCGACATGGGTGTGCGTTGGCATCACAAGTATGTGCAGGGCTGACAAAATACGGGCCGACCGACTATAGTGACGTGCCGTGCGTGGAACCTCATGAGTATGTGCAAAGCTGACAGATATCAGGTATTCTGGATATAGTGAGGGGAATGGGTGTGATGTGTTAGAACTTAAGCGCGACAAGAGTATGTGCAGGATCGATAAAGGGTTGACTGGCCATAGTGGTGTCGCACGAATATAAATAATTGGATAATTAAATTAAGTAAGAATATGAGCTAAGGTTTAAATCAAATGATCAAAATGAAATAATTTGGACTTGAACATTGGGGTGGCTTAGTATGTGGGTAGATAGTAGTAGTTTATTTTTACTCACATATTAATATATCTTGTTTAAATTAAAACACTCTATTGTTATGTTTATCATGTATAATGCTATTGTTTGGGTTTACGAACCCTAATTGGAGGAGTAACTAGTATTCATGGGGTGGTCTCTAACCCATTTCGTTAACTAACATTTTAGGTATTACTTTAGAGTAGTTGCATAGGAGTGATTGGAGATATTTTTGGAGATGCAACTGGAGATTTATTTTAATGGCTTTAGTAGTTTAGATTTACTTTCCATCTCGTCGCTTTTATTATAAGACTTTTATTTATGGATTTGGTGGGCCAATCGGTTCCACAGTTGTTTATTATTTCTGTTAGACATTTACAATTGGATCATTTCATTTGGGTTTTATATTTATTTAGAGTTGGATTTATTTTTGAGATAGAATTGTGATGGGTTTTAAATTGCATTAATTGTTATATTTGTTGGATAAATTTAATTATTATCTTGTAAAAAAATTTAAATCTCTCATATTTTGGTCACATGCTGAGAATGATAACTTATTTAGTGACACCCGATGTAGTTTGGCGGTAGCTAGCCACCTCGTTTGCCTTTGATCACCATTATTGATTCATACTCCTTAAGGTATTGGGTCTAGCATAAGTGTTATGTATGGTTCTTGGAGATAGGGAGTATTGTTTTAAGGACTTTATAGGCATTGAGGTTAGAAATAGTTGTAACAACTCATAAATTTGGGACTGAGAAATTTAAAATTTTGGGAGAAATAAAATTTATTTAAATTGGAGAATTTTAAAATTTGGAAATTGAAGTCCAAAATTTGAGGACGTTATAAAATATTCCGAATGATAATTCTAAATGCGCCATTTATTCCGGATGGGTCGAGATAGTCAAAATGACTGTCATTGAGTTTTATTTTGGCTCCAGAGTATTTTTAAGTTAGTTTGACTCAAATTGGAGTAAACGAGTCATTTAAAGTGTGTATTAACATTTAAAACTGGGACTTATGTTTTAAGGGATTTAAGGGCTTACGATTTCAACCCTTCTCATTTGAAGGAAAGAGAGAAAAAGAAAAGAAGAAAGAAAGAAGAAGAAAGGAAGAGAGAGAAGGGAAATCTTGGAGATTCCTGCCCAAACGCGATCTCGGGGATGATCCTACCTCTATAATCTTGAGGCAAGTGTTTAATCTTGCTAAATATTTCATTTGTGTATTCCATTTCATAATTTGTGGGTAAAAGAATTGGATTTTTTGTATTAATAGAAAAACCTAGATTTTGAAGATTAAATCTTGATATTGATGTTTATATATGGGTTTGATGGTGTAGAAATGGTTGGGGTCAACTTTGGGTTGATTTATTGGCTTAGAATCATGTTATGATGAAGGTTTAGGGGTTAAAAGTGAAATTTTAGGGTTTAGAATTCATGGGGTTTTGTGAAGAAGAAGAGACCTTTAAGGTTCTGCAGACCCGAATCGAATTGCCCCTTAAGCAAATCAATTCGGCTTAGGCAAAAGTGGTAGGTCTGCATGATCGAATCGATTCGGACCCAAGGTGAATCGATTCTTCATGAGACAGAGTCCCAGGTCCTTTGGACATAATCGATTTCCAGTTGGAGCGAATCGATTTGCCCTTGAGACTGAATCGATTCGGGGTAGGACGAATCGATTTGCAAACAGGTCTGTTTTGTGAATTTCTCTAGAATGATTTCTAACCCTTTTTGGTTGGGTTTATTGATTTGGGGCATGATTATATGATGTAAGAAAGATGTTTTGGAGATTTATTAGAAGTTTCTCGCATGATGGGACTGCGGTTACGTATCGAGTCATTTTGGGGGACTAATATACATATGTATTGGAAAATATTGTATTGGTGTAGTGTGGAAATTTCTTTACGAACGGTAGTTCTATTTATAGGTCATAAGTGAGCTTACATACGACGTAAGGATTAGGACTCTTTGAGAGAGAGTGGTGAGGGCATGGCTCGAAATCGTAGGCCGAGGTTTGTGTCGAATCCTTATAGTAACAGGATTCTATTGAGATTAAGATTGGGGACCGACGAGAGAGAGAGTGGCGGCGTATCCTTAGTGATGATGAATTTAGGGAATATATCGTAAATGTTAAGGGTTCATAGGGATAATTGAACCTTCGTTGGAAATAGGGAGCGATTGGATAGTACTACCAACTAGAATAGGTTGTGTTGAAATTCTAGTCGGGATAGTTACCATATATAATTGTGTGGGAGAAACAATGGGAATTCCAACATGTGATGGAAATGTTGGAATGAATTTTATATTGAACTCGAGGTTTGTAGACTATTAGTTATGCGCATACCAATAGTCGAAATTAGTACTGGAGATAATGATGTATTTTCGGGTATAGATGTGATGTGTAGTGATTGTTACCTACACTAAACTTTGGGTGATAACATTAATATTGGAGATATATCTATGTTGGAAAATTATTTATATCATAAGGTAAATGGATGAATATGCTTCAAGTGAGGGATCGTATTCACATATCGAAGTAAATTAAAAGTGTTTGGGACGACGGCTAGTATATTGAGGATTATGTATACTTATACCCGAGTTTATAAATCTTATACATACGGACAAGAGATAGTGTGTATATTTATGTGGATATGTGGATATATATATATATATATATATATATATATAATTGTATTGATATGGATATATGTGTATACTCATATTGTGAATCTCTAAACCGTACGTGATGGTTTAATTATATGAATGGGATAGTATGGATGTATATATAGTGTATGTGAATGATATATATACTTGTATTGTGAAGCATACCCCGCACATTCTATCATTGGGAAGTTGCGCAATGAGGGTGAGCACCCTAGCTCGAGGAGCAGAGTGTGGATATTCCCCAGGTCATAGCGTCCATTGTGTTATTATGTGATTTACATTTTTTTTGGGATGAGACGTGGTGGGTATGCTTTGTCTCATTACCGGTTAGGAACTATGACCGCTTCCCGGATGTCGTGTGTGTGTTGGCCACGATGTCGGTGATATTGAGTCCGACCGTGGTCCCCAGGATGGTATATGAGTGATGCCCTGGAAGATGATAGCATGGTGCAATATATTGGCAGTATATAGACGGTTGTATTATGTGTAAGGCCATTGTACATTATATGTGCTATGTACACGTGGCTATGAGAATGAATGGTTGTATATATATATGTTTGGAGTATATATATATATATATATATATATATATATATATCCTATAGGTGAGAGGATATGAAAGTTCTATGCTGTACATCTTGGGAAATTATGGTGTACTTGATTGTTGGGGGTTGATGTGTCGCACTTAAGGAAAAAATCGGTTATATCAACCCAAGGATTGAGTGGAGATTTTGGGGTTACTCTAAGTTAGTAATCCAAATAGTAGTAGTATGATTGTGTAGATGACATGATGGATCCCTATGATCGACATTGTAAAGGAGTAGTGTATTGGGGGGGTTCCTTATTTGGATTTCTCTTTGCGAGACGCCCCACGCACGAAACGCAGTGCAATGTTGAGAGTAGAGATAAGTTATGTCCTTTGTACTTATATATAGTTATAGTAGTAGAATTGTGTGTATGACATAATGGATCTCTAGGATCGACATAATCAAGGAGTAGTGTATTGGGGGGGTTCCCTGTTTGGATTTCACTTTGCGAGACGCCCCACGCACGAAACACAGTGCAATGTTGAAAGTAGAGAGAAGTTTTGTCGTTATTATATTGTGCATGTTATTTAGAGAATAAAATCTTAAGTTGAAGCTTAAATGTTAATATGTGAAGTAATAAAATTGGATAACTGATTAAGTTAAGTTGGAATCAATAAAGCCTAGTATGGCATATATGTGTGAATAAAATTTAGTGTAATTGGAATGGGAAGGATTCTTGGGTTATGTTAGGACGACAGGTCTTGTGGGTATAGGTCGTGCCTATGGTAAGTTAAGTTGTCCTTATGGGCGGGGTAACTTAATTAAGATTCCAGGACTCGAATAGGTGTGTGTTATAAGATGAGAGGTGAGTTGGGGTTTCACGAGAGTGCGACTCCACTTTAATTATGAAATAGTGCATTTATATTTATTATGCAAGGTTAACACACCTGCTAAATATTTTTACACCTCGGGCTCTGACCCGTTTATATTTATCTCCTGCATATATGTATATATATATATATGTGTGTGTATGTGTGTGTGTGTGTGTGTGTGTGTGTGTGTCCTACCGCATGGATACCGAATGCCCTTCGATCTAAAGTCTCAGAGCCATAACAGATGCGGACTGTTGTGGGACTTAGATTGTAGTCACTTCCTATCTCCTTGTTAATCTAGATAGGATTCATTTTGTATATCGGGTTTACACCCAAGGTTTATTTATAGCTGTTTATATTTCTTCTTTATGATTATTGTATTTTCTGTGACCCGACAGCTTATTCGGGTATATTTCCTTCTGTTTACTCATTTCATTTTAGTGTTAGCACTTCCTTTTTTTCGTGGTATTTGTGTATTCTATCTCTCATAGTAGCTGATAGTGTTGGTTTGTTGTCTGTTGCATATTTTATTTAATTTTGGCATCTCGCTTATATGATTTCGGGTAGTTAGCCTTATCTATTATAGTATTGTCAGTTGATATTGAGACTGAGCCATCTGAGATACCTGATTTAATATAGTATAGGGCTGGCCACCCCTTATTATTTTAAGCGGGTTGTCATAGATGGTATCAGAGCATCAGGTTCTAGTGTCATTAGGATCTGTGCGGGTTTTCTGCGTTTTGTCATTCTTGATATAGGGCCCTACTAGTCGGATTGTTATATTCACTACCTTTATTTTCTTCCGTGAGATGCACTTGCTCGAATGACGTTCTGACACATTTTCTTTCGTCCCAGACGTCGATTTGACTAGATAAGAGATGTTATACCGATAATAGATTTTGGGTACACTTTGATTTGAGGTATTTCTTTCCGCGATTTAGGCAGAGATAAGAAGGGGAATTTAGTGATCGATAAGGTAAGTACTGATGAGGAGAGAATAGGGAGCCCTTGGGAGGTTAGATTGAGAAATTCTTCAACATTTGTTAGGAAACCTGGTATTGGTGACTTTTACCGATGTGAGGTGTGTGGAGTGGTCCCCATATCGGGAGTATTGCCTTCTGGGAAGAGGGAGTGAGCAAGTGTAGCCTTTGTGTGAAATCTTTTGGGGATATTAAATCGTCTTGTGATGAGCTAGTAGAGAGTTACTCTATTTATTTTTGGGAGTGTGAATTGTTAAGGTTATTGGTTTATGGATAGGCTAGGGCAGGTAATTCTAGCGTTCCAATGAGGGAAGAACTTATCTTGGGGAAAGGTGTTGATGTAATATAAAGGAATTGTATAACTGAGAGGTTCAGGGTTTAGTAGATTCATTATTGAGCAGAGAATTTAGCTCAGGGTTTTGCTAGTTTTGAGAACTAGGTAATGGTTAGAGTATTGTATTTGTTGAGGCCTTGTGTCCTAAACATAAGGTGTTTGTTTAGCGTGTCGAAAGACATGGAATTATCATATATTATGTGTTGCATAGGCCTTCGGGAAATATCTAAAATGTGAAAATCTTTTATAAAAACTTAACACAGGTTCAACTGATCTCAATCCCCGACATAGCTACCCAGTAATGTATTGGGAGGGCTCCTTGTTTGGATTTCTCTTACGAGACCTCCCCCGCATGAAGGTAGCTAGTGTCAGGATTTGAGAAGAGTTTAACCATTGGGAATTTTAAACTTTCATATATATTTAATATGCTATTATGGATATTTGTAGACAGTACTTTACGATTTGAGGCTAGTGGAGCCCAGTTATTATGGTATGAGTTGAGCTCGGGTACGGGGTGTATGGGCGCCCAGGGTAGTTAATTTGATTTTTAAAATCTATATGGTTCGATGTGAGAACTGGAAAGGATCGGTATAGTGATCTAGATGGTAGATGTAAGGACTAGATGAGATTGAAGTCCTAGGCATAACCTAAATTTAGCGGACGAAATTTTTGTAGGGGGAAGTATGTAACAACCCGTAACTTTGGGACTGATAAATTTTAAATTTTGGGATAAATAAATTTTTTTTAAATTGGAGAATTTTAAATTTGGAAATTAAAGTCCAAAAATTGAGGACGTTATAAAGTATTCCGAATGATAATTCTGAATGCGCCATTGATTCCGGATGGGTCGAGATAGTCGAAATGACTGTCATTGGGTTTTATTTCGGCTCCGAAATATTTTTAAGTTAGTGACTCAAATTGGAGTAAACGAGTCATTTAAAGTGTGTATTAACATTTAAAATTGGGACTTATGTTTTAAGGGATTTAAGGGCTTACGATTTCAGCCCTTCTCATTTGATAGAAAGAGAGAAAAATAAAGAAAGGAAGAAAGAAAGAAGAAGAAAGGAAGAGAGACAAGGGAAATCTTGGAGATTCCGGCCCAAACGCGATCTCGGGGAAGATCCTATCCCTACAATCTCGAGGCAAGTGTTTAATCTTACTAAATATTTCATTTGTGTATTCCATTTCATAATTTGTGGGTAAAAGAATTGGATTTTGGGTATTAATAGAAAAACTTAGATTTTGAAGATTAAATCTTGATATTGATATTTATATATGGGTTTGATGGCATAGAAATAGTTGGGGTCAACTTTGTGTTGATTTATTGGCTTAGAATCATGTTATGATGAAGGTTTAGGGGTTAGAAGTGAAATTTTAGGGTTTAGAATTCGTGGATTTTTGTGAAGAAGAAGTGACCTTTAAGGTTATGTAGACCCGAATCGATTTGCCCCTTAAGCGAATCGATTCGGCTTAGGCAAAAGTGGTAGGTCTGCATGACCGAATCGATTCAGACCCAAGGTGAATTGATTTGTCTTGAGACAGAGTCCCAGGTCCTTTGGACCGAATCAATTCGCAGTTGGAGCGAATCGATTCGCCCTTGAGACCGAATCGATTCGAAAACAGGGTTGTTTTGTGAATTTTCTCTAGAATGATTTCTAACCCTTTTTGGTTGGGTTTGATTTGGGGAATGATTATATGATGTAAGAAAGATGTTTTGGAGATTTATTAGAAGTTTCTCGCATGATGGGACCGCGGTTACGTATCGAGTCATTTTGGGGGACTTATATACATATATATTGGAGATTATTGTATTGGTGTAGTGTGGGAATCTCTTTACGAACGGTAGTTCTATTTAGAGGTCATAAGTGGTCTTACATACGGCGTAAGGTTTAGGACTCTTTGAGAGAGAGTGGTGAGGGCATGGCTTGAAATCGTAGGCCGAGGTTTGTGCCGAATCCTTATAGTAATAGGATTCTATTGAGATTAAGATTGGGGACCAACGAGAGAGAGAGTGGTCACGTATCCTCATAGATGATGAATTTAGGGAATATATCGTAAATGTTAAGGGTTCATAGGGATAATTGAACCTTAATCGGAAATCGGGAGTGATTGGATAGTACTACCAACTAGAATAGGTTGTGTTGAAATTCTAGTCGGGATAGTTACCATATATAATTGTGTGGGAGAAACAATGGGAATTCCAACATGTGATGGAAATCTTGGAATGAATTTTAGATTGAACTCGAAGTTTGTAGACTATTAGTTATGTGCATACCAATATTCGAAATTAGTACTGGAGATATTGATGTATTTTCGGGTATAAATGTGATTTGCAGTGATTGTTACCTACACAAAACTTTGGGTGATAACCTTAATGTTGGAGATATATCTATGTTGCAATATTATTTATATCATAAGGGAAATGGATGAATATGCTTCAAGTGAGGGATCGTATTCACATATCGAATTAAATTAAAAGTGTTTGGTATGACGGCTAGTATATTGAGGATTATGTATACTTATACCCGAGTTTATAAATCTTATACATACGGACGAGAGATAGTGTGTATATTTATGTGGATACGTGGATATATATATATAATTATATAGATATGGATATATGTGTACTCATGTTGTGAATATCTAAACCGTATGTTATGGTTTAATTATATGAATGGGATCATATGGATGTATATATATTGTGTATGTGAATGATATATATACTTGTATTGTGAAGCATACCCCGCACATGCTATCATTAGGAAGTTGCGCAACGAGGGTGAGCACCCAGGCTCGTTTCATCTCATTTCCGATTAGGAACTATGACCGCTTATCGGATGTCTTGTGTGTGTGTTGGCCACGATGTCAGTGATATTGAGTCCGACCGTGGTTCCCAGGATGGTATATGAGTGATTCCCTGAAAGATGATAGCATGGTGCAGTATATTGACAGTATATAACTGGTTGTATTATGTGTATGGTCATTGTACATTATATGTGTTATGTACACGTGGCTATGAGAATGGATGGTTGTATATATATATGTTCAGAGTAAATATATATATATATATATATATTTATATATCCTATAGGTGAAAGGATATGAAAGTTCTATGGTGTACATCTTGGGAGATTATGGTGTACTTGATTGTTGGGGTTGATGTATCGCACTTAAGGAAAAATTCGTTTATATCAACCCAAGGAGTGAGTGGAGATTTTGGGGTTACTCTTAGTTAGTAATCCAAATAGTAGTAGTATAATTGTGTAGATGACATGATGGATCCCTACGATCGACATTGTCAAGGAGTAGTGTACAGGGGGGTTCCTTGTTTGGATTTCACTTTGCGAGACGCCTCACGCACGAAACGCAGTGCAATGTTGAGAGTAGTGGTAAGTTCTGTCCTTTGTACTTGTATAGAGTTATAGTGGTAGAATTGTGTGTATGACATAATGGATCTCTAGGATCGACATTGTCAAGGAGTAGTGTATCGGGGGGTTCCTTGTTTAGATTTCGCTTTGCGAGATACCCCACGCACGAAACACAGTGCAATGTTGAAAGTAGAGAGAAGTTTTATCCTTATTAAATTGTGCATATTGTTATTTAGAGAATAAACTCTTAAGTTGAAGCTTAAATGTTAATATGTGAAGTAATAAAGTTGGATAACTGATTAAGTTATGTTGGAATCAATAAAGCCTAGTATGGCATATATGTGTAAATAAAATTAAGTGTAATTGGAATGGGAAGGATTCTTGGGTTATATTAGGACGGTAGGTCTTGTGGGTATAGGTCGTGCCTATAGTAAGTTAGGTTGTCCTTATGGGTGGGGTAACTTAATTAAGATTCCAGGACGCGAATAGGTGTGCGCTGTTAGATGAGAGGTTAGTTGCGGTTTCGCGAGGGTGAGACTCCATTTTAATTATGAAATAGTGAATTTATATCTATTATTCACGGTTAACACACTTGCTAAACACTTTTCCACCTCGGTCTCTGACCCATTTATATTTCTCTCCTGCATATATATATATATATATATATAGGTGTCCTACCGCATGGATACCGGATGCCCTTCGATCCAGAGTCTCGGAGCCGTAACAGGTGCGGACTGTTGTGGGACTTAGATTGTAGTCATTTCCTATCTCCTTGTTAATCTAGATAGGATTCATGTTGTATATCGGGTTTACACCCAAGGTTTATTTGTAGCCGTTTATATTTCTTCTTAATGATTATTGTATTGTTTGTGACCCGACAGCTTATTCGGGTATATTTCCTTCTGTTTACTCATTTCATTTTAATGTTAGCACTTCCTTTTTTTTCGTGGTATTTGTGTATTCTATCTCTCATAGTGGTTGATAGTGTTGGTTTGTTGTCTGTTGCATATTTTATTTAATTTTGGCATCTCGCTTATATGATTTCGGGTAGTTAGCCTTATCTATTATAATATTGTCAGTTGATGTTGAGACTGAGCCATCTGAGATACCTGATTTAATATAGTATAGGGCTGGCCACCCATTATTATTTTAAGCGGGTTATCACAGATGGTATTAGAGCATCAGGTTCTAATGTCCTTAGGATCTGTATGGATTTTTCGCTTTTTTGGGTACAGTTTGATTTGAGGTATTTCTTTCCGCGATTTAGGCAGAGATAAGAAGGGTAATTTAGTGATCGATAAGGTAAGTACTGATGAGGAGAGAATAGGGATCCCTTGGGAGGTTAGATTGAGAAATTCTTCAACATTTGTTAGGAAACCTGGTATTGGTGACTTTTACCGATGTGAGGGGTGTGGAGTGGTCCCCATATCGGGAGTATTGCCTTCTGGGAAGAGGGAGTGAGAAAGTGTAGCCCTTGTGTGACATCTTTTGGGGACATTAAACCGTCTTGTGATGAGCTAGTAGAGAGTTACTCCATTGATTTTTGGGAGTGTGAATTGTTAAGGTTATTAGTTTATGGATAGGCTAGGGCAGGTAATTCTAGCGTTCCAATGAGGGAAGAAATTATCTTGGGGAAAGGTGTTGATGTAATATAAAGGAATTGTATAACTGAGAGGTTCAGGGTTTAGTAGATTCATTATTGAGCAGAGAATTTAGCTCAGGGTTGTGCTAGTTTTGAGAACTAGGTAATGGTTAGAGTATTGTATTTGTTGAGGCCTTGTGTCCTAAACATAAGGTGTTTGTTTAGCGTGTCGAAATACATGGAATTGTTTTATATTATGTGTTGCATAGGCCTCTGGGCAATATCTAAAATGTGAAAATCTTTTATAAAAACTTAACCCTGGTTCAACTGATCTCAATCCCCGACATAGATACCCAGTAGTGTATTGGGAGGGTTTCTTTTTTGGATTTCTCTTGCGAGACCTCCCCCGCATGAAGGTAGCTAGTGTCAGGATTTGAGAAGAGTTTAACCATTGGGAATTTTAAACTTTCATATATATTTAATATGCTATTATAGATATTTGTAGACAATACTTTACGATTTGAGGCTAGTGGAGCCGAGTTATTATGGTACGAGTTGAGCTCGGGTACGGGGTATATGGGCGCCCTGGGTAGTTAATTTGATTTTTAAAACCTATACGGTTCGATGTGAGAACTGGAAAGGATCGATATAGTGATCTAGAGGGTAGATGTAATGACTAGATGAGATTAAAGTCCTAGGCATAACCTAAATTTCGCGGACGAAATTTTTGTAAGGGGGGAAGTATGTAACAACCCAAAACTTTGGGACTGAGAAATTTAAAAGTTTGGGAGAAATAAAATTTATTTAAATTGGAGAATTTTAAAATTTGGAAATTAAATTCCAAAAATTGAGGACGTTATAAAGTATTCCGAATGATAATTCTGAATGCGCCATTGATTCCCGATGGGTCGAGATAGTCGAAATGACTATCATTGGGTTTTATTTTGGCTCCGGAATATTTTTAAGTTAGTTTGACTCAAATTAGAGTAAACGAGTCATTTAACGTGTGTATTAACATTTAAAACTAGGACTTATGTTTTAAAGGATTTAAGGGCTTACGATTTCAGCCCTTCTCATTTGAGAGAAAGAGAGAAAAAGAAAGGAAGAAAGAAAGAAGAAAAAAGGAAGAGAGAGAAGGGAAAGCTTGGAGATTTTGGCCCAAACGCGATCTCGAGGACGATCCTACCTCTACAATCTCGAAGCAAGTGTTAATATTGCTAAATATTTCATTTGTGTATTCCATTTCATAATTTATGGGTAAAAGAATTGGATTTTGGGTATTAATAGCAAAACCTAGATTTTGAAGATTAAATCTTGGTATTGATATTTATATAGGGGTTTGATGGTGTAGAAATGGCTGGGGTCAACTTTGGGTTGATTTATTGGCTTAGAATCATGTTATGATGAAGGTTTAGGGGTTAGAAGTGGAATTTTAGGGTGTAGAATTCGTGGGTTTTTGTGAAGAAGAACAGACCTTTAAGGTTATTCAGACCCGAATCGATTCGCCCCTTAAGCAAATCGATTCGACTTAGGCAAAAGTGGCAGGTCTGCATGACCGAATCGATTCAGACCCAAGGCGAATCGATTCGTCTTGAGACAGAGTCCCAGGTCCTTTGGACCTAATCGATTCTCAGTTGGAGCGAATCGATTCGCCCTTGAGACCGAATCGATTCGGGCCAGGCCGAATCTATTCGGAAACAGGACTATTTTATGAATTTTCTCTAGAATGTTTTCTAACCCTTTTTGGTTGGGTTTATTGATTTGGGGCATGATTATATGATGTAAGAAAGATGTTTTATTAGAAGTTTCTCGCATGATGGGACCGCGGTTACGTATCGAGTTATTTTGGGGGACTTATATACATATGTATTGGATATTATTGTATTGGTGTAGTGTGGGAATTTCTTTACGAACGGTAGTTCTATTTATAGGTCATAAGTGAGCTTACATACGACGTAAGGTTTAGGACTCTTTTAGAGAGAGTGGTGAGGGAATGGATCGAAATCGTTGGCCGAGGTTTGTGTCGAATCCTTATAGTAATAAGATTCTATTGAGATTAAGATTGGGGACCGACGAGAGAGAGTGGTCGCGTATCCTTAGTGATGATGAATTTAGGGAATATATCGTAAATGTTAAGGGTTCATAGGGATCATTGAACCTTAGTAGGAAATCGGGAGCGATTGGATAGTACTAACAACTAGAATAGGCTGTGTTGAAATTCTAGTCTGTATAGTTCCCATATATAATTGTGTGGGAGCAACAATGGGAATTCCTACATGTGATGGAAATATTGGAATGAATTTTAGATTGAACTCGAGATTTGTAGACTATTAGTTATGTGCATACCAATAGTTGAAATTAGTACTGGAGATATTGATGTATTTTCAGGTATAGATGTGATGTGTAGTGATTGTTACCTACACTAAACTTTGGGTGATAACCTTAATGTTAGAGATATATCTATGTTGGAAGATTATTTATATCATAAGGGAAATGGATGAATATGCTTCAAGTGAGGGATCATATTCACATATCGAAGTAAATTAAAAGTGTTTGGGATGACGGCTAGTATATTAAGGATTATGTATACTTATAGTCGAGTTTATAAATCTTATATACATACGGACGAGAGATAGTGTGTATATTTATGTGGATATATATATATGTAATTGTATAGAGATGGATATATGTGTATACTCATGTTGTGAATATCTAAACCGTATGTGATGGTTTAATTATATGAATGGTATCGTATGGATGTATATATATATATATTGTGTATGTAAATGATATATATACTTGTATTATGAAGCATACCTCGCACATGCTATCATTGGGAAGTTGCACGATGAGGGTGAGCACCCTGGCTCGAGGAGCAGAGTGTGGATATTCCCCAGGTCATAGCGTCCATTGTGTTATTATGTGATTTACATTTTTTTGGGATGAGACGTGGTTGGTATGTTTCGTCTCATTGCCGGTTAGGAACTATGACCACTTCTCGGACGTCGTGTGTGTGTGTTGGCCACGATGTCGGTGATATTGAGTCCGACTGTGGTCCCTAGGATGGTATATGAGTGATGACCTAGAAGATGATAGCATGGTTCAGTATATTGGCAGTATATAGCTGATTGTATTAGGTGTATGGCCATTGTACATTATATGTGTTATGTACAGGTGGCTGTGAGAATGAATGGTTGTATATATATGTGTTTACAATAAATATATATATATATATATATATATATCCTATAGGTGAAAGGATATGAAAGTTCTATGGTGTACATCTTGGGAGATTATGGTGTACTTGATTGTTGGGGGTTGATGTATCGCACTTAAGGAAAAATTCGGTTATATCAATCCAAGGATTGAGTGGAGATTTTGGGGTTACTCTTAGTTAGTAATCCAAATAGTAGTAGTATGATTGTGTATATGACATGATGGATCCCTATGATCGACATTGTCAAGGAGTAGTGCATCGGGGGGGTTCCTTGTTTGGATTTCGCTTTGCGAGATGCCCCCCACACGAAACGCGGTGCGATATTGAGAGTAGTGAGAAGTTCTTTCCTTTGTACTTGTATATAGTTGTAGTGGTAGAATTGTGTGTATGACATAATGGATCTCTAGGATCGACATTGTCAAGGAGTAGTGTATCGGGGGGTTCCTTGTTTAGATTTCTCTTTGCGAGACGTCCCACGCACGAAACGCAGTGTAATGTTGAAAGTAGAGAGAAGTTTTGTCCTTATTAAATTGTGCATGTTATTTAGAGAATAAACTCTTAATTTGAAGCTTAAATGTTAATATGTGAAGTAATAAAATTGGATAATTGATTAAGTTAAGTTGGAATCAATAAATCCTAGTATGGCATATATGAGTAAATAAAATCAAGTGTAATTGGAATGGGAAGGATTCTTGGGTTATGTTAGGACGGCAGGTCTTGTGGGTGTAGGCCGTGCCTATGGTAAGTTAGGTTGTCCTTATGGGTGGCGTAACTTAATTAAGATTCCCGGACGCGAATAGGTGCGCGCTGTTAGATGAGAGGTGAGTTGGGGTTTCACGAGAGTGCGACCCCAACTTTAATTATGAAATAGTGCATTTATATTTATTATGCACGGTTAACAGACTTGCTAAACAATTTTACACCTCGGGCTCTAACCCATTTATATTTCTCTCCTGCATATATATATATATATATATATATATATATATATATATATATATATATATATATATATATATATATATATATATATTACGACAGGTGTCCTACAACATGGATATCGGATGCCCTTCGATCCAGAGTCTCGGAGCCATAACAGGTGCGGACTGTTGTGGGACTTAGATTGTAGTCGCTTCCTATCTCCTTGTTAATCTAGATAGGATTCATGTTGTATATCGGGTTTACACCCAAGGTTTATTTGTAGCTGTTTATATTTCTTCTTTATGATTATTGTATTGTCTGTTACCCGATAACTTATTCGGGTATATTTCCTTCTGTTTACTCATTTCATTTTAATGTTAGCACTTCCTTTTTTTCGTGGTATTCGCGTGTTCTATCTCTCATAGTAGCTGATAGTATTAGTTTGTTGTCTGTTGCATGTTTTATTTTATTTTGGCATCTCGCTTATATGATTTTGGGTAGTTAGCCTTATCTATTATAGTATTGTCAGTTGATGTTGAGACTGAGCCATCTGAGATACCTGATTTAATATAGTATAGGGATGGACACCCGTTATTATTTTAAGCGGGTTGTCATAATAGTAATCTTGATGTGAGGATCCTTAGTGTTGATTTTTAATACGATATTTATTTGGCAGATCGTTAGTATAAATTTTGGGTATATCTAGTGAGGTGATTTGATTTGAGTATTTAAGCTTGTGATGTCTTTTGTTGATGTAATCGAGTGGTGATTTGTGAGAGAGCATGGTACATCGTTTTTTTCATAGATATTATATATATAGTGGATATATATTGTATGTATATTCGTAGGGAAGTTATGAGTAGGATTGGGTGTATGGGTGCCCATTCGTGACATTCTACAGGTAGGCATATGTGAGCCTTATTTTATTTTACGCATTTGTGCTTCGACGAATTTCGAGGACAAAATTCCTATGCTAGTGGGGAAGTATATAACACCCCATGTTTTTAAAACATATAATCTTTTAGGAATTTAAAATTTTGGGGAAAAATAGGTTTTTGGTAATTAACTATTTCCATATTAAAAAATGATGGTTTTTGAATATATAAAATGAAATTTTAATCAGAATAGAATAGGGTTTTAATTCGAGAAATTCTAGCTTTGCAGTTAAAAGTAGAGATTTTTAATTTTGACAGAAAATATAACTGGTTCGATTTTTGAGTAGAACCGGTTCGAGTTGTCCGTTTTTCAAAAATAAAACTCTTTCTCTTAGAAGTTGTGTAGGAATAAAATTATTTTTGGTATATAAATACAAAGTGATGGGTTTAGGATTTTTAAAACATATTTTAGCCTTCTCCAAAAGCAAGAACATCCCATAATTTTCATCCTCTCTTTTCTTCTAAATCTAAACCCTTTGAACTCAATTTTTAACTCAAGATTTGAAGAACTTTATCAAGATTTCTCAAGATCGTACAAGAATGGGTTTTCATTATTTTCTCGAGAGGAACACAAACATAAAATCAAATTCTTCAAATGATTTTCATAGTCATGAATACTTCTATTGTTTCCCTTTGGAATTATGCGTTTTAAATGTTGCCTAAACACTAATAATTATGTTTTCCTAAAATAAATTAGAAAGACTAATTAGGGGAAGTGAAACTAAATTTGGGACTTTTTTTTATTCAAATCTTTAATACGGATTAAGACTCAAAACCCTTGCATGATTAGATTGAAGGTTGGGATTTCGTTAGAATTTATGACGTTCGTTTGTAGAATAAATTGTAGGATTGTTATAAATTTATTTCGACATGTATAACCACATTAATTACGTACATCTTTTAGAGTAGAGATTTATTGTTGTATTTCTTCCAAAAATATGCATGTGAATGGGTATTCTATATATTGATAAGAAAAAGAACTGTCTGATTAATATTCTAATTAAATGGACATAATATGGATAAATCGTGATCTTGTGATTAATTTAAAGAATTATTGTGATAAGTTAAAAATATATCATATATGATAAGTTAATTGTATTAAAAATTTATATAATGGGGATGACGAAATTGTTGGGGTAGTTAGTGCTCTCACCTTATTTTTTAGGTGGCTTGCTAGGTATGTGACTAGTAGGTTGGCCGTAGGCATTGGTAATGCTTTCTAGGTATGGGATTAGATTGTGAGAGTTTTTACAGATGGACGATTCCGGGTTGGGACTATTTTTACGTTGTTTCCATTGGATTATTAGCCTAGGTGCGAGGCTAGTAAGTGACTTTTGGTAGGTATTCTTCCAAAGTGATAGATTAGGATATATCTGCATTTTGGAGACCTCTAGGTATGGGAGTAGGGGTTGTTTGAGGATTTATGCTCGATTAAAGGGTGGGGCTAATATAAAATAATGAGAACTTAAGATAATTGATAATTAATGCCTAAGACTTAGAACGGGTATTAAAATGAATTTTCATCATGAGTATGTGCAGGGATGACAGAATACAAGTCGACTGGATATAGCAGTGTGGGTGTGTGTTGGCATCACAATTATGTGCGGGGTTGAAAAATATGGGCCGACTGGATATAATGACATGTCGTGCATGGAACCTCACGATTATGTACATAGCTGACAAATATCGGGTTGACTGGCTATAGTGAGGAGAATTGGTGTGATGTGTTGAAACTTAAGCGCATCAAGAGTGTGTGCAGGACCAATAAGTGGTCGACTGACCATAGCGGTGTCCCACGAATATAAATAATTGTATAATTAAATTAAGTAAGAATAAGAGTTAAGGTTTAAATCAAATGATCGAAATGAAATAATTTGGACTTGAACACTGTGGTGGCTTAGTATGTGGGTTGATAATGGTAGTTTATTTTTACTCGCATGTTAATATGTCTCGTTTAAATTAAAATGCACTGTTTTGATGTTTATCATGTATAATGCTATTGTCTGGGTTTACGCACCCTAATTGGGAGGAGTAGCTAGTATTCATGCGGTGGGCTCTGACCCATTGCGTTGACTAATATTTTAGATATAGCTCCGGAGTAGCTTTATAGGAGTGATTAAAGATATTTTTGAAGATGCAACTGGAGATTTATTTTAGTGTATTTGGTATTTTAGATTCACTTTCCATCCCATCGCTTTTATTATAACACTTTTATTTATGGATTTGGTGGCCAAATCGGTTTTACAGTTGTTTATCATTTCTATCAGACATTTACAGTTGGATCATTTCATTTGGGTTTTGTATTTATTTGGAGATGGATTTATTTTGGAGATAACATGGTGATGGATTTTAAATTGTATGAATGGTTTATTTATTGGATAAATTTGATTATTATCTTGTGGAAAATTTAAATGTCTCTTATTTTATTCACATGCTGAGAATGATAACTTATTGACAGATGCCCGACGTAGTTTGGTGACGAAGGCTATCCACCTAGCTTGCCAGAATACGCGGAGTGTTACATGTGCAATATTCGAGACCCAAATAAAGTCAAAGTCAATGCCTGGGTCAAACACAAAGACTAACCCCATGATCAGGACATTATTGAAATATTGTTAGGCGCGAAATTTTGGTCACATCAGTTTTTTGGGTGCATGAATATGAGGTCTTATGTTAAAGTTATGGATTTTACGTTTTTTTTTGCAAGTATTGGACACTATTTCAATTTAGGGATTAAATATTTTCGGTGTTAATTATATGAATGAATGGATACTTGGCAGAGTGGTTAAGGGAGTTATTTTATTCTTGGGAGGTCAGGGGTTTGAAACCTCCCAACACCCAATAATTCTTTTTCCAGTCATGTTCCCCCCACGTGCGTGGCCTCGGCCAGCCTCCCCCATGTGCGGTGTCCCCCTCCCTATTCTTCCACTACTTTTCCATTTGTTTTGTTCGATTCAATCCAAGAATCACAATTACTTTCCCATTTTATTTGTTTTCTTTTCTTTCTTTTGCTTTTATTGAAGTATTATCCCATGTCATTTATCCCTCAAATTATGCTCCCACAGTACTTGTTGTTTTCCTTCCTGTGTGTTGTTGTTTTCTTCCCCATGTGTAGAATTAATCGAGATTATCTTTTAATTTTTTCTTTTTGGTTTCTTTTATTCTTTTTCTTTTCTTTCTTTTCCTTTTTATTATAAAAACAATTTGTTATCCTCATTCATTTTTCCTTTCCAGGTTTTTGTAATACCCCGTATTTTTGGGATATTTATTTATGGGATTAATTAAATTAAATGGGAATTAATTGAGAATTAATTCGGATAAAATACTAACGAGATGTGAGTTGGTATTTGATTATAATGTGTATATATGGCAATATATGAATATATTGAATTTATCGTGAAATTGAAATACGGCAATTTGGGAAATTTTGTTGGGACGCGCGTGACAGTCGCGTCAGGAATATAATTATTTTAATTAAAAAAGTGGATTTTATTTTTATCAACCGTATGGTCATTTTGAGTGCGCCAACGTGTCCGGAAGGGTCGAAATAGTCAGAAAACACTAGCCGGGGGTTTAGTTTGGGTCCCGGGGCATTATTGGGCCATACCGGCAACTTAAAAGGGTATTTTGGTAATTTTGAAATATTAGGATGATTAACCAACGAATTTTGGGAGTTAAATATTAGGATATTTAGTGACCCACTAAGCCATTACCAGCACTTAACCAACTAAAGGGCTACGGGAGTTATAGGAGAGGTTAGAGAGAGTTTTCAAAGAGAAAACACAACCTCCATCTTCAACCTTCAACCTTGGGAGGAAAAGAGAGAGTGCAACCTTCATCATTCTACACCAAATTCAGAGAATAATCCGAGGCAAGTGGTTTAATTACGTTAATTTCAAGCGAATGCTTCTTCCATGCTTAGAAATTGATATATTTGTATTTTATTGGGAGATTTATAAAACCCCATGAAATTGGAGTTATAAATTCAGATTTGATATAGGTTTGCATGTAGATTTGTTATTGGGGGATTGGACTAAATGAATTATTACTTTTTATGTTACAAAAACGGATTTATTTATGGAAATTGAAGACTTTAAATTTCTAGGGTTCATGTTCATAAGGTTTGGGAAAAATTGGGGAGTTATGATAATTAGATGATGTTTAGGAAGATTTGGCCCTATATAAATGTTTAGTTATGACCTATGAATGTTTAGTGTGGATTATAAACCTTAAAATACTGTTGGGGCGATTTTTATATGGGATTAGAGGTGAAGAAAATAGAGAAAAACGAGATAGGAAAATTCTGGGCTCGAAACTGGCATCTCGTTAGAAGACCTGCCCAGGTCGTTCGAACGAGCTCGTTCGAACGAGATTCTAACGAGGTGAAAGTTTGACTTCTAACGAGTGGGATGTTCATTCGATGCCTTTTGTTTGAACGAGATCTCGTTAGATTCCCTTTCGTTCGAACGAGACTTCTAACGAGTTGACAGTTTGGCCTTTTTGGCCTGATTTGATTTCTAGTGTCCCGTAACCTTGGTTAATTGTAGAGATGACATTCCCTTGATGACTAATTGAGATAGTTGGGATATTTGGGATATATTGAGGAGTAAAACCTAGAAGTGTGAGTGGAACCAAATAATATTTGTGGATTAGGACGCGGGTGACGAATCACGTTGTGAGAATAATTGATGAATTAAATACATACGAACCGAACATATGAAAGGTGTAAAACTATAAGTTGGTATGAGAATGAGAAGTATACCACTAATAAATTATGATAATTACTAAGATTTGTGCATGCTTAGTATATGTATATGATTTTATGTGTATGACATACCTACCATACTTGCTATCACGGGAGGTTTACGTTCGCTTAGGGCTATCTAATCTTTGTGTGCCCGGATTTATATTGGTACCTAGAGGACATAGTTCAAGAGAATGACTTATTTATGAGTTAATAAGACAGCTGACTATGGAGCGTAGGTATGTACGTGACCCATGGATATGTTGAATTATGTTCGCCTCCATTTTTGTGTGTGGTGCTTATTCTAACAATTCCTGAGAGATTCAGGATTTGTAATCCTTATGTACGTGATGTACCGGGATGGATAGCAGAGTATGTGTTCACCGTAGCTTAGTCTCGGGGTGCTTATATTGTATATTTATGATGTGAATAATATACGGTTAAATGAAAAGGAATTGTTACGTTTAATTGCGAGTATAATTGTAGTAATGTCTTGATAAAGAAAAAGGGATAACCTACTGTGAAATGTTTTGCTAATATTTGAGAATCCGAGTTTAAGTAAGGCTACCTATTTAAGTGATGACGTTGGGAATTTATATTATGAATCGAGCAGAAAGGTTAGAACTTATGTCGGGTTAGTTAGATATGGTTATCACGTGTATGGGTACGGTACGTTAGGAGTGCACAATTAGTCGAGAGGTGAGTATTTCATGTGAGAGCACGTCCTAACATGTATTTTGCATTCATTGTTTTAATGTTATTAAAGCACTTACTGTTTTTAAAATACTTTCCACTTTCGGGCTCTGACCCGTTTGTTTTCAAATCTACTTTTTGTAAAAACCTTTTTTAGGTGCCCAACCACAAGGACACCATGCATAGGAATTCTATTCAGGTGACGAGCTGTAGCTATTGTGGAAGTTACAGGGCCTTGATATTAAACGCCTCATTTTCTAGTCTTGATTCCATATTCAGTTTCATCATTTGTAGGGCATGTCGCCCATTTCTATTAGAGACTTTTTATATTTCAGTTGTTCAGACTTTGGTTTGTAATTAATTCAGGATTAAGACTTGTTTTATTATTTTAGTTGTGGGATTGTTGTGAGGAGTATTTCCTCCAGACTTATTATTGTTTGTTGGTTATTTTATTGATTCTTTATGGTGAATGGTTATGTTATCCTTTCATAATTTCTTTTATTGCATGTTAATCAGATTTAATTTAAAATTTGACAACTTACTTTTTAAATACTAGGTGGTTAGTAATCATTAAATGTTTTCGACAGTGATGCTATTAATTGAACCAACTTGGCATTTTGAATTAATTTAATAAAGGAGTAGCTACCCGGTATTGAATTAGTCGGGGTGTCATAGGTGGTATCAGAGCATCAGGTTCTAGTGTCCTTTAGGATCTGTACGGCTTATTATGTTTCCGCTGAGCTTTCTTTGATGTAGAGCCCTATATTTTAGGACTGTTGTATTCTTTTATGTATGCTTCGCTCTTCAGCTATTTTGGGTTTATAACTGCGAACTTATAGACCTTACTCTTATTTCAGATGCCTCCACGACGTGCGCAGCGAGTTCCTAGGGATGCACAACCCGAGCCACAGCCAGCACCAGTACAGGGCACCATGAATGCCGCTAAGGTTGCAGCCATTGTAGCCCAAGCGGTAAATGCCGCTCTCGCCGTTGTACATCAGGCACCACCCCAGGCGCCAGTAGCCGCGCCAGTTCAGGCACATGCATTCCCGTCTGCTTGGGAACGCGTTCGTGATGCTTTTCAGAAAGCACACCCACCGGAGTTCGCAGGTAGCTCCGATGTTGTGGTATATAGTCAGTGGAGGAAAGATATTCAGAGGCACCTGAGGATGTATGAGTGCACTGATGTTCAGAAGTAGACACTAGCTACTTTCAAGCTAGTAGGTTCTGCATTGCAGTGGTGGGAGTTTATTACCACCGCAGGGGAGAGAGATACTCTCACGATACAGGAGTTTTGGGTACGGTTTGATCGCAAGTACTTTCCGTCAGCCGTTCACACGGAAATGAGGAGGAAGTTAATGAATCTTAAGCAGGAGGGTAAGACTGTGGCCGAGTATGAGGCCGAATTCACAAATTTTCTGAATATTGTCTCGGATGAGATACCGACAGAAGAGAAAAAGATTCAGAAGTTTACAGATGGATTGACTTGGAGGATCCGTCAGCACTTGTTGGGGAATCTATCGTTGGCCACTTACTCTGATGTGGTTAACACTGCCCTGCTCCATTGCCAGGACCACCGCTTTCACTTGACAGAGGGGAAGTGATCAGGAGAGTCCAGCCATCAGGGCAGGACATGGGGAAATGGTGCCAGTGGGGCACAATCTACTCAGGGGCAGAGGCAGGGTGACCAGGGTTCCCAGCAGGGGGATCATAAGAGGTTCAGATCGGGGAATTTCAGACACGGACAAGGAGGTTTTAGGTAGGGCCATCAGGGTCCGAACGGCCATCAGGGCCAGCAGGGGCAGAATGGTCAACAACAGTTTCAGCAGGGCCAGGGCAGAAATGGTAATGGTCACCAAGGCCGTGGTCAGCAGGGGCAGCGAGGGGGAAACTTCCAGGGGAAGTGTTTCATTTATGGTAAGACTGGCCACAAACACCAGGATTGTCCTGATAGGGGCAGGGCCCCACAGCAGCAGCAACAGGGTGCTCGACACGAGCCACAGAGGCCTATGTTTCCCGCCGCCCTCCCAACACCACCACAGATGGCAGCACTACCACCCATTCCAGCGGTCCCCGTTCAGCAGGGGCAGCTTCAGTATGGGAGAGTGTATCAACTTCAGCATGCCGCAGCCCCACAGGATCCACCGGCCATTGAGGGTATGTTCTCTATTCAGGGGACTATGGGGCGTATTTTGTTTGACATGGGGGCCACACATTGTTTCATTGCCATGAGATTTGCACGCACTATTGAGTTATTAGACACCGCAGAGAGCACCGCTACTTGTGTAGACTCACCGTTGAGTAGGGGTTCCATGATTTCGCTTATGTGTAGAGGTGTGGGTATAGATATCGGTAGGTTTACTTTACCCGTTGATATGTTAGTGTTAGAGATGACCGAGTATGATGCCATTATTGGTATGAATTGTCTAGTTGCGTACCGAGCCATGATTGACTGTTTTAGTAGGAGTATTATCTTTGCCATTCTCGGGCAGGAGATGTTCTTAGTGGCGATGCCTCGCCCTGAGGGAGGATCGTCCACTCATTTGTACTACTTAGAGGAGGAGACCTCTAAGGAAGTGGTGATACCACTTGATTCGATACCCGTTGTTAGTGAGTTCACAGATGTATTTCAGGATATACCTGGACTACCTCCGAGTAGGGAGATAGATTTTCTGATCGATTTGACGTCGGTCACTCGGCCTATTGCCCGCGCACCTTACCGTATGGCTCCAGCTGAGATGAGAGAGTTACGGGATCAAATTGAGCAGTTGTTGGGTCAGGGGTTTATTCGGAGGAGTACTTCGCCGTGGGGTTCCCCTGTGTTGTTCATTAAGAAGAGGGATGGATCGTTGAGGTTGTGTGTGGATTACCGGGAGTTGAATAAGGTCACGATACGGAATAAGTATCCGTTGCCCCGAATCGATGACTTATTCGACCAGCTGAGAGGAGATTCTTTCTTCTCAAAGATTGATTTGCGATCAGGATACCATCAGTTGCGTATCAGGGAAGAGGACGTCTCGAAGACTGCTTTCTTAACGAGATATGGTTCCTACGAGTTTCGGGTTATGGCTTTTGGTTTGACCAATGCTCCAGCCGTGTTTATGGACTTGATGAATAGGGTGTTCAGAGAGTTCCTAGATCAGTTTGTAATTGTCTTCATTGATGATATTCTGGTTTACTCCCAGACAGAGGAGGAGCACGCCGAGCATTTGAGGCAGGTTTTGCAGACGCTACGTCAGAACGAACTGTATGCAAAGTATGAGAAGTGCGGGTTTTGGCTGAAGGAGGTTAAGTTTTTAGGGCATATTATTTCTGACCGGGGGATATCTGTTGATCCGGGAAAGGTATCCGCGGTGAGGGAGTGGGGACAGCCCACGACACCGACTGAGATCCGTAGTTTCTTGAGCTTAGCAGGATACTACAGGAGGTTTATTCGGGGTTTCTCAAAGATAGCGGGTCCTTTGACACATCTGACTCGTAAAGGTGTGCCGTTCATTTGGAGTGATGCCTGTCAGTTGGCATTCGATGAGTTGAAGGATAAGTTAACCTCAGCACCTGTGTTAGCATTGCCGAGACCGGGAGTTGAGTATCTAGTTTACACCGATGCGTCCTTACAAGGACTTGGAGGTGTATTACAGCAGGAGAGTCAGGCCATAGCTTATGCTTCCCGTAAGCTTAAGCCTCACGAGAAGAATTACCCCACCCATGACTTGGAGTTAGCGGCAGTGGTATTTGCCCTTCAGATTTGGAGATATTACCTTTTGGGGGAGAAGTTTCTATTGTTCACGGTCCCTACAGTACCTATTCACGCAGAAGGAGTTGAATATGCGGCAACGGAGGTGGCTTGAGTTTGTGAAGGACTATCAGTTTGATATCCAATATCACCCGGGGAAGGCTAACGTGGTAGCAGACGCGTTGAGTCGTAGGCCAGTAGATGAAGTGGCAGGGGTGTGGAAGGCAAAGTGGAAGGAGTTGGGACACCACGATGCAGTGGCCCGATCATTCATGTCGGTGATGAATGTTACACCGCAGATTGTCACGAGAGTGGTAAAGGCACAAGCAGATGACTCGTTCTGTCAGGAGCAGGTAGTTCGATTATTAGCAGAGGGAGCCGAGTCCTATACCGTTAGCTCAGACGGGGGATTACGCTTTAATGGGAGACTGGTAGTTCCAGAAGGGGAGGAATTGCGACACGAAGTGATGGCAGAGTCGCACGGCTCACGGTTCGCGGTACATCCCGGTGGGGACAAAATGTACCAAGACATGAGACATCAGTATTGGTGGAGCCGGATGAAGAGAGATATTGCCGTGTTTGTTTCTAAATGCGCCACTTGTCAGCTGGTAAAAGTGGATCATCATAGACCAGAAGGACTTCTACAGCCATTAGAGGCCCCGATGTGGATGTGGGAGAGCATATCCATGGACTTTATCACGGGGTTGCCTACGTCACAGAGAGGTCACGACTCCATTTGGGTAATTGTGGACAGGTTGACCAAAGTCGCTCATTTTCTACCCGTAAGGACCGACTACACTACGGGACAGTATGCCCAGCTTTTTATTGCAGAAATAGTGAGACTTCACGGTGTGCCCCTAAATATCGTGTCTGACCGAGATAAGATATTTGTTTCACGGTTTTGGGAGAGTTTTCAGGAGGCCATGGGCACGGAATTGCGGTTGAGTACGGCTTATCATCCGCAGACCGATAGGAAAACCGAGCGTACAAATCAGATGTTGGAGGACATGTTGCGGATGTGCATCATTGACTTCGGGGGTGGATGGGAGTAGTATCTTCCACTGGTGGAGTTTGCTTACAACAACTCCTACCAGTTCACCATTGGCATGGCTCCATTTGAGGCGTTGTACGGTAGACCTTGTCGTTCCCCAACATGTTGGTTGGAGGTGGGGGACAACAAACTACTTGGGCCGGAAGTAATTCAGGATACTTCGGCGAGGATAGAATTGATACGGTGTCGCATTCGGGTAGCTCAGGATCGGCAGAAGAGCTACGCTGATGCGAAGAGATTCTTCAGGGAGTTCCAAGTGGGGGACCAAGTTTTACTCAGAGTATCTCCTATGAAGGGGATTATGCGATTTGGAAAGAAGGGGAAGTTGGCACCGAGATATGTGGGGCCATTTCCTATCATCGAGCGGATTGGGTCTGTTGCGTATAGACTTGGGTTACCGGAGAATTTACACAGGATTCATGATGTGTTTCATATTTCTTCGCTAAGGAAATATCTTAGAGACGATTTGGCTCATTCTCACATTGCTTTGGAGGACATCGATCTCCAGCCCGATAGCTCATACGAGGAGGGACCGATTGCTATTTTGGACCGAAGCGAACGGAAACTGCGGTCAAAGATAGTTCCGTTAGTGCGTGTTCAGTGGCGACATCATAATGTCGAGGAGTCCACATGGGAGCGCGAGGATGAGATGCGCGAACGTTATCCAAAGTTGTTTTTACGAGGTACCTTCTAGTTCCGAATTTCGGGACGAAATTCTGTTATTAGGGGGGAAGTATGTAATACCCCGTATTTTTGGGATATTTATTTGTGGGATTAATTAAATGGGAATTAATTGAGAATTAATCCGGATAAAATACTAACGAGATGTGAGTTGGTATTGGATTATAATGTGTATATATGGCAATATATGAATATATTGAATTTGTCGTGAAATTGAAATACGGCAATTTGGGAAATTTTGTTGGGACGCGCGTGACAGTCGCGTCAGGAATATAATTATTTTAATTAAAAAGTGGATTTAATTAAAAAGTGGATTTTAAAAAGTGGATTTTAATTATTTTAATTAAAAATTAGTTAATTTTCACTTCTTGGACTTTGACACCTATTTTAATGGATTTTGTCATTTGACCATTAACTAGCTCATTTTAAGCTTAAATTGTCCATTATGCCCCTCATTTATTATCTACCAACCACATTATATCGTAGATTCCCTAACCATTGTGTTTTTACTTAAAAACTTCTTCTTTATATTATGTTAAATTATATATATATATATATATATATATAGTTATTATTAAAATATGTCCACCTATAGACATATGACATATGGCATGGAAGACCACATAAGAACAATGAAAATATGCCAAAAGAACATACCAAGGGCCACAACCTGTAAAGGTTTGTACCCAACTAGGCCGCCAAATGCACTCCCTTGCCCTTTCATACACTCAAGACCACGACCTGGTGCACCGACATGCCGAAAACCCCATAACACGCCTATATAAAAGGGCCACGACCATGTTCGTAATAGGATGCATCCCCTAAACCTCAGTATCCATAGATGTCCACACTACGGACCCTGACATGTCATCAAAAACCTTCCAGCATTCTTCCTTCTAAAAAGATTCATTTGTCAACAATACTTATCCATAAGTCATGTGTACCATGTACGGGACACTCCCACCAACCACTATAAATAGAGGTCCTCACTTCCTTACCTAATAAGCTATATTTAGGCAACGAAGCCCTACCAAATTATTTCATACGTATCTCTACCCCAGAGAACATACTCCGGTCACCTAAGCCACTCTTAATCACAGCCTCTCCATGATCTACACTACAAGGACGTAACCTACACTACACAAAACTTGTCTATCATGCATTTATCCCATGTCTCTCCTCTTGTATGCCTCTAAGGCTTTCCAAAGATTTACTATTGTATGTATATAATGAGAATCAGTCTCCATAGTGGATGTAAGATCATTTCCATCGTCGAACCACTCTAAATTTTGTGTTCTCTCTTTTTCTATCTCTTTTATAGTTTTATTGTTGTGTATAACTTTGACGATATGATTTACTTTAATAAATAATTTTTAAGCAATAATAGTTTGGCACTGTCTGTGGGAAGCGAGGTGTTTTATCGAGTTTCTCATGAATCGGGTCCATTATACCTTATTTCATCCTTAAAGATCTCCCTATCTATATCTTATGAGTGAATTTTTGGTGGTTAGACCCATATTTGCATATAAACACATGAATGGTATCTTCATCTTTTAAGATCTATTTTTCCAAACTAATCTTGAGGTTTTTGGGTAGATCCACTTTTCCTAATGATGTTTCTATATCCAGATTTTGCTAAGAAACTTGACATGCCACGACCTCGTAAGGAGTGGTAACTAGAAATGAGCATATATTTATCTTTCTCTACACTTTTAGGCATTTTCTGTCATGTTATGACCATGGACGAAGCTGGGATTTAATCTTAAAGGGGACCAAAATTTAGAAATAAAAAATTTTCACCAGCAATACAATATATATTCACCGATAAAACGTAAATTTCATATATAAAAATGAGATAGAAAAATTATAATATGAAAAAAAATAATATTAATATACAAATAAAGGTAAAAAAATAGTACTTCATAAATAACTAAGTAGTTTAGTTATTGCTTGGACAATGACTATCATGTTCCGTTTTAATTTCCATTGTTAGATCTAGCATTTGTTAAAACTTTAAACTGGGTGCAATAAGATTTTATTTAAAGCCAAATATTGTATTTTCTTTATAATAAAAAATATATGTCAAACATTAAATTTACAATTATGTAAAAAGAATTAATCTAGAATGTATTTAAATGTCAAAAATAATATTATTAACATGAAATTTCACACCAATTCGATAATTTGCAATTAGGTGGTGATATATATATATATATATATAGAGAGAGAGAGAGAGAGAGAGAAAGAGAGAGAGAGAGAGAGAGAGAGAGAGAGAGAGAGAGAGAGAGAGAGACCCCTATGCATACCAGGTCATTTTTTTAAAAATAGGAAAATATATTTTTAGCCGATTTTTTGGGTGGTATTTATACATATCATTAAACCTTACAAAAAAAATAAAATCAAATTTTTTTTTTTAAAAAATTCGATCAAAACTTGTCAGCTTTTGAGGAGCTTGAAAAGTGACATATTTTGATCGATTTTTTTGTACTTTGGAAATGAGTGTTAAAAAATGAAAGAGAGACCTCGAATGAAGGCCTAGCTAAATAAAAGTATTTGGGAATGAGTTGTAAAAAATAACTAAATAAATAAACATATGGAATTTTAAAAACCTATTTGAACATTCTTAAACAAAAGGTTTGAATTTGAGTACGGAAAAGGGAAAACATAGGTGATTTTCACGTTGGAGTCCTTTTCACATGGGTGGCAAGGTGGAGATCACTTTGAGGTTTAAATTTGAAATATAATAGTAAGATAATGGCTTTTAAAAGTAGAAGACCTTACATCCACGGATTGAGGAACACCAAAAAATCTAAATTCATAACTTCTCTAGTGTTGTTGTAGATTTTCCCGACTAAGTCTAATAAAATCAGTTTTTGGCACCCCTCAGTTCTGTTGTAGCTTCGTCCTTGGTTATTACGTATATATTAGGAATTTGCTGCTAAACTTATATTATTTTGCACATAAGGACTTTTTAAGCCTTAGATTAACACCTCAAAGACCTTTAGTCTAGGTCTTGGGGTTTGAAAATTAGGGTAGAATATATATTTGTCCCTTATTATTTGTGGCCACTCCATGTTGTCGTAATATAGGTCATGACCACCATTTAATAGCTTAGGACAATTCTTGTATTTTTGGCGAATATATAATTTCTAATTAAAGACTTGTTTCTTTTGGACCAAAGATGCCAGAAATTCTTAAAAAAAACCGTGTATGTTTTATGGCTTATGGATCCGGTTAAATTGCATAAAGCTAGGTCATATGGTTGGAACTCAATGATTCCACGAGTGAAATTCGATGAGCCTATTGTCTTAATTATAGATAAACTACTCACGATAGGTTAAGATTCTTTTATTAACCTTTAGTTACTGTTCCATCTAGGGAAATGTACTTGATAAATTTTTTGCCAGATAGAACCATCCTGGGGGAAAAACATGTTCGATCATATCAATTGTGGTGGAAAAACTCTTTGTAAAGGAAAAATGCCACGACCTCATCCCCTATTAGACTATCAGGTCGCGTCCTCAAAGTAAAAAAGGTTGCATACCATTGTTAATATCTGCTTAATGTTTGATTATGCTTACTCTATAACTTCTGAATTTCTCACACTTTTCAGTTTGTCTCAGAGAAAAATATTTTTTAAAGAACAAATAATCTAGAGAGGAATCATGAAAGGGAGCTCGAGATCAAGTTCCCATGAAACCGAAGATGTATCCCACCTGATGAGGTGCATCAACCATATATATGAGGGTCAGGCCTCTCTACAGGTCTATGTTAAACTTATTGGATAGAGAATTCTAATGCTCGAGTTCGTAACCTTTACTAACATGCAGAAGGCCAAAGATCCTAAAGTGAAGACAATGTCCACGACCTCTGAAAGGAAGAGTGAGACAAAATAAATGGAAAGAAAGAAAATGAAGCCGTATGAGGAGTTCTCCCATCTAAATTTTAAACTGGAGAATATTTTAGCCAACATCAAAGGGAAGAACCTCCTAAAATGTACAGGGAAGATCAAATCTCATGTTAGAGAGAAAAGAAAGTGGTGTGAGTTACACAAAGACATTGGCCACACGGCCAACAAGTGCCACTGCCTAAAGCATGAGTCAAGAGGCTTTCTAGACAAGGAATGTTACAACAATTAATAGAGGCTACAACCTTCAACTAAACTGAGGTAGGCTACGTATGTAGCCCTACAGAAGTTTTGAGTATATATATATATATATATATATATATAAAATTTTGTATTACGTAAACATACATATTAATGAAAAGTTTCAATTTAATTTAATGCCTTTACAAATTCTTGTTCAACCGTTTTAATGAGAAACCTAGTAACAACCATGCCTTAAGATAGAGATTAGGACAATGGTTCTTCAGGCCACAAAAAAGATTACGGTCAGGGAACAGAAATGCACAGTAACCCTATCAACAGTCGCGGAGGCAGAAAAAGTCTAGAATATTTCTAAGGAAGATAGCTTAGTCAACAGTCGGGAAAGAGCAAAATTTAAGTAAAAAAATTAGACTTAGTCCGCACTGGGATCCCAACTCACAAGAGCCTCATACTAGTGGTTTGCCCGAATCCTCTATGATGGCGGTTACATAACTAGAGTGAGTCTTTTTATCAAAGACTAGGAGCCAACTCCAAATAGCACAATATATCCTTGGGTGGATCCTAATATCCCAGCATAGCCTTGGGTGGCTAATAATACCCTAATATAGCCCTGAGTGGATCCTCACACCCTAATATAGCCTTGGGTGGATCCTAATACCCCAACATAGCCTTGGGTGGCTCATAATATCCAAAATATCCTTGGGTGGCTCATAATATCCAATATACCCCAATATATCCTTGGGTGGATCCTAATACCCATATATACTCTTATGAGCTCCTAATACCCCAATATAACCATGGGTGGATCATAATACCCCAATGTACCCTTGGGTGGTTCTTAATACTACCCAAGAAGACTAGGAAATTTAAAAAATTTTGAAGACCATGGTAGCGATCACCCTAACGGTCACATCTATGAAAATGCATCATAACCAAAGCCTTTAGGGACCACTGTACCCCTCATGTCTGTAGAGTGTTATATAAAGCCTTTGGATAATATCGATTTACCAAGGTTCCAGCCACAATAGAAATTGAGGTCACACTGGCAAAAGACCAGTCATGCTAAGCTTTGAGTGACCCTTGTACCCCTTAGGTATGTGAAGTGTATTCCAAAGCCTCAGGATAAGATCATGGTAGTAATACAATGTCATGGAAAATAAAGACCAATATCATGCCTATTGCCATTATACCTCCTACATCTGCAAAATTATCGACTACATGCATTTTATTTTAATGTTACGACCATAATCAAGACAAGAAGTTAAAATAAAGTCATGTTCATTGTATAATATTGTAGGTATAAGAAAGAAAATCTACCATTAAATGCAGTTTAAAGATGAAGCGATAAGGCACGAGACGTACAAAGCTGCAAAAGGAAAAATTCATTCCAATGAAGTTATACAAGAATTGTTCATATTATAATTGGTTATAAAGAGAGGGGGATATAATCTTAGGACTTCGTATACTCGTTTTCATCATCATCCTCGTCCTCCAGTGTAATCTCAATTCTTCAGCCTCAAGAGCTGTAGTTATGGCCTCCTCCTTTTGTTTCCTGGCTAACACATCTTCAGTTTGTAGCTACTCCACACACCGAGTGTGCTTAACATCATAAAATCTCAAAGAATAAATGTTTTCCTTAGCCTCTGGATATATTTTGGCAACAATGTGCCTTATCTACTTGTAGACGCGAATATACTCTTTATTCTGGCCAATGAAGAAGCCCCTTACAGTCTTGAAACTAGACACAATATCCTCAACAGCTTTCTTCAAAGCCGTAACAAGATATTCAACCATATTCTTTATGTCCACGATATGGATTTGGGTTAAGGCTTTCATCTTAAAGTCAAGTTGGCTAGCTTTTCATTCATTGGTTATGGCCTTCCTCGTACCCTTTAGTCACTTTGCCTCATAAAACTTAAGAGCTTTCGCAGTCTATTTGAAATTTTACTCGACCACATTCTTAGCCTTAATAGCATCATTTATGGCCTGGTCATTAGCCTCCAACTAGAATTTGTCATCCTTACCAAATGTCTTCAAGGATGCCTTCCTAACTTAAAAAAAGGAGGTTCTGACACTTTCCACCTCAGCTTGATGGGACCCCTTTGTGACCTAATAAAGATTAAAGATATCTTCATATGTTTACCCTTTGGCTTATAGTAGCCTCAATGGAATGGAATAAAAAGAGCAAAATCTATTCAAGTGAATATGAAACAAAGCTACGAAGGCATATGGTAAAAGTAAACTTACCCTAAGAAGATAGTGGAGGGTGAATTCCTCCAAATCCTTAGCATCTTCATCAAGGAGATGCTTGAGTTCATCAGGGTCACAATCCCCTCATCAAAGGAATCGCGGTAGCAGTAGTATCCCATGGATATTTTGGGTTGGCTTTCCTTACACGAAGTCACGGGAAAAAAGGCACGACCTTACTTTATGGAGTTGGCATATTTGGATTCACAAGAATAGTCATTCACAGAGAGGATTCTATAATAAAGATGTGCCAGAGTTTGATGGTGCTATATTTTTCTCCCCAGACATTGGGGAAACCTACCCAACATTGGTTATGTTTACAGTGGAATCATCAGAAAGCAGCATGTTCGAATTACCATCAATTACCTCAGTTTTGGTCCTAAGGGGGACGTTAGCTGCTAGGGAAGCACTTTATCAGTTGCCCTCTTCCTTGTTTTCCCTTGTGACTCCATGAAGCTTGATTCAAATTTTAAAAGCCCCCTCCAACTCCTCTAAGGAGGAAAGTAGCAATTCCCTATCAATCTCAATCACTGGGTGCCCATCCACGGAGGTACCCACACAAGAATTAAAACATTTAAATGCTAAAAATTACAAATAATGATAAAGTATACATCCTTTGAAGTCAATTTGGTTACCTTCTTATGCTGGCCTAAAAGGTGCCACATGGGCAGTGTAATACCCAAACTCGTACAAAGCACTAAGTGTGACCACCTTAGCAAATTGTTTCTTCTTATCAGGAATCAAGACTGCGACCTCAATCATTTTCCTTTGGCATTCGTTAGGGGTCAATACTGCACGGACTACAAATTATATGGTCAATATTAGTTTTAATGAATATAAAAGGCCACAGACATATATTGTAAATTATTTACCTTCTATAAGGGGACATCCTTAGGACCGTTGAAGCCTATAAGCTTTCTCTTTCTTAGACTTCTCGTCGTGCATTTCCTAGTTATCGCAAAAAACAAAGAAGTATTTTACTTTCCAACTATTAGTACTAGAAATTCGTCCCCTCATCAGGTATCCATTACCATTCTGTAGCCCTGTGTAGTATTACTATGGATTTTCTACGAAGTTCTCTTTTGTCCTACAAAAATTGAAGAACTTCGCGGCCATTACATCTCTCTCAAACTTCTTGTTGCAAATTACCAAATCTGTTAGGATAGCCCTCCACCCATTGGGATCAAATTGGACTGGGGTTAGATACACCATCTTTAAAATTTTCCTAATTAGTAGTGGTACTAGAAGCCGCGGTCCTAGAAGGAAGGCATTTAAGGGGAAGCAAACCCCATCGATTGGGACCACGGAACATAATCGTTGGTCTGCGAAAGGTCGTGTAAGATAGTTCCCTCAGAAAACTCACAAGCCTTAGCCATCTGAGCCAACCTCTCCTCGTTCACGATACAATGATGATTGAGGGTCATACATCCCCTTATTGTATTAGTACCGCGGCTGGACAACCCGGGTTCAGAATTCCTCATTTCTTCAACAGACATTTCTTTACTAGGAGCCACTACACTTTTCTTAACTGGAAATTCATTATGTGTGGAGCAGGTATCTTCCTCAACTCTGTGGCTACCATTGGAAACCTTATTTGGGTCCCTACAATTAGAAGACTTTGAGGAGTAGAATCAACACATATGCAGGCTGGGCACCCTTTCGCTTCCACTTCCACTTGTTGTTAATGGTTTTATGTTATGTGTAACACTACAGGAGGAGGAACACCTAAATTCCTGATCCAAAAATCCTCCATGTACTCCCAAGTATTACAATCCATAAGGTTGCGGAAGAAACCTGTAAAAGCATAAGGAGCTCCATAGTTAAAGGAACACAGCTATTTTGAGAAAAATACATAAGAAACACAAGTTTTAAAGACCACGACCTCATGATCAAAGGTTGTGACATCAACAAAATATACTAAGGAAGCTATAAAATAGATCATAATTCTTAGAATTCTATGTGTCTGCAACATGTACCACCGAATTTGTAAGGACTATTAAAATACCTAAAGTATGTTAGTGTTGGTGCTAAGTAATGGTAAAGTACAACACTGCAACCATAAGATAAATCCCACGACCAGAACAAACAAACACCTAGGGTCCAACTTATATGATTTTATAAGGTAAAAAAGGTCGGATTTTGGCTAAGAACAACCACGAACAGCAGTTCATGTTCTTAGCCCAAAACTCTACTAAAGTACCCAAAATCGATCCTAAACTAATTCCAGTTAACTAGTTTCAACTCTAAGATAATCTAAAACCATTATTCCATATTAGAAACCTACCAAATCTGACCAATAACCAAAAATCCAATTGATTTTTTACTAAACTCGAAAATAACAAAACTCAAAAGAACACAATTCGCAAGGTACAAATCAATTTGAGGGTTTATGAGTTTGATTCAACTTAGGAGTGTACGCATCTCAAATTTGGATAATATTAACAATAAAAAACCTAACAAAACCCATAAATAAGAAACTCAATCGGAAATTAAAAACCAATCCCCCCCCCCCCCCCCCCCCCCAAAAAAAAAAAAAGAGTCAATAAAACCTAGATCTACATTTATATGATTTTAGCATGAACCAAAAAGTTATTTGTGAATATTAATGCAAAAAACTAAAAGCAAATACGATGAAATCGTAGAAAAGATTAAGGAAAACCAACATGAAGTGGAGAAGTGAAGTCGCTGGAGAAGATTGTCGGTGTGTCACCGAAAATCACCTCTATTTTTTCTCTTAAGGTATTGAACAAGATAATGAGGTCACGACCTCATCCCATTTATATAAAAGGTCGCGAAAAGATGAACTGTCACAGAATTTAGAATGCCTGAACAAATAGGTCACGACATCCACAAGATCTAAGCATCAACACGAGTTGTAACCATCTCAAATGAGACCGCTCCTATAGGAAAATGCTTCATAGAAAAAAACAAAGCCCCGACACCAAATCACTTGCCTATTGGCATTGAGTCTTGGGGGGCTTTTATTATAACCAAAATATGTCTACCAATAGACATATGAGATGTGGAATATAATACCACATAAGCTTAATGAAGATATGCCAAAAGTACTTACCAAGGACCACAAACTGGTGCACAAATAGGCCACAGACCCCATAACATGCCTACATCAAAGGACCATGGCCATGCCTATAATAGGCCGCAACCCCTTAGCCTCAACATCTACAGGCCAGGGACCCTAACACCTCATTGATAACCTACAAGTTTTCTACCTTCTAGAAAGATTCATTTTCAACAACAATTATCCATAAGTCATGTGTACCATACACGTGATACTTCCAACAACCACTGTAAATAGAAGTTCTCATTTCCTCATCTGACAAGCTACATTTAGATAGTTAAGCCCTGCCAAATTTTATCCTATATTTTTTTATACCTAAAAGCATACTTCGGTTACTTAAGCCACTCCTAGCAACGGCCTCTCCCTAGTCTACATTATAAGGATGCAACCTACATTACACAAAACTTGTATGCCATGCATTTAACATATCTCTCTCATCTTGTATGCCTCTAAGGCCTTCCAAAGTTGTACTACTACATTATATAATGAGAATCGGGCTCCATAGTGGACGTAGGCTCATTTTCATGGCCGAACCACTCTAAATTTTATGTTCTCTTTTTTACTCTATTTTCTATAATTCGAATGTTATATATAACTTTAGTGGTATTATTTACTTTGGCAAATCATTTTTAGACAACAACATACATTATATATTAATTTTTATGTTAATAAACATTATTTTTTTTAAAAATGAAATGTTTTAAAAAAAAACTTTTTTTGAATAAAAAGCTGTATAAGTAATTTTTTTCTAAAACTTAAAAAAAGTTTTAACTATTTTATAAAAAAATCAAATAATAAAAACTATTTATTATTTTTACTGTTTTATTAAAATTCTTTATTTTAGTAAAAAAAACTATTTTAACTGTTAAGAATTGTTTTTGTTATAAAAACCTATTTTTATAAAGTAGTTTTTTTGTAATAAATTATTTTTATAAAGCGAGCTTTTAGAAACACGTTTTGAGTAACTTTTTCTTAACAGTTAAATAGGTTTACTTAATAATATAAATCATTTTATTTTGAAAAAATAATTTATTCCTTTTTGCGAAATAGTTTTTTTAAATAGTTTTTTATAAAACAATAAAAGAGTTAAAACATTATTTTTTATTTTATTTAATTTTTTAAATAGTTGATTTTTTTATATTATTAAAATATTTTTATGTTAAAACAATTATAACAATTTATTTTTATTTTTATTTTTTTAAAAAAGATTTTTTTATAAATAGTTAAACAACTTTTTTAAACGATTAAACAATTTATAAAAAAGAAAACAACTTTTTATTTTAAAAAAAAATAGTTTTTTATGAAACAATTAAAATTCTTTTTTTATTTTATTTTAATAACATCTATTTAAAAATAAATTATATTAAAAAGAAAACATTCTTTTATTATTTTATAAACCATTTTAAAAAACTAAAATTATTTTTTTATAAATAACAATATTTATATATATTGAGAGTGCAAGAAATCACAACTAATAATTTCAAAAAGAAAAAGAATAAGGAGAGCAAGAAATGATCACAACACACAGAATTTACGTGGTTTGGCAATTGCCTTCGTCCATGGAGGGCTTCTCGATTTTTATTAATGCTTCTGAGGTTCAGAATTACATGCCCCATTGCCATAGAGTGAGGGTTTTATTTATAGCAACAAAATGATTTGAGCTGTGAACAAACTCTTCTAGGTCCTTATTGGCTCGTTGGTGATTCATGTTTATCTCCTCCAACAACGAGGTAACCAAAATAAGTATTCATAATTATCCACCTATATATTCTCGTATTTAACCATGTGATGTTAAATTTGAATTGGGAAGCACGTTGGGCTTAGTTGGACTACTGAAAGTGGGCCTTTATGGTTTTGCAACCATAATTTCCCTTGAAATTCTTTGTCAAAGATGGGCCGAAGAATTTTACATCTTTTTCTAGTCCTAGTGGAGTTCAAATCTTGAGATGTGTACTTGGACATATCCATAATTATTTTGAAACATTAAGGGTACGCTGGTCCTATGTAGAATAATAAACTACCAAATTTCATATTAAGTCTCGTTCCTTATGATTTCACTCTTGGATTTCGATTTTCACTCATTTTAAAATATATACCATCATTTCACTTCCTTCTTCTCTTGCTCAAAAAGACTTTTTAGAGCTCCTATTTTCTCAGTTTATTTTTAAGTAAAATGGTATATACTATTAATGAGATGACCGTGGGGAAATTTAGAAAAGCTTACTCTATTCCCCCTTGGGTTACGATTGAATGTTCCCCCATGCCCATAAATTGCATTACTCTTGAGGTGGCCATTGGATCCATACCCTCTCGGTAGTTGAGGGGGGAATAATATTTCCACCAAACTACTTTTTTTTTTAGTTTTATGAGTTTTTTAATGTCATTCATGTCCAATGTTCCCGAAACACATGGCGGATTGTAAATGGGTTCCACGTAATAAACGAATTGTATGGGACCAACATAGGGATTCTTGAAATTAGATTTTGTTATTCCTGGTCCCACATAACATATGGTAATTTATACCTCAAGGCGAGGAAGACTGGCAGGGTTTTAGTTGCTAACCTTCCTGATTCCAACAAAGGGCACTGGGATCAAGGTTTTTTTTGCTCAAAATTGGCAACATCCACCTCTCCCAGAGGGAGAGAAGTACCAAGGGTTTTTGTGACCAAAATTGGGAAGTGATATACGTTACCACTTTATTTTCATGCTCTTGAATTTTCACTTGATTGCTGGATAAATTTCCTCTATTTTTCTGACCAGCTCAAGCAAAGAAGAACGAACCTTCTATTTCCCATATGAATAGGGAGTAACTACTTAAGATATAGAAGTTGAGGAAACATCTAGTCCAAGGTGGTGATCACCCTCATTCTTCTTCCATTCTTCTTAAGTACAAAAATTCTACCGACAACCTTATAGCTCACCCAGTAAACACTATTCCTTATCTTCCATTTCCTTCAACAAGTATGGAAGCTTCTACTTCATCCTACTTTGAATATTTAAACATCGAGTCCATTCGTGCTGAGGAAGAAGATTTAATGAATCCTAGGAAAACAAAATTTGATCATAGATGCCGATGTAAATCCCTCCTTTCTAAGGCCAATTCCTTAAATAGGACCGAATAAGAGGACCTTTCTACTGCTGAATCGAATCTATCGGTCTGGGAGAGGGGTAGAAAGGATAAGACCCCTCCTTCCATGCCTATGTATCCCTCCAATAAGGACAATGCCCTAGCCTCTGGGAGACCTCAACAGGTGATGTCGATGGCCAAAAACCCCTCATTAGGCTTTAGTCTATTAAGGGGGGGTGATCGCATCTGATCATAAGCAGGTCAATCGACTGTCATATGAACAACTCTTATCTCATGCCCTCAGGCGTTGCATTTGATAATTCAAATCTTTTATGTTCTTCCTAAAGTTTTTAGATTCTTCATAATGTGTTTTGACAAACTCTTTGTTTATCTGTTTGCAGTTTGTGGCGGACTTCATCGCCATTTTGGAGAGTCGCTCAGATCAATCCAGGATAAATAATTATCTGACGATGGTCTTGGATAAGTCCAAGGAGGCCCTTACTACTACAAAAAGGGCATGCGATGATGAGAATAAGTCCACCAGTGATGCCATGAATATGTTAAAGAATGATTGTGACCAACTAAAGTCCGCTAACAGATAGATTGTGGTCGAACGTGATTATTTGAAGAAGGACTGTGAACCTCCCTCTGCGGCCGAGGAGGTCAACTATGATGAAAGCTATAATTAAGACTTCACGGGAAGCAAGCACCAGTTGGCCTTTAGTAGGAATTCTAGCTTCAAGAAGGGATGGGATGCTGCCTTGTAAGGGTGAATGTCCTTGTTGACTCTGAGTTTTTTAGCGAGTATAACCCTAGTTCCCTGCTAAAAGTTGATGAGGAGGTCACCATAGACCCTCCAATTGACCATATTTCTTTTGTATCTAGCAAGGGTAAAGCCCCAGAGACCTAGGAGAGGTGAAGATCAAGGACACTTAGTTAGGAATGATTAGCTTATATGCTCTTTATTTTTTCCCTTGGTCTCTGTTTGTAAGGGATTTTGCCCATTTTGATTATTAATGAAAAACTTTTGTAACTTCTAATTCTATTTTGGATTATCACAAAATACTCCCTTTTTATTCTTACTTATTGTAGTTTACCAATATTACCGAGGATATTCTTTCTTTTGTTGGTAATCTCGACATCATTCTAAGTTAGGATGCAAGTACTTAAGCTCATCACTCCTTTTTTCTATTCGCAAGGCCTTAAAGAAGATGGTTGATGCTTATAAAGACCAGTCTGTCCTAGTGTCCAAGATGAAAGATGATGTAAAAGACTTAGGAGATGTAGGAACTCTCATGGAAGAGGAAGTGAATTCTTTGAAAGCACAGCTTGCTGAGGCAAAGAATATTTGGGAAGTTGGAGACCTTATCCAAACTGAGAATGACTCCTTTGAGGAGAAACTTATTGGAGCATAGGATGACTATCGAAGGACTCATATTACAATAATGGTCCTTAGTCACGACATTCCATCTTTTCAGGATAGATCCTCAAGCATCGTGGTCTGCGAGTTATGAAGAAGGGTGGAAGGATGCCCTTATCAAGCTAGATGAGTGAAAGTAACTGTCTTATAAGCACGATTGGATAAATGCCTTAGGGTGTTAAATATTTCCAAGGACTCTCAGCTTTGGTATATGTACAAATTTGACTGCCCTGCTTATAGGCATCAACCCTTTGGTAAGGAAGAAATTTTGATTTCGTTAGATGATGTTCCTTTCCACTTTGAGAAGGACTACTTGTCTTCTCATGAGAGAAACTATAAGTTCCGACCAAACCCCGATGACAACCGAAGAAGAGCTATCATTGTTTCTCTCGCTAGCCGATAATAACTATTATCTCTTCATTGTATCCTTATTATTGTAAATGATCTTCTTGCAACTTATAACTCTTTGTAACAAGTTGTTTGCTTAATATTATCATTTTGCATTTTTATAGTCCATTACTGGGAGCATGTATTTTTCTAACTTGTCTTACCTTTTAGGTTGTGTCGTCACACCATCTTAGGCCTAGAACAGACTGTGGCAAAAATGCACCTGGTTTTAGGGCCATCCACCCATTCAGGATTTTTATCCCACCAAAGTCGGGTTCATTAAGTGCCTAGGGATTCCTCGTAGGTATTTTATTTGCCAGGGCAATTCATGAGGTCCATGCATTTTTCATGACGAATACCTAGAGACATTAGGTTTAATTATAATTAACCAATTCGCAATTGTAATTAAGCTAAGGTAATACTGATTGATGATATGATCATTAACTTAAAATGTAAGCCCGCCATTTTGGAACAATGTTAAGTAACTAACTATACCACTTGGGCTTTTATTAAAAATACTAGATCAAACCATGAGTACCATAAATTCTAAAATAAAAACTTGCAAAAACTAATTACACTAGAAATAACTTAAGTGCAAACCCACAGTAAAACTTCTTGAGATTATATGCATTTCAAACCTTGGGGATCTCTCTACTCTCCATGGTTTCCAAATGATAGTCTCCTTGCAGGTCTTCTCTGATCACTTTGAATGGTCCCTCCCAAATAGGTCACAACGTGTCGTCTGAAGGTTTTGTAGCACTGCTGAGAACTTTTTTTAGGACATAATTTCCAATATGAAATTTCCTTGGATTGACTCCCTTGTTCTATTTCCTGGCCAACTATTGTTTGTAGGAGGCCAATTTTATCATACCATATTCCTTTCATTCTTCTGTTAAATAAATTCAACGCTCACAGCTTCGCCATTCATATCTTGTTTGCCAATGGTGGACCTTATGGTCAGACGAAATTTTAGAGGAATAATAATCTCCATCCCATATATTAAATCAAATGGATTTTCCTTAGTAAGCCTTCTAGGTGTAGTACGATATTCCCACAAAACATGGGGAAGCTCACCCACCCAAGCTGCCTTTGTCTTTTTTAATCTATTTTACATTCCGTCGATCATTGTTTTATTGGAAGTCTATGTTTGGCCATTGCTTTGGGGGCAGGAAACTGAACTAAAATGTTGTTTGATACCATGGTTATTGCAGAATCCTTGAAAGGATCCACTTTCAAAATGCGTGACCTTTTCCGTGATAATTGTCCTGGCACCCCAAAGCGTGTTATAATGTTCCTCCAGATGAATATTATCATATCAGTATCTCTTATATTCGCCATTAGCTATGCTTCATTCCACTTTGTGAAGTAATTTATGTTGACCAGTAGATACTTGCAATTTTTTAATACTGTTGGGACTGCTCCCACAATATTTAATCCCCATGTAACAACTCGGATTTTTTCAATGGGAATTTTTTTACATTAATTTTGGAAATCGGAGAAAAATGAAATTTTGGATTTTGTAAATTTTATAATTTAAAATTTTGGCTTTTATATTTGAAAAATAAATTTTCAAATGGAATTCGAATCTGAATTAAAATGGAGTTTTAATTGAATTTTTATTATATAGAAGAGTTCTCAAAACATAAAACTCTCTACAAAAAAAAATAATATTTTTAGAAATTCGACTGTCCGATCGATCCGAATTTTTCACAGAAGCCCTGTCTCGCCGTTCGCTACAACATAATAAAATTTCAAGCCATTCTGACGGTCTGATCGTTCGTAATGATATTTCGAGTGTTTGTATTTGATTAAAACTCTTTTCTTAATCAAACTCTTAATCCTTTATATATCACAAGTAATTCGTGGATGGACTTTTCAAATCACTTTTTCTCAAACTTTTCAACCAGAAGACCTCTCCAAAATTACTCCCTTTCATCTATAAACCATAGCCCCAAACTTATTCTAGATTTCAACCTTGGATTAAAAGGCTTATTTGGTGTTTTCTCAAGAGGAGTTCAACATTCTACTCAAATTTTTGTCCAAATAATCACAGGCATGTTTACCCTATTCTTTTCCCTTAGTGTTATGTGTCTTGATTGTAACCTCCAATAAACTCATATTTTCTAAAATAAGTTATGAATATAATTATTAAAGAGATAAATTTCGGGACTGTTTTACATGAAATATTAATGTTACCTAATACTTATAACTTTGTTGTTCTTTGGGTTGTGTTGGCGTAGTCGGTTGTATTATGGGCATGTGCAGGTAGAGGAGCCCTTAGAAAGCAAATTTAGATATTTTATGTGAGAACCTTAGATTAAATTAATTACTTGTGTTGTAAAATAATAACTATGATAGGACTTGGATGTAGCTATTATTTTGAAAATCACCATATTTATGTGTCCTTGATTTCCACTATTTAGATTAAAATTATTTAATTGGGAATTTAGTGTTGTTATGAATGTTGCTATAAATTGTTAGTGGTGCCACTTTATGGAAGTATTATAATTTTTCATATCTCGGGGACGTTGGGTATGGTAGGTAATTGGTTTTCACCCCTTATTATAGTACACTTGTTAGGTATGGGACTAGTAAGCGGGCCTTAGTTGCGATTTATGCTAATTTGGTATGGGACTAGTTAGTGTGAGTTTATGCCGGTTTCTGTGTCAATTCCACTTATGTTGAATTGTGATATTCATTGGAATCCTGAAAAATTGTTGGAATCTATTATTTTATTCATTGTGATATATATTATATTGTGATTTGAGCATAGTGTCATGAGGTTTTAATATGGCACGGAGAATGGGCACCCGTCAAAAGTTCAAAATCCGGATATGCTTAAAAATGCACAGGCGCGATGAGGTGAGGCCTGGTGATTCATTGATGTGTTGTTGAGAAATTAATATTGATATAATGCTGGAGTATTGCATTTGATTTGTATATGTGATTCGTATTGTTGCTATTTATTCATCGTGCTAATTATTTTTGAGCATTTATTCCTGTCATATTGTGTACTTCCCCGTATTTTTTTTTAGTTGGCAGGTTAACGTGGATTGGGACGCTATGAACTATTTTGAAGAATTATTTTAGAGCATGGATTGGAAGATGTATTTTTGTTGTAATAATTGGTGGAGTAATTTTTAGTTGGAGAATTTTATATTCGAGAAACTTTATTGTAATCTTTTTGTGGGAATAGAAATTGTGAATTTGTTGTATTTAAATTGTTGACATTTAGATGCTCTATACTTGTTGCTTGATTGATATAGTTTAGTTTTATCGTAGTAGCATGCCGCGTTCTCTTTTTGGGGGCACGGGGTGTTACAGATGGTATCAGAGTTTAGGTATACGACAACCCTCTGGTCTTTGGGTTTTGGGTCTAGGTTGCGTGGTAGACGTGTTTTTTTAGAGATATAATATTTTGAAGGCGTGTTAGGCATCGGGGTTGAGATTTGTGATCATGGTGTGAGAACGTGTAGAATTTATTGAGGACTTAGTGTCGTAATTTTGGGGATATATAATCGAGTAGCATTTTAATTTTGAGCGTTAGGCTATGCCGAATTTCGAGGACGAAATTCCTTGTTAGTGGGGAAATATGTAACAACTCGAATTTTTTAAATGGGAATTTTTTTACATTAATTTAGGAAATCAGAGAAAAATAAAATTTTGGATTTATAAATTTTATAATTATAAATGTTGGCTTTTATATTTGAAAAATAAATTTTCGAACGGAATTGGAATCGAAATTAAAATGGAGTTTTAATTGAATTTTTATTATATAGAAGAGTTCTCAAAACATAAAACTCTCTAAGAGTCCTTAAAACATAAAACTCTCTACAAAAAAAATATTTTTAGAAATTCGACCGTCCGATCAAGCTGAATTTTTCATCGAAGCCCTGTCTCGCCATTCGCTACAACATTAATAAATTTCAAGCCATTCTAACGGTCTGTATCTGATTAGAAATCTTTTCTTAATCAAACTCTTAATCCTTTATATATCACAACTAATTCGTGGATAGACTTTTCAAATCACTTTTTCTCAAACTTTTCAACCAAAAGACCTCTCCAAAATTACCCCTTTCATCTATAAACCATAGCCCCAAACTTATTCTAGATTTCAACTTTTAATTAGAAGGCTTATTTGGTGTTTTCTCGAGTTTTGGCTAAAACGAGATTTGACTATTTTTGTGAGAGGAAGATGATGGTGCGATCAGATTTAGAGGCTGATTTTTATGTGTCGATTCATGTGATGATTTTTGTACGGGACTTGCACAATATGCTCCTAAATTCTCTTTGGTTTGTTTTCTGTGTCAAGTAGCATGCCGCGTTCTCTTTTCCGGGGCACGGGGTGTTACACCCCACTTGGCGAACGACAACAGACTAATTAGTGATTTCAAGTTGTTGGTTGTTTGATGAAGCATGGGGATGAAGTTTTGGCACTTTTCACACTTATGAACATAAAAGGTTGCACCTTTTTGTATATACGACCACCATTACCCTTTTTTGATTGCTCGAAAAGCAAGAGACTTTCCTCGGGCGTGGTTATGTTAACTTCCATTGTGGGGTGTTGTCAATTTTTATAAAATACTGCAAGTGCATGGGCTATTGTAGAATAGACAGTTTAAGTACGGGTCAAACCCACATAGATTTGTCAATTTTAATTATTAAAATAATTTCAAGTGTCAAACTAGAATAAATGGGATAGAAAAGAATAATGAACTACACTTAATAAAAACAACTACGATAAATGAGAGTAACGCACGAGAGTTGTAAACAATTATGGAAGAATTCGTATTCAGGGTCCATTTATTATGTAACGAATATGACACACAAATTTAATATTATCATTCACTTTTTATAACTCAAATTGAACCGACTCTCGTCGCGTTAAATTTGGAAAATATAAAAGTTATGTTCGAAATATTTTTAATGTCTCTAATAGACGGCTAAAACCCCGCTTCCCTTAGAAAATACAAGTTTTAAAGTTTTCAAATGTATTTAAGCATGGACTATCAAAACAATCAAAGTGCAAGTATAATCCATAAAAAAAAAATACTGTTTTTAAATTTCAAAACTTGATTTGACAAAACAATCTTGAAGGTTTTAAAACACACTCTTGTGTCGTTTTAAAATGAATACCGAATCTTTGATAAAAATTAAAATAAGTAGGGAATAAACAACAATCAAATTAATGCAACAATATTAGCTAACTATGATAAACTTTACCATACTCTTAATATAATAATCAAGCTACCATATTGAAAGAGAATTTGCAAGAATAAGTGGAGATTTTCGTTAATAAATCAAACTTACAATAAGTTCTCTGAATATAATCTTCAATCCTCTAAAAAAAATGATATAAACTTGGCCCTCAAATTGATTACAATCACCCAAAGTTGCTCCCCGAAATCCCCCTCCAAAATTATGAGCCCAAGGGTCCTTTTTACAGGACAAGTGGTGAGGTATTTGAGTTGTGGTGGGACTCTCCCTGATTGGCCGAATAGTGTTGGTAGCTATCTCTCCACCTCTTTAATCTTTGGATCAGGATAAGAGTTGAATTTCTCCCCACTTGAAAACTCTTATATTTTCTTGATGAACACACATGTTGAATCTCGTCCAAATCGGGGAATAAAAATTTTCAACTTTTTTTTACGTTTTCACTAGTGTTAAAACATCTTTTTCCAAACGACCGTAAAAATCAACCTTTTCGCGTCTTTTTTGAGTTGATAATCAATTTGCACTAAATTTCATCATTACCTGCACAATTTTCTCTAGGTAACTTTTTCCACAAATTAGCACAAGAATATTATAAAATTATCGAAATGCCTATTTTTTACTTAAAATTTCCATTTTGAATATGAATTCAATCATTCTTGTATTTTTTTTCACTTTCCTAATAAAATGATCCTAAGAACTTATTAAACATAATAAAATGGGACTAACAAGGTATAAATTTGGGTATAAAATATACAAAATAATGCACTCATCATGTGGTATGTAAAGAACTTGATCGACGTTGTTTGGACGAACGCATTCGAGGTAAGGGACTGTGAACGATCTCCTGTAAAGCTTTTCTTCGGGCACCGGGTAAAATTGAGCAGCATTTACAGTGACTTCATGGGCTTTCTTTTTATCAATTGACAAGATATCATTCTATAGATAGGCAATTATCGGGTCCATCCAGCTCAGACCTTTTTCCACGATGAGAATGTGCCTGAAGACTACCGGCTTTTAATATCGGGCTTCTTAAGAAATTCCACTTTGATTTTTATCCTTAGATTAGAGTCCACTGCTGAGCTTAGGGCTGCTAAGGTATCGACATGTCTATTGTGCCTCCGGGGGAACCATTGAATGTGAACTTCCTCAAATTTTGACATCAAATCATGAGCCACCTATTAGTGTTACACACTTTAATTATGACTTTTTGCATAAAGACCTATACTTGGTCATTTTATTCACACTTAGTCTTCTACACTTTACTTATTTACATTTTCTTCCTAAGTTTGCAAAAAGACTACACTTTCACATATTTACACTTTTGACCCGCAAACTTAGTTTGATAAACTAAATAGTACACTTTGTAAATGAAACTCCATTTTCTCATTTCAGAAAGATTCATCAATATTAAAATCACTATATTAATCTCATAAAAAGTCATATACATACCAAGTATTCTTCACATCAAAGAAAACATTTATTCACCTTAAAATATGAGTTTAAAACATGTTATTTCATAAAATGTTTATGAATAGTGGGCTGATAATTATTCATTTTTAAAACCCATTCAATCCTTCATTCTTAAGTGCCCATTTACATAGAAAATAGTAAGAATGATACTAATAACTCTATTAGTACATTTAAAATCTTAATCAACATATTTTAAGCTCTAAATATGTAAGAAAAATCAAGCTAAATATAGATTTACTACAAGACCCATTTCAAAGATAGAAAATATCATTTTTTTTCTAAACTATATCTTAAAATCATGTAGTATTAAATCTTTAATCATAGATGGATATTTCTAGGCACCTAATATCAACAAGATGCAAAGTACTCATACTAATATCATCACTAACTTAACTTATTAAGAGATAAGTATTTCCCATCTCAAAACGTCCTCAAATAATAATAGAGAAGGTGGGTGACTCCCCCACCTCCAAAGGTGGCCCGAAAGGGAGTCACAGTAGCCCACTCTTCCATCTCAAAACTCCCTTCTACAACTCTCAAACCTCATCAAAAGATTCTCCAAAACTCTCCCTATAAAACTCCAAGGTGTTTTAATGGTGTTTGTGACCTCCACAATGATGCTTTCATGGTGTAAAGATGGTGAGGAAAAAGATCTACATAAATGGGGTGAAGGAAGATCTCTTGCTTGGCTATGGTGATGAAGAAAATCTGATGAAAGGAGTGAGATGGAAATGGACAAATCACTTTCCCTCCCATTGATCTCATTACACAAAAGGGGTAAGACAACACCCTATGAGCCCATGGTCAAGACCTAGATCCTTCTAATTAAGTGAAAAACTCTTCTCAAGGCTCTTACATCTAATTTTTGTGAGGCGGATTGAGACAATATAAGAATAAACTCACATGTGACTCCCACCACCACCCAAAATCACCCAAAAATAGTGATTTGCGGCACTTTTGATACCAATCCCAAACATTTTTTTTGAAACTCTTAACTTAAAAATAACATTCCTTGCGTTTTTATCTAAAAAATCATATTTTTAATAGTTGTTTGGCCTCCCGGATTGTCCTATACAAGGCGCGCAAGAATCGGGACTTCCGTACAAAATATATTTTTTTCGATTTTTCTTCGCATGGTAATATTCCTTATATTTTTATGAGTGTAAATATATGCTCACAATATTTTTGGACTTACCAACTATCCTAAAAAATTCGCGTAAAATTGGACTTTCGCAGTGTCGCGCACCGTCAGACAATTTGTACCCAGGCTTGCGTAGCGCTCGTTGCTTGTCCGAATAGTGTGAAACTTAACCTAAGTACTTGAAATAATTATATAAATGCAAAATAAAACTCATGAGAGCCATGCAATGAAAAAATGTATTGTTTAATCCATATTACGATACTTTGCTTTTCATACCATTTGAATGTTGCGTTGTATTAACCTTGTCCGTGTCACATCCGTTCCTTGACATTTTTCCCTCAAACTTATTGGAAATCTTAGCTAATACTATTAGAGACTAAATACACATTAATGAGACACATGTATTATGGGATTTTCCCCATTTAAACCATTTACGTGATACGCCACCCTACGTATTACTTTACGTGTCACACTTGGATTATTTATTCCTCGAATTTTTCTTTGGACAAAACACCTCAAATAACATTAAATACCTAATTTCTAGGGCGGGGCATGTCCCTTGAAGTTGCAAGGTTATATGAATTGAGTTTATTTTTTGGAATACACACACAACCCAATTAAAATTAGCTAAGGAGATATATTTCCCAATTTTAATTTCTATAGCAGATTGATAACTTGATTAATTAAAATAAAATTATCCAATTTTATTCATTTTATCCTAAGCATACATATAAGTGATTTAATAAAGTAAATTGCGAAAATCACAACCACAACGCGCCAATGTACGAGGAAAACCCAAATGAAAAAAACCTCGGACGGCTGGGCCTAGACAAAATCCACTACAAAATAGGTTTTACAAGAGACTCAAAAGACTTACAGACATTGACTCACTCAAGACATGCTTATGCCGTCCTCAACCTCCGAATTTGTAGTACGCGAAGCTCCAACGCGTTGCTCGACACTCCTCGTGTCACGGTATCCACCGAAGCACAAAACCACCATCTCCTCAAAGCTTGAATACAGAGATCCACTCCAAACTTTCTTGTTGAATGTCAAGTTGATTGTAAGAGGTTTTGTTTCAAAATTTAAAAATGGTGTTGGAGATTGATTTTTTCAAAAAGAGGGAAGTTATGGAAAATGCTATAAAGAGGATATCAAACTTACTTAGTTCAAAATAACTGATTTTCATCCATATATTATATCAATAAAAGTAGTGGACCAAAACAGTTTTTGAAAAATAACTGCTCAAAAATAAGTTAAAATTTTCAAATCTGGCAAATCTCGTTCGAACGATGTTGTTCAAATGACATGTCGTTCAAACGAGTTATCTAACGACATTCCAGTGTCGAATTAGATAGGTAGTTAGAAATCTCATTCGAACGAGATCTTTCGAATGACATTTCTAATGAGCTTTTAACGAGTTTTCAGTATAGCCTGGAGAATGTCGTTAGATCCAGGTTGTTCGAATGACCTGGAGAAAACTTCGAACGAGATTTCTATTTTTCAAAAAAATGTTCAAATTAATTTCAAAAATGGTTCTTTATGAAAATTAAATATTTACGAAAATTTCTCATTATGAAAAATACGCTAACACTAAAAATTATTTTGGTCATATACCTTTTAGAAGAGAGAACATGGCGTGCATATTGATGTCGCGTGAACTTTGGATGCAATGCTCGAATCTTTACGGTTGAATAATTCTTGATGAGGAATGACCCAAAATTGTTTTGTCCAATGGAATGTAGCCAATATAAGAAATGACTTGATTGGAAATTTATCCTTACATCCCTTAATCGATATTTTCGATTGGAAGTGTGTATCGAATCTCCCAAGTTCAATTGACCATTTAGACATACGTTCAGATACGTCGGCCTTGCGAAGAATAACTTTGAGGGGAAAAATGGTGATTACTATAATCGAATGAGCCTCAATGTAGTGTTTTATCTTGCGAGATGGGTTGGCCAAAGAGTAGGCCAGTTTCCAGTGGAAGGTTGCACTGCTCGGCATCCAGGAGCTTCTTGTTAACTTAGGAGACGAGGACTATTGTCCTTACTTTTCACAAATCAAAGTTGAACTAACTGCATGGCTTGAAACTTCTAGGTAGAGATAGAGAGAGAGTCTCCCGGGTTTGGAATGGCCAATAGGGGAGGTTTGCTTAAATGGGATTTAATTTACTCTATGGACTTTGAGCATTCGTCATTCCAGGTGAGGCTTTTCTCCTTCTTCATTAGTTGAAAGAATGGTCGACATCTCTCGAATAATTTAAATATGAAATGGTTAATTCTTCCAGCATCCCTGTTAGCTTTTAAATTTTACACAGTTTCCTTGGAGGCTGGATGTTATTAATAGTGACTGTTTGGTTAGGGTTTGCTTAAACTCCTCTTTTGATGACCAAGTAGTTGAGGAACTTTTTGTACTAGACTCCAAAGGAGTATTTTTTCGTGTTGGGATTCAATTGGTAGTGCCTAAGAATTCCAAATTTCTCCGCTAAGTCATTAAGATGATCATCCTTGTACCTTCTTTTAACAAGCAAATCGTCAATGTACACTTCCTTTGTTTCTCCCAACTATTTTTTGAACATTTTAGTGACTACTCTCTGGTACGTGGCCCCAGCATTTTTTAAGCCAAAAGGCACGACCTTGTAAAAGTATAAGCACAGGGAGTGATACATGAAGTCTTATCTTGTTCGGGAATGAATAGTGGAATCTAGTGGTATCATGAGTAGACATCCAGAAAGCTCATCTACTTGTGTGCTACTGTGGTGTCTACCAAATGATCTATCTTTAATAGAGGGAAATAGTCTTTACGACATGCCTTATTAAGGTCGGTGAAATTCACACATACTATCTAGCTATTATTGCTTTTTTATAGCACCATCGGGCTTGAGACCCATTTTGGGAATTGAACTTCTCCGATGGACCTTGCCTCAACAAGTTTCCCTACCTCCTTTTCCACTGCCTTGGCCTTTTCTGGGGCAGTACGACAAGCCTTTTGCGTGATCAACGGGAATGTTGGGTCAATGTGAAGTTGATGTAAGGTGTCTTTGGGATCGATCCCTGGCTTGTCACCTGGTTCCCAAGCGAATAAATCTAGGTTCTGATTTAAAAAAAATTAATTGCTTCCTTTCCTGATCAGACAACGTGGCACTAATTAGAAATTTCCTTCCTAGTTGGCTCTCATCAAAAGTTACTTCCTCTAGCCTTTCCATGACTCTTCTGGTGGGGTTAACTCTTATCTCTTCTACCCTTAGTCTGTCGTACATTAGTTTCTATTTGGATGGATTTGCTCCGTTTTGAGGTATTTTGAGGATAACTTCCTTCTCTCTTCTTTTCTGACTTAGGCCTGATAGTAGTAATGTAACACTTTCGAGAAATGTCTAGGTTGTCCCTGATTTCTGTTATCCCCTGCTCTGTAATACACTTGAGTTTTTAATATTAGGTTAAGGAAACTACCCTTATGGCGTGTCAACCACCCTCTCAAGTATAGCGTGGTAGGGTGAGTCAATGTCCACCACCAAAAACTCTATGGGTTCAGAGATGTTTTTTCCCTTACCGGCAAAACTAATCTTCCCAATGACAATGTCATCTTTCTAGAGAAGCCGACAAGTGGGACAATCTCTTCCTTTATGTATGTTAGCTTTAGTTTCAGCTTGTGAAAAAGCTCCAGGTATAGTATTTAAGAAGAGATACCTTGATACACTAGTATCTTAGTATGTATCACTTTGCAATCATGAGAGTGATTACTAATACATCATGGTGTGGGTTCCTTACCCCCGATAAAATCGTCCTTGGTGAAGACTATGCGTTTGTCATAGTCCACACTACGTTTTCCAGCTTAGTTTTTGGAGGGGTCAATTTGGAAGGCATCTATTGATGTCCAAAATTGGTATAGATATTATCTTAGTTAGAAATTACCAATTGCGTAATCACATATAATTAGTTGAGTAATGTAATTGGAAATAATAAAAGACAACTAAAGTGTTAAAATGGTTCAGCTTAGGGAAAGCTTACGTCCACTGTTATGGTATTACTATTGAGGGTAGTTACATAGAATTATATGTAGTCTTGCTTATGCTTACTAAACCCATCCCTTGAGCTAAGGGAAATAAGTTATTTATAATGGTCCCGAAAACTAAGGGGCGGAATGCCTTTCTATATCCAGGTTGAGACACCCGTACATAATGAATGATACTATTGATCTTCTAAGCCACGTGTGGAATGTCTCTTGATAATTCCCATGTGAATGACCTTTCTTCTTCCTGATGGTTCATATTTTTAAGTTAGTCGGCCATTATGCCGACTAAGTAGTTCTAGAGATGACTAAGTGTAAATGAAACTCTGAGATGTATAGTTATGAGGACAGGTGTCCCAATATCATAGGGCCACGTGGAACCAATAATTTGACCCACAACAATAGCCCACGTTGCTCTGTATTTGATGTTTTATTGAAAGGGTGGAGAATTAATTCTAAAAAGTTTCTCGGCATTCCAGCATGAAGGTGCTCGGCAGTCGACCTCCTAGCCTTGTAAATTTTTCACCAGTATATCAAGCGGAGGCATTTTGTGAATAATTTGAAAATAAGTTAACCGTTAAAGGGTACGCTAGTCTTTTTGCGTCTTTGGGAATCACACGTCCATCAAGAGTTCAATCATTTGTTTAGTTAAACATTAATTCTCAACCTTCTAAGTAAGCTATAAAAGGACGAAACTTTACCCCCATTTTTTTCTCATCTCCAACCTTCACACTTAAGCAATCTTTGTTTCTTAGATCTTTTCCTTTGTCATTCCTTCCTTGTTGTTTTGTAGAAAATTCTATAAGATTTCTTTCTTTTATATACCCTTCTTTTATTTCATTTAAACAATTGTGTACATTATGGATGAGTATTCCTTAGCAGAGTTTAGGGAAAGACAAAAAATTCCTAATTGGGTATCTTTGGAATTTGTGGAAGGTCCAATGGATTTATTGTCATTAGAAGAGGGCCACTGTATTCTCAGTTTATTTATTGCAGAGTGTGGAATAACTTTCCCTCCAAATCACCTGCTCCTTAAATTATGTCAATATTTTGATGTGGTCCCTGCTCGAGTAGTCCCCAATACTTGGAGGGTAGTAAAAGGTGGCAATCATTTAGACAAACTTCATGGGAACCACATTGGGATCACTGAGCTGATTTATTATTACAAATGGTGAACAACATGGGATAACGCATATTATCGAAAGACTAGGCAGGCTAATAGGGTGTTAGTAGTTAATCTGCCTTATTCAAATAATGATTATTTGGATTATGGAGTAGTGGTGAAGAACTTCTAGTATGCCCCCTTCCTGAGGGGGTAAAATACATTGGTCCCAAGTGCCCTCGGGAAGGGTGTGGTATAGGTCAGTTTAACACCTTGAATTTTATTTTTCTTCAATGCCTACTAACTGTTTAATGATATACTGACTAACCAATCATGTTTTACTTTTATAGAGGAGAGCAAGAAGAAGTGTCTCGAGGAGGGTGGGGTGAAGTTGGATGAATTGAAGTTCATGTGATCAATGCACCAAAGAATAGGAGAAGAGCACCCCACAACATCTTCTGTCTTGTTGGAGTACAAGAGCTCCATTAAATCTTTTGTGTCCCGACTAATTGAAATTATTCCCTAAGCTCCAATAGACTTGGATGAGGAACCTATTTCCACATCTTCTGTTATTGAGTCCTTTGGAGCAGACAAGGAGCTAACACTTGGAGGGACTTTATCTTCGTTTGAATATTTTGATACCACTACCGAGATGGGAAAAAGAAGAGTTCCAAACATATTGGTTGGTCTATCTCCTTTTTCATCCAAAAAGACCACTACTGTTGACAAAACACCTCTGATTCCTAATATTAAGGAGTCTAAAACCACAGAGCCTCAATTCAAGAGGATGTAGAGAGGACCAGTTTTCCAACAAGAACTAGTCCAGAAGACCTCTGTCGACCAAGCTGCTGCTGAGTCTGGTGGTGAACCCTAGGCTTGCAAGGGGAATGATTGATGTTAGAGTTCTTTCGGCATATAGGTCGGTTGTAATCCCTTTGTCTAGAGCCCGACTATTAGAGAGGGCTAATCAAAATTTGGCTTTAGTAAGTTCTCAAACCTTTGTCTATTTTCTATAATTTTCCTCTAAGTATAAATTATAGTAACTCTATGGTTATCCTGCTCTGCATTTTTTGGTCGACTATGACCAGTTTCTGATTATGCATGACCAGCTGAGGTCATCATCAAATGATGTAAAAGAAGTCTTTAAAGGCTTAAAAATCCATGAAATATTCTAACGAGTCTTTTGAGAGAGAGAAGAAATAATGGCTGTAGACACCCCATTTTGTTACCCCTTAAACTCTCCTAAGGTCCTTAGCACCTCCCTTCATCACTACAAATCCAGGTTATACCCCGAGTACTGACCTAAAAGCCATTGAGCACTCCCAGGCTCCGTTTGACTAAAAGCTAAAGTCTTCAACTTGGCCAAGACTGAATGAATCTTTGAAGGGCCCTGAAACCCCTTTCCAACGGTCCATCCCGTGCGCGATTCCGACTTACCATGCAGACGAACAACCCATTTTCCCCAAAACCTGATCTAGAGGTCACTAGATGTTCCCAGGCTCCGTTTGACCTAAATCAACTCTTCAGCTCGACTAAGACTGAATGAATCTTCAAAGGGCACTGAAACCCCTTTCTAACAGTCCACTCCGTGCACGATTCTGACTTACGGTACGGACGAACGATCCGTTTTACTCCGAAAGGTCATCGAATGCTTCCAAGGCTCGATTAACCAAAGTCAACTCCCCGAACCAGATCAAACTCTTTGTAATGTCTAAGTACATCTCCTAAACTTTTCAACGGTCCACCCCGTGCGGGATTCGAACTTACCATGCGAACGAACGATCCATTTCTGTCCAACGATTCCCCGTCTAATGGACTAACGAATGCTTTCGAGCCACATTTGACCCAAAGTCATCTCCTGAACCCGGGATCGGTCCAAAGGACTTTCAAAGGTATCTGAAATACCTCTCTAACGGTCCACCATGTAAGCGATTTGGATCAACGGTTTGTGCTCTGTGACTGATTTTTTGAAAATGCCTGAAAGACACTGCCAAACGGCACCCTGCCTATCGGCAGTGTGCCTAAACGCACCTGCCGATTGGCAGGAATAGGGCTATGCCAATTGGCAATGACCTATGCCTATAAAAATGAGGTCTTGACCTCATTGCAAAGGGAGCCCATATCACAAACATATCACTCTCAGTAAATCCAGATAACCTCTCTCGAAGTCAGCGCAATTTCCACATCCAAATCCCTTTCCAACCTTCACCTTTCATCATCCCTTTCATCAAACTTTGTGAATTAACCACTCTCCATCATCATCCAAGTGCAAGGGCTGCTCTCCAACATTCAATATCAAGCTCAAGATCTTCAAGAAGGTCCAATTTTCTCAATTCTCTCCTTAAATTCACATAAATTCGCATTAACTTGTTTTTATTACTTAGCACTTTTATTCTCTCAGCTCACATATCCTAATATACTTTTTACTTAGTATTATTGCACATATTTTATTTTCATATAAATAAAAAACAAAAAATAAGAAAAAAAGGGTTTGCTCATAAATTTCAAATGGGAATTCTCACACTTTTCTTATACTTTTCTCACAATTAAAACACTTTTTCTACACACACACACACACACACACACAAATAAGATAAGTCCCCGATTGGATTTATGGGACAAATCCCACCCCTCGTTTTGCATGCGAACTACGTGAACTTTGATGCCTCTATAGGCTACATAGGCGTCTCGGGGTAAACTCCGAGATTCGAGTCCTATTTTTTACTCTTTCTTTCATCTCCTATTCTCTCTAAATTCAATTCTCCTAGATTACACACACACACACACACACACACATATATATATATATACATATATTTGTTCTTAGTGGCGTATTATTCCACATGCGTTATCGTTCCATCGTAACGATCAACGTAAAGATAATCGCGTAAATCTTATTTTCTAATATTTTATACCTTCCTAAGGATGACTTGCTTTACCTCTTCCATGGTACCAGTCGATAATTCATATCTCCATTATATATACACATGCACACATATCACGAGGAAAAATAAAGGAAAATAGCAAAAATCCATGAGAGACCGTAAGGGCAGAATGGGTGCCTAACACCTTCCCATTTCGTAACTTAGCCTCCGGACCCTTTTTGAATCATTTTGATTTCGTATGTATCAGTATGTCCTTGGATGCTGTCCTTCGGGATGGCTCTGTTTCTTTTATCTGTTTTGAGTAAAATAGACTGGAGACTCTATCTCTCTATATTTTTCACCTCATCCAAATGATGCCGGTCGAAGCGAGAGGGACGAGCGGGACCTAGGATCCTCCCTCACGCCACCTGCCCGCCTCGAGGATCGGGGATGGACACAGTGGCAACTCCGCTGGGGACTATTTATTTTGAGGGCTAGACTTTATTTACATGGGTGGTATGTTTGTTTATATTTCCCCCCAATTTGCATGTTCCCTTTTATTACTCATGTATATCTCATGCTTATGCATCTATTCACACACTTGTAGAAAATTCTCCATGTACACTTTGCACCACGCGCACCTAGGATCACATATATCCACATGTTGCATGCATCATCCATACTTGGTGTACCATTGGTACTTGTACTTTGCTCCATGTTTGGCATAATCAAGAAAGACATTCTCATAAGATACTAATAAGAGAATCATGCATGATTCACACGACATCACCAAAGAGCATTGTTATTGACCAAATTTTTACCCAGTAACTGGAGGGTCACTTCGCGTTAGGCGCTGGACCGGCAGGGCGCAGTTAGCCTAAGAGATATAACTCTCACCTTCCATTGGCCAAGTACCTTCGACGTATATCGAACGGTTCCTCGGCATCGTACCGTTTGATCGAAGTCATGACGGGAGGTATATTATAGAGAACTCATTCACGTACATCGAGTGTATCGAATTCTCTCTCACACGTACCGTCCCCACGAGGTATATAGTGAGGTAATTCACGTACACTCAGGTATATCAAATGGCTTGTCCACACGTACCAATTGTTCGCAAGAGCAAGACGTATATCGTGGAAGTCATGCCAAATGGGGGAACCCTTTCAGATTCACCCAACCAAACTACATACCCGCATATAGGTCTCAGGCCTAGGACACACATATAAGATTGTCGGTTTGAACCCGAAACTCTGCAGAAATTCTGGGTCGGCCTGTCGCCTGAATTTTTGCGCATTTTTAAAATGGGACCCTGTCCGTGAGCCTGGTCACAAGTTCAGCCATAGCTTTGCATATATTACAAACCCAATTTTTCCAGGCTCGGGTCCCGTCCGGCATTTTATTTTGCATTTAGGAGAATTTAATATAAGTGAGACATAATAATAATCATGCTGAGATCCGTCTCTCGGGAAAAAAATCTAAAAACATTTCTCCCTTATTTATCGAAAATCCAAAAAAAAATCTCCTCTCTTTATCAAAAATCCAAAAATATTTTGTCTTCCAATCTCAAAAAGAAAAAAAATATGTCAAAAATATTTTCATCCTTTTTTTCTCAAAATAAATCCCATTTTCGCGCCTTCTCAGGTCGATCGCAAGCCCTTGGCCTGGCTCCTTATTGGCCTCGGTCTTCAGTCAAATCACCCCGGAGTTTCGTTCGTTTACCTGTTACTTCTTTTGAGTTCGGTATCTAATTGCTTTCCATGGAGAACACAGATCAAGTCCTCGTTGTGCAGCCGAATATGACTGCAGTCCTAGCTCAGCTCGTGTCCAAGATTGATAACCTCCAAACTGAAGTCCCAAATATGCAACGAAACCAGGTTCTGTTCCGCAATATCCTGATGTCCTATTTCCTTGTGTTATGGATCCACCCGAGCCCATCTGGGTTCCCGAAGAGTGTCAGCACGCTCCACATGCCCCTTCTTCTAATGGGCCATCGCTTGCCCAGCTTCCGATGCCGAATATTGCCCAGCATGGGGCTAACTTGCCTATGATCATTGATCCAAAGGAAGAAGAGTTGAACAAGGTCAAAGAGGACCTCAATATTCTCACCAAGAAGTTTGACCAAGTCAGAATCTCGGGGAATTACATGGACTACACCCACATGTCTACTTATCCTAAAGCGAGGTTACCCGAGAAGTTCAAGATGCCAAATATCGAGAAATTCGGAGGAAGTGGACCCTCAATTATTCATCTTCGTAGCTATCACCATTCCATGACTCTACTAGGGGCTTCTTAAAGAGGTGATGGCCAAATTATTTCAGCAAACTATGAAGGATAGCGCCCTCCGATGGTTTTTGTCTCTCGAAGAGTCTAAAATTCATAGTTGGGATGATGTGGCTCGAGAATTCATATCGCAGTAAAAATACAATGAAGATCTTGAGGTCACCCGCCGTGATTTAGAGCTGCTCAAATAGAACTCTGCAAGTGCGAAAGCCCCCAATTTTTAAATTCAAACATAATGAAATGGTTCAAATTTTAATTTTCCGAAAGTTATTTAAAATTTTCTTTTCTTAAAGAGAACAAACCAACTTATAAAAGAAATAAAACTAAACTAAAAGTGAAATTAAAACTACGCACACAATTTTCATTTCGACTTAAACACACATTAATCCAATTCAAGTTAAACTTGCATATTATCTAGATAAAGTAATTTTGCACTTGAATTAAATTCAACATACCCAAACATTAAATTTGCACCAAATTAAATAGATTGTGATTTTGAACTAATTTTATCTTTTAGTCCAAAGCATGAATCTAGGTGATATAGCAAGATAAAATTAAATAATATCACACGACGCGTCGATGTACGAGGAAAACCCAAATGGGAAAAACCTCGGACGGCCCTAGCCACGAATTCACTAAGTATGGTAGTTTTTACAAAGACTCGACACAAGAGGACTTACACAAACTGACTTGAGTCCGTCCAAGCCTTGACGCGCTCCTTCGGTCTTCAACCTCCGCCTAGTGAATAATCGTGGACTCCTCCACAGTCTCGAACTCCACCGATGGGGCTATGGTCACCGTCAACCCACACGCGAAGCCTTTCTTCGAGTGAGAACACCGCAATAAACTTTTTTCCTCTTTGGGGTAGAGAAGAACCCAAACTCTCTTTTTGTTGGTGTAGAGAAAACCAGGTGCCAAAACTCTCCAAACAATGATATATCAATAGGTACTTGGAATAAACTAAGCAAATGGGTGTGTATGTGTTTTTTGATGAATTTAATCCATAAAAATCAAACACAAAACATGGAACTTTTTCTTAAAAGTTTTGCTCTCAAAAGACTCTTAGAATGTGAAAAAGTTGTGTACAAAAAGTTAGTTCCCACACTTAAGAAGTATGTAAAAAAGAAAGTGGGGCAAAGTAGTGGAAAAGTGGAAAAAACTGGCTTAAAACTGTTCCCGCTGTTTTTTCGCTAGAAATCTCGTTCGAATGAAACTCTTAACGAAGAGACAGAACGGAAAAAAAATCTGAATTGAAAACTGGTTCGAACGACTTCTCGTTCAAACGAGGTCGTTCGAACGACCTATAAAACGAGTTCTCAGGCCATGGTTCTAGATAATTTCTATACGAACGCATGGCCGCCAGTTTCGTATTTTTCTGATTTTTTTTGGATTTGATATGATTTTTCTACTGAAAGATGTCCGAGAACAAAATATTTAGAACTATGAATTCAAAAAAAGTTTAACAAAAAAATACTAACACCCAAAATAAATTTCTAAAATACACCCAATAAATAATGTTCCAAGCTCCTATATATATATATTAAAATGCATTCATACCTTAGGAGCAATGGAACCATGTTGATGACGTAGAAACAAGGCACAACACACACGACATTTGATGAAGCTTTAATATCTTGGCCGCTAAGTCTTCAACAAACACGTCATAGGCTTGAATGGATAAACTTGAACTATATCCTATGACTCAAATGTTTTTGTCCGGAATTGAGCCAAAACTACAAAGGACTCAATTGGAAATTTGTGTCCTTACAAACTCTGGGGAATCAGTCAGTAGTTTCATAGCCCGATGGGGGGGAAAAGCAGCTACCATGACCAATCGGCCATCCGAGGAAGAATAAGTCAGCATAGTGAAGAATAACTTCTTACCCCATATCCGAGCAATGATGAGAGGACAATAATATCCCCATTTTCAAGTTCTCAGAGAAGCAGGAGTAGAAATTGAGGAAGGTCTTGCTAAAAATAGATGTCGAACCAAAGAAGGTGTCCGGACAGTTCATCCCCAGGAAATATGATAAACCTGCCAGTGCTGCAGTCTCAACCATCAACAACATCTCTCAACCAACCACATCATGGGCAACAGAAAGCCACCCTATCCCGATCCAAAAGGAATACACTGAGCTCCATGATCCCCTCTCCAAAGTCTATCAAGCCCTGTTAAGCCGAAACCTTATCAAACCCTTGGATCCTCGTCCATTGCCAAATCCACTCCCAAGAAACTTCAAGGCAGATGCCCATTGTTCCTTTCACCAAACAGCTGGCCATACCACCGACCAATGCTTTCACCTCCAAAACATAATCCAAGGTCTAATTAACCGGGGTACCATCGCCCCACCAGCCAATCCTAAGCCAAACACTACTCACAACCCACTCCCAAATCATGCCAATGCCATCTTCTTAGAAGAGAATGAGAAACGTGTGTGCTCGCGTTCAAATGATGAAACCATATATAAAACCCTTTTAACACAAACAAACCCTAAACATGCAGCAGTATGTGATTGAATAAATAGATAATCTACGCAAGAACATTCAAACACATGCAATTAAGGAAAAATCCCCCTCAGGGGCAAAACCATTTATTTTCACTATAATTTGTAAGAGAACGGCTTACAATCGGATTACAATGAAAATACAAGTTGACTAAGAATTACCCCCGGGTATCGGATTCTGTAGTCGCGGCTGGAATTATCCCTTTCTAGTAGGGCTGCAATGAAGAAGAAGAACGGTCTCCTCCACAAGGGTTGTACAAACCAAAGTTGTGTTCTTGGGTTGCAAAAGGATTCACAAAGGTTTGGCAATGATGTGTGAATCAAAACATGAGTCTTGGGACTCAAAAATATGAAGACTAGATGTATTTGGACTCTCAAATTCGTCTCCTAAAGTCTTGCAAAACAACTCCCCCGAAGTTGGTATTTATAGGAAAAAATATGAAGAGTCCCACGTTCTTAAAACTCTAAAATTCTATCCAGCGTACAAAAAAAATAGCATTCTTTAAGGAATTTTCTCTATCTTCAAAAGGTCATAACTCCTTCACCGTAGCTCGGATTGAGGTGCCGTTTTTTTCCAGTATCTTCGTTGCGGCGAGCTCTTCAACTTTCTAGTTGACCAGACCTCCGAACTATGGATGTGAAATTACGAAAATGCCCTTGAACTCTCCTATTGTGCCTTTTTTTTCACTGTTTTGACTTCCCTTGCGTACCACTTGCATTAAGTCCCTAAAATCTTGGAACGTGAAGTCATTGAGGCAGATGTGGGACATATTAGTGGAGATAATGCATGCTTGATTACCGGAGTTCGGATAGAGTCCGTCATGTGAGATCGTGAGGAGACGTGCCAAATGTAGCGGCGTACGACATAAATAAATGAAACATTTCGGACATGTGAAAAATGTCCTTACAAATCTCCCCCTATGTCTATGCCGGTACATACATAAAAAATCCGAATTATCAAATATGAAATTGCCTATACAAATCTACCCTCCCATGAACCCAAAACTGGAAAAGGTACAAATGAATAGTCTTCATCGTTTGTTCTTTAATTCTTCAGGAATCTCAAAACTTTTCTCATCAGGGTGTGCAACATATAGATCTGCAATCTTCATACCTACACACATGAGACAAAGCAAATACCACGTGACATATCGAGTTTGAAATGAGATAACATGGATATCAATATATGATAAAAATATAAGCAACATCTCAAAAACTCCCCCAGAATTCAAACTCCCCCATAATATGATAATTCTTTCTCCCCCTTTTTATGATGTCCCCAAATGGAAAAATTAGAGAAATAAATCAAATAAGCAAGTGCGGGGTGTCACTAGGATAAAAACACATCATGAATAAACAGAAAGCAACCAAGTCAATGATAGCGCAAATGAAGTGGTGTGATCAAATTCGATAGGAAAATCAATGCATACAAACATGACATATGTGCACGATGAATATTGGATATTCCTAGCGAATGAACTCAAATGCTTCCTTTGGTGTAAAAGAGTGACAATATAAGATATTGACTCAATCAAATCAACAAATTAAAGCTCAAAACGATTTTCACACCAATAACGTCCAAAATGATTTTATGCTTTTTCAGGACTTTCAAGGAATTGAAAACCCGTTTAGATTCTCCAACCAAACTCCCTCAGATATTGTATTGAATAGAGGAATTCTAAATTCTCAAACTTTGGAGAATTGATGGTGAAACCTAAGTGGCCCATATTTGGCATGAATTGCTTTTTATTGCCTTTAAATTTTTTCGGGCTCTTTTAACCTCTTTGGACCTCGGATATTAAAATTCCTCCATTTTTTAGGTCCTTTTTAACGGTGGCTTTTGCGCAAAGGATAGATGATTACCTTTCGCAGCCCCTCCCCGTTATACAAAAACACACAGTCTCACCAAAACGGTTTTTACATGCATTCCAATCTTGTCAAGTTTTATCGCATATTGTACATTATATAGACATGATTGAGATGAAAACACGCAAGCCAACATGAGATAGACAAGTGCAATAATCAAATATAACCGTGCATGTGTGCAATAAAGGATATAGGAGTCAAACATGTAGGAAGATATCACTAATTACATCTCAAAGACTCCAATCAATGTAAAGCACATGGATGAAATGATGTAGCCTCTCAAATCTCTATCAAACAGTCACATGGATAAATGGAATGAAGTTGTGACTTGGCTATCTTACATGCTCATCCATAAAAGAAGAAAAATACAAAAATCTTTTTGGATTTTTTCAAAAATTTGAAAAAAAGAAATAAAATCTTTTTGTGCTTTTCTCAAAATTTTTCTTAAAGGAAAATCTTTTTGTATTTTTTTTTAAAAGAAATATAAAAAGCAAAAGGAATAAAACAAAGCTGTACAACAAAGTAATGGTACATATAAAACAGACTAGCAATAGGAAGCATATGATATGAACATGAAGAAGCATCCTATTTTAGACATAGACCAACCCCTCAGTCAACTGTGCAAATCCCTAAAGATTTCCTAAGACTCTCAAATCTAAGGGCATCTAAAGGTTTCGTGAAAATATCGGCTAACTGACGGTCGGTAGGAACAAAACTCAGGGATACGACTTTCTCTTCAACTAACTGACGAATAAAGTGCTCACGTATCCTGATGTGTTTTGTGCGCGAATGCTGAACTGGATTGCGGGATATGTGTATCGCGCTCGTGTTATCACAGGAAATGGTCATGGTGTCCTGTGATATCCCATAATCCTCCAACATTTGCTTCATCCACAAGAGTTGTGTGCAACAACTCCCGGCGGCTATGTACTCAGCCTCCGCAGTGGACAAAGAGATGGAATTTTGCTTCTTGCTCAGCCAGGAGACAAGAGCAGAACCAAAATAGAAACACCCACCAGAAGTGCTCCTACATCCATCTACATCCCCAGCCAAATCGGCATCCGAGTAGGCGGACAGACGGTCATCGGTATCAAAGGAATACCAAATCCCGTATGAGAGAGTCCCACTTATGTATTTAATAATACGTTTTAGAGCAAGTAAATGTGACTCTTTTGGGGATGCCTGATAACGCGCACAGACTCCAACACTAAAGGCGATGTCGGGACGACTGACAGTCAAGTAGAGGAGACTACCTATCATACTCCGATATAAGGTTTGCTTTACGTCCTTGCCTGAAGTGTCCTTACTAAGCTTGGTAGTGGTACTCATAGGTGTACGTGCATGCTTAGCGGAGTCTAAACCAAATTTCTTCACTAGGTCTCTAGCATACTTGGATTGGGAGATGAACATACCATCTTCTAGCTGACGAACCTGGAGACCAAGGAAGAATGTAAGCTCACCAACCATGCTCATCTCAAACTCACTTTTCATCTCCTCCTCAAAGTGGTGAGCATGCTGGGAGCATGTGGATCCAAAGACTATGTCGTCCACATAGACCTGGGTAACCAAAATAGCACCGTCATCTCTCCTGACAAACAACGTCATATCTACTCCCCCTCTCTTGAAGCCACGAGCTAAGAGATAAGAAGTAAGCCTCTCGTACCAAGCACGGGGTGCTTGCTTCAAACCATACAAGGCTTTCCTCAGATAGTAGACGTGCTCAGGGTGCTGAGGGTCTTCAAACCCTTTTGGTTGTTCCACATAAACCTCCTCCTGTAGAATGCCATTCAAAAAGGCACTCTTGACATCCATCTGATACACCTTAAAGGGCAGATGACATGCGATGGCGAGCAGAAGACGGACGGACTCAAGCCTCGCAACAGGAGCAAATGTCTCCCCAAAGTCTACACCCTCTATCTGTGTGTAACTTTGAGCGACCAACCTAGCCTTATTTCGGATTATGGTACCATTTTCATCCATTTTGTTCTTAAAAATCCACCGGGTACCTATCACATTAATCTCACTAGGTCGGGGGACAAGTTCCCAGACATCATTCTTTTTAAACTGAAGCAACTCATCCTGCATAGCAGATATCCAGTGTTCATCCTTGAGTGCTTCTTTATGGTTCTTGGGCTCGACTTTGGACGTGTAGCAAAGATGGCTAACAACGTTCTCTAGCTGAGCACGAGTCTTGACCCCTAGAGTGGGATCACCAACAATGGCAGAAGGGTCATGACTCTTGCGAACCCAAGCAGGTGTGTCCCCTAACACAGGAGTAGGGTCCACAGAGTGTGAGAGAGGAACAGGCAAATCACTGTCAGAACAATCCTCATCCTCACACTGAAGGTTAGGATCAATAACCGTCGGAGGTTCGTCATCTTGCACGGTGACGTTTATTGATTCCATAATCTTAGAGCTCTTCAGGTTAAAAACTCGGTACGCTCTGCTATTCGATGAATATCCTAGAAATATTCCCTCGTCGCTTCGGGAGTCAAATTTTCCTAATTGCTCTTTATCCCGTAGGATTTAGCATTTACTCCCAAAGACACGGAAATATGCCAGGTTGGGCTTCTTGCCAGTCCACAACTCATAAGGAGTGTGAAGTGTGTGTGGACGCAGATACACCCTATTCACCGTGTGGCATGCAGTAGACACTGCCTCGGCCCAAAATCTCCTAGAAACTTTACGACCTAGAAGCATAGATCTAGCCATCTCTTGGATCGTTCTATTCTTTCTCTCAACAATCCCATTTTGCTGAGGAGTTCTCACAGCAGAAAACTCATGTTTGATCCCAAGGCTGTCACAGTACAAATCCACCTTTGCTTCCTTGAATTCAGTGCCGTTGTCACTACGTATTCTGTTAATAGTGACACCGTGTTGATTTTGCAGGACACGGCACTTGGTCGTTAAGAAATCTACAGCATCGGATTTCTCTCTCAGAAAACCTACAATGGAGTATCTGGAGAAATTATCTACCATCACGAGGATGTACCTCTTACCACCTAGACTCTCAGTACGAGTGGGACCCATAAGATCCATGTGAATCAACTCCAGAACACGAGAGGTGGTAATGGAATGTAACTTCCTATGAGGACTATGAATTTGTTTTCCCAACTGACAGGGTCCACAAACGGTCGAAGTTGACTTTCCAAGAGATGGTAAGCCACGTACTAGGTCCTTTTTAGATAAACGATTGAGATCTCTAACGTTCACGTGACCTAGACGTTGGTGCCACAGATCCATAGGAGTGATCGTGGCGCTGTTGCAGACAAGTGAGGATGTGGGCTCAGTCCCATAGCAATTATCTTCGGTCCTCACCCCTTGCATCAAAAGTTTACCGGCTTGATTGTAGACTTTACACGCGTCCCGGTCAAACTTTACTGCAAAGTTAGTGTCGCACAGCTGGCTAATGCTGAGAAGGTTTGCTTTCAAACCTTTGACGTACAAAACATTTTCTAGCTTAGGAAAACCAGGTAACTCGATAGTACCTCGTCCTATAATGCTAGACTTACTCCCATCTCCAAAGGTGACTCTGCCATCTTGATAATCCTCAAGAGTAGTAAAAAATGAGGCATCACCTGTCATGTGTCTGGAGCACCCACTATCAAAATACCACTGTGAGGTATTATGTGCTTTGAGAGCAACATGAACAACAAAGGCCTTTTTATCTTTCTTAGGCACCCAAGCAGAGATGACCTTTTGTTTGCCTTTGTTGGTTTTAGCTGGAATGTAAGAAGCATTCACTAACGGCGAAGACAGCCGTCGGAATTCTTTCATCAAACTCTGAGTCGTGGCAGCTAAGAACTCAACTCGCTCTCTCAGACTAGAAAACTCATCAGTATGTCGTGGTGGAGCAGTAGTACATCGTGTCCGACCCATGCTATAGCAAGTTTCCCTAAGGTGGCCTTTTCTTTTGCAATAAGTACAAAAGAGCTCAGTCAAAGGCGGACCTTGGTTTGCTTTTCTTGGTCGAACTCTCCTTCGACGTTTTTTACGGTGACCATAAGGAGTTGTAGTAAACTCAGGAACTGGTCCAGGTGCAATTTGCGACGTGGAGGCACCATCATATCCAATTCCTTGACGATCACCAAAACCTAAAGCGGGGCCGAGGAGCATATTTCCCATCTTCCCAGATCTGTCCTCGATTTGTACCTTGACTTCCCGTGCTTTCTCAAGATCATGAGTCAGCTGGGCAACAAGGGCTTCAAGTTTCTTCCGAGTCTCCACGGAGGAATGGAGCTGACTCGTAAGACTAGCCACTTTCTTGATCAAGTCCCCTCTCTCTTTCTCTAGAGTACTCTCTCTCTCTCTCTAAACAAATTCTCATTCTCGACACAGGTAGATTCTCTCTCTCTCAGGGCGGTGCAGGTGGAGAACTCTCTTTCTCTCGCTTTCCTTAAATCTTCCTCTAGGTAAGTGATCTTAAGAACTAACGCTTTGTTACGCTTTTTAGTTTTAAAAGACTCAGAATATAACTCAGCGTAGGCGCGTTGTATATCACTCTCGCTCTCACTTGTGTCATCCTCCCCCTCACTCACATCGATCTCACTGTCGAGGTGTCCCTGTGAAGCATCATCCTCATCGTCGTGAGGAGAACTAGGAGTGCTCACTTGGCTGGCCATGAATGCGGTGAAGTTACACTCATGCGGTGACTCATCTCCAGAAATCACCGTCTCGACCTCACTGTCGTCACTAAGGGTAGCATTAAGGACATCTTTCCCGTTCTCTCTATTCAGACGATTGGCACACTCAAAAGCTCTATGACCCCTACCATCACACTCAAAACATCTCTCACTTTCTTTCAGAGAAGGATTTTTGGAAACTTTTTCATTTTTCTTTTCAAACTTATTTTTCTCAAATTTCTTTTTATCTTTAAAATTGCCATTTTTCTTAAATTTGAGAATCCTCTTGAAATTTTTTGCGAAAAGAGCCAAATCATCTAAGTCAAAATCTCACTCAGAATCTGACGTGTCAGTCTCTCTCTTTCTAGATGACTCTACCCTCTTTCTAGCTGACCCCTCACTCCTTCTCTCTTGGGCTTTAAGAGCAATTCCCTTATCTTTAGATTTAGCATTTTTAGGGAACATATCAATTTCATAAGTTTGCAAATCTCCTACAAGTTCTTCCAATTTTAGCGTATTTAAATTACCCATAGAATTTAGCACAGTGACTTTAGGGATAAAACGCTTAGGTAAAGAACGAAGAATCTTTTTAACAACTCTAGCATTCGGAATTTGTTCACCAAGATTAAAACTAGTATTCACAATGTCAGAAAGTCTAGCATAAAATTCATCAAAGCATTCAGAATCATGCATGGTGATTGTTTCAAATTGAGTTGTCAAGTTTTGCAACTTAGACTCTTTCACAGCATTAGTTCCTTCATAGGTGAGTTGTAAAACATCCCATGCCTCTTTTAACGTGGTACACGTCATTATGCGTTTGAACTCATCAGGTGTGATAGACCCAGAAATAGCACTTAGACCCTTAGAATTAAAAGATGACCATTTAATTTCTTCATCAGACCAAGAAATGTCAGGTTTCAAGTTGGTCACATTATCAACAGTCACGGTGGGAGGAGTCCACCCTCGTTCAACCAAAATCCAGACACGTTCATCAATGGCTTTTAAAGCCGACCTCATACGGGCTTTCCAATAAGCATAATTTGTCCCGTCAAAAATAGGCATTTTATAATATGACTTCTCCATTTGAACACGCACTTTTTCAAAAATCAATTTTTTCAGAAAATTGATATCTTAGAAAAATTTTGCGGAAAAAAAAAAGAATACGCGATAGATTAGCGTAACCTGCTATGATACCAATTTGAGAAACGTGTGTGCTCGCGTTTAAATGATCAAACCATATATAAAACCCTTTTAACACAAACAAACCCTAAACATGCAGCATTATGTGATTGAATAAATAGATAATCTACGCAAGAACATTCAAACACATGCAATTAAGGAAAAATCCCCCTCAGGGGCAAAACCATTTATTTTCACTATAATTTGTAAGAGAACGGCTTACAATCGGATTACAATGAAAATACAAGTTGACTAAGAATTACCCTCGGGTATCGGATTCTGTAGTCGCGGCTGAAATTATCCCTTTCCAGTAGGGCTGCAATGAAGAAGAAGAACGGTCTCCTCCACAAGGGTTGAACAAACCAAAGTTGTGTTCTTGGGTTGCAAAAGGATTCACAAAGGTTTGGCAATGATGTGTGAATCAAAACATGAGTCTTGGGACTCAAAAATATGAAGACTAGATGTATTTGGACTCTCAAATTCATCTCCTAAAGTCTTGGAAAACAACTCCCCCGAAGTTGGTATTTATAGGAAAAAATATGAAGAGTCCCACGTTCTTAAAACTCTAAAATTCTATCCAGCGTACAAAAAAAACAGCATTCTTTAAGGAATTTTCTCTATCTTCAAAAGGTCATAACTCCTTCACCGTAGCTCGGATTGAGGTGCCGTTTTTTCCAGTATCTTCGTTGCGGCGAGCTCTTCAACTTTCTAGTTGACCAGACCTCCTAACTATGGATGTGAAATTACGAAATGCCCTTGAACTCTCCTATTATGCCTTTTTTTCACTGTTTTGACTTCCCTTGCGTACCACTTGCATTAAGTCCCTAAAATCTTGGAACGTGAAGTCATTGAGGCAGATGTGGGACATATTAGTGGAGATAATGCATGCTTGATTCCCAGAATTCGGATAGAGGCCGTCATGTGAGATCGTGAGGAGACGTGCCAAATGTAGCGGCGTACGACATAAATAAATGAAACATTTCGGACATGTGAAAAATGTCCTTACAGAGAACCCAAAATTTGATCCCACAACTCAAATAACATCCATACACTCTCCCAAACCTCTCCAAATTTGACCATATTTCCTCCTACACCCTGCTAGCCTCACTGATCAAGCACTGTCACTCCTTACCAGAGCATGCATCGCCGTCTGTACCCATTCCAAAAATGGAAGTATGGAATTATCAGAAGTCTTAAGCCAACTCCTAGAGTTCAGGCTGAAATTTCCCTCACATATGATCATTGATTGCCAAAGGTTCAATATGCTATTCTTGAAAGCGAGAAAATGGGCCCGAGAGTCAGATAGTTGGGTAGTACCGATCGATGAAGTTAGCCTGGACGATGTTGTCTAGATTATGGCATAATTATTCAGACAAACCAATAACATTTGCAGTATCACCGAGTTATTTGATGCTTTGAAGCTACAAGGGTGCCTTGTCCCTTCACCCTTACACATCCCCACCGATTGGGAAAACCTGTATGAAGAATCCGTCGAAGTTGTGGAATGTATCGACTATACGTGGAAAGATAAATTATTACCACCGGATGGGGGGAAGAATTTGAAGATTCGAATGAAGAGCAAGCTTTAGAAAAAACTCGACCGGTAGCCGATATGTGTTGGATGATATCATTTGAAGAATTTCTCAAAAAAATAAACAAGGTGGAAAAACAACCCGAGGTTGACAAGGAAATGAGATTCATGTTCTTCCTTTCTTTAGTAAATCACATAAACAGATCACGGAGGAATTACTAGATCCCAAGCTCACTACCAGCCAATGACAAGGGGAAGGGTGTTGAAAACCTTCATATGCCAAAGATGACCCTCGAGGAGAGCAAGATCCTCGATCAACTAAAGAAAACTCAATCTAACATCACTTTATGGGGGCTTTTCATGTCTTCCCAGCTGCACAGAAATTCTTTGATCAAGTTGCTCACTGGACCCACAGTTCCTCCCTCTACCACACCAGAAGAAGCGATAAATTTTGTCATATCCTTGACCTCTACCCAAATGATATCCTATTCTGGAGAAAAAATCCCCAAGATTGGGCCAAACCATAATCATGCAATCAACATCTCCGTAGAAGTCATGGGGAAGGTCGTTCCACTATCTCTTGTCGATAATGGATCCGTCTTGAATGTCTGCCCACTAAGAGCCTTCAAATGTTTAGGATTGAAAAAAGCGACCACGCTCCAACCTCAGTTGTTGTGCGTGCCTACGATAATACCCTTCGAGAGGTGATAGGATCCATAAAGCTTGTGATAGGGGCTGGCCCTATAAACCTTGTCGTTGAATTCCAAGTTATTGAGGTCCCAACTTATTTCAATCTATTGCTAGGACGACCTTATCTCCACAGTATCAAGGGTGTGTCTTCCTCACTCCATCAGAAATTAAAGTTCTTCGCAGATGAACGGGTCATCACCATTTTGGGCGACGACGATAATGCCGAGGGTGCAAGTACCAGCAGTCCAATTCTTGAGATACATCACGGGTCAAATGATATGCTCCTATCAGGATTCCGAGTTGAACCAATCCTACTCCCGGTAGGGGACGACTTTAAAGAAAGGGTTTGTCCAGAATACGACCCTCGTGGCAACGTCAATGTGATTCAGATGTTCAGAAACATGCACTTCATGCCCGGATTGGGGCTAGGACAAAGATAACAAGGGATACTCGAGCCGATTGAACTGAAGAAAGCTTTCCCCCCTTGTGGTTTGCGATATCAACCATCAGAACAAGAGCTCAGAATGATCCGCCAGTCTCGACCAAAGAGAGGACTAGACTGCATTCAGACTATCCCAGGTGACTCCTTGAATGGACGATTCATCAAAGAGGGCAAAGACTTCCCCCTTTTGCAGCTTTCCAAAACCATGGTATGACCATACAAATAAGAAGATGAAGCCTGGAATGGAGATCTTCTTCCAAGACAGCTACTCATGGGCCGAGAGTTCCCAACACCATGTACAACCGCTCATCAAAGATATCAAAAAGACTGAGAAAAGTGACTCCTAAAATTCCTTCAAATTACAGACACTAGGGCTAACACTCTGTATGATTCACTCAGGAACTACATCACCGGATCCGTCCCAACTGATTAAAGCTGCTAATACACCTCTCCTCAACTAGTATGCTGTGCCAGTTCTACCTGCTAAAATCTCCCCTAATCCCAATGTTTACCCTATTTCTTCATCTGTTGTCTATCCTTGCTCAAATGTAATTGAGTCCTCCTTTGATGAGGTTCTTAATATTATTTTTCCTATCAATGAAATAAATGAAGATTTTGAGTATCTTGTTGTGCCTTACATTAATTGTCTAGATTCTAATCAAACTTTTGATGATGATGATTTTGCAAATGAATAATTCTGAACTGATCTAAATAAGGTTAACAATAAACAACATAACTGCATTCAAGTTAATGAAGAAGAGACCATTATTATAAACCTCGGTTCTAGTAGCCAACTGTGTAAGATTAGGATATGGGCTACCCTTAACGAGTATGAGCCTGCACAACTCGAAGAATTGCTAAAGGAATTCATGGATGTCTTCGCATGGTCCTATGACGATATGCCCAGCATTGATCCTGAAATAGCTCAGCATGAGATTCCCACTCTCCCAGATTACAAGTCGGTCAAATAAAAGTTGAGAAAGCTCCGTACCGAATGGTTGCTCAAGGTCAAAGAAGAGGTGGTCAAATATTTGAACGTAGGCTTCATTCGTGTGATCGAATATCCCATATGGCTAGCCAACATAGTGCCCGTGCCGAAATCAGGAGGAAAGGTTCGGATATATGTAGACTACCGAGACTTGAACAAAACCTCTCCAAAGGATGATTATTCGTTACCCAATATTGACATGATCGTAGATCACACATCCAGTCATGATCTCAAGTCATTCGTCGATGGGTTTGTCGGATACAATAAAATCAAAATTCACCCAAACCACTAAGAAAAAATCGCATTCATCACCCCATGGGGAACCTTTTGCTGCACTGTTATGCCATTTGGTCTCAAGAACGCTGGGGCTACCTACCAGAGGGATGCCACAAACATCCTGCATGATCTGATTCACAAATAGGTTGAGGTCTATGTGGATGATATGGTTATCAAATCCAATACTAGAGAAGGGAATGTTCTCGCTCTCCGAAAGTTCTTCCAACGATTGCGACAGTATCAGATGATACTCAATCCACAGAAATGCATCTTCGGCGTTACAAAGGGAAAACTCTTGGGATTCATGGTGAGTGAGAAAGGGATAGAAGCAAATCCTGCCAAGCTGAAAGCCATACTTGAGATTCCACCTCCCCGAATAGGGAAAGAAGTCTGAGGTTTCCTTGGGAAATTGCAATACATCAGTCGGTTCATCATCTAGCTAACCTCCGTCTGCGAACCTATCTTCAAAATCCTACGAAAGGATTCAACTAATATTTGGAATGAGGCCTGTCAATAAGCTTTTGACCGAATCAAATAATATCTGACCCAACCCCCGGTACTCATGCCACCATAGCCTGATCTCCCTTTGCTCTTATACATAAACATAATCGACACTGAAGTTGGAACTCAGCTAGCACAATACCTTGAAGATTATCGCAAAGAAAGAGCCATTTATTATTCCAGTCACAAATTGGTCGGATACGAGGTCAACTACACTGCTTTGGAAAAGGCGTGTGTCGCACTTATTTAGGTCACCCAAAAGTTGCGTCACTACATGCTCGCCTTCCCCATCAAACTTGTATCCCGAATGGACCCCATCAAATACCTAATTGAGAAACATACCTTATCCAGCCGAATGGCCTGATGGTTGATCCTCCTAGCCAAATTTGATATCGTGTACATCACACAGAAAGACATGAAAGGAAGAGCCATCTCTGACTACCCCATGGATGAGGCCGATGTCTGGATCTCTGAATTCCCAGATGAAAACATCCTCTGTACTGCCCGGGACAATCTTCGATGGAAAATGTTCTTTGAGGGTGCTACCAATAAAAAGGGATATGGCATTGGGATAATTTGGATCACGCCAGATAACTCTCACACTCCCATCGCCATCAAATTGGATTTCCCCTGCACCAATAACATGACTGAGTACGAGGTATGTACAGTGGTCCTTAAAGATTCTCTTGAGAAAGGTATTCAATGCCTAGACGTCTACGAGGATTCTGCCCTCATCATCGGTCAAGTGCTGAGAAAGTGGAGAGTTAAGGACGAGAAGCTCCAACCCTTCCATGCCCACTTAAAAGAGTTAGCCTCCCAATTCTAAGACATCACTTTCCATTACCTACCTTGATCAAAGAATAACCTAGCCGATGACCTTGCTACCTTAGCCTCCATAGTCCACATGCTCGAAGGAATAACAATGACCCCCTTCCAGATTCAAAAGCAAGACAAACCAACCCACTGTTACCACATTGAGCTCATCACCACGGAAGATCCCGAGCTAGCCAACTGTCCGTACTATGATATCTAGTGCCTCCTCAAATAAGGTAGGTATCCCGAGGGTTCCAACAAGAAAGATTAATCAACTCTTCGAAGATTGGATGCTTAGTACATCATCTGTCACAAAGCACTGCTTAAAAGGAACTTCGATGGAAATCATCTGCACTGTATCACAGGGGCTGAAATTGAAAAGATAATGCAGAAGATCCACAGTGGGGAATGCGGACCCCACATGAACGGTCATATACTTACCAAGAAGATCATCCGATAAGGTTACTACTGGACCACCATGACCCAGGATTGCACCGCCTATATTCGAAGATGCCTCAAATGCCACTAATTCTCCAACCTTCAGCATCTGCCTCTGCATGAATTATACAACATGACTTATCCCTGGCCGTTCTCCACCTAGGGCATCGACATCATAGGAAGGTTACACCGAAGGCTTCCAAGGGGAATGATTTCATCCTAGTTTCCATTGATTACTTCACCAGATGGGTCGAAGATGAGTCATACTCAGTGCTGAATGCCAAGAAAGTTGCCAAATTCATCAAGAAAAATATTATCTATTGAAATGGGGTCTCGCACAAGATAGTATCAGATAACATCTTGCATTTTGAGGCAGAAGTCACAGAGGTGGTCAATCAGTATGGGATTCAAAGACACAAATCTTCTCCCTACCCACCTCAGACCAATGGTGCAGTTGAAGCCGCCAACAAGAACCTCAAAGCCATCATCAGTAAGATGATCAAGAGCTGTCGGGATTGGGCCAATCGGATCCCGTACACCCTCTGGGCTACCAAACCTCAATGCGAACCTCTACTGGGGCTACCCCTTACTCACTAGTCTACGGTATGGAAGCAATCCTTCTCGTGGAGCTGGAAATACCCTCGTTGCCCATCATGCTTGAAATGGTCAGCGAAGAAGACTGGTGCCAAAGTCGTCTTGATGAGCTGACCCCCTAGATGAAAGGAGATTAAAAGTACTATACCACATACAAGGGTACCATCGCCGAATAGTGCGATCATTCAACAAGAGAGTCAAGGACCGCGGTGTCCGAGAAGGGGACCTAGCCCTCAAAGAGATAATAGAACCCATCTGAGACCCCAGAGGGAAATTCAAGCCCAATTGGAGCGGCCCCTACATTGTTAAGAAGATCTTGTTTGGAGGTGCTGCCAAGCTCACTGATTTAGATGGGGAAAAGATGGCTCGTCCAGTCAACCTGGACAGTCTCAAGAAGTTCTACCCCTAGTTCGAAATCTCGACGCGCTATGACTTTTCTCATCTCCCTTCTATTCTAAAAAAATCTCTTCATTTCCCTCTACCCAGAACTACGTGGGTCTGATCCTCTGCAAAAACCATTTTCAAACAAATTAAAACTTTTCAAAAACCCCCAGAGGTACATAGGCAGCTCATACACCTTACACGAGCACGGCCCTTTCTTTTTCACAAAATACTATTCTTTTCTTATCTCCGAGAACAACAGTCCATTCTAATATATACTTGAACAAAAGGATTATGTATGCCTTAGCGATCGGTATAGATAATTCAAACAACACAAAACTCATCAAAAGGCACAGCTGGATCATCGAAAACTTGTTTATTTCACTAATAAGAAATTTCGGTACAGATTACATAAGAAAAGGAACGGATAACTCCCTTCCCCCTACCTTCCTAAAAAATCCAAATAAGATGCCCATATTTATTCCCCATTATACACTCTCCAAGAGTCCTATCCGCAGCTACCAGAGGAGACCGCTCCATCATCATCATCTGCATCCTGGGGTCCCCAGGCTTTCCCCGCCTGAACAAAGTGTCGCAAATGCTCTAGCGACCAATAAGCTCGAACCAACTTCGGAAAAACTACCACACCTCCCTCCACGGTATCAGACAAAATAAGCCACCTTTGTCCAGTTTCCACTGCCAACATCTTGCTGACTACTCTCCTCCACAACCAATTCATATAATCCCCAGGGATATGCCAAACTCTCCCAACAGACTGAGAAGGATGGGTCGATGGAAGTCAATTCTCCCACATAGAGCCAAGCCCCATGAGGTGATGCTCAATCAAATCTTCTCCCGGAAAGAAGTCTAGTGTCCGAGGTGGCACAACCTGCTCCTAGACAAATTGCCACAGAAGCCGCCAGGGGAAATATAAAGAGGTCTACCTAAGACCAACCAGTCGGACATACGGGTATTCCCCTAGCTCCAAAATAGGCATCAATTGTCCCCTCTAAGGAACTGACTAGCACAGATTTAGAGACCCGTGCTCTACAAACCAGTTTTCCCAGCTCTCAATATCCAAGCCAATGCTGATGAAGTGACACGAAAAGAAGTTGGGTACATCTGACAAAGGATACTCTAGAGGAGTCACCAAGCGAAGTCTCTTAGACAACCATATGAACAGCATCACGGGGATACCCCTCAGATAGTCAGAACGACCTTCTCTCCAGGCATCCAGGCCATTCAAGATCTCCACCAGTATCACTGTCGTCAGATTGTGAAGGCATGACATCCAGGAAATAATGGCTGCAAGTTGTGGGTCCACCAATAGTTCCCTTGTCACCAGCAGTAATTTTGATACTAAGCCCAGAACAACGGCTCCGGCGTATCCAGCATCGCCAGCCTCCTGCAAATGCACGGACGATAACACCACCGAAAAGGAGATCATTCCTCCAGTAACCAATGGTCTGGCCGCCGAAGGTGAAATACAAAGAATCCCGATCAGAAAATCCCTGGGAGAATGAGAAAATTCGGGTAAAGCCACGGCAACACTGGGATTTATCCCCAGCATAAAAGAAAATTCCTCGTAGGTAGGACAAACTTCATCCAACCCGAAGCAGAATACATGGTCTTCTGGGTACCAAAATTGTACCGCCGCCATCAGATATTCCACTCAATGGGATGATTGCGCTACAAAGAGACTCAACGCATGTTGAAAGCATCGTAGTTAACATTATAAGAGCACATTGCTTCCAAGGCTTTGAGGTAGTTAGCAAATTCAATGCTACTAGGGAGAGCCATCTTGCAAAACTAAGAAACAGTAGACAAGTGAAGGTGTGATGAAAACACTCCACCCTTGCCCATTTTTATACTTGAAAACCCTCACAAAAAACATGACCCTTGCAGAAATCGGAGGGAATCCTACCCTCATAAAGTACAAGTGGCTGAAGATGGCACTAATCAAATCTTTGAATTGATGGGACTGGACTTGACTGTCGATAGGCAGGAGAAGGGGCTTGCCGATCAGCAACCCCCTATTTTTGGAAATTTTCCTTTTTCCTCTTTTGTCAAAATCAGAAGCTCAATAACAAATAAATTGATATTCTCAAACAAAGTTTCAAAAATCCACTTCCACCCTTATATAATTTTTCATTTTTAAAACTTTCCTCCAAAATCCCCAAAATATCTCTTTTCACGGTTCAGTAGCAAAGTAAAAAGCGCATGTGCATTCATTCATTCACCAATAATAAAGATAATAAAAAAATCCCATTGCATTGCATACATATATTCTTCTGTGTTACATAAATTTGTAGGACAGAAAAAAACAAAACAATGGGACTCAGCTCGAACCCACATTCTCTCTCTGTCACCTACCCTTCACCCCTCTCTCTAAGAGCTCCCACCCCTGGGACGCGCTCTCTTTCCCCTATGGCGAGATGACTCACCATTATTACTCGAGCCAAAGTCCTCCTCGGACGAAGCAGGTGGCACCAAGTAAGAAGGAACCGGGACCGCATCCCGAATATGGGCAATCACTAAGGATATCTAGTCTATGATGTCCCTCAGCTAAGTGGTCGACACCCAGACTTGCTGCAAGTAAAAAGAAGAATCAGTATCAAAGAGGGATCAAAACAGAAAAGGAACCAAAAAGAGGAAGAAGGTATATCGCAGGATGAAGAACCTCCTCTGTCAAACCCAACTCCTCTGAATTCATCGCGTGAGGACGGTGCAACATAGGAACCGTCCCTCCATCAACCCGCCGAATGTTGTATGAAGGGGTATGCAATCGCACGAAGGGAACCTCTAATGTCACCGTCGCCGTAGACGTCGATGGACCACCGTCACTGTGGCAAGACCCCACCGCCCAACTCGAACCCGCAGGAGGGAAAGGCAAGGCATCATATATTCTAGGATCCATCAACCAGCTCATCACAAAGTCCATATAGTTATACGGCACAGCCGTATCAGTATACAATAGGTAGGACTCACTGATCATCGCTATGATCCTCGTATCCTTCGGAATCAGTCGCTCCCGCATCATAGACGTAGGAGGCTACGCAAGTGATACCACCACCTCCTCCTTTTTAATCTATCGAACCACTCGCTCCCCGAGATACTAAGAATGGCCAAACTCATGCACCAGTAAGCATCGCCGCTGAGCGTTCACCCCAGTCACCCCCGTATCCTGAATGGTTGTCCCCCAAGGGCAAAAAGTCACTTGAAAATCCCTAGCAGGCACGAATCAATACAGAATCAGAACATGCAAAAACCAAGACTGAAAAGGAAAAAGTCTTACCCTACCACTGATCAGGCCATTCAAGACATGACGCACCACCTCCAGAGAGAGAGATCCTTTCGACTGTCGATTGGCCATGCGCCATCGATACAATCGGCAAAAGTCCCCAATAGTCTCGCCCTTCAAGGCAATCAGCGGGGTATTGCACCCAATCACCTCATAAAACCACATCTTCCAAAGACAAGAATTCACAATAAAAAAGATACGCATAAGGAAAATGCGAATGCATGAAAAGAAAATGCGTGAATTAAAGAATAACTCAAGGAGATACGTGGCTCCAGTAAAAGTTTGCCGATAGCACCGGATGAATGAGTCCAAAGAAAAACAGAGGATCGCCAAAGTCAGGCTCCCCTAATCATAGAGAGGGATGTTCGAAAACATCCTCAAATACGGCAAGAACCACAAATGGACGACGTTGATGCTCAACGCCACCCTGAAGCCTCCTAGCACCAACAATATGAACAACCGGGCTATCTGCCTCACCTGCAGACCGTCCTCTGAATCAACCTCCCTACTCAGTAAAACATCCTTCAGTAAGGACAGCCGGATGGAATCCCCAGAGACTATCCTCCTTACGTCACCAAGCGCCGCACGCACCGCCTCCGACCTCACTCGCAGAGAAAGATCCACCTCTATCTGCTCTTCATCACAATCCATCCCCAGCAGTTGCTGCACGTCTATGGGAGTCACGATCATCTCCCCAAAACCCAAATGGAAGGTGTGGGTAGTATCCCATCACCTCTCCCCCCAAAGCGCAAAAGACCACTATCGAATGAGGCGTCTCATCCAGCATAGACGCCAACCTCCTAAAACCTGCTAAGGATATCGCCCAACGCACCACAGGTGGAAGATGCTCCCAGACATCCTTAAGCCCCGTCATCCCACAGGCACGCATGTTCTTCAAAGAGATATCGAACTGTCAAAAGAAAAAACCTTGTCAAAAATTCCAGAAAGAAGGAAAAATCACCAAAAAGAGAAGAATTCCAAAAGTCAGGTTACTTACATAACCGCCAGGGCTCACCACCCTAGAAGAGCGATGGCACGATGACTCCCGTAGCAAGGTCCATTCATCCATAACCGGCTCGAATGAGTCAAAGGAGTTCTCAATCCCCAAAGTAAGAGGCTCCCTGGCCCTCCACTCCACGTTCGCCTAGTCATCAATAGTCAACCGTTCCCTATGCGATGCAGTGCTCACAAAGGCGGCCATTTCTTAAAGATTGGAATGCTAGAACGATTTACAGATGAAAATTGCAGAAAGAAAGAAAGCAAGAAGATGTGAAAAATGAAAGGAACTCGCCCCTTTATATAGGATGCCAAGGGTCATTTCGATCGGCATTGACCCCCCACCCACCGATCGGCACTGTCTCCTTACCTTCCCGAGGCAGTCCAAAAGTCCGTGCCACTGCCGAATGGCACCCTTCATACCATGCCGATCGGCACCCCCCTAAAATTTTGTACAAAAATTCTCAAAAAATACCAGAAAGCCCTGAAAAATTCTTAGAAAATTCCTAAAAAATCCCAGGAAGAATTTGGAACATTTTCACCAAGAAAATTTCGTATTCCCTCAAGTGGGACCTCTATTTCCCCAGCGGAACTCCCAAAAACCAAGTAAAACTCCTCCCGGCAATGTCCCCGGAGGACCTCTAAAGATCCCTATGCCCTTTCAATTTTCCCGAGCAATACATCCAATCCCTGGACCACCTAATCACCTCCCCAGTGGAATTTTGGCTATTCCTTCAGAGGATGAAGAAGATTTCCTCAATAATCGGCTCCCTAGCCCAAAACAAAACCACGAGATAAATCTCCCCAGCAGAGTTCCCCAAGAACATCTCCACTTAAGCCCGTAGAATTGGCTTCGGCCTGCAGAAATAGTCATCTCACCTTAAGCCCACAGAATTGGCTTCGACCCACAGAATTGGTCATCTCATCCTTAAGCCCGCAGAATTGGCTTCGACCCGCAGAATTGGTCATCTCACCTTAAGCCCGCGGAATTGGCTTCGACCTGCAGAATCGGTCATCTCATCCGTAAGCCTGTAGAATTGTCTTCGACCCGCAGAAATGGTCATCTTTACTTAAGCCCACCGAATTTGCTTCGACCCGCAGAATTGGTCATCTTTACTTAAGCCCGCAGAATTGGCTTCAACCCTCAGAAATGGTCATCTCACCTTAAGCCAATAGAATTGTCTTCGACCCGTAGAATTGGTAATCTTATCCTTAAGCCTGCATAATTGGCTTCAACCCGCAGAAATGGTCATCTTTACTTAAACCCGCAGAATTGACTTCGACCCACAGAATTGGTCATCTTCAATTAAGCCCGCAGAATTATCTTTGACCCGCATAAATGTTCATCTCCACTTAAGCCCGCAAAAATGTCTTCGACCCACAAAAATAGTCATCTCAACTTAAGCCTGCAGAATTGGCTTCGGCCCGTAGAAATGGTCATCTCTACTTAAGCCCGTAAAATTGGTTTTGACACGTAGAATTGGTCGCCTCTACTTAAGCCCGCAAAATTGGCTTCGACCCGCAGAATTGGTCATCTCTACTTAAGCCCGCAGAATTGGCTTCGACCCGTAGAATTGATCATCTCTACTTAAGCCCGCAGAATTGGCTTCGACCCGCAAAATTAGTCATCTCTAATTAAGCCCGCAGAATTGGTCATCACATCCTTAAACCCGTAGAATCGACTTCGACCCGCAGAATAAGTTATCTCAACTTAAGCCCGCAGAATCGGCTTTGACCTACAGAATTGGTCATCCCCAACACCTCCTTAGGAATTGACCTAAACTTTTCCTTCAAACCATCACTAGTATTCCTCCTTAGGCCATTAAAATTGTCCTCGACCCTCCGAATCGATCATCCTCCCTCCTTAGGTCCTCAGAATTGGCCTTGACCCTCTAAATTGGTCATCCTCCCTCAAAAGCATCATGCGGTGTCTATTCGACGGCTATCATTTTTTCCAAACTCACCCATCGAGGGGTTGTGTAGACACCCCATTCGGTTACCTCTTAAACTCTCCTTAGGTCCTTAGCACCTCCCTTCATCATTACAAACCCAAGTCATACCCCGAGTACTAACCTAGAAGCCATCGAGCACTCCCAGGCTCCGTTTGACCAAAAGTCAAAATCTTCAGCTCGACCGAGGATGAATTCATATTTGAAGGGCCCTAAAACCCCTTTCCAACGGTCCGTCCCGTACGCGATTCTGACTTACCATGCGGACGAACGACCCATTTTCCCCGAAACCTGATCTAGAGGCCATCAAATGCTCCCAGGCTCCGTTTGACCTAAATCAACTCTTCAGCTTGACTAAGACTGAATGAATCTTCAAAGGTCATTGAAACCCCTATCCAAGGTCTGCTCCGTGTGCGATTCTGACTTACGGTATGGACAAACGATCCGTTTTACTTCGGAAGGTCACTGAATATTTCCAAGGCCCGGTTGACCAAAGTCAACTCCCCAAACCATATCAAACTCTTTGGAATATTGAATTACATCTCCTAAACTTTCCAATGGTCGACCCTATGCGCAATTCGTACTTACCACGTGGACGAACGATCCGTTTGCGTCCAATGAATCCCCGTCCAATGGACCGACGAATGCTTTCGAGCCACATTTGACCCAAAGTTAACTCCCAAACCCAGGAGAGGTCCAAGGACTTTTTAAGGTCTCTAAAATACCTTTTCAATGGTTTACCCCGTGCACTATTCGGATCAACGGTTTGCACTCTGCAGCTGATTTTCCGAAAAGGCCTGAAAGACACTACCAAACGGCAGGTCCCAGACCCTGCCTATCGGCAATGTGCCTAAACGCACCTGCCAATTGGCAGGAACAGGGATATTCCGATCGGCAATGCCCTAGGCCTATAAAAATGAGGCCTTCTCCTCATTGCAAAGGGAGCCCAAATCATAAACATATCACTCTCAGCAAATCCAGAAAACCTCTCTCGAAGTCAGTGCGATTTCCACATCCAAATCCATCTCCAACCTTCACATTTCATCATCCCTTTCATCAAACTTGGTGAATTAACCACTCTCCATCATCATCCAAGTGCAAGGGCTTCTCTCCAACATTCAAGATCAAGCTCATGATCTTCAAGAAGGTCCAATTTTCTCAATTCTCTCCTTAAATTATCATAAATTCGCATTAACTTATTTTATTACTTAACACTTTTATTCTCTCATCTCACATATCCTAATATACTTTTTACTTAGTATTATTGCAGATCTCTTATTTTCATACAAATAAAAACCAAAAAACAAGAAAAAGAGGGTTTGCTCATAAATTCCAAACGGGAATTCTCACACTTTACTTACACTTTTCTCATAACTAAAACACTTTTTCTACACACACACACAAATAAGAGAAGTCACCGGTTGGATTTATGGGATAAATCCCACCCCTCGTTTTGCATGCGAATTAGGTGGACTTTGATGCCTCTATAGGCTACGTAGGCATCTCGGGGTCAAATTCGAGATTCGAGTCCTATATTTTACTTTTTCTTTCATCTCCTGTTCTCTTTAAATTCAATTCTCCTAGATTACATATATGTACATATATTTGTTCTTAGTGGCGTATTATTCCACATGCATTATCGTTCCATCATAATGATCAACGTAGGATAATCGCGTAAATCCTATTTTTTAATATTTTTATACCTTCCTACGGATGACTCGCTTTACCTCTTCCATGACACGAGTCGATAATTCCTATCTCCATTATATATACACATGAACACATATCATGGGGAAAATAAAGAAAAATAGCAAAAACCCAAGAAAGACCGTAAGGGAACACCTTCCCATTTCGTAACTTAGCCTCCGAACCCTTTTCGAATCATTTTGGTTTCGTATGTATCAGTATGTCCTTGGATGCTGTCCTTCGGGATGGATCCCTTTCTTTTGTCTATTTTGAGTAAAATAGACTGGCGACTCTATCTCTCTACATTTTCCACCTCACCCAAATGACGCCGACCGAAGCGCTCTCGAGAGGGACGCGTGGGACCTAGTATCCTCCCTCACGTCGCCCGACCACCACGAGGATCGGGGATGGACACGATGGCAACAAAAATTAAAGCTTGCTAAAGATAGGGTAACCACTACAGAGGATAAAATAAAGACTGCTGAAGATAAAGTAAAGGCTATCGAGGGCAAGGTAGCTAGCTCGGTTAGGGAGGCAGCTATTGAAAAAATATTCTAGCTCGATTGGGGAGCAACTTCAGGATGATTATAATCTTGCTCGGGCTTTACTTCATTCTGACTATGAATCTAAATATAAGGCATTGAGTACAAGTTGGGGTTTTAACAAGAAATTATAAAGTATCACATCTGCATTCAAGAAGAAGGAATTATTGTTGAACAAGGAAGTGGAAAGTGATAAGGACGTGGCTACTCTTGTTGAAAAAAGAACAATAATTTAAGGAATGAGTTGGAGGTCTTGAAAAAGTCAGCTGAGGTTGCGTCGAGTGAAGGTGCTTCTTTCTTAGTGATTAAGAACGCCAAATTATTAGAGGAACTAGAAAACTTGAAGAATAATAATAATAATAATAATAATAATAATAATAATAATACTAATACTAATACTAATAATAATAATAATAATAATAATAATAATAATAATAATAATAATAATAATAATAATAATAATAATAATAATAATAATAATAATAATAATAATAATAATAATAATAAGAAGAAGAAGAAGAAGAAGAAGAAGAAGAAGAAGAAGAAGAAGAAGAAGAAAAAGACTAAATTCGACCAGTCCTTAAGATAAATGGTTATTACTCGTCTAACTGAGGATGAAGAAAGAACTTAAAAGACCTTGGCCGACTAGACAACATTGTTATAAAATAAAGATAAAACCATCAAAAAGGTCCAACACCAGGTGGGCTGACTAACTTTTCACTTCCACAAATAACCCAAAGTTGTGTGGGTGGATGGTTACGATGAGGCCGTAACTCATATGAATGATCACCTGAACAAGCTCTCTTAGAAGGGTACAAATGGGGATAGTTGAACGTGCTGGGATTACTGAAGGCAGATGTCAGGAATGAGTTGTGGCATTGGCATGATCAAGGCACGTTGGATTATCCTAACCCTCCATTAAGTAGTGATCCCGAATGGATTCCAACTGACGCCATTCTGCAGAGCTTAGTAGGAAAATACTTAGGGGATTATGGTCTTCATAGTGAAGATGATTATAATCGCCCCCTCACTTGTTAGATCAGCCGAGCAATACTGGTCGTAGTAGGTTGAGAGATTTTATAACCAGCACTTTGTCCAATACTCTTGATATTCCTCCTACTGGGACGGATAAGGCTGAGGGAAAACGTCCTATAGTATAAAAAAAATTGTTTCTTGTTTTTGAATGTATGTCTACCTTTTATGAAAGTTTAATGGAATAAAAGACTATTTTTTGTATACATGTCTATGTATTTTATTTTTCTTAATTAAGCTTTTAGATTAGTGTACTGGCTATACAACCAACTAATTTTCTTAATTGTTCTGTGTCTGTTCAAGTTATGAACTTGAGTAATAAGGCCTTAGGTTCTACTAATGCACTTAGGTAAAACATTTTTAGGGCTAAATGTTTTCATTAGTTACCATTGGATGACCAAGTGTATTAGGAATTTAGGTTTTTCCTGAATTTAACTTGGTTGGGTAAAACTCCTTGTTTTTTACTTTAAGTCATACATGAAGTTTCAGGGACTTCTTGTTTGTGACTTGTCAAAGATGAAGTCATACATGAAGTCTATTATATTTTTGTTTTTTGAAGTTGGAAAAGCTTATTGGGTTGAGAAAGACTTATAGTTCCTGACTTTTCAAAGATGAAGTCATACATAAAGTCTAAATTTTTTCTTGAAGTTGGAAAAGTTTGCTAGTTTTCTCGGGGATGTACATCGTCGTACTCTGAAAAATGAAACAAAAAAAATGAAGCATAATTAGTAGAAAATAACAACTTTATTAATCATGAAGAAATGGTTACATCAAATACATAATAGAATTACTGATAATATTTCCTGAGGTGGTCGGTATTCCACGAATTCTTAAATTCTTTCCCTTCAAGTGTTTCTAGGTGATAAGTTCCTGGTCAGACGACTGTCGAGATGCGGTAAGGATCGTACTAGTTTTCTTCCAATTTGTTTCTTTTATGGATTACCCTCTGAAGGATATAGTCTCCTTCATTCCAGTTGGTCGGTTTGACCCTCCTCTTGTAAAATCTAGAAGTTCTTTACTGATAAGCATCCATTCTAAATGAAACATCCTCCCTAATCATGTATATATCCAAACTCCTCATGAGATCACTTTTAGGGGAATCAAAGTTCAATACCCTATGGGTCGACAAACCTATCTCTCCTAGTACCATTGCCTTAGTTCCAAAAATAAGCATGTAAGGAGTCTCTCCAGTGGCTGTTCTCAACATAGTTTTATATGCCTAGAGAACAATGTGCAACTCATTAATACAGTTTCCCTTAGAATTTTCCAAACTCTTTTTTAACCTGTCAAGTATAATTTTATTGTTGACCTCTCTTTAGCTATTATACTGTGGGTGTCTAGGGGCAGAATGAAGTTTCTGGATCTTATACTGCATACAATACTCTTCAAATTCCTCGTTGTAAAACTGAGTTCCATGATTAGTGATGAAGGCATATGTCATTCCATACTTTCATATGATATGTTTCCATATGAACTGAAAAACTCTTTTTTAAGGAATTTTTATTAATGTCTCAGCCACCACCCATTTGGTGAAGTAATTCACTGCCAGTATCAAGTATTTGAACCTTCCTTTGGTCCTCGAAAATGGGGATACCAAATGAATTCCCCAAATAGTCAAAGGCCAAGGGAAAGTAATGGGAGTTAAGGTAAATCTCGATCTTCTGTGAAATATGTCAAACTTCTGACATTTATCACACTTCTTTGTAAAGGAAATACAGTATGCTCGCATAATCGGCCAATAGTATCCCTGTATGGCTATCTTGCACACTAATGATATGTTGGCTGAATGAGCCACATATGACCCTTCATGTACCTCTATGATCAGGTCTGGTGTCTCAGTTGGGTGAACACAATAAAGTAATGAAACGGCGTATCCCCTTTTTCATTGGACTCCTCGCTTTAATACATAATTGGTTGCCTTGAACCTTAATTTCCTGGCTATTTTTGGATCAGCACGTAACACACATTTGCTAATGTTATTTCTGATAGGATCCATCTATGAGGTTCCTACATCCATTGCAATGAAATTGACCATATCCTCCATATATACACTTATGTGTGCAAGAATTTCCACATGATAGTTTTCCTGGGTTCTATCCTGGTCATTGAGGCTAGACTAGCAAGTGCATCTACTCGGGCATTTTCTATCCTTAATATTGTCATTATTTTGACTACAGTGAACTTGGAGATGACTTCCATGGTTTTGGACAAATACTTGATCATAATATATCCCTTGGCTTCATATATTTGAAGCACTTAGTTAACAATGAGCTGAGAATCACTATATACCATAGCCTGCTTGGCTCCTAGTGAATAATCTAACTCCAAACCCATGATTAATGCTTCTTACTCTGCTTCATTATTGAAGGCTTAGAATTAAAAAGGAAGTGTATACTCTACATCAATGTTCTCCGAGGTATTTATGATTAGACATGCTCCACTATATACAACTTCCAAACGGAATGTCATTACTGAAGCTTTCCTGAGACAGTATGCCCTATTAGAATATTTTCTTGCTCTATTTATTATACCTTTGATCCATCTTTTGGGCAATTAATGTTTCAGGTTGGTTGGTGATCTTTTTAATTTTCTTTGGAGCGGACCTTTCTTCTAAGAAAGTGTGCTCGTCAAGCAAACTTATGGTAGTAATGGCGCTTCTAGATATGTGAATTCAATAATGAAATCTATTATGGCTTATCCCTTCAGTATTGTCCGTGGTTCATAAAGGAATTTGTATTCTCCCAACTCTACTACCCAAGACATCAATCTCCCTGATTTCTTTAGTTTGTTAAGTGCCTAGCACGGAGGTAAATCTGTGTAAACCATGATAGTGTGTGCTTGAAAGTATGGCTTCATCCTCCTTAAAGCTTCAATAGGATCAAGGGCTAGCTTTTCCAGGTGGGGATACCTGATTTTGGCTCCTCTGAATGCTTTGTTTATGGAATATACTGGACTTTGAACTCCATTTTCCAACTTGACTAATGCCGAGATATTAACAGATTCTGAGATAACCAAATATAGGTACTATTTCTCTCCCAAAATTTATCGGGAGAGCAGTGGTGGAGATCCCAAGTACTTTTTTAAATCCTAAAAGGCATTTTCGCATTCAAAGGTTCTTAAAGTACTTTTAAGAATGGTAGGCATTTATCAATAGCTCGGGATACAAATCGATTGAGGGCAAACACTCTTCAAGTAAATTTTTGCACATTTATTTTTGCAAGTTGGAGATTGCATATCCATTAATGCCTTGATTTTATCTGGTTGGCTTCAATGCCTCTATGATTCACAATAAAGCCTAGGAATATTCCTTCATGTACGTCGAATACACACTTAGTTGGGTTGAGCTTCATTTAATGTTTTTTAAACTAATCAAACGTACAACTCAGGTCTTTAATATGGTTGGAAGTTATCCTATTTTTAGTAAGCATGTCATCCACATATACTTCTATGTTCTTCCCGATTTGTTCTTCAAAGACTTGTTCACTAGACTTTGGTATGTTGCTCCAGTGTTTTTAAGCCCGAAAGGCATAATATTGTTGAAATATATACTTCGACTGGTGATGAAATATGTTCTTTCTTTGTCCTTCGATTTTATTTTGATATATTCACAACCAGAGTAGGCATCCATAAATCTTAGAAACTCATGTCTTGCTGTTTCATCTACCAACTGATCAATCCTTAGTAAATTAAATTGATCTTTGGGGCATGCTTTGTTGAGGTCAGTAAAATCCACACACATTCACCATTTGTCATTCTTTTTTTAACCATTACAACATTAGCCAACAAATTAGGGTACTTGACATCCTCAATGTCTAAAATTTGTCTTCTTCTTCCTGGATAGCCATATTTTTCTCAGGACTAAATACCCATGCACTTATTCTTGATCGGTTTAGCATCTTTGTTGATATTAAGTTCATGGCATATGAAGTTAGGGTCAATTCTAGGCATATCCTCATGACTCCAAGCAAATACGTTTTTTTCTCTCTTTAAAGAATTTAATTATATACTGTTTAAGGGATGGTGTTAGGTTTGAGCCAATCTAGGTGGTTCTTTCTAGCTTTCATCGTCGAGTATAATGGTTTTTGCGGCCTCCACGACTTGCACTTTAACTAAATCAACTTCTTTACGAGGGTCCAAGGTGTCGATTTGGTAAGTGATGGTGCTCTTCTGAACTTCTTGCTGGTCGGCAGAGGTATAGTAGAATTTTTTGGCCTCCATTTTATTGCCCTATACCACTCCAACCCCATAGGGAGTGGGAAACTTCATACAGTGATGAACTGTGGATGCCACTGATTCAAACTTCTTCAATCCAACCCTACCGAGGATCATATTATAAGTTGAAGGAACATTATTATCTAGGACAAAAAAGTGAATCTTCTCTGTTCTGCTTGCTAGCCAATTATTGATCAATACTTTTAGTTTGACAGTTCGCAAGGGATACACCTTTTCTTCATGGAAGCCTACTAAAGGCCGATGGTAAGGTTCTAAATTGTTGTCTCGCAACCTCGGGCTATTAAAGCAATTGTAGAACATGATATCTTTTGTGTTACCATTATCCGCGACAATTCTTACTATCTTGGTGTGATACACCCGACAGGTAACAACTAGAGGGTCGTCATGATGGTAAAGCACCCCCGATAAGTACTTTTTGGACAAGTCGATGACCAACTTATCTTTGTTCAACTTTCTCGATATATCATCTACTTCATATGATAAGTTAACTTGTTTAATGTAAGATCAAGCTTTAGCCTCATTTAAATAGGCCTTTCTCTCGGTAACTTCATCTCTGACTCCAGCATCCCCTCCTGCAATGAAATGACAACCAAAAGATATCATGCCTACCTCAAGTTCAGGCTCCTTGAGTTTCTTCAACAAATCAGGATCATCTTCAGAAACATCATCTCGACCTCTTTTCATATCGTCATTATTTTTGTAAGGGGATTATGACCTTCATCTCATGTCCCGACCTTCAGTTCAGTCAACAAACTTAGTCAATTTTTCTCGATGGATGAGAGATTTAATTTCATTCTTTAAGGCAATGACGTTATCAGTGGTGTGTCCATAGTCTTTATAAAAGTCACAATATTTAAATTTATCTCTCTGGTTGGGCGGTGATTTCAGTTTACCAGGTCACTTCAAGTGCATACTGCTCCTAATTTCTTCCACGATGCGATGCACACCTATAGTGAAAATGGTATATACCTCATACATTTTAGGCTTCTCGACTTTCTTTTCTTTCTGTTCCTTCTTATTAGAGTTCTTCTTGACCTTAGATTTTGTCTCATGGGTTTTCATAACATCCATAGCTTTTTCGGATTTCATGGACTTACCATTTTTTTCCATCAATTCAGTCATGGTTTTCTGAGGTTCCTTCGCCAATGCATAATAAAGCTTCTAGGAGCAATCCGTTCACTAAAGCTTTAATGGCCATTTTCTCCTCATAATCAACAACTTCCAATTTTTCATTATTGAAACGATTGATATATTCTAGCGTAGTTTCTCCTGGTCACTGGAGAACACTGAGTAAATGGGCTACTCTCTTGATTAACTTTGTTCCAAAATAGAAATTCCTGATGAATAATTCAGTGAGTTGATGAAAATTGGCAATCTGTCCTCGGAGTAAATTCCTATACCATATCTGAGTTGGACTAGTGATCATACTTGAAAAATCTTTGCATCTCATCTCGTTAAGAATGGAATAAATATTAGCAGCAACTTGGTAATGTTCGACATGAAGGGAGGAATTAGTTTTACCGTCATACATAGGTGTGACCACATGTGGTTTGAATTTGGATTGGGTGGGGTAATCCAAAATGGCCTGGATAAAAGGAGATCCTTTCAAAAAACTTCTCTACAAAGGATTCTTAGTCTTAGCCATTTCTCCCAAACGATCTTCCAATCTCTGTATGTATCACTTCCAAGAATGTTCATCTGGGTTGGATTTGGCTGAGGCTGATTTGGTGCCTTTGCTATGCAATTGTGCTAAGCTTTCTTCCTGAGAAGTTTTCTCGACATGAACGGACCCTTTGACGCTAAATAAACTATGGACCTAACTGAACCTTCCCTATGTTCGTGGGATCGGACTGGTTCTCTATGATGACCTTTGGTTGATCAGGGACCGAGATAATTTAAAAGCAGACGCCTTGCTCAAATGCTCATACAGACTCGGTCATTTGGAGGTAAAAGACCAACCATTATAGTAATCGATGGATCGAATTGATGATATTACTGAGGGTCCCCCAGGCGGTAATATCTATCATGGGAGGATCTGGAGTAACTACTTCTCTTATTTCTGATAGGAGGAGGTGGTATTTCCTTACGGGAAGGAACGGTAGTAGACTTGTTGTAATGACCCCATTTTCATATGCCAATATATAATTGTCTTCTTTCAATTTCGTTACACTTATTATCTAATAATGATATATTATTACATATATAATATTCCGAGTTCTTAATATGATAGATCCCATTTTTAAAATTAAAGAATCAACGGTAAAATGGGTCAGGTTGAGATTTTATGGCACATCCTAAGCTAAGTGATAAGTTTTAGGGTAGAAAATGTAATTTTATGAAACTTTAGGGACTTGGTCTTAATAAAGAAAGTTTCAAGGACCAAAATGAAAAATAAAAAGGGACATTTTCGTAAATAAAATATTTTTAGGGACCTATAAGAAATATTGAAAATATATGGTGTGAAATTACCAAAATGCCCTTCAGGTTCTAAATAACCCTTATACCCTTAATACCTTTCCACCTCGTGCTCGACACCTCGTGCTTGGTTTTGACACCTCCACTGTACACCTGTCGTCGTTAAAGGATAAGCCAAAACACATGTCGTCGTGAGAGGAGAAGCTAAAACACGTGTCGCAGTCCAGTGAAATAAGACTGCAAGATGCCTCCGTTACGCAACACGTCAACGATGACTCCCATTTTAAAAGCTTGGTCAGCATGAACACGTTTCAATGTCGTGATATCTTTGGAAAACTATAAATAGGGCCTTTGGGGATCATTTGAAACTCACACCAATTCCTTGAGAATTATAGAAAGAAATAGTGAGAGAAAGTGTGAGAAAGTTTAAGAAGAAGTTATTAGGGATATTCATCTTAAGGTAATCTTAATGTTATAATGCATCTTTATAGTTTTAATTTATTGTTTTATAGCTTTAGTTAGTAGTTATGCTGATAAAATACAATAAAGAATTCACTAATCAAAACTTAAAATTTAGAACAAATCCAAGTTGATTTTATAAACTTGTTTGAAATTATATGCTTTTAAAAATGATTCTTTTTAAAGAAATTGCTCGTTATTATGGAATCCCATTTAAGTAATTCCAAAGTCAGGCCCGGTGAAGTTCTGTCTAGATGAGATGGTATTTAAGTGGTGCCCCTGTGACCCTCCATCTCTACTGGGAATGAATCCGGAAATGTTCTGTCTAGATGAGATGGTATTTAAGTGGTGCCCCAGTGACCCTCCATCTCTAATGGGAACCGACTGATGAGGAAAGGCTATGAATTGAATTCTTCAATTACGATAAATGAGTTTTAAAAGTTAACAAATAGGGATTCAGTAAACCTTTAAAACAAGAGGTTAGTATAGTATAAACTGGACCTTAGAATGTGTACTTAAATCTTTATCAGATTAACGTGTGATCGAAGACCAATACCAGTAAATTTGACCTCCATTTTGGGTGGGTACTCTGACATTCCTTATGTATTTTGATTATATGATATTATGCAAACTATATATATTTTGTGAACTGCTTTTATTCTCAAAATTCATGTGATACCGATGACTGATTCAATTGTGATATGTTTATATTTGTCCATATAAACATACCGATTAAAATGATTATTGAAAAGGATATTGAATATTGAAATTATGATTCGGCCTAAGGGACCTCTTTACTGACTGACCTTCCCAGTTGGGTTATCGCTGGTGTGCCCTAAATAAGGCGTTGTGACGAACTAGTTCGATTGACCCTCAACTACCGGGGTATAATACGGTATTAGAGTGTACTTGGCCATTAAAATGATATGATTGAAAGAAAAAGATATCACATCTGATTTATTGCATTCTTCTTATTCTGAGCTATCCAATTGTGATATATATACTATCATTTCAAAATATATATCTATTTACTGCAAGTTCCTCTCCATATAGGTATATGCCTTCTCTTTTGACTTGAATAGGTATCTATTTTCTGAAAACCCTGGAATGTTTGGAGATTGAACCTCATTCGACTTTTAGTTGATGTTGCATAAATAACCATTTTTCAGGAAACGTTTAGGCTCACGGACGGAACGAAAATGGACTATATTGAAGATTTAGCTTTTAGATCTCTTTTTGTAAAATGTTTATTTAGAGCATGTCTGGCTCTCTTGTCATAAGGTTTAAATTTTCTCTTAAGTTGTAACTCATTGTTACTTTTAATATACATGAAGTGTCCTTTAGAAAGCTCTGATGACGTAATTCCTTTACTTTCAGTATTTTACGATTCATAACCATGTGATAATACATCCGTTGCATTTATTTAAGGAAACAAGTAAATCGGAATATTTGTTGCCTTGGTGGCATGTCAAGACACTCGTTCCCTAATACTATTTTGAATCGGGGTCGTGACACTTGTCCTCCAACGTTTGAACTAACTGTCTAATAGACTCTTGCATGGCCCCCTATCATTTGCCAAGATTGAGTAAAACTCCTTGAAGACCTGTAATAGTAAGAGGATCAAATGGATCTAGAGCGTTGCCTGCAGCTTAAAGGCTGCTCTCAGGAATATTCTTCGTCCTTTAGAAAACTTTTTTGGGGAACAAGTGAATATGATGGGTAGCGAATGATGACCATTAGTCGTTCCCACAAATGACACTAATTTGTTGATGTCCAAAAATGGTAGAGGTTTTATCTCAGATAAAAATTACGAATTTCGTAATCACAGATAATTAGTTGAGTAATTTAAATGAAAATAATAAAAGACAACTAAAGTTTTTGAAGTGGTTCAACTTAGGGAAAGCCTACGTCAGTTGTTATGGTATTACTATGAGGTAGTTACATAGAATTCTGGGTAGTCTTGCTTATGCGCAATAGACATGTCCCTTGAGCTGAGGGAAATAAGGTATTTATAATGGTCCCGGAAATCAAGGGGTGGAATACCTTTATATATCCTGGAAGTAACACCCGTACATAATGAACGTGACTATTGATCTCTTAAGACACGTGTGGAATGTCTCTTGATAATTCCCATATGAATGGCCTTTCTTTTTCCTGTTGATTCATCTTCTTACATTGGTCGGCTGGTATGCCAACCAAGTAGTTCTGGAGCCGACCAAGTGTAAACGAAACTCTGAGATGTATACATATGAGGACAGGTGTCACAATATCATAAGCCCACATGGAAAGAATAATTTTACCCACAACAGTTTCAATCACTGATGTGGCATTTTTTAGTTCCATCCAAACTGTGTTGCCTTGGATTTTTTTGGGGTCAGATGCCCCGTGGATAATGGCACACTCCTACCCTACTTCGTCGTCCAAAACATTATCTAGTTTTGGGTCACCATTGGTGGAGACCTGATCAACTTTTTTTTAATATACTCCTTCAAATTCCCTGCCTGAGCTAACTCTTCTAGATGGGATATGACGGCTTTGTAATTCTTTGTCTTGTGCCTCTTATCCTTATAGTAGGCACATCTAAGTGCATTATTCCTCTAGCTCGGATCACCTCTCATCTTTTTCGGCCACTTGAGGAATTACTGGTCCTTGATCTTGCTCATGATTTTGTAGATCCATTCCTTGAAAACTGTCTTCACAGCTTGGAACTCCTTGGACAAGTCTGCTTTATTCCTGTTTTTGGCTCCTCCTTCTACTTTTTATTCCCCTTCTTTGAGGTATTTTCCTTATCTTTTCCTTTGGTTGCCTTTGCACGACCAATTTCTATTTGGTTGAGGTCGACCACGTCCTCTACTTTGGTGTACTTCTCAATACACGACATGAGATCGTCGACGGTGTATGCCTCCTTCTTGGTGAGGAACTGGTGCAACATGGATTTAGGGGGCAAAACAATCTTGAACAATGCTACGGTAACCTACTCCAAGAAATCTTCAACCTCATTGAAGGTTTTCCAATAGCATTTGTCATATTCCCATAATATCTCCCGAGGCTTCTTCCTCTTGGTGAGGTGATAGTCCATCATCTTTTGATGCAAATTGTTGGTTATAAAGCGAGCAGTGAAAACTTCTGCAAGTTACTTAAAGCTTTTAATCGACCTATGAGGCAGCCTTTTGAACCACTTTTAGGTAACGTTTTCAAGCCTGGACGGGAATATTTGACACATAAGTGCTTCCTTATGGTTTCATAGAGTCATCGCTTGCCTATACTGGCAAACATGATCTATAGGGTTAGTCTTTCCATTCACTACACCCAAATGTTCAATTTGACACCCTTCAACCGGCCAGCCTTGTCACGATCATTGACCGTGATAAAAAAAACATGCATTTTTTTATCACGGTCAATGACCATGATAAGGCCGTGACAAAGGTTTGTCACGTTCAATTACCGTGATAAGTACAGCTGTCATGGACTTGTCACGGTCAATGACTGTGACAAACCTTAAAAACTTGTCACGGTCAAAGACCGTGACATGTCCGTGACAATTATGTTAGTAAAAAACCCTTCCCTCTTCTTTTTTCCCACAGATTTCTATTCTCTCCATTTCTCTCTCTCTCTAAGCGACTGCACTCTCTCTCTCTACGATTTTGGTACGTTTTATCTCTCTATTTGTCTTCCATTTGTGTATATGTGTGTGTACATGTGCGTGTGTGTACACATATGTGTGTAAATGTGCATGTGGGGGGGGGGGGGGGGAAGGGGCAGGTGTGGGGGTGTATATATATATATATATGTGTGTGTGTGTGTGTGTGTGTGTGTGTGTGTACGTGAGTGTGTATATGTGTGTGATGGGTAGTGGTAGTGGGGGGGGGGGGGGGGCAGGGGGTGTGGGGCTATGTGTGTATATATGTGCATGTGTGTGTGTGTGGTGGGGGGAAATGGGCGGGGGGGGGGGAGGGCTTGTTAATTTTTTTAATAAATTTTTTATTGGTTTATTAAATATTGCCCCTCATATGCAAGTAGTGCCTCTTATAAAAGAATTGATTGATTAAATATTGATTGGTTGTTAATTTTTTTGTAAATTAATAATTAGTGCCCCTTTCATATGCAAGTAGGATTACCCCTCATTGTAAATTAGTAAATTAATAATTATATACTTTAATTGTTAGTTTACTTGATGAAAAGAATTAATTGAGTAGATGAATTAGAAGGATTACAGGATACACATTTGTTGTTGCTATTGCGGTTGGATTATAGTGGCTCGATATTCGGTTGGTTAATTTTTGAAGTGGCATGACCACTGGATTATTGTCCATATGGGGTGGAATTTTTCAACACTTTTTTAAAATTACTTTGTATCACGAACAATATATATACAGTATGATAATTAAATGAAACATACTTGAAACTACATATAGTGCGCATAGATACTAACCTTCTAGTTCTTATGCGTACGCATTCAATAGCCCTTAGACCCGTTCGAGAGTCATTACCCCTATAATGAGATCTCTCGAATTGTCCCGTTTGGATAGTTTGGGACTGCATAATTTCAGTATAATAATATTATTAGTGGCTTAAAGTTGTTACTTTTGGAGGAAGTTCTGCAGTCGTATCCTAATGTTCTCTGTGTACATACTAGATTGACAAGTGTGACTGTTATTTCAATTGATCAATTGAAATAACACTCACACTTGTCAATCTACGTCGGGTACTTGGATAACTATGGGGATATGCTGTCGATTTTTTCTCAAATCGTAACAATGTGCATGAGTTGTTAAGTATATTACAGAAATATGCGGTTTTGAATGGGATATGATCACTCACCCTTTAGAGGAAATGGAGGAAATAGGAATTTGTATTATAAGTTGAATTTGAATTTGAAATTTAAAAATCAAATATAAATAAGACATAATTCAATGAAACATATTATAAATCTAAGTTTTGTTTATAGTAATCCATGAATATACGCTTGTTGATGTAAAAATCAAGATTCAATCTAATTAAATAATCACGGGTAAAAAGGAATAAATAAATAAGACAAAGTATTTTTAAAGTGGTTCAGCCTTATCAAAATGGCCTACGTCCACTATTTCGTATTGCAGGATGTTTTGCCTTAATATCGATGCTGATTATAAGAGATTGATTCCCCGTTATGGAGGGTGTTACAATGTATTTATAGCCTTAGGGCTGTCAGTATAAATAGACGATATGCCGTTATTTAATAGACATATACATCTGTACAATAAGAATGTCCATTAAATCCGATGTTCATTGAATGTGCAATTATCACTTGATCTTCCTGACCAGATGTTCTCCACGTTGAGTAGTTCGGCGCGCTAAGTAGCTCGGGGTGATGAGTAGCTCGGTGCTGCGAGTTGTTCGGTGAGTATAATCATTTGTCATATCAGATGACACATGTCTTCATATAATTGGTCCATGTCAGCTGACTAATTTTCGTATCAACAGGTTGAGTTTTGATATGAGAGTGTGGAACATTTTACTCGAAAGTTGCTCGGGCACCTTTTTACGTCTTGATTAATTACAGATCTCCAATACTTAGGAATTTTCTCTTTAATCTTTGTCATTTGAGCGCGAAATGGCAAACTTGTAAATATTTTGAATCTGCGACATACGCTTGGGTATTTGCGTCTTTTTCATCATTTAATCGCCGAAAACGCAATCGTCTTTTTTAGTAATCATTTCTTTTTCTACTTTCCGATGCAAAGCATTTAAAAGCGATAGAATCAAGTCGTCTCCCACTTTTTACTTCTCATCTTTTAAACTCTTTATTTTCTCATTCTATTCTTATATTGTCGTTCTTTCCATCGTCCTCCTTAGCAAATTTCTTAATTTTTTGTAAGAATTTCTTCCTTCTTCTTTCCTTGCTTTAGTGAACATGGTTTATCTTGTCGAATCCTTGGATAAATTTTGGGCTAATTTTGGGATTCCCTCTTGGGTTATTCTAGAGGAACCTCCTTACCCTTCTGATTTATTTTCTTTAGCTGAGGGACACTGGTTTCCTTCCATTTTTATAGCGGAGTGTGGTTTTTCTTTCCTGCCAAATCCCCCGTGTATGGAGTTTTGCCAATATTTCGATATTGTTCCTGCAAGAGTAGTTCCAAATACATGGAGGGTAGTTAATGGTGTGCATAGGCTGAATCAAATACATGGAACTCGTTTAGGAATTCCTGAAATTATGTACTATTATAAATGGGTTACCAGTGACATTACTTTTTATTTAAAAACTAGGTTTTCAAATAGAGCTTTAGTGATCAACCTCCCCGATGCCAACAGGGACTATTTTGATCATGGTGTTTTGATGAAAAATTAGCAACACCCCCCATTAAATGGAAATGATGGGTATCAAGGTCCCAGATGTCCACTTTATGGCAATGGGATAGGTTGATTTTAATTTTCTCAATTTAGCTCTGTTTATATTTGATGAAGTGCATCACTGATATTTATTTTTGTTTTGTTTTTGCAGTTGATAACAAAAGAAAGCCCCCCAAAGAAAGTGACATTAATATAAAAGATTTGAAACTTATCTGGGGGTTGCACCAATCAATTGCTGGGGAGAACGTTAGAGCTGGTTTTTATTTGCTGAGATACAAAAACACTACCTCTTCTTTCATTGCTCGTCCTCTTTCTCCTCATGTGGTAATTAATCTTGATCAAGTACCAACATCTCGAGCAAGTGCCGAAGAATCTTCTTCTGATCTGAATACCTCTATTTTTGATTTAATAACGAAGTAGAGGAGAATGCCTGAATTCTTTGTTAAATATGCTTTTGGAATGGATGGGGCAAAGAAGAGCAAAGGGGATGTCCCAGCTGAAGGGACGAGGAAGATGGATATTGCTGCATCGAAGGGATCAATTCCAACTGTCAAGGAGGTCGACAAGAAACCACTTGTTATCCCAAAAGATGCAGCACCTTTGATTGAAGGTGTTGCTATTACACAAAAAGAGGCAACACCTTTTATTGAAGGTGATCCTTTAAGGAGAATGAGGAGAGGTCTTGCAGAAAGACCTATAAAAATTGCTACTTAACTTCTGATGTTGAGGACCCTTCTGTGAGAGCTAACACTCCAGCTCTCATTGTTCCGAGCTTAGCAAAAGGTTTGATCAAGTCTTGGACCATTCCTGAATATCGATCTGCTTAGGGTTCTCTTTCTCGGGAGACGGTCGCCAAATTAATTGCCCAACATATTGCATCAGTAAGTATCATCATCTTTACTATTTCATCTCCATATACCGTGTTCATATTCTGATCCAAGCTCCTTTTCTTTTGCAGTTTATGACATGTTTTAATAGTATCCTGGAGAAAGATGAGGCTATCAAAGCTTCAACTTCCTCCAGTGGGGTGGAAAAAGATTTTACTGGGTTATAGAAGTCATTGAAGGACTCTCGGTAGAAGTACGAGGAAGATAAATCTTCTTGGGAGAAGAAACTTCTATCTGTAGAGACATCTCATTAATAAGATGATGCAGCTCGAGACCAAGCTATAAATGCCTCCAAGGAGTTGGAGGAAAAATTGAAGGTCGCCATTTCCAGCAAGGAAGAGGCTGATGGCAAGCTTGAAGAGGCTGAACGATGTAAGAAAGATCTGGAGGAGAAGGTGAAGTTTGCTGAGGGATATGCTGCTTCTGAGAAGGCAAAGAGAAAAGATGTTGTGAAAAAGTCCTTTAGCTCTGGTTGGGAAAAAGGATGGAATAGAGCCTTAACTGCTATTACTTTCCAGATGGAGTATGCAAGTTTGAAGTACTTCAGAGACGAATGGGTCGCATCATGGAGTTGAGTATTGCAGACGATTCTGAATTATTTCAGAAACACACTCATGGCCCTCTTCCTACTATTGACGAAGAAGAAGAGGATGAAGCTACATCTGATGAGTCTTCTATGATGATAGTAGAACAAGTGCCTATTGTTACCGTTCCTCAAACCTCCGAGCAAGTTCAGTAGGAAATAGCTTCTACTAAGCAATGCCAAATGCCCTCCGAGCAACCAACTCCTTCGTCCAAATCGATTGATGATGTTATAAGAAATAATGAGAAGGTGTAGAGTTATTCGGCTCTTTATTTATGTTGTTCTTCTTCTTTCCCTTTTTATTGTAACTTTGGTTGTACTCTCTCTTCTAATGATCAATAAAATGGATTTTGTTATCTAATCTGAGTTTCTCCTTGACTTGCTTTGTGTGTATCGTTGTTGATGCAATTTTATTTTTCCTTGTTAGTTTGTTGCCAGGATGGAACTCTTATCAACTCATGATACAGAGTTGATGAAGAAATGTAATGATTACTTCAAAGCTAGTCATACAGATTTTACTCAGGCTTAAATACCTGATATCCATGGACCTGATGCTTCTGAGCGAGCAGTTGATATATACCAGTACTTGAAGTGTTTATTTGATAGTGTTGTATCCAACAATGTGGCTTATTATGAAATGATAGAAGACTTCCAAGGGATGATGGAGGAACTCCAACTTCAACATAAAGAAACCACTGCACTCCTGCACGAAGGTTATGAGAAAAAGTACCAACAGTTGAGTGCTGATCGGGGCTATGAAAAATATATCTCGGCCAATGAAAAAAGGTAAAGTGTGTGAAACTTGAGATCGAAGAACATAGGAATATTGCCAAGCTGTTGGAGGAAGAGAATATTGTGTTGCAAGAAGAAGTGAAGCAACTCAAATCTGCTGCCTCCTCTTCTTCGGGAGCTCTGGTTCTAGTTAATGATGAAGGCTTTTCCTTTTTGGAAACTAAAAATGTTACCTTAAATGAAGAGTTGTAGGCTTTGAAATAAACCAGACCTATATCCTCCTCACGGGGCAGAGGTAGAGCTGGTCGAAGGAGTGTTGAAGAGACTAGGACTGAACAAACCTTAACAAATCAAACTGCTCAAATAAATGCAAAAACTCAAGCCTTAGTTGAAATATCCCAGAAAATTCAGACTCTTACCGACCAACTCTCCAACCAGAGCTCTGCACTAGAAAGTAAAGAAATATTGGTGAAGAAACTCCATGAGTAGCTGGAAAGATTGACTTATCAATTTCATAAACAGCATAGAGAGTTTTGGATGGAAGGATACAATGAAGCTCTATGCCATCTCGATCCTTGGTTGCAACAATCAAATAAAGAGGGATACAAACAGGGATGGTTGAACGCTTTATGTAATCTTCTTGTATTTAATGAGGGATACAAATAGGGATGGCAGGATACAATCAAATAGGAAATTTGTACTTAATGAATCAAAATTCATCTTTATGTAATCTGCTTGTATTTAATGAAGAAAGATTTCGTCTTTGTGCAGTTTTATTTTCTTAGAAATACTTTGTAAGATGTTTTTCTTATTATTTGCTGGTGAATGTATATATATATATATAGAGAGAGAGAGGGACAATTTGTCCTATTTTGCCTTGACAATGGAGCTTCCCCCACTTGTTGTCTAGTTGTAGTGACTTGTCACTCATTAGTGCCTAAGCAATGGAATGATTTTCATCCCATGGTCCTGCTTAGTTGTATTAATCGTGCCAGGATTACCTTGGTACCTAGACAGTGGATACCTCGGGAGGTCACCAATCTTCTTGCCTAGTTTGGAATGTCCCTTGATATCATTTGTGATCCAACAGGTTGTACCTTGTATGATTATTATGCCAACATTATTGGTTAAATTTATTAGTGTCAACCAACCGGAGTTGATGGTTGTTGAATACCGACCAACCGGAGTTGGTGGTTATTAATATGCCAACCAACCTTAGTTGGTGTAGTGTGTAGCACTAGTACTCCGAAAAAAAATTAATCCAAAAGGAAATATGGAAAAATAACATTTGTATTCATATTGAAAGAAATGGGGTACATATGAGTCTGTATTATTGATAATACTTACGCAGATGCTTCGCATTCCACGCATTTTTGAATTCTTCTCCCTCTAAGGTTTCTATTCAGTAGGTCCCAGGACGAACAACCGTAGTTACCTGATATGGCCCATACCAGTTGGCCTCTAACTTATTATGCTTCTGGATCACCTTCTTGAGCATATAGTCCCCCTCTTTGAGATCACACTTCTTCACTCTTTCGTTGTAGAACATGGCTATTCATTGCTAGTAGGTTGTGTTCGTGATTGCCGCATCTTCTCTAACTTCCTAGAGCATATCCAAATCTAAACGTCTCATTAAATCGCTTACAGAAGAGTTCAAATTAAGCACCCTATGTGTGGGTGGGCCCAATTCAGCTGGTATAACTGCTTCACTTCCAAAGGCTAGCATGTAAGGCGATTCCCCAGTGGATGTTCAGGGTGTTGTGCCATATGCCCATAACACAGAGTGTAGCTCGTTAATCCAATTTCCTTTTACATCATCCAGTCGTTTCTTCAAACCATTCAGCAGAGTCCTGTTTGTCACTTCAGTTTTCCAATTGCTTTGCGGATGGCCTGGTGCAGAATGGATCTTCTAGACTTTGGCTTGATGACAATATGTAGTGAACTCCTCATTATCAAATTGGGTACCATGGTCAGTAATGAAACCATGTGGCAGACCATACCTACAAATAATATTCTTCCAAATAAACTGGTAAACCCTTTCGTACGACATGTCAATGAGAGGTTCAACCTCAACCCACATGGTAAAATAATCAACAGCGACTACCAGATATTTAAACCTCCCTTTGGTCGTCGGCAGAGGCCCGACCAAGTCTATACCCCACATAGAGAATGGCCAAGGAGATGTGATGGGTGTTAACAATACCCGGGGAGTTCTTCGAATGGAAGATAAACATTGGCATTTATCGCATTTCTTTACATAAGTTGTGCAGTCAGTTCTCATCGTTGTCCAATAATATCCCAGCATCGTTATCCTTTGCAGGAGCTTCCGACCTGCTACATGAGCTCCATAAGAACCTTCGTGAATCTCTTCAATCAGGTCTTTAACTTCTGAGGGATGCACACATCTCTATAGACCTGCTATGATACCTCTTCTATACAAAACACCATTGTTCAGTACATACCGAGCAGCTTTAAACTTCAGCCTCTTGGCTGCAAGTTGATTAATTAGTACAACTCCCTCTTCGATGTATGCCCTTATGGGGTCCATCCAAGATGGTCTCGTATCCAGGGTAATAAATTTCACCATTAAATCTTCATCTATGCTCCGGTCTGCCAATATCTCGATAGGAATCATTCTTTGGAGCTCGGTACGAGTAGCTGAGGCTGATCGAGCTAGTGCGTCAGCTCTCATATTTTCTAATCTTGGTATTCTGATCAATTGGACCGCTATAAAGGTGGACACAATCTCCATAGCTTTGGCATAGTACCATGACATAAAGTCTCCCTTCGTTGCATACCACCCCAGAATCTGATTTATAATTAATTGTGAATCACTAAACACGGTGACTTGCTCTGCATGAATTATTTTTGCCAAACTGAGGCCCACAATCATAGCTTCATATTCAGCCTCATTATTGGAAGCTTTAAATTGGAAGCGTAGAGCATATTTAATATCCAATCCATCAGGGTTGTTAAGGATTATTCCAGCTCCACTGCCTGTAGCACATGAAGAACCATCAACGTATAAATTCCATACATGTATACCATTATCAAACTCTTAGTCTGACAAGGTTCTCTGATGGAATATTTGGCACTTCCTCTTATAATTCTCTAATATTGGGTTGTTACCCGATATTTCATGTTGCCTGTTATCTGTCCCATCTGCTAGTGGGAATTGATCGGGAATTATTTTTGATGACACCGTAACATCCACGGGTTGTTCTGCATTAGACTCTTGCTGGTTGGGGGTATCTGGGTAAGTGAAATCTGCAATGAAATCTTCCACCGCCTGCCCTTTGAGCGAAGACCTTGGCTCATAAACAACATCATACTCTCCCAGCTCGATCACCCAACACATCAGCCTTCCAGATTTTTCAACCTTGTGCAAAGCCTGTATGAGTGGCATATTGATGTACACCACTATGGTGTGGGCCTGGAAATAAGGTTTCATCCTCCTACTCACCTCTATCAGAGCTAATGCCAACTTTTCCAACCTTGGATATCTAATCTCTGCTCCTCGGAATGCTTTATTGGTGTAATATATCAGTTTTTGCACTCCATCCTCCACTCTTATCAACGCTGAACTGACTGCGCTCTCCTAGATATCCAGATACAAGTATAATATTTATCTCATCACCGACTTAGATAACAGCAGAGGTGTTCCCAAATATTTTCTCAATTCTTGAAACGCCTTCTCGCACCCATCATTCCACTCGAAAGTTTTCTGAGGGTCTTAAAGAATGGTAGACATCTGTCCGTTGCTCTTGACACAAACCTATTAAGAGCTGCAACACGTCCTGTGAGGCTTTGTACTTCCTTCTTCGTAGTTGGAGATCGTAATTCCAGAAAAGCTTTAATCTTCTTTGAATTCGCGTCAATGCCTCGCTGATTCACAATATACCCAAGGAACATGCCTTCTCGTACACCAAATATGAATTTCATCAGGTTCAGCTTCATCTGATATTTTTTAGCTGATCAAAGGTTTGGCCAAGGTCAGCTGGATGGTTATCGGCTTTTTTGCTCTTAGTCAACATATCGTCGATATAAACTTCCATATTTTTGCCAATTTTCTCTGCGAACACCTTATTCATCAATCGCTGGTACGTAGCATCTGCATGTTTAAGTCCAAAAGGCATAACATTATAGCAGTATGTTCCCCTTGGGGTAACAGAAGAAGTACCCTCCCTGTCTTCTGGTTTCATCTTAATCTGGTTGTAGCCGGAATGAGAGTCCATAAAGCTCAATAATTCGTGCCCCGAGGTAGCATCCACCAACTGATCAATTCGGGGCAAGGGAAAGTGATATTTTGGGTAAGCTTTATTAAGATCCGTGAAATCTACACACATTCTCCACTTGTTATTCTTCTTCTTCACCATCATAACATTGGCTATCCAATCAAGATATTTGACATCCTCAATAAAAGAAGATTTTTACAACTTCTCGACTTCCTCGTGAATGGCTTGATTCTTCTATGGGCTAAATACTCTTCTTCGCTGCTGTACTGGCTTGACCTCCTTATTAACATTGAGCTCGTGGCACAGGAAGGATGAGTCTATCCCTGGCATGTCTCCATGGCTCCATGCGAAAGATTTCTTTATATGCCTTAAAAATGCCACTAGTTCCTGCTTTATTGACGGATCCAATGAAGAGCCAATTTGAGTTGTTCATTCTTGACGTTCATCATCCAGAATGATATTCTTCGCAGCTTCCACGACCTGACCCTTCACAAGCAGGGATTTATCTCTAGGGTCCAATATCTCAATCTCTGCATCTTCAGACTCATCCACTTAGTACGTGGTGGTCTTCTTCCTGGCTTCCTCCAATTCCTCTTGTTCAGCAGATGAATAGTAGCATTCCCTAGATACTTTCTGGTCGCATTTCACAATTCCTACTCCGAAATTAGTCAGAAACCTCAAACATTGGTGTACCGTGGATGGTATTGCCTCGAACTTTTTTAGGCCTACCCTCCCATGATTATGTTGTAGGCTGATTGGACATTTTTATCCATTATAAAAAAGTGTACTTTTTCTGTTCTGCAGGCAGGCCAAGTACCGATAAGCATATCCAACGTGATCGTCCTAAGTGAAAAAACCTTCTCGCCAGTAAAACCAAGGAGGGGCCTATGATATGGCTCCAACTGGGCTAGCTTTAAATTCAAGCTGTCAAAGAAGGGGTATAACATGATGTATGCAGAGCTACCATTGTCTACCAATACACATGAAATCTTCACATCCTTCATCCTCATCTTGATCACCAAGGGGTCGTCGTCAGGATATAGTACACCTGCTAGGTCATTTTTAGAGAAACCGATGACCAGTTTATCCTTGTTCACCTTCCTCGGGTGTTCATCTTCGGCCAAGTTTATGCGTTGTATATAAGAACAAGCTTGGACCTCATTGAGGTAAGCTTTCCTCTTAGCAGTATGATCTCCACCTCCTGCATCTCCACCTGTAATTACATTACATTCAAATGATCCAAAATGGATTGAAAATACCTCACACTCAGGTTGCCTTGGATTTTTAGGGAGGTCGGGGTAATCTTCTGGATCATCTTCGTGGTCTCTCTTCTTGTCATCTCTTGTTCGGTGAGGAGATTTGGACCTTTTACTTCCTCTTTTGTTAGTCTTCCTACCATTCTGACGATCAACAAACTTACTCAGTTTTCCTCGCCTAATGAGTGCTTTGATCTCATTCTGGAGAGCTATGCAATGCTTGGTCGTATGGCCATGGTCTCTATGGAGCTCACAATATTTGGAATTATCCCTCTTGTCAGGGTCTGCCATCATTTTCTCCGACCAAGCTAGCTCTTCTTTGTTCTTGATCTCCTCTAGAATATGGTTTATATCCACCTTTAAGGGAGGGTAATTCCCATACTTCTTCAACTGCTCGAGCGTCTGCTTGCCTTTTGGCGGCTTGCTTCTACCGTTGTGATTTTGATCCTTCCGCTCAGTTTTACCTTCATCCTTGGTCTCTGCTTTAGTGTTAGCATTCTTCTTCGCAGTCATGGCCTCTTAGGCATTCATTATCTTAGCTTCTTTTGCCATAAGTTATGCCATGGACTTGGGGGGATCTTTAGCCAATGTATAATATAACTTGTTCGATAACAGATCACTCATTAGAGCTATGATTGCTATCTTTTCCTCGTAATCAATTACCTCAAGTTTCTCATTATTAAAACGAATGATGTAATCTTTGGTACTTTCTCCTATTTTCTGTCTTACACTCAGTAGGTGTGCTACTCTCTTAACTGTCTTTGTACAAAAGAAAAAGTTCCCTATGAAGAGCTCTGCCAGCTAATGGAAAGTAGCAATCTGCCCCCGAGGAAGATTATTGTACCATATCTAGGTTGACCCAGTGATAGTTCCTGAGAATGCCCTGCACCTCATCTCATCAGGAACCGCATAGATATCAGTAGCTGCTTGGTACTGCTCTATGAGGAGGATGGGATCAGTTTTTCCATCATATTTAGGCATCACTATAAGAGCTTTAAATTTTGATGGTGTAGAAAAAACCGCAATTGCTTGTACAAAGGGTGATCCTTTGACAAAGGTTCTTTAGAAAGGGTTCTTAGCCTTAGCCATTTCTCCTAACCGATCTTCCAATCTCCGAATGGAGTCCTTCCACACGTCGTTCCTAGCCTCAGACCTATTTTCTCGAGCAACGGAGCATGCCGAATTCTCCTCTTGGGATCTTTTACTATGAGTTGCTGGATGTGATTGGGCAGAACCTTCCCTTAGATCAGTTGGTCATTGAGAATTCCTCGTTACAATCCTAGGGGGATTTCTATTCCTCCTAGGGCTCAAACGGTCAAAGGGAGAGACTCTTCTCAACCTATCTAAAGCGCTTGTTCACTTTGGAGTTAAGGTAACATTTTGTCCAGAATCGGTAGCTCTTATAGAAGAGGTCCGGCCAGGCTGATATGAAGGATCATTGGATCTCTCAGTATGATAGGAGTTAGTGCCCCTAGACTGAGAAACATCCAGGAATAGCATACGCCTGGTTCTTGAATATGGAAGATGGGTGTTTTTCTGAACGCTTCGTTGACCTGACTGGACAGGTGATCCGTTATGAACAGTTTAAATGAGTTAACACATGGTCTCTTGCATAGTCGTTTGCCCTTGGGCTAAATTGGCTACTATTCCTATAAGTTCATTGATAGTTGGGGGAGCAGATGGGTTTAGATGGACCCCTATATTATTCCTGTTACTAGATTCTGGGATCTCATCCATTGGTGATAAGTTTCTTTTAGTGAAAAACGCTACGCATAGTCGTTTCCCACAGACGGCGCCAATCTGTTGATGTAAAAAACTAGATTCGATCTAATTAATTAATCACAGATAAAAAAGGAATAAAGAAATAAGACAAAGGATTTTTAAAGTGCTTCATCCTTATGAAAATGGCCTATGTCCATTGTTTCATATTACAGGATGTTTTGCCTTAATATTGATGCTGATTACAAGAGATCGATTCCCCGTTATGGAGGGTATTACAATGTATTTATAGCCTTGGGTCTGTCAGTATGAATAGATGATATGCCGTTATTTAATAGACATATACATCTGTACAATAAGAATGTTTATTAAATTCGATGTTCATTGAATGTGCAATTATCGCTTGATCTTCCTGGCCAGATGCTCTGCACCTTGAGTAGCTCGGGGTGATTAGTAGCTCGGTGCTGCGAGTTGTTCGGTGAGTATAATCATTTGCCACGTAAGATGACACATGTCTTCATAAAATTGGTCCACGTCAGCTGACTAATTTTCGTACCAACAACATTTTTTACCTTTAATAGGTGATTAGTTGTGATAGCTTTGATGGGATATCCTAAATACAAATAGTGGATGGGTGAGACAAATAGAATGGAGGATGTGTTTCGCAGAAGTGCGAATGAATTTGTGATTCTACAACTTCGAGGAGGATGGATTATGAGTATCCCGATTTTATTCGAGAACAGCTCAACATTCATTTGGATATATCAACAGATGATTTCAATCCATTTGGAAATCTAAGCACCAATAAAAGAGTATGGCCAGTGATCCTAGCCCCACTCAACCTCCCTCATTCACAGTGTATGAGACCTGAATTTTTGATGTTGTCTTTGTTGACACCTAGGCCAAAGGCACCAAGTTATGACAACGACGTCTACCTGGCTCCTTTGGTATAAGAATTAAATGAGTTATGGGAAGAGGGTGTGCAATCATTTGACTCTTTTAGAAAAGAAGAGTTTACGCTGAAAGCTATGTTGATGTGGGCAATTTATGATTTTCCAGCTTATGGGACATTATCCGGTTGTATAGTACATGGTTATTTGGGGTGTCCTATTTGTGGAGAGGAGACTGAATCTCTTCGTCTATTCTCTAGCTCAAGAAATGTATACCATTGCCATAGGAGGTTTTTACCCCTGGCTCATAGTTTCAGATTTGAGAAAGGTTCCAATTTTTTATCGAGCGGGGTTGAATATAGGCTACCGCCGAGATAACTTTCAGGTTCAGAAATTGAAAGTAAATCTTCTGAATGTGGCCTTAATATGCCAGGTAAGAATCCCAAATTTAATAATGTCAAGCATAAGAAGACCCCAACTGGGAATGAAACTGAGACAAGAAAGGTATGGTCTAGGAGGTCAATTTTATTTGACTTGTCTTATTGGAAGAATAACTCGGTTCGCCATGTATTGGATGTGATGCATGCAGAGAAGAATCCTGTTGAACATATTGTGGGCACTTGCCTTGGGGGGAGTCATTCGAAGGAAGGAGAAAATGCACGAAAATGCCTTAAATCGTTGAAACTTAAGCCACAACTATGGTTGAAAAAAGATTATAGGGGAAGGACAATAATTCCCCCATTGCGTTTACTTTGACGAGTGGGGAAATGAAGGTGCTTTTAGACACAATATATAATTTGAAGGGTCCATCTAATTTTTTGTCCAACTTGCAAAGGATTGTGAATTATGCTACTCATGATTTCGATAAGTGTAAGTCCCACGATTGACATGTGATCATGTAATTGGTTCCTCTATTTTTTAAGCACTGTTTCTCCAAGCACAAGGATTTGCGGAGGGATATTATGCAAATTAGTATTACCTTCTCACTTTTGTGTGAGAAGGTAGTCAATCGAGAATACATAGTGGCCGCAAAATTGGCGGTGACCGAAGCGATTTGTGTGTTGGAGAAGTACTTTCCCCCAGCATTCTTTGACATAAGTGTTCACTTGTTGGTACACCTATGCAACGAGACACTTCTTTGTGGTCCAGTTAGATATCGGTGGATGTATCCGTTTGAAAGATTAATGAAATTTTTAAAGATTACGTCAAGAATACGCAATACATTGTAGGATCAATTGTAGAGGAATACATCACCGTGGAGTCATCAATCTATACTCGGGAATATATGCCTGACTTGACCAGCGTTGATGACACTGATGAGTTTGTCGATGATGGTGGTCATGTGATGGGAAAAGAGTGAAATTAATAAGTTTGCAACATGAATAAGTAGCTCGTTATCTATTTGACACACATGAAGATGTCGAAGAATGGAAAAAGTAAGTTTAAATTATTTTAAGTTTTACATTATTTTAGAATATTTTAGATTATTTTATACATGATTAATTTTGTAATATGCAGAAAATATGAGACCCGTGAGAACAATAAAAGACGAAAAACAATGGTAAAATCAGACAGTAAATTTAGGTTGTGGTTGTCACAAGAGGTAGTTATAATGAAAATGACCGTTATATAAAACATTACACTCAAACTTTACAACTAACTTAATTAATTTATCTATAATCTCAGCTCTTAAAGAAGGGTGATGGGACATCAAGGCTTGCTCGTCTATCCATTGGACCCTTGTTTATGTCACAAGAGTACAAAAATTATCGATTGAACGGTTACGTATTCAACACAAAAGTGTACGAGGAAAGTACAAATGTACAGAACTAGGACATTTCATACAAGGCTCTTACTTTCTTTCGAGCGAGCGCAAAAGATAAAACTCTCGTTGAAGCTGAAATGACTTACTATGGTGTAATTCGAAATATATTTGAATTGGATTATATAAGCTTCAAAGAGGTAGTATTTTACTGTGACTGGGTAAGAGTTGAGGATAAAAATGCTTGCAAAGTTGATCCTGGCACCAATTTGATCATGGTTGACTTGTCTAAGTTGAAGAGCAACGACTACGTGAGCGATGAGCCATTTGTTTGTGCATTTCAAAAGGTCAACCAAGTGTTTTACTCAGAGTATATCAACAACGAGCCAGGGTCAATTGTCCTACATGCGCCAAAGTGTCTAAATAGTAGTGTGGATGACTTGGCTGCTCCTACCGAATATCAATCTATTTTTTATGATAACTCGAATTTGAAAAAAAAAATCAATTTGTAATAAATATTCCAATTTGTACTTTATCAATCCATTTTTAATTCTTTTAATTGATTTGCACTTTATCATTTTCACTCTTGTGTAGTGTGCGTGTGTGTGGGCAGTAGGGGTGGGGGTGGGGATGTTTCGGATTTTTAGTAATTATACATATTATGAGTTAGATGCTATTGTTTTGAAATTCAGAATTGAGGTGTTAAATAGTAATAATTAATTTGGATTTGTAGTAATTATACATATTTGCATGCCTTCTTCTAATTCATTTGAATTTGTACTAATAACAATATTTTTTTTACAGAAAATGTCTCCTTCACCTATTAAGGCGAGGATGATAATGCTGATTATGATGATGTCGTCTGGGCTCGGTGGTAGCGGAGGCGGCCTCTAGGCTCCCCAAATATGACAAATTAGGGATGGTCGTCGAGAACAAGATGGGACTATTAGCGAGATCCCTCGAGCTGGTAAAGACGATCATCGGTCCGGGGTACACTAGTTGGAGGGAGGTGCCAAATGAGCTGAAGTTAGCTATTTGGGCGGCACTACATATAATGTATTTATATGAATATGAATATTTTAATTTCAATTTCGATTTCGATTTCAATTTTATATTTATATTTATATTTATATTTATATTTATATTTATATTTATATTTATATTTATATTTATATTTATTCGCAACTAACATTGTATTTATTGGATAGGAAAAATTCATCCGGGATCCAAAACTACACGATTCTGTCTTGGAGCAGTTGAGGGAGCAACACAAGACGTGGGAGAAAAATATGCGGACCTGGTACTTTGGGAAGAGCCGAGACTACGTTATCTGAATGCGTGACTTCATTCCGCCGAAGGAGCCGATCTCATTGTCACAATGGCAAAATTTCATTGACATCAGGGAGCGATAATTGGTATCTCGCCAATCGGGGGACTGAAAATCAGGCGAAAAAGACGGATGTGGACTACTCCGGCCAGACGTCTTACGCCGAGGTGGAGCATAGGATGATGATAAGATTTAATTTTTCTATAATTACAAAAATATGTTATTCTGCATTATTTTACTTTGTGGGGTCGATACTAATTTTGCATTATTTTATTTCAAGGGACGGGGAGTGTCCCTGGGGGTAGGCCACATAGGCTCGATACTTATGTAGCTATTCAGACGAAGAAGGGGAAGGATAAGGAGGTGTCCCCGATTGTCACGTCCATTATTGTAAGTAATCCGACAATTTACTTTTTGTTAATTACGTTATAATTCGTTTATTTACTTATTTAATTAATCATGCGCTTTTTGTCGTTTCAGGCAAAGCTTAAAGAAGTGTAGTCGTAGTCTGATGCCGACAAGGCATCTTTGTCCATCGACGCACTCAACCAAGTGCTTAGCGCTGATCGCAAGGGGAGGACAAAGGGGTGAGCTCGCGGGTGGCCAAATCTAGGATCATTGGATTGGAGACGAGCAACACCGGGTTGGCTCGAACGGTGGACGCACATGATGCGAAGGTGTCCCGTCTGGAAGCGACGGTCCAAGATATGTTCTCATTCATGAAGAGTTCGTTGGGAGGAAACCGTAAGGGTAAAGGGAAGGATAAGTTGGTGGAGGAGGACGAGGATGTGGACCTCGCTGCTTCATTGCCGACATGTGCAGACTCTGATGATCCAGTCCCCCTATTTGGCTCCCTTCGACTGATCGATGTCGACACTTGGTTGGCCGAGCATGTTTATACAAGACATATTTGATGGCCAACGAATGGGGCGGGGGTTGAGGGACCCGAATACCATCCAGGGTATGCAGTTCATGGACGTGCACTTCAAGACATCGAGGCCAAGGTGCTCGTAACGCATGTGATACCCGGGAAGGAGAACTCTCCATTTTGGTTGTGCGAACAATGCGGTACGATGAATATACAAGGGTGTATAAATTCGTATATCGTGTGGCTTATCCACCTCCTCAAACCTACCCCAGACATGTAGTGACATTATTTGAATTGAATTGATTTAAGTTGTTACGTTTGAATTATATCGTGATGAATATTGTTTTGAATATATATTTTCATTATCTCTATTTTATTTAGATATATGATGTTTGAATAGGTACAACGTTGCTATAACAGGTACAAATATACTGATGGGCAGTGGCAGTGGCAGTGGCCATACTGCCCAGCAAGTTTTTTTTGAATTGCCCAAAATTGTCACGGTCATTGACGATGACAAATAAAACTTGTCACGGACGTGTCACGGTTATTGACCATGATAATTTTTTTAAAAAGGTCATGGGTTTGTCATGGTCATTGACCGTGACATGACCATGACAAAGGCTAATGAACTTGTCATGGTCAATGACTGTGACAAGTCCGTGACAACAAACGTTGTCACCCCTAGAATTATCACGGTCATTGACCTTGACAAGTTGGACTTATCATAGTTAATGACCGTGACAAGTCGGCAGATTTGGTATAGTGATCGTATGTCTTGAACCATGGGGCTGTGAAATTCTTCGAGGGCTTTTCCTCCTTAATTTCCCTTGAGAATGGGGAGTGTATCTATATGATGAGGGCCCTTCTTGCCATCTCTTTTGTGGATCTAGCCCCATGATAAGCCATGTGTTGATCCATCTCTCTTCAGATTAGGGTTCGTATAACTTTCTTGTGATGTTCTACATCTCGGTTTCATCTTGTTAGATGATTCCCGTGCTCTGAACGATCTTGCTCGCGACCAGTACTCCTTCCTCGGCTGTGAGTTTTGCTCGCCTAAGGACTGGGCGTCCAACTCGGCACTTGTGGTTTCCCTCACGGAGTTCTTTCTCCATCTTCTCTAATCGTCGTTGAAGATTTGCATTCTCTTCCAATTGGAGGCGTGTTGCCTCCTTTTGCTGTTGGAGTCGTTTCTCATAAGCATCGACCATCTGCGAGATGTGTGTTGATATGGATTGCTCGTTACTCTGCTCAGAAAGTTATTCCTCTGGGTGAAATCTAGGATTTATGTCTCGATGAACCTCAAATCTGACTCTAACCAGGGACAAATAACTCGTAAGTCACCAGCAACAGGTGCACTATGTGGGTGATGAGACATTGTTTTCACTCTTTGGTTCCAAGTTTCTTTTTAGAAAAGAGAAACGTTCCCATAGAGAATGCTAATTGTGAGTGCGAGAAATCATAATTAATAATTTCAAGAAGCAAAAGAATTAAAAGAGTAAGAAATGATCACAATACACAATATTTACTTGGTTCGGCATTGAGGGCTTATCAATTTTTATTAATTCTTTAGATGTTCAGAATTATATGCCCCCTTGCTCTGGGGTGAGGGTTTTATTTATAGCAATAAAAGTAGTTGAGCTATGAACATACTAATCTAGCTCCTTTTTGTCTCCTTGATGATTCTTTTTTATTTCTTCCGAGAACGTAGGTAACCAAGATGAGTCTCCATAATTATCCACATGATATATTCTCGTATTTATCCATGTGACATTAAATTTGAATTGGGTAGCAAGTTGGGCATGTTTGGGCTACCGAAAGCTAAGCCTTTATGATTTTACACCCCCCCCCCCCCTTTCCACACACACACACACACACACACACACACACACACACACACATATATATATATATATATATATATATATACACACATTGGTAGATTTTAAATGAGGGTAAATTGAACAATTTATGCTTAAAATGAGCTATATAAGGCCAACTTAAAGAATTCGTCAAAATGAATCCAAACTCAAGAAGTGAAAATTATGAGCTTTTGACTCACCAACGAATAATTAAAGGGGATTAAATCCCAAATGATCCTAAATTATATTAAAAATTTTAATAGAAATTTGAAATGTAAAAGTAAAGAAAAAAATAACAAATAAAAAAATATATAGGGCGCACTCGAGTCTAGATGCAGAGAAATTCAATATAAAACGAACCCTTGTGACTGCATGTGTCTATGTGACAAGAGAAAGTCATAGATTTTTGGATTCGAGCCAACTCAACTTCTTCTCTTTTTAAAGGCGAGCTAACTAAACTTAAGCAAAGTATATTTTGATGAGTAACACAACTCTAGCTCAGAAAATTCAATTTTAAGCATTCAAATTTCTTTTATTTACTAATTTTATTATAGAAAAGTTAAAAACTCTATAACTTTTCGACCATAAATAAAAAAACATTACAATAAAAATACCGTCTATTTCACGTCATTACGTGTATCGTTTTAATATAAATTTAATAGTATTTTATGTCACTTTCGTTTAGTTCACATTTTGAGGCCATGTCCACTCGTTGTCACAAAAAAAAAAAAAGAAGAAGACGAAGAATTTGAGTTGGGTGGTTTTGTGTTGCCTTGCCACATAGAAACATGCGGTGAGAAGGCGGTTGGTTTTGTATAGAATTTCTGGTGTACCTAATTAGAACCAAAATAGAGGAAAAGAGTGAGAAGCGCCACCGAAAAGAGTGGGTGTCAAGAATTTGATCCACCAGAGCGAGTCATACGCATCCATATACAACAAACTCATCACTATATCTATCTCATTCTCCCCTCCATCTTTCTTTCCCCATCACACACCCATATCTGAACCTTTCCTACATAGGTATGTCATTGCTTTAAAATCATACCTTAGTTTCAGTTTCTCAATTTTCATCATGCTTATATCGTTTCTAGTTTCAGTATTCATTATTCATTACGTATCATTTCTTCATTTCATCCCATATAACAAATTGTCTTACCTTGTTCACTTAATCACGCTACCTACCATCCCATGATCCCTAACCTAACGAAACCGTAAAGAATTGTGGGGTGCATTTTTGTATTAATAAAATAAAACCCTTCTAAACTTTTAACGAAAATTACAAACCCAGTTTTTTTTTTTTAATAAAAAACCAACTCCCAAATAAGTCATAATTTGTGTATCAGAAGAATGTAAAAGTTCAATCAAATAATTCTTAATTCAGGATTTTTGGTGCTGTTTTTTTTTTAAATTTATTTTTGTTGTAAAAACATGTTATGGCTAGATCGTATTTGTATTAGCTCATTATATTATAATATTGTTATAATGTATTATTTATGTATTATCGTTAGTAGTATCTATAAAACACAGACACAATCCGTATATGATCATACCACATTTTCCAAAAGAAACATATCTGTGGAAAACTAAGATACATTAGATAGACATAGCACTAACATCAAATATTATCATTTTTTATGTATGCGTAATAATAATCATCAATCTAATTAATCAACTTATTAAAAAGGTCTACAAATGCGTGTGTATATTTATAGTAATTTATGGGGTTAATTACACTTTGAGCTCCTAAACTCTGAGCCTATTTTACTTCAACCCAAACTTAAAATGTAAGATTTAGCATCCCGGACTTTTAAGATGGTTCATTTTACCCCTAAATGACTCCATGGATTAAGTGTTTTAAAAGATATGTGATTAGTAGTTTTGTCAAAGGCCCATTTTGTCATGACCTATCTCTCTCTCTTTGACCCACCCACAACGACCACCACTAACTCACAACTGGTTCCACATCACCACAATGACACAAAAAACACCAACCCACCACTACAATCCCGCAACAAACGCCACGCCATCCGCACCATTCCATCGCGACTGCCCACCCCACACATACACATTGGACACGCACACACATTAGACACGCACATTGCATGTTTTGCATCCAAATTCACGTGCATCATAATCATCAAAATATGAAATGCAATTGAAATTAAAATCATTATCAAAATTGATGGTGGATGAGGCGCTGGATGGGTTGAAATGTTAGTTTGTTGAGGCCAAGCAGGTTGGGGCTTTGAGGAAGATGATGAAGAGGGATGGGGTTTGTCTTTGGAGGGGCCTAAGGATAAAGATGAAGATGACGAGGCATAAATGGTGGGTTAGTTGTGCTGAGATTGAAATTAAAATGATTATCAAAATTTAGCATTGCGACTAAGATAGTGTTTTGCTGAAGAAGGTGGGGATTAGTTATTTGTGCAGGGAATGGTTTTGTTGTAATAAAGGGTAGTGGAGATTAGGGCGCAACGGCCGTGTTTTTGCTATAGATGATGATGGGTGTTTTTAGCATTTGGTGGTTGTATTTAGAAATATTATTATGTATTAACAAAATTACATGAGACTTGTATATCTATTTACATTATTGCCCTCTCACATGTGTTGGCAAAATGGCCCCCTCAAATGTCCCATTTTTGTTAAAAAACTTGGCTGACTTTTTTTTTTAAAATTGGCAAAATTTGAAGTGAGGCAAGAATCAAAAGTTCAGCTGCCAACCTTAATTTACCCTAAGTTATAACTTTATATATCATACAGCCTACAGGCATAGTTAAAAGGAGGGGGTTCGTGACCACTTGTAGCCAAAATGATGATGGAAACATATGTAATTTGTTTTTTTTTTTAATGTTATGTCAATTTAAGATGTCTCAAGATTTTCAGATACGCAAGTGCTTATTACAAAACATTTAACACATTCTCTTAATTCACTTGTAGCAGTCTGAGATATGGAAACCTTTCTGTTCACCTCAGAGTCAGTTAACGAAGGCCACCCTGACAAGATCTGCGACCAAGTCTCAGATGCCATCCTCGATGCTTGCCTGGAACAAGACCCTGAGAGCAAAGTTGCCTGTGAAAGCTGCACGAAAACCAACATGGTCATGGTGTTCGGTGAGATCACAACCAAGGCCAAAATAAATTACGAGAAGATAGTCCGAGATACTTGCAGAGGCATTGGGTTCACATCTCCTGAAGTTGGCCTTGATGCCGATAACTGCAAGGTCCTTGTTAACATTGAGCAACAGAGCCCCGACATTGCCCAGGGTGTTCACGGTCACCTCACCAAGAAACCTGAGGAAATTGGAGCCGGCGACCAAGGCCACATGTTTGGCTACGCAACTGACGAAACCCCCGAGCTCATGCCCCTCACCCATGTCCTTGCAACAAAGCTCGGTGCCAAGCTCACTGAGGTGAGAAAGAACAAGACATGCCCCTGGCTCAGGCCCGACGGTAAGACCCAAGTGACTGTAGAGTACCAAAACGACGGTGGGGCCATGGTCCCGCTTAGAGTCCACACTATTCTCATCTCCACCCAACATGATGAGAGCGTCACAAACGACCAGATTGAAAAAGATTTGAAAGAGCATGTGATTAAACCTGTTATCCCGGCTCAATATCTCGATGACAAGACCATCTTCCACCTCAACCCATCAGGTCGGTTCGTGATTGGTGGTCCCCACGGTGATGCAGGCCTCACCGGTCGGAAGATAATCATCGACACCTATGGTGGGTGGGGTGCTCATGGTGGGGGCGCTTTCTCTGGAAAGGATCCCACAAAGGTGGACAGAAGTGGGGCCTACATTGTCAGGCAGGCAGCTAAGAGTGTCATAGCCTCGGGACTGGCCCGCCGCTGTATTGTGCAGGTGTCTTATGCAATTGGTGTGGCGGAACCACTTTCGGTGTTTGTGGATACGTACAAAACGGGGAAGATTCCGGACAAGGATATACTGGCTCTGATTAAGAAAAACTTTGACTTTAGGCCAGGAATGATTGCTATTAATCTTGACCTCAAGAGAGGAGGCAACTTCAGGTACCAGAAAACGGCTGCTTATGGTCATTTTGGCCGTGATGACCCAGATTTTACATGGGAGACTGTCAAGATGCTCAAGCCGAAAGCTTGAGTTATTTCTGCAAATTAACTTCTGGGGGCCATCATTCTGGTTTCAGAAGAATAAACAAGATTCATTCCATACGTATAACATCTAGGTGCAACTTTCCAAGGAGCTCAAGAGAGAATAGGTTAACAAGATGCCAGCTTTGGTAAGCGTTAAAAAGTTTAAGAGACTTCAGTATTTGGTCCATGCGTTTTCTTTTCTTATTTTGCAATTTGAGTATTCCAGCAATTCAATTCATCTATTTGGTTGCTGAGGACTGTAGGAGTTTTATTCAGTTGAATCTGAGTAGTGTTGAACTTGTCAAAACAGTTTTTACTGAATTTGATTTTCACAAGCAGATTTAGTTACGACTGTGTAAATTGATTTCATTTGATTTAGCTCGTCATTCATTTAATGTCATCTATAATTGCATAGTATGTTTCAAAAGCCATCAACCTTTTAGACCAAATGGCAAATCTTGCACGTGTGTTGATAACAGGTGCCCTGGAGGAGTACATTACAACCCAATTATAGATAGATCAGGAGGCAAAGAAGCATCTACCAAGCACCACACACACACAAAAAAAAAAAAAATTAGACCCTTGTATAATCTTTTTTTCCCTTCATATTGGGTATTGTTGGCGTGCGCCCTTAGGGCACACCAATTTCCTCACATTTCAAGGGAATCTCATTAAATGGAAGCCTTCTTATGCATAACTAACCAACCAGATGATTAGGGAAGAAAAACATATTTAGACAATCAGATATTTGCAAAGGAAATGTGGTCTAGTATACATTATAATAATGGAACAAAATTAGTATAATTTAACAGACATTTTTACATCATGTAACACACAGCTGAAATTGGCCTCTAATGATAAAGCAAGAGTGTTCCGTTTTAGGAGTGCAAACACAAGCAGTGATGCAGCCGCTCTTCACCAGCACCAAACATCTCATCAACCCTTCCACCATCTCGGTAGAAATGAAAAGTAGGTGTGTACCGAATATGCTTAGTCCTGAAAATGGTAAACCCTGTTAGTTTAAATATGACAGATTATTAGTTTAAACACGAGATTTGATATATACATGAGCATCATGTTCAAGTACATTATTTGGTGAAGGTAACCTTGATTATAGAAACGATATGTTGTGAATACCCAGGCTAGAGGTTGGCAATTTAGTCTTATTATAACATAAAAATCTCTCTCTCTCTGTCTCTCTCTCTCATACACATATACCACCACCTGTTCGCCACCCTCGCCTTAACCCCCCACCGGAAATCAAAGCCATCAACAAGGGCAATTCATTTTAGAAATAGCAGGTGGTGGGTTATTTAATTGTGATTATAGGGAAAATCAATGCCCGTGTTTACAGACGGGGGAAAATCACTGGCTTTTACAAATCATTGGCTTTTGTAAACAGGGGAAATCATTGATTTGTTCTTCACCTTTGCTATCTATGCTGATTAATGTGTTTGATGTTTGTTATATTCTGGTGGGCATTTGCGATTTTCTTTTTAAATAAAAAATTGTTTGATTTTTGTTATAGGGGGTTGGTAAGAGCACTTTTCATTTTTAATTTTGGCACTTCTTAAAAGGTTAAAATCTATTTACTCGGTTAATTAATACGGGCACTTCCTAAATAGGTAACAGTAAAAACATAATTTACAGTTTGTGAAAGTGTGAGGAAGTGCCCTTACTATCACCCCAGTAACAGAAAAACATAGTTTACAGAAAGTGCTAATAAAGAACATTCTTGCAAATATCAACAATGATGTGGACAAATCTAAACCTCTATTTACAAACTCTCAAATAGAGGCTTTACCGTTTCTGGGTTGAAACTTGCATGAAGAATGTCTGATATAATGGTCTACTTTGGCAATTTTTGGCTTAGATTTGTTTTGTGCCGACATAGTTTATTCATTATCATTTTAGACCTTTATTTTTTTTTCCTTTTACATATCCCCCGTACATTTAAACCATGATTTAAAATTTTAAATCATGGTTTGTTTTCATTATTTTGAGTTATGCCCCTTTTTTCTTATTTATTTCTCATAACTGTTTTTGGGTTCCCATTTCTTTGGAATTTTTGCCACTAGGAAAGAAAGTTTTTTATATAATATATGACATCCAAAGCTTTTATATAATATAAGCTTTTGACACAAAAAGTTGAAGTAGAACTTATTTTCAGTTATTGTGTTTTTGGTGTTAAATCTCTTCAGTTTGTGTTTTTGATGTTACCTATTTAGGAAGTGCCCTTACCAACACTCTTGTTATATTCTGGTTGGCATTTGAGGGGGTGGTAGCGAAGGTGGGAGTTGTGTAAATGGAATTTTGGGCTTTTTTTAATTTATTTTAAACTAAAATGCATATTCTTTTCAAGTTTTTACATTATGCGTGGTCTTAATTTTTTTTTTAAATTCAAAATGGCACGTGAATGTTAAATTTGACATTTTTTAACGATTCTGAGCAAAGTATGATTTTTTAATCAAATTATAGCGTTATTTGGGGTTTGGCCCCCATTAATTATTCATTATTGAGTTCTCAAATGTTTATAATTTTCACTTCTTGGGGTTTGATTCCCATTTTCACGAATTTCGCCAGTTAACCGTTAACTAGCTTATTTTCAAGTTTAAATTGTCCAATATACCTCACCATTTATTTCTACCAACCATATTTCACCATAGATTCCCTAGCCATTGTGTTTTTCCTTAAAACCATTATTCTTTAAATTATGTTGACTTTAATATATATATACATGTTGTATTAATATTTATATTAATGAACATTATTTAAATAAAACAGTTTTCTGAAATGTTTTATAATAAAAAAACTATTTTTGAAAAAAAGATGTTTAAGTAGTTTTGTTAAAACAAAAAAAGGTTTTAATTGTTTTATGAAAAAAATTCAAAATAATAAAAATTGTTTTATTATTTTCACTGTTTTATTAAAATGCTTTACTTTATTAAAAATTATTTTAACACTTGAAAAATTATTTTTTAACATTAAAAATCAATCACGAGTGCGAAAAGTGAAGATTAACCCACGAACTAGGTGGTGGAACTTAAAAGGAGATTAGAACTATTTAAAGATAAATTATTAAATGAAGCAACATGGAATACTGAAGAAGAGACTAACATAATATGGAATAGAGTGGTGCTATGGGTACCAAATAACTCCCCCAAATCTCCCCCAAATAACATTGATGAGTTGTGCCCTGGCGGGACCCATACCATAAGGTATAACACTTAAAGCTATTTGGGGGATGATTTGGGAGAGTTGTTTGGGACACATAGCATTTTCCTATGGAATAAGATGACCACATGCATTAGGAGAATATCAAAGAAAATTTTTGGAGAATCAAAAGGCAAGGCGCCACAGTCTAAAGAAACTTGGTGGTGGAATGAAGAAGTTCAAAATATAGTAAAAATTAAATGGAAGTGCTTTAAAACATGACAAACAAATTGAAAGAAGAAAAAATTTGAGAAATATAAATGGGTTAAAAAGGAAGTTAAGAAAGTGGTAAGAGATGCTAAGTTAAAAGCGTATGATGATCTTTATACAAAATTAGGTACACAAGAAGGGAAAAAAAGTATTTATAAGCTTGCTAAACTTAGGGACAGGAAAACAAAAGATTTTAATAACGTTAAGTGTATCAAAATTGATGATTCGAGAGTCCTAGTCAAAGATGATGAAATTATGGAAAGATGGAAAAATTACTTTGAGAGGTTATTAAATGGAGATAATAGGAGTAGATTAGATATAGATGAACTTAGGGAGACTCAAGAAAATATATTTTTCCACAGAATTAGGACAAAAGAGGTCAGGATTGCTCTAAAAAAGATGAAAACAGGGAACGCTTTAGGACCAGATGGTATCCCTATTGAGGTTTGAAAGTGCTTAGGGGAGGATGGAGTATCATAGCTTACAAAATTATTCAATAGAATTTTAATGACTAATAGGATTCCCGATGAATGGAGAAAAAGTGTTTTAATACCTATTTATAAAAATAAAGGGACATACAAATTTGTTCAAATTATCGTGGTATTAAGTTAATGAGTCATACAATGAAACTTTGGGAGAGAGTGATTGAATATAGATTGAGATTAAAGACAACAGTATCTGAGAATCAATTTGGGTTTATGTCTGGAAGGTCAACAATGGAAGCAATCTATTTATTGAGGAGATTAATGGAGAGGTATAGGGAGAAAAAGAAGGATCTTCATATGATTTTTATAGATTTGGAGAAGACATATGATAGGATACCCAAAGATATAATATGGTGAGTTCTACATAAAAGAGGAGTGACTCGCAGATATATTGATGTGATCAAGGATATGTATGATGGTGCGATGACTACAGTAAGAACATCACCCGTAGAAAGTAGTGAATTTTTAATTATGGTAGGTCTACACCAAGGTTTAGCATTAAGTCCTTATCTCTTTGTGCTTGTTATGGATAAATTGACTGGACAAATACAAGATGAGGTGCCATGGTGTATGCTATTTGCATATGATATTCTTTTAGTTGATGAGACTAAGACAGGGATTAATGCTAGGTTGGAATTGTGGAGAGAAATTTTAAAAACAAGAAGATTTAAAATAAGCAGAACTAAAACAGAATATGTGAAGTGCAATTTTAGTAATAATAGGAGGACAAATGGAGATGTGGTGAAATTGGAGCGTCAAGAGATACTTAGAACCGATCATTTCGTTATTTAGGATCGATTATCTAAAAAGATGGAGATATTAGTGATGATGTTACTCATAGAATTAGAGCAGGCTGGGTTAAGTGAAGAAGTGCTACCGGCATTTTGTGTGATAGGCGTATACCTTTGAAGTTAAAAGGTAAATATTATAGGACGACCATTAGACTCGCCATGTTATATGGGACAGAGTGTTGTGCAACCAAGAAATAAAATGAGCAGAAAATGAGTGTGGCGGAGATGCGAATGCTAAGATGGATTTGTGGTAGAACTCGAAAGGATAAAATTAAAAATGAACCAATTCGTGAAACGGTAAAAGTAGCTCCTATAGAAGATAAATTGAGAGAAAATCGACTTAGATGGTTTGGACACGTCAAGCGTAGACCAATGGATACTCCTGTAAGGAAGAGTGATTTAGTTAGTATTGATGGTAACACAAGGGGTAGAGGTAGGCCTAAATTGACTTGGTGGGATATTATAAAAAATGACATGATGTCATGTGGGTTAACCAAAGATATTGCACTGGACAGAATGGAATGGAAAAATAGGATTCATATAGCCGACCCCAAATAATTGGGAAAAGGCTTTGTTGAGTTGACTTGAGTTTTTGTTTATAAATAAACTATTTTTTAAAGCAGGTTCTTAGAAAAACAGTTATTTACAACTTTTTTTAACAGTTGAATAGTTTTTCTTAATAATATATAGCATTTTCTTTTTTATAAAATAGTAAAAGCATTAAAATAGTATTTTTTATTTTCTTTAAATTTTTAATAAGTTAATATAATATACAAAGGTAGATTTTTAAGAAAAAAACACAAAGGTCTGGGAATCTATGGTGAAATTTGGTTGGTAGATAATAAATGAGGAGTATGTTATGTTATATACTTGAGACTTAAAAATAAGTTATTAAAAGGTCAAAATGAGAGTGAAACCCTAAGAAGTTAAAGTTATGGGGGTTTGACTCAATATCGAATAATTAATGGGGGTCAAACCCCATGTAACCCTAAATTATATTAAAAACTAAAATCGAAATTTGTAATGTTAATATAAAAGAAAAAATAACTAACAAAAAAAACATATAAGTGGCACTAGAGTTTAAATGCTTGTACTTAATTTGAGCTTAGCTCCATCTGTTCGCGATTTCATGGTTGGGAGGACATTCTTACCACAGGCAAGGTTAGCAAATTCCGCATATTGGGTGGGGGGATGTCAAAAGAAACAAAATGAAATGGAACCCAACGGTATATTTGTTGTACAAAGTTAGTTGGTGTGTATGAAAAAGAACCAAAGTAGAGGAAAAGAGTAAGAGGCGCCACCGTAAATAGTGCCTTGTGAACAATTTGATCTAGCATAGCGAGTCATACGCATCCATCTACAATAAATATACACACAATCATCACTATGTATATCTCATTCGCTCCTCAATCTTTTAATCCCCATCACACACACATATCTATCACTTTCCTACATAGATATGTCATAGTATCTAACTCAACATTGCTTCTCATTAGTTTCAAGTGATATTGGATTTGGGTCTCATATTTTCTAGCTTAGTTTCAGTTTCTCAAGTTTCATCATGCTTATATATTTCATGAGATTAGATTGTTTATAGTTTCGGTATTTCATGAGATTGTTGTTAGAAATGGGTAATTGGAGCTCAAATTTAGATGGGACTCACACCACGAAATTCCTGGGACCATATACAAACGCGTTCTCCTTCGCAAGGAGATTAACGTGGTATATTCACATGTTCAATTCTATTAAGTTATGAATGATAAATGTGTCTCAAAAGTGACCAATATAGCAATAAAAGTTAATGAATTGGGAGTGTTTATACTCATGTTCCACATTGGTAGAATAGTGGAAATTTAAAGAGTTAATGAAACCTCAAATGTGCACTAAGACTTCGATGCCTTTGAGTTATCCCGACTCTTTGAAGGGGAGATGGCCTACACTATGCATGTGTTGGGCTTGGACCAAAAGCTCACTTAAGTTCGTGTCGTCTGGGATTGGGCTTCAAGTCTCCTTTCTTTTTGGGCCGAAATTAATTAAATACTAAACAAAAATTAATTGTTTGGCAGTTAATAAAACCGAATTTTTCCAACACTCACTTTCTTTTTCTACATATACCTGCTCTTCTTCTAGTTTTAAATGTTACAAAAAAGGCCCACCGAAAATGCTGCACCATTTTCAGAACTATATTTCCTTAATTACTGCATACATTTTGTCCACACTATTTATATTGTAGAAAACACATAATTGTGTTCGCTAGGATTAATCACTGTGGTGCTTCTCTATTAATTTGAAAATTCGTTCTATCTTGGGAGGCAATTAATCAATAACCTTGAAGCACATTGGAGGGACTCAATTTGCCTTAAAGAGACTGTTCTAAACAGGGCTCAGATTTATTTTTTGTCTTATATTATTCTGTAAATTCAGTCTACTACAAGTAAGTTTCTAAATATTATTTATTTTTGCAATTTCTATAATTATTAAATTTAATAATTCTATTTTTAATTTCGAATTTATAAAATCAGTAGATAACAATCTTAAGGAAAATTTACTGTTTTACAGTTTTATAAATTCTTACAAAAATATAATTTTACTGTTGCAGAAATTTAATTTCCTATACTGTTTATAATATGTATATTGTTTGGGAAAAAAATTACTTATAATTTTTTTTTCTTTCAAAAATCTATTTTGTACAAATTTTGTTTACTCTTAGAATTTTTTCTCAAATCTATTTTGTACAGATTTTTTTTACTTCTTTAAATATAGTTTTACACAGACTTTTTACTTATTTTAAACTAGTAAAAAATAGTGTTTACTATTTTTAATTTGTTTTTGTGTTATATAATTCAGAATATTGTTTAGAATTATAGATTAGAATTCATTTAGTGTTAATTAGAATTTGAGAAAATTGGTGTACAACATTTTGTATTATGTTTTGATAAATTCATTACAAATGAATACTATCATTGATAAAAATTCTGTTTTGACTCCAAGTCGGTTATTACACAACTTTAGGAATTACAGGTTATTCTTCATGACATTCATGCTGAAGGAATGTCAGTCAGTGACACTTTTCAAGCGACTGCGAAAATTGAAAAGTTGCCTCCATCCTGGAACCTGTTAAAAAAATATCTCAAGTATAAACGCAAGGAGATGAGCGTTGAAGAATTGATAGTGCAACTGCGGATTGAAGAAGACAACCGTGAATCTCAAAAGAAAAGTGGAAAGAACATCATGTAGTCCAAGGTTAATGTGGTGGAAGGGCCGAAGAGCAAAAAGAAGCGTGACGACGAAGGCACATTAAAATAAAGGAAAAAAGTTTAAGGGAAAATGCTGCAATTGTGGGAAGTCAGGACATCGCTCAAGCGAATATCGTAGACCAAAGAACCCCAAGAAGTGGAATGCGTAAGCTAATGTGACAGAGGGTGACAAAATTTCTGATGGTATTGCAGATATAAATCTTTTTGTTGTTATCTCTGAATGCAATCTGGTAGAAAATACCAAGGACTGGTGAGTGGACACTAGGACCACACGCCACATTTATGCAAACAAATGGATTTTTACTACTTACAAGGCTTTGGATAATGAGAAGATCCTTTTAATGGGTAACTCTTCGAGTTATAAAGTCAAGGGACAAGGAAAGATCATTCTGAAAATGACATCAGGAAAGGAAGTTACTCTTAACAATATGCTGCACGTGCCTGACATCCGCAAGAATCTGATTTTTGGATCGCTTTTAAGAAAGAATGGATTTAAATCAGTGTTTGTTTTTGATAAAATAATGTGTATGTGGAAAAGGGCTACCTATCTGAGGGGATCTTTAAAATGAATGTAATGACATTGATGCCTAAGGTATCCCAAGTAAATGAAATTGCTATTTATACTTACTTGACTGAGTCATTTAATATTTGGCATACTAGATTAGGACATGTTAATTTTGGAACCTTGCATAGATTAATTATCTTGAAATTTTTGCTAAAATTTGATATTAATGAAAGTCATAAATGTGACATTTGTGTGGAATCAAAATTAGCAAGACTACCTTTTCATTCTATTGAAAAGATCACCGAGCCATTAGATTTAATTCACACGGATATTTGTGATTTAAAGTTTATACAAACTAGAGGTGGAAAAGAGTATCTTATTACTTTTATTGACGATTTCATAAAATATTATTGTGTATACTTATTACGTAGTAAGGATGAGGCTATTGATGTATTTAAACAATATAAGAATGAAGTTGAGAATCAATTAAGCAAAAAGAGAAAGGCTATAAGGAGTGATAGAGGAGGTGAATATGAATCTCCTTTAGAGGAATTTTATTCCAAACATGGAATTATCAATCAAACCACCGTTCCTTATTCTCCTCAATCGAATGGCATTGTTGAACACAAAAAACGTACACTGAAAGAGATGATGAACTCTATGTTAATAAGTTCAAGAGCTCCACATAACTTGTGGGGTGGGGGAGCCATACTATCTGCTAATTACATTATTAACAAAATCCCATACAAGAAAACTCACAAGACACCTTATGAGTTATGGAAAGGTCAAAGACCTTGTTATAAATATTTACGAGTGTGGAGGTGATGGTTCCTAAACCTAAAAAGGTACAAATAGGACCAAAGACCGTTGATTATGTGTTCATCGGTCATGTTATTAATACCAATGCATATCGTTTCTTAGTTATAAATCTGATATTCCAAATATTCATATAAATACTGTTATTGAATCGATAGAGGGGGCTTAAAGGTAATCCTGAGATTAGGGATAATCTCTTAATTGGCAAGTGTTCGAGATTAATTAAGCAGCTGAAGCAACTCAAGCGTGGCAAATCAAGCGCAGCAACTCAGCGAGGCAGCTTGGCGTGGCAACTCATACTTTAGCTGGTTGTATTAGTCATATCGTATTTCTATTTTATGTTGACTGTAAGTTATAACGGTTGTAATATTATAACGAGATTAATAATGAGTTTGTGTGAGGTCAAACGGTACTCGCGAGAGACCAGGCTTGACAGGGCCTGGGAGAGTTTTCATGCTCTATCGAATGACCTCGTCGTGGGAACTTTAGAGGGACTTAGTTTGGAGGATTGAGAAGTGAGTCACCATTGGGGCTTGTCCTGACCATCTTAGATAGACCTGGTAAAAACATCGAAGGACCCTAACCGTGGAACCTCGGATGGAGCAGCTTGGAGTTCCATCGGGTGTTGAGTTGTGAACCAAACATCCCTCTACTTAATGTCACATCTACTGTAGGTGATGTCACTAGCCATCTAAACAATGTCAGACCTGTACTTGAGTAAACCACCGTGGTATCTGGGGCTATCAGGAAGTTGGTGAGCCACCTCTGCGATGACAGCCCCCTGACACACAGTGGTTAGGCAAAAGGCATGTCTTGGCATTTAATATTTATGACGTGGAGACAATTAGTGAATTAGGCATTTAATGTTGTGACATAAAGTGTGAGGGATGTCTTTCATAGTCTTTAATGACTGAGTTGCCTCGGGGGTGGCGGGAGGGGGCTACTTAAGGACCCCAACCACCTTTGAGGAAAGGGGAGGATCTTTTGAGAGTTCAGAATTTATTGCTAGAAAGAGAATACACATCAGAGAGAGTTATTGCAAACCAGAGGGTTTACTCACTCACTATTGTTATTTATTACGAAGCTTTTAATACTTGACAGAGATGCTTGAGGGTGTTTGGTGTGTTTCTACCTGCCTACCAAGGTGTATCTAGGGTGATTACTTCTCTCTCCCTTTAGCTAAGTTACTTCTAAAGTTCATTACTATCTTCTGAGTTAAACACGAGAGATTTGTGAGTTCAAACTGAGTTTATCTTCATTGGGTTTGTGTTTGTGTGTCCTATCATTAATCCAAAGCTTTGGTCAATTAGCTTATCATTACCATACTCGAATAGAGGTTACGCCTCCATCTATAATCTAAAGTACCCTCTTACATTTAGCGACTCTGTTGGGGAGGCATTCTTCTAAGTAAGGAGTATGGCCCAAGATAATGCTAATCGAAGGCTCAGCTTTGATGACATCTAGCATAATGAAGAACAATCTGCGAGAGAACTGTAGGCCCTAAGGGATGGGGCTCCTCGAGTGGAGATACCACTGGTTTCGACGACGTCAGACGTTCCGGGGGTGACACAAGCTTCCACGAGTGCGGGGTTGGGACCCACTCAGGTCGCGCTCCTCATGAGCAAGTTTTATGAGTTTTTGCAAACTCCAGTAGCTTCAACTATGCTATGAGAATTGGAGGCCAATGCCTTCATAACACCAGGAGTAGCTCCAACGGCCCCGCCAGCTGCAGGTGTAGCGGGAACAGCCCCAGCGAGCGTACCCTCTATTGTGAATCCAGCATAGGTAACATCAGGAGCATCGGCGGCCCCAACCGTGGCGCCTGCTCCAGACGCAACGGGCTCTCAGCCCGTGGTACCATTGGCTGTTACCCCAGTAGCATCACTCATGGAGGAAATGAGAAAGGAGATGCTGAAGTTCATGCAGGCTTCCTCGCAATCTACTGGCGAGGTAGCTTCGATTTTTGATGACTTTTGAACACCGTATCCCCAGGAATACAACGATGATCCCTATCCGAAGGACTATATTCCTCTTATTTTTAAAAAATACACGGGAAAGGGTGGGAACCCGAAGGAGCATATTAAGCTCTTTGTTAAACATTTAGGGGCGCATTGTAACAATAAAAGGCTTAGGTTGAGGGAGTTTTCTAAATCCTTGACCGATAAGGCATATACCTGGTATTCCCATTTGGCTCCCAACAGCGTTTCTACATGGGAAGAGATGCATGTGTTGTTTGTTCAGAAGTTCTTTCTGGCGAAAGATGAGTTTACTTTAACCCAACTGGATAGGGAGAAGCAACGACCTGGGGAAGAGGTGGTGGCCTATGTTCGAAGGTGTAACAACCCGCGTAATTTTGGGCTATTTTAATTAATTTTTGGAAAATGGAGGAAAATAAAGTTTTTGATAAAATTATTTTTATTGCTCAAATATGTTGGTTATTATTTTTAAAGGCGAGAATTTCAAACGGTTTCGAAAACAGAGTTAAAACGGATTTTAAAATCATTTTTAAATGTTTTTAACTCTTGGAGTTGTTTTGACTTCCAACTCTTCATTTCCTTGCCTTATTTAAAGTAGTCTTTTGGATTCCAGCTCTTCATTTCTTTGAATTTTAAAAGGAAGTCTTGGGCAAGCCTTTTAACCTACTTTTGGCACAAATTTTGGCAGCAAATATATTTTATATTTCTCTTCTTTTTATATACACATTGGCCCTTGAGATTTGTGAGTTCCAACCTTATATTAGAGGTGTTCTTGGGGCTATTTTTGTTGGACGTTCTTGGAGGAGCTTCTGTAGATCTTTTGTGTTGATCTTGAGGATGTGATCGTTGGTTTCTCATCATGGTTTGAGGTATGGAGTTTTACACAATATGCTCCTTAAATCTCGCGAGTGTCATTCTCTTTGAATTCTTGTTTAATTGAACTCATATTTGAATTGATAAATTCATTGAAATCTGGAAAATAATTGTTGAAATTATTTTGATTCATGTGGTATCATTATATTGTTGATGAGCACGTTGTCATGAGATTTTAATATGGCACGGATGTTGGGCACCCGCCAAAATTCCTGTTTCCCAGGCTATGGCTTGATAAAGCATATACGGATGTGGTGAGGCCTGGTGACCCGATTAAAGTGTTATTGAGAAATTATATTGATAAATGCTTTGAGATTTGCATTTTGATTTGAATATTCGTACTCGTGTTGTTACGTTTTATTCGTTGCTAATCCGTGTTTGTTGAGTATAATTCCTGTCGTATTGTGTACTTCCCCATATTTTCTTTTAGTGGCAGGTTAGCGCGGATTTTGGGGCGTTATGGAGATTGATTTTAGCGAGGATTATTTGGGAAAGATTTGTATTATTTTGATGTATAGAGCTTTGGAGATTTGTATTTTATTCTCGAGTTAGTTATTGTAATTTTAATTCGAGAGGCTTGTTGTAATTGAAGAGATTGAGATTAGTGGATTTTTATTATTGTGGATTTATTTAGATGCTCTATACCTTGTCACTTATGGATTTGGATTTATTTTATCGCATTAGCACTCCGTTCGTTCTCCCCGGGCGGGCTGGGTGTTACAAATGGTATCAGAGCTTAGGTATACGGCAACCCTCGGGGCTTGAGTTTTGGGTTCATTGCGTGGTTAGCAATTTTTGGAGATAGAAAATTTTAGGTGATATTCGTGATAAGTTTCGAGATTAGAGGTGAGGAATTTATTTTTGGGAGACGTGATTTATTTTTGGAGTTAGTGTAGTGGCCTGATTTTGAGAGTTAGGCATTCGGCGAATTTCGAGGGCGAAATTCCATTGTTAGTGGAGAAGTGTAACAACACGCGTAATTTTGGGCTATTTTAATTAATTTTTTGAAAATGGAGGAAAATAAAGTTTTTGATAAAATTATTTTTATTGCTCAAATATGTTGGTTATTATTTTTAAAGGCGATAATTTCAAACGGTTTCGAAAACGAAGTTAAAACGGATTTTAAAATGATTTTTAAATATTTTTAACTCTTGGAGTTGTTTTGACTTCCAACTCTTCATTTCCTTGCCTTATTTAAAGGAGTCTTTTGGATTCCAGCTCTTCATTTCTTTGCATTATAAAAGGAAGTCTTGGGCAAGCCTTTTAACCTACTTTTGGCACAAATTTTGGCAGCAAATATATTTTATATTCCTCTTCTTTTTATATACACATTGGCCCTTGAGATTTGTGAGTTCCAACCTTAGATTAGAGGTGTTCTTGGGGCTATTTTTGTTGGAGGTTCTTGGAGGAGCTTATGTAGATCTTTTGTGTTGATCTTGAGGATGTGATCGTTGGTTTCTCATCATGGTTTGTGGTATGGGGTTTTACACAATATGCTCCTTAAATCTCGCGAGTGTCATTCTCTTTGAATTCTTGTTTAATTGAACTCATATTTGAATTGATAAATTCATTGAAATCTGGAAAATAATTGTTGAAATTATTTTGATTCATGTGGTATCATTATATTGTTGATGAGCACGTTGTCATGAGATTTTAATATGGTACGAATGTTGGGCACCCGCCAAAATTCCTGTTTCCCAGGCTATGGCTTGATAAAGCATATACGGATGTGGTGACCCGGTTAAAGTGTTATTGAGAAATTATATTAATAAATGCTTTGAGATTTGCATTTTGATTTGAATATTCGTACTCGTGTTGTTACGTTTTATTCGTTGCTAATCCGTGTTTGTTGAGTATAATTCCTGTCGTATTGTGTACTTCCCCATATTTTCTTTTAGTGGCAGGTTAGCGCGGATTTTGGGGCGTTATGGAGATTGATTTTAGCGAGGATTATTTGGGAAAGATTTGTATTATTTTGATGTATAGAGCTTTGGAGATTTGTATTTTATTCTCGAGTTAGTTATTGTAATTTTAATTCGAGAGACTTGTTGTAATTGAAGAGATTGAGATTAATGGACTTTTATTATTGTGGATTTATTTAGATGCTCTATACCTTGTCACTTGTGGATTTGGATTTATTTTATCGCATTAGCACTCCGTTCGTTCTCCCCGGGCGGGCAGGGTGTTACAGAAGGTTCAGAGAAAGATCCCTCGATGTGAGGGAGGAGGCTAAAGAATCCAAGTTGCTGCAGATCTGCGCTGAAGGGTTGCTTCCTGAGTACATCTGCCATCTTATTAACGAGACGCACGAGGGGACCTTTGTGGAATTCTTAAAAGCAATGAGAACTATCTCTTTGGTGGTGCGACCCAATTCGGTGGCGGTGCCCATGATGTTTAGGCAGCCGATGCAACCCGCGGGGGGGAGGTCTCAGCCCCCACGGGTAGGATACACCGAGGGGGAAGATAGAGGCAAAGCACCAAAGAAGGACAATAAGAGGAAGTTTGGAAGAGACAGGGAAGACCCACCACCAGTGCCTTGTACAGTAGAAGAATATGTCAGCTATTACAACATGATGGTCCAAGGGGGAAGGGTCCATGAGCCAAAGGACGTTCCCGCTGGGGAGCCCGATACGGCAACGAAGGTGGATTCAAAGTATTGTTAGGTTCATCGGAGGATCCAGCATCCAACAGAAAGTTGCTTCACACTGAGAAGAATTATTGACAAGTATGTGAAGGTAGGGACGTTGCAAATCCCCCTGCAGAATGTCAATAACAGCCCATTATCAGCACATAGGGCCAATCTCCTAGTGGCCTATGATGAAGAGGCGGGGAGAGGAGAAAGAGAGGAGTATGAAGCAGCTTTGGAGACTTGTACCAAGGGAATAGATAACGTAGTTTTGGCCTACGATGAAGCAAGCGCCAAAGATGTGGAGGAAGTGTACAGCGTTGAAGGTGAGGAAGCAAATCCGGGCCTAGACTACTGTGCAGTTTCAAAATCCCCAAAGTTCACCTGGTTCTTCGACCAAGTGGGGATTCCAAAAGAAAGAAGGTTAGAAATAACCCGAGCGATACTAGATATTGCGAGGAAAGATGAAGTCCCTTCACTGAAATGGAAAGGACCCATGGCCAGGTTGGTAAAGAGGTTCCTGTCAGAGGTGACCTTCAGCGATGCCGATAAGGCTGTGAGATTCCCTCATAATAGGCCATTGTACGTGACTGCCAGTGTCAATGGAGTTAGTTTTGCGAGGACTCTCATGGATAGGGGAGCTTACCTTAATATCATGCCAATTAACTCCTTTCATGCAGTCAATATTCCGGAAGAAAGGTTAGTCCCCATGCCTTTGATAATTTCAGGGTATGATAACCAATCTTCTAAATCCATTGGGTATGTTAATGTGGGGATTGTGCTGGGAAATTTGAGTTCCCATATAAAGTTCCACGTGATAGAGAGTGTAACTTCCTATCATCTGCTAATAAGAAGGGTATGAATGCACAACCAAGGGTTGGTTCCTTCTACGTACCACCAATGCCCTAAGGCGAATATCAAGGGGACGGAGGTAACCATCTGGGCTACAAAGAGGCCCCTTGTTATCGAGGAGGCACACTTGGTAGACGCGGCATTTTATACTAGGTTGGAAAAAGATGTCCGGGTCCTAACGAGGAGGATGGAGGGAGCATGGGTTCCCTCGATAAGAGAACGGATGGGGCCTTTAAACAAGAAGATTAAAGAGGTTGCGAGCAGCGCAAGAGCAATGACCGAAGAAGCTCACCAGGTGATCCCTCGGCCCCAAGGCATCTCGAAGCAGCTCAAAGATAGGATGAGGTCCAGAGTGGATCCGATGGAACACGAGGTCCAATAAAAAATTATGCTGAGCGGGTTCTCAAGAAAAACAGTGGCCGAAGCATCTAGAGAGAAGAAGAGGAAAGCAGTCACCACTACCGATAAACAGTGAAAGAAGGTCGTTACCGAGGAAGGAAAGGTCGTGTATCGATTATAATGATGTGAACGGGCGACCCAGGAAGTTGACGATGAGGTTGACCCGATATATGAGTTCTTTCTGGTAGATCGAAGGGGACAATGTATGGCGATAGATAATTCCAGTATACGAGAATTTATGGAGGAAGTCGCCGAGGAACCAGATTACATGGTGGATCGATCTAAGCCACATGCACAAGAGCTAGAACAGTTAAACCTGGCAAAAGAAGGGGAAGACCCAAGGCCCATCTTCATCTCGAAGGATCTCATTAAGGAGAAACGAGAGGCCTTGGTTGAGTTAATTCAGAAATTTGTAGACGTCTTCGCGTGGAAGTACACAGAGATGGAGGGGCTAGATGCGAAAGTAAGCTGTCACAAGTTGAACGTGATGCCTTCAGCCATTCCAGTAAAATAAGCAACGAGAACGTACAAGCCTGAGCTGGATTTAAAGATCAAAGAAGAGGTTCAACACTTACTAACGGTAGGGTTCATTACACCGATACAGCATCCACTCTGGTTATCCAGTATTGTCCCAGTGGGGAAGAAAGATAAAAACCAGATAAGGATCTACGTGGACTTCAGAGATTTGAATAGAGCCTACCCCAAAGACGAATTCCCTCTACCCTCCATCGATAGCCTGATAGATGCAAAGGCAAGTCATGAGATGTATAGCTTCATGGATGGGTATGTAGGGTACAACCAGATCAAGATGGACCCCGTGGATGCAGAGAAAATAGCGTTCAGAACCCCGTTGGGCAACTTCATGTACAGGGTGATGCTGTTTGGACTCAAGAACGCTCGGGAGACTTACCAAAGAATAATGATGGCCATTTTCCATGAATTCTTTCACAAATTTATGGAATTCTATATGGATGATTTGGTCATCAAGTCAAGGAAGGAGGAGTCCCATCTGAGCGATTTGAGGAAGGTGTTTTCCCATTGCCGAAAGTTTAAATTAAAGATAAATCCATTGAAGTGAATTTTTGGAGTAACAAGTGGGAAGTTCCTAGGCTTCGTGGTTAACCGACAAAGGGTGCAGATGGACCAAGATAAGCAGTGGGCGATCTTAGAAATGCCATGTCTAAGAATGATAAAGAAGCTGAAGAGCTTCCTCGATAAAGTCTCCTACCTTAGGAGATTCGTGCTTGGGTTAGACGAGATAACACACCCACTAATGCAGCTGCTGCGAAAGAACACGAAGTTCAAATGGGAGGCAATTCACCAAGAGTCTCTTGACGGACTGAAGAAGCTGCTCATCTCACCACAAACCATGGTTCCACCAAGGGCAGGAAAACCGTTGCAGCTGTACCTCACATCCACCACAAGGTCCGTGGGAGCTTTGCTGGCACAAGAGATCGATGGGCAAGAACGGTCAGTCTACTACCTCAGCAGGATCATCCACGGGCCAGAAGTCAAATATAGTAGCTTAGAAAGGCATTATTTAGCCTTAGTATTTGTAGCACAAAAACTTAGACATTATATGTTGTCTTTTACAATTCATATTATAACTAGATGTGATCCCATTAAGTATTTGCTTGCAAGAACTATATTGATTGGCAGGGCAGCTAGATGGTTCCTTATCCTCTCCGAATATGACTTGAAGTGCGTGGTTCCTCGCGCAATTAAAAGTCAGGCGTACGCTGATTTATTGGCCATTTTCCCTTCGAGAACCTTGGAGTCACCTAAAGAAAATATTCCCGAAGACAATTTGCAGGCCAACCACCTAGACGCAACGGACGAGGAATGGACAATGCAGTTCAATGGGTCATCGATAGAAAAGAAAGGAGGAGCAGGGTTAATTATTTCGAAAGGAATAGAGGAGATTTGCCTTTCTTAAAAGTTATATTTCCCTTGCTCTAACAACGAGGCAGAATATAAAGCATTGGTGTTGGGATTTCTAGAGGCCCTTCAAAGGGGGATCCGTTCACTATGCATCAAGGGAGATTTAAACTTGGTGGTTCAACAAGTGAATGGAGAATACGTGCTGAAACACATGAGCCTGGCACCATACAAAATGATCATTCAGAGGCTCCTTGGCCAGTTCCATCGAACCAAGATCAAGAGGCAGCCCAAAACGATGAACCGGCACCTAGACGCCTATGCCACTATTTCCCAGAAGATGATCATAAGGAGCGATACAACTACTGTCGTGATTCAACGAAGAACAGCTCCTTCGATGGTACAATCAATTTTACCGATGGAAGAGGACGCGGACTGGAGGGGAGAGATTAAGAGGTAATTAGAGTTTGGTGAAGGAACAATGGGGCTCGGAGAATTGGCCCAGTACTTTACAAACCAGGGAAACCTTTACTTCAGAAACGCGGGAGGATGGCTGTCAAGGTGTATCGGCCTAGAAAAAGTAGGGAAAAGACTGAAGAAAATGCATGGAAAACATTACGAAATGACCGAGATCCCCCTTTATAGAAGAATTCAAAGGGAAGGATATTTTTAGCCTGGCATGAGGCAGGATGCAGCCGAGTTACAACGAAAGTGCGACAAATGCCAGTTATTTTTTAAGGCAGCCGAATGTCATTTTATGGAGACTCGGCCTCACTGGAGACAACCCTATATTGACTTCATTAAAGATGGAGTTGTCCCAATGGAGAAAATTGATGCGATGGGACTCCGACGAAGGGCCCCGAGATTCTACGTTCAATAAGGGCACCTTTATCGAAGGGGATACTTCAACAGGTCATTACGTTACATCACAAAAGAAGAAGCGGTCTAGGTTCTCAAACAAGCGCACGATCCAGCTCATATAAGAGGGGCCAAGTTGTATGACCAATTGATGACTTTGGGGTACTATTGGCCAACGATGGAGAAAGATTCTACTGAGTTCGTTCGAAGGTGCAAGTCTTGCCAGCTTCATGAAAATATAATCCATTCCCCGTCAGTAGACTTACACTCCCTAGCAATGCCTTATCCTTTTCACACTTGGGCGTTCAACTTGGTAGGGGCAATACACCCTTCTTCGAAGGGGAAGATATGGATCCTAGTAGCAATGGAGTGTTTCACAAAGTGGGCCGAGGCGATACCACTAAGGAGGGAAACAACAGGAGTAGTGAGAAACTTCATCAGAGAATACATCATTTGCCATTTTGTGATCCCAAAGGTTATCCTTTCAGACAACGGAACCCCTTTCGTCAATTCATAGGTAACGATGCTCACAGACAAATACTCCATTGTCCATCACACTTCGACGGTGGCATACCCAAAGGGAAACGGTCAAGCCGAAGTGACTAACAAGACTTTGGTCAGTATCTTGGCTAAAACGATGGAGGATTTCCCACGATCGTGAGATAATTATATACCAACCATTTTATGGGACTATTGGATGACTAAGAGGAAGCCTATAGGGTATACGTCGTTCTCTCTTATTTATGGGGCTGAGACAATTCTCCCAGTAGAGTTAGAAGTTTCCTCAGCTCGATATGCTTTGTGAAGCATCATGCTCCCCCATAATAGACACGTGCAGTTGAAAGTATTGGACGAACACAGGGATAATGCGATGCAACACTTTCAAATGTATACGAAGCAGCTCTCCAGGGCATATGATAATTTGGTGAGACCAAGAAAGTTCGTGGAGGGAGATCTCGTATTGAAGTCAGCAGTTAAACATATTAGGGGGCTTCCTCTACCTAAGTTTGCAGCAAATTGGGAGGGACCTTTCATCGTAAAGGAGGCTAATGACTTAGATTATTGCTTAATTTCAAAAATGGAAGAAGATAAACCATTTAAGATTAACAATAAATGGTTGAAAGTTTATCATGTGTAGGCAGTTATGTTTGACCACTGATGTATTTGGCTGTTGTTATGAATACACAAGTTCTTTCTTATGATGAGTATGTAAGTTCCTATTATTATAACTCAGGAAGAGATAAAATAATTATGTAACTCCACACTTCGCAATCCATGCAATAAGTTATAACACAAAGAAATGGCATGAGAATGAGTATCGTTTTCCATTCATATACTTTAGGGCATTACAAAATTGGGAGCTATTGCCCAAGAATTACATGAGAAGAAGAAAAAAATACATATACAAAAACTCATTGACCCAGGAGGAACCACAAATCTGGGGAGGAGAAGAAATCTCCAGGAAGGTCGGAAGAAGCTTCTAAACAAGACCGCTGGGCATTAATGGAAACTTCCAACCTAGTCTGTGCTTGCGTACATTCGATAAGAAGTTTTTCTCGTTTTAGCTTTGCCAAATGCAGAGCCTCTTCGAGGTCCTCCACCTCTTTGTCAATGGCTCCGAGGAGAGGTGCTATCTCGGCCATCTTGGCTTCCTCGGCCCTCTGATCCTCCCGATGTTTTCGTAAAAGCTCCCTCTGGCTGTCCAACCGCTGGCTTTTCAAAGTTTTCAAATGCGCGATGAGCCAGTCAAAACAGAACCCATTATGACCCAACTCTCTAAGATAACCCAAGAATTGGTTGAGGAGGGGTCTGGTAACATTGGCAGTTGGAGTGTTAGCAATTTCAGCAATAACAGTGGCCATGCCTTGAAGCCTGTAGCTCATAACTGATATGTTCGAACATAGGCAGTCCACCGTGAAGGTTTTAGGATAATGGCTCAGAAGTTGCTCGATTTCCAAATGGTGGTTGGCAGGCATTTGGGGAGAACGTTGGGGTACCATCAGGCAGAAGGCAGGAGGAGCCAAGTCGGGCAGAGGAAGCTCGCACCCAGATTCACTTTCTGCGGCAGCACCCATCGTGGAACCTTGATCATTATGGCTTGATTCTCTGGAGGAGACAGGTTCACGATGTGGCGAGGCAATGGGCGAAGGAACTGGTGGATAATCCTCCCGAGCAACCTAAGAACAGTTAGGGGAAACAAGGAGTTTATGAAAAAAATCTTAAGTCACCGATATAGGTGGAGTTTATGAAAAAATCTTAACAAGTGTTTTCATTGTTAAGTCACCGTTATAGGTGGAGTTAATGAAAAAATCTTAACAAGCATTTTCGTTGTTAAGTCACCGATATAGGTGGAATTTATGAAAAAATCTTAACAAGCGTTTTCATTATTAAGTCACCGTTATAGGTGGAGTTTATGAAAAAATCTTAACAAGCGTTTTCATTGTTAAGTCACCGATATAGGTGGAGTTTATGAAAAAATCTTAATAAGTGTTTTCATTGTTAAGTCACCGTTATAGGTGGAGTTCATGAAAAAAATCTGAACAAGTGTTTTCGCTGTTAAGTCACCGATATAGGTGGAGTTTATGAGAAAAAATCTTAACAAGTGTTTTCATTGTTAAGTCACCGATTATAGGTGGAGTTTATGAAAAAAACCTTAACAAGTGTTTTCATTGATTAAGTCACCTATACAAGTGGATTTTGAGAAGCTAAGAAATACGAAGAAATTAGAGAAGTACCTCAGCAGCAGCAGGAGCGAGAGGGGTAGTTACCACGGGAGCCATAATGCTAGAAATCGTGGGAGGTAGGCTTATTACCTCAGCAGCCTCAACGGAGCCCTTGGATGTAGAAGCTTCAAGGGTAGGCACACTCCCCTCGCTGGCATAGGGTACTATGGCTAACATGGGCGCATCATCCGAACACTACACCAAAATGGGCAAATTGTCACCTTTCAGCCGACCAGCCTTGTCAAGGTCATTGACCGTGACAAAAAAACATGCGTTTTATGTCACGGTCATTGACCTTGACACGACCGTGACAACGAATTGTCACGGTCATTGACCGTGACACGGCCGTGACAATTCAATTTGTCACGGTCGTGTCACGGTCAATGACCGTGACAATTCGTGTCACGGTCAAAGACATTGACACGACCGTGACAACTTTTCCAGCAAAAACCCTACCCCCCTTCTTTTTTCCCTCCCGCGCCCTTCCCTCCCTCTCTCTCTCTCTCTCTCTCTCTCTCGACGCTGCTCTCTCTCTTTCTCTCTCTCAGGTCCAATTTCTCTCTCTCTCTCTTCCATTTATATATATATATATATTTGTCTGTATATTTATGTGTGTATGTGTATATATATGTGTGTGCATGTGTGTGCGTGTGTGGGGGGTGGGGCGGGATGGGGGTAGGGGGTGGTGGAGGGGGGCAGGGGGTGGGGCGGGGTGGGGCAGGGTGGGGGAGGGGGTGGGGGGTATGTGTATATATATATGTGTGTATGTGTGTGCGTGTGTGGGGGGTGGGGCAGGGTGGGGGCAGGGGGTGGGGGGGGTGGGGCAGGGGGTGGGGGTGGGGCAGGGTGGGGGTGGGGGAGGGGGTGGGGCGGGGTGGGGCAGGGTGGGGCAGGGGGTGGGGGGTGGGGCAGGGTGGGGGTGGGGCGGGGCGGGGTGGGGCAGGGTGGGGGAGGGGGTGGGGCGGGGTGGGGCGGGGGTGGGGGAGGGGGGCAGGGGGTGGGGCAGGGTGTGGTGGAGGGGGGCAGGGTGGGGTGGAAATTTGGCTAATACACGAGAAACTGATAATCGTAAATATTATAAATAAAAATGGTACTTTCTTGGAGACTATAAATTATTATGTACAAACTTTGGTTCTAGACCTATGTTGTTGGATTTGGATGTTGGGTGTTGATTAGTTGGTATTATTGGGAAGATTGGGTTAAGTTGAAGCATATGTTGTTGGAGTTGAAAATTATATGTTAATTCATTATTACTATTGAGGGATACAGTGTTGAAAAATATTGGGGTGGGGCGGGGTGGGGCAGGGTGGGGGAGGGGGTTTATTATCGATGGGACTTAATTTGTTGAATGATAATATTTGTATTAGATACTTGCGTGGTTTTACCTAACTTGAATGAATTAATAAATGTTTCAGTAAACGTTGAAGTGGACAAAAAACGTGTGAATTGATTAATATCCATAATGTAAATAAAAGGTAAAGTAAGTGTGTAAATGGGTGGTTGAGCAAGCTAAGAGGTCTAACCCATATTTAATACATAGGTGTGTTATGAAAGGTTTTCAAAGGGTAATTAAGTATTTTCAAATAATGACCCCGAAACATAGAAATTCAATCTCAAGCAATTTAATTTCAATCTCTACAAATTTATGCATGTATTCAAGGGATTTATGAAGGATTAATATTAAAATTCAATTCCTATACATAATCTAAAAATTATAACTCAGATTCAACTAGAAATAAACCAAACCAAAGTTAGTTAAATAAACCAAAGGATTAATATTAAAATTCAACTCTATTAGTTAAATTATAAATGTAATAGAATTAATCCATATAAATCACATAGGCTCGATACAAATATTCTAATTAACTTGCCTCAAATTTGATGAATAACAAGGGCTAAAAGTATTGTTCATTTAATTCAATTAGGTAAAACCCATGATAATGAAATTTATGCTACAATTATAATTATCTCATGTCATAATTTTATTGATAAACAATATATGTAGTTGTCACGGTCGTGGTGGGGGGAGGGTGGGTAAGGGTGGTGTGTGTGTGTGTGTGTGTGTGCGTAGGTGTGCGTGTGTGTGTGGCGGGGGGAGGGGGCAGGGGTGGGGCACCCATTTAATAACTCTTTAAATATTTGGAAAAAACATAATATTACAAAATTGAAACGAAATGGTATTGACGGAACTTACACATACGTTATAATATAGACGGAACATTTTTTTATCTGTACTAATAACATTTTTTTTATCTGTACTAATAACATTTTTTTTACAGCAAAAATGTCTCCTTCAGATGTTAGGGCGAAGATGATGATGTTGTTTATGATGATGTCGTCGTCTGGGTTCGGTGGTAGCGGAGGCGACGAGGGCTCCTCCGCCCCTAGGCTCCCCAAATATGGAAAATTTGGGATTACCGTCGAAAACAAGTCGGAGCTTTTAGCGAGATCCCTCGAGCTGCTAAAGACGGTCATCGGCCCGGGGTTTATGAGTTGGAAGGAGGTGCCGTATGAGCTCAAGTTAGCTGTTTGGGCGGCACTACAGGTAATATTTATATGAATATTTCAATTTATATTTATATTTATATTTATATTTATATTTATATTTATATTTATATTTATATTTACATTTATTCGCAACTAACATTGTATTTGTTGGACAGGAACAATTCAACTTGGATCCAAAGCTACGCGATTCCGTCTTGGAGCAGTTGAGGGAGCAACACAAGACGTGGAAAAAAAATATGCGGACACGGTACTTTGGAAAAACACGAGAGACCATTTTACAATGGCGCGGATCCGTCCCGTCCAAGGAGCCGATCTCATTGGCACAATGGCAAAAGTTCATTGACAATGAGATCGAGGATCGACAATTGGCATCTCGCCAATCGGGGAGGGAAAATCGGGCTAAAAAGACGGACGTGCACTACTCCGGCCGGACCTCTTACGCTGAGGTGGAGCATAGGATGAAGGTAATATTTAATTTATCTATAACTACAAAAATATATTATTGGATATTATTTTACTTTGCGGGGCCGATACTAATTTTACTTTACTTTATTTTATTTCAGGGGGTAGGGAGTGGGCCAGGGGGTAAGCCACATAGGCTCGATACTTATGTGGCTCTTCGGACGAAGAAGGGGAAGGACAAGGAGGTGTCCCCGAGCGTCGCGGCCACGATTGTAAGTAATCCGACAGTTTAATTATTGTTAATTACGTTATAATTTTTTAGTTTACTTATTTTACTAATCATGTGCTTTTTGTCGTTTCAGGCAAAGCTTAAGGAAGTGCATGAGTCGCAGTCTGATGCCGACAAGGCATCTTTGTCTACAAACGCACTCAGCCAAGTGCTTGGCTCTGATCGCAAGGGGAGGACAAGGGGAGTGAGCTCGCGGGTGGCCAAATCTAGGATCATCGGATTGGAGACGAGCGACACCGGGTTGGCTCGAACGGTGGATTCACACGACGCGAAGCTGTCCCGTTTGGAGGCGACGGTCCAAGATATGTACGCATTCATGAAGCGTACGTTGGGTGGAGACCGTAAAGAGAAAGGTAAAGGGAAAGGGAAGGAGAAGGCGGTGGAGGAGGAGGTGCGGGAGGACGAGGAGGTGCGGGAGGACGAGGCGCAGGATGACGAGGATGTGGACCTCGCTGCTTCATCACCGACACGTTCGTACTTCGACGATCCACTTCCCTATTTGACGCCCTCCAACAGACCATTATCGACAATTGGTTGGCCGAGCGTGTTCATATTGGACATATTTGATGGCCAGCGGATAGGGCGGGGGTTGAGGGACCCGAATATCGTCGAGGGTGGAATAGTCCATGGACGTGTGCTTCAACAGATGGAGTCCAGGGTGCTCATCACGCATGTCATAACCGGGAAGGAGAACTCCCTATTGTGGTTGCGCGAACAATGCGGCACGACGTATATTAGTGGGTGCGTCAATTCGTATGTCGTGTGGCCTACTCACCTCCTCAGTTTTATCCAAGACATGTAGTAACATTATTTTCTAGTTTGTCCATTTTAATTATATTTGGATTATATCGTCATGTATATTATTTTTACTTTGAAGATTTGGATTATACTGTCATGAATATATATTTGCATTATCTTTAGTTTGTGTTGGATATATGATGTTTGGAACAGGTACAACGTTGCTATAACAGGTACAAATATACTGCTGGGCAGTGGCAGTGGCCATACTGCCCAGCAGATTTTTTTTAAATTCTGCCCAGAATTGTCACGGTCATTGACCGTGATAAAAAGTTGTCACGGACGTGTCACGGTCAATGGCCGTGACAATTTTTTTAAAAAGGGTCACGGCTTTGTCACGGTTGTAAACCGTGACAAACGTGTCACGGTCATTGACCTTGACACGACCGTGACACAAAACGCGAGTTTTTTGTCAAGGTCAATGACCGTGACAAAAAAAGTTGTCTCGCCTCGAAATGTCACGGTCATTGACCTTGACAAGGTGAATTTGTCAAGGTCAATGACCTTGACAAATGGGCAGATTTGGTGTAGTGGAAGTAGATGTTGGACCTTAGAGAGATGCCCCAATGAGAGCAGCTGCTCCAACCTGGGCCTGAGAAGGGATAAGGCCACTCAACGCAAAAGGCGGAGAAAGACTTGGAGAGAGCTACAAATGTTAGATGAAAGGAGTAATCGCAAAGGGATAAGAAACAGAAATGAACTTAGCTTACCCCCGTTATGGCACTAAAGAGAGGAATTGCAGTAATGGGTCTTGACAATGCAGGAAGAAGGAGAATGTTGGCTATCAACGACGCCACTCCCACCTATAGTATCCCAACAGGTTAGAAATGATAAATAAGCCAATGGGATAAATAAAAGATGCAAGGATCGAAAAGACGTATATCATGAACTGTACACAACCAAACATAGAATATGTAGGCCTCTTATTTTCAAATCAGACTTTGCTTTATAGATAATGAAACACTTTTTCTTTTTGAAAAACTCTTTTTCAAATTTTATGTGCACTAATTTTAACTTAACCAAAATTTATCTTGATTAATCCTAAACATGCATCTAATGATTAAAGCAAGTAAAGTAAGGAAAATAATGTTCACAACACCGGATGTACAAGGAAACTACAACGGAAAGAAACCTCGAACGGCCCAAGCCATACAATCACTATGAATGTGAACTTATAAGAAACAGACATAAGTCTTACTGAACGACTCGATCCCCCATGAGACTTGACGCTCTTCTGATCTTCAACCACTCCTCTCACAGTGCCCATGCATAAAGTCCTTCTTCCACGATGCTCGTCCACAACACACGCCTCCGCCTATGTCTTGGAGTCCACTGATACGGCTTGTTCTCCACCGCAAAACCTAGAAAAGTTCTATGTTGAACAAACTATTCTTGGTGTAACCAAAGATCACAATAGCATATACTAATGAAAACTCTTATCTTTGAAACTCTAAGGATGTGTTTAGACTTAAAAACCTTAGAAAGTTTTTGTGCAAAAACGTACTATTATGAAAACTGAATTTCAGACTGCACACCCTTGAAATTCTGATGGAAAACATGGCTTAAATAATTTCCTTAAGTCCGCAGCTCGCTCAAGGGACTTTGTCCTGTCGCTCGAACGAGATGGACATCTCGCTCAAACGACTGGTCAGGTCATTTGAACGACGCGCAAATTAGAGTCCTAATTATACACTGCTCTAATTCGTCCTTATCCAAATAAAACGAAGTGTAAACCATTTCAAACACTATAAAACCATTTTAAAATCATTTCTTTAATAAAATAACATTCTTAAACAATTTAAAATAAATTACGAGAGTCCCATTAACATTACGCATTCATACCTAAGTGATCTCGGAATGCAATTGAACTTAAAGATGAAATATGCACCATAAATAAGCATGATATATTCTTTAAATCTTTGTCGCAACGTCTTCAATAAACTTCAATACTTCATAGTTTGTGTGGGATGGTGACAATAAAAATATGACCTATCGTGTTTTGTTCCGGGAATAAGTCAAATAAACATATAACAGACTCAATTGAAAATTTTGTCCTTACAATTCTCCCCCATTGACTATTTCGAGATAAAACCAACAGTGAAATGCCTAAGCTAGGTCATCAAGTTGTATGACGCCTAAATTCCATCCCATAAACCCAAAATCAAAAATTACATAACAAGAGTGGTAAATGATGGTCCGATAGGCATGGACTATCTGAATGTGATATAGACTTGAAATCTCGAATCTCTTAAGCATACCTACACAGATGAAACAGACAAATACCACGTGAAGTATAGAGGAACAAATAATATAAACCAATATGTCCAAATCATCTATTATATGAGCAAAACATGATATCAATATGTAAACAACATCTAAATATGGATACCAGTTTGTATCTATGCAAAAACAATATGATACCAATTTGTGAAAATCAATCAATATAAACATGAAATCATATGATCACAAATATGATACCAAAAAGTAATGTAACAAATGTATCTATTGTTCAAACAAACTCTCCCCCTACATCACATACATCTCTCCCCTTTTTTTTCTCTAATAGATAATTCGTTGAAAAGCATATCCAGCATGAGATAACCAATGAAGTGTATCTAGATAAACATGAAACATCTAGCTAATAATGATAATAAAAAATTCGTAGCTAGCAAATAGTAATCACACAACATGAATAAATAATCTAAGAAGGTGTGACTAAACTAACATAATGCAACAAATTAAGAAAATCTATCAAAGTGAACTGCATAACAGAAACTCAGAAGCAACCCAGCAGTACCAAAACCATATGAACCAGGTAACTGAAATAGAAGGGAAAAAATTCCAAACTGGTTGCTCGAACGAGATAGCCATATCGCTCGAATGACATAGGCTTCTCGCAAGAAAGACTTCGCGCGACATCAGTTTCTCGTTCGAACGAGAATCTCAAATTCTCACATCCAGCTCTAAAAATTAAACAGTTTTGCCCAGCGAATCTTTTTTGAGAAAAAACTAACTAGAAGAGGCAAAAAACTAGTAAGCAGTAGCGAAAACAACAAAAACAATATGAGTTACATGCTAACATAATACCGATGTGCTCAAACATGAACATGGAATGTATGGGCGTAAACTACAACAAATGAATTACAATTTTAACACATCGAAATGATCAAGAAGCTCTAATTGATATAAATAAATCATCAAAATTTATCTTAGCCATAACTGATAATTAAAGTGTGAGCTTAACAAACATCATGCACACAAATCCGAAATTTTGACGATTCTACAAACAATAGCGTCATAATACGATTTTTCAACGTTAGGATTTGTGGTGCAAACCCATTTAATTATCCATCCAAACTCCCTCAAATATATATCATATTTTTCTTTTGTAATGAACATAAACTAATTTGGCCCATTTTGGCATATAATTCTTTTTATTGCCTTTAATTTTTTTGAGCTCTTTTAAACAGTGGCTTTCATGGCGAGTCAATTTTACACTCTCACAGCCCTATCCTATGAACACTCATCATTTTTTTCAATACCAAACCTCACAGTAAACGGTTCTTACATGCACACCTCCTCCATAAATCTAATTACGCATAGATGAAAAGGTTGAGATAAGAACGTCTCACTGGACTCAAATATGCAAGAGTAGTCAAACATCCATATAAACTCGTGCATGTGTGATTTTAGGGCATATAAACAGAGTAGAATCAAAATGCATATCAACTTCGAAACAACCCCATAATACAGTGGTTAAGATCATTCTAAGCATCAATACTTATGACCAAATGTCCTAGCCACATGGATAACGAAAGGAAGGGGGTCCAAGCACACCAATATGCCGCATCAAACATGTAAACTCATGACACAAAAATAAAATGAAAATATTTTTATGTTTTTCACAAATATTTTTGACCCAAAAATAATTTTTTTTTATATTTTTGAAAAGTTTTATCAATAATAAAATCTTTTTGTGTATTTTAAATAAGACTCAATAAATAAAAAATATAATACAAAATGATACACATGTCATAACACTAGCAAGATATAAATCATGATGCAAATACTAGTGTATGACAAACATGGACATACAATTTACCATAAGAAATGGCATGTGAAGAATCATGTGCATGCATGTGAGAATCAACCATCGAAGCATTTAGCATCTCCAAAACAGATTTCCTAACCCAAATCGGTGTATACCTAACAAAAAGGGTTTTAGGAACCGACAGGACACTATGTTTAAACTTTCTAGGGTCTTGTCTAAGATCATAACAAAAACTCCTAAAGTGACCTTTCCTACCACAATGTGAACATGTGAAAACTCGATGAGGAACGAGACCTTTATGTTGACCTTTTCTAACACCCTTGGATGTGGTTGATGCTCTAAAACAAACTATGATTTTGGCGTTGACATTTTAACCACTAGAACAAGATAATCCGCTATCATCACTATTCACGCTACTCGAGTCGATTAAATTATTTTACAACTTTAAATTTTTTGACTCAAGCAAAGAATTAGACTCCTCAAATTTTTGGGACTCATTTTTTAGATTTTTAATTACACCTAGAAGGTTACCTCACTCCCCCTCTATGTGAGAAAACTTATCTATAAGAGTCTTTTCACGTGCCACAAAATTTATTAATCAAAATATTTTCATCAATGACTCAAACCCTACTATTTTTAAGTCCACTAACTCTTTCTCTAAAATAAGGACTCTATCGTCACTCTCATTTTTGGAAACTTTTAAAGATTCATAGTTGCAATGTAAAGCTCCAAACTTCCTGAGAATGATATCTCTTTGAGGTTGAAACGTTTGCAAATATTCAATCATATTTTTAAAACGAGAATTTTCTTCTTCCAAAATTTCAATTCGTTTTGCAAACTTCAAATTCAAAAGACGTGATTTGTCAAAACTAAGAGACTCCCCATCGAGAAAAACATAAACAAACCAAGAGATATAAACAAGACATCACCCAAAAAGCACAAAATAAGGATCTACACAAAAACTGAATGCAACCTACTCTGATGCCAATTTGTAGGCCCCTTATTTTTCTAATCAGACTTTTCTTTAAGGATGATGAAACACTTTTCTTTTTTAAAATCTCTTTTTAAAATTTTATGTGCACCACCTTTAACTTAATCAAATTTTATCTTGATTAATCCTAAACATGCATCTAATGATTAACGAAAGTAAAGTAAGGAAAATAATGCTCACAACGCCAGATGTACGAGGAAATCACAACGGGAAAAAACCTCGAACGGTGCAAGCCAGAAAATCACTATGAATGTGGATTTACAAGGACCAAATACAAGTCTTACTCAATGACTCGATCCCCCACAACACTTGACTCTCTTCTGATCTTCAACCACTCCTCTCATAGTGCCACGTAAAAATTCCTTCTTCCACGATGCTCCTCCACAACACATGCCTCTACATATGTCTCGGTGTCCACCGATATGGCTTGTAACATCTACGATATTGAACACGACTCTTTCGCTTCTCCACCGCAAAACCCAACAAAGTTCTATCTAGAACAAACTCTTTTTTATGCAACCAAATATCACAATAGCATATAGTAATGAAAACTCGGATCTTTGAAACTCTAAGGATGTGTTCAGACTTAAAAACCTTAGAAAACTTTTGTGCAGAATCGTACTGTTATGAAAACTGAATTTTAGACTACACACCCTTGAAATTCTGATGGAAAATACGCCTTAAATAATTTTACAGTGAAAACCCAACCTAGCTGACTAGAGATCCCAAGATTTAGGTTCAATGGGCAAACCGAACTATATTGTTTTCAGTAAGCATTGGGAGATATTTAATCTTATCCATTCCAAATATGAGACAGTGCACATCTATCGTGAAATTAGGATAAGTTATGTTTTTAATGACACTCATATCTTAGTATGTCTAACTGGGGTATTGCAGGATACTCTTTATGGAAGTTACCTACGTGAGTAAGAAGGGGGCCACTTCTATGAGAATAATGAAAGGCGAATTCTCTAAAATACTCACAGAACCAAGTGGTGTTCACGGCCAAAATAAACACAAACGTGAGAACCAATTGTGTTGAAGAATTATTGTGTGAATATTGTTGTCTAATTTTACAAAAATGATTGACAGTTCAAGGACGTATAGTCTACTGATTAACTAACTAAATCCAATAATATATCACTAAGGAAAGTTCAAAGCCACTAGGCTACTTCTCCCAATGCAATAAGTTTTCAATTTTACTCAACCTGTGTCTACATCTGCATCTCGTATATTATTTATATAGGGATATATCCTTCATGTGGGGGATTCTTAGACAACATAATTTTGAGCAACTTCGAGCTCAAATTTTGATGGGACTCACACCACGATATTTGTGGGACCATATGAAAAAGCATTTTCCTTCGCAAGGAGATTAACGTGATATATTCACATATTTAATTTCATTAAGTTATGAATGATAAATGTCTCTAAACTGACCCATATAGCAATGAAAGTTAATGAACTGTGAGTGTTTTTACTCTTGTCCCACATTGGTATAACAGTGGGAATTTTTCGAGTTAATAAAATCTCAAATGTGCACTAAGGCTTGGATGCCTTTGGGGTAACCCAACTCTTTGAACGGCAGATGACCTACACTATGAATGTGTTGGGCTTAGACCAAATTCCCACACCCACGCGTGCGTCGTTCGGCCGTCCGAATTGGATCTAATTGACTAGGTCCGATCTTGGGCTTCAAGTCTCCTTTCTTTATGGGCCAAAATTTCTATAATTTTGGGCCAAATTTAATTAACTTTCTTGGGGCATTTTTCATTTTTTTAAGTTTTTTATTCTTTTGTTTTTAACAATTGATATAAAAACAGTTTTTTATATTAAAAAAATAGTTTTCCTACTAATATAAAAAGAACAGTTTTTTTATTGAAAGTAAACAGTTTTTTATTACAAATAAAAATTAAAAAAAATATTTTTTCATAAATAAAAAAAAAATTATGTTTATTGACATGATATCGCGATTGATTAGTGCCGCTGGCGCGGACCCACATTCAACACATGATGTGGACCGGGAATGTGGATCCGTGCCAGCGGCATTATTCAATCGTGATATCATGTCAATAAACATAGTTTTTTTTTTATTTATGAAAATTTTATTTTTTAATTTTAATAAAAAGAAAACTGTTTAATTTGATGTGTTAGATTCACGATTGATTAGTGTCGCTGACGCGGACCCATATTCAACAAATGATGTGGGACAAAAATGCGATCCGCGCCAGCGAAACTAATCAATCGCGATATCTTGTCAATAAACATAATTATTTTTTATTTATAAAAAAAAAATTGTAATTTTAATTTTAATAAAAAACTGTTTACTTTCAAAAAAAAAAACTCTCCTTTTATATTAATAGGAAAACTGTTTTTTTTTCATATATAAAATACTGTTTTTATATCAATTGTTAAAAACAAAAGAATAACAACCTTAAAAAAAAAAGAGAAGAAAGAAAGGGAGATGCTATTTCAATGCGTTTTGACGGGCGGTTCATGTAAAGTTTCTCAAAGTACAAACTAACAGATATGAGCGCAGTAGCCCAAAGAAAGTCAAATTGTGATTGGTAGCCAAAAAGATTCAGTATCGGTTGAAGACTTCAGGGCATTTGATCCACGTGGACTTTAATCGGAAAAGGTTTAAAATAAATCACACGAAATCGGACTTAGTTTGATGCAAGAGTATAAACTATTAGCTTGCATCACACGAAATTTTCCTTGTTCTTCAAAAGTTTTTCTCTAGTAGGGTGGTAAAATATAGATTTAAAACAAATGCCTCGAGATCACTTTCAAATTTCCAATATCCTCGTAAAAACCAAAAACATGTACCTGCCTGAAAGTACTCCGTCTTTGGGCATAACACTCCTGTACCCTCAATGTCAGCTATTGTATGGAAAGTGGTCAATGATTTATATATCATTGACCACTTTCTGGGGGGTGGGGTGGGGGCAGTGTTCACAAAATATGCACAGCGCAGATGAGAAGCTTCAAAAAGACTTTGAAATCGATCTAACATTAGCAATTGGCAAAAATCTATGAAGGATTCTAAAAACTAAAGATCCCAGCTTAAACATTGGTATTGTGTAATATGTACCAGCAGCCAATATATATTTACCTAAAAAAAATATACATACTTTGAACTAAAAAGTGTGTTAACTGTTCTCCTTCTAGTCAATCTCTGAAGTAGGCAAGGTGGCCGTCTTCTCTATCACCGCAATGCTCATTGCTATTGTAAAAGCAAATCCCTCCCTATTGCATAAAGAATCCTTGACAGAAAAAGGAGTCCTTGTGATAGCTTTAAACAAATTAGTCACAGACTCTTCCTTCCGGCCATCAACAGAGGGCTCTTTGGGACACGACTCATTTGTGAGCTCTTTCTGCATCTCTGATTGTGAGTCTGTCGCTCTAACATTTCTGCTCGAACCATCAGTACTATCTCCAAAAGAACACTTTCCATCATTCCACTTACATCAAGTAAGTTATTCTTCAGATGATCTTGTCCATATTGAACACAGGAATCAGAACTTACATAAAATTTATCTCCTTCAGTAACAGTAACAGTAATCTTCATCTCCTTAAGGTCAACCATCTTCTGCATATTTAGGCTCATTCTATTATTCGAGCCGCCTGAGTTTCCATTCTTTTCAGCATCCAAACAAGGAGCAGTAACGTGTTGAGTTTTATCGGGTCCTTCACTTTCAACCTCTTCAGCCTTGAAGCAACTTATTCGACCTGTTTTAGTCTTTTGAACTTTAGGAGATATGGTAGGGCAGCTTTCCACACCCCTTGCAGCATCAGAAACCTTGCCTATGGTAGTAGGGCTACGAACCGCTGATTTTGCCTGCATGACATACAAATTGCACACCTTTGCTATTTAACTCGCAAGAGGAAAAAAAACGTTACAAGCGCTAAAAATTATAATATACAAGAGTCAGAGGCGTGATATTGCAAAGGAAATCTTTAAAAGGACAGAAAAGAGATGTTCAGAAACACTTCTAATTTTTTGTGCTTGTTTCTCAGCTGTGTGTGTTGGTTTGGGGGTGGGGGGGTTGGGTTGTAACAATTTCTCCCAGCCAATCTTTGAATCGTCAATTGTCATAAAATTGCCATGGAAAAATCACTTCCAACAAGAAACTTAATGACAAGACTAGCACTTAAAGAATATGAGCAAAACTAACCTCATCTAGGAAACCAATCTCCGGTGATGGCATTCGAAGTCCTGAGGGTCTCGTAGACGCAGGTCGAGAAAGTGTAGCAGTTTGCATTGAAGTTTTATTTATAGTAGTTCGACAAGGTAGCTCTGTTACCTCATATTCATTTCGTTCTGAACTGTGATCATTATTCGGATGGGTGTTAAAACCCAAAGAAGTAAAGGCATAACTGTCCAAGGAACTGATAGAAGAACGGGTATCACAGACGGTCATTAACTTGGACCTTTGGTTGCCAATAGAAGATGATAATGAGGATTTGGAGGACCATACACTACTAGAACCACCAGGTGATATGTTAGAAGAGAGATTGGGTGACATCAGGTAAGGTGAGAGACCAGAATTTTCAGATTGTGTTTCGTTCTTCAATGCAATCTTTGAAGAGGTTTTGGGGACTGAACCAAGAGAAGGTGAGTTAACAGCTCTGGAATTGATCTTTCTTCTTGCAGAAGTCATGGGAGATTTATCAGTGTTGCAACTGCCTGAACTATCACACGAGGAGGAAGTTCTCCTCAACTCTTTCTTGGTTGCAGCCGGGGAGCTCAGAAAAGATGTTTTGGAAGATGATGCAGGCTTAGGTATAGTCCTTTGGAAACCACAAAAGCCAGTTACTTCTGATTCTCGAAGCCCTCTATTGCTACCTGTCAGATTCAGATTTTTTTTAAATGGCTACAGTTCCAGCCCAATTAAAACAATTCCTCTTCAAAATAAAGCATTCAGAATAGAGAAAAATACTATTTACCAGGGGTAATTTTTGCACCCAAAGAAGCCTTTTTCTTTGTTACTTCTGAGGCTCGAATCCCTCTACTGCTACCTGCCAGATTTAGATTTTTTCAAAGTGGTTACAGTTCCAGCCAAATTGAAGCAAGTCCTCTTCAAAATAAAACATTCAGAATAGAGAAAAATATTATTTACCAGTGGTAATTTTTGCATTATATTTCTCTATTTTAACAGGGCCCGCACCCAAAGAAGCCATTATTGTTGTTACTTCTGTTGTTTGAGTCCCTCTAGTGCTACCTGACAGATTTAGAATTTTTAAAAATGACTACAGTTCCAGCCCAATTGAAACACCTCCTCTTCCAAATAAAGCAGTCAGAATAGAGAAAATTATTATTTACCAGTGGTAATTTTTGCATTATGGTTCCCTATTTTAACATGGTCAGCACCCAAAGAAGCCTTTTTCGCTGTTACTTCTGATGCTCGAGTCCCTCCACTGCTACCTGACAGATTTAGATTTTTTTAAAATGGCTACAGTACAACTTCCAGCCCAATTGAAACAATTCCTCTTCAAAATAAAGCATTCAGAATAGAGAAAAATACTATTTACCAGGGGTAATTTTTGCATTATGATTCTCTATTTTAACACGGCCAGCACCCAGAGAAGCCTTTTTCATTGTTACTTCTGATGCTCGAGTCCCTCTACTACTACCTGTCAGATTTAGATATTTTTTAAATAGCTACAGTTCCAGCACAATTGAAATTATCCTCTTCAAATAAAGTATTCAGAATAGAGAAAAATACTATTTACCAGTGGTAATTTTTGCATTATGGTTCTCTATTTTGACACGGCCAGCACCCAAAGAAGCCATTTTTGTTGTTACTGTTGTGTTGGGATTAACCTTGATGGTTACCCTTGGTGGTCGAGGAAGTGATGAAGAGGAATCCCTAATCCTTGTGACAGACTTCATTAATTTACATATATATTATTAGCCAACACCAAAAAATGGAGAGAAATCAGAATATGAGCCTAAAATGGTCATAAATTATATTCTAATATTGAATGCATTATTGGAAAGCTAACAATATCTTGAATGACAGAAATCAAGGGAGGAAGAAACAATACTAATTTAATTAGAGATTGCTCATCACAACTTGAGTGACCTAATAATTTACGTTTGTCATATGTAAATATAACGGAGAGGGAGAACATTTGTTCAGTTTACTTAATGAACTACATGCCTGTGTGCCTAGTGGATGACCAGAACTCTGTGTTTTTGTCTTCCCAGATCTTGGTGTGCCAATTGTTATCGTCTTCGAAGCAGGCTTAGACTTCAGCTGAAATTTAGCCAGAAAGAACTTTCAGTAATTACAAAACAATCACGAAGAACAACTTCTACCCGAGTAAGTGAACCTACCATATTCCGAGAAGCAAGATCCACCTTATTTGCAGCTGGAAAGAAAATTAAAGCATTAAGCGAGAAAAAAAATGGAAAAAAGCAATTAACTGTAAGTTTCCCATCCAATTTGTAAGTTAGCTTATTAGGTGTCAACACATTTTATTTACTGAAGAAAATTATTTAATTTAGCATTGCACAACACGAAGCAAATTCTGCTATCGTACAAGCCACAGCTATCTCCAGGGGGCTAGGAAACTCAACTGCCAAAACTATTAAATCTGATACGATATCATAGATCTATCAAAGTTATTAAATGTACAAGTCTTTTCAATTTAAATGTATGTATTTGGTCCACCTAGAAATGAATGAATGCAATCAATCCCAATCCAAGCATATTTATCTAGCATGTTAGTCATAATTCACCTCAATGGATCCTGATATGTGATGTATTACAGATAAGGAACTCTAGTTGAGAATGAAGCAAAAGAACAGAAGAAGTTGAGATGCCCACAGGCAATAGCACACAGAACACAATTCATAATTCAACTATAGTAAAAAAATGAGGCCATCATTATGGACGGGCTAAAAGGATTCCCAATTCTAAGAGAACAGATTAGATAAGTAAAATCTACTCAAATTGACCAGAATCCCCAATTTCCAAACATACAACAATTACTATCAAATTTTTTCCTCTCTAATGATAGGTTCAATTCGCTAGTTATATTAGTTTTCTCAAATCTTTTATGGATCCTCCAAACAACAACTTATTGCTACATCTCTTCCGAAACCTATAGTATACACTTTTACCAATTTAAAACTGGATTGCCGACTCTAGGCCTAAAGGTGTCTTTGAACCATGCGTTCAGGTTCAAATTTGAATCTGTCAATTGCAGGTGTCAAATCCAAATGACGGATCATTTCCAATTTCCAATAATCTTGCACAACGTTGGTCCCGGGGGGGGGGGGGGGGGGGTGTTCCAAAAGGATGCCCATAACAGAGTAGGGAGGGGGTGACAGAGAACATAAATTTAGTTAGGGATCTTTTTTTCCATTTTAATTCGGTTTGGTTTTTTCTCATAGTTCAAAGGCTGGACAAAAGAGAGGGCAATAAAACATAAACTTGTGTGTCTGAACTTACATTTTCGGCTAGATTATATGATATTGATTGTATCTAAATAAAAATATGAAATAATCATTCAACTTAAATCTACAAACTAATATATTCAAACCTTCTCTTCTTTTCTGAGAACTGAATTTGTCTCAAACTAGGCTTTTCATCAACCTTTATTAAAGCAGCGGCACAATAAGGTATGACGCCGATGATGCCAAGGAAGGATTCACTAACGGTAGCAAAAGTTTGTTGGCAATACAGGGCTTTGATATTTGTGTTCGAGGCTTCAAGGAAGATGAAGATCGAAGGTGAGGAAAATCAATTTGAATGGATGATTTTGTCATTCTCAACAATGTAGTGGATGGGTTTATGTTTGGGAAAGACACAAGTATTTGGCAATGATGGTAATTCGATGTTGCAGTGCAAAGATGATGATAGTGTGTGAGAAAATTATGGCGATTGCAAGAAAGATAGCTTTTGTGCTGTCTAGCGCGGTGTTGTAAAGGACATTGTTATTAGGTAAGACACAAAATGGGGTGATGGGGTTTTTTGCAACATGTTAGTGCTCGAGTCAGATAATTGATATTCCAATGCTATGATGTTGGTGATTATGAACGATATGTGGTGATGGGTGTTGGCAAAGAGGGATATATTTTCTGTGATTTTTACAATAATGATGATGATTTGTGGATCCGATTTTGAGATGATTGTAATGAAGAATGATCATGGGTTTTGGTTTGTTGGCATCGGCGATGGAGTAAAGGGTTTTTTTAGCCAAAAAACGAGCTATAACCATGTTAGGAGAAGTGATTTTTTTGGAGGGGGACATTATCCCCCCAAAAAATGGCACGTTGGCCTGAGCACACATGATTAACAATTCATAATTCAAAAAGTAAAATATGGAAATTACAAGACTACTCATGAGCTTAAGTAATTAACAATTTAGTTTGATTTTGAAAAAATTCTCAACCGAATCAACTTACTCGGTTACATGATGTTCACAACCGAAACCATATCGACCATTTGCATTTTGTTGGTTCAGTTGGCAGTATGGGATTTGCCTTTAATGTTTGTACTGAACTTCATGCCTTGCTTGCAAAGTCATGAAGCAATTGCAGAACTATATATATATATATATGTTTATAATAAGAAGCAATTGCTGAATTTTTATAGTGATTTGAGGTATTAGGTGCATTTGATGCAAAAATGCCAAGGGGCTCAGCCCTCAATTAATGTTTGATGGGGTGCAGTGGCAATGAGGGTTGATCGCTGCCTGTTAGTGTAGCACTATATCCTATGACAAACGTGAAAAATATTCAAAACAATAAGACAAGTGTCCACTTATTTGAATGGTTAACCTGTCAATAAAGTGTCTTCTTTAAGCAACCAAGAGTTGCTCAAGAGGATATTTGTGGTGAACTTCTCTTTCATACTTGCAAAGTCATAACTTCGTCCAACAGTACCTACCCCCGGCTTCAAAAACCAATACCCTAGAGGTCGAGAGGATACCTAGACCGGAGCCACTCAAGGGCCCTCTTGAGTTCTGCCTAACTCAAGGTGTTTACTAAAACCTGACAGTCCTTCGGCCGCTAAAGTAGCTATTGCCCTCTTCTAGAGTTGGGAACCATGGTTTGCTCAAGTTATTTCCCTTTAATGAGGGCCTCTTTGTTGTTGATAAAAGTAGGGGCACGTGGCAGCGCCTCTGTCGGGCACGTGTCTAGAAGGTAATATACCCTCATACAATATCAGCATAATTCATATTCAGCCAAACTAGTTATTTTCCATTGAACAACGTAGATTTCAATTCACTATAACTAAATACTATTGTAGGAACAAACATACTAAATTCTTAAAATTTCTGTTTGATTTAGTAATTGTGATTGTAAAGGCAGCGTTTCAAGGGTGATATCCCAAGATGAGTTGAAAGCTGTTTCAGGAGTGAACGGAATAATGCGTCTCAAACAATTAATGGAACAGGACATTGTTTTGTCAAGAGCACATATAGCATTATTGCGTATGATGGGGATTCAGCTTTCGGTACAGTGATAGTGGCACTGTGTTGAGGCAGAGAAGATAGTTATCCCAACCTTTATATCTGCTTTCCTAAGGCCCTCCCTTTCACACACACCCCAGTGATGTCGGGGAAAACATGGAAATATACAGGAATTTCTGTCCTAGTGCAGAAATAATATACTTACAACAGATAATTTGGGTATCGGTTTCTCCTGATTCTGCCTTGCTGCATGAATTTTCCATATTGGATTTTTCACTGGATTTCTGGATGGAAGCTCTAATATCTTCAAACAACTCAGCCTTGAGACTCTCAAGACTTTCTAGTGTCAAGTTATCACTTTTGAGAGTAGATATTGCATCAGTAGATCTGCATATTTCCGCTTCTATCTTTGGCAAAATGTGTTTTTCACCATTTTCAGACGCTTTAATCACGATTGACAACTCATCAGGATCTAGAACACCTGGTTATGTCAAATAGATATTTGTAGCAGTGAGCATTGGTGAAAAGAATTGGAAGTGATGTCCTACTCATGTAAGAGGATAAAACATTCAATTTTCAAAGCATACCTGAATTTGTGAAGAATGCACTATCCCAGTCCAAACTTTCGCGCAAGTTACAGTTGCCAAATTTTCTGGTTCTTTCTGGTTCTGATGTTCCAAACAGTAGAGGAAATTGCTCATTCTGCTCATTGGTATGGCCCAACCTTGCTGCTTTGCCGACATACAATGCTCCCAACTCAAAATTTTTGGCGTCATACTGAATTTCTGAAGATCATTTATAAAACACTAAGTTAGAATAATTACAAGGATAGTAAAAATAAGATGAAATAATTTCTTATCTAAACACAATCTAAATTCACCACGCATGAGGCACATAAACTCTATAACCAAAGCAAGAAACAACTGTTAACACATTATGGGGGCGATATTAAAAACCTACATCATTCGCTGATTTGACAAAAGGAGAACACCTAACCAGGATTGAAAGGAGCAACAAGCCTTTGAGGACTTAAAAAGGAACAACCACGTCCCACACCTTAGAGACATGACTAAGAATCTAGAGTATCTTTAATGCTAATGTGGATTGAAAGAATTTGAAGTGCCACATAAGATGAGTTTAAAAAAAAAATCTATTGCAACCCTTCCAAAAAAAGATTAAAATGATGTGGCAGCAATGAGTATCCAAAATGTGGAGGAAGGAAAGTCATTTCCACAATGACCCTCCAAAATAAATATAAAATTGACGTGGCAGCAATGAGTATCCACAATGTGAAGGAGGGTCATTTTCACAATGTGAAGTAAATGCCACATAAGATCCATAGACATTAAACTCAATAATACTTCTCCACTGCAACTACGATGTGTGATACTTCTCCACATAAGATCCATAGACATTAAACTAATTCTGTGGCCCCTGTGTAGGTTGCATTGGATAAGAGTTTATTTTTAGATTGTAAATTTAAGATTTTGTCCACATAAGATTCACGATCTTGCTACACATTTAAATAAGCAAAAAAATACACAATTGCATTAAAAATGATCTTAGAATCCAGATAATTCAATCACTTTACAGTTGACACTATAACCGTTTCAAATGGCAACTGCAAGAAGTAAAATAACACTATCGTGCATGTAACCAAAGCCTACAAATGGAGAAGGCAACGCACAGGAGAATCATGTCTCTGTCTACTATATAGGCACAGATACCAACCAAATTATACAGGCACAGATAAGAACACGTATTGTTTGTACCTAATTTAAACCAACCTACACAGGGGCCACAGAATAAATTTAGGAGGGAAAATAAGATAACATACTACTAAAGCACCTAATATTTTTTAATTCCTGTTTTCCCTCTTTGAGCATCCTACTAATCCCCTACGTTTGGATCCTCTAATCTCCAAATACCAGGACACACTATGGAAGATGTCACAAAGAGGATTTGTACTCTTGGCCAAGTTGTGAGGTAAGAGCCGACACCACTACTATTTCAATCATATACATTAACCAGGGAAGCACCACCTGACTACACCAGAGCAGTGTGATCATATCAGTGGAACAGTTTTCGGAAGCGTTAAAAAAAGAGGGGGTTATTTCGACTTAGACCTTATAATAATTGCATTGTTAAACATAACCCCTCGGAAGTTAACAAATTAGGCTTGGAAAATCAGCTTCTAACAGCCCTCTAACACTATTGCCGAAGTGAAGTAAAATGAAAGTCGTCGAAGGCACAAAATTAGAATTGATCATTAATGAGGGGGAAGGGGGGTATTTATAGGGGAGGAGAGAAGATTCTAGAAGGGTCTCCTAAGCTACTATTAGTTGAAAAAGTCTTGACCCATGGGATGTCACATGGGTCATTAAATACCTTCGATTATATAAAAAAGGGCAAACCTAGTGCACGAGGTTCCCGCCACTACCGGGTACTTAGGATAGATGTACGCAACCTTACCCTGCATAGAGGCTTTTTCCGCGACTCGAACCTGTGACGTCCAGTTCATAATGGGACAACTTTACCCTTGCTTCAGGTTCATCCCATAACTACTTACAATTACATCACATCACATGCTAAAATATAACCTTCTAAAAGCTACTAGCTAAGTATGAGTTGTCATGACAATACTAACTAATGGAACCTTCTAGAAGCTTCCTCTTAAACCTTGCTACAACTAAAAAGGTAAACAAAATACCAAACAACTAATAAAAGGAAAATACAAAGAAATAAAAAAAAAATGCAAGAAAATACTGCAATAAATCCTAATTTCCATCACTCACCTTCACTTGAAAAATCTTATACCGAGCATAGGAGGTAAATGACAAGAAAGCAAGGGAGTCATCAAAGGGCTCCGCCACTTGAGAGGGGAGCCGTTCTCCTAAACTTCTCTCGTATCGGCCACGAAGAAGTTCGCGGAGAATAGGCATACAAACCAACCAAGACCAATCTTTTTACCATATGTTCGATTAAATGTTGAAATGACAATTTCATTTGTATATATATATATATATATATGTGTGTGTGTGTGTTTCTTGGCATTAGTTTGATACAATTTCGGTAATATACTTTAGTGTAGGTTTATATGTATACATGAATTTTGTTTGGCATATGTATGATAAAATGTTCAATTGACAATTGTGTATGTATAATTTTTTCAAAAATCGTATATGAGAATTTTGGTTGACATAGATTTGATACGGCTTCTAAATTATACTTTCATTTTGATTTGCTTCTATCAAAATCCTATTATTTTTCATCGTTTATTAATTTTCCTTTTAGTAGTAGTTTGAATATACCTATGCACTGCCATGAAAATAATGGCTTCCCGTTACCGATCCACCGTTGCCACAAACTCTTCAGTGCACTTTTATAGCATTTTAATCAAATCTTTGTTACACAGTTATAACATTTTAATTCAAGCTTAATTGAAAATCATCATAACTTGGAGATCATTACATTGTAAAAGTCAAGAGTTAGGAAGGTATTGATAATAATAGTAAGAATCTATATTGCATATCAATTTCATATCTAAGAGGCTTCTATCACCCCCCCACCCCACATATATATATATATATATATATATATATATCTGTGTGTGTGTGTGTGTAATCGAGGAATATAGAATTACTTGATTAGAAGCATACATGTAAGTATCCTTCACCTTAATTGTTTAAGTCATTTCAAACTGCTGCATGAAAGCAGTGGCTACCTCCTACTATGGTACCATGATTAAAAAATAGTAGCATAATCAAGGAAAATAGAATTATTTTATTAGAAGCATACATGTAAGTATCCTTCACCTTAATTGTTTAAGTCATTTTAAACTACTGCATGAAAGCAGTGGCTTCCTCCTACTATGGTACCATATTTCAAAAATAGTAGCAAGAGAGAGTATTTAAATCATAACATATTTGAACGTTCGAGAGAAATCATTAACTAGAAAGTGCTCCTCTAAAGTTAATTGCAGGATCTTTTAAAAAGAAGATAAAAATGTGCGAGCGATGAGATATTAGCTTGCACATATACTTTTGCAAATAAATCTATTTGAAGAGATGTTAAGGTATCAAATCGGTTATAGAATAGTCAACTTTTTAGTGTCATAAATCATTGTGAATCTCACCCTGGATTTGTGTTTCGTTTCAGTACGATTATCAGTATGATCAAGGTATAGATATATTTCCAATATCACTTTTCCACCTAAAATGTTTGTTTGTCTTCATCCCAACTGTTATATATGATATATCGATTTCACTGTAAAAATTATTATATTTTCATCTTCATTTTTATAGTAGAAATGATAGTTCAATAATCTTGTTCTCGAAGTCCCACCACGTAACTAACCTCGTTAAAATCATCATCCCCATTTTCAAAGATTAAAAAAAGTCTTCCAAACCAAACGTCTCTACCTCGCGAAACATTTTCAACGAAAATGTCAAATAAAATCCCCAATATACCAACCAATTTTGTCGTTTCTATCTTTCTTGCAAAAAAGCGACTCGGAGGGGATCTTTTAGCCTCAACTTTACCCGATTGGATGCGTGAATGAGGGAGAATGATTGGCGGAGCAACCAATGTTGGACTTGCCTCCGATAATCATGAATGGATTCTCTGGAGTTAATGGGGGCAGAAACATTATATTTTTTTGAAGTTTGGGGGGCTGAAAAATGATTTTCAGAAAATTTAGGGGTAGTTTTGGAAACTGCAAGGGCGGAAATGTTATTTTTAGGGGTAGGATGGGTTAGGGAAAAAGGGGCGGGAAGGCCAGATATGTTCGGGAATACTACTGATACTCAAGTGATGAAGGAATTTCATGATAGAATGGTCAAAGGTTGGAGGCAATGATATCATTTCGGAATAAATCAAACAGAGACTAAACAGTGTGGCCATTGTTGTGGTTGTAACATACGAGGAATCAATACACTTCTTCCATATTCACAAGACTCAGAAACGTAATCATAAACCAAAAATATTAAAACATCACGCATACTTGTTTATCACGTAATATAGTTCAAAATAAAACAAAGAGAAAACCTGAAAATTGATATTCGTCGCTGGCAAAAGAAAAGTCATCTGCAAGAAGACTATCGTTCTCGGACGATAAATCTATGAGACTTAATCCGTTCAGTCCTAAAACGCTCTCTTCCATCTCTAACATTCACCTAAACCCAATATTCAAATTAATGTGAGTATGTGTACGTGACCATGTAAATAAATATCATCAATTACGTTCTTTTCAGGAAACATATAATGAAATAGGAAACAAAATCAGTAATGTTACTCATTGCTCACAATTCGAGGCGATTGCTTCCTAATAAACTAAATTTGACCACCAAAACTTTTGAATTCTTCACCATTTATACATTATTCCAAAAATTAAGTTTTTTTTATATTTCAAAGTTTTTAATTGCACGCGCGCCTAAAATTAAAAGCGTAATTCTTGATGAACCGCATTTTGGAACCGCAATGCCCAACTGGCTATACAAATCATCAACTAAATATAACGGAAGTGGGGTCACGGCCAACAATTGTTGACCAAAGTAGCTGATGGCCAAATGTGTTCTCTATGTTTATTTTCTTTGAATAACCCACCTGACCACTTTAGTCTTATTATATTCTTTTCATATCTCATACCACCCAAATAAGCTACAACCTTAATCATTTTATGCCCACTAAACGAAATAATGCTTAGATTATTTACAACACTTTAGTTAATTAAATAACTACTCATTTATTAATTAACGTAACTCATTATAATTAATCATTTTCACACCTTAAATTTCATTAACTACTTTCTTATAGAAAATAATTCTTTGTTTACTAATTTTGTACCAAAAATGCTAAAAAAATGGCCTAAATGATTTTCTTTTGGGACATATACCAAATAGTCCCTCGGACATTTTTTAATACCCATTTAGTCCAAACTTTTTTATTTTGCCTCAAAAAGTCCTTTGCCACATATTTTGGAGAGGGAGTGCCGCTGGCGCGGACCTCTAAAAATAAGAGGATATTGAGTGCTTGAGGGACTAAATGGGTTAAACAAAAAATATGTATCATTTTTAAAAAATATATATTTATAGTAGAGACTATTTAATAATTGACCCTTTTCTTTTTTCTAAAACGTGTGACACGACACAATACGACATGAGTCAATTAATGTATATTTCCCAACATTGATACATATTTTGTAAAAAAATATATGTTTTTACTTTAACCCATTCATCCCTCAAACACCCAATTACTCAATATATTCTTATTTTCCGAAAAAGTTTTGACTATTTAAAAAAAAAAATTATTAAAAAAAACTGTTTTACATAATAATAACTCTCCTTTTTAAAAAAAAAATATTCTTTGATTTATAAAAAAATATAAATAATAATTTTTTTAAATAAGTAATAAAAAATGTTTTACATAAAAGTCGGTTTTTTATTTATAAAAAAGAAACATTGCATTAATAAGATATTTAATTGTTTTAAATTTTTTTAATAATAAATTGTTTTAAAAAAATTGTTTTTAACTTTTTATAACTATTTAAAAAAAACATTTCAATTGTTTTAAAGAGTCAATTAGTGTATAGTCCCCAACATAAATACATAAACACCCATTTACCCAATACTATCTTATTTTTAAAAGTCCGCGTCAGTGCCCCCCCTCTCGCACTGCCCTTTCTTTTACATATTTTGGAACTATACAGTAACTGACCATTTTTCAAAAACAGTTGAAATCTTTTTTTTTTGGTCTTTTAAAAGACTTAAAAAAAGTTAAAAAACAATTTTTAAAAAAAAATCAATTACCAAAAAGTTCCTCAAATATTTTTTAATACACATTTAGTTCCTCAAATAAGGACAATTCACACTACTGTCCTTTTCGAGTAAGAAGACCCGTCGACATTGAATGTTCGCTGCAACTCTTCAATGTGACGATGATAACATGGAAATATCACCAATTATGTTTTTTACAGGAAATATATGAAAAAAACGGTAATGTTGTTGATTGTTGAGAATCTTTCTGAACTCGCATCTTAACCCGAGGTGGTTCCTAAATAACTAAATTTGACCACCAAAAGTTTTGAGTTCTTGAGTATTAACTTTTTTAAAAAATAGTGTTTTTTATATTTTACGTTTCCTTAATTTATTTTCTTATTTTCTATTCTTTATATGTTTTAGTTTTAAGAGTGCTTATATGAGTAATATATTGAGGAGATAAAGTCTAATGCCTTCTTTATTGGTGTAATATAGCTGATAACAAAATAAGGAGAAAACTTGAAAATTGATACTTGTCGTTGACAAAGTCCTCTAGAAGGAGACTATCATTCTCTGATGATAAATCTATGAGACTTAACCCGTTCAGTCCTAAAATGATTTCTTCCATCTCTAACATTCACATAAACCTAATATTCAAATTAGTGCGAGTGTGACAACGTAAATAAATATCACCAATTATATGTTCTTTCAGGAAACAAGTCGAGTAATGCCCATGATTGCTCACAATCCTCACAGCACAACCCGATGTGGTTGGTTCCTACCACCAAAAGTTTTTAATTGCACACGCGTGTAAAATTAAAAACTTTGGAATATAAAAACTACAAACTTAAACATGAATTTTCAAGATTTATTGACATAATATGAAAAAATGCCATAATAAATTATAGTTGACATATATAAAATATTTTAATGTTTAATTAATATTACATACTATGAAAATATATTTGGTAAATTATATTTGTTAATAAATACATAGGATATGAGCCCACTCAAAATCTCGAATGGGACCAACCACTAAAAAATAGAGAAAAAATGGTTTAAATGTCTCTCTCTCTCTCTCTCTCTATATATATATATATATATATATATATACACACACACACACACACACACACACACCTCACAAACCTTACCCACACCCAACCCCCTGCCACCAGTTATCCCCAACACGCCAAACTTGAAAACCCCACATGCTTATAACACATAACTAGGTGACCAAAGTCGCACACATAACCCATCTACCTAGAGGGGAGAGGGCAATTTTATAGTCGGGTTATGGGTTTTGGTTCGAATTTGGGTTTACGGGTTAAGTTAGAGTTGAGATTAGAGAGCTGCCATGGCCGAAGCTTTAAGGTTTGATGTCGCTGGAGGTGAAGTGATAAGGCAGGTTAGTGTCAGATTTGGATCGTCGGGGGTTGGAATTGGACTGGAAGTGGCCGATTTTGGATTGGGACTGCTGGGTTCAGCTTGAAATGGGTATAGGAGTAGGGATTGGGTTCTTGGGTTACCGGAATGTTTTTTTTTGTTGGTGTAGTAAAAAATGGGTAATAGGTGGTATAGGAGATTTTTGGCCAGAGGTCGGAGATGGTTGGCTTCGTTGATTGGGAGTTTAGGCAGGTCGGATCTTGGTTTATGGTTGGGTCTGTTGGTTTTCATCGGCGACGGGTTAATAAGGCAATGGGTTAGGCCGGTTTTTGTTGTGGGTATATAACTAATGGCAGATGGATTGGGTAGGGGTGGGAGTGGGGGTGGTTTAAAAAATAACTCTGTCACACGCATGTTCGTTATCGCTGGCACAAACCAATTACAACAAGGAATTAAGGGTTATTTTTTAATGTTTTATTAAGTTCATTAAAAAGTTCATCATTTTGGTTAAATTAAGAACCTCTCTCTCTCTCTCTCTAGAGAGAGAGAGAGAGAGAGATGTGTGTGTGTGTGTGTATGTGTTGTTTCATGAGGGAAACTATTGGATATGAATTTTCTTAAATTTGGATACCAGACCATGGGCGACCGATAAGTATGATGACATGCGTTTATCTATGGCATTATTGTCTCTTAAAACTTGATTGGAGCCTTCTTCAACCCGACGATGCGAGCTTCGTGTTTATCGTCATTGTTAGGCACTTAGAAGATAAGTTTGATTCTTTGATCGAGTATTCTTTGTTTTGGAGTTATAAGGACAATTCCCACTTCTTTCCTTTTATGAGTTAGAAGCCCCATCGACGTAGAATATCCGTTTGTTGAGTTAGTCAGACTCTTCATGTTGACTTGGTCGGTGTGTTTCCTTTTGTCGGCTTCCGGCCTTTCGGTGAACTCAATGATGGAATCTGCTAGCACGTGCCTTGATCAGCGTTCTTGGTTGATAATTAATGTCGAACTTCCCTAGTTCCACCGACTACTTAGACATTCATCCATAAAGGCCGACCTTTATTAGGATTTCCTTGAGTGGAATGGAGGGGATAACTACGACTGAGCGAGCTTCAAAATGGTGCTTTAACTTTCATAAGGAGATTCCCAGAAAGTAAGCTAGCTTTTTGAAAGTAAGGTAACGTTTCACGACGTGTGATAGCATCTTACTAAAATAATAGACTTCCACTTGGTGCCCTTTTTTCGCACATTAAGGTCAGGCTAACTACGTGGCTAGAGAGTGTGAGATATAGACAAATTAGATATTTTGAATTTGGGATCACGAGCAGCGATGGTCATCTTAAATAAAACTTTTACTACATCAAATTCTGCGAATAGTCATGGCAAGAGGTCATGGATTTCGTCTGCGACCAGCTGGTCGCGGCTTAAAGCCATGACCATGTCTAACATAGGCATGATCAATTCCATGAGCAACTGTAGTCATGGAAGTACTTGGAGCTGGTCACAGCCTTGAACCCTGACCATAGTGGGGCACGACCATCATCCCTGACCAAGGCATGACATTTATACCAAAATTCCCTCCAGGTGTGGTCACGGACCTAGACCGTGATCGTGTACATGACTGATGCCAAAAATCTATCAAATAGGGTCATAACTTTTATCCATGACCAGTTCAAAATCAGTGTGAGCTGGGCTAAAATTAAGACCCTAATATATGAGTATATGTTAATGTGTGTTTATTTTAACCCTAGTTACAATGAAAACCCTAATTTTCATGTATATGTTTATGTTTATTTATTTTAACACTAGTTAAAATTGAACCCCTAATCTTCATGTATATGTTTATGTTTGTTTATTTTAATCCTAGTTGAAATTAAAGCCCTAATCTTCATGCATATGTCTGTGTATTTATTTTAGCGCTAGTTAAAATTAAAACCCTAATCTTCATGTATATGTTTAATGAGAAATGACCCTACTTTAGTGAGATATTGTGATTATGGGTATGTGTTTTATCACGTAGATGATAGAAGGAGTATGGGATAATATTAGTTTTTGGTTTATTTTTTGGATAATATGTTGGATTTCTTAGATTGATAATACACATATACTTTAAAAGTCTCAAATAGTAAATCCTAACATAATGTGTCTTAACACTTACGGCGAGTTGTTGGTTGGATTTCACATCGGTGAGATCCAACATGCACTAGGTTAAGAGAATGGTATTGATGAATTAAAACCTTAATAAAGATAATATACCCTATTCCTCATATGTTAGAATTTATATTTATTAATTAATTAGAGACCTTATTTTTAGGACTCATATTCACGTCCTCGTATATTTTTCTTAGAAAGACAAAATTAGGCACAATTATAATCATTAGTAAGAAGAGTATGAGAGGTTGCAATTGGAACTCACATATACCTCATTTATTAGTGCGAGCCAAACAGAGGGTACTCTTATTTACAGGTATGGTAATAATAAGATCGAACAACTTAACTACCTTGAAAATTGTGGAGTTGATCTATAGCAAGAGTACATGTTCAGTCGTATTCTATTTTCCCTACCAAAAACCTGGGATGATGCTATAGAGGATATATTTCACACACATAATCCCTATGTAGCCCTGATCTTGTTTAGTTTATTAGAGAAGGCAGAAAAAACGCATCCTCTTAGATGGCCATATGCAAAAATAAATAAGTTTTTAAAACTAATATCGAATGGATGGAGATCAGGCACATCGAACATATTCTGAAGTCTTACTATATAATATAGACATAAATTTGATTAGTTAGTTATAATTTCATATTATTATATTTATTTAGTCTCTTATCATTTTTCATTTTTGTAGATAATGTCGGGAGGCATCGGCCAAAATGTACCAAGTGATGAGGTGACAACCCCACAAGGATCCTCATCGCATGCACAATAACAAAAATTCTCAACATCAATCGCTGAGCAATTCAAAACTCCACCGCTGGTTCATTCCTCAACTCCAAGTATGAGTAGGCAACAAATCGCTATTGTTCCAATGCCCCCATCCAGTTCTCCCGACACCTCTCACTCATATGAAAAGAATCCCAATGGGTTCTCCTTTCTCGAGAATAACCCCACGGGTGATAAAAATGACCTGCTGAACTTTAAAGCCTAATGTTTGTAGGTAGAAAAAATGAACGTGGGAGTCGGGGGGTAAACAATTGGAACCTTATTGATCAAGCCATCAAATATGACATCTACAATCAACTCTTCAAGCGGTTTAAATTTTTGACAAGGCAAAGCCTAGAATTCTTTCTTGGGTTGCTGAACAATTGATGACATATCGGAGAAACCTTCGACAGAGACATTTCCTGAAGGATGCATCGAGCTCTAATATTTTGTCTCTGAAAGATAGGGTGCCTCCTAATGTTGAAATGTTGGTGGAGCAGTGGAATGAGTTTTGTAGAATGAGTCAAAGGACAGGAAGCTTGTTTAGTGGGATAAGAGTAAACAAAAAAGGGAAAAAATTGATGTCCATCGTCTGGGCTCCAAATTTTTTAAAGATTTGAATAATGAATGGTCGAGTAGGACAAAGGATGGTCTAGATGCCGATAAACAACCAAAGCGGGCCAACTTATACGTTCATGCTTGACAGGGCAAAGATAATAAATTCTCACCACACTTGGCTAAGATTTTGGAATTAATAGAGGCCATTAGCAGTCGGTCAAGTTCAAGACCTTTTGATGACTTGGATAATGATGCCCTGACCTATACCTTTAGAAAGGAAAAAAGGCGAAGGGGAATGGAAAGAGGTATTGAATCATATATTCCAAAATTAAAATTACAACACACTGCACCTCTCTTGGATGAACTTTCTTTGGTGAGGAGTCGTATATCGTCCCAAGAGGAACAACAGTTCAGGACTGATGAGGATGTACAGGAGATCAAAAATAACTCAGGACTCTTAACGAACCATATTGTGAAACTTGTGACTATTTTTACAGAAGGTTATTGACCCCTAATTCCTCTTCAAGGTTTTCCTTACCCTCCTCCTCAAGGTTTCCCCTTTCCTCCCTATGGAAGTTTCTCATCCCAAATGTCGCCTCCTTCAACATTCTCCTCCCAACTACCGCCTCCTTCAACATTCCCCTCCCCAATTCCCCCTCCTTCAATATGCACCTCTCCAGTGTCGCCTCATACATCATTCCTTGCCTTAGTGCCTCCTTCTGTCATTGGTCTTGGATCATCATCAACCACTCACGGTGACTGTGGCGAACAATTATTGATGCGACTTAAAAAGTGTGCGCAACGCGTGTATTTATAGCTATAGTGTAAGCTAGTTGCTTAAGTAATACCCCGATAAATCGGGTGTCAAACTTAAGGAATAGGACAATGATCGTGACGAAAACTATGGGTACGCATCTAAAACCTAACTATGGTCTCACTAATGAAAATAAGGAAAGGTGATGAAATTGTCTACACGGAGTCCTATGAACTAATAAAAAGTAACTAATGAATGCCACTCACTATTAAATGCAAGACTAAATTTGCTTAAGTTTTAGAAATAAACTATGTGTGAAAGTGGGGATGGAATACACTCCCCCGAACCATCGGTAATTGTTGATATATATAACGCAAGAAAACATAAAATAATGTTGATATATATAACGCAAGAAAACATGTATTCAACCACAAATTCAAAAGATATAATAATTATATCCTAAATATGCAATCTTGAAGAGATAAAGAAGAAGATAATACTTATATTGAGAATATGTGCAAAAATAAGACAATAATGTACTCTTCTTGTTCCTCTAGTCTAATTACACCGCACAGGATCGTAGAATAACCGAAATTAAGGGGATAAATATGATATATTTATGTCAAATCAAACCCCCCTAACTTAGGACGTTCCTCATCCCGAGAAATGTAAATATAATAAGTGTATAGTCCAAACAAACTTCCAAATAATTTATTAGGATTGAATACCTCTTTCGCGGTCAAGCGATTGAATTTAGCGTACACAATAAGCCTTTAAAACCCTAGGCTACCCTAGTAGGACGAGTGGTGTCTCGTGAGGGGTTGCAGTGAATTTATCCATAAAATTTATTTTTCGACTCAAATAAAGTATCAAAATAAATAAAAATTGCAAAATTTAAATTCCGTAAAAATAGTCATTTTAAAATTTTATTTAATAATCTCAATTCATATGTGTGTGTGTGCGCGCGAAGCCAAAAATTAAACCGCTGACTTCCACCGATTGATCATTGCATTACTTTTTGAAAATTCGTTTTGATTTCTCACGAAATGCACTCACAAACGAATCACTCGAATTGTGGCTATTTTCTCTCGGTATGCGTGATATAAAGAGTAAATGTAATGAAATACGAACGCATACAAATTTAAAGACTGAATTATTTAGGTGAAAAGATCTCATGAACGGATTACGGTCACTGAATAAAGGGGAAACATCATTTTTTTATCGCGTTGTTTAATCTCTTTTATTATCTTTTCGTGTTTCAGTTATGTGAGTGTAGAAATAAATATGCTCGGTAAAGATAAACAAAGTTTTCAATTTTATCTTTTTATCCTAAACATGTATCTATGTGATAAAATAGATAAATCAAACAAAGCATTCAACAAAGACAAGGTTTAAAGAAAAAAAAACCTTTCGGGTAAAACCTTTATTCACTTTAGAAATCTACAAGACAGTCGACTTACAGGCTACTTGATAACCGCCACAAGCATAACATGCTAATCTTCGCAAATCTTTAATAAAAAACTATGATCCTCACCAGACTCACAAAACCGCAGTCATTCCTCATTCAGCCTCAGCCTTTGTCTTCAGCAATGTTCTCTCTCAAGTATCACAAGTCAGCTATGGAGATCATCTCCGCAAGGTTTATGCAAAGATTCTAAACTTTCTAGTGTTTAAACTAATTCATAATAACAATATTCAAGGATGCTTGATTGTGAATTAAAAAGTGTTTTTACAACACAAAAGGTGAAGAACTTTCTCAAAATTTATGCAGTAATAAAGTTGTTCAAAGTCTTAAACATTCTGAACACTAAACAAGTATTTATTAGACGTTCATAAATTTCGAGGCGATGCAATCGTTCGAAGGAGAACCAAACCTGGTTCTAACGACATAGTGATGTAGTTCGAACGACATGAGGTTCATTTCTACGACCTAAAGAAAACTTAGGCAGTGAGCCCTCATTTGAACCCCGTTTGAAAAATAAGCGAAATGTCATATCTAACGAGTTTCAATCTTGTTTGAATGAGATGTAAAAATAAAAAATATTTTTCTTTTCGCAAATAAAAAGACTTGTTCATTTTTTATAAAAATAAACATCCCAAACATAATTTTGTAAATTAATCTAAAGTCCAAATTATTTTATACCTTTATGGGATGTCGCAAAGTCTTCAAACTTGGAGATAATTGAGTTCAATTCGTCTTGATGGTGGGTGACGATTTGTAACAGGATATGTCAAACTAGTCTAAAACTATGCTATGAACTATGTTAGAAAAATTGTTCTTAAAAATCTCCTATTTGGCTATTCCGGTACAAAACAAACAAACATTACCTAACATCAAATTAAAAATAAAATATCCTAATGTCAAAAATACTAACACCTTTCCTATTCCTAGAATGGAATGGCATAAGTCTCTTTGTCTTCAAAAATGTCTTCTTCTTCCCTTTGTCAAACTTTGTCTTCATTCATGTGTCTTGAATTCCTACTAATGTACCTAAACACATGACACAAAATTATATACCTTGTGACGCACCGAGTTTGAAATAGATAAAACTCATAAATAAGTTCTCCCCCATAAATAAAAAAACTCATAAGTAAGTTCTCCCGCATAAATCAAACTCATTAAATTTCAATTTTAATTTGCTCTCCCTCTTTGTTTTTACTCGAAATAGACAAAGAAGTAGAAACATAAGCATGAAATACGAAGCATTACATAGAAGATAAGATATCATCACAAAAAGATATAAATCATGCATGTGTAATGATCATCTCAAAGGCAAACACAACCAACTATTTTTGAAAATTTTCAATTTTTTTCAAACAAAAACAAATTTCACAAATACAACATACAATGCCATTTATAATATATGCAAACTATATCAAAGAAAATTCAGCACACATATATAGTTATCAACGACTACAAAATAAAACACAAAACACATAAGCTTTACACACTAGCATAGTATCGATGTGTCTAAACATGTGAGATGGAATGAATGGGTGTGAACTAGACACAAATGAATTATAACCCAAACACACAAATATGTTCAAGAAGTTCTAATTGGCAATAAAACTTTATCAAGCTACGCTTTTACCCTTAAGTGACAAATAAGTTTGAACTTAATGAACAAAACAAACACAATGCACACAAGCCTAGAATATTAATGATTATACAAATCAATATCGTCGTGATAAATAAGCATAACTAGGTATCATTGTACAAACCCGTTGATCTTCAACTAAAATCCCTCAAAAGATAAGCATATTTCATTCTTTCTTTTTCCTTTTGAAGTTATTTCTTTTGAATGATTAAACAAACTAAACTATGTTGGACCATTTTTGGCAAATTTTGCTCTTTTTATTGCCTTAATTTTTTCTTGGGCTTTTTCAAATGGTGGATTTCACGATGAGTTCACTTGTCTCTCGCAGCCTTTCCCATGCCCACTCATATTTTTTCCAATAATAAACAAACTATCGGGGACAACAGTTCTTACATGCACAAATCCATCATAGTCAAATAAACATGTATATGAAAAAATTGATGGGAGAACATCTCACTAAGCTCAAATATACATGTGAAGTAAAAATCCAACAAGCTCGTGCATGTGTGTATGGAGGCATATACAAAGTCGAATTCGTAAAGCAAATCAAGTTTGAAACAACTCCATAAATATGTTAAGATCAATCTAAGCATCTAAAGTCATAACCAAATGTCCTAGACACATGAAAATTGTGTAGTGAATTGGATTCAAACACACTGATATGCCACACAAATAGTGTAAAATTAAAATACACAAGAAATAAATATCTTTTGTATTAAAATTTTCTTTTATTGAGTCATATTGAAGGCCCTTATGTGTATGTGCTTTAGGCAAAGACAATCTTTTTAAAATTTTCTCAATTTTATTATGCACCAATTATGTGAACTAAATTTTAATTTACCCAATTTTATCTTCTTAATCATAAACATGCATCTAGTGAAATTAAGCAGATAAAGTAAAGCAAGTTCACAATGTCGATGTAAGAGAAAACCACTAAGGAAAAAAACCTCGGATGGCCCAGGCCAGAAAATCACTATGATATGGAATTTACAAAGAAAGAATTTAGTTTTACACAAAGACTCGACTCCACAAGCCTTGACACTTCTTCTTCTTTTCTACCGCTCCTCCATAGTGCAACGTAGGAGTCCATCCACGCAAGTGTCCACAGCACACAAGTCCACGTATGCCTCGGTATCCATTGATGTAGCTTCAGGAACCGTCTACGATTAGGAACATGAAGTGCACCATTTCTTCACCGTAATCAAGACGTATGAAATCCACCATACGAAATCAATTGTTTAATAAGGAAGAACAAAACCAGTGGTGCAAACCAAGATCTCTATGACATAAGGATTATGTAAAGTCAAATTTTGAAATGGGAAGGATGTTTATGTTTTAGCTTTGGAAAATCTTTGTAAACAAATTGCAGAAAACATACATCTTTATGTTATGTTCTACACTCCCTTTTTTTAGTCAAAGACACCTTAAATAATAAAACAAGTTTTTCAAGGCGGAGCATCATTCGAATGAGAAACAACAATCGTTCGAACGAAATAGGTATCTCGTTTGAACGAGGTATAAAATCTTCTAAACAAAATAAAGTGCCAGCCTTTGTTCATACGACTCTAAACTAGATTTAACTCATAAAATATTTATAAAATAACATTTTAAAATTATTTTAAATAAAAGATAGCATCCTTATAAAATATTCCGAGAACCATAAATCGTTATACATTCATACCTGGGAGAATCTCAAAAATCTGTGTGATAACTTAAAACGAGCACCCAAAATGCGGCATGATCTATCTTTTGAAGCTTGGCCGCTATGTTTTCATGAAAACGTCATAGGCTTAATGGAATCGTGACATATAAAGACTATTTTATGACTCAGAGTGGTTTTTGTCCGAAATAATATTAAAATATACAAATTGACACTATTTGGAAATTTGTCCTTACAAATCTCCCCCTTTGGCTATTCTGGGACAAAATAAAAAACAGTGAAATACTAAGCCAGATCGTCAAAACGAATAACCTATGTCCCATCCCATAAATCCAAAAATAAAAATATAGGACACGAACTACAATTTATAGGATCACCAAGCATGAGCTATTTGAATGTAATGTAGCCAAAAAATATGGATCTCTAAATAATCACTACACACATGAAACAAACAAATACCAAGTGAAGTATGGAGGAATACAAATGATATACAAATAATATGATCAAATCTCAAAATCTCAAATCTCAAATCTCCCCCTACATCACATATTTATCTTTTCCCCTTTTTGCCTGGAATAGACAACTAGTGGGATAAATAAATAGAGAAAATCATATTTAGCATGAGTATAACATGTGAAACATAACTAGATACATATGAGTAACCAACTAATAAAACATCGGGATATGATAAAGTATAGCTAGTAAATAATCACATGAATAAATCATCATTATAGCAAATGATGTGACTAAACATAATATCATCCAGCAATGCAATATTACTGTTCATACCAAATTTAGACTGCTGACATGGCTCAATCGAGTGAATACACGTGGCAATCTACGTGGCAACAACAAACACTTCCGAGGAACTCAGACGCTCCGAGGAACCATACTACAACGAGGAACACTGCTTCCCCGAGGAACTCATACGCTCCGACCTACAAGAACTCTCCGAGGAACTTTTGAGTACCGAGGAACTTTTGAGTACCGAGGAGCTTAGGCGGTCCGAGCTGCACCTCAAACAAAGGATTAATAGCAGGATAACCAACAGTTTGACTGTTCATTAAATGCTTATCATTCAGATGTATACACTTAAAGGGCATTTAATGTATTACCCTTTCACATGTACAACATTGAATGTATTACCCTTTCACATTACAGCCTTAGGGCTATAAATACATTGTATTACCCTCATTGTAAAGGGACCGGAATTTCTTGAGAAAACTTGTAATCGAGAATTCCTAAACAGTCAGCAATAACAAAAACAGTGGACGTAGGCCATTCTTATAAGGCTGAACCACTTTAAAAATCTCTTTGTTTCATTTATTTTATCTGTGATTAAATAATTAGATATAATCTAATTTTTTACATCAACAGATTGGAGCCGTCTGTGGGAAACGACTGGTAATATCGTTTTTCATCAAAAATAATTTATCACAAATGGATGATATTCCAGAATCCAGCAATCGAAACGCTGGAAGCCCTCCAAATCCATCTGCTCCGCCAAATATTCTAGATCTGGCTGGAATAATGACAAATCTGGCCCAGGCCCAGACTGTCATGCAAGAAACTATACGACAACTCATACAAACCCTCCATGGCGGTGCACCAACCCATTCAGGACTGCGAAGTATTCAAAGAAATACCCGTTTACCTTCTTCGTGAACTAGGCGTACTGATTCATATCGTACTAAGGTATCTGAAGATTTTTCTTATCAACCTAGACGAACTTCGTCAGTGCGAGCCCCAGATACTGAACAACGTATCACTCTCTCTACAGAAAGGACTAGTGCGCTAGAGAGGTTAAGCAGGGTATCACCTTTTGATCGATTAGGACCTAGAAGGAGTAGAAGTCCTCCTAAAGTCGCATCGAGGAGTTTTCGACGACCATCCGATTTAAGGGAAGGATCTGGCCAGTCGCGACCAGCTGCTCGTCAAGATAGATCCTAGGAAGCCACATCAACGCGATCAGTTGCTCGAACCAACAGGCCTGAGGAAGGAAATGATGCATGGAAAGGCTCTATTCAGAGGCTGGAGGATAGATTAGGGGAAATGGCTAAAGCCAAGAATCCTCTACAACGAACTTTTGTTCGAGGAACACCTTTTGTCCAAGCCATTGTAGATTTTCTAACACCATCAAAGTTTAAAGCACCTGTTGTGACCCCCAAATATGATGGAAAGACCGACCCTGTCCTTCATATAGAACAATACCAAGCTGCAACCGACATCTATGATGTTCCAGATGAGATGAGATGCAGAGCATTCTCGGGAACTCTTACCGGGTCTGCTCAAATATGGTATAATAATCTTCCTCGGGGTAAGATCTCAACTTTCTTTCAACTGGACGAGTTATTCATTGGGAATTTCTATTTTGGGGCAAAGCCAGTTAAACGAGTAGCGCATTTGTTAAGTGTTAGACAAAAAGCTGGTGAAAGTACCAGAGATTATATAACTCGTTTTAATAACGAGAAGCTCGAAGTCATTGATTATGAGGAAAAAACAGCGATTACCGCCTTGATGAGTGGACTACTGCCCAACAAGTTGTACTACACTTTGGCCAAAGATCCACCTAAAACTATGTCAGATCTGATGGGAAAAGCGTCCAAGATTATGAATGCCGAGGAGGCTATGGCTGCGAAGAAGAATATGGATGCCAAAGAAACCAAGGTGGAAGGTGATAAAGCTAAAAAGAAAGAGCATAAGAACAATGGTAATGACAAACACTCAAAAACTAGATCGACATTGGAAGTAATGAAGAAATTTGATAATTATACTCCTCTGAAGAAAGACATCAATCATGTTTTAGAAGAAATCAAGAACAACGAGGAATTAAATTGGCCAGAGAAAATGAAGGCAGACCCTGACAAGAGGAATAAAGCAAAATATTACGAGTTTCACAAAGATCATGGCCATATGACCAAAAATTGCATAGCTCTTCAGAATGAGATTGATACACTCATCAGATGAGAAAAACTGGCAAAGTATGTTGATCGGGAAAATGATAGAAGAAACAACGACCGAGCAAGAGAGAGGTCTAGATCTCCTCGTCAAGCAGAGGAGAACAAGAGGAGAAACCATGAAGTTGATCCAGAAGATGACCCCGACCTTCCCAAGAGACCAAGACAGCCAGAACGTGAGGTATTTTCAATACGCTTTGGGTCATTTGATTGTAATGTTATTACAGGAGGAGATGCAGGAGGAGGAGACCTTACTGCCGAGAGAAAAGCTTACCTCTATGAGGCTCAAGCTTGCTCATACATTCAAAGAATAAATCTAGCTGAGGAGGATCGCCCGAGAAAGGTAAACAAAGAGAAATTGGTCATCGGTTTCTCAAAGAACGACCTCGCAGGTGTTCTATATCCTCATGATGACCCATTGGTGATCAAAATGAGGATGAAGGAGGTAATGATTTCAAGAGTGCTGGTAGACAATGGTATCTCGGAAGACATCATGTTCTACTCGTGCTTCGACAGTTTAAATTTAAAGTTATCTTAATTGGAGACTTATCATAGACTCCTCCTCGATTTTGCTGGCGAGAAAGTATTTCCACTTGGGACGATCAAGTTGGATATATTCATTGGTACGTGGCCTGCTTATCGAACAGAAAGAATACGCTTCTTCGTGATGGATAAAAATGTTCATTCATCATACAATATCATCATGGGAAGAGTAGGATTGAAGAAGTTCGAGGCTATACCATCTACAGTACATCAATGCCTAAAATTTCCTATAAATTTTGGAGTAGGAGTTGTGAAAGGTGATCAGAAAGTAGCTCGGGAATGCTATTATTCATCCGCCGAGCAAGAGGAACTGAAGGAACCAAGGAAAAAGACTACTACCTATCAAGTGGATGAAGGTGTAGAAATTAAAACATTGGATCCTAGAGATGAGTCGCAACTCATGAAGGGTCAAGTGGTGGAAGCTACTGAAAACATCATCCTGGATGACGAGCATCCTGAACAAACTACTCAAATAGGTTCGTCATTGGAAGCCTCACTAAAACAGAAATTGATAACTTTTCTAAGAAGCAGAAGGCAAACTTTTACGTGGAATCATGAGGATATGCCTGGGATAGACCCAAATTTCTTATGTCACGAGCTCAATGTGAATAAGGAGATCAAGCCTGTGAAGCAGAGAAGAAGAGTATTCAGTCCCGAGAAGAATCAAGCTATACAGGAGGAAGTCGAGAAGCTCCAGAAAGCTTGCTTCATTGAAGATGTTAAATATCCAGACTGGTTAGCAAATGTGGTGATGGTGAAAAAGAAGAACAACAAATGGAGGATGTGTGTAGACTTCACCGACCTCAATAAAGCATGCCCAAAGGATTATTTTCCACTGCCCCGAATTGATCAACTGGTGGATGCTACCTCGGGACACGAGCTGCTAAGCTTCATGGATGCTTATTCTGGCTATAATCAGATTAAAATGAAACCTGAAGACAGGGAGAGTACTTCTTTCATTACCCCTAGGGGAACTTATTGTTATAATGTTATGCCTTTTGGTTTGAAAAATGCAGGTGCAACATATCAGCGGCTGATGAACAAAGTGTTTGCAGAACAAATCAGTTGCAATATGGAAGTCTATGTTGACGATATACTGACAAAGAGCAAGAAAGCTGTTGATCATCTAGTTGACTTAAGCCAGACTTTTGATCAACTAGATAAATATCAAATGAAGTTGAACCCGATGAAGTGCATATTTGGAGTACGAGAAGGCATGTTTCTAGGGTACATTGTCAATCAGCGAGGCATTGAAGCTAACCCTGAAAAGATCAAAGCTCTGTTAGGGCTGCGATCCCCAACGACGAAGAAAGAGGTGCAGAGTCTTATAGGACGAGTAGCATCACTCAACAGATTTGTGTCACGAGCAACTGATCGATGTCTCCCATTCTTCAAAACGCTCCAAAAAACTTTTGAGTGGAATGATGAATGTGAGAAGGCTTTCCAAGACTTGAAGAAATATTTGGGAGCACCTCCACTGTTATCCAGGCCAGTGATGGGAGAAAAATTATACTTGTATCTGGCAGTGTTCGAGAATGCAGTCAGTTCGGCATTAATAAGAGTGGAGAACGGAGTACAAAAAACCAATCTACTACATAAGTAAGGCCTTTCGAGGAGCAGAGATCAGATATCCAAGGCTGGAAAAATTGGCACTAGCATTGATCGAGGCAAGTAGAAGAATGAAGCCATACTTCCAGGCTCATACCATTGTAGTATATACTGATATGCCATTGAGGCAAGCCCTTAATAAACCAGAAAAATCAGGAAGGTTGATGTGCTGGGCAATAGAACTCAGTGAATATTAAAATTTATGAACCCAGATTATCGCTAAAAGGGCAAGCGGTAGCAGATTTTATAGCAGAGTTCACCTATCCTGATACTCCCGAGGAACAAAAGTTGCTCGCTGATCAACCTGTGGATGTTACAGGGTCATCAACTTTAAGCCCAGACCAGCTTAGGTTGGTAAAAGGGCAAGAAAAGATGATCGACGAACAACAAGAAAAATCAGGAGATGGTGAAAGGAAGCAACAAATTTTCCACCGAGGAACTCTGTCAGATCAGAAATTTGAAGACGAGTTACCTATATGGAGTCTGTACGTGGATGGTTCATCTTGCACTACGGGATGTGGCGCAGGGATAGTTTTGAGCAGTCCGGACGAGGTCGACATGAAATACGCCCTACGTTTCCAATTTAAAGCTTCGAATAATAAGGCTGCATATGAAGCCATGATTGCAGGTCTTAGTTTGGCAAAAACCATGGGGGCGGAACAAGTTATTGTCTTCAGTGATTCGCAACTGGTCATAAATCAAATGATGGGAGTATATGCCGCCAATGGAGAATTAATGATCAGATATCATGCAAAGGCGAAGGAATTGGTGTCGGAATTTGCTGCTATTCAGCTGGTCAGAATACCAAGAATGGAGAATGCAAGAGCAGACGCCTTAGCTCGATTAGCATCAGCTACTCGTACCGAGCTACGAAGAATAATCCCAATTGAAGTTTTAGCTAGTCAGAGTATAGATGAAGATCTGACGATGAACTTTATTACCCTCGATTTAGGATCATCATGGATGGATCCCATCAGGGCATATATTGAGAAAGGGGAATTACCAACTGACAAACTTACAACCAAGAAATTGAAGTTCAAGGCTGCTCGTTATGTACTGACTAATGGTATTCTATACAGACGAGGAGTTATAGCAGGTTTGCAGAGATGTGTGCATCCCACCGAGGTGAAAGATTTGATTGAAGAGGTCCATGAAGGGTCCTGTGGAGCCCATGTAGTAGGTCGGACACTTTTGCAAAGGGTGATGACGCAAGGATACTACTGGCTGAAGATGAGGGCTGATTGCATAGCCTATGCTAAGAAATGTGACAAGTGTCAACGCTTCTCCTCCATCCGAAGAACTCCCCAAGCATTATTGACACCCATTACTTCCCCTTGGCCATTTTCCATACGGGGAATAGATTTGGTTGGGCCACTACCGACGACTAGGGGAAGATTTAAGTATCTCGTGGTCGCTGTGGATTATTTTACTAAATAGGTTGAAGCTGAGCCTCTCATTGATATGACATATGACAAGGTGTACCAATTTATTTGGAAGAACATCGTTTGTCGATATGGTCTTCCTCATGCTTTCATCACAGACCATGGAACACAATTTGATAACGAGGAGTTCGCTGCCTATTGTCATCAGTCAAATATCTTGAAGGTCCACTCAGCACCAGGCCATCCTCAAAGCAATGGAAAAACTGAAGTGACAAACAGAACGCTACTGAATGGCTTGAAGAAAAGACTGGATGATGCGAAAGCAAACTGGATCAACGAGTTACAGTCAGTACTGTGGGCTTATCGTACCACTCCCCGAGTAGCAACTGGAGAATCACCATATATGCTGGCGTTTGGAAGTGAAGCTGTTATACCTACCGAGTTGGGCCTCCCAACACACAAGGTACTGAATTTCAATTCCCCTGTCAGCGACTTAATGAGAAGATTAGATTTAGACATGCTAGAGGAAGTTAGAGAAGAAGCAGCCATCAGGAATGCTGCATACCAACAACGAACATCTTTGTTCTACAATAAGAGGGTGAAGAAGTGCGACCTGAAAGAAGGAGACTATGTGCTAAAGAAAGTGATTCAAAAGCACAGCAAACTGGAGGCAAACTGGCATGGACCATACCGAGTTACAGAAGTTGTTCGACCAGGAACTTACCGAATAGCAACTTTAAAAGGGGAGGAGTTTAAGAATGCATGGAACGCAGAGCACCTGCGCAAGTATTATCAGTGATGTATATTCTCATGGAATGCAGTTTCGTCAGTATGAATAAAATGAAGATATTCTGCCAAATCTCTCCTTTTATTGAAAGTTTTTCGGGGAATACTAGTGCTACACACTACTCGGCAAAACTCGAACTACTCAAATTTATTCTCGAAAATGCCAACTAAGGTTGGTCGGCAAACAAATGTTTCCTCCGGGAAGTAAATGTATTCCTCCGGTAAGTAAAACTATGTATTCCTCTGGGAAGTAAATGTATTCCTCCGGGAAGTAAAACTATGTATTCCTCCGGGAAGTAAAACTATGTATTCCTCCGGGAAGTAAATGTATTCCTCCGGGAAGTAAAACTATGTATTCCTCCGGGAAGTAAATGTATTCCTCTGGGAAGTAAAACTATGTATTCCTCCGGGGAGTAAATGTATTCCTCCGGGAAGTAAAACTATGTATTCCTCTTGGAAGTAAAACTAAGTATTCCTAAAAATGCCAAATAAGGTTGGTCAAGAAGTAAATATATTCTCAAAAACACCAACTAAAGTTGGTCGGGAGGTAAAACTATTCTAAAAAAGTGCCAAAGTTGCTCGTTAAGAAAAAATCCACTAACTATGGCTAGTCAGGAAGAAAAACCCACTAACTGTAGTTGGTCGAGAAGAAAAATTTACCGACCTTGGTTGGTCGGAAATATTTTATGAATACGAGAAAGTGATCGAGCAAAGTTTTTGATACTCGTAACTTTTTAAATTATTACTAAGTGGGTCGAGAAACAAAACATCATTTTTGCCAAATGACTACCACAAATTCAAACTACTCGACAATAAGTTGGTCGACAAATAACACAATATTGTTATCTTTTTAACAGATACACATGCACAGATGTAAAGTATTACAAGACAATGGCAGTCAAGATTTGCAAAAATAAAAGTCTTTCATTAAATCCAAAAACAAAATACATTGAGAATGAAATATATACTAACTATTACATCAAGATTCCTATTCTATTGGTTTCTTCCCCTCTGCTTTTGAAACAGGTTCCTTGCCAGCAGGCGGATCATTTAAAGCGAGAGGAGAATTTATAAAGTTAAGATCTTTGAGCATCCCGATGTTCATGACAGATAGTCGATCAAGTAGGTGCTCGGGGCGAGATATCTCAGCACTGGAATGGAGACTGTAGTCGTCGAGATATTTGGAAATTAAGTACTGAGGGATGGCCCGAGCAGGGATCCAACTCATATCAAGCATGAATGGTGGCACTGGTAGGTCGAGCAGCCCAGGATTATGGTAATGCCACAGGTAATGACCCTGTTCCAGTTGCAGCACACCTAAGGCATTCAACCAGCCCTATTTGTAGCCCTCATTATTGGCATTTTGGATACGATCGTCCAAGTGGTAGAGAGCCTCGTTGTAGCCAGCCATCCAGAACTCTCTGGGCTGCTTGTGGAATTGATATGTCAATCTTTCCAACTGTTTGTGGAGATTTTTGATGAAGAGTTTTTTATTCTCCAAGATAGATTTCTGCGCAGAAAGCTGATCGTCCAGACCCCTGATCTTCTTAGACATCTCAGCCAATGCCTGGTTCTTCGCCATCAGCTGGAAGGCCTGGTTCTCTAAAGCAGATTGAGTTCTCTGTTCCTCGACAGGAATCCGAGCAGCTCTTGCTCGTCTCCGAGGAGCTCTTGCTCGTCCATGAGAAGATATAGAAGGACCAGCTCTTTTTAAGGTTTCCAACTCATCTCTTAAGTTGGCGTTCTCGACCTCCAAGAACGAGAATCCCTCGTCAGTCACTGGGATCAAAGCATTTGAGGTGGAGGCAATAGATTTTAATTGAGATACTTCTCTTTACAAGTTATTATTTTCTTGCTCCAACAACTCGGCTATTTTCCTGTGCTCTTCGACCTCGGCTTTCAAAGTTCTTTCCCGCACGTCGTAAGCAGCAAAACGCTTCTCGTATCCCTTGTCGGCAATGATTTGCTGATACTTCTTCTCATACCCCTCGTGCAAGAGGGCAGTGGATTCTTTATATTGTTGTTGAAGCTCGTCAAGAGTACCTTGTAGATCTTCAATCATTTCATAATAAGCTACATTATTGGCCACTGTACGATCAAGCAAACACTTCAAATATTGGTAGGCTTCAATTGCCTGTTCCGAAGCATCTTGGCCGAGGATGTCGACGATTTGTGCTGCACTCAGATCTGTGTGACCAGCTTTAAAATAATCATTGCATTGCCGTAACAACTTTGTATCGTGAGCAGACAATAATTCCATCCTGGACAGAAACTAGTAGAGGAAGAAAAATCAATAATCAATAAGAGTACCAGCAGAGCATGAAGAGGAGAAAACAACAGTATGCATAAACAAAAGTTTAAATTTTATTATATCACAAAGTTCAGAGTTACATGTTCAGGGTTACATTTGACAAAGAAAAAATAAATAGAGAGAAACCCGAACAACTCTACACCTTTTCCTTGTCTCCCAAAACTTTCTCGGGAGGCTGGGACGAGGAGGTAGGTTGCTCGGAGGGAATAAATAGTTACTCGGGGAGCGCCGGCAGTTGCTCGGATGAAGAAACGAGTTGCTAAAATTCCTCGTTAGTAGGCTGGATGGTTGGGGGATGAGAAATTTGATCTCTCATCACCATGGAAGACTCCTCAGAGGCAGCTTCGTCCTCTTCTTCGTCTTCAGGAGTTGGAGGGGGACCAGGGATGTGTCGCTGGAAGAGTTCAGAAGTTTCATCAACCTTTATCTCCTGAAGAGCTGCAACCCACCCATCTCTAAAGTATTTTAGGCTGCCATATTCGACTTGCGACATCATGGCAACCAAGCCTTTGTTCCACCCTTTATCCCAGCCAACGCTAAAAGATTTCTTCACAGCCAACTTCCTCTTTGTCTTCTCTGAGGAAAGCTTCTCGAAAAGAAGGTTATCCGCAGCTTTCAATTTATTCTCAACCTCCTCCTTCTGACGACTTACTTCCCGAAGTCAACTTAACTCCTCCTCAGCAGCCTTGAGTTTATCTTTAAACTCCTCAGAATTTTTGAGCTTCTCTTCGAGCTCTTTATTCTTCTTCTCCAGACTATTTAATTTTTTCTCCAACTCCTTGGAGACCTCAATAACCTGAGCTTTTTCCTGCTCGGTCGAAGCAAGCTTTTTCTCCTAAGTTTCCTTGTCATTAGCATATTTCTGGCGAGAATCTTTCAGAGACTGCCCCAAACCCATCAAAGCTTACTCTACACCAGACGAGGAGCTTGAAGCTTTAATAGCTTCATCTTTCTTCAAAATTGTGTTAAAACAGCTCACCAACTGTGAAAAGAAAACGAAAGCAAATCAGTACACAGATACGAAAAGGAAAGAATGAAAATTTAAGACTATGGGACTTACAGAAGCAATGTGACGAGCTTCTAGTGTAGTAACAGTGTCCCGAGAAAGGTTTTCTTCAATACCTTGGATCTCGAGAATGATCCAAGTCTTCACCGAGCTCATAGCAGAGCTTGGGGGAACAAAAGTGGGGACTCCAGTAGTTGGGGGCTGAGAGATAGTTTCAGCCAAATTGACCGAGGAGCTCTTCTTCAGCTTCCTCGGGGGAACAGGAATAATTTTGACCAAGGAGGAACTCTTGGTCGGTGATATGACAATCACCTCGCCTGGAGCAGCAACCTTGCTCGGGGCCACTGGGGGCTTCTCGACCACCTTCACAGGAGCAGCCGAGGAAGATGCATCAATTTTCTTTGTCCCTTCTCCTGGGACATCAAGCTTACTTCTTTTTGCCTCTCCAGCACCAGAGGCAGGTTTATCAAAAAGAGTGGGAGGTCTTCTTTTCTTCATCCTTTCACTCAAAGGAATATGTGATTCAGGCGAAGAACTTGTAGAGGCAGGTATTGGCTCTGCGTCACTTATCATCGGACGAGCAGTGAAAGAGGATGTGTAACTCTTGTACTGAAGCAGATATGAAGCTGACCTAATGTGCTCGTCGGCAACAGTCTGATGCAAACTCCAGATAAGTTTTAAGTGCCTTATATTAACATCTGCCTCTTTTGGACACTTTCTTTTGTTGTCAACTGCAAATAAATCAACATTAAAATATCAGTGACACATTTTATCAAACATAAAGGAAGCATGATTTCAAAATAAATAAAATGAAATAAAAATAACCTATCCCATTGCCATAGGGAGGGCATCTGGGACCCTGATACACTTCATCTCCAGATAAAGGAGCATGTTGCCAATTTTTTATAACAACCCCGTGCTCAAAATAGTCCCTATTGGCATCCGGGAGATTGACCAATAAAGCCCTATTTAAAAATCTAGTTTTTAAATAAAAAGTATTATCACCAACAGCCCATCTATAACAAAACATGATTTCTGGAATTCCTATACGAGTTCCATGAATTTGATTTAGTCTATGAACCCCATTAACTATTCTCCATGTATTGGGGGCTATTCTTGCAGGATCAACGTCAAAATATTGACAGAATTCCAGACATAAAGGATTTGGCGGAAAAGAAAAGCCACATTCAGCAATAAAGAGACTGGGGAACCAATGTCCCTCAGCCAAACGAAAATAATCGGAAGGTTTAGAAAGTTCCTCCAGAACAACCCATGAAGGAATAGAAAAATCAGGACAAAACTTATCAAGAGATTCAACAAGGTAAACCATGATGAATAAAGGAAATGAAGAAGAAGGAAGAAGATCTTACAGAAAAAGAGTGGATCTGTTGACAACGAACGATGAAAAGGATGAACGCACAAAAGAGTAAGACAATGGAAAATTCGAAAATACAAATTTGAAAAAGTAGAAGACGATGGGATTGTCTGTGACGCTTAAATACCTTATCTCGGGAAACGGTAAAGTTAGTGATTACAAAAAGAAACGATTACGCTACCGGCGGCTAGAAGGACAAAAAGTACGCGGAGATCGAGGCGGTTATAAAAATTCAAAAAATCCTGATTCTACGAATTTGGAAGGAAAAATAAATACAAAGGAAACACTCCTAAATTTTGGGATGACCATTTAAAACCATCATATTTCGAGAAAGAATGTCCCACACTCCTCAAATTTCTAACTATGAAACATTGGGGGCTTCTGTTGATACCAAATTTAGTCTGCTGACATGGCTCATCGAGTGAAGACACGTGGCAATCTACGTGGCAACAACAAACACTTCCGAGGAACTCAGACGCTCTGAGGAACCATACTACAACGAGGAACACTGCTTCCCCGAGGAACTCATACGCTCCGACCTACAAGAACTCTCCGAGGAACTTTTGAGTACCGAGGAGCTTAGGCGGTCCGAGCTGCACCTCGAACAAAGGATTAATAGCAGGATAACCAACAGTTTGACAGTTCATTAAATTCTTATCATTCAGATGTATACACTTAAGGGGCATTTAATGTATTACCCTTTCACATGTACAACATTGAATGTATTACCCTTTCACATTACAGCCTTAGGGCTATAAATACATTGTATTACCCTCATTGTAAAGGGACTGGAATTTCTTGAGAAAACTTGTAATCGAGAATTCCCAAACAGTCAGCAATAACAAAAACAGTGGACGTAGGCCATTCTTATAAGTCTGAACCACTTTAAAAATCTCTCTGTTTCATTTATTTTATCTGTGATTAAATAATTAGATATAATCTAATTTTTTACATCAACAATTATAATCAAACATGAGTAATCCAAGTCAACTGCATATACACTATCCACAATCAATCCAGAAGTACCATATAAGGATAACAAAAGAATATCTAGCATAAAGGTATTAAAACTGGTTGATTTTTTTTCAAAAAATGCAGGTCGTTCGAATGAATAGAGAATGTCGTTCTAACGACATAAGAGTCCCGTTTGAACTAGAGAAAGCTCACTTCTAACGTCCTGAAACAGTAAGCCCTCGTGCAAAATACATTTTAAGGGACCATCAAACGACCTTCTAATGACCCAACACTATACGTCGAACACATGTTACGTGAATCTCGTTGGAACCCATATATCGAACAACATGGAAAAGTCATTCAAACGACCTTGATAATTCATTCTAATTACAGACAAATATCTCGATTCCAACACAAAAACATGTAACATCAACCTAGAATGAGAGACTACTAAAATAAAACGCCTGACACTTCGAAATAGGTAAAATACCGACTTAAAAAAACAAAAATGAGTTACACTTTAACACAGTATCGATGTGCCTAAACATGGAATGGAATAAATGGATGTGAACTAACACAAATGAATCATAATTCAAAGACATAGATACATTTAAGAAGATCTAATTGACCGCTAAATGTCATCAAACTACTATTTAGTCATATGTGACAATAATAAATTGAACTTAATGAACTAAACAAACATCATGCACACAAATCTATAATTTGACGATTTTACCAAACAATAGCATCATGAGATGACTTTTTCAACTTAGGACTCAATGTGATAACCCATTGATCTTCAACTAAACACCCTCACTTTTCTATTTCATTATTCCTTTTGAAGTTCTACTTTCTCTTTTTAAGAGATTTCCTATTGGCCCTTTTGGCAAAATATGCTCTTTTTAATGCCTTAGTTTTTTTTCTTCGACTCTTTTAAACGGCGGCTTTCATGAGGAGTTTACTTGCCTCTCACAGCCCTTTTCTTTACACACTCCTCATTTTTTTCAATTATCAATACAAATCCGCATGGGCAATGGTTCTTACATGCACAAATCCCATAATTCTTATATGTGCATAGATTATAAGATTTAGAGGATAATATCTCACCAAACTCAAATGTACATGAGAAATCAAACATTCAAATAAGCTCGTGCATTTATGTGCAATGGTATATACATAGTCGAATCTAAATGCAAATCAAGTTCGAAACAACTCCATGAAGCACATGGTTAAGATTAATCTAAGCATCTAAAATCATGACCAAATGTCCTAGCCACATGGAAATAATGAAGTGAAGGGGGTCCAAGCACACTAATATGCCATATCATAAGTGTAAACTCAAGACATAAAAATAAAAAATGTTTTTGTGTTTCTCTAAATATTTTTACCCAAAAGTAAAACGTTTTTGTATTTTTCATAAAATATATTAGAAATAAAATATTTTTGTATTTTTTTATAAGACTCAATAAAAGAAAGATAAAATACTAACGACACACATGACATAATACTAGAAAATATATATCATGAAGCAAAAACAAGCGTATGAATAAAATGGCTAACACAATCATTCGTAAGATCTATCATGGGAAGAATCACATGTAAGAAAACAAGAGTCATGCAGTCTAATTCCTAAGGCCTCTAAGTCAGATTCCTTAACCCAAGTAGTTGTGTAACAACGCATGGGGGTTTTGGGAACCGAAACGACTTTATTCTTAAACTTTCTAAGAGCATTCTTAAGATCATAACAATAATGTCTAATGATAAGCACCAAAAAGTGTACATTTTATACCCCGAATAGACGTTTTTTAATTGCTAATTCTTGACCAATTGGATCTTATATGCGTAAATATTTAATGTGCAGGCTTGATCGTCGTTTGCGGAGTTCAAATGCTTATTTCAGGGCAAATGTGCGATTTATGGAGCTAACTCTCTAGTCCCGTACCAAACCCAAGCCTACCCTAGCCCAAACCTTCACCCGAGCCTCGTGTGTGTGTTGTGTTGTACTTTTACTATTTTTATATTTTTCTTTGGGTGGTTTTTATTTTTCAGGATTTATTTTTAGAATTTATACTTTTAGGATTTATTTGCAATATTTTTTTTATTTTTTTATTTTGTGTTGTTTTATTTTGATTTTTAGTTTTTATTTTATTTTTATTAAGATAAGTTTTATTAGGATTTTAATTTCTAGTTTTATTAGAATTTTTCAGGACATTAGTGTTTAGTTTAATAGATTTATAATTTTTTTAATTTCTTTTTTATTTTATTTTAAGTCTTTTTATTTTTAGATTAGGGAATTATTTTTTATTTTTTATTTTAGACTTGTAAATAGTTTTAGGAATTTAGCTTTTTATAGACTTTATTTTTTTAGTCTTAGATTTTATTTTATTTTAGGTTCCAATATTTTATTTTTTAATTTTTACAAATCTAAACACACACACACACACACACACACACACATTAAATCTCTACACTTACCATTCAGACTCTCCTCACCTCCATCACTACTCCCCATACACCCTCACCCACTCTAACCCCACACTCATCATCATCATCCACACATTTCTCTCTCTTCTTCCATTAAAACCCACCATAACCAAACCACTTTATACATCCTATAAACCACCTTAAACAAACTAACTCACCATCCTAACACCACCATAAACCACCCACCTTCCTCTTCAACCTCCCAACATATCTTTCTCTCTCCTAAACCACCACAACCATTCATCATTTCACTCACACACAATTAAACCCTCACACCATTACCAACCACCTTAGCTTATCATTCTAACAAACCGAACCCGAAAAAACACCATACCCGTACCCACCTGCCGCTGGAGCTACGGCCTTGCACCCCAAAACCCGTCGCCCCCAACCCCCCTGTGCGACCATCCCCGAACTTGACCCGCAAACACTGCAACCTGACTACAAAACTAACTCAACCATACAACCCAACCAAACACGGTTTGACCCTACTAATTGTAAACCTATCAAACTTGACCCGGATCAACCACCCGACTTTGACCCCGTTCAAACCATCTACCAATCTAACTCGGAACTACTCGCCTCCGACCCAGATAACCCCAAAGTTGAGCACCTTCTCATTACCGAACCTAGCTCTTTCCATCTCTGAACCTGCGATTTCAACCCATTACCCCATTAAACCCACCTTTATCTACATACCCATACCCGATTACAATACAGCAAACCCAAATACCATCATCCCCAAAACCATTTCCCATCTCACTTTGTAAACCCATAAGCCAAAATTGTAACCTGCATAAACAAAGACCAAATAAAAACAAAGTCAAACCCCACTTGTGTGTCTTAATACCCTTTTACCCATTTAACCCCTTTTACCCCCAATGTATCCCCACTCTCTCATCACCTCACCATTCAAATGCTCTCATGCTATTTTACCTATATTACCACTCACCCAATACCTGACACACCCTCATATAGTTAAACATGTCCAATTTATACCTAGCCTCATCACACTTATAAAAGGAAGAAGAAGACCCATTTTCAAGAAGAGAATTCTAGAGTTAGAGAGAGGAAGAAGGACATTTTTTTTAAAGTAATTTAGTTTTTTTTTAGTTTAGAAAAAAAAGTATGATAATTGAGTGTTGTAATTATTTGAGAGATTGGTTGAAAAAGTGAAGATTATTTGCAATTCAATTGGAATTTGGTTTGATTACTCTTCTCTAATGTTTCATTCTATGCTCTTAATTGATTATTATTTTTATTGGATGATGATTATTGAGGGCTAATCATCCCATTCAAGGGATGAATTGAAACCCTCATGAATCCAAATTGATTTAATTTATCAATTTTAATTTTGTTAGTTTTCTTTGATTAGTAAATTTAATTTCTACTTATTTTCACATTGAGAAATGTAAATCTTCCTTGAGAAAGGATTGAAAATTGTATTATCATTTGATCATTTGATTCAAACTAGAGATAGGCTTACCACTTGATTTAAATGATAGTATAATTTTCATCTACTCTTATTTTTATTTTGTCTAATTAAAATTAGTTTGATGAATCGATACTAGCGGGTGATTCATTTGATTGATTTCAATTCATTTAGAGCAGTGCTTGTGGGGATTAAAATTACTTTTCTAAAAGAATATTCAATTAATTCATTAGTGTAATGAGAATTACCTTTTGAGTTAAATGCATATTTTGGAAATTGATGAAATTAAAATAGTGTAAGCTAGATTGATTTTGGTGAATTGAGGGTGGATTTTCCATCCCTTGAATATTTTCTCTCATTTACTTACATCTCACTCGTTTTCATCACTCACTAGTTTATGTTTTTCATACTTTTTATTTAGTTTGATTATCATTTTTTATTTAGTTATTAGTTTATATTCACCTTAAATGGCGCCATTGGAAAAGAAGTTGCAATAACGACAAATACTCAAAAGAGAAACAATTTCTTTTCTATCATCTAAGATGACCCTTCCTACCGTAATGAGCGCAAGTGTAGATACGAGGGGAATGTCACCTAAATGTGGACCTCTCCTAACGTTCTTAGTCGGCTCTCTCCCACGTGTGGTGTTGGCTTTGGGAATGGGAGCAATACGATCATCGAAGCCAATTACACACCAATCATCTTTGATTTGGACAGTGCCTAACTTCCTATCGAACTTTTTCAACCTAGGCTATAAATCAAATTTGACCCTACTCGAATCTTTGAATCTCTCCTCAAGATATCCTATCCTAGACTTGAGTAGATGCTTAGACTCCTTAAACTCTGAAATGTCCTTCTTTATAGCCTACATAAAACCAAAAAGACTATCTCTCTCACCCTCAACACACTCTAGCTTCTCTCAAAGAGTCTTCTCACGTGCCCTAAGATCCTCAATTGATGCATCATTATTTTCTACGGAACGTTCTTTCAACCTAGCCTGGAACTTCAAGTTAGCCTTCTTCACCTTCACAGTTTCCTATGATAATTCATAGAAGGCAACTTGTAACTCACTTTCCTCTATCTCCTCATCCTCACTCACTTCACCCTCACTCACTTGGGGTTCACTAACTATGGCCTCAAAAGTGTCACTCACATGAGTATCTTCATAAGAAGATTTATCATCGTCACTTACATGAAAAACCATGAACGCGGTGTAATTTCACTCAATGGGGGAATCATATCCCTCTTCCGGATCACTATCAGTAAGGGTGGCGTTAAATGCTATCGGTTTCTTACCCTCTTTTTAAAGTCTAGTGGGTCACTCCGCTACCCTATGGCTATAATCCTCACTACCATAACACCTATCTGACTCATCCCGCTTAACATTATCACTCCGATTCTTAAGGAAGTAATCAGCCTTATTTTTCTTATTTTTCTCAAATAATTTTTCATCTTTCGATTGCTTTTGGAATTTAAGAAATTTCTTGAACTTCTTTGCCAACATGACCACATTTGGAGTCGAACTCATCATCCGAAACTTTTGGTTCCTCCTTCAGGGCTTTTAAAGCAATTACTTTTTCTTTATTTGACACTTGCTTTGAGGAAAACATGCAAAGTTCATAAGTTTTTCGTCGAGTCAAGGATACCCAAAGAGTTTAGAACGATCACCATAGGTCAAAATCTATCGGAAAATGACCTTCAGATTTTCTTTAAAAATTGGTTGTAGGGTATCTTCTCTCCCAAGTTATACGAGGAGTAAACTATATCAGATAATTTAGCATAGAACTCATCAAAGGTCTCACTCTCTAACATCTTAATCGTCTCAAACTGGGTGGTGAGATTTTGAAGTTTGGAAGCCTTAATATTATTGGTTCCTTCATGGGTAAGTTGGAGTATATTCCAAGCCTCTTGATACGTCTCACACGTTATGATACGACAAAATTCCTTTGAGGTGACTGAGAAAATAGAGCATGTAAACCTTTAGAATTATATAGCGAATTTATGCCCGGTATAAGTCCATAACTCAACAGATTTTAAGCTAGTGACCTCTCTTCTCTCATGGCTGGTGGAGACCACCCAATTTCGACCTCTAACCAAAAATGCTAATCTATAAACGTAAGTGCACATTTCATACGCATTTTCTAATAAGCACAGTTTGACCCATCAAACATTGGGGTTTAAAAACCATCAAACGCTTTGAAATTCGTACTTAAAGACACACGGGATCACTCACATAAGAACCTAATGTTCTAGCTCTGATATTAATTTATGAGTGCAGAAATAAATATGCTCGACAAAGATAAACAAAGATTCCAATTTTATCTTAACTCAATTTTATCTTTTTTTATCCTAAACATGAATCTATGTGATGAAACAAATAAATCAAACCAAGCATTAAATAAATACAAGGTTTAAGGAAAAAAAACCTTTAGGGTAAAACCTTTATTCACTTTAGAAATCTGCATGACAGTCAACTTACAAACTAATAGATAACTGCCACAAGCATAGTGCGCTAATCTTCGCAAATATCTAATGAACAACTATGATTCTTATAAGTATCACAAGACTGCAATCCTTGCTCTTTCAGACTCAACCTTTATCTTCTGCAGTGATCTCCCTTGGGTATCACAAGTCAGCTATGGAGATCCTCTCCAAAAGGTGTATGCAAAGATACTAAACTTTTTAGTGTTTAAATGAATTCACAAGAACAATATTAAATAATGTTTGATTATGAATTAAAAAGTGTTTTTATAACAACAAAAGTGACGAACTTTTGCAAAAGTTATGCAGCAATGGAGTCGGCAAAAGTCTTAAACATTCTGAACACAAAATAGGTATTTATAGGACGTTCACAAAATTTGAGTCGGCACGGTCGTTCGAACGAGAACCAGACCTCGTTCTAACAACATAGTGATGTCGTTCGAACGACATGAGGTTCATTTCTAACTACCTAAAGAAAACTTAGGATGTGAGTCCTCGTTTGAACCCTGTCAAAAAAACAAAAGAAACGACCTATATAACGATTTTCAATCTCATTTGAATGAGATGTAAATCTCGTTTTAATGAGATATAAAATTAAAAAATATTTTTCTTTTTGCAAATAAAAAGACTTGTTCGTTTTTGATAAAAAAAATAAACATCCCAAACATAATTTTGTAAACTAATCTAAACTCTAAATTGTTTTATACCTTTACGGGATGTCGGAAAGTATTCAAACATGGAAATACTGAATTTCGATTCGTCTTGACGGTGCATGATGATTTGTAACGGGATATGCCAAAATAGTCTAAAACTTTGCTATGAACAATGGAAAAATTGTTCTTACACGCTCTCCACATGGTAATTAATTTCTTCATTAGACTTGATTAGGACTTTTTTAAGTTATGGTGTATTGGGTATAAAATGGGAATGGTTTGGAAATTCGGAGTTGGGAAATTTTCTTGCAATGTCTTTAGGTATTTTTTCGAGATTTTTCTCCTTTTTCTCTTCTTTTTATTCTATTTTTCATATTTTTCTATTTTTTTCTTTTGTAAGGACATATTTTACAACTCCGTTATTAATTAATTATGTCATATACCGTTACAACCGTCGAAGAAGTTCAAGAGCAATTCACATCAGGATGGATCCGAATTTATCAAGGTTCTTCATCAAAAAGACTCCGCAAAGTTTACTTTGGTAAGGTTATTTTTTAAATACCTTAACTTTGCACCTAGAGCTTTTGGGATATTTTTACAAAATATTTTCTAAGTGTTGCAGTGGACTTTTTCGTCAAAATTTGGGAATGAGTATTTTTTCTAAGTGTTGGAGCGCACATTAAAATATTTTCTGACGTAACAGTCGTTCAAACGACTTTGCTATGTTGTTCAAACGACATTGCATTGTCGCGCGATGTCGTTCAAAAGACACGCGTATCTCGTTCGCGCGCCATCCCTTTCTCATTCGAACGAGCTCGACAACCGAGGCGACACATTTTTTTTTATAAATACTCATTAAATGGTTTCATTTTCATTAAGAAGTCCCAGTGTTTTGAAAGACAGAAAACTACGAAACTGTAGAATCCTTTTGACTTCTTCTTTTAGGGTTTAATCCCTTTTTGTTTTCAATTCACAAAAATCCCATATGCTTTGGTGAATTATTTTGGTGTTGAAGAACACACTTTTGCTGTTGATCATTCTTTGTGGGGAGAACTCTATAACCGGAGAGCTGCGTGCTATTGTGGAGTGATTCCTTGTGAAGATTTTAGACTGAGTGTCTAGACTGCCCATCCTTGTGGTATAGCTGCGTGTGAACCACTGCTGATTTCTAGTCGTTGCTTTGAAGGTTTGAAGAAGACACCGTGCGTTACTCTTGTGGGCGATAGCAAGATGGTATGTAAGTTAACAGTCTTGTAAACTTTCAAAGTTCTAGAAATAAAAGGTATTGCCCTACGGGGATTTTTCCTTAAATTTGTGTCACATGCTTTATTTTTTCATGGGTTGACACACGCACACACGTAGTTGCATGTTTAGGAGGTGAAATAATAGACTCTAATTAAATAAGTGTGCAAAAGTAGAAATTTGCGAATTTAATCAATTATCACACAACATATACGCTTTACAAATTGGTATCAGAGCAGGTTGCACTATTTTATTGTGTATTCCTATTTTTCGCAAAAATTTTTTTATATTGATTTTTTTTAAATCACTTTTGTGAAAAATCATAATTTTTCCAATGGAGCACTCATATAATATGATGCCTATTTTTTACGGGTCTAATTATGCCTATTGAAAATCTCGTATGAAATCTAGTTTAAAATCCATTGACGAGCGTGTTTGGTTGCTTTGTGAAAATGGGTGGAATCCTCCCACGGTCACCGCTAATAATATCACCTCCTTAAAACTCGTGTCGGCCTGGACTGAAGATGGTTTTAAAATGTCTAATTTTAATTCACATGGTTTGAGTGCTATTTCTGGAACCGTGACTCCCGACGAGTTTCGCTGAATTATTACGTGCACAACGTCTAAAGAAGCACGGGATGTACTCCAATTGACCCATGAGGGTACAAACGCGGTTAAAGAATCAAAACTGCAAAATCTTGCCACCCAATTTGAGACCATTACTATGTTAGAGTCCGAAACGTTTGATGAATTTTATGCACGTTTATTGGACATTATCAACACTAGTTTTAATTTGGGTGAGGCTATTGATAACACGCGTCGTTAAAAATATTTTGAGATCTCTCCCAAAACGCTTTATTCCTAAAGTCATAGTTTTAAACTCTTTGGAAAATTTGAAATCACTTAAGTTGGAAGAACTTGTAGGAGATCTTCAAACCTATGAGATTGACATGTTTCCCCAAGCCATTAAGGCTAAGGATAAATGTGTTTCTTTAAAGACTCATTTGAAGAAAAAGAAAGAAAAAGTTTGTGAGTCCGATTCTGAGGGAGATTTTGATTTTAATGATTTGGCCTTACTTGCAAAAAAATTTAAAAAGTTTATCAAAATTTCTAAAGAAAAATCTTCCAATTAAAAGAGATTTTTTGAGAAAAATAAAAAGAAATGAAAGGCCAAAGAAAGCGGTGAGAGGGAAAAAGAGAATGACTCAGATGAGGAGTGTGAGGAGGATTTTGAGAACGTGGCTTCTTTTGAATGTGGGGGTAAGGGACATAAGTCGTTTGAGTGTCCTATGTGGCTTAGAAAGAAAGGAAAGAAAGTATCCATGCCCACCACACTTAGTGATAATAGTGAAGGTGAGGGTGATGAGACTAGTGGTGAGAAGTTTGTTGCTTTTTTAGCAAGTCGTGTGAGCACACCCACTTTGTCCCACAATAGTGCACACGAATGCGATAGTGATGATTTGAGCACTTCAAGTGAGGGAGAAAGCGAGAGTGAAAGTGGAGATGAAAGTGAGCTCCAAAAAGCGTTTAAAGATTTGTACACCGAGACCTTAAAAATAAAGAAGTATAATAGGGATTTAGGTCGTCGGGTGTTAAATTTGGAGAGAGAGAAGGAGGTTTTAAGAAAAGAAAAATGTGATTTGACCGACACGATGTCTAGTCTGACGACACGTGTATCCCAACTCGAGAGTGATCTCAAACGTGCCAGGGAAGTCAAAGTCAATTTTGAGAATGCACCTAAGAAGGTTGAAAAGGTGGTTCTTAATCTTGATAAGAGTAGAGTTGACGGGCTAGGAAAAGGTCATGACGGTGCTGCCACGTCTTTTTTCGCACCCAAGCCGATTCTCACTTTAGTGATAGATTCACATGGCCCGAAAATTAACCCACCTAGGCGTCCGTTTCCCTCTAGGAGAGCATGTCCTAGAGTTTTTGAGAGAAGTGTTCCTATGCCTATTTATGTTTGTTCCCATTGCAAGAGGAGAGGACACCTTAGGGAATTTTGTTTTAAGTTGGGTTATGTGTCACGTTTTGTTTCTACACATGTTTTTACTACACATTCACCCACACATGATACTTTACATGCTCCTGGAGACTACATGACAGAGTTTGCACATTTAGGTGAGCAATTTAAGTTTTTAGTCAAAACTTCACAAAATTTGATGGAGGTTTTTCATAAGTTGGCACCACCTTTGGAAAACCCCTCTGCACCTAACGATTGAGGTTTAACTTGTTTACTAGTATAGGATGTTTTTCATGATGACATTATTTTCCTATTTCTAGTATGTATCATTTTTGTATAAATTTTTGCTTTTGAAATTTTTTGAAAAATACAAGAAAATTTTATTTTGATAAAATTTTTGAAAAATCCAAAAAGAGTTTTGTATTTTGTTTACACCTTTTATGGATGAACACTTAGGATGATCGAGTCACAACATCATTCCATTTTTCATGTGACTATTTGATAGTGTTTTGAGACAATATGTTAATTCATCCATGTGCTTTATAATGTTTGGAGTCATTAAGAGGTAATTAAGTGTTACTTCCTACATGTTTGACTCATGATTTTCTTTATTGCACGCATGCACGGATTTATTTGATTACTGTGCTTGTCTTATCACATGTTGATTGGGTGTTTTCGATTCAATCCTGTCCTTAAAACGAACCAAGCAAGATAAAACTTAATAAGAAAGTTGTGCATGTAAGAGCCGTTTGCGAGTTTTGTGTGCTTTATTTGAAAACGGGGAAAGGTTGCGAAAGGTTCTTTTGGCCTTTGCAAATACTAATCCACCGTTTAAGTTGGACCTAGAAAATTGTGGAATTTTATTATCTGAGGTCCAAAGAGGTTTAAAAGAGCCCGAAAAATATTTAAAGGCAATAAAAAGAAATTCATGCCAATTATGGACCAATTAGGTTTTTGCATCAATTCTCCAAAGTTTGAGAATTTAGTTTATACACCTCTAAAAGAAAATATATATGAGGGAGTTTGGATGGAGAATTAAAACGGTTTTGAACGTCCTTGAAAGTCTTGAAAAAGCGTTACATAGTTTTGGATGTTATTGGTGTGGAAATCACTTTGACTTTGATTTGCATAAGACGATGTCATCTAAATTCAACAATTTTTACACCTAAGGATACTTTTGATGTTCATTCATTAGGGGTATGCGTATTCATCGTGCACATATGATTGATTGAGTTGATTTACCTATTGAATGTGTTCACACCCTTACATTCTATTTTCACGACTTGGTTGTTTGAGTTTAAATCCATGGTGTGATTTTTGGTATCTTATTTTTTCTTTGAAAAAATTTGAAAAATACAAAAATAGTTTGTGGATGTTTTGGGGGATAGACCTTTGCATGCGCATAGTTTGATCCTTGTTTTCTATGCATTTTATCGTGACACTCCATGTTTTGATTATTTCTTCTTATCTGTCTATTTGGGGACATAATAAAAAGGGGGAGAAAGAATTATCATGTTATGGGGGAGATTTGATTTAGTAATTCTTTATTCTTATATCATTTCAAACTCGATGCATCACGAAGGTTTTTGCTTTATCTCATGTGTGTAGGTACAAAGATTGAAGATCATTATGTTGCACACCCTGATGAGAAAAGCTTTGAGTGTTGATGAAGACTTTTTGAAGAATAGTTGGAGATCTTGCAAATTTATTCATGGGAGGGTAGATTTGTATAGGCATTTTGTTATTTGATAATTCAGATGTTTTTATGTATGTACCGGCGTAGACATAGGGGGAGATTTGTAAGGACATATTTTATAAGTCCGTTATCAATTAATTATGTCATATACCATTACAACCGTCGAAGAAGTTCAAGAGAAATCTACATCAAAATGGATCCGAATTTATCAAGGTTCTTCATCAAAAGGACTCCGCAAAGTTTACTTTGGTAAGGTTATGTTGTAAATACCTTAACTTTGCACTTAGAGCTTTTGGGATATTTGCACTTAGAACTTTGCACTTAGAGCTTTTGCAATTAATTATGTCTAAAACTTTGCTATGAACAATGGAAAAATTGTTCTTACACGCTCTCCACATGGTAACTAATTTCTTCATTGGACTTGATTAGGACTTTTTTTGAGTTATGGTGTATTGGGTATAAAATGGGAATGGTTTGGAAATTCGGAGTTGGAAAATTTTCTTGCAATGTCTTTAGGTATTTTTTCGGGATTTTGCTCCTTTTCTCTTCTTTTTCTTCTATTTTTCATATTTTTCTATTTTTTTCTTTTGTAAGGACATATTTTACAACTCCGTTATTAATTAATTATGTCATATACCGTTACAACCGTCGAAGAAGTTCAAGAGCAATCCACATCAAGATGGATCCGAATTTATCAAGGTTCTTCATCAAAAAGACTCCGCAAAGTTTACTTTGGTAAGGTTATTTTTTAAATACCTTAACTTTGCACCTAGAGCTTTTGGGATATTTTTACAAAATATTTTCTAAGTGTTGGAGCGGACTTTTTCGTCAAAATTTGAGAATGAGTATTTTTCTAAGTGTTAGAGCGGACATTAAAATAATATTTACGACTTTGCTCTGTTGTTCAAACGACATTGCATTTTCGCGCGATGTCGTTCAAACGACACGCGTATCTCGTTCGCGCGCCATCCCTTTCTCGTTCGAACGATCTCGACAATCGAGGCGATGCATTTTTTTTATAAATACTCATTAAATGGTTTTGTTTTCATTAAGAAGTTCCAGCGTTTTGAAAGATAGAAAACTACGAAACTGCAGAATCCTTTTGACTTCTTCTTTTAGGGTTTAATCCCTTTTTGTTTTCAATTCACAAAAATCCCATATGCTTTGGTGAATTTTTTTGGTGTTGAAGAACACACTTTTGCCGTTGATCATTCTTTGTGGGGAGAACTCTACAACCGGAGAGCTGCGTGCTATTGTGGAGTGATTCCTTGTGAAGATTTTAGACTGCGTGTCTAGACTGTGCGTCCTTGTGGTATAGTTGCGTGTGAACCACTGCTGATTTCTAGTCATTGCTTTGAAGGTTTGACGAAGACACCATGCGTTACTCTTGTGGGCGAAAGCATGATGGTATGTAAGTCAATGGTTTTATAACTTTCAAAGTTCTAGAAATAAAAGGTTTTTCCCTGCGGGGACTTTTCCTTAAATTTTTGTCACATGCTTTATTTATTTATGGGTTGACACACGCACACACGTAGTTGCATATTTAGGGGCTGAAATAATAGACTCTAATTAAATAAGTGTGTCAAAGTAGAAATTTGCGAATTCCATCAATTATCACACAACATATATGTTTTACATCTTTTTTTTCTTTGCCCCTTTTTATGCACCATTTAGACTTAATTAATGAATTTTCAATTTTCACAACTCCGGGCCAAATGGATTTTTGGGGTTAATAAACAAAATGGGGTATAAATTATTAGGCTCAAATCGCTACGCCAAAAGGCCAAATCGTCACCTTTTAGCCGACCATCCTTGTCACGGTCATTGACCATGACAAAAAAACACGTGTTTTTTGTCACGGTCAATGACTGTGACAAGTCCGTGACAAGTGAAATTGTCATGAACTTGTCACAATCGATGACCGTGACAACATTAGAAAGTTGTCACGGTCAAAGACCGTGATAGGTCCGTGACAACTTTGTCAGTAAAAAAGCCCTTCCCCCTTCTTTTTTCCCACCGTTTTCACTTACCTCCAATTTCTCTCTCTAAGCGCGCGACTACTCTCTCTCTAAGTTTTCAGGTGAGTTTTTTTCTCTCTTTCTCTTTCCTTTGTATATATACGTGTGTGTGCTGGTGGGTGGGTGGGTGCGGGGGGAGGGGCGTCTAGGGGTGGTGTGTGTGTGTGTGGCGGGGGGAGGGAGCAGGGGGCAGGGGATTCTGGGGTGTGGGTTGTGTGTGTGTGTGTGTGTGTGCAGGTTGGTGAGTGTGTGTGCAAGTGTGTGTGTGTGTGTGTGTGGTGGGGGGTCTGGGGTGGTGGGGGAGGGGGTCTGGGTGGTGGGACGGGGGGTGAGTGGGGGAGGGGTGTGTGTGTATTTGGTTTTAGGAATTATAAATATTGATTGGGTATTTTTATTTTTAGTTTAGGAATTTAAATTAATTGTTTATGTTGATTGGGTGATATTAGTTGAGATTAAAATTAATAGGTATTATTAATATTGATTGAATCTTATTGTATATTCTTATTTAGGTTTGAAATTGGTCATAAACTGTTAATGTTGAATTAATTGAGTAGATGAATTAGAAGGAGTACGGGATACACATTTTTTGGTTTGTTGATGATGTTGGATTATATTGGACGGATGTGGTTTGATATGGAAGTTGGTTGTTTAATTTTTTGAAAATCCTTAATTTAATTCACTCTAATAAATCCTTAAATAATTATATTGTCTTAATTTATTGGGTTGGTTAATTTTGGAAGTGGCACGACCACTTGATTATTGTCAAAATCGAGGAAGGGGGAGTTTTCAACTTTTTTCTAAAATTACTTTATGTCATGACCCATTCGGGAGTGACACGACCACGGACTTATGATAATTAAATGAAACATACTTGAAATCACACATAGTGCGCACAAATACTAGCCTTCTAATTTCTATGCGTACGCATTTAATAGCCCTTAGACCCGTTCGAGAGTCATTACCCCTGTAATGAGATCTCTCGAATTGTTCCGTTTTGACATTTTAGTACTGCATAGTTTCCGTATAATAATATTCTTATTGGCTTAAACTTGTTACTTTTGAAGGAATTTCTGCAGTCGTATCTTAATGTTCTATGGGTAAATACTAGATGATGCGATGTTAAGTGTTATTTCAATTATCAATTGAAATAACACTCACACTTGAGAATCTACGTCATGTACTTGGAGAACTATGGGGACATACTGAATTTTCCTCAAATTGGAACAATGTGCTTGAGCTATTAAGTATATTACAGAAATATGCGGTCTTAAATGAGATAAGACCACTCACTCTTTAGAGGAGATTGAGGAAATAGGAATTATATTATATATTGAATTTGAATTTAAAATTTAAAAATCGAATATAAATAAGACATAATTAAATTAAACATATTATAAATTTTATACAACAAGTAATAGGTGATTGTTTATACTAATGGGAATTAAATGTTCACACTTTTGTTTATACTAATCAATGAATATATGCTTCTTACCTATAATAGGTGATTATTTGGAGTAGTTGTGATGGTATATCCTAAATACAAAGAGTGGATGGGTGAGACAAATCGATTAGGGGATGTGTTCCGCAAGGGTGCTAATGAATTTGTGATATACCCAAAGAGATGTCATAATGATGAAGAGTTTTCGTGTCCGTGTGCTAGGTGTGATAATGGTAAGGTGTTTGAGTGGAAAATAATTGAACTACATTTGTTAAGATTGGGTATGCAAGATTGTTATCGATTTTGGAGTTTTCACGAGGAATCGAAAGTTTCTTTTATCCCCGAGCAACCTTCAACAAGTAGGATATATGTATAAGGGGACGGCGTAGATCATACTATGTTAAAGAATTTAGTTGATGATGCGTACGGAGTTCATGAAGTGGAAGAGAATAAGATCACTAATGATGTACAAGGTTCAGGTGCTCATGAAGATATCAAGATAAACCTTGACGATGACTACCAACGTTTAAAATTTAAGGCGACCCAACCGTTATACTTTGGCTGTGAGAAAGATCAAACAAATTTACATGCCATGGTTAGTTTGCATAGTTTAAAGATCCAATACGATTTGTCTGGTAATAGCGTGACAGGAATTCTGAATTGGGTGAAGGGCTTGCTACCCAAGGAGAATATGCTTCTAAATAAATATCCTGTTATGAAGAACGGTTTGAAAGGTTTAGGATCACATAGTGGCTCGAAAATTGGAGATTACCAAAGAGATTTGTGTGTTGGAGAAGTACTTTCCCCCATCATTCTTTGACATAAGTGTTCACTTGTTGGTACACCTATGCGACGAGGCACTTCTTTGCGGTCCAGTTAGATATCAGTGGATGTATTTGTTTGAAAGATTGATGAAAGTTTTCAAAGATTACGTCAAGAATACACGATACATTAAAGGATAAATTGTAGAGGAATTCATAACCGGGATCTCATCAATTTATACTCGAGAATATATGCCTGACTCGACCAACATTGATGAGTTCGTCGATGAGGGTGGTCATGTTGTAGGACCCTTTTTGTGTGTGTTTTACCAAAAACTCAATAATCTCCCAAACATTAAACAACTTTTAATTTTGCACCAAACCAAGTTGTGAACACCTAATTCCTACTTTAAACCAATTTTATCTTGATTAATCCTAAACATGCATCTAGTGATTAAAGTAAGTAAAATAAAGTAAAGAATACTCACAACACCAGATGTACGAGAAAAAAACCCAAAACGAGAAAACAATCTCGGACGGCCCAAGCGAGATAATCACTATGAATAATGGTTTTACAAAGAAAGATTAGCCTTACACTAAGGCTCGGTCCCCACGGGTCTTGACGCTCCTTCTGATCTTCAATCGTTCTTCAATAGCGCCCACGCAAAAATTTCGTCTTTCACGATACCTGTCCACAACACACGCGTCCACGATGTCTTATTGTCCACCAAATGGCTTTGATTCGTCTACGATGTCGAACAAGAAGTCCTTCTCTTTTCTTCACCATAAAACCATTTGATGTTAAATATGTAGAACAAACTTCTTTGGTGCCGCAAGATAACGTAAGCATATAAGAATGATAACTCGGATCTTTGCAAACTCTAAGGATGTGTTTATGCTTTGTAAACCTCATAAAACATGTGCAAATAAGTTTCTGGTTCGTATATTGTTTTCCAGAATGCACACCTACGAAACTCTGATAGAAACACGCTTTAAATAACAATTTAGCGCCGCCTCAAAAAATTTGTTGTTCGAACGACTTAAGGCTCTCGTTCGAGCGACTTAGATATCTCGTTTGAGCGAGAAGTTTGCCTTTTTTACTTTTCAATTAAAACGTTTCTTCAAAGAGACCCAATAAAGTCAAACTCCTTTTTCGAGCTTATCAGAATTAAAACATAGTGTAAACACTTCTAAAAACATTTTAAAATATTTTTCTTTACAAAAATACATCCTTATCTTTTATAAAAATAATTCTGAGCACCATTAATTATACGCATTCATACCTGAGTGATCTTGGAATGCAATTTACTTTGAAGACGATTAAACTTACACCAATTAAACATCGGCATGATTTAATTATTTGAAGCTTTGTCGCAACGTATTCAATTTTCTTCAATACGTCATAGACCAAGTGGGATCGTGACAAAATAAAATTCTCCCTATGACATATTACAAACACAGTTTTGTTCACGGAATTAAGTCAAAACTATACAGGGACTTATTTGGAAATTTATGTCCTTACAAATCTCCCTCTTTGACTATTCCAGGACAAAACTAAACCAGTGAAATGCCTAACCGGGCCGTCAAGCCGTATGATGCCTAAATCCCATCCCATAAACCTAAAATTAAAAATATAGGACACGGACTAGAATATGTAGCACCGACGAGCATAAACTGTCTGAATGTGATGTAGATTTGAAATCTTGAATTGTTGAAACATACCTACACACATGAAACAGACAAATAGATACCCAGTGAAGTATGGAGGAACAAATGATACCAATTTATATTTCTAATAAGAACAAATCATTTGAAACATGTGAGCAACTATTTGATACCAATTAGGAAGAAATATAATCAAACAATATATAAATCCAGATATCAATAAAAGCGCTCAACAAATCTCCCCTACATCACATGCATCTCTCCCCCTTTTTGTCTCGAATAGATAATCTGGTGAAAAGATAAACCAATTTTGAAATATCTAGCATGAGAATATAAACCAATTTTGAATCAATGTAAAATCGCTAGATAATCATGAAACATCCAGCTAAATATGATAATGTAATGACAAATTCATAGCTGGTAAACCAATGAATCACACAAAGTGTATAACAATCTAATTAGGGGTGATAAATGGACTCATATGCAAAAATAAATTTAGAACCAATAAACTTGCATATAAACCAGTCAGTCCAGAAAAACTTCCAGCAGTACCAAAAATATACCAAATTAACCCAGAGGACTGCAAACCTATCAGAAGTCAACAAATTAGCCTGTCGTTCGAACGAGCCAGGGACATAGCCCAAATGAGTTGAGGATGTCGCTCGAACGAAGTACAACTGTCGTACGGGTGAGATGGGTAAGTCGTTTGAACGACTTCGCGCGACTTGTCAGAATTTCCCAGATTCCCAGAAATATGATATAATATTGCCTAGTGAAAAAATTTCCACAAAAAAATTCCAGGAAGACAGAAGCAAAACAGTGTTAAAATAGTGGGCTTTTAACACAAAATGCAAAAACTCATAAAAACTAAAAATGTGAGTTACATGCAAACATAGTACCGATGTGCTCAAACATGGATACGGAATGAATAGGCATAAAACTACAACAAATGAGTCACAATTCTAACACATCGAAATGATCAAGAAGCTCTAATTGATAGCAATAAATCATCAAACTTTATTATAGCCATATGACAATAAAAGTGTGATCTTAATGATCTAAACATACTACATGCACACAAATCCAGAATTTTGACGATTCTACAAATAATAGCGTCAAATTGCAATGTTTCAACATTAGGATTAGTTGTGCAAACCCGTTAAAAGATTTTAATTCATCCAAGATCCCTTGATAATATCATATATTCTTTGGAATGAACTAAACAAATTTTGCCCTTTTCTTAGCATATTGCATTTTCTTTTGGGCTCTTTTAAACGGTGGCTTTCCCGGCGAGTTAATTTTGAACTCTTGAAGCCCTTTCCTGTGAATCACTCATCATTTTTACCAATTTAATCCTCACGGTAAACGGTTCTTACATGCACACTTCTCCTTAAGTCTACTTACGCATAGGTGACAAGATTGAGATAAGAACGCCACACCAAATTCAAATATGCAAGAGAAGTCAAACATTCATATAAACTCGTGCATGTGTGCAATGTTGGCATATATACAAAGTCGAATCAAAATGCATATCAACTTCGAAACAACCCCATATAAACAATGGTTAAGATCATTCTAATCATCGATAATAATGACCAAATATCCTAGCCACATGGATAATGAAACGATGGGGAGGGGTGGGGGGTCCAAGCACACCAATATGCCACATCAAACATGTAAACTCCAAAACAAAAACTTAAAATCTTTTTGGCTTTTAAAAACGTTTTCTCAAAAACAAAAATCTTTTTGTATTTTTCAAATAAGACTCAAACAAGTGAAAAATAAAATACAAAAAGATAAACATGTCATAACACTAGCAAATTATAAACATGATGCAAGGGCTAGCGTATGACAAAGCATGCAAGCTACTAACCATAAGAAATAGCAAGAGATGAATTATGTGCATGCATGTGAGAATCAACCAATGAAGCATTAATATCTCTATAACGGATTTCCTAACCCAAACAGGTGTATACCTAACAAAACGGGATTTGGGAACCAATGGGACACTACGTTTAATCTTCCTTGGTTTTTTTCTAAGATTAAAAAAAAAAACTCCTAAGGTGACCTTTCCTACCACAATGCAAACATGTGAAAACACGACGAGGAACGGGACCTTTAGGTTGACCTTTTCTAATACCCTCGGATGTGGTTGATGCTCTAAAACTAACTATGGTTTTGGCTTTTACAATCGAACCACTAGAACATGATAAGCCGCTACCATCACTACTCGAATCATTTAAATCATTTTTTAACTTCAACACTTTTGACTCAAGCAAACGATTAGACTCCTCAAACTTTCGGAACTCCTTCTTTAAATTTTTGATCACCCCTAGAAGGTTATCTCGCTCCCCCTCAATATGAGCAAACTTATCCCTAAGCGCCTTTTTTCGTGCCACAAAATCATTATTCGAATTATTTTCCTCAATGGCACAAACTTTAGAATTTTTTAAATCATCTAACTCTTTTTCTAAAACGACGACACTATCATCACTCTCCTTTTTGTCCAATTTTAATATATTAAAATCTTTAAATAAGGAACTAAAGTGCTAACGACAAATATCTCTTTAAATTTGAAAATTTTGCAAATATTCAATCCTGAAAAATAATTTGAAAGGTTTAGAATGAAGTATAAATCAATTCATTCTTGTGTGTATGACTACATACTATACCGTAAGGAGTATGAAAATCGCGATCGGTGTCCGGTATGCGATGAACCTAGATATGTCCAATCTATTGGCAAATAAAGTTCCTTAAAAAGTTTCGAAATATTTTCTCGTTGGGCCTATATTAAAGAGGTTTTTCAAAGTACCATGGATAGCCGAGGCAATGACTCGGCATGCTGGGGCAAAAGTAATGGAAAATCTCGTGCGATATCCTATTGATTCTACAGTGTGGAAGAGAATGAATTTTGAGTATCCCAATTTTGCTCGAGAACAGCGTAACATTCGTTTGGCAATATCAGTAGATGGTTACAATCCGTTTGGAAATCTAAGTGACAATCAGAGTGTATAGCCATCCTAGCCCCACTCAACCTCCCTCCTTCACAGTGTTTGAGACCTGAATTTTTGATGTTGTCTTTGTTGATCCCTAGGCCAAAGGCACCAAGTGAGGACATCGATGTCTACTTGACTACTTTGATAGAAAAATTAAATGAGTTGTGGGAAGACGGTGTGCAAGCATTTGACTCTTTTAGAAAAGAAGAGTTTACACTGAAAGCTATGTTGATGTGGGCAATTCATGATTTTTCAGCTTATGGGACATTATCCGGTTGTGTAGTATATGGTTATTTGGGGTGTCTAATTCGTGGAGAGGAAACTTAATCTTTTCATCTCCCCGCTAACTCAAAAAATGTATAACATTGCCATAGGAGGTTTTTACCCCCTCTCAAAGTTTTAGATTTGAGAAAGGTTTCAATTTTTTATTGAGCGGGGTTGAACATAGGCTGCAATCGAGAATAATTTCAGGCTTAGAAATTAAAAGTAAATCTTTTGATTTTGGGCCTAATATGCAGGGTAAGAATCCTAAATTTAAGAATATCAATCATAAGAAAACCCCCAGTGGGAATGAAACTGAGACAAAAAAGGCATTGTCAAGGAGGTTAATTTTATTTGGTTTTCTTAATTGGAAGAATAACCCGGTGCATCATGTATTGGATGTGATGCACGCAGAGAAGAACATCACTGAACAAATTATGGCCATGACGCTACTCAATTTGTGTCTAAACTGCGTGCTAATTAGGGTTCAAGTGCAAACCAATCGCGAAAGTAATAAACCTGGTAAGACGGGGTATGGATCCTCAGGGAAATAGGACGTGGAGATGTGACGACGTTGGAGAGATAGAGAATCCTAACTTGACTCTAGAAAGAAACGAAAAGATACTTTGAGGGGAAGTTTAACTACAAACTTAATGCATATTAAAATTTACTACTAGCTACACTAAATGTGAGTGAAATTAACGAAGTAAGTTAGATGCAAAGCACAAGTCTAGTGATTGAATTAACTATGAATGAGGGAAGATCGGTCGAAATACAATCCCCCGAACCCTAGTAATTTTATCGCGCAGAATGCTAGGTTTCTAAATTAGAATTTCAAATGAAACCGAACTTTATTAATCCTACGCATTACATATACGAGGATACAAGTCCACATCATATATAATCAAAGGAAAAAAACAAAGCGGTGTCGCATTAGCTAACACGTCTCACTCTTAAGCATCCCGGTTGCCTAGGAAAAATGAAATCAAAATTCCTACAATGATTGTGAGAGTTACACGACATGGTTCCTCTACTAATCAATTCAAAAACCTATTTCCTACAATTGTAAATTACATCGGGTTGGGTTCATGCACCCCAACCCTTAAAAACTTAGCCGGACATGTTCAACCTAATGAAAAACATAAGATCTAATGTGTATGTAAGTATAACCATGAAGAAACTTGATCTAAATATGCAAACAATTATTGGAATCTCATAACATATGGAAAACATGTGAAGAAAAGTTAACCTGAAAGAATAGAGATGAAGAACATAAACATTGAAGAACAAAACGTTGAATTCATTCCATAAAATTTGAGTATTGTAGAAGAAAATAAAACCTTAGGGTTCTTGGGTGCAAGATCCTTCTAAAACTATTAAGAACCTAGTTCCCTAATGTTTGGTATCCAAAAAAACTAAGTACATCACGTTATACTTAGTCATTCATCCATGCACAACCCTATTTTTTAAATAAAAATTTTGGCCCGCCGAACCAGTTCGTTTTTTTGTGCTTGACTGGGACATTTTCCAGTGCTGATGCGAAATCTCTAAGTTGTTATTGTTTCTGTCTTTTTCTTCTCCTTTCCTTCCTTTGCTCTGATTTCTTCCCAAGTTTGAACTCTCATAACTTTTCACTCGTAACTCGAAATTGGACTCCATTTCTTCTTACGCGCTCATGGACCCACGAATTTAAACTTCTTATGGGAGTCCATGTCCGAATTCTAGGTGTAAAATTATGAAATTGCCCCTTGACTTTCCTTCTCTTGCATTTTGTCTTTCTCTCTTAAATTTGAGTTTTCTCTTTTCTTTTCTTGAACGAATTTCCTGCAAAATGTAAGAGAAATATCACAAACTCGATGCACTACATAGAAAAGGTTAGTAGCAATAATATGGAATAAATCAATGCATTTTACAATGCACAAAGTGATAAAAACCTCTAAAGTACGGGAATAAATACGAAGAATTTAGACCTAATCAACCCACCTAACTGAGAACTTTGATCGTCCCGAGCAATGTAAAATAATTGAATCATTTTTAAATACTAAACTGACACGTGATAGAGATATATTACCACTTTTACGGGCAAGCGATTGCATTTAATGTATGTAACAAGCCGTTAAACCCCTAGGTTATCCTAGTAAGACGAGTGTTGTCTCGTGAGGGTTTACAGTGAATATACCCACAAAATTCGTTATTGACTCAAAGAAAAATCAAATTACTTAAAAATTGTACAATTTAAACTTTTCGAAAAATAATAACCATAAATTTACATTCATAAGTCTCAGTTTGTCGTGTGTGTGTGTGCGAAGCCAAAAATTTAACTGCAAATTTCCACCAATTGATTATTACGTTACTTTCTGAAAATTCATTTCGATTCAAATGCTCACGAAATACTTTCACAAACGAATCACTCAGAATGTGGCCATTCTCTCAGTATGCGTGATTTATAAAAGTAAATGTAATGGAACACAAGTTCACGCACACAATTATGAAACACGGACTATTTGAGGTGTAAAGATCTCATCATCAAAATATGGTCATTGGGAAATAGAAACATAACCTCGTACTCACACATTTAATCTCTTTTATTATCTTTTGTGCCTTAACTCTCCAAGCGGTAACCAAATTCGCAATTTGGACTCGGTTAGGACTTTTTTGGGTTATAAGTTATAAGGGGTAAAAGGAGATGGTTGGATATTTTTGGAATTGGAAAATTTACTTAGGATGTCCATTAGTACTTTTTCGGACATTTTCTCATTTTCTCTTGTTTTTCTATATCTTTGTTTCTATTTTTCTTTTCGTGCTATTTTTGTTGAGCATTTTCTATTTTTCTCTCAACCGTTTTTATTGCACCTTTTTGGACTAAATTTCTGAAATTTTCATTTTTACAATTTCGGGTTAATTTGGTGTTTCGGGTTAATCAAATGAAAAGAGAAACATTTACTCGACTCAATTGGGTTTGCAAAAGGGATGATTTTTCACAAATTTTTATGGCTAATATTTTTGGGTGTCAAATGAGGGCCTACTTCATTGTCCAAAATGCTAAATGCTTTACCATATGCATTTCGAGATTAATTTAAGTTTAGAGATATATTTAGCGCACTTTTTAAGACAACATCTCACATATTTCCCCTAAACAAAGGGATTGAGATCTTCAACGTCTTTTTAAACGCTGAAATGAACGTTGAGTTAACCATTAACTCGAATTGATTTAATTACTAAAAAAAATGAAAGGCTCGAAATCTCACCAGGTTAATGAATCTCCACACTTATCTGTAAAGTCATCAATTTTCAGCTTTGGTCAATTTCGGCTTAATGCATTTGGATTTTTACAATTTGAGACTTCAAACAAAAATTTTGTGACATATTTGAAAATTTTAAATTCTAATTTTTTTATTTATTTTGTGGAAAAATATTTTTGGCTTTTTTAGTTTTTTTTTTTTTTTGGGGGGGGGGCATTTTGAACTTTTGTGAAAATTTTCGAAACGCACATGTATCCCCCCCCCCCCCCCCCCCAACTTAGACTTTTGCAATGTCCTCATGCAATAAGGATTAAAATCCAAACAATAAGAGAAGACTGCGTAAAAAAAATTAGCAAAAGAACAAAATGCAACATTTTATTTATAACGACCAAGTACAAAGGAAAGAAAGGGATAGAAATCACAAAAAAACAAAAACAACCAACATAAACATCATACTACTGTGGGGGTGGGTTGGATGGGCCAGGAGCATTGGGGCCTTAAGGATCGTAAAAATAGGTGGGGAGAGAGACATTTGGGCCCACTTGCAAGCGATTCATTTCTTCTTGGAGGCGGATCATCATAGAGGTATCGCAACGGTAATCCGTCACGAACCTATCAAATGGCGCCTCAAGTCGGGCCACACGCCTATTGACGCCCTCTCCATCCGGATCATAGTCGGAGTCCTCCTCCTCGTTGTACTCTTCCTCCTCATTACCCCCCATTTCCCCATCTTCTACCACTGGTGGTGATGGATGCAAAACCTCCATTTGACGCACGCTCCTTGTGATGGGTTCCGCTCCAATAGGCTTGGGGAAATGGGGTTGCGATGGGGGAGGTTGAATCTCGGCGGTCCTCATAAGTGATGTTATGAACCGGGCATAAGGTAGAGTGGTTTTTCCCTTGCGGTCCATTACGGCAGTGATGATTTTCGAGTAAAAAATGTGAGGGAGATTAATGGTACTCGGATTTCCAAGAAGGTGGTGGAGAAAATTTCCATGGCGAATGCGGATTGCGGAATTGTTGGAGGTTTGGAGGATAGACCCACAAGTGATAAAGTAGGCGAAGCGGGTGGTCTCATCAAGGTTGCCTACCATGAAAGTGTCGCGGTCCCAAATGTGATTGGGTGCTATGCATTCTATGCATTGATGTTTTGGGATGGGGTTTCCATAGGATGGATAGTCAAAATTTGGTGGATTCGGGACATTGTTGGCGCTCATTATTTAGGCGACTATGGAGAGAGAGAATGGGATTGGTACCTCGTCCACATATGCTTGGTATGTATTTTTGGAGACATGTACGAGAGTGCCATAGAAGGAGCGCCCCTCATTCATCCAAACCTCGTCGCCGGGATTGGCTAGAAATTGACCCCACCTTTGGCGTCGAAAGAGGGCATTCATGGGTTGGGGCAGTCCCTCCCAATTAATTGCCCGCTCGATGTGTACGGTGAGGGTGCTTGAAAAGAATTCCTATACCCATTGGATCTATTTAAGTGAGCGGTATCCATGGTCGCCATCATACGGAATTTCGGTGGAGTCGTATTTGACGGGTAAATCGGCATTGTCCATGGGAATGGGTGATTGGGGAAGGAGGGTGAGAAAAAAAATATGGGAGGTGTGAGAGGAATGGTAGAAGTGGGGTGTGTATTTATAAGTGGGGAAGGGTGGGTTTGGAGGGAAGAATTTGGAGGGAAAAGGTGTGGGGGATGTATTTGGAGGGAAAACAAAAGGGGGTGTATGGGAAAGGGGAGGTGTATTGGGAATGGGCATCTTAGAACTCACTGAAATCTGTATCTGCTCTGGGCGAACCGGTTCAATAAGAAATATTATTTTTTATTCGAATCGTAGGTGAACCGGTTCGATCCTGATAGTGCAAAAGGGCGAACCAGTTCGGATTTCCAGTGACTTTCCCAACTTTCTCATGCAAAAAAAAAAACTAAGTGTTGGAACTCTGAAAATCAAATTTTTTAAAAATGTTCTCATCCTAGCTTATAAAACCTCGAAAACTCACCTTGCCTCGCATGGAAGTCTCACGAAATGTGCATTTATGCTCCTATCCTGACTCGACTCGTACCCTAGGACTTCAAACGAATGACCCTGACCTACACACTATTAATGTCCATTTCATAGTTCAACCTCTTAATGGACCAATATGCTTTGTGTTCTAACTCGACATGAAGATGGCAAGGCTTTCCATACACAAAGAGGAATGGGGATATTCTGAGAGAATTATTGTATGTGGTACGATAGGCCTATAGTGAATCGGTCAATCGAAGGGACCAATCTTTTCGATTAGGATCTACGGTCTTCTCGAGGATGTTCTTGATTTCCTAATTCGCCAGCTCATTCAACCCATTCGTTTGTGGGTGATAGGTCGTTCTAACCTTGTGAACGATGCCATACTTTCTCATAAGCTTCTCAAATGGCTTGTTGCAAAAATGCGTGCCATTATCACTAATTATCTCTTTCGGAACACCGAAGTGAGACAACATGCGTTCCTGTAAGAAATGTATCACCACTTTTTGGTAGCTATATCTTCCACCCATTTAGAAACATAGTTTACCGCAACAAGGATGTATAGGTATCCAAAAGACGGGGGAAAAGGACCCATGAAGTCAATACCCTAGCAGTAAAAAATCTCAATAATAAGTATGGGGTTAATGGCATCATGTCTTATCGAGTAATAACCCCCATCCGTTGACACCTATCGTATGATTTGCAACTGTTGTTCACATCTCGAAACATTGTGGGCCAGTAAAGTCCGCTTTGGAGGATTTTAGCGGCCATCTTTTTTGTCGAGAAATGGCCTCCACATGCTTCCAAATGACTTAATTGGATGACTTTGGGTATTTCATCATCCGATACACACCGTCGAATGATTTGGTCCGCATAATACTTAAAGAGGAATGGATCATCATAGAAAAATATGTGTGATAAAGTAATGAACCTCTTCTTCTCTTGTGGTGTCCAATCGGTACGAAAGGATCCTATGACAAGATAATTGACTATATCCATAAACTAGGGGATAGACGAGTTAGCAAAGAGTTGTTCATTCGGGAAATATTCGTATATGGGTATAGGATCGCTAGGTACGTCGAACGAAAGTCGGGATAAGTGATCAGCAATGATGTTTATTACTCCTTTTTTGTCTCTAATGGAGAGATTAAACTCTTGTAGGAGTAGGATCCACCTTATGATGCGCGGCTTTGCATCTTTCTTTGCAAGTAGGTATTTTAACGCCGCGTGGTCGCTGAAATAAGTAATGGGTGAACTGATGAGGTAGGAACGAAACTTGTCTAGAGCAAATACTATCGTTAGTAGTTCTTTATCCGTGGTGGAGTAATTGAGTTGTGGTCCGATAAAAGGCCGACTAGCGTAGTACATGACATGAGCCTTCTTGTCTTTCCTTTGGCCCAAAATATCCCCTATTGCGAAACCACTCGCATCACACATAAGCTCAAATAGCAAGGACCAATCCGGAGCTTGCATTATGGGAACGGAAACAAGCATGTTTTTTAATTTTTCAAAAGCGCATTGGCATGCTTCATTACACTCAAATGGGGTGCCCTTCATGAGAAGGTTACTCAAGGGTCTAGCGATGGAGCTAAAGTCCTTAATAAACCTTCTATAAAACCCTGCGTGGCCTAAGAAAGAACGCACGTCTTTTAGTGATTTCGATGGGGGTAGCTCAGCTATGACATCTATCTTAGCTCTATCAACTTCAATTCCTTTAGATGAGATAATGTGGCCAAGAACTATTACCTTAGTGACCATAAAATGGCATTTTTCCCAATTCAGCACTAAGTTCTTTTGCACACACCGAGCAAGTACTTTCTCAAGATTTGCTAAACAAAGATTGAAAGAGGTGCCAAAAATTCTAAATTTATCCACGAATACTTCAATTCCTCTCTCAATCATGTCGCTAAAGAGACTTAACATGCACCTTTGAAAGGTCGAGCATACGTTCGTAGGCAAACGTACCAAAAGGACATGTGAAAGTCATCTTCTCTTGGTCAAGCACATCTACCTCTATTTGGTTATATCCGAAATAACCATCAAGGAAGAAATAATAAGGGTGCCCCGCTACTCTCTCTAGCATCTGATCAATGAATGGAAAGGGGAAATGGTATTTCCTAGTTCTCGCATTGAGTTTCCTGTAATCAATGCAAACGTGCCACCCGGTGGTGGTACGTTGGGGAACTAGCTCACCCTTAGCATTTTCAATCACGGTCATGCCCGACTTCTTCGGGACAACTTGTATGGGACTCACCTACTTGCTGTCCAAGATTGGGTAGATAATCCCGGCATCCAACAGCTTAATAATTTCTTCCCTCACTACCTCTTTAATGGTAGGGTTCAATCTTGTTTGCATTTCCCTAGAGGGCTTTACGTCCTCCTCGAGGTGGATTTTATGGGTTCAAATCAAATGACTTATACCTTTCAAATCAGATATGCACCAACCAAAAGCACTTTGGTGCTTCCTCAAAATTTTAAACAATTTACCCTCTTACTCTTCGTCTAGGCTAGATGAGAAAATTACAGGAAATGTCTCGTTCTCTCCTAAATAAGCATATTTGACATTAGAGGGTAGTTTCTTCAATTTGAGGGTATGAAATTTTTCACTGGAGAGAACCATGCATGCCTCCCTCGGTGGTATTTCCTCAAATCTAAAAACCCAACTTACATCTCGCATGTCCTCGTCCGACGCCCTCTCATCTAGTATCTCTCTCAACTCCTCTATCTCCTTCTCAAAGTAGGTGTACGCTCCCGCACTCTCATTGCTCGATACAAGGCAAGATCCTAATGCATATCCACTATATTTTTCCTCTATATGATCCTCTATGATCTCGTTAATAAGGCTTTCTGCATGAAGATTATCTTCTTCCCCCACATGTTGGGCTATGTTGAAGATGTTGGTCTCTAAAGTCATGTTCTCGAAAGTGAGTTGCATCTGCCCATTTCAAGTTTTAATCAATGTGTTAGCCGTAGCTAAGAATGGGTGACCAAGGATAATGGGAACATGATTACTCTAGGCAAAGTAGGGATCCGTGTCCCAAATGATAAAATCTATCGAAAAGTATAAAGTGTCAACTTGGACTATCACGTCCTCTACAATACCTCTTGATATCTTTACGGTTCGATCCGTTGATTGGAGAGTGGTCTTTATGGGATTGAGGTCCCCCATGATTCTCTCCTATGATGTAGGAGATAGTGGGTGCCCCTAGATCCTTGAACTTTAGTGGGAGATCATTAAGTAAAACAGAGATCACATTTTGGGCTAGAAACACGTTCTTACATACCTTAAGCCTCCTCTTCACCATCAGTAAGTCTTTAATAACTTTTGCATAAGCGAGAATTTGCTTGATGGAATCAAGGAAAGGTAAATTTAACTTCACTTGCTTTATGACTTCTAGAACATCATCACGCGGGTTTCCTTTTTGGAAAGGATTCAAACGTTGAGGAAATGGAGTTGCGGTGGGTGGATTCACTACTATCTCGGGCTCACTAATGTCTTTGATATCACTCTTTTTCAAGGATACATCTTAGGCCTCTTTTGTATCGGGAGAAATCTCCTTTTCTTTCGGTGCGTCATGTGGGGGAGGTGATAAATCAACAACCCTCCCAATATCTAGTGTGGTTACAGCTTGACATTACTCTTGATGTTCTGTAGAAGTAGAGCTAACACTAGTTTGACCTTGGGGAGGTCTTTGGCCCTGAGCAGGAAATTTACCCTTCTCTTAGACACTCAACGACGATTGCAACCTCAAAATATACGCACTCATGTCGGTGAACATGCACTCATATCTAGTATTAGTTTCATTTTGGGAGTTTATGAATTCGTATATCGTGTCCTCGAGAGTTCTATGCGGTGGAGTGATATATGGTGCTAGAGGAGGTGGTGTTGGCCCGTGTCCTTGCATAGGTGGTGCTTGTTAAAAGTGTGGAGGTGGAGGAGGGGAAACATGTGAATTAGGATTCAATATAGCCTGCAGTTACCCATATCTAAAACCTGGGTGGCTTTTCCATAAAGGGTTATAAGAATTTCGGTGCGGGGCACTGAAATTACCCTTGAATCCTCCCATACCACTTACCTTCTCATTAAACATAACTTTGCAAGCAGGAATCACCAGACGTTCCTCGGTTGAATGTCCCGCTTCATAAATAGCACATACCTTCTCAACGAGGGTGTGGATGGGACCAGTTGGTTCTCTTACGCACACAGTGAGTAACTCTCTCATACCTTTCTCAATTTGATCGAGTCGATGGTTCGTCATGGTATCTTTGTCGACGTTGAATAGATTGGACACCGATGGAGTGGTGTCCGCTTGTCGAGTTTGATTCTGAGTGTTGGGGTCATATGTATCCCATGCTTGGGTGGTGTCGGCGACATACCTCAAGTGGAGCTCAACATTATTAGCGTCTAATTTAATAAAGGGTCCATTGCACATTGTTTCAATAAGTTGTTTGGAGTTGATGTTTAGCCCATGATGGAAGAATGAAATGATTTGTTGTTTATCAATTCCATGATGAGGGAATGAAGTAACTAACTCATTGAAACGATGAAAACATCGATCAAATGGCTCATTTTCTAATTGTCAGAAGGTTTGAATTCGAGCCTTAATGGAGTTCTTCCGATGTGGAGGGAAGAACTTCTTGAGAAACTTAGATTGTAACTCGTTCCACGACGTAATCAAATTAGGAGGTGAAGACCATAGAGAGGTCTTAGCTTTATTCTTTAGAGAAAATGGAAAGAGCTTGAGGTGGATCACATCTTTTGTGCATGTTTGATCACTGAACGTCTCACACGCCTCTTCAAACTCCCGAATGTGGAGGTAGGGCTTTTTCGACTCCATTCCATGATATGTGGGAAGGATTTGGATCATTCCATTTCGAAAATGGAATTGCCCTGCATTATATGGTAGCAAAATGCAGCCCGGAGTGACTGACCTCTCAGGGTACAAGAATTCCCTCAAGGGTTGATAAGGTGCCTCTCCCACACCCGTGCTTACGCTTTCATGATGTGACATGGCTCTCTCACTTAAAGACTTGGTGTCCTCACTCGGTGCACTAGAAGTGTAACCTGAAGTAGAACCAGATGGGTAGCTTGCTATTGAGTATGGCGGTGTAGGAGCTGGAACCCAAAATTGAGGATTGTTAGGCGTGTGTGGGCTATCTGGGTTGTACTTGACAATTGGGTTTTTGTGAATGCGTGTAGGAGTGCTTTGAGTAGTTTGGTGTGGATTTTGCATTAACAGGCTTTTGAGAGGTGTTGCATCTTTCTATTTTTTTTAGATTTTATTAAATTTTTGGTCAAAGTTATAGATTAACTCGATCTAACCTACAGTTTACCTACATCCCCGGCAACGACGCCAAAAATTTAACGTGACTCAATTTGTGTTTAAAGTGCGTGCTAATTATGGTTTGAGTGGAAATCGGTCGCGAAAGTAATAAACCCGTTAAGACGAGGTATCGATCCTCAGGGAAATAGGACGTGGAGACGTGACGACGTTAGAGAGATAGAGAATCCTAACTTGACTCTAGAAAGAAAAGAAAAGATGCTTTGAGGGGAAGTTTAACTACAAACTAAATGCATATAAAAATTGACTACTAACTACACTAAATGCGAGTGAAATTAACTAAGTCAGTTAGATGCAAAGAATAAGTCTACTGATTGAATTAACTATGAATGAGGGAAGATAGGTTGGAATACGATCCCCCGAACCCTAGTAATTTTACCGCGCAGAATGCTAAGTTTCTGAATTAGAATTTTAAATTAACCCGGACTATATTAATCCTAAGCATTACATATATGAGGATACAAGTCCGCATCATATATAATCAAAGGCAAGAACAAAGAGGTGTCGCATTACACTCTTAAGCATCCCGGTTACCTAGGGTAAATGAGATCAAAAGTCCTACAACGGTTGTGAGAGTTACACAACACGATTCCTCTAATATTCAATTCAAAAACCTATTTCCTACAATGATAAATTACATCGGGTTGGGTTCATGCAACCCAACCCTTAAAAACTTAGTCGGACATGTTCAATCTAATGAAAAACATATGATCTATTGTGCATATAATTATAACTATGAAGAAACTTGATCTAAATATGCAAACAATAATTGGAATCTCAAAAAATATGGAAAACATCCGAAGAAAAGTTAACCTTAAAGAATAGAGATGAGGAACATAAACATTGAAGAAGAAAACCTTGAATTCATTCCATAAAACTTGAGTATTGTAGAAGAAAATAAAATCCTAGGGTTCTTGGGTGCAAGAGCCCTCTAAAACTATTAAAAACCTAGCTCCCTAATGTCTGGTATCCAAAATAACTAAGTACATCACGTTATATTTTGTCATTCATCCATGCACAACTCTATTTTTGAAATTAAAAAAAAATAGAATTTTGGCCCGCCGAATCGGTTCGCTTTTTTGTGCTTGACTGGGCCAAATCGATTCGATTTTCCAGTGCTGATGCGAAATCTATGAGCTGAATTTTTTTCTAAGTCTTTTTCTTCTCCTTTCCTTCTCTTGCATTTTGTCTTTCTCTCTTAAATTTGAGTTTTCTCTTTTCTTTTCTTGAACGAATTTCCTGCGAAATGTAAGAGAAATATACCAAACTCGATGAACTGCATAGAAAAGGTTAGTAGCAATAATATGGAAGAAATTAACGCGTTTTGTAATGCACAAGGTGATAAAAACCTCTATAGTAAGGGAATGAATACGATGAATTTAGTCCTAATCAACATGCCTTGGGGGAGTCATTCGAAGGATAGAGAAAATGCACAAAAAGACGTTAAAGTGTTGAAACTTAAGCCACAACTATGGTTGGAAGAAGATAGTAGGGGAAGGACAATAATTCTCCCTGGTGCGTTTACTTTGACGAGTGAGGAAAGGAAGGTGCTTTTAGACACAATATATAATTTGAAAGTTCCATATAAGTTTTCATCTAACTTGCAAAGGATTGTGAATTATGCTACTGACGCGACTAAGAATTTGTCTCAAAAGTGCATTTTCTCTAGGCTCAAGTGCAAGCCTGCCGCGTTAGTAATAATCCGACAAGTCGGGATCGTATCCACATGGATTAAAAATTGACACGTTTATAGGAATAGTTATTTAACCTTAAAATGATTTCTCCAAAGAAATAAAAAGATGAATGATGATTTCCAATTGTTGATGAAATAAGGTGTACTCAAAAATACTAAGAATTGTAAAGAAATTGGTTTTGAAATTGAGAGAAAATAGGGTGGGGTACAATCCCTCAAACCTTAACGAATTACCGTATAGAATACTAGAATTGCAAATTGAAATTTTTAACTAAATCCAGTCTTTGTAGATCCTAAGTATTACATATATAAGGGAACTAGCCCGCATCATATGTAATCAAAGGTAAATACAAAGCGGTGAATAGACAATTACACTTTGCATAGCGTTCTTAAACATCCCAAATACCTAGGGCAAGAGAGATTAAAAGATCGGCTATGTTCGTATAATTTCCAAACACGACTTGATCAATATTTAATTTATCCTCTATTTTCTACATGGGTAATTCATCTCGGAATGAATTCATGTACCCCAGCCCTTACGAATTTAGCTGGACATGATTTTTCTAGAAAACAAATTCATACCAATACATGGAATTATGGATCTAGCAAACATTAGTAACAAATTGCAAAACAATCAAGAATTGAATTGAAAAGAAAGAATAACTAAGAGAATGGAAATTTTATACTTGTATTCAGCAACAGGAAAAGCAAAATAAACTTGAATCCAGAAAACTTCTTCTTAATCAACCTTACGAACTAGGGTTTATGAAAACTTCTACCAAAGAAAATTAAAGATTTCCTAACTTCTGACTTTCTCTCTCTAATTCGACTCCCTTGGAAAGAGGTAGGGCCTGGTCTTTTATAGCACCAAGTAGCACGAATTTGACAGCTAGCATCGCTTGCTGCGCAAGATTTTACCAGCTATGCACCTCATAATCTTCATAATTAATGTCAGGATTTCGCACGACCGGACCGGTCCGGATAGCCCTCGGATCGGTCCCTTTCTTAGCCACCGGATCGATTCTTTTTTTATTTTACCGGATCGGTCCGGATCCCACCGGATCGGTTTTGCTATCATCGGTTCGGCATCCATCCGGGGTCTACTGGATTTGTGACATTTCGGATCGGTCCGATTTTCTTCCATTTTGACTTTTTCCTTTCATCTTTGATTGGCCATAACTTTTGATCTCGAGCTCCGATTTAAGTGTCGTTTATTCCGATGCTCTTGTGAAATCAAGATCTTCAACTTCCCTTTAGGCGTCGAATTCGAACTCTGGGTATAAATTTATGCTTTTGCCCTTTGACTTTTCTTCCTTTCTTCTTTTCCTTTCTTCCGGTTTCTTTCTCTCTTTTCTTGCAGTACCTTCCTGCAAAATTCATCAGAAATACACGAAACTCGGGGTACTTGTTAGAAATAGTCAATGGCAATGATATGGAATAAAAATGATTAAATTACCTTGTTCGAGATATCAAAATCACTAACTTAAGGGGCTAAATTCAAAAGAATTTATGCTTGGTCAGCTACCTATAACTTAGGACTTTGCACGTCCCGGACAATGTAAATGAAACTACCCATTGTTCTATTTTTGAGACTTCCTTTAAAATTCCACTTTCGCAGGCATGCGATTGCATTGAGCATATGCAACAAGCCTTTAAACCCCTAGGTTACCCTAGTAGGACGAGTTTTGTCTCGTGAGGGTTTGCAGTGAATATACCCACAAAATTCTTTATTGACTCAAATAAATATCAAAATATTTAAAAATTGTACAATTTAAACTTTTTGAAAAATAATCACCACAAATTCATATTCAAATGTCTCAAACCATAGTGTGTGTGTGCAAAGCCAGAAATTAAACCTCAAATTTCCACCGATTGAGCATTAAGTTACTTTCCGAAAATTCGTTTTGATTCAAATTCTTACGGATGCACTCACAAACGAATCACTCGGATTGTGGTTATTTTCTCTCGGTATGCATGATATAAAGAGTAAATATAATGGACACAAATTCACGCGTACAAAATTGAAAAGAAGGAAATATATGGTGAAAATATCTCATCATCGGAGTACGGTTATAAGGAAATGGGAACATCGCCTCTTAATCACACCATTTAATCTCTCATATTATCTTTTCATATCTTATCTCTCCATGCAGTAATTAATTTCGCTATTCGGACTCAGTTAGGACTTTTCGGGTTAAAAAGTGTAAAGGTTAAAAATGGGAATGGATGGAATGTTCGAAATTGGAAAATTTCCTATGACGTCCTTTTGTGCTTTTTCGGCATTTGCTCATTTTTCTCTTTCTTTTTCTATTTCCATTTTTTCTCTCTTTTTTTATTTTTTTTATTTTTTATGCACACTTCGGACTTACTTGATGAATTTTCTCAATTTTCATAATTCCGGGCTATTTGGGTTTTTCGGGTTATCAAATGAAAGGGATAAATTTTATTCGGCTCAATTGGGTTATCAAAGGGATAATTTTTCACATCTTTTTATGGCCAATATTTTTGGGTAACAAACGAGGGCCTACTTCATTGTCCAAATTGCTAATCACATTACCATATGCATCTCGAGATTAATTAAGTTTAGAGATATATTTAGCACGAATTTCGAGACAACATTTCACACATTTCCCATAACCAATCAAAACAAAGGATTGAGATCATCAATGACTTATTAACATGCTGAAAATAACTTTGAGTTAATCATAAACTCGGATTGATTAAAAAACTTATAAAAAATTGAATGGCTCGAAATCTCACCGGGTTTAATCAATCTCTATACTTATTCGTTAAGTCGTCAATTTTCTTTCAATTTCCATCTTCGGTCAATTTTGGCTTAGTGCATTTTGATTGTTAACAATTTGAGATTTTAAATAGAATAAAGGTGATATTTTTGAAAAATTTAAATTCTAATTTTTTTATTTATTTTGAAGAAAAATATTTTTGGTTTTTTTGAATACGCACTTATCATCCCCCCTAACTTAGTGATTTGCATTGTCCTCAATCAAATGGACGAGAGAGTGAAATATGACGAAAGGATGAGTGCGATAAATAAAACAAGCAAGTACCATACTAAAACTGTATATTACAACACAACTGTGGAAGCAAAAGATAATAACCATAATTAATATAACATAACGGAGTAGCGGGGAAGCCTAAGGGGCGGGTGGGGGGTGGGAAGATCCGGGAGCAGCAGGGTCATATGGATTATAGTAGTAGGGAGGAAGGGGGGCATCGGGACCCGACTGGAGACAGTACAAATCAGCCTGCATACGTAGTACCAAACTCATATCCCGCTCGTAGGATGTCATAAATCCGTCCAAACGCGTCTCAAGAAAAAGAACGCGCTCAGTCAAACCCGTACCAACCGGAACATAATCCGGATCAGCAGCTTCATCATACTCTTCCTCCTCACCTTCTTCCATCTCCACATCTTCATCAGTAATGTCTTCTTGTTCAGCAGCCTCCTGGTCATCTCGCCGTGAACGGATCAACTGAATTTGCTTTTCACTTCTAGTGCGTGATTCTTGTCCTAATGGCTTGGGCAAGTTGATAAGATATTACGGTGGAACAATTCCGGCATCCTTAAGAAAGGAGGTAATGAGACAGCCATAAGGAAGAGGGGCCCGACCCTTTTTGTCGTACGTCGCAAAGATGATATCATTGTAAAACGTGCGAGCCAAATTTATAACAGTTGCATGGTCAAACAGATGATACATCATAGTAGCTTGACGCGGGCGCATCGCCGAATCATTTGAACTTTGCAAAATATTGGCACAAACAATGTGAAAAGTGATGCCGGCTTTGTCAGACAACCGACCAACGGGAAAGGTCTCGGTATTCCAAACCTCTCCTGGCGCGATGCGAGATATGAAAACAGCTTTGGTCAGAACAGGATCAGGACTAGGATACGCAAATTGGGCTGGAGTGACCACACCCTTAGACTCGAGTTTCTAGGCCAGAATTTCAAGCGAGAATGGAATCGGTGTGGAATCCACAAAAGCTTGAGATTCAAAATCAGTGGTGCGTACGAGCGTTCCATAAAATTGACGCACTTCATTCTCCCATACTGCTTCGTATGGCTCATTGAAAAATCTGCACCAGCCTCGGGACATGAACATGCCTGTGACAGAATTGGGCAGCTGATCCCAAAGCACCTGACGTTCAATGTGGATTTTTCTCGTCGGACTGAAAAAATGACGGTACCAATTTGCTTCACGCCGAGAACGATATTCGCCATTGTCGTTGGGCAGGACTTCAATGGAATTATATTTCTGGGGAGCAGCCATGGGTAGTTAAGTATTAAACAGAAAGTGAGGGAGAAGAGAGGAGATGGAGGTGTGAAGAAAATGGGGTAGGGGATGTGGGTATTTATAGTTGGGATAAGGAAAAAGGGGGGAATGGATGGGGGGAAATAGAGGGGACGAAATTTTTGGGGAGAGGAAGGGATTGGGGGAATGAATGAGGTGTGGATTGAAGAGGTTTTAACCTTGAGAAGGGGCGCACTGCAGATTATCGGAACGATTCGGTTTCAGATCGGACCGATTCGATTGAACTGGATCGGTTCTTTTTATTCAGGGCCGGACCAATCCAGTCTGCTGAATTCCCAGAATTTCCTTATTTTTCTTTTCTTCTCACTGTTAGCCTGATTTCTCCATTCCAATGATCCCTTCATAGTAATTGAATTTCAAAACTCCCGCAATACTCACCGAAACCTGAAACACCCCCAAGAAATGCATTCAATTCCCTACTCCGGTCACAACACATATTTACAATTCCTAACATCCTAAGACTATTATACACAACATTCACCCCATACACGTCGGGGGTGCGATGACCTCTCCTTTCTTTTTCAGTCAATCCCCATAAATGGGGTCCGACAATCAGATTGTGTCGGCTTCCTTTACGACTGATTCCAAATACGGCTTGAGACGATGCCCGTTGACCTTGAATGTGTTTCCCCCTTTTTCATCTTTGAGTTCAACAGCTCCATGGGGAAATACTTCTTTCACAATGAATGGACCTGACCATCGTGACCGTAATGTTCTGGGAAACAAGTGCAACCTCGAGTTGTAGAGAAGTACTTTTTGTCCCGAATGAAATTCCTTCCGTCGAATGATTCTGTCGTGAGCTCGTTTCATTCGTTCTTTGGAGATTTTATCACTTTCATACGCATCATTGCGTATTTCTTCCAACTCATTCAACTGAAGTTTATGTGTTTCACCGGCTTTTTCCATGTTAAAGTTCACCCTTTGGATAGCCCAATACGCTTTGTGTTCAATTTCAACCAAAAGATGACAAGGCTTTCCATATACAAAACGAAATGGGGACATCCCAAGGGGATTCTTGTATGCAGTTCTATACGCCCAAAGCGCATCATTCAATCTGAGAGACCAGTCCTTCCTATTAGGTTCGACTGTCTTTTCCAAGATATTTTTGATTTCCCGATTGGCGAGCTCAGCCTGGCCATTCGATTGAGGGTGGTAAGTTGTTCCAACTTTATGGACAACTCCATACTTTCGCATTAGTTTCTCCATCGGCCTATTGCAAAAATGGGTACCATTATCACTGATTATAGCCTTAGGCACTCCGAATCGAGAAAGTATGTTTTCTTGAACGAATTTTATCACCACCTTATTGTCATTCGTCCTTGTAGCTATGGCCTCTACCCATTTTGAGACGTAGTCTACAGCGACGAGCATGTATAGAAAACCAAAAGAAGGGATAAAGGGCCCCATGAAGTCAATACCCCAGCAATCAAATAACTCTAAGACTAGTATTGGTGTTAATGGCATCATTTCATGGCGAGTAATAGCTTCCATTCTTTGGCATTTATCGCATGATTTGCAAAAATTATTCACATCCCGGAAGATTGTGGGCCAGTAGAGACCACTTTGAAGGATTTTCGCAGCAATTTTATTTTTGGAAAAATGACCTCCACATGCTTTTATATGACAAAATCGAATTACCCCTTGGATGTCTTCATCAGGTACACATTTTCGGATGATTTGATCAGCACAATACTTAAACAACTATAGATCATCGTAAAAGAACATGCGTGACCATGTGATGAACTTCCTTCTCTCTTGCGGGCTCCAGTTAGAGGGAACAACTCCAGTGACAAGGTAATTGACTATATCCGCAAACCAGGGGAGAGAAAAAGTAGCGAATAGATTTTCATCCGAAAAATACTCGTCTATGGGAATGGGATCAATAGGTACATCGGGCGAGAGGCGTGACAAATGGTCACCAACGACGTTTTTTACTCCTTTCTTATCTTGAATCGAAAGATTAAACTCCTGTAAGAGTAGGATCCACCTTATTAGACGTGGTTTGGCATCTTTCTTGGTCAAAATATATTTGAGGGCTGAGTGATCAGTGAAGCAAATGATGGGTGACCCAACAATGTACGAGCGGAATTTGTCAAGAGCGAAAACAACTGCTAGCAATTCTTTCTCCGTGGTAGAGTAGTTAAGCTAAGGGCCAGATAATGTTCTGCTAGCATAGTAAATAACATGAGCTTTCGTGTCTTTTCTTTGTCCAAGAACAGCCTCAATTGCGTAATCACTTGCATCACACATAAGCTCGAATGGGAGTGACCAGTCAAGAGCTTGCATGATAGGAGCAGAAATTAGCATGCTTTTAAGTTTATCAAAAGCTTCTTGACATGCTTTATTCCATTCAAATGGAGTGTCCTTCATGAGAAGATTACTCAAAGGTCTAGCGATGGCGCTAAAGTCTTTGATAAATCTCCTATAAAATCCAACATGACCTAGAAAGGACCTCACATCTTTAAGCAATTTTGGCGGGGGTCACTCAGCTATTACTTCTATTTTGGCTCGATCAACTTCAATTCCCCTAGATGAGAATATGTGGCCTAAAACTACGCCCTCGGTGACCATAAAATGGCATTTTTCCCAATTGAGGACTAAGTCTTTTTCCACACACCGGAATAGAACTCTTTCAAGATTAGCTAAACATTGGTTGAAAGATGGACCGAAAACGCTGAAATCATCCATGAACACCTCAAGACCTTTTTCTATCATATCGCTAAAGAGACTTAGCATGCACCTTTGAAAAGTTGCTAGCGCATTACATAGCCCAAATGGCATACGTTTGTAGGCAAACGTACCAAACGGACATGTAAAAGTCGTCTTTTCTTGATCAAGTACATCCACTTCAATCTGATTATAGCCAGAGTACCCATCTAGGAAACAGTAGTAAGGATGGCCCGCCACTCATTCAATCACTTGATCGATGAACGACAAGGGAAAATGGTCTTTTCTGGTTCCGGCATTAAGCTTTCGGTAGTCAATGCAAACACGCCACCCGGTGGTGGTGCATTGAGGTATGAATTCTCCCTTAGCGTTTCCAACCACGGTCATACCCGATTTTTTTGGAACGACCTGAATTGGGCTCACCCATTTACTATCAAAAATAGGATAAATAATCCCAGCATCTAGTAATTTGATGATTTCCGCTCTCACTACATCTTTCATGGTTGGGTTTAGTCGCCTTTGTATCTCACGCGAGGGCTTCACCTCCTCCTCAAGATGGATTTTATGGGTACAAATCAATGGACTTATAACTTTCAAATCTGCTATAGTCCAACCAAACTCACTTCTATGCTTCCGCAACACATCCAACAACATGCCCTCTTGCTCTTTTTTTAAACTGGAAGAAACAACAACCGGGAATGTATAATTATTTCCCAGAAAAGCATATTTGACATGAGAGGGTAGTTTCGTTAACTCAAGACTAGGAAATCTATTTTCATAGGGAATCATTATTGCCTCCCTCGGAGGTAATTCTTCAAATCTAGAAATCCAGTCAACATCTCTTAAATTTTCAAAACTCATTTCTTCTTGTAACCAAGTTTCCAACTCTTCCACTTCACACTCAAACTTAGTATAAGGACTCTTTTTCTCACCACTTTGCACTAGACAAACTTCCAGTGCATCTCCTCCTATGATCTTCTCGATGTGCTCATCCACCACTTCTTCAATGAGATCAACCTCAAGAATTTCATCTTCATCACCCATTTGGTTAGCGACATTAAATATATTGGTCTCGAGAGTCATGTTTCCAAAAGTGAGTTGCATTTGGCCATTCCGTGTATTGATCAAAGAATTAGCAGTAGCTAAAAATGGACGGCCCAATATTATTGGAACATGATTTCTCACATGGGGAGAAGGCTCAGTGTCCCAAATGACAAAATCAACAGGGAAGTAAAACGTGTCCACTTGAACTATCACGCCCTCTACAACCCCACGAGGCACTTTCACTGTTCGATCAACTAACTATAGAGTGATTCGGGTAGGTTTTAAATCACCTAAATCAAGCTGCTTATAGATAGAGTATGGAAGGATGTTCACACTCGCACCTAAGTCAAGCAATGCTTTTTCCACTCTATTTTCTCCTATGACACACGAAATTGTAGGTGCACCGAGATCCTTGACTTTTGGTGGAAGATCATTAAGAAGGACCGAGCTCACATTTTGGGCCAAGAAAACATTCTTCTTCACCTTGAGCCGTCGTTTGACAGTCAAAAGATCTTTGATGACCTTGGCATATGCTGGAATTTATTGAATAGCATCGAGAAACGGCAAGTTCAACTTTACTTGCTTCAAAACATCTAACACTTCTGTACGCGAAGCCCCTTTTTTTGTTGTGCTAAGCGTTGAGGAAATGGAGCAGCAGTGGGCAGTTTGACTTCAATTTCAGGCTCAACTCCCTCATCTTTATCTTCCGTATGTAATGGAGTCTCTTCAGACTCTGAAGCTTCTTTAGCTTTAGATTCCTTGGGAAGTGTTGACGCTAGATCAATTACGCGACCACTACGGAGAGTAGTGACAGCTTGACATTGTTCTGGAAAATTCGATGATGTGGAGCTAACCGTGGGTTGTCCTTGAAGAGGAGGTCTTTGGCCTTGAGCTGGGAATTTACCCTTCTCCTGAGTATTCACTGCAGATTGCAACCTAGAGATGCTAGTATAAATTTCAGTGAACATTCGATCATATTTAGCATTGCTCTCCTTTTTAGATTGGATGAATTGATTCAGATTATCTTCAAGAGATCGCCTAAGTGGAGCGACATACGGACCAGGAGGTGGTACTTTCATAGGAGCATGCATCGGAGGAGCCAGTTGCTGAAATTGAGTGGGGGGTAGAGTCACATGTGGGTTAGGAGCCATCCCCCCTTGTGGTTGTCCATAGTTGAAACCAGGATGATTCCTCCAAGGTTGATTATATGCATTCCCTTGTTGTGCATTAAAATTTATGCGAACCCCCCTGTTGCCTCAACTTGTTCAGTGTACATTGCCTTGTATGCAGGGATGGTAGGACATCCTTTAGTAGAATGACCAGCAGCACAAATGGCACACACTTTCTCCTTTTCGGCTTGCACGGGTCCAGCTACTTCTCTTAATCGCACTTCAAGCATGTCTCTGAAATTCTTTTCCAATTGGTCAAATTTTCGATCTAACAAAGTGTCATTGTCCAAGTGATAGATACCGGACGCAGCAGGCAAGTTGGACACCTGTCGATTTCTATCACTGCACCAAATCTGCCCATTTGTCAAGGTCATTGACCTTGACAAATCCACCTTGTCAAGGTCAACGACCGTGACATTTCGAGGCGGGACAACCTTTTTTGTCACGGTCGTGTCACGGTCATTAACCTTGACATAAAACTCGCGTTTTGTGTCACGGTCGTGTCAAGGTCAATGACCGTGACACGTTTGTCACGGTTTATAACCGTGACAAAGCCGTGACCTTTTTTCAAAAAAAAAATTGTCACGGTCATTGACCGTGACAATTCTGGGCAGAATTTAAAAAAAATCTGCTGGGCAGTATGGCCACTGCCACTGCCCAGCAGTATATTTGTACCTGTTATAGCAACGTTGTACCTGTTCCAAACATCATATATCCAACACAAACTAAAGATAATGCAAATATATATTCATGACAGTATAATCCAAATATTCAAAGTAAAAATAATATACATGACGATATAATCCAAATATAATTAAAATGGACAAACTTGAAAATAATGTTACTACATGTCTTGGATAAAACTGAGGAGGTGAGTAGGCCACACGACATACGAATTGACGCACCCACTAATATACGTCATGCCGCATTGTTCGCGCAACCACAATAGGGAGTTCTCCTTCCCGGGTATGACATGCGTGACGAGCACCCTGGACTCCATCTCTTGAAGCACACGTCCATGGACTATTCCACCCTCGACGATATTCGGGTCCCTCAACCCCCGCCCTATTCGCTGGCCATCAAATACGTCCAATATGAACACGCTCGGCCAACCAATTGTCGACAATGGTCTGTTGGAGGGCGTCAAATAGGGAAGTGGATCGTCGAAGTACGAACGTGTCGGTGATGAAGCAGCGAGGTCCACATCCTCGTCATCCTGCGCCTCGTCCTCCCGCACCTCCTCATCCTCCCGCACCTCCTCCTCCACCGCCTTCTCCTTCCCTTTCCCTTTCCCTTCCCTTTACGGTCTCCACCCAACGTACGCTTCATGAATGCGTACATATCTTGGACCGTCGCCTCCAAACGGGACAGCTTCGCGTCGTGTGAATCCACCGTTCGAGCCAACCCGGTGTCGCTCGCCTCCAATCCGATGATCCTAGATTTGGCCACCCGCGAGCTCACTCCCCTTGTCCTCCCCTTGCGATCAGAGCCAAGCATTTGGCTGAGTGCGTCTGTGGACGAAGATGCCTTGTCGGCATCAGACTGCGACTCATGCACTTCCTTAAGCTTTGCCTGAAACGACAAAAAGCACATGATTAGTAAAATAAGTAAACTAAAAAATTATAACGTAATTAGTAATAATTAAACTGTCGGATTACTTACAATCGTGGTCGCGATGCTCGGGGACACCTCCTTGTCCTTCCCCTTCTTCGTTCGAAGAGCCACATAAGTATCGAGCCTATGTGGCTTACCCCCTGGCCCACTCCCTACCCCCTGAAATAAAATAAAGTAAAGTAAAATTAGTATCGGCCCCGCAAACTAAAATAATATCCAATAATATATTTCTGTAGTTATAGATAAATTAAATCTTACCTGCATCCTATGCTCCACCTCAGCGTAAGAGGTCCGGCCGGAGTAGTGCACGTCCGTCTTTTTAGCCCGATTTTCTCTCCCCGATTGGCGAGATGCCAATTGTCGATCCTCGATCTCATTGTCAATGAACTTTTGCCATTGTGCCAATGAGATCGGCTCCTTGGGCGGGGCGGATCCGCGCCATTGTAAAATGGACTCTCGTGTTTTTTCAAAGTACCGTGTCCGCATATTTTTCTTCCACGTCTTGTGTTGCTCCCTCAACTTCTCCAAGACGAAATCGCGTAGCTTTGGATCCAAGTTGAATTGTTCCTGTCCAACAAATACAATGTTAGTTGCGAATAAATATAAATATAAATATAAATTGAAATATTCATATAAATATTACCTGTAGTGCCGCCCAAACAGCTAACGTGAGCTCATACGGCACCTCCTTCCAACTCATAAACCCCGGGCCGATGACCGTCTTTAGCAGCTCGAGGGATCTCGCTAAAAGCTTCGACTTGTTTTCGACGGTAATCCCAAATTTTCCATATTTGGGGAGCCTAGGGGCGGAGGAGCCCTCATCTCCTCCGCTACCACCGAACCCAGACGACATCATCATAAACAGCATCATCATCTTCGCCCTAACATCTGAAGGAGACATTTTTGCTGTAAAAAAAATGTTATCAGTACAGATAAAAAAAAATGTTAATAGTACACATTTCGTTTTACCTAATTGAATTAATAGTACAGATAAAAAAATGTTTCGTCTATATTATAACGTATGTGTAAGTTCCGTCAATACCATTTCGTTTCAATTTTGTAATATTATGTTTTTTCCAAATATTTAAAGAGTTATTAAATGGGTGCCCCACCCCCACCCCCACCCCCTGCCCCCATCCCCCCGCCACACACACACGCACACCTACGCACACACACACACACACACACACACACCATCCCTACCCCCTACCCCCACCACGACCGTGACAACTACATATATTGTTTATCAATAAAATTATGACATGAGATAATTATAATTGTAGCATAAATTTCATTATCATGGGTTTTACCTAATTGAATTAATTTCATGAATAAAATTATTATCAATTTAAATGAAAATATCAATTATTATCCAATATTTTTTTAATGAAATATTTATTTTGAATGAAAATATCAATTATTATCCAATTATTATCCAACTACTATCAATTGTTTATTTTGAATGTAAATAATATTCAAAACCCCACCCACCCCCACCACCACCCCCTCCCGATGTTTATTATCCAATTATTATCCAACTATTATCAATTATTTATAAAATTGATGTCTACTTTTAGTGTTGTGTATATATGTTAGTTGATGCCATTATATTTTTAGCCTAATTAGATTCTAAGGTTATCTCAATTTATATTTTTCTTTTTCTATCTAATAATTTTCAACGTAAGAGCACAGTACATAACGTATGTGTAAGTTCCGTCAATACCATTTCGTTTCAATTTTGTAATATTATGTTTTTTCCAAATATTTAAAGAGTTATTAAATGGGTAAAACCCCCACCCCCTGCCCCCCTCCCCCCGCCACACACACACGCACCTACTTTTAGCCCTTGTTATTCATCAAATTTGAGGCAAGTTAATTAGAATATTTGTAGGACTGAAATTGATTTAGATTATGCCTATCTATGTAACTCTAAAACCTAATTGTGATTAAAATTTGATTTATATGGATTAATTCTATTACATTTATAATTTAACTAATAGAGTTGAAATTGGTGGCAATTTACTTTGGTTTGGTTTATTTCTAGTTGAATCTGAGTTAGAATTTTTAGATTATGTATAGGAATTGAATTTTAATATTAATCATTCATAAATCCCTTGAATACATGCATAAATTTGTAGAGATTGAAATTAAATTGCTTGAGATTGAATTTCTATGGTTCTTGATAGAGAATTGGGTGTTATGAGTAAATATTGAATTTATATTAGGTTTTTTATGTTGTAATCATGTTTGAATCATGTTTTACTCCCCCACCACACACCACCACACACACACACACACACACCCCACCCCCTGCCCCCCTCCCCCCTCCACCACCCCCTCCCCCACCACACACCACACACACACACACACGCACACACACACACACACACACACCACCCCACCCCCTGCCCCCCTCCACCACCCCCTCCCCCCATCCACCACCCCCTCCCCCACCACACACCACCACACACACACACACACACACCCCACCCCACCCCCTGCCCCCCTCCACCACCCCCTACCCCACCCTGCCCCACCCCCTACCCCCACCCTGCCCCACCCCCCACACACGCACACACATACACACATATATATATACACATACACACATAAATATACACACAAATATATATATAAATGGAAGAGAGAGAGAGAGAGAGAGAGAAAATGGACCTGAAAGTAGAGAGAGAGAGAGAGAGAGAGAGAGAGAGAGAGAGAGAGATAGAGAGAGAGATGGAGGGAACGGCACGGGAGGGAAAAAAGAAGGGGGGTAGGGTTTTAGCTGCGAACATTGTCACGGTCGTGTCAAGGTCTTTGACCCTGACAAGTATTGTCACGGTCAATGACCGTGACAATTAGTTGTCACGGTCGTGTCAAGGTCAATGACCGTGATATAAAACGCGTGTTTTTTGTCACGGTCAATGACCTTGACAAGGCTGGCCGGCTGAAAGGTGACAATTTGCCCATTTTGGTGTAGTGTATTTTGACTATTGGGATCAGAAACATCCCATGCTTGGGTAGTCCCCGCTACATATTTCAGATGAGCCTCAGCATCGCTTGAGTCTAACTCCCAAAAAGGTCTTTCACACATTGTCTGAACAGGTTGTTTAGATGCTAAAGTAAGGCCTTGATGGAAAAATGAAATCAGATGATGTTTTTCGAATCCATGATGTGGGCAAGCACTAACTAACTCCGGAAATCTCTCCCAACACTTGTCGAAAGCCTCATTCTCATTTTGTCGAAAAGCTTGTATTTGGGCTTTGACAGAATTGATTTTGTGTTGTGGAAAGAACTTGGAGAGAAATTTGGTTTGCATATCTCTCCAGGATAACACAGAATTCGGGGGTAGAGACCATAACCAAGTTTTGGCTTTATCCTTTAAGGAAAAAGGGAAAAGCTTTAACCGGATAACATCTTGTGGGAAAGCTTGGTCACCAAACATCTCACATGATTCCTCAAACTCTCTAATATGGAGATATGGTTTTTCCGAATCCATCCCATGAAATGTGGGACGAATTTGGATCATACCATTTCTAAAGTGGAACTAACCGGCATTATACGGGAGTAAAATGCAACCAGGGGTAACAGTTCGCTCCGGAAATAAAAGATCTTTCATGGGAAGATAAGGTATCTCTTACTCTCCAGCACCAACACCAACACTACCGTGCACCGACATATTGCTACCGAAAGATTCAGAACCCTCACTCAGTGTTTGACTCAAGGAGCGACTTGTGATTGAATTATTAGGCGAAGGAGGTGGAACCCAAAAATGAGGAGAATCAGTGATGTGAGAATTTTCAGAATTTTCTTCGGCAATAGGATTTTCGTGAACTTGGGTGGAAGATTAATTCTGTATGTAAGCGCATAAGAGATGAGATGTAAAAACAAAGAATTTTTTTTTTTTTTTTTGAAATCACCTTTGGATTAAAATCACTTTCCTAAATTATACCAGTTGATAATCCCCGGCAACGGCGCCAAAAACTTGACGCGACTAAGAATTTGTCTCAAAAGTGCATTTTCTCTATGCTCAAGTGCAAGCCTGCCGCGTTAGTAATAATCCGACAAGTCGGGATCGTATCCACAGGGATTAAAAATTGACACGTTTATAGGAATAGTTATTTAACCTTAAAATGATTTCTCCAAAGAAATAAAAAGATGAATGATGATTTCCAATTGTTGATGAAATAAGGTGTACTCAAAAATACTAAGAATTGTAAAGAAATTGGTTTTGAAATTTAGAGAAAATAGGGTGGGGTACAATCCCTCAAACCTTAACGAATTACCGTATAGAATACTAGAATTGCAAATTGAAATTTTTAACTAAATCCAGTCTTTGTAGATCCTAAGCATTACATATATGAGGGAACTAGACCGCATCATATGTAATCAAAGGTAAATACAAAGCGGTGAATAGAAAATTACACTTTGCATAGCGTTCTTAAACATCCCAAATACCTAGGGCAAGAGAGATTAAAAGATCGGCTATGTTCGTATAATTTCCATACACGACTTGATCCATATTTAATTTACCCTCTATTTTCTACATGGGTAACTCATCACGGAATGAATTCATGTACCCCAGCCCTTGCGAATTTAGTTGGACATGATTTTTCTAGAAAAAAAATTCATACCAATACATGGAATTATGGATCTATCAAACATTGGTAACAAATTGCAAAACAATCAAGAATTGAATTGAAAAGAAAGAATAACTAAGAGAATGGAAATTTTATACTTGTATTCAGCAACAGGAAAAGCAAAATAAACTTGAATCCAGAAAACTTCTTCTTAATCAACCTTACGAACTAGGGTTTATGAAAACTTCTACCAAAGAAAATTAAAGATTTCCTAACTTCTGACTTTCTCTCTCTAATTCGACTCCCTTGGAAAGAGGTAGGGCTTGGTCTTTTATAGCACCAAGTAGCACGAATTTGACAGCTAGAATCGCTTGCTGCGCAAGATTTTACCAGCTATGCACCTCATAATCTTCATAATTAATGCCAGGATTTTGCACGACCGGACCGGTCCGGATAGCCCTCGGATCGGTCCCTTTCTTAGCCACCGGATCGATTCTTTTTTTATTCTACCGGATCGGTCCGGATCCCACCGGATCGGTTCTTCTATCATCGGTTCGGCATCCATCCGGGGTCTACTGGATTTGTGACATTTCGGATCGGTCCGAAATCTACCGGATCGGTCCGATTTCTTCCATTTTGACTTTTTCCTTTTATCTTTGACTGGCCATAACTTTTGATCTCGAGCTCCGATTTAAGTGTCGTTTATTCCGATGCTCTTGTGAAATCAAGATCTTCAACTTCCCTTTAGGCGTTGAATTCGAACTCTGGGTATAAATTTACGCTTTTACCCTTTGAATTTTCTTCCTTTCTTTTTTTCCTTTCTTCCGATTTCTTTCTCTCTTTTCTTGCAGTATCTTCCTGCAAAATTCATCAGAAATACACAAAACTCGGGGTACTTGTTAGAAATAGTCAATGGCAATGATATGGAATAAAAATGATTCAATTAGCTTGTTCGAGATATCAAAATCACTAACTTAAGGGGCTAAATTCAGAAGAATTTATGCTTGGTCAGCTACCCATGATTTACATAAGTGTAAGTCCCACGATTGGCATGTGATCATGCAATTAGTGGCTCTATTGTTTAAGTATTGTTTCTCCCAGCACAAGGATTTACGGAGGGCTATTATGCAAATTAGTATCTACTTCTTACTTTTACGTGAGAAGGTAGTCAATCAAGATCACATAGTGGCCGTAAAATTAGCGGTGAACGAAGCGATTTATATCTTGGAGAAGTACTTTCCCCCATCTTTCTTTAACATAAGTGTTCACTTATTGGTACACCTATGCAACGAGGCACTTCTTTGCTGCCCAGTAAGATATCGGTGGATGTATCCGTTTGAAAGATTTATTAAAGTTTTCAAAGATTACGTCAAGAATACACGATACATTGAAGGATCAATTACAGAGGAATACATCATCGTGGAGTCATCAATCTACACTTGGGAATATATGTCTGACTCAACCACCGTGGATGACAATGATGAGTTCATCGATGAGGGTGGTCATGTGATGGGCAAATGAGTGAAATTAACGAGTTTGCAACATGAACAAGTAGCTCGTTATCTATTTGACACACATGAAGATGCCGAAGAATGGAAAAGGTAAGTTTAAGTTATTTTAATTTTTACATGATTAATTTTGTAATACTTTCATCACGATCTATGCAGAAAATATGAAGCATGTGAGAACAATGAAAGACGAAAAATAATGGCACAATCAGCCAACGAATTTAGGCTGTGGTTGTCACACGAGTTAATTATAATGAAAATGGTTGTTATCAAACGTCACATTATAAGAAAGCTTTACAACTAACCTAATTAATTATTCTATATTCTCAGCTCTTAAAGACGGGTGATGCGACACCAAGGCTTCCTCGTCTAGCCATTGGACCCTTGTTCATGGCACAAGAGTATAAAAAGTATCTATTAAATGGTTACATTTTCGGTGCAAGGGCGTACGAGGAAAATAAAAATGTACAGAACTCGGGCATTTCATACAAGGCTCTTACTTGCATACGAGCGAGCGCGAAAAATAAAAACCTCGTTGAAGCTTAAATGACTTACTACGGTGTAATTCAAAATATAGTTGAATTGGACTATGTAAACTTCAAAGAGGTTGTATTTTACTGTGATTGAGTAAGAGTTGAGGATAAAAATGCTTGTAAAGTTGATCCTGGCACCAATTTGATCATGGTTGACTTGTCTAAGTTGAAGAGCAATGAACACGTGAGCGATGATCCGTTTGTTTGTTCTTTCAAAAGGTCAAGCAAGTGTTTTACTCGGAGTATATCAACACCGAGTCGTGGTTAATCATCCTACATGCGTTAAAGTGTCTAAACAATAGTGTGGATAACTTGGCTGCACCTACCGAATATCAATACAATTTTTATGATAATCCGAATTTGAAACAATTTTTTGATTTATAATAACTATTCAAATTATTTGTAATAACCAGTGGTTGTATTATTCTAGTGCTTTATTATTATCGGACGACAATTTAATGTTTTTTATTAATTTATACTTGATCATTTTAATGCATGTAATAACCAAGTGAATATGTTAATTATAATTTTAATCAATTTAAGCATTAATTCAAAGTCCATGACCCGGGAGTGTGTGTGCATGGGGGGGGGGGGGGGGGGGGCGCAGTGTGCATATGTGTAAATTGAAATTGGTATTGGTATAAATTAAAATTGGTATTGATATTGGTATTGGTATAAATTGGTATTGGTATTGGTATGTATTGTTATTATCGGATTTGAGCATTGATTCAAAGTTCATATACATGTTTGTACTAATAGTAACAATTTTTGCAGAAAATGACTTCATCAGGGCATGGTAACGGAGGTGATGAGGGCTCCTCAGCCAGTAGGCCCCAAAATGGGGCAAATTGGGGTCCGTCGTCGAGAATAAAACGACATTATTAGCTACAACGCTAGAGTTATTGATGAAGATTATCGGTCCGGGGTACACTAATTGGAGGGTCGTTCCTATTGACCTTAAGATGAACATCTGGGGGGTAATATAGGTTGTGTATTTAATATTTATAATTACATTTATATTTATACTTATAACTGTAACACTTACTTACAAGATGGTTTGTATTTGTTTGACAGGAACAATTCGTCTTGCTCCCATAATTCTGCGATCCGACGTTGGAGAAATTAAGGGATCAATATAAGATGTGGAACAAGATTTTACGGGCACGGTACTTTAAAAAAGGCCCGGGAGTCCATTCTGAGACTACGTGACACTGTCCCCCCGAAGGAGACAATCTCATTAGCACAGTGGCAAACGTTTATCGACAATGAGACCGATGAGCAACAATTGGCGTCTCGCCAATCGGGGAGGGACAATCGGGTGAAAAAGTTGGACGTGCACTACTCCGGACGGACGTCTTACACCGAGGTGGAGCATATGGTGGTAATTTTTTATTTTTCTTTAATTTTAGTTATTCTAATTATGTGTTACTTTGCGTTACTTACTAGTTCTGTATTATTTTATTTTAGGACACGGGGAGTGGCCTTGGGGGTAGGCCACATAGCCTCGATGCCTATGTGGCAATTCGGATGAAAAAAGGCAAGGACAAGGAGGTGGCCCTGAGCATCGCAACCACCATTGTAAGTTATAAATGTTTAATTTTTTTAAATACGTTATAATTTTTTTATTTACTTATTAAGTAATCGTGTACTTTTTGTCTTTTCAGGCAAAGCCTAAGGAAGTGCATGAGTCGTAGTTCGTGTCAACAAAGCATCTTTGGTTTTGGACGCCCTCAACCAAGTGCTCGGGTCGGATCGCTAGGGGAGGACTATGGGGTGAGATCGCGGGTGGGGAAGTCTAGGATCATCGGAATGGAGATAAGCAACAACGGGTTGGCACATAAGGTGGACGGCCATGACGATAAGCTATCAAGGTTGGAGGCGATGGTCCTAGATATGTACGCCTTCATTAAGCCTTAGTTAGGCAAGGGAAAGGGAAAGGAGAAGGAAATAGAGGTAGACGAGGATGAGGACGTAACTGCTTCATCGCCGATACGCATGGACTCAGCGCCATATGATGATTCATTTCCCATCGTGACCCCCGTCCAGCAGCCTATGTCAATAATCGGTTGGCTGAGCGTGTTTTTATTTGACATATATTATGGGGAGCCGATAGAGAGGGAGTTGAGGGATACGATCTTCCTCCCGTGTATGCCAATTCATGGATGTCCCCTCGAAGACATTGAGGCAAGAGTGCGTGTTACGCATGTGGTGGAGGAAAAGGAGAACCCACCTTTGTGGTTGCGTGAACAATGCGGCGTTCAACATATTGAGGGGTGTCTCAATTCATATGTCGTGTGGCCTTCCTTCCTCCTCCGACCTGCTCCTTATTCATGACATTATTTCTATCTTTTTATTTGGTTATTTGGATACTGGATTGTATTAGTATTTTTTTTAGTTTGGTACATGTTGGTTTGGATATGATGGATATTTGCAATTCTATTTTATTTGGATATGGATTATATATGCCATGATTTGGTGTATTAATTCTATTTTATTTGGATATATGTTGTTTGGACAGGTACAACTTTGCTATAAAAAGTACAAATATACTGTTGGGCAGTGGCAATGGCCCTACTGCCTAACAATTTTTTTTTAATTTCTACCCAAAATTGTCACGGTCTTTAACAGTGATAATTTTTTTTGTTTTTGTCACGGGCTTGTCACGATCTTTGACCGTGATAAATCTTGTCAAGGTCAAATACCGTGATAGGACCGTGACAAGTCTAATGAACTTATCATGATTAAAGACTGTGATAAGTCTATGACAAAGACAGTTGTCACCCCCAGACTTGTCAGGGTTATTGACCTTGACAAGTTGGACTTGTCACGATTAAAGACCGTAACAAATCGACAGTTTTGGTGTAGTGTAGGTATTTCATCGGACCCATTCAAGACACCAAATTAATAGGAAATGCGAGCATATAATATCGGACATTCTGCGTGACCCAGACTGAGGCAACACACACTTTTTCTAATGTAATGTAGTTTACTTCATACCCTGCAAGCTTTCGACAAGCATAATAAATGGCTCTTTCTTTGCATGATTCTTCAATGTATTAGGATAGCATATCCATTCTCGCGATGTTTGTGATGGTGAGGTATTGAAGGAGGGGAAGACCTTACTACAGAGGCATGAGCATCGAAGGTTGGGTAAGTATTTCTTGATCTTCTCAAAGGATTCTTGACATGCCTCATTCCAGACTTTGGTTGAATCCTTCCGAAGAAGTTTGAAGATGGGCTTGCAGATAGAGGTCAGTTGGCTGATGAATTGACTGATGTATTGGAGTTTACCCAATAAGTTAAGAAGAGTCTGGCATGGTTCGATTTGATCCCCTTCTCACTGATCATGAAGCCTAGGAGTTTACCTTTTGTGACATCGAAAATGTATTTTTATGGGTTGAGGTGCATCTGATACTGTTGCAGTATTTTATCAAGGCATGGACATGACCTTCTCGAATTTTGGATTTGATGATCATATTGTCAACATAGATTTCAACCTCTTTGTGAATCAGATCACGCGAAATGGTTGTAGCTTCCTTGTATTAAGTAGCTCCAAAAATTTTGAGATCGAATAGCATGACCTTGTAGAAAAAGGTTCCCCAGGAGGTGATAAATGCAGTCGTCTCTTCATGGTAAGGGTACGTCTAGATCTGATTATACCCAGCAAAACCATAGATAAATGATTTGCGGGCATGACTAGCAGTGTTATCAATAATCATGTCGATGTTAGGAAGAGGATAATCATCCCTATACGATGCATTATGTAAATCTCGATAGCTGACGCACATGTCGACTTTTCCTTCTAATTTTGGCATAAGGACGACATTTGCAAGCCAAGTAGAAAATTTAACCATTTGGATGAAGCCCACATTCAACTTCTTTACCACTTCATCTTTAACTTTGAGAGACCACTCCGACCGAGCCTTTTCAATTTCTGCTTGACAGGCTTGATTTTTGGGATGGTAGGAATCTCGTGTTATGCGATTTCTGGGTCGATGTAGGGCATATTTTTATACAACCACACAATGACATCCACATATTCTTTTAAAAGTTTTTCAAATCGCGACCGCTCATGGTTGTCGAGGGTGAACCCTATCCTAATATCGTGCAAATTGCTACTAAATCGAGATTGATAACAATAGTCTCGTCATCATTAGTTTGAACCCTGTTATGTTATTTAATTTTTTCCTTATTGAGACTAGCTAATAATTGTTTATTTATTAGATCATTGTCATTAATTATTTGATTATAATCTGTATAATTAATATAAGACACAAAAAGATACTTGAAATCATTATTCATTTCATTGAAAACATCTTTTAGAAATACAACAGTGATAACCTCGTTAAAGGAGGTCTCATTTATAATCATATCATTGATAGAAGGAGAAGGGATAGACTTTGGTTCATTTTGGAGAGGGTGAGCAACAAGGTTCTGATTGGTTGGGGAAAGCTTTATAGAAATATAGTGCTAGTTAAGGAGTGGTTTCTCAGTAGGGATGATCTTGTTGGATAGATCGGATGGCTCAGCCTTCATATAGATCATGCATATATTTAGCCCGGGTGTATGGAGATCAAACAGCTCATCGTCGTCAAAATGTTCAAAGTTTTTGATGATTTCCACGGCTTCAGAGACTCTGACTCGTGTTTCTTGTCTTCATCCTAGGCAACTTTGTCTTCAAAGAAAATCTCTAGTCCCAGCTTCATCTTTTTCTCCACAGGTTTATACCATGGATTGGGAAGCCCACAAAAGAGAATTATTCACCCTCCTAACTAATCTTCTATTTATGAATCTCCAGATATCATCTCTTATTTTCTTAAGATTTTCTTTCGGTATGGCTGGAAGAGTGCCTAAGTTCAGCTAGTGATGGTTGGTAACCCAGCCTGCAATAAGAAAAGTCTTATCATCTCGAGAATCCCTTATTAATGGCGACCCATACCCATTCCAAATGCATATTTTTTAAAATCTGAATCACATTGACATTATCGTGCGAGTTGTACTCATGAAAGATTATATTTTTTAAATTATCTTCGGTTAGGACTAGAAGTGAATCAATGTTGAATTCGAGAGGAATATGTCATCAGTCCCATGCTGAATTTCTAACACAAGGCTACTCGTGGCAATGCCATTAAAGTTTTCATCATCTTCGGGGATGGTGATGACTTGATCGTTGGTAAAGAATTTCATCTTGTGATGGAGGGAAGATGATATGCTTAGGATACTGCGAAGCCAAGGGCGATCGAGGACCAAGTGAGAGAAGGCCAATATATCAATGACTTGGAACTCAGTTTGGGGGTATATAGGACCATCCTCTAGTGTGAGTTTTATGGAGACCATAACCTCTCAATGGGTATTATAATAGGCATGCACATCGACATAAGTGGGAGTGAGATGACTGACCTTTATCCTAAGAAGTTGAGAGTCCTCAACGGGCAGACGTTTAGAGTAGACACGTTACTAATTTTTAGTGAAACTATTTTTCCAATGACTTCGACAGTGATATTAAGATCCTAGTTATTGTTAAGAACGATCTTGGGGATTTCCTCCTCAGAGAAGGAGATGAGACTTACTGTGGTTAGAGATTTCACTATGTGAATGGATTCTTCAAGAATTATAGTAGGAGAAACTATGGGTCCATTGAGGAGTTTTATCATGGGAATTTATGTGTAATTACGAGGACATAAAAATCCACCACAAAAATGATGTTGGCTTCGGTTTTCTTAAGTTGCTCAAGGACCTTTATTCAACTGTCATTTATGGCACTAGGAGTTCCTTAGTGACTCCTTTTCACTTATATATTCCTGCTGGTGGGAGGATTGGATCTTTGTAGTGCCCCTTGGATTGAGTCATGTGATTTATGGAGGTCATAAAGAATAGAAACTCGGTATCTTCATCTATCTCGGGCACAATGGATACCTCACTGATCCCTTCTAGTAATACTACAAAGGAAATCATTCTGCATAAGGAGTCAACTATGTCGGCGTCATTATTTGAGTTGTCAAAATCGTTGCCCCATCTAGTTGCAACAATGTCATCCTTCCATAAAAAGTTAATAAACTCTAATACTTTGATATCCTCGTCGTATAAGTCTTCCCATTCAGTAAATACCCTTTAAACTTCAAGACTATGAGCAGTTTAGAGGTCATACATAATTCTTGCTTCTTAACTAACTTATCATATATAATTTGCATAATATTATCCAAAATGAGCTCTCTTTTTGGTACGAACCATTCATCTAACTATCGGGACCACTCCTAGGATTCTGTGTACATAACAGTGGTCTTTCCACAGTTATTCTCTCCGAGGATCATTACTATGGGAGTTTCATCCCAAACTCCTCAAGTTGATTAAAGACTGCGGGCATATCCATACTTCCTCTTTTTGAATGGGTATAGACAACTATGTAGTCCTTAGTTAGGAGGAATAAATCTCGGTCGGATGCATTATCTAGATGTAGGAGGAAAAAAGGACAAGCCCTGAGGGGTTTGGGTGAATTGGTAGATAAATCGGGTCCATTGATGGATTTAATTTTGGTAAAGGGGTAAAAATTTGGATTTTCCTCTAAAAAAAGGCTTTTACCCCGGTCTGGTGTGGCGGGAGAGAATTTTGAATGGTATTAGGCTTTAGATTAGCTGGAGGGGGAATGGTCCACTTATCAAAGAGGATATGGATGTCATTCTTCAAGTGAAAGCACTAGTCGGTGGTGTGCCCGACTAATTGATGAAAGTCGCTACAGGCATCATGCGTGAAATTTTGGGGGAGTGGGTCTAGTAAAGGTTAAGGGTTTAGAGTCTTAATGAGATTTTTGGCTAGGAGGGCCTGGTAAACTTTCTAATAAAAGGTATAGAGTTTAGTGCATTCTTTTCTTACTGGAATGGGATGACTTTTGGGTGTTTATAAGGTAGCAGGTTGAGAGATTTTATTGACGGTTGAGACTAAGGTGTTGACTAGCTTATCATACTTTTGAGGAATGAACTGCCTGTTTTGACTTCTTTGGCTCAGATTCGACTTTTTACTACCTCCGAGATGGATCTAAAATGGGGGAAATACTGGCTTCCCATTGAGGTTCTAATATATTATAAGAAATTCTTTTTCATAATACTCACCTGCTCTTCTTCGGAATATCGATTTGTTATGGTGGCGGGATTCTCCCTCCACTACCTAATAAAATAGCTAACTGATTCATCAGGGTTCTGCTTGAGTAACTCAAGGTTTCTACAGGTATCCTCTAGATCCTCTTGCACTTATACTGGGTCATGAATCTCAGGCCACATCCTACCAACTATGGGTTCTAGATTCCTCTAGTGATAGGAACCATCAAAGGGCACTTTCTTTGATTTGGGGGAAATCTATGCCATTATCTCTTCTAACGCTCTGAGTAGAGTCATAGCACGGTGGTAGTTGCGTAAATATAAGATTGAAGGTTCGTTGCCTACAAAATTTTAAATATCTTGCATTTTGAACTTCTTTTCCAATCGAGCTTTAGGATAGGGAGACATGTGGGTGTAATTCACGTAGTTTCCCGATATTTTGACTTGGTTAAACTTTTTAGACAACAACCTAAGGTCTTCTTTAACCTTGTTAAAATCTTCTTCTTTGGGATCAACAAGAATAGGCACTGACAAATTACCCCGAGAATGGGCGAGATTTGCTATCGGCAGCTAAGCTGGTGGTGGCCTATTAGCAAGCGGGGAATGTGAGACATGATGGTACTCCTCTGGTACCCACATTAATTTTGGATCTTGTGGACCCATAGCATGGGGGAAGATGATGTCAGGCTCGGGAGCTTCGAGAGTATGAATACCATTTTGTTGCATTTCTTGGACCTCTACCTAAAGATTATCGATCTTGACACTGTGGTGAGCAAGGACTTCCATCAGTTGTGCCTAGACATTTGCATTCTAGTCAACGTTCTCTATGAATAATCTTCACAGGGACTGATCAAATTTTGTAGAAGTAGAAAAGGAAGTAATGGAACTCTGAGGCGACTTGATGGAAGATCTGAGCCAATAGGAAGCCAAGCAAAAACCAGGGTATGCGATCACACCTGAGAGAGAAAATGATATCTATTTCTATTCTAATGGAAAAAGGAATATTTTGGTATATATATTTTTTTGAAAAAAGAGAGAATTTTTTTTTAGTATTTTGAAAAATGGAGAAATTTTTGGGTATTTCGAAAAATACTTTTGGATAAAAAAAAGATAGGGAAAAGGAAATTCTCCAGTGTAGCTATTATTAGGTTTCAGTTGTTTTATATTCTTCCTAGGGTGCAAGTGAAATGTCGGACATGACCTGGGAAAAGATAGGGTATGCAATGTAAAACACGATTTGACTTGTTTCCATACTCACGAATAGGGTCCTATTTTAAAAATGCGCGAAATAGCGCAAAAAATTGGGCAATTAGGCGGCTAAATTTTTTGACAGAGTTTCGTGTTGAAATCGACAAACTAAGTATGACTTTCCTAGGACAGACGCCTATATAAAGTTGATGCATTGGGAGGTTAGTGTAAAATTTATTCCCTTTGGCATGACTTCCACGATATACCTCTTGCATGTAAGGGGAATCATTCATCGATACGTATGGATAAGCCATTTGATATACGTGAGTGTACGTGAATTGCCTTACGATATACCTCGTGGAGACTGTCCGTGTGAGCGAATTCGATATACTCGACGTACGTGAACAAGTTTCCTACTACATACCTCCTGTCGTAAGTTTGATCAAGTGATACAATGTGAAGGGAACTGCTTGATACACATTGAAGGTACCAGGCCAATGGAAGGTGGGAATCATATTAGTTAGGTTAATCGCTCCACCATCACGAACTGATATCCCAGTACGAAACAAAGTTTTGGTCAAAGAGTAATGCTCACGTGACATAGTATGTAAGAATTCACGAGTCGTAATTAGCATTTTATGGAGAGTTTTATGTATGTTAAGTGAGAGAAATACTACTACTATGAGGTAGATCATAGAATATAGATGAGTAGCATGGTATGAGTGGGATAAACATAAAGAGTAAAACTAGCAAGTACGTATATGAAGCATGGAGCATATACAAAGTGTGATGGCATATATAAAGTGTGAGGCATGTGAATATACACAAGTGAGTAGAAGGTATGTTCAAAGTGAGAGTGACATGGGAATATGTGTAAGTGAAGAAAATATGTGGATATATAGAAGTGGGAGAAATATAGAAGTGTGTTCTAGTGAGACTAACCATGGATACTTATAAGTCGTGTGTGAAACATATGAGAAACATGTGACTATGTACAAGTGAGAAAAATGCGAGAATGTGAGCTACTGAGATTAAGCATGGATATTTACAAGTGATATGGATCATGTGCAAGTGTGAGTAAGTGGGGTAAAACATGGTAACTATACACAAGTGAATAAAGCATAAAGACTGTCATAAAAAAGGTACCATATACATGTAATGATGAAAAGACCATAAATGAGAAAAGGATATGAGCATCATGATATGAACAAAGCATATATACAATATGTAAGTACAAGAGTAAGAAGAATATACAAGTGGAAGTACATACATGCATGTAGAAAATAGAGAAAACGAGAGAAAAGGAAATAAAAATCGATGTGAAATAGAGTCTAGTCCTCTAAAAATATTAAGTTCCTATAGAAGTCTCCACTGTGACCATTAGGGATTCCTCCGGCATAAGATAGCCCCAAAAGGAGAGGAAAATATCGGCGCATGCGGCGATCAAGGAGGGAAATCCTCTTTCTGTTACTTAGTGCGATCTTCGCGGGCTCCCCCTGATATAAATCGGTCATCGTCAAAAGGGGATGAAAAGAAAGAATATGGAGTCTATGGCCTATTTTGCTCAAAATAGGAAAAAAATGTAGTCGTCCACGAAGAAACGACGTCAAAAACAAATTGATGCACACGAAACCAAATTGATCAGCGGTCCGAGGACTAAGTTACGGAATGGAAGGTATTAGGCCCCCATTCCATCCTTTCAGTCTTTCATGGGCTATGATAACATTCTCTTCTTCTTTTTTTCCAAAATATAACTTGTGTGTATAATGTGTGTGATGTGAAAATAGGTGAGAAAAAAATTGTCATACTCACACCATGGGAATGACGGAGATGCTTCATTCTAAGGAGTATAAAAAGAAAGAAGATAATACAAAAAGGTAGCTAAAATAAAAGTAGCGCACCGAATCATAATCCATCGTGAAGAATGGAATATGGAAGTCTAACAAATTTTCTACAAATATTATAAAAAGGGCTATGATTTGTTTTGAAGAAAGGTGCAAGTGTAGAGCATGTAAAAAATGGGAAAAATTCTACTTTAGGGTTTATAGGGGAACCCTCTTTTTAATTTTTTGGTTTTATGAAAATATATTTTGTGTGTACTAATTATAATAAAAATATGAGTTGAGGTGATAAAGTGAAATAAAGCAAAAATATATCAAAAGTGAAGGAAAAAGTAAATGAATAACACTAATTAAATAAGATGTAAAAGGGTAAAGATAGACCTCGTATAGAACTTTACTATTGATTTTAAAGTGATGTGGGCTGATTTTCATGGTGAATAAATGGTGGCGAGTAAGGGTAAAATGGGTGGAAAAAGGTGTGGTAAAAGTGATGTAAGAAAAGTGGAGATAATGTTTGGAAAATGAAATTTTTAGGATGACGGCACACTGATTTAGAGATAGATAATGTTCTGATTGCTAAAAAGGGGTCCTTGGGAATGAGGTCATGGCCTTATTGGGTCCACCATCGGCATAGGATCTAGCCTGCCTATTGGCATACCCTCGGCTTACTAGAGAAGTAAATTACACCTCTTCTTATAGGCAAAGGGCTCGAGGTACCTATAGGAAGTCCATAAAGGTATTTTTCAGAAAATGGGCATAAAATGCAAATCGTAAGTTCGAATCACACACGACTGGGACCATTGAAAAGGGTATTAAGATCCCTATGAAAATATATCAGGCTACTCTAAGGTTCAAGAGTTTACCAAAGTCAAACAGGGCTCGAAAATGACCGATGGCCTTTAGGCAGGGGTTCTTGGAGTAAAAAGGTAAGTTTGTGCAAACGGTAAGGCCGATTTGCGCACGGTATGGACCGTTGAAAAGGGTATTCAGATTTCTATGAAAGTGAAATGAGCTACGCCCGGGTTGGGGGGTTGACCAAAGTCAAACGGAGCTCAAAAGCATTCGACAACCTCTAGGTCAAGGTTTTGAAGTAAAAAGTCAAGTACGCGTGAATAGTAAGGTCGATTCGTGCATAATATGGACTGTTAGAAAAGGATATCGAGAGACCTATGAAAGTGCAATGAGCAATGCTCAGGTTGGAGGGTTGACCAAAGTCAAACGGAGATTTCCATCAGTCTCTGGGTCAACGTTTGGAGTAAGACATGGGATCTTAAGGTGAAAGGAAAAGTGTTAGGGACCTAAGGAGGTATTTAGATGGTACTAGGTTGAGGTATCTATAGTGTGTGTGAAAAATAACCAAACTAAAGGTAAAAAGTGAGAGGCGCCACCGAAAAGAGTGCCCTGTGAACAATTTGATCTAGCAAAGCGATTCATATGAATCCATATACAATAAATATACACACACTCATCACTATATCTATCACATTATCTCCTCAATGTTTCTTTACCTATTACACACATATATATGTATATTTCCTACATAAGTATGTCATAGTATCTAACTCACCTTTGCTTCTTATTGATTTCAAATGATATTGGATTTGGGTCTCATATTTTCTAGCTTAGTTTTAGTTTCAAGTTTTATCATGCTTATATATTTCATGAGATTAGATCGTTTATAGTTTTGGTATTGATTATTCTTTACGTATCTTTTATTGATTTCATCCCATATGACAAAATGTCTTACCCTATACACTTAATCACACTATCATGATCCCTAACCTAACGAAACAGCAAAGAATTGTGGGGCACGGTTTTTCTTGTTCTAAATAGTCATTAATACCATCACGGCGTTGGGATTGCCAATTATGTTTTTCACGATTTTCTTTAACAGGCAAAGGGAACATTGGTGTGCTTGCAATGTGATTACGTGACACTAGGCCAATGCTATGCAGTAAGACTGATTTTTTAATAATAAAATAAAATCCTTTTAATTTATTAGACAAAATTACAAACCTATCCACTTCATAAAAACATTTTTTTATTTAATAAAACTCTGAAATAAGCCATAATTTGTGTATGAGAAGAATGTAAAAGTTCTTTCAAATAAATCCTAATTTCTAGATAGATTTGGAAAATCTTTTGGTGTTTTGTTAAAAAATTAATTTTGTTGCAAAAACATGTTATGGCTAGATCGTTTTCGTATTGGCCCATTATATTATAATATTGTTATATTATCGGTATTAGTATCTATAAGTCACCCGTATTGGATATAAGAAGACACAATCCATATACAATCATATAATATGTTTCGAAAGAAATATATATATATATATATATATGTGGAAATAAGATACATTAGATAGAGATAATAATAACATCAAACATTAGCATTTTTTATGTACGCGTAATAATAATCATCAATCTCATTAATCCACTTATTAAAAATGTCTACAAAAGCATGTGTATATTTGTATATAATAATTTATGGGGGTTTACACCTGAACCCATAAATTTTGACACTATTTTACTTCACCCCAAAATTTAAAGATAAGATTTAGTATCCTGTACTTTAAAGATGGTTCATTTTACCCCTAACTGACTGCCTGGATTAAGTGTTTTAAAATACATGTGATTAGTATTTTTCTCAAAGGCCAATTTTTTCATGACCCGTCTCTCTCTCTCTCTCTGACCCACTCACAATGACCATCATTAATTCACAACTGGTGCCATCTTACCACAATGGCACAAATAACGCCAAACCACCATTACAATCACACAACCAACGCCACGCCATTCCCATCATTCCATCGCAACTGCTGTAATGACCCCAGTTTTATATGTTTCATATATAGTTTGTTTTAAATCTTTTATTATTACATATGAGATATGGACAATGTTTTATTATGGATAATGTTAATTTATTGTTTTTAGTCTAATTCTTCATTCATAAATCATGAAATATCAAATTAGTTACAAACATAAAATTTTAAAGTTTTCGGTAGGAATGTTCATATTAGAGACTAGTTTTTACCATTATAATATAATAATTAACTTGAGATAAAAATTAAAAATTTGTATATATATGAATTAGGTTTGTAACACAACAAACGGTGTGTTAAACGGAGGTCCGAGCAAGAAGTTATACCGAAATTACAAAATAAGGGCAAATATGTTCATCCTTTAAGTTGTATTTTGTCTTATTAGCACACCATGTGTTATGTTTCGATTGGTTGGAAGGGGAAGCTAGTTAGGACGACTTAAACACCTTGAAATAACCTTTTTCTTCAGCAAAATGGATCAAATCAAAGTCTTATAGCATATCCTAAGCTAAATGATAAGTTTTGGGGTAGAAAATATAATTTTATGAAACTTTAAGGACTTGATTTTAAATAAAGAAAGTTTCAGGGACTAAAATGAAAATATAAAACAGACCACTTTGTAAATAAAATATTTTCAAGGACCTCTAAAAATATTGAAAATGTATGGTGTAAAATTACTAATATACCCTTTCATGTGTAAAATGACCCTTATACCCTTAATAACTTTTCACCTCGTGCTTTCTTTTGGACACCTCCACCGCACACGTGTCGCCTTTATAGGAATGGATAAAACACATGTCAATCCTTTAGAAAAATTTAAAACACGTGTCGCCGTTTGGTGAACTAAGACTACAAGGCTGCTCCGCTACGCGACACGTGAACGCCGACTCACCAAAATGAAAGCCTTATCACCCAGACACGTGTCAGCACCTAATATCTTTGGAAAACTATAAATAAGGCCTTTAGGATCATTATTACACGAAATTCATTCAAAAGATCAGGGAGCAGTGGTGAGAGAAAGTACGGGAAAAATTAAGAAGAAGTTTCGTCTGAGGATTAACGAGCGATCCAAGACACTATCTATAGCTTCGGACTTCTGTTCGAGGTGAGTACTCTGACATTCCTAGTGCGTTTTAATTAGATGATGTTATGCAAACCATATATATTTTTTGAACTGCTTTTATTCTCAAAATTCATCTGATACCGATGATTGATTCCTTGTGATATGTTTATATTTGTCTATATAGACATACCGATGAAAAAGTGTTTTGAAAATGATATTGAACATTTGAAATAAGATTCGGCCTAAGGGACCTCTTTTACTGACTGAGCTTCCCAGCTGGGTTATCGCTGGTGTGCCCTAAATAAGACGTTGTGATGAACAAGTTCGATTGACCCTCAACTACCGGGGAATAATATGGTAGAAGAATACGGTATTAGAGTGTACTTGGCCATCAAAATAAAATTGAATAATTGACATATTGCTCAAATTATTTTATCTGTTCTGTTCTGAACTGATTATTCTGAAAATATATACTACCAATTTACTTTATATATTTTACTGGAAATTCCTATTCCTATCCCTATATGTATATGTTTACTCTTTGGATTTGAATAGGTATCAATTTTCTGAACAAAATCTTGGAATGTCTAGAGATTAAACCTCACTCGGGATTTAGCTGATGTTGTATAACTAACCATTTTTCAGGAAATAAGTAGGCATGGAGGGAACGTAAAAGGACTATATGGGAAGATTTAGCTTTTAGAGCTCTTTCTGTTAATTTAAGTAAAAAGTTTATTATATCATATAGAGCATGTTTGGCTCTCTTGTAATAAGTTTTAAATTTCGTCTTAAGTTGTATCTCGTTGTTACTTGTAATATAAATGAAAAGCTCTGATGACATAATTCCTTTAATTTTAATATTTTATTATTCATAACCACGTAATTGTATTTCCGTTGCATTTAATTAAGGAAACAATTTAAGTCAGAATATTTGTTGCCTTGGGGGCATGTCAAGACACTCGTTCCCCACTACTATTTTGGGACGGGGTCGTGACAACTTCCCACCCACATATACACATTGGACACATGCACACATATCAGACATACACATTGCATGTTGTGAATACAAATACACGTGCATCATAATCATCAAAATATGAAATGTAATTGAAATCAAAATTGAAAGTGGATGAGAGGTTGGATAGGTTTTAATGTTAGTTTATTAAGGGCAAGCAGGTTGGGGCTTTGGGGAAGAAAATGAAGAAGGGGTGGGTTGGTTGAGGTTTTTATTGCATATATTGGGTTTGTCTTTGGAAGGGGCCTAGGGATAAAGATGAAGATGATAAGGAAGAAATGATGGATTGGTTGTGCTAAGATAGGGAGGTGGTTGGCGACTAAGATGGTGTCTTGCTAAAGAAGGGTGGGGGATTAGTTATTTGTGCATGGAAGGGTTTTGTTGTAATAAAAGTGAGAGTGCGCCAACAATCAATGTCCAACTTATTTAATTAAATTTCAATTTTAGCCCAATCCAGTCTTAACTCTTGCAGATAATTGTGACAGATAAATGAAATAAATCGGACATGCAAGACAGTCACAATTTGAGGAAAAATCCCCCAAATGAGCAAAACCTTTTTATTTCACTATAATTTGTAAATCTCAACTTACACGGATTATAATGAAATACAGTGACACACGAAATACACGCATGTGTCGGTTCGATGTCGTTAGCAAGAGGTCCCGCAAGAACTCTAAGATCAGCAGTGGAAAATCAGCCTTCTTCTTCTCCACAAGAACTCCAGATGAGTAGAACAATTTTCTTGGGTTTAGAGGATTCACATAAATGATTGGAAATTGTTTGTGAATCAAAACAGTGTATAAAACATGACAAACGAAGTCTGTTTTTAATGCAGAAGAACTGCAGAAACGTTAGATCCAAGACTTAGAAAAACGTGTAGAATGAACACTGCTTAGATACATAAATCGAGACTGTGGCTCATTTGAACGAGATGCCATGTCGCTCGAACGACGCATGTGTCGTTAGAACGACTTCACACGACATGAGCTATCATTTAAATGACAAGCTCTGTCGTTCGAACGATCTGAACGACGTGTACTTGTTCGCCTCTACACTTAGAAAAAATTCTTATTTCGAGACAATATTTCAGACTTCAAAATTTTATTTTAAAAATGTTCCCAAATATTTATGCAAATATTAAAAACTCCAATTTAATTATTTTACCATAATTGCGAGTGGAGTAGTGGGAACAGATGAATGTTGAAGACGCACGATGCATGATAGGCCAATGTTGATGCACTACGCACGTATGAAGGTAGTGGATGCGTGATAACTTCGGATCCAAATCGAGGCCGTCGTGGATGAAAGTGGAGACGTGCCGAATGTAGCGGTATCAGACATACTTACAGTGATCTAGCATATACAAAAAAAATTCCTAGATACTAAACGGACATTTATAAAAGCATATCCTTACAAAAAGGTAGTGGAGATTAGGGTGCAACGAGTGTGTTTTTGCTATAAACGGATGATGATAGGTGTTTTTAGCATTTAGTGGTTGGATTTAGAAATATTATTATGTATTAACAAAATTGCCCCTAATTTGTATATGTACTTACATTATTTCCCTCTCACGTGCGTTGGCTAAATGGCCCCTCAAATGTCCCATTTCTGTTTAAAATAAACTTGGCTGGCCTCTTTTTTAAAAAATTGGCTAAATTTGACGTGAGGCAAGAGTCAAAGTTCAGTTGTCAACCTCACTGTATGTAACCCTAAGTTACATATAACTTCATAATCATACAGACAGTTAAAAGGAGGAGCTGCGTGACCACTTGTAACCAAAATGATGATGGAAATATATGTAATTTTTTGTTTTTCTAATGTTATGTCAATTTAAAATGTCTCAAGATTTTCAGATCCGCTAGAATTTATTATAAAACATCTAACACATTCTCTTAATTCACTTGTAGCAGTCTGAGATATGGAAACCTTTATATTGACTTCGGAGTCGGTTAACGAAGGCCATCCTGACAAAATCTGCGACCAAGTCTCAGATGCCATCCTCGATGCTTGCCAGAAACAAGACCCTGAGAGCATAGTTGCATGTGAAAGTTGCACGAAAACCAACATGGTCATAGTGTTCGGTGAGAAAACAACCAAGGCCTAAATCAACTACGAGAAGATAGTCCGAGATACTTGCAAAGGCATAGGGTTAACATCTCCCGAAGTTGGCCTTGATGTTGATAATTACAAGGTCCTCGTTAACATTGAGCAAAAGAGCCCCGACATTGCTCAGGGTGTTCACAGTTACCTCACCAAGAAACCCGAGGAAATTGGAGCCGGCAACCAAGGCCACAAGTTTGGCTAGGCAACTGATGAAACCCCTAAGCTCATGCCCCTCACTCATGTCCTCGCAACAAAGCTCGATGCCAAGCTCACCAAGGTGACAAAGAACAAGACATGCCCCTGACTCAGGCCGATGGTAAGACCTAAGTAACCATCGAGTACCAAAATGGCGGTGGGGCCATTGTCCCACTTAGGGTCCACAATATTCTCATCCCCACGCAACATAATGAGACCAAGCAAAGAGTGTGATAGCGTCAGGACAACAATGGGACCTACATTGTCAGGAAGGCAGCTAATAGTGTGATAGCCTCGGGACTGGCCTGCCTTGTATTGTGCAGGTGTCTTATGCAATTGGTATGGCAGAACCACTTCAGTGTTTGTGGATGCTTATAAGACGGGGAAGATTTCGAACAAGGATATACTGGCTCTAATTAAGGAGAACTTTGACTCTAGGCCAGGAATGATTGCTATTAATCTTAACCTCAAGACAGGAGGCAACTTCAGGTACCAGAAAACGGCTGCTTATGGTCATTTTGGCCATGATGACCCAGATTTTACATGGGAGACTGTCAAGATGCTCACGCCCAAAGCCCGAGTTATTTCTGCAAATTAACTTCTGGTGGCCATCATTCTGGTTGCAGAAGAATACACGAGATTCATTCCATAGATATAACATCTAGGTGCAACTTACCAAGGAGCTCAAGAGAGGATAGGGTTAACAAGATGCCAGCCCTGGCAAGTGCTACGAAGTTTTAACAGGTTTCAATATTTGGTCCATGGGTTTTCTTTTTCTATTTTGCAATTTGAGTATTTCCAGCAATTCAGATCATCTATTTGATTGATGAGGACTGTAGAAGTTTTATTCGGTTGAATCTGACTAGTGTTGAACTTGTCAAACAATTTCTATTGAATTTAATTTTCACAAGCAGATATAGTTGATACCTGTCTAAATTGATTTCATTGATTTAGCTTGTCATTCATTTTATGTCGTCTATAATTGCATAGTATGTTTGAGAAGCTATCAACCTTTTAGACGAAATGGCAAATTTTGCACGGGTATATGGCAAATCTTAAACGGGTGTTTATAACCAATGCCCTAGAGGAGTACATTACATCCCAATTATGGAGAGATCAAGGGGCAAGGAAGCATCTAACAAACCAAAAAAACATATTAGACCCTTGTGTTTTCCGTTTCTTCATTCATATTGGGTAGTGTTGGCGTGCACACTTAGGGCACACCAATTTTCCTCAAATTTCAATTGAATCTCATTAAATGGAAGCCTCCTTGCGCTTAACAAACCAACCAGATGATTAGGGAAGAAAAAAGATTTAGAGAATAAGATATTTGCAAAGGAAATGCAGTCTATTATATATTATAATAATGGGACAAAATCAGTATAATTTAACAGACATTTATACAGCATGTAATCCAACTTAAATTGACCTCTAATGATAAAGGAGCTTCTATTTTAGGAGTGCAACCACAAGCGGTCATGCAGCCGCTCTTCACCAGCACCAAACATCTCATCAACCCTTTCACCATCTCGGTAGAAATGAAAAGTAGGTGTGTACCGAATATGCTGAGTTGTTTCTGGGCATTCGTCAATATCAGCGTAGACAAAAGAAAGTTTTGGGAACTTGTTGCTTAGCTGGCAAAATGCAGGGAGGATCTGGCTGCATACACGACACCTGAAAATGGTAAACCCTGTTAGTTTGAATATGACAGATTATTAGTTTAAAGACAGGACTTCATATATACGTGAGCATCCAATAAACCGGATTCACACTTATATGAGAAAAGTGGAAATTGTTCCTTCTGTGGGTGGTATCATGAATGCCCAAGGAGTATTTTTCACCCAAAATAACCATCATATTCTAGCACATTATTTGGTGAAGGAAACTTTGCCTATAAACTTGATATGTGACTGCCCAGGCCAGAGGTTGGCCATTGCCTCTTATAACATAATAAAAAATAAAATAAAATCTCCAAATCAAAGATATAAACAGTTTCTTGAAATGAAAAAAAGAACCTGAAACTTGAAGGCATACACGAGAGTACATGGCTACTCAACTATGTTTAGGCTCATGGATTTTCTTTACGACAAGGCTAAGAACAGTATTATGCACAAGTGCACAACAAGACTAGATGATTTGCTCCTTATGCCATACATGAGATGACATAATATTTGAAAACATGATGTCCAAAATTTTACAGCTTATTTTATGATTTTTAACATATTTTGTCTACGTGAATGTTAGCAAGTCAGTATAGAAAAACATAAAACTAGGCAGGGGCCAACTTCAGGCCGATGAATGTATAGATCTCCACAACTATTTCAACTGAATAGGCCTCAAATGGTAGTTGCCACATTTTTTAGCTCCAAAGATCTAATGAGACCATTGGGAAAAGGTGTGTAAGGTTCTCTAAATTCAATTCAAGAATTAAATGATATATAGAACCCAATCCACGTTATTCTGCCAGCAGGTCTGGACCAATCACCAACCTGAGTGAAACTTCAGAAGCTAACATGAATCTGACCCAACAATTCAGCCTGCTTTGGCGGTTAATTCAAAATTAAACAAAGGGCACAACTCAGCACCTTATAAGGAAAGGTGGGGTGGGGGACCAGATTAGAGAGCTATTTCAGCTAGCAGATTTTAATTTAACTTAGAAGCTCCAACAGAAACTGCTGATCACTACGGTAGCTTAAAAGGTAAAGCGCAACAATTTTGCTCATCCCGAGTTAAACTAGAACCTTTCTAAAAAACAGTATTCGAAGTGGTGTACGATAAGCAAATAGACATGGTAATTTATGTTGCTTTGGTTTATACTTCACCCCTCCCAAAACAAGCTGAGAATTTCACGCCCCTTACTTCAAAGTCCTTTGCATTGATTTCGAAACTAGAATTGGGTTTGCTAAGGAAGTATGTTTATAGGAGCGCATCGCGTGGCTGCTATGAAGCACCAATTCTTCAAAACACCCACTGCACACGTACCCCCACTGAATAATCGCAACCAAACCTTATTTTGCCAAATTGTCGCACTAGGCCGCACCCGTGCTTCATAGTGTGACTGTGTCCATGTGACCCCTTGTACCCACATACAACATGAATACATTGTGGTTATTTAAACATGTTAACATCTTTCCTTGTAGTGGAGAACATGCGAGCCTATACAACACCAGTGTAGTATGTGTATTGGGAGCAAGAAGGCGAAAACAAGTAACGCATACCACAAATTGAACTCCTCCGCTGTTTCTAAATCTATTAGAAGGAACTCATTATCACAATTGATTTGAGTCTTGCATCAAGCACCTTGTCTACAATGCATTTACAGAGACGGACACGTACACAATTATCATTCCAACTTAGCTCCTTCTATTTTCTAACAATCAAGGTATGTCTTTTACTACAGAGCTGGTGTTTAAAGTGGTGGTTGATAAATCAGGGTGAAACAGCCTAAGAAACATATACTGAAACATGGAAATTGAAAGAACTAAGGGTGTGTTTGATTGCAAACATGGAAAATACATAAAAATAGTTTATTTGGATGAAAAGTTGAAAAATAAGCCGAAAAAATATGAGTTTTTGAAAAAATATGAGTTTTTGATCTTACTTTTTCTATTTTCCATGGAAATCAATTATTTGATAAGCGGATAAGAAATATTTTCCAACAAAAATGAGATTTGAGATGAATAAGAAATATTTTTCACGAAAATGAGATTTGAGACAGAGCACTTATTACTTATTACATGAACGAGTGTTATTCTTAAAAGTATTTGCAATCAAAGTTCTATAAGTCCAAACAACTATTTTCCATAAAAAAAAAAAAAAAATCATGTCAATCAAACCCGCCCTAAAATTGAGATAGAGGGTTGAAAAGAAGCAGTATACATACCAAGATGCACCATAATTGACCACTGCCTGTGAACAAATTATAAAAGTTAGGAGTTAGCTAAAATCATATATATATAAAACACATATATGGGGGTATGCTTACAGGGGTTTTAGAAGTTCTGATATGATGAAAGATATCCTTGAGGTTCTCATCGCTTGAGGCAGTAAGAAGGTTGGCATGATTGATTGGTATCCCTTTCTTTGTGTCGTCTTCTTTACCACTCTCACCAACTCCACCCTCCATTTTTGGACCTCAGATGAGTATAATCTGCGGTTGCCGCTCAGACAAGGCTACATGATTATTCGTTCCGACGGAAGATATTTCTATCTAAATAAATAATACACTCAATTACGTTACTAGTCCCTAAATTATCTCAGTAATTTTTGAATGATCCCCAATCTTTTGTTTCTCTAAAGTTAGTTTTCAAATTAAATAACTTATTTCAATTTGAGGATTCTATCCAAAAGGTGTTTAATATTTGACGTAATAACATACATACCCCAAACATGCCTTTATTGTGTGTGTAGGCCTGTCAATGGGTCGGGTCTGACTCGGACCCGACCCGAACTCGATTCGTATAATAGGATCTGAGTATATTTTTTTGGATCCGAGACCCGAAGACCCGTTTATTAAACAGGTAGGGTCTGGATCTTATACAAGACCCGAACCCGAAGATCCGATCCGAATTGTACATTATTATTTTTTAAATATATATATACATATACTATAAATTTATATATATATTTATAAATATATCTTATCAATATAACATGTAAGTAATATATATAAAAAAAAATGATATATATATTTATAAATATATCTTATCAATATAACATGTAAGTAATATAAATAAAAATATATATATTTATGTGTATAATAAATATAATAAATATAAATAATATATGTTTTATTTATACTAATAATATCCTATAATACATTACAAAATATTTTAATTTAAGATTAAAAAATAAAGAAGGGGGATAATATAAAATAAATGTATATATTTGGCCAGACCCGAACCCGAGACCCAAACGGATCCGTGTCTGGATCTAATATTGTAGACCCGATGAAGACCCGGACCCGAACCCAATGAAGACCCGATTACACGGATCTGGATCTCCCTAAACCCGACTCCGACTCCGACTCCGACCCTTTGATAGTCCTATGTGTGTGTGGGGGGGGGGGGTAATATAGAGTTAGAGTTGTCATTTGATCCTGTTCATCATCCCAAAATAGATGCAGAAATCCTAGAGCATTAGTCATCCTTCATTTCGTACAAGTTAGGCTTTTGGAGTGGAAGTTACGAGTTCTTGATGATACTGATGTGCTAATTGACCATAATACGATACATGGTCTGTGAAATTTTTATGTATAATGATTATATTAAGTTGTTATATAATTTTGCATATCATCCATTGTTTTGTCATGATCCTTAATTTTTCTTGAATATTTGGACTTACAAAATGTATTATCTTTACACCAATATTTTTTATTAGGTTATTCAGCAAAAATCCAATTTTTCTCATAGTTTTTTTCTTTAGTTTGATGCACGTCTCCTAAATTTGCATTTTGACCCTATTTTTCATTTTTAATATGTTATTATAGATGAAAATGAATCTTATTTCACTTTAAAATTGCACCATGGTAGTTGTTTTGAAGATAATCTAGAGATAGCTTATGTAGGTGGAATTATAAACCATTTTGACTTTTGTGATCCAAATAGAATTTCTCTCCAAGACATACTTGAAATGCTTATAGAACTAGGATGCCAAAATCCCAACTAGTTATGGTATAAGGTATCATATTTGGATTCAAGATTTGGTTTGAATAAAATAAATAGTGATGGGGATGTTATTGAAATTTTAAATTGGTTCTTGCATATAAGAAAGTTTATGTGTACATGAAAATCCCACAAGATGAATTACAGTTTGATCTTAGTGATTTGGGGTTTCATTTTGACGAAATAGAAATAGGAAAAGATGAAAGCAATGATGAAATTCATAGTTCTGAATCTAAAGATGAAATAAAAAAGAATATAAATGAGGTAAATGAAGGGGAAATAAAAGATAAAATGAAGGGAAAATAGAATATGATTATGAATGATGAGGAGAAGTTGATAAAAAGTAAGATAATTTAGGATTTGTATCTGATATGGGTGAATCAGATGAGCTTATTAGCTTAGGTTCATCTGAAGATGAGGGGGATAATGCCTGTAAAACCAAAGTTACATTTTTTTAGTTTGGTACAGAAAAGGATATGTTTAATTTTTAGTTTGAATTCGGGCAGAAGTTTTCAAGTCCAGAGGTATTTAGAAAAGCAATTATGGAGTATACAATTCAAAACAAAATGACATTAAGTTTTACAAGAATGATAAAAGGGGGACTAGGGCTAAAATATTTGTGCTTCAATAATAAATATTGAAGAAATATTTCAAGTCAAAACTCTGCAAAATGTACATAAGAATAGTAAGTCAACCTACTACAATAGGTATGTTACATTAAAATTCTTATCAAATGGGTACTTGGACACAATCAAGTTAAATCCAAGTATGCCTTTGATGGCAAATAGGGAGACTATTAAAATGGACCTACTGTTAGTGTATCAAGAAGCCAAGCATATATGGTAAAGATAAAAGCTCAAATGTTGATTGATGGAAGATCCAAATACCAATATGCAAGTCTTTGGAAGTACTGTGCAAAAGTTAAAAGATCTATGCCCGTATTTACTATCAAAATTCATATAAATTAGGCTTGTATTGAAGATGGAAACCCTAAATTTTAGAGAATGTATCATTCTTTTAGGCCACTTAAAAAGGATTTCTTAACGCATGTAGACCTATTATTGGACTGGATGGCTTCTTCCTAAAGGGTCCCTACCCTGGGCAGCTTCTATTAGTTGTTGCTGTAACACCCGCCCCAAGACTTTGATCGTGCTTGTATGATTTGGTGACTTGGTATGAACAATTGGGCTTTGGATTTATTAAGGTGGACCATAAGTTAGATTTGGGTAACTTCGTGGCCTTCGTGCTCATCGAATCAGAATTTTTACGACATAAAGTTTAAACCTAGAGGTCATTCGAATGAAGGTTCAATCTCGTTCAAACGGGACGTTCAAACGAGACTTATGACGACTTAAGTTTGATCCATTCCTCACGCGTACTCACATCTCATTAGAATATCTCGTTGGAAGGATTGTTCGAACGAGGCTTATGGACGTTCGAACGAACGGAGATGAGTTTGAAAATCTTATCCTTTTTAATGTGTTGTTACGACGTGGGTCATCAGATTTGATGATGTGTTGATCTCTCAGCTTCCCAGATCAAAACATGGGATAAAAAAAATAGATTGCCTTTAGCTTAAAGGGTTAGGTGCAAGAGCATTTGGGGGATTTAACCACTTATAGTTTTGGAAGTATTATATAGGGTTTGGCCCATTTGAGGCATTCTCCATCAGATTCTCTCTCTCTCTAGCCTTGAGAGCTTCCCCGACCTTCAACCACCATACACCACCCTAGTAATACCACTCCTCCACCTTATCCCGCCATATTTCCCTCACATTCTTCCATATTTAAGCCTTATAAACCCATGTCCACCATTGTTGAACAAATCTACAAATTTTGGAGTTATTGTTGGAGTTTCTTAGAGAAGAAGAAGGAGGAATCTAGAAGGTTAATGGAGTTAGATGAGGGGATTTCTTGGAGCTTCCAAGAAGACAAGCTTTGTGGAGCTAAGGAACCTCTTTAAGGTCACCTTAGGAGGTGGTAGGTTGCCATCTTCCTCTACACTTCATCCACCATTGTCGAAGCTTCATTTGGGGTGCAAACTCTACTCTTAGCTTAAAAACTCTACCTTCGCATATTATTGGTCTTATAGCTAGAGTTTGTTAGAGTAGAATTCATATATGATTTAATAAGGTGATTTCTTAAGGTTTTGTGAAAAATAACATATAAAGGACTTTAAGAATGTTAGGTAAAATGGCACATTCAAGAAAAAATGGTGTTAAACATTTTATGAAATAAAATGTTGAAAAATAATATCTATCTTATTAAAAATATTTTATAATCAAATTTTTCAAAGTTTTCTTGTGAAAAATTAGAATTTTTATATAAATGGATATTTACTCAAGTTTTGAAGAAACAGAGATGTCTTTAGCTTTAGAGAGCTAGTTGTATATATTATGAAATTCTAGAATAAATCATGTTAAACTCATTTCTTGGATTTTTGGACTTAAAATCCTTCTCCCCGTGTGCATAAACTCGTAGTGTCTTGAGGTTAAGCATATAAACAAGTTTAATGGCGGTTTTGATGAGTTTTACTTAGAATAAAGATAATAGAAATTTTACCCCTAAAGTATGTTAAAAGGTGTTAAAAATGTGATAATTCTATGGTTTCAAGACTACATGTGTTAATAAAGGAAAATGGTGTTTTTCTTATAAAATAGTCTTTAAATGTTCAATGATTTCTTGGAGAAAGAAAGTAATGAAATAAAGAGATTTCTAACTTGAGATGCATGTTACTCTAAAGTGTTAAATGAGTGTTAATGAGTTAAAAATATTTAAAAAGTTAGTGTGTGTAATTTAATAATATTTTTGGAAAATAACACTTGTGAATAGAGAAAAGGAAAGGTTTGGAAATAAATGGGTAAAATGGTAATATTACTTAAAGCGGAATATTTTTATAAAATATGAATATGAAAAGGGTGTTACACAAAATGATTCTAAATGACAATAATTTTTGGGATAAAATTAATGAAAGTGTATGAAGGATAAGAAACAATGATTTTAAAGTGTAACGCAAGTTGGAGTGAAACCCCGAGTTCTAGCTTCGGCCGGTAAAGGAAAGTATAATAATGTGAACATTTGATAAATGTTAAAACACATTAATATGAACTTGGATGACACCGAGATAATCAAGGAGGCACTACACCAAATAGCCAACTTGTTACGGTCAAAAACCTTGACAAGTCAAACTTGTCACGGTCTTTGATTGTAATAAGTTTGGGGGTGACAAATGACTTGTCACGGTCAAAGACCGTTACAAGTTCGTTGGAGTTATCACGGACTTGTCACGGTCTTTGACCTTAACAAATTTGTCACAGTCAAAGACCATGATAAGTCCATGACAAAAACTAAAACTTGTCATGGTTTTTTACCGTGACAAGTACGTGACAAATAAAAAATTATCACGAACTTTGACTGTGATAAATTTCTTTGTCATAGACTTGTCACGGTCAAAGTTCGTGATAATTCTGGGCATATTTAAAAAAAATGTTGGGCAGTACGGCCACTGCCCAGCAATATATTTTTACCTGTTATAACAAAATTGTACCTGTCCAAACAGCATATATATAGAGCAATTAAACCAAAACTCAAATATCCATAACCAACATGTAAATATCAATAACCAAATACAAATATCCATATCTAAACCAATATGTACCAAATCAAAAAAATACAAATATAATTCAATATCCAAATAAAATAAATATAAATAATGTCATGACATAGGGTCTTGAATAGGTCGGAAGAGGGAGTAAGGCCACATGACAAATGCATTGGCACACCCCTCAATTCGCTGAACACCGCATTGTTCGTGCAACCACAAAGGTGAGTTCTCTTTTTCGATCAAAATATGTGTGACGAGCACCTTTGCCTCAATATCTTTCATGGGACGTCTATGAACTACCATACCCGGGAGCGTTCCTGGGTCCCTCAACCCCCTCACTATCGGTTCCCCATCAAATATGTCGAGTAACAACATGCTCTTCCAATCGATTATTGACATAAGTCGTTCGACGGGGGTCAAAATGAGGGAAATGGATCATATAGCAGTGAGTCCATACGTATCGTCGATAAAGTAGTCATGTCCTCATCTACCTTCTTCTCCTTCCCCTTCCCCTTGCCCTTGCCCTTACCTTTATCGGAGGTGTACCCCCACTAACGCTTCATGAAGGCATATATATCTAGAACCGTCACCTCCAACCTTGATAGCTTATTATCATGGGTGTCAACCTTATGAGCCAATCCAGTGTTACTTGTCTCCATTCCGATGATCCTCAAATTCCCCACCCGTGAGCTCACCCTTTAGTCCTCCCCTTGCGATCCACCCTCAGCACCTGACTGAGTACATCCGTATCCAAATATGCTTTATTGGCGTCAGACTGTAACTCATGCACTTCCTTAAGCTTTTCCTGAAATGACAAAAAGTACACGAATAGTTAATTAAGTAAATAAAAAAAATTATAACGTAATTAAAAAAATTAAACATTTATAACTTACAATCGTGGATGCGACGCTCGAAAACACATCCTTGTCCTTGCCCTTCTTCATTCGAATTTCCACATAGGCATCGGGCCTATGTGGCCTACCTCCAGGGCCACTTTTCCATCTCCTGAAATAAAATAATGCAGAATTAGTAAGTAACACAAATTAATGCTAAATTAGAATAACATAAAACTAAAATTAAAGAAAAATAAAAACTTACCATCCTGTGCTCCACCTCGGCGTAAGACGTCCACCCAGAGTAGTGCACGTCCAAATTTTTCGCCTGATTTCCCTCCTCGATTGATGAGATGCCAATTTTCGCTCATCGATCTCATTGTCGACAAACTTTTGCCTCTGTGCCAATGAGATCGGCTCCTTCGAGGGGACGGTGTCACACACTCTTAAAATGGACTCCCGGGTCTTTTCAAAGTACCGTGCCCGCATATTTTTCTTCCACGTCTTATATTGATCCCTCAACTATTTCAACGTGGATTCGCGGAACAAATACAAACAAAAAATAAAGTGAGTGTTAGTTGCTTATAAATATAAATACACTACCTGTAGTGTCCCCAGATGCCCATCTTGAGCTCATTTGGCATGGCCCTCCAATCAGTATACCGTGGGTCGACGACTGCCTTCAGCAACTCTAGGGATCTAGACACTAATGTCGTCTTATTCTCGACGACGGACCCAAATTTGCCCTATTTTGGGGGCCTACTGGTCGAGGAGCCCTCGTCTCATCATCTACCACGCTGGGATGAAGACATTTTCAGCAAAAAATATTATTAGTAGTACAAACATGTATACGGACTTTGAATTAATGCTCAAATCTAATAATAACAAAGCACTAGAAGAATACAAGTTAACGAAATTATAAATCTAAATATTGTTTCAATATTGGGTCATGTCATGGACTTTAAATCAATGCTTAAATTGATTAAAATCCTAATTAATATATTCACTAACCATAAAACCAATTTTGATTCAAATTCGATAATAACAAAGAACTTGAAGAATACAAGTTAACGACATTATAAATCTAAATATTGTTTCAACATCGGGTCATGATATGGACTTTGAATTGATGCTTAAATTAATTAAAAACAAATTAACATATTCACTAACCATAAAATAATTTTTTATTTAAATCCGATAATAACAAAGCACTAGAAGAATACACCCACTGGTTATTACAAGTATTATAAACTGATCAAGTACAAATGAATAAAAAGTATTAAATTATTGTCCGATAATACTAAAGTACTATAATAATGCACCCAATGGTCATTACAAATAATTGGAATACTTATTACAAATCTAAAAATCATCTCAAATTCGGGTTATCATAAAAAATGGATTAATATTCGATAGGAGCAGCCAAGTCATCTACACTACTATTTAGACGCTTTGGCGCATGTAGGAGGATTGACCACGACTCATTTTGTATATACTCCGAGTAAAACACTTGCTTGACCTTTTGAAAAGCACAAACAAACGGCTCATCGCTCACATATTCGTTGCTCTTCAACTTGGACAAGTCAACCATGATCAAATTGGTGTCAGAATCAACTTTATAAGCATTTTTATCCTCAGTTCTTACCTAATCACAGTAAAATACAACTTCTTTGAAGCTTACAGTAGAACCGTTATGTCATGCATTCAAATGAGAACACATGCATGCATGCACCCCCCAAAGCAAGTGTTAAATAAGAAGTTGATTTGTGTAAATTTCACATGGGCTATCTATTGTGGTTCCCGTTATTACCTTTTACCCCCATTACTTATGATATAACACCTGTTTTGTGGCCTACATGCATGCATGTATTCCTATGTTAAATCATGATTACTTATTACTTGTTGTATAAAATTTGTAGTATGTTTCATTTAATTATGTCTTATTGATATACGATTTTTTCATTGTTATGTTTCATTTCGCATCACAACCGTAAATGTTAGAAAATGCCTAGGGCCAACTAACTTAATGGCCATGTAAGTGTTCAAATCCATCAGTCAACAACAATTCAAGATTTCAAAACAGCAATGCAAATAATAATGTCTTTTATTAGAAATTCCTATGGCCAACCAACTCAATGGCCATCTAAATGTTAAAATCCACCAATCAACAACAATTCAAGAATCCCAAACAATTCAATAATCTCTCTGTGTGTGTAAGCATATATATATATATATATATATATATATATATATATATATATATATATATATATATATGTGTGTGTGTGTGTGTGTGTGTGTGTTTGTTTGTGTGTGTGTGTGTGTGTGTAGAGACAGACAGAGAGAGAGAGATCGTTGCTGTAATTAGAGAGAGAAACCAAATTTCAGTTTCAGAATCGAATATCAAAAATCAAATAGTTATTATACCAAAAACCAAATACCAATTTCAATTACAATTACAATTTCTAATACTAATTTCAATTTCAATTTATAATACCCATTTCAAATTCAAATTCAAATTCAAATTCAATTTTAATTTGAAACTGAAATTAAAATTCAATTTTAATTTGAAACTGAAATTAAAATTCAATTTATAATAATAATTCCTATTTTCTCCATCTCCTCTAAAGGGTGAGTGGTCCTATACCATTCAAGACCGCATATTTATGTAATATACTTAACAACTCATGCACGTTGTTCCAATTTGAGAAAAATTCGACAACATATCCTCATAGTTCTCCAAGTACAGGATATAGATTTGTAAGTGTAAGTGTTATTTCAATTTATCAATTGAAATAACACTTAACATCGCATCATCTAGTGTGTACCAAGAGAACATTAAGATATGACATCAGAACTTTCCCCAAAAGTAACAAGTTTAAGCCACTAAGAATATTATTATATAGAAACTATGAAGTTCCAAACTGTCCAAACGGGACATTTCTAGAGATCTCATCACAGGGGTAATGAATCTCGAACGGGTCGAAGGACTATTGAATGCATACGCATAAGAACTAGAATGCTAGTATTTTTGCGCACTTTATGTAAGGGCTATAGTATGTTTCATTTAATTATGTCTTATTTATATTCGATAATAATGTCTATAGTGATGATTTATAAATAGTTATGTTTCATTTCACATTACCCAATCTCGGATCTACACAACACTATACTCAATTTCCGATTTATACCCAATTTTAATTTTAATTTCACATTTACACAACAATATGCTCAATTTCAGATTTATACCTAGTTTCAATTTTATATTTATACAACAAAAGGGTCCAATTTCAGATTTACACAACATTATACCCAATTTTCGTTTTATACCCGATTTCATATTTACACAACAATATGCCCAATCACCCAATTTTAATTTCATATTTACACAACAAAAGGGGTCAAATTTCAGATTTACACAACATTATACCCAATTTCTGTTTTAATTTCACATTTACACAACAATATGCCCAATTTCAGATGTCCAACCAAATTTAATTTCATATTTACACAACAAGGGGACAATTTCATATTTACACAACAAATGAGTCTAATTCAGATTTATGCCCAATTTTTGTAAACACTAAATTAATCACGCATACACACAAAATCACATACACACACACACACACACACACACACACACACACACACACACACATATATATATATATATATATATATATATATATATATATATATATATATATATATAGAGAGAGAGAGAGAGAGAGAGAGAAGAAGGAGGGAAATGAAACGGGAGAAAAAAAGGCAGTAGGTTTTTTTAGTTAAGACAGTTGTCACGGACCTGTCATGGTCTTTGACCGTGACAACTTTCTAAAGTTGTCACGGTCAAAGGCGGTGATAAGTCCATGAAAATTGTACTTAGCATGGTCATTGACCGTGATAAAAATGAGTGTCTTTGTCATGGTCAAAGACCGTAATAAGGCTGGCAAGTTCAAGGTGACAGTTTAGCCTTTTGGGTATAGTGAGGGTCCGGAGCCCTAGGATGAAAGACTCAGAATCACTGGCCAAATCCTATGGTAGCATAACCGGTGGTGTGGAGCCCGTTAAATTATGCGGATAATGGAAGATTTTGAGAAACAGATGATGAAAATTGGAAGATGACAAGAAATGGGTTGTGGCAAGGAAAAAGTAAAAGACAACCTAACTTGAATGGAATTAATACATGTTCCAGTTGAAAGATAATTTAGACAAGTAAACGTGAAAATTGATTAATGTCCATAAAGTAAAGAATTGGTAAAGTAAAGTTATTGAATGGGTAGTTACGAAACCTAAAGAGGATTAACCCATACTTAACACAATAGTGTATTTATGAAATATTTCAAAGAAAAATAAGTATTTTCTAAAACGATGCTTGCGTATGTTGAAAGGTAATTTTCAATGAAAATACTAAAGTAAACTTGGTATGAACAAAGGGATAATTTCGGTGATAAAAATATTTTTTTTAAACAAAGGGTATTTGTTTAAAGTATTTAACCGGGTGTGTTAAATCAAGAAATAAATGTCAAGCCAATAAAAATGAGATTCTTTTATGAGATCGAAGAGAATTAATCGGAATGAGTAACATTTTTAGAATAAAAATGGATCCATCCATTAGATAGATAGATAGATAGATAGAGAGAGAGAGAGAGAGAGAGAGAGAGCATCTCATGAGGTCCCCCAATTTGAGGTCCCTGAATGAGGTCCATTGAGGCTAATTTTTTTTATGGTTTTAAACATTTCAATAGCGACGTATAAACACAATCATCTTAAAATGATTTTTTTTACTATTTTAAAAAAATCCGTCAAACTTTGTCAATTTTTAATAGCTTTAAAGCAACTTAAATAGTAAAAAAATCATTCGTTCTTCTATAACGACTTGTGAATCGACAAACACTTACATTATACATTAAATTACTATTTTGAGAACACTCCTAAGGATGACCTCACTCTGTCTTTGTCCATAAAGCGAGTTGAGCGATTCTATTCTCTATTTATATTATGCACATAAGCAAACACATCAAGGAGTTCAACAGGAGAAGATTAACACATGCCCATGAGAGACTTAAAAGGCGAGATGGTTGCTTAGCACCTTCTCATTCCATAACTCAGTCCTCAGACCCTTGAACTAAGTAGTTTCGCAAGCATCAATATTATCTTTGATGCTATTCTCTCGAGGAGGCAATATTTTTTTGCTTGTTTTGTGCAAAATAGGTTGGCGATTCTGATGATACCAGAATTAGTATCACCAAATCAATGTGTTAAGTGAGCTCAAACTAATGCTACAATGGAGTATGAAAGATATATGTAAATACATAAAGAGATAAGGCAAAGAGGAAGATAATACCAAATGTAAATGGTTCAGCCAATTATGTCCTACTCCATTATGTGAGTGTGTGTGTGAAATCCACTAAATATGGGTTTTAATGGCCTTAGGATACAAACACCCAAGCTTTCTCTCTCCATACAATGGTTTTAACAGAGTTTTAGTAGGGTAGTGGATTTTTCATCCTTTACAATGTTGTAGAAGACTAGTATTTATATGGCTAGGGTGGTGTCATACACACCCCAGACATGCAGGAGGTATGTACAATATCAAGTGCCCAATACTATGTTGCCATCGGTCATTTGTGCATGTAAATAATGATTGAGAGATATTCTTCACATGTGGGGAAGATGTTGTTGTAACGATTTTTTCCACTTGGGGATCACGACCCACGTGTGCTCCATTCCACACGCACTGTCAGATGTTAAACGTGTTCGGCTGGGATGAAGTCCCAGTTTGAGGTCTCTAAATGAGATCTATTTTTTTTAAATAGTAAAAAAAAATTATATATATATATATATATATAGGGTAGTTGTATGTGTACGTAGATATAACGTGTTAGAGTCTATTTTCTGTCGTTCGATTCTATATTGCATTGTTATATTTTTCCAATGAGCATTCAGCTCATTCCCGCATCTTTATTACGACGGGTTGGGTGCAGTTCCTCATTTTGAGAGCGTTGTATAGGTAAGTAATTCTTATATTATACGTTAGTAGCTCTGTATGCTTGGATCCAGGGATTATTTCCACAGGTCCCTCACATTGTGTGATTTCAATTGAAATCGCATGCAAAACAAGTGAAACGTTAATTAATTAAAACTGGACTCATTGCACTTCGCACTTAACGCTTGGATCGGACCAGATTGACCACGGATAACCTATAAATCCGGGCAGGGGTGTTACAGTTGCTATAGATTCAAATAATGGAATTTGTCTATTTGCATATGTTATGGTGGAAATAGAGTGCAAAAGTGTATGGGTATGGTTTCTGGAGTTATTGTGTGAGGATATTGACTGGAAAACCGATTCAAATTTACTTTCATGTATGATTAACAAAAGGTATTATTTCCATTTTGATTAAAACCTCTATTTATTTATAATAATAACATCATGTGATCAATACTCATATTCACTATGTATGTTGGGTTTGGTGCTAGCTCTTTAACATGTTATGCCCCAATGCGAGCACATATTTTGTGTTAGGCACCACCACAACAATTTTAGGAAAGAGTTTACAGGGAAATATTTAAAGATTTAATAAAGAGGTGTGCCAAAGCAAGTGCTTCATCAGATGAATGGAAAAAGGGAAGAAAGTTTCTGAAAATGACTACAAATGGTTAGATGCAATATTGTCACCTAAGAATTGGATTAGGTTACACTTCTAAACTATGCCAATGTGTGACATTCTCATAACTAACCATCCTGAAGTGTTCAACTATTTCATATTTGATGTAAAAGAGAAGCCTATTGTGTCACTGATGGAAATAATTAGAGAATTGATATTGAAAAGAATTCAAGTAAACAAGAATAAGATGATTAAACACCCAATTGTAATTTGTCTTGGAATTGAGGAAAAATTGAACTTCCTTCTTAAAGAAACTATAGGGTTCATATGTGAATGAAATGCAAGATCTCAGTTCTAAGCGAGTGGACTATTTGTGCAATTTGTCACTGATTTGAGGGATAAGAGGTGTTCTTGTAGGGTGTGGAAACTAAGTGGAATGCCTTGTGTTTATAGACTAGTTGCAATACTATACAAAGAGGACAACTAAATTTTTTTGTGAATGAGTGCTAAAGCAAAGAAAAAACCCTCAAAGAATATGAAAACATCATCATGCCATTAAATGGCTAAGATTTATGGTTTGCCTCTATAAAGAAACCATTAACACCACCTGATGTTGAGTCTCAATCAAGAAGACAAAAAAAAGGAATAAATGATAAGGTAAAGTTAATGGGAGTGGAACAAAGCTCGGTAAACATGGGATAAAGCTGAAATATAGTAAATGTGACTATTTTGGCCATAATATAAGGAGTTACCCCAAAAAGAGTGAAACAAGTGAAGTTAGTAGGGATGGAAAGAGTGGCACCAAAACGGGTGGAAGTGCAACTAGTAGGGGTCAAAATAGTGGAAACAAAAGCGGTGGAAGTGCGACTGCAAGTGCAAGTGAAAGTGGCTTAAAAAGAGGTGGCCATTGGTCTTGCAAGGAAAAAAAAATCAATATAAGCCCTCTCATTTTACATTCCGTTTTGTAAACTCTAAATATTCATTTTTTAAACTTTATTCTCATATTTGGAGTATTAAAAATGAAGGCGAGGAAGCATAAAAATCAAGAATCCAGTCAACTACAGTGCCAAAAATCCCAAATGCCAAATTGGAAGTAAATAACAGGGATGGAAGTTTTTTTTGTCATTGACTATAATTGGATCTTTTTGGATGTTTATTTACAATAGTTGGATGTAGTTTTTGATATATACATGGTTTATATGATGACTTTTGGGGTTTATGGATGTAATGTAATGACTTAGGATGCTTTTGGATGTAATGCAATGACTTTAGGTGTTTTTGGAATGTGTTTCACAATTGCTAAAATACTAGATTTCATTCATTGAAAATTATATCAAAGGAATATAAAACACTAGATTTCATTCATTGACTCATAATACTTCAAGATACATTTAATATTAACTTCATCACACTTACATTCACCCACATCAACCTCATTCCCAGACATGAAAACCAAAATTATAATAACACACAATCTATACAGATTTTCTCTCTTTCGAACTCTTCCATCTTTGAGAACCCAATTTAATATCTCCTCCCATATGAAAAATCCACAACCACCACGCAGTAAAAAAATAAAGACAAAATATGTTTGCATTTCATTATATTCCATAAATAATAATGAACCATAACAAGATAGAATGAGAGATTACCTCAGCAATACTTGAACATGCTAAAAAGCTTCTAATGGGAATTTTGAAAATGCTAATGCATCTCGGGGTTTGTATAAAACACCACGAATTTTTAATTTTCACAATTTCAATAAACTTTGCACCGAATAAAAAATAAAGTGTTATGTGAAACTGTTTGCTAAATTTAGTATTGACCTAAGCATGCATCTAGGTGAGTATAAGTAAGAATAAAATAAATAGCAAACCACAACATGATGATGTACGAGAAAAATCTGTAATACCCCAAATTTTTATGGCTTTTAAAATTGGGGATTTATTAAAGTTAATTTGAGGTATTAATTTAATATTAATTCAAAAATTATTTTTTAATATTTACTAGCATGATGTGAGTTAGTAATTATTAGAAATTTGTTGAATATTACTAGATGAGTAAAGTAATATATGAGATTGATTTTATTAAAATTGTCACGAGTGAATAAAATGGTAATTATGGAAATTTAATTCGGGACGCGCTTGTGTCGTGTCAGGACTAAATTATTATTATTAAATTGAATAAATTATAAGTTGTTCGTATAGTCATTTTGAGTGCGCCAAAGTGTTCGAAAGGGTCAAGATAGTCAGAAAAAGTATACTCGGAGGTTTAATTTGGGTCTCGAGGCATTTTTAGGCCTAATTGACACCCCGGGAGGGTATTTTAGACATTTGGTATTTTTGGGTAATTAAACCCACGAATTTTCTTAGTATTTATTAGCCATTTAGAATTGTCTCTCAGGGTTACCAAACACAAAGCCTAAGCCAGACATTAGAGAAGAAGGTGAATAGATTTGAGAAGAAGGTGAAGAGTCTTCAAGCAATCCAAGGCCTGGAACTCACCCGATTTCATCGCCACCACCACCAAAATGTAGATCGCACGACGAGGAACGCAACCATATATTTTTCATCAACAAATCAGACCCTTGAATCCAAGGCAAGTATCTATCTTGCTGATTTCCAAGTTAATATACCTTGCATGTTAGTCTAGGAATGAATATCGTATGTTTTAATAGAAGAATTATATATTTCGGAAGATAATTTATATGTGTTGAAGGGAGAAACCATGTAGTCTAACATATTGATCATATGTAGAGGATTACCCATGAATTTATTATGTTATTTGGGAAGAAAATCTTGATTAAATTAGAGGGTGGTGATTATTCATGCAAAATTTGGTTTTATAAAGAGGTTTGAGATTAAACCCCTTTTTGATTAATTCGTTGAGGATTTATTGATGTCGTTACATCAGAACTTGTTTATGTACATTGCTTATACACTTGGATTACTTTGATGGGAGTTTAAGATGAAATTATAGAGGTTTGGAGGGGTTAAAATGGTTGAACCCGTAGGTTGAATATTGAAGAAAAACTGGGCAAGAACTGCTTGATCGATCGATCGATCGACCCTTCCTGGAAAACTGCATATTTTTCCCCTTTTTGTTTAGTCCGGTTAAAATGCTTAGAAAACCTTGATTATCATTGATAGATTATAATGGATTATGAAGATGACCAATAGGTTCTAAGTAGACTTCGTTGAGTGAAATTAATATGAGATGAAATTGTGGGTTAACGGGGAGTTATTTATACATTGGGAATTGTGCGTATGTGTATTAGAAGATTGAGACTCGTGAAAGATTTGGACTAGAAGGTAAGTAAGGGTATACCTACGAAAATTTATACTTAGTGAGAAAGAATACTTCGAGAGATGAGAAGTAAGAACGAAGTAAATAATAAATGAGAATAAAATAAACGAATCAGTTATGAGAAATAATTGAGTAAAAATTGTGTTGAGAATGGATAATAACAATTATGGGTCGAGGGCGAACCTAATTTGGAACATATGAATATTTATATGCATGACTTTGTGATTGTGCATATATTATGTATCTGTGTATGACATACATAGCTTACTTACTATCGATGGGAGGTTTGCGCGTGAGGGCAGTCATATCCTGATGAATCCATGGGATTTTTGACTTGTCACTCAAGGACATAGGACTTAGGTTGATAACCATTAGTGAGAACAATGGTACAAAACGGTCATTTGGGTGCGTAGGTATGTGCGTAGCCCAAAGGCTTAGGACTATGTTCGCTTCCATTATTTGTGATTTAATATTTGTGGTTCGAGGAATCTTTATCGAACCTATAGTCCCCTATACAACGACGTGATGTATTGGGACAAGATAGCAGAGTAATGCAGCACCCCAGCTGTGTCTCGGGGTGTAGTATAGTATATATATAATAGAGTGAATAAATATATATGCATGTGATGATATCTACTATGTGGCTAAAGTATAAATGTAAGATAGTTATGTATGAAAACACCTAGTTGAATTGAATTAATAAGGGACTTATCCATGTTGAATCTATATATATATATATATATATATGTTTGTAACATCATTATATGTATTATAAGGTTAATACGTGGGAATAATTTGGGCTATAAAGAATGGATACATGTGGTTAATCTAGTTAGCGTGGAAACTATAACTAGGATGTCCTAGAGGTACGGTAGGAGTGCACACTAGATGAGAGGTGATGATTCTCGAGAGAGTGTCGCATACTAACATGATTGTGATATTTACCGGTAAGCATTTTAAATACTTGCTAAACTATTTTTAAAATTGTTTTGCACTCGGACTCTGACCCGTTTTCTGTCATTCTTTCTCTCTTGTATATATATGTATATATTATAGGTGCCCAGCCACAGGGGCGTCATGCTAAGATTCTTTGGATTGGACGTGTTGTAGCTTATGTGGGAGTTGCATGCCCTTGCTTTAGATGACTTCATCATTGAATCAGTTCCTACTTTAGATCTTCATAGTTAGGGCATGTGTCGTCCGATTTCATATTCCGTTTAGATCTTGTCAAGGATTTATGTTCATTTATATTTTCGGTATTCAATACTCCTTGGGAGTTAACTCTTGTCAGGATGATTTCATTTATGGTTCTTATACTTGGTTTGGATTATATCGATGGTTTAATTCTTGTGTGTAAATTGTCATCCTTAGTATTTATGTGAGTCTTAACTGTTGGGTATTAAAATGGTTTTTATATTGGTATTTAAGAAAGGAAAAAAAATGAGGTTTTAAATGGTTTTGACACTTAGCTTAATTATTTAGGGTATTTAAATTGGAAATATTATTTTGCGACAGTGATGCTGAGAATGAACCAATCGTTCACCTGGTTTTTAATTTAATAAAGGAATGATCACCCGGTATTTAATTAGGTGGGGTGTTACAAAATCTACAAGAGGAAAAACCTCAGACGACCCAACTACACAAGTCCACTATGACCTAAGAATGCATTTTGGTAATGTATGTTCATCGCCTTATTATATTCGAAAATAATAGAGTCGCCAGTCTATTTTACCCAAAACAGACAAAATAAGGGGTAAGCCTCCGTAGAGACCTAGTGGTGGAAAGTAGTCTGCGTGCTTAACCAGAGAGTTGAAGGTCAAGGGACTGAGTTACGGATTAGGAAGGTGTTAGGCACCCGTTGTGCCCTTTCGGTCTCAAATGTAGATCAAAATTATTTGTGTTGTCATGTTATAGTGTAAACGAAATAATAAATTGAGAATATTTAGGATGTACGTAAACTGTGCAGTGCAGTGTGGGATGTGTGTGTAGATAATATAGACAGGGGACAAATATGTACAAATTCGGACTTGTTCAGTCGGATGAGAGTCCGAGTGAGACTATGTACTTGTACAAAGCAATTCAAAGTCCACGTAATTCGTGAAGGGACAAAGAGGGATTCTACCTCTTAAAAAGGCTCGATGCGAGATTTATGGACTCTTTTTTATATATGGAAGTGTTTTTAAAGTTAAGTGAGTTTAGATATGAAAATTTAAAGAACTTTTTGTTCATGAAAGATGCTTGGATGAAGCAGACTCACTCATAAAACCACTTTAATAGAGAAAGAGTGTTAAGATATCCCACATTAAGGAAAAAATAATAGGTAGATACCCTAGATCTAGTGATCCTCTAACCGAGATGAGAATATTTCATATTTTTAGTGATTTTGGTTTAGTTTAGAAATAGAATATATAAAAAATAAAAATATGTACATGGTTTGACTCTAAGAGATCAGGTTTCTCTAATACGCCTACGTGTCCTCTTAGGCAGAATCAAAGTCAACATAGTTCGGACGTGAACTTTGGAGAGAGATAAAGCCTTATGGATCATGGAAATGCACAAAGATGGTTTAGGGTGGTGTTGCATCATAACACCACCCTCTCATATTAAGACTTTAGAATAAAAGAGTGGGATATGTAGTACCTGCAAAGTTACACGTGCTCCTTTTCTGTTTCAACAGCGTTCCGACTTGGGATAAATAATTTTTTAGATGAGTCTGAGGTTAGTTTTGAAAAAAAGGGCCATTGAAGTAAGTAAGAAAAAAAGAAGAACGGGGTTTTTAGTTGATAATGGGTACATATAATGAAGAAAAAAGCTAGGGCTAGAAGTTAGACTTCTATATCTATGTCTGGGAGAAGGTTTGGAGTTAATCAGAGAGAGTTTCAAGGATTTTTAGGGAGAAAATATCTTCTGGGCAGAAATCACAAAATTTATAATGCAAAGTTAATGCCCCCCAGCTGACTGATGGAGGCCTTCTTTTATATGTAGAAAAATAAGGTGTATGACTGATCAGTTCAGTGTACAGAGCGCCCAGAACCGATTAGTCAAGCGCATCTGACCATTGGCCCTTGGGTCCCCTTTTGGATTGGGTGACCTATGTGGTTTTGTGGATTGGTTTTGGATTTTTTGGCTTTCTTGGAGTGTTTCCACGAGCTTGGATCAGTCTTTGGGCATTTGAGAGAGTTTGGTACATGAATACCTTTAGGGAGAAGAATGGGGTGTCTACAGAGGACAACATATAGTAACGTACCATTTGATCATCTTTTTACAACCTTTAGTTATCCCGTACATCTGACTCGGATGCCTCCTCACCAATCTTGGCAAGGCATGGTTCAGTTAAAATAATTTTATAATCCTAAGAAGTGAGGACAATGTTTAGGTTCCTTTTTCAGTTTATGAAATTTATTTGAGTTAATTTATTTTTCTTTAATAGTGAAAAAAATGGGTTGAATTTTGAGCCCATTTTTGAAATATGAGAATCATCGTTGAAAAATATTATTTTTTATTAAATATTTGAGAATTAACTTTTGATTAAATTTTTAATTGACTTTTCTCTACCGCCAATTAGAATAAATCATGTCGAGCATCTTAATTCCCTTCTGAAGTGAGATTTCTTTTTGAGAGATTAAATCACCTCACCCTCAATTGAACATAGTTTTACACATTTCAATTCTGTTATTCAGATAGTCTAGGTAACCTTTATCCAACATAATCAAATCGTCGACGTCTTTTAGTCCCCAAAGTAATGATAGTGACTTTGTTAGGGGACATCATTACTTGTATTTGAGTGTATACTATTGGTTCATTCTTTAAAATTAAACCCGCTCGTGTATAACTTTCCCCTTGTGGGGATCGAACTCACTCACATTTAATTTCAAAGAATTATCACTTAAGAATTTTAAAATCTTCTGATGTTGTGATTAATTCCTTCCGACGTGGATGAAATTCATGCTAACACAAGGAACTAATCACATCACATTTTAAAATACCGATGGAGACTGTGGGATTTATGTTGAAACCCATCTTCCACTTAATATTTTAAACCTTAGGGTATTTTAAAAATTATTTTTTTAATTCTAAATCCCTAAATTAAATCACTAGTTTTTTCTAATTTATTAAATTACCCAGTCTAAATATTTAATTTTCCAAAATAAAATGATTTTTAATTAAAACAAAATTCGAAGACAAAAATTTAATTTATACCTTAAATTAATTACCTGATTAATTTCAATTTTAGAAAAGAATAAATAAAATTTAATTTTCTAGAAAAATCATAATCTAGGTCGGTTACATAAATAAAATTCATGTTGTCTATAATAATGTAGGTACCTAATTAATTTAATAATCATCTCACAAAACCAACAACAAATTAAATATGAGGTGATATAAATATAACCAATCACAAACACATGCAATTACATATCGAAAAGAAAACAAACTCCCTTTTCATCATAGCCAAGATTTCTTTTTTGACTAGAGTCTTTTTTAGGTCAATAACTCCTTGAAAAAGAGTCCATCACACTTATGCTAGTTGAAGAAAATAAGCATTATGCAATAAAAACACCTCATGCCACGTTGATAACCCCGCATCCGAGCCAAAAAGGGTTGTGGTTGCGCCTGGGAAGGTCGTTGTCGCACCTTTTTGTCTCGTGGTTCTAGTTTGGGACCCCACCCTTCTCCTTATTCTTTTTGCCTCTCATTTTGATGCTCTTCATCAACATCAAAACTGCGTCGTTTTGACCCCATTCTGCAATTGCAAATATTTCATTGTTGGACCTCCAAACTTAAGCAAATTACAACCAAACTCCTTGGTTCCTCCTCTATGATCAAACCCCATTACAATATAGGATTACATAAATTAAAAACTCTTGCATCCCCTAAAAACCCTTCCATATATATATATATATATATATATATATATATATCAATTTCTCTCTAATTGACATCCGCCGACTTCCAATAGAAGTGTGGCCAAATCGTTCTACTCTTTACATTAGCTCTTTCTTTATACACGTCAATCTTCCCAAATCTGACTGTTGGAGGTGCTTTCTCCTTTTGCATGGACCAACAACGTCACCCTCACCATGTATTCCACTACCATAACAAAACTTGTCCGCCCGCATCTTTTCCTCCTACACCATTGTACATGAAAGATATCATGAAATTCCATGCCCATATAATCACGAGTGGCCTCTCCACTCACACACTTTTACTCAGCGCCATCCTATCCTTCACCTCACTCTCCCCTGCCGGAGACTTACCTTACTCCCACTTACTTCTCAATCACATACATTCCCCCAATACATTCATGTTCAATACAATCATCCGAGCCTCTACCTATCCTATACAAGCAATATCTCTATACATTCACATGCTCCAGTCTGGACTGTCCCCCAATAATTACACCTTCCCTTTCCTTATCAAAGCCTCATCCAAAATTAAAAACAACACTTATGGACAGACCATCCATTCTTCAATTATTAAATATGGGCACATGCTAGACCTTCATATAGCAAATTCACTTTTACACATGTATGCACGTTTTGGCTTCTCTAAACAGATATGTAGACTATTTGATGAAATTCCTGACCCAGATGTTGTGTCTTGGAATGTGCTGGTTGATGATTTTGCCAAGTGTGGTTGGTTAGATGAGGTTCTGGGTGTGTTAAATGAGATGTGTTATTTTGGGGTTCAACCCAATTCAGTTACACTTCTTGGTGTTCTTTGTGCTTGTACAAAGGCAGGAGATTTAAGTGTGGGGAAATGGATTCACTTATATATGGTTAAGAAAGATGTTGATGCTACTGTAAATTTAAGAAATGGGTTGCTTGATATGTATTGCAAGTTTGGAGATATGGATTCAGCTCAAAAATTGTTTGATAGAATGGATGTGAAGACCGTATTTTCTTGGACTTCTTTGATAGATGGTTTTGTACAAAAAGGTGAATTAAAAAGTGCCAGTGTGCTTTTTCATCAGATGCCTGAAAAGGATTTAACTGCCTGGAATGTGATGCTTAATGGGTATATCATAGGAGGTAATATGACTTCTGCTGAAATGGTTTTTACAACAATGCCGGAGAGAGATTTGGTTTCGTGGAACTGTATGGTTGTCGGGTATGCCCAGAAGAAGAAGTTTGTAAAAGCTTTAGAGTTCTTCAAAGAAATGCTGATATTAAAAATCAAACCGGATCGAATAACACTAGCCAGTGTGCTTTCGGTCTGCCAATTTGGTGGCGCGCTTGATTTAGGTGAGGTGACTCATGCTTATATGGAGAAACAGAACATAAAGGGAGAAGACGTTGAGTTAGCTTTGATGGATATGTACTGCAAATGTGGAGCTCCTGAGAAAGCTGTGAGAGTATTTGATGGGATAAAAAGAAAGTCCGTGTTGCCTTGGAGTACCATTATAGTTGGGCTGGCCATGAATGGGCTTGCCAATGAAGCAATTGAGTTCTTCAACCGTATGCAAAACGCAGCAATCAAACCAAATGAGGTCACTTTCATTGGTTTATTGTGTGCATGTAGCTATGCCGGATTGGTTGAAGAAGGTCAATGGTTCTTCAACGCGATGAGTCAAGTTTATGGCATGAAACCGAGGTCCGAGCACTTGGGTTGCATGGTGGATATACTGGGACGAGCAGGGTTATTAAAAGAAGCAGAGGTTTTTATTCAGAATTTGCCGGTTAAGGCTGATGCTGGTGTCTGGGGTGCCCTTCTCGGGGCATGTAGAATGCACTGTGAGGTTCAGATGGGCGAAAGAGTCACTAAAATTCTGACCGAAATGGATCCATTTCATTCCGGGCGGTACATTCTTATGTCTAACATTTATGCTGCGGAGAATAGATGGGTTGAGGCAGAAAATGTGAGGAAGAAGATGAAAGCTTCTCGAGTGCAAAAAATGCCAGGCTTCAGCTTGATTGTGCTCAAAGGTGAAATGCACCAATTCCTTTCAGGAAATACATCTTAATATGGAACCAAGGATAGGTTATAAATCAATGAAGGATAAAATTATAAATGAAACACATTCAAGAAATTGCACAAGTATTACCAATAGGAGATGATTGAAGGAAAATAGACAATTACTAATTTCGATTTGGACACATACAGTGAAAACTATTAAAATGTGGTTGTAAGAAAGAGCAACATGATCTTTATTTCAACGGAGAAAGGTTATGCTACTTGGCGGCTAAATATTTTGGACGACTCTTACATTTAGACAGTCTACACAATTTTGATATGGTTTACTAATCCAAACCAAGAATTATATAAAATATTGTCCAAAATTATATGAAAAGCCCATTGCATATAAATAAGTGTTGTAAAATATGTATTATACTAGATGTTCACATCTATAACTTGTATCATATTGAAAAAAGAATTTTTTGGACTACCTAACTTTGTAGTATGAATAGGAGTGATACTCCTTGAGTATTTAGTGACAATGAAATGAAAAATTTCTCCATCCCTCTAAATTCTCTTTGACTTATTTTTCACAACATGTTATCAGCAAGATGCATGTCTTGAATCTTGAAACCGCGGTTTGAGTTTTTATCTGTTGCTTTCTCTCAATTTCATCAAAAGAACATATAATTCCCCATTGTCAAAATTGGATTTGGGGTTTGATTGAGTTGTGAATAACAAAAGCAACATGAAGAGTCATATATATTACTTTGATTTATTCTTTTTTTTAAACATCCCAAAGGATTTCATTAAGTAAACAACGATTACAATAAATTAAGAATCACTTAACCCAAACAGGCTCATATTAAGCTAGTGGGAGAGAGAGAAAACATAAAATAAACAGAAAGAAAACTAGAACAACAGCCTAGAGAGCCTTTTAACACGCCTGACAGGTTTGGGATTTCGGTCACAACACATCCCAACAAAGAGATCAACAGACAGATGTCGGAGACACCAGAGGGTGAGTCGTCCATAACAAAATCTGTGCACAAGGCAAACATACAGTGGAATAATGCAAGACAAACATGTCAAAAGCAACAGTGCCAAAGAGCGAAGCTCAAACATCAAGGGACCTAAAAATAGATACACCTTAGTAAAAGTGGGAGAAACCCCAAAAAGACCAAAGTCTTTTTCGGTCCCAGCCCGAAAGGAACACCCACTAGAACAGTTGAACCAAAGCCCCCAAAAGACATATTAAAAAGATATAGATCGCTCACAAAGGAGATGAGAAAAAAGACTCCAAACAGAGACTTCAGATAACAACAAAAACAAAAAATATAGTCAAACAACATATCTTCAAAATCAAAAGGCCGATCTACCACCAGAAGGGTATTTCTTATCGCAACTTTTTCGATCTGTTCCATGAGCGGACCTTTCACAGCCGAGTAGCCCGAAACACTCAAGTCACCACTACAATTGACCAAATCGGGGAAGATCCACGAGACGGGCTAGGATTTTTTTTTTATCACAGTTTATACACCTTTTGGATTTGAGGGACTTATTTGGGTCTCCCCCACTCTCACCGGAAGTGAGAGGGGGGGGGGGGGGGGGATGGTCGGAGGAAAGTGTTGAATATCTAGGGCCGGTTGGGTTTGCATTTTTTAGAGAGAGGTGAGCATTTTTTGTCCTTAGATCATTATAAACAAAGGAGGGCACATTTGCCTCTTCCTCTCACCTTCTTTTTACTTGAATCTGATATTTCCTAAATATCACAAAATTATTGCTCCAATACGTGTGGTCATTGTCTTTTCAAATGTTCTACTTGTTCGTTCTTAACGGGTCGTTCAAGATATTTGTGAATTACTTTGATTTATTAAAGTGTTAGTTTTCTACGAGCTCTTTTGAAGATATCGTTCAAATGTATGATCTTTTATAATTTATGATGTGAATAAGCTGTTTTTTGTTGCTCGACCGCACATGTATTTTTAGTCATTAAAATCTAATCACAAATCTTTGCATATTTACAAATTGAACTTATACTTTTGGACATTTATAATTTGGCTCTTACACTTGATTATCTTCATTTTGGTCTGTAATCCTAAACTTTTCATATCTATAGTTCGACTGATAAAGTTTTAGAGAATTACTATTTGACTCCTATGTTTATTTATTTATAACTTACAATAAATTAAAATTTAGAGCCAGAAGTTTTCTATTTTATTATGGGGACCCAAAGTTCATAATTATCATTCAATGTTGGGACTTGAAGTTCCATAAGTATTTAAAATTAGAAATTGCAGTTCTTAATCACTATAATAAATTTTAGGGCCTGAAGCTTTCATATAGTTACTTAATTTGGGTTTAAAGTTCCTATATAGTTATTTTAATTTGGGGCGTGAAGGTCTCAAATCATACAATATTGAGACCTAAAACTCTCTAAATATTTAATATTGGGACATGATGTTCCACTAATTACTTATAATTGAGGCATGAATTTTTATGATAGTTATTCAAATTTGGGATGTGAAATTCTTGAATTATTTGAACCTAAAGTCTCAAAGAAAATATGTCACAATCCAACCTGGAGTTTTGATTGTCTGATTGAATGGCTATGTACTAGAAGTCCCCCAACCATCATTAATTTGCAACTTGAAAATGCCTAATCATTATTATGACTACAAGTTCACAACTTATTAGTAACGATTTAGAAATAGTTTTTCTAATTACTATTGAAAATTTGAGACCCGAAGTTCTTAATGAATTTTTTTTTTTTAAATTTGGAACTAGAGTCCCTCGAAAAATATACGATAAATCAAAATCTGGACTTTTGATTATTTAAGTAATAGGATATGGACATTAAAAATTTTCAAAAATAATTATTTATCACATGGACTTAAAGTTTCAAATATATTAATATGTTGGATTTAACCAAAATAAATTAAATATTAAAAGATGACTTTTCATTTACATTATTAAATAAAATAATATTTGAACCCTTTAACTATCCTATTAATGATTTGACTATGAAAATTTTGTCTCCTGACCTTTTGCTTCATTTGAGTATCAAATTACCTTTTTAATGGTATTTAATTTTAACTCTTTTCACTTTCCAATCATTTATTATAAAATAAAATGGCGAGATTTGCAGAAAGGCTATGGATACCAAGATGGATTTGATGAATTCAAATTAAGTATAGGAACTTGTAGATTTTTCAGCTGGGATAAAACACATCGGATGCAAGAGGATTTATGAGAGGTAGGAAGGGTTAGACAAGAAGGTGGAAAGCTTTAAAACACGGCTTCTTATGAAAGGGTTCACTCGGAAAGAGGGCAACGACTATGAGTAGACCTTTTCTACAGTAAAGCTTTAAATATCTAGAGAATGTTTTAAAAGAGTTTGCAATTAAAAGTTTTCAAAATGGTTTTACAATGATTTTTAAAGGATTTTTAGAAAACTTGCTAACTCATTATAACGATATTTCATGTCGGTCGAACGAGTTGCGTAGGGTCTTTAGAATGCGATTCCTTCATTCAGATGAGATATAGAAAGTTGCATTTTGGGTACGCACTGAAATGTCGTTCGAAGTTTCATTGGAAACCCTTCACACGAGATATGGTACATCGTTCAAGCGAGATGGCAGTTCGTTCGAATGAGTACGCATACTTTTATTTTTTAAACAAATCTTATCTAAATATTTAATCCCTATCTCTTTGCGATAACTTTCCCTATAAATAGAGATGCGAGACTATACTTTTTTCCAAGAATTTTTAGAGTTCTTTTTGTGATCAAACTCTACCAATTTTTCATCCAAACCCTTTTGGATCTTTAAAGATCATCTTTTCAAATAAAGAAGAGCACATTCAAAGCTCTAAAATTCTTGTAGAGATTTTCTCTACTATTGATTTGTGGAGTTGATGGGCGGTGCTTGTTAAGAGTTGAAGACATCTCCGCGTTATACTTGGTGGATCTCTAAGTAGTCTGTAAGTCGTCTTATATCTATCAATTTCTGAAATAGTGTTGAATATAGATTTTGCCCGAAACGGATTTTTTCTCTATTTCTTCTTCTTGCTGTTTGGTTTGAAATTAAGCTTTAATTAATATTCCATGTTCATTTTATATTAAATCAAGATAAAATTTGGTAAAAGGGTGAATTTATGTGTTTGACCTAAGATACAAGTAATTTTGTATAACCCCTGCTTTCTCAAATAGGTATCAGAGTCAGTTGCACTAATTTATTCTGTGATCTTTCAATTTGTGATTATATGGATAATTTGTATAATAGGATACCTATTTTTTATGGGTCAAATTATACATATTGGAAAACTCGAATTGGGTTGGCACTGAAGTCAATTGACAAGAGAGTCTGACTTATTTGTGAAAGAGGGTGGACACCACCCGCTATGACTAACAACAATATCGAAAGTCTTAAACCCATTACTGCTTAGACAAATAATGATTTTAAAAGGAGTAATTTTAACACTCGCAGCTTGACTGCAATTTCTAGATCCGTCACCCCTGAAGAGTTCCGCCGCATCATGATGTGTACCGCGTCTAAGGAAGCGTGGGATACTCTCCAAATCATTCACAAGAGTACCAATGCTGTAAAAACTTCAAAATCTCACCACACAGTTTGAGAATATTACTGTGCTAGAGACTAAGTCATTTTATGAGTTTTACGCACATTTGTCTAATATAGTCAATTTTAATTTTAATTTGGGTGAGAGAATTCCTGAGACACGCCTTGTGAAAAAGATTTTTTTATCCTTATTGTCCCGTTTTATCTCTAAGTCCTTAAGTTGTTGGTAATTTTAGATACGCTTAGAGTAGAAGAACTCGTAGGAGACCTTCAAACTTATGAAATCGTTATATGCCCTAAAATTCAAAAACTGAAAGAAAAAGGGATTTCTTTGAAATATCAATCTAAAAATAAAGAAGAGGTATTTTCTGACTCCAAATTTGATTTTAATCTCAATGATCTTGCCCTTTTTGCAAAAAAAAAATAAAAAAAATCTCTAACTAAGAAAAGAAAATTCTTCTAAAGAAAATAAAAGTTTTGAGAAAAATAAAGATTTTAAATTGGGCAAGAAAACTTTGTAAAGCGAGAGAAGGTTATCCTAAGAAAGATAAGGAAAGATGCTATGAGTGTGAGGGTAAGGCTAACAAAGTCAACGAGTATGCTGCGAGGATAACGAGATGGGGCAAAGGCAAACTCACCTTCAGTTCCACTCTTAGAGATAGCGACGTTGATTCGGTGGATTCCAGGGATAAATTATCGTGTGGACGTAACTTCGACATGTTCATGACTAGTCATGTTAGTACATCTACTACACCTCACTCCGATGAGGAAGTTGCTAAACATGATGACCTCGACAATGTGTCTAGTCATTCCAAAGAGAGTGAGGGAGATGATGATATAAGTGAGGGAGATGATGATATAAGTGAGGGAGAAAGTGGCCTTCGTTGAGCCTACATCGAGCTTTACATCGGGTCCATTAAAATGAGAAAAGCAAAATAAAAAGGTTACCATAAATTATCTATCGAAGAAGGTAGGTAAGATGTTCCTTGGTCCTGCTTTAGGTTTTACGGAGAGGCATGTAATAGGTTACGAAGGTGCATCCACTTCCTATGATGCACCGAAACCTTTTCCTAAATTTATAGCAGATACTTATAACCCTCGGCCTAAACCAAAAAATAGAGTTCAACCTAAACGAGAAAACCAAGGTAAACGCAAACAAGTCTATATTTTCACCCATTGTAAAAGGAGAGGTCACCTTAGGAAATTTTGCTACAAGTTGGGAAGAACTGCACGTACACATACTCCTGCACACCGTTATAGCGACTTTGCTAGTCTTAGAGAGCAAGTTGAGTTCCTAGTCTCCACTTCTCAAAGCTTAATGGAAGAATTTCAAAGGATGTATATGCCTTTTGAGATCACTTCTAACACTCCAACTAGAGCCAACAACAATAAAGGTAAACAAACGGTTACCTCCACTTGGGCACTTAAACAAGACGACAAAGCCCTTGTTGTTCACATTGCTCTCAAGATTCAAGATACCTCCCAATGGTATTTTGAGAATCGTGTTCAACTTGAGAATGTGGTTATCTAATTTTGATACACCTCCTTATTAAAGCCCAAGAATGTGAAAGAAACACTCAAGGACGAGCATTGGACATCTGCTATGCAAGATGAGTTGCTTCAGTTTCACAAGAACTATGTCTAGGAGTTAATCCCTTAACCTAAAGAGACTAATGATTTTGGTACCAAGTGGATTTACAAGAATAAGATGGATGAGAATGGTACCATAGTTCACAAAAGGCTAGGTTAGTCGCTCAAGGTTACACATAGATTGAGGGTGTACACTTAGACGAGACAATGGCTCCTGTTGCTAGGCTTGATTCATTCCTCTTACTACTCGCCATATCATGTCATCTACAGTTTAAGTTATACCAAATGGATGTCAAGGGTGCCTTCCTTAATGGAATCCTACAGTAGGAAGTGTAGGTGGAATAACCAAAGGGGTTTGAAGAGCCAAAGCACCCAGGACATGTCTTTTATCTTAAGAAGGCCTTATATGGTTTGAAGCAAGGACCCCATTCTTTATACGAGAGGCTCACTTCCTATCTCTTAGCTTGTTGCTTCAAGAGAGGGGGAGTGGATAAGACGTTATTTATGGGAGAGAGAGTGGTGCTATGTTGTTTGCCCAAGTCTATGTGGATGACATAGTATTTGGATCCATATGCTCCCGACATGCTCACATGTTCGAGGAGTAGATGAAGAATGAATTTAAGATGAGCATGGTTAGTGAGATTACGATCTTCTTAGGTCTCCAGGTGCATTTACTTGATGATGGGATATTCATATCTCAAATAAAATATGCTAGGGACCTAGTGATGAAGTTTAGTTTAGACTCCACTAAGTACTCACACACGCCTATGAGTACATCGACTAAGCTTAACAAAGACACTTTAGGTAAGGACGTAGAGAAAACCCTTTATAGAACCATGATAGGTAGTCTTCTCTACTTAACCGCTCGTCATCATAACATTGTCTTTAGCGTTGGTGTTTGTGCGCATTATCGAACGTCCCCAAAATAGTCTCACTTGCTCGCACATAAACGTATCATCAGATATGTGAGTGGTACTCTTTCCTACCGTATATGGTATTCCTTTGATACCGATGATCGTTTGTTTGCCTATTCAGATACTGATTTGGCTGGGGTGTTGATGATTATAGGATCACCTCGGGTGGGTGTTTTTACTTTGGGAGTGCTCTTGTCTCTTGGTTGAGCGAGAAGAAAAACTCCATTTCTTTATGTATGGCGGAGGCCGAGTATATAGTCATCGGGAGTTTTTGTACACAGCTCTTGTGGATGCAGCAAATGTTGGAATATTATGGGATTTCACAAGGCGTAATGACTATTTCACGTGATAATACGAGTGCGATTAATATATCTCGTAATCGGGTGTAACAATCCCGCACGAAGTATATTAGTATATATGAGCATTTAATTCGTGATCTTGTTGAGGAGAATGTTATGTCCTTCATCTTTGTAACTAACGAGCATCAATTAGCCAATATTTTCACGAAACCTTTGGATGCACTTAGATTCGAGAATCTTAGTAAGTATTTGTGTATTTGTTCCGTTGATTGAGTTTGGGTACTTTATCTAGTGTAGGGTGATTATTATGTTCATATCATTTATCCCTATTTCTAGATTGCATTTCTATGTTTATATATGTGAAAAATCTTGAAAACATGCAAAACAGTTTTTGGATTTTAAGAAAAAATTTGAAAAAGTTCATGTTGATTTTATTTTTGATAAAAAAATTTGAAAAAGACAAAGACTTTTGTATTTTCACTTTTCACCATACATGGATGTGAATTTAAGATGTTCAAATCACCCCTACATTCCATCCATGAATGTGACTTTTTCATGATGCTTTGCGACATGGCTTCATTTCTTTAGTGTGCTTAATAATGCGTGGCTAGCATTTAATTGTTCATTGATGATTACTTTTTTCATGCTAGATTTTTTATCACCTTTATTTCACATATGAACGGACTTAGTAAACATTGTACTTTCTTATCACATGTCGAATACATTGTTATCATCTCATTAGTGTTTAATAACGAATCAAATGTACTAGGGATAAGTTGTGCTTGTAAGCACCATTGCCCAGATTTCTTTACCTAAAAAATTTGTTATATGTTAAGCAATGGAAATGTGATATGAAAGAGCAAATTCTCTTTGAATTAAAATCCCCCATTTGCAAAAAAAAGTCTAAAAGATTGACGATACACAAAAACAGAAGTGCCGATGCCATTTTTATCATTGATGTTTTGATACATATGAACATTATGATTGAGAGTGTTATAAAGTTGAATATCAATGGGTTTGCACAACGGACTCTCTTAAAAAACATTAAATAGTTAACGTTATTGATTTGAGAAGTATTTACATTCATGGCATGTTTCATAAGTTGAGTCAATTTCATTTTCTTCAACATTCTTACACCAAAGGTTGAAATTGAGTTCTTTTTTTAAAAGTATATCATTGATATCGTGCAACATTGTTACGTATGCCTATGTTGATTTTTCTGTGAAAAATGTTCACACAATTACATTCAGCTTCTATGATTCAGGTATTTTAGTGTTATTCCATGGTATGTTGTACATGCACCTTCTATACAAATACTTTTTATACTTTGAAAAATTGAAAATTTTAAAAAACAGTTAGTTTTTCCATTTGAAATTTCATCGCATGTGATTTCTTGTTTATTTTTGTGATGTTATTTCTTTTGAGTTTGCGTGATGCTAACATTTCAGAATTAGTTTCTAACCTTTGTTTATTATGGACAAAAAAGGGTGACAACACTAGGTTCTTCTTCTGAAGCATTTAATAATTTTAGGAGGTTTAACTATGATTAAAAACCTAGCTATAATGCATAGTAAGTCCGATTTTTTTTTTTGCATAATAATGTAGATCGTTCATTGTCTGCTAGAAAAATGTCATTATATAATAACAATTAAAATTTATCAATGCCAAGAGTCAAGATTTATTTTTAACTAGATACACGAAAATACAATAATATATTTTACGATCAAGGTTGTGTTTACCAAATGTAAACAAATGAGAGTATTTAACAAAATATCCTAGAAAATAATTATCAGATATTCAAAAGCTAGGTTGAATAATAAAAAATCAAGTTTTTATGTAACAATTTAAATTATAATACTTAAGAATTTCAAATTTCAAGATAAAGACCATTAGGTTTATGAAAAGCCATTCAAAGAAATATATGTATAAAGATAATGGATTTTTATGGTTTTGGATCATCATGAATCAAATACCACAGATCATAATGTAATCACTATGCTTTAGGCAAAAAAACCTTAACTATATGAATATGAAATCAAAATGTAAAACTAGATAATGAAATATATGACCAATTAAAGTTAGAACTTCAGGTTCTTTACTCATGAATCAAAATCTCCATAATCTTGGTCATATATAAGAGACTTCGGGTTAGAAATAAGAAATAGGTTTTCAATATATAACTAGGGCCACTAAAATAATTATGACCAATATTTCATTCAAAAAGTATTGAGAACTTCAGGTTCTCAGTTAAAACGTTAGGTTCAATAAGTTAATGTTTAGAACTTCAAGTTCATTTGATTACACGATGTTATAAAGTGATATCTTATTTGATAACTACAGTATCTATTTTTTGTCTTATGTATTTGAATATTCAAGTTCATATAAACTATACAATTTACAACTTAGAATTCTACGTCCTAAATTAAAATAATTCACATCTCGTCTGGTGCGAATTATTTAAAATATAAAACTTCAAGTTCGATATTTATCAATAGGATAGAAAAAAATAAAATATGTAAAATTTATTTGGGAACTTCAAGTTCCATCATTTGGTTGTACAAGCTCCAAGTTCTCCACAAATAGTTGAACTCCGGGTTCAATATTATGTTCAGGATAATAAATTCTGTACCCCTTTGCATTTAAACTTAGGGTTTGATGAGGTGCAAAAATGTTAGAGAGTCTTTTTTAAACAAGTGTCAGTATATATAAGGTAAATTATAGCAAACTCCATCAATTATGTTAGGTTTACGGGTCACCCCTCTCAATCAAATTACCCGATAAACTCACCCCCTATATTATTAACCCGTCACAAATAAGTTTAAAAATTGAGACCCCTCCATTTTTTGTCCGAATGGATAAAAATGCCCCTCAACCCAATTTAAAAAACCCCAAATTACAAAAAATAAAATAAAACCTAACCGCCCCTCTCTCTCCACACACTCATTTCAAAGCCTTAAACTCACCTCCCCACCCTTCCTCTTTCCCCTTCCTCCATCCCCCTCCCGATCCAACCTCCCACTACCACCTCACCACCTCCTCCTTAGGTGGAATAAAGATATTAACTAAAATTTAGTGACGAATGGTACACTGTAAAGTTTATAATAATAAGAAAAGAAAAGAACATATCATATGTGCTCCTCTCTAATACTCAAACTCACTTGATCTCTACTACCAGAAACTCAGCGTTGACCGCCGGTGTTCCACAATGAAGAATTGCTCATGTTTTTGGCTTATGGTAATGAGATGTTATAATAAGAGTTGGAGAAAAATGAAAGCATTTATGGGGCTTTAGCTATTTTCATTATCGTTGGATTTTGGTAGGTTAATTAATGCTTCGATAGTCGAATTTCTCTTCCGAAGATTAGAGGGATGTATAGTGTAATTACGAGGCTAAATTTCTAGGAAAGCTTCATCTTAGTGTTTAATTTCTCTCTCTATGATAAGTGGATGGATATGTATATGTAAATGTAAATGTATATATGTGTTGTTTAGTTATGGCGGATGTGACATGAATAATGAAGATACATGATATGTTGTCATTTGAATTTAGCCACCACCTTGTAATACCCCATGCATTTTGACATTGGAGGTGGCCAATACTCACTACCAAACTACGTCGGGTGTCAGAATTAAAATACCATTCTTAACATGTGACAAAAATATGAGACATTAAAAAAAACATTCATAAGATATAATCCAAATTTAAATCCAATGAATATAAATATCCACATAATAAAATCCATCACCATGCTAGCTCCAGAATAATACTCAACTCCAAAAGATAAATTAATACTTAAATAAAATCATCCAACTATAACTCCAATTGAGAAGAAACTGTAAACGACTCTAGAACCGAATGGAAAACCAAATCCATAAAAAATTGTCTCATAAATAAAATGACGGGGTGAAAAAAAATCTAAACTACTAAAGCAATAAGTTAACTCAGTTGCACTTCACAAATCTCCAATTTGATTTATGCAGCTACTCAAGCAACTATACCTGAAATGTTAGTCAAAGCAATGGGTCAGAGCTCACAGCATGAATACCAACTCCTCCTCCTAATTAGGATCCATGAATCCACACATAAGTATCATATGAGATAAATATTATAATAAAGTATTTTAATTTACGCGATATAAGAACATAAGGGTAATATAAAACAATACTAACTACCCACGGAGCTAAGCCACCCCATTATTCAAGTCCAATTATGTGATTACAATAGTGAATTAGCTCTAAACCTTTATCTTACTCAATTTAATTATTTAATTATTCTTATTAATGCGAAGCCACTATGGCCAGTCAACCTTTCTATTAATCCTGCACATACTCCCGGCGCGCTTGACTTTTAACACATCACACCCATTCCTCTCATTATAACCAGTCCGCCCAATTTCATTAGCTTTGTACATACTCGTGAGGTTTCATGCACAACACGTCACTATAGCCAGTCAACCCAATTATCGTTAGCCCTGTACACACTCGTGATGCCAACACACAACCATGTCTTCATAGCCAGTCAACGCAATTATCGTTAGCCCTGTACATACTCACGACGTAAATTCATTTAATACTCATTTATTAGCTTAGGCATTAATTAGTAATTATTAATTCTCTTATTCTCAGTTATCCCCATAGTTAATTCGGATATCACAATTAAAAAACCATCCCTAGTCCCATACCTAGAGATCATCAAACCATACGTGTTACCTAGTCCAACACCTAGGAAGAATACCCACAAAAAATCACCGCCTAGTTTCGTACCTAGGCTAATGGAATAATGTAACGGTGTACTACCTAATCCCACATAGTAAAATACCTAACCGTACATACACACACTCACTAGTCCCATACCTAGAAAGTGCAAACAATAACAAGTCTACCTATTAGTCCCATACCTAGCAAGAAACCTATAAAACAAGGATGAAAGTAAACTACTTTCAAAATCCCAACATTCTCGCCGTGTCGAAATATTATCATGAGCAATATCTACATAAATTATATTTTTAATTTATCACTACAATCCTCCAATTAATCCTATAAAATAATCAAATTCTACTAAATAGTCACACAAGTTGTCAAATTATGTAATTCAATATGATGATACATTACCAATTAACATATAATTCTATTCTAACATGCGTATTAACAACGTTACACAATAATAATTATGTTCTACAACCTGTACATCAATATCTAATTTTACGAGTCAAAATATTATTCCAAGTTAATATTTTAATTCTAACATGCGAATCGTCTCACAAATCTACCATAACACAAAACACTCATCTAAACACTAATTAAGGTTTAGGCAATATCTGAAACATACAACACTTAAGGGGAATAATAGAAGTTTTCATGCCTGATAAGAAGTCGTTATAAAATTCTGATTACACGGTCGCGATCCTTTCGGGAAAATAATAAAGACTCAGTCTTGGTTGTTCATGAGAAAACTTGATTTGGATCTTCAAAACTTGAGTTGAAAATTATTTTTAATGGGGTTTAGGATTTGTAGCAGAGAAGAGAAAATAATTTGGGAGGCTATAGCTTTTTGAAATGAGTTAAAAGCATTTAAAAAAGTCTAAATCCAAGCCTTTTTAATACTGGAGATTAAAAGAGTTTGAAACCAACAAAAACACTTACAAACAACTCAACCCGCCACTCTACCTTGGTGTGAATCGATTCGCCCTCAGCGCCGAATCGATTGGGCACTTAAGTAGAGCCCAGGTCTTCCAATTTCAAAAGAAAACTTAGAAATTTTTTATTTTCGCCCGATTTCAAATCCGATTAAAACCTTATTTCTTATATATCAAAACCAATATTTATATATATATAAAATAATTAATTCAAATAAAAAATGTTTTTTCGATTTTTGATCAGAAACAGATGTATATATTGTGGTTCAAAATTACGGCGTGTTACATTCTCCCCCACTAATACAAGAATTTCAATTTCGAAATTTGATGAAACGTAAACATAAAATGTAGAGTCGAGTAACTAAAATACGACTCACATATGTCTACCCATAGAATGCCACGATTAGGTGCCCATACACCCAATCCTACATGCACCTACCCCACTATATATATATATATATATATATATATATATATATATATATATATATATATATATATATATAACTATGAAAGTAATGGCGTATCGCGCTCTCCCACTAATCACCACTCGATTATATCTCCAAAAGTCATCACAATGCTTAAGTCCTCAACTCATATTATTGCATCGATACTAGAGCTACCTAAAATCTGTACTAACGATCTGCAAAATAAATCTTGTATCCAAAATCATCTCTAAGGATCCTCACATCAAGATTACTATTTTAACCTCAATGCCTACAACAACCTGAACACACATCTCCCTATCTCTAAGAAACACGAGTAACACGAATGCTAGACCTAATATCTTAGAGAGCATGAATCATCAAAGAAAATCAACGATCGATAATGCGGAAGCTATAATGGACTCACAACCTACGAAACCTAGGACCATGCTCTCATACCAACTGTGACATCCCACATATATTGACATTAGAGGTGGCCAGTCCCCGTTACCAAACTACATTGGGCATTAGAATTGAAATACCATTCTTAGCATGTGACATAAATATGAGACATTAATTTTTTTTCCACAAGATATAATTCGAATTTAAATCTAATGAATATAAACATCCACACAATAAATTCCATCACTATGCTAACTCCAGAATAAAACTGAGGTCCAAAAGATAAATTAATACTTAAATGAAATCATCCAACTATAACTCCAACTGAAAAGAAACTGTAAACAATTGTGGTCTTGAATGGGTTATCGAATCCATAAAAAACTATCTCATAATTAAAATGACAGAATGAAACTACTAAAGCAATAAGCTACTCCAATTTCACTCCACGAATCTCCAATCCAATCTATGTAACTACTCTGGTAACTATACCTGAAATGTTTGTCAATGATATGGGTCAGAGCCCATCGCACGAATACCAACTAGTCCTCCCAATTAGGATCCGTGAATCCAGACATAAGCATTATATGAGATAAATATTATAATAGAGTATTTTAAATTACGTAACATAAGAGCATGCGAGTAAAATAAAATATTACTAACTTCCCACATAGTAAGCCACCCTATTACTCAAGTCCAACTATATGATTACAATAGTGAATTAGCTCTAAACCTTTATCTTACTCAATTTAGTTATTTAATTATTCCTGTAAGTGTGATGCCACTATAGCCCGTACACCTTTCTATTGGTCATATACATACTCCTAGCGTACTTAAGTTTCAACAGATCACACCCATTCTCCTCACTATAGCCAGTCAGCCCAATGTTGTTAGCTCTGTACATACTCGTGAGGTTCCACGCACGACACATCACTATAGCCAGTCAGCCCAATTATCTTTAGCCCTTCACATACTCGTGATGCTAACGCACGCACACACGCGCGCGCGTGTACACACACACACACATTGTTATAGTAAGTCAGCCCAATTATCTTTAGCCCTGTCCATACTCTCGATGCAAATTCCTTTTAAAACCCATTTATTATCTTAGGCATTAATTATTAATTCTCTTATTCTTAATCATCCCCACCATTAATTCGGGCATCACAATAAAAAACCATCCCTAGTACAAAACCTAGAGATCACCAAACCATATGTATTACCTAGTTTATCACCTAGGAAGAATACCTACAAAATCACCACCTAATCTCGCACCTTGTCTAATGTAATAATATAACGGCATACTACCTAGCCTCATCTAGAAAAACATCCATCCATACACACACACACACACTCACTAGTCCCATACCTAGAAAATTTCGACAACAATAAGTCTACCTATTCATCCCATACCTAGTAAGCAACATATAAAACAAAGGTGAAAGTATAACTACTCCCAAAATCCCAGCGTTCTCGCAGTGTTGAAGTATTAACACGAACAATCTGTAAATAAATCATATCTTTAATTTATCACTACAATCGTCCAACTAATACTAAAATCTCAATTCCATTCAAATCACATCCATTTAATCATGTAATAATCAAGTCCTACCCAATAGTCACATAAGTTGTCAAATTCTGTAATTTCAATACAAGTGATATTTTACAAATTAACACATAATTCCATTTTAACATGCGTATTAATAACGTTACACAATAATAATTTCATTCTATAACCTATACATAAATATCATAATTTTACGAGTCAAAACATTATTTCAAGTTCATATTTTAATTCTAACATGCGAATCATCCCAAAATCTATAGTAACCCAAAGCACTAATCTAAATATGTGATTGTTTCAAGTGTTAAATCATATATTTAGATTTATTAAAAATTTCCCCGCATTTACTTTCATTTTCCCAAATTAATCTTCCTAATTGATTTTAAAAAACATGATTAATTAAGGTTTAAGAAATATCTAAAACATACAATACTTAAGGGGAATAATAGAAGTATTCATGATTGATAAGAAGTCGCTTCAAAATTATGATTACACGATTGTGATCCTTTCGTAAAAATAATAAAGACGCATTTTATGATGTTCTTGAGAAAACTTGATTTTGATGTTCAAAACTTGAGTTGAAGCTTATATTTAATAGGGTTTAAGTTTTGTAGAAAAGAGGAGAGGATAATTTGGGATACTACTGCTTTTTGAGATGAGTTAAAAGTATTTGAAAAAGTCTAAACCCAAACCTTTTTAATATACGAGTTTAAAAGAGTTTAAAACCGACATAAACACTTACAAATAACTCAACCCACCACTCTGCCCCAGTGCGAATCGATTCGCCCCCAGAGCTGAATCGATTCGGAACCTGAGTAGAGCCCAAGTCTGCCACTTTTAAAAGAAAACTTAGAAAATTATGTTTTTCCCCTGATTTCAAATCCGATTAAAACCTTATATAAAACTAACATTTTTAAATATAAAAAATAATTAATTCAAATAAAAAATATATTTTTTCAATTTTTGATTTATAAAAAGATGTATTTATTGTGGTCCGAAATCACGGGGTGTTACACACCTCCCTTAGGTAAAGAGAGAGAGAGAGAGAGGGGAGGTGGGTTTAGTGGTTTGAAATGGCTGTGTGGAGATAGATAGATAGATAGATAGATAGATAGAGAGAGGTAGGTTTCATTTTTCTTTATTCTTTTTTTCTTTAGTTTTGGATTTTTAAATGAGGTTGAGCGGTCTGTTTGTCCATTTAGACAAAAAATGGAGGAAACTCGGTATTTGAACTTATTTGTAACAGGTTGATAGTTTAGGGGGTGAGTTTGTCAGGTATTTTAATTGAGGGGGTGACTCGTCAACCCGAGAAAGTTGAGGGGCGTGTGATTTAACCCCCCTAATATATATATATATATATATATATATATATATATATATATCAACTCTAACCAATAATGATCCAAAGTCTTTTAGAATAAGTATGGGGTTTAATTTTTCAAATGCTTTACACATGTCCAAGACTTGGAATATGTGTTATCTTCCAACTTGTATCCATATTTGGTTTTTGTAGGGGTCTTCCCATAATTAATACTAAATTTTCATAATTTCCCCAAGAATATTATGGATGCAGAAAGAATAACGAGACTATGTACATGGTTCGACCGTCAGGTCAGCCTACCTTCTCGAGGGAAATGGGGGAAAGAGCTTTTATTAGAGAGGGGATGCAACAACTCGAGTCTTCGAGAGGCTAACTGAGGGTCAAATTTAATACGTGAAATTTACAATTAATTTTTTACCTCAGCTAGGTCAGTCCTATTTATAGACTTAAATATCATACGTTTTTGGGCCTCTTCATATTTAACTTGATTAGGCTCAAAAGTTTCACTGATAAGGAACATTTGGTTACATTACATTAGTTGATATGATTTTCGAGATTTGATCTTACCCTTTGAACTGGGCCAATCATCCATCGCTTGTTTCTCACGTGATATATCACGTGATCGGCTACGTGGTGGCAGTTCGTTCTTATTCCCTTCATTTTCTCCCAAGATAAGGGTGATTGGTCAAATCTACATCGATCGACCATACCTGGTATAGTACGTGTGATTGTCCAATCACGCCGGATGGCCACGAGCATCCCTTTTATTACCTGCCATGTGTTAATTTAACTCGACCTTATATTTTACACGCGATTGTTCTTGGGAACACACGAAGAATTGCGATTATCGCCTATTCAGTGATTTTGAACGTGTTTTTATTCCAGGGCAATGCATCCAGTGTCATCACCCAGAGCAATGATGTTGCATGGGAATGTCTTGTCTTTCTCCAAGCGTTATGGCGGCGATTGAGTTAATGGGATCAGTAGAAGGTATAAGAATTTTCTACGCCTTATACTTTAACATACTTCAGTTGCTAAGGTATTTTCACTCCCCACTCTCTATATTTCAGTGGATTTTCTTTTGTTTTGCTTCATCTTCCTCATCTCTTCTAACATGTCTAAACATATAAGGAAATATGAGATCTCAATAGCTAATGATTTTTAGGAGTTTCGTAATCAATACGGAGTTCATAAAAGTGTTAACCTGAGGGTTTCCCTAGAGGAGGAAGACATTCTTAACCTCCCCTCTGGGGAATTCTCCTTTCTGACGGTAGACATATTAGAAAGGGAGTTAGTTTTTCCCTTCACTCATTATTGGTAAGGGTTCTCCGCTATTATGAATTACTCCCTGCCCAAGAAAATGGTAGTTTTTGTCTAATTTTGATTGGAACAGTTGTAATTAACCGAATTTACAGGATTGACCTAGGTCTTGAGGAGATTAGGTATTGTTATGACTTGAGGTCTTCCCTTAATTATTAGGTGGTACCACTTCCAAGATACGGACAAGGCCCATAATTTGGTCACCTATTTTCCTAGATCCCAAAAGGATATTGACAAAAACGTCCTTATGGTTTCTGGGGAAATATATGGTGAAGGTTATGACGGGCTTAGGATTCCCGCAATAAGAGGGTGCCAAATAGGTCCTCTATCAACAATTTTGTTTAATGTTTAAAATTTGATTATTACTGACCGATCTAATTTTCCATTGCAAATCACTTTCTGAACACCAAACCGTCTTATTACCATGTTAACCTTAAAGACTTGGAAAACGGTTGGTGGAGACCATCCTTCTGGAGTTCATCCACATTTGAGAAAGGCCCACATTTTACTTGGTTAAGATCTCACCAACCATTCTCTCACCAACTTTATAGCCATCCTTGGCATCCAAGTTGTCGATATATCGTGATTGGTGATAGTTTGATTCCAATTGCCCCACACATGATCTTAATAAACTTAGACTCCTATCAGGGAGAAGAGGGATAGGAGGCGGAGGATGACAAGGAAGAGTAAGAAAGGGAGGAGGAAGATCTCATCACATTCTTAGACGATCTTGATCCATTCTTCTCTTACGAACCTAGTGTATCTGGTCGTCCTTAGAAAGAGGTGGGGACTGAAGAGGAATTTCCTTTTCAAAGTTTCTCGTTCCCCCCATTCCCATTTGACCTCGATGAAATGAATAGTCGATTAAGGAAATTGATCGACTTAGTAGCTGCCAAGGATAAATTGAAGAAATAATCAACCGTTACCACACGGGCCAACCAAATTCCTTCTGTCGATGATCAACGAAAGAGGAGGGCTAGTCTCTCTTGAGGAGAAAGAATCCTGAGAGATAGATAACTAACAGTCAGAGATATAATAGGCCAAGAAGAAAAACATCGATAAATATCGACCGGTGGTGGCTCCAAAACACCCCCTCAGTCCAGTCGACTAGTTATAATCAACGAGTGCGAGCAGAGGCAAGAGCTATGATCAAAGACCCCTCCCCTTCAAATGATTCGTAATAGGATATAGGAGATATTCTATCTTAAGGGGAAGGATCCAGTAATGGAGGCCGATTCAACCCACAGGGATTTGGAGGTGGCGTTGTCTATTTCCTAGGCATCTATGTTACCATCTGATATGACGAACTTGATGGGATTTAACCTGGAAAGGCTCCACAAAGAGGTCCTGCATCACAGAATGTTGGTAAGTTTATACACTTTTTTCTTGGTCATTTTTCATAAGAAGTTTCTAAATTTTATGTTTTTTGGTGCCGATCATGCAAGTTCAACAGGAGCTGGTCGACCGATCTTCTAGCTATTAGGTGGAATTGGATACATCTTCCAAGGAAAATTCCACCTCAAAATCCAGGTTCGAACCAATGAAGGGAGATTGAGGAACTGGGCAAGAAGATAAAGGATGGGCCAGCTGCCAAAAAGAAGGTTATGGAAGAGGCTAAGCGAACTCAAAATGAGTTCACTCGGGTGGACGTTGAGCTGTCCAAGATGAAGACTTCTCACCAACGTACCATCTTGGATAAGATCATCCTTTAAAGGATGATGAGAGTCAGATGGTCAAGGCTCGAGAGACTGCTCTATAAAAATCATTTGATGATGGTTATAAAGAGGTCTTTGATGAGATCGCCACCCCATTGGACTATTATGAGTCCGTAGCTTTTAATAAAGGATGGGTGGTAGGTTTGTAAGGGGATAATGTTAGTGAAGTCAACCAAACATATGATTAACATCCCCCAATAGTCAATCCTTTAATAGATCTCCCTGGAGATGCATCGACCCCAACCTCCATCGATCTTCCTACTGTTCTTGATGGGGTTGCTCCTAAGTCAATCGACGCGACGACGGACCAATCTTGAGGCTTTTATTTCATTTTATGTATTTCTCTTTCTTAAACCTTGGTGTTCTTTTTGTAGGCCTTGGTTTATTTTTTTTATTTTAATAAAGAAGTTTATGTTTCCCCCTTTTATTGTCTTCCTTTATTGTTATATCGTTATTAGATATTATTTATTTGCTTCCTTTCAATATTTACACCTAAGGCCTTTCCCCTAGATCACACTACTTCCAAAGTCTTAAGAAAATTGAACAATCAACTATTAATGTAATTTTTCATATAGGCTTTTTACCAGTCTTTGATTCATATTGCTTGCGCAAGTGGGTTTTGTGCCTCTTTAGGACGATTTACTTTAGATCATACCACTCCATGAGTGGGATTTTATCGATCTTCTTCAGATCGTACCACTTAAGCGAGTAAGTTTTATGCCTCTCTAGGCCGATCTACTTTAGATCATACCACCCCATGAGTGGGTTTTTATCGATCTTTCTCAGATTGTACCACTTAAGCAAGTGGGTTTTATGCCTCTCTAGGATGATCTTCTTTTAGATCATATTACTCCATGAGTGGGTTTTTATCGGTCTACCTCAGATCTTACCACTTAAGAAAGTGGGTTTTACACCTCTCTAGGCCGATCTACTTTAGATCATAGCACTCCATGAGTGAGTTTTTACCAATTTGCCTCAGATCGTACCACTTAAGTATATGGATTTTATACCTCTTAGTACGATCTACTTTAGATCATACCACTCCATGATTGGGTTTTTACCGATCTACCTCAAATTTTACCACTTAAGCAAGTGGATTTTATGCCACTCTAGTCCGATTTACTTTATATCATACCACTCCATGAGTGGGTTTTTACTGATCTACCTCAGATCTTACCACTTAAGCAAGTGGGTTTTTGCAACTATTAATTTAAAGGGAATTTTACACAGTTCTATGTGACTAATCGCAGATTTTTTTTATTATGAATTAATGAGAAGAAGAATTTATCTGCCTTTATATTTAGTGATAAAACTTCCTAATGTTTATGGCATTCCATGACCTTGGGACAACCTTCCCATATAACCCTTCTAAGTGATATGACTCCCACCCACTTTTAAAGCTACGCGGTAAGGTCCCTACCAGTTCAACGCCATCTTTCCATATGATGGCTTCTTTGCGGTGGGTAGCAACTTTCGAAGGACCAGGTCACTAACCTGGAATTCTCTGATCTTGACCTTCTTATTATGCTACTTTGTTGGTTCTTACTGATAGGAGGTTAAATGTATTAAGGATTTCTCCCTTCTTTCCTCGACTAGGTCCAACTCATGAGATATTCGATCATAATTTTGGTTGTCCTCAGATATCTCTGATCTAAGCATTGACATTTTGATCTCTAGGGGGATCACAACCTACATGTCATAGGCAAGGGAATATGAAATTTCTTTCGTCAGTTTTCTGGGGGTTGTCCTGTATGCCCACAGAATGAATAAAAGCTCGTATACCCATCATGCTTTGGCATTTTTCAGTCTCTGCTTGATGCCCTATAAAAGAGTTATATTGGTGATCTCTGCTTACCCGTTGCAGTCGGGGAAGACTATCGATGCATAGTGGATCCTGACTCCATAATCGGTGCAAAATTCCTGTAAGGAATCATTATCGAACTGAGTTTCCTTGTCTATTACTATTACTCTTGGGATTCCAAACCTTGTGATGAGATTCATCCAAACGAATATATCTTAAGCTTGTAGGAAAAATTAAAACTCTAAAGGTTCAATGGAAAATACTACCAAGAAAATGTCATTGATATCAGCTACACTGGGCGTATTATCCTTCATCTTTGGAGTCATCGCTGAAAACAAGAAGCCTATAGCTAGAACACCAATTACTGGGAAATGTGTTGTGATATGCAATTATCCATCTGATCCCACTGTTGTCTTGGGTTATCTGTTTGTTGCATTTCTCATCAACTCCACAGTGGTCAGGTATTTATCTCTGTTTTACCCATACAAAGGGAAGTCTATTCCACAGGCAGCTTTGTTCCAGAGCACCAGCTTCCTTGTATTCTTCAATATTGCTTTGGGTATAGATGGATTGACATTATCATTGTTGTTATGGCCCATAATCATAGAGCAACTTCATTTGGTTCGCAATGTTCATCACAACTTGGAAACATCTTATCCGATCGCTAAGACCGGTCTTTTTAGCGGAGGTGCTTTCGCATCTCTCGGCTCGGATCTCCTCTGGTTAGTTTCCCTAATGTTAGATGACAATGCTAGACACGACTACTCTTTCGAAGTAGGGTTGGAGAGTAAAGGATAAAGTGGTGTTGTTGCAAGTGAATATTAATTTTGCTCATTAGGTTCTCGCATTTTTGTATATAATTTTTTATTAACCATGTTGAAGAAACGTATGGAGTCGAATTCTATTGTCAAATATTGTTGATCGTTATTTGTTTGTCGAATTCTATTGTTAAATATTGTTATTTGTTTGGTTTGCCTATATAAAAAAAAAGAATCTCCCGGCATCTGTCTCTCTAATATGGGTGATTGATTCATCCTCAATCCATTTAGTGAAGTAATCGATTACCGTTATCAGGTACCTTCTATTTCCAGTTGCGACTAGCAGCGGCCTTATAATATCCATACCCCATTGGCCGAATGGCCATGGACTTATGAAGAGGTTTGTAAGGATAAATTCCTAATCGAGTCAATTTGTATGTAATTGGAATAATTCCCGATAAAAAGTTTGAGTCATAGGATAAACTTTATGTTGTTGATCCCATGAGCCTATGACGTGTTTGATCAAGACGTAGCATCCAAGCTTTAAAGATTGGATATATAGTGCCATTTTTAGTGCCAAGTATTTTCATTTATCGAGGATGTCACATGTATGAATGTGTATTGAGTCATTGGATAGTTTTAAAGGATATTTGTTTTTGTACTTAAAACGTATGGAATTGTTTTTAAAATATTTTTTAAAGAAAAATATTTTTGATTTTAATCTCGTTAGAACGAGAATTAAGCTCGTTAGAAAAAAAATGCAGATTTCGTTCGTTAGAATGACATTGAGATCTCATTAGAAAGACTTACTTATGACCATTAAATGAGAATTATTTGTCACGGATTTCACGCCTCGTTTGAAGCTAGTTTTAAAGAGAGCCTTTTCATTCAAACAACAGTCGGTTTCATTAGAATGAAAAGATATTCTTGTCCAAATGACCCTTGTTTTCATTCGAACGAGTTTGTCGCGTAGCTTATTGTGCTTTCACCTATTTGTATCGTGTTGGACTCAGATTTTTTAAGAACTTTTGGTAAAAAATGTTTTCCTACCTGTTTACCAAAGTTCCAAAACCCTTATTTCACCCTATATGTTTAAACATCCAAGATTCATAATTCATATGATTTAAGATCTTAAAATTGGGCACAAAAGTTTATTTCTTTCTTCTTGAGAGAACTTGTTTTGTGTAGTGAACTCTGTATGGACCGTTTGCTGTGTTGACGGTTACTGAGCCTCATCGGTGGATACCAAGACGTGCATGAACTCGTGCATTGTGGCAGCTTGCATGGGTGGACTCATGCAATGCACTGTGGGGAAACGGTTAAAGATTGAAGAGCGTAAAGGCTTATAGATCATCTAGTCATTGTGCAAGTCTACTATCATCTTTTGTAATTCCATATCGTAGTGAACTGGTTGGTTGGACCGTCTGAAGTTTTTTCCTTGTGGTTTTCCTCGTACATCGGCATCTTGTGGATGATTTCTTTATCTTATCTTCTTATCACTTAGATGCATGCTTTAGGGTAAAAATATAATATTGGGTAAATCTATTTTCCACAACAAATCAATTTTGATTGGTGCAAAGTTTCATTGGTTTTTTTTTTTAAGTTTCAATCTTTAAAAATTTTAAAAATATAAAAAATAGGACTTTCGTTTGCAATACCATCCTTGCCTAGTGGGACTACATTCTTAAATCTCTCGGAGGCTGCTTGATCATTGGTAAGAACATTTGGAACTTTTGGCACTTTCTGGAAAACCTCGTTGAGTCTTTATGAATAAATAGCCACCAGTATCCTTAAGATATTGCTCTGTAAGAGAGAGATCTTTCGCCCATATATGCTCCACAGCTACCCTTATGCATTTCTCTTATAATCACTTCTACTTGGTCTCGGTGAATGCACTTCAACAGTGGGCAGTGAATGATCTTCGCTAGAGCTTACCATTTGAGTTGAGGCAGAACCTTTCCGATTTGATCCTTAGCTTGTGCACTGCATTATTGTTTGGAGGTAGCTTGCTGATATTCAAGTAGGAGATAATGGGGTCCATCCATGATGGAGCCAAATATAATTGGATAACACTCAAATATCTCCCTATATCTTTAATGATTGGTTGATCAATATTCTCCACCTAGATCATTCTTTTCAAGTAAATATCTATGGTAAAGGCTAGAGTGGAATAGATATCTACATAGTTATTATCATTCCTTGGGATCTGCTCAACTGAGGCAGACTTAAACTGTTGAAGAAGTCCTCTGGACTTATCATTATAAGCTATCATCCTGGGATCCCTTGCTTCGTACTCTCTGTTTCGCCGGTCTGCGATTAGTCTAAAGTCACAAAATATAACAATGTTACGGGAACCCAAATTAATCTCTTATATAGACTGTATACCATGGATTCATATTCTACCTCATTATTTGAGCCTTTAGATCCCCCAGATGGCTTGCTCAATAAGTCCTCCATGTTGTGTCAAAAACACTATCCCAATTTTTGTACCCTTCTCATATGATGATCCGTCAATAAAGAGCTTCCAGTGATGCTTGTCCCCGCCTACTACCAGTGATTCGAATATGGGATGTGACTGTTCCTCCTTTTCTCTTTGTGATGTTAAAAACTCTACCACAAAGTCTTCTCAGACTTACCCTTTGATCATTGTTCTGGTCTCATACTTGATGTCGAATTGGTTCAGTTCAAAGGACCACTTGGTCATCCTATTAGAGAGGTCGACCTTTCTGAGAGCATCCTTCAAGGGGTAAATTATTAAGACAACAACCGTGTGAGCATATAAGTAGTGAATTAACTTCCTTGCAGCGGTCACTAGTGCCAAAATCATCTTTTCTATGGGAATGAATCTGGTTTTCGCTTTGAGAAGAGTGTGTCCCATGCAGTAGATCGATCTCTGCTCTCCATTATGTAGATAGATCAATGTTGCACTGGTTGCGTGACTTGAAATAGATAAATATATGTACAAGTCCTTCCCTGGTTTGGGAGTTGATAGCAAGGGATGAGATCCCAAGTGAGGACGAATCCCTTTTAGAGCTTGATCACATTCTTTTGTCCAGATTGTGGGGCTTACTTTCTTCAGGGCTTGGAAAAATGGATGACATTTGTCACAAGATCTTGAAATTAAATGATTAAGGGCCGCTAATATCCGAGTGATGACTTGAATGTCTTAGATGGTGGTTGGCTTTCTGAAGTTCTATGGAGCTTTAATTTGATCTAGATTTTCCCTAATGCCCCTCTGAGTAACCAGGTATCCTATAAACTTATCAGAGCTCAATCGAATATACATTTGGAAGCGTTGAGCTTCATTTTATACTCTCTAAGATGTTGAAGGTGTTTGTAAGCTCTTTTAGATTATCAGTCGAATACTTACTTTTAACGAGCATATCATTAACATACACCTCTATTGTAGAGCCGATCAACCTCCTAAACATCTTGGTAACCACCCTATGATAAGTTTCCCGTGCGTTATTCAAGACAAAGGGCATTACCTTATAATAGTAAAGTCCCAATATTGTGACTAATGAAGCCTTCTCCTAGTTTGGGCTGAAATTTTGTGATAGTCGGAGTATCTATCCATGAAACTCACAAATTGATTATTCACTATGGAATCTATGAGATGATTTATCCGGGGCAGTGAGAAACTGTCCTTGGGTCAATGCTTGTTGAGATCGGTGAAGTCCGTACAAACCCCCTATTTATCGCCCTTTTACTTAATGACAACGATGTTTGATATCCAATCTGAGAATTGGATTTCTCTGATGGAGCCGGCCTTAACTTTCTCTTCCATAGCCCTTACTTTCTCTGTGGACGATTTCTTAGGTTTTTATTTGATCGATTTGATGCTCAATTCCACGTGAAATTAATGGCAGGTAATCTCGGGGTCTATTCCAGGATATCATATGGCTTCCAAGTGAAGACATCTGCGTTCACCCTAAGGAAGTGAGAAATTTATTCTGCTTCATCTCTTAGCAGTTTCGATCCGATGAGGAAAGTTTTTTGAGGCTGTGATGCATCTAAAAGAACAATAATATGTTCCTCTAAGATGCATTCGACAGAAGCCAATCGAGTTTCCTCAACTTCCAGTTGAACACCTTTTGATTGCTACTTGGGTTAGTCATCCTCCGAGTTATCCTCATCTTGAGTGGTCTTAGACTAGTCTTTCTTTACCTTGATGGATAAAACAAAGCAACTTCGTACCACTTCTCGATGTCCTATGATTCCTATCATTCCTAATCAGTCATAAATTTGAGCTTTTGATGAAGTGAAGATTAGGCAGCCACATGTAGCCATAATCTACATACCATGGCCTTATAAGGCAACTCTAATTGTATCACGTGGAATTCTACTTCCTTGTTATACGGACCGATTTTAACTGGCAACTTGATTTTCCCTAGGGGGTCTTTACATCTTTATTGAAGTTAATTAATGGGCCGACGTTGGTGTCTAGGTCCTTGATGCGGTAGCCAAGCTTGTAAAGCACCGTTAGGTACATGATTTCATAAGATCTTCCTTGGTCTATCAACACTCTCCTCATGTCAAAGTTCGCAATTCACAAGGTGAGTACCAGGGCATCCTTATGAGGTAGATTCACGTCGATAAGATCGTCATTAGTGAATATAATAACACGATCAGAATCCAAGTCTCTCATTTCCCTCTTGGTTAGGACCGACTTCGATAAGTCAACCTGGATTTCTTGTTGGATGCTGGATGCTATTCTCACCTTGTCTTTGAGCTTCTTACTTGTATGCTGAGTAGGGTCGGTGTAGTCATGGATGGTGATTACGCATAAATATTTCATATTTATCCCGTTAATTTTGGTATTTTTATGATTTCAAACATTGGACTTAATCTAAATATATCTCATATTTGTGTTACTAACCTTCTTGGCTAGTATTTCATGTTTTGTGTATTTCTTTTATATTTTACAGATAAATCGTGCAATTGGATGGAAGAGAAAAGTCAAAAAAATGCAAGAATTACAAGAAAGGAAAGTCAAGGGAAAATTGGTAATTTTTAAGCCTTAATCCGAAGAAGGAGTCAATAGAAAAGTTAATCTCTAAGTCACGAGAATACTGGAAGAAACAACACCTCAATCTGAGTTATGGTGAAAAAGTTACGATCATTCGAAGTTGAGAAGATATTTCGAATGCAAAACTGCAAATAAGAAGAAAATGACAATGAAGGTGTGACTTAGGCAGAGATCTTGATCGAACCGGTTCGGTCAGGAAAATCGGTTCACCGTATGGGTTCGGTTAGATCAATGGGTTTGGTCCAAGATGGGATTTTGTATCTCTTCTTAAATTCTAGCTAAAGTTATTTGAGTCTATCTATAACACTATGGACAAATTTTGGAACATGTTTTAGGCCATTAGGAGTCTAATTAACATAGTAAGAGTCATTGTTATGCAACTTATCATTGAGAACTAATTGTGGAGAAACTTTTACACTTTTCACTATCAAATCAAGCAAGACTCAATCTTTTTTCGATTTTCTTCAAATGGGTTGAGTTTTCTTACATGCTATTTGTGTTCCTCAACTTGGTAATATTATTTCATCTCATATTTCTTGTTATTTCATCATGCTTGTTTGCACAATAATGATTAATTGCGTAGAGATTTATTCTATGTCTAGCTAAACTCATAGTGAGTTGGGGAACATGAACCCAGCCTAGGATTTTGAAGTTAAATATAAAATTCAAAATAATTGTATGATTAATTAGTAGAGTTTGATATTTTTAGCGTGATTGATATCGTAGATCTCTTAACTTCATTTGTCGAAAGCAACCAGAGTGTTTGAGAATACAATATATGTGTCGATAATTCTATCATTCGCATTGATTAATTTGTTGACTAAATATTGTGCGGATTAACACCCATACATGTTTAGTGCTTCGAATTGCTTAATGTTTTTCTTCCAATAAATTATATAGCTTTCAAAAAATTAATATTTAGAGGAGATTTTCTACGGTTTGGGGGATTGGATCCCAACTCCATTTTTCCAAAAAGTTTTCAAAACCAATAATTTCAAGTTCTTGCTTTTTCTTAGTTTAAATTTCTCTTACTTAGTTTAAATTGTTTAGTTACATAGAAATTTTTTCGAAAAACAAAAATCACCTTTTCTTTCTTTTTTTGAGTCGATACCTAGATCTTAGAAGCTAACCTTACTTTCGCCAATAATTTTATGGCCTATTCCCTGAGGTTTTGAACCCGACTGGATATCACTTGAGCGATTGGCTTGCACTTGAGCCATATGAACACACGTAGCATACATATTCGGCATCGCATCAATTTTTTGGCGTCGTTGTCGGGGCGTAAGTAGACTTGTAGGTTTGGTCGAATTGATCTAAATTTGACTCTAATTCTTAAAAAGCCAGAAAAAATTCATAAATCCCCAAAACATAAAAGAATAAAAAGATCCAAAATATTCAAAAATATCAGAAAAATAAAAATTAAATTAAAAATATTCTCTCGAGTCCTTAAATGCAAAATTATCATCCCAATCCAAATCTTGTGCCAATAGTAAAACTCCCTCCCTCTAGCAATAACACTCCAGACACTCCAAATTTCTGGGTACCACCACTTACATCGAGTAGGCACACCACGAGTTGAACGTCTAGGAACTCCGGTGAGGATAATGGTTCTTTAAGTGTGAAAGCAATGTCGAATAACGCTAGTTTGGGAACGGGAGAGTGAGTGATGTTGTACCACCCTATAAGAGACCTTTTATATCCGGAGTGAATTGTCGCTCCAAGATTCATTATATTCTTGTATAATGCAAGGCAATTTCACTTTAGGAACGAGATGATTCAAATTCTCCCTACTTTTCATGGTATGGAGTCGGAGAAGCCTTATCTCCACATTAGAGAGTTCGAGGAGGTGTGTGAGATGTTTAACGTTCAAGCTTGCACACAAGACATCATACATCTCAAGATTTTCCCTTTCTCACTTAAGGATACGGCCAAGACTTGGCTTTGATCATTAGCACCGAACTCTATCGCTACGTGGAGAGACTTGCAAGCTAAATTTCTCCATAATTTCTTTCCCGCTCATAGGACCAACTCTATTCGGGCTCAAATCTAGACTTTTAAGAAAAATGATAATGAGCCTTTTGATGGAAGTTGGGATAGGTTCAATGATGTAGTTAATATGTTTCCAAATCATGGCTTAAATAAGTGGAGACTTATCTCCTACATCCATCATAGGTTTGGTCTAAGTTCAATGCAAGTCGTTGAAACAATATGTTCCGTAGAGTTCTTCGGGCTAGATGCGGATGATGCGGAAGCCCACTTTAAGTATGTAGTTAAGACTACTCAATCTTGGGACACATCTAATCCAAATACCCAACCCAAAGCTATAATTACGTTCACAACTCCTTCCTCGGCTGGACTCTACCACTTGGACGAGGAAGCCGAGTTAAAGATCCAAATTAATCAATTGGCTAAGTGGATAGAGGATGTGGTAAAATCTAGGGGAAGAGATATATTCATCCCATCTTGAGCTTTAAAGGAGGAGATTCGCACGATCTATGGGACCTGACATTTAGCGAAGGAATGTCTGACAATACCCACTTACAAAATTATTCTCCAAGAGAAATTTGAGGCGGTGGGAGCTTATAAAGGGAATTTCAATGCCCCTTATGGGAATTATTTTAATCCTTCATGGTGGAACCATCCTTATTTTAACTATGGGCAACCGAATGCGGTGATGAACCCAAATCCACATGTTGCCCAACAATCTCCACCACTCCCACCTTACCAATAAGTGCCACCCATGCAAGTGCCTCCTCCTGAGCCTTATGTGATCCCACAACGAAATAATCTCGAGGACATTCTTTCTCAATTTATGCAAACTTGGTCAGAGATAAATGCTCAAAATGCTCAAAATTTTGCCGATTTAAAGGTATCGCTTTCTAAGTTTCAATTATCCTTAAGTGTCCAAGAGAAGGTAAAGTTTCTCGCCTAAGGCTAAAGACCTCCCCAAGGTCAAAATTGTGTGAGATCTACTCCCGATGAAAATCAAGATCAATGCAAAGCGATAACCACTCATCATAGTGGAAGGGTTGTTGACTTGTCACCTCCTCCACACAAAGTGCAAAAAGACAAGGAGGTTTCGCCCAGCACGTAAGAGGCCAAAGATGCCCCCTGGAAGAGAGTGAAAAATAAGTTGTAGTGAAATCCTATAGCCGCACCATACGCTCAATGGTTGGTCCCTCCCCCTAAAAGGGCCTCCCGTGATGACATTTGAGAGGTGCTAAAGTAAGTGAAGCTAAATCTACCTTTTTTTTAGGTTATAAAGAAAATCCCGCGTATGCTATTTTCTTAAAGGACTTTCTAGAGGTGAATTGTTAGTTAAAGGCAAAGAAGAATGTTTTCTTAGCATAAAGTGTGTGTTAGGTACTATTGAGCGACCTCCCACCTAAGTATAAAGATCTGGGTTCCCCCACCATATCGTGCATTATTTGATATAATAAAATTGAGAGAGATTTATTAGACTTAGGGGCGAGTGTCAACATTCTACCCTATTTCATCTATGGAATCTTGATTTGGGAGATCTTATGCCCACAAAATTTACTCTCCAACTTACTGATCATTCCGTGAAGGTAAATTGTGGGGTCGTTGAGAACTTGATCATCTAAGTTGACACTTTCTACTTCCCAATAGATTTTGTCATTTGGGACACGGAACCCTCATCCCCATCGAGTCATCACGTTCCTGTTATTCTTAGCCTTCCTTTCCTAGACACGACTAACGAATTGATTAACACGTGTAATGGGAAAATGTAACTCGTATTCGGGAATATGACACTTGAAACGAATATCTTTAACATCTCCAAGAAAATTGGTAATAAGGATGATTTACATGAAATGGATCTCATCGAGGAGGTAGTAAATGAACACTTTGAGGGTATTCATGTTATGAATCCACTTGAGGCATGTCTTGTGACGGCGATTGAGAGCGAGAGAGCGTACTCTGAGTTCGACCAAGAGGTGAGTAGGATAAAGGAGTTATTAGATGAGGTCGAGAGTGAGGACGATGTGAGAGACGTAAGTTGGGTTTCCCGATTCGAGGAATTACCACATCGTGGTTGATAATGCGAAGGGGGAACTTATCCCAAAATGTACCACCACTTGGTGGCACATTTTCATTGATTACATGAAACTTAATGTAGGCACTAGAAAAAACCATTTCCCTTTGTCGTTCATGGACCAAATGCTTGAGAGAGTTTTGGACCACCCATTTTACTATTTTTTAGATGGTTATTCAGGATATAACCAAATAGAGGTGGAGGGGCTAGACTAAGAGAAGACTACTTTTACATGTCCCTTTAGCACTTTTGCCTACAAAACGATGCCATTTGGATTATGTAATGCGTTCACGACCTTTTAAAGGTTCATGCTTAGTCACTTTAGCGACATGGTAAAGAGAGGCCTTGAAGTGTTCATAGATGATTTTAGTGTCTTCAGCTCCTCTTTTGACTATTGTCTTGCTAATCTGGAGAAGGTGCTTACCCGGTGTGTGGAAAAGAATTTGGTACTAAATTGGGAGAAATGACATTTTATGGTTACCGAAGGAATAATTCCAATCCACATAATGTCATTTAAGAGGATAGAAGTCGATAGGGAGAAAATTGAAATAATTGCTGAACTTCCCCCACCCAAGTCACCAAAAGACGTGTGCTCATTTTTAGGACACGTTGGGTTTTATCGTAGGTTTATTATGGATTTTTTATCCATATATAGGCCCATAAGTAACTTACTCATGAAGGATTACCCATTTGAGTGGAGTAAAGCATGCCAAGAAGATTTTGAGGAATTAAAAAGCATGCTCATCTCCATTCCCATCATGCAAGCTTTGGATTGGACCCTTACATTCGAGCTTATGTGTGATGTGATTGACTACACGGTAGGGGCTATTTTAGGGTAAAGGAGAGATAAGAAGGCCTACGTCATATACTACACTAACCTAAATTTAATCAGACCTCAATTAAACTAGTCCACCGTGGAGAAAGATATACTAGAGGTAGTGTTAGCCCTCGTTAAGTTTCGTTCATACCTTATCAGGTCACCTATCACATCCTTTAATGACCACACGAAACTTAAATATATCCTTTACAAGAAGGATGAAAATTCGTGAATCATTTGGTGGATCTTTCTACTCAAAGATTTCGATCTTTCCATCAAAGACAAGAAAGGAGTAGAGAATGTCATAGCCAATCATTTATCTAGGTTCTCTTTTGACGTATCCTAAGATCCCATGCTCATAGACAAGTACTTTTTGGATGAGCAACTTTTTTCTACTTCCTCTCTTACTTAGTTTGCAGACATCTTGAACTTTTTATTCACGGGGGACGTTATCTTCATTTAGACTCCGCAATAGAAGAGGAAGTTCTTCAGATGATCATGCATGTTTTTCTACGACGATACTTATTTATTTAAGTATTGCGGGGACCAAATAATCCGAAAATGTGTGCCAGATGATGAGATTCAAAGTGTAATCTAGTTTTGTCATTCGAAAGCATGTGGAGGCCACTTTTCCACGAAAAAAATGACCGTAAATATTCTTCATTGCGGTCTATATTGGCCCACTATCTTTCAGGATGTGAACATATATTGTCAATCATGCGATATGTGCAAAAGGATGGGAGCTATCACTAGACATGATATGATGCTATTGACCCCTATTCTCACCATTGAGATGTTTGACTGTTGGGGCATCGAATTCATCAGACCTTTCCCTTCATCTTTCGGCCTTTTATACATCCTTGTTGCGGTAGACTATACGTTTAAGAGTGTAAAGGAAATATCTACACGAATGAATGATGGTAAGGTGGTGGCAAAGTTCATTCATGAACTCATTCTTTCTCGTTTCGGTGCTTCGAAATTCGTCATTAGTGGAAACAACACGCATTTTTGCAATAGACCATTTGAGAAGTTAATGAGAAATTATGGAGTCGTCCATAAGTTTGGGATGAATTACCACCCGCAAAAAAGGGGAAAGCCGAGTTAGCAAATTGAGAGATCAAAACAATTCTCAAAACCACCGTTGATCGCATGGGCTTATAAGACCGCATAAAATATCCCCCTCGAGATGTCCCCATTCCTCTTTGCATATGAAAATCCTTTACATCTCCCCGTCGAGTTGGAACACAAGTCATATTGGGCGATTAAGAGGTTAAACTTAAACCTAGGTAAAGTCAGTGAAACTCGCAAACTTCAATTGAATGAGTTGGAAGACATACACAAGGATGCGTATGAGAGCACCCGCATTGCCAAAGAATGGATAAAACTTGAACGTGATCGTAATATAAATCTCAAAGAGTTCCATTCGGGTCAAAAAGTGCTCTTTTACAACTCTAGTCTACATTTGTTTCCCGAAAAGTTATGGTCGCGATGGTCCGAACCGTTCGTTGTGAAGGAAGAATTCCCACATGGTGCGATAGAAGTATAGGATCCTAAGGATAGGAGCAAGTTTAAGATTAATGTACAACGCCTAAAGATGTAACTAGAGGCGTGCATCGGAGAAGTGAATACAATTTTATTCTCGGACCCCATATAATGAGTAAGTTTTTTGAGAGAGGTTGTCGCACCCCCAATGCATATCAGGTGAGTTCATGTTGTATTTTTTGATCCGTGTGAGTGAGTAGAGTGTTTAGGAGTGAATTTAATCTATTTTAGCAAGAGTGGAATGATTTCAGTTTTGTTGAGACCCATCCCGAGAGTGAAAAACATGAGCACACGATGTGATTGAATGTTTTCGGTTCATATTGGTGATTTTCAGTTGAAGTTGGTGAGAGTTGTAGGAACCCAAACCCCCGTTCCCGAGAGAAAGGAGAAAAATAGGAAAAATTGGTCTTGATAGAAAAGTAAACCGAACCGCTTCTATACCTGGGCGAATCGGTTCGCTCCCCTATGCTACCAACACATAATTTTCTCACTTCCCTCCAACCTTTTCACCTTCCCACCCTTCCAATTATTCCCTCTTCCCTCCATATATGAAAATACAACCAAAAAAATCCCCCCCATCTCTAAAACCTTCCATTTTTCATTATCTCTCCATTTCCCACCTAAAACCCTATCATTTCCCACCCTTTCACACCCCCTCCAACTTATAAATACCCCATCACTCCACCATTTCCCCTCACACCTTAGAACTTTTCTTCTCTCTTACAATTATCTTTAAGTTCTTCCAAAACCTATGTAGAGAAATATGATTCCGTCGAAGAGGAGGAAGACAACGAAGCACGACAAACATTTCGTTCAATCAAAGAACGGAATTGGCGTCATTAATATTTTAGCAACCAACACACCGTTTTCACCGAGCGCAAAGTAGTTTGGAAATAATTACCCTCGGACGTCACCTCCTTGTTTTCTTGCTTCGGGCGGAAAAATTGGTTGTCCAATGATTCGAACCCCACCTATAAGGTAATCGTTCGACAATTCTACAGGTTCGTTCGCAAGTTCAAAGGCCATTACGAGGCCTGTATTAATGAAAAAATGATCCCGCTCACACTTCATATAATCAAGCGCAAGATGTGCACGACGGGGGGTCACATAATTTGATCGCTACACATACCTATGTCAGGGACCGATCCTCTCATGTCTGCAACTCTCCATCTAATGGGCCCTCGACACTCCATGGACCCGCAAGATATTTCCATCTAGAAACTTTTGACCCGAGCCCGTTTGTCCAATTCTTTCGAAGTACCTTTAGAGTGGTTTTCGAGTGTTTTGGAACCTTAACAAAGACTGCAGGTTAGGGTGAGCGATGATCCTTATGTTGTACAAGTTTTTAACGGGACCCTCCATTGGGCTTACTATGGGGTCAGTGTAAGGGAGTGACTTGGAGAGGTCTTGCAGGAAGATATAATGGTTTTGTTGATTCACTAATAATCCCATGAGGGCTAGTAAGTTGCATCCTAAGTCTCGACCAAAGGCAGTGTTTCAGGGGGTGGGGTTATGGAGTCTAGTACACGGTGGTAAAGGTTGAGTTCAGGAATGCTAATTAATTGTCCTTTTTCAGTAGTGATACCTTGAGCGATCGAGGCGGTGTACCAGTCATGGAAGCGTTATGCAGAGCTTAACTTTGAGAACTATAATATGGCTACCAGAGCAACTTCATCAGGAGACAACGTGGGTGTTGATACCAAATTTAGTCTGCTGACATGGCTCAATTGAGTGAAGACACGTGACAATCTGTGTGGCAATAACAAACACTTCCGAACAACACCTCGACCCACTCAGATACTCCGAGCAATAGATGATCTCCGAGGAACCATACTGCAACGAGGAACTCTGCTTCCCCGATCAACCATGACGCTCCGACCAACAATAGTTCTCCGAGGAACTTTAATACATCGAGCAACTTATGAGTACAGAGCTACTTAGGCGGTCCGAGCAGCTTAGGCGGTCCGAGCTGCACCTCGAACAGAGCATTAATTGCAGGATAACCAACAGATTAACTGCGCATTAAATGCTTATTATTATCATACAGATGTATACGCCTAATGAACAGCTATGTACTACCCTTTCACATTTACAGCCTGAGGGCTATAAATACATTGTTCCATCCTCATTGTAGGAGGACCGAAATTTCTTGATAAAACTTGTAATCGAGAATTCCCAACAGTCAGCAATAACAGAAACAGTGGACGTAGGCCATTCTTATAAGGCTGAACCATTTTAAAATTTCTTTGTCTCACTTTATTTTATCTGTGATTAAATAATTAGATATAATCTAATTTTTTACATCAACAGATTGGCGCCGTCTGTGGAAAACGACTGGTAATATCGTTTTTCATCAAAAACAATTTATTACAAATGGCTGATAATCCAGAACCCAACAATCGAAACGCTGGAAGCCCTCCAAATCCATCTGCTCCGTCAAACGTTCCAGATCTGGTTGGAATAATGACAAATCTGGCCCAGGGCCAGACAGCCATGCAAGAAACTATGCAACAACTCATACAAACCCTTCATGGCGGAGTATCGACCCATTCAGGACATCGAAGTGTTCAAAGAAATACCTGTTTACTTTCTTCGCATATTAGGCGTACCAATTCATATCGTACTAAGGAGTCTGAAGATTTTTCTTATCAACCTGGATGAACTTCATCAGTACGAGCCACAGATACTGAACAACGTATCACTCTCTCTCCAGAAGGACTAATGCGTTAGAAAGGCTAAGTAGGGTATCTCCTTTTGATCGATTAGGTCCTAGGAGGAACAAAAGTCCTCCTAAGGCTGCGTTGAGGAGCTTTCGACGACCATCAGACTTAAGGGAAGGATCTTCCCAGTCGCGACTAGCTGCTCGTCAAGATAGATCCCAGGAAGCCACATTAACGCGATCAGTTGCTCGAACCAATAGGCCAGAGGAAGGAAACGATGCGTGGAAAGTCTTTATTCAAAGGCTGGAAGACAGACTAGGGGAAAGAGCTAAGGCCAAGAACCACCTACAACGAACTTTTGTTCAAGGGACACCCTTTGTCCATGCCATTGTGGATTTTCCCACTCCGTCAAAGTTCAAAGCACCTGTTGTAACTCCCAAATATGATGGAAAGATCGACCCTGTTATTCATATAGAACAATACCAAGCTGCACCCGACATCTATGCTGTTCCAGATGAGATGAGATGCAGAGCATTCTCAAGAACTCTTACCGGATCTGCTCAAATATGCTATAATAATCTTCCTCGGGGAAAGATCTCAACTTTCTTTCAACTGGCCGAGTTATTCATTGGGAATTTATGTTTTGGGGCAAAGCTAGTTAAACCAGTAGCGCATTTGTTAAGTGTTAGACAAAAAACTGGTGAGAGTACCAGAGATTATAGAACTCGTTTTAATAACGAGAAGCTCGAAGTCATTGATTATAAGGAAAAGACAGCGATTACGGCCTTGATGAGTGGACTACTGCCCAACAAGTTGTACTACACTTTGGCCAAAGATCCACCTAGAACCATGTCAGAACTGATGGGAAAAGCGGCCAAGATTATGAATGCCAAGGAGGCTATGGTTGCGAAGAAGAATATGGATGTCAAAGAAACTAAGGTGGAAAGTGATAAAGCTAAGAAGAAAGAGCATAAGAACAATGGTAGTGACAAACACTCAAAAACAAGGTCGTCATGGGAAGTATTGAAGAAATTTGATAATTATACTCCTTTGAAGAAATATATTAACCATGTTCTAGAACAAATCAAGAACAACGAGGAATTAAATTGGCCAAGGAAAATAAAGGTAGACCCTGACAGGAGGAATAAGGAAAAATATTGCGAGTTTCACAAAGATCATGGCCATATGACCAAAAATTGCATAGCTCTTCAGAATGAGATTGAAACACTCATCAGACGAGAAAAACTGGCAAAGTATGTTGATCATAGAAATGAAAGAAAAAACAGCGACCGAATAAGAGAGAGGTCTAGATCTCCTCGTCGAGCAGAGGAGAATAAGAAAAGAGAACATGAAGTTGATCCAGAAGACGACCCCGATCTTCCCAAGAGACCAAGGCAACCAGAACGTGAGGTATTTTTAATACGCTTTGGGTCATTTGATTGTTATGTTATTACAGGTGGAGATGCAGGAGGAGGAGACCTTACTGCAGAGAGAAAAGCTTACCTCTGTGAGGCTCAAGCTTGCTCATACATTCAACGAATAAATCTAGCTGAGGAGGATCGCCCTAAAAAGGTAAACAAAGAGAAATTGGTCATTGGTTTCTCAAAGAACGACCTCGCAGGAGTTCTATATCCTCATGATGACCCATTGGTGATCAAAATGAGGATGAAGGAAGTGATGATTTCAAGAGTACTGGTAGATAATGGTAGCTCAGCAGACATCATGTTCTACTCGTGCTTCGACAGTTTAAATCTAAAGCTATCTCAACTGGAGACTTATCATAGACCCCTCCTCGATTTTGCTGGCGAGAAAGTATATCCACTTGGGACGATCAAATTGGATATATTCATTGGTACGTGGCCTGCTTGTCGAACAGAAAAAATACGCTTCTTTGTGATGGATAAGAATGTTCAATCATCATACAATATCATCATGGGATGAGTAGGATTGAAGAAGTTCGAGGCTGTACCATCTACGATACATCAATGCCTACAATTTCCAACAAATTTTGGAGTAGGAGTTGTGAAAGGTGATCAGAAAGTAGCTCGGGAATGCTATTATTCATCCACCGAGCAAGAGGAACTGGAGGAATCAAGGAAAAAGACTACTACCTATCAAGTGGATGAAGGTGCAGAAATTAAAACATTGGATCCTAGAGATGAGTCGCAACTCATGAAGGGTCAAGTGGTGGAAGCTACTGAAAACATCATTTTGGACGACGAGCACCCTGAACGAACTACTCAAGTAGGTTCGTTGTTGGAAGCCTCACTAAAACAGAAATTGATAACTTTCCTAATAAGCAGAAAGCAAACTTTTGCGTGGAATCATGAGGATATGCCCGGGATAGACCCAAATTTCTTATATCACGAACTCAATGTGAATAAGGAGATCAAGCCTGTGAAGCAGAGAAGAAGAGTATTCAGTCCCGAGAAGAATCAAGCTATACAGGAGGAAGTCGAAAAGCTCCATAAAGCTTGCTTTATTGAAGATGTTAAATATCCAGACTGGTTAGCAAGTGTGGTAATGGTGAAAAAGAAGAACAACAAATGGAGGATGTGTGTAGACTTCACCGACCTCAACAAAGCATGCCCAAAGGATCACTTTCCGCTTCCCCGAATTGATCAACTAGTGGATGCTACCTCGGGACACGAGCTGCTTAGCTTCATGGATGCTTATTCTGGTTTCAATCAGATTAAAATGAAACCTGAAGACAGGGAGAGTACTTCTTTCATTACCCCTAGGGGAACTTATTGTTATAATGTTATGCCTTTTGGTTTGAAAAATGCAGGTGCAACATATCAGCGACTGATGAACAAAGTGTTTGCAAAACAGATCAGTTGCAATATGGAAGTCTATGTTGACGATATGCTGATAAAGAGCAAGAAAACTGCTGATCATCTAGTTGACTTAGGCCAGACCTTTGATCAACTAGATAAATATCAAATGAAGCTGAACCCGACGAAGTGCATATTTGGAGTACGAGAAAGCATGTTTCTCGGGTACATTGTCAATCAGCGAGGCATTAAATATAATCCTAAAAAGATCAAAGCTCTGTTAGGGCTGCGATCCCCAACGACGAAGAAAGAAGTGCAAAGTCTTACAGGACGAGTAGCAGCACTCAACAGATTTGTATCGTGAGCAACTGATCGATGTCTCCCATTCTTCAAGACGCTCCGGAAGAATTTTGAGTGGAATGATGAATGTGAGAAGGCTTTTCAAGACTTGAAGAAATATCTGGGAGAACCTCCACTATTGTCCAGGCCAGTGATGGGAGAAAAATTGTACTTGTATCTGGCAGTGTCCGAGAATGCATTTAGTTCGGCATTGATAAGAATGGAGAATGGAGTACAAAAACCGATCTACTACACATATAAGGCTTTTCGAGGAGCAGATATCAAATATCAGATATCCAAAGATGGAAAAATTGGCACTAGCATTGATCGAGGCAAGTCGAAGAATGAAGCCATACTTCCAGACTCATACTATAGTAGTATATACTGATATGCCATTGAGGCAAGCCCTTCATAAACCAGAAAAATCAGGAAGATTGATGTGCTGGGCAATAGAACTTAGTGAATATGATATAGTTTATGAACCCGGATCATCGCTAAGAGGGAAAGCGATAGCAGATTTTATAGCAGAGTTCACCTATCCTGATACCCCCGAGGAGCAAAATTTGCTCACTAATCAACCTGTGGATGTTACAGGATCATCAAATGCAAGCCCAGACCAACTTAGCTTGGTAAAAGGGCAAGTAAATGTTACAGAATCATCAAATTCAAGCCCAGACCAGCCTAGGTTGGTAAAAGGGCAAGAAAAGATGATCGACGAACAACAAGAAATATCAGGAGATGGTGAAAGGAAGCAATAAATTTTCCACCAAGGAACTCTGTCAGATCAGAAATTTAAAGACGAGTTACCTATATGGAGTCTGTATGTGGATGGTTCATCTTGCACTACAGGATGTGGCGCAGGGATAGTTTTGAACACTCCGGACGAGGTCGACATGGAATACACCCTACGATTCCAATTCAAAGCTACAAATAATGAGGCTGAATATGAAGCCATGATTGCAGGTCTTAGTTTGGCAAAAACCATGGGGGCAGAGCAGGTTATTGTCTTCAGTGACTCGCAATTGATCATAAATCAAATGATGGGAGTATATGCAGCCAAAGGAGAATTAATGATCAGGTATCATGCAAAGGCAAGGGAATTGGTATCAGAATTTGCTGCTATTCAGCTGGTCAGAATACCAAGAATGGAGAATGCGAGGGCCGACGCCTTAGCTCGATTAGCATCAGCTACTCGTACTGAGCTACGAAGAACAATCCTAATTAAAGTTTTAGCTGGTCGGAGTATCGATGAAGATTTGACGATGAATTTTATTACCCTTAATTTAGGACCATCTTGGATGGATTCCATCAGGGCATATATTGAGGAAGGGGAATTACCAACTGACAAACTTGCAGCAAAAAAACTGAAGTTTAAAGCTGCTCATTATGTACTGAATAATGGTATTCTGTACAGACGAGGAATTGTAGCAGGTTTGCAAAGATGTGTGCATCCCACCGAGGTGAAAGACTTAATTGAAGAGATCCATGAAGGGTCCTGTGGAGCCCATGTAGCCAGGTCGGACGCTTTTACAAAGGGTTATGATGCAAGGATACTACTGGCCAACGATGAAGGCTGATTGTATAGCCTACGCCAAGAAATGTGACAAGTGTCAACGATTCTCCACTATCCAAAGAACTCCCCAAGCGTTGTCGACACCCATTACCTCCCCTTGGCCATTTGCTATGTGGGGAATTGACTTGGTCGAACCACTCCCAACGACCATAGGAAGATTTAAATATCTCGTCGTCACAGTGGATTATTTTACTAAGTGGGTAGAAGCTGAGCCTCTTGTCGACATGACGTATGAGAAGGTGTATCAATTTATTTGGAAAAATGTCATCTGTAGATATGGTCTTCCCCATGCATTCATTACCGACCATGGAGCACAATTTGACAACGAGGAGTTCGCAGCCTATTGTCATCAATCAAATATCTTGAAGATCCACTCAGCACCAAGCCATCCCCAAAGCAATGGACAAACTGAAGTAACAAATAGAACGCTACTGAATGGCTTGAAGAAAAGACTGAATGACGTGAAAGCAAATTGGATCAACGAGCTACAATTAGTACTATGGGCTTACCGAACTACTCCCCGAGCAGCAACAGGGGAATCTCCATATATGCTGGCATTTGGAAGTGAAGCCGTTATACCTATCGAGTTCGGTCTTCCGACACACAGAGTACTAAATTTCAATTCCCCTGTCAGCGACTTAATGAGAAGATTGGATTTAGACATGCTCGAGGAAGTTAGAGAAGAAGCAGTCATCAGGAATGCTGCTTACCAATAATGAACAACTTTATTCTACAACAAGAGGGTAAAGAAGTGCGACTTGAAATAAGGAGACTATGTGCTAAAGAAAGTGATTCAAAAGCACAACAAATTGGAAGCAAACTGGCATGGACCTTACCGAGTTACAGAAGCTGTTCGACCAGGAACCTACAGAATAGCAACTTTAGAAGGGCAGGAGTTTAAGAATGCATGGAATACAGAACACTTGCGCAAGTATTATCAGTGATGTAAACTCTCAAACATTTTCGTTAGTATGAATAAAGTGACAATATTCCGCCCAGTTCTCTCCTTTTGTTGGAAATTTTTCGTGGAATACTCGTGCTACGCATTCAGCAAAAGTACTACTCAGACTACTCAGAAATATATTCCTAAAAATGCCAACTAAAGTTGGTTAGGAAGTAAATATATTCCTAAAAATGCCAACTAAGGTTGGTCGAAAAGTAAATCTATTCCCGAAAACGCCAACTAAGGTTGGTCGGGAAGTAAATCTATTCCTAAAAATGCCAACTAAGGTTGGTCGGGAAGTAAATCTATTCCTAAAAATGCCAACTAATGTTGGTTAGGAAGTAAATCTATTCCTAAAAATGCCAACTAAGGTTGGTTAGGAAGTAAATCTATTCCCGAAAACGCCAACTAAGGTTGGTTGGGAAGTAAATCTATTCCTAAAAATGCCAACTAAAGTTGGTTAGGAAGTAAATCTATTCCCGAAAACGCCAACTAAGGTTGGTCGGGAAGTAAATCTATTCCTAAAAATGCCAACTAAGGTTGGTTAGGAAGTAAATCTATTCCCGAAAACGCCAACTAAGGTTGGTCGGGAAGTAAATCTATTCCCGAAAATGCCAACTAAGGTTGGTCGGAAAGTAAATCTATTCCTAAAAATGGCAACTAAGGTTGGTTAGGAAGTAAATCTATTCCCAAAAATGCCAACTAAAGGTTAACTATAGTTGGTCAGAAGCATTTTAAAATATGAGTACGTAAAAATGATCAATAAGTTGGTCGAGAAACAAAGTATCATCAATTGTGGTTAGTCGTTAAATGATTACCACAAATTCAAGGTAGTCGACAACAAGTTTTAACAAACTCTAGTTGATCGACAAATAACACAATGTTGTTATCTTTTTAACAGATATACATGCACATATGTAAAGTGTTTTATAATTACAAGACAATGGCAGTCAAGATTTGGAAATAAAATTATTTCATTAAATATAGAACAAAATACATCAAGAATGAAATACAAATTTATTACATCAAGATTCCTATTCTATTGGTTTCTTCCCCTCTGCTTTTGAAACAGGTTCCTCGCCAGCAGGTGGATCATTCAAAGCATAAGGGGAATTTATGAAGTTAAGATCTTTAAGCATCCTGATGTTCATCACAGATGGTCGATCGAGTAGGTGCTCGGGACGAGATATCTTAACATTGGAATGGAGATTGTAATCGCCAAGGTATTTGGAAATCAAACACCGAGGGATGGCCCGAGCAGGGATCCAACTCATGTCAAGCTTGAATGGTGGCACTGGTAGGTCGAGCAGCCCAGGATTATGGTAATCCCACAGGTAATGACCCTGTTCCAGTTGCAGTACACCTAAGGCATTCAACCATCCCTGTTTGTAACCCTCATTATTTGCATTTTGGATACGATCATCCAAATGGTAGAGAGCCTCATTGTAGCCAGCCATCCAGAATTCTCTGGGCTGCTTGTGGAATTGATATGTCAATTTTTCCAGTTGCTCGTGGAAATTTTTTATAAAGAGTTCTTTATTCTCCAAGGTAGACTTCTGGGCAGAAAGCTGCTCGTCCAGATTCCTGATCTTCTTATACATTTTAGCCAATGCCTGGTTCTTTGCCATTAGTTGGAAGGCCTGGTTCTCCAGAGCAGATTGAGTTCTCTATTCCTCGACAGTAATCCGAGCAGCTCTTGCTAGTCCCCGAGTAGATGTAGAAGGGCCAGTTCTCTTCAAGGTTTCTAATTCATCCCTCAGGTTGGCGTTTTCGACCTCCAAGAAAGAGAATCCGTCGTCGTTCACAGGGACCAAAGTGTTTGAGGTGGAAGCTGCAGACTTCAACTGAGACACCTCTCTTTGCAGGTCATTATTTTCCTGCTCTAACAACTCCGCTATCTGTCTGTGCTCTTCGACCTCAGCCTTCAAAGTTCTCTCCCTCACATCGTAAACAACAAACAGTTTGTTGTATCCCTTATCGACAATGAGTTACTGATACTTCTTCTCATATCCTTCGTGCAAAAGGGCTGTAGATTCCTTATATTATTGCTGAAGTTCTTCAAGAGTGCCCTGGAGATCTTCAATCATATCATAGTATGCTACGTTGTTAGCCACTGCACGGTCGAGCAGGCACTTCAAATACTGATAGGCTTCAATTGCTTGCTTTGAAGCACCTTGACCGAGGATGTCAATGATTTGAGCTTCACTCATGTCTGAATGACCATCTTTGAAATACTCATTGCATTGCCTTAACAGTTTTGTATCGTGAGCAGATAATAAGTCCATGCTAGCCAGAAACTAGTAAAGGAAGAAAAAGAAAGAATCAATAAGAGTACAAACAGAGCATGAAGAAGAGAATCAACAGTATGCATAAGCAAAAGTTTAAATTTTATTACATCATAAAGGAGAAGTACAAAGTTCAGAGTTACATTTGACAAAGAAAAATAAAATAGAGAGAAATCCGAACAACTCTACACCTTTTCCTTGTCTCCCAAAACTTTCTCGGGAGGCTGGGACGAGGAGGTAGGTTGCTCGGATGGAACAGAGGTTTGCTCGAAAAGTGCTGGAGGCTGCTCGGATGAAGTAACGGGTATTCGAAGTTCCTCGCTAGTGGGCTGGATAGCTGGGGGATGAGAAATTTGATCTCCCATCACCATGGAAGATTCCTCAGAGGCAGCTTCGTCCTCTTCTTCTTCTTCTTCTTCTTCTTCAGGAGTTGGAGGGGGGCCCGGGATGTGTCGCTGAAATAGTTCAGAATTTTCATCAACTTTCATCTCTTGCAGAGCAGCAACCCATCCATCTCTAAATTATTTGAGGCTGCCATATTCCACTTGCGACATTATGGCAGCCAACCTTTATTCCACCTTTTATCCCAGCAGGCGCTGAAGGATTTTTTGACAGCCAATTTCCTTTTTGTCTTCTCCGAGGTCAACTTCTCGAAAAAAAGATCATCAGCAACCTTCAATTTATTCTCAACTTCCTCCTTCTGACGACTTACTTCCCGAAGTTGATCCAACTCCTCCTCAGCAGTCTTGAGCTTATTTTCAAGCTCCCCAGCATTTTTGAGCTTCCCTTCGAGCTCTTTATTCTTCTCCTCTAAATCATTTATTTTTTTCTCCAACCCCTTGGAAACCTCAATAACCTGAGCCTTCTCTTGCTCGGTCTAAGTGAGTTTCTTCTCCCAAATCGCCTTGTCATCAGCATACTTCTGACGAGAATCCTTCAGCGATTGCGTCAGACCTACCAAGGCTTCCTCTACACCTGATGAGGAGCTTGAATCTTTAATAGCTTCATCTTTCTTCAGAATTGTATTAAAACAGGTCACCAACTGGGAAAATAAAAGCAAGTCAATGCACAGATACAAAAAGGAAAGAATGAAAATTTAAGGCTATAGGACTTACAAAAGCAATATGACGAGCTGCTAATATGGTAACCATTTCCCGAGGAAAGGTTTTCTTCAATACTTTGGATCTCGGGAATGATCCAAGTCTTCACCGAGTTCATAGCAGAGCTCGGGGCAACAAAAGTGGGAACACCACTAGTCGGGGGATGAGAGATGGATTCAGCCAAATTGATAGAGGAGATTTTCTTCAGCCTCCTCAGAGGAGCATCAACATTCTTGACTAACGATGTAGTCTTAGTCGGAGAAATAACAATCACCTCGCTTGGAGCAGCAGTCTTGCTCGGGGCCACTGGGGTCTTCTCGACAACCTTCACAGGAGCAGCCGAAGGAGGTGCATCAATTTTCTTTGTCCCCTCTCCTGGGACATCAAGCTTACTTTTCTTTGCCTCTCTAGCACCAGAGGCAGATTTCTCAAAAAGGGTAGGAGGTCTTCTTTTCTTCATCCTTTCACTCAAGGGAATATGTGACTCAGGTGAAGAACTTGTAAAGGATGGTATTGGTTCTGCGTCGCTTATCACCGGACGAGCAGTAAAAGAGGAGATTGCCATAGGGAGGACATCTGGGATCCTGGTAAACATCAGCTCCAGTTAATGGAGGGTGTTGCCAATTTTTCTTAACAACCCCGTGCTCAAAGTAGTCCCTATTGGCATCTGGGAGATTGACCACTAAAGCTCTATTTAAAAACCTAATTTTTAAATAAAAAGTATTATCACCCACAGCCCATCTGTAACAAAACATAATCTCAGGAATTCCTATATGAGTTCCATGAATTTGATTTAATCTATAAACTCTGTTAACTATTCTCCATGTATTGGGGGCTATTCTTGCAGGAACCACGTCAAAGTATTGAAAGAATTCCAGACATAAAGGGTTTGGGGGAAAAGAAAAGCCACATTCAGCGAAAAAGAGGCTGGGAAACCAATGTCCCTCAGCCAAACGAAAGTAGTCTGAAGGCTCAGAAAGCTCTTCCAAAATAACCCATGAGGGAATAGAGAAATCAGAGCGAAACTTATCAATCGATTCTACAGGATAAACCATGATGAAAGAAGGAAATCAAAGAGAAAGAAGAAAATCTTACAGGAAAGGGATGAGTCTGTTGACAACAAATGATGAAAGAGATGAACGCACGAGAGAGAGAAACAATGGAAAACTCAAAGAGATAAGAATGAAAAAGTAGAAGACAATGGGATTTTCTGCAACGTTTAAATATTTTGCCTTGGGAATGGGTAAAGATAATGATTGCAAAAAGAGACGGTTACGTTACCGGCGGCTTAAAAGGCAAAAAAGGGCGCGGGAATCGAAGCGGTCATAAAAATTCAAAAAGTCCGATTCTACGAATTTGGAAGGAGAAATAAATACAAAAGAAAATACTCCTAAATTTCAGGATGACCATTTAAAACCGCCATATTTCGAGAAAGAATGTTCCACACTCCTCAAATTTCGAATTGTGAAACATTGGGGGCTTCTGTTGATACCAAATTTAGTCTGCTGACATGGCTCAATTGAGTGAAGACATGTGACAATCTGCGTGGCAATAACAAACACTTCCGAACAACACCTCGACCCACTCAGATACTCCGAGCAATAGATGCTCTCCGAGGAACCATACTGCAACGAGGAACTCTGCTTCCCCGATCAACCATGACGCTCTGACCAACAATAGTTCTCCGAGGAACTTTAATACACTGAGCAACTTATGAGTACCGAGCTACTTAGGCGGTTCGAGCAGCTTAGGCGGTCCGAGCTGCACCTCGAACAGAGCATTATTACAGGATAACCAACAGATTAACTGCGCATTAAATGCTTATTATTATCATACAAATGTATACGCCTAATGAACAGCTATATACTACCCTTTCACATTTACAGCCTGAGGGCTATAAATACATTGTTCCATCCTCATTGTAGGAGGACCAAAATTTCTTGATAAAACTTGTAATCGAGAATTCCCAACAGTCAGCAATAACAAAAACAGTGGACGTAGGCCATTCTTATAAGGCTGAACCATTTTAAAATTTCTTTGTCTCACTTTATTTTATCTGTGATTAAATAATTAGATATAATCTAATTTTTTACATCAACAGCGAGTAACCCCCTTTCAATTTCTGGCTCGGAGCTTTTTATGTCTTCCTTAGTAAGCCATGACACATTTATCTTGTTCTAGGTGACTTTGTGGACTTTACCATAATCTATGTATAGTCCTTCCTCATATAGGATCTTGATTTCTGGTTATAACAATATCTTTGCTACATCCCACTATGGTTCGGGAAGTCCCTAATAGGGTAAGCCTTCTACTCGCAGACGAAAGTGGCCATTCCACCTTTGATGGAGGTCTTTGGGACCTGGGGCTAGTATTTTACCATTGAGGTATACCCTAGATCGGTTTTTACCTTATGTTCCATGGTTGCGATAGATTAAAGGGTTACCTCTTTATTTCTTCTATGTCCAAACCCTATCATGTATCTTATCTTGTGAATGATTCGTGCGGCTACATTATGACTAATTGGATCCTCCTATATTGTATGAGTAAGTGGGATGACTGAAAATTGACTAAGGCAGATGTTGCTACTTTGGTGGTAGGTATCCAGGAGGGGGATGGTACTATTTTTAGAAATCATGGGCCATCCTTTGCCCCTTGGATTGTGATGATCTCCGTACCGAAAGGAAACCTGACTTTTACGTGAAGTGATGAGGATAATGCCCCCATGGGGTGTATCTAAGCCCTCCTGAGCAAGAAGTTAAAACAGTTTGGGACGTCGAGTACCTAAAACTGAACATCACATTTGATGGCCCTACTATGAGAATGAGGATGATAGCTACCAGGAATTCTCGACAAGTTTTATCATAGGCCCTAATGGTCATAGAAGATGGTGTGAACTATGTAAGATGTGAGTGCAGATTTGAGAAGGCACCGCATTAAGCGTGTTTGAGACTTGAGCAACGTTATTGCACCTACGTATCCATATTTTTGGAATCAAAGTCTGTGTAGTTCGTGAGTCCATACGATATGTCAAAGAGAGCTCAATTTTGGGTGGTTTGGTGCATGGAGGTGCCAAATTCGGCGAGCCGTCTCCAAGCGTCCAGTTTTTTGGTCTTTTTGGTGCGTGGGGGGGTGCCAAATCTGGAAATTCGCCTCTCAAACGCCCATATATCGTATGAAACTATGAAAATTCACGTCAATATCGAACCCGTGACGGAGCTCAAGAGGTGCATGGGAGAGAAGAGTTAGGTTTCCTCTCCTTACTTTGCCCCCATGACCATCATCCACCAATGAACGAGGAACCCTCCTTTTATAGCAAAATAGCCCCAAGTGAACTTGGCACATGTCATATTCTCTATGGAAGTAAGTGTCAAATATTTATGATGCTACTTGTTACAATATATGCGGTGGCATATCAAATAATTAATTAAATCATTACTAGAGTATTGTCCAGTGTATTTTATCAAATACGAATTATGCATAATATATTAAACTTAGCAATTTAATAAAACCCGCTCCGATTAAAAAAATTGCTAAGTTCATATCTCATTTTCCTAATAGTTTTAAGATAAGTCGGAAGTGGCTCGGGTGGAATCGCCCGGTGTTCCAGCTCCACGGTAAAATCAAGTTCGATTTGTCACCGGAGATTAATCGGATGTCCATGGTGGCTCGATCAATTCTTTCCATATCCATTTTTGGTTTCAGTTCAGTTCCTCGGATATAGTCGTTCAAAATTGTGTATGCTAGTTTGTTCGAAGATTGGAGGTTCCTCGGAGTTTTAACTACTCGAGCGTCCATTTCTTTGGGTGTACATGTTCGGCGACCAAGTTGTTCGAAGTTCAAGAGGTATCTGTTCTGAGTTCTGGTCTCCTCGAAGGTCCAAGTCCTCAGAGATCATATCATAGGAGTTGTTAAGAGGTTTTTAATTTGGTTGTTGGGTTACTCGGAGCGGGTTTCCTCGAAGGTCCAGATTGTTGAGTTTCCCAAAACTTCTTAGGTTTTAAAATTCCCCGCGGCGGGTTGGATTGTGATTACTCGCACAATTTCATGTATACCCATTGCTTCTTCATACCAAGAAAAAAAAAATAGCCGTAATTTTTTGTGCCAACGAATCTTCCCTCAAGTGTCTAATTTTTAGTAAACGAACTTTGTTTTACAGAGGGAGCCAGGCTTCAAATCAATTTTTTTAGTTTACAGTGAGATTATTTGGTGTGGGTGGACTCTTCGTGCACCATTTAATTGATACCCCATTTTGGTAGTTTGGGAAGAAATGATTACACGGGGAAGGTGGATATATCTCGCCGAAAAGATGGCCATCAAGATCCAAACACGGAATCCAATAAAAAAGATTGTGTGAAGCTCGTGGGCTCATATTTTAGTATTTTGTACAGAAAAATTTGGCTGTGATTTTTTAAGAAGATATCTAATGTATTTTAAACTATTATTACGTACATTTGTACAGTTGATGTATATCAATGGTCGTATATTGTGTGGCTCAAAATCAATTTACATCAGAGATCTTTCACACGCCAATGAGTATTTTACATGCAAAATCAGTTTGTGTCTGATAGAGTGTCAACTTAATATTGCTAACACAAACAAATAAATATTATATTCTATTAAAACCTGACACACAAATTTTTATGTACCTGTCAAACATGTACACACAAATGAATAGTATCCTCACAAATTTGTTTCATAATTTTGTAGGGTAGCATACGTCTTAGTATGATTGAAGATTTGTGTTTCATAAATCATAATTTTTTCCCATCTGAATATTTCAAATATTCTGATTGAAGATAAATGCTAACAGGTTTTATGTGCATTCTAACAAATATGATTTGTGATATTCATCATAAAGAAGGAATCATAACATTTAATATCACATATAAAGAGTATAAGTAATAAAACTTATATTTGTAGAAAATGTTCCATTTTCACCGAGTTCTCTGTGTGTGCACACGAGGCGTTACACAATCGAAATCACGAATACCTCCCCAGCAGAGTCGCCAAATGTAATATGTGAGTGCAGATTTGAGGAGGCACCGTGTTGAGCGTGTTTTAGACTTGAGCAACGTTGTTGCGCATACGTATTCGTCTTTACGAAATCAATGTCTGCGTAGTTCGTGGGTCTGTACGATACGCTAGAGATAGCTCGATTTTTGGTGGTTTTGGTGCGCGGGGGGTGCCAAATCCGGCGAGCCGCCTCCAAGGGCCCAGTTTTTGGTATTTTTGGTGTGTCGTGGGTGCCAAATCCGGCTATTCGCCTCTCAAACGCCCATATATCGTATAGAACTATGAAAATAAGCTCGTCAATATCGAACCCATGATGGACATCAAGAGGTGCATAGGGGAGAAGAGTTAGGTTTCCTTTCTTGGCTTTACCTCCAAGACCATCATCCATCAAATGAGGGGGAACCCTCATTTTATAGCAAAAGTTCCCCAAGTGGGATTGATACATGTCATGTTCTCTATGGAACTAAGTGTCCAATATTTATGGTGCCACTTGTCACAATATATGTCCTGGCATATCAAATAATTAAATCAATCATTACTAGAGTATTGTCTAGTGTATTTCATCAAATGCAGAGTATGCGTAATATATTAAATTGCGTGTAATAATATCTCAGCCTGTGTAGGGCCTGAATTGTAGTAAAACTTGATCAAATCCATGGGGTTAATTTGTTAGAGTGTTGGTGGTTAATTTATTTAACCCCTCTACAAACTACAAGATGGTGTATCCTAGACCGGTGGAAGTGTAAAGGATGAGCACATTGATGGTGGGTGAGCTATTTATTAGTACTAAGGGCATAATTTGTCCACTGGATTTAATGGTGATGTGTAGAACAAATCAGTGGTTATGGGCTTCTGTGAGGAGGTCCTCATCACATAAGTTGATATGCTATTTCATGGTGATGGAACCAATGGTATCCGACATCTCAATCGGAGTTAGGTCTGTAAGCATAAAATCTTGAGATAACAAGTGAACGAGGGTGGCGCGGTGCTCTCAAGGTGTAGCTAACCACTCCCAGATGGTGATGTCAACTGATGTTCGATGGATTTGTTTCTTAATTTTGTTAGTTTACTAAGGAGGAGGTCTGACATCTCCATCGAGGGACTTTTCTTCTTACTAGCTAGGTTCGGATGAGTGGAGTGGAAGTCGACCTCTTTGTCTGGAGAGAGTATGGGTTCTTCCGTAGATTCCCATTCAGCTTTCTTTAGATTGAGCAAAAGGTCTGCCAATGATGCCTTGTTCTAGATATGTGTTCCCCTTAGTGATCAAGAGATGGTCAAAGAAGTCACTCAGTGGAAAACATTCCCCAGGACCTGTTTCACTGGCAGACTTCCTCACCAGGTCAAGCCAACATTACCCAAGGAAATATTGTACTTATGATATTTGTGCAAAGTTTCTTTACACTTGTAGCATGATTAGAATAATTCCTGGGGGAGTTTCCCTGCTTAAGGTGACCAGTTGGGAAGTGCTCTATCTAGTTAGGCAGAGCTTCGTTTAGAAGCGCCGAATTTCGCGGAATGGTAACATAAGTTTGCCTCTATTTTTTGTAGGAAGCAACTTTTGATAATTACAAACTTCACTCGGGGAGGTGGGGGGGGAGGACATGACTTCACGAAAGCACGAGCTTTCTTTGGGGGAAAGTGACTTTTCTGAAGTACGAACTTCTTCAAAACTTTTTCGAACAAGCTTGACTATCTCAGGCACTCAGGATTATTGAAAGTTTAAAAACTGAATCAATGTTGGGTTTTGGGGTCATTTTCAATGTTGGTGGTGGTGGGGACCTCTATTTAGAGGCTCTGATTTGGGTCATTTGACCCATCGGTAATCTACGACCTTTGGCCGATAGACCATCCATGTAGGGCAAAGAAAAGATCACCAAAGATCTTGAAATGATTATTAGGGGAGGGATGATTTATCGATAAAAGCCTGCCTTAGGGAATTTAACCAATCGGTTAAAGCATCCCTCCAAAAGGTTTTGACTTTTTTGGTTTTTTCTTATTTTCAATCTGGCCCTCTATAGTTTCATTCTTGTATATTTTGCCATCTCAAAGTTTTGGCCCTGGTAGCTTTGGGATTAAGTTTATTTTAAAGACCGGGATAAATGAATCACACCTTGAAAGCAAATCGGGGTGTCCAAAATTCCCCTTATCAACTGATCATTTTCTTACTTGAGGAATTTAGAAAATTATTTTTTCTATTTCCTATTTCAGATGATTATTTTCTCTCTTTAGATATTCTTTTTTCAAAGTTTTCAGAAATTAATTTTTTGATTCCATTGGTTAAAGTGTTATTTTTCTTTTACAATTTTGTCTTTATTCAAATCACATTTTCTTGAAGCTAAATTATCCTTTTAATTTCCTAACGAATCATTTTACACTTTTAATTAATGAAACTACGAGTTGTGCCTGTGCTAGGGTTACACCAAATTCCTGATTTTAATCCTATTAATTAAATAAAGTGAGTAATTATCACCATTTTAACTCAACCAAAAATTAAATAAACATTGTGTAAACATTAGTCAAATTTTTATCTTGTTTAAGCCTACGTCTAGATGACCCTATAAGAATTAAATAACCAATCACACAATGTCGTGATGTATGAGGAACAATCATGACGAGAAAAACCTAGGACGATACAGCCTACGCAAATCCACTATGATATATAGGGCTTATATAATAGTGACACACGATCTTACTCTCAGACTTGGCACCTTCAAGACGGATGCGATTTTCACTACTTGAACCTTTTCACAATAATTTTAGGTATCCACCCAAGCACACAATGTGGTCCCCTCGTATCTCTGTTTTTACCAATATCTGGCTAGTATCCATCATCTTAGTCACACGGAATCCATCGTGCCAAATGATACTCGAACGATGGAGAGTAAACTGATCTCGGTGTTCCAAACATTAGATTTCAAACTAGACTATTACGTCGAAACAAGGATCTCATAAACTAGGGTGTAAATGGGGTTATGTGAGGCTATAGATTTTTATCTCAAAACAGTTTTTGAAGCCCTTACTTAAAACAAAACTGTTGTAACCCTTATCTATACTGAAAAATGCTAAAAGGTGGTAACATAAAAATCGATACAACTCGTTTGAATGAGTTAGTCCATCTTGTTTGAATTAATTCAAGTCGTTCGAATGAGTTAGTCCATATCCTTTGATCGGGGTTCACATGAGTTTCAATCGAGAATGTATTGTCTTAGGCAAAATGTACTCATTTAATACAAGTTTGAAGCTCGTTCAAATAAAATAATCAACCCCATTCTAACAAAAACAAAAACTCGTTCAAATGACATTGACACTCTCGTTAGAACGAAAAAATCATTTCGTTTGAACAACTTTGAAAATCAATAATATTTTTCTTTAAAAGCCTTTTTCGAAAAATGCCTCAATAAATAGTTAAACACCCAATCTACGAAACCCAGGGATCAACATAATATGACATTATACATTCTTTAGATTCCAAGGTTGAAGACGAAAGTCGGCATGAACTCGATGTCGCTTTACTTGGGTTTCTTTATGTCTTCAATGCAAATGCTTGAAGGTACAAACTGACACACCCTAACATATAACTCAAATGGTTTTGTCCAAACGAATAAAGTCAATATTGTCAATTTTCAATATATATTAAAAACTTGAAACAATGACAAAATTCGACCGTACAAATCTCCACCTTTGTCTATTCTGAGACAACTAAAAATAAAAACTAGGCCGTCAGGCTCTAATTACCAACTCCTAAAAGGAAAAAAATCACAAACATGAGTTGACCAACTCTATATCTTAAGTAGAATTGCTCTTGTGAAACTTTGTTTATTCGTCACTTAAATCTGGACACTTAACACACCTTTTAAATGCAAAAATAATATGATATATATAAACCACATATGACAACCCCACCCCCACCCCCAATCTAAACTTCCCCACCTCTTTTGTTCGGGAATAGACAAAGGTAAAGGTGATCATCACATGAGAACAAGCATAACATGCTATATGAAGTAAAATGCCAATGATAAACACACGACAACACAGTTATAAATAATCCAAACGATGAAGCAATGACAATCATGGATTACATGCATGCAAAGACTCAAATAAATACCATATATACACAAATATAGCATGCCACTAATATATATATATATATGGTATCTCCAATATGCCTTAAACAACATACCAAAAGAACGGACCATTTTTGTGAAGCACTCTGCATATATGACTCACTTGAGTCTAAAATATAAAAGCTTATCTAGTATGGAAATAGAAACGTGTGTCATCCCTTGCTTAAGCCTCAGGCCTCTTCATGATTGGCATAAAAGACTATTCAAGGCTGGAAAAGGTAGTAATCAACACAACTCACAACACCTAAGACTGCATTTATTTGGCATTTTGTGTATATGAGGTGTGTGTGTGTTCCCATTGGCTTAAAACTATTTTTTCATATTTTTAAAGATTTTTTTGGAATTTTTAACCAATTAAAATTTATTTTTTAAATATTTAAAATTGGGTTTTGAAATTGTTTGGGGCTAATTCATAATGTCTTAAACCGCCTAAAATATGCCTTGGGTAGAATCCGAAAGCACTAGAGACACTTGGGGGTAGAAAACAACATTGTTCAAAGATAAAAAACACGTTTTTTTTAAGTGATCTAGAATATACTTGTGTTGGCTTTTTTGTAGGGTGGCTTGAAGGTAATATGGAGATTAGAGATAATCCCCCCATTAACAACAGTGTTTGGGATCAAAGCAGCGATGCAGCTCAATAAGGCAGCAATGTAGCCCAAAGCGATGCAACTCAATAAGGCAGCGATGTAACCCAAAGTGAGGTAGTTCAGCATGGCAGCCCAGAGGGATCTCCCATAGAAGAAGCTGGCTGAGAGATCTCACCCTTTAGTCTTATTGCTTTATTTAGTCTTGTTTCATCTCTTTATTTTGACCATGAGTTGTAACACTTATAATGATTTATAGTGTGAGGTCAAACATTACTTGCGAGATACCAGGCTTCGCAGGGCCTGGGAGAACTTACATGCTCTATGGAACGACCTCGTCGTGGTAACTCTAGAGGGACTTGGTTTGGAGGATTGATAAGTAAGTCACCGTTGGGGCTTGTCCTGACCATCTTAGATACGCCTGGTAAAACACCAAAGGACCTTGATCGTGGAACCTCGGGTAGAGCAACTTTGAGTTCCATTGGGTGTTATGTTGTGAACCAAATAACCCTCTACTTAATGTGATGCCACTAACCAGCTAGGCTATGTCAAATCTGCACTCGAGTAAGCCATTGTGGTATTTGGGGCTGTCAGATGGTTGGTAATCTACCTCTGTGATGACAGCCCCCTGACACACAGTGGTTAGGCAAAAGGCATGCCTTGGAATTTAATGTTTATGATGTGGAGATAAGTAGTGCATTAGGCATTTAATGTTTGTGACATAAGGTTTGAGGGATGTCTTCCATAGTTATTAATGACTGAGTTACCTCGGGAGTGGTGTGGGGATATTTAAGAGCCACACCCACCCCTGAGGAGAGGATGTTCTTTTTGAGAGTTCAAAAGTTATTACTAGAGAGAATATACACCAGAGAGAGATTCTATTACAAACCAGAGAGAGTTTACTCACCCATCATTGTCATTTATTATGAAGTTTTTAATACTTGACAGAGGTCTTTGACGGTGGTTAGGGTGTTTGGCAGCCTACCAGGGAGTACCTAGGGTGCTTACTTCTCTCTCAATCTAAATGAGTTACTTCAGAGTCCATTATTGTCTTTTGAGCTATACACGAGAGTTTTGTGAGTTCAAACTGAGTTTATCTTCACTAAGTTGTGTTTGCGTGTCTTGTAGTTAATCAATAGCGTGATTAGTTAATTTATCATTACTGTACTCAAAAGGGGTTACGCCTTTATCTAATCTAAACAACCCTCTTACATTTGGCGACTCCGCTAGAGAGGCATTCTTCTAAGTAAGGAGTATGGCGTAAGATAACACTAATCTAAGACTTGAATTTGATGATATTCAACATGATGAAGAACAGGCGGCGAGAGAGTTGGAGGCTTCAAGGTACGTAACCCCTCGACTGGAGGTACCTCCAGTTCAAACGGTGACAGGCATTCTAGGGGTGACACAAGCTCCCACGAGCGCTGGGTTGGGACTAGACCAAGTGGCACTCCTTATGAATAAATTTTACGAGGTTTTTCAAACTCCCGTAGCATCAATGGTGTTAGGGGGATTTGAAGCCAACTCATTCGTAACACCCGGGTTAGCCCTAACGGCCTCACCAAGCACAGTTTTAACGGGAAAGGCAAGCATACTCCCTGTTGTGAACCCAACAGTGGGAACTCCAGTGGTACCAACCGTTCCAACTGTGATGATTGCTCCAGGCGCAGTGGGCACTCTGCTTATGGTCCCTCTGGTCGTTTCTTCAACTTTATCAACTATGGAAGAGATGAGGAAAGAGATGCAGAAAGAGATGCAGAAAGAGATGCTGAAATTCATGCAAGCTTCTTCGCAATCTACTGGCGAGGTAGCTTTGGTATATGACGAATTTAGGATGCCTTATCCTCAGGAGCATAACGATGAGCCCTACCCAAAGGATTATATTCCTCCTATCTTTGAAAAATATACAGGAAAGGGTGGGAACCCGAAGTAGCACATTAAACGCTTTGTTGAACATTTGGGGGCTCATTGCAACAATAAAAAACTCAGGTTAAGGGAGTTTTACAAATACTTAACTGATAAAGCGTATACCTGGTATTCTCACTTAGCTCCTAGGAGTGTTTTCACATGGGAGGAGATTCATGTTTTGTTTGTCTAGAAGTTCTTTTTGGCAGAAGATGAGTTCACCCTGACCCATCTAGGGAGAGAGAAGCAACTAACAGGGGAAGAGGTGGTGGAATACATTCGAAGGTTCAGGGAAAGGTCCCTTGATGTGAGGGAGGAGGCTAAAGAATCCAAACTACTGCAGATCTGTACGGAAGGACTGCTTCCTGAGTACATCTGCCATCTTATTAATGAGACGCAAGAGGGAACTTTTGCAGTGTTCCTGAAGGTAGTAAGGAATATCTCGTTGGTAATACGACCAAACTCGGTGGTGGTGCCCATGTTGTTTAGTTAGTCGATACAACCTGTGGGAGGGAGGTTTCAGCCCCCATGAGTGGGATACACCGAAGGAGTAGACGGGGGAAAACTAACAAAGAGGGATAACAAGAGAAAGTTTGGCAGAGATAGGGAGGATCCACCGCCCTTTCCTTGTACAGTATAGGAGGTCGTCGGCTATTACAATGCCATAGTTCAAGTAAAAATGATGTATGAACCAAAGGGCATTCCCGCGGGGGAACCAGATGCAGCAACTAGAGCGGATCCCAAATATTTCCCGATCCATCGAAAGATACAACATCCAACAGAGAACTATTTCACACTAAGAAGAATCATCGGTAGACATGTGAAGGCAAGAACATTGTAAATCCCTTCGCAAAATGTTAACAATAACCCACTCCCAACACATGGGGATAATTTGGTGGTGGCCTATAACGATGAGGCAGAAAGAGAAGCAATGGAGCTGACGATGAAGCATGAGGAGTTTGAAGAGTCCTTGGAAGACTGCACTAGGGGGATGTCTAACGTAGTGTTAGCTTATGACGAATCAAGTGCTAAAGATGTGGATGGCGTACACAACGTTGAAGGAGAGGAAGTAGATCAAGCGATAGAATACTGTGCAATTTTGAAGTCCCCAAATTTTGGCTGGTTCTTCCACCAGGTGGGGATGCCAAAGGAGAGTAGGTTGGAAATAACCTAGGTAATCCTTGACATTGCGAGGAAGAACGCAGTCCCTTCGCTGAGATGGAAGGTACCCATGGCCAGGTTGGTAAAGAGGTTTCTCGCAGAGATAACTTTTAACGATGTAGATAGGGCCGTGAGATTCCCTCATAATAGGCCATTCTATGTGACTGCCAGCATTAACGGGGTTAGCTTTGAAAGGGCTCTTATGAATGGGGGAGCCTCCATCAATATCATGCCAATTAATTCTTTCCACGCAACCAATATTCCAGAAGAAAGGTTAGTCCCCATGCTTTTGGTGATTTCAGGTTATGACAACCAATTTTCCACGTCCATTGGTTATGTGAACGTTGGGATCGTGATGGGAAATCTGAGTTCCCACATCAAATTCTACGTGATAGAGAGTGCAAATCCCTACCATCTTTTGATAGGAAGAGTGTGGATGCAAAACAAAGGGTTAGTTCCTTCGACGTATCACCAATGCGCCAAGGCTAATATCAAAGGAACATAGATCACCATTAGAGCTACGAAGAGGCCCTTCGCTATTGAAGAAGCTGACCTAATAGATGCAGCGTTTTATAGAGAATTAGAGGAAGATGTCAGAGTCCAAACAAGAAGAATAGAGGGAGTGTGGGTCCCCTCGATCAGGGAAAGGATGGGGCCTGTGAAGGGGCACAATAACAAAGGAGTGATGGCAGAAGAAGCCCACCAAGTGGTCCCTCGTCCCCAAAACATCTCGAAGAAGCTCAAAGACCGAATGAGGCCCATAATGGATCCAACAGAGCATGAGGTCCAACGACAGAGTGTGTTGAGTTAATTTTTAAGAGAAAGAGTTACTGGGGCTTCTAGAGAAAAGAAGAGGAGGACAGTTGCAACTGCCAGCAGGCAGTGTAAGAAGGTTGTTACCGAAGAGGGAAAGCTGGTGCATCGGTTATAATGGTGTGAACGGGCAGCCGAAGAAGCTAATAATGAGGCTGACCCGATATATAAGTGTTTTCTGGTGAATCAATGGGGGAAATGTATGCTGATAGATAACTCCAATATACACGAGTTCGGGGAGGATGTCGTCGAAGAACCAAACTATATGGCAGATCAACCAAAGCCACAGGCACAAGAGTTAGACCAGTTGAACCTGGCGAAAGAAGGGGACTATCCAAGGCCAATCTTTATCTCGAAGGATCTCGTTAAGGAGAAATGAAAGGCTTTGGTTGAATTGATTCAGGAGTTTATAAACATTTTTATGTGGAAGTACACAGAGTTGGAAGGACTGAATGAGTAATGAGTTACCACAAGTTGAACGTGATGCCTTCATCCATTTTGGTGAAGTAAGAAATGAGGACTTACAAGCCGGAGTTGGACTTAAAGATCAAGGAAGAGGTCCAACGCTTGCTGGCAATAGGGTTTATCAGGCCGACACAGCACCCACTCTGGCTGTTTAGCATTGTCTTGGTGGGAAAGAAAGACAAAAATCAAATAAGGATCTGTATGGATTTCAGAGACTTAAATAGGGCTTTCCCCAAGGATGAGTTCCCTATACCCTCCATTGATAGATTGAGAGATGCAACGACTGGTCATGAGATATACAACTTCATGGATGGATATGTAGGATACAACCAGATCAAGATGGACCCCACAAACGTAGAGAAAATGGTGTTTAGAAGCTCGTTGGACAACTTCATGTACAAAGTAATGTCGTTTGGACTCAAGAACTCTAGGGCTACTTATCAGAGAACAGTGATGGCCATTTTCCATGAGTTCTTTCACAAATTTATGGAATTTTATGTGGATGATTTGGTCATCAAATCGAGGAAGTAGGTGTCTCATTTGAGCAATTTGATGAAGGTGTTTTCCCGATGCAGAAATTATAAGCTAAAGATGAACCCACTGAAGTGCGTCTTTAGAGAAACTACTGGAAAGTTTCTAGGTTTTGTGGTTGATCGACAGGCGGTGCAGATGGACTAGGACAAATAATGAGCGATCTTGGAGATGTCAAGTCTAAGAACAAGGAAGGAGCTGAAGAGTTTCCTCGGTAAAATTTCCTAGCTTATGAGATTGGTGCCTGGATTAGCCAAAATAATGCACCCGTTGATGCAGATTTTTTGAAAGAAAACAAAATTCAAGTTGGAGGACGTTCCCCAGGAGTCTCTCACTGGGCTGAAAAAGATGCTCGTGTTATCGCAAACCATGGTTCCCCTAAAGGCATGAATACCGTTGTTACTATACATCACATCCACCATAAGGTCCGTTGGAGCTCTGTTAGCATAGGAGATTGATGGGCAGGAACGACCAGTCTACTACCTCAGTAGAATCATACATGGACCAGAGGTCAGGTATAGTAGCTTAGAGAGGCACTGTTTAGCCTTAGTTTTTGTAGCGTAAAAACTTGGACATTATATGATGTCTTTTACAATTCATATTGTGTCAAGATGTGATCCTATTAAATTTTTACTGGAAAGAACTATATTGATTGGTAAGGTAGCTAGGTGGTTCCTCATCCTCTCAGAATATGATTTGAAGTGCATGGTCCCTTGCGCAATGAAGAGCCAGGTGTATCAGATCTCATGGCAATCTTCCCCTTTGGGACGTTTGAACGACCTAGAGAAAATATTCTAAGAGACAACTTACATGCCAATCACTTAGATTCAAGCGATGAAGAATGGACCATGCAGTTCGATGGATCTTCAGTAGAAAGAAAATGAGGAGCAGGGGTTATTCTCTCAAAAGGAATGAAGGAGATTTGTCTTTCCTATAAGTTAGATTTCCCTTGTTCCAACAATGAAGCAGAGTATGAAGCGTTGGTACAGGGGTTGCCAGAGGCCCTTCAAAAGGGAATTCGTTCACTTTGCATCAAGGGTGATTCGAATTTGGTGATTCAAAAAGTGAATGGAGAATATGCGTTGAAACACCTAAGTTTGACACTTTACAGAACAATCATTTATTGGCTTTTCAACTAGTTCCATTGGACCAAGATCAAGAGACATCCCCGAATGATGAACCTCCATCCAGACGCCTATACCTCCATCACTCAGAAGATGGTCATAAAGAACGATACAAATACAGTCGTAATTCAATGAAGAATAGCTCCTTCGGTGGTACAGTCAATTCTGTCGATGGAGGATGACTCTGACTGGAGGGGATATATTAGAAAATAACTAGAGTCTGGGAAAGGAGCGATGGAGCTGAGGGAATTATCCCAATACTTTACAAACCAGGGAAACCTTTATTTTAAAAACGTAAGAGGATGGTTGTCAAGATGTATCGTCCCAGAAGAAGCAGAGCGGAGGTTAAAGAAAACACATGAAAAGCACTGCGAAATAACTGAGATACCTCTTTACAGGAGAATTCAAAGGGAGGGATTTTTTTGTCCTATGATGAAGCAGGACATAGCAGAACTACAACGAAAGTGCAATAATTGCCAACTATTCTTCGATGCAGCTGAATGCCATTTCGTTGAAGCCCAATCAGACTGGAGGTAGCGCTATATTGACTTAATTAAAGATGGACTTATCCCAATAGGGAAAATTGATGCGATGGGACTCAAGTGAAGGGACCTGAGGTTCTACGTTCAGGAGGGGCATATTTATTGAAGGGGCTACTTCAATCGTCCATTGTGTTGCATCATAAAGGAAGAAGCAACCGAAGTCCTCAAACAAGCGCACAATTCAGCACACATAGGAGGGGGAAAGTTATATGACCAGCTGATGACGTTGGGGTATTATTGGCCAACGATGGAGAAGGACTCTGCTGAGCTCGTTCGAAAGTGAAAGGCTTGCCAACTGCATAGATTTATGATTCATGCCCCATCGGTGGATCAACATTCCCTGGCAACGCCTTATCCTTTTCACACCTCGACATTTGACCTTGTGAGAGGGATACATCCTTTTTTGAGGGGGAAGATCTGGATACTAGTTACAATAGAGTGCTTTATAAAATGGGCTAAAGTAATACCACTAAGAAGGGCAACAACGGGGGTAGTGAGCAACTTGATCATATCATTTGCCATTTCGGGACTCCAATGGTTATTCTCTCTGATAATGGAACCCCCTTCGTCAATTCAGAGGTAACAATGCTCACAGATAAGTACTCCATTGTTAATCATACCTAAATGGTGGCATACCCAAAGGGAAACGGTCAAGACAAAGTAACTAACAAAATATTAATTGACATTTTATCCAAGACGATGGAAGATTTCCCAGGATCGTGGGATAATAAGATACCATATGTATTATGGCCCTATCGAATGACTAAAAGGAATTCCATAGGATATACTCCATTTTCTGTTATTTATGGAGCTGAAGCGATTATCCTAATAGAGTTGGAAGTTCCCTTTGCCCGATTTGATTTGCGAAGTAGTATGCTCCCTCAGAAAAGACATGTGCAGTTGGAAGCATTAGATGAACACAGAGATAATGCAATGCAACACTTTCAAATGTACACGAAGCAGATCTTTAATGCGTATGACAACTTGGTGAGATCAAGGAAGTTCGTGGAAGGAGACCTCGTTTTGAAGGCAGCAGTGAAGCATATCAGGGGGATTCCTCTACCTAAGTTTGTAGCAAATTGGGAGGGACCTTTCATTGTAAAGGAGGCTCATGATTCAGGTTATTGCTTAATTTCTAAGATGGAAGAAGACAAACCATTCAAGATCAATAATAAATAGTTGAAAGTTTATCATGTATAAGCAATTAATTTTAGATCATCACTGTATCTAGCTATTTTGTTATGAATATACAAGTTGTTTGTGATGTCTGTTAATGCAAAGTGAGTGGAGATGAAAGAACTATAGAATATTGTAATATACATAAGCATTTACAACACAAAGAAGTGGATTAGGAAAACACATATCTTTTTCTTTCATTCACAAATTTTGGGGCACTATAAAATTGTGATCTATTGCCCAAGAATTACATAAGACAAGAAAATGTATACAAAACTGAAAGAGTTCATTGGGCCAAGAGGAACCACAAGTCTGGAGCATAGAAAAACTCTCTAGGCAGGCCCAAAGTAGCTGCTAGGCAAGATTTTTGGGCATTAACAGAAACCTCCAACCTTACTTGAACTTGTGCACGCTTAATAAGGAGTTTCTCCCATTTCAGCTTTGCCAGACGCAAGGCTTCTTCGATATCCTCTACCTCTTTGTTGGTAGCTTCAAGAATAGGTGCTAGCTTGGCCAACCTAGCTTCCTCATCCTGTTGATCCTCTCGATGTTTCTATAGAAATTCCCTCTGTCTCTCCAGTCATTGGCTCTTCAAAGTCTTTAAGTGCCCAATCAGCCAGTCAAAATGGAAGCCATCTCGGCCCAACTCCCTCAGATAGCCCAAGAATTGGTTGAGGATAGGCCTGGTAATGTTTGCGGTAGGATTAATGACGATATCAGCAATAATGATCGCCATTCCTTGAAGCCCATGGCTCATCATGGGGATGTTGAAACACAGACAATCCACAGTGAAAGTCTCAGGATAGTGTCTTGAAAGCTGCTCAATTACCAAGCGATGGATGGAAGGCATTTGAAAAGAATGCTGAAGGACCATAAGGAAAAAGTCATGAGGAGCTAGGTTGGGCAGAGGAAGCTCATAACCACATTCGCTATTGGCAGTAGCACCAGTCGTGGAACCTTGGTGATCATGACTAGAATCTTTGAAAATAGTCGGTTCCTGATGGGGTGAGGCGACGGGCGAAAGACCTGGTGGAGATTTCTCTCCTGTCGAAAAGGATTCATGAGCAACCTGAGAACGGGTAGAAGAAATAATGAGTTAAGTGAAAAAATCTTAACAAGTGTTTTCATTGTTAAGTCACCGTTATTGGTGGAGTTAAGTGAAAAAAAATCTTAACAAGTATTTTCATTATTAATTCACCGTTATAGGTGGAGTTTACGAAAAAAACCTTAACAAGTGTTTTCACTGTTAAGTCACCATTATAGGTGGACTTTACGAAAATCTTAACAAGTGTTTTCATTGTTAAGTAACCGTTATAGGTGGAGTTTACGAAAAATATTAATAACTGTTTTCATTATTAAGTCACCGTTATAGGTGGAGTTTACGAAAAATCTTAACAAGGTGTTTTCACTGTTAAGTCACCGTTATAGGTGGAGTTTACGAAAATCTTAACAAGTGTTTTCATTGTTAAGTCACCGTTAGAGGTGGAGTTTACAAAAAATCTTAACAAGTGTTTTCAGTGTTAAGTTAACGTTATAGGTGGAGTTTACCAAAAATCTTAACAAGTGTTTTCATAGTTAAGACATAATTACCAGTGAAGTTTGAAAGTTTGAGAAAGGAGACTCTTCTAGATTTTTGTACACTGTCAAGAATAAGGGACAAACAACGACAAAATGAAGAGAAACTAGCGAAGTACCTCAGAATGAGCTGGAGCAAGAATGGAAGTCACTAAGGAGGCCACAACGGCGGGAACCGTTGGGGGCAGGTTCATCTCCTCAGAAGCCTCAACGGCACCCTCAACTAAAGGAGCCTCGATGTCCGGTAAAGATCCTTCGCCAACAAAAGGTACCAAGGCCAATATAGGAGTCCCACTTGGGGAGGACGTTTGGCATCCAAGTGATGCCCCAACGTGGGTGGATGCAGAAGAATCATCACGCGGGACAGAAAAATCAATGCTGGCCTTAGGAATAGGCAGACCACCAAGAGAAGTTGGTGGCACAAAGTCTGGAAAAAACTGCGAAAATGAATATAAGTGTTAGAAATTGGGAATAAGTACAGAAGAAAGGAGAAATATCTCTAAGTTTTACTTACCTCAGTTATGGTACTGAAGAGGGGAACTGCAGTTATGGGTCTCGTCAACACAGTGGGAAGAAGAATGTTAGCTAATAAAGACGCCATTTCGACCTAAGGCATCCCAATAGGTTAAAGCTCATCGTGGTAAACATGAAAAAAGAGGAGGAAGAGAGAAAAGACGTCAGACCTAACAGTGATTGAGAAAGTGTTACCTCGGGGGAACTTTTTGTAGCTGGAACGATGGGTAGAAGAACCTCGGGCTGAGGTGATAATTCAGAAGAAGCTGGGGGAGTTATCTCTGGTTGAGAAGAGATTCCTACAGACTCAACAGAATCACCCTCCTCAGCAGCATCCTTCGCACGTTGTGAGGCCAAACGGCGAGAGTAAGTAAGCCCGATCACGGGGGAATGAGGAGGAGTTACATCGATCTAAGAGGAACTGAAATGTCCTCCCACAAAAGGAATCATGGGGGGGGGGGGGGATAGGCCTTTCTTCTTCAACTTCCTGCACCAAAGTTGTTAAGAGTTAGACAAATGCAATTCGTTTTAGAAAAAATGGGAGTAATAACAACAACATAAATGCATACCTCGGATCCAAAGGGAGAATGGGAGGATATCACCATTGGCAAAGAAATAGGGGAGGTAACCGCAGAGGGAGCTGGGATGGGATGTACATCTGGATCTCGTTTCTTCTGGGACTTAGTACCCAGAGTCTTTTTCCTCGCACCCGCAGCACTAGCACTTTGAGGAACCCTTGAGCTCTTCCTCCTCTTCGACCCTGGTTCCATTGGATCAACTAAGATAGTAGGGAAGGCAGTAGTAGGAGGAACGATGGGAGCGTGTCGTCAAAACTCAACATTTATTCTCTCCACCTTAGCCTGAATTTTCCTTCTTAACTCCTTACTCACTTCTACAGGCATGGGAGGAGGAACAGAGGCGATGGGGAATGCTTCCAAAGGAGTTTGAGACTGAGTTTTGAAATTAGTATTTGAGGAAGTCTCAGATTTGGACCTCCTAGTTTTTTTGGCTGATGGTTGGGAAGGTCCTTCACCATAGGCTGCCTCGGTTGAAACCCCTTCACCAGAAATAACTCCAGTAGGGGAAGGCTATTTGGGTGTTGGGGCTTTTTTGGAGTTTGAGGTAGCAACGGGAATGATGAAGCAATGTGGAGGAATCTCAGAGGGAGGATCTTTGGGGATTTTTATTAAAGGAAACTCGATCCTAAGAACGGAATAACTTTCAGCCTTAGCTCTAGGGAAGAAAATTAAAGAACTGGGGAATACACGGGAGACCCCTGAATGAACTCATGAATTTGGGCCAGCTGTCTTGACTAGTACTTCGTTGCAAATAGAGGGTCACATCCCCTTGCCTGTTGATGTCTGGAATGGTGAATCACCCAACCATTATAGAACTCACTCCCCACACAGCAGTAGACGAGAAAAAGTAACATGCCTCGCTAAAAGACACTTTTGGGTGAGATAACTGGAAAACTGGGCGAGGAGCCCCCTGATCGAAACCGAATTGACGACTGTATCGATTGGGATTGTAATGCTCACTGGTGTATCCCCACTCGGTGTAGGAAGACAGGTACCCCAACGAGAATAGAAGGACCACAACTAGTGAAGGGTCTTTAATGATGAGGTTCAAAGTAGTTAACTGGACCACCCTTGCTTTATGTTTGAAAAAACCCCAAGTATGGAGGCAGATCTCCTCTTCGTAAGGCCTCATCATAAAACTCCCAGGTTGATCAATAACAGGAATTAACTCCTTGCGAGTCTGTTTCTTATGGAAAACATATGAGCGAGGGGCAAAATGGTTTCCCCAGAAGGAGGATGATCAGTCTTGGCCGCTACCACAGGGAAATGAACATAGAGGAAACTTGTCAAAATTATGGCATTCACAAAATTGGCTAAGTTATAACGGCCAATGGACCGTTCCATGTCCCAGTGGGTTATGTCAAACCAGGTATAGAGAGATCCCAAGGCCATTGCCGCTAGGGGAAGCCTGACACCCCGGTCCAAACGGATCGATATGTTGATAAGATCCCTCCGGAGCTAATCATTTGGTTTCCCAAGCAAAACAAAGCGAGAAAGGAATACAATAATATCAGCTGCCAATTCCAGGGATGTACCTTGGCGTATGACATTTTCAGAAGAAACACCTTTAGAAGGATCTCAAAAGAAGTATGAGGGGAGTGAAAGTGTCTTTGTTGGAAGTACCTATGCAACTTCGGCATATACGATCCAACTTTGAACGGCTAGCAATCTCTTCGGCATCTAGTGCTTCATCGGTATAAGGCCCATTCCGTGTAGGATCAAGACCTAGAAGTTTATAAACATCTTCTAGTGTCACAATAAACTCGCCCCACATAGCTATAAAGGTATGAGTTGTAACGTTCCAGCGAGAAACCAGGACTGAAAGAGAAGCATTATTTTTTGACAAGATGAACTCGCCAAACCATTTAGCTCGATGCAACCCTACCTTGGTTATAATCATGGCGTGGGAGCTATGCATCTGCGCATTCCAAGCAGCAAAATTATCAGGGGAGCCTCCAGGCCCCTCGAAATCAATATGGGACCAAGGGAGGTCACATCTCTCAAGAAGAAAATGCAGAGTTCCCTCTGAGGTCAGGAACCCCCATTCAACTGAATCCTCATCCTCATCCCCAAGAAGCAAAGAATTATACTTAGCACTGAAAGTTAACTTCTTGTAGAAACCATAGAAGTCATCACCCTTGCCAAAGATGAGAGACCAACGGTAAAAATTTAGTTTCTCTTGACGAGCAACATCCAAGGTGGTGGCGCTAGGGGTGGAAGCAGCAGCAGAGGTGGAAGAATTGGAGCTCGACTGAGCAGCTGTAGTGGTAGCCTTAGAGACACTTGAAGAAGCCATAATAAGTGGCGATGAAAGAAACAGCTTGGTAAGGAAGCGCTAGGGACGAAAATGGATGAGTACAGCCATAGGGGGTGATGTAAGAGATGATGGGAAGAAGGAAAATAGGTATAATCTTGACAACAATGGCGCCCTGAGGGTTTTCTCTCTCTAAGAATGCTGGAAGTTGAAGACGACGAAGGCAAAGTAAGGAAAAAATGGTTAAGTGTTTGAATAATATCCGTTTGAAATTTATGAGTTCGCCTTTTGAGTTTCCCACCATCACATGTGCAAAGTCACCTATAATCATTTCAAACAGACATGTGGCAGTTCGGGAAGTGTCCTGACAGTTGAAAAGATAGCCCCACGTCATTAATGAAGTGATGTATGGGGAATAAAAAGGGTTTTCTTCATAAGCAAGTTTGAGTTTTGGCGCTAGAATTTTTGTCAGACATATCCAATAACTCCCAAAGAGGAAGCTGCCTCAATGCTTCAAAAAAAAAGCTACAATGTCCCCTCGCCACAAGTCCAAACGTTGTTTAAACATGACTCAACTACATCAGGGATAATTTTTCTTCTTATTTGAACATGATGAAACGACGGTGCAGCAGATACCAAACGAAGTAGTACCTTCAAATAGAGAGAATTTCCTACCAAGAAGTTTACAAGGGAGAATTTCATAAGTCTCAATGATATGGGCAGTCCCCAGAGTTAAAATGGGTGTTTGGAAAAGTCAGCAGGTCTATCAGGAGAATTTTAAATACTCAATCCAGAACGGTTGAAGCTCAGTAGCAGGGAAAAGTTACAATGTCCCTTCGGTAAAGCGCTAATAATCCGTAGCTCTTCGACTCAGGTACATCGGGGAGATTTTTATTTTTCCCTGGAGGTGTTAACCGCAGTGGTTTTAATGAAGGAAAAGAAGGTTCATCGGATTGAGAATTTTTCATGTTGACATTTCTAGTTTCCACAACAAATCTCTACACGAAGGGCAAAATGTAGGTGGGGCTTGAAGGTAATCGGGAGATTAGAGATAATCCCCCCATTAACAACAGTGTTTGGGATCAAGGCAACGATGCGGATCAATAAGGCAACGATGTATCCCAAAGCAATGCAACTTAATAAGGCAGCGATGTAGGCCAAAGCAAGGTAGTTCAGCATGGCAGCTCATAGGGATCTCCCAGCGAAGAAGCTGACCGAGAGAGCTCACCCTTTAGTCCTATTACTTTATTTAGTCTTTTGCATCTCTTTATTTTGACCATGAGTTGTAACTATTATAATGATTTTTAATGTGAGGTGAACGGTACTCGCGAGAGACCAGGCTTGGCAGGGCGTGGGAGAGCTTTCATGATCTATTGAACGACCTCACAGTGGGAACTTCAGAGGGACTTGGTTTGGAGGATTGAGAAGTGAGGCACCGTTGGAGCTTCTCCTGACCATCTTAGATACACCTGGTAAAACACCAAAGGACCTTGACCCTTGAACCTCGGGTAGAGAAGCTTTGAGTTCCATCGGGCGTTGTGTTGTGAACCAAACAACCCTCTACTTAATATCACATCTACTTTATGTGATGCCACTAACCAGCTAGGCAATGTCAAATCTTCACTCGAGTAAACCACTGTAGTATTTGGGGCTGTCAGATGGTTGGTAAGCGACCTCTGTGATGACAGCCCCCTGACACACAGTGGTTAGGTAAAAGGCATGCCTTGGCATTTAATGTTTATGACGTGGATCTAACTAGTGCATCAGGCATTTAATGTTTGTGACATAAAGTTTGAGGGATGTCTTCCACAGTTTTTAATGACTGAGTTACCTCGGGAGTGGTGTGTGGGCTATTTATGAACTCCACCCACCCCTGAGGAGAGGATGTTCTTTTTGAGAGTTGAGAAGTTATTACTAGAGAGAATATACACCATAGAGAGATTATATTACAAACCAGAGAGAGTTTACTCACCCATCATTGTCATTTATTATGAAGTTTTTAATACTTGACAGAGGTCTTTGACGGTGGTTAGGGTGTTTGGCAGCCTACCAGGGAGTACCTAGGGTGCTTACTTCTCTCTCCCCCTCTAAATGAGTTACTTCTGAGTCCATTATTGTCTTTTGAGTTATACACGAGAGATTTGTGAGTTCAAACTGAGTTTTTCTTCACTAAGTTGTGTTTGTGTGTCTTATAGTTAATCAATAGCGTGATTTGTTAATTTATCATTATTGTACTAAAAAGGGGTTAAGCCTCCATCTAATATAAACTACCCTCTTACAATCTTAAACTGCCTAAAATATGCCTTGGGTAGAATCCGAAAGCGCTAGAGACATTTGGAGTAAAAAACAACATTTTTCAAAGATAAAAAACACGCTTCTTTGAAGTGATCTAGAATATGCATGTGTTGGCTTATTAAATACCCGATTTTTGTTTCTTTATACTCACATACTTATGACTTAATCTGGAATGTTCATTCGTTTTAATCAATGGTTTGCATGCCTTTCACTCAATCCAAGTGATACTTGTTTTAGCCAATCGCTGAACTTTGAGAAACGGTGCATTGTGAGCCTTTAGATTGATCACAAAACAGTCAAATTAATCTTGATCATTGATTTACCCTTTACATTCCAGATCATTCCTTCGTCCTTTATAAAGAGAGACTTATGGTTAATCGTTTCCAATCTTTTGGCAAGTCTGAGAGAGAAGAAAATAAGAAAGAGAGAGAGAGAGAAAAAAAGAGGAAAAAAAGAGAGAAAAAGAAAAATGTAAACCAAACTCTAGCAAAAAATTTCCAGATAACTTTGACAGTTTGAGAGTGTTTTCGTGGTTCAAGTCCCTCTTTTGGTTCAAATCTCTTGTCCAAACACTGTCACCAAGTTTTATCTCGTCTCACATATTTGAGATTTAACTAAGTGATATAGTCACATTGTTTTGGGACTAATTTCCTTTTTAGAAATCAACTCTCTGTTGGGTTTTAGTTTTAAAACATTTTTATCAAATCTTTCCCAACATATCTCCTTTTCTGTTTTCAAGTTTTCTTGAAAAACAAGACGTCAAAATTTTCAGATCTAAAGACGTTTATGTTTCCATGTTCATATTTCACATTTTGTGAAATAAGGTTTCTTAAGGTCTTCAAGACATTAAGAAACCTTCGAGCCATCTTTACTGCTCCTATTGTGATGCTATGGATATTCACTTGAAACCTGTTTTCAAAAGTGTCTAGGCCGATCCGTCTTTTACACTCCCGCGTATAGAAACTTCAACTATACTAGGAAAAATAGAAATTACTATGTCCTTCCTCGACATCCTGATAAGAACTCTAATTATCGAAATAGGAAGGCACGACCTAACACTAAAAGAAAGTGCAAGAGAAAGGAACCTAGATTCATGACTATTGATGTAAAAAATTAGATTATATCTGATTATTTAATCACAGATAAATAAAATGAGACAAAGAACTTTTAAAGTGGTTCATCCTTATAAGAATGGCTTACGTCCAATGTTTCTATTATTGCTGACTATTTGGGAATTCTCGATTACAAGTTTTCTCAAGAAATTTCGATCCCCTAACAATGAGGATAATACAATGTATTTATAGCCCTAAGGATGTAATGTGAAATGGTAATACATTCAATGCCCCTTAAGCGTATACATCTGTATGATAATAAGCATTTAATGCGCAGTCAAACTGTTGGTTATCCAGTTATTAATGCTTTGTTCGAGGTGCATCTCGGACCGCCTAAGCTGCTCGGACCGCCTAAGTTCCTCGGTACTCAAAAGTTCCTCGGTACTCAAAAGTTCCTCGAAGATTTCTTGTAAGTCGGAGCGTCTGAGTTGATCGGGGAAGCAGAGTTCCTTGTTGCAGTATGGTTCCTCGGAGTCAAGGTGTTATTCGTAAGTGTTTGTCGTTGCCATGTAGATTGCCATGTGTCTTCACTCAATTGAGCCATGTCAGTAGACTAAATTTGGTATCAACAGAAGCCCCCAATGTTTCATAGTTCGAAATTTGAGGAGTGTGGAACATTCTTTCTCGAAATATGGCGGTTTTAAATGGTCATCCTAAAATTTAGGAGTATTTTCTTTTGTATTTACTTCTTCTTCCAAATTTGTAGAATCGGTCTTTTTTGAATTTTTCTAACCGCTTCGATTCCCGCGCCCCTTTTGTCTGTTTAGCCGCCGGTAACATAACCGGCTCTTTTTGTAATCATTACTTTTACCCTTTCCCATGGTAAAGTATTTAAACGTTGCATAAAATCCCATCGTCTTCTATTTTTTCAAATTTGTCTCTTTGAGTTTTCCATCGTCTCTCTCTCCTGTGCGTTCATCTCTTCCATCGTTTGTTGTCAACAGACTCATCCCTTTCCTGTAAGATTTTCTTCTTTCTCTTTGATTTCCTTCTTTCATCATGGTTTATCCCGTAGAATCGATTGATAAGTTTCTCTCTGATTTCTCTATTCCCTCATGGGTTATTTTGGAAGAGCTTTCTGAGCCTTCAGACTATTTTTGTTTGGCTGAGGGACATTGGTTCCCCAGTCTCTTTGTTGCTGAGTGTGGCTTTTCTTTTCCCCCAAACCCTCTATGTCTGGAATTCTGTCAATACTTTGACGTAGTTCCTGCAAGAATAGCGCCCAATACATGGAGAATAGTTAATAGTGTTTATAGATTAAATCAAATTCATGGAACTCGTATAGGAATTCCTGAAATCATGTTTTATTATATATGGGCTGTGGGCGATAATACTTTTTATTTAAAAACTAGGTTTTTAAATAGAGCTTTAGTGGTCAATCCCTCAGATGCCAATAGGGACTAGTTTGAGCACATGGTTGTTATGAAAAATTGGCAACACCGTTCATTAACTGGAGATGATGTTTACCAGGGTCCCAGATGTCCTCCCTATGGCAATGGGATAGGTTGTTTTTATTTTATTTTCAAAATTATGCTTCCTTTGTGTTTGATAAAATGTGCCACTGATATTTTAATTTTGATTTATTTGTAGTTGACAGCAAAAGAAAATCTCCAAAAGAGGCAGACGTTAATATAAGGCATTTAAAACTTATCTGGAGTTTGCATCAGACTGTTGCCGACGAGCATATTAGGTCAGCTTCATATTTTCTTCAGTACAAGAGTTACACCTCCTCTTTTACTGCTCGTCCGGTGATAAGCGACGCAGAACCAATACCAGCCTCTACAAGTTCTTCACCTGAGTCATATATTCCTTTGAGTGAAAGGATGAAGAAAAGAAGACCTCCTACCCTTTTTGAGAAACCTGCCTCTGGTGCTGGAGAGGCAAAAAGAAGTAAGCTTGATGTCCCAAGAGAAGGGACAAAGAAAATTGATGCACCTCCCTCGGCTGCTCCTGTGAAGGTGGTCGAGAAGTTCCCAGTGGCCCCGAGCAAGGCTGCTGCTCCAGGCGAGGTGATTGTCATTTCTCCGACTAAGACTACATCGTTAGTCGAGAAAGTTGATGCTCCTCTGAGGAGGCTGAAGAAAAGCTCCTCTGTCAATTTGGCTGAATCCATCTCTCAGCCCCCGACTAGTGGTGTTCCCACTTTTGTTCCCCCGAGCTCTGCTATGAGCTCGGTGAAGACTTGGATCATTCTCGAGATCCAAGGTATTGAAGAAAACCTTTCTCGGGACACGGTTACCACATTTGCAGCTCGTCACATTGCTTCTGTAAGTCCTATAGTCTTAAATTTTGATTCTTTCCTTTTTGTATCTGTGCACTAACTTGCTTTCGTTTTCTTTTCACAATTGGTGAGCTATTTTAATACAATTTTGAAGAAAGATGAAGCTATTAAAGCTTCAAGCTCATCGTCTGGTGTAGAGGAAGCTTTGGTAGTCCTGGCATAGTCTCTGAAAGATTCTCGTCAGAAATACGATGATGATAAGGTAATTTGGGACAAAAATCTTACTTCGACTGAGCAGGAGAAGGCTGAGGTTATTGAGGTCTCCAAGGGGTTGGAGAAAAAAATGAATGATTTGGAGAAGAAGAATAAAGAGCTCGAAGGGAAGCTCAAAAATGCTGGGGTGCTTGAAAATAAGCTCAAGGTTGCTGAGGAGGAGTTGGGTAAACTTCGGGAAGTAAGTCGTCAGAAAGAGGAAGTTGAGAATAAACTCAAGGCTGCTGACAATCTTCTTTCCGAGAAGCTTTCCTCGGAGAAGACAAAGAGGAAATTGGCTGTGAAAAAATCTTTCAGTGCCGGCTGGGATAAAGGGTGGAATAAAGGTTTGGCTGCCATGATGTCGCAAGTGGAATATGGAAGCCTCAAATACTTTAGAGATGGATGGGTCGCTTCTCTGCAGGAGATGAAAGTTGATGAAAATTCTGAACCCTTTCAGCGACACATCCCTGGTCCCCCTCCAACTCCTGAAGAAGAAGAAGAGGATGAAGCTGCCTCTGAGGAATCTTCCATGGTGATGGGAGATCAAATTTATCATCCCCCAACTATGCAACCCACTGGCGAGGAACTTCAACTACCTGCTACTTCCTCCGAGCAACCTCCAGCACTTCTCGAGCAACCCTCAGCTCCATCCAAGCAACCTACCTCCTCGTCCCAGCCTCCCGAGAAAGTTTTGGGAGACAAGGAAAAGGTGTAGAGTTGTTCGGATTTCTCTCTATTTTATTTTTCTTTGTCAAATGTAACTTCTGAACATGTAACTCTGAACTTTATGATGTAATAAAATTTGAACTTTTGCTTATGCATACTGTTGATTCTCTTCTTCATGCTATGTTTGTACTCTTATTGATTATTGCTTTTTCTTCCTCTACTAGTTTCTGGCCAGGATGGAATAATTGTCTTCTCATGATACAAAGCTATTACGGCAATGCAATGAATATTTTAAAGCCGGTCATACAGACATGAGTGCATCTCAAATCACTGACATCCTCAGTCATGGTGCTTCAGAGCAAGCAATTGAAGCCTATCAGTACTTGAAGTGCCTACTCGACCGTGCAGTGGCTAACAATGTAGCATACTATGATATGATTGAGGATCTCCAAGGCACTCTTGAAGAACTTCAACAATAATATAAGGAATCCACTACCCTTTTGCACGAGGGGTACGAGAAGAAGTATCAGCAAATCTGTGCCGATAAGGGATATGATAAACGGTTTGCTGCTTACGATATGAGGGAGAGAACTTTGAAGGCTGAGGTAGAAGAGCACAGACCGATAGCTGAGTTATTAGAGCAAGAAAATAATAACCTGCAAAGAGAGGTGTCTCAGTTGAAGTCTGCAGCTTCCACCTCAAATGCTTTGATCCCAGTGAGCGATGAGGGATTCTCTTTCTTGGAAGTCAAAAATGCCAACCTGAGGGATGAGTTAGAAACCTTGAAGAGGTCTGGCCCTTCTACATCTACTCGGGGATGAGCAAGAGCTCCTCGGGGATGAGCAAGAGCTGCTCGGATTCCTGTCGAGGAACAGAGGACTCAATCTGCTCTTGAGAACCAGGCCTTCCAACTGATGGCAAAGAACCAAGCATTGGCTGAGATGTCTAAGAAAATCATGGGTCTGGAAGAGAACCTTTCTGCGCAGAAATCTATCTTTGAAAATAAAGAACTCCTTATAAAAAATCTCCACGAGCAACTGGAAAGATTTACATATCAATTCCACAAGCAGCCCAGAGAATTCTGGATGGCTGGCTACAACGAGGCTCTCTACCATTTGGATGATCGTATCCAAAATGCAAATAATTAGGGTTACAAACAGGGATGGTTGAATGCCTTAGGTGTGCTGCAACTGGAACAAGGTCATTACCTGTGGGATTACCATAATCCTGGGCTGCTCGACCTACCAGTGCCACCATTCAAGCTTGATATGAGTTGGATCCCTTCTCGGGCCATCCCTCGGTGTCTGATTTCCAAATACCTTGGCGATTACAATCTCCATTCCAATGTCAAGATATCTCATCCCGAGCACCTACTAGATCGACCATCTGTGATGAATATCAGGATGCTTGAAGATCTTAACTTCATAAATTTCCCTCATGCTTTAAATGATCCACCTGCTGGCGAGGAACCTCTTTCAAAAGCAGAGGGGAAGAAACCAATAGAATAGGAATCTTAATGTAATAAATTTGTATTTCATTCTTGATGTATTTTGTTCTACATTTAATGAAATAATTTTATTTACAAATCTTGATTGCCATTGTCTTGTAATTATAAAACACTTTACATATGTGCATGTATAATAACATTGTGTTATTTGTTGATCAACTGGAGTTTGTTAAGACTTATTGTCGACTATCTTAAATTTGTGGTAATCATTTGATGACTAACCAAAATTGATGATACTTTGTTTCTTGACCAACTTGGTAGTAATTAAAAAGTCACGAGTATAAAAAATTTTGCTCGATCACTTTTTCGTACTAATAAAATGTAATGTTTTCGACCAATCAAGGTCGGTAAATTTTTCTTCTCGACCAACTACAGTTTGTGGGTTTTTATACCCGATCAACCATAGTAAGTGGATTTTTCTTACCGACCAATCTTCGGCACTTTTTGGAATAGTTTCTCTTCCTAACCAACCTTAGTTGGCATTTTTAGGAATAGATTTACTTCCTAACCAACCAAGTTGGCATTTTTAGGAATAGATTTACTTTCCGACCAACGTTAGTTGGCGTTTTCGAGATTAGATTTACTTCCTAACCAACCAAGTTGGCATTTTTAGGAATAGATTTACTTCCTAACCAACCAAGTTGGCATTTTTAGGAATAGATTTACTTCCTAACCAACCAAGTTGGTATTTTTAGGAATAGATTTACTTCCTAACCAACCAAGTTGGCATTTTTAGGAATAGATTTACTTCCTAACCAACCAAGTTGGCATTTTTAGGAATAGATTTACTTCCCGACCAACCTTAGTTGGCATTTTCGGGAATAGATTTTAGTAGTCCGAGTTTTGCTGAGTAGTGTGTAACACTAGTATTCCGTAAAAAAATTCCAACAAAAGGAAAGAACTGGGCAGAACATTGTCACTTTATTCATACTGATGAAACTGCATTACATGAGAGTTTACATTACTAATAATATTTGCGCAGGTGTTCTGCATTCCATGCATTCTTAAACTCCTCTCCCTCTAAAGTTTCTATTTTATATGTCCCTGGTCGAACAACTTCCTTAACTCGGTAGGGTCCATGCCAGTTTGCTTCCAGTTTGTTGTGCTTTTGAATCACCTTCTTTAGCACATAGTCTCCTTCTTTCAAGTCGCACTTCTTCACTCTCTTGTTGTAGAACAAAGCTGTTCGTTGCTGGTAAGCAGCATTTCTAATGGCTATTTCTTCCCTAACCTCCTCGAGCATGTCCAAGTCTAACCTTCTCATTAAATCGCTGATAGGGGAATTGAAATTCAATATTCTGTGTGTTGGAAGACCCAATTCGGCGGGTATAACAGTTTCACTTCCAAATGCTAGCATATATGGAGATTCCCCTGTTGCTGCTCGGGGAGTAGTTCGGTAAGCCCATAACACTAATTGTAGCTCGTTGATCCAGTTTGCTTTCGCGTCGTTCAGTCTTTTTTTAAACCATTCAGCAGCGTTCTGTTTGTCACTTCAGTTTGTCCATTGCTTTGAGGATGGCCTGGTGCCGAGTGGATCTTCAAGATATTTGACTGATGACAATAGGCAGCGAACTCCTCATTGTCAAATTGTGTTCCATGGTCTGTGATGAAGGCATGAGGAAGACCATATCGACAAATGATATTCTTCCAAATAAATTAGTACACCTTGTCGTCGACATATCAATGAGAGGCTCAGCCTCAACCCATTTAGTAAAATAATCCACAGTGACCACGAGATACTTAAATCTTCCCCTGGTCGTCGGTAGTGGCCCGACCAAATCTATTCCCCATATGGCAAATGGCCAAAGGGAAGTAATGGGTGTCAATAACGCTTGGGGAGTTCTTCGGATGGAGGAGAAGCGCTGGCACTTGTCACATTTCTTAGCATAGGCTATGCAATCAGCCCTCATCGTCGGCCAGTAGTATCCTTGAGCCATCATTCTTTGCAAAAGTGTCCGACCTGCTACATGGGCTCCATAGGGCCCTTCATGGACCTCTTCAATCAAATATTTCACCTCGGTTGGATGCACACATCTTTGCAAACCTGCTATAATTCCTCGTCTGTATAGAATACCATTAGTCAGTACATAACGAGCAGCCTTAAACTTCAGTTTCTTGGCTGCAAGTTTGTCAGTTGGTAATTCCCCTTTCTCAATATATGCCCTGATGGGATCCATCCATGATGACCCTAAATCGAGGGTATTAAAGTTTATCGTCAGATCTTCATCTATACTCCGACCAGCTAAAACTTCAATTGGGATTATTCTTCGTAGCTCGGTACGAGTAGCTGACGCTAATCGAGCTAAGGCATCTGCTCTTGCATTCTCCATTCTTGGTATTCTGACCAACTGAATTGCAGCAAATTCCGACACCAATTCCTTTGCTTTTGCATGATATTTGATCATTAATTATCCTTTAGCTTCATATACCTTCATCATTTGGTTTATAACCAATTGCGAGTCACTGAAAACAATAACTTGTTCTGTCCCCATAGTTTTTGCTAAACTAAGACCTGCAATCATGGCTTCATATTCAACCTCATTATTGGAAGCTTTAAATTGGAAGCGTAGGGCGTATTCCATGTGGACCTTGTCCAGACTGTTCAAAACTATCCCTGTGCCACATCCTGTAGTGCAGGATGAACCATCCATATACAGACTCCATATAGGTAACTCGTCTTCAAATTTTTGATTTGACAGAGTTCCTCGGTGGAAAATTTGTTGCTTCCTATCACCATCTCCTGATATTTCTTGCTGTTCGTCGATCATCTTTTCTTACCCTTTTACCAACCTAAGCTGGTCTGGGCTTGAATTCGATGATCCTGTAACATCTACTTGCCTTTTTACCAAGCTAAGTTGGTCTGGGCTTGCATTTAATGATGCTGTAACATCCACAGGTTGATCAGCGAGCAACTTTTGCTCCTCGGGGGTATCAAGATAGATGAACTCTGCTATAAAATCTGCTACCGCTTGCCCTTTTAGCGATGATCTGGGTTCATAAACTATATCATATTCAGCAAGTTCTATTGCCCAACACATCAATCTTCCTGATTTTTCTGGTTTATGAAGGGCTTGCCTCAATGGCATATCAGTATATACTACTATGGTATGAGCCTGGAAGTATGGCTTCATTCTTCTACTTGCCTCGATCAATGCTAGTGCCAATTTTTCCAGCCTTGGATATCTGATCTCTGCTCCTCGGAAGGCCTTACTTGTGTAGTAGATTGGTTTTTGTACTCCATTCTCCATTCTTATCAATGCCAAACTAACTGCATTCTCGGACACTGCCAGATACAAGTATAATTTTTCTCCCATCACTGGCCTGGATAACAGTGGAGGTGCTCCCAAATATTTCTTCAAGTCTTGGAAAGCCTTCTCATATTCATCATTCCACTCAAAAGTTTTTCGGAGCGTCTTGAAAAATGGGAGACATCGATCAGTTGCTCGCGATACAAATCTGTTGAGTGCTGCTACTCGTCCTTTAAGACTTTGCACCTCTTTCTTTGTTGCTGGGGATCGCAGCCCTAACAGAGCTTTGATCTTTTCAGGATTAGCTTCAATGCCTCACTGATTGACAATGTATCCGAGAAACATGCCTTCTCGTACTCCAAATGTGCACTTTATCGGGTTCAACTTCATTTGATATTTATCTAGTTGATCAAAGGTCTGGCCTAAGTCAACTAGATGATCAGCAGCTTTCTTGCTCTTTGTCAGCATATCGTCAACATAGACTTCCATATTGCAACTGATTTGTTCTGCAAACACTTTGTTCATCAGTCGATGATATGTTGCACCCGCATTTTTCAAACCAAAAGGCATAACATTATAACAATAAGTTCCCCTAGGGGTAATGAAAGAAGTACTCTCCCTGTCTTCACGTTTCATTTTAATCTGATTGTAACCAGAATAAGCATCCATGAAGCTCAGCAGCTCATGTCCCGAGGTAGCATCCACTGGTTGATCAATTCGGGACAGCGGAAAGTGATCATTTGGGCATGCTTTGTTGAGGTCGGTGAAGTCTACATATATCCTCCATTTGTTGTTCTTCTTTTTCACCATCACCACATTCGCTAACCAGTCTGGATATTTAACATCTTCAATAAAACAAGCTTTCTGGAGCTTCTCAACTTCCTCCTGTATATCTTGATTCTTCTCGGGACTGAATACTCTTCTTCTCTTCTTCACAGGCTTGATCTTCTTAGTCATATTGAGTTCGTGACATAAGAAATTTGGGTCTATCCCAGGCATATCCTCATGACTCCACGCAAAATTTTGCTTTCTGCTTATTAGGAAAGTTATCAATTTCTGTTTTAGTGAGGCTTCCAACGACGAACCTACTTGAGTAGTTCGTTCAGGGTGCTCGTCGTCCATAATGATGTTTTCAGTAGCTTCCACCACTTGACCCTTCATGAGTTGCGACTCATCTCTAGGATCCAATATTTTAATTTCTGTATCTTCATCCACTTGATAGGTAGTAGTCTTTTTCCTTGATTCCTCCAGTTCCTCTTGCTCGGTGGATGAATAATAGCATTCCCGAGCTACTTTCTGATCACCTTTCACAACTCCTACTCCAAAATTTGTTGGAAATTTTAGGCATTGATGTACCGTAAATGGTACAACCTCGAACTTCTTCAATCCTACTCTTCCCATGATGATATTGTATGCTGATTGAACATTCTTATCCATCACAAAGAAGCGTATTCTTTCTGTTCGAAAACCAGGCCATGTACCCATGAATATATCCAACTTGATCGTCCCAAGTGGAAATACTTTCTCGCCAGCAAAACCGAGGAGGGGTTTATGATAAGGCTCCAGTTGAGATAGCTTTAGATTTAAACTGTCAAAGCACGAGTAGAACATGATGTCTGCCGAGCTACCATTATCTACCAGTACTCTTGAAATCATTACCTCCTTCATCCTCAATTTGATCACCAATGGGTCATCATGAGGATATAGAACACCTGCGAGGTCGTTCTTTGAGAAACCAATGACCAATTTCTCTTTGTTTACCTTTCTCGGGCGATCCTCCTCAGCTAGATTTATTCATTGAATGTATGAGCAAGCTTGAGCCTCACAGAGGTAAGCTTTTCTCTCTGCAATAAGGTCTCCTCCTCCTGTATCTCCACCTGTAATAACATTACAGTCAAATGACCCAAAGCGTATTGAAAATACCTCACGTTCTGGCTGCCTTGGTCTCTTGGGAAGATCGGGGTCGTCTTCTAGATCAACTTCATGGTCTTTTTTCTTATTCTCCTCTGCTCGACGAGGATATCTAGACCTCTATCTTATTCGGTCGTTGTTTCTTCTATCATTCCTCCGATCAACATACTTTGCCAGTTTTCCTCGTCTGATGAGTGTTTCAATCTCAATCTGAAGAGCTATGCAATTTTTGGTCATATGTCCATGATCTTTGTGAAACTCACAATATTTTGCCTTATTCCTCCTGCCAGGGTCTGCCTTCATTTTCTCTGGCCAGTTTAATTCCTCGTTGTTCTTAATTTCTTCTAGAACATGGTTGATGTCTTTCTTCAAAGGAGTATAATTATCAAATTTCTTCAATACTTCCCATGACGACCTTATTTTTGAGTGTTTGTCACTACTATTATTCTTATGCTCTTTCTTCTTAGCTTTATCACCTTCTACCTTGGTTTCTTTGGCATCCATATTCTTCTTCGCAGCCAAGCCTCCTCGGCATTCATGATCTTGGCCGCTTTTTCCATCAGATCTGACATGGTTCTAGGTGGATCTTTGGCCAAAGTGTAGTACAACTTATTGGTCAGTAGTCCACTCATCAAGGCGGTAATCGCTGTCTTTTCCTCATAATCAATGACTTCGAGTTTCTTGTTATTAAAACGAGTTATATAATCTCTGGTACTTTCACCAGCTTTTTGTCTAACACTTAACAAATGCGCTACTCGTTTAATTGGCTTTGCCCCAAAATAGAAATTCTCAATGAATAACTCGGCCAGTTGAAAGAAAGTTGAGATCTTACCCCGAGGAAGATTATTATACCATATTTGAGCAGATCCGGTAAGAGTTCCCGAGAATGCTCTGCATCTCATCTCATCTGGAACAACGTAGATGTCGACTGCAGCTTGGTATTGTTCTATATGAAGGACAGGGTCGGTCTTTCCATCATATTTGGGGGTCACAACAGGTGCTTTGAACTTTGATGGTGTTGGAAAATCTACAATGGCCTGGACAAAAGGTGTTCCTTGAACAAAAGTTCGTTGTAGAGGGTTCTTGGCCTTAGCCATTTCTCCTAATCTATCCTCCAGCCTCTGAATAGAGCCTTTCCATGCATCATTTCCTTCCTCGGGCCTGTTGGTTCGAGCAACTGATCGCGACTTGGCAGATCCTTCCCATAAGTCTGATGGTCGTCGAAAATTCCTCGATGCTGCTCTAGGAGGACTTTTGCTCCTCCTAGGACCTAATCGATCAAAGTAGATACTCTGCTTAATCTTTCTAGTGCAATGGTCCTTTCTGGAGAGAGAGTAATACGTTGTTCAGTATTTGTGGCTCGTACCGACGAAGTTCGTCCAGGTTGATAAGAAAAATCTTCAGACTCCTCAGGACGATATGAATCGGTACACCTAGTACGTGAAGAAGATAAATGGGTATTTCTTTGAATACTTCGCGATCCTGAATGGGTTGGTGCACCGCCATGGAGGGTTTGTATGAGTTGTCGCATAGTTTCTTGCATGACTGTCTGGCCCTGGGCCAGATTTGTCATTATTCTAGCCAGATCTGGAATATTGGGCTGAGCAGATGGATTTGGAGTGCTTCCAGCGTTTCGATTGCTGGGTTCTGGAATATCAGCCATTTGTGATGAATTGTTTTTGATGAAAAACGATATTACCAGTCTTTTCCCACAGATGACGTCAATCTGTTGATGTAAAAAATTAGATTATATCTAATTATTTAATCACAGATAAATAAAATGAGACAAAGAACTTTTAAAGTGGTTCAACCTTATAAGAATAGCCTACGTCCACTGTTTCTGTTATTGCTGACTGTTTGGGAATTCTCGATTACAAATTTTCTCAAGAAATTCCGGTCCCCTAACAATGAGGATAATATAATGTATTTATAGTCCTAAGGCTGTAATGTGAAAGGGTAATACATTCAATGCCCCTTAAGCGTATACATCTGTATGATAACAAGCATTTAATGCGCAGTCAAACTGTTGGTTATCCTGCTATTAATGCTTTGTTCGAGGTGCAGCTCGGACCGCCTAAGTTCCTCGATACTTAAAAGTTCCTCGATACTCAAAAGTTCCTCGGAGAGTTCTTGTAGGTCGGAGCGTCTGAGTTGATCGGGGAAGCAGAGTTCCTCGTTACAGTATGGTTCCTCGAAGTCAAGGTGTTGTTCGTAACTGTTTGTTGTTGCCACGTAGATTGCCACATGTCTTCACTCAATTGAGCCATGTCAGCAGACTAAATTTGGTATCAACAATGACTAAACTAAATGCTCCACAATCTACCAAAAATTAGTTTAATGCACAAAAATCTTTTATAGAAAAATCTGATGCTCGCAAATTTTATCATATCCGAGCAAATATGCACAAATGTTTTAAAATTAGAGCAATTTGGGTTAGGAAAGATAATATAATACCCCAAATGAAGTGTAATGAGGTTATTAGTGCTTTAAAAGAAGAACACACTTCATCTGGATGGTATTTAGACTCTCGTTGTTCGAAACATATGACGGGGGACGAGACTAAGCTAACCAACAAAACCGACTTCTTAGGTAGAAAAGTTTTGTTTGGGGATGGAGTCTCTGCCCTGATCATAGTGAAAGGGACACTGCAAGAAAAGGGTCTACCTACTCTTGAGTACGTACTATTAGTAAAGTGTCTTAAAGCTAACTTACTGAGTATATCATAATTTTGTGACTCAAACCTTACTGTCACTTTTTAAAAATGCAGTTGTAAATCATGAATGAGAATGGAGATTGTATTTTCACTGGCCTCTGGACACCTGATAACTATTATACAGTAAATATCGGAACTGAGATCTGCAATATAGCCACGGTGGAAGATAATGAAATCTCGCACAATAAGTTAGGTCACATAAATTACGATAGTCTTGGAAAGTTAAGCTCACAAGAAATTGTTAGAGGTTTTCCCAAGATCAAACCTATTTCCAATATAGTATGTGGACCCTGTCAAGAAGGAAAGATAGTTAGAGATCTACATAAGAAAGTCAAGCAATTTCTATCCACCAAACCTCTAGAACTCATCCATATGGAACTAATGGGTCCCTCTCACACTGTTAGTCTTTGTGGCAACACTTACATCCTGGTTATGGTTGATGATTTTACTCTATTTACCCGGGTGGCCTTTTTAAAATAGAAATAAAAAACTTTTCATAAGTTTTTGAAAATTTTATTACGAATTAAAAATGAAAAGGACACCCAAGTAAATAGAATTCGTAGTGATATAGAGGTTCACAGATTTTGGATTTATCGAGTATTGTGGCTACAATGGTTACAAACATGAATTTAGCACACCTAATACGCCCCAACAAAATGGGATAGCTGAGTGTAGAAATTGTACTCTTCAGGAGATGGCTCGTGTTATGATCCACGTAAAGGATTTACCCAAATACTTTTGGGTTGAAGCCGTTCATACAACTTATCATATAGAAAATAGAGTCTACCTTAGGAAAGATACCAACTATACACCTTATGAACTTTAGTACGGGAAAAAACCTAAATTTTATAACCTTTGGTAGTATATGCTATGTTTGCAAGGACAAAGAACATTTGTCCAAATTCGAAACAAGAGGTGATAAATCAATTTTCTTAGGTTATTATCCAAATAGTAGAGCCTACCATGTCTATAACCTTCGTACCAAAACCTTAATGGAATCCATCAATGTAGTAGTGAGTGACACTAATGTAGAGAATAAGAACATAGGACCAACCGTTATTGATGAGCCAGAAAACATTCCTACCCACGAATTTTCAGATATAGTTGAGTCGTTACCTAATGAGACCCCTGAGGTACCAAATTGGGTTTCTAAGGATCATCCCTTAGATAATGTGGTCAGTAACCCAGAAGAGCCTTTTCGAACAAGATCCCAATTACGTAATACTGCACATTTCACAAGCTTTGTTTCTCTTATAGAACCGAAGAATGTGAATGAAGACTTAAATGATTCTTATTGGATAAGTGCTATGCAAAATGAACTCATCGAATTTAAAACTCACGACGTATGGTAACTTGTTCCCAGACCAAAAAATAAACGGGTTATTGGCACTAGATGGATTTTTAAAAATAAAACTGATGAAACAGGGATGGTAGTAAGAAACAAAGCCAGAATTATGGCCTAGGGTTATTCTCAAATTAAAGGAATAGACTTCAAAGAATTTTTTTCCCCTGTAACACGTCTCGAATCTGTTCGTCTCTCTATTGCGTGTCTCTTGAAATTCACCTTATATCAAATGGACGCAAAGTCTACATTCTATAATGGTATTTTAACCGATGAAACTTATGTAGAACAACCTAAAGGGTTCATTGATCCTCAACATCCAAATCACGTCTATCGTCTGAAAAAGGTGCTATATGGGTTTAAAAAAAGCCCACCGCACTTGGTATGAACGATTGTCTACTTTTCTCTTAAATAAAGGTTTTAGGAGAGGTGGTAATGGTCAAACTCTTTTTGTCAAACATTTTGAAAAAAATGTTATAATAACCCAAGTGTACATAGACGATATTATATTTGGATCTACCTCCCCGTCTGAGGTTAAATTTTTTTCTAAAGATATGCACGGCGAATTTCAAATATCTATTATGCGGGAGTTACAATTATTTTTAGGTCTTCAGGTGAAACAAAACTCTGAAGGTTTATTTATATCGCAATCCAAATACGCTCTAGAGATAGTAAAGAGTTTTGGATTAGAAAATGCCAAAGATGCTAGGACACCCATGAGTACTTCAGTAAAATTATCCAAAGATGAACATGGGAAACCCATCGATCCTACACTATATCGTAGCATGATAGGAAGTCTTTTACACCTAACTTCCTCACGCCTTGACATTATGTATGTTGTTTGTGTATGTGCTCGATATCAAAGTGCCCCTAAAGAGAGTCATTTACTATGCGTTAAAATAATTATAAAATATGTAAAAGGAAATCTCAACTTCGGACTTTGGTACACAAATGACACATCTAGTACGATAATTAGATACACCGACGCTAATTGGGTTGGGTGTTACGATGACAGTAAAATCACGTTAGGAGCATTTTATTACATTGGTAATAATTTGGTAGGCTGTAATAGTAAGAAGCAATATTGTACTTCCTTGTCCACAACTAAAGCTGAATATATAGCTGCAAGAAGCTGTTGTGCTCAACTATTGTGAATAAAACAGATTGTTAAGCGATTATGGGATTAACGAAGAAAAATTACATTGTGATAATCAGAGTGCGATTAACATTTCCAAAAATCCAGTCCAACACTCACGTACCAAACACATTACAATCAGACATCATTTTATACACAAGTTAGTAGAGTCAAATTAATTGGAAATTAACTATTTACCCACTAATATTCAATTAGCATATTTATTTACCAAACCTTTCAATTTCACTCGTTTTGAATCATTAAGGAAATCTATAGGAATGGTTTCGGCAGAATCGAGTATCATCATTTAAAATTGCAATGTTATGCTTATATCAGATAGCTATTTTTATGATTTTTCCCTTTGTCCATTTGAGACAAAATGGGCGAGAAATATTTGAGTCCATCCTGGATATTTATTGTATATATATTCTAAAAATATTGATCTTAGCTGTTTTATGTACAAGAATTAGTACCTTTTTGTGCATCTGGATATTTTTAGGGTATTGGTATGTAATTAGTTCAGTTATGTATCTTTCACTTCTAGGATATGGGTAGATAGAATTTTTGTATAGGATTAAGGTTTTCTATTTTTCGTATCCCTACGAGTCCTAGATGACTTAAAGATGATTTTATCTCATATTTACAAAGGAGGAGATTGAAGCACTCTATATAATGACTCACTTGAGTCTAAAATATAGGAGCTTATCTAGTTTGGAAATAGAGACAAAATTATGTCATCCCTTGTCTAACCCTAAGCCTCATGCCTCTTCATGATTTGCATCAAAGACTATTTAAGACAGGAAAAGGTAGTAATCAACAAAACTCACAACACCTAGGACTGCATTTATTTGGCATTTTGTGTTTATGTGGTGTGTGTGTGATCGCATTGGCTTACAAATATTTTTTTATATTTTTAAAGATTTTTTTTGAATTTTTAAACAATTGAAATCTATTTTTAAACATTTAAAATTGTTTGGGGCTAATTCATAATATTTTAAACTGCCTAAAATATGCCTTGGGTAGATACCGAAAGCGCTAGAGACATTTGGGATAGAAAATAAGATTTTTCAAAGATAAAAAACATGCATTTTTGAAGTGATCTGGAACATACACGTGTTGGCTTATTAATGACCCGATTTGTGTTTCTTTATACTCACATACTTAAGACTTAATCTGGAACATCCATTCGTTTTAATCAACGGTCTACATGCATTTTTACTCAATCCAAGTAATACCTATTTTTGCAAATCGCTGAACGTTTAGAAGCAATGCATTATGAGCCCTAAAATTGATGAGCGAACAATCTAATTAATCTTGATCGTTGATTTACCCTTAACATTCCAGATCCTTCCTTCATCCTTTATAAATTGAGACTGAGCGTTAATCATTTCCAATCTTTCGGCAAGTCCCAGAGAGAGGAGAAAATAAGAGAGAGAGAGGTAAAAAGAAAAACGTAAACCAAACTATGGTCAATTTTTTTCAGAAAACTTTGAGAGTATTTTAGTGATTGAAGTTCCTCTTTTGGTTCAAATCTCTTGTCCAAACACTGTCACCAAGTTTGATCTCGTCTCACATATTTGAGATTTGAGATCTAGCTAAGAGATATAGTCACGGTCTTTGAGGAGTGATTTCCTTTTTAGAAATCAACTCTGTGTTGGGTATTAGTTTTAAAACGTGTTTATCAAATCTTTCTCAACATATCTTTTTTTATGTTGTCAAGTTTTCTTGAAAAACAAGACTTCAAAATTTTCAGATCTAAAGATGTTTATGTCTCTAAGTTCATATTTCACATTTTGTGAAATAAGTTTGTAAATAAATAAGAGAGATATATAGGATCTTGACCCTTTTATATAGCAAGATTATTTTCTGATCTGCTTATAAAAATGGAAGTCTAATTTCAAGAAAAATTGATTCAGACTCTTGCATGTCATTTTAGAATGAATTTGTAATTCGTAGGAAACTGTCTGTATAAGTGTGAGTGAGTAGCATGCCTGTGTTAGGTGCATCACATCACTACTCTATCACACAACAACACTAAAGTTGTGTTAGTAAAGATATTTTTACCATAAGAGTTGACGAAAAGAAGGAGCTAAGGAGTAAAGCTTGAAGGACGTTTAAGACAACAGTCAGAAGCCAGAAAAGTCGAAGAAAAAAAATAGGATTGCTGGTATAATTTCTTGACTTAGTTTTAGGTTTGATTTGGTCGGATAATACATTGCTTGCGTGTACTCTATAACTCATTCTAGTGGAATTTTATTTTTACTCCGTAGAGGGAGTCATGCATGTTTTCCCTATTTTATAGGGTTTTACCACATTAAAATCTTTGTCTTGTATGAATGCTTTTTATACTTGTTTTACTTTTGCTATCACTGCCATAGTGTTTAAAAATCTTTTCAACCTTTAAGTTTCTAAGTAACTGAAATTTCTTGTTAAAAAACATTTACTAACGTAACTTGAGTTTTTTTAGTGTTATTAAAAGAGTTTCCTCAAGAAAACATTCGGACCTTTCTTAATTGTTTTAACTTTTGATTAAATGACTTATTAAGTGATTTTCAATTGGTATCAGAGCGAGTTCTTATTTTCCAAAACAACTGTTCAGAATCCTATTTTTTTGAAACTGTTTTTAAAACACCTCGTGGACGAGAAATTTAAGAGATTGGGAAACTTATCCCCAACTCCCCTCTTCGATGGAAACAATTTTCCTTATTGGAAAGTAAGGATGATTTCCTTCATCCAAGGAATGTTGGGGGATGAAGTCTGGGATGACATACAAAATGTCCACTTTCATCCTACTAAACCTGTAGTAGAAGGCAGTGAAATAAGAATAAAAAAACTTCTCACTGAATTTACTAAAGAGGATAAACATGCCTCCCTCTGCCATAATAAAGGCAAGAATGCAATATTCATGTCTGTAAATGAGCATGAGTTCAAAAGAATCTCTATATGTACCACCCCTAAAAAGCCTTGGACACGTTGGTCATAGCCCATGAAGGCGATACATGTGCTAAGGCTTCCAAGAATCAAATGCTCATTCAACAGTATAACACCCTAGTTATGACTGAGACTGAGACTTCGATGATTTTTATATCAAGATAACTTATGTCGCAACTAAGGTACATGCAAATGGCATTGTCTATGACAAAAGAGAAATTGTCTCTAAAATCCTAAGATCACTTCCACAGAAATTTGACAATAAAAGATATGTAATTGGGGAAATGGAAAATCCAAATCTTACCCCTGAACTCCTCAGTAGAAAATTAAGAAATGTGGGAATGGAACTGGATTATAAGAAACAATTTCTTGGAATTCATAATAAAAATAGTAGTCCCAATATGATGTTTCAATCTAAAGTTATGCCTAATCTTGAAATCTAATCTGATGATGACTGTGACTTGGATGATTTGGATAACCAAATAGCCTTAATGTCTAAACATTTTAAGAAAATACTAAAGTTTTGAAATAACGCTGCTGCTAAACAAGGAAAGGATACTTATTCAAATCAATTTAATAACAGACCTCATGTGAGGAGACTAGATAAACACCAGAACAACACCAGACCTGGCAAAGACCATAGCAAGTCTGAATGCTTTAGATGTGGTAAAATAGGTCACGTTGCCATTAACTGTCGGGTCAACCTGAAAAAACATAATAAGTCCAATTTTTGTAAAACATGGGATGATTCAAGCGATTCAGATGACGATTAGTCTGAATCATCTAATATTTTTTTACCCTTGCATGTCATTTTTTTCTAAGATAGTATATTACGATAATGCTGATGAGAGTCTACCTAATAATGCTTTGACTGTGCCTATTAATGGGTTGTCTGCTTTGTGTCCTGAGATTGCTAATAATGGTTATGATGATAATAGTAGCTCTAAAGTCGTGTGTGTGAGTCAAAGGGATCGTATAAATGATAAACTGAATGTGTGTGTGAGTTTGAGAAATGAATCGATAAGGGACAAATTACCCACCACACTTAGTGAGTTCGATGATGATGACCTTCCAGACATCCACACACTCTACACAAAGACGCTTATGAAGAGCACTAGATTATATAGAACCATTAAAGACCTGACTAAAAAAGTAGAATCTCTAGTCTTATGGTTAAACAAAATGCTGAAGATTACACTGATCAATGTCTAGCCCATGAAACTCAAACTATGGATTTTTCTAAAAAAAATCAATGATCTTTCGGAATCTAATGAAATTCTGGAAAAGAAATGCAAGGCCACGTTATTAGAATTAGAACAATTAAAAGAAAAAAGCTTCAACAGTCTTCAAAAAGTTTATAAAATTTGAAAACAATTATAATTGTGTTGAAGACTTTGTACCATCCAGTAAAACCAATTCCGAGGACAGAACGGGTATTGGATTCAATACTGACACACAAACAAAAAATTTACAAACCATAAAGTTTGTGTCAGGAGGAAAAAGGCCTATGGAAACTTGTCCAGATTTTCAGTCTATAAAAGCTGATTTTGACAAAAAAAAAAGAAAGGGAAAGATATTTTGATAAGTAGTGACTCTAAAGCTAATGTTGAATATACGACTAAATACGTCTGGCCCCTATACGGCAAGGAAAGTCCTTATTCCAATCTGTCTATATGAGACATAGGATTAAAAACCCACATTTAGATAAACCCAACTTCAAAGGTCTTCAAGACATTAAGAAACCTTCGAGCCACCTTTACTGCTCCTATTATGATGTCTATGGACATTCACTTGAAACCTATTTTCAAAAGTGTCTAGGCTAATCCATCTCTTATACTCCTGTATATAAAAACTTCAACTATACTAGGCAAAACAGAATTACTACGTCCTTCCTCGACTGCCTAATAAGAACTCTCACTATCGAAATAGGAAGAAACGACCTAACACTAAAAGAAAGTCCAAGAGAAAGGAACTTATATTCATGACTAAACCAACTGCTCCACAATCTGCCAAAAATTAGTTTAATGCGCAAAAATCTTTTAAAGAAAAATGTGATGCTCGCAAATTTTATCATATCCGAGCAAATATGAGCAAACATTTTAAAACTAGAGCAATTTGGGTTAGGAAAGATGTTCTAATACCACAAATAAAGTGTAATGTGGTTATTAGTGCTTTAAAAGCTGAACACACTTCATTTGGATGGTATTTGGACTCTGGTTATTCTAAACATATGACCCGGGACGAGACTAAGCTAACCAACAAAATCGACTTCTTAGGAGGAAAAGTTTTGTTTGGGGATGGAGTCTCTGCCCAGATCATAGGTAAAGGGACACTCCAAGAAAAAGGTCTACTTATTCTTGAGGACGTTCGATTAGTAAAGGGTCTTAAAGCTAACTTTCTGAGTATATCACAATTTTGTGACTCAAACCATAATGTCACATTCTCAAAATCCAGTTGTAAAATCATGAATGAGAATGGAGATTGTATTATTACAGGCCTCTGGACACCTGATAACTGTTATATAGTAAATATCGAAACTGAGATCTAGAATATAGCCAGGATGGAAGATAATGAAATCTGGCACAAAAGTTTAGGTCATATAAATTACGATAGTCTTGGAAAGTTAAGCTCACAAATTTTTTTTAGAGGTTTTCCCAAGATCAAACCTATTTCCAATATAATATGTGGACCTTGTCAAGAAGGAACGAAAGTTAAATCCCCTTATACGAAAATCAAACAAGTCATATTCACCAAACATCTAGAACTCATCCATATGGACATAATGGGTCCCTCTCGTACTGTTAGTATTTTTGGAAATAGTTACATCTTGGTTATGGTTGAAAATATTACTCAATTTACCTGGGTGGCCTTTTTCAAACAAAAATAAAAAACTTTTCATAAGTTTTTGAAAATTTTATTACGAATTGAAAATGAAAAGGACTCCCAAGTAAATAGAATTCGTAGTGATAGAGGAGGTGAGTTCACGGATTTAGGAGTGATCGATATTGTGACTATAATGGTTATAAACACGAATTTAGCGCACCTAAGATGCCCCAATAAAAAGGGACAAATGAGCTTAAAAATCGTACTCTTCAGGAGATGGGTCGTGTTATGATCCACGCAAAGGATTTACCTAAATATTAAGTTGAAGTCATTCGTACAGCTTGTCATATAACAAATAGAGTCTACCTTAGGAAAGATACCAAACAGACACCTTATGAACTTTGGTACGAAGAAAAACCTAACATAAAATATTTTAGAACCTTTGGTAGGATATGCTATGTTTGCAAGGATAGAGAAAATTTGTCCAAATTAGAAACCAGAGGTAATAAAGAAATTTTCTTAGGTTACTCTCCATATAGTAGAGCCTACCGTGTCTATAACCTTCATACCAAAACCTTAATGGAATTCGTCAATGTAGTAGCGAGTGACACCAATGTAGAGAATAAAAAATATGAGCAACCGTTATTGACATGTCAGAAAACATTACTACCCATGACTCTTCAAATATAGTTGAGTCTTTACCTAATGAGACCCCTGAGGTATAAAACTACGTTTCTAAGGATCAACCCTTAGATACCGTTGTCAGTACCCCAGAAGAGCCCGTTAGAACAAGATCCCAATTACGTAATACTGCACATTTCGCATGGTTTGTTTCTCTTATATAACCGAAGAATGTGAATGAAGCCTTAAATGATTCCTACTGGATAAGTTCTATGACATAGGAACTCATTCAATTTAAAACTGATGACGTATGGTATCTTGTTACCAAACCAAAAATAAACGGGTTATTGACACCAGATTGATTTTTAAAAATAAAACTGATGAAACAAGGATGGTATTTAGAAATAAAGGCAGACTTGTGGCCAAGGGTTATTCTCAAATTGAAGGAATAGACTTCGAAGAAACTTCCCCGTAACATGTCTCGAATCTTTTTGTCTTCTTCTTGCTATTGCGTGTCTCTTAAAATTCACCTTATGTCAAATGGATGTAAAGTCTGCATTCCTTAATGGCATTTTAACAGAGGAACCTTATGTAGAATTACCTAAAGGGTTCATTAATCCTCACCATCCAAATCACGTCTATCGTCTGAAAAAGGCTCTATATGGGTTAAAATAAGCCTCTTGCGCTTGGTATGAACGATTGTCTACTTTTATCTTAAATAAAGATTTTAAAAGAGGTAGGAATGATCAAACTCTTTTTGTCAAACATTTTGACGAAAGTGTTATAATAGCACAAGTGTACGTAGACGACATTATTTTTGGATCTACCTCCCCGTATGAGGTTAAATGTTTTTCTAAAGATATGCACGGGGAATTTCAAATGTCTCTTATGAGGGAGTTAGAATTCTTTTTAGGTGTTCAGGTAAAACAAAACTTAGAAGGTTTATTTATATCGCAATTCAAATACGCTCTAGAGATAGTAAAGAAGTTTGGATTAGAAAATGCCAAAGATGTTAGGACACCCATGAGTACTTCGGTAAAATTATCTAAAGATGCACATGGGAAACCCATCGATCCTACACTATATCGTAGCATGATAGGAAGTCTTCTATACCTAACTGCCTCACGTCCTGACATTATGTATGCTGTTTGTGTATGTGATCGCTATCAAAATGCCCCTAAAGAGAGTCATTTATTGTGCGTTAAAATAATTATAAATTATGTAAAAGGGAACTCTCAACTTAGGACTTTGGCACACAAATGACACATCCAGTATGATAATTGGATACACCAATGTTGATTGGGTTGGGTGTTTCGATGACAGTAAAAGCACATCAGGAGCATGTTATTACATTTGTAAGAATTTGGTAGGCTAGAATAGTAAGAAATAAAATTATACTTCCTTGTCCACAGCTGAATCTGAATATATAGCCACAGGAAGCTGCTGTGCTCAACTATTGTGGATAAAACGGATGTTAAGCGATTATGGGATTAACGAATAAAAACTATATCTCTACTGCGATAATCAGAGTGCGATTAACATTTCCAAAAATCTTGTCCAACACTCACGTACGGAACACATTAAAATCAGACATCATTTTATACGCGAGTTAGTAAAGTCAAAGGAATTGGAAATTAACTATTTACCCACTGATTTTTAGTTAGAAGATCTATTTACCCAACCTTTGGATTTCACTCGTTTTGAATCATTAAGGAAATCTATAGGAATGGTTTCGGCAGAATCGAGTATCATCATTAAAATTTGAATGTTATGCTTATATCAGATAGCTATTTTTATGGTTTTTCCCTTTGTCCATTTGAGAAAAATGGGCGAGAAATATTTGAGTCCATCTTGGACATTTATTGTAAATTTCTTCTAAAAGGCTTGATCTTCGCTATTTTATGTACATGAATTAGTACCTTTTTGTGCATCTGGATATTTTAAGGGTATTGATATGTAATTAGTTCAGTTATGTATTTTTCATTTATAGGATATGGGGTAGATAGAATTTTTGTATCGGATTAAGGTTTTCTATTTTTTGTATCCCTATGAGTCCTAGATGACTCATATGAGATTTTGTCTCATATTTAGAAAGGGGGAGATTGAAGAACTCTCTATATATGACTCACTTGAGTCTAAAATATAGGAGCTTATCTAGTTTGGAAATAAAGACAAAATTATGTCATCCCTTGTCTAACCCTAAGACTCATGCCTCTTCATGATTTGCATCAAAGACTATTAAAGGCTGGAAAGGGTAGTAATCAACACAACTCACAGCACCTATGACTGCATTTATTTGGTAATTTGTGTGTATGAGGTGTGTGTGTGTGTTCCCATTGGCTTAAAAATATTTTTTAATATTTATAAAGAATTTTTTAGAATTTTTAAATAATTAAAATATATTTTCTAAACATTTAAAATTTGGTTTTAAAATTGTTTGGGGCTAATTCATAATATTTTAAAGTGCCTAAAATATGCCTTGTGTAGAATCCAAAAGCGCTAGAGACATTTGGGGTAGAAAATAAGATTTTTCAAAGATAAAAAACACGCGTCTTTGAAGTGATCTGGAACATACACGTGTTGGCTTATTAACGATCCGATTTGTGTTTCTTTATAATCACATACTTAAGACTTAATCTGGAACGTTCATTCATTTTAATCAATGGTCTAGATGTCTTTTTACTCAATCCATGTGATACCTGTTTTAGCCAATCGCTGAACTTTTAGAAACGGCGCATTGTGAGTCCTTAGATTGATCACCAAACAGTTGAATTAATATTGATCGTTGATTTACCCTTAACATTCCAGATCCTTCCTTCGTCCTTTATAAATTAAGGCTGGGAGTTAATCGTTTACAATCTTTTGGCAAGTTTGAGAGAGAGAGAGAGAGAGAGAGAGAATCGTAAACCAAACTCTGGCCAAAATTTTTGAGAAAACTTTGAGAGTTTGAGAGTGTTTTCATGATTCAAGTTCCTCTTTTGGTTCAAATCTCTTATCCAAACACTGTCACCAACTTTGATCGCATCTCATATATTTGAGATCTGACTAAGTGATATAGTCAAGTTATTTTAGGATTGATTTACTTTTTAGAAATCAACACTCTATTGGGTTTTAGTCTTGAAAAAGAAGACTTCAAAATTTTTATATCTAAAGATGTTTATGTCTCCATGTTCACATTTCACATTTTATGAAATAAGTTTGTAAATAAATAAGAGAGACATATAGGATCTTGGCTCTTTTATATAGCAAGAATATTTTTAGATCTGCCTACAGAAAAAGAAGTGTAATTTCAAGAAAAATTGATTCAGACTCTTGCATGTCATTTTAGAATTAATTTATAATTCATAGGAAACTATTTGTATAAGTGTGAGTGAGTTGTATGCATGTGTTAGTCACATCACATCACATCACTACACTAACACACAACAACACTAAAATTGTGTTGGTAAATATATTTTTACCATCAGAGTCGACGTAAAGAAGGAGCTAAGGAGTAAAGCTTGGAGGATGTTTAAGACAATAGTGAGAAGCCAGAAAAGTAGAAAAAAAAAACTAAGAGTGCTGGTATAATTTCTTGACTTAGTTTTAGGTCTGATTTGGTTGGATAATACGTTGCTTGGTTTTACTCTATAACTAAATCTAGTGGATTTCTATTTTTACTCCATCGAGGGAGTCGTGGATGTTTCCCCTGTTTGATAGGGGTTTAAAATCTTTGTCTTGTGTGAATGTTTTTTATACTTGTTTTACTTTTGCTATCACTACTAAAAGTGTTTAAAAATCTTTTAAACCTCTAAATTTCTAAGTAACTGAAATTTCTTGTTCAAAAATATTTACTAACATAACTTGAGTTTTTCTTGGTGTTATTAAAAGAGTTTCCTCAAGAAAACATTCAAACCCTTCTTAACTGTTTTAACTTTTGATTAAACGACTTAGTAAGGGATTTTCTTTTTTAAAAATAGGAAAAAATTATTTGAAGCTAATTTTTAGTATGATATTTAAATATTTCAATGAACATAAAAAATCAACTCAAAACGAATTAGTTTTCAATTTTTCAAAAATTGGTCAAATATATGTCAATTTTTTAACATGTATTTGACCGATTTTTTTTTTTAAATTTCAAAACAATCATTTTAAGTTGATTTTTTTTGTAGGTTCAATAAAATGTTTAAATACCATGCAAAAAAAAAAAAAATCAACTCAAAATAATATCTTTACTATTTCTTAAAAATAGTCCATTTTTAGGTATGTTGTTTAAGGTATATTAGAGATTCTCTCCCTATATATATATATATATATATATATATATGTGTGTGTGTGTGTGTGTTTAACCACAAACGATAGATAAATAAAAGTTTTCTACAATTGTATAACATAAATGTGTATACATCAATGTGGTGTAGAGTGAAGGGAATGAACTAGAAAACAAAAAAAATATATCCCAAACGCTCAAGATAGTTCGAGAAGTTTTTATTTTATTGTCTTAAATTGTCAAACATAGATTTATCCTTATGTGATAAAAATTGGAACTCAAATGGATAAACAAACTAGATGAACACAATCCTAACAAATATTGATGATTCTCAAATTAATAGCGTCAAACATTAAGGAAGAACTAGGAAAAACTTGTGCAAGCCCATTTATCTTCAACTTATAACACCCTAAAAATACACATATTCAATTTTTGCTCATTTTTATAGATATAACTTTGATGATGATCAATTTCTAAATTTTATTCTTATTAAATATTTTTTGATTTCTTTTTCTTTTCCTTCCAAATGTTCTTGACAATGGTGGCGTAACATGCAAAGGAGATTTCTTCCCTTCATATCCCTTTCCGAAACACACTTTATTATTTTAAGCCTAAGAGCATCCTCACATCACTGGTTCTTACATGCACAAATCTTCTAGATATAAAGATATGTATATGAAGAGATTGATGGGAGAATAACTTGCTCAACTCATGCAACATAAGAAGTTAAATTCCAAAATAGCTCGTGAAAGTGTGTGCGATATATACATAAATGAATTCATTAAGTAAAACCAAATAATATCAACCCCATGACATGGCATGATTAAGAAACAATCCAAAGCATTTAAAGTCATACTCTAATAATCCTGCTAAGTGAAAAACTTGGAATGAATGGGATTCAAACACACCAGTATGCCACACAAAATTTGTAAAACTTCTACACAAAAATCTTTTTGAGTTTTTATAAATTATTTATAAAAATTAAAATTGACTCAAATGAAAGCAAAATATATTTTTTTACTTTCATAAGACAAAAAAATGAAGAATTAAAATACAAAAGATACAAACATCATATCATTAGTTATAACATATAACATGAAGCACAAACTAGTGTATAAAAAATATGGAAACACAATCACTCATAAGATATAGTATGTGAAGAATCATGTGAAAGCATACGAGCGTCAATAAATCTAACTTTAAATGCCTCTAAATTAGATTTTCTCACCCAAATAGATGATAATTTTGAACCTCGGGTTTTGTAAACCATGGTTAAATAAGAGTTAGACTTCTTACATCATTTTCTAAGATCAAAACAAAACTTCCTACAGTGACATTTCCTACCACAGTGTGTGCAAGTGTAAACTCTAGAAAAGCTATCCTTGGATTGAAATTTGGAAATGTCCTTGACAACAACCGACTCTCCCATAATCTTAAATCACAGTCTTGTCTTTAGGAGTGGAAGCATTAGGATCATTTTAACCTAGACCTATCTTGTTGTTTTTTATTCAGACGGTTCCTATAATTTATCCAACTTTTTCGACCTAAATCCTAAAACATACTTGACACGACTTGTGTCTCTTAATTTATGATGTATCTTTTAATTTTTAGACTCAATAAATATGAGGGGAATAAAGTATAAAAATATATATTGAGATAGAGGAAAGTAAGATATATAGTAAACCCAAGTTTCAAGTGGTTTGGATGTCCCTCATACTCTCTGTCCTTTCGGGTGGGACAACCACATTACTATGTGAGAAAGAAAGTGTTGTTATGGCATAAAACTTTGACCTTGTGACCATAACCCATTATTCAAGAAATTTATCTCAATAAAACACCCTCTTTTAATATCCAATACTTTCACACACTTCAAATATATGACTAATGTCGTTAATCGTATTGAAATACAATTCCAAAGTATTTTCCCATCTTGTAATAAATCCCCAAGGGTTTTACCCGCCTTTAATTACAATAGAATAATATGGACATAAAATACGAAGCACGAGATGTTTTTCAGACATTAGAACAAATCAAATAGGTCTATATGAATGATATGTTACTCAATAAATAATTAGATTAGACTCGAGAGTGAAGAACTTTGGAGTATGATTAAAAATGATTTTTAATTGAGAAATGGGTTCAGTATTCTTAACAAGCTTCAAAGTTTTTTTGCTGAAATGTGAATTTTTTTTATTAAATGAAGGCTAAATATCAAGGATGAAAAACCAAAAACAATAATACCTTACAAAGGCTCAAACATAACGACCCAAAATAAACAAACAATGACCAAACCCGACCCACACAACCTTGAAGCCACTAGCTTCAGCCAAACTATGCATCTTACTTGCGAGAGTCTATATTGACACAAAACATCACATGTCCACCAACACAAATAAGTACAATTAGCAATTAAAAGACAAAAACATTGTTGGCTACAACTAACATCATCGTAACTATCTCAACACAACATCAACAATCAAACAATAACCGACATTTAATATTCAACCTCTTAAAAGAGAGAGAAACCATTACAGATAAACTTCATTAACCAATAACCAGTATCAATCATACCAGATATATTCCTTCCTTTATCTGATATCAAACCCACTAAGCTTCAAAGTTACTTTAAAAAAAATTTGTTGATGTATTTATAGTCCTTAAACAAAATATTTCCATTAAGGACAATTTAGGAAACTTGTGTAAACCAATTTTAAGAAAACCATAATATTAATCAATAATAAATTAATTTAATTAAAATTTCACATACAAATGTTCTTAATAAAAGAACCTTGGATCTTCATGATTATAACATATAAGCATCCTGTGAAATATAAATGGTGTTAAAATAACATACCTTCATAATTGTCACAACTAGAAATATTGACAAAGCAGTCAACCTTAACGATGTCTGATCAAACTAAATTTTGGAACACAAATTCATCTTGTATTTAGCAAGAACATACTCCAATTTCAATGCACTCCAAAGGTTAGATATCCCATCATAGCCAAAAAACTATTTTGAAATTTACTCTCCTTGAGAATTTAGATTTCTCTCCCTTTCTTATAATTTATTATGTTGTCTTTCAGTGTCTAAATGATAGAAATAAGTCACTTATTTATAGGCAGGGACATGACCTAAATCTCCAACACTCACTTAATAGCAACTGTCCATCAAGGTAGATGCCGAAGAGTCCTTTTGACTATTGGTATTTGGATTACCCTTTCATTAATTAAAGCGACTCTTAATATTAATATAATTATGGAGCACATAATGGATAATTATTTAAAATAATTCTAACAACTTGTTTCAGTTATAAAAGGCCATTAAATGTTTCCTTTTTAAGGGTTAACAACTTTGAGGTGAATCATTTAAAAAGTAGTCGACGCATTGTATAAAGTATGCACCTTTTTAGGATCAACACATGTGATTTTTTGGATTCCCTAAAGAGCTTCATTTGTTCTTTAAGGCACGTCGAAAAGAAGTTAGTCTTAAAATGAGTTTAGACTAAATTTTTTTTACGATATTTAGACTTACTTGCTTTTATATATGAGTTATTTAAATTCTTGATCCCATTCTAATCCCAAGTTAAAAGAAATATCTTATGATTTGGTCCAAGCTCTCTAAATCTTAAATTTCTTCATGTCTTGCTTTTATTTTTAGACTTGTTATCCTTTGGCTCTTGCTGTCCTCTTTTTTTGGTATCTGATCACATTGTCATTGTCTTGATCTTTGACTCCCCAATTCTAAAGGCATGTGATTATATTATTACATAAAGTATTTTATTCTTATTGTTTGAATGCTTTATGTTACTCTTGATTTCAAAGCTTGTCTTCGTTTGATTAATGGCACTTGTAGTTGGGTAATAAATTCAAGGTGTTGTTGTTTGAGATATTGATTTCATTTTCATAGTCTTTTATGGGGTCCTCTTCAAGTATTTATCTCATTGATCCCTTATTTTATGTATTTCTTTCGGTCTTGAGCATATGTCAGTCTTGGATTACCTTAAACTCGAATATTCTTAACAGGAAGATATTGAGTTCAACACATTTCCATATGAATTGCTATCATTAAAACCAATTAACATTCTTTAAAAAAAGGTTTTGCATTAATAATTCAAGCATATAGGAAAATAAGTTACAATGATAGGTGATATACCCATATATACCCTCGGCTAGGCTGAGGGCGCCTTCCACCAAGGCGCACCCAAGATGGTCTCGTAGCCCCTCATCATGGTCCAGACGACCCTTTAAGGGGTCGACCCCTCATCATGGTCCAGACAAACCTTCAAGGGGTCGACCCCTCATCAGGCCCGGATGACCCTTCAAGGGGCCGACCCTCATCATGGTCCAGACGAACCTTCCAGGGGCCGACCCTTCATCAGGCCGGGCCGACCCTTCAAGGGGACGATCCTTCATCAGGCCCAGACGACCCTTTAAGGGGCCGACCCCCCATCATGGTCCAGACGACTCTTCCAGGGGCCGACCCTTCATCAGACCCGGACGACCCTTCAAGGGGCCGACCCTTCATCAGGCACAGACGACCCTCTGAGGGGCCGACCTTCCATCAGGGTCCAGACGACCCTCCGAGGGTACGACAGTACGAGGCCTAAATTAGGCCAGACTCACTACCAGAAGGAACTTTGCCCTCGGCCTCGTATCATAGGCCGAGGGTGACATCATCACAACGCGTGGTTTGGGAGACGCGTGGAACAGTGCGCGTGAGGCTCACATGGCACGTGGAAGACCGTTATAACAATATCACCCCCTCACGTGAGGGAATATTATGTCATCATTTGTCATCTACAGGTGTCAACAGGAGATTGGCTAGATCCTCATTCACATGCACCATGCATACTTGGGGGGGTACACTACACCCCCAAGACCTATATATACTTGTCACCTACAACCGTATAGAGGAGGGAGGGATCAATAATTGTAATCCTAGCAAAAACACTACTTGTACACAGTAGAGAGAGAAAGTGAGATTATGTGCATTGTATCCAAAGCCATTAGTGCCCATACTTAGTGGATCATACACTCACAGTGGATGTAGGCCAAATTGGCTGAACCACTATACATCATTGTCTTATTCCTCTTATACTCATCTTCTTCTACACACTTATACACTTACATCTCTATGGATGCCATGGTTACTACAGTTTGAGCTCATCATCACTTATCTGGTGGTGCTAGATTTCAGCATCATCAGTTTGGCGCCGTCTGTGGGAATGAGAAGACATCTCTTCCTTTGTACAGCTTAACCTCACTGGACACTCTGGTGGTGAACTAGCTCTCCCCCTGAGAGGAGATGTTTCATTATTGAAAGAGACCCATTAAGGTTCTCAAGCCCACTAATATTTTTTCCAGTTCAGCTGTTCACAGCTCAAACACATGGCACCAGAGATGTCACCACCACCACTCCCTCCACTGGATAGTGGAGTAGGACCCAGTTCCAGTCAGCCACCACCTCAGTCTGAGATGGCTGATGTGGTGGCAGCCTTGAAGTCTCTGGCAGCAAGCGAGCGGATCATGCAGGATCAGTTCACAGCTCTAAGCTAGAACATACTAAGACCACCAGGGGTCTCACCTGAGATGATTACTCCGGTAGCAGCTCCAGGATAGCATAAAGCCAGGGGACCACCCCAGGCACCACGCAAAGACCTGCCACCCCTCAGCGGCATAGGGATGTTGCTGACCCCCGGCGTCTACGCCTGGAGAGGCAAGTAAACCGTTGCCCTGAGGACATGTATGATGATCTGAAGGGGGAGGAGGCCCCCATAGAATGCTGGGAGACATATGAGGTCTCCAACAATACTGTACGAACTCTCCATGGGAGTAGAGAGAATTGCGGGAGGCAAAATCCTGATGATCGCCCAAAAGGCTCTGCTTTTGATCGCTTGAGTAGGGGGTCGGCCTTTGAGAGGCTGGGCCCAGTAAATGACCTGCGAGAAAAATTGTCCAGATCAAGGAGCGCTGCGAAGTCCAAAAGGGAGGCAGCAGATGGCCGACCCCACGGGTGCCGACCCTTGGGATGAGACGATGGTCAGAGGGAAGTAAATAGACGACACAGGCCTACCGCCTCAGAACCATCCGTCCACCTCAAAGAGGTAGCGAGGGATAACATCGGCCAGGCCGACCCTACGAGGCCCTGGAATGACTCAATCCAACGACTGGAGGATAAGATTGGTGATATTCTGAAGAGTATGGACCCTCTTTAGAGAGGATACTCCATAGGCTCTCCCTTTGTGGAGAAGATAGTCAACTTTCCCACGCTATCAAAGTTTAAGCCACCTATGATTACCCCAAGGTATGACGGGAGTACTAACCCTATCTATCACATTGAGATGTATCAATCATCTGCAGACATATACTCTATCTCAGATGAGATGAGGTGTCATGCCTTTTCTGGCACTCTGACGGGGGCTGCACATGTTTGGTATATGTCTCTTCCAAAAAATTCCATTGAAACCTTTAAGCAGTTGGCAGACCAGTTTATCCATAACTTTTTCTTTGGGGTGAGGCCACAGAAGAAGACCACCCACCTGCTCTATGTTAAGCAGGGGAAGAATGAGAGTCTAAGAGACTACATAGCCAGATTCAACAAGAAAAGTTGGAGGTGGAAGACTATGAGGAGAGCATAGCTATGACAGCCCTGATTGGAGGACACCAAAAGGGGAAGCTGTTATGGAAGCTTGCTGAAGACCCTTCGAGGACGATGGCTGAATTTTTGTCAACAGCTGGAAAGGTGATGAATGCCGAAGAGGCGATGGCCGCAAAATACGAAGACGAAAAAGGAGGCGCTAGTGGGGGTAAGTACCCTAAGAAGAACAAAGAGGGGAAGAAGAGGTGTACGGATGACAAGTTCGCCGGTTACACCCCTCTAACGGTCACCTGTGAACATATTATCAATGCGATAAAGAGTGAACGATCCCTAAAGTGGCCTGAGAAGTTGAGGGTAGCCCCCAACAAGAGGAACAAAAACCTGTGGTGTGAATTTCACCAAGACCACGGCCACATGACAGACAAATGATTTGCTCTGAAGGATGAGATTGGAAAGATGCTGAAAGAAGGGAAGCTCAGGAAGTACGTTGACAAAGGTTCTTTCAAGAGGGTCCGAGGGGACGACCCCAGAAAAAAGCGAGGCGATGCATGTAGAGAAGGTCCTCAAAAAAGAAGGGACAACCCTTCTGACGATGATGACGACCCTGACCTCCCACCGAGGGATGACCACGGCCCTGTCAAGAGACTTAACATGATCTCGCTCGGTATGGGAATGATCTCCGGGGGCCTAGCAGGAGGAGGGTCAGAGGTCACCGACAGGAAGGCCCATGTAGCTGAAGCCAAGGCAGTGACAAAAGATGTACACTCAACCTCCCTGGAGGCAAAGTCAGAAAAGAGGAAGAAGGTCGATATGGACACTCTGATAGTGGGATTCTCAAGAATGGAATTCAAAGGCCTCTTAGCCCCATATGATTACCCTCTCGTCATCACTACTAGGGTACATGGATGTGAGGTGCCTAGGATCTTGGTAGATGGGGGTAGGTCTGCAGACGTGATGTTTTGGCCATGCTTCAAAGCCTTAGGTCTCAGTCGTGCAAGACTCATCCCGTACCATCACCCATTAATTGGGTTCAGTGGGGAAAAGGTTCATCCCTTCGGAGTGTATGAGGCCGATGTCAGGATGGGGGACGAGTGGCCGAGATGGCTTACCAAGAAGGTCATCTTCTTTGTGATGGATGAACATGTATTTTCGGCCTACAATATTATACTGGGGCGGGTATCCCTCAAGGGGTTCGAAGCTGTGCCGTCTACGGTCCATCAGATGATTAAATTTCCAATCCTTTACGGGGTGGGGGAAGTTCAGGGAGACCAGACAATAACATGGGAATGTTATTACAACTCTGCGGAAGAAAGAGAGGCACACAACCAGTTATAATATTGATACCCTAGACCCCAGGGATGAGACGAAGATGAAGAAAGGAGAGGCCGTGGAAGAGGTAGAATCCATCATCCTCAATGAGGATGACCAAAAAAAAACCGTCCAAGTCGGCAAGTCTCTGAAGCCAAATATCAAGGAAGACCTCATTAAACTGTTGAGGAGAAGACATAGCGTCTTTGTGTGGAGTCATGAAGATATGCCGGGGATCGACCCCAAGATCATGTGCCACAAGCTCAACGTGGTAGAGGGTGCAAAGCCGGTAAAGAAGAAGAGGAGAATTTACTCTAGAGAAAAGTATGAGGTCATAAGGGATGAGGTCAAAAAATTAGAAGATGCTGAGTTTATCAAAGAGGTTATCTACCCTGAATGGCTGTCCAATGAAGTCATTGTCCCTAAAGCCAATGGGAAGTGGAGAATGTGTGTGGACTTCACCGACCTCAACAAGCATTGTCCTAAAGACAGCTTCCCCCTCCCTCGCATTGACCAGATGGTAGACGCTACCGCATTCCATGAGCTCATGAGCTTAATGGATGCCTATTCAGGGTACAACCATATCTTCATGGACCTTGAAGACTCAGAGAAAATAACCTTCATCACCGACAAGGGGACATACTGTTATAGGGTCATGCCCTTTGGCCTGAAGAATGCAGGGGCAACATATCAGCACCTTGTAAATAAAATATTTGAAGACCAAATTGGGAAATCTATGGAAGTCTATGTAGATGACATGCTGACTTAGAGCCTGAAGGCAGAGGATCATATGGCTGACCTAGAGAGGACCTTTAATACGATGAACAAAAACCAGATGAAGCTCAACCCGGCCAAGCGTGTCTTCGGGGTCGGAGCAGGGAAATTCTTGGGGTTCATTGTCAACCAAAGAGGCATCGAGGCCAACCCTGAGAAAATAAAGGCCCTCCTAGAAATGAAGACACCAAGACCATCAAATACGTTCAGAGGCTCACGGGGCGAGTGGCTGATTTGAATAGGTTCGTGTCCAGAGCCACCGACAGGTGCTTACCATTCTTCAAAATTCTTAGAAAGGCCTTCGAATGGAGTGAAAAGTGTGATGAGGCTTTCAAGGAGTTAAAGTCATACTTAGGGTATCCCTTGTTGTTGTCCCGACCAGTGCAGGGTGAACAACTACATGTGTACTTAGCTGTCTCAGAATCAGCCATCAGCGCAGCCATTGTGAGAGACGAAGACAGGGTACAGAAGCCTGTGTAATTCAACAGTAAGGCACTCCAGGCGGTTGAGAAAAGATATTCGAGGATGGAGAAATTGACCTATGCCTTGATCCATGCCTTAAGGAAGCTGAAGCCATACTTCCAGTCCCATACAATGGTAATCCTCACTGACTCTCCTCTTAGGCAGGTCCTACACAAGCCAGAAAATCAGGTAGGTTAATGGCCTGGGATATAGCTGGGGGAGTTTGACATTGTGTATCAACCTAGGATGGCCATTAAGGGACAATCATTGGCAGATTTCATGGCCGAGTTTACTTGGGAAGATGATGAAGCCGAGAATGAGAGCTTCGGGAAGACAGATACCCAACAAGATAGTCTCATCGACACACATGCAGATAAGGCTGAGACAGGCACCGCTAGAAGTAAAGTGGCCAAAAACGAAGAGGAAAGATACCTTTTTATACAGGGATCCCTCGCCGAGGGAAATTTCTCAGAGGTAAAGACTGTGTGGAGCCTCTTCGTTGACGGGTCCTCCTGCGATAACGAAAGTGGAGTTGGACTGATAGTATCAGTGCCCGATGGCACAGACATTGAGTACGCGCTGAGGCTCAACTTTAAAGCCTCCAACAATGATTCCGAATATGAGGCCTTAATAACAGGCCTCTCATTGGCCAAGTCTCTTAGTGTCGACCAGATTCTGGTCCATAGTGATTCGAGGCTAGTAGTGAATCATATACTAGGAGCCTACGAGGCCAAGGATGAGAGGATGGCCAAGTACCTTGATAAAGTAAGGTCATTATTGAAGAGCTTCAGAGAAGTGAAATTGAAGAGGATACCTAGTCATGACAATGGCCGAGCCGATGCACTTGCCAGGATGGCCTCAGCAACTTGGACAGATATCAGGAGGACAGTCCCTGTGGAAATTTTTCTTCGACCAACTATTGAAGATGCTGAGGGAACACTTAGCAATTGCCTGAATGTTTCTAAGGAAGCTTCATGGATGGACCCTCTGATCAGATACATTAAAGAGGGGGAGATGCGAGGAGCAAGGCAAGAAAGGAAGAAGCTGAGATACAGAGCTGCAAAATTCACTGTCATCGGAGACACCTTGTACAAAAAGGGATTTTTGCTCCCCTTACTTAGGTGTGTACACCCATCTGAAGTCCCACGCATTTTGGGAGACGTGCATGAGGGGTCATGTTCAAGCCACATTGGGGGCAGGTCTTTAGTGAAGAGGGTGATCACCCAAGGGTACTGGTGGCCAACCTTGGGGAAAGATGCCACGACATATGTAAAAAAGTGTGACAAATGTCAAAGATTTTCCACCATCCCACACCAGCCTCATCAGCCTCTTACTTCCATTACATCCCCATGTCCATTTGCAGTGTGGGGGATTGACCTAGTAGGCCCCTTGCCTAGGGACATCAATAACTATCGGTTCCTCATTGTGGCTATTGACTATTTTTCAAAATGGGTGGAGGCAGAGCCGATGGTCACGATTACCGAGCAGAAGACCTTCCAGTTCAGTTGGAAATATATTATATGCAGATATGGCCTCCCTAACACCCTCATCTCGGATAATGGGACTCAATTCAAAAATACATCTCTCGAGAAGTACTGTGAAAGGGTGAGTATAAAATAATTCTTCTCTACCCCTGGTCGACCTCAGGCTAATGGGAAAACGGAAGTCACAAACAGGACGATCCTAGACGGGATCAAGAAGAGACTTGAGGAGGCAAAAGGAAGATGTGTTGAAGAGTTATATGTTGTACTGTCGGCCTACAGGACGACGAAAAAGACCTCTACCGGAGAGACCCCATTCATGATAGCTTATGGCTCAGAAGCCGTCATCCCCACCGAGATTGGGTTTCTTACTCATAGGGTCCAAATGTATGACCCCCAGAGAAATACGGAAGAGAGGAGACTTGACTTAGACCTGATTGAGGAAATGAGGGAAGACGCTGAGATAAGGAAGGCCGCCTACCAGCAGAGGACTGCAAGGTTTTACAATAAGAGGGTGAAGCAGAGACCAATTGCAGTGGGGGACTTAGTCCTCAAAAAGACTTGGAAAAAACCCAACAAGCTCCACCCGAATTGACATGGCCCGTATAGGGTCATCGATGAAGTTGTCCTTGGGACCAATAGACTAGAAAACCTAGAAGGGGAACCCTTTTCCAACCCCTGGAATGCAGATCATTTGAAGAAATACTATCAGTAGTGTCGTAATGTCCTGACGGACAATAATTGTAATGGGTGTTGCTCCAACAGAACACTTGGAATGTTAAAGAGAAATATCAGTGTTTCCTATCATCTTGTGTTTCTCAGCTCTAGTATATCTGGGATCAATTTTGGAAAAAGCAACCCTCAGCTATAATGAGGGTCAATGGTGGGGACGACCCCACCTTTGCCCTCAAGAAAGACGAGGGAGGACTTTATTAAAAACCATTCATTTGGTAAAAGTAACCCTCGGCTATAATGAGGGTCAATGGTGAGGAGGACCCCACCTTTGCCCTCAAGAAAGACGAGGGAGGATTTTATTAAAAACCATTAATTTGGTAAAAGTAACCCTCGACTATAATTAGGGTCAATGGTGGGGACGACCCCACCTTTGCCCTCAAGAAAGACGAGGGAGGACTTTCTTAAAAACCATTAATTTGGTAAAAGTAACCCTCGGCTATAATGAGGGTCAATGGCGGGGACGACCCCACCTTTTCCCTCAAGAAAGACGAGGGAGGACTTTATTAAAAACATTAATTTGGTAAAGGTAACCCTCGGCACTACACCAAAACTGGCGATTGATCTGGGCCAAAATCCCTAACCAAAGTTATGGGTTGCGGACTTGGGCCGTGACCATTTCGGGCGTGACCATTTTCGTGGGTCGCGGCCCAAGTTCGTGACCAAAAAATGGTCACGACCGAGAGGGGTCACGGTAGATGGTCGCGGACTTAGGCCGTGACCCATGTCGTGACGGGTCGCGGCCCTTATCCGTGACCCATAACCGTGACAAATTGGTCGCGGCCAAAGTCCGCGACCCACGACCCTGACAAAAAAATTGGTCGCGGCCCTGATCCGTGACCCACAACCGTGACAAATTGGTCGCGGCCAAAGTCCGCGACTCATAACCGTGACAAAAAAATAAAAAAAAAATTGGTCGCGGTCCTAATCCGTGACCCACAACCGTAACAAATTGGTTGCGGCCAAAGTCCGCGACCCACAACTGTGACAAAAAAAATTAAAACAAATGGTCGCGGCCCAAGTCCGTGACCTACAACCGTGACGAAAAAAGTGGTCGCGGACTTTGGCCGCGACCATTTTTATGCGTGACGAAAAAATAAAAATGGTCATGGACAAAGTCCATGACCATATTTAACTATAATTTAAAAAAAATGTATTTTTTTGGTCCAATCCTAAAACTGGGGTCCTGCGAGTGCACCATCAGTTGCTACGTGTAACGTTTGACGCGTACGAGGTGTTACAAATATTTATTATTGGCAAAACAATAAAAAAAATCATAAATTACGAATCGTTGTATTATAAAAGCCTGCACGACCATAAAACTAAACAATAAAAGCCCGCATGGCTGACAAAATCCTGATTGTCCACAACATATAAACAATCTTCATGCTGTAGACCATTGCCTCCTTCATTTGATCCGCGTGCAAAAATCCTACAAATGATAGGATACATAAAAAAAAAATATCAGTAACCAAGTAGTTTTATAAAAAATTTAATCAAGTTGAAAAATTGCATATATGAGTTAAAATTATCAGTAACCAAGTAGAAATATGAAAATTATCGTTGTATTCTCAAACCGGGAGTCCCGCGGCTGTGGGGTCAGTTCCTACGAGTTACATTGGTCCCGTGGGAGGTGTCGGCACCACCCATGGCGCCGTTCGGGGGCTGTTTTGGATTTTCACCCTCTAACGCCATGTTTTTAATCCTAAGCCAAGAAATATGCAAATTATCGTCGTATTCTCAATCCGGGAGTCTCGCGACTGCGTGGTAGTTCCTACGAGTTACATTGGTCTCCTGGGAGGTGATGGTGCCACCCACGGGGCCGTTCGGGGTTGTTTCGAGTTTTCACCCTCTAACGCCATATTTTTAAGCGTAAGTTTATACATATGCAAATTATCATCGTATTCTCAAACTGGAAGACCCGCGGCTGCGGGGTCAGTTCCTACGAGTTACATTGTCCCGTGGGAGGTGTTGGTGCCACCCACGGGGCCGTTAGGGGGCTGTTTTGGGTTTTCACCGTCTAACACCATGTTTTTAAGCCTAACTCTAGAAATATGCAAATTATCATCGTATTCTCAAACCGGGAGACCCGCGGCTGCGAGGTCAGTTCCTACGAGTTACATTGGTCCCGTGGGAGGCGTTGGTGCCACCCATGGGGCTGTTTCGAGTTTTCACCCTCTAACGCCATGTTTTGCTTGAGTCTAGAATTATGCAAATTATCATCGTATTCTCAAACCGGGAGTCTTACGGTTGCACGATAAGTTCCTACGAGTTACATTGGTCCCGTGGGAGGTGTTGGTTCCACCCACGGGGCAATTTGGGGGTTGTTTCGAGTTTTCACCCTCTAACGCCATGTTTATAAGTCTAAGTCTAGAAATATGGAAATTATCATCAAATTCTCAAACCGGGAGACCCGCGGCTGCGGGGTAAGTTCCTATGAGTTACATTGGTCCCGTGGGAGGTGTTGGTGCCACCCACGGGGCCGTTTGGGGGCTTATTTGGGTTTTCGCCCTCTAATGCCATGTTTTTAAGCATAAGTCTAGAAATATGAAAATTATCGTCGTATTCTCAAACCGGGAGTCCCGCGGCTGTGGGGTCAGTTCCTACGAGTTATATTGATCCCGTGGGAGGTGTCGACGCCACCCACGGCGCCGTTCGGGGGATGTTTTGGATTTTTACCCTTTAACACCATGTTTTTAAGCCTAAGCTTAGAAATATGCAAATTACTGTCGTATTCTCAATCCGGGAGTCCCGCGAATGCGTGATCAGTTCCTACGAGTTACACTGGTCTCGTGGGAGGTGATGGTGCCACCCACGGAGCCGTTCGGGGGTTGTTTCGAGTTTTCACCCTCTAACACCATACTTTTAAGCGTAAGTTTAAAAATATGCAAATTATCGTCGTATTCTCAAACTGGGAGACCCGCGGCTGCGGGGTCAGTTCCTACGAGTTACATTGGTCCCGTGGGAGGTGTTGGTGCCACCCACGGGGCCGTTCTGGGGCTGTTTTGGGTTTTCACCCTCTAACACCATGTTTTTAAGCCTAACTCTAGAAATATGCAAATTATCATCGTATTCTCAAATCGGGAGACCCGCGGCTGCCGGGTCAGTTCCTACGAGTTACATTGGTCCCATGGGAGGCGTTGGTGTCACCCACGGGGCCGTTCTGGGGCTGTTTCGAGTTTTCACCCTCTAACGCCATGTTTTGCTTGAGTCTAGAAATATGCAAATTATCATCGTATTCTCATACCGGGAGTCTCGCGGTTGCGCGGTAAGTTCCAACGAGTTACATTGGTCCCGTGGGAGGTGTTGGTTCCACCCACGGGGTAGTTCGGGGGATGTTTCGAGTTTTCACTCTCTAACGCCATGTTCTTAAGCCTAAGTCTAGAAATATGCAAATTATCATCGTATTCTCAAATCGGGAGACCCGCGGCTGCGGAGTCAGTTCCTACGAGTTACATTGGTCCCGTGGGAGGTGTTGGTGCCACCCACGGGGCCGTTCGGGGGCTGTTTTGGGTTTTCGCCCTCTAATGCCATGTTTTTAAGCCTAAGTAAAAAAATATGCAAATTATCATCGTATTCTCAAACCGGGAGACCTGCGGCTGCGGGTTCAGTTCCTACGAGTTACATTGGTCCCGTGGGAGGTGTTGGTGCCACCCATGGGGCCGTTCGGGGGTTGTTTCGAGTTTTCCCCCTCTAACGCCATGTTTTTCATAAATCTAGAAATATGCAAATTATCGTCGTATTCTCAAACCGAGAGTCTCATGGCTGTGCGGTCAGTTCCTACGAGTAACATTGGTCCGGTGGGAGGTGTTGGCGCAACCCATGGGGCCGTTCGGGGACTGTTTTGGGTTTTCACCCTCTAACGCCATATTTTGAAGCCTAAGTCTAGAAATATGCAAATTACCGTCGTATTCTCAAATCGGGAGTCCCGCGGCTGCGTGGTAAGTTCCTACGAGTTACATTGGCCTCGTGGGAGGTGATGGTGCCACCCACGGGGCCGTTCGAGGGCTGTTTTGGATTTTCACCCTCTAACGCCATGTTTTTAGGCCTAAGTCTAGAAATATGCAAATTATCGTCGTATTCTCAAATCGGGAGACCCGCGGCTGCGGGACCAGTTCCTACGAGTTACATTGGTCCCGTGGGAGGTGTTGGTGCCACCCACGACGCCGTTCGGGGATTTTTTCGAGTTTTCACCCTCTAACGCCATGTTTTGCTTGAGTCTAGAATATACAAATTATCATCGTATTCTCAAACCGGGAGTCTCGCAGCTGCGTGGTAAGTTCCTACGAGTTACATTGGTCCCGTGGGAGGTGTTGGTTCCACCCACGGGGCAGTTCGGGGGTTGTTTCGAGTTTTCACCCTCTAACGCCATGTTTTGCTTGAGTCTAGAAATATGCAAATTATCATCGTATTCTCAAACCGGGAGACCCGTGGCTGCGGGGTCAGTTCCTACGAGTTACATTGGTCCCGTGGGAGGTGTTGGTGCCTCCCACGGGGCCGTTCAAGGGCTGTTTTGGGTTTTCTCCCTCTAACGCCATGTTTTTAAGCCTAAGTCTAAAAATATGCAAATTATCGTCGTATTCTCAAATCGGGAGACCCACGGCTGCGGGGTCAGTTCCTACGAGTTACATTGGTCCCGTGGGAGGTCTTGGTGCCACCCACGAGGCCGTTCGGGGGTTGTTTCGAGTTTTCACCCTCAAACGCCATGTTTTTCATAAATCTAGAAATATGCAAATTATCATCGTATTCTCAAACCAAGAGTCTCACGGCTGCGCGGTCAGTTCCTACGAGTAACATTGGTCCCGTGGGAGGTGTTGACGCCACCCACGGGGCCGTTCGGGGGCTGTTTTGGGTTTTCACCCTCTAACGCCGTATTTTGAAGCCTAAGTCTAGAAATATGCAAATTACCGTCGTATTCTCAAATTGGGAGTCCCGTGGCTGCGTGGTAAGTTCCTACGAGTTACATTGGTCTCATGGGAGGTGATGGTGCCACCCACGGGGCCGTTCGGGGGCTGTTTTGGGTTTTCACCCTCTAACGCCGTATTTTGAAGCCTAAGTCTAGAAATATGCAAATTACCGTCGTATTCTCAAACCGGGAGTCCCGCGGCTGCGTGGTAAGTTCCTACGAGTTACATTGGTCTCATGGGAGGTGATGGTGCCACCCACGGGGCCGTTCGGGGGATGTTTTGGGTTTTCAGCCTCTAACGCCATGTTTTTAAGCCTAAGTCCAAAAATATGCAAATTATCGTCGTATTCTCAAACCGGGAGACCCGCGGCTGCGGGACCAGTTCCTACGAGTTACATTGGTCCCGTGGGAGGTGTTGGTGCGACCCACGGCGCCATTCAGGGGTTGTTTCGAGTTTTCACCCTCTAACGCCATGTTTTGCTTGAGTATAGAAATATGCAAATTATCGTCGTATTCTCAAACCGGGAGTCTCGCGGCTGCGTGGTAAGTTCCTACGAGTTACATTGGTCCCGTGGGAGGTGTTGGTTCCACCAACGGGGCAGTTCGGGGGTTGTTTCGAGTTTTCACCCTCTAACGCCATGTTTTGCTTGAGTCTAGAAATATGCAAATTATCATCGTATTCTCAAACCGGGAGACTCGTGGCTGCGGGGTCAGTTCCTACGGGCTACATTGGTCCCGTGGGAGGCGTTGGTGCCACCCACGGGGCCGTTCTGGGGATGTTTTGGGTTTTCTCCCTCAACGCCATGTTTTTAAGCTTAAGTCTAAACATATGCAAATTATCGTCGTATTCTCAAACCGGGAGACCCACGGCTGCGGGGTCAGTTCCTACGAGTTACATTGGTCCCGTGGGAGGTGTTGGTGCCACCGATGGGGCCGTTCGGGGGTTGTTTCGAGTTTTCACCCTCTAAGGCCATGTTTTGCGTGAGTCTAGAAATATGCAAATTATCATCGTATTCTCAAACTGGGAGACCCGCGGCTGCGGGGTCAGTTCCTACGAGTTACATTGGTCCCGTGGGAGGTGTTAGTGCCACCCACGGGGCCGTTCGGGGGCTGTTTTGGGTTTTAGCTCTCTAATGCCATGTTTTTAAGCCCAAGTCTAAAAATATGCAAATTATCGACGTATTCTCAAACCGGGAGACCCGCGGTTGCGGGGTCAGTTCCAACGAGTTACATTGGTCCCGTGGGAGGTCTTAGTGCCACCCATGGGGCCGTTCGGGGGTTGTTTCGAGTTTTCACCCTCAAACGCCATGTTTTTCTTGAGTCTAGAAATACACAAATTATCATCGTATTCTAAAACTGGGAGACCCGCGGCTGCGGGGTCAGTTCCTATGAGTTACATTGGTCCCGTGGGAGGTGTTGGTGCCACCCACGGGGTCATTCGGGGGCTATTTGGGTTTTCGCCCTCTAACGCCATGTTTTTATGCCTAAGTCTAGAAATATGCAAATTATCATCGTATTCTCAAACCGGGAGACCCGTGGCTGCGGGGTCAGTTCCTACGAGTTACATTGGTCCCGTGGGAGGTGTTGGTTCCACCCACGGGGCCGTTTGGTCGTTGTTTCGAGTTTTCATCCTCTAACGCCATGTTTTGCTTAAATTTAGAAATATGCAAATTATCGTCGTATCCTCATACCGGGAGTCTCGCGGCTGCGCGGTCAGTTCCTACGAGTAACATTGGTCCCGTGGGAGGTGTTGGCGCCACCCACGGGGAAGTTCGGGGGTTGTTTTGGGTTTTCACCCTCTAATGCCATATTTTGAAGCCTAAGTCTAGAAATTTGCAAATTATCGTCGTATTCTCAAATCGGGAGACCCGCGGCTGCGTGGTCAGTTCCTAGGAGCTACATTGGTCCCGTGGTAGGTGTTTTTGCCACCCATGGGGCCATTCGGGGACTGTTTTGGGTTTTCACCCTCTAACGCCATGTTTTTAAGCCTAAGTCTAGAAATATACAAATTACCGTCGTATTCTCAATCCGGGAGTCTCGCGACTGTGTGGTCAGTTCGTACGAGTTACATTGGTCTCGTGGGAGGTGATGGTACCACCCACGGAGCCGTTCGGGGGTTGTTTCGAGTTTTCACCCTCCAACGCCATATTTTTAAGCGTAAGTTTAGAAATATGCAAATTATCTTCGTATTCTCAAACCGGGAGACTCGCGGCTGCGGGGTCAGTTCCTAAGAGTTACATTGGTCCCGTGAGAGGTGTTGGTGCCACCCACGGGGCCGTTCGGGGGCTGTTTTGGGTTTTCATCCTCGAACGCCATGTTTTTAAGCCCAACTCTAGAAATATGCAAATTATCATCGTATTCTCAAACCGAGAGACCCGCGACTGCGGGGTCAGTTCCTAAGAGTTACATTGGTCCCGTGGGAGGCGTTGGTGCCACCCACGGGGCCGTTCGGGGGCTGTTTTGGGTTTTCGCCCTCTAACGCCATGTTTTTAAGCCTAAGTCTAGAAATATACAAATTAGCGTCGTATTCTCAAACCGGGAGACCCGCGGCTGCGGGGTCAGTTCCTACGAGTTACAATGGTCTCGTGGGAGGTGTTGGTGCCACCCACGGGGTGGTTCGGGGGTTGCTTCGAGTTTTCACCCTTAAACGCCATGTTTTGCTTGAGTCTAGAAATACGCAAATTATCATCGTATTCTCAAACTGGGAGACCCACGGCTGCGGGGTTAGTTCCTACCAGTTACATTGGTCCCGTGGGAGGTGTTGGTGCCACCCACGGGGTCGTTCGGGGGCTGTTTGGGTTTTCGCCCTCTAACGCCATGTTTTTAAGCCTAAGTCTAGAAATATGCAAATTATCATCGTATTCTCAAACCGGGAGACCCGTGGCTGCGGGGTAAGTTCTTACGAGTTACATTGGTCCCGTGGGAGGTGTTAGTTCCACCCACGGGGCCGTTCGGGTGTTGTTTCGAGTTTTCACCCTCTAACGCCATGCTTTGCTTAAATTTGGAAATATGCATATTATCATCGTATACTCAAACCGGGAGTCTCGCGGCTGCGCGGTCAGTTCCCACGAGTGACATTGGTCCCGTGGGAGGTGTTGGCGCCACCCACGGGGCCGTTCGGGGGCTGTTTTAGGTTTTCACCCTCTAACGCCATATTTTGAAGCCTAAGTCTAGAAATTGGCAAATTATCGTCGTATTCTCAAATCGGGAGACCCGCGGCTGCGTGGTCAGTTCCTAGGAGTTACATTGGTCCCGTGGTAGGTGTTTTTGCCACCCACGGGGCCATTCGGGGACTGTGTTGGGTTTTCACCCTCTAACGCCATGTTTTTAAGCCTAAGTCTAGAAATATACAAATTACCGTCGTATTCTCTATCCGGGAGTCTCGCGACTGCATGGTCAGTTCCTATGAGTTACATTGGTCTTGTGGGAGGTGATGGTACCACCCACGAAGCCGTTCGGGGGTTGTTTCGAGTTTTCACCCTCTAACGCCATATTTTTAAGCGTAAGTTTATAAATATGCAAATTATCTTCGTAATCTGAAACTGGGAGACTCGCGGCTGCGGGGTCAATTCCTAAGAGTTACATTGGTCCCGTGGGAGGTGTTGGTGCCACCCACGGGGCCGTTCGGGGGATGTTTTGGGTTTTCACCCTCGAACGCCATGTTTTTATGCCCAACTCTAGAAATATGCAAATTATCGTCGTATTCTCAAACCGAGAGACCCGCGACTGCGGGGTCAGTTCCTAAGAGTTACATTGGTCCCGTGGGAGGCGTTGGTTCCACCCACGGGGTAGTTCGGGGGTTGTTTCGAGTTTTCACCCTCTAACGCTATGTTTTTAAGCCTAAGGCTAGAAATATGCAAATTATCATCGTATTCTCAAACCGGGAGACCCGCGGTTGTGGGGTCAGTTCCTACGAGTTACATTGGTCCCGTAGGAGGTGTTGGTGCCACCCACGGGGCCATTCGGGGGCTGTTTTGGGTTTTCACCCTCGAACGCCATGTTTTTAAGCCCAACTCTAAAAATATGCAAATTATCGTCGTATTCTCAAACCGAGAGACGCGCGACTGCGGGGTCAGTTCCTAAGAGTTACATTTGTCCCGTGGGAGGCGTTGCCGCCACCCACGGGGCCGTTCTGGGGCTGTTTCGAGTTTTCACCCTCTAACGCCATGTTTTGCTTGAGTCTAGAAATATACAAATTATCGTCGTATTCTCAAACAGGGAGTCTCGCGATTACGCGGTAAGTTCCTACGAGTTACATTGGTCCCGTGGGAGGTGTTGGTTCCACCCACGGGGCAGTTCGGGGGTTGTTTCGAGTTTTCACCCTCTAACGCCATGTTTTTAAGCCTAAGTCTAGAAATATGGAAATTATCATCGTATTCTCAAACTGGGAGACCTGCGACTGCGGGGTAAGTTCCTACGAGTTACATTAGTCCCGTGGGAGGTGTTGGTGCCACCCACGGGGCCGTTCGGGGGCTGTTTTGGGTTTTTGCCTTCTTACGCCATGTTTTTAAGCCTAAGTCTAGAAATATGCAAATTATCGTTGTATTCTCGAACCGAGAGTCCGACGACTGCGTGATCAGTTCCTGCGAGTTACATTGGACCCATGGGAGGTGTTGGTACCACCCACGCGGCCGATCGGGGGTTGTTTCGAGTTTTCACCCTCTAATGCCATGTCTGGCTTGAGTCTAGAAATATGCAAATTATCGTCGTATTCTCAAACTGAGAGTCTCGCGGCTGCGCGGTCAGTTCCTACGAGTGACATTGGTCCCGTGGGAGGTGTTGGCGCCACCCACGGGGCCGTTCGGGGGTTGTTTTAGGTTTTCACCCTCTAACGCCATGTTTTGCTTGAGTCTAGAAATATGTAAATTATCATCGTATTCTGAAACCGAGAGACCCGCGACTGCGGGGTCAGTTCCTACGAGTTACATTGGTCCCGTGGGAGGAGTTGGTGCCACCCACGGGGCCGTTCGGGGGTTGTTTTGAGTTTTCGCCCTCTAACGCCATATTTTTAAGCCTAAGTCTAGAAATATGTAAATTATCATCGTATTCTCAAACCGCGAGACCCGCGGCTACGGGGTCAGTTCCTACGAGTTACATTGGTCCCGTGGGAGGTGTTGGTGCCACCCACGGGGCCGTTCGGGGGTTGTTTTAAGTTTTCACCCTCTAACGCCATGTTTTTAAGCCTAAGTCTAGAAATATGCAAATTATCTTCGTATTCTCAAACCGGGAGACCCGCGACTACGGGGTCATTTCCAACGAGTTACATTGGTCCCGTGGGAGGTGTTGGTGCCACCCACGGGGCCGTTCGGGGGCTGTTTTGGGTTTTCGCCCTCTAACGCCATGTTTTTAAGCCTAAGTCTATAAATATACAAATTATCATCGTATTCTCAAACCGGGAGACCCGCGGCTGCGGGGTCAGTTCCTACGAGTTCCAATGGTCCCGTGGGAGGTGTTGGTGCCACCCACGGGGCCGTTCGGGGGTTGTTTCGAGTTTTCACCATCTAACGCCATATTTTGCTTGATTCTATAAATATGCAAATTATCATCGTATTCTCAAATCGGGAGACCCGCGGCTGCGGGGTCAGTTCCTACGAGTTATATTGGTCCCGTGGGAGGTGTTGGTGCCACCCACGGGGCCGTTCGGGCGCTGTTTTGGGTTTTCGCCCTCTAACGCCGTGTTTTTAAGTCTAAGTCTAGAAATATGCAAATTATCATCGTATTCTCAAACCGGGAGACCCGCGGCTGCGGGGTCAGTTCCTACGAGTTACATTGGTCCTGTGGGAGGTGTTGATGCCACCCACGGGGCCGTTCAGGGGTTGTTTTGGGTTTTCACCCTCTAACGCCATGTTTTGCTTAAATCTAGAAATATTGAAATTATCGCCGTAGTCTCAAATCGGGAGTCTCGCGGCCGCGCGGTCAGTTCCTACGAGTAACATTGGTCCCGTGGGAGGTGTTGACGCCACCCATGGGGCCATTCGGGGGCTGTTTTGGGTTTTCACCCACTAACGCCGTATTTTGAAGCCTAAGTCTAGAAATATGAAATTACCGTCGTATTCTCAAACCGGGAGTCCCGCGGCTGCGTGGTAAGTTCCTACGAGTTATATTGGTCCCGTGGGAGGTGTTTTTGCCACCCACGGGGCCGTTCGGGGGCTGTTTTGTGTTTTCAACCTCTAACGCCATGTTTTTAAGCCTAAGTCTAGAAATATGCAAACTACCGTCGTATTCTCAATCCGGGAGTCCTGCGACTGCGTGGTCAGTTCCTACGAGTTATATTGGTCTCGTGGGAGGTGATGGTGCCACCCACGGGGCCGTTCGGGGGTTGTTTCGAGTTTTCACCCTCTAACGCCATATTTTTAAGCGTAAGTTTAGAAATATGCAAATTATCGTCGTATTCTCAAACCGGGAGACCCGCGGCTGCGGGGTCAGTTCCTAAGAGTTACATTGGCCCCGTGGGAGGTGTTGGTGCCACCCACGGGGCCGTTCGGTGGTTGTTTTCTGTTTTCACCCTTTAACGCCATGTTTTTAAGCCTAACTCTAGAAATATGTGTAAGGACACAAATTTCCAATTGAGTCCATATATAGTTTTGGCTCAATTCCGAACAAAAACATTTATTCATAGGATAGTATTTAATTGTAATATTCTCAAGCCTATGAAGTGTTTGTTGAAAATATAGCGGCAAAGAGTATAAAGCTTCATCAATATGCCGATTTGCGTGCCTCGTTTCTACGTCATCAACCATAGTTCCATGCTCCCAAGGTATGAATGCAATATTATATATATAGGAGCTTGGAACAAGTTTATTGGGTGTTAGGTTTTATAAAAACTGCGTTTTGTTTTAAGAAAGAATTAATTAAAACTTTAAATAAATATTTATAAAGTTTTCTGGGCTTAAACAAGAATATTCAAACTTTCTGGTTTTTCGTTCGATAGAGTCGTTCGAACGAGATTGTCGATCGAACGAAAATGTCGTTCGAACGAACCTGCCAACGAGGTTCCAGTATAGGCCTATGAAATGTCATTCGATATGTCGTTCGAACGAACCTCCTGTTTGAACGAGATATCCAACGAGTTCAATCTGGAACGTTGTTAGAAATCTCGTTCGAACGAGAATTTCGTTCAAACGAGAATTTCGTTCGAACGAAATGTCGTTCGAACGAGATGCCTGGCGGGAACAGTTTTTGGCAGTTTTGCACCCACTTCCCCACTTAGTTTTTAACCAACTTTTTCAGACTTTAATATGTGCGGGAATCACTTTTGATAATCAATCTTTTTCACAACCTTCTAACTCCTAGAGAGTGTTTTGAGAGAAAATTCAAAGAGGGAAAAATATCATGTTTTTGAGTGAGATTTTTAGAGAAAAATTTCCATCACTCTAGTGTTTACACCCAAATGAGTTTATTCCAAGTTCTTATATACATATCAATTTCTTGGAGTTTGGCACCGGTTTTCTCTACACCGAATTGAAGAGAAGTTTCGGGTTTTGATTCTACCTCCCACAAAGAAAGAAGAAGTGTTTTTAATGTTGTTTTATCCGCTTGGAGAAAGGCTCCATGTTCGGGTGACGGTGACCATATAAAGTCCCATCGGTGGATTCCGAGATCGCGGTGGTATTCCAAGGTTATCCGCTAGGAAGAGGTGTCTACAAGAAGAAGCGTCGAGGCTTGAGAGGGATCGAGTCGTGCATTGTAAGTCTATCTGTCTTGTAATTGTAATTCTGTATCTAGTGGATTTGTGGCTAAGGCCGTCCGAGGTTGTTTCCCGTCTTGGGTTTTTCCTCGTACATCGCGGCGTAGTGTGGTTGATTTATTTTATCTTGCAAAATAACGTAGAACGCATGCTTAGGATAATTCAAGATAACATTCGGTTTAAATCATCACACTCATTTAATTTGGTGCTAAATTAAATATTGGGTAAAGTTTATTTAATTCAAGTCTTTTGCTAAAATTTGGTTTCGCCTAATTTGCTAATATTGATAAATATGACTTAGGCAAATTCTAGGACTTGAATTAATTAATTGGTTTAAGTGAATATATTAATTGATTAATTTTACTTCACTTGGTGTAATTTTAATTTGTTTAAGAAATTAAATTTGTTGCTTTAAAGTCGAACCATTACCTTTACGCTTTCGCATCATCTCGAATTTATATAAAAGGAAATTACAATTTTTTTAATTGAAAGAAATTCAACATCCGGGCTCTTACAAATTGGTATCAGAGCCAAAGCGATAAATTATTTCGTTAACGATCCTTTAAATAATTTTTGGCTAAAATGGATTTTTCCCCATTTTCAAAATTTCCTATTTTCGATGGTTCAAACTACGCGTATTGGAAAGTGCGTATGAGATCGGCACTAAAATCTATCGACGAGAGAGTTTGGATGTCTGTTGTTAACGGGTGATCCCCACCAACTTATTTAGTCGAAAATGAACGTGTTCCCAAACCTGTCGATAAATGGACTGAAAATGAGTTTAAACTTGCTAATTTCAATTCCCGTGGTTTAAATGCCTTGTTTAGCGCTATCACACCGGATGAATTCCAACGTATTATGACATGTGAAACCTCTAAAGAAGCTTGGGATATTTTACAATTAACTCATGAAGGAACTAGTGTCGTTAAAGCTTCGAAACTCCAAAACCTCACCACTCAATTTGAAACTATCAAAATGAATGAAAAAGAAACTTTTGATGAATTTTATGCTAGACTTTCCGATATTGTTAATTCATCATTTAACTTGGGAGAGAAAATACCTGACGACCGTGTAGTAAAGAAAATTTTAAGGTCCCTACCCGATAGATTTATTCCAAAGGTGACCGTTTTAAATTCTTTACCCACTTTAGCCTCTACGAAATTAGAAGAGCTTGTAGGTGATTTACAAACCTATGAACTAGATATGTTTCCCTCTAAAACTGAAAAGAAAATCGAAAAGGGCGTTGCTTTAAAAGCCCAAAAAGAGGTCAAACAAGCAGTAGAGAGCGAGAGTGATAGTGACTCGGAAGACATGGCTTTGTTTGCACGTAAATTTAGAAAATTTCTTAAAATTAACAAAGATAAATTTAAAAATGATTTTAAGAAATTTGAATCTTCTAAGCATGACAAAGGCGAAAAGATTTCTAAAGCGGAGAAGATTCCTAAAGCCAAAAATATCCCTAAACCTAGTAATGAACATTTAGATAGGGACGAGTCTAATAAGTGTTTTGGTTGTGAAGGTTATGGCCATAGGGCTTATGAGTGCCCCACTAAACTAAGGAAAGAGGGTAAACGACCCATTTCATATAATGCGACCCTTAGTGATAGTGATAAGGAAGAGAGACCCGATTCCCCCACTAAGAAAAATTTTGTGGCTTTTATGGCTAGTCATGTGAGTGATAGTGAGAACTCATCGATTGATGAAACTTTAACACATGACACTTCCAAGGTCATAGTTTATGATTCTCTTGTTTTTGATGATAGTGAGAGTGGAGAAGAAAGAGAGAGTGAAAATGAAGAAGAGGTTAATGTGAGTGAACTTCAAAATGCTTTTCAAGAACTTTATAAAGAATCTATTAAATTGAAAAGAGCTAATTTGAAGTTAGAAGCTAGTTTAAAAGAGAGTGTCAAGGTCTTTGATGAAAATACTTTAATAGAAGACCTTAGGACACGTGAGCAGACTCTTCACGAGAAGCTTGAAATATGTAGAAGGCGAGAGAGATAGCCTTAGGGGTTTAATTGAATCCTTGAAAAAGGAGCTTCTTGCTTTTGAAGAGCGAAATGTTTTACTAGAATCTAACATTTTAGAATTGGAAAATAAATTAAAAGATTCTAGTAATGTCAAATTTGATTTGGAGTGTCGTTCGGAAAAACTAGATAAAATGTTAAGAACAGTCCAAATTAAAAATGACACTTGTGGTTTAGGCTTCTATACTTGTAATGAATATTCTCATAAAGCCAAGACCAATGTTTTAGGAGAATCTACTAGGAATGCCTTTAAAGATCACTCCTTAGGTAAACCTTTTCGACATGTTTTTGCTTGTACACATTATGGTCGAAAGGTCATCTTAGGAAATTTTGTTTTGATCTTAAACGAATTCCTAGAAAATCCCATTGTAAAGTAACCACGGTAGTTAACGTTCCAACACCCCAAGATAGTCATTCTTCATTAATTTGGGTTAGGAAATCCGACTTGGTTGCCTTGCAATATAGGGTTTTTTATTCTCATTTACTTTCACATGCTTCCTCCCTTGCTAAATCTAAAGGATGAATGTGTTAGTGTTTGCATACTTTAGCGTTTGTACTTCATGCTATATTCACATGCTAAATGTATGCTTGTTTAATCATGTTATAGTTTATGCTCCATGTTTATCACATGCTAGAATTATGATTTTTGTTTATCTTTTGTATTATATTTCCTTCATTTTGCGTGCATTAAATGAAAAAGACAAAAAGATTTTTGTTTATCATTTGGATTTTATTTCTTGGTAATTTAAGCTTAATGAAAAATTCAAATGATTTGTGTTTGTCTTTTGAGTATATATTTTTTATTATTTTTGGTTAAAAATGTCAAAAACTCAAAAAGATTTTTTTTGTGTGTATTTTTGTTTGACACACTTTATGTGGCATATATTTGTGTTTGAATCTCATCTTTTCCGCCTCCACGTGGCTAGAACTTTTGGTTTAGATTTTCAATCCTTAAAATGTTCTTTACCATGTTTTATATGGAGTAGTTGGATTTTGTATTGTTTAAATGGATTCTATTTTTATATGCCTCTTTTCACACATGCACGAGCTCTTTTGAAATCTTAATGTCACATGTTATATTTGAGCTTTTTGAGGTGTTCTCCTACCAATGTAGTCATCTACATATCTATGACCTAGGAGGACTAGTGCATGTCAAAATCCGCTGCATGTGAGATTTATGTGAAACATGAAAAACATGATAAATATAAATGTGCACGGGGAAGGGCTCCGAAAGGATGAATTAAATCCTTTGCGATAGTAAGCCACCGTTTATTGGATCTAAAAGAAATACTTGATCCAAAGGCCTAAAAACAGAATATTTGGCATTAAAAAGAAAACAATTGCCAAGGCCTATGTTTGTTTGATATATTCATTCAACAACAAAAGAATATATATGCTTATTGAGGGAGAATTGGATGGTATATCAACGGTTTACACAATGTCCGTTTATTCTAGTTGTCTTTAATGTCATGACTCTATTTGGTTTGTAGAATCATCATCATGCTAGGCTTGTATGCATTGTGTATGTTTGTTCATTGAGTTCAATCTTCATATTGTCACATGAGGTTATATTTAGATGTGATAAAGTTTGCAATCAAATGAGAACTCCGTGAATGTTTATTAAGTGTTTGGGTCTAAATTTAATTGTTGCTAGTTCACACCCCAACACTTTCGTTTCCATATGACACATTTTTACCATACAAGTGTGCAAACTTATTGTATTTTGTATCATGTGTGTGTTTATATCTATATATATATGCAAGTACTTATTGGTATATTTATAGTATATATATATATATATGATATTTGTTTGTCTTTGCCTTGCTTTTATTGCCCATATGCTTTAATGTCTTAACACTTTAAGCTTCAACGTTTTATTAGTTCTTTATCCTTTGCCTATTCCTGAACAAAAAGGGGGAGAAAATGATAGGGGGAGAAATGGTATCTAGTCCTATTATTATCGTATCTTAGTTTGGGGGAGATTCATCTTAGGGGGAGACGTCTTTCTAAGTAGGTCATGTGTTTGTTAAAGGGGAAGAATTATTTTAGGGGGAGTAATTAATTAATTGCATTTAATACTTTGATATTCCCTATGCATTTGATGAGTTTGCTTAAGTGTGCAGGATTTCTTCTAAAGCGGCATTGTTTAAACGGCAAAGCGTTTGATCCTTGGGTTGAGTCAAGTTTGGGTGGGTTATGTTCTTGAGTCTAGTGAGCTTGACGGCCCTTTAGGATTTTTGTTTTGGTTTTTGTCCCGGAATAGACAAAGGGGGAGATTTGTAAGGACACAAATTTCCAATTGAGTCCATATATAGTTTTGGCTCAATTCCGGACAAAAAAATTTATTCATAGGATAGTATTTAATTGTAATATTCTCAAGCCTATGAAGTGTTTTTTGAAAACGTAGCGGCAAAGAGTATAAAGCTTCATCAATATGCCGCTTTGCGTGCCTCGTTTCTACGTCATCAACCATAGTTCCATGCTCCCAAGGTATGAATGCAATATTATATATATAGGAGCTTGGAACAAGTTTATTTGGTGTTAGGTTTTATAAAAACTGCGTTTTGTTTTAAGAAAGAATTAATTAAAACTTTAAATAAATGTTTATAAAGTTTTCCGGGCTTAAACAAGAATATTCAAACTTTCTGGTTTTTCGTTCGATAGAGTCGTTCGAACGAGATTGTCGTTCGAACGAAAATGTCGTTCGAACGAACCTGCCAACGAGGTTCCAGTATAGGCCTATGAAATGTCGTTCGATATGTCGTTCAAACGAACCTCCTGTTCGAACAAGATATCCAACGAGATTCTAACGAGTTCAATCTGGAACGTCATTTGAAATCTCGTTCGAACGAGAATTTCGTTTGAACGAAATGTCGTTCGAACGAGATGCCAGGTGGGAACAGTTTTTGGCAGTTTTGCACCCACTTCCCCACTTAGTTTTTAACCAACTTTTTCAGACTTTAATATGTGCGGGAATCACTTTTGATAATCAATCTTTTTCACAACCTTCTAACTCCTAGAGAGTGTTTTGAGAGAAAATTCAAAGAGGGAAAAATATCATGTTTTTGAGTGAGATTTTTAGAGAAAAATTTCCATCACTCTAGTGTTTACACCCAAATGAGTTTATTCCAAGTTCTTATATACATATCAATTGCTTGGAGTTTGGCACCGGTTTTCTCTACACCGAATTGAAGAGAAGTTTCGAGTTTTGCTTCTACCTCCCACAAAGAAAGAAGAAGTGTTTTTAATGTTGTTTTATCCGCTTGGAGAAAGGCTCCATGTTCGGGTGACGGTGACCATATAAAGTCCCATCGGTGGATTCCGAGACCGCGGTGGTATTCCAAGGTTATCCGCTAGGAAGAGGTGTCTACAAGAAGAAGCGTCGAGGCTTGAGAGGGATCGATTCGTGCGTTGTAAGTCTATCTGTCTTGTAATTGTAATTCCGTATCTAGTGTATTTGTGGCTAAGGCCGTCCGAGGTTGTTTCTCGTCTTGGGTTTTCCTCGTACATCGCGGCGTAGTGTGGTTGATTTATTTTATCTTGCAAAATAACGTAGAACGCATGCTTAGGATAATTCAAGATAAAATTCAGTTTAAATCATCACACTCATTTAATTTGGTGCTAAATTAAATATTGGGTAAAGTTTATTTAATTCAAGTCTTTTGCTAAAATTTGGTTTCGCCTAATTTGCTAATATTGATAAATATGACTTAGGCAAATTCTAGGACTTGAATTAATTAATTGGTTTAAGTGAATATATTAATTGATTAATTTTACTTCACTTGGTGTAATTTTAATTTGTTTAAGAAATTAAATTTGTTGCTTTAAAGTTGAACCATCACCTTTACGCTTCCGCATCATCTCGAATTTATATAAAAGGAAATTACAATTTTATTAATTGAAAGAAATTCAACATCCGGGGTCTTACAATATGCAAATTATCGTCGTATTCTCAAACCGAGAGACCCGCGACTGTGGGGTCAGTTCCTACGAGTTACATTGGTCCCATGGGAGGTGTTGGTGCCACCCACGGGGCCGTTTGGGGGCTGTTTTGGGTTTTCGCCCTCTAACGCCATGTTTTTAAGCCTAAGTCTAGAAATATGCAAATTATCGTCGTATTCTCAAATCGGGAGACCCGCGGTTGTGGGGTCAGTTCTTACGAGTTACATTGGTCCCGTGGGAGGTGTTGGTGCCACCCACAGGACCGTTCGGGGGTTGTTTCGAGTTTTCACCCTCTAACGCCATATTTTTCATAAATCTAGAAATGTGCAAATTATCGTCATATTCTCAAACCGGGAGACTCGCGGTGGCGCGGTCAGTTCCTACGAGTAACATTGGTCCCATGGGAGGTGTTGGCGCCACCCACGGTGCCGTTCGGGAGCTGTTTTGGGTTTTCACCCTCTAACGCCGTATTTTGAAGCCTAAGTCTAGAAATATGCAAATTACCGTCGTATTCTCAAACCGGGAGTCCCGCGGCTGCGTGGTAAGTTCCTACGAGTTACATTGGTCTCATGGGAGGTGATGGTGCCACCCACGGGGCCGTTCGGGGGATGTTTTGGGTTTTCAGCCTCTAACGCCATGTTTTTAAGCCTAAGTCCAGAAATATGCAAATTATCGTCGTATTCTCAAACCGGGAGACCCGCGGCTGCGGGATCAGTTCCTACGAGTTACACCCTCTAACGAGTTACATTGGTTCCGTGGGACATTTCAAATGATTAGTTAGATAGCTTTGTTTTATTCAAGTATTGGCCTAAACAGACCCCAAATACTAAGTTTCACATGCGGAATCTTGAGATAAATAAAGAGAGGGTTAAAATATACATGTTCTAAGTGTTGTGAATGTAAAATCAGTCCACATATAACCACATCCTGAAAAAATAAAGCTATATACCACTTAGAGGTGTTTTCAGTCCACGTAAAATCACAGCCTGAATAAATCAGTCCCCGCATAGCAGATAGGTGTTCTCAATACATTGTTTGAGTTTACATTTTTTATACCAACAATCTATATAAGCAAAAAATATATTACTAGTAATCTATATAAAGATAGACGGGAGAACCACTGCTATTTATATGGTATATATTGTATACAAAACTGATGTTTATATACAAAATTGATGCATACCGAACTGCTCAAATGTATGTATTGTATCTACTCTCAAACAAAGTAATGATTTAAGATGCTATAACTGTCAACCATGACATTTTGTTTAGACATTTTTTCAAATAAAGTAATGATTTAAGATGATATACCATAAAAACATAAGAGTAAGTGTGGTTATATTAAACTATTGTATTGATGATTTGTTAATACTCCATCCAGTCCACTCTTTAACAGGTGATATGATCAAAATTGGTAATTTACCTAACTAACATAAACCATAGCGTTGATCGTATGAGTGAATTGAATTTACCTATACAAACACAAATGAAAGCCCATATTGAAGTGACATCTTAGCTCACGTCTGGCGCCAATGCACTTATTTCGAGATCCGATGTTCAGTAAATCTGAAAATACAAATAATAGTTTATGTATAGAATAATCATAACAACAATCTCTATATCGAATAATAATGCACTGTACTTTTGATTTTTGCAAAATTACACCAAATAACTGCAAATCCAAATGTTTACACCAAAGTACAGTGAATTATTACACCAAATATCTGCAAAACAACCATATAAAGGTTTTATTGGAAATCTCTAATATACATTTCAATCGAAAATTATCATATCCAAAAACCTAAAAAGCTAAAACACAAATTAGATACAGAGTTTACCTAAGAGATCCAAGATTCTGAACCTAATAAACCAACCTGCTGCTAGCAGAAACAGAGGGATAATACACATCTCAACAAAATTATACGAGTATAGATATCCATGTTGGCCAATCTTATTCATTTTTGTCCAGCATGGATCAAAATGCAAGTACTGATTACTGCATTATAGCAAGTGCTAGGTTTGTGAATAAATCCATTTGTCAAAGAGTTACAGATGTTGCCATCTGGCATTATTCAAATTCCAGAGGAAGGTTTGCAGGCCATTATATATGCATATATATAGCATTATATATACTGTATATATAGTATATATATGCAGTATATATACTGGTATGCTACTCTGCAGTACACTGCATATATATATATATATATATAGCAGTACATTGCACATATATATACTGCATATATATGCAGCAGTTGCATATATATGTCTGCATATATATGCAACACTGCCCTGTCGCCTCCCCCCTTTCCCACTCACACACGCGCACACAAACACACACACAAATATGTATACATTGGCATATCTGTTAAGTGTTTGGATTGGGGGTTTCACGCTGCTGCCAAAAACGAGGTATACCTCACGAATTTGTTTTAATATATTTTTGTTGAATCGTTTGTTTCAGCAAGTATGATTTATCACTGTGAAGCTTCTCATCACTGTTGTAATGGATGGCCTGATAAGAAGGATGCACTGAGCATATGGTATGTTTTATTTCTAAATCTCTCATTTAGTTTCATATTAATAATTATATAATTCTGATATGTTATTTCTCTTTCAGGTGACAATTATTTAAAGTCCTACGTGATACCAGAACAGGAGGCAACCGTAATGGATCAGATGACTGAATATGAGTGTCAGGAGGTTTGTTTTGTAGATCCCACTCTTGGATTCACCCTAGATCAGGTATACTCTCTATTTTATTTTGGATTTTATCACCAATATGCACACACTCACACGCGCACACAAACACACGCACGCACACACTCTCACTACATATATGCATATGCATATATGCAGATTGCATATATGCATACATGCCCCGTCCCCTCCCCCTTCCCCACTCACACACACACACACACACACACACATAAACACACACACATGCACACACGCGCCCCTGCCCATCTCTCCCCCTTCCCCACTCGCACATGCGCACACACACAAACATGCACACACGCACACACGCGACCCCTGCCCATCCCCTCCCCCCTTTCCCACTCACACGCACACGCGCACACACACAAACATGCACACACGCACACACACAAGCCGGGAGCGCCGTGACTACACGGTCGGTTCCTATGACTTACATTGGTCCCGTGCGAGATGTTCGTGACTCTTGCGGGACTGTTTTGTGGGTGTTTTACGTTTTCACCCTTCGATGGCATCTTTTTTTTTTCTCAAGTCTAAATTTTTGCAAATTTATGCCGTATACTCAAACCGGGATCCTTGTGACTACCCGTTTCGTTCCTACTATTAACATTGGTCCCGTGCGAGGTGTTCGTGACTCTTACGGTACCGTTTTGTGTCTTTTTTACGTTTTCACCCTTCTAAGGCATGCTTTTATGCCTTAGTCTAATTTTTTGCAAATTTATGTCGTACACTCCAACCGGGAGCGCCGTGATTACGTTGTCGGTTCCTACGAGTTAAATTGGTCCCGTGCGAGGTGTTCCTGACTCTTACGGGACCGTTTTAAGGTTGTTTTATGTTTTCACTTTTCGATGGCATGCAAGTCTAACTTTTTGCTAATTTACGTCGTACACTCAACCCGGAAGCCCCGTTACTACGCGATCGGTTCCTACGAGTCACATTGGTCCCGTGCGAGGTGTTCGTGACTCTTACGGGACCGTTTTGTGCTTGTTGTACGTTTTCACCCTTCGATGGCATGCTTTTATGCTCAAGTCTATTTTTTTTTGCAAATTTACGTCGTACACTCTAACCGGGAGCCCCGTGACTACGCGGTCGATTTCTATGAGTTACATTAATCCCGTGTGAGGTGTTCGTGACTCTTACCGGACCGTTTTATGGCTATTTTATGTTTTCACCCTTCGATGGCATGTTTTTATGCTTAAGTCTAACTTTTTACAAATTTACGTCATACACTCAAACCAAGAGCCCCGTGACTACGCGGCCGGTTCCTACGAGTCACATTAGTCTCATGCGAGGGGTTCATGACTCTTACGGGACCGTTTTAAGACTGTTTTACGTTTTCACCCTTCGATGGCATGTTTTTATGCATAAGTTTATTTTTTTGCAAATTTACGTCATACACTAAAATCGGGAGCGCCGTGACTACACGGTCAGTTACTGCGATTTACATTGGTCTCGTGCGAGGTGTTCGTGACTCTTACGAGACTATTTTGTGGCTATTTTACGTTTTCACCATTCGATGGCATGTTTTTATGCTTAAGTCTAATTTTTTGCAAATTTACGTCGTACAATCAAACCGGGAGCGCCTTAAACCTAGAAAGTGGCATCCGTTGGATAATGACTTCTTTTTCTAGTGTTCACCCTAACTATTCTTTATTCAAAAGTTATGTTCTGCCCCCCCCCCCCCAACTGGAAGTGACAAGAAACAAATGCGTCAACAATACCCAAGCTATAGGGGGCACAAAAAACTTAAAATTACGGAGTTAAGACATAAATAGGATCCAAACCCAAAATAATTAAAAAAATTGGATCAATGCATATTTAACCTTAAAATAAAGTTCATCATAGGTCTATCCATTACCTGGATATTTTGTTACACCCAACGCCAATCAGAACCTTCTCTATGCCAGCAGCGATGCAATTTCAGATTATGTTTGATAGTAGTTCGACCCCAACATCAATGTATCCTATGACAGTGAAAAAATAATGAATTTTTTGCAAACAGTTATGTTCAATTAAAAAAATGGTAGAACCAAAAAATCAAATTCAAAACCAAAGGAAGAAAACCAGGGCTAGTTCTTTCGTCACTCACTGTCCCTACGAGTTACATTGGTCCTGTGGGAGGTGTTGGTACCACCCACGGGGCCTCACGGGGCCGTTCGGGGGCTGTTTCGGGTTTTCGCCCTCTAAAGCCAAACGATAGAGATAAATAAATGAAAACATATCTATTCTAAACAAAAGAACCGATAAATCACCTAACATTTGCACAAATAGCGGGACATTACACTTAAAAGTAGATGAAATTCATAAATTAATGTAAAGTGCTAATACAATGTCAATATCATAATAGGATACAAATAAGATTGATGAGGATAAAATAATATTGTGATACTCAATCTTCCTCTAAATCAACTAAAAGATCCTTCAAATTAGGGTTGTCATCAAGAGCTGACTGGAACTCTTTTGGAGCCTTTAATGCGTCTACTTCATTAGTCATACCCTTTGGTGCATGCACAACAATAAACCAATTGCCATCGTTTATGAACTTCGAGTAGAATACCTTCTTTACATTCTGAAAGGCACAAATAAAAGGCTCGTCGACTATGCGGTCTTTAGTCTTCAGCTTTGATAAATCTACCATAATAAGTTTGGAGTCGGGATCAACTTTGCAAGCATTCGTTGTATCCTCCACCTTTACCCAATCACAATAGAATACGGTTTCTGTGAAATCCAAGTAATCAAGTTCTAGGATTTGTTGAATTATCCCATAATAGGTTAGCACCGTATTCTTTGGAATTTTATCACTTTTGCTAGCGATACAGGTGGTCAAGGCGGAAATTGATATTCCACTATTTTGCGTCAAAAGCTTTTCCTCATATGGATATGAAATGAAATCAAAACCGTTGGTGCAGAATTTCTTAAACTCTTTTGCACGAAAACTAGGACCTTTTTCTAGGCGTGCAAGTCTGTAAGAGACATCACCTCTTTTTAGAAGCTGCATTTATTAATGAATTTGTATTAGGGCATGTTTTTACCACACATGAATAAATAACCGCACACATAAGATGTAAAAAGTATCTCTTTTGACACCCATGCCCTAAAGTCAGTTGTCGTCCAATTTCTCCTTTGATTTTGGATAATTTCGTTCTCGTACTTCCTACCGAAAAATTATAGAGTTTAGATCATAAAATAAAAAATACATATAATCAAAGAAGAAGAATTCAGTAGATACTCACTCTCTCCAGTCTTGGACTTCATCTTGCGATTCGAAGACATGACGAGTTGCTTGCTCGTATTGTAGGTTTGTGAGTTTCACCTCTTTAGGGTTCCCAAATGATAATTCGTCCTCAAACTCGTCAGGTTCCTCTATCACTCGTTCTCCACGAGGATTAAACCTCCTCACCTCTTGTTCTGGAATATGTTCCCTAGCGTATAGCGATGATTCCACCGTTACGTATTCTTCAGCAATTGACCCTCCAATATACCATGTATTCTTTACATAATCTTTGAAGGTTTTCATCAAGCGCTCAAAAGGATACATCCAACGATACCTCACGGGACCACATAATAAAGCTTCATCGAATAAATGCACAAGCATGTGGATACTGATATCGAAGAATGACGGAGGAAAATATTTCTCTAATACACAAACTGCCTTAGCTAAAGTTGATTTCGCAGCTTTAATGTGCCTTCTGTTTACCACTTTTTCACAAAGTATAGTAAAACACAAACTGATTTGCATAATTGCCCGACGGAGATCTTTGTGTTCAGAGAAGCAACACCGAAATAATAACGGGATTAATTGGATGATTACGTGCCAGTCGTGAGACTTACACTATTTCAAGTCATTTTCTTGGTAGCTTACTACCCTACGTAAATTACCAGAATAACCGGTTGGAGTCTTCAAGTTGAACAACGTGTCTAAGAGGATCTTCTTCTCACTAGTAGTCAAAGTGAAAGTAGTCGGGGGGATAGAAATTCTTCCTGTCGTTGGATCATTTTTTAACTACAGTCTCTTCTTTATTTTCATATCCTGTAGATCTCGGCGGGCACGCTCTCCATCTTTGGAATGAGATCCACCCAGACATGTTCCTATCAAATGTTCTGCAACATTCTTCTCTGTGTGCATCACATCAATTATATGCCTTACACGATGAGCTTTCCAATATGAAAAATCAAAAAATATTGATCGCCTGGACCATGGCTTCGCTTTACTAGGGTCGTTCAGATCCTCCCTAGCTTTACGCTTTAGGTTTACAAACTGGGGGTGTTTGCCTACGTACCTATTCCCCGCAGTCGCAGCCACCGCCTTCTCCTCAATTTGCTGACCAGAAAGTCGAATAAGTGTCGTTCTTCGCTCGTGACCGACAGGCAAAAAGTTAGACTTATCGTTCCTAAAAGGGTGACTAGTCGGCAGAAATCTACGATGACCCGTGTAACTCAACTTACCACTATGTTTTAACCAACAGGCTTCAATTTCCTCCCCACATATGGGACATCCATAATAACCATGAACATTACAATCGGACAAGGTCCCGTAAGAAGGAAGATCGTGGATCGCCCACATCACCATTGCTTTAAGTGTGAACTCTTCACCCTTATGAGAATCGAACGCCACCACGCCTTTATCCCACAACTCTTTAAGTTCTTCGATTAATGGTGCTAAGAATATATCAATATCATAACTGGGAGCCTTCGGCCCGGGTATCAACAGAGATAACAATGTGAACTCCTTTCTCATGCATAATGTCGGAGGAAGACTTAAAGGCGCCATAAGAACTGGCCAATAACTCTGACTAGTACTTAAATTACCGAAAGGGTTAAACCCATCGGTTGAGATTGCAAGACGAATGTTGCGCGTTTCCTTTGCAAATTCATGGTGTTGTGCATTTGAAAATTGCCAGATGAGTGAATCAACCGGATGACGCATCAAATTCCCACCCACCTCGCATCGAGCATGCCATGTCATGGCCTCCGCTATCCACGGTATAGTAAAAAAACGTTTTAACCGTGGACCAAGTGGAAAATACTTCAAAACCTTTTGTGGGACTTGCGAGCACTTGCGATTTTTTTCATGTTTGCCATTTCCATTCTCACAAACCATATATCTAGGTTCACTGCATACAGGACATTCATCCTTCTCTTCGTGCTCATTCTGGTACAATATGCAATCATACTTGCAAGCATGAATAGATTTATATTTCAAACCTAAATCCTTCAAACTCTTCTTCATGGTAGGATAATTGTCTGGTAACATGTTCTCTTTTGGGAGAATTTTTTTAACCCACTTAAGAATTTCGGTTACGCTGTTTCCAGACAAACCAAATTGACTCTTCAAATTATGCAAACCAATCATTGCATATAATACCGAGTGATCTTCATCGCAATATTTATACAACGGTCTAGCCGCATCGGCTTTCAACCGTATGTATTCCCGATATCCTAGTAGTTCAACATCAATTTGTTCATTTACTTGGTCATAATGCGCATTATTTGTATCCATAGGTTGGTGGTTTTGTTGGTTGTGGAGTCCGTAATCATCATCAATTAAGTCGGTCAATGGACGTTGGGTTGGTGAATCATGTACCACTTCTACTCCTTGAGGTTCCGTTACACGGTCGGCTCCCGGTAATTATTCTGGAACATAAGGTACAACTTTTTCACCATGGTATGTCCATATTATATAGTCTTGACAGATTCCCCACTTTAGTAAATGCAACTCAAAAACTTCCAATGACTTATATTTTCCGTTAATACAATGAGTGCACGGACACGAAATCTTCTCACTTTTAAGATTTTTGGAAGCGTATTTAACAAATTCATAAACGCCCTTTACATGATTAATTGATATCCGGTTAGTCTCTCCCATCCACTCTTTGTATTCTGGGAAATCCATGTAATAATCTTCAAATTTCAGTCATGTGGTAATAGGTTAAAAAATATTATTACAACTGAAACAAAAAGAATATTCTTACGACAAAAATATCATTCAAAACTAAACAAAACCAATATTCTTACAACTGAAACAAAAAAAAATATCATTCCAACTGAAGCAAAACCAATATTCTTACAACTAAAACAAAAAAAAATTATTACAACTGAAACGAAAGAAAATATTATTAAATCTTGGCCAACAGATAAAGTGGCCAAGGAATAAAAGATTTTGCATAATTCCTCAATTCCATCCCATCCCCGCTGTTAACGTACACAGGTACATCTCCGAAGCCGTTGTACATTTCATCGACTATTATTTTAGCCTCACCCTTCTCCAAAGGTCGGTGATGTACTAGAGTTCCAGGAACCCTGGAGATGAGTATGCACACGCCAACAAACCTCGAATTGCTCATGTACTTGATATAGTACTCTTCGCCATAGTCACTGTGAGTTGTTGACGATGATCCGAGCCCCGTGATTGGCGGAGGTGCAGGGGAGGGGAATATTGGAGGATGAGGCATTTGAGAGGGGAATGTTGGAGGGGAAGGATGTGTGAAACCTTGAGTAGGAGTAGGGTAAGGGTAACCTTGAGGAGGCATTGGGGTCCTATAACTTTCCCAAAGATTCACAAGCTTCCCAATTTGATTTGTCAATAATCCCAGGGAATTTTTAATCTCATGGACATCCCCATCGGTCTTCAACTGGTGCTCCTTTTGGGATGAGATACAATTCTTGACCGAAGAAAGCTCGTCCACAAGAGGTGCAATGTGTTGAAGTTTTGTTTTTGGCATATGTGAGCCAACACCTCTCGTCCTCCCCCTTTTGTCCTTTCCAAAGGTCTTAGTCAGGGCATCATTTTCAAGGTCAAAGTCATCAGTAGGGCTCGAATCTGATTGACTGCTGATGGCCTCTATTGATTCCAGTGTCTTAGCCAAGTGCAGCGGGAAATTATTATCTTTGTCTCATCGAGCATGAAGGAATAAGTTGGACCGATTTGGGTTTTTACCGGCATCTGGACCATCTTTTGTCCTACTCTCCCATTCATTCTTCAAATCCTCATATGATTTGGATCCTAGCCTATGGATATCAGTTTTTTGTGCCCTATTTTTTTTGTTTTGCTCCCTCTGGACCAACTTTTTTTCCTTCGCCTCATTCTCCAAAAACTTATTCCACTGATCCACCGGCATTTCAACATTGGGAGGCACTTTCTCTTTCAAAGCCAAAATATCTGAGCTCGCTGCCTCTTTCGTGAAATGTTTCTTCCGAAGGTTTCTCGAGTATGTCCTCAATCCTTAAGCAACCCGAGATAGAACCTTATTCTTGGAACGGTCAAGAAATGAGAAATGCTTGCAAAGTTGGTCATGTATGTCATCTTTGACAGCTTGATCAACAAGGTTCCAATTGTCTGGTCCACCGACTCCCACGTTCATTTTTCCCAGTGACAAACACTGGGCTTTAAAGTTCAGCACGTCATTCCTATGACCCGTCGGGTTACTCCCGAGAAGGGAGAAGCCAATAGGCTTCTTTTCATTTGAGCGGGTGGCATATGAGTGTTGGATGGGGGCGTTAGAGCAACGGGAGTGCTGGATTGGGGTGTAGGAGCACTTGGAGTTGGACTTGGTGAGGAGTGAACCATTGGTGGAGTTGTGAATTGCTCAGCCATTGGTGTTGAGAATTCGGGTTCTGCACGAGATGGTGAACCTCGTTGTGGTGTCACATCGGCACTTGGTACCCTTGGGTTGTTTCCTCTCGACATTATCTACAAAAATTAAAAAATATAAGTGACTAAATAATTATAGTAATATGAAATTATAACTAATTAATCAAGCTTAATTAGTTTTATATATATAGATAGATAGATATCTTTTCAAAGTAAGACTTTAGAATAAGTTCAATGTGTCTGATCTCCATCCATTCGGTATTAGTTTTTAAGAACTTATGAATTTTTTCACGTGGCCAACTTGAAGGAAGGGTATCTATGATTGATGTGTAGATGTCAGTTAGATGAACTCGGAATCCCCTATTTCTCAACTTGTTGGCAAGATTCAATTTTACGTTCATGTGGCGCGATACATCACAGTCTATGTCAATGCTCTTTGTACGCAGTTGTATCCATAACGGGTGGATTTTTTTTTCCGCCTTCTCCAACAACGTAACCAAGGTCAGGGCTATGTCGGGATTACGTGTGTGAAATATATTTTGTATAACGTCATCCCAGTTTTCTGGTAGAGAAAATAAAATACGATCGAACAAGTAATCTTGCTGGATATCAAATCCATGATTTACAAGGTAGTTAAATTGTTCGATCTTTTTCTTTCCGTAACTATAAATAGGAGTACCCTCTATATGACGCACACTAATAAAAGAGTTATGTGTGCGGTCTAATTGCAACCTCTCCCACTCTTGTTGACAGTATTTATCACCGTGCCTCATTTTTCCTGAGAAAAGTATACGAGGGGATGAATACGAGTCCTGCTATTAAGGTTTAGGTTTGAAAGTTATGAGAGTTTAAACATACGTATACACATAAACAATTTGTTCATAATTACACACATAAACATACACATACACATAAATCTATACACAATTTATTTGTTGGCCCAAGTCCGCGTCCCACTGGGTATGACAAAAAATGCACATTAATCGCAAGATATGTGATATACTTTTTCATAGGCAAATCAAGAGCACACCCAACAAATTTAATAACATATACATTTATCGACACTAGTATCAATTCAATAAATTCAACATAGTATCCAACAACCAAGCCAACAATATCTCACTATAGTAATGTGCACACGTGTTTGCGACTCGTATGTAAAAAAAATCATTTAATTTTATTTTCTCAAAAAAACAAACAAGACAAGCATATTTTGTCGAAAAAAATACACACATATACAATATAGGGTTTATTGACATAATCTATACATACACACACATACAATCTAGGGTTTATTGACATAATCTATACATACACACACATATTATTTAAGGTTTACTAAACCCTAATATTTTTTTTGACATAAATCTATACATACACACACATACAATCTATACTTACACACACATACACACATACAAACAAAAATCTACACATACATACACAAAAATTAGGGCTTTAGATAGAAATCATGAAATCCAAATGAATCAATACATACCAACTGAAATCGATTAGCCAAATGCAAATCCAACTGAAATCCAAATGCAAATCCAACTAAAATCCAACCGAAATCGCAGGAGCTCGAAATCGCACGAACCCTAATAGCAAACGAAGTCGCACGTAATAAATGAGAAGCTGGGAATATTTCTTTTTAAGACCAGACTATGGTCACGGCCTAGAGCCGTGACCCGATGTGCGCGAACCATTAATGACCATGAAGCTGGCGATTTCGACCTGGTCACGGTCTAGAGCCGTGACCCATTACTGACTTGGACAATGGCTATTTCAAATTGGTCACGGCCAAGAGCCGTGACCCATGCGCGCGACCCTTTACTTGCAGGACAAAGGCGATTTTGATTTGGTCACGACTTAGGGCCGAGACCCATAATGCGTGACCCTTTTCCAGCAGCCTTGGTGTTTGAATGATGTATGGTCACGGCCTATAGCCGTGACCCAGACCAACAAATGGTCACGGCCCTAAGCCGTGACCCTTAATGTGTGTGTTTTATGCTTCGTCGCGCCTTTGGTCACGGCCCAAGTTCGTGACCCATCCGTGACCAGTTTGGAGGGAATTTTGGCACCAAGCTGGTCATGACCTGGTCACGGCCCAAGTCCGTGACCCATCCACGACCAGTTTGGAGGGAATTTTGGCGCCAAGCTGGTCACGACCTGGTCACGGCCCAAGTTTGTGACCCACTATGGTCAAGGATTTAGTCTGTGACCACTTCCAGAGCATGGACAATTTAGTGTGGTAATAAAATTGGTCACGCCAAATATTGAGTGGGTCACGGCCCAAGTCCGCGACCAGCTGGTCGCGGACTTTGTCCGTGTCCCACTGGGCATGACCATTCGCAGGATTTGGTGTAGTGCGGCTATAATGAGGGTCAATGGTGGGGATGACCCCACCCTTACCCTCAAGAAAGACGAGGGAATACTTTGTTAAAAACCATTAATTTGGTAGAAGCAACCCTCGGCTATGATAAGGGTCAATGGTGGGGACGACCCCACCCTTGCCCTCAAGAAAGACGAGGGAGTACTTTGTTAAAAACCATTAATTTGGTAGAAGCAACCCTCAGCTATGATGAGGGTCAATGGTGGGGAAGACCCAACCTTACCCTCAAGAAAGACGAGGGAATAGTTTGTTAAAAGCCATTAATTTGGAAGAAGCAACCCTCGACTATAATGAGGGTCAATGGTGGAGACGACCCCACCTTTGCCCTCAAGAAAGACGAGGGGGGACTTGAGCATCAATTAAAATTGGTTAAAAACCTCCCTCGGCTATAATGAAGGTCAATGCAGGGGACGACCCCTCATTCACCCTCAAGAAAGAGGAGGGAGGGGTTAGTGATATTGTTAATATAAAAAATTCACAATGAAAAAGAGACGAGTATGAAAGACAACAAGATAGATGATATTATAAATAAAATATTACAAAAGGATGTTTGTTCTCCAAAAAATAAAGTACATTCATAAGGTACATAAAGAGGGTATCGGCTACAAACAACCACCCTATTGAGCAGCATCAGAGGGCATGGCCTCAACGTCAATTAGAGAAGTCTCCTCAACGACTATGACAGGCTGATCCTCAGACGTGCCGACACCCTCGACATGCACTTGAGACTCCACCTGTGCCAAAACCTCATCAATCAGGGGGTCGTCCAGTTGGACTGCTTTAATAGAGGGGCGGACAGAAGATACTGCATCATCAAACTTAAGGATGACCCACCGACAGGCCGTCCTAATCCCCCTCTCTAAGTATTCAAGGCCGAAGCCTTGAAACTCATCCGAGAGTTTGTAGGCATCCACAGCATCTGCCTCTGCTTTCTTCACGGCCTCAGATAGCTCAGTCTTAAATTGGGCCCCCTGATGGGTCAAGGCTTCATCCTTCTCTTTAAGAAGCAAGTCCTTGGCCACCACGTCTGCATCATGCTGCCTCGTCAGCTCATTCAGGATCCTCGCATGATCAGTCCTGGCGCTCTCCAACTTAGCCCTTGCAGTCTCAAGCTCTGACTGTAGATCAACCTCGTGCTGAATAGCCCTCTAAGCTTCATGGAGTTTCGCATGGTTCTCGACCATCCACTTAGTGGCCGAGGTAAAAGCACAGATAAACTGCATAAGAAAAAAAACTCGTTAAGAGGCCGAGGAAACAGTTTGTAAAACAATACAATTAAGGGAATGAATTAAGACAAGTACCTGAGCCAGAGTGTGCAGACCATAGTCATACACCTTCGTCGGAGGCATCTTGGACAGGAATTCATAATCGGCAGCCGAGGGGGCAGAAAACATTGACGCTTTGGCTGCCCTAAGGTTGGCAATCAGAGAAGACGGCTCGGCCTTCAGTAATGTCAAGTTTTGGGACTAGAAGGCCCCATACTGGAAGAAGAGGCGGTCCCCTCAGACGCCTCGACCCTTGCCCTCGTCCGTGAATCTGGCCGAGGGTCGATAGGGACTTCTAGCTATTTCCTCTTTTGTCTATCGGAGGTCGGCTCAGCAAGCATTGGCCCCACGGTCTTCGTCTTCCTCGGAGCTTGCTAAGGCTCCTTTCCCTTCTTCTTGCCCAAGCCAGATAGCAAACTTGGGGCAGTCATTTCCCAGAGTTGATCAGATATACCAGAAGGACGACTTGAAAGGAGGACGACACGTCATAAAATGCAGAGGTAAAGATGTAGCACTTGAAAAAAGCAAAGATCGGGCAAAAAATAAAATAACTCACGTAGCTCTGTCAAGGGGCCAACCCTCAGACCAGCTTCCTTGAGGAATCGATGGGTCATCAGATCTTCAAACTTTGCAAGTTCACCCCCTTTCCCTCGTTCTCTCAGATATTCGACTATATCTTTCTCATCCAGATTAAGTCCGGGGTCTGACCTGGCCTTCATCTAGGGGTTAGACCATCTTTTGGGGACCCTCGGACTATCGACTAAAGGTTGAGCCTCGGCGGAAAATTCCCATTCTCCACAGACGAAGAAGAATCTCTTCTTCCAATCTTGATTGGAGGTTTGTGCCACATGAAGAAGTTTTTTATCAGTCTTCCTCGCCCCCAGATGATAGTACCCAGGTTGCTTAGACGAGGAAGTGATATTATAGCAGCCCAAGAACAGATCGGCCGAGGGCTCGTCAGTAAAGGCATTTTTCCATAGGGAGACGTAGCCAAGGATCGTCCTCTAGGAGTTGGGAGGAAGTTGAGAGGGGGCAACACTGAGGGCTGATAAGATATTCACAACAGCAGGGTGTAGAGGGAACTTGACACCGACCTTAAACATCTATTCGTATACAGCGATCTCTCCCTCTTCACCCTCAAAGACCCACTCAGACTCAGAGGGGACCCTTATATTTATGTTGGGGGGCACACCAAATGCATGCCTCCAAAGCAAGAGGTCATGATACCTCACGGAGGAGATATAGGATGAGGCATGGGAGGTGTCAACTGGGTCAACATCTGAGTCCTCACCATCATCCTTAGTCCCTTCTCCCTCGGCCTCGTCACCTGTCAGAGGCCCATGAGGGAAAGCCATCTGGAAGGCGTGGGGGGACAAAGTTATCACAGGGACAGCCTCTGAAGGGACCACACCCTTGGCCTGTTGGCCTGGGCTAAGATCAGACGTTTCTATCCTCCCAGAATGGCCAACACCTGATGGTGATGAGGCTCTCTCATCCATCTCTCCTGACCGAATCTCGACTGGACGACCGGACGACCCACAAGACTCAGAGGGATTTATTGTGGCTAGAGGAATGGGGAAAATGGGTCGTACCCAATTAAGGTCAGCCCCTCATCTTCTCTCCTCCTCTTCCTCTATTCGCCTAATATCTATGAATAACTTCTCCCTTAGGGTTGGAAACTCCTCACCTAAACTGTAAAGCCTCATAAGCATGAAGGGGAAGACCCTACACTTAGAAGAATTTGGCTAAGCCAACCACAAACAATCTCACAATTGACCAGGTTGGACTTTTCGATCAAAACCAAAGAATTAAAGGGTTTTATCAAGAACATTCAAGAACAGACTACCAGAGAATACGCCGAAAAAGCTATGAAACAGCCTAAGGAAAATCCAACCCTACGACCTTAAAATAAGAAAGCAAACAGAAATGAAGATAAAGATGGCACTAGGGCAAAGGGGTTACCTGAGAAGAAATAGTAGAACTGCCAAACTCGAAACGTCGAAGTTGCAAAAAATGGCTAAAAATCTGGAGGCTAGAGAGAGAGAGAGAGTTCAGGCGCGAAGAAGAAAAAAAAGAAAGAGAAGCTTCAAAAATTATTTAAATACCTTGCCAATGAGTGGGCCCACTAACCAATGGAGAGCACAACCCACGAGGAGGACATCATTAGGGAACAAAGTCCCAAGCAGTGTGCAACCGTCATGCCTGGGAAAATGGAATGACAGTGGATACCTGCCTAGGTGTCACGATAGCTTGACAGGTGTCACTCATCAAACAGACCATACACTTGTCTCAAAAGCAACATTATCCCTCAGCCATCTCAGCATCATCTATGGCTAAGGGCTGGGGGTGATTGATATACCCATATATACCCTCGGCTAGGCTGAGGGTGCCTTCCAACAAGGCGCGACCAAGATGGTCTCGTAACCCCTAATCATGGTCCAGACGACCCTTTAAGGGGCCGACCCCTCATCATGGTCCAGACGACCCTTCAAGGGGTCGACCCCTTATCAGGCCCGGATGACCCTTCCAGGGGCCGACCCTTCATCAGGCTCGGACGACCCTTCAAGGGGCTGACCCTTCATCAGGACCAGATGACCCTTCAAGGGGCCGACCCCCCATCATGGTCAAGACGACCCTTCCAGGGGATGACCCTTCATCAGGCCCGGACGACCCTTCAAGGGGCCGACCCTTCATCAGGCACAAACATTCCTCCGAGGGGCCGACCCTCCATCAGGGTCTGGATGACCCTCCGAGGGTACGATAGTATAAGGCCTAAATTAGGCCAGACTCACTACCAGAAGGAACTTTGCCCTCGGCCTCGTATCATAGGTCGAGGGTGACATCATCACAACGCGTGGTTTGTGAGACGCGTGGAACAGTGCGCGTGAGGCTCACATGGCACGTGGAAGACCGTTATAACAATATCACCCCCTCACGTGAGGGAATATTATGTCATCATTTGGTATCTACAGGTGTCAATAGGATATTGGCTAGATCCTCATTCACATGCACCATGCATACTTGGGGGGTACACTACACCCCCAAGACCTATATATACTTGTCACCTACAACCCTATAGAGGAGGGAGGGATCTATAATTGTAACCCTAGCAAAAACTCTGCTTGTACATAGTAGAGAGAGAAAGTGAGCTTAAGTGCATTGTATCCAAGGCCATTAGTGCCCATACTTAGTGGATCATACACTCACAGTGGATGTAGGCCAAATTGGCTGAACCACTATACATCATTGTCTTATTCCTCTTATACTCATCTCCTTCTACACACTTATAAACTTACATCTCTGTTGCTTCCATGGTTACTAAAGTTTGAGCTCATCATCACTTATCTGGTGGTGCTAGATTTCAGCATCATCAATAGGATCTTACAAGAGATATTCTCGTTCTCAACTCAAACCCCAAATAAATCCAATTCTCACCTTAAAATTAAGTTTATAAACCTTAAATTCTTTTTTTCCTCTCTATTGATTAATAACTATTTCAATGCCAAAATAGGTTCATGAATCCTAGCCCAAATATCCCTTTATGACCAAAGAAACCCTATATCGAGAGTATGCATATAGCACATGAGACTAAGAAAAAGATAGAGAAATTGATGACTAAGATAAACTATCCAAATTAAAATTTATTACACAAGATTGAAGTAATATTTTCCTTTAATCTAAATTAAGGCGGAGATTAATCCTAAGATATAAGTGAAAAGAAGTGATTTATAAAAAGATTCTTTTGTTAAAATATGTTCATTACGCATATAAATGAACCAAGTGAGGAAAAGTAAATCATACACTTGAGACGATAATTTTTACAAGGAAACTGTTGCGGTAGAAAACCTCTAGCAAAAATGAAACCTTACATTATATAGGTGAAGATTTACACAAAGGGAGAAATTATTTTCAAAATTGAACCTCGCTTTAGTCTCAATGATGCACAAACTTCACAATCCTCTTTTTCCATCTTATAGTAGGTAGGGCATGCACCTTTTGGTTGGATCTAGAGGTGTTTTCTGTAATGCCCCGACCCAGATTTAAAGGTTAATAAAGGATCAACCCGATACGGTTCGTACATTAACTATGAAGTGCAATAAAACAACCTAAATAATGTTTCTAATCCAGTTTTATTATTATTATTTAATGTTACTCTTGTTAGCATGATATTTCAATTATTATCAACTACGTGATAGGACCCAAGGGGAGTGCCCTCAAGGCCAAGTAAACAGAGCTACTAATCGTAAATGCAAGTAACTACTTACCTGTATAACGCTCTCAGAGTATGGAACGTCATGCAATATGTCGTAACAAAAGGAGGGATGTGAGCCGAATGCTCAATTGGATTATATACAAATGCAGTATAGAGACGAATGACATAAAGTTATACTCACACGCTACACTACATGCATGTGAAAATACGTATATATCTACATATATACTATTGGAAAACACATGTCCCAATGTATGAAACCGTTTTATTTCGAAAACGTTATTTGACCCCTTTTATCTTCCTCGTTCTTACAAAATAATTATTTTGTATTTTAAGCTTAGAACTAGCATATTCTTCCGTTAACTCACCCAATTAAACAACTTACAAATGTTGGGGAAATCCTTTCATTCTCTTTCAAATGTTTAATTCTCAACGTTATTAACTCACGTCGAGTTATTAATCATTACTTAAGACTCTCTTTCAATGCATACACACACACCATGTTTACAAAATACTCATTTTCCTTTGAAAGCTTTATATAACACACATTTGTGTTTATTATGATTCAAACCTCATTAGGTAGACTAAACATCATTATATCATCTTATTAAACCACCCCATGTTGCCACATGAATATTAAACGTTTAATGCATTATTCTTGCATTAGTAAGTCAATGAATTAATGGAATTTATTTATGCTCCTTTCATGAATATTCAATTCATTACTTAGCATTATCTTTAGGGATTCCGCCAACACACACACACACACACACACACATCACAACACACGCACACCCACGATTTCACAAAACTTCACCGTCCGGCACGGAGCACCAAGTAAAGTGCAGTTAGTTTGGGGTCTTTCACCACTAAGGACAACATAGCCCTGCTTAATTGTTTAACTCGGCATCATCCAATATCATTATCAATGTGTTCAACTTTTTCATAATGTTTATATTAATTTACCTTTTTCGGGCCGAAGTAAAAACCTTGGACTTAAACCCCCATTTTCCCATTATACTTGAAAAATTATTAATTTCTCCTTAAGTCCTTTATTTACACACATGTTGATTTTACAGCAAAAATCATTCAAATTTTAGGACTTAATTCAATTTCACCATACTAGTATAAACATTCATCAACATATTTATTTCACAAGAACGTTCCACTTTAGGTAAATTACTAATTTACCCTTTATTTACCAAAACTTGCAGTTTAATTCTTAACTAGTATCATTTCTGAAAAACAATAATTAAGTTTCAATCTTAACATTTTAATGTTGTAGCCGTTTTAACACTTGTTTAACATCACGATATTGCCCAACTTTCATACTTGTCAATTCAATAATTTTATTACATGAAATAGCATCCTTTACATTAAACTAAAACTGTAACACCCCTCCTAATTAAATATTGGGTGATCAGTCCTTTATTAAATTAAAAATCAAGGTGATCGGTTTGTTCATTCTTAGCATCACTGTTGCAAAATAATATTTCCAATTTGAACACCCTAAATAATTAAGCTAAGAGTCAAAATAATTTAAAGTCTTATTTTCATTTTATTAAATTCCAATATAAAACCCTTTTTAATAACTCACAGTTTAAGAATCACATAAATTCTAATGATGGCAATTAACACAAGAATTTAAACCATCTAGATAAACCAATCTAAGTTTAAGAACCATAAATGAACTCATCCTGACAATTAACTCTCAAAGAGTACTGAATACTGGAAGTATAAATAAATATAAATCTATGACAATTCCAAACGGAATAAGAAAACGGGCGACACATGCCCTTAACTATAATGAGCTAAAATAGGAACTCAATCGATGAAGAGGTCGTCTAAAGCAAGGGCCTGCAACTTCCACATAAGATGTAGCACGTCCAATCTAAAGAACCTAAGCATCGCAACCCTGTGGCTGGGTACCTGTAATATATACATATATATACAAGAGAGAGAAATGACAGAAAACGGGTCAGAGCCCGAGTGTAAAACAGTTTTAAAAATAGTTTAGCAAGTATTTAAAATGCTTACCGGCTAATATAACCACCATGTTAGTATGCGACACTCTCTTGAGAAATCTCACCTCTCAGCTAGTGTGCACGCCTACCGTACTACTGATCACATAAGTCTATCTAACTTATTTTTCCATAAAGTTCTATCCCAAGAAGTACTAAGGCCATAATATTTAGTTTTAAAAATCATTCTCTTCCATATTATTACGTTACTTAGAACCACTTAGTATCGTTACCAAATTCATGAACACTTGTTATAAAGCTAAAGTATTTATTCATTTCTTACCTACTTATACACACAGTGGAAAGTTTCCATATATAAGTATATTTATATATATATCAATCACTCATATAATATATATACTATCGGCACCCCACATAAATCTATGGTGCTGGCATACTCTGCTATCAAGTCCCCGTATCACTCAAACTAAGGGAAATACTAGTTCGGAATCACTCTCGAACTGTATTAACACAATACACAAATAAATGGAGGCGAAGCATAGTTCCACGTCCTAAGAGGTCATCATATACCCTCAAGTCTCTTAGAACATCTGACTATCATTCTCAGATAGCCTGTATCGAGGATACTATCTTCTAGGGTACGAGTCAATATCCCCCCATAAAGGTCCAATCGAGATAAGACTATCCCGGCACGGAAACCTCCGTGATAGCAAGTAGCCCGGGTATGATTTTTACACAGATACATAATATATGCATAGTCACACAGTCATATATATAAATATTCACATTTTCTAAATTAGGTGCGCCCATGACCCATAATTATAATTATCCCTTCTTAGCACAAATCACTCAATTATCTCTCATAACGAATTCGTCTCTTTTATTCTCATTTATAATTTATTTCATACTTACTTCTCATCTCTCGAAGTATTTTATCTCACTAAGAATAATTTCAGTAGGTATACCCTCACTTACCTTCTAGTCTAAATCTTTCACGAGTCTCCATCTTTTAGTAAACGTACGCATAATTTCCAATGTATGAATAACTCCCTGTTAATCCACAATTTCATCTCATATTAATTTCACTCAACTAAGTCTTCTTAGACCCTACTAGTCATCTTCATAACCCATTATACTATTTACAAGATATTCAAGGGTTCCCAAGTATTTTAACCGGATTTAAAAAAAAAGGAGAATCATATGCACTTTTCCAGTAGGGATGGATCGATCGTGGAATGGGTTCAATCGATCGATCATCGAGCGATCGATGCTCTTCGTCGATCGATCGATCAAGAAGTTCTTGCCCAGTTGTCTGCAATTTTCAACCTACGGGTTCAACCATTCTAACCCCTCCAAACCTCTATAATTTCATACCAAACTCCCATCAAAGTAATCCAAATGCATAAACAATGTATATAAATAAGTTGTAATGTAACGACATAAATAAATCCTCAACGAATCAATTAAAAAGGGGTTTAATCTCAGATTTCTTTATAAAACCAAATTTTTGCATGAATAATCACAAACCTCTATTTAAATCCATATTTTCTTCCGAAATAACATACTAAACTCGTGGTTAGTCCTCTACATATGATCAAGATTTTAGACTACATGGTTTCCCCTACATCACATATAAATTATCTTCCAAAACATATAATTCTTAAATTAAAACATATGATTTTCATTCCTAGACTAACATGGAAGGTATACTAACTTGGAAATTAGCAAGATAGATACTTACCTGGGATTCAAGGATCTGATTTGTTGATGAAAAAGATATGGATGTGTTCCTTGTCATGCGATTTACGTTTTGGTGGTGGTGGCGGTGCAATCAGATGAGTTCTAGGCATTGGATTGCTTGGAAACTCTTCACCTTCTTCTCTAATCTCTTCACATTCTTCTCTAATGGTGGGCTTAGATTTTGTGTTTATTAACACTAAGAGACAACTCCAAATGTCTGATATATTCTAAGAAAATTCGTGGGGCTAATTACCCAAAAATACAAAATGTCTATAATACCCTCCTGAGATGTAATTAGGCCAAAAAATGCCCCGAGACCCAAACTAAACCCCCGGGTACACTTTTCTGACTATCTCGACCCTTCCGAACACTTTGGCACACTCAAAACGACCATACGGGTGACTTATAATATATTTAGTTTTATAATAATAATTTAGTCCTGACACGACACAGGCGCGTTCCGACTTTAATGTTCATAATTGCAATATTATTCACTTGTGACAATACGAATAAATTCAATCTCATATATTACTTTACTCATCCAGTAATATTCAATAAATTTCCAATAATTACTAACTCTGATCACGCTAGTAAATATTTAAAATGAAATTTCAGATTAATATTAAATTAATATCTCAATTAAATTTAATAAATCTCCAATTTTAAAAGTCATAAAGATACGGGGTATTACAAAAACTTTCTCTTTGTCTTACTTTATGTTTGAAACCAATAAGACTTCTTCTAAACTCGCCCACATATTTATTCACAAAATACTACAAGTTTATATGTATGAAAAATGTACTATAAATGCTAAAATCCTATCAACGGATTAAAGAAGCATTTCTTTCTAGAATTTTATATTTTTCACAACAAATGTATTTTTCAAGTAAGTACAACATTCCTAACTTCCTTAAACTAAAAAAATACCACTTATTCATAAAGTTCTCTATTTTACAAACAAACTTAGAAATATTTATTTCATAAATATTTGACAACATTAATTATTTTCCAGATTTTTGTTTCATAAAAAATCCCATCATTTCCCTTTACTTGAAATGCCCAAAATATCAATCCTTCCCATTTTATTTCCACAAAAATGTTCATCATGATTTTTTACTAGGATTATACACAAACACTACTTTCTTACAGTTTTATCTCATAAAAATGTCCCATATTTCTTTTTACTAGAAATATACACATTAATATTTTTCTACATTTTTATACCCCGTAAATTGTATATTCTTGATTGCATTAGGAAGACTACACATATACTAATTTTTTACATTTTTATCTTCCATAAAATGCACATTTCAGTTTATCATTGTTTTTCATAAGAATCCTACTCTCAAAACCGAATGATAATAAGACTACTATATACACTAAATAGAGCCTCAAATATAAAGAGTAGGTTTATCTCACCTCAAACACTCCAAATATGGTGGTGGTGTTGAAGAATATGGGCGACTCCCTAACCTCCAAATGTGGCATTAAAGGGAGTCACAAATGCCCTTCTTTTAAGCTTCCATGAAAAGAGCTAATGACACTCCAAAAATGTCTCTTCTACCTCCAAGATAACCCCCATTATCCAACTATAAATATTACATCTGCTACAACCCAACAAACAACCCCAATATTTCGTTTCCTATTTCTAAGTGGAGATATAAATATTCTTGTGTTAATGTATTTGTTTGGATCCTTTAATGGTTGAAGGTAGTGTATCACAGTGAGATGGAGATGCTAGTTCCTAAGGAGAGAAAGGTATTGGCCATGGGTTTCCTCCCCACACAACTCCTTTATACGCATAATGAGGTTTCAATATCAGGTTTATGAAGTCTTGTGATCAAAGGTCACAATAATTTACAGAACCTCGTGACTCATACGTACCTTTCATTTGACCTTAACTTGATTCCTTTTTTTCTGCCTTGATTCAGAATTTTAGGCCATGCGTCACTGGCAGAGATTTCCCCTCTTTTTTATGTGTGTATCAGTGTTGTTCCCTTTTATCCCCAAGACAAGCAATTGTCATAATATATGTATAAATCCTCTGTTGCGTCAGGCCCAAGTACTGATAAAGCTGGTAGCAGTAGTTGCCTACTATTTTTGACCAAGCAACCACTCCTAGTTTCCTCTAATTCTGGGAGTTAATGAGCCAACTTCATTAATGTATTAAACCTTGTTGTTTTGTCCATATGGCTACACTTATTGACCTCCTTTTTCTTTATGAAACCAACGAATAAACATGGTTTCCCACCTACCATGCTTCATGCCCACGTTGGCAGTAATGACCTTTAATGGCTTTTAACTTTCATAATAAAATGGGTATATAAAATTTCTGGGTTTAAGTCGTGGGTATAATTATTATTATCATTTTTTTAAAATTTTAAATTTGAGTATTCCTTGAATTTTTTTTGGCTAAACAATCATATTTACAGTAGTCGTTTGACCTCTCGGATTATCCTATACATGGGGCGCAAGAATCGGGACCTCCGTACAAAAGTATTTTTTTTTTCGATTTTTCTCTTCATTATAATATTCCTTATATTTTTTTGAGTCAAGAAAACATATTTGCAATATTTTTTTGACCTTTCGAGACCTCCTAAACAATAGGTGCAAGAAATGGGACCTCCGCGCAAAACACACACACACACACACACATATATATATATATATATATATATATATATATATATATATATATATATATATATATATATATATATATATATATATATATATATATATTTATTTATTTATGTTCTTCACCTGGTAATATTCTTTATATTTTCGGTTGTCAAAAAATATATCCACAATATTTTTTTTACCTTCTGAGACCTGCTAAACAATACGCGCGAGAAACGGGACCTCCACGCAAAACAAATTTTTTCTCAATTTTTCTTCACCTGGTAATATTCCTTATATTTTTGTGAGTCAAAAAACATATTCACAATATATTTTTGACCTTCCGAGACCTCCTAAACAATACGTGCAAGGAATGGGACCTCCGCATAAAACATATTTTTTTTCCATTTTTCTTCGCATGGTAATATTCCTTATATTTTTATGGGTCTAAATATATGGTCGGAATATTTTTTTGACTTACCGATTGTCCTAAATAATTCGACCAAGATAGGACTTTCGCTATGCCGCACGCAGTAATACAATTAGTACACATGCTTGCGTAGCGTTCGTTGTTTGTCAGAATCGCACAAAACTTAACAAAGGTGTTTGAAATAACTATACAGGCGCAAATCATAACTCATGCGAGTACATGGAACGTACAAAGTTCATAAACGGAACGTCGCTAAATTAGAGGATAATTGTACAAGTTCAATTTAAAAGTCCGGGTATTACATTTTCTGATCGAATCGACCATGTGGGTTTTCAAAAATTCACACCGAACCAGAATCGAAAAGGGAGAAAACTAAACATGTTTTGTTGGATTCGGATTGTCGGTTTAATCCATTTGATCAAAAGAAAAGAACCCTAAATAAGTTTCCATTTATTTCAGTTGAACATGAAAAAATTTAGACAAAGGAAAAAATTTCATCGATTTGTGCCTTTATTAGTGAAGGAATGACATATATATGTGAATACAAAACTGTGACAACCCGCCTACTAAAATAATAGGTGGCCAGCCCAATACTCTAATAATCACAGGAATCATAGGTGGTCCATTCTCAGCATCACTGTCGATTAAAATAATAGTATGAGATAACCACCAATCATTTTAGAAAACGGACTGTCAAATTTAAAAATTTAGAAAGTAAAAGAAAAACACTTCGACAATCCCATTTGCAAAAACGGTGGATACCAAAAATCAATGGATAAAGAATGACAATATAAAAATATCACCGAATAAGCGGTCGGTGAACAGACCAATACAAATAATTACATCGAGTATTACATATCAATATTTACAATATAATGAATGAGTGCAATACCTTGGGCAAAACACGCCCGAATAAATATACTGAACATAACTAGAGTGCAATAAAATGAAGCGTCTAATACAAGTAACCTACAACATCCGCAATATGCTGTAGCTCCATGACAACTGAAATGGAAATGTAATCACGGGTGTCCATGCGGTAGAGCACTTGTAACGACAAAGAATATGAAGAAACAAAGAAATATAGGTACGGGTCAGGGCCCGGTTTGATATGATTACCGTGTGACTAAAATGCATGACAGTTAAGTGCGTAATTCTCTCGCAGATAACAGTAATATTTCTCACTTCTCAATCTAGCAGCAACCTAGCGCAATATTATGAGATGTTCTAGTTAACCCAAATTACTAAGGGCTAACTTCTCCCAGTCTCAACACTATGCCCTATTCGTGCGTGGGGTGTCTCGCAAAGCGAAATCCAAAAAGGAACCCCCCCGATACACTACTACGTAGGCAAGGTTGATAGTTGAGATCCATTAGATCCTTAGCACAAAATAATCAATAAATGTATGTGTGTGCATAAGTGTGGGAGGCCACATCTACAGCTACTCAAGGAATATAAAAATAAACCCATCCATCATCTAATGGAACAATTCCTAATTCTTCTTTAGGAATATACATATATGGTAAATTCATTTTATCAAATGTTTACCAATTAATCTCATTTCAAAACTTTCTTTACCAAATTTTATTTCCTTTCTTCCATCCAGGAAAATACATAATTTAAAGCAAGTTTTATTATCATAAAAATGCTTTACTTTCATTTCATATCATCCATTTTCCTTCTTCCATCCGGAAAATGTATTTAACATCCCATTTCCCTTCTTCCATCCGGGAAATGTAAATTAAAGCCATTTTATTATCATAAAATGCTTTAATAACCAATAATGTCCCACATTATTGTACATAGTTATATATCATATAATATAACGCAATCTAAGATCACCCATCCAGGTTTTCCCACTGTGCGCGCCCCTAAATGGCTATCATCTTCCAGGGCCTATCACCAAGACAACCTGGGATCCTATCGAAACGTCGGGAAGCGACCATGTGCCTGCGGGATAGTCAAGACCACACCCGGAATCTCCTACCCATCGCAGAAAAATATACAATCACAAGCGCTCACATGGCCTAGGGACTATATCCACCCTGCATTCATTAGCCAGGGGGCTTCACCACAACGCGCGCAACTTCCCTTATGATAACGATTTAGAGAGGTGTGTATCCATAAATTAATATTTATGAAATACATTACTTTTCCATTTTGAAAACATCATATTTTACATTTCCAAAAATCATCCATTTAATTATTAAGCACCAAGTTTTAGAATGTGCATTTCATTCTTATTAAGTCATATTTTATTAATGACCTAAGACCCAAAGTGCCACTAACCTCAAAACAGCCTCCAAGAGTTCATATAATTTCATAAACCCTCAAAGTGAGTCTCCATAAAGGAGTGTCTCCCAAAATCTCAACATTAATATTTTAATCTTCCAATTTATCTTTATGTTAACCTCCTATATCAATCGGACGTTAACCTATACAAACTATCCCTCGGTTAAGCCCAAATATCCACTCTTAACCTAGGACATTAGTCTACCCAATACAACCCTCTAGAACTCCCCATTACTTCCCAAAGGAAGGTTACTAAAACTCAAACCTAAAAGTAATGGGCTAAAACAAAACTAGAAAAATCTCACCTTTTCAGAAGGGGTCGATCGATCGACCCTTGGCCGTCGATCGATCGAAGACTTCGATCGATCGATCCCCCAGGCTCGATCGATCGATCCTGGCGGACAGCTTCTTCTCCGAGAAGCTGTTTCGGCCATTAACGAGCCATCCAAGCTTCTACCCGCTATTTCACCCAACCACAACAACAAATAATGCTACCCAATCACTTCTAAACATCATACAATTAATTATTTCACCTCAAATCAAATTAAAGCACAAGATTAAGGGATTAAACACCAAAATCTACAAAAACCGATTTATGGTTTAAACCTCCCCAAAACTTAACTACACATGCAGATTTATCACATTAAATCAATATCTAGCAAGTAAGAAACTTGCCTCGAGGTTCGTAGTCTCGGATCACCTCCGGTAGCGACGGAATCCGACCCAAAATCTTCATTTTCTCTCTTTCTCCCATTTTCTCCCGACTCTCTTCTCTCTCTCTCTCTCTCTTTCTCTCTCTCATTTGGCTTCTCTCACACAAATGAAGAAAGAAAAAGGGGTGGGGGAACTTATATGGGTTCTAAAACATAAATCCCCATGTTTAATTGCTAATACACCACTAAAATGACTCGTAACCACTTAATTGAGTCATAACCCCTTAAAAATGCCCGAATCTCAAAAATTACAACTGGGTACTTATTTCGACTATCTCGACTATTCTAAAAACAACCGCACCCCCTATTTTGGCATTTGGGAAAGTGTGAACTATTTTTACGTTCCAATTTCATTTTATTTCATTAATTATACCCAAATTTAAATATAGGTCATAACCGTCGTTTTACATATAACGACGCAATAATACACAATATGATGCTATTTACCTTCTCATAACGGTAAATAGACAAAACATAGTAAATATTATCCCTAAGTCTCACGGGAAATAATATTTACTCCAACATCCCCTAGTTTATAAAATTAGCCCATCAGGCAAAATAGTATAAAATAGTCGCTCAAAAACCTGGGTTGTTACAAAAACAAACCTAAAAGCCATTATAAAATGAATAACATAGATAGATACAAACATGAAAGACATTCAATCCATAATAACAATATCATATTCATTCAAGCCATGTTATTAGTAACATTCAGGCCATAACAATAATGTATATATGCTAATATTATCTCTTCACCCATTACTTCGATGAATCGACGGGTTTGATGAGAATCAGAGAAGGAGTTAAAGGACCAAAAGAATAGACAAATCTTTTTTACATTAGGAATAAATGAAAAAGAGGCATTATTTTATTTTCTTCATAAGAGGCGGTAGATAATAACTATAGGGTATTTTATATATATACAAATTCAGTAGGTTTGGTTCGGGTGGAATCAGTTTATTTTTTGTCTAAACCGTCGGCCGAACCAACATGTTCGGTTTTTTTACTCTTTGAATCGTAGGCTAAACCGAACCAAAAAATTGATTTAGTGTCGATGTATGCCAGTTTTCTATTTTCTCAATTTTCGGCTCACTCCTAGTAGTAGAAAGAGAAACCACATATCATTCTTTTATCACTCGTCATGCCACAAGTGTCAACGTTGTTAAATTCCACATTTGAATCGCTCCACAAATCTTCTTTAAAATTTAAAGATGAACTTTGTGCTCCAATTGAACAAGCGAGTAGCCACAAATGTATTTTTAGCTTCCTAGAATGTGATAATTCTAAAGGTTGATGAAAGTGATTAAAATATTTAGCTTAATCAAAATAAACTCAGAATATTTTTTTAAATACTAAAAATTTAAAGTTTCTTAAGAACAAAGTTACAAAATATTTTTTCAAGTCTTCAGAAAAAGTAATCAAACTGCAAATAACTCTAAATCAAAGTTTAAAACAAAATAAACAAAAAAATTATGTTTTTAGCTCTCTATAATATTGTTTTTTCTTATCTTCATACAAAAAATATTGAAAACGTTAAAAGCCCTTATATTTGTTTTTGGAAAGAAGAAACACTAATACATCCTTTCAAAATTGTGGCCACGAGTGCTTAAAACCCTAAGCAATTCATGTCGACAAAAAATAAGGTTACTTGTTACTCTATCCAAAGGATATGGAATAGAAAGAAAATATTAACAAAAAGATCTCAAAATATTTCCCCACAGGCTTTTCGCGGCTCCTTCGTTGACGCTAAGTTTAACTTTTGTTCCACTACAACGAACTAGATAGCACTAGAGAACAGAGTTTACCCAGTTTTGTACAATTTTAAAAAAATTAAAAACTGGTTGTCCAACTTATTTAACAAGTAAATTCTAAATTAAAAAAAGGTGAATTTGAAACAAAAGTTTCATATAGGAAGAATATATTTCATAATGTATTTTAAAACCTCAAAAACCACAAGGATAAACTTAAAACACTTTTTAATTTAAGAAAACAGCTAACCATAGGGTAGAATATAACTCTGTTATGTAACGTTCGTTGGTGAAGTCCGATCTTATTATTGTTGAACATAAAGCTTTTTAAAGACTGATGGGACTAGACTCAAAGTGGGTGTTGGTAATGGAACCAAGACAACTAAATGACCCGAGGACACATGAGTATAAATATACTCTTACAATCTCTCTTTTATCTATTCTAGGTCAAAATACATATATTACAAACAAATGAATTAATTCTATAACCCATGACACAATATTACATGGACAAATACATAAAAGATAGAAATACACAATCGGATGAATCAAAAGAGATTACTAAACCAAATTATTCTCTTAAAACCAATTTTCAGTGAAGGGTTAGAAAAAAATATAGCAAGATACTAACGTGTAATCAAATGACAGTGAAACATAATTAATAAGATGAATACAAGATATTATATATAGATTAACTATCACTAAAGAACAAATACCAAGTTTAACTAAATTCTATGCAAGATATGGTATATAATCTTCCTTCCCTTATTTTATTCTTCCATTACTCCATTCCCATATAAACTATTCCATAAGATCACATAATGATGTTTTATCTTAATTAAATCCTCTCCCCATTTTTAAAAGAAAATATCTCTCACCCTTTTCAAGTAATATATACTTATTCCCCCTTTGTCATGAAATCGATAAAGGAAAAGATGCTAGAATAAAAAAAATAACATCATTAAGAACATAATGATACATTTTATACAAAAGTGAATTAGGAAGACATAATCCAAAGGATTGAAATCAACATAACACAATATATAATTGAGATAAAAGTTAAAATAAGTTATGTACCAAATGTAACAATATATAAGAAATTAAAGATATTTATGAGATGAGTAGAGGATAAATATATTTTACCAAATGTTAAAATCTACTTTCCATTACTAAAACACTCCCTGACATAATATAACACAAGCTCTCTTCCCATAAGAAGTATAATGTAAAAAGTATAACCTAAGAACATAAATTTTCCCCCTTCTATTTTATAAATATCTCCCTCTTTTCATAAGGTGATTATCCCCCATTAAGAAACTTCTCCCCTTCTTAGAAAGATGAAAACATTAAGAAAATAAATCAACAAATATACAATAAAAGAAACTATAAGAAAAAAATTAGAGAAAACAATCGTAGATTATAAAAACATACGACATATGACAATAAGCACAATGAGATTATTGTAATGCGTCATATGAGTTATGTGACATAGTACACATAAATGATCGATAATGATACAGTAAGCAAAATATATAAACACCATTATCAAAATTTTAGCATAAATACTCAAATTATATTGAACACAAAAATAACCACAAAGATTAAAATGTTTAGTATTATAAAATATAACAGTTGATACATAAACTAGTTGTTTAGATAATAAAATGGTATTGTGAAAAGAAAATCCTAACTCACAAAACACAAGCCTAGATACTATATGATAAACCATACTAGACAAGTATCTATGAAATATTTCTAAGTACCTATGATCAAGTCAAAGGTCATAAAGGTCATAAATCATCTAAAGGTTAATCATGAATAGTATAATGAATAGAAACAACCAAGGATATATGATACAAAAAGCATGATGCACACAAATTTATCCTAGTATCCTAAAAATAAAATCATCTACAAACTATATTAAAAAATAACATTGGAATAACCTTTGCAAATACGCAATAAAAGTAAACATGTAATCATCGACCACAAGTATATTATTCCACATGTTAAAACAATGATACCAACATGTATAGAAATTATAAATCAATATCAAAGTCAATGTAATACCACATAATCCAAAGATATTAAGAAACAACTTCAAGCCCAAGGTCAATTAAGACTGAAATAGAACATTTGTACACCAAACCAAACTATTTTTCACAAATATGTGATATCCGCAATCGTACACAACATTCCATTTTAAAGATATGAAACTATAAATATATAATACACCAAGGTGAAAAAGTGAATCAAAGCATATAAACAATTAAGCCAATAAGGAAACGTGTAAGATATACCACATGAGAAAAATGGGAATAGGAAATAAGTCAAATGATACCAATTAAATTCGTAGCAACTTATCTCAAGATAGGGTTTTACATGAATACACGTACATATTTATGCAATTAGAGAACAAATTCAAGACCTAGTTTGATAGGTAAATATATAGACAATATTATCATACTTATAAAATTTATGTAAATATCAAACGTTCATAATTAAGAAAAGATTATCTATAAAAGGATAAAGATCATATTTCATTTTTACAATGAAAAAATAAATGAAAACCGAAGAGAAAAACATCCAAGATTGAGTTCAATTACGAGTTATGAATCATTAACAAAATACTCAAAGCTTTGACACAAATGAAATCCCTAACAATCTTTTAAAATCATTTCAACCACAATTTTCCCCCTCAATAAGTTATTTTAGCTAAAACCTTTGTTCTCTTATCTTCGATGTTACCCAAATTGGGATAGATACAAATTTTTAAAACATTGCTTTTGTTAAAATCAATTTTGCAAGTGGTTATTTTCACAAAAAAATATGGGATCACACAATCTAATGTTGTAGCCTCAACCACTTTTTCTATCACTATTTTAAGATATAACATATGATTTTTCAACTATTCCAAGTCATAAACCATAAATCTTACTCAATAAGGAATTAAACACTCTTTCACAAGTCTTTTGAAACTTTGAATAATTTATAAAAGAGAATGGAACTTTGTAATTCCTCATAAAGTGGCATTAAAATAATTTATAGTGCGGTATAAAGTGCAACAAGATTTGTGCATGAATTCCTAATATATTTATCTCAAAATTTATAAGGATTACAATAAAATAGAATCAATATCATGAAGCATATGTCGTATTCTCTAACAAAGGAAAAAAGATCAAATAAGGCATTTTGATATACAAAGACATTTCATGGAGTACATCATTTAAAATGAATAAACATGATTGTATAAAAAAATTGGATTTTTGAATAAAGACACTTACTACCCCAAATAAGCATGTCATAGTATTAAGAGATATAATTAAAGTATAAAATTCAACATGTTACCACAAGTGTAATCAACTATGAAAGAAATTAATGAATACCTAAGATAATGAAATCCAGATATATTATAAAGGTTTTGACTAAAAGAGCATACAAATCCTAAATAAAAAAACAAGCATAACCAAGTATAATAAAAATATAGAAAGAATATCAATCCAAGGTAAATATGAAAATACTCCGATATTCAAGGAATATAACACATATGGATAAAAAAATACCAACTAGATGCGACAATCCTAAAAGCATATTGTTGAAATAACTAATAATTTTTTTTTCAAAAATAAAATATTTTTGAATCATTCAATATACATAGCAAGAAAAAATCAACAAGATAAATAAATAACATATGAGATATCAAATAGATAAACATGATACAAATCACATATAATAATCAAAAGCACGTAGTCTAGAATAGTATATAGTCAATATGAAATGCTATGTAAAGGATTTTCTAACATAACCTATCTCTAACGCTTAGATATAGATGGGATTAATTCTATATTCTTTTTATTTTTGTTTTAATTCGATCTAAAATGATTTTTCTTACTCGTTCATGGCTCACATAAGGAGATTTGGGTTTAGGTGGAACACGAGTTACATTTTCAAATATTTGCCTATCTTTTCTTCACACTTTTTGTCTAAAATTATTTGTTAGTTTTTAACCTAAATTTTTCTTTCAACGGGTTTAGGGACAAAATAATATGAATAAAAAATGTTTTGAGTCTTGTTATTCCATGCAAAATCCTTATCATTCGTATTGGGATGCAAAGGCATGGTTGGTTTAAGTAAAAACCAAAACTTCCTAAAAGGACCAAACTATGTGACATTGATCACATTTAAAAGTTTTAGGCCTAGTCATTTGGGTTGTGGGTTTAGTAGCAATTCTTTATAAATGTTGAACTCCATTAAACTTCTAACTTAAATCTATAAGTTTACCTTTATTTTGATAATACGAACAAACAAATGCAGTACATAGTATTTTTAGAATTAATAATATAGGATTTATTGAGGATTTTCTAAGTTTTACCCACGACAGTGTGAGAATTGAGAGGATAGAGGGTAAGAGTTGCATGTTTTACCCGCGACAGTGGCTTTACTAGCTCGCGATCCCATTATGAATAGTCCACAAAAATTGATGGGCTTGATCTATTTAAGAGGAGATTATAAATTGATTTGCCTTAGTTTTTACCCTTTCTTTTAAATCAAAACCAAAAGCATTACTTTTAAACTTCATCCCTAATCTTCAAAAGCCTAAACCTCCATTAATTCACACATTCAAACCTCCATTAGAATACCTTGAACTTGGAATTTAGGAGTGCTAAAAGAGGGAAAGTTAATAATTTTTTTAGATTATATATCCAAGATCCATTGTGGGAGATTGAGTATTGCATATTTCAGATTTTCATAGTTATAGCTTCGTGGATTTTTATCATTTGAGGTAGGTGTTCATCTTCTTGTGGTTTATTTTATGTGCTACATGTATTTACCCTTGATTTTATATGCGTTACATGCTATGTATTAATTTTATATATTATATGCATGTATTGGATTATTCTCTCCAGTTTCACATATGTTGTATATTCATTGTTTCATGTCGTGTAATTGGGATATCATGATTAGATTAATTTACATGACATATTTTTGGTCCTAGAATTTGGGTAGAGAAGTTATACCTTAATTGTGAAAATTGAATTTAATGTTAAATGTTAAATTGGGAGAATGATGATGCTTATTTGTTGGAATATGTGTAGGCATCTCTTAGTCAAATCAGTTTTTCGAAGAGGTGTGCTTTCAGGATATTTTCTTGTCTTTTATCTCTTGAGTCATGCCATGGTACACTTAGGACATTAAGCTATTATATTGTGTTAGGACTATGAGAGGAATATTCTATCATGAGTTGTATTGATATTGTATTATGTGTTTTGGGACCATGGGATATTGGAAGGATAATTGACAAGAGGGTGAACGAGAGTCCATACTTTATTAAAGGAAGTGCAGAGAGGATTTTCTTTTATGGGGATTGATAAGTGTAGTAAGCCATGGTGAGATCCTATGATTAAATGTGATTTTCTTGGGATATTAGTTGAGCGAGAATATGTATATAATTTTATATATTCTTTCAAACTATATTTATATTCATTTCCAAGCGAATATGGACACAAAAATTTGGTGAAAAATGTAAATACAATAAAAGCATGATTTTTCATTATAGTCAAAGCTTTAAATATATCATTTTTATTTTTGAAAGACAGACCAATGAAAAATCGGACAAAGTAACAAATCCGGTAAAATCTCAACCGAAATTACTAAAAAAATGCATCTTCATATAATTCTATACCAAATCTTGTTTCTACACACATAACTTAATCATCTTCCTTTAAGTAGTCAAATATAATATAATAAGGAAAGTCTATCATACCGTGTGTGAGTGTGCGCATAGCGCATGAGACTAGTAAAAGGTCGAAGAAAAGCAACGATTAAAAAAAACTACACAAATTAAAATCTATTACCCAGATTTAGGTAATATTTTTCTTTAATCCAAATTTTGGCAAAGGATAATCCTAATGCCTAAGTGAAAAAATGTGATTCACAAAATGATTATTTTTTCACATACGTTCAATAATTTTATAAAGGAATAAGAATACAAAAAATAAGTTATACATTTCAGATGAGAATTTTTACTAAAAAATCTTGGGCCAAACCGACACCTTTTACTATATCGATAAATATTTATACAAAGAAATAAATGATTTATAAAATTGAACCGCCCTCTAGAATCAATAATTAATAACCAACGTAATCTAAGTTTTCCACGTTGTATTAGAAAGAGCAAGCATAGACCATTCTTCAACCACTCGCCTTGTCGCATGTGTCAACGTTGTTAATTTTCATGTTTGAACTATCCTACATATCTTCTTTTAAAGTTCAAGATTAACCTTGAATTCCAATGATTCAAGTAGGCATCCACCAATGCATTTGTAACTTCCTAGGATATCATATAAAGGTTGATGGAAGTGATTAAAGTGTTTGGCTTAATCAAAATAAATTCACAATATTTTTTTAAATTATCAAAAAATTTAACTCTATTAAGAAAAAAGTTAGAAAATATGTGTTTCGTCATTGATAAGAAGTAATCAAACTTCAATTAATTTTAAATAAAAGTTTGAAACAAAAATATCTCAAAAATAGAAAGAAAGTATTTATCGATCTCAAAATTTATTTATTTCAGCATGAATAAAATAGTATTGAAAACCTTAAAAATCTTAGCTTTGTTTGTGGAAAGAAGAAGCACTAATATAGCCTTTCAAACTTGTGGCCATAATTCCTTACAGGCCTAAGAAATTGTTGTCCACAAAAAATAAGATTTTTTGACTACTCTATCCAAAATATATGGTAGACATAGAAATCTCGCCAAAATATCTCTAAAATATTTTTCTATAATTTCTTATGGCTCCTTTGCTACCTCAAGTTTAGCTTCATTTCAGCGAGGCTTCAACAATTGAGGTGGCACATATGACGAGGGAAAAATGCACTAGAAAATAAATAGGCCTCAACCAACGAAAAAGGCAATTTGTTGACATGTAGGTCTACTTTGCTAGTACGAACTAGGTAGCATGTGAAATTAGAGTATGCCGAGTTTTGCATAATTTCACAAAACTTAGAATTTATTTGTCCCACTTATAAACCAAGTAAACTATAGATACAAAAGATGAATTTTAGACATATATTTTTTTTTTACGTTGGAAGAATATATTGTATCATGTATTTGAAAACCATAAGTTAAATCTATTTTTTTTTTTAATTTAAGAAAACATTTGACCATAGGGTAATCTAATCCTCTAGGTCACTTTTACCTTCACCCAAAAAGTCCGAAAATTTATCTTACTCTACGAAATTGTCATGATATATCTTTAGTGAAGTCTGGTCTTATAATGTTGAATATGAAGTTTTTTAAAGACATCTTGAACTTGACTCAATGTGAATTTTGGAAATGGAATAAATATAATCAAATGAGCTTGGGGCACATGAACATACATATACTCTTATATAGACAAATGACTCAAAAAGACTAGTGGGATGTAATGATATCAACATGTTGGCCCCTATAGGTTACTGTAGGAGCCTACATTGAACATTACCAAAAACAAAAGCTTATAGCTGTCTATAGATACTTCTAGATGCGTACTTCTTATTATAAGAAAAAAAATTATAATCAAATCATTTAACTAGAAGTCGAAAAATAAGTTTAATTACAGAAAAATGATTTTCCCTTCATTTCCTAGTTAGTTTTTTTTAAAAGTCCTTATTATTTTCCCTTTATTTCCGATTAAACTTATTTTTCAATAGTAAAATTTGTTCTATTTTTCACTTTGTTCTAATCTAATTTCTTTTTCAATAACAAAATATTCTTAACATTTTCCTTTCACATTATATTAAAAATTATTTTTTAACCCAAACCCTTACTCTATACCACTTAATAATAATGAAACTTCTCTTTCATAAGAAGATCCTTAATTAAACACCCGTGATGTTCAAATGTCTTGTAGATTACCCCCTTATACTACTTTACCCGAACTGTGGCCCCCTTGTGTGTTGATACGTATTAATTTGGTCTACTACTTCAACTCTGCATGAAAATAGACAAATAAATTATCAAAAAAGTCAAATGCATGCGAAAATAATTATACTATGAGACATAATAGCGCACACATGCTACTAAATAATTAAAAAGAAACGATAAATAAACTATTTCTCCCCTCTATCTCTCTCTTACAGACATTCCACTGCCACGCCATGGGCGATGTCACTTCCTCTCTCATCCTCCTCTCGATCTATTCTTTCTCCAGGATTTAACCTACCTTGTTACATCCTCCTTATATGTCATAAATAATAACTAATTGTGGTAAAACAATGTGATTTTGATATAAAATCAATAGTCAATTGAGTTAGTTAGGTTGTCGACATTCATTTGGGGTCGTATGATACTTGTACACGTGTATGGGGTTAGTTGTAAAAAATTGTAACCTACTTAGAGGAATTAGTATAAGTAAGTTATAGACCCCAACCATTTTTATCTTTATTCATTGAATACAAAAACTTTAATTTGTTTGTTTAAATCTCAATTATATCTCCGTTACAACATAATCTCCTTAAAGTGTAACATTTCGTATCAGAGCACTCGATACCTAGATCCCAGCACCTGAGGATGCAAGATCATAAAATCCAAGTTCTAGTTCTGTTCCAGAAAATTATTAACATATAAAACACTAGGAAAAATATCCAATATATAATGGTAACACTGATCTTGAAGCGCCTAAAGGGAAAAATAATGAGATAAAGTTAAAGAACCCTCATTTCATAGTTAGGAAAGGACAAAAGGAATTATGAAGAACTACAATGTCCTTAATGTTCGAATTATTTTAAAGAATAATTCTACATAATATGATCCATAATTAGATTAATACTAAGAGTCACTTTGGTTAATGAAAGGGTATTTAAAATACCAAGAGTAAAAATGACTCTTGGTTATCTACCTTGATAGACGATTAAGATTAAGTGACTGCTGGAGATTTGGGTCATGCCTGCCTATAAATAAGTGATTGATTTACATTATTCAGACACATGAAAATACAACATAATGTAATTATAGGATAAGGGAGAGAAATCCTAAGACTCAAATTTGTGTTTATTTTGGAATACTATTTTGGCTATAGAAGAAGATCCAACCATTAGAACATATTTGAATTGGAGTACGTTCTTTCCGTGTACGAGAGAAAGTCGATGTCCTAAATTTAGTCCGATTGGACATCTCTAAGGTCGACTACTCCATCAATCTTTCCATTTGTGACATGCTGGAGTTGGGAGCACAAATGACAACCTCTTCACTCGTCAATTTTAATGTTGACTTAAGTATGTTTTCAACTCTATTTTGAACACATGTGATAATTATGTTATAACAGTTTATATGTTCATGTATTGTATTATCGGTCTATAAAAACTGTTAATTGATTTATTAATTTTAAATCTAACACTTAATGGATCAACAATATCCCCAAATTTGTTTGATTCAACACTTGAAATTGGATTCTAAAGTATAAGAAATTTGTTCACTACCACACCATATTAGAAGTACATAAAGTATTTTTTATGAAACTCTGTATTTTGAAGGTAAGGTTGATATTTGGTGTGGGTACCCAAATTTAGCATTATGGGCCCGGACGAGTAGCCTAATGAAAACGGCCCAAAATCCGGACCCTTCGCCTTAACTGAATAGAATTATGACTTAGTCTCCTCCCATGTTCTCGTGTAGAGATGTTACAGGAGAAGATGGTAAACGTGGGGGAGTCCAACACCCCCACTCCCCGAGGACAGACATGTATATAATAAATCCCAAATCTGGGGTAAAAGACACGCATTGTATTCTCTCTAAACGTTCTCCGGAGTATATCGAAATAATAGTGATTGCACTACCATGGATGTAGGCATTCTTGTTGAACCACGTATATATTATGTTGTGTCCTTGGCATTTTATCTTCTTCATTTTCCTTGGTTATTACGCTTCTCTCATTTATTTGTGTTGAACATAATTGTCACCATAATTGGCGCCGTCTGTGGGAACGTTTGTCTTCCCTGAGAAAGCCCACACCAATAAAGAAGTTCAAAATGTATGGTCACAGCAGTAACACTCCTCAGGTAGGAGATATCCAAGAACAACCTGCTCCTCATAGGATCAGATCTGAAGTTCAGCGTTCAGATCAGAGGGCTCGCCTAGAGAGGCCAGCCTCAGAGGAAAGCCAAGGATCAGTGAGGTCCACGCAAATCTCCAGACTGATTAATGCCTATGAGGCAAGGCTTTAAGAGAAAAAGGAGTCATCTCGCAAGCAGGAGGCTGAGAGTGCTCGCCTCAAAAGGAAATTAGAGAGGATGGAGAAAGAACTCCATTGCAACACTAGGCTATGTCCATACCGCACTCCTAGCCCTCAGGCGAGCAAGTCTCGCAACCAAGGAAGGAGACCTAAGCGTCGATCCCAAAAGAGTGAGAGATACGAGTCAAGCAACGACTCACTCGAGCACCAGCGACTGGATCGCCATTACAGGAGCCCAGCTCGGAGTAATGAGAACATACAAAATTTGGTCCGAAGAGAGATGGACCAACACCCAGCACATCGCGGTGCAAGATCGACCATGGAGATTGCTAGATGAGCTCTTAAGACCTAGATAAAATCCCCTTTCTCGAGGGAAATAGAGGAAGAAGACGCCCCCAAGAAATTTGCTATTCCAAGATTCAAGATTTATGATGGAAAAACTAATCCTATTGATCACGTTAGGCAGTACATGCAATCCATGACCCTATAGAACCATCGAGATGCGTTGATGTGCTAAATTTTTCCCTCGAGCCTGTATGACGTGGCGCAAAAATGGTTCGAAAGGCTTCCTCACAGGTCTATCAGGAGCTTTGAGTCCCTGATCGAGATTTTTACGGCCCGCTTCATTACTAGTAGCTCTCATCCCAAAAAGATGGATGCTTTGCTAACAATGAAGAAGACATCTCAAGAGACCCTCCGAGACTACGTGAAGAGATACTGGGAGTTATTCAACGAGGTCAAAGACTGCTCGGAGCAGGTAGCGGTGGCCTCCTTTAAAATTAGGCTACCCAACTCTTCCCTTCTGTGCTAGTCCCTGACAAATAAAGAGGCCACGACCATCGACGACCTGATGGATCGCATCGAGAAATACAACAAGGTGGAGGATGTGACCCGCCTCAGTACAGGGGAGAACGGTAGAACTAAGCTCGCTGCCAAAGGCAATGATAAAGATGAGAACCATAAGAAAGGACGAAAGAATGGGGGCAAGAATGGCTCCAAGAACGGAGGCAGGAACGATGTGGAAAAAGCATTTCAGGCAGTCAACACTATCTTCAGAGAACCGATTTATAAGATTCTCATAAAAATCAAAGACGAGCCATTTATTAAGTGGCCTAAAAAGATGGGAGGAGATCCCTCAAAGAGAAACAATGCGTTGAGATGTGCTTTTCATAAAGAAGGAGGACATAAGACTGAGCATTACAAAGCTCTTATGTCCCACCTCGAAGAGCTGGCCTAGTCCGGGCATCTGAACGAATTTGTGGAAAAAAAGGCAGAGAAAGTCGCTACTAATGGAGAAGCAAGAACTGACAATGTACTCGAGGACGATACTGGCCATGAATTCGTAGTAATTCACGGGGCATCTGATGTGAAGCAGATTCAGGGGAATTCAGCTCGGATGGAGGTAAAAAAGCTTATAGCAGTGATGCAAGCTTTCCAGATCGATCGAGCAAAGACCCAATCAGGAAAATGTCGGCGAGCAGATGACGTCGACTATAGCAAATATATCATGTTCACAGATGAAGATCTTGTGGGAGTAAGAAATCCACACCATGACTTCTTGATCATTACGCTCAGGATTCCCAACTATGATGTCGACAAGTTGCTCATCGACCAAGGAAGTTCATCCGAGGTAATGTATCTCGATCTATTCAGGAAATTGAAGTTGAGCATCGCCGACCTGAAGGAGGCCACTGTCCCTCTAGTTGGCTTCACTGGAAAAGTGACTATCCCACTGGGAAAGATTGTGCTACCCATAAGGGCAGGAAGTATCTCCAAGATGATTGAGTTTCTGGTAGTCGACATTAACTCGCCGTACCAAGCCATCCTCGGTAGAGGATGGCTACATGCGATGAAGGCAGTCCCCTCGACCTACCATTAGAAACTCAAGTATATTTCCGAGCGAGGAGTAATGAAGATCCATGGCGATCAAGCGATGGCAAGAAGGTGCTTCATAGCAGCCATCCGCCCTAGACCAGAGAAGAAGGCCGAGAAGCCTAAAGAGCAGGTCGAGGAACATGAAGGTCTAATACCTTCAAAATAGCAGTTAAGGTATGGAAGACCCGGAGTGGAGGAGACCAGGTTCCTCCCCTCTGAGCGGGTCATGGAAAACCTGGTGGAAGTTATAGATGGTGATAGTGAAAAGGACAAGGTATTTTTAATTGAAGCTTCTCTCACAGATCAAGAAAAAATGGAATTTACGATTTAATTGAGAATCAACGTAGACATTTTTGCATGGGAACCATACGAGCTGCCTGGAATTGATCCCAGTGTGGTTTGTCATCAGTTGTATGTCGATCCCACCTTCAAACCTATCACCCAAAAGGCACGGCGAACTGCGCTCGAGAAGGCAAAAGCCGTAGAGAAAGAAGTAAAAAAAAATTCTGGATGCAGGATCCATACGGGAGGTCCAATTTCCCAAATGGTTGTCCAACCCATTAGTAGTTCCAAAGAATAACGGGAAATGGAGAGTCTGCATCGACTTCACTGACCTTAACAGGGCTTGCCTTAAGGACCGTTTCCCCCTCCCAAAAATTGACCAATTGGTGGATGCCACAGTAGCTCATAAAAGAATGAGTTTTTTGGATGCATATCCGGGGTATCATCAGATCCCTATGTATGCACTGGACCAGGACAAGACAACATTCATCACCACCGTCGAATTATACTATTACAAAGTCATGCCCTTCGGACTTAAAAATGCAGGGGCAACCTACCAGCGTCTTGTCACCAAGATGTTCAAAGACCAAATGGGAGACACCATGGAGGTCTACATCGACGATATGCTCGTCAAGAGCAGAAGCAAAGAAGACCACCTCTCCGACCTATCGAGTACCTTTGAGATCCTCAGGAAATACCGAATGAAGCTCAACACGAGCAAGTGCTCTTTCGGTGTCCAGTCAGGAAAATTTCTTAGTTACTTGGTCAGTAAGAGAGGCATCGAGGCTAACCCGAACCAGATCGATGCAATCAACAGAGTACAGGCCCCTCGCACAATATGAGATGTACAAAAGCTCACCGGCATACTCGCTGCCATGAACCGTTTCATCTCGAAATCCTCTGAGAAATGAAAACCATTCTTCCAGTTCTTAAAGGGAAATAAGACAGTAGAATGGAATCCAGATTGCTCGCAAGCATTGAACGAGATCAAGGACTACCTTATCTCACCACCCCTGCTCGTTATGAAATACCGTTACTAAAGCCATTTAATATCCAATTAAACTATTTAAGTAACTTCGAACAGTTTTTTGAGGAAACTCTTTTCTTAAAATCAAATCAAATTAATCACAAGATGTGTTTAACAAAAATATGTACGAGATCAGTTCAAGATTTGTTAATAGGTTTGATAAATCAGTTTAAAAACTTTAAACTCAACACAGCCAAGAATTAGATGAGAAGATATAGAAAGATTAAGAACAAGGATTTTTAACGTGGTAAATCCTCACCCAACTAAGGAAATATCCACGACTCCCTCTACGGAGTAAACCAAAAATTCCACTAAAACAAATTAAAACAGTTACAAACTATACAACACACATGCACACAAATCAGACCTATACAAGTTTAGGAATGTACCCACTGGTGTCCTTATAACTTATCTGTAGTTATGTTTGTTGATGTTGTTCTCCCAGTTTTCTAACTTCCAATTTGTTCAAGTTCTTTACGTCGACTCTTGTTCGTGAGATATTATTACCAACACTTTTATTGTGGTAGGGTGATAGTGTTTGTGGATGTGCTTTCTAACACATGCATGCACACACACACAAACTTATTTTATACAAACAGTCCTATCAAATTACATATAAGATCTATATGCTGTGATTTTCTATATCTCTCCTCTTAGAAAACTTAACCTTATTTGGCCTTTATTATAATCCCAGAATCCACGGCTATCTTTCTCGAAAGACGTATCAAGATCTTAATCAATCTCAGGTTTTGAAAATATTTTTTAGATTGAAAATCATCAAGTGCGATTCTTAACTAGGTCAAAGGTCTTGTTTTAAAAGAACTAGAAACAGAAAATGTTTTTGTTGATTTTGAAGATAAAAACATTTACAGAAACAAATCAACAAATATTTTCTCAAGATGAGAAACTAAATATGCAGATCTATGTGAAATATAACATTCAGTGACTTAGATATAAGATTTCTATAAAAGTAGAAACACGGATCTAAACAGATGTTTAAGTTGATAACACGATCTGAGAACGAAGAGGTTACAATAACAAAACTAACAAACCAATCACTCAAAATTTCTCAAACACTGAAGGTTGTGTTTAGTATAAACTGGTTTTGAAAGAGGTTATGGTTTGAATATAGTTTTGGACGATTTAGGGTTAGGGTTTCCTAACTCTGGTTTCTCTCTCTCTTCTCTCTATTCTCTCTTTCTCAATCGAATGAACAAAGTGGCAAAATTCTCAGATGGCTGAGGGTAGAGTTCCTTTTATAGGAGGCTGAGAAGATTCGAGAATACAGACCAAAATCAAGGGCTAAGATCTGGTCTTGGAGGATTGACTTTGATCTAATGGATTAAACAGAGGCGGTGATTAAAACGCTTCTGATTGGCCCAAATTGGTTTCACCAGGATTGTATAAGAACGCATGCAGGTCATCGATTAAATCTAATCCAAGGGTTGAAATAACACACAACAATCGTCTCACAGAGAAAACAAAACGAGGTCGTTTATAGCTTGACAGGTGTAGGTAATTGATTGGTTGTTACTCGTGCGTCAAAACAAATTGCTGAGCATGCCTTATAGTCTCTGGCGCTTTCGAATTCTACCCAAGTGAATTTTCATCCAATAAACAAACAATCCAAAATAGCAGATTGACCCCAATACTTTTAAAACCAAATTTTAATTAATAAAAACCTTATTTTAAAAGTTTATAAAATTCCCAAAAAATTTTAAAAATCAATTTTAGGGATTTAAGCATACTCAACATATATACACACACTTATATGCAATATGAAATGTATGAATGCAATTCTAATGTGTGTGAGTGTTGGAAAGGTATCTAGATTAATCAAGCAAGAGGAATACAATTGCAAAACAATCTCTGAGGTTCTTTGGTTTCTAGGATATACACAATTTTGTCACAATTTCCAAACTAGATGAACACTTATACAATACAGACTCAAGTGAGTCAAGGGTATAAGTCGCTTCAATCTCCTCCTTTGGAAATATGAGACAAAATCTCCTTTGAGTCATCTAGGACTCGTAGGGCAATAAAAATAAGAAAAACCTATTCCTATAAAAATTCTATATACCCATTTCCTAGAAAACAAAAGTTCATAACTCAACTAATTACAATTGGATACCCTATTACAAATTTTGAGAATAACTGTATAGAATCCTACAATGAATCACTAAGATCAAGTTTTTTAGAATATGTAAAAATATTCACAAGACTCAAATTTCTCCCCCATTTTGTCTCAAATAGACAAAGGGAAAAACATATAGAGACCAAAGAAATTAATCAGCACACACCATACCTATTGATTTACGCAAAGAAATAAATCTAATGTAATCTAAAGGTTTGATAAACATATCTGCGAGTTGCAAATCAGTAGGAAGACAATAAATTTCTAATTCCTTAGTTTCAACCAATTCGCGTATAAAATGATGTCTTATTTTTATGTGTTTTGTTTGCGAGTGTTGAACATGATTTTTAGAGATATTGATCACACTTTGATTATCACAATAGAGGTGTAATTGATTTTCTTGAATACCATACTCACTTAGCATTTGTTTAAGCCAAAGTAATTGAGCACAACAGCTTCCGGCAGCTATGTATTCAGATTCAGGTGTTGAGAGAGATGTACAATTTTGTTTCTTACTACTCCATCCTACCAAATTATTACCAATATAATAACATGCTCCTGATGTGCTTTTACTATCATCAGTACACCCAGCCTAGTCAGCATCAGTGTACCCAATTATAGTGCTAGGTTTATAACTAGTGTACCAAAGTCCTAGGTTCAGAGTGCCTTTTACATATTTAATAATTCTTTTAATAGAAGATAGATGGCTCTTTTTGGGGCTGTTTTGATAACGAGCACATACACAAACAATATACATTATATCAGAATGCGAGGCAGTAAGGTATAGCAAGGTTCCTATCATACTACGATATAGATTTGGATCTATAGATTTTCGAGTTTCATCTTTAGATAGTTTGACCGTAGTACTCATGGGAGTTTTAGCATCTTTAGCACTCTCAAGACCGAATTTTTTTACTATCTCTAATGCGTACTTAGATTGCAAGACAAATAGTCCTTCTGAATTTTATTTGACTTGAAGACCTAAGAAAAATTGCAACTCCCCCATAAGAGACATTTGAAACTCTTTATGCATAATTTTATAAAAGGATTTTACTTCTGAGGGAGAATTTGATCCAAAGATGATATCGTCAACATAAACTTGAACTATAATGATGTGTTTGTCAAAATATTTGACAAATAATGTTTGATCATTTCCACCTCTCTTAAAACCTTTATATAAGAGAAAATTGGAAAGGCGCTCATACCAGGCTCTAGGCACTTGTTTTAGGCCATACAAAGCCTTTTTAAGATGAAATATGTGATTTGGATATTGAGGGTCAATGAACCCGTTTGGTTGTTCTACATAGGTTTCTTCAGTCAATATTGCATTAAGGAATGCAGATTTGACATCCATTTGGTAAAGTGTAAAATGCAAATAGCAAGCTATGGCAAAGAGAAGACGAACAGATTCTAAACGAGTAACAGGAGCAAAGGTCTCGTTAAAATCTATTCCTTCAATTTGAGAATATCCTTGAGAAACTAATCTAGCTTTGTTTCTAATGATTATCCCACTTTCATCAGATTTATTTTTAAAAATCCAGCATGTGCCAATAACCTTTTTGTGATTAGGCCTAGGTACAAGTTACCAAACATCATGAATGACAAATTGAAGAAGTTCTTCCTTCATAGCAGAAATCCAGTGAGAGTCATTCAATGCCTCATTTACATTCTTTAGTTCCACAAGGGAAACAAAACATGCATAGTGAGCATAATTTCTTAATTGAGATCTTGTACGCACAGGTTCACTAGGATTACCAACAATGTTATCTATGGGTTGGTCTTTAGAAACCCAGTTAGGTACTTCAGGTGTCTCAATTTGTAATGAATCATTTATTTCTGGAGAGTTATTTTCTAAAACATTTGTAGGCTCTTCCACAATAGTTGATTCACCAGTCTTACTCTCTACAGTAGTGTCACTTACAATTACATTTATGGATTCCATCATGGTCTTAGTGCAAAGATTATAAACACGGTAGGCTCTACTGTTAGGTGGGTATCCTAGAAAAATAGCTTTATCTCCCCGGCTCTCAAGTTTGGATAAGTGTTATCTATCTTTGCAGACGTAACAAGTACTACCAAAGGTTCTAAGGTACTTAAGATTGGGCTTTTTCTTATACCAAAGCTCGTAAGGAGTTTGTTTAGAATTCTTTCTAAGATAGACCCTATTTATAATGTGACATGCAGTACGAATAGATTCTACCCAAAAATATTTAGGTAAACTCTTGTCATGTAACATAACACGTGCCATCTCTTTAAGAGTGCGATTCTTTCTCTCAGCGACACCATTTTGTTGAGGAGTCTTAGGAGCACTAAACTCATGTTTGTAACCATTATAGTCACAATACTCTATTATACCGGTGTCTTCGAATTCTCCACCTCAATCACTACGAATTCTATTTACTTGAGTATCCTTATTATTTTCAATCAGAAGAAGTATTTTTAAAAAGGTTTGAAAAGTGTCAGACTTTTGTTTTAAGAAGGCTACCCAAGTAAATCTAGTGAAGTCATCAACTATAACAAGAATGTAACTGTGTCCACAGAGATTAACAGTTTGGGAGGGACCCATTAGGTCCATATGGATGAGCTCCAAGGGGTTAGAGGTAAGGATATCTTTGATTTCTTATGAGGTGCCTTAACAATCTTTCCTTCCTGACAGGAACCACAGACAATATTAGAAATGGGTTTGATTTTTGGAACTTCTCTAACTATTTCTTGAGAATTCAATCTACTAAGATAATCGTAATTTATGTAGCCCATCCTGTTATGTCATATCTCATTGTCATCCATTCTGGAAACATTACAAATTTCAGAACTGTTCATGATATTATAACAATTGTCAGGAGTCCTGAATCCTGTAATTATGCATTCACCCTTTTCATTTAAAATTTTGCAATTGTTATTTGAAAAGGTAACAGTATGATCTGAGTCACAAAATTGCGAGATACTAAGTAGATTGGCCTTAAGACCTTTAACTAGAAGAACATTTTCAAGAACAGGAAGTCCTTTTTCTTGGAGTGTTCCTTTACCTATGATCTGAGATGATACTCCATCACCAAAAATAACTTTTCCTCTAGCAAAGCTAGTTTTGTTTAAGAGTTTTGTATCATCACCAGTCATGTGTTTTGAACATTCAGAATCTAAATACCAACCATAAGATGTGTCTTCATCTTTTAAAGTAGTAATGGCAATGTTACACTTCATCTGGGGTAATAGATCATCTTTTCTAACCCAAATTGCTCTAGTTTTCATTTTGCCCTTATTTTCTCTCAATTGATAAAATTTGCGAGCATTTAATTTTTGTTGAAAAATGTTTAGCTCAAGATTTTGAATTTTATGAAACACATGAGCATTTGGTTTAGGAAAGTGTTTAGGAATCCTTCTAGGGAATGTTCTTTTAGGTTTGGTCTTTCTCTTCGTATAGTTAGATTTTTTGTGTGGTTGTCTAGGCAGAACCTAATTGTTATCGCTTCTCCTAGAATGGTTAAAGTTTTGATAGATAGGAGGATTACAGACAGGTTTAACTAGTCTTCTAGCATAGCAGCTATCAAAAGAATGACCGTATATATCATAGTAGGAGCAACAACGATTGCTCAAAGTTGGAGTCTCCTTAGGAAAGTCTTTAAACATAGGCTTTAAGGAATTTTGAGGTTGAACCATATTCCTAGATAGAACAGTTTTGAAAGTAGATTCACTCTTCCTAATGGAGGGGCATACATATTTAGCCTTAGGTGAACTTTCATTTTGGAGCAACTTGATTCCCCAATATCAAACTTTTGATGTTTTGAATCAAACTCAGTTTTTAGAGAATGAAAGTCTGGGCATGTCTCAATAGGTCTTTTGCCTCCCGACACAAACTTAATAGGTTCAAAAGATTTTGTTTGTGTCTTTAATTTGGGGTAAAACCCTATTCCAGTTCGATCATCAGAATTGGTTTTTGATTCAGCAACAAATCCATCAAAACAGTTTGAGTTGTTTTCAAATTTTGTAATTTTTTTGAAAACAGTTGCTATCTTTTCTTTAGTTTATTCCAATTCTAACAAAGTCCCCGTTGATACCAAATTTAGTCTGCTGACATGGATCAATTGAGTGAAGACACGTGGAAATCTGCGTGGCAACAACAAACACTTCCGAACAACACCTTGACTCCGAGGAACCATACTGCAACGAGGAACTTTGCTTCCCCGATCAACTCAGACGCTCCGACCAACAAGAACTTTATGAGGAACTTTTGAGTACCGAGGAACTTAGGCGGTCCGAGCAGCTTAGGCGGTCCGAGCTGCACCTCGAATAAAGCATGAATAGCAGGATAACCAACAGATTGAGTGAGCATTAAATGCTTATTATTATCATACAGATGTATACGCTTAAGGGGCATTGAATGTGTTACCCTTTCACATTACAGCCTTAGGGCTATAAATACATTGTATTATCCTCATTGTGAGAGGACCGGAATTTCTTGAGAAAACTTGTAATTGAGAATTCCCAAATAGTCAGCAATAACAGAAACAGTGGACGTAGGCCATTCTTATAAGGCTGAACCACTTTAAAATTTCTTTGTCTCATTTTATTTTATCTATGATTAAATAATTAGATATAATCTATTTTTTTACATCAACAGATTCGCCCTCTGTGGGAAACAACTGGTAATATCGTTTTTCATCAAAAATAATTCATCACAAATGACTGATATTCCAAAACCCAGCAATCGAAACGCTGAAAGCTCTCCAAGTCCATCTGCTCCGCCCAATATTCCAGATCTGGCTGGAATAATGTCAAATCTGGCCCAGGGCCAGACAGTCATGCAAGAAACTATGCGACAACTCATACAAACCCTCTATGGAGGTGCACCAACCCATTCAGGACCGCGAAGTATTAAAAGAAATACCCGTTTACCTTCTTCGCATACTAGGCGTACCGATTCATATCGTACTGAGGAGTCTGATGATTTTTCTTATCAACCTGGACGAACTTCGTCGGTACGAGCCACATATACAAAACAACGTATCACTCTCTCTCCAGAAAGGACTAGTGCGCTAGAAAGATTAAGCAGAGTATCTCCTTTTAATCGATTAGGTCCTAGGAGGAGAAAAAGTCCTCCTAGAACCGCATCGAGGAGTTTTTGATGATCATCAGACCAAAGGGAAGGATCTGCCCAGTCGCGACCAGCTGCTCGTCAAGATAGATCTCAGGAAGCCACATCAACGCGATCAGTTGCTCGAACCAACAGGCCCGAGGAAGGAAACGATGTGTGGAAAGGCTCTATTCAGAGGCTGGAGGATAGATTAGGGGAAATGGCTAAAGCCAAGAACCCTCTACAACGAACTTTTGTTCAAGGAACACCTTTTGTCCAGGCCATTGTAGATTTTCCAACACCATCAAAGTTCAAAGCACCTGTTGTGACCCCCAAATATGATGGAAAGACCGACCCTGTCCTTCATATAGAACAATACCAAGCTGCAGCCGACATCTATGCTGTTCCAGATGAGATGAGATGCAGAGCATTCTCGGGAAATCTTACCGGATCTGCTCAAATATGGTATAACAATCTTCCTCGGGGTAAGATCTCAACTTTTTTTCAACTGGCCGAGTTATTCATTGGGAATTTCTATTTTGGGGTAAAGCCAGTTAAACGAGTAGCGTATTTGTTAAGTGTTAGATAAAAAGCTGGTGAAAGTACCAGAGATTATATAACTCGTTTTAATAACGAGAAACTCAAAGTTATTGATTATGAGAAAAAGACAGCGATTACCTCCTTGATGAGTGGACTACTGCCCAATAAGTTGTACTACACTTTTGACAAAGATCCACCTAGAACCATGTCATATCTGATGGGAAAAGCGGCCAAGATTATGAATGGCGAGGAGGCTATGGCTGCGAAGAAGAATATGGATGCCAAAGAAATCAAGGTGGAAGGTGATAAAGCTAAAAAGAAAGAGCATAAGAACAATGGTAGTGACAAACACTAAAAAATAAGGTCGTCATGGGAAGTATTGAAGAAATTTGATAATTATACTCCTTTGAAGGAAGGCATCAACCATGTTCTAGAAGAAATTAAGAACAACGAGGAATTAAACTGGCCAAAGAAAATGAAGGCAGACCCTGACAGGAGAAATAAGGCAAAATATTGCGAGTTTCACAAAGATCATGGCCATATGACCAAAAATTACATAGCTCTTCAGAATGAGATTGAAACACTCATCAGACGAGGAAAACTGGCAAAGTATGTTGATCGAAGAAATGAAAGAAGAAATAATGACCGAACAAGAGAGAGGTCTAGATCTCCTCATCGAGCAGAGGAGAACAAGAAAAGAGACCATGAAGTTGATCCAGAAGACGACCCCGATCTTCCCAAGAGACCAAGGTAGCCAGAACGTGAGGTATTTTTGATACGCTTTGGAATATTTGATTGTAATGTTATTACAGGTGGAGATTGAGGAGGAGGATACCTTACTGCATAGAGAAAAGCTTACATCTGTGAGGCTCAAGCTTTCTCATACATTCAACGAATAAATCTAGCTGAGGAGGATCGCCCTAGAAAAGTAAACAAAGATAAATTGGTCATTGGTTTCTCAAAGAACGAGGTGATCAAAATGAGGATGAAGGAAGTGATGATTTCAAAAGTACTGGTAGATAATGGTAGCTCGGCAGACATCATGTTCTACTCGTGCTTCGACAGTTTAAATCTAAAACTATCTCAACTGGAGCCTTATCACAGACCCCTCCTGGGTTTTTCTGGTGAGAAAGTTTTTCCACTTGGGACGATCAAGTTAGATATATTCATTGGTACATGGCCTGCTTGTCGAACAGAAAGAATACGCTTCTTCGTGATGGATAAGAATGTTCAATCAGCATACAATATCATCATGGGAAGAGTAGGATTGAAGAAGTTCGAGGCTGTACCATCTACGGTACATCAATGCCTAAAATTTCCAATAAATTTTAGAGTAGGAGTTGTGAAAGGTGATCAGAAAGTAGCTCGGGAATGCTATTATTCATCCACCGAGCAAGAGGAACTGGAGGAATCAAGGAAAAAGACTACTACCTATCAAGTGGATGAACGTGCAGAAATTGAAACATTGGATCCTAGAGATGAGTCACAACTAGTGAAGGGTCAAGTGGTGGAAGCTATTGAAAACATCATTCTGGACGACGAGCACCCTGAACGAAATACTCAAGTAGGTACGTCGTTGGAAGCCATACTAAAACAGGAATTGATAACTTTCCTAAGAAGCAGAAAGCAAACTTTTGTGTGGAGTCATGAGGATATGCCCGAGATAGATCCAAATTTTTTATGTCATGAACTCAATGTGAATAAGGAGATCAATCTTGTGAAGCAGAAAAGAAGAGTATTCAGTCCCGAGAAGAATCAAGCTATACAGGAGGAAGTCGAGAAGCTCCAGAAAGCTTGCTTTATTGAAGATGTTAAATATCCAGACTGGTTAGCAAATGTGGTGATGGTGAAAAAGAAGAACAACAAATGGAGGATATGTGTAGACTTCACCGACCTCAACATAGGATGCCCAAAGGATCACTTTCCGCTGCCCTGAATTGATCAACTAGTGGATGATACCTCGGGACACGAGCTGTTGAGCTTCATGGGTGCTTATTCTGGTTACAATCAGATTAAAATGAATCCTGAAGACAGGGAGAGTACTTCTTTCATTACCCCTAGGGGAACTTATTATTATAATGTTATGCCTTTTGGTTTGAAAAATGCAGGTGCAACATATCAGCGGCTGATGAACAAAGTGTTTGCAGAACAAATCAGTTGCAATATGGAAGTCTATGTTGACGATATGCTGACAAAGAGCAAGAAAGTTGCTGATCATCTAGTTGACTTAAGCCAGACCTTTGATCAACTAGATAAATATCAAATGAAGTTAAACCCGTCGAAGTGCATATTTTGAGTACGAGAAGGCATGTTTCTCGGATACATTGTCAATCAGCGAGGCATTGAAGCTAACCCTGAAAATATCAAAGCTCTGTTAGGGCTGCGATCCCCAACGATGAAGAAAGAGGTGCAAAGTCTTACAGGACGAGTAGCAGCACTCAACAGATTTGTATCGCGAGCAACTGATCGATGTCTCCCATTCTTCAAGACACTCCGAAAGACTTTTGAGTGGAATGATGAATGTGAGAAGGCTTTCCAAGACTTGAAGAAATATTTGGGAGCACATCCATTGTTATCCAGGCTAGTGATGGGAGAAAAATTATACTTGTATCTGGCAGTGTCCGAGAATACAGTTAGTTCGGCATTGATAAGAATGGAGAATGGAGTACAAAAACCAATCTACTACACAGTAAGGCCTTCGGAGGAGCAGAGATCAGATATCCAAGGTTGGAAAAATTGGCACTAGCATTGATCGAGGCAAGTAAAGAATGAAGCCATACTTCCAGGCTCATACTATAGTAGTATATACTGATATGCCATTGAGGCAAGCCCTTCATAAACCAAAAAAATCAGGAAGATTGATGTGCTGGGCAATAGAACTTGGTGAATATGATATAGTTTATGAACCCAGATCATCGCTAAAAGGACAAGCGGTAGCAGATTTTATAGCAGAGTTCACCTATCCTGATACCCCCGAGGAGCAAAAGTTTCTCACTGATCGACCTGTGGATGTTACAAGATCATTAAATTCAAGCCCAGACCAGCTTAGGTTGGTAAAAGGGTAAGAAAAGATGATCGACGAACAGCAAGAAATATCAGGAGATGGTGAAAGGAAGCAACAAATTTTCCACCGAGGAACTCTGTCAGATCAAAAATTTGAAGACAAGTTACCTATATAGAGTCTGTATGTGGATGGTTCATCCTGCACTACAGGATGTGGCGCAGGGATAGTTTTGAATAGTCCGAATGAGGTCGACATGGAATACGCCCTACGTTTCCAATTCAAAGCTTCGAATAATGAGGCTGAATATGAAGCCATGATTGCAGGTCTTTGTTTGGCAAAAACCATGGGGACATAACAAGTTATTGTTTTCAGGACTCGCAATTGATCATAAATCAAATGATGGGAGTATATGCAGCCAAAGGAGAATTAATGATCAGATATAATGCAAAGGCAAAGGAATTGGTGTCTAAATTTGCTGCGATTCAGCTGGTCAGAATACCAAGAATGGAGAATGCAAGAGCAGACGCCTTAGCTCGATTAGCATCAGCTACTCGTACCGAGCTACGAAGAACAATCCCAATTGAAGTTTTAGCTGGTAGGAGTATAGATGAAGATATGACGATAAACTTTAATACCCTAGATTTAGGGTCATCATGGATGGATCCCATCAGGGCATATATTGAGAAAGGGGAATTACCAACTGACAAACTTGCAGCCAAGAAACTGAAGTTTAAGGGTGCTCGTTATGTACTGATTAATGGTATTCTATACAGACGAAGAATTATAGTAGGTTTGCAAAGTTGTGTGCATCCCACCGAGGTGAAATATTTGATTGAAGAGGTCCATGAAGGGTCCTGTAGAGCCCATGTAGCAGGTCGAACACTTTTGCAAAGAATGATGACTCAAGGATACTACTGGCCAACGATGAGAGCTGATTGTATAGCCTATGCCAAAAAATGTGACAAGTGTCAGCGCTTCTCCTCCATCCGAAGAACTTCCAAGCATTATTGACACCCATTACTTCCTCTTGGCCACTTGCCATATGGGGAATAGATTTGGTCGGGCCACTGCCGACAACAAGAGGAAGATTTAAGTATCTCGTGGTCGCTGTGGATTATTTTACTAAATGGGTTGAGGCTGAGCCTCTCATTGATATGACGTACGATAAGGTGTACCAATTTATTTTGAAGAACATCATTTGTCGATATGGTCTTCCTCATGCCTTCATCACAGACCATGGAACACAATTTGACAACGAGGAGTTCACTGCCTATTGTCATTAGTCAAATATCTTGAAGATCCACTCGGCACCAGGCCATCCTCAAAGCAATGGACAAACTGAAGTGACAAACAGAACGCTACTGAATGGTTTGAAAAAAAGACTGAATGATGCGAAAGCAAGCTAGATCAACGAGATACAATAAGTGTTATGGGTTTATCGAACTACTCCCCGAGAAGCAACAGGGGAATCTCCATATATGCTAGCATTTGGAAGTGAAGTTGTTATACCCGTCGAATTGGGTCTCCCAACACACAGAATACTGAATTTTAATTCCCCTGTCAGCGATTTAATGAGAAGGTTAGACTTGGATATGCTCGAGGAGGTTAGGGAAGAAGCAGCCATTAGAAATGCTGCTTACCATCAACGAACAACTTTGTTCTACAACAAGAGATTGAAGAAGTGCGACTTGAAAGAAGGAGACTATGTGCTAAAGAAGGTGATTCAAAAGCACAACAAACTGGAAGCAAACTGGCATGGACCCTACTGAGTTAAGGAAGTTGTTCGATCAGGAACATACAAAATAGAAACTTTAGAGGGGGAGGAGTTTAAGAATGCGTGGAATGCAGAACACCTGCGCAAATATTATCAGTAATGTAAACTCTCATGTAATGCAGTTTCATCAGTATGAATAAAGTGATAATGTTCTGCCCAGTTCTTTTCTTTTATTGGAATTTTTTTGCGGAATACTAGTGCTACACACTACTCAGCAAAACTCGGACTACTCAAATCTATTCCTAAAAATGCCAACTTGGTTGGTTAGGAAGTAAATCTATTCCCAAAAATGCCAACTAAGGTTGGTCGGGAAGTAAATCTATTCCTAAAAATGCCAACTTGGTTGGTTAGGAAGTAAACCTATTCCTAAAAATGCCAACTTGGTTGGTTAGGAAGTAAATTTATTCCCGAAAACGCCAACTAAGGTTGGTCGGGAAGTAAATCTATTCCTAAAAATGCCAACTTGGTTGGTTAGGAAGTAAATCTATTCCTAAAAATGCCAACTTGGTTGATTAGGAAGTAAATCTATTCCCGAAAACGCCAACTACGGTTGGTCGGGAAGTAAATCTATTCCTAAAAATGCCAACTTGGTTGGTTAGGAAGTAAATCTATTCCTAAAAATGCCAACTAGGTTGGTTAGGAAGTAAATTTATTCCTAAAAATGCTAACTAAGGTTGGTTAGGAAGTAAATCTATTCCTAAAAATGCCAACTAGGTTGGTTAGGAAGTAAATCTATTCCTAAAAATGCCAACTAAGGTTGGTTAGGAAGTAAATTTATTCCTAAAAATGCCAACTTGGTTGGTTAGGAAGTAAATCTATTCCTAAAAATGCCAACTAAGGTTGGTTAGGAAGAAAAGCTATTCCAAAAAGTGCCAAAGATTGGTCGGTTCCTTGCCAGCAGGTGGATCATTTAAAGCATGGGGGGAATTTATGAAGTTAAGAACTTTAAGCATCCTTATGTTTATCACAGATGGTCGATCTAGTAGGTGCTCGGGAGGAGATATCTCAACATTGGAATGGAGATTGTAATCGCCAAGGTATTTGGAAATCAAACACCGAGGGATGGCCCGAGCAGGGATCCAACTCATATCAAGCTTGAATGGTGGCACTGGTAGGTCGAGCAGCCCAGGATTATGGTAATCCCACAGGTAATGACCCTGTTCCAGTTGCAGTACACCTAAGGCATTCAACCATCCCTGTTTGTAACCCTCATTATTTGAATTTTGGATACGATCATCCAAATGGTAGAGAGCCTCGTTGTAGCCAACCATCCAGAATTCTCTGGGCTGCTTGTGGAATTGATATGTCAATCTTTCCAGTTGCTCGTGGAGATTTTTTATAAAGAGTTCTTTATTCTCCAAGACAAACTTCTGCGCAGAAAGCTGTTCGTCCAGACTCCTGATCATCTTAGACATCTCATCCAATACCTGGTTCTTTGCCATCAGTTGGAAGGACTGGTTCTCTAGAGAAGATTGAGTCCTCTATTCCTCGACAGAAATCCGAGAAGCTCTTGCTCGTCCCCGAGGAGCTCTAGCTCGTCCTCGAGTAGATGTAGAAGGGCCAGCTCTCCTCAAGGTTTCTAATTCATCCCTCAGGTTGGCATTTTCGACCTCTAAGAAAGAGAATCCCTCGTCGATCACAGGGACCAAAGCGTTGAAAGTGGAAGCTGCAGACTTCAACTGAGACACTTCTCTTTGAAGGTTATTATTTTCTTGCTCTAATAACTCAGCTATCTGTCTGTGCTCTTCGACCTCAGCCTTCAAAGTTTTCTCCCTCACATCGTAAGCAGTAAAACTTTTATCGTATCCCTTATCAGCACTGATTTGCTGATACTTCTTCTCGTACCCCTCGTGCAAAAGGGCACTAGATTCCTTATATTGTTGCTGAAATTCTTCAAGAATGCCTTGGAGATCTTCAATCATATCATATCATAGTATGCTATGTTGTTAGCCACTGCACGGTCGAGCAGGCACTTCAAATACTGATAGGCTTCAATTGCTTGCTCTGAAGTAACTTGACTGAGGATGTCAATGATTTGAGCTGCACTCATGTCTGTACGACCAGCTTTGAAATACTCATTGCATTGCCTTAACAGTTTTGAATCATGAGCAGAGAATAATTCCATCATGGCCAGAAACTAGTAAAGGAAGAAAAAGTAATAATCAATAAGAGTACAAACAGAGCATGAAGAAGAGAATCAACAGTATGCATAAGCAAAAGTTCTGATTTTATTACATCATAAAGGAGAAGTACAAAGTTCAGAGTTACATTTAACAAAGAAAAATAAAATAGAGAGAAATCCGAACAACTCTACACCTTTTCCTTGTCTCCCAAAACTTTCTCGGGAGGCTGGGACGAGGATATAGGTTGCTCGGATGGAACAGAGGGTTGCTCGGGAAGTGCTGGAGGTTGCTCGGATGAAGTAAAGGGTAGCTAAAGTTCCTTGCCAGTGGGCTGGATAGATGGGGGATGAGAAATTTGATCTCCCATCACCATGGAAGATTCCTCAGAGGCAGCTTCATCCTCTTCTTCTTCTTCTTCTTCTTCTTCTTCAGGAGTTGGAGGAGGACCAGGGATGTGTCGCTGAAATAGTTCAGAATTTTCATCAACTTTCATCTCTTGCAGAGCAGCGACCCATCCATCTCTAAAGTATTTGAGGCTGCCATATTCCACTTGCGACATCATGGCAGCCAAACCTTTATTCCACCCTTTATCCCAGCCAGCGCTGAAAGATTTTTTGATAGCCAATTTCCTCTTTGTCTTCTCCGAGGAAAGCGTCTCGGAAAGAAGATCATCAGCAGCTTTCAATTTATTCTCAACTTCCTCCTTCTGATGACTTACTTCCCGAAGTTGACCCAACTTCTCCTCAGCAGCCTTGAGCTTATTTTCAAGCTCCTCAGCATTTTTGAGCTTCCCTTCGAGCTCTTTATTCTTCTCCTCCAAATCATTTATTTTTTTCTCCAACCCCTTGGAGAGCTCAATAACCTGAGCTTTCTCCTGCTCGGTCGAGATAAGCCTCTTCTCCCAAATTACCTTATCATCATCATCATATTTTTGACGAGAATCTTTCAAAGACTGCGCCAGGCCCATCAAAGCTTCCTTTACACCATACGAGGAGCTTGAAGCTTTAATAGCTTCATCTTTCTTCAGAATTGTATTAAAATAGCTCACCAACTGTGAAAAGAAAATGAAATCAAGTCAGTGCACAGATACAAAAAGGAAAGAATGAAAATTTAAGACTATAGGACTTACAGAAGCAATATGACGAGCTGCTAATGTGGTAACCGTGTCCCGAGAAAGGTTTTATTCAATACCTTGGATCTCGAGAATGATCCAAGTCTTCACCGAGTTCATAGCAGAGCTCGGGGGGACAAAAGTGGGAACACCACTAGTCGGGGGCTGAGAGATGGATTCAGCCAAATTGATAGAGGAGCTTTTCTTCAGCCTCCTCAGAGGAGCATCAACATTCTTGACTAACAATGTAGTCTTAGTCGGAGAAATGACAATCACCTCGCTTGGAGTAGCAACCTTGCTCGAGGCCACTGGGGGCTTCTCGATAACCTTCACAGGAACAGCTGAAGGAGGTGCATCAATTTTCTTTGTCCCCTCTCCTGGGACATCAAGCTTACTTCTCTTTGTCTCTCCAGCACCAGAGGCAGATTTCTCAAAAAGGGCAGGAGGTCTTCTTTTCTTCATCCTTTCACTCAAAGGAATATGTGACTCGGGTGAAGAACTTGTAGAGGCTGGTATTGGTTCTGCGTCGCTTATCACCGGACGAGCAGTAAAAGAGAAGGTGTAACTCTTGTACTGCAGCAAATATGAAGTTGACCTAATATGCTCATCAGCAACAGTCTGATGCAAACTCCAGATAAGTTTTAAATGCCTTATGTTAACGTCTGCCTCTTTTGGAGATTTTCTTTTGCTGTCAACTGAAAATAAATCAAAATTAAAATATCAGTGGCACATTTTATCAAACACAAAGGAAGCATAATTTTGAAAATAAAATAAAAATAACCTATCCCATTGCCATAGGGAGGACATCTGGGACCCTGATAAACATCATCTCCAGTTAATGGAGGGTGTTGCCAATTTTTTGTAACAACCCCGTGCTCAAAGTAGTCCGTATTGGCATCTGGGAGATTGACCACTAAAGCTCTATTTAAAAACCTAGTTGTTAAATAAAAAGTATTATCGCCCACAGTCCATCTATAACAAAACATAATTTCAGGAATTCCTATACGAGTTCCATGAATTTGATTTAATCTATAAACACCGTTAACTATTCTCCACGTATTGGGGGATATTCTTGTAGGAACCACGTCAAAGTATTGACAGAATTCCAGACATAGAGGGTTAGGGGGAAAAAAATCTACACTCAGCGACAAAGAGACTGAGGAACCAATGTCCCTCAGCCAAACGAAAATAGTCTGAAGGCTCAGAAAGCTCTTCCAAAATAACCCATGAGGGAATAGAAAAATCAGAGCGAAACTTATCAATCGATTCTACAGGATAAACCATGATGAAAGAAGGAAATAAAAGAGAAAGAAGAAAATCTTACAGGAAAGGGATGAGTCTGTTGACAACAAATGATGAAAGAGATGAACACAAAACTCAAAGAGATAAATTTGAAAAAGTAGAAGACGATGGGATTTTCTGCAACGTTTAAATACTTTGCCTTGGGAAAGGGTAAAAGTAATGGTTATAAAAAGAGACGGTTACGTTACCGGCGGCTAAAAAGACAAAAAGGGTGTGGGAATCGAAGCGGTTAGAAAAATTCAAAAAAGAACGATTCTACGAATTTGTAAGGAGAAATAAATACAAAAGAAAATACTCCTAAATTTCAGGATAACCATTTAAAACCGCCATATTTTGAGAAAGAATGTTCCACACTCCTCAAATTTCGAACTATGAAACATTGGGGGCTTCTATTGATACCAAATTTAGTCTGCTGACATGGATTAATTGAGTGAAGACACGTGGCAATCTGCGTGGCAACAACAAACACTTGCGAACAACACCTTGACTCCGAGGAACCATACTGCAACGAGGAACTCTGCTTCCCCAATCAACTCAGACGCTCCAACCAACAAGAACTTTACAAGGAACTTTTGAGTACCGAGGAACTTAGGCGGTCCGAGCAGCTTAGGCGGTCCGAGCTGCACCTCGAATAAAGCATTAATAGCAGGATAACCAACAGATTGAGTGAGCATTAAATGCTTATTATTATCATACAGATGTATACGCTTAAGGGGCATTGAATGTGTTACCCTTTCACATTACAGCCTTAGGGCTATAAATACATTGTATTATCCTCATTATGAGAGGATCGGAATTTCTTGAGAAAACTTGTAATTGAGAATTCCCAAATAGTTAGCAATAACAGAAACAGTGGACATAGGCCATTATTATAAGGCTGAACCACTTTAAAATTTCTTTGTATCTTTTTATTTTATCTATGATTAAATAATTAGATATAATCTAATTTTTTACATCAACAGTCCCTTTGTATTTTTTCTCCAAAGTTTCATTTGTTTCAGTCAAATTTTTCAGTTTTTGATCAAACATTTTGATTTGTCTTTCATGAGTAAGATATTGGGTAGTATACTCTTCAGCATTAAGTTTGACCATCAGACTTAGATCTTATAATTTCTTAGTGAGATCTTTTACAACCTTCTCTAGTCTAGTGCTTTTTTTTAGAGTTTCCGCATAAAGTGTGTGAATATCAGGGAGGTCTTCATTGTTCGAGTCACTAAGTGTGGTGTGTGAAGTTACCCCTAAGGCTTCATTTCTTGAACTCACGCACCCATGGACATCGTCATTATCACATTCCCTTTGACTCACACACCCCGTGGTTGAGCAAACAATATTCTCAGAAAGTAAAGCATCTAAACCAGTAATAGCGTGATTCACAACAACATGAGTAGTGATATCATCATCATTCTCATACATAGGCATATCATCATTGTAAATTATCCTAAAAAATAAAGACATGCAAGGATCAAAAGCATCAGATGATTCAGGTTCCTCATTTTCAGAGTCGCTTGAATCATCCCATGTCTTGCAAATATTGGCCCTATTGATTTATTGTGAGTGTTCAAATTAACTCTACAGTCTTGTGCAATGTGTCCTAGTTTTCCACATCTAAAGCATTCAGTCTTCTTAAGGTCTCTGTTAGGTCTAGTGTGAATGTCCTTATGATGTTTGTCTTGACCTTTCTCATGAGGTTTGTGATTAGAGTGAGTTGGATAATTGGACTTGGCTTGTTTGTTTGCCATGTTGTTTATAAACTGGATAATTTTATTAAATTGTTTTGACATTAAGGCAATCTGATTATCCAAACTCTCTATGTCATATTCCTCATCAAAATCATCATTGGGAATGTTAAGCTCGGGCTTAATCAACTTAGAAGAAAAACTCAGATTGGAACTAGTCTGTTTCCTATGGGACTGGGTCAATTGTTTCTTAAATTCTAGTTCCATTTCCACAGTTCTTAGTTTACTACTGAGTAATTCAGGAGTGGGATTTTGATCACACATTTCCTCAATAGCATATCTTTTATTGTAAAATATCTGTGGTAATGATCTCAGAATTTTAGATATAATTTCATGTTTGTTATACGTTATCCCATTAGCATGCAGTTTGGTCTCAATATCAGTCAAGTTCATGTAGAAGTCATCAAATGACTCAGATTCAGACATAATTAAAGAGTTATACTGTTGAATGAGCATTTGTGTTTTAGCAGCCTTAACTCTAGTGTCACCTTCATGAGCAGTAACCAAAGTGTCCCAAGCTTCCTTAGAAGTGGTACAGGATGAGATTCTTTTGAACTCATGTTATTATTGTTGCGAGAAACTTTCTTCTCTTATTGTGTGAACTCACTTAACACTTTCTTAACCCTCTCATTACTTCCTTCAGTGGCTGGTTTAGTAGGTAAAGTGTATCCATTTTCAACAATGTCCTAGACATCATCTCCCAAAGTTCCTTGAATGAAAGCAATCATCCTTACTTTCCCGTAAGCAAAATTGGTTCCATCAAAGATAGGAGGTCTGGTCAAGTTACCAAATCTTTCATTTTTCTCGCCCATGTTTGATTTTCAGAAAACAATTTCATAAACACAGGATCTGTTAAAAGAAATTTACAAAGCTCTGATACCAATTGAAATACCGTTACTAAAGCCGTTTAATATACAATTAAACTATTTAAGTAACTCCGAACAGTTTTTTGAGGAAACTCTTTTCTTAAAATCAAATCAAATTAATCACAAGATGTGTTTAACAAAAATATGTACGAGATCTGTTCAAGATTTGTTAACAGGTTTGATAAATCAGTTTAAAAACTTTAAACTCAGCACAACCAAGAATTAGATGAGAATATGTAGAAAGATTAAGAATAAGGATTTTTAACGTGGTAAAACCTCACACAACTGAGGACACATCCACGACTCCCTCTACGGAGTAAACCAAAAATTCCACTAAAACAAATTAAAACAGTTACAAACTATACAACACACGTGCACACAAATCAGACCTACACAAGTTTATGAATGTACTCACTCGTGTCCTTACAACTTCTCTACAGTTCTGTTTGTTGATGTTGTTCTCTCAGTTTTCTAACTTCCAATTTGTTCAAGTTCTTTACGTCGACTCTTATTCTTAAGATCTTATTATCAACACTTTTAGTGTGGTAGGGTGATAGTGTTTGTGGAGGTGCTTTCTAACACATGCATGCACACACACACACACACACACTTATTTTATACAAACAGTCCTATCAAATTACATATAAGATCTATATGCTGTGATTTTCTATTTCTCTCTTCTTAGAAAAATTAACCTTATTTAACCTTTATTATAATCCCAGAATCCACGACTATCTTGCTCGGAAGACGTATCAAGATCTTAATCAATCTCAGGTTTTGAAAATATTTTTGAGATTGAAAATCACCAAGTGCGATTCTTAACTAGGTCAAAGGTCTTGTTTCAAAAGAATTAGAAACAGAAAATGTTTTTGTTGATTTTGAAGATAAAAACATTTACAGAAATAAATCAACAAGTATTTTCTCAAGGTGAGAAACTAAATATGTAGATCTATGTGAAATATAACATTCAGTGACTTAGATATAAGATTTCTATAAAAGCAGAAACACAGATCTAAACAGATGTTTAAGTTGATAACAAGATCTGAGAACGAAGAGGTTACAACAACAAAACTAACAAACCAATCACTCGAAATCTCTCAAACAGTCAAGGTTGTGTTTAGTATAAATTGGTTTTGAAAGAGGTTGTGGTTTGAATATAGTTTTGGACGATTTAGGGTGAGGGTTTCCTAACTCTGGTTTCTCTCTCTCTCTATCTCTCTCTCCCTCTTCTATCTTATCTCTTCTCTCTCTTCTCTCTTTCTCACTCGAATTAACAAAGTGGCAAAAGTCTCAGATGGCTGAGGGTAGGGGTCCTTTTATAGGAGGCTGAGAAGATTCGAGAATACAGACCAAAATTAAGGGCTAAGATCTGGTAGTGGAGGATTGACTTCGATATAATGGATTAAACAGAGGCGACGATTAAAACGCTTCTGATTGGCCCAAATTGGTTTCACCAGGATTGTATAAGAACGCATGCAAGTCATCGATTAAATCTAATCCAAGGGTTGAAATAACACACAACAATCGTCTCACGGAGAAAACACAATTGAGGTCGTTTATAGCTTGACAGGTGTAGGCAATTGATTGGTTGCTACACGCGCGTCTAAATAAATTACCCAGGATGCCTTATAGTCTCTGGCGCTTTCGGATTCTACCCAAGTGAATTTTCAGCCAATAAACCAACAATCCAAAATAGCAGATTGACCCCAATACTTTTAAAACCAAATTTTAATTAATAAAAACCTTATTTTAAAAGTTTATAAAATTTCCAGAAAATTTTAAAAATCAATTTTAGGGATTTAAACACACTCAACATATATACACACACTTATATGCAATATAAAATGTATGAATGCAATTCTAATGTGTGTGAGTGTTGGTAAAGGTATCTAGATTAATCAAGCAAGAGGAATAAAATTGCAAACCAATCTTTTAGGTTCTTTGGTTTCTAGGATAGACACAATTTTGTCACAATTTCCAAACTAGATGAACACTTATACAATACAAACTCAAGTTAGTCAAAGGTATAAGGTGCTTCACGTTATACCTCAGGAGAGAGATTCCTTGTACTTATACCTCACCGTTTCTAACCACGCCGTGAGTTCTGCGCCGGTATGCAAGAAAGCAGGATTTCAGCACCCCGTTTATTACGCGAGCAAGACTCTATTAGAGGCTGAACAGCGGTACCTACCACTAGAGAAGCTCGCCTTTGCACTTATAGAAGCTTCAAGGAAGTTGAAGCACTATTTTGAAGCTCATACCATTATTGCTCTTACATCGCACCCCCTTAAAGCAATCCTAAGGAAAGCGGATCTGTCAGGCAGACTAACTAAATGGTCAATCGAGCTCGGGCGATTTGACATCCAATTTCAACCAAGGAATGCAATCAAGGGACAAGTCCTTGCTGATTTCCTACCTGAATTCACAGGTGAGCATCATCTAGACCAACTTCAACCCATGAAGCAAGGAGAAAACCATGCAACAGAGGGATTTTGGTAATTATTTGTTAATGGAGCCTCCAATTCAAAGGGGGAAGGAGTGGGCATTGTGCTTGTTACTCCAGAAGGAAAAACCCTCGAACAGGGAATCAGGCTTGAATTTGAAGCCTCCAATAATGAGGCAAAATATGAAGCTTTGATAGACGGCCTCCAGAAAGCACACACTTTGGGAGAAAAGTAGTTACAGGTGTTCGGCGACTCACAATTAGTCTCCAATAAGATAAGTGGGGACTACAACGCAAGAGATAAAAGAATGGCAGCCTATCTCGCCTTAGCCAAGAGGCTAATGGCCAGCTTCAAAGAAGTCAATGTCCAGCAATTTCCTAGAGGACAGAATAGCCATGCCGATGCCCTGGAAGCCCTGAGTTCGACAATCAATTTTGACTTAAAAAGAACGATCCCCATCGACTTCCTCGCTCATCCACGCATCAACCAGAGCAATGAGCTACCAGGCGGGGAACATGTGCTCCAGATTGAGTTAGCACCCAGTTGGATGGACCCTTTAAAGAACTATTTGAGGGATGGTGCACTTCCAAGCGATAGGAAGACCGCTCATCAGATAAGAGTCAAAGCTGCTCGCTTTTAGTTATCTCCTGAGGACAAGCTGTATATGAGATCGTTTTCCGACCCTTACCTATAATGTGTTCACCCGGGGGATATCGAGAAGATTCTATATGAGCTCCATGAAGGAATCTATGGGAGCCATATTGGAGGAAGATCACTAGCTTTTTGAGCTATGAAGGAGGACTACTGGTGGCCGTATATGCAAAAAGATTCAGCAGTGTACGCTCGCAAGTGCAAGAAATGCTAACTACACGCCCCTATGGTTCACCAACCTGCCAGCGACCTAAGATCACTCACCAGCCCCTGGCCCTTCACCCAATGGGGAATGGACATTGTAGGACCGCTTCCTACCATCGCCGGCAATCGCAAGTATCTGTTGGTCATAATGGATTACTTAACCAAGTGGATCGAGGCAGAGCCACTGGAAAACATCCGAGATGCAGATATGATGAGATTCATATGGAAAAACATAATTACCCATTTTGGAATCCCCAGAACCATCATCACTGAAAACGGAACACAGTTCGAAAGTGGCCATTTCCAAGGCTTCTACAATGAGCATGAGATCAGGCACTATTTCATCTCGGTGGCATATCCTCAGAGCAACGGTTAAGATGAGGCCTCCAATAGAACAGTGATCGATGGGTTAAAAAAATGGTTAGATCAAGCCAAAGGCGCATGGGTAAACAAACTGCCACATATTCTGTGGGCTCACCGCACTACCCCACATCGGGCAACGGGGAAAACCCCATTCTCACTAACATAAGGAATGGAAGCGATCATCCCATTAGAAGCAGGACTACCAACTATGAGGTCCACCCTTGTCGACCAGGGCCAGAATTATGTAGCATTTCTTGCTGAACTCGACCTAGTCGACGAACACAGAGAGCTTGCCTTAGTGAAATTAGCGAGCTATCAACAACAGCTCACAAAACACTATAACAAGAAGGTCAATCCAAGGTCATTCCAAGTTGCTGACTATGTCCCAAGGAAAGTCCTTGGTAGCTCAGTAAAACCATCAGATGGCAAGTTTGGGCCAAACTGGGAAGGACCATTAAAGATAAAAAGAGATGACTTGCAAGGAGCCTCTCACTTAGAAACGCTGGAGGGCAGAGAGATACCCCGAGCATATAATGCAGTAAATCTTAAGAAATTTTAGTTCTAGTTTTTTCTTTCGCTTTGTTACTAGATTTTGGCACCTCATTTGCTTATGATTAATAAAGGTTGTTTGGCAGTTGCATTCTATGAGGTGTTAGTTAACTAATATATGAGCTTTATAACTTGCACACCCTTTCCAAGTGACAGGCACACTACTCAGCACGCTATAGCAGGGAAGACACCCTCATCAGGTTTTCATTATAAAACACGAACAACCTCTTAGCATTGCCCCTGGCAATAAATGAAGCCCTACAGGAGATCCTTAGGCAATTCGGCCAAGTCAAATTGGTCGCCAAACAATGTTTGGCCAGTAAAACCCTGATCGGATAGAACATCCAAAACCAGGTGTGTCCTCGCCAAGTTCCACACTTAGGCCTAAGGGAGTGTGATGACATGACCTAAAAGGAAAAGTAAGGCACAATGGTATCCCATAGGTATACTAGACTAGAGGGACACTTACTCAACAATGCAAACTTACCAATCTAGTCGGCCAAGAGAGGCCCAAGATTATTAAAAGAATAAATGATGCAAGAAATATGGAACACTTGTTTAGTCGGCAAGTTCGCCCAAAACATAAATTTTATGTTACTTCGTCACAACAAAAATAAACAACCTATGTATAATCGGCGAAACCTCCCCAAGCATCAATACTACATTACCTCATTACATATATATACAGAGTTACAACTGGGAAAATCTCAATGAGGCCGAGGCCTCTGTACAAGATAATCAGCAACTTTTGCTTTTTGACCGTCGTCCGGATGAGGAGCTAGTCCCTCCTCGACCTCATTCGTATCTGTCTCCAACAACTGTCGAGGGATGGCATCGATGGGGGTCCACTGATCATCCCTCCTGAAGGGATTAGGCCTTATAGTGGAAGGGGAGATCTCATGACGGTACCAGAGTATTGAGTTCCTTGGAACTTGTAGCTCCATTAGGGCACTCAACCATCCCCTGATAAAAGCGAGCTCCTCAAACTCTGTCAGCCTCGTCGGAGCATCCACCCAACCTTGGTCATAACCATCAGCCCATACTCGCTGAGGCCCCCTCTTAAACAGATGACTCAGCCGTGTAACGTCCTTTTGAAGCCCAGTGGCAATAATGAAAGCCCGACGAATATCTTCACGAAGCTTATCCATTTCCCTAGCTGAGATTCTTGCATTTGTACCGTCTCGCGGAATAATCGATGGGGTAGAACCTCGTATTACCAAAGGAACGTAACTCGATCCTCCGCTAGCTCGCAATAAGGAGGAACCCCTTAAAATGCTCGGCGCATTGCTCAACGCATGTTCCCTGAGCAGCAACACTTCCCTCCTCAAAGACTCATTTTTCTGTTGCAGGATTTCTCCAACTTGGTTAATCTCGGTAGCATCAAGGAGTCTTGCTCTCAGAGTATTCACCTCCTCTTGAACAGAAGCTCCAACCTCTTCCATCTCCTGGAGCCTGTCTTTCAGTTTAACAACGAGCTCAGTCTTCTCTATGAAATGCTTGTTCCTCAATTGTAATGATTTGCAAATTCTCACGAAGGTATGACGAACTTCAGGACTCACATCAGGACCAAGAATTCTTCCCAATTGAGAAGTGGTTGGTATATAGTCATCTACATCAACCAACTATAGGCCATAAAAGAGCATTAAAGGATAAAATGAATCAGTACACCGAGGGAAGAAAACTTCTCATTTCATTAATACTTAAAAGGGTCAGAGTACATCAAGAAACAGAAAGGAACATTATAAATAAAAATACTAAAGGAACCCTAAGGATAAATTAGTTGGCGACCTCGGGTTTCTCAGAAGAAGTTGGTTGCTTCCCCTTGTCAGTAGCAGTAGGAGCACCTCCCTCAGCAGGGATAACTTCTGCCGCTGAACAGGAAGGGAATCGATAAGAACTAACTGGAAGGCAGGGTCAACACCTTCGATGGCTGGAGCAGGGGCTTCATCCATAATTGGCATTGGGCCTGGATCGTGCTCATCGAACAAGGGAGAGGAAACATCTACCCCGACAGCCAAGAGGGCTTTGTTCCAGCCTTTTTTGAAGTTCAGACGGCTGATGTAGCCTATCTGAACCTCAGCATCTTCGTATGTGGCAGACCACCCGGAGTTATAAGAGTCTTCCTTAATGGTGGCTACCTCGAACTCTTTTTCCTTTATCTTCTCGTTCAACACCTTGTTCTCCTCCACGACCGCCATCTTGCTCACGCAGACCAAATCGTAGGCTTGTCGCAACTCGCTCAGTTACTTGTCCACCACCTCCCTTTCTCGATTAGCTTTAGCAAGGTCCAGGTCAGAGGACATATGGGTAGTATCAGCAGCCTTTAAGTCAGCGGCAAGCTCGACACTCTTCACTCTTAAAGTAGAATTCTGCTTATCCAACTTGCCATTCTTATTGATCAGCTCATCACGAGAACGATAGAGCACAGAAAAATCAGTCACAAACTGTAAGTAAAAGAAGATATTAGAAGGAAGATTCAGACAGAATTTAACGAGCATCAGAAAAGAGAAATAGACTTACCAAGGCTAGCCTCTGACTCTCTTGCAAGGCTAACTGGTCAGTCCCCATCGCCCTTTGGTGATCAGCAGGAAGGACTATTTTCTCGAGCAGCACATGAGCCAATTGAGGAGAAGTGGTAACCGAGGCCCACTCTGGCAACGCGAAGACAGGCATTATGGCCTGCCCAGCCTTCGTCCTCGCTTCTATTTTTCTCCTCTCCTCCTACCTTTCCTTCTCCTTCTCTACCCTCTTCTTATCCTCTTCCCTCTTCCTCTCTCTCTCTCTCTCTCTCTCAGCTTCTCTTCTTCCTTTCTCTTCTTCTCCTGCTCTTGAGTAGCAGATCGAGAACCAGTAGCAACATCCCCACTGCTGTACTTCTGCTTCTTTCACTTTTGAGCAACGAGCACATTGTCATCATCATTATCATCACGGATCAAAGTTTTTTCTTAGGGGAACCATTTCCTCACTAGAGCTGTTGGATGTACTTGAAGGTTCTTGGGCTTTAGATACCTCCTCTGAACTATATCACTGCTGGAGCTCTCCTCGATGGAACCACCTTCAACATCTCCTCTGGTATCACTCTCAAAACTGCTCTCTTCCTCGTCCAACTGAATGGGATTGGCAGCAGCTTCTTCAGAAGAATCAAACTCAGGAATGCTATCCACGGGCCTTGCAATAAAATTGGACCCAATGTTCTTGTACTCAAGAAGGAGAGCAGCAGACCGGGGATGTTCACCATCAACCAAGGGTTCCCTAATATTCCAAGCTTTAATCATCTCGGAGGTTTGAACCTCGCTGAGAGTAGGCTCCAAGTTCTTTGTCCTCGCTGAAAAGAAAATAGGAAAGTGTCAAGAAAATCATACATTAACAAAGAAATCAGAAGGGCAGAGCAAAGACTACCTATGTACTCTTCCCTATAAAAGGGGACAGTGAATCTATCAGACCTCGACCCCTCAGTATAGGGGGAGAACTACCAATTCCTAGCAAGAAAGCCATCTTGCCAGTAGTCCTTGTGGGAATCAGGTAAATTTACTACCAATACCCTGTCAGGACTCCTGGCCTTGAGGTAAAGAAGACCAGAGCTAGATCGAGAGAAGGAATAACAAAAGAAAACTTCGGCGAGCTCTAATTTAGTACCATAAAGTTAATTTATTCTATGGACACCATTAATTATCTTCCATACATTGGGTGAACACTGTGCATGGACAATGTTGAAATAGCCAAAGAAATGAAGAAACAAATTGTTTGGAGGAAAAGTAAGCCCCCCTTGAGAAAGTAACAGGACATGAATCCAATGAGCACCCTCTATCTCTCTAACATTCTTAGGGAGAGAGGCGCACTCAATATCTACCCATTCTGGGATATTATAGAACTTCCTGAACTCAGACAATGACCTATTACGTATTTTTGACATTTGTAAACCCTAAAAATAGCAAATTCAGAGAAAACATAGCAAAAGAAGCACAAAGAAAGAGTGAATAGGACTTACGAGATGAAAATATCATGAAAGAGAGTGAAAGCGAAGAAAATAAAGTCCCAGAGAAGAAGACACAAAAGTTAAAACTCGCAAAAGGTGAATAAACGCAAAAAAATTGAAACGACAACTGTGAAACACTGCTCCAAATAGTTTTTAAATGCTCCCAATCTCACAGGACACGAAGTAACTGCCGCCTAAATTAGTTCTCGACTTTGGGAAGAGTTACACGATTCACAAAAGTGTTATTATGGAAAATCATTTAAATTTATTGAGCCCAACTTGTGGCCCAATAACTTTAGGGGCAATTGTGGGTACCCGAATTTAGCATTATGGGTCCGGAAGAGTAGCCTAATGAAAATGGCCCAAAATTTGGACCCTTCGCCTTAACTGAATAGAATTACGACTTAGTCTCCTCCCATGTTCTCGTGTAGAGATGTTCCAGGACAAGATGGTAAATGTGGGGGAGTCCAACACCCCCACTCCCTGAGGACAGACATGTATATAATAAACCCTAAGTCTGGGGTAAAATACACGCACTGTATTCTTTGTAAACGCTCCCCGGAGTATATAAAAATAATACTGACTGCACCACCGTGGATGTAGGCATTCTTGCTGAACCACGTACATATTGTGTTGTGTTCTTAACATTTTATCTTTTTCATTTTCCTTGGTGATTGTGCTTCTCTCATTTATTTGTGTTGAACATAATTGTCACCACATTTGGTATCAAGATTTCCAAGTAAAAAGAAATGGTATTCTATGGGAAGAATTTATAGAGGTTCTCATTATCATATTTGATGAAGGTGGCCATGAGAATCTGATTGGAGAGTTTACTAAGATCTAGTAGTTGGGATTAATCACCAAATATCAATAAAGTTTCGATGAGCTAAAATCTGATAAGGTTCAGATGGTCTAAAGGAGAAATACTTTGTGGATAGTTTTTTGAGTGGGCTTAGCGATGACATTAAAGAAGTATTACAAATGTTTTTTTCTCAAACACTTTGTAAAAGACCATTAGTCTAGAAAAGTTCAAGAAGCTTTAGACTACAAGAGGATTAATAACAAAAGTAAATGTTTCACATATTCACATGGATATATTGATAGGATTCCCTACTACAAGGATACGAGTCCACTAATGGTACCACCAGTTGAGGAAACAAGTAGACCATTGAGCTTGTTGATTGGAAAATGGGATCGTGAAAGGTGGTGGGAGTGTACAACCAGTGAAGAAAATTCCTTACGATCTAAAGAAGGAAAAATAGATAAATTCCTTTGTTATTATTTTGATTAAGTATTCAAGCCAGCCCACACTTTCAACAACAAATAATTAAGTGGGTTGTAGAAATGTAAGAGGTTTATGATATGAAAATATTAGTGCATCATGTTCCTGGCATTGTATAAAAAATAACATAAGGATGAAAGACTACGTCAAGATAAATCTCATCACCATTTTGATTGATTTTGGGAGTACTCATAGTTTTATTGATCCGGAGACTACTAAAGGAGGTGGATGTAAGATCAAACAAACCCTCATTTAATAGTTATGGGGTACACTGATTAGCGAAGAAAAATTTCCTAAATCTACTTGGACTATGCAAGGCCAAGAGTTTGAACATGAGTCAAGACTACTATAACTAGGCGGATACAATATGGTCCTTGTGGTGGACTAGATCAACTAATATAACCCCATGTTTTTTTTATTTTGAATGAATAAGGTTCACATTCAAAAAAATATGAAAGAATATTGTGCTAAGAGGGACAAATGAGGATGCATAATTGCATTACATTTCAGGTGGATGTTGGAATAAGTTTCTAAAGAAGTCAGCTCATGGAGTAATTGAACAATTATTTGCCATTACCATTTTAGAGCTACTGAAGTAATAATTCCCTTCCCTTGTTCTACAATCACTATCTGGATACGGTGATATGTTTTGGGAATTGAAGGGTTTACCTAAAAAGAGAAGTCATGATCACTAAATAATATATAAAAGTAGAACATAACCCACCAACCAAAGACCCTATAGGGTTCCTTATTTTAAAAAATCTGAGGTTGAAAGGATACTTAGGGAAATTCTAAAACTTGAAATAATTCAAAATATCACTAGACCTTTTGTGTCACCAGTAATATTCGTTAAAGATAAATATGGGAATTAGATATTATATTTTGACTATAGGAAACTCAATGAGTCCACCATTAAGGACAAGTTTCTTATACCTACTATTGATGAACTATTAGATGGATTTTATGGAGCCCAGGAGTTATCGAAATTAGACCTCTTATTAGGGTACAACAATTTTATAATGAAGGAGGAGGGTATTCATAAAACTACATTTAGAAAACATTGTGGATATTTTGAATTTAGAGTCACTCCCTTTGGGCTCACCAAAGAACCATCCCCCTTTCAAATTCTAATGAATAAGGTGATTAAACCACTTTTGAGAAAACTTGTAATAGTTTTCCTTGATGAAATCATGCTTTATATCCTCAACATGACTAATCACTTGCACATTTGCCTACTATTTTAGTAACATTGAGGCATCATAAATTATTCTAACAAGAAGCAAGTATTCCCTTGGCCGATAACCATTGGATATCTTGGACATATCAATAGTGGAGAGGGATTTTTATCTAATCCTATAAAGGTATCAGATAGAAGGGATTGACCAACTCAGCTATCAAAAAAATGGGTAAGTGTGTTTTTATGATTGTATGGATTTTACATGAGGTTTATCGAGGACTATGGGTTTATAGACAAAACTCTCACATAGTTGTTGATGAAGGAAAAATTCATGTGGTCTCATGAGGAAGGAATCAATTTATTTAGTTAAAGAGGGATACGAAATTAGTACCACTCCTTGATCTACTTAATTTTACCCAAACATTTATAGTGTAAACTAATGCTTATAATAAGGGTATGTGGGTTATACTTATGCAGAGTGGTAGGTCTATAAGGCTGTAATGTTCTTAAACAAAGATTTTGCGCCTAAGAGCTTGGGGCTATTAGTTTATGAGAAGGATGTTTTGGTCATTGTGATGGAAATAACTAAGTAGAGTAACTAATGATGGGGCCACCACTTCATAATTCTCAATGATCATCAAAGATTGAGATACTTCAAGGAGCAAAGAATCACTACCTTGCTACAACCAAAATGGCTTACAAAATATTGGCTTTGGATTACGAGAGAAAATGGGTGGAGAAAAAAAGTAGTAGATTATCTATCAAAGAGGGATGAAAATATATGGGAAGGTGGATCAGTGGATCATTTGATGGAGACCACGCCTATTTGGTTACAAGAGGTGATGACCAGAGATAAAGATGATCAATTAACTACCAACCTCTTACATTAGCTTATTGTTGATTCTAAATCCAATTAAAAAGTATTCAAAGGATCACAGTAAGAGAAAATATTATGATACAAATATGTAGCGGGATGGCCCAAGAACATTTATGGCACTTATAAGAGGACCAAATTGTATTTCTTCTAACCTAGTCCTGAAAAGGAGGTCAAACACCAACCACTATGTGTGACATATGTCAATAAAATAAATTATAACATTAATTTCCTAGAGGCATGTTGGAACCTTTCCCAATTTACAACCAATCTTGGGAACATATAATAATAAATTTTGTAGAAGGCCTTCGAAAATATGATCGAATGGACTCGATATTGGTGGCGATGGATAGATTCACGAAGTCTCTTCACTTCTTTCCATGGAAACACCCTTGTATAGAAGTCAATGTTATATAGCTCTACCTCAAAGACATGTTCAAGCTACATGTCCCCTAACCACCATGATGCCTAATTGAGACATTTTTTTACTAGTAGATTCTGTTCATAATTATCATAACACACCTGTAATACCCCATATTATTAAGAATTATAAAATTTAATGAAATTAATTATGTGTGCTTATTGTGACTGGAGATATCACTAATTATATGTTTAGGTAATATTTAACTCGAATTTGAATTTGAATTTGAGACACGGTGATAAATTAATTAAATTAATATATTCAGACTCGTACCGCGTAGTTATTAAATAACTGAGTTGTTAATTATTTGTTTTGGATATGTTTGGTAATTGACTTTTCGGATGTGTAGAAGTCCATTTTTAGTTAAACAATGGTTTAAAGGCTTATTGGGTAAGTATAAGGATCAGGCAAGGTTTTAAGTCATTTGGAGTTATTTTTAAGCTCTTTTAAGTGAGGCCCATTTAGGTCCCATTTTTGGGATTAAAGGGGTTATTAGGGATCTCATTTATCACAAACACACTTGGGAAGCACCTAAAGTCTAGAGAAATAAGGATCATGGAGAGAAGAGGATAAATTGGGATATTTAACTTGGTTTTCTCCACAAATCGAAGTGGCAAGTTTATATAAAATATGATTATGATTGTAGGTGTGTTAATATTATATCTATTCATTGAAATTTGAATATAATCATGACCTAAATCTGATTAGAATGGAAAATTTGATTAATTTTGAGATTAACCTAGTTTAGATAGTAATTTGGTTACTTTTCATGACTAATAATTTGATTGATTCTCTCATTAATTAGAACTGAAATTATTATAATATGATTATAACATGTTTTCTATTGTCAACTAGTTAAGAGCCCTCTGATTTTGTGAATTGATCCCTTAAAATAATTATTTAATTGATAAATCTGTTCAAGCTAGGGTTTTGGAATATGAATTGGATTTTTATTTGAATCATGGTGTAGTCTTGGGTTTTAATGATATAAATAGGTTCTAATTATTGTTTTGATGTGGTTTTATCATTTGGATGTTGATTGGGTACTTAGAGGAAGCTCTTGTTTTTATTAATGCATGATGGACCGAGAAAATGGGGGTTAAAGATGAAGAATCCCATAATAAAGGAAAATCTGGGCTATTATGAATTGATCGATCGATCGACACTTGGTCATTGATCGATTGATAATAGCAAGTTTTGCCTTGTCTAGGCATTGTTTGTTTGTTTGTATTTTTGGGTTTTGGGAATTAGGGTGAGGTTATTTGGCCTTAAGTTTTCCTATACTTATAGAATTAATGTGAATTCTTATGATGTTAAAAATTGAGGATGGGCCCTTGAGATTATTGAAATAATTGTGAAAGTGTTGGTTTAAAAGGTGATTATGCTAGGTGTAAGACCTTGGCTTACAAACCCAAGAGTATATTGGAATGTTATTAGGAATTGGGAAGTTATAGAGAAGTCAGTTGTTGATCAGGATGTAGGGGAGGCATTATGATGGTCATGTTTGGTTATATCCTTTGAATGAGATTATGAATTTGGTAAAAAATCCATAGGTAAGGGTAGTTATCATAGTCGATGGTTTTATATAAATTAGGTATTGATTTATACCTAGACGCGATGACTTGAGAGATTGGACTAGGGCTAATTGAGATTGAATTTAGTTTATATATGAATTTTAGTGTATGGTAGGGTGAGACAATGCCTATATTTCAAAACCCGAGAGGTTAGGGTAAATGTATTATGGGATGAATATAAGGTTATGGACGTGTTATACCTTTTTATGATAACGATGCTAGTATGACCCGGTAGCATTAAGGTTGGTATTTGTATGTGATTTACCTTAACCCATTGATGGGTTTTATGTGTGTGTTTTCTTTAATCCATTAGTTAGGGTTGTGATTACTTACATTTTTGTTGGCACTGCGTATCATGTGTGAGTTCTCATTAGCAAGCGTACTGGAAAGGTTTCCATGATAATGAACGTATGATGGGGACTGCGTTGGTACCCCAGTGAGTTTACGGGCTCTTCTTTAGTCATATTTACACCTAGGTCACATTTCTAGGTACCCACGACCGAGATGGTTTATAAACATATTTCTTTCATCAGTCTTGGGTATAGTAGGCTTTATGACTAATGGGTAGACATTGTGATTTATCCCTTGTTGTGACGAGGTCATAGGTTGGTGATGACCTAGGACAATACTAATGCCTGCGATATATCCCCAAAGGTGATAAGAGTAGGACTTCGTTATGTGTTGGCATGTGAGTAGAACATTTATTTATACATGTCGAGTATTATACCTTTGCAACGTTAGACACGAGGAGAGTATTTCTCGTACCATATGTGATTAATGTGTAGCGGTACCAAAGAGAGTTATACCGATTTATATGTGTAAGGACATAAATTTCCCATTGAGTCCCTGTATTATTTTGACTTAATTCTGTGAACAAAACTGTGTTTGTAATATATCATAGGGAGATATTTATTTTTGTCACGATCCCACTTGGTCAATGACGTATTGAAGAAATTGAAGACGTTGCGACAAAGCTTCAAATAATTAAATCATGCCGAAGTTTAATTGGTGCAAGTTTAATCGTCTTCAAACTTAATTTCATTCCAATATCACTCAGGTAAGAATGCGTATAATTAATGGTGCTCGAAATTATTTTATAAAAGATAAGGATGTAATTTTTATAAAGAAAAATGTTTTTAAATGTTTTAAAAGTGTTTTAAAGGTTTACACTATGTATTATGATGATAAGTTCGTAAAAGAGTTTGACATTTTGGATCTCTCTTTGGAAGAGACGTTTTAAACAAAAACTCAAAAAGTTAAACTTTCGTGTTGTCGTTCAAACGACATCCAATCTCGGTCGAATGAGTTCCTCATGTTGTTTGAACGACACGTTTTTTAAGGCGACATTTAAATCCTATTTAAACAGTGTTTTCATCATAGTTTCGTAAGTGTGCATTCTGGAAAACAGTTTTACGAATCAGAACCTTATTTTGCACATGTTTTCTAAGGTTTACAAATCATAAACACATCCTTAGAGTTTGCAAAGATCCGAGTTATCATTCTTATATGTTTACATGATCTTTCTGCACCAAAGTTATTTGTTCTACACATTCAACATCAAAGGGTTTTGCGGTGAAGAAAAGAAAAGGACTTCTTGTTCGACATCATAGACGAATCGAAGCCATTCGGTGGACACTGAGACATACGTGGAAGCGTGTATTGTGGACGGGTATCGTGAAAGACGGAATTTCTATGTGGGCACTATTAAAAAACGGTTGAAGAACAGAAGGAGCGTCAAGACCCGTGGGGATTGAGTCTTAGTGTAAGACTAATCTGTCTTTGTAAAACCATTGTTCATAGTGATTGTCTGGCTTGGGTCGTCCAAGGTTGTTTTCCCGTTTTGGGTTTTTTCCTCGTACATCCGGCATTGTGAGTATTCTTTACTTTACTTTACTCGCTTTAATCACTAGATGCATGTTTAGGATTAATTAAGATAAAACTGGTTTAAAGTAAGAATTGGGTTTTCACAACTTGGTTTGGTGCATAATTATAAGTTGGATAATTTTTCGGAGAGAAATTGGTTTGAAAGAAAACACACATATATCGGGCCTCTCACATGTTCCTCGTCGTGTTTTCACAGGTTCGCATTGTGTTAGGAAAGGTCACTTTCGGAGTTTCTGTTTTGATCTTAGAAAAGACCCTAGGAAGATTAAGCGTAGTGTCCCATTGGTTCCCAAAACCCGTTTTGTTAGGTATACACCTGTTTGGGTTTGGAAATCCATTTTGGAGATGTTAAATGCTTCGTTGGTTGATTCTCACATACATGCACATGATTCATCTCTTGCTATTTCTTATGGTTAGTAGCTTGCATGTCTTGTCATACGCTTGCCAGTGCATCATGTTTATAATTTTCTAGTGTTATGCCATATTTATCTCTTTGTATTATATTTTTCATTTGTTTGAGTCTTTTTTGAAAAATACATAAAGATTTTGTTTTTGAAGAAAAACTTTTTAAAACCCAAAAAGATTTTTCTTTTCTTTGAGTCAAATATGTTTGAAAAGCCAAAAATATTTTCAGTTTTTGTTTTCGAGTTTACATGTTTGATGTGGCATATTGGTGTGCATGGACCCCTCCCCCCCCATCGTTTCATTATCCATGTGGCTAGGACATTTGGTCATTATTATCGATGCTTAGAATGATCTTAACCATTGTTTATATAGGGTTGTTTCGAAGTTGATATGCATTTTGATTTGACTTTGTATATATGCCAACATGCACAAGTTTATATGGATGTTTGACTTCTCTTGCATATTTGAATTTGGTGAGGCGTTCTTATCTCAATCTTGTCATCTACGCGTAAGTAAAATTAAGGAGAAGTGTGCATGTAATAACCATTTTTCGTGAGGATTTAAAATTGGTAAAAATAATAAGTCATTCACGAGAAAGGGCTGCGAGTGTTAAAAATTAACTCATCATGAAAGTCGTCGTTTAAAAAGAGCCCAAAAGAAAATGCAATATGCTAAGAAAAGGGCCAAATATGTTTAGTTCATTCCTAAGAAAATATGATATTATTGAGGGAGTTTGGATGGATTAAAAAAAAAATTAACGGGTTTGCACAACTAATCCTAATGTTAAAATATTGCAATTTGATGCTGTTGTTTGTAGAATCGTCAAAATTCTGGATTTGTGTGCATATACTATGTTTAGTTCATTAAGCTCACACTTTAATTGTCATATGGCTATGATAAAGTTTAATGATTTATCGCTATCAATTAGAGCTTCTTGATCGTTTTGATGTGTTGGAATTGTGACTCATTTGTTGTAGTTTCACGCCCATTCATTTTATATACATGTTTGAGAACATCGGTACCATGTTTGCATGTAACTCACATTTTTTTGTTTTTATGAGTTTTTACGTTTTGTGTTAAGAGCTAACTGTTTTGATATTGTCAAGCACTTCCTGGAATAGTTTTGTGGAAATTTTTTCACTGGGTAATACTTTATATTATTTCTGGGAATTTGTAAAATTTTGGCAGGTTGCGTGAAGTCGTTCAAACGACAACTCATCTCGCGCGAACGACATCTGTACTTCGTTTGAGCGAATTCCTCATCTCATTTGAGCGAAGTCGCTGGCTCGTTCGAACGACAGGCTGAAAAATGGCTTCTGATTGGTTTGCAGTCCTATGGTTCAAAATGGTATATTTTTTTGGAACTGCAGGAGGCATTTTTGGACTGTTTGGTTTATATGCAGGTTCTTTTATGTTCCATATTGGTATTTTGCCTATGAGTCCATTTATCACACTTGATTGGATTGGTATTCTCTATGTGTTATTCCTTGGTTTACTAGCTACTGATTTGTCATTACTTAATCATAAGTAGTTGGATGTTTCATGATTATCTAGAATTTTTCAATTCTTCAAATTGGTATCATATTGGTATGAACTTGATTCAAATTGGTTTCATATTCTCATGCTAGATATTTCATATTGGTTTATCTTTTCACCGGATTGTCTATTCGAGACAAAAAGGGGAGAGATGTATGTGATGTAGGGGAGATTTGTTGAGCGCTACTGTTGATATCTGAATTTACATATTATTTGATTATATTTGTTTCAAATTGATATCAAATAATTGCTATCAAATAATTGCTCACATGTTTCAAATGACTTGTTCTTATTATAAATATAAATTGGTATCATTTGTTCCTCCATACTTCACTAGGTATCTGTTTGTCTGTTTCATGTGTGTAGGTATGCTTTCAGCGATTCGAGATTTTAAGTCTACACCACATTCAGTCAATTCATGCTTGCCGGTTCTACATATTCTATTCCGTTTCCTATATTTTTTATTTTGGGTTTATGGGATGGGATTTAGGCGTCATATGGCTTGACGGTCCGGTTAGGCATTTCACTGGTTTAGTTTTGTCCCGGAATAATCAAAGGGGGAGATTTGTAAGGACATAAATTTCCAATTGAGTCTCGTGAATAAAATTGTGTTTGTAATATGTCATAGGGAGATGTTTATTTTTGTCACGATCCCACTTCGTCTATGACGTACTGAAGAAATTGAAGACTTTGCGGTAAATCTTTAAAGAATTAAATCATGCCGAAGTTTAATTGGTGCAAGTTTAATCGTCTTCAAAGTTAATTTCATTCCAAGATCACTCGGGTATGAATGCGTATAATTAATGGTGCTCGGAATTATTTTATAAAAGATAAGGATGTAATTGTTATAAAGAAAAATGTTTTAAAGGTTTACACTACGTATTATGATGATAAGCTCGTAAAAGAATTTGACATTTTTGGATCTCTCTTTGGAAGAGACGTTTTAAACAAAAAGTCAAAAAGTTAAACTTTCGTGTTATCGTTCAAATGACATCCAATCTCGGTCGAACGAGATAGGATGTCGCTCGAATGAGTTCCTCATGTTGTTTGAATGACACGTTTTTCAAGGCGGCATTTAAATCCTATTTAAACAGTGTTTTCATCATAGTTTCGTAAGTGTGCATTCTGGAAAACAGTTTTACGAACCAGAACCTTGTTTTGCACATGTTTTCTAAGGTTTACAAAGCATAAACACATCCTTAGAGTTTGCAAAGATCCGATTTATCATTCTTATATGTTTACATGATCTTGCTGCACCAAAGTTATTTGTTCTATACATTGAACATCAAAGGGTTTTACGGTGAAGAAAAGAGAAGGACTTCTTGTTCGACATCGTAGACGAATCAAAGCCATTCGGTGGAGACCGAGACATACGTGGACGTGTGTGTTGTGTACAGGTATCGTGGAAGACGGAATTTCTGCGTGGGCACTATTGAAGAACGGTTGAAGAACAGAAGGAGCGTCAAGACCCGTGGGGATCGAGTCTTAGTGTAAGGCTACTCTGTCTTTATAAAACCATTGTTGATAGTGATTGTCTGGCTTGGGCCGTCCGAGGTTGTTTTTCCGTTTTGGGTTTTTTCCTCGTACATTCGGTGTTGTGAGTATTCTTTACTTTACTTTACTTGATTTAATCACTAGATGCATGTTTAGGATTAATCAAGATAAAACTAGTTTAAAGTAAGAATTGGGTTTTCACAACTTGGTTTGGTGCATAATTAAAAGTTGGATAATTTTTCGGAGAAAAATTGGTTTGAAAGAAAACACACATATATCGGGCCACTCACACTCACAAACTGGTATCAGAGCGGGTTATGCTAATTTATCGCGTGATCCTGATTTTTCGAGGACTTACTTTCTGATACAATTTGTCTACTCACGTTTTCAAATTGGTATCAGAGCTAGAAAACATATTTTATTTGTTTTCAGATCCCGTGTGTTTGTTTATCTCTCCTGTGTTTGTTTTCTCTCGATGGATTCTCTAAGCGTTGAAGATCTACATCATTTGAATTTAAAGTTTGCAAATCGTATTGATGTTTTGGAGAAAGAAAATTATGGTTTAAAAAATAGGATTGAATATTTGCAAAGCTTTCAAATTCAAAGAGATATTTGTCGTGAGCACCTTAGTTCCTTGTTTAAAGATTTTAATATATTAAAATTGGGCAAAAAGGAGAGTCATGATAGAGTCCTCGTTTTAGAAAAAGAATTAGAGGATTTGAGAAATTCTAGTGTTTGTGCCGTTGAGGAAAATATTTCGATTATTGAGTATATGGCACGAGAAAAGGCTCTTAGGGATAAGTTTGCTCACATTGAGGGGGATATAGATAACATTTTAGGGGTAATTGATAATTTAAAGAAGGAGTCCCGAAAGTTTGAGGAGTCTAATCTTTTGCTTGAGTCAAAAGTTTTGAAGTCAAAAAATGATTTAAATGACTCGAGTAGTGATGGTAGTGGCTTATCTTGTTCTAGTGGTTCAAATCTCAAATCCAAAACCATAGTTTGTTTTAGAGCGTCAACAACCTCCGAGGGTATTAGAAAAGGTCAACCCAAAGGTCCCGTTCCTCTTCGTGTTTTCACATATTCGCATTGTGGTAGGAAAGGTCACCTTATGAGTTTATGTTTTGATCTTAGAAAAGACCCTAGGAAGATTAAACGCAGTGTCCCATTGGTTCCCAAAACTCGTTTTGTTAGGTATACACCTGTTTGGGTTAGGAAATCTGTTTTGAAGATGTTAAATGCTTCGTTGGTTGATTCTCACATGCAGGCACATGATTCATCTCTTGCTATTTCTTATGGTTAGTAGCTTGCATGTCTTGTCATACGCTAGCCCGTGCATGATGTTTATAATTTTCTAGTGTTATGACATGTTTATCTCTTTGTATTATATTTTTCATTTGTTTGAGTCTTTTTTGAAAAATACAAAAAGATTTTGTTTTTGAAGAAATTTTTTTTACAACCCAAAACGATTTTGCTTTTCTTTGAGTCAAATATGTTTGAAAAGCCAAAAAGATTTTCAGTTTTTATTTTTGAGTTTACATGTTTGTTGTGGCATATTGGTGTGCTTGGACCCCCCCCCCCCCCCATCGTTTCATAATCCATGTGGCTAGGACATTTGGTCATTATTATCGATGCTTAGAATGATCTTAACCATTGTTTATATGGGGTTGTTTCGAAGTTGATATGCATTTTGATTGGACTTTGTATATATGCCAACATGCACACATGCACAAGTTTATATGGATGTTTGACTTCCCTTGCATATTTGAATTTGGTGAGGCGTTCTTATCTCAATCTTGTCATCTATGCGTAAGTAAACTTAAGGAGAAGTTTGCATGTAATAACCGTTTACCGTGAGGATTTAAAATTGGTAAAAATAATGAGTGATTCACGGGAAAGGGTTGCGAGAGTTAAAAATTAACTCGTCATGAAAGCCACCGTTTAAAAGAGCCCAAAAGAAAATGCAATATGCTAAGAAAAGGGCCAAATCTGTTTAGTTCATTCCTAAGAAAATATAATATTATTGAGGGAGTTTGGATGGATTAAAAAAAAAATTAAGACTTTAGTACATCATGTGACTTAAGGTTTAAGACATTAGTACATCATGTGACTTTTATTGAAGAATAAAGAATGATGTTGTAATACTTTTATCACATGGGTTTGGAATTTGGAACTGTGAGATATTTAGGTTGTTGGGCTGGGTAACTAATAACTTAAAATATGTTAAAATAAGTGAGGAAGATGTGTAGTTGTAATGTTGCCCAGATTCAACTATAATCATACTCTACATAGACTTTCTCTTCATGTTTTTTTTTGAAAAACTACTTTTAAAGTCCTTATTGCAATAGTTCCTATAAACGCGGGTTCATTGATGGAGTAGCCATAGCGATGTCCCATATCTAAATCCTAGGATTATAGGAGTTAAGAAAATGTGGCTCATTCTTTTTATTGTATTCTTTTATTCTCAGTCTGGTTGTCCATGCATAAATATATTATGAGTTGGACTTTTGTATGATCATATTTTATATTCAGAGTTGGAATTATGTTGTATTAGCAGTGATTGGTATCGGAGTTGATTTTGTGTTGATTCATTATCTCATTATCTTGTCATTTTTCATTTGGTTTTGATTATTTTCTTATGCTGAGAATGTTACAAAAAAAAAAAAATAATTATCGTGATTTTTATATTAGACTTGATCAATCTATTTATGGATTTTATGGGGTGTCACATTTGGTATTGATGCAGTCCAGGTTCTAGTGTCCTAGGGATCTTGGTGCGTCCGTCGCTTTTCCACATTGCGTTATTTGAATACTTTAGAGCTTTACCGCTTAGGGTTAGTAATCTTTAATGATGAACATTTAGGAGGTTTCTCACCTTTGTTTCCCGACGAATGACTCGAATACACCAAGTTTATTAGGACGGTTCCTTATCTGGATTTTTCTTATGAGACGTCCTACGCATGAGGTCGACTTCGATTGAGAGTTAAGGGCTTTGGGATGCGAGATATTTAGTAATCTCTTAGCTAATGGTTTGAGGGGAAATGTTTTCACTCACAGTCTGTAATTTTATAGGAACGAGTTTTTGAAGACCTTGTATGTGCAATCGCATGGTAATGATGCAGAGTTAAACTATCTTTCTCTTTTTGCACTAGGAGAGATTGATATGAAATCAGAGAAAGAAGTTCGCATTATTAGTCACTACGAGAAAGACTTTTTGAGTTGGCAGAAACCTATGTGAAGAGATTCACAGGTGTTACTAGGTAACCCGCTATTCACCACTTGCGCTTAGGTGGTCGAAATAACCCTCTTACATCAGTGAAAGAATTGTAACTATTATGGGAATAGAGCCCCTAAGATTTTGACGACCGAGGCCAAAGTGGGCCTGATAAGTTAAGACGGCGTGGCGTTGAACTGAGTAGGGAGACCTCACATGCAAAAGTAACCTCTTCGAGGTAATGGACCCTAATAGGTTTCCAAGAGTAGACGATGTGATCTGTTTTGTCCAGCAGGACCAGGAGAATTATGTCCAATCGAGCCATGACCTAAGAGAGTAGGGCAAACGATGAAAATTTTAGTAAAAATGACCAAAAAAGTAAGGTACTGCTGGGGGGCGCCATTCAGATAGTTCCTTTAGATGAAGTGTTACGCTTATGGAAAGTGAGGCCACCTATTTACTTGATGCCTTTGTGATAATCAACTTTTGGGAGTACATCCAGGGGATGGTTATGGGTACGTTTCTGACTCGCATGTATGAGTCTGGCTTAGATATCGAGGATTTGTCATTCATTATTATTATTAGTGTGTGTGTGTGTGTGTGTGTGTGTGTGTGTGTGTGTGTGTGTTTGTGTGTGTGTACTACAATTATGAGGTATATAAATTTTCTTGGAGATATATGCATTTGTGGTTACCCCCGGGGGTTGGGGGTACTGTGACACCCCGCCTAATAAAATATCGGGTGATTAGTCCTATATTAAATCAAACAGGAATCTCAAATGGTTTCATTCTCACCATCACTGTCGCAAACCAATTAATTACTAATAACCTATTAGGTCAGGTGTCAAATTTTAAACTTTTTGATCTTTTTAAAATAACTACACAAGTAAAACCATTCACACGGGAAAATAAACCACAAATAGAATGAATAAATAAATAAATAAATAACCGATAACTCTCGGTAAAACATTTATACAACCATATCGAATGGGTGTTAACGAAAATGCACAAAATTAAAATAAAAGACAATAGTTGGGCAATATGCCTAAATATAACTCACAGTACCTCCTATCTAGATCACAAGGAGAGAAGCGTCTAAACAATTTCCTACCAACATCCACAGCTGCGGCAGTAACGTCTGACTCGAAAGAGTAGTCATCTAGGTTTCCCTGTGTCTGGACACCTAAAAAATAATACAAAAAGGGACACAAAAGAAAAATAGATATGGGCCAGAGCCCCGGGTTTGAAAAATATTTTAGCAAGTGCTTAACATACTTTAATATTTAAAAATATGATACTCTCCATATTTAAACGAGTGTCTCACTCACATGATATACCCCTCACCTCTCCTATAATAGTGCGCACCTAATGCATGTATTTTAAAACACCCTAGTTAAGATACCACGCCTAACTAATCTCTCACAACAACTAAATCATCATACGCTATCTCAAGTCCAGCGTATATAACAATCTAAGCTCTCATGATAGCTTATTCCTTAAAATCCCTCACTGGTCATATATCCATTTATTAAGAACAACCTTTACTAGTTATTACACTATTCACATATAGTGTTGTCAATCTTGTATATAATATTCTCTCCTTATACACGTATATCACATATATTTTATTCCGGATTTTATACTCCCGGATGGTCCAGAATTGAACTCACATTTCTTTCCTTGTTTTAGTCCATATATATATATATATATATATATATATATATATATATATATATATATATATATATATATATATATATATATATATGATACACTATACACATTAAGCATATATATATACTTATATATCACGCACTATATAAGTATAATAACCATCCCTTAAAGCTGTCACTCAAAGGATGCAGTCTCTAGAATGCTATCATCCTGCAGGGAATTTCTCCCACATTCTCCCGGACAGCCAGGTTGGAATCTCACACCGAACCCTAAATTAATCACCAACGAAGAGAGGCGGTCATAGTTCCTCACCTGAAAGTGAGACCGAATCATACCCAAGAAGTCTCACCCAGAATAAACAATCACACTGTATAATATCTGGACGACTATGACCTGGGGCTATACTCACCTTGCTCCTTAAGCCAGGGATCCACCCACATCGCGCAACTTCCCATGATAGCATTAGAGGGATATGTTCCACATAAATATATCAATCACACACATATATATTTATAATCACGTCATATATATACTGTCTCTATACTCGTATATATATATCATCAAACTCGGGTATTTTGGCCTATCTGACTTGGCATTAGCCTATAATCCCGAATATACCAATTCGTAATAATTTATAAGTATACACAACTTATTTTAATCCCATTAGTATTCACTCACTTATGATACAACTCTCACGTCTCTTATTTTTGAATAGTAGCGTATCACGTCTAGCTAGTATTCTTATATCATCCTACTCGCACCTTAGGATTTACTCATACATATTCGTAATATATATATTCTACCCATATATAATCAACATATATATTCTACACTCATAAATATGTATGTACGACCCCGCAGAATAATCACTCGAACGTCATTCGTCCCAAACATTCCTAAATTAAAACACCGAATCATTCCCACAAACTTGAGATTTATACATCACCCATTTACTCTTTTAGATGTCCTCGCACTCTACTTAAGATACCCTAATGTCTATCTCCATAAAGAAAATTCTTCTCCAATCCTTTTAATCCAAGAAAACTTCTCTAATTTTTCTGTCAAAACCGAACCGATCTGGTTTACAAGAAAACGAACCGGGTTGGTCATAATCGGACCGAACCGATAACCAAGAAAAATGGACCGGTCTGATCTATCCAGATTTTGGATTTCTATGAAATTCATTCCAACACTCATCCAATCCAAAATTTAAGGTTTATAATCTCCTAAACCAATAATGTACATATCTACAACCAACACCACCATTTAGTTTCATGGGATTCAACCATTTATGTGAATTTAAACCCTAATTCTTATTTATGTAACCCTTCCATTTTTTCACTAAAAATCACACTGTTTATATGGATTCTAACTCATATTTTATGTAGGATTATTATCACCTCAAAATCGTAGGAAATCATCTCCCAAAAACCCATGTTTGTGCAAGAATCCCAAACTCAAAATCTTATAGTTTTCATCACCAACTATAATATGAAAAATAAACACACTTAAATCATTAAAGTAAGTTAAACACTTGCGTGGTTGGATAAATTCGACGATCTAGTGCCGGAATCCGCCCGAGCTTGGCCCAAGTCTCCTATTTTTCTCCCTTTTCTTCCTTCTTTCTCTTCTTCTTTCTTTCTTTCTTTCTTTCTTTCTTTCTTTCTTTCTTTCCTTCTTTCCTTTCTCTTGTCTCGTGGCTTATAAGAGAGAAATGAGGGTTTATCCCTTAATAAACCCAAAATTGACTCGTATACACAATTGTGAGTCCCTACTGATCTAAAAATCCCTCGGAACCCAAACACTACCCTGGGTACTCTATTCTGATAATCTCGACCCTTTCGAGACCAACCCTGCACTCAAAATTCCCATTCGAGTCACTTAACAAAAATTCATGTCTTAAACCCAACACATCACATGTCTCTTTTATTCACCTGCGACATGAAATATAATTAGTCCATATCATTTACTTTAAATTCTCAAATTATTAAATTACATCCACTCGTGTAATTTAATTATCTATAAAAGTACGGGGTATTACAGGTGCCTTACATCTTGATTATAGAGGCGTGGCAGTTTATTTAGTTGTCTTGGTCTTCGACTGCTTTGCTTATTTTCTTATGAGAGGTCATCATATTAGTAGTAAGTTTGCGTGTATAAATATGTTTTAAGTTTACGCTTTCTATACCGTTTTAGGATCAGGATTACCTTGGGTGGTTATGCTTAGGCTTAGGAGAAGGTCTATCTCATTTGTATATGTATGGAAATGGGTATATTATGGGGGATTACGGTTGCATAGAGGTGTTACCGATAGTCCAAGGTTCTTCTGGTGTTTATTTGTTTTAGGTGTTGAGTCATTACCTATAAAAGGGTTTGAGCCTTGGATATTGACACTAGCTTTGTTCTATTGCGAGTGAATTTTTTGGGTTCGACTTCGTTAGTGATAATAGAGGTGTCGTAGGAGTAGACACCAAAATTTTGAGCCAATGGCATATTGTAGGATGGTGTTACCGTGAGAAAACTCCAAACGAGGATGGTTCATTAAATGGATGTGTGAATAATAAAAAATGATAAGGTCGAGATACGGGACGGGTGTTTTGTTGCCACGTAGCAATGACTTATTGGAACAATTAAAGAGAGTGTTCATTACTTAGAAAGGGGAACAAGAGAGAGTTGTCATCAATGTGAAATCGCGTAGATAATAACCCGAAGGCATCTTTTTATCATAATATGTAAGGTCGCGTCACTATTGGATTTTGATCGTGAAAAGGGGTAGTTCGTTGTGATTTGAAATGATATTTTGGTTAAGAATGAATGGCATTGTAGTGATGTTTGCTACACCCAAATCTGTAATTAGGGGTGACTTATTCCCATGATTGATGTTTACCAAGAGTGGGGTATACAAATAAGTGTTGGGAATAAGTATATTTGTCCGTGCCATGATAGGAGAGGATTATATTTTTCTAGGAATTTTTTTTTTCGGGGGAGGTTTTAAACTACAAGAATTAGTTTTGACTGAGGTGCATGTTTTGTGGTTTGCTATACATTTGAAAAGTAATTGGATGTACAGAATTAGAGAAAGTTTGTATAGTTGATGCAATGAAGTAATTATTGGTATAGTTTTGGTCGAGAGAGTGTTCCTATCTATTGAGATGGTAAAATACACTCTGCATTGGAGGGGGTGCAGTGTTTGAAATCACAAGATATAAGTGGGAGAGTCAACCAATTGATTTCAAAGGTAATTGGGATTTTAAAGGAAAGATTGATTGAGTTTCTTAGGGCTAATGGTTAACTAATACTTCGTCTGGGGATGTGTTCAGGTCACCCCAAGGGAAGTGGTATTCATTATTGAATGTGTTGACTTTGTCGGAACAGGCAAAAGAAAGGAAAACGAGCAGAGGCTTAGTTTGTAGCTTTAAGAAGGAGATAAAGTGCTATTATTTATCTTTATGGTGTAAGAATACTAGATTTCGGGTACAAAGAGGTAGGAGGCAACCCGATGGGAAGCTACTCTAGAAGTTGGGAGAGGTCAGTGTTAGGAGAGGTAGGTGTCATTTGACCTGACCTTATCATCGTTAATGTGCAGGATGTTTTTGAATACGGGAAAAATTAAGTTCCCGAGGAACCAGTTGGTGTTCAACAGTTAGACTAGTTAGTTTAGAGTATGACCAAACGTGATTTATGACGAGAGAGACCTAGATGTGCAACAGTTCATAATCGATAGATTCATTTATAAATAGTGGACGGACGCCACGAGTGAGATATTCTTAGATTTTTTACTAGGAATATAATTAATTCGAATTTTGTGGACGAAATTCCCTATTTAAGGGGGAGGAATGTAATACCCAGTATTTTCTATGAATTATTAAATTTAATGAAACTAATTACGTGTGCTTATTGTGACTGGAGATGTCACTAATTATATGTTTTTGTGCTATTTGATTCGGATTTGAATTTGAATTTAAGACACGACGATTAATTAATTAAATTAATTATATTTGGACTCATGTCGAGTAATTACTGAATAACTGAGTTGTTAGTTATTTGTTTTGAGTATATTTGGTAATTGGCTTTTGAGACTAGTAGATTGTGAGTTGTTAATTTAAAATGATGGTTTAAAGTCCTATTATGTTCATATAAGGCCCAATGAAGGTTTTAAGCCATTTAAAGTTGTTAGGGATATAATTACTGTCGACAACTTGTGCCTTATATAATCACTAAGGCACTTGTGCCCTACAATTGTTTGAGAGTAATTACTCGGCATTTAAAATCGATCGATCGACAGTCATTCCATTCTATTTGTTGCCAAGGTTCCTTATATGTAAATACTTTAAATCATTAACTTGTGCCCCACAATTGTTTGAGAGTAAAAAACCCAAGTATTTGCATATAAGATGTCCTGATGCCCCAAGTATTTTAATGAGTAATGCTAAACGTACAAATTGATGTAGCATATAAGATGTTTAACTCAGTTATAATGTTGTAGACTGCTTACAAAATTAAGAGTAGTAATTTCCTATTTTTATTTCATCTATTATGATTTTTTCTAATATCGCATGTTATTCAATTTGGTCTGGATATGCATCTCGTCTTTCATAAAGTGAGCAACTTGTTTTGTATCCCATCATATATTATGAAATTACAATGGTATGTTGTCCTAATGCCCAAGTATTTTGAAGACTTATGATAAACTTACAAATAAACTTGTACAATATTTTTTACAAGCTGATGTAGTATTAAAGATGGATAAAGCATATAAGATGTTCAGCTCATTTGTAATGTTACAGACCGCTTCAACTTATATAAATAGTACAAAATTACGTGAGTGGTATTTTACTCTTTTGAATTCATGTGCCTATTCTGATGTTACATGTTCTTGGATTTTGTCTGGATACGCATCTTCTTGTTCATAAAATGAGGAACTCATTTTGTAGGTACAAATCCAACAATTATTATCTCAAGCAATTAATAGAGGGGTGGTGCGAAGGAAAAATACAATGAAACAATAAGAATCAAGGCCAACTTAGTTCTTTCAACATAACAGACTTGGGAGGACCTCATAGTCTGGTTCTAGAGAAAGTTGCAGCACACTTGCAAAAGAGCGATGCTGAAAGCCTAGTTGTTGATCTTCGAGGGCTCACAAAGGTACGATTATTGACCATTAGTAATTTAAACCACATTAAACAATAGTTTTTGTTATGCCTAGTGAATTGGAGTCGTTTATCATGGCATGTGGACTGACAATCGTTCCTATCGCGTCATGTTCGTGTCGTGAAATATCATTTTTGTGTAAATTTTATTAACTCATACGTGATTCGTTAAAAGTTGTGTATGCTCAATTCATGTCATATCGGATTCATGTCATATCGGATTCATGTCATGTTAGATCACGTATTCGCTATATGTAGTGGGTTTGTATAGTGTATGATATATTTCTTATCACTCATTATCGTTAGCCTCTAACGGATCAACCAGTTAGTGACCTGAACACATTAAGAAGCAACCCATTAAGTGATAATTTCATGTTATCATATAGTTTTTGTTGGGTCTAATGGTACGATTCTAGCATTTTAGGTACCCATATACCAAAATTGGGTGAAATATCTTTTACTTAGTGAAAAGTAATGGTTGAAACTATTTTCATCTATCTGGGGTCAAAAGTTTTGGTTCATATACTTTATAAATTACAATTACATGATTTGGGGGGAAATAGTGAAAAAAAAGTAGTTTTAACAATTTACTTTTCATCCAGGTGAAAATATCACTTCAAACCAAAACAGAGCCATAGTGTAATTTACCATCCTCTTTTAATTAGTGATAGGCCGATGCACTGGAACATTATTTAAGAAGACAGTTGTGCAAAACCAAATTACTCGATGAGACAACATCATCTTACTTTATCTTAAAACCATACTCAAATTATTCAATCTAGTAATTGGAAATATTTTAATAACCTTCATATCTTTATGGTCGTGGTTCATCAAATCTTATCTTATGTACAATGCACCAACAAGTTGAAGCTCAGATTATTGTTCTTGCGATTTTGCGAATGATCAAACAAAACTATGTTCCAGGCGTGTTCATTTTCTTATTAAGGTGTTGTGATAGATTGTTGTTTTTGGTGGAATCTCATTGGTAGCTAATGGTGGGAGTGAGAAGTCATTTAGATTTCATGTTTTGACGTGCTTTTAGAAGCAGTGGAGTCTCTTTCCTTGGCAGGTTTACTTCAATGTTGTTTTGTGAAAAGTTTTGTTTATTTATCATTAATAAAGAAATTATTTTGGAATTTTTGTGTGCTTTTAGCAAAACCATATGGACGAATTTGATACCTTATGTTATAGTACTTTTATACTTGTGTATTTCATTTTATTTTTTGACTTATAATGCCACCATAATAATGAACCATACATTTGCACAAATGAATTAATAAAAGCAGGTTTGGAGATTTTGTTGGACTAGTTAAGATGGGTGGTGGTTTTAGAGTGTTGTATCTAGTCAGCCCATTTCTTTCATTTCTGCTCGAAATTTAGAGTGCTGAGAAAAGGTCATATATACTGTGATCTCCCTTTTCATCTTTTTTGGACTGTAGTAAGCTCCATCTGTATGAGTGTTGACCCATTTTACAGGATGCGTATTATTTTTGCCTCAAATTGTGGTACTGTTACGTCTGGGTTGGTGATGCAACTATTGGCTGGGCTGAAGATTATTAAAGTGGACAACAATGACCGTGAGGATTATGCACACTTGTAAGTCTTATGATTGATATATTTTCCTTTAGGCTTTTATGGATATTTAGTTAGCCAAAATTACAAATCCATGAATTGTTTTTATTCACTATCTTTTGTCCCACATTCCTTTTCGTTCGTGTTTCTCATACAAATTATATTATAAATGTAACAGTGGGGAATTTTTGTCAGATTTCATGGTTCTACATAGGCCTGGTGACTATGCTGAAGTGTTTAGTAACCCGAGTAAGATATTGCGTAACCTCTATTGGACAGAACAATACACCGATCTTTAACAAAGTTTGAAGTTTATGTGGAGATGGAAAAAATCACATCTTAATGGGTATGGCTATGGTCCGGGGATTACTTCCTAAATACAGTTAGTTTTTATTTTTTGCTTTCCAAAATGTTGGAGCCTATGCACAGATTTAGGACCAGTTCTATTTGTCTCAAAGATTATTCATCTTTCTTATTATTATATGAGAGGTAGAGTTTATAGAAAGCAGGCTACTTACAATGTATTTGAAACATAATTGATCCAATAAGATTAATAAAACCCAGTCAAGTATAGCTTTATTATTGCTTCGATTAATTATTTTTTGCTAGGTCCTTTAAATAAATATATACAGCGATTGCATTTTTCAATACAAAATTGTAAAAATTTCCACACTAGTGTTGTGAACATGATTTAAAATTTCCACTTTTCCTTAAAAATATTAATTTAGCATTTTACGCTATAAATTAGATGTGTCCATTTAAGACAAAGGACAAAAGTTTCGAAACATGAGGATGGTCAAATGCATCAGAGATTCTTTGATTTGGTCATTTTCTTTCCTTGGATCTAAATAACATAATATTTCATTTGTTTTGTTTGTTACTTTCTTTTGTTTCAGCTATGAGCCTCTCCAAATCACATTTGAGGTTCATCTCTCTTTTATGTATATGTGTGTTTACAACTGTGTGTGTGTGTGTGTTTGTGACCCATTGGTGTTAAATAGTTCAAAATATGGATCTTTTTGCTAAATGAGAAATTGATCTGAGCATGTAAAGTAGTTTGAGATGTTAGCTATAATCTTTTGATAATTTTATTTTGTTCGACATAATGTCAATTTGGATCCTCATAAAGTTTCCAGCGTTGCGGGTTGTGATGTTAATGGCGATGACAACAGAACGGAAGTTGATAGTCAAGAACAACAAACTTCTTTTTTATATTTCATTTGCTTGGTTATAATATAAAAACACCTCATTTCGGGATGATTGTATTAGAATGTTATATTAGATGCATTTATGAAAATAATGTAACTTTCGGGGTGATTGTATCACAATGTTTCATTTATTTGGTTCAAGTTTCTTTTGTAAATAATGAGTGGAGTCTTCTATAAAATATAAATGTTGAATATAATGTCCTTGTTTATATTGATTATTTTAGTATATGTTCTTAGGATTTCAATAGTGTGATAAGAATAGTTGAATTTGTTTAAATTCAGGATATTGGATCTTGAAAAATATATATATTTTTTAAATATGTATTAATATTACTAATGGACTTTTACCGTTATAAAATCAGACAAAAGTATTATAAAAAGGGTGTAGTAAGGTTAAAATAATAACACAAAAGTTCGTTACTAAATCAGAATTAGTAACGGTAAAATACTGTTGGTAAGTTCAGAATTAGTATAGAATTTTACCGTTACTATTAGTAACGGTATTATTTTGTTACTAATTTCGTGCCTCACACCTTTTTCTAACAGAAAAATTCCATTACTAATAATTTTAGTAACGGTAAAATTGTGACACCCTGCTTAAAATAATAACGGGTGGCAAGCCCTATACTACATTTAATCAGGAATCTCAGATGGATCATCCTTAGCATCTACTGACGATACTAAAACAGATAAGGCTAACTACCCAATACTATAAAAGCGGATGCCAAAATTAAATGAACCATACAATGGATATCAAACCAAAAATATACAACTACTAACAAAGTTAAAACGTACACAAGTACTATGATAAAAGAAGTGCTAAACATTAAAATAAAACTAGTACACAAAAGGAAATATACCTGAATAAGCTATCGGGTCAACAACCATAAGGAAGAAATATAACTGTCTAGATATAACTCTTGGGTATAGACCCGATATACAATGTAATCCTATCTAGATTCTCAAAGGAATAGAAAGCGACTACAATCTAAATCCCGCAACAGTCCGCAACTGCTACGGCTCCCAAGACTCTTTTTTTTTTTTTTTTTTTTTTCAAAAAAGGCCTTATATTATTAAATCAAACTGGAGAAAAAGCCTCCCCAGAGTGGCTCTTACAAAATAAAAGCAACTTGACAACATAAATAATGAAGCTTTACAATATCCGATGCGAATCTAAGAATCCAAAATTCTAACATAATGGCATCCAATAGCATCCAGCTTGCAGGCACCCCTGACCATTCTTGGTAATTCTGTAAGAGTTTTGAATACTTTTCCTTCTTGAAGATGAATCCCCACATTTGCCAATTTGTCAGCTACCATAATTGATTCTCTATAACAATACTTTAAAGAAAATTGCATTTGAGATAGCATAGCTCTTATATCCTTAATAATATTGAAGAATTTCCAATGAGGTTTCCAGGAGTTACCTATGACTTTCACCACCATCAATGAGTCGGATTCTATGAGGACATTAATAATCTTGAACTGTAAACACAATAGGATCCCCTTTTGTAGAGCAAGAAGCTCCACCTCTGAATTTGTTGCAAGATGACCTGGGAAAGCATAGGCAAATATCACCTTAGACTTCTCATTCCTAACAATACCACCATACCCACTAATACCTGGATTACCCTTTGAAGCACCATCAACATTAAGCTTATAAAAATTTGCAGAAGGGGGAATCCATTTAATTAAGGAATGGAATCTAGAACACTTCTTAAATGAAAGATTAAACATCTCCTTGCTACTGGAATCCTGAAGAAGACACTCATTTGAAAATACCATACCACTGCATAAAAATGAAATCATCCTAATAGAATTTGTAATGATGTTTTGGTGCCTAAATTTGTAGCCCTCAAACAAACAAGAATTCCTGGCTTTCCAAATTTCCCAACATATGACAATGGGGATCGCTTTGCAAAGGAACCTTTGATAATCTCTTTTTCCTGATCTAAACCACCAGCTCAGAATAACAGTAGACATTTGGTTCATATCGCATTTAATTCCCATATGATTTGAAAAAAATTCCCATACCATTTTTACCTCTGGACATTGAAGGAATAAGTGATTACCTAATTCTGAGTTCTTTAGGCATGCCTGGCATCGCGAAACCAATCGAATTCCAACCTTTTGGATGTTATCGTCTAGGGGCAGAGAGTTATTTAGGATTTTCCACATGTTTATAGAGAGTTTAATAGGAATATGGGGATCCCAGATTCTTTTGTAAGTAATAGAATTTGGATAACTGCTCTCCATTGCCTTGCAAGCTGAAGAGAAAGAGAATTCTCCCTTGTTAGAAGCCTTCCAGATCCATTTGCCATCCAAAAACTCCATATACTCTAAAGCCACATCTTTATATTTCCTCATGTTTCTCCAAGCTTGAGAACCCCCTTGCCGGTAATGAGACCATGACTTATATTTAGCTTTCATAAAAGCAGTCCATAGAGACTCCTCTGCATACAATTTCCAAATCAGTCTAATGCTAGAGGCTTTAGCAAGACATTGGAAATCTTTGAAGCCAAGACCCCCTGACTCTTTTGGTTTACTCATCGCCTGCCATTTTTTCCAGTGGTGCTTCCAACCGTGAGCTTCATTTTCGCCCCAAAAAAATCTGCTGAACATCTTATGGATCCTATTTATGACAGCTTTAGGCGGGTGTTGGGATGCAAGAAGGTATGTGGGAATAGAGGAGAGTACATGCTGAATAAGAATAAACTTTCCACCACTGGATAAAAGCTTTCCTTTCCAACCTTCAATTTTTGACCTGATAGACTCTATAAGAGGAGCATATAAGCAGACCTTGTTTTTCCCCTTGAAAAGAGAAGAACCCAAGTATTTTATAGGTAAGTTTTTTATAGCTAAATCAGTGCAATTTGCTATTGTTATCCTCCTTTGAGTAGGCATTTTCTTATCCACAATGACACAACTTTTGCTCATATTAATTTTTTGCCCAGATACACCTGAGTAATCTGCCAAAAAATTCATCAAATTGGACAAACTTTTCTTATCACCTCTAGAAAACACAATCACATCATCTGCAAAAGATAGATTAGATATAAGAGGGCACCCACTAGGCAAATAGAAATTTTTGATAAGACCATTCCTCAATAGCGTGTCTAAACCTCTACTAAGCACTTCTGCTGCAAGGATAAATAGGCTTGGGGAAAGGGGATCCCCTTGCCTCAGACCTCTGGAAGATTTGAAAAATCCCTTCGAAGAACCATTAATAGTGATTGAGAACCAACTATTTGAAATGCACCTCCAGATCATGTCAATCCACCTTTCACCAAATCCAAAGGATCTAAGCACGTTGATTAGAAACATCCAGTGAACTCTATCGTAAGCTTTTTCCATGTCCAATTTCACTATAGCATTACCTCCATGAATTTTCCTGCCAATGTTTAAAGCCATCTCTTTTGCTAAAAGAACATTGTCTTGAATATATCTACCTTTCACAAAGCCACTTTGATTTGGGGAAATTAGCTTTGGAAGAAACTGATCGAGTCTATTATTCAGAATCTTAGAGATGATTTTGTAGCAGAAGTTGCATAAGCTAATAGGCCTGAAGTCTGAACAGCTCTTAGGGTGCTTCTTCTTTGGAATGAGCACAATGTTGTTACTGGACCAGCTTAGAGGAATATCATGACCTGCAAAAAAACAATTTATAGCAAGAAGGAGGTCATCTTTAATTATTAGCCAACACGATTTGTAAAAAACACCATCGAATCCATCAGGACCAGGGGCTGCATCAGAGCTCAGCTCGGAGATAGCTGAGTAAATTTCATTTTCAGTAGCATCAGCTTCTAAAATTTCATTGTGATCCTCTTCAATAAATCTTGGAATGTACTCATTGATGGGAAGATTCTTCACTTGTTGATCAGCTTGCAAAAGAGTTTGATAATAATCTAGAATTGTGGCTGTGATTCCATCCTCATCCTCTACAACATTGCCATTTGCATCTTGAATGTGCTTGATTCCCATTCTTCTATGTTTGTGCTTGACACATGCATGAAAAAACTTCGTATTAGAATCTCCACAAAGCAACCATCTAGCAGAATCTTTTTGCCTCCAATACATCTCCTCAATCTTCAAATACTTAAGAAGTTTAGCTCTGCTCAGATTAAGGTTCACCAGATTCTCCTCATTTCTGTCATTTTCATACCTCATTTCAAGCTGGTACACCTCATCTTATAGATCTTTAACTCTCTGAAACACATCTTTGAAATGAGCTTTATTCCAAACTCTTAAAATACCTTTTAGTCTCTTTAATTTAGCACTGAACACGTTCATCCCATAGGCCTGAACAGGAACCTGCCAAGACTCACTAACGACCTGTTGAAATTACAGGTGCATTGTCCACATGGATTGGAACTTAAAAGATTTTGGTTTTGAATCCCCAAAATTATCTATATGTAATAACAATGGGGCATGGTCAGAACTTGTTCTGTTCAGATGCTGGATCGATGAGTTTGGATAAAATTCTTCCCATTTCAGATTATATAAACATCTATCAAGTCTAGCCATAATTACTCCTTCATCCTCTCTATGATTGCTCCAAGTGAATTTTGAACCTTTGTAACCCATGTCTTTAAGCCCACAATCATCAATTGTTTGATTAAAATCTCCTACAGCTAGGTGATCTATGATATTCCCCCCTACCTTCTCCGATTGACATGTAACCACATTAAAATCCCCCATAATGAGATGAGGGAATAACTGGTAATCTAAAGAGATAACCTTTAACTCCTCCCACAGATCTCTTCTTTCCTCCTTTGTACATTTAGCATATACCACAGTTAGGATTGAATTCAAATTCATCTAATGGTGGTTGATCTTAACAGTCAGCTGTTGAGCTGAATTTGCCACTATGTTAACTAACACCTCAAACCTCCATAAAATCCAAATCTTCCCATTCTCATTATAGCAACACTCATCAAAACCCCATTTTATTTTAAACTTCCCAATTTTTTTACAATCTACCTTTGGCTCCAAGACAGCAATGATGGGAATCTTATGCATTTTCAATAGCTTCTTTATCCTTCTATTTGAAGACTTCTTTGCAACACCTCTAATATTCCACACTATGAGGCTTAACATTTAAAACTTATGGAGAGAGATTTAGTGTTACCTTTGGCTTTGGATCTAGTTACTCTTTTCAACATAGGATCATTAAATATAACAGAGTTTTTGTTGATCTGCACACCTGATTGATTGGTAGGACAGTTCACCAAGTCTGCATTCTTTCCCATCTTCAGCTTATTACCAAGGGACCTACTGAATTCCTTTAACTCTTCAATAATAGGGACTGAATGTCCTAACTTATCTTCCCCTTCACTGGCATACATCGATTTGGCAGCATTGGAATTCTCATACTCTGACAGCGAGTCTCCTCTAGGAGTTTGGGAGGTCTGTTCATCCTCTAAGGCAGTTATAAGAGGAGCTGGATCTTTCTGAAATGCTTTGATTTCTAGGCCATGCATCATGCCTGTTATCTATCCTTCTTCTCCTTCATGGTCTGACTCAACTGCTTCTATATCTTCTCTAAATTTAACCTCTTCTTGATCTTCTTGACAGGTCTGAGATTGGTTGGGGAATTGTTTGGTTTGGCTCTGACTTGATTCCTCGTTTTCTTGAACTGCTGCAACTACTTCATCCTCCTCTTCCAGGTCTATTTGATTGGATTTCAGAATTTTAGTTGTTTCCCTTACTAATTTTGGAACTTGATTGTTAATCTTCTGATACTTCTCACCAATTTCTCTGACAGCTCCCTCCTCTTTTCTTTTATCCATGGTCTCTGCCGCTGTACCAATAGTTGTTACCTTCATCTGTTTTTCTCTTGAAACTAAATTATTTTTTGGAAAAAATTCTTGTCTTTGTTTTTTCTTCTCCACTTTCATTGGCATCAGGAAAATACATGAATCATCTCTATGACCTTTCTTGGAGCAATTGGTGCAATAATCAGGTTTTGATTCGACAAACACTTCTTGCCAAAATACTGTCGCGCCACAACCAATCCAGACCCTATCTGGGCATGGTTTTAATAGATCCACTTCGACACAAACCCTAGCAATACTAGATATGTTCATCTCTATTGTTGAAGCATCCATCTTTAATGGATTTCCAATGAGTTGGGCTATAGAGTATAGAGAGGATTTGGAGAAAAAATGAATCGGGAGATTAGGAAAAGAAATCCATATTGGGGCCAAGCTGCTTTCCTTATCAGGTCTAAATTCCAGAGTCCATTTAAATAATCTCATGGGGAACTTTCCAACGTACAAAGTTTCTCGCATCCACATTCGAGTGTAATCTTCTTCAGAGTTCAACCTTATCAATATATGTTTATGATCTAAAAGACCAATACTAAATGCAATTTTTAGAGAAAAGGTTTGGAACACTTGTCTAATCGAATCCATTGTAGGTCTGCCATGTGAAAACTTACCCACCAAGGAGTGTTTAAAAGGCTTCGATAGAATCTCAATATCATCTTGCGTAAAAATAACTGCTGGTTCACCTTTGTAAGACGTGGGCGGTTTGAGGTTTAGATCATGTTTGATCGAGGAAGATTCAGCCACCACTGAAGCAAAGGATCTGCTCCATGCTCCTTGAATATCTGGAGGCTTATGGTCAACGTGGGGAAGATGGGAAGTAGCAGCTATGCAAACCCTTATTCGGGTTTACGTGCGAGAGAGCGAGAGAGAGAGAGTTTTTCCCAAGACTCTGGATAGGACAGCATCTGTGATATCCTTGCTGTGGGACACCTGTAGTACAATATACATACATATATATAGCAAAAGAGGAATATAAACGAGTCAGATCCCGAGGTGTAAAAATGTTTAGCAAGTGTGTTAACCGTGCATAATAAATATAAATGTACTATTTCATAATTAAAGTGGAGTCGCACTCTCGTGAAACCCCCAAACTCACCTCTTACCTACAGCGCGCACCTAATCGTGTCCTGGAACCTTAATTAAGTTACCCCACCCACTTAAGAACAACTTAACTTACCATATGCAGGGCCTATCCCCGCATGACCTGCCATCCTAATATAACCCAATAATCCTTTCCATTCTAATCACACCTAAATATATATACACATATATGCCTTACGAGGCTCTAGTGGATCCAATTATTAACTTAAACCAGTTATAAGTCTTAATATGTCGCACATTAACATTAAGATTCAATATAAGAGTTTTATTCTCTAAAGAACATGCATTCGAGTACTAAGGACAAAACTTCTCTCCACTCTCAACATTGCACTACGTTTCGTGCATGGGGCATCTCGTAAAGCGAAATCCAAACAAGGAACCCTCCCGATACACTACTCCTTGACAATGTTAAACGTAGAGATCCATTATGTCTTCCAAACAAATCCTATTATTGCAACTACCTAATTAATGAATACCATCTCTAAATACACAATTAAATCTCTATTTAAATCCTTGGGGTCGATATAACCGCAATAGTCTCTAAGTACGATCCTTCAACCCTAATAAACTAGTACACCGAAATCACACAAGATGTACCTCCTAGAAACTCCATATCCTCTTCACATATAGGATATATAAATATATATTTACTCTAAATATATATATAAGTAATCATTCATTCCTATAACCACGTATACATAACTCACATAATGTACACTTTGCAATACACATAACATAAACGGTTATAGGATACCAAAAAATTGCACCATGCTATCATCTTCCAGGAATTACTCACTTTCTCCCGGGGTCACCACCTATCGGACTATTATCACACCGCCATGGTGACAAAATCAATCCTAACGTATGGGAAGCGGTCATAGTTCCTAACCGGAAAGTGAGAACGACTCATACCCAAGACTTCTCACCCCCAAAAATAAAATCACACAAATAATAATGGACGACTATGACCTGGGGACTATCCACACCCTGCTCCTCAAGCCAGGGGCTCACCCTCATCGTGCAACTTCCCATGATATCATGTGTCGGGTATGCTTCACACCATAAGTAAATATATCATTTACACTATATATGTACATCCATATTTTCACATTATATAATCAAACCTTCACAACCGGTATAGATATCCACACCATAAGTACACACATATATACATATTTATATATATATATATATATATATATATATATATATATATATATGAAAATTTATAAACTCGGCTATAAGTGTACATAATCCTCATTATACTAGTCGTCGTTCCAAGCGTGTTAACTTAGTTCATTATATAAATACGATCCCTCACTTGAATCATATTCATCCATTGTCCCTATGATATTAATAGCCCTCCAATATATCCAACATTAAGGTTATTAACCCAAAGTTTAATGCATGTAATAATCACTATACTTCCCATCAAAATCGAAATGGACATCGATATATCTAATAATGATCCCGACAATAGGTATACACATATCTAATAGTCTGCAAACCTTAAGCTTTATCCTAAATTTATTCCATGATCCCACCAAATATCGGAATCTCCATTGTCAATCACCCATAGATAAATAATAACTCTCCCGACTACCATTTCGATACAACCTATTCTCGTTGATAGCACAATCCCATTGTTCTCAATTTCGCCTACGGTTTAATTGCTCCTATGAACCCTTAAAATTAACGCATTCACCATTTATTCCTTGATTTTATCATAACTAAGGGTATGCGACCTCTCTCTCTCTCGTTGGTCCCGAATCATATCTTAAATGGAATCATATCGCTATAAGGATTCGGCAAAAATCTCGGCCTACAATTTCACACCATACCCTCATAACTCTTTCAAAGAGTCCTTAACCTTACGTCATATCTAAGCTCACTTCTGACCCCTAAATGGAACTCCTATCCCTAATGAGGTTTCCCTACTTCCTCGATACAACAACTCCAATGCATATGGGCATAAGTTCCTCAAATAGCTCAATTCGTCCCCGCCATCATATCTTGCAAGAAACTCCCAATAAATCTCTCAAACATATCTTTCACATCATATAATAATGTCCCAAATCGATAACCCCAATCGAAGTGAAGTAAAACTCGCTCTAGAAAAACCTTGCCAAAACAGCCCTGTTTCCGAATCGATTCGGCCCCTCCGAATCGATTCGGTCCCAACAACAAATCGATTAGGCCCCAGCGAATCAATTCAGCCCAACTAGACTTGTAAGTCTGTTACATACCGAATCGATTCGCAAGGGGTGAATTGATTCGGCCTAAGGACCTGATGCTTCTGCAACATGTCGAATCGATTCGCAAGGGGGCGAATCGATTCGGCCTGTTCAGCAAGCCACGAAATGGGGTAATGTCTCCAAAACCCAAACTTTCCAAAATCTAATTTATACAACCTCACACCATAAATCTTCATCCCAAACATGTTCCCAACATCAAATTTCATCCTATATCTACTCCCGTCAAGTTATACACCCTTGGACCCATGTAAAAAAAACATCAAATGCAAGGTTTAATTCCCAAAATCTAGGTTTTGATATTAATATCCAAAATCCAATTCTTTTGTCCACAAATTATGAAATATGATACACAAATGAATTATTTAGCAAGATTAAACACTTGCCTCATAATTCTAGAGGTTGAATCATCCCCGAGATCGCTTATGGGCCGGAAATCTCCAAATTTCCTCCTCTCTCTCTCTTCCTTTCTTCTTCTTTCCCTCTTTCTTTCTCTTTCTCTTTCTCTTTCTCTCTTTCTCTCAAATGAGATGGGATGATTTTGTAAGCCTTTTAAACCTTTAAATCATAAGTCCCAATTTTAAATGACAATACACACTTTAAATGACTCGTTTACTCCAATTCGAGTCAACTAGCTTAAAAATATTTCGGAACTGAAATAAAACCCAAAGACAGACATGTCGACTATCTTGACCCATCCGAAATCGATAGTGCACTCAGAATCGTCATCCGGAATACTTTATAACGTCCTAAATTTTTGGACCTCAATTTCCAAATTTTAAAATTCCCCAATTCAAATAAATTTTATTTCTCCCAAAATTTAATTTCTCAGTCCCAAAGTCACGGGGTATTACAGACTTCCCCCTTACAAAAATTTCATCCTCGAAATTAAGTTATGCATAGGACTCCGAACCTCATATAGTTCTTACATCTACCCTCAAGATCATTATACCCATTTCTCCCACTTCTCACACCGAATCATATAAACTTTAAAATTAAACTAGCTACCCAGGGCGCCCATGCACCCCGTACTCGAGCTCCACTCGCAAAAACATAACCCGACTCCACTAGCCTCAAATCATAATATAACTATCAACAATATAACTGGCCATAACGTACTAAATATAAAATCTTTGAAATTTCCAATGGTTGAACTCTTCTCAATTCCTGACATATTCTACCTTCATGCGGGGGAGGTCTCGCAAGCGAAATCCAAACAAGGAACCCTCCTAATACACTACTGTGTAGCTATGTCGGGGATTGAGATCTGTTGAACCAGGATTAAGGTTATATAAAATATTTTTGAATCAAAGATTTTTCCCAAAGTCCTATATAGCAATATAATATAAAATAATTCCATGTCTTTCGACATGCCAAACAACACCTTATGCTCAAGACACAAGGCCTCAGCAATTACAATACTCCTACCAACCAACTTGATCTCAAAACTAGCACAACCCTGAGATGAATTCCCTGCTCAACAATGAATCTGCTAAACTCTGAACCTCTCAGTTATACAAATCCTTTACATCACATCGAAACATTGCCACAAGATAAGTCCTTCCCTCATTGGAGCACTACACTTACCTGCCCTAGCCTATCCATAAAATAATAACCTTATAACCACTACTCAACAAACCTTATCAGTTTGCACTTACAGAATTCAATAGCACAACTCTCTACTAGCTCCTCACGACACGGTATATTATCCCAAAAGATGCCATACAAAGGCTGCACTTGCTCACTCCGTCCTCGAAGGAAATTATGTACACACTATGGTTATAGTGGCTAACCACTCGCTATACCTTACATGCGACGTTCTCAATACCGCATAAAGAGTGACCTAATACCAAAGAAAGGTATTCTACCTTATACTTCCATAATACAATCGTCTCACTTCATCCCTGGGTCCCTCTACTCCTTCCCAGACAAGCCTTTCATTCTAAGGCCTAATTCTCCTCAAAGAGACATCCTCTCGAAAGTCCTTCCTAACCATCCTAAGGGACAAACCGCTAATGCGACCCCCGACAACTAATTCAGTTCAACTCAATGAACCCAAATCTCAAATTTTCTCACTCCCTTATTAATGAAAACTAAACTCTGGATAATGGAACAACATCACGTCTCATTTCGATAAAAGTCAGCAACATCGATTTTCTTAACAAATGCTAGCAAAATCATCAATCCAAACCTCCCATGGGCTTCACTATTTACTTATCCTATGTACTTTCCTTATCAATCACGAAATTCTCCATTCGAGTCAATTCTCATTCTCACTCGACCACAGTCGAATCACCTTGAATCACCGCTAGAAATCTCCTCCTTATCTCGGCCTGAATCGCGAAAAGAAAATACCCCCAGTCAAAGCGTACCCAAAATCTGTTATGGGTATTGCATCCCTCATCTTGCCCCTTCCTGGATGACTTATTCTTGGCGACGTCTGAGATGAAAGAAACTGTATCAAAACGTCATTCAAGTGATTACACCTTGCAGAAGAAAATACACGTAATAAACACAACAATATTAATAGTAGGGATCTACATCAAGAACGCTTGCGAAAGAACGCAGAAAACCTGCACAGATCCTAAAGACACTAGAACCTAGCTCTGATACCATCTGTAACACCCCGATTAAAACAATAATGGTGGCCAGCCCTATACTACAGTTAATCAGTAATCTTAGATGGATCATCCTCATCGTCTACTGACGATACTAAAACAGATAAGGCTAATGAAGAGAGTATGCGCGTGCGTTCAAATAAGAAATTATATAATTAGATTCAGTTTAACCCAAATAAACCCTAAACATGCAACTAGGTGTGATTGTAATAAGAAGTAGATCATGAAGATTAATCAAACACACATAAGTGAGGAAAAATCCCCCAAAGGGGAAAAACCATTTATTTCCATTATAATATTGTAACGTAAAATTTTGGATTACAATGAAAATACAAGTGACTAAGAATTACCCTCAGGTGTCGGATTCTGTAGTCGACGGTTGGAGATATCCCTTTCCAGTAAGGCAGCAATGAAGAAGAAGAACGGTCTTCTTCACAAGGGTTGAACAGCAAAGATTTGTGTTCTAGGGTTACCAAAAGTGATTCACAAAGGTATGAGAGGTTGTGTGAATCAAACCATGAGTTTTTAACTCACAAAGATGAAGACTTTTGAGTTTATGAACTCTGAAAATTGTGTCAACAAGTCTTAGAAACAAACTCCCTGTATTGGGTTTATAAAAGAAACTTTTAGCCTAAAATCTGAACACGATCTGTTTGAGTTTATCCCAGGCGGACCGGTCCGGGTATGAGGCGGATCGGTCTGAGGAGGCGGATCGATTCATTTTATATTGGGCTTTATCGATTTGCTACCAGTTTGGGGTATACTGGCTTTTCAGTAAGCGGATCGGTCCGGTACAGTGGCGGATCGGTCCGGGGTCCGATCGATTCTTTTTTCTAGGCAGACCGGTCCGACCTGTCAGACTTTTGATTCCTCCTCTTCTTTGATATTCGGATCCGTTGATGATAATATGAACCTTGAATTTCTTCAATGGTGTAACGGCGTATGACATAACAATTGATATTAGACAAAAGTGTCCTTACAAATCTCCCCCTATATCTATGCCGGTACATACATAAAAAACAAACATCCGAATTATCAACCAATAAAATGCCTATACAAGTCTACCCTTCCATGAACCCAAAATTTAAAAGGTACAAATGAATAAGACTTCATCGTTTGCTCTTCGAATCTTCAGGAATCTCAATGCTTTTCTCATCAGGGTGTGCAATTCAGAGATCAGACGGTACCTACACACATGTGATAAAGCAAAATACCAAGTGACCGAGTTTGAAATGAGATAAACATATATGCCAATATACCAATTGATGATAAACAACTCAGCACTTCAAAACTCCCCCTTAATGTGATAATTCTTTCTCCCCTTTTTTATGATGTCCCAAAATAGACAAATGAGAAGAATAAATCAAACAAGTAAAGACAGGGTGTCACAAGGAATAAACAACTATTTTTTTTTAATTTTTCAAAATTTTTCATATAAAGCATATGTACAAGGAAACACACCATGAACGAGCACAAAACAACCAAGTCAATGATAGCGAAAATGAAGTGGTGTCATCAAATTCGATAGGAAAATCAATGCATACAAATATGACATATGTGCATGATGAATATCGGATACTCCTAACGAATGAACTCAAAATCTTCCTTTGGTGTAAAAAAAAGTGGAAATATGAGACATTGAATCAATCAAATCAACAAATCAAAGCTAAAAATGATTTCCACACCAATAACGTCCCAAACGATTTAATGCTTTTTCAGGACTTTCAAGGAAGTGCAAACCCGTTTGAATTCTCCAACCAAACTCCCTCATATTTATATTTTGAATAGAGGTAATCTAAATTCTCATACTTTGGAGAATTGATGGTGAAACCTAAATGGCCCATATTTGGCATGAATATATTTTTATTGCCTTTAAATTTTGTCAGGGCTCTTTTAACCTCTTTGGACCTCGGATATTAAAATTCCTCCATTTTTTAGGTCCTTTTAAACGGTGGCTTTCGCGCAAAGGATAGATAATTACCTTTCGCATCCCTCCCCGTTTTCCAGATAAACACACAGTCTCACCAAACGGTTTTCACATGCATTCCAATCTTGTCAAGTTGATCGCATATTGTACATTGTATAGACAGAATTAAGATGAAAACACTCAAGCCAATATGTGATAGATAAGTGCAATAATCAAATAAAGTCGTGCATGTGTGCAATAAAGGAAAGAGGAGTCAAACATGTAGGAAGATATCACTAATTACATCTCAAATACTCCATACAATGTAAAGCACATTGATGAAATGATGTAGCGTCTCAAATCTCTATCAAACAGTCACATGGATAAATGGAATGAATTTGGTGACTTGGCTATCTTAAATGCTCATCCATAAAAGGTGCATAAAAAATAAAAATACAAAAATATTTTTGGACTTTTCTCAAAATTTTTATATACAAAAACAAAAATCCTTTTGGATTTTTTTTTCAAAAGAATGAATAAATAGCTGTACAACAGAACAATGATACATATAAAACAAACTAGCAATAGGAAGCATATGATATGAACATGAAAAAGCATCATATTCTAGACATTGACCAACCCCTCAGTCAACTGTGCAAATCCACAAAGACTTCCTAAGACTCAAATCTAAGGGCATCTAAAGGTTTCATGAAATATCGGCTAACTGACGGTTGGTAGGAACAAAACTCAGGGATACGACTTTCTCCTCAACTAGTTGTCGTATAAACTGCTCTTGTATCCTGATGTGCTTTGTGCGCAAATGCTGGACTGGATTGTTGGATATGTGTATCGCGCTCATGTTATCACAGGAAATGGCCATGTTGTCCTGTGAAATCCCATAATCCTACAGCATTTGCTTCATCCACAAGAGTTACGTGAAACAACTCCCGACGGCTATGTACTCAGCCTCTGCAGTGGACAAAGATATGGAATTTTTCTTCTTGCTCATCCAGGAGACAAGAGCAGAACCAAAATAGTAACACCCACCATAAGTGCCCCTACAACCATCTACATCTCCGGCCCAATCGGCATCTGAATAGGCGGAAAAACGGTCATCAGTATCAAAGGAATACCAAATACCGTATGAGAGAGTCCCACTCACGTATTTGATAATACGTTTTAGAGCGAGCAAGTGTGAATCTTTCGGAGACACCTGATATCGCGCACAGACTCCAACACTAAAGGCTATGTCGGGACGACTAGCAGCCAAATAGAGAAGACTGCCTATCATACTCCGATACAAGGTTTGCTCTACGTCCTTTCCTGAAGTGTCCTTACTAAGCTTGGTAGAAGTACTCATAGGTGTACGTGCATGCTTAGCGGAGTCTAGACCAAATTTCTTCACTAGGTCTTTAGCATACTTGGATTGGGAGATGAACATCCCATCCTCTAGTTGACGAACCTAGAGACCAAGGAAGAAAGTAAGCTCACCTACCATGCTCATCTCAAACTCACTTTTCATCTCCTTTTCAAAGTCGTGAGCATGCTGGGAGCATGTGGATCCAAAGACTATGTCGTCCACATAGACCTGGGAAACCAAAATATCACCGTCATCTCTCCTGACGAACAACGTCATATCTACTCCCCTTCTCTTGAAGCCACGAGCTAAGAGATAGGATGTAAGCCTCTCGTACCAAGCACGGGGTGAGATAGGAAAGCATCTGTGATATCCTTGTGGTGGGACACCTGTAGTACAATATACATACATATATATAGCAAAAGAGGAATATAAACGGGTCAGATCCCGAAGTGTAAAAATGTTTAGCAAGTGTGTTTACCGTGCATAATAAATATAAATGTACTATTTCATAATTAAAGTGGAGTCGCACTCTCGTGAAACCCCCAAACTCACCTCTTACCTACAACGCGCACCTAATCGTGTCCTGGAACCTTAATTAAGTTACCCCACCCACTTAAGAACAACTTAACTTACCATATGCAGGGCCTATCCCCGCATGACCTTCCATCCTAAAATAACTCAAGAATCCTTTCCATTCTAATCACACCTAAATATATATACACATATATGCCTTACTAGGCTCTACTGGATCCAATTATTAACTTAAACTAGTTATAAGTCTTAATACGTCACACATTAACATTAAGCTTCAATATAAGAGTTTTATTCTCTAAACAACATACATTCGAGTACTAAGGATAAAACTTCTCTCCATTCTCAACATTACACTACGTTTCGTGCGAGGGGCGTCTCGCAAAGCGAAATCCAAACAAGTAACCCCCCCCCCCCGATACACTACTCCTTGACAATGTTGATCGTAGGGATCCATTATGTCTTCCACACAAATCCTGTTATTACAACTACCTAATTAATGAATACCATCTCTAAATACACAATTAAATCTCTATTTAAATCCTTGGGGTCGATATAACCACAATAGTCTCTAAGTACTATCCTTCGACCCTGATAAACTAGTACACCGAAACCACACAAGATGTACCTCCTAGAAACACCATATCCTCTACACATATAAGATATATAAATATATATTTACTCTAAATATATATATAAGAAATCATTCATTCCTATAACCACGTATACATAACGCACATAATGTACACTTTGCAATACACATAACATAAACGGTTATAGGATACCAAAATACTGCACCATGCTATCATCTTCCAGGAATTACTCACTTTCTCCCGGGGTCACCACCTATCGGACTATTATCACACCGCCGTGGTGACAAAATCAATTCTAACGTATGGGAAGCAGTCATAGTTCCTAACTGGAAAGTGAGAACAACTCATACCCAAGACTTCTCACCCCCAAAAATAAAATCACACAAATAATAATGGACGACTATGGCCTGGGGACTATCCACACCCTGCTCCTCAAGCCAGGGGCTCACCCTCATCGCGCAACTTCCCATGATAGCATGTGTCGGGTATGGTTCACACCATAAGTATATATATTATTCACACTATATATCTATACATGCATATGATCACATCATATAATCAAAGCATCACCCACGGTATAGATATCCATGCCATAAGTACACACACACACACACACACACACACACACACACACACACACATATATATATATACATACCATCTCTCGTTCGTATGTATGAAAATTTATAAACTCGGCTATAAGTGTACATAATCCTCATTATACTAGCCGTCGTTCCAAGCCTATTAAGTTAATTCATTATAAAAATACGATCCCTCACTTGAAGCATATTTATCCATTGTCCCTATGATATGAATATTCCTCCAATATATCCAACATTAAGGTTATTAACCCAAATTTTAACGCATGTAATAATCACTATACATCCTATCAAAATCCAAATGCACATCGATATATCTAATAATGATCCCGACTATAGGTATACACATATTTAATAGTCTGCAAACCTTAAGATTCATCCTAAATTTATTCCATGATCCCACCAAATATGGGAATCTCCATTGTTAATCACCCATAGAGATATAGTAACTCTCCCGACTACCATTTCGATAGAACCTATTCTCATTGATAGCACAATCCCATTGTTCTCAATTCCGCCTACAGTTTAATTGCTCATATGAACCCTTAACATTAACGCATTCACCATTTATTCCTTGAGTTTATCATCACTAAGGGTACACGACCTCTCTCTCTCTCGTTGGTCCCCAATCATATCTTAAATAGAATCCTATCGCTATAAGGATTCGACACAAATCTCAGCCTATAATTTCAAACCATACCCTCATAACTATTTCAAAGAGTCCTTAACCTTAGGTCATATCTAAGCTCACTTCTAACCCCTAAATGGAACTCCCATCCTCGATACAACAACTCCAATGCATATGAGCATAAGTTCCTCAAATAGCTCAATTCGTCCCCACCATCATATCTTGTATGAAACTACCAATAAATCTCCCAAACATATCTTTCACATCATATAATAGTGTCCCAATCGATAAGCCCAATTGAAGTGAAGTAAAACTCGCTCTAGAAAAACCTTGCCAAAACAACCTTGTTTTCGAATCGATTCGGCCCCTCCGAATTGATTCGGTCCCAACAGCGAATCGATTCGGCCCCGGTGAATCGATTCGGTCCAACTAGACCTGTAATTCTACTACATACTGAATTGATTCATAAGGGGCGAATCGATTCGGCCCTAAAAACCTGATGCTTCTCCAACATGGCAAATCGATTCACAAAGGGGCGAATCGATTCGGCTTGTTCAGCAAGCCACGAAATGGGGTAATTTCTCCAAAACCCAAACTTTCCAAAATCTAATTTATACAACTTCACACCATCAATCTTCATCCCAAACCTATTCCCAACATCAAAATTCATCCTATATCTACTCCCCTCAAGTTATACACCCTTGGACCCATGTAAAAAAAACATCAAATGCAAGGTTTAATTCCCAAAATCTAGATTTTGATATTAATACCCAAAATCCAATTATTTTGTCCACAAATTATGAAATATGATAAACAAATGAATTATTTAGCAAGATTGAACACTTGCCTCAGAATTCTAGAGGTTGAATCATCCATGAGATCGCGTACAGGCCGGAAATCTCCACGTTTCCTCCTCTCTCTCTTCCTTTCTTCTTCTTTCCCTCTTTCTTTCTCTTTCTCTCTTCTCTCAAATGAGATGGGCTGATTTCGTAAGCCTCTTAAACCTTTAAAACATAGGTCCCAGTTATAAATGACAATACACACTTTAAATGACTCGTTTACTCCAATTCGAGTCAACTAACTTAAAAATATCCCAAAACCGAAATAAAACCCAAGGACAGTCATTTCGACTATCTCGACCCATTCGAAATCGATAGCGCACTCAGAATCGTCATTCAGAATACTTTATAACGTCCTAAATTTTTGGACCTCAATTTCCAAATTTTAAAATTTCCCAATTTAAATAAATTTAATTTCTCAATCCCAAAGTCACGGGATATTACAAAAATTATGTTAGTAAAGGTGCATTTTGGTGCAGTGGATTATGGAAGGTATAGGACCTTGCCTTACAAACCCAAGAGTAGATTGGAATATTATTGCAAATTGGGAAGTTATAGAGTAGAGGGTTGTTGACGGGAATGTAGGGAAGACATTATGATGGTTATGTTCGGTTAAATCCTTTGGGTGAGATTGGGAATTTGGTTAAAAATCCCTGAGGAAGGGTAGTTATCATAGTCGGTGGTTTTATATAAATCAGGTGTGGATTGATACCTAGACGTTATTCCTTAGGAGATTGGTCTGGGTATAATAGATATTTAATGTAGTTGATATATATATGGATTTTAGTATATAGGAGGGTGAGACTATGTCCATGTTCAAGAACCTAATAGGTTAGGGTTAATGTACTATGGGTTTAATATAAGGTTATAGATGTGTTATACTTTTTTATGATAGCGATTCTAGTATGACCCAGTAGCTTTAGGGTCAGTATGTGTATATGATTTATCTTAACCCGCTAATGAAATTTATATATATGTTTGCTTTGACCCGTTGGTGAGGATTGTGATTACTTGCATATTTTATGTGCAATGCATACCATGTGTGAGTTCTCCTTAGCAGGCGTACTAGAAGGTATCCCTTCATGGGGTGTGTGCAACGCGGATCACAGTGGTACCCTGGTGATTAAACCGGTTATTCCATGGTCATATATACCCCTAGGTCACACGTCTGGGTACCTGAGACTGAGATGTTTTGTGAAGATAATTTTTTCATAAGTCTTTGTAGGAACAAATTTTCAAAAGCGTCAATTTTTTTGTAATTGGCTTAATTCCGGACAAAATAATTTGAGTCTAGGCCAGTTTTTATATTGAGATTCCTTTGCCTACGTCATTTCAAGTTGAAGAATCTATGGTTAAAGCTTTTAAGATCATATCACGCCAAGTTGAATTCTTCATTTTCAGTTTGTTCTAAATCACTCGGGTATGAATGCTTAAGTGACGTTGTGTGATTTGGAATCTTGATTTAAATGATGGATGATTTAAATAGTTTTTTAAATGTTTTAAATAATGGGAATTAAATTTAAAATTTGCGAAAGAGAATTTTAAATATTTTCGAGTCAAAATAATTTTAGAAATTTCGAGGAAATATTTTTAAAAGAAAATCAAGTTTCTGATGTCATTAAAATGACATTGTATGTCATTCAAACGACATGGGGATGTCACTCGAACGACCTAATGCCTCGATTTTCATGTTTCAATTCTGTTGGACTCTTTTTACTCAGAAATAAATGCACCACTTTGCCAAGACATTTTCAGAAGAACAACTTGCCAAAATTCCCATTAATCTTCCATCATTCGGAGTTTATTCAAGATCGAATTTCCAAAGCTTGTGATCTTAATATATTTATCGAAAGATAGTTTTTCATTCAGTACACATTTGTTAATTGCGGTCATTAGAGATGCTTGTGAGTGTGCCTTATTGAAGACGAGAGCTACGATTCTGAAGGGTTCTTTTGGGAGTCCTTTGTTGAGTTAGGCTGCATGCCTATGTAGATTTATCGCGGTAGATTCATTATAGATTTTGCTATGTTGTAAGTTGTGATTTGTCGTTCATAATGAAATAAAGGTTTTACCCAAAAGATTTTTTTTCCTGAAATTATTTCTTTTACCTACATGCTTTATTATTTTAATGGTTTAAATCACTTAGACGCATGTTTAGGGTTTAAAAAGATAAAATTGGATTAACTAAAATTGGAAAAAGTGGGTTTTACCTAAAGCACGCACTAAAGGGCCTTGAAGCGCATTCTTAAATTGGTATCAGAGCTTGTTTCACTATTTTACTGTGTTTGTGATGCCGTATTTTTAGGTATGCCTTTAGGAAGATTTGATAATTTTAGAACTCACGTGTTTGAAGGGTCTAATTGGAAATCATGCATGAAGTCTTCACTTAAAAACATGGTTTAAAAGGATGACAGTTAGAAGTGTCTATGCTATGAGGGGTATGGGCATATGATAGATGAGTGACCAACCAAACGGAGGTACAATGTCAATAAATCGATAAATTGTGTTTCTACCCTTAGTGAGAGTGACCCGGAAGAAGAATTTTTTTATGATAGTAACTGAGACCTTCCCACCTTCATGGCTAATCATGTGAGTGATGACAACATATTTTCTCACGAAGATAATACTTTTCATGATTATTTCGCGGCCACAGGATTTAATGCCCTAGAGAGTGAGGGTGATGTGAGTGAGGATGAGAGTGAGGATAAGAGAGATTTGCAAATTGCCTTCAATGAATTATATGAAGAAACTTTGAAAGTAAAGAAGGAAAATTTGAAGTTAGAAGCCAAGTTGAAAGAACGTGCCATAGAAAATGGTAATTTCAAGACGTTGATTGAGGATCTTATGGCACGTGAGAAAAATCTTCAAGATAAGCTAGAATATGTTGAGGGTGAGAGAGATAGTCTTCGAGGTTTGATGGAGACTATGAAAAAGGAGATTATTGAGTTTGGGTGTTCTAGGATTTTACTTGAGTCGAGGATTGGTGAGCTTGAGGAAAGATTGAGAGATTCATCTAAGGTTAAATTTGATTTGGAGGCTAAGTAAAAAAAGTTGGATAGGATTTTAGGCACCGTCCAAATCAAAGATGATAGGTGTGGTATTGACATCTATAATCACGTTGCACCCATTACAACAGCTAAAACCATGCAAGCGAGAGATCCACCTAGGATCATTAGGAGAGAGCCACCTAGGAAGATTAGGAATAATTATCATATAGGAAACGCTCCCCGTCATATCTACACGTTCACCCATTGCGGTAGGAAAGGTCATCTTAGACGATTTTGCTACGATTTTAAGAACAGTCCTAAAAGGTCTAAGAATAAGGTCGTTCCGGTTCCCAAAATACCCACTCATAATTTTACACCTACTTGGGTTAGGAAGTAAGATTTAGAGTCTTTAGTGATTAGGCTTGGTGATACACATGTCATTTCTCATGGTTCTCCTCATATTTCATCTTACGGTTGAGGATGTTCTTCAGTTTGTCATACTCTAGTTGTGTATTTTTTATATATCTTGTCTAGGGTTATGACGTGTGTCTAGTTGTATTATATTTTTCATTTATTTGATTTATATTGAAAAATACTAAAATATTTTATTTTTGGGTCAACAATATTTTTTGAAAAACACAAAAAGATTTTCTGTTATTGTGTCGTGAGTTTTTCATATTTGATATGGCATATTAGTGTGCTTGGACCCTAGTAATTTCATTGTCTATGTGGCTAGGACATTTGGCCACAATTTTTGATGTGTTGAATGATATTAACCATTGTCTTAATGGGTTTGTTTCGAAGTTGATATGCATTTAAATTCGTCTTTGTATATATGCCATCCTTGCACACATGCACGAGTTCATATAAATGTTTGACATCACATGCATATTTGATTTTGGTGAGACGTTCTTATCTTAATTTTGCCATCTATGAGTAAGTGGACGTAAGAGGAGGTGTGCATGTAAGAACCGTTTACCGTGCGGTTTTATATTGCATTAATTGAAAAAATGACGAGTGTTCACGGGAAAGGACTGGGAGTGAATAATGATCACGTCGTGAAAGCCATCGTTTAAAAGATCCCAAAGAAAAAATTATGGCAATAAAAAGAATCAAATGCCAAAATAGGGCCAATAGGATTTCTCTAAGTTGAGAAAAATAGAAACCTCAAAAGGCTTTGAAAAAGAATGTATAAATTTGATGGAGTTTGGTTGAAAATTTAAATGGGTTTACACCATGAATCCTAGTGTTGAAACATCGCATCATGACGCTATTGTTTGTATATGTTGATTTTTTAGTTATTTTAGCTCAATATTAATTGTCTCATATGGCTAAATCAATGTTTGATGACAACCTACTATCAATGAGAGCTTCGTGAACATTTCAATGTGTTGGGGTTATAATTCATTTGTTGCAGATCACACCCATTCACTCCATATCCATGTTTGAGCACATTGATACTATGTTAGCATGAAACTAACATTGTTTTTGTTTTTTTTGTTTGTATCTATTTTTTGCTCTTTCTAGTTGATTTTTTCAGAAATTTTTTTCACTGGACTAAATTTATTAATTTTTGGAGCGAGAATTCAGAATCTCCTATGTCGTTCAAACGACAACCTAGTTTTGTTTGAGCGACATATCAATGTTGCAAGAAGTTTTGTTCATGCGAGAGGCTACTGGGATGAGTTTTTGGGTCGTTTGATATATTTCATCACGCGACGCTGTTTGTCGTTCAAACAATGATGTGTGTCATTTGTGCGACCCTTTCAAACAAAGTTAGGGTTTGTTTAATAACTCATTCAGTCAAAGAGTTCTTTTTGCGTGTCACTTTCTCTCTCTCTTCGCTCCTTACTGTGAAAACTCAATTCGCCATTATAGTACCTGATCGAAGCTGGTTTAAGTCTTTTTGCTCTCAGTTTTCGTCTCCGAGTTATACTTCGTGGTCATTTATCTCTAATTATAGGTATTTCTCTTGCTTTCCACGCGTTTTAGGTATTTTTTGTTGGATTTTGATGATTTATGATTCTAAGCCATGATTATAGTGAATATACGCACCTTTTACACCATTTTGAGACTAATTATGTGTATTATTTGTTCTCATTCCTGTTTGGGATAAAAAAATCATCATTTGATCTAGGGTTTGTTTGAAACTTTTGGATTAAAATGCATAGATCGGGCTACATTGTTGTTGGTATTATTTTTTTCAAATCAAATCAGTATGTAGGGTGTTTATGTTGCATTAACTAAAAAATATTCATGTTTTGTTTGGTTTGGGGCTGCCAGTGTTGTTTAAGGGCTTTTTTTTTTGCCCCTGTGTGTATCTCAAAAGGATAAAAGATTTTTTTCTTTTGGAAAAATTTCATTGGTATATATTTTCTTTGGAATTTTTTGGGATACCCACATTTGTGTCATTTTTTGGGAGGTCATATTGGAGTTATTATATTAATTTGTTTGTTATTGCTGATGAATAGTTGTTATATCAGACATTTTATTTTGTTCCATTGTATTAGAGATTTTATTACATGATGTATCTATTTATTCTCATATATGATGTACTTATACACTTCTAGATATTTTTTTTGTATATCAACACTTTTATTATGATTAGACATGGATGTATGCTTTCAAATTATGCAGTATTATTCATTCAATTATGGCTTTAGTTGTATCCTGTTTTACTGCAATCCATTTATTGCTATCTTTTGATATCCACTATCATGATTTTTTATTTTGTTGATATTGCGACTGTTTATCTAGCCGATGGAATTATTATTCATTTATTATTGGTAGATATCGTTAGTCTATCCCATGATTTGTCTATTCCAGGTAAAAAGGGGAAGAGATATGTGATATAGGGGGAGTATTATTTATTCATGCCTTATTGATTTATTTGTGTTCCTCCATACTTCACTTGGGTATGTATTTACTTGTCTCGTGTGTGTAGAAATTTTTCATAGATTCAGATTTTTGTTACTACATCACATTCAGAGAATGATTTAGATTCATGCTTGCCGATTCTATAGTTTTCAGTACATGTCCTGTATTTTTTTATTATTTTGGGGTTATGGAATAGGACATAGGTTTTACGACCTAACTGACCAGCTTAGCACATTTTATTTTTTTTGGGTTTTGTCCCGGAATAGCCAAAGAGGGAGATTTGTAGGAACAAATTTCCAATAGAGTCAATTTGTTTATAATTGGCTTAATTATAGATAAAAAAAATTGAGTCTAGGTCAGTTTTTATATTGAGATTCCTTTGCCTATGACAATGCAAGTTGAAGAATTTGCGATTAAAGCTTTAAAGATGATATCAAGCCAAGTTGAATTCTTCACTTTCAGTTTTTTCTAGATCACTCAGGTATGAACACTTAGGTGGTGTTGTGTGATTTAGAATCTTGATTTAAATGATGGATGATTTAAATGGTTTTTAAATGTTTTAAATATTGAGAATTAAATTTAAAATTTGTGAAAATGTATTTTAAATATTTTCGAGTCAAAATAATTTTAGAAATTTCGAGGAAATATTTTAAAAAGAAAATCAGGTTTTTGAAGTCATTCAAACGAAATTGTATGTCGTTCAAACGAAATTGTATGTTGTTCAAACGACATGGGGATGCCACTCTAACGACCTGTCGCCTCGACTTTCGTGTTTCGCTCTTGTTGGACTCTTTTTACTCAGAAATAAATACACCGCTTTTTGCCAAGACGTTTTCAAAAGAACAGTTTGCGAAAATTCCCATTATTTGTCCATCATCCGGAGTTTATTTAAGATAGAATTTCACAATTCCAAAGCTTGTGATCTTGAACGTGTTTACCGGAAGATAGTTCTTCATTCATTACAGATTGTGGTTTGAGTGTGCCTTGTTGATTGTGGTTCTGGAGGGTTCTTGCGGGAGTCCTTTGCTGAGTTAGGCTAGGTGCCTATGTGGATTTACTGCACTAGATTCATTACAGATTTTACTATGTTGTATATTGCGATTAACTGTTCATAGTGAAATAAAAGTTTTACTCGAAAGGATTTTTTTCTTGAAATTATTTCTTTTACCTACATGCTTTATTAGTTTAATGGTTTAACTCACTTAGATGCATGTTTAGGGTTTAAGAAGATAAAATTGGATTAAGTAAAATTGAAAATGTTTGTTTTTACCAAAAGCACACACTAAAGGGATTTAAAGTGCTTTCTCAGTCTTGGGTATAGTAGGATTTATGATTGATGGGTAGACATTATGATTTATCCATTGATGTGATGAGGTCTTACATTTGGGATGATATAATACTATACTAGTACTTACGCGAGATTCTCGAAGGCAATAAGAGTAGGCCTTCGTCATGTGTGGGCGAGAGAGTCCCATTTATTTGTACATGGTATGGGTTATACCCTTGTATGAATGTTACACATGAGTAGAGTTTTTCTCCTACTATGTGTGATTAATATGTCGCGGTACCATATATAGTTGTACCGATTTATATGTTATACTAGAGATGTTTGTGAGTTATAATGGGGATTCCCACCTCATACATATGTTTAGGATTTATAAATTACCTATATTAGAGATGTGTAGTTTGCATTATTTTAATGAGATAGACAAATGTGGATAGATTTGAAATATGAGTCTATTATTGGTATTGTGGTTATTTTGTGAGAAGTACCTTAGGGTTTGATAGTAGATATTCTGACTTCTATTGAAAGAGATAAACCTATTATAGTTAATGGTAAATATTAAATAATGATGTTGTATGACGTTAATCACATGGTCTACATATGGGTCCGAGATTTAGAATCACGTGATATTTTAGGTTATTGGGGTGAGTAACTAATAACTTAGAATATGTTGAAATTTGAGAGGAAGATGTGCAGTTATAATGTCGCCCAGATTTAGTTACAATCATTTTCTACATAGAGTTGTTTTTTACGTTTTCTTTTAAAATTTATTTTTATAGGTCCATGTTGCAATTGTTCCTGTAAGCGCAATTTCGTTGGAGGAATAACCCTAGGGACATCCCATTTCCTACTCCTAGGATTGTAGGAGTCGAGAAAATGTAGCTCATTATTTTTATTGTATTCTTTTATTCTTTGTCAGGTTGTACATGTATAATTATATTCAGAGTTGGACTTTTGTATGGTCATATTTTATATTCAGAGTTGGACTTATGTTGTGTTGGTAATGATTGGTATTAGAGTTGGTTTTGTGTTGATTCAGTGTTTCATTATTTTATCATTGTTCATTTGGTTTTTATTACTTTCTTGTGCTGAGAATGTTACTAAAAGTTTTTTATTCCCGTGATTTTTATATTAGGCTTGATCATCTATTTATAAAATTTTATGGGGTGTCACAATACCTCCTACAAATGGATGACCAAACTAGAAGAGTCAATCATTGTATGGAGATTTACCTAAGGTGTATGACTAGACAAAGTTCAACAAGATGGTGAAATTACATTTGTTTAGCTAAATGGTAGTACAAGACAAATTTTCATACCGACCTTAAAAGCACCCCCTTTTAAGTATTATATGTGTATGCCCAACACCAGTTAGATATTTTATATGTCTATTAGCACTATCATGGAAGCTATGGAGGAAATTATTAATGAAAACTAACTCATGATACAATTACCCAAATAGATTGAAGAAATATGTAGATAAGAAATGAAGGGGGAGATAATTTAAAGTGGAGACTTCGTGTACATTAGGTTACAACTTTATAGGCAGACTAGTGTAGCTATTGGAATAATATAAACTTGCAGCCATATTTTAGGATCCATTTTTGGTTCAGACAAGGGTGGGCCTAGTAGCTTACAAGATTTAGTTACCAAGTGGATACGAAGTCCAACAAGTTTTCTACATATCACTACTAAAAAAGAAATTAGGAGCAATAAGTGTATCATTTCCTAACCTTCCATTAGCGGGGTCGAAACTCAACTTTTTACAGAAGTTGTAACAATATCATATCGTATAGTGGTTAAAAGAAACAACATGTTTGTGCCATGAATTATGGTGCATTGGTCTAATACTATTTCAGAGGATGTCATATGGGAAGATTGATAATTCATTATTGACCAATTGTCAAGATTTTTGCATAATATAATTGGTAATTGGGTGTTAGCTCTATCTGAATTTTTCTCACATACATACCTCACAGAGCAGTAAAAGGCCAACCTTTGACTGAATTTTTGACAAATCATCCATGTGAGGATGAGCCAGAATGGGAATATAAGATATAATATATATATATATATATATATGGAGAGATAGAGAGAGAGATATCATCATCATCATCATCCTTACCTTAATCCCATCATATGGGGTCAGCCACATGGATTCTCTTTTTTCATTCTAATCTATTATATGTAATATTATCATTCAAGTTTAATTCCTTAATATCTCTCCTAATAATTTCCTTCCACGATAGCTTAGGGAGGCCCCTTTCTCTTTAACCATATATTTCAAATAATATTGCTCTTGTTATAGGTCCATCTACTGGTCTACGCAACACATGCATGTACCACCTAGATCTACTTTCTCTTAATTTATCGCTAATGGGAGCAACTCCTAACTTTGCTCTCACGCTAGCATCCTTATCTCATTAATATAGAGACTTTGCTCATGTTTTTTCTTTAAATCCCAACACTTTGCTCCATATAGGGTCACTGGCCTAACAACTATTCTATAAAATTTTCCTTTTAATTTATTAATTATCCTCTTATCACATAACACCCCACTTTCTTGTCTCCATTTCATCCAACCAGTTGATATTCTACTCGTAACATCCTCATCACTATTCCCATTACTTTGTAACACTGAACCTAAATAACAAAATTTATTAGTTTGGTTTATCACTTTTTCTTCAATCTTTAACATTATGCTATCCGACGCCTCATTAATTAATTTACATTCCATAAATTTCATTTTATTTCTACTGATTCTTAGTCCCTTAGACTCTAAGTCTTTTCTACAAATATATACTCTGATCGCTAATCCCTCCTTTAAACTGTCTACTCAAACTATATCATCCGCAAACAATATACACTGTGGGACATCTTCATGTATGTCTGTAGTATTCTCATCTAAAACTACGACAAATAAGTAAGGTCTTAAGGTTGATCCTTGATGTAGACCAACTTTAATCATAAAATAATTAGTTTCTCCACATATAGTTCTTAATCTAGTCTTTGTGTTATCATATATATCTTTAATAACTTTAATATAACTCATAGGTATTATTTTCCTCTTAAAGCCCACCAGATTATATTCTTAGGTACTCTATTATACGCCTTTTCTAAGTCTACAAAGACCATATATAAATTTGTATTCTCACTTCTACATTTATCCATTAACTATCTTAATAAGTAAATAACTTATGTGGTTGATCGCCCTGGCATTAATTTAAATTAATTGTCTGAAATAATTGATTGATTTCTTTAACTTCGCTCTATAACCTTTTTTCATAATTTCATAGTGTGATTCATTAGTTTGATTCCTCTATAATTATCACATTTTTGTATATCCCCTTTATCTTTATAGAAGTTAGGGTTTGAGGGTTAGAATATTGGGATAATGTAGGAATAGAGGTGGTTTTGAACATATTAAAACTGAAGGGAATAAGATCAAATTGCCTCCATGTAGTCGAAGACGTGGCACATCACATGAGAAATACGCGATGGGTGATCAACCCAGATAGTTAGAACTTCAAAGGATAAGATAAAATCTCAAAGATTGTATCGACTAAGGTAATATAACCAAACATCCCATATCAATGGGACTCATAAGCCTAATCAAGGTAAGTCTAAAGAGGCCCAAAAACATAGGATACTTAAGTCTATAAATAGGGTTGACCTAACTGAGGTAAAAAAATTGATTGTAAATTGCATGTAAAAATTTGGACTCTCATCTAGCATTCGTAGTATTTTAGTTGTTACCATACCCTCTCTAATAAAATCTATTTCCCTCTTTTTCCCATGGACGTAGGCCGACTTGACATCCGAACCACGTACATAATCTCGTCATTATTTCTGCATTCATAATAATCTTGTGGAAATTTTGTAAAAATTAATTGTGGAATATCCCCTATAATCTGGCACCGTCTCTAGGAAAGTTGAAGTTCTCATCACTGTTAAAGCTAAAAAAACTTGAAGCTCATAATGAGTGCAGATCAATCTCGCTCCACTCACACAAGGAGTCGCCTTCAGTCTGAAATACACATCATAAGGAGGGATCACACTCATATACGATTGTCATCTCTCTAGTGACATTAAAGATTAAGAGGACGCTTACCTAGGAGATCTGGAACTAGCTGGTGATATCATACATCACCGATTGATGTATCAGAGGGAATGGATGTCTCTCGTTTGGACAATATCTATAAAGAAAGGCTGGAAAACTGCGATCAGGAGATCGCCCATCTGAGGAGGCAACTGACACAATAATCAGAGGATCATATATTAGATTCTCGTACTCAGGGAGCCCTCGTACAATGCGTCACCACTAACAACTTGATCTCTCTCTTGGAAGGAATTATATCAACCACAGGCACTAACGACCCGACCCACGTAGTCGGCTCAAAATAGTAAACCTGCTTGGCTAAAGGTGCAGCCAAACCAAGTAAAGAGTGATGACCTAAGAGGTTCCATTCGAAGGGAGATGGAAGAAAAGATGAATCCAAACCTTGCCAGGACTCCTAAAGACCTGGCTAAAAAAGCTTTAGGTCACGGTTCAACTTCACCCTTTATAGGATTGATAGAGTCTATTGAGCCCCCAAAGAAGTTATCCATGCTAAAAGTTATGACGTACGATGGAAAGGCATATCCTTCCACTCACACCAAACATTCCTGACAGAACATGTCTGTTTGGAGCCATCATGATGTCTTAATATGCTATTCCCATTGACTCTTGGTGAGATCGGTCTGAAATGGTTTGAGAAGTTATCCCCTAGATAAATTTTATCTTTCAGAGAGCTAATCGAGGAGTTTGTGATCCGATTAATCATAAGCAGTAGAGTTATTAAGGAGGTCAATTCGTTGATTTATCTCAAGAAGAAGAAATGATAATATCTCAGGAGGTATGCTCAAAGGTATTGGAAGTTGTACAATGAAATTGACGATTATAATGATTATTTGGCGATCTCTTCTTTCAAGTTCAATTTGGAGCGATGATATGAGCTCTACCAATCTCTAAAAAAGAGGTCGACCTCTTCAATTGAAAAATATGCAAAGGTGGAGGATGATCTCATCAGTGTTGTTTCCCAGTCGAGCAGAAGAAGAACGAGCCTAAGAAGTTGCCCAATGGGGAAATCAACCTTCTTTAACCAATTAGGGTTCAGGAACGAAGCCTCAAAAGGTCGCCCCAATTCTTAAGCCAATGAGAGTAGCTATAAGGCACTAGAGATAATATTCAAGGAGCCCATTTACATACTCATGCATGAGATCAAGTACAAGCCCTTTTTGAAAAGGCCTCCCAAGATAGTCAACAATTCGGGTGATAGGGATGCTAATCTCAGGTGCAGCTATCATCAAGACCATGGACATCTGATGGAGGATTGCAAAATGTTCAAAAAGAAACTGGAGGAACTCATCCAGGTAGGGAATCTTAAGGATTACATCAACACAGCAAAGCCAAAAGTAATGACGAAGATCAACATAGTCTAAAAATCATAGGAAGATCTTTCACCAAACGCGACGCAGATTTTGTATGCTACGTGTGTACCTACGGCTCAAGTACAAGCCAGTCTCTCAAGTAATTCTCGATAATTCGGGGTCGAATTCTCAGGGAATACGTCGTAAATTAATTGACCAAAATAAAGTTGGCTAATAAGATTTAGATATAAACTCAATAAAGAAAGAAAAGATGATTTTTATTTTTTGAGAAAATTTCTATGTAACTAAACAATTTAAACTAGGAAAGAGAAATTTAAACTAGGAAAGAGCAAGAACTTGGAATTATTGGTTTTGAAAACTTTTGGGAAAAATGGAGTTAGGATCCAATCCCCCGAACCTTAGGAAATCTCTGCTAAATATAAATTTTTTGAAAACTATTTAATTAATTGAAAAAAAATTAAGTAATTCGAAGAACTAAATATGTATGTGTGTTAATCCGCACAATATTTAGTCAATAAAAAATAATTAATGTGAATGAAAGAACCACCGATATGTATATTGTACTCAAAGACTCCAATTGTCTGTGACAAACGGAGCTAAGAGATCTACGATATTAGTCCTACTAAAATATCAAACTCTAATAATTAATCATTCAATTATTTCAAATTTTATCTCTAACATCAGAAATCTACATTGGGTTCATGTTCTCAACTCACTATCAGTTTATCTATGCATAGAATGATTCTCTATGCAATTAATCATTACAACGTAACCAAGCATGATGAAATAACAAGAAAGATGAGATGAAAAAATTACCAAGTTGAAGAACTCAAATATCATGCAAGGGGTAATAATTGAAATATTGAGAAATTTTTGGAGTTGGAAAATTTTCTTATTAATTGTTCGTTGGCACTTTTTCGATTTTTACTCATTTTTCCCCTTTTCTTTACTTTTTCCTGTTATTTTTCTCACTTTTTTCATTTTTTATTTATATTTTTATTTGAGCATTTTTTTATGTTTTTCTGCCCCTTTTTATGTATTGCATGGACTTGCTTTATGAATTTTTAGATTCTCACAACTCCGGGATAATTTGGATTTTTTGGGTTAATAAATGAAAAGGGTTATCATTTTTAGGCTCAAGTTGGCTTTTAAAAGGATATTTTCATGACCTTTTATGGCTAATATTTTTAGGTGAACAAACGATGGCGTAACTTCAAGTACCCGAATTATTAATCACATTACCATATGCGTCTCGAGATTAATATTTATTTTTGTGATATTTTCAGCGCGTTTTCAAAATAATATTACCGCTCTTTTTTCGAATCCGACCAAACAAGGATTTGGAGATCAATGCCAACATTTTATCACTGAAAGAACTTTTGATTTATTTTTAACTCGGATTTATTTAATTACTCAAAAATGAGGATAGGCACAAAAAAAATCATCGGGCTAAAATATCCTAACTTATTCGTATAAGTCGTCAATTTTTTGCTCAATTTCAGTTTAGTGCAATGGATTTTTTTATAAACTGAGACTTTAAAAGAATATTTAGTGATGTTTTTGAGGATTTTAAATTTCAATTTTTATTTATTTTGAAGAAAAATATTTTTTACGTTTTTGAAAATCTTCAATTTTTTTGGAGTTTTTGACAATTTTTAATTAATGAAAAGCACTAATGAAAAGCACTAAAATCTAAATAAGACAAGAATAAGTGCGAAATATAAAGCAAACAAAATTTTAAATGAAAATAGACAATAATAAAAACAAACACCATTTCATTAACAAGAGATAGAATGATTACGTAGTTTCTTTAAAAGATACATTCATGAAAAATGAAGAAAGTGCATAATAAAGAGGTACACATCCACGATAGCTAATGAAAGGGGTTGGGCGCATCCGGGTCATGAGCATAGAGGTCCCGATAGTAGTCATATAATTGGGATCCTAATCCCAGGCTAAGTCGGTATAAATCGTCTTGCAGCCGCATCATCATTCGGGTGTCCCTTCGGTAGTCGGCACGATCGTCACGGTACTCGAAAATAAAGCCGTCAAGATGGGACTCAAGTTGGTCCATGTGACTATTGATGACCACAGTGTTGTTGGCATGTTCATCAAATTCGGCCACATAATTCATGTCGACCGAATCGTCCTCTCCTTGGATGCCCTCATGAAAGTCCCTTTCCTCCTCACTTTTTCCATCGCTTTCCTCGGCTTCTTCCTCTTCGGCATTCTTCCCCCCATTTTAACATTTTTAGAATGGTCTCGGGGAATGTGGAGCATTTTGGCTTTCGATGTTTCTTCGACCGATGGATAAGGCATTGATGGGCTTAGGCTCGCGGGATTGGTGGACCCACACAAGTACCCCCTCTTCGATGCATAGTGTGGTAATGAAGAAGGTGTACGAAAGAGAGGTTTTATTGATTCCATCATAAGCCGCGGAAGTAATCTCGTCAAAATAAATTTACGCGAGGCTTATCTTAGCCTCTATGTTGAACAAAAAGTAGAGGAAAGTCACGTGTCATAGACGAATAATCAAATCGTTCTTGGTGGGGAGGATAGTGCCTCACATGATTAAGTCACACCTCATCCCAAAATTGCGGGAGTAGAGGAACTTAATAAACGAACGATTTTTAGATGCATCCAGACACCCGTTATTCGAAGGCCCTTCGAGTAATGTCATGTTAGTAAAAATTTCCCCCTATCTCCCCTACTAATCTATCCCTCTATAAAGTAAACTTTTCTATTATTATCAATGTTGTCCCTCCTCCCTTTAATGGAATAATAAACAGTGATTTTGAGTATTTTCTTGTGTATATCACATGTGATGTTTATGAATTCAACTATGGATTAGAACTCACACCTAATAATGGTAACTCTAGGGATTTAAAATACTTAAACACTTATAAAAACATAACCAAAGTCAAAATAGACCCATGTCTCCCAACGAGGATGACACTAACCATAAACTTGGTAACTCCCTAAAACCCTAAACAGTTACAAATAGGGTCTTCCTTAGACAAGAACGAACAGAAAGAGGTCACAAATTTTCTCTCCAGCTTCGTAGACATGTTTGCTTGGTATTACAGCGACATGCCCAGCATTAACCCCACCATCATCATGCATGAGATACTCACTCTACCTAATGCCAAACCTATAAAGCAAAGACTCCGTAAGTTGATACCCGAATGGTCCTTGAAAGTTAAGTAGGAAGTGGATAAACAACTTAGCGTCAGAATCATTTGAGTAATTGAATACCCCACTTTCCAGTACCTAAAACCAAAGGTAAAGTACGAATGTGCAAGACTATAGGGATATTAATGAGAACTGCCCCAAAGACTAATTACCTCAATCACACATCGACTTATAAAAAGATATTACAACCAGTAATGTGCTCAAATCCTTTGTAAAAGGATTCACAGGCTACACCCAGATAAAAATTCTCCCTAATCATTAAGAGAAATCGAGTTCATTAACACCTAGGGTACATACCCTTCGGCCTTAAGAATGCCGATGAAACTTACCAAGGAGAGGCGACAGCCATTCTACATGGACCCATACACAAGGAAATGGAAGTCTAAATGGACGACATGATCATCAAATCCAAGGAGCATGAGGAACACATTTTGGTGCTAGAAAAATTCTTCCAAAGGTTACGCCTCTTCAAAATGCAGCTAAATTATTAAAAATGTGTCTTCGAAGTCACTAAGGTAAAGTTACTTGGATTTATTATCATCAAAAATGGAATCGAATTAGACCTCACTAAGGTCAAAGCCATGCTGGAAATTATGCCACTTAAAGCATAGAAAGAAGTCAAAGGATTCCTAGGTCATGAACTATATATTTCAAATGTCGGTTCATTAATGAGCTTACCACCTTACGCGAACCCATATTCCAAATACTCAAGAAAGACATGCCCAAATAGTGGAATGCTCAATGCTAGGAGGCATTTGAAAAAATATAGGAGTACCTCACTCACCTGTCGATATTAGTAACTCCCCAACCAGGACAATCCCTCCTACTTTAAATAACCATAACTGACACGACTGCTGGAGCCATGCTATCCTAACACATTGAGAGTTCCCAAAAGATTGTGCCATTTACAAAGTCAACAAAAAATTAGTGTCTTATGAGCTCAAATTCACTACCGTTGAAAAGGCCTGTGTATCTCCCATATGGATCTCTCACAAACTACGCCATTACGTGATGTCCTTCAGCATATGAATCATCTCTAGGATGGATCCTGCTCTCTTTAGTCGAATGGTTAAAGGTTTGTTGATACTATTCTATTTTGAAATCACATACATCACCAAATGATGGGCCATATTTGACCTTCTCGTATAAAAACTATCAGACAAAGAAGCACAAAACAAGGAATAATTCCTCGATAAGTATCTCTTCTCCTTAAAAAATAAAGAAAGTTAAATGTGAAAGGGGATTAGACATCGAAGCGCTCCTTATATCCCTCGACTTACGAAGACATACCAGAGCTATCAAACTCACCTACAAATGTAATAAGAACATGGACGAGTATAAGGCATGCATCATGGGTCTCAAAATTGCCATAGAAATGGTAATCACTGATAAAAGCCTATGGAGACTCAGGACTAGTCATCAGCCAGATTTTAGGCATATTGAAAATTCGAGACAACAAACTGCAATCATACTAAGTCTGCTTAAAAGAGGTGGCTTTGTGACTCGAACATCCTGAATTTGACTTCCTCCTCAGGGATAAAAAAAATTTGCAGATGCACTTGCCACCCTAGCCTCAAAGATAGACATACCCAAAGGAACTATGGAAATCGCGTTTACCATGACCAGTTGAAGAACCCCTTCTTATCTCTTTAAGATCTATGCCATATAGGAAACAACAATAGGATCCATAATACGGTACAATGACATATAGAACATGTTCATCAAAACCACTACCCGTCAGGTGCTTCACCAAATGACCAATTTACCCTAAAATGATTGGCATCCCAATTCATCATATGTGGGGGCCAACTCCACAAAAAAGGGTTCAATGGAGTGCACCTATAATGTGTCATAAAAAGATAAACCGTCATAATTATGGACAAAATCCATAGTGACGAATGTGGACAACACACTAGTGGACACACCCTCTCCAAGAAATTTTTTAAGATAATCATACTATTGGACCACCATACAAAAGGATTGCACAAATTAGTTCAAGAGTGCCTCAAATGTCAACTTTGTGCCCCCGACAACATTTACCTCCCAAGAGATCTACTGCATGACCTTACCCTGGACTTTCCCCACATAAGGGATAAACATCATAGGGAAAACAACCCCTCAGGCCTCCACCAGGAATGAATTTATCCTTATCGCCATTGACTACTTCACCAAATGGGTCGAAGTTGAATCTTATGCAGTGTTAAATGCTAAAAGGTAGTCAAGTTCATATATCAAAACATCCTATGTTGCTTCGGTGTACCCCATATATCGATATCAGGCAATGGTTCTCACTTCGATAAAGATCTCTCAAACTTACTACACAAGTATGGAATCACTCTGCATACATCATCCCCATACAGAATGCAAACCAATGGGTCAGGCTATGTAACTAACAAGAATGTTAAAAATATCATTAGAAAGATGATTGGGACCTACAATGATTGGTTCAACAAACTCCTTTATGCCCTTCGGGGCTACCGTATGACAGAACGTAATTCAATCGGGGCCACCCCCACTCAAAACTTTATAGCATGGAGGAAGTCCTACCCGTAGACATCAAAATACCATATTTATGGGTCATGCTCAAAATCCATGCAGCTGAAATTGACTAGGTTCAAGCCCATTACGACAAGTCAGATATCCTAAACGAAAGGAGACTAGAGGTTGCTTATCATAATCAGGGCTACCCGATCATTCAATAAAAGAGTCAAGAAGCAAAACATACAAAAGGGAAACCTAGTCCTAAAAGAGAATATCAAACCTGCTAGAACTCCCAGAGGGAAATTTGCACCCAATTGGGGAAGCATCTACCTTGTTACCAAAATAAACTTCATCGAGATGACTACCTTAACCGATCTCGGTGGAGTCACATTTTTCCAACCCTTCAATCTTGACCAATTGAATAAATTCATTCCTTAAACCAACTTGTGGTGAAAAGTAAAAGCCAATCGTAACACAAAAACAATTATTCATGATGGAAGAGAAGACTATGCAAGCCCATACACATTCCTAACCTTACATAAAAATTCCCACTTGAGCCACCAATATTTCTTTTGAAGTCATCTTACACACTTTGAGGCCCTAACATTTCGATTCAAGATAAGTACATAGACATGATTCCCCACTATATATGTATTTCAAACATTCAAAAACAGACATAGTGTTGTCTTTGAATTATAGATACGTAGATAACTCGAGATATCACTTAGGGCATGGTCTAAATAAACTTCAAAAACCCCTATTTTACAAAGAAAAAAAACTATTTATAACCATTACTCCCTCCTCCAAAAGAGTCAGCGTGTTTTAAGTAAACTAAGCTTTAAGTAATAAAACAGGGTTTTAAGGCATTTTAAGACTCTGTAGGGTTATCCTTATTTATGAAACAATACATAAGGGATAATTCTATGAAAATAACAATCAAAAGAATCCTAAGCATTAAAATACAATACCCTTATACCCTTTTCCCTAAGAAATAAACACCAAAAAGTACCATCTTTAAGTCACCTCGTATCCCAGAATGGATTATCAACGGACAGACTGACTAAGGGCTCCCCGCGAAAAGATACTATATCTTGGCCAAATCACGAAACTCTAATTCCAAAGGTACATTGAAAGACTCTTGACAATTCACAAACAAGGAAAAGGGAACTCCCTTACCTCACACTCAAATGTCAATACAAGTGGATTATGCACTAGCAATCAAATAAAAGTTATCTCTCCCCCAAAATAAAAGTCTAAAAAGATGAGGCACTTTTGTTTCCACATATATATATATATATATATATATAGGGAGAGGATTATAAGTAGACCTAAAAAACAAACTTTTCAATGGACCTTGACAAAAAAAACACCCAACAACCCATTAATTTTAATCCTTATGGTATAATTGGTCCGCGCCAGTGGCAACGGACACATGGGTGAACCGTGAACCCCTTACCCGTAACCCCAACCCCTCCCCCAACCATGGAAGATCGCTATTTAAAAAAATTAAGTTGCTGGAATGCTTACTCAAGGGTAAGGGCTGCCCTGGCGGGGGTGGGGTGGGGTTGCGTAAAAAAAATATTCGATCGACACGCGTGTTCGTTGCTGCTAGCGCGGACCAATTACACCATAGGAATTTAAATTAATGGTTTGTTAGGTGTTTTTTGTTAAGTTCCATTAAAAAGTTTGGTTTTTAGGTCCATTTGTGATCTTCTCCATATAGGTCCTAGGAGTGTCGGGACTTAAGATACATACGTAGTAGTGTATTAATATATACATATATAGTAGTGTATTAACAGATACATATGTAGGAGTGTCGGGAGTTAAGATACATATGTTAATACATAATCGGTTATTGAGCAAAGTTCGGTTTTAGGTCCACTTATGATCCTTTACGTGTGTATCAGATACATACTAAGCTCGGTAATTGAATTTCTCTTGCGAGACGTCCCACGCACGAAATTTAGCAAGTTTCGGGAGTCAAGGAACATTAGGTACTAGGATGTTTTGTTAATACATTATGCGTGTATGTAGATATAATGCATTGAGTGGCATTATATTATATGAGCTAAGGCCAGTGGGTCCAAGGAGTGTAGTGATGAGAGCACTTAGTAATGTTTACACCACTAGTAGAATAAGGGGAAAAATATCAAAAAGAATTAAGTCATGGTCTATTCGAGTATATTTTTTCCTTGTGGATATGAATTGTATGTATGGTTCATTTTGGGTGTATATTTGTTATCCATATGTGATGTCTGTGCGGGTGTACATGTGATATGTGGTGTATGGGAATCCCGGTCACATTATGGTAGGCGTAGATGAGCCTTTTTCTTCTATCTCGTGAGATACGAGTATAGACTAATTGAGTTACTTATGATAATTGTGCAGATTAAGTTTTGATGTTATGCTTCACCAAATTCCGAGGACAAAATTCCATTGTTAGGGGGAAGAATGTAACACCCCATATTTTCACAATAATTTATTTTGGGTAGAATTTAATTAAATGGATTCGTGAATAAATTAAATTGGTAGAATTTAATTAAATAAATGTGAGAATAAATTACTTAGCTATAAGTGCATGTTTATTTAATTCATTTATGCATGTTATGTATATTGATTTATGCATGTTAATTAAATTATTATTATGTGGTGTTCACATAATAAAAATGTGTAAATTGGGTAGATATAGTTTGGCACGTTTAGTTGTTTTATACGTCTAAAATTAGGCCTGGGGTCTGGGTATATCATTAGGGGAGTTATTGGGCCAATCTGGGTAAGGTTTTGGGTTTTTTTTTTTGGGGGGGGGGGGGGGGGAAATGTGTGGGTTTATGGGTAACTCGAGAATAGGGATTATAAGATGATGATTAACAACTTAGAAGGCTATTCCCATCCATCACAACACAACCCTAGCAGCCCCACACCCATAGGAGAGGTTACCAAGGCTATAGAAGGAAGGAAGAACAAGGATTCAAGAGGGGGAGACTCTACTCCACAGTTTAAGGAAAGAATTTTCTTGCTAAATTAATTTTCTATGTGTTTCTTAATTCAATCGTGTATTTCTCATAGAAATTTCTGGGTTAAAGTCGATTAATTAATGTTTATGTGATTGGAATAAACCTCATGAACATCAAAGAACAAATTTGAAATTATAACGTTTATGGAATGAACTAATTGGTGATAAACTCAAAAATTATATGATCATGTTAATTGGGAACGAAATCTTAGAACTCATGTTGTAAGAATGATGAATCTAATGTAAGTTGATAAGAAATATAAGATCTTGAATGTGTAAAAAGAGAAAAGATTGAATCTTGGAAACTAGGATTTTAATAGCATAAGATTCTTGACATAAATTGTTATCAGGTGGATTTGATGTGTTTTGGGGGATGATTTTCGTGTAGAGAACTGTTGTTTCATAGTGAAGAATATATTAGATTTCTAACATAGGGTTTGGGTGAAGGTTATAGACACCTTGGACGAAGGGAGAAGGCAAAATCCCATCATTGTTCATCTTGGCAGTGTAGTAGAATTGAATTAGTTTGCTGGGAGGGGCGAGGCGAAGTGGTTCGGTCTAGCCATCGAACCGGTTCGGTGTGTTGTGCTGGCACCCCCTTTACTTTTGTGGGTTTTCGTGGATCAATTAGGGTTCAATATGTTTTATGGAGTTCGGGACATGGAATTGGATTTTCGAGTATATGGAAGGAAGGTTAGGGAGTACCTTAGGATAACCGGGGATGAATTTCATCTAAGGGTTAGGCCAGGTTAGCACCGGGGTTACATTTGGGTGATTTTTACAAACTTAGGCGAGTATGCGATAGGTCATTTAAGTGAGTGGATAATTTCTTTAGAATGGATTTGTGTCACTATTTTATTAGTTGGATAAGTTAACAATTAACTAGATGGTTAATTCTTAAAGCAGAAATATTAATCGAAGATTAGATGGGACTTCTTGGGGATAATAATAGGGTTAATTATCTATACATATTATGTGGTAAAAATATGTACTTATTTATTTGTATGGACAAACCCATCTTCATGAACAGCCTATTGATTGGGGTTGTGTACTTCTCAGTACTGGAGCATGCGTTAGGCATTGTGTAGGTCATTACTTTGAGTGCTACGTAGCAACGCCGCTTACGAGGAGGTGGGTTTAGAGGCTGGGATCCATTGTCACCGTTGGGGGTATGGACTATGCAATGGTGTACTGTTTGGGGACTGCCTCACTTTTGTGTGTTTTGTGATGTCCCTTTGGATGAGGGACTCCTACAGACTTACCGATAGAGCACAAATGGGACACTGAAGGTTGATGCCTTTATATGTCGTATATATAGAAGGACATATAGGATTATATAAATTAAATGAGAATTAATCTATGTGATCTAATGATGTAGACAATTGATAATGAACCCAATACTATATAATGCATAATGGATCTTATTATTATGGTAATTAGACTTTCATATTTGGGACTTGCGTTGACATATGTATAGTATTGCAGTTAGAGGAGGGGTGAGTGATTACTACATGCGAATGGCGATGAGCGGTGCATACTTTGAATTAACTTCATCATTGTATTTTAATTTCGTAAGATAATTATTGTAACTATAGGGCACTGACCCAAATTACAAAATGTTTTTCTTCCCCCCCCCCCCCCCCCCCCCCAACACACACACATGGATAGATTTTTATTATTCGGAGATTGTATGGGCATAAACCCGAAGTTTATTATTCGGTCTTTTTGAGATCAGTCGTACTTATGTTAGAGGTTTTTATTACTACTTAGATGTTGGAGTTATCTATTATCAGTTATTATTTAGTTGGTTTTATGGTACAAGTTGATTTAAGATAAATGTTTTATTATGGCTTGATGCTGAGAATGATATAAATTGATAGACAAGCCCTATCTTCAGCATATTATGTCTGGCCAACCATTACGTGGAAAATTGGGTTGTTACACTTACTCCAAGCTTTACAGTATATCCCTCAAGATGGAAAAGCTGAACCTTATTCTTTTCGCTAAACTTTGTAAGTATGAGAATGATATTTATGCCAAGATGGAAGGTGAGGCATTTGTGAGAAAATTGAAGGCGCGAGAAGCTACTCTTGTTAAAATGCTTAAGGAGAGAAATATAGAGCGTAAGATTTTTCACACCAAGATCGCTAACCTGAAGAAGGATCTTCTTGAATCTTCCTGGACTCAAAATGTAATACTTTATATTTTTTGGTTTATATTTAGTATTTATTGATTGTGGAAATAAATTAATAAATTGGAATTAATTATTACTTGAGTGAATTTGTAATAATAAAATTTTGTATTTAGATGATGGTAACATTTTCATGTTATATGATTTATTTTTACCACATGTTATATTTAATTAATCATTGTAATTAATTAATTAAGGTTGTACTATATGCGATTATGCGTAAAATAAGTAAGTGTACGTTGTATTTTACACAGTGAGGTACTACCATTTGAATTGGATTTTAGAGTGATATGGAGTCCCAGATATATATATATATATGTGTGTGTGTGTGTGTGTGTGTGGCCATCCCCGATCCTCGCCTGCGGGCGGGCGGGCGAGGGAAAGGATCCTCGGGTCCCGCACATCCTTCTCGGGAGCGCTTCGGTCGGACTCATTTGAGATGAGGTATAAAAATGTAGAGAGATTCAGAGTCGCCAGTCTATTTTACTCAAAACAGACAAAAGAAAAAGGGGAAGCCATCCCAAAGGATGGCATCCAAAGACATACTGGTGCATACGAAACCAAATGATTCGAGAAGGGTTCGGAGGCTAAGTTACGAAATGGGAATGTGTTAGGCACCCATTTCGCCCTTTCGGTCTCTCATGGATATTTGTTATTTTCCTTTATTTTTCCCCGTGATATGTGTGCATGTGTATATATATAGTGGAGATAGGAATCCTCGACTTATATCATGGAAGAGATAAAGCGAGTCATCCGTAGGAAGGTATAGAAATAATATTAGAAAAATAAGGTTTACGCGATTACCCCTACGTTGATCGTTATAATGGAACGATAACGCATATGGAGTAATACGTCACTAAGACCAAGTATATAGAATATAAGAAGATTGGATTTAGAGAAGATAGAAAATGAGAGAAAAGTGAGAAAAAGGACTCGAGTCTCGGGTTTTACCCCGAGACGCCTACGTAGCCTATAAAGGCATCAAAGTCTACGTAGTTCGCATACAAAAAGAGGGGTGGGGTTTACCCCATAAATCCAAATGGGGATCTCTTATTTGTGAGTGTGTGTGTGTGTGTAGAAAAAGTGTTCTAGTTGTGAGAAAAGTGTGAGAAAAGTATGAGAATCCTTATTTGAAATTTATGAGCAAGCCCTCTTTTTCTTGTTTTTTGGGGTTTTATTTATATGAAAATAAGAGTTGTGCATTAATACTTAAATAAAAAGTATATCAGGATGTGTGAGATGAGATAATAAAATTGCTAAGTAATAAAACAAGTTATTGCGAATTTAAGAGAATTTGGAGAGAAATTTGAGAAAATTGGACATTCTTGAAGATCTTGAGATTGATCTTGAATATTGGAGAGCATCCCTTGCACTTGGATGATAGTGGAGAGTGGATAATTAACCAAGTTTGATGAAAAGGATGATGAAAAGTGGAAGTTAAGAAGGGATTTGGATGTTGAAATCGTGCTGCCTTCGAGAGAGGTTTTTGGGATTCGCTGAGAGCGATTTGTATCAGATCTGGGCTCCTCTTGAAAATGATGTGAAGGCCTCCTTTTATAGTCCCAGTTCATTACCGATCGGCATAGACCTAGTCCTGCCTATCGGCACCTGCAGATAGGCAGGGTCTGGAACCTGCCGTTTGACACAGTGTTTCAGGACTTTTCAGAAAATTGGCTGCCGAGGGAAAACCGTTGGTCAGAATTGTGCATGGGGTAGACCATTGGAAAGGTGATTTAGAGACATTTGAAAGTACTTTAGACCACTCCCGGGTTCAGGAGTTGAATTTGGGTCAAATATGGCTCGGAAGCATTTGTCGGTCCATTGGACGGGGAATCGTTCAGACGCAAACAGATCGTTCGTCCGCATGGTAAGTCCGAATCACGCACGGGATGGACCGTTGGAAAGGATAGGAGTTGTAATTCGACATTACAAAGAGTTTGACCCAGTTTGAGGAGTTGAATTTGATCAACCGGGGCCTGGAACTATTTGGTGACCTCTTTGAGTCAAACGGATCGTTCGTCCGCATGGTCAGTCGGAATCGCGCACGGTGTGGACCATTGGAAAGGGGTTTCAGTGCCCTTCAAAGATTCATTAATTCTTGATTGAGTTTAAGAGTTGACTTAGGTCAAATAGAGCTCGGGAGCGCCCGATGGCCTCCGAATCAAGTTTCAGATGCAAACGGATCGTTCCTCCGCATGGTAAGTTAGAATCGCGCACGGGATGGACCATTGGAAAGGGAATTCAGTGCCATTCGAAGATTCATTCAGTCTCGATTGAGATGAAGAGTTTGACTTTTTGGTCAAATGGAGCCTAGGAGTGTCCGATGTCTTCTAGGTCAGTACTCGGGACATGACCTGGGTTTGTAGTGATGAAGGGAGGTGCTAGAGACCTTAGGAGAGTTAGGGGGTAATAGAATGAGGTGTCTACAGAGCCCCTCGATGGGTGAGTTTGCAACAAATGAGAACTGTCGAATATACACCACATGATGATTTTGAGGGATTATGACCGATTTATAGGGTCGAAGTCGATTTTGAGGACCTGAGGGGTGTGCTGGGGATGAGCAACTTTATGGGTCAAAGCCAAATCTGCGGGCTTAAGTGATAAAGATGACCGATTCTAGGGGTCAAAGCCAATTATGTGGGATTAAGGTGAAGATCTAATAACCGAGGTTAATTCTGACCTAAGAGTGGTGACGACCGAGGACCGAGGTCAATTCTGACCTAAATCTGGTGACGATCTAAGACCAAGGTCAATTCTGACCTAAGAGTGGTGAAGACCGAGGACCGAGGTCAATTCTGACCTAACTCAAGGGACGATCCAAGATCGAGGTCAATTTTTACCTAAGAGTGGTGACGATCGAGGACTGAGGTTAATTCTGACCTAACTCAGGTGACGATCCAAGACCGAGGTCAATTCTGAACCAAAGTGGTGACGACCGAGGACCGAGATCATTTCTGAACTAACTTAGGTGACGATCCAAGACCGAGGTCAATTTTAACCTAAGAGTGGTGACGATTGAGGACCGGGGTCAATTCTGACCCAACTCAGGTGACGATCCAAGATCGAGGTCAATTTTGACCTAAGAGTGATGACGATCGAGGATCGAGGTCATTTTTTACCAAACTCAGGTGACGATCAAATACCGAGGTCAATTCTGACCTAAGAGTGGTGACAACTGAGGACCGAGGTCATTTTTTACCTAACTTGGGTGACGATCCAAGACCGGGGTCAATTCTGACCTAAGAGTGGTGACGACCGAGGACCGAGGTCAATTTTGACCTAACTCAGGTGACGATCCAAGACCGAGGTCAGTTCTAACCTAAGAGTGGTAACGACCGAGGTCAATTCTGACCTAACTCAGGTGATGATACAAGACCGAGGTCAATTCTGACCTAAAAGTGGTGACGATCGAGGACCGAGGTCAATTCTGACATAACTTAGGTGACGATCCAAGACCGAGGTCAATTCTGACCTAAGAGTGGTGATAACCGAGGACCGAGGTCAATTCTGACTCAACTCAAGTGACGATCCAAGACCGAGGTCAATTTTAACCTAAGAGTGGTGATGACCGAGGACTGAGGTCAATTCTGACCTAACTCAGGTGACGATCCAACACCGAGGTCAATTCTGACCTAAGAGTGGTGACGACCGAGGATCGAGGTCAATTCTGACCTAACTCAGGTGACGATCCAAAACCGACATCAATGCTGACCTTAGAGTGGATAAATATTGGATTTTGATTCTACTGGAGAAAGTGCTTTGTGATTTTGATCTAAGCTGGGGAGCTGATAGCTGGGGAAGCTTTTGTTTCCTTAGGAGGCCTCGCAGGGGGAAACAACCAATTTTGGTGTTGTAAAAAAAACTTCGCTGGGGAAGTGATCAGGCGATCCTTTACTCTTTTTTGGATGCATTCAACCGGTGCTATCGACTGACCTTTATGGGACCCACGTACCTTCTTGAGGTATTCTTCAGTTTGCGCATTTCTTTTCATGCATTCACATTTTCCTTTCATGCGTTCGCATTTTCCTTATGCATTTCTTTTTGTTTGTGAATTCAGATGTGGTTCTATGAGGTGATTGGGTGCAATACCCCGCTGATTGCTCTGAAGGACGACACTGTTGGGGACTTCTATCGATTGTATCGATGGCGTAAGGCTAATAGGCAGTCGAAGGGATCTCTATCCCTGGAGGCGGTGCGTCAGGTCTTGAATGACCTGGCCAGTGGTAGGGTAAGACTCTTTCCATTTTCAGTCTTGGTTTTTTTTTTTGCACCTTCTGATCTTGTATTGATTTATGCCTGCTTGGAGATTTTCAGGTGACCTTTAATCCCTGGGGGATAGCCATTCAAGATGTGGGGACGACCGGGGTGAACGCGCAGATGAGGCATTTACTGGCACATGAGTTTGGCCATTCCTGGTATCTTGGGGAGAGAGTGGTTTTCCAGATTGCTGAGGAGGAGGAGGTGGTGCCACCTGCGCAGCCTCCTACGTCTATGAGGCGGGAGCGATTGCTGTCGGAGGATGCGAGGATCGCGGTGATGATCGAAGAGGTCTACTTGTTGTACACTGATACGACTACGTCGTATGACTATATGGACTTTGTGATGAGCTGGTTAATGGCGCCCAGAATATATGATGCCCTACCTTTCCCTCCTGCGGGTTCGAGTCGGGAGGTGGGATCTTCCCACAGTGGCGATGGTCCAACGGCATCTGCAGTGGCTACAACCTCGGAGGTTCCTTTTGTGCGATTGCATACCCCTTTGTACAACATTCGGCAGGCTAATGGAGGGATGGTGCCTATGCTGCATCGTCCTCATGTGATGGATCCAGAGGAGTTGGATTTGACAGAGGAGGTCCTTCGACCTACGGTATACCTTTCTGTTCTCGTTATTTCTTTTCTATTTTGGTCATCTCTGCTTTGATACTGATTTTGCCTTTTCCTTGTAGCAAGTTTGAGTGTCGACCACTTGGCTAAGAGACATCAGAGACTGGATATCCTCAGCGACTGCCCACATTCGGGATGCGGTTCCTGTTCCTTGTTACTTGGTGCCATCTGCTTCGTCTGGGGAGGACTCTGGCTCGGGTAGTGGCGGTTCATCGTCTCGCCATAGGGGAAAGAGAGCACGTTGCAGGGGTGGAATCTCTTAGAGAGAGAGAGAGAGAGAGAGAGAGAGAGAATGTGGGTTCGGGTTGAGTCCCGTTGTTTTTGCTTTTTCTTTTTATTTCCTGCAAAAATTTTGTAACACAGAAAACAGATAGATGCAATGCAATGGAGTTTTCTTATTATCTTTTATTAATGATGAATGAATGCATGCACATGCGCTTTTTACTTTGCTGCTGAGACCGTAAAAAGGAGTATTTTTGGATTTTTTTTTAAGGAAAGTTTTTAATTAAAAGGGGAAATTATATAAGGTGGGAAAAGTATTTTGAAATTCTGTTGAGAATATCATTTTATTTTTATTGAGTATTCTATTTTGACAAAAGTGGAAAAAGGGAAATTTCTAAAAATAGGGAGTTGTCAATCGGCAAGCTTCAGTCCAGTCCCGCCTATCGGTAGTTCAGTCTAGTCCCATCAATTTAAATATTTGATTGGTACCCTCTTCAGCCTTTGATATTTTGTGGGGTAGGATTCCCTTCCAATTTCTGCAGGGATTATGTCTCTTGTGAGGGTTCTCAAGTAAAAAAAGGGGGTAAGGGTGGAGTGTTTTCATCACACCTTTGCATTCTTACTTACTTGCCCACTATCTCTTAGCCTTACAAGATGGCTCTCCCTGGTAGCATTGAGTTTGCTAACTACCTCGAAGCCTTGGAAGCAATGTGCTCTTATAACGTCGACTATGATGCTTTCAACATGCATCGAGTCTCCTTGTGGCACAATCGGCCTATTGAGTGGAACATGCTGATGGCGGCAGTACAATTCTGGTACCTCGAAGACCATGTATTTCGCTTTGGGTTGGATGAAGTTTGTCCTACCTACGAGGAATTTTCTACTATGATGGGTATAAATTCCAGTGTTACTGCGACTTTGACCGAATTTTCTCGTTCTCCCAAGGATTTATTGGCTGGGCTTCTTCATATTTCACCTTCGGCGGCCAGATCACTGGTTGCTGGAGGAATGATCACCCTCCCGATGGTGTTACAGTTCATGCATTTACAGGAAGTAGGTGATGTTGGTTATACTAAAGCCGTTGCTCTGGGCCTGGTTTCAAAATTACTGCCGGTGACTGGGGAACTACTGGTGGACCCATAACTTGCAGCCATTACTTCGTGGATGTCATACCGTCGCAATCCTGTGGCGGTGATACTGGCGGAGACCTTGAATGGCCTGGATGCCTGGCGAGAAGGTCGTTCTGACTTTTTTAGGGGTAGCCCCGTGATGCTGTTCATGTGGTTGTCTGAAAGACTCCGCTTGGTGGTCCCTCCAGAATATCCTTTGTCGGTTGTACCCAATTTCTTTTCGCATTACTTCATCGGCATTGGCGTGTATGTTGAGAGCTGGGAGAATTGGCTTGTGGAGCATGGGGCTCGGAGTCTGCATTGGCCAGTGCCTTGGTGGGGACAGTTGCTGCCTGTTCTAGAACTAGGGGAATACTCGTATGTGCAGTTGGTTGGTCTCAGGCAAACCTCTTTTTATTTCCCTTGGCGTCTTCTATGACAATTTGGCTGGGCACTGGTCGTGCCACCTCGGACCTCAAATTTATTTCAGGTAGAAGATTTGATTGAGCGCTTGCGTTTGTTGCTTGGCTCCCTGTGGGAAAATTGACGTCCGTCGACCCGTCCCTCTCAGTCTGTCGGGAGAGCTTGGCATGTCCCTAAAGATTATATGAAGTGGTTGTGGAGGAAAGTAGTCAGCAAAATATTGGCAGTGGAGACTGGACAAAGGTGGTATGTGTTATTTAACACCATGGAAGGGGGCGTCGTTGTCGTTTCGAAGATGGTTCGGGCTCATCGGTCCATTTAGTGTTTACGGCACTCTATTTAGGCACGGGAAATTTGGGGGCGCCAGGATGTAGATGATGAGGGTACAGGCTCCTCTGGTAGCAGTGGGTAGGACTCTTGGAGAGTTTATTTATGTAATAGGGAATAGGTGTGGGGATTTTATTTGGCTTTTTATGGCAGTAGGGGGAAGGGAGTTATCCGTTACTTTTCTTATATAATCCATGTTGTAATTTCTTATTAATGAAATAAGCAAGTTTCTAATCATCCAGCTGTGCCTTTCGATGAATTTTGTATTTTGAAATTATCTATACCGATCTCTAAAGCATACATAATCCTTTTGTTCAAGAATTTATTAGAATGAATTGTCGTTCTTAGATAAGAACTGTAGAGGGGGCTTGAAGGTAATTGTGATATTAGGGTAATTCCCTAATTAGCAATAGTATTTGAGATTAAGCAACCGAGTTAGCTCAAGCATGGCAACTCAGTGAGGCAGCTTGGCGTGGCAACTCATACTTTAATTTGTTGTATTAGTCATATTGTATTTCTGTTTATGATGACTGTAAGCTATAACGGTTGTAATGTGGTAACGAGATTAATAACGAGTTTTAGTGTGAGGTCAAACGGTACTCGCGAGAGACCAGGCTTGGCAAGGCCTGGGAGAGCTTTTATGCTCTATCGAATGACCTCACCGTGGGAACTTTAGAGGGACCTGGTTTGGAGGATTGATAAGTGAGGCGCCGTTGGGGCTTGTCCTGACCATCTTAGATACACCTGGTAAAATACACCAAAGGACCCTGATCGTGGAACCTCAGGCGGAGCAGCTTGGAGTTCCATCGGGCGTTGAGTCATAAACCAAACAACTCTCTACTTAATGTCATATCTACTGTAGGTGATGTCACTAGCCAGCTAAACAATGTTAGACATGCACTTTAGTAAACCACCATGGTATTTGGGGCTGTCAGGCAGTTGGTGAGCCACCTCTGCAATAATAGCCCCCTGACACACAGTGGTTAGGCAAAAAGGCATGTCTTGGCATTTAATGTTTATGACGTAGAGACGACTAGTGCATCAGGCATTTTATGTTGTGACATAAAGTGTGAGGGATGTCTTTCATAGTCTTAAATGACTGAGTTGCCTCGGGGGTGGTGTGGGGGGGCTATTTAAGGACCCCAACCACCTTTGAGGAAGGGATCGATCCTTTTTGAGGATTGAGGATTGAGGAGTTATTTCTAGAGAGAATAGACATCAGGGAGAGAGAGAGAGAGTTATTGCAAACCAGAGAGTTTAATCACTCACCATTGTTATTTATTACGAAGCCTTTAATACTTGACAGAGATCCTTGAGGGTGGTTGGTGTGTTTCTACCTTCCTACCAAGGTGTATCTAGGGTGCTTACTTCTCTCTCTCTCTCTAGCTAAGTTACTTCTAAGTTTCTTTACTACTTTCCTGAGTTATACACGAGAGATTTGTGAGTTTAAACCGAGCTCCATCTTCATTAGGCTTATGTTGGCATGTTCTATTACTAATCTAAAGTTTTAGGCTAATTATCTTATCATCACCATACCTCAAAGGGGTTACGCCTCCATTTAAAATCTAAAGTACCCTCTTACATTTGGCGACTCTGCTGGGGAGGCATTCTCCTAGGTAAGGAGTATGGTGCAAGATAATGCTACTGGAAGACTCAACTTTGATGATATCCAGAATAATGAAGAACAGGCCGCGAGAGAGCAGGAGACCCTAAGGGATGGGTCTCCTCGATAGAAGTACCTCCGGTTTCTAAGACGTCAGGCATTCCAGGGGCGACACAACCTTCCACGAGCGCAGGTTTGGGACCCGCCCAGATTGCGCTCCTCATGAGCAAGTTTCATGAGTTTTTGCAAACTCCAGTAGCTTTAACTATGCTGGGAGGATTGGAGGCTAATGCTTTCGTAACACTAGGAGTAGCTCTAACGGCCCCATCAGGTGCAGGTATTGCGGGAACGATCCCAGCAACTGTACCCTCTGTTGTGAATTCAGCAGGGGGAACTTCAGGAGTTTCAACGACACCACCGGTAACGTTCGTTTCAGTTGCAACGAGTGCCCAGCCCATGGCCCCGCTGCTGGTCGCCCCAGTAACCTCGCCCATGGAAGAAATGAGAAAAGAGATGTTGAAGTTCATGCAGGCTTCCTCGCAATAAGCTGCCGAGGTGGCTTCAGTTTATGACGACTTTCGAACACCCTATCCTCAAGTGTACAATGATAATCCTTACCTAAAGGACTATATTCCCCCTATCTTTGAAAAATATACAGGGAAATGTGGGAACTCGAAGGTGCACATTAAGCATTTTGTTGAACACTTGGGAGCGCATTGCAATAATAAGAAGCTTAGGTTTTGGGAGTTTTCCAAATCCCTAACTAATAAGGCATACACCTGGTACACCCATTTGACTCCCAACAGCGTTTCTACATGGGAGGAGATGCATGCATTGCTTGTCCAAAAGTTTTTTCTGGAAGAAGATGAGTTTACCTTAACCCAACTTGGTAGGGAAAAGCAAAGACCCGGGGAAGAGGTGGTGGCCTATGTTCGAAGGTTCAGGGAAAGGTCCCTCGATGTAAGGGAGGAGGCTAAAGAGTCCAAACTATTACAAATTTGTGTTGAGGTACTGCTTCCTGAATACATTTGCCATCTTATCAACGAGACGCGCGAGGGAACTTTTGCAGCATTCCTTAAAGCGGCGAGAAACATATCTTTGGTAGTACGACCCAATCCGGTGGTAGTGCCCATGATGTTCAGGCAACCGATACGACCCACGGGGGGGAGGTCTCAGCCCCTACGGGTAGGGTACGCTGAGGGGGAAGATAGGGGCAAGGCACCGAAGAGGGATAACAAGAGTAAGTTTAGAAGAGATAGAGAAGACCCACCACCGTTGCGTTGCACGATAGAAGATGTTGTGAGTTATTAGAATGCCATGGTCCAAGGAGGAATGGTTTATGAACCAAAAGGCATTTCGATGGAAGAACCCGATGCTACAACGAAGGCGGATCCTAAATATTATCAGATTCATCAGAAGATCCATCATCTAATGGAGAGATGTTTCACACTAAGAAGAATCATTGACAAGTGCATGAAGGCAGGAACGTTGCCGATCCCCCCACAAAACGTTAATAACAACCCACTACCAGCGCATGGGGCCAATCTCGTGGTGGCCTATGATGAAGGAGAGGAGTACGAGGAAGCTTTGGATATTTGCACCAGGGGAATGGCTAACGTTGTGTTAGCTTACGATGAAGCAAGCACCAAGGATATGGATGATGTATATGATGCCAAAAGTGAAGAGGTAGACCCGACCTTAGAATATGGGGCAGTTTTAAAATCCCAAAATTCACTTAGTTCTTCGAACAAGTGGGGATTCCAAAGGAGAGTAGGCTGGAGATAACCCAGGCGATACTTGATATTTCAAAAAAGAACGCAGTCCCCGCGCTGAGATGGAAGGGACCCATGGCCAGGTTGGTGAGAAGGTTTTTGTCAGAAGTAACCTTCAGCGACGTGGATAGGGCTGTAAGGTTCCTTCACAACAGGCCATTGTATATGATCGCCAGGGTAAACGGAGTTAGCTTTGCAAGGACTCTTATGGATGGGGGAGCTTCCATCAATATCATGCCAATCAACTCCTTCCACGTAGCCAATATTCCAGAAGAAAGGTTGGTTCCCATGTCCTTGGTAATTTCAGGGTACGATAATCAATCTTCCAAGTCCATTGGGTACGTTAACGTTGGGATTGTAATGGAAAATATGAGTTCCCATATCAAGTTCCACGTAATAGAGAGTGCAACTTCCTATCATCTGCTAATAGGAAGGGTGTGGATGCACAACCAAGGCCTAGTTCCTTCTACATATCACCAATGTGCTAAAGCAAATATCAAGGGCACAGAGGTGACCATTAGGGCTATAAAGAGGCCCTTCGCTTTTGAAGAAGCTCACTTAGTGGACGCAGCATTTTACACAGAGTTAGAAGAAGATGTCCGGATCTTGACAAGAAGAATAGAGGGACACTACACCAAATCCTGTGAATGGTCACGCCCAGTGGGTCACGGCCCAAGTCCGCGACCAGCTGGTCGCAGACTTGAGCCGTGACCCACTCAATATTTTACGTGACCATATTTATTATCACACTGAATTATCGATGCTCTAGAAGTGGTCACGGACCAAGTCCGTGACCACAGTGGTCGCGGAGTTGGGCCGTGACCATCTTGGCGCCAAACTCACGCCAAAATTTCCTCCAAGCTTGGTCGCAAAGGGGTCACGGCCCAAGTCCGTGACCCATGGCATGACGAAGAAAATAGTACACATTTTGGGGGTCACAGCTTAGGGTCGTGACAATTTCTTGGTGTGGGTCACGGCTATGGGCCGTGACCATACCTCATTCAAGGAATAGGGTTGATGAAAAAGGGTTGCGCATCACTGATTGAGGGTCACGGCTATGGGCTGTGACCATTTCTTAGTGTGGGTCACGGCTATGGTCCGTGACCATCCTTCAATTCAAGGTCTGAAACTAGTCGCGTATGGGGGTCACGGCTATGGGTCGTGACCATCCTTCAATTCAAGGTCTGATATTGGTCACACATGGGGTTCATAGTTGTTGGCCGTGACCATTGGCCATTCATGTAGCAGCAGCAAGGAGGTTATGGGTTGCGAGGTGGGTCGCGGATGATGGTTGTGACCATGTAATTCCTAAAAAAAATGCACTTTAACATTTGACCCATTTCATTTTCATTTACCCGCTTCTCTCTCTCTCTCGTCAAAGACAAAGCTGTGGCTTCTCTCTCTCGTCAAACACTGCTACCGACCCCTGCTGCCACCGGTAAGGTTAGCTTACTTTAATTTCTATTTTTATTTGTTTGATGAGATACATATATTTCATTGAGGTTTATTGGTTTTTTTTATTTCGATTTCATGAGATACAATCATACATATCTGTTTTGATTTTTGTTTGATGAGATACAAATACAGATACTTTAATTTCTATTTTGTTCTTTTATGTGTGTAATTGTATGTGTATGTATGTATAGATTTATGACAAAAAAATATTAGGGTTTAAGTAAACCCTAGATTGTATGAGTGTATGTATAGGTTATCTCAATAAACCCTAAATTGTATGTATGTATTTTTTTTGGCAAAATATTATTCGAAACTCTAGACATTATATTTTTTTTGACAAAATATAATTAAATGGATTTATAATAAGTAAAAAAAAATTACATCCGCCTTTTTGTGGGTTATATATATGCATAGATTTATGTCAAAAAAATATTAGGGTTTAAGTAAACCCTAGATTGTATGTGTGTATGTATAGATTATGTCAATAAATCCTAGATTGTATGTGTATGTATTTTTTTTAACAAAATATGCTTGTCTTTTTTTTTGATAAAATATAATTAAATGATTATTTTGGCATACGAGTCGTAAACACGTGTGCACATTACTATAGTGAGATATTGTTGGCTTGGTTGTTGGATACTATGTTGAATATATTGAATTGATACTAGTGTTGATAAATGTACATGTTATTAAATTTGTTGGGTGTTCTCTTGATTTGCCTATGAAAAAGTATATCACGTATCTTGCGATTAATGTGAATTTATTTACGTTTATGTCAAGATATTAGGAGGCTACAACTTGACATGGAACAAATACAACTTGATTCCATTCATTCATATTTTAACTTGACATGTATGCCATAATTCCGTTGATTTCATATATTTTTGTTTTCCTTTGACTTTGTGTACTTTTCTTTACATATTATAGGTAGCAGGTTGCTCACGTTCGTTCGAATTACAGTGTTAAAATGGGGGAATAAATCTGCGTCATATGTAAATTTACGACATATATAGGCAACAGATATAATTCTTCAGTGGTTTTGTGAGGTACTTTCTTTAATTTTACATGACCGTTCTTCATAACACATTGTTTACATATTGCAAATCTAACTAATTAGATACCAGTGGGTCACCAAATCCTGCGAATGTGTGTGTATGTATAGATTTATGTCAAAAAAAATATTAGGGTTTAGTAAACCCTAAATAGTATGTGTGTGTATGTATATATTATGTCAATAAACCCTAGATTGTATGTGTGTGTTTGTATAGATTATGCCATAAACCTAGATTGTATATGTGTGTATTTTTTTTGACAAAATATAATTGTAATCTTCTCCATATGTGTCCATCTAATTTTTTTTTCAATAGTAATCCTTATATACGTAAAAGATAATATCAATGAGGATTAACGAATTTCAGTTCAAACAAGTTTACCATGAGTCAAGTTGGGGCAGTGAGTGACGAAAGAACTAGCCCTGGTTTTCTTCCTTTGGTTTTGAATATGTTTTTTTGGTTCTACCATTTTTTTAATTGAACATAACTGTTTGCAAAAAATTCATTATTTTTTCACTGTCATAGGATACATTGATGTTAGGGTTGAACACTATCAAACATAATCTGAAATTGCATCGCTGATGGCATAGAGAAGGTTCTGATTGGCGTTGGGTGTAACAAAATATCCAAGTAATGGATAGACCTATGATGAACTTTATTTTAAGGTTAAATATGCATTGATTCAATTTTTTAATTATTTAGGGTTTGGATACTATTTATGTCTAAACCCCGTAAGTTTAATTCTTTTTGTCCCCCTATAGCTTGGATATTATTGGCGCATTTGTTTCTTGTCACTTCCGGGGGGAGGGGGGAGAACATAACTTTTGAACAAAGAATAGTTAGGGTGAACACTAGAAAAAGAAGGCATTATCCAATGGATTGCCACTTTCTAGGTTTAAGGCATGTCAATTTCTCTGCAATGGTTCACATTAAACTAATTGGTAACTATTTGTTTACTAGCTTAAAGATATTCTTGATTAGTCCGAGATGAATAGGAGATATGTGAAAATGGGAATAAAAATTAGTCATGGTTCAAAAGTTATTCTTGGGTTTGCAATTTGTGACCGCTCATCTTATTCACTTGTCGCGCGGGACCAATGTGACTCGTAGAAACCGATCGCATAGTCACGGGCTCCCGATTTGAGCATACGACGCAAATTTCCAAAAAATCAAACTTGAGCATAAAAACATGTCATCGAAGGGTGAAAACATTAAATAACCACAAAACGGTCAGGTAAGAGTCACGAACACCTCACACGGGACCAATGTGACTCGTAGGAACCGACCGGGTAGTCACAGGGATCCCGGTTTGAGTGTACGACTTAAATTTGCACAAAATTAGACTTGAAAATAAAAAAGATGCCATCGAAGAGTGAAAACCTAAAACAGCCACAAAAAGGTCCCGTAAGAGTCGCGAACATCTCGCACGGGACCAATATAAGTCGTAGGAACTGACCGTGTAGTCACAGCGCTCCCGGTTTGATTGTACGACATAAATTTGCAAAAAATTAGACTTAAGCATAAAACATGCCATCGAATGGTGAAAACATAAAATAGCCACAAAACGGTCCCGTAAGAGTCACGAACACCTCGCACGGGACCAATGTAAATCGTAGAAACAGACCGTGTAGTCATGGGGCTCTCGGTTTGAGTGTACGACGTAAATCTGCAAAAAGTTAGATTTAAGCATAAAAACATGACATCGAAGGAAAAAAACCTACAACAAACACCAAACGGTCCCGTAAGAGTCACGAACACCTCGCACGGGACCAATGCGACTCATAGGAACCGATCGCGTAGTCACGGGACTCCCGATTTGAGTGTACGACGTAAATTTACAAAAAAATAGACTTAAGCATAAAAACATGCCATCGAAGGGTGAAAACATAAAACAACCACAAAACGTTCTGGTAAGAGTCATGAACACCTTGCACGGGACCAATCTGACTCGTAGGAACCGACCGTGTAGTCACGGGGCTCCCGATTAGAGTGTACGACGTAAATTTGTAAAAAATTTAGACTTGAGCATTATAACTTGCAATCGAAGGGTGAAAACATAAAACAATCATAAAAAGGTCCCGTAAGAGTCACGAAACCTCGCACGGGACCAATGCGCTCATAGAAACCGACCGCGTAGTCACGGGGCTCCCAATTTGAGAATACATTCTAAATTTGCACAAAGTTAGACCTAAGCATAAAAACATGTCATCGAAGGTTGAAAACGTAAAACAAACATAAAACGGTCCCGTAAGAGTCACGAACACCTCGCATGGGACGCATGTGACTCGTAGGAACCGACCACGTAGTCACGGGGCTCCCGATTTGAGTGTACGACGTAAATTTGCAAAAAAATAAACTTAAGCATAAAAACATGCCATCGAAGGGTAAAAACGTAAAACAGCCTTAAAACGGTCATGTAAGAGTCACGAACCCATCGTATGGGACTAATGTGACTCGTAGGAACCGACCGCGTAGTCATGGGGCTCCCGGTTTGAGTGTACGACGTAAATTTGTAAAAAAATAAACTTAAGCATAAAAACATGCCATCGAAGGGTGAAAATATAAAACAGCCTTAAAACGGTCCCGTAAGAGTCACAAATCCCTCGCACAGGACTAATGTGACTCGTAGGAACCGACCGCGTAGTCACGGGGATCTTGGTTTGAGTGTATGATGTAAATTTGCAAAAAGTTAGACTTAAGCATAAAAATATGCCATCGAAGGGTGAAAACGTAAAATAGCTATAAAACAGTCCGGTAAGAGTCACGAACACCTCGCACGGGATTAATATAACTCATAAAAACCGACCGTGTAGTCACGGGGCTCCTGGTTTGAGTGTACGACGTAAATTTGCAAAAAAATTAGACTTGAGCATAAAAACATGCCATCGAAGGGTGAAAACATACGACAAGCACAAAACGGTCCCGTAAGAGTCACGAACACCTCGCACGGGACCAATGTGACTCGTAGGAACCGATCGCGTAGTAACGGGGCTTTCGGGTTGAGTGTACGACGTAAATTTACAAAAAATTAGACTTGAGCATAAAAACATGCCATGGAATGGTGAAAACCTAAAGTAGCCACTAAACAGTCCGGTAAGAGTCACGAACGCCTCTCACGGGACTAATGTGACTTGTAGGAATCGACGACATAGTCATGGGGCTCCCGGTTTGAGTGTACGACGTAAATTTACAAAAAGTTAGACTTGCATGCCATCGAAGGGTGAAAATGTAAAACAACCTTAGAACAGTCCTGTAAGAGTCACGAACACCTCGCACGGGACCAACATAACTCGTAGGAACCGATCGCGTAGTCACGGCGCTCCCGGTTCGAGTGTACCACATAAATTTGTAAAAAATTAGACTTAAGCATAAAAGCATGCCATCGAAGGGTGAAAACGTAAAAAGCCACAAACGGTCCCGTAAGAGTCACGAACACCTCGCCGGGGGAGGGGACGGGGCAGGGGGCGCGTGTGTGCGTGCGTGTGTGTGCATGTTTGTGTGCGCGTGTGCCTGGGTGTTTGTATGCGCGTGTGTGAGTGGGGAAGGGGGAACGGGGTAGGGGGCCCGTGTGTGCGTGTGTTCGTGTATGCATATATGCACTGCATATATGCATCTTCATATATGCAATCTGCATAGATGCAGTGCATATATGCATATGCAGCGTCTGTGCGTGTGTGCGTGTGTGCGTGTGTGTGTTTGTGTGCGCGTGTGTGAGTGGGGTATGGGGTATGGGGAGGGGACGGGTATGGGGCACGTGTGTGTGCACGTGTGTGCGTGTGTGAGTGGGGAAGGGGGGAGAGGAAGGGGCGCGTGTGTGCGTGTATGCATATATGCAATGCATATATGCAATTTGCATATATGCGATCTGCATATATGCAGTGCATATATGCATATTGCAGCGTGTGTTCATGCGTGCGTACGTGCGTGCTTGTTTGTGCGTGCGTGCGTGTTTGGTGGATTAAAGAAGAGGGTCATGAAGACAACTAAAAATGCTTGGCATAATGGCTCAATCTACACAGCACCAGTGCTGTCTATCCCAACTCAGCACTGCCTATCCCAGCGCTGCCTATCCCACCTTCACCCTACCTGCCTATCCCACCTCAGCGCCTGCTCAGCGCTGATCAGGTGTTGCACCAGCAGCACTGCCCCTACTCTTCCATAGGTGCTTCACCAATTTGTCTTGGCTCCGTGAGGTTTTTCGTTAAGTTTCCATTTAATTTCATTATTGTGTCAAGGATTTTTGTAGTATGTACAATACAAATTTGTGCAAATAGAAGCTAATGCCCCGATTTAAGACTTCAATTTCCACTGGTTTTCAAGAATTTTATCAGTGGTTCTCACACTCATAGAAGGATGCCGAAAATAACTATGCAGCAACTGCACAAAAACTAATTATGCATTGACATCTTGCCAACCCAAAGTCTCCAATATGCTCAGTCATTTTGTTATCGAGAAGAACATTGCTTGGCTTCATATCATATTGAAATATTTATACAATTATCCAACATACTACATACATATACTATATATACAGTATATATATAATATATATACTGCATACCAGTATATATATTGCATATATATGCATATATACATATATACATATATACAGTATATATATAATGGTATATATATGCATATATATAAAGTTTATATACTGCATATATATACTGCTCTGCATATATACATATATACAGTATATATATTGGTATATATATGCATATATATAAAGTATATATAGTGCATATATATACTAGTATATATATGCATATATATACTGGTATATATATATGCATATATATGCATATATATACCAATATATATACTGTATATATGTATATATGCAGAGCAGTATATATATGCAGTATATATACTGCATATATATGCAGTATATATACTGCATATATATGCACAAATTTGCTCTGAGAGTTATAATAGTAGCTTGAATTTTGATGAACAGTCTACGAAGCAAGAATTTATCCGGAATGGTTTCTTTCCTACTTTTGTGATGTGTTACTTAGAATATTTTTTTTGGGGGGGTGGGGTGGGGTCGGGGGGTGGAGATTTGGTTCTGAGTTAGGAAAAACTAGGGTGCAATCCAATATGATTTTGGCTTTAACATACATACATACACAGTATAACCATTCAAGAGAGTCATTAACATACATACATAGTTATAGAGCAAGGACAAGGGACCACAAGCTGTACCGAATCTTATTTCTTTTACATTCAAAATCTCTTTACGGATAAAAATCTCTTTTAGATTTAGGGATTTCATATCCAAAACAAAGTTTTGAAACTATCTTTAATAAGCGATTTGGTTATGTTTAAGCAAGACTTACAATTTGAAAGAACCTTTTTTGTAAATATTTTTTCCAACTGTTTATTGAATTTTATAACATCACTTTGATAAAATTCTATTGGAGCAGATAAAATCTTTTAAAGGTGAGCTTGAGAGATGCTTTGACAATGCACTTTCTAATCGATTCATTACGACCCCGAACGGCCCCGTGGGTGGCACCAACACCTCCCACGGGACCAATGTAACTCGAAGGAACTGACCGCGCAGCCGCAGGACTCCCGATTTGAGAATACGACGGTAATTCGCATATTTCTAGACTTAGGCTTAAAAACATGGCGTTAGAGGATTAAAATCTAAAACAGCCCCCAAACGATCCCGTGGGTGGCACCAACACCTCCCACGGGACCAATGTAACTCGTAAGAATTGATCGTGCAGCCGCGAGACTCCCGGTTTGAGAATACGACGATAATTTGCATATTTCTATACTTAAGCAAAACATGGCGTTAGAGGGTAAAAACTCGAAACAACCCCCGAACGGCCCCGTGGGTGGCACCAACACCTCCCACGGGACCAATGTAACCCGTAGGAACTGACCGCTCAGCCGCGGGACTCCCGGTTTGAGATTACGACGATAATTTGCATATTTCTAAACTTAGGCTTAAAAACATGGCATTAGAGCGTGAAAACCCAAAACAGCCCCCGAACGGCCCCATGGGTGGCACCAACACCTCCCACGAGACCAATGTAACTCGTAGTAACTAGCCACGTAGTCGCAGGACTCCCGATTTGAGAATACGACGATAATTTGCATATTTGTAGACTTAGGCTTAAAAACATGGTGTTAGAGGGTGAAAACCCAAAACAGCCCCCGAACGGCCCCGTGGGCGGCACCAACACCTCCCAAGAGACCAATGTAACTCGTAGGAACTGGCCAAGCAGCCGCGGGACTCTCGATTTCAGAATACGACGATAATTTGTATATTTCTAGACTTGGGCTTAAAACATGGCGTTAGAGGGTGAAAATTCAAAATAGCCCCCGAATGGCCCCGTGGGTGGCACCAACACCTCCCACGGGAACAATGTAACTCATAGGAACTGATCGCGCAGCCGCGCAACTCCCGGTTTGAGAATACGACGATAATTTGCATATTTCTACACTTAGTCTTAAAAACATGGCATTAGAGGGTGAAAACCCAAAAATCCTCCGAACGGCTCCGTGGGTGGCACCAATACCTCCCACGGGACCAATGTAACTCGTAGGAACTGACCGCGCAGCCGCGAGACTCTCGGTTTGAGAATACGATGATAATTTGCATATTTCTAGACTTAGGCTTAAAAACATGGCGTTAGAGGGTGAAAACCCAAAACATCTCCCGAATGGCCCCGTGGGTGGCACGAACAGCTTCCACGAGACCAATGTAACTCGTAGGAACTGGTCACGCAGCCGCGGGACTCCCGATTTGAGAATACGATGATAATTTGCATATTTCTAAACTTAGGCTTAAAAACATGGCGTTAGAGGGTGAAAACCCAAAACATCCTCCTAACGGCTCCGTGGGTGGCACCAATACCTCCCACGGGACCAATGTAACTCGTAGGAACTGACCGCACAGCCGCGAGACTCTCGATTTGAGAATACGATGATAATTTGCATATTTTTAAACTTAGGCTTAAAAACATGGCGTTAGAGGGTGAAAACCCAAACAGCTCCCGAACGGCCCCGTGGGTGGCACAAACACCTCCCACGAGACCAATGTAACTCGTAGGAACTGGTCACGCAGCCTCGGGACTCCCAATTTGATAATACGATGATAATTTGCATATTTGTAGACTTAGGCTTAAAAACATGGCGTTAGTGGGAAAAAACCTAAAACATCCTTCGAACGTCCCCGTGAGAGGCACCAACACCTCCCACGGGACAAATGTAACTCGTAGGAACTGACCACGCATCTGCGGGACTCCCAGTTTGAGAATACGACGGTAATTTTCATATTTCTAGACTTAGGCTTAAAAGCATGGCGTTAGAGGGTGAAAACCCAAAACAGCCCCCGAACGGCTCCATGGGTGGCACCAACACCTCCCACGAGACTAATGTAACCCGCAGGAACTGACCGCGTAGCCGCGAGACTCCCGGTTTGAGAATACGATGATAATTTGCATATTTTTAGACTTAAGCAAAACATGGCGTTAGAGGGTGAAAACTCGAAACAGCCCCCGAACGGCCCAGTGGGTGGCACCAACACCTCCCACCGGACCAATGTAACTCGTAGGAGCTGACCACGCAGCCGCGAAATTCTCGGTTTGAGAATACGATAGTAATTTGCATATTTCTAGACTTAGGCTTAAAAACTTGGCGTTAGAGGGTGAAAACTCAAAACAGCCCCCAAACGGCCCCGTGGGTGGCACCAACACCTCCCACGGGACCAATATAACTAGTAGGAACTGACCGCCCAGCCGCGGGACTCCCGATTTGAGAATACGAAGGTAATTTGCATATTTTTAGACTTAGGCTTAAAAACATGGCGTTAGAGGATGAAAACCCAAAACAGCCCACGAACGGTCCCGTGGGTGGCACCAACACCTCCCACGGGACCAATGTAACTCATAGGAACTGACCTCCTAGCCGCAAGACTCCCGGTTTGAGAATATGATGATAATTTGTATATTTCTATACTTAAGCAAAACATGGCGTTAGAGGGTGAAAACTCGAAATAACCCCCGAACAGCCCCGTGGGTGGCACCAACACCTCCCTCGGGACCAATGTAACTCGTAGAAACTGACCCCATAATCGCGGGTCTCCCGATTTTAGAATACGACGATAATTTGTATATTTCTAGACTTAGGCTTAAAAATATGGCGTTAGAGGGTGAAAACCCAAAACAACCCCCGAACGGCCCCGTGGGTGGCACCAACGCCTCCCACGAGACTAATGTAACTTGTAGGAACTGACCCCGCGGCCACGGGACTCCCGGTTTGAGAATACGACGATAATTTGCATATTTCTAGACTTAGGCTTAAAAACATGGCGTTAGATGGTGAAAACCCAAAATAGCCCCCGAACGGCCCCGTGGGTGGCACCAACACCTCCCACGAGATCAATGTAACTCGTAGGAACTGACCGCCCAGCCGCGAGACTCCCGATTTAAGAATACGATGATAATTTACATATTTATAGAGTTTAGAAAAACATGGCGTTAGAGGGTGAAAACTCGAAACAGACCCCGAACGGCCCCGTGGATGGCACCAACACCTCCCACGGGACCAATGTAACTCGTAGGAACTGACCGCGCAGCCGCGGGACTCCCAGTTGGAGAATACGACGGTAATTTGTATATTTTTAGACTTAGGCTTAAAAACATGGTTTTAGAGGGTGAAAACTCAAAATAGCCCCCCTAACGGTCCCGTGGGTGGCACCAACACCTCCCACGGGACCAATGTAACTCGTAGGAACTGACCGCCCAGCCGCGAGACTCCCGATTCGAGAATATGATGATAATTTGCTTATTTCTATACTTAAGCAAAACATGGCATTAGAGGGTGAAAACTCGAAACAACCCCCGAACGGCCCCGTGGGTGGCACCAACACCTCCCACGGGACTAATTTAACTCGTAGGAACTGACCCCGCAGCCATGGGTCTCCCGATTTGAGAATACGACGATAATTTATACATTTCTAGACTTAGGTTTAAAAACATGGCATTAGAGGGTGAAAACCCAAAACAACCTCCGAACGGCCCCGTGGGTGACACCTACGCCTCCCACGGGACCAATGTAACTCGTAGGAACTAATCACGCAGCTGCGGGACTCCCGATTTAAGAATACGATGGTAATTTACATTTTTTTAGACTTAGGCATAAAAATATTGATATGTTGATAATTTTAACTCATATATGCAATTTTTCAGCTTGATTAAATTTTTTGTAAAACTACTTGGTTACTGATATTTTTTCTTATGTATCCTATCATTTGTAGGATTTTTTCACGCGGAACAAATAGAGGAGGCAATGGTTCACAACATGAAGATCGTTTATATGCTGTGGACATTCAGGATTTTGTTTTTTATTTGTTATGGTCGTGCGGGCTTTTATTGTTTAGTTTTATGACCGTTCGGGCTTTTATAATTTGATTGTTGAATTTTATGGCCGTGCGGGCTTTATAATAAGCAGGTTTTACATTTACGGGGTTTGGAATGTCAAGAAAATAGAGGAAACTCTGTCCAATTTTTTTTTGGGTCTGTGAATTATTAAGACATGTAATATTTTTAAGTTTGTATATATATTTTTTTATTAACAACGTTCTCGATTCGCAATTTGTGATTTTTTTTATTGTTTACGCGTCCAACATTACATGTAGCAACCGACGGTGCACTCACAGGAATCCCAATTTTAGGATTGGACCAAAAAAATACATTTTTTGTTAAATTATAGTTAAATATGGTCATGGACTTTGTCCATGACCATTTTTATTTTTTTCGTCCCGCATAAAATTGGTCGCGGACAAAGTCCGCGACCATTTTTTTTCTTTTTTTCGTCACGGTTGTGGGTCACGGACTTGGGCCTCGACCATTTTTTTTTATTTTTTTTGTCACGGTTATGGGTCACGGACTTTGGCCGCGGCCAATTTATCACGGTTGTGGATCACGGATGAGGTCCGCGACCAATTTTTTTTTATTTTTTTGTCACGGTCGTGGGTCGCGGACTTTGGCCGCAACCAATTTGTCACGGTTGTGGGTCACAGATGAGGGATGCGACCAATTTTTTTTAATTTTTTTGTAACGGACGTGGGTCGCGAACTTTGACCGCGACCAATTTGTCACGGTTGTGGATCACGAATGAGGGTCGTGACCCGTCACGGTATGAGTCACGGCCCAAGTCCGCGACCATCTGCCGTGACCCCTCTCTATCGTGACCATTTTTTGGTCATGGACTTGGGCCGCGACCCACGAAAATGGTCACGCCCGAAATGGTCACGGCCCAAATCCGCGATCCACAGTTTTGGTCAGGGATTTTGGCCGTGACCAATCGCCAGTTTTGGTGTAGTGGGAGCATGGGTTCCCTCGATCAGAGAAAGGATGGGGCCCTTGGGCGAGCAGAAGAGGGCGATTGCAAGCGGTACAAAGGAGGTGGCCGAAGAAGCTCATCAGGTAGCCCCTCGGCCCCAAGGCATCTCGAAGTAGCTTAAAGACAGAATGAGGCCCAGAGTGGACCCGATAGAGCATGAGGTCCAGTGACAGATCGTGCTGAGTCAGTTCTTAGGAGAAAAAGTGGTCGAAGCTTCTAGAGAGAAGAAGAGGAAGGTGATCACCACTACCAGCAGGCAATGTAAGAAAGTCGTTACCGAGGAAGGAAAGGTGGTGTATCGATTGTAACGGTGTGATTAGGCGGCTGAAGAAACTGAGGACGAGGTTGACCCGATATACAAATGTTTTTTGGTAGACCAACGGGGACAGTTCATGGTAATAGAAAATTCTAGCATACAAGAATTCATGAAAGAAGTTATCGAGGAACCAGATTACATGGAAAATCAGCCAAAACCCCGGGCACAAGAGTTGGAGCAATTGAACCTGACAAAAGAAATAGAAGATCCAAGACCCATATTCATCTCGAAGGTTCTCGGTAATCAGAAATGAGAGGCCTTGGTCAAATTGATTCGGGAGTTTATAGATGTCTTCGTGTGGAAATACACAAAAATAGAAGGGCTGGATGAGGAAGTAAGCTGTCACAGGCTGAACGTGATGCCTTCAGCCATTCCAGTGAAACAGGCAACGAGAACGTACAAGCCCGAGTTGGATCTAAAGATTAAAGAAAAGGTCCAGCACCTGCTAACGGTAGGGTTCATCGTACCGATACAACACCCACTCTAGCTATCCAGTATTGTCTCAGTAGGAAAGAAGGACAAAAACTAGATAAGGATCTGTGTGGACTTCAGAGATTTGAATAGAGCTTGTCCTAAATATGAGTTCCCTCTACCCTTTATCGATAGCCTGATAGACGCAATGGCTGGTCATGAGATGTATAGCTTCATGGATGGGTATGTGGGGTTAATCAGATCAAAACGGACCCTCGGACGCGGAGAAAACGGCATTCAAAACCCCGTTGGGTAACTTCATGTACAGGGTGATGCCGTTTGGCCTCAAGAACGTTGGGCCGACTTACCAGAGAACAATGATGGCCATTTTTCATGACTTCTTCCACAAATTTGTAGAATTCTATATGGACGACTTGGTCATCAAATCGAAGGAGGAGGGGTCCCACTTGAGTGATTTGAGGAAGGTGTTTTCCCGTTGTAGAAAGTATAAGTTGAGGATGAACCCATTGAAGTGTGTTTTTGGAGTAACGAGTGGGAAATTCTTGGGTTTTGTGGTTGATCGACAAGGGGTGCAAAAGGACCAGGACAAATAGCGGGCGATCTTGGAAATGCCAAGTCCTAGAACGGCGAGGGAGTTGAAGAGCTTCCTCGGTAAAGTCTCCTACCTTAGGAGATTTGTGCCTAGGTTGGCCGAAGTAACACACTCGCTGATGCAGCTATTGCGAAAGAGCACGAAGTTTAGGTGGGAAGAGGTTCACTAGGAGTCTTTTGCTGGGTTAAAGAAGCTGTTAGTTTCATCACAGACCATGGTTCCCCCATGGGCAGGAACGCCGTTGTAGTTATATCTCACATCTACCACGAGGTTCGTTGGAGCTTTGCTGGCCCAGGAAATTGATGGGAAAGAACGACCAGTCTACTACCTCAGTAGAATCATACATGGGCCAGAGATTAGATATGGCAGCTTAGAAAGGCATTGTTTAGCCTTAGTCTTCGTAGCACAAAAACTTAGGCATTATATGTTGTCTTTTACAATTCATATTGTAACTAAATGCGATCCTATTAAGTATTTGTTGGCAAAAACTATATTGATTGGCAGGGAAGCTAGGTGGTTCCTCATCCTCTCAGAATATGACTTAAAGTGTGTAATTCCTCACGCGATCAAAAGCCAGGCGTATGCCGATCTATTGGCAATCTTTCCTTCAGGAAGATTTGAAGCACCTAAGGAAGACATTCCAGGAGGCGACCTGCAAGCCAATTGTCTAGATGCAACTGAGGAGGAGTGGACGATGCAGTTCGATGGATCTTCGGCAGAAAAGAAGGGAGGGGCAGGGGTTATTCTTTCGAAAGGAACGGAAGAGATTTGCCTTTCCTACAAGTTAGATTTCCCTTATTCCAATAATGAAACAGAGTACGAGGCATTGGTACTAGGGTTGCTGGAGGCTCTTCGAATGGGAATTCGTTCACTCTGCATTAAAGGTGATTCGAACTTAGTGATCCAACAAGTAAATGGAGAATATGCGTTGAAGCACATGAACCTGGCACCATACAGAACGATCATCCAGAGACTCCTCAGCCAGTTCCATTAAACTAAGATCAAGAGACATCGCAGAATAATGAATTGCCATCCAGGCGCGTATGCAACTTTTGCCCAGAAAATGGTCATGAGGAGTGATACAACTATCATCATGATTCAACAAAGAACAGCTCCTTCGGTGGTGCAATTAATGCTACCAATGGGGGAATACGAGGACTGAAGGGGAGAGATTAGGAAGTAGCTGGAGTCTGGCGAAGGGGCAATAGGACTAAGAGAGTTGGCCCAATATTTTACAAACCAGGGAAATCTCTATTCAAAAACGCAGGGGGGTGGTTATCCAGATGTATTGTCCCAGAAGAAGTAGAGCGAAGGTTGAAGAAAATACACGAGGAACACTGCAAACTAACTGAGGTGCCTCTGTATAGGATAATCCAAAGAGAGGGATATTTCTGGCCTAGAATGAAGCAGGACGTGATGAAGCTACAACGGAGGTGCGATAAGTGTCATCTTTTCTTCGAAGCAGTTAAATGTCATTTCATTGAAACTCAGGCCGACTGGAGGCAACCTTATATTAACTTCATTAAAGACGGAGTGGTCCCGACAGAGAAAATTAATGCGGTGAGACTAAAGCGAAGGGCCCCAAGTTCCTACATCCAAGAGGGGCAGCTCTACCGAAGGGGATACTTCAACAGGCCATTGCGTTGCATCATGAAGGAAGAAGAAGCTGAGGTCCTCAAATAAGCACACGATCCAGCTCACATAGGAGGGTCCAGGTTATATGATCAATTGATGACGTTGGGGTATTATTGGCCAACGATAGAAAAAGACGCTGCTGAGTTCGTTTGAAAATGTTAAGCTTTCCAACTATATGGAAACATGATCCATGCCCCCATCGGTGGATTTACACTCTCTGGCAACGCCTTACCCTTTTCACACTTGGGCGTTTGATCTGGTGGGGGCACTACATCCTCCTTCGAGGGGGAGGATATGGATACTAGTTGCAACGGAGTGTTTCACAAAGTGGGCCGAGGCAATACCACTCAGAAGGGAAGCGGCTGGGGTAGTGAGCAGCTTCATCAAATAATATATTATTTGTCATTTTTGGATCCCAAAGGTCACTCTCTTAGATAACGGGATGCCCTTTGTTAATTTAGAAATAACAATGCTTACAGATAAGTACTTCATTGTTCACCATACTTCAACGGTGGAATATCCAAAGGGAAATGGTCAAGCCGAAGTGACTAACAAAAATTTTGTTAATATTCTGGCCAAAGTGATGGAGGACTTCCCAGGATCGTGGGACGATAAGATACCAGCTGTGTTATGGGCCTATCGAACAACCAAGAGGAAACCCATAGGATACACTCCGTTCTCACTTGTTTATGGGGCGGAGGCAATCCTTCAAGTGGAACTAAAAGTTCCCTTAGCCTGATACACCTTATGAAGTAGCATGCTCCCTCAGAATAGACACGTACAGTTAGAAGCGTTAGACTAGCACAGGGATAATGCGATGCAACACTTTCAAATGTATACGAGGCAGCTCTCCAGGGCATATTATAACTTAGTGAGACCAAGGAAATTCGTGGAGGGAGATCTCGTATTAAAGGCAGCAGTTAAACACATTAAGGGGCTTCCTCTACCTAAGTTTGCAGTGAATTGGGAGGGAACTTTCATCGAAAAGGAGGCTCATGACTCAGGTTATTACTTAATTTCTAAGATAGAGGAGGACATGCCATTTAAGATTAACAACAAATGGTTGAAGATCTATCACGTGTAAGCAATTACGTTTGGGGCCACAGATGTATTTAACTATTATGAATATATGAGTTCATTTTTGTTTCATGCTTATTTTAATTCAAGAAGAGATGAAAGAACTACAGAATTTCATGTCACGGTCTATGTAAAGAGTTGTAACACAAAGAAATGGCATGGGAATAAGTATCTCTTTTCCATTCATATACTTGGGGCATTAAAAAATTGGGAGCTATCGCCCAAGAATTACACACAAAAAATACATGTACGAAAAAATCATTGACCCAGGAGAAACCACAAATCTTGGGAGGAGAAAAAATCTCCAGGAAGGCCCGAAGAAGCTTCTAAGCAAGACCTTTAGGCATTGACTGTCTAACTGCATGCTCTTCAAAGTCTTCAAGTGTGCGATGAGCCAGTCAAAACGGAACCTGTCATGACCCAACTCCCTCAGATAACCCAGGAATTGGTTGAGGAGGGGTCGGGTCACGTTAGCAGTTAGAGTGGTGGCGATTTCAGCAATAACGGTGGCCATGCCTTGGAGCCTATGACTCATAACTGTGATTTTGAACGAAGGCAGTCCACCGTAAAGGTCTCAGGATGATGGCTCACAAGTTGCTCAATGGCCAAACGATGGTTGCCAGGCATTTGGGGAGAATATTGGAGTGCCATCAGGCAGAAGGCGGGAGGAGCCAAGTCGGGCAGAGGAAGATCGCATCCAGATTCGCTATCCGTGGCAGCACCTGTCGTGGAACCTTGATCATTATAACTCGATTTTTCGGAGGGGACAGGTTCACGATGTGGCGAGGTAATAGGCGAAGGAACTGGTGGAGAATCCTTCCAAGCAACCTGAAAAGTAGATAGGCAAAATAATGAGTTTGTGGAAAAATCTTAATAAGTGCTTGCGATGTTAAGTCACCATTATAGGTGGAGTTTGTTAAAAAATCTTAACAAGTGTTTTCGTTGTTAAGTCACGATTATAGGTGGAGTTTATTAAAAATATTAACAAGTATTTGCGTTGTTAAGTCGCCATTATAGGTGGACTTTATTAAAAATCTTAACAAGTATTTGCGTTGTTAAGTCACCGTTATAGGTGGAGTTTGTTAAAAAAATCTTAACAAGTGTTTTCATTGTTAAGTTATAGGTGGAGTTTGTTAAAAAAATCTTAACAAGTGTTTTCGTTATTAAGTCACCGTTATAGGTGGAGTTTATTAAAAATCTTAACAAGTGTTTGCGTTGTTAAGTCACCATTATAGGTGGAGTCTATTAAAAATCTTAACAAGTGTTTGCGTTGTTAAGTCACCATTATAGGTGGAGTTTGTTAAAAAAATCTTAACAAGTGTTTTCGTTGTTAAGTCACCGTTATAGGTGGAGTTTGTTAAAAAATATTAACAAGTGTTTCCGTTGTTAAGTCACCGTTATAGGTGGAGTTTGTTAAAAAAATCTTAACAAGTGTTTGCGTTGTTAAGTCACCAATAGGAGGATTTTGCGAAATTGAGAAATATAGAGAAATTAGAGAAACACCTCAGCAACAGCAAGAGCGAGAGGGGCAATCACCACGGGAGCCATAACGCCAGAAACCGTGGAAGGTGGGCTCATTACGTCGACAGCCTCAACGGAGCCCTTGGGTGTAGACGCCTCGAAGGAGGGAACAACTCCCTCGCCAGCATAGGGTACTATGGCCAACACGGGCGCATCATCTGAAGGAGATATTGGACCTTCGAGAGATGCCCCAACGAGAGCAGCTACTCCAACCTGGGCCTGAAAGGGGATAAGGCCGCTCAGCGCAAAAGGTGGGGAAAGACTTGGAGAGAGCTACAAATGTAAATACAAATGTTAGATGAAAGAAATAATCGCAAAGGGGGTAAGAGACATAAATGCACTTAGCTTACCCCCGTTATGGCACTAAAGAGAGGAACTGCATCAAGGGGTCTTGACAGTACAGGAGGAAGGAGAATGTTGGCTATTAGCGATGCCACATCCACCTAAAACAGCCCAACATGTTACAATTAAGGAAAAAATGGGACAAATAAAAGTTGCAAGACTCGAAAAGACACTTACCTATGGCACACTCTCTTTGACCACAACCAGGGGTAGAGAGACCTCCCGCTCTAAGGGCAACTCAAGGGAAGCTGGAATAGTTGCCTCGGGCTGAGCAGATATCTCGGTGACTCCCGTGGAGGCCTCCCTGGATCGATGGGAGGAGGAACGGCGTGAATAGGTGAGGCTTATTAAAGGAGAACGGGGAAGAGAAGCAATAGCTGGAGGAGAATCGCAACGCCCCCCTCCCCCCCCACGAAACGACTCATCGGGGGACTGGGGGGACTGGGAGGACTGACTACCACTTCAACTCCCTGCACCAAAGATAGCAATCAGTAAGTAAACTATGTCAAGAAAAGAAGAACGAGAAAATAAAGAATTCACATATACCTCAGATCCGTAAGGAGAACGAGAGGATATAACCACTGGCGAGGACGGCGAATAAGCAAGGGCAGAAGGAGCTGGTGATGAAGGTCGCTCAGATGTCTGTTTCTTTTGGGGCTTAAGCGTCTTCCTTCTTGATCCCGTGGAACCACCACTTTCAGGCACCTTTGATCTTCTTCTTCTCTTTGTAGTGGGCTCACTAGGATCCACCACTATTTTGGGGAATGAACCCGAAGGAGGAACAGCAATTGTGCGCCGTTCGAACTCAGCATTTATTCGGGAAACTTCAACCTCTACCCACCTCCTCAGCTCTTCAGCTAGTTCTGTAGAAATAGAAGTGGGAACGGAGGCAATTGGGGATGCCTATAGCGGAGTCTATGTTTTCCCTTTGACCTTGGCCTTCTTAGACTTGGACTTCCTGGCCCTCTTGGCAGATAGCTCAGAAGGCCATTCTCCCATGGCGGCTTTGGCCGTGGGGACAGATGGTTTGGGGGTCACAGCGGCCTTGGGTTTTGGGGTGGCAGTTGGGATCATGGGGCAGTGAGGGGGTAGTTCATCAAGATACTCCTTAACAGTTTTGCTTAAGGGAAACTCAACCCCAAGCACAGAGTTCCCCTTTAGACCCAACTCAGAAGAAGAAAAGGAAAGGACTGGGGATAGCAAGGAGGGGACTGGATATACTCATGAATCATGGCCAACTGCTCTAGATGGAACTTCATAGCAAAGGAGGTGGATACATCTCCCTTACTAGTAGCGCTCGGAAGGGTGACACGCCCATCAATGGTGGATGTCACACCAAGCACTGCAGCGACAGTATAGAAAGTGCATGCCTCAGCAAAGGTGGCCTAGGTATGGTTGTCCTGGAACACAGGTCGAGGAGCCCCCTGGTCGAACTAGAATTTCCTGTTGCATCTATCAGGATTGTAAGTCTCAGAACTATAGCCCCATTCAGTATAAGAAGGGAGGAACCCCGGGGTGAAAAGAAGCACAAAGGCTTGAGATAGATCTTCTACAATCGGGTTAAATCTGATCGTTGTGGATGTAGCAGGAAAGAAGTCCCAACTATGGGAAAAAGTGGACTCGCTATATGGCCTTATTACGAAGGAACCTAGGTGGTCAAAAAACCCCATTATTTCCTTTCGACTTTGCTTCTTGTGGAAACATAGGAGGCGTGGGGGCTTAATACCTCCGCCCACGGGAAGGGAAACTGACTTCACAGCAATAGCAGGAAAGCGTGTGTAGAGGAAGCCAATCAATATAATGGTGTTGGCGAAATTCGCCAACTTGTAACGGCCCAGTGATCGCTCCATGTCAATATCGGTTCGATCCAACCAAGTGTAGGGGGACCCCAAGGCAATGGCGGTCAGAGGTAGGTTGAATCCTCTGGAAAAAAAAATGGAAATATTTATCAGGTCCCTCCTGGGCTGATCGTTGGGCTTTCCAATAAGAAATAACCGTGAAAGTAGTACAAGTATATAGGCCGATAGTTCCAAGGAGGTACCTCTGCCACGGCCCGTTACATCACTAGCATCCTTCGGCGTTGGAGCTTAGAAAAAATAATTTATAAGGGGGCCAAATGTAGCTTTGTTTGAGGGATCGGTGCAACTGCGGCAGATCCGATCCATCTCAACCCGATCAGCAGCCTCCTCGGCATCCAAAGGCTCGTAATCATAGGTGAACTCGCCCATAGGCTCAAACCCAAGGAGTTCGCAGACATCCTCCAACGTAATAGTGAACTCCCACCACGCAGCGAAGAAGGTGTGGGTCGTGATGTTCCATCGTGAGACTAGAACTTGGAGTGCCACGTTGTGCTTCGAGAGAGTGAACTCACCAAACCAGTAGGCTCGATGCAGCCCAACCTTTGTAAGAGCAGCAGCGTGGGAACTCTGCATATGTGTGTGCCACGTAGTAAAATGGGCTGGTGACCCCCTAGGTTCATCGAAATCGATCTGGGAATAAGGAAAGTCACCACAGTCTAGACGAAAGCGCAGAGTCCCCTCGAGGGAAGATAGCCCCACTTCGACTAATCCACTTCTTCATCACCCAATAATATTGGGTCGAACATAGATGAGAAATGGCAGGTCTTGCACGCCTTAGAAAATTTATCATCCTCTTCTTCAAAGATAGGTGCCCGGCGATAGAAGCATAGTTGCTCTTGATGAGCAGCGCCGCAAAGGGTGGTGGCATCGCTAGCAGCGGCAGAAGGGGAACTTGGCCGACTAGCGGTAGCAACCCTGGAAATACTTGAAGAAGCCATGAGAAAGTGATAATAAGTGTTTTAGCTAGGAGAACAGGGCTAAGAACAAAAAGGGAGGAGCACAACCGCAGGTGGTGGTGCAAAAAGATGAGAGAAAGAGGAGGCTGAGCAAAGAAGACGACAACAATGGAGGTTGCACAAGCTTTCTCTCTCTACAAGAAGCGGGGAGTGTTGAAGAAGATGAAGAAGACATATATAGAAGAGTTTGAAATAAATAAAAAAAAGATGTTTGAAAGGTTTTAAACTCGACGATTAACATTCCCCATGAGCTCACGTGCAAGGGCGCCCTCTAATCATTTCAAATGAACATGTGGTACATCGGTAAGGGTCTCGACAGCTGAAAATACAGTGTTACGTCCAATACGAAGTGATGTCTGGAAAATAAAAAGGGTTACCTTCCTAACCAAGTTTGTGTTTTGGCGCCAAATTGGTGTCAGACTTATCCACCACCGCCTAACGGTAAATATGTCCCAACAGTTTAGCTATGATGACTGACTCGGTCACATCGGGGAGAATTTCACCTACCACGAGGCCAACTGAGTATTTGAGAAAGTTGCTAGGCCGTTCCGGAGAATTTCAAATAGTGATGCTAGAACGGTCGAGGCCCAGCATGAGGAAAAAGTGGTTATGTCCCTTCGCCCAAGCCCTAGTGAGAACGGTGCTTCTGCTGAGGTACATCGGGGATAATTTAACTTTTTCAAGAAATTAAATTACTACGTAAAAAAGGAAAGAAGGTCATAATAGTGCTTCGGCTCAAAGAAGGTTCATCGGATTGAGGTGTTTCGTGCAGACATTTCTTGTTCCAACAAATCTCTCCACGAATGGGCAAATGTAGAGGGGGCTTGAAGGTAATTCTGAGATTAGGGATATTTCCCTAATTGGAAATAGTATTTGAGATTAAGCAACCGAGGCAGATCAAGCGTGACAACTCAGCGAGGAAGCTTGGCATGGCAACTCATACTTTAGTTTGTTGTATTAGTCATATTGTATTTCTGTTTACGATGACTGTAAGCTATAACGGTTGTAATGTGGTAACGAGATTAATAACGAGTTTTAGTGTGAGGTCAAATGGTACTCGCGAGTGACCAGGCTTGGCAAGGCCTGGGAGAGCTTTTATGCTCTATCGAATGACCTCATCGTGGGAACTTTAGAGGGACCTGGTTTGGAGGATTGATAAGTGAGGCGCCATTGGGGCTTGTCCTGACTATCTTAGATACACCTGGTAAAATACACCAAAGGACCTTGATCGTGGAACCTCGGGCGGAGCAGCTTGGAGTTCCATCGGGCGTTGAGTAATGAACCAAATAACCCTCTACTTAATGTCACATCTACTGTAGGTGATGTCACTAGCCAGCTAAACAATGTCATACATGCACTTGAGTAAACCATCGTGGTATTTGGGGTTGCCAGGCAGTTGGTGAGCCACCTCTGCAACAATATCCCCCTGACACACAGTGGTTAGGGAAAAAGGCATGTCTTGGCATTTAATGTTTATGACGTAGAGACGACTAGTGCATCAGGCATTTAATGTTGTGACATAAAGTGTGAGGGATGTCTTTCATAGTCTTAAATGACTGAGTTGCCTCGGGGGTGGTGTGGGGGGGGCTATTTAAGGACCCCAACCACCTTTGAGGAAGGGATCGATCCTTTTTGAGGATTGAGGAGTTATTGCTAGATAGAATAGACATCAGAGAGAGAGAGAGAGTTATTGCAAACCAGAGAGTTTACTCACTCACCATTGTTATTTATTACGAAGCCTTTAATACTTGAGAGAGATCCTTGAGGGTGGTTAGTGTGTTTCTACCTGCCTACCAAGGTGTACCTAGGGTGCTTACTTCTCTTTCTCTCTATCTAAGTTACTTCTAAGTTTCTTTACTACTTTCCTGAGTTATACACGAGAGATTTGTGAGTTTAAACCGATCTCCATCTTCATTAGGATTGTGTTGGCATGTTCTATTACTAATCTAAAGTTTTGGGCTAATTATCTTATCATCACCATACCTCAAAGGGGTTGCGCCTCCATTTATAATCTAAAGTACCCTCTTATAAGAACATAATAGTATTTTGAAAAAGAAAGGGTTGTGCTCCTGTAAGATGTATGAGCTGCCTACGTACCTCTGGGGTTTTTGAAATTTTTTTATTTTTCTTGAAAAATAGTTTTTTGCAGAGGATCGGGCCCACGTAGTTCTGGGTAGAGGGAAATGAAGAGAGTTTTTTTTAGAATAGAAGGGAGATGAGAAAAGTCGTAGCGCATCGAGATTTCAGACTAAGGTTAGAATTTCGTGAGACGGTCCAGGTTGACAGGACGAACCATCTCTTCCCCATCTAGGTCGGTGAGTATGGAGGCACCGCCGGATAGGATTTTCTTGACAATGTAGGGTCCGCTTTAATTGGGCTTGAATTTCCCTCTGGGGTCCCAGATGGGTTCTATTATCTCTTTGAGGGCTAAATCCCCTTCCTGGACACCGCGGTCCTTGACTCTCTTATTTAATGATTGCGCGATTCGGCGATGGTACCCCTGTATGTGATAAAGACCTTTAAATCTAATTTCATCTAGGAGGGTCAGCTCGTCGAGACGGCTTTGGCACCGGTCTTCTTTATTAACTTTGCGTTCAAGCATGATGCGTAGGGAGGGTAGTTCCAGCTCCATAGGTAGGACTGCTTCCATGACGTAGACCAGAGAGTAAGGGGTAGCCCCAGTAGAGGTTCGTATTGAGGTTCGATATCCCCAGAGGGCATACGGGATCCGATCGGCCCAATCCCTACAACTTTGGGTCATCTTGTTGATGATGGCTTTGAGGTTCTTATTGGCAGCTTCAACTGCACCATTGGTCTGAGGTCGGTAGGGAGAAGATTTGTGTGTCTGAATCCCGTACTCGTTGACTACTTCTGTGACTTTTGCTTTGAAGTGCAACCTGTTATCTGACACTAACTCGTTCAATACCCCATATCGGCTGATCATATTTTTTTTGAGGAATTTAGCCACTTTCTTGGCGTTCAATACTGCGTATAACTCAGCTTCGACCCATTTGGTGAAGTAATCAATGGCAACCAGGATGAACTCATGCCCTTTTGAAGCCTTTGGTGTAACCTTCCCTATGATGTCGATACCCCAGGTGGAGAACGTCCAGGGAGAGGTCATGTTGTATAATTCTCGCGGAGGCAGGTGTTGAAGATTAGAGAACTGCTGGCATTTGAGGCATCTCCAGACATAGGCGGTGAAATCTTGGACCATGGTGGTCCAGTAGTAGCCCTGTCGGATGATATTCTTGGCAAGCATGTGACCGTTCATGTGGGGTCTGCATTCCCTGTTGTAGATCTTCTGCATTATCTTCTCAATTTCAGCCTCTGCGATACAGTGTAGATAACTTCCATCGAAGTTCCTCTTGAGTAGAGCCTTATAATAGATGATGTGCTCGGCGGCCAGTCTTCGAAGGGTCATTCGGTCTTTCTTAATGGAACCCTCAGGACACCTACCATGTTTAAGGAGGTACCAGATATCATAGTACCAGCAATCGGCTAGTTTGGGATTTTTGGTGGAGACAGGCTCAATATGGTAGCAGTGGGTTGGTTTGTCTTTCTTTTAAATTAGGAAGGGGGTCATTGTCATTCCTTAGGGCATGTCGACCATGGAGGCCAAGGTAGCGAGAGAATCGGATAGGTTATTCTTTACTCAGGGTAGGAAATAGAAGGTGATATCTCGAAATCGGGAGGCTAACTCTTCTAAGTGGGCATGGAAGGGTTGGATCTTTTTGTCCTTGAGTTTCCACTTTCTGAGCACTTAACCGATGATGAGGGCAGAATCCCTGTGGACATCAAAGTATTGAATACCTTTCTTGAGAGCAATATTGAGGCCTACTGTGCATGCCTTGTATTCCACCATGTTATTGGTGCAAAGGAAATCCAATTTAATAGCGATGGGAGTGTGCGAGTCATCTGGGGCGATCAGAAATATTCCAACGCCATATCCCTTTTTATTGGCAGCACCGTCAAATAACATTTGCCATTGAAGGTGGTCTTAAGCGGTGTAAAGTATATTTTCATCTGTGAATTCGAAGATCCAGACATCTGCTTCTTCTACGGGGTAATCAGCGAGGTATTCAGAGATGGCTCTTCCTTTAATGGCTTTCTGCGTGATGTACACGATATCGAACTCAGTTAGGAGCATCAACCATCGGGTCATTCGACTGGATAAGGAGGGTTTCTCAAAAATGTATTTGATGGGATCCATTAGAGATACAAGTTTGATGGGGAAGGCGAGCATGTAGTGTCACAACTTTTGGGTGACCCAGACAAAGTGCGGCACAAGCCTTTTCCAAAGTAGTGTAGTTAACCTCATACCAGATCAATTTACGACTGGCGTAATAGATGGATCTTTCTTTGCGGGAGTCTTCAAGGTATTTGTCTAGCAAAGCCCTAGCTGCAGTGTCAGTTATGGTTAGGTATAGGAGCAAAGGGAGACCAGGCTATGGTGGCATGAGCACTGGAGGTTGGGTCAGATATTATTTGATTCGGTCAAAAGCCTCTTGGAAGGCCTCATTCCAAACCTTGGTTGAATCCTTTCGGAGGAACTTGAAGATCGATTCGTAGATGGAGGTTAGTTGGCTGATAAACCGGATGATATATTACAATTTCCCAAGAAAACCTCGGACTTTTTTCTCTGTTCGGGGAGGTGTCATCTCAAGTATGGCCTTCAGCTTTGTGGGACCTGCTTCTATCCCCTTCTCACTGACCATGAATCCTAAGAGTTTTCCCTTTATAACGCTGAAGGAACATTTTTATGGATTGACTCATCTGATACCGTCGCAGTCGTTCGAAGAACTTTCGGAGAGCAAGAATATGACCTTCTCTAGTTTTGTACTTGATAATCATATCATCCACATAAACCTCGACTTCTTTATGAATCAGATAGTGCAGGATGGTTGTGGCAGCCCTTTGGTAGGTAACCCCAGCATTCTTGAGACCAAATGGTATGACGGTGTAGCAAAAGGTTCCCCATGGGGTGATGAATGCGATTTTTTCTTGGTGGTCTGGGTGCATCTTTATTTGGTTGTATCCGAAAAACCCATCGACGAATGACTTGAGAGCATAATTGGCTGTGTTTTCCACGATCATGTCGATATTGGGTAGCGGATAATCATCCTTTGGAAAAGCTTTGTTTAAATCTCGGTAGTCCACACACATTCAAAACTTCCCTCCTGATTTCGGCACAGGTCTTACGTTGGCTAGCCATATGGGATATTTGATCACACGAATGAAACCCACGTTCAACTATTTGACCACCTTTTCTTTGACCTTGAGAGACCATTCAGTGCGGAGTTTTCTCAATTTTTGTTTGACCGACTTGTAATCTGGGAGAGTGGGGATCTCGTGCTGAGCTATTTCAGGATCAATGTTGGGCATATCGTCATAGGATCATGCGAAGACATCCACGAATTCTTTTAGCAATTCTTCGAGTTGTGTGCACTCATGCTCGTCAAGGGTGGCCCCTATCCTAATCTCGCCCAGTTGGCTACTAGAACCGAGATTAATAACAATAGTCTCTTCTTCATTAACTTGAACGCGGTCATGTTATTTATTATTAACCTCCTTTAGATCAGTTAATAATTGTTCATTTGTAAAATCATCATCATCAAAAGTTTGATTAGAATCCAAGCAGTTAATGTAAGGCACAGCAAGATACTCAAAATCTTCGTTTATTTCATTGATAGAAAAAATAGCATTGAGAACCTCGTCAAAAGAGGTCTTGATTACATTTGAACAAGGATAGACAACAGAAGAGGAAATAGGGCAAACATTGGGGTTAGGGGGATTTCAAGAGGTATAAGTAGCGCAGCATGCTAGTTGAGGAGGGGTGTATCGACAGCTTTAATCAGATGGGATGGATCCATTGATGTTGTGCTTGAATGAACCATGCAGAGTGCCCGCCCTAGTGTCTGCAAGTTGAAGGAATCTTCAGAATCACTTTTCTCAGTCTCTTCGATATCTTTGATGAGCGGTTGTACTCGGTGTTGGAAACTTTCAGCCCATGGGTAGCTATCTTGGAAAAAGATCTCCATTCTAGGGTTTATCTTCTTGTCTGTGTGGTCATACTATGGTTCTGGAAAATCGTAAAAGGGGAAGTCTTCGCCTTCTTTGATGACTCATCCATTCAAAGATTCTCCTGGGATAGTTGGGATGCAGTCTAATCTTCTCTTTGGTTGGGATTGGTGGATCATTCTGAGTTCTTGTTCTGATGGTTGATACACCAAGCCATAAGGAGGGAAAGCTTTCTTCAGTTCGATGGGCTCAAGTATCCCTTGCTTCCTTTGCCCTAGCCCCATTCCGGGCATGAAGTGCATGTTTCTGAACATTTGAATTACATTGACATTGCCATGAGGGTCATATTCTTGACAAACCCTTTCTTTGAAACCGTCCCCTGTCGGGATTAGGATTAGCTCAACTCAGAATCCTGATAGGAGCATATCATTTGACCCGTGTTGTATCTCAAGGATTGGACTGCTGGTGCTTGCACCGTTGACATTTTCATCGTCACCCAAAATGGTGATAACTTCCCCGTCTGTGAAGAACTTCAATTTCTGATGGAGTGAGGAAGACACACACTTGATACTGTGGAGCCAGGGTCATCCGAGTAACAAGTTAAAACAAGCTGGGATGTCTATGACTTGGAATTCAACGACAGGGTTTATAGGGTCAATTCCTATTATAAGCTTTATGGATCCCATCACCTCCCGGTGGGTATTATCGTAGGCACGTACAGCGACGGAGGTTGGAGCGAGGTCGCTTTCTTTCAGGCCTAAATACTTGAAGGTTCTCAGTGGGCAGACATTCAAGGCGGATCCGTTATCGACAAGAGAGAGTGGCACGGCCTTCGCCATAACTTCGATGGAGATGTTGAGTGCATGATTGTGATTCGGTCCAATTTTGGGGATTTCTTTTTCAGAAAATGATAGCATTCGGGTAGAGGTCAAGGATCCGACCAGATTTACCGCTTCTTCTGGTGTGGTAGAAGGGGCAATTGTGGGTTCAGTGAGCAGCTTGATTAAAGCATTTATGTGCAGCTGGGAAGACATGAAAAGCCCCCATAGAGTGATGTTAGATTGAGTTTTCTTCAGTTGATCGAGGATCTTGCTCTCCTCGATGGTCATCTCTGGCATATGAAGGTTTTTAACGCCCTTCCCTTTGTCATTGGCTGGTAATGAGCTTGGAACCTGGTAATGTCTCCCTGATCTGGTCATGTGATTTACTGAAGAAGGGAAGAACATGAATCCCGTTTCCTCGTCAATCTCAGGTTGTTTTGTCACCCTATTTATTTCTCTGAGGATTTCTTCAAATGATATTATCCCACATATGTCGACTACTGGGCCAGTTCTTCTTGAAGCTTGTTCTTCACTCGAATATTTGAACTCATCCCCCCATCCGATTGGCAACAATTATGTCTTTCCATGTAAATTCAATGCATTCCACAACTTCAACGGCTTCTTCATACAGGTCTTCCCATTCTGTGGGGATATGTATGTTAAAGGGACCAAGCACCCTTGTAGCTTCAAAATGTCAAGTAACCCGATGATACTATAAATGTTGTTGGTTTGCCTATATAATTCTGCCATAATCTGGACAACATCATCTAGGTTGACTTCATCGGTTGGTACCAACCACTTATCTGAATCTCGGGCCCATTTTCATGCTTCCAAGAACAGTGTACTGAACCTTTGGCAATCGATGACCATCTGTGAGGGCAATTTCAGCCTGAACTCTAGGAGTTGGTTTAACACCTCTGATAATTCCATATTTCCATTTTTAGAATGGGTACGGACAGAGATGCATGCTCTGGTAAGGAGTGACAATGTATGATCAGCGAGGCTAGTAGGGTGTAGGAGGAAATATGGGCAACTTTGAAGAGGTTTAGGAGAGTATATGGGTGTGATTTGAGTTGAGGGATCAAAATCTGGGCTTTCTTCTAAGAAGATGGAATTGGTATGATTTGGGAGTGGATTGTGAGTAGTGTTTGGCTTAGGATTGGATGGTGGGGCGATCGTACCCCGGTCAATGATATCTTGGATTATGTTTCGAAGGTGAAAGCATTGGTCGGTCGTATGGCCAGCAGTTTGGTGAAAGGCATAATGAGCATCAGCCTTGAAGTTTCTTGGGAGTGGATTTGGCAGTGGACGGGGATCCAAGGGTTTGATGATGTTTTGTCTTAACATGGCTTGGTAAACTTTGGAGAGGGGAGCATGGAGCTCAGTGTATTCCCTTCGGATGGGGGTAGGGCGGATTTCTGGTGCCCATGATGTGGTCGGTTGAGAGATATTATTGATGGTTGAGACTGTAACACTGGCAGGCTTATCATACTTTCTAGGGGTGAACTGTTCGGACACCTTCTTCGGTTCAACCTCTGTTTTGACAAGGCATTCCTCGATTTCTACTCCTGCCTCTCTGAGAGCTCGGAAGTGGGGATAGTATTGTCCTCCCATCATTGCTCGAACATGGGACAAGAAGTTCTTCTTCACTATATTGACATGTTCTTTCTCAGATGGCCGATTGGTCATGGTAGTTGTTTGTTCCCTCCAATGGGTTATGAAGTTACTGACTGATTCCCCAGGGTTCTGTTTGAGTAGCTCTAAATCATGATGGGTGACCTCAAGCTCTTCGTTGTTCTTGTATTGCGACATAAATTCTCGGGATACATCCTCCTAACTACGAATTTTGGATTCCTCGAGAGATAACAACCATCGGAGGGCACTATCCTTCAAAGTTTGCTGAAATAATTGGTCCATCACTTCTTCAGAAGCCCCTAGTAGAGTCATGGAATGATGATAATTGTGAAGATGAACAATCGGGGGTCCACTCCCTCCAAACTTCTCGATATTTGGCATCTTGAACTTCTCGGGTAATCTCGGTTTAGGATAAGGAGACATGTGGGTGTAGTCCATGTAATTCCCAGAGATTCTGACTTGGTCGAACTTCTTAGTGAGCATCTTGAGATCCTCTTTGACTTTATTCAACTCCTCCTCTTTTGGATCAATGACCATAGGCAGGTTAGCCATAAGCTGGGCAATGTTTGGCATCGGAAGATGGGAAGGCGGCGACCCATTGATAGGAGGGGCACGTGGAGCATGCTGATATTCTTTAGGGACCCAGATAAGCTCGAGTGGACCCATAGCACGAGGGAATAGGTCCTCGAGCTCTTGAGGAATAAGAACCTGGTTTCGATGCATCTCTCGAAATTCAGTTTGGAGGTTGTCAATCTTGGACACGAGCTGAGCTAGGACTGCCGTCAGATCTGGTTGTATGACTGGTACTTGATCTGTATTTTCCATGGAAAGTGGATGGATTCTGGACTCGAAAGAAGTAGTAGATGAACAGATGAAACTCTGGGGTGATTTGACTGAAGACCGAAGCCAATAGGGAGCCAGGCCAAGGGCTTACGATTGACCTGAGAAGCCGTAGAATGGGATTTATTTTTCAGAAAAAGGGAAGAAACTATTTTTGGATTTTTGATAAAGAAGGGAGAAATGCTTTTGGATTTTTGATAAATAAGGGAGAAATGTTTTTGGAGACGGAACTCAGCATGATTATTATGATTATTATGTTCTCACTTGTATTTAATTCTCCTAAATGCAATGCCGAACGGGACCCGAGCCTGGAAAAGTGGTGTTTTTAATATATGCAAAGCTACGGTTGGACTTATAACCAGGCTCACGGACAGGGTCCCATTTTAAAAATGCGCAAAAATTTGGGCGGTAGGCCAACCCGAAATTTCTGCAGAGTTTCGGGTCAAAATCGACAATCTAAAGTGCGTGTCCTAGGTTTGACACCTATATGGGGTATGCAGTTGGTTGGGTGAATCGACATGGGCTCCCCCCTTTGGTGTGACTTTCACGATATACGTCTTGCTTTTGCGGGTAATCGGTACGTGTGGACAAGCCATTTGATATACTTGGGTGTATGTGAATTGCCTCACCATATACCTCGTAGGGACGGTATGTGTGAGAGCGAATTCGATATAATCGACGTACGTGAACGAATTCCCTGCGATATACCTCCCGTCATGACTTCGGTCAAGCGGTAAGATGCGGAGGAACCGTTCGATATACGTCGAAGGTACTTGACCAATGGAAGGTGAGAGTCATATCGCTTAGGCTAATTGTGACCTGCCGGACCAGCGCCCATCACGAAATGACCCTCCAGTTACTGGGTAAAATTTGGTCAATAACAATGCTCTTTGGTGATGTCGTGTGAATCATGCATGATTCTCTTATTAGTATCTTATGATGAGAATGCCTTTCTTGATTATGCCAAACAGGGAGCAAAGTACAAGTACCAAAGATACACCAAGTATGGATGGGTGATGCGTGTAACATGTGGATATATGTGATCCTAGGTTCACGTGGTGTGAAGTGTACATGGAGAATTTTCTACTAGTGTGTGAACAGAAGCATAAGCATGGGATACACATAGAAAAGGGGAACTTGCAGATATAGGGGAAATATAAACAAATATAACATCCATGCAAATAGAGTCAAGCCCTCAAAATATACACGTCCCCAGCAGAGTCACAATTGTGGCCATCCCCGATCCTCGCCTGCGGGCGGGTGCGCGAGGGAAGGATCCTCGAGTCCCGCGCATCCCTCTCGGGAGCGCTTCGGCCGGCGTCGTATGAGATGAGGTGTAAAAATGTAGAGAGATTCAGAGTCGCCAGTCTATTTTACTCAAAACAGACAAAAGAAAAAGGGGAAGCCATCCCGAAGGATGGCATCCAAAGACATACTGGTGCATACGAAACCAAATGATTCGAGAAGGGTTCGGAGGCTAAGTTACGAAATGGAAAGGTGTTAGGCACCCATTTCGCCCTTTCGATCTCTCATGGATATTTGCTATTTTCCTTTATTTTTCCCCGTGATATGTGTGCATTTGTATATATATATTGGAGATAAGAATCCTTGACTTGTATCATGGAAGAGATAAAGCGAGTCATCCGTAGGAAGGTATAAAAATAATATTAGAAAAATAAGTTTTATGCGATTACCTCTACGTTGATCGTTATAATGGAATGATAACGCATATGGAGTAATACGTCACTAAGACCAAGTATATATAATATAAGAATATTGGATTTAGAGAAGATAGAAAATGAGAGAAAGGTGAGAAAAAGGACTCGAGTCTCGGGTTTTACCCCTAGATGCCTACGTAGCCTATAAAGGCATCAAAGTCCACGTAGTTCGCAAACAAAACGAGGGGTGGGGTTTATCCCATAAATCCACATGGGGATCTCTTATTTGTGAGTGTGTGTGTGTGTGTAGAAAAAGTGTTTTAGTTGTGAGAAAAGTATGAGAATCCCTATTTGAAATTTATGAGCAAACCCACTTTTTCTTGTTTTTTGGGTTTTATTTATATGAAAATAAGAGTTGTGCAATAATAATTAATTAAAAAGTATATTAGGATTTGTGAGAGGAGAAAATAAAAGTGCTAAGTAATAAAACAAGTTATTGCGAATTTAAGAGAATTTGGAGAGAAAGTTGAGAAAATTGGACCTTCTTGAAGATCTTGAGCTTGATCTTGAATGTTGGAGAGCAGCCCTTGCACTTGGATGATGATTAAGAGTGGATAATTCACCAAGTTTGATGAAAAGGATGATGAAAAGAGGAAGTTAAGAAGGGATTTGGATGTTGAAATCGTGTTGCCTTCGAGAGAGGTTTTTGGGATTCGCTGAGAGCGATTTGTATCAGATATGGGCTCCTCTTGCAAATGAGGTGAAGGCCTCCATTTATAGGCCCAGTTCATTATCGATCGTCATAGACCTGGTCCTGCCTATCGGCACCTGTCGATAGGCAGGGTCTGGAACCTGCCGTTTGGTAGAGTGTTTCAGGCCTTTTCGGAAAATTGGTTGTCGAGGACAAACCGTTGGTCAGAATCGTCCACGGGGTAGACCGTTGGAAAGGTGATTCAGATACCTTTAAAAGTCATTGGACCACTCCCGGGTTCGAGCGTTGACTTTGGGTCAAATATGGCTCGGAAGCATTTGTCGGTCCACTGGACGGGGAATCGTTCGGACGCAAACAGATCGTTCATCCGCATGGTAAGTCCGAATCACGCACGGGTTGGACCGTTGGAAAGGTTAAGAGATGTACTTCGACATTCCAAAGAGTTTGACCCGGTTTGGGGAGTGTACTTCGACATTCCAAAGAGTTTGACCCGGTTTGCGGAGTTGACTTTGGTCAACTGGGCCCTGGAAGCATTTGGTGACCTCTTGGAGTCAAACGGATCATTCGTCCGCATGGTAAGTCGGAATCGCGCACGGAGCAGACCATTGGAAAGAGGTTTCAGTTCCCTTAAAAGATTCATTATGTCTCAGTCGAGCTGAAGAGTTGACTTAGGTCAAACACAGCCCGGGAGCGCCCGGTGGCCTCCGGATCAAGTTTCGGACGCAAACGGATCATTCGTCCGCATGTCCATTTCAGGGAGTGGGGGTGTTGGACTCCCCCATGTTTTCCATCTTTTCCTAGAACCCCTCTTAGTGGTAACATGGGAGAAAATGAAATCATAATTGGTTAAGATATGGGGAGTCTGGACTTTGGGCCATTACAATTGGGCTACTCGTCTAGGCCCATCATTCTAATTTCGGGTACCCACAATTTCCCCTAAGTTTGTTGGGCCATACTTTGGGCTCAATAAATTTAAATGATTTGTCATAATGGCTCATTTGTATACCGTACAACTCTTCCCAAAGTTCGAGGACTGGTTTTAGGCGGCACTTGCTTCGTGGTCTGTGCATTATGATTAGCAGCACTCAAAAGCTATCCAGAGCAGTCATTTCTCGATCGTCGTTTCAACCTTCTCAGTACTCTCCTATTTTCTATGAGCTCTAGCGATTCACGTTCTCTTCTCTTAGTCTCCATTCTTTATTGCTTCCTTGTCATTTGGGCTCGTGATTCTTCATCGTTCGAGTCGAACTTTCATCTTGTAAGTCTCCTGTGCCTTCTCTTTGTATTTTCTCTTTGAATTTGTAGTTTTTTAGGATTTCCCAATGGCAAAGATCGGTAATAGGTCAGTGTCTGAGTTTAGGAAGTTTTATAATATCCCAGAGTGGGTAGAGATTGAGTGTGTCCCTCCCCCTAGAAATGTTAGAGAGATAGAGGATGCCCATTGGATCCTTGTCTTGATGCTTTCCCAATGGGGACTTACTTTTCCTCCCAACAACCTATTCTTGCACTTCTTTGGTTATTTCAACATTTTTCCCGCACAATGTTCGCCCAATGTGTGAAAGATAATCAATGTTGTCCATAGAATAAATCAGTTATATGGTACCAAGTTAGGGCTCATCGAGGTCTGTTTTTGCTACGCTTTTTCTCGAACTAGTTATGGTGTTCTCTATCTCAAAGCCAGGAGTCCTGATAGAGTATTGGTAGTAAACCTACCCGATTCCCATAAGGACTATTGGCAAGGGGGCTTTCTTGCTAGAAATTGACAGTTTTCTCCCCAGTCTGAGCGGTCGAGGTTTGATAGGTTCTCTGTTCCCTTTTATGGGGAAGAATACATAGGTAGACTTTGCTCTGTTCCTTCAATTTCCTTACTGATTTGTGGTCTTTCTGACTTTTCCTGTTTTTTCTTCAGCGAGGTCAAAGAACTTGGAACCTGCTCTCAACGAGGTTCGTCTTTATGAATTGGTCAAGGCCTGGAATATCAGGGAGCCTTTAGCCGATGGCGAGCATCCCCGGTCTGCTGCTTTCTTGCTCGAATACAAAAATGTTAGTTCTAGTTTTATAGTGAGGCGGGTAGATAGTATCTCTGAATTTGATACCTCTGAAGAGACTGCTGCTGATCATATCCAATTGGATGAGGAGGAGAGCAGTTATAAGAGTGACATTGTAGGCGGTGCTGAAGGCAATTTTGATGAGGAGAGCTCTAGTGGTGATAGTTTTTCTGACTCAGAAGAGGCTTCTGAAGCCCGAGGATTTTCGAGCACGTCCAGCAGTTCAGGTGAGGAGATGGTTCCTCACAGGAAAAACTTGATTCGGGATGATGACGACGGTGATCACATGCTCCTCGCCCAGAGGTCAAAGAAGTTGAAGTCCAGTACTGGGGTTGTTGCCACTGGCTCTCGGTCTTCTAATCAGGAGCAGGAGAGGAACAGGAAAGAAGAAGAACAGTTGAAAGAGAGAGAGAGAAAAAAGGAAGAGGAGAGAAAGAAGATGGAGGAGAAAAAAAGGATGGAGGAGAAGAGGAGGATAGAGAAAGAGAAAGAGGAGGAGAGGAGAGGAGAAGGATGGAATCTAGGACGAAGGCTGGTCAGGCCTTAGTCCCTATGTTCGCATTGCCCGAGGGGGCCTCAGTTGCTATTTTTCCTCAGTTGGCCCCCGCGCTGCTCGAGAGGGCAATTCTTCCTGCTGATCGCCAAAGGGCGCTGGGGTCTGATCAATTGGCCCTACAGGCTAGACAGAGGCTACCTTTGGTAAGACCTTTTCTTTTCTTCAATGCTTTATTAAGTGTTAGCTATTTCCTTTTCTTGATGTCTTCTTTATTTTTGCAGTTTGTGACTGACTTCGCCGTGCTCTATCGCTCTCACGACGAACTGATGAGCAGGAACAGTGAGATGGAGCAGCATAGTGCTGCCTTGAAAGTGAGGGGCACTCAACTGGAGGCTGATCTAAAGACTATTAATGCTGCCCGATCTTCTTCTGACCTGGCCCTCGTCAATTCCTACCGGGAGAGGGATGCGGCGATTATAGAGCTGATCGAGCTAAGGCAGGCCTATGATCTGGTCTGCTCGAGCAAGTTGGTCGTTATAGAGGATAACAAGGTACTGGACGAGCAGCTGAAGGAGAAAGAGTCCCAGGCAGCCACCATCAAGGAGGATTCATATAACTCCGTGTGGGCTGCTACATATGAAGACGCCGAGGTTCAGATAGGCTACATCAGTCTTCTGAACTTCAAGAAGAGCTGGAATAAGGCCATCTTAGCTGCTGGTGTCGATGCTTACTCTCCTCTTTTCGATGAGCATGACCCGGGCCTGAAGCCAACTATAGATGAAGAAGCCCCTGCCCCAGCCATCGAAGGCGTTGATTCTGCATCTCAGATAATTCCTGCCGATGCTCGTCCTGCCCAGGCGACTGAGGTTATCCCTACAGAGGGGGATGCCTCTACTGCTACTGACAAGGGGAAGTATCCAACTACCTCTGAGCAGCCTGAGGTTGCCAGTTAATTTACTTCTAGGACTAATTTTGTATTTTTTCTTGTAATTTTCCTTTTTGCTGCTCAATGTACTTCGACCCTTATTAATGAAATGAAAAGGTTTCTCATTCCCTTAATGTGCTGAATGATTATGTCTTTCCTTGCTCTTTTATGTCTTGTATTTGATTAATGTAGAAGAGTATATTCCTGCCACATCTCAATTGGGCAGGACCCTTGGTCCCAATGCAAGTCCTCAGGTTCGCCAAGCCTTTGTTAAGCTTTGCAAATCTCTTAGATCAAGGAATTAGAAGTATAAGTATCAGTCTGAGCTTGTGGACAAGCTGAAGGACAGGCTTCAAGAGATGGAAGAAGTTGGTGCTTCAGTCCAAGAGGAAGTGAATACATTGAGAGCAAGACTCCTGGATGCCTCTAAGATTAATCAGGTCGGTAGATTCTTCAGCGGGAGAATGAAGCTTTGAGGAGGGAAGTCTCACGACTCAGGGAACATGCATCGAGCACTGTTCCTGGGGTATTACGAGGTTCTTCCTCTTCACGAGCTGGAGCAAGATCAAGCGATGTTCCTCCGGTGCTGCAAGGTTCTACCCCGTCAACTATTCCACGAGTTGGTACAAGTTCTAGGGGGCTAGCTAGGGAAATGGAAGAGCTCCGTGATGATGTCCGACGAGCATACGTGATTGTTGTCTGGCTTCAAAGGGACATTACTCGGCTGCGGCACCTGTTTAAAAATGGACCTCGGTGAGTATGGACCGACGGTTACGACCAGGGTTGGTTAGATACTCCAACGAGGCTGACAGAGTTTGAGGAGCTCGCCTTCATCAGGGGGTAGTTGAGTGCCTTGAGGGAGATGCAAGTTCCAAGGAACTCAATGCTCTAGTATCGCCATGAAATATCTCCTTCCACTTGGATGCCTAACCCCTTCCGGAGAGATGATCAGTGGATACCCATTGATGTCATCCCTCGGCAGCTATTGGAGTCGGATGTTAACGAAGTTGAGAAAGAGTTAGTTCCCCCTCCCGATGATGGTCGAAGAGCTCAAGTGGCTGATTATCTTGCTCGGAGGCCTCACCCTCACTAAGATTTTTCCAATAGTAACTCTGTATATTTTGTATTGAAGTGATGTAATCTCGATGTTTTGGGTGAGCTCGCCGACTAAACATATATTGTATTTGTTGTAAATGTGATAAATTAATATAAAATTTATGTTTTGGGTAAATTTGTCGACTAAACAAGTGTCTTATATTTTCCACATTTTTGTTCAAAAATCTTGAGCCTATCTTGGTTGACTAGATTTGTATGTTCGCATTATCAAGTAAGTGTCCTTCCAGTCCAGTATGCCAACAAGATACCATTCTGCCTCACTTTACCTTTTAGGTTGTGTCGTCACACTCCCTTAGGCCTAAGTGTGACAATTGGCGAGGACACACCTGGTGTTGGATGCTCTATCCGATAGGATTTTATTCAACCAAACATTATTTGGTGACCAATTCTAACTTGGTCATATTGCCTAAGGATCTCCTGTAGGGCTTCATATATTGCCAAGGGCAATGCTTATGAGGTCTTTCATATTTCATAATAACAACCTGAGGAGGGTCATTTCCCTGCTATAGTGTAATGATCAGTGTGCCTGTTAATGCGAAAGGGGGTGTGGGTTATCAAGTTTGTACATTAAAACCTAGTAAAATGAAAATTAGTTAACTGATATTTCGTAGAATGCAATTGCCAAACAATTTTTTCATTAATGATAAGGAAATGAACTTCCGGTTTCATAATTAAAGATCAAAAGGAGAATCTAAAATTAGAATTTCTTAAGGTTGGATGCATTCCACGCTCGGGGTATCTCTCTGTCTTCCATCGTTTCCAAGTGATAGGCTCCCTGCAGATCATCTCTAGTTATCTTGAATGGTCCTTCCCAGTTTGGCCCTAGCTTGTCGTCTGATGGTTTTACTGCACTGCCTAGGACTTTCCTCAGGACATAGTCCCCAACTTGGAATGCCCTTGGGTTGAACCTCTTGTTATAATTCCTTGCGAGTTGTTGCTGATAGCTCGCTAGTTTTACTAGGGCTAGCTCTCTGCGCTCATCGGCTAGGTCGAGCTCAGCGAGCAATGCTGCATCGTTATGGCCCTGGTTGACAAGGCTGGACCTCATTGTTGGCAAGCCTGCTTCTAATGGGATGACTGCTTCCATTCCATATGTCAGCGAAAATGGGGTTTCCCTCGTTGCTCGTCGTGGAGTGCTTTGGTAGGCCATAGAATATGTGGTAATTCATTTACCCATGCACCTTTGGCTTGCTCTAATCATTTCTTTAATCCGTCGATCACTGTCTTGTTAGAAGCCTCGGCTTGGCCATTGCTCTGAGGATAGGCCACAGAGCTAAAATGGTGTCTGATTCCATGCTCGTCGCAGAAACTCTGAAAGGAGACGTTCTCTAATTGCGTTCCATTGTCAGTGATGATGGTTCTGGGGATGCCAAAATGGGTGATTATATTTCTCCATATGAACCTTATCATATCTGCATCTCGAATGTTCGCTAGGGGTTCTGCCTCGATCCATTTGGTGAAGTAGTCAGTTGCGATCAACAGATATTTGCGATTGTCGGTGGCAGTAGGAAGTGGTCCTATAATGCCCATTCCCCATTGGGTGAATGTCCATGGGCTGGACAGTGATTTTAGGTCGCTAGCAGGTTGGTGGACCATCGGAGCGTGAGGTTAGCATTTCAGGCACTTCCGAGCATACATCGCAGAGTCCCTTTGCATATATGACCACCAATAGCCTTTCTTCATTGCTCGAAAAGCCAGGGACCTTCCTCCAATATAGCTTCCACAGATTCCCTCATGAAGCTCATGTAGGACCTGCTCGACATTCCTTGGGTGAACGCATTGAAGGTATGGATAGAAAAAAGATCTCTTATATAGCTTGCCCTCTGGTGATAAGTGAAAGCGAGCAGCTTTGACCCTTATCTGGTGGGCAATCTTTTTGTCGTCTGGGAGCGTGTCATCCTTCAAATAGTTTCTTAAAGGATCCATCCAACTAGGTGCTGACTCCACTTGGAGCATCTGCTCCGCGCCTGGCGGCTTGCTACTACGGTTGATGCTCGGATGAGCGAGGAAATCGATGGGGATTGTTCTTTTTTGGTCGGAATCGACTGCTAAACTTAGGGTTGCTAAGGCATCAGCATCGTTGTCCTGTCCTCTGGTAAATTGTTGGACATTGATTTCTTCGAAGCTAGCCATTAGTCTTTTCACTAAGGCCAGGTAAGCTTCCATTCTTTCATCTTTTGCATTATAGTCTCCACTTACCTGATTGGAGACTAATTGAGAATCTCCGAACACCTGTAAATGCTTTACTCCCAAAGTGTGCGCCTTCTAGAGGCCGGCTATTAAGGCTTCGTATTCTGCTTCGTTGTTGGAGGCTGCAAATCCAAGACTAATTCCTTGTTCAAGGATGGTATCCTCTGGAGTAATGAGGACAATGCCTACCTCTGCCCCCTTTGAGTTGGAGGCTCCATCAACGAACAATTTTCAAGTTTCCGTCGTCGCGTCGTTCCCCTTTTGTCTTGCTGGTTGAGGTTGGTTGGAAGGTTGCTCGCCTGTGAATTCGGCTATGAAATCAGTAAGGACCTGCCCCTTGATTGCGTTCCTTGGTTAAAATTGGATGTCAAATCGTCCAAGATCGACTAACCATTTAGACAGTCTGCCCGACAAATTCGCCTTCCTCAGGATTTCTTTAAGGGGGTACGATGTAAGGACGATTATAGTGTGGGCTTCAAAATAGTGCTTCAGCTTCCTCGAAGCCACTACTAGTTCAAGGGAGAGCTTATCCAGTGGTAGGTACCTCTACTCGGCATCTAGTAGGGTCCTGCTCGCATAATAAATGGGGTGCTGGATTCCTGCTTCTTCGCACGTTAATGCAAAACTGACAGTGTGGTTGGAAACGGAGAGGTACAAGTACAAGGAATTTGTTTCTTATGGTATGACGATCAGTGGTGAGGAACTGAGGTAAGCCTTGAGATCGTCCAATGCCCGCGAGCAATCTCGGTTCCATTATACCGTTTTGTTTCCCTTTAGAAGTTGGAATAAAGGCTTTCACTTCTCGGAGGACTTAGAGATAAAGTGATTTAAGGCAACAAGCATATCGATGAGCTTCTGTACATTTCGGATTATTCGAGGAGGTTGTACCATGTTTATTGCATCGATCTGGTATGGGTTAGACTCGATGCCTCTCTTACTGACCAAATACCCAAGAAATTTTCCTGACTGGACACCAAAAGAACACTTGCTCGCGTTAAGTTTCATTCGGTACTTCTTGAGGATTTCGAAGGTGCTTGATAGGTCTAAGAGGTGGTCTTATTTCTTCTTGTTTTTAACAAGCATGTCATCGATGTAGACCTCCATGGTGTCTCGCATCTGGTCCTTGAACATCTTGGTGACCAGCCGCTGGTAGGTTGCCCTTGCGTTTTTGAGCCCTAAGGGCATGACCTTGTAGCAGTATAACCCAACTGTGGTGATGAATTCTATTTTGTCTTAGTCTGGGGTATATAGAGGGATCTGATGATACCCTGAGTATGCGTCCAGAAAACTCATTCTCTCGTTAGCTGCAGTGGAGTCTACCAGTTGATCAATTTTTTGGAGGGGAAAACTATCTTTAGGACACGCTCTATTGAGGTCAGTGAAGTCGATGAAAACTCTCCATTTCTCGTTGCTTTTTGGAACTACAACTGCGTTGGATAACCATTTGGGGAATTGTACTTTCCTTATGGATCCTGCATCCAGCAGTTTTTCCACTTCTTTTTCCACGACTTTTGCCTTCTCGGGTGTAGTTCTCCGTGCCTTCTACGTGATTGGTTTGAAGGTGGGATTGACGTGCAGCTGATGACAGACCATACTAGGATCAATTCCAGGCAGCTCGTATGGCTCCCACGCAAAGACATCTATATTATTCCTTAGCAGGGTCATCAATTCCTTCCTCTCCTGATCTGCGAGAGAAGTTCTAATCAAGAAGATCCTGTTGTCGTCGCTATCTCCAGCAGCGACTTCTTCCAGGTCCTCGATGACCCATTCAGAGGGGAGGAGCCTGGTCTCCTCTACTTCGGTTCTTCTGTACTTTAATTTCTATTTCGAAGGTATCAGACCTTCTTATTCTTTAACTCTTTCACTGGGCTTGTCGGCCCTCATTTCTGGTTTTGGGCGGATGGCCGCTATGAAGCATCTTCTTGCCATCGCTTGATCACCATGGATCTCCATTTCTCCTCGCTCGATCGCATACTTGAGCTTCTAGTGGTAGGTTGAGGAAACTGCCTTCATTGCATGTAGCCATCCTCGGTTGAGGATAGCCTGGTATGGCGAGTCAATGTCGACCACCAGAAACTCGATCATTTTAGAAACATTTCTTGTCCTTACTGGCAGCACGATCTTTCCCAAGGGCATAGTCATCTTTTCAGTGAAGCCAACCAAAGGTACAGTAGATTCCTTTAGGTCGGCAAAGCTCAATTTCAATCTTCTGAACAGGTCGAGATACATGACCTCGGATGAGCTTCCTTGGTTGACAAGCAACTTATCAACATCATAGTTCGCTATTCTTAGAGTAATGATCAAAGCATCGTGATGTGGGGTTCTTACTCCCACCAGATCTTCATCTGTAAACACGATATGCTTACTATAGTCGACGTCATCTACTCGCCAACGCTTTCCTGACTGTGTTTTCGCTGGATCGATTTAAAAAGCTTGCATCACTGGTATAAGCTTTTTTACCGCCATGCGAGCTTAATTGCCCTGAATCTGTTTCACGTCGAATGCCCCATGAATTACTGCGAATTTATGGCCGGCATCATCGTCGAGTATGTTGTCAAGCCTTACTTCTCTATGGGCAGTAAATTTCTCTGCCTTTTTCTCCATGAATTCGTTTAGGTGCCCGGACTGGGCCAGCTCTTCGAGGTGGGACTTAAGGGCTTTGCAATGCTCAGTATTATGTCCTCCCTCTTTGTGAAAAGCGCATCTCAGCGCATTGTTCCTCTTCGAGGGATCTCCTCCCATCTTCCTGGGCCACTTGACAAATGGCTCGTCTTTGATTTTTGCGAGAATTTTGTAAATTGGTTCTTTGAAGACGGTGTTGACCGCCTGAAATGCTTTCGACACATCATTGTTGCCTCCATTCTTGGAGCCATTTTTGCCCCCATTCTTTCCTCTTTTCTTCTGGTTCTCAATCTTGTCACTGCCCTTAGCAGCGAGCTTAGTTCGACCGTTTTCCCCTGTACTGAGGCGGGTCACATCTTCCACCTTGGCATACTTATCGATGTGGGCCATTAGGTCGCCGATGGTTATGTCCTCTTTCTTTGTCAGGGATTGGTACAGAAGGGAAGAGCTGGGTATCCCTATTTTGAAAGAGGCCACTTCCAATTGCTCCGAACAGTCCTCGACCTCATTGAATAATTCCCAGTACCTCTTCGCGTAGTCTCGGAGGGTCTCTTGGGGAGTCTTTTTCATTGTCAGCAGAGCATCCATCCTTTTGGGATGAGAGCTACTTGTAATGAATCGGGCCGTAAAGTGCTCGGCCAGGGATTTAAAACTCTTGATGGACCGGTGGGGGAGCCTTTTGAACCATTTATGCGCCACGTTATGCAGGCTCGAGGGGAAAATTCGGCACATTAGTGCGTCTCAATGGTTCCAGATGGTCATGGCCTGCCGATACTTCCTGACGTGATTAATGGGATCAGTCTTACCGTCATAAATTTTTAACCTTGGAATAGCAAACTTCTTGGGGGCTTCCTCTTCTTCAATTTCCCTCGAGAAAGGTGATTTCATCTGAGTTTTGAGAGCTCGCCTAGCGAGTTCTCGGGTCGATCTGGTGCCTTGATGTGCAGGGTGTTGGTCCATCTCTCTTCGGACCAAACTTCCTATGTTTTTGTTGCTCCGATCTGGGCTTCTGTGATTGCGAGCTAGTCGTAATTGCTCGAGTAGGTCGTCCTCTGACTCGTTTTCATCAGCTTTCTGGGATCTGTGCCTGGGGCTCCTTCCTCGGCTGCGAGGCTTGCTCGCCTGAGGGCTAGGAGTACGGTATGGACGTCTTTTGGTTCCATAATGGAGTTCTCTCTCAATTTTTTCTAATTTTCTTTTGAGGCGAGCATTCTCAGCTTCATGCTTGCGAGAAGACTCCCTCTGCTCATGGAGCCTCGCCTCATATGCATCAATCAGCCTGGATATCTGTGTGGACCTCGCTGGTCCTTGGCTTTCTTCTGAGGCTTGCCTTTCTAAGCGAGCCCTCTGATCTGAACGCCAAACTTCAAATCTAATCCTGCGAGAAGCAGGTGGTTCTTGGATATCTCCTGCCTGTGGAGCATTACTACTGTGACCAGACATTTCGAACTCCTTTCTGGGTGTGGGATTTCTTAGGGAAGATAAGCGTTCCCATAGACGGCGCCAATTGTGGTGATATTCAACACAAAGAGATAAGAGAAGCACAATCACCAAGCAGAATAAGGAAAATAAAATACTAATCACGCAACAAAAGATGTACGTGGTTCAGCAAAGGTGCCTACGTCCACGGTGGTGCAGTCAGTATTATTTCTATATACTCCGAAGAGTGATTACAGAGAATATAATGTGTGTCCTTTACCCCGGACCTAGGGTTCATTATATACATTTCCATTTCAGGGAGTGGGGGTGTTGGACTCCCCCACGTTTTCCATCTTTTCCTAGAACCCCTCTTAATGGGAACATGGGAGAAGACGAAATCATAATCGGTTAAGATATGGGGGGTCTGGACTTTGGGTCGTTACAATTGGGCTACTCGTCCAGGCCCATCATTCTAATTTTGGGTACCCACATTTTCGATCGTGATAAAGCTAATGATCCTTAGGGTTTGTGGAGAAACACCGCTAATTTTGAATTTACACAATATCAGTAAACTTTAGAGCGATACAAATTCATAAATGTTATGTGAAACAGTTTTACCAATTTTAGTCTTGACCTAAGCCTGCATATAGGTGAGTATAAGCAAAAATAAAATAAGAAAGCCACAATACGAAAATTTATAAAGAAAACCCACAATAGCAAAAACCTCGAACGACCTAGCCACACAAGTTCACTAAGATATAGGTCTAGTTACAAGGACAAATTGAACTTACTCACAAACTCGACACCTTCAAGCCTTGATGCACTTCTTCATCCCTTGTTACCTTCTTCACAACCACTATTGTACACCTTCCAATAGCCACAAAATATAGATGTGTTCCCACGTATCGGTATCACATTGATCTTACTTATCTCGTGACCAATCCAGTTGTCACTAAACACAAACACGATCTCCATCGCTTGAAATGCTGACAGTATGCAGAGTAAACTAGTATGGTGCAACACAGAAGATATCTCAAACAAACATATAGATATAGGAATCTTGGGTATCAAACATGCGTGTAAGCTAGGGTTTGGGAGGCATAAGATGTAACTTAGAAAATTGGTTTTGCAAAAAAACCTCTTTAAAAAATGATGCTAGACCAAAGTATTTATAGAAAACACATTTTTTTAGGCTACGCATTTTTCGAAAAAACTCGTTCAAATGAAAATATACGGTTCCCTCAAACAAAAACACATTCTCGTTCGAACCAACTAAAAAACTCGTTTGAATGAACATGCCACTCTCGTTTGAACCAGCTTCGAACAAGCTTCAAATGATATATTTCTGATCAACAAAAAATCTCGTTTGACGGTGGTTCCAATGACATTCACATCGCAATCTACTGAATTGTATAAACTCATTCGAATGTGTGAAAACCAAAAATATTTTTTCTTTCAAAATCCATTTAACAAAAAAAAGCCTCAAACAATTTTATAAAACAACACCCAAACTAAATCCAAGTATCAAACATAAATATGTATTCATACTTTCATTGAAATCCCTCAGATGTTAAAGATCAAACTCGACATGTAACCCAATGTATCCTCGATGTCTCTTTAACTTTACTACATGGTCTTCAATCACACATCTTAGACATGAAGGACATAACTCAAATCCTAACAACATATGACTCAAATAAATTTTGTCCAAACATTAAATAAAGCCAATACATACAATTGACTCGATTTCAAAATTTGTCCTGACAAATCTCCCCATTTGGCTGTTCCGGAATAAAACTCAGAATTAAAAATTATTAGGCCATCAAGATCACTATGATTCAATTCCTAACCCTAAAAGGAAAAAAGTTACAAATGCTTGATGGACACAAACTTGAGTAACTTTAATTTATATAAAACTTTGTTGCATCACTACTAACCATCACACTTAAACACACCTTCAAATGCAAAGAAAATATAACAATATAAAACATAAAAAGAGTTAGATATCATTCCCCCCTGAATAAAACAAGAATAAGGTACATAATAATAAAATATTTCTCCCCAATAAAACCAAATCTCCCCCTAAGTGAAGCATGGGATTTATAAAGGAAAAATAAATATATCATGATGTTGTGTGAAACAAGAATTCAACAACAAATAGATCGGCAACACGAGCACAAATAATCCAAACTATGAACAAAGGATATCAACTATGATGCAAGCATTTAAGTAAAAGATACCAATATGATCATAACACGTGCCAATATAAAACAAAGATTAAGCATACGTCAAACATGGATTAATATATATATATATATATATATATATATATATATATATATATATATACACACACACACCAAGAAAGTACATACACATAGAGGTATAACCGACCACAAAAGACACAAACAAATAAGCTTTACACGCTCGCAAAGTATTTATATGTCTAAATATGGTGCTACGAAGTGAAGGGGTGTGAAATAGAAACAAGAGAGAATGACCCAATCACTGAAAAATGTCCAAGTATATCTATTTCATAGCAATAATTTATCAAAATTCGATTTAGCTTCACATGTCAAATAAAGAACTCAAAATGACTAACAAACCCAATGAAAATTTGACTAGAAATTTTGATGATTCTAGAATCAATAGCATCAAAATAATTATGCTCAACTAGGACTCATTGTACAAACTAATTAATCTTAAACTAAACACCCTTAAAAAATTATATCATTTTTCTCTCTATTTTTCTTTTGAATAAATCCATATTTTGAGCATTAATGTAAAAACTTTAGCCTTGGAAATTTTTCTGTTTTTATCGCCTCTCAATCTTTTAGGCTCTTGCCAATAATGGCCTTTTATGTAATGTAGAATTCTCCTTTCGTATACCTTTCCCGTGCACACTCAAATTATCAATAGAACGTAAGACTCATGGGCAACGGTTCTTACATGAACAAATCTCCCATAGTCAAAAAATTTATGTATATGACAATATTGTTAGGAGAACATCTCACATAGATCATGTAACATATAAAGTTAAAATCCAAACGAGCTCATGCATGTGTGTGAGGAGGCATATGCAAAGTGAATCCAATAAGCAAGTCATTTTTAGACTACTTCATGCACGCATGATTAAGAACAATAGAAGCATTGAAAATCATAATCAAGTGCTCTAAATACATTAAGATATGAAAGGAAATGGATTCAAACACACCGATATCCCACTTAATATGTGTAAGTCTAAGATACAAATAAGCAAAAATCTTTTTGAGTTTTTAAACATTTTCAAAATGATACCAATTTAAAAAGAATAACTCAAAAGACAAAAAGACCTTTTTGTATATTTCTCGTTAATACCTAAAAAATGGAAAATCAAAATACAAATATAAACATAATACAACTAGCCAAAACATATCACATGAATCATAAAAGCTAGTGTATGAAAACATGTAAAAAATCATTCATAAGATATAGCATGTGATGAACTGTGTGAAAGAATGCGAGAGTCAACAAGCCTAACACCAACGTCTCCTAAGTGGATCTCCTAACCTACAAAGGTGTAACGTGATGAACTTGGGCGTAGATAATATTGGTGACACTAGACTTAACCTTCCCAAGACTTTTATAAGATTATAACAAAAATGACTAAGGTGACATTTCCTACCACAGTGTGTGCAAATGGATACACAAGGAATGTTACCTATATGTTGACCTTTTTGTCCCTTGCTTTGGTTGGCTCTCTTAAAAGCATGGTCTTGGCTTTAGCAATGTAAATATTAGTATAATCGAATTCAATCACACATTTATCATATTTGATTCGTAAGGTGCCTAAAATTTTATCTAACATCTCTGACCTAGACTCCAAATCAAATTTGACATTACTCGAGTCTTTCAATTTTTCTTATAACTCCACAATTCTATACCCGAGAAAATGCCTAAAATCTTAAGACTCAATAAGCTATTTATTCAAAACCTCCATCAAACCACGAAGGCTATCTCTCTCACCCTCAATGTACTTGAGCTTTTATTTAAGACTACTCTCTCGTGCCCTAAGATCCTGGAACAATTTAGCATTATTATCACATATGGCACGTTCTTGCACCTTAGCTTATAAATGCAATTTGAACTTTTTTAACTTTAACGACTCTGCGTATAACTCCCAAAAGGCCACTCGAAGCTCACTATCCTCCTCATCTTCTTTTTCTTCATCGCTCCTCTCCTCACTATATTTGTAACCTAAAGACCAGACCTCAAAACCATCATGCTCATGATTATCTTCGACGGGGGAAGATGCGTAATTTAATCCCACATGACTAGCCATGAATGCAGTGTAATTGCAATCAGTGGGGGAATTAACTTCATCTTCCGACTCAGTATCACAAAGGGTGGTACTATATACCTTTGGTTTCTTACCTTCCTTAGTCTAGTGGGAGACTGAGGAGAATAATGACCTAAACCTTAGCATTCAAAACACTTGTATGGGTCATCCAACTTCTTAGGACCAACCCTATTCTTCCTATCACGGTCATTAAATTTATTAGGTTTCTTTTCAAAACTCTTCTCATTTATAATCTTAAGAAACATCTTTAACTTCCAAGCAAACCTAGATATCTATTTAACATTAAGCTCATCGTCATTACCAAAATCTGACATGTCCTCTTTTTGATATTTCATAGCAATATCCTTCTCTTTCTTCGGAGGACACGTGTTCATGTCATTGGTTTGGAGATCACCTATAAGTTCTTGGACTCTTATAGATTCGACATCGCCTAGGGAATCTAGGACTGTGGCATTCGTATTAAATCTTTCACACAACAACATTGAGATTTTTTGCACCACCCTAGACTCGAGGATCGGCTCACCTAAGTTAAACGAGGAGTTCATAATATCCGACAACTTAGCATAGAACTCATCAAAAGACTCATTATTTAACATCTAATAATCTCAAACTTAGTTGTTAGGTTTTGTAGCTTAAAACCCCTAATAGAATCTATTCCCTCGTGTGTGGATTGTAATAAATCCAAAGCATCATTCGCGCTCTTGTAAGTCATAATACGTCTAAACTCTTCATCGGGCACGATAAAAAATAGCATTCACACGTCCAAGAGGCATACGCTTTAGGAGCACCACCTTCAGTGGGAGGGATCCATCCATACTATACTAACTTCCAAATGTTCTCGTCAATCAATTTAAGGAAAATCGTATTCGCACCTTCCAATAAGTATAATTTGACCCATTAAACAATGGAGGCCAGCCAACAGAACTACCCTCTTGGTTAATCTCCATACAACCCCTAAACAAGCACAAAATAGGGATCTAACATAGTAAATTAGTGTAAATCGCTCTGATACCAATTTGAGAAAGCTAATGCGCCCTAAAGTCTGTAGATAAACACCACTAATTTTTTATTTTCCTAGTTTTAGTAAATTTTTCACCGAGATAAAACCATAAGTGTTGTGTGAAATAGTTTTACCAATATTAGTCTTGACCTAAGCATTCATCTAGGTGAGTATAAGAAGTAATAAAATAAGTAAACCACAACACAGCGATGTGTCAGAAAATTCAACAACAAGAGAAACTTCGGACGGCCCAGTCACACAAGTTCACTGTGATATAGGTCTAGTTATAAGGACAAATTTGACTTACTCACTGATTTGACACCTTCAAGCTTTAACGTTCTTCTTTTTCCCTTATTACCTTCTTTACAACCACTGTTGGACGTCTTCCAATAGCCATACAACATAGGCATGTTCCCACATCTTGATATCCCATCGATCTTACTTGTCTCGTGACCAGTCAAGCCATCGCTCAACACAAACATGATCTCAACCACTCAAAACTCTCGCAATATGAAGAGCAAACCAATATGGTCCAATATAAAAGATATCTCAAATAGACATATAGACGTAGGATTATTAGATCTCAAACTTGGGTATAAGATAGGTTTTGGGAGACACAAGATATAATTTGGAAAATCATTTTCGCAAAAAACTCTTTGAAAACTGATGCTAGACCTGAGTATTTATAGAAACACATTTTTAGGTGGCATTTTTTTTTAGAAAACTCATTTGTAGAAAATATAGTCTTGTTCTAACCAACTAAAACTAGTTCAAACGATCATTCCAATCTCAATCAAACCACTTTTGAATGATCTTAGAACGATATATTACAGATCAATAGAAATTTCTTGTTTGACGTTCGCTTGAAGGTCGTTCTAAATACAATCGCATCGCATTCGAGAAAACTGTATAAACTCATTCGAACGAACTGCATAAACTTGTTGGAACGATTGGAAACCAAAAATATTTTTTTTCTTTTAAAATCCATTTTATAAAAAAAAAACTCAAATACTTTTATAGAACAACACCCAAACTAAATTCATAGATAAATCATAAATATGTATTCATACCTTCATTGAAATCCCTCGGATATTGAAGACAAAACTTGGCACGTAACCCAATGTGTCCTCGTTGTCGCTTTAGATTTTTGCATTGTCTTCAATCACACATCATAGGTTTGAAGGACACGACTCAACTCCTTACAACCTATAACTCAAATACGTTTTGTACAAACACGTAATGAAGACAATACATACAAATTGACTCGATTTGAAAATTTGTCCTTACAGACCATGTACCGTAGGTTTAATCAGTATACATTTCACAATGATAGAAGAGTATGACTTGATCCATCATATGAGAATTAGGTATGGGACTTCCCCATGGTTTGATTGCATAGTGATCCCCCTTTTTAGGTGCCTACAATTTATTGACTCGTTAGGTAAGGGACTCCTACGGGTTATTGATAAAAGCACAAGAAGGTCCCCGAAGTCAGTTGTATTCATGTGATTTAATTGAGAATTGTAAATGAGATATTTTAGTCCAATGAAGGACATTTAATTCAATGAAACCTATGTCACATTTAGCTATTGTTATTATGAGACCTTGTGTATACTACTTTGTGGGTGACATTCATGGGTTACTATTTGGGTCGTATTCTTTACGCATGTAGTTAGTTACATCTATGTTGCACTTTATTATTTTTTTTACTGATTGTTAGTTTAAAGATAGAGACTTTTAATACCATTTATGCCTTTGAATAATAGATATGTTTGGTATTTCATTCATGATGAGAGGTGAGGTATTTATTTCATAGAATGTCGACAGGCTGACACGTTTATTAATGATGCGAGAAGTCGCCCATAAGTCGTTCCCATATCAGCAAATCAAGAGTAAAGTGTATAATAAGTAAATAAAGCGAGTAAATAGAGAGAAGATAAGGTATAGAGTGGTTCAGCCTCTAAAATAGCCCTACGTCCACTTTGGTGCACTACTCTCATTAGATGCGTTGCATTGTATAATATAATCGTGCCTAAAGAGGCGTACAAGTATGAGAATAAAGGAGAGTACATGGCAGTATTGAGGATTCCGGTGTCCGCGGAGGTGGCTACGATGTAGATGTGTGGCCTCCAAGTCGTATGTTGAGGTTGTGTAGAGAGAGTATGTATTGTAGAGTCTCCCACGGGGGTGTGGAATCGATCCCTTATTTCGAGGTGTGGTCCTCTATTTATAGGAGATATGGTCCCGTGCTTTGAGCAAGTGACGTACATAAAATCTGGAGTTGCTGTAACAGAGAGGGATGCGGCCTTTAAGGCAAGCAATGTGAGTGTTGCATCCTGCAAAGGGCTAGAGCCAAAGGTTCCTCACCCTGTACTCGGTAGCTTCCAAGGCCTTTTCGTAATGGCCCTGTATTAGGTAGGGTCGCACCCTATACTGAGAAGGGTCGCGGCATATAAGCGGTATCATCCACGGCAGGGGTGATATATTTGTACTATCAATAAGCCCCCAAGTCGTAGTGCTAAGTGTTTGCGATTGGTGATGCGGCCTATTTGATTCCTCTTATGGTGACAGTGTAGTTTCAAGGTGACGCTCCCCTTATATAAATTGTTTCGGCCGTGGACTTCATTACGTTTTCAAAACCTTTGAGAGCATATCAAGAGTGAGTTCCTGCACATACATCCTCTTGCTTTTTTCGGCGACTGTCCAAGGCAGAGCGTGGTGGTTCTAAGGCGGAACAATTTATATAATCGACTGTCCTACACATTACACTCTGCCTTGGACAGTTTCCAAAAAAAGCAAGAAGACGTATGCACAGGAAAACACTCTCGATATGCTCTCAAAGGTTTTGAAAAAGTAATGAAGTCCACGGCAGAAAAAAATTTATATAAGGGGGCGCAGGAAGGCGAAGCGTCACTTTGAAACTACCGCGGCACCATAAGACGACTCAAATAAGTCGCATCCCCAATCGCAAACTCTTGGCACTACGACTTGGGGGCTTATTGATAGTACAAATATAGGACCCTACCACATAAGCTTATATGTCGCGGCCCTTCTCATCATAGGGTGAGGCCCTACCTAATGCAGGGCGCAACACATACCACTTGCCATTATGAAAAGGCAGCGGAAGCTACCCAGTACAGGGTGCGGCACCTTTGGCTCTATTCCTTTGCAGGATGCAGCACTCACATTTGCTTTCCTTTCAGGCCGCATCCCTCTCCATTATAGTAACTCCAGATTTTATGTACATCACATGCTCAGAGCACGTGACCATATCTCCTATAAATAGAGGACCACACCTCGAAATAGGGGACTGATTCCCCTCCTTTGGAATAGTTTCTACAACACTTAGCAAAACCTTGCCATACTCTCTCTATATACAACCTCAACATATAGCTTGGGGGTTACTCATCTACATTGTGGCCAGATCTTCGGCATGCCTGGAACCACAATAGCCATGTATTCTCTTTTATTCTCACACTTACACGCCTCATATGGCTTGATAATATTGTACAATGTACCGCATCTAATGAGAGTAGTGCACCAAAGTGGAAGTAGGCCTATTTTAGAGGCTGAACCACTCTATACCTTGTCTTCTCTCTAGTTACTCCCTTTATTTACTTATTATACACTTTACTCTTGATTTGTTGATCTGGGAACGACTTATGGGCGATTTCTCATATCATCATTTATTGTAAATGAGTTCCATGATTATTATTTTTTATATTGAAGATATTCCTTACAACTTTATGGTGTTGACCCTAATTACATAAAACTATTTTACAGACATTCATAGACAAGAACCGCATAGCTGAGGAGATTCAGACTTGCAGCTCTATGTACTTTTCAATTTTCCTTTCGAGTTTATTCTTAGCATAGGATGCTATTTATTTTAGTATTTTAGTTCACTTATTTACTCAGAGATGATATGGACCTTTGTGGACACCCTGATTTTTAATCTGGACTTACATTTATCATACATAAAACACCTGAAAACAAAAAGGGTAAAATGCAAATATTGTAAAATATATGGTAACACTCCAACATGCTAAGACATGTTCATACAAATAAATTGGGGTGAAAATAGAAATTCCAAAAAATCCCGAGATGAAAACTAAAACTACTTAACTTCACTTCATCAATCGCATTGTTCAAGATCTATCAATAATCATTATAAGATCATAAGATCAACCGCACGGTTGGTCATTAAGGACAGTTCTCCCCCAAAAGGAATCAAACCATACACATATCCTGCCCGGAAAAAACTCACCTTACATGTGTCTTGTACCACCAATCGCAGGATTGATCAGACCATTAACCACACTGTTGAGGGCTTGGCCCGACAGATATAAATACAAGCCTACCATATAGATAAATTATCCCAAAACATAACATTGATTTGGTTTTCTAACTTTCTTCAACCTCGAGTATCTAAGATTATCGAGCTATGTTTAAAATCCTGATATAAGTCTTGATGTTTTGAAAAGTCACTTCTTCCAAAAAAATAGAGTCAAACATCTGCGCCCACCATGCAAAAGTTAGTTCTTCCAAACTAAGCTCTGCCTAAATGGTGCCAATTCATAGGGGGCATTCCATGGGGAAAAAATTATCTCACACTACAAGGGTAAAGAAACTCGATAAATTTGGGCCAATATCAAAAGTACAAAATTATGATATAGAACTATAAATATCTGCCTGAATCACTTTGCTTGACCCCCGTTAGGGGACCGAGTATGCATTTTACAACGTTTATATTTTATAGCATGTTTTTTACTCAGGACCTTTAAAAGCTAAGATACATAACATACACGTATATTAAATGAATACTAATCAAAACCGGTACAACTAGGTACGACAGGAAAACATACTTTTCAAAACCGTTCTCAAGAAAATGTCCACGAACTAAGTTACTCCGAAACTTTGCAAAAACCAAAGTCTAAAATCAGAATACTCTTCACCACTTCTCCAAGAGAATACCCATGTGTTAACGGAAACACCCATGAATTTGTGTTTTCTAGGATACTTGTCAGACACCTATCTTTGATTACGTACTTTTAACTTACGAATATGTACTCTAACTCATAACGAAAATGATATATAGGGACTAAGCTACATAAATACCATAATTGTGTATACTATATACTCGATATCCCATTGCCTACACCCATAAATATGTTCCGTTAGTTGGTCGTTTTGATCCCAATACATCTTGAGTACATAGGCACGATGTTTATATTCCCTCGTGAGCCCAAGCCTTATATAACTTCTCTACGTGTATTTTATATTAGGGATGCCTCCATCTCTAGTCCAAATCCCCTTTCTAAAATTAAGGGATCATCTATATCACTTCGGATGGCGCAGGTCCCTATTACAACTCCGAGATTATATCCATGTCGATAAGAAATATATAGATATATATCGACGACTTTGTTCAAGTCATCCTTGCGGCTTTTGAACATGGCATCCTTAGCACACTGTAACACCCCATATTTCTGAGTATTTAAAATCTAATTCATTTGGTTATTTTTAAATTACACATGTGTCGTAATTTAATTTAATTAAATATTATGTGTTTATTAAAATATTACTTGAGTGAGATAATGATTAATGTTTATGAAATAAATTTACTAAATGAGTAGTAAACAATTATTATACGTCATAGCGAGTGATATCGACGTGGTTGTATTATATCTCAACTGGGAGTCGTATGTAAACTATATGAGGTTGAGATGGGAAATTTATGAAGAGTGACTAGGATGAAAATTTCGAGGTCATGGTTGTTTCCAAATGGGCCGAAATAGATGGAATAGTGTACCCCGAGTGCATTATTTGGGTTTTTGGGGAGTTTTAGACAATACCGACTCTTACAGGGACATATGGGTCAAGTGGGCTTGGCCCATTAAGCTAATTTTGGTATTAGAGAGTTTATAACCTAAGATTAGAAGTGTTATCATCCATTATCATTAGAGACAAATCCTAAGAGATAAAGAAAATGAGGCAAAGGCTAGGAGAAAGCTAGAAAGGCCAAATTGGGAGAGAATTCAAGGGAGATTCGAGCATTCAACCGCAAATTCGTCGTCTATAATAGATTTTCAGTCTCTACGAACCATTTAAGGCAATTAATTGACTTGCAATAATCGCATATGTAGGGATGTTCGATTCATATCATAGTAGGTGTAGAACAAAATGATTTTTGAGAAGGGTTTCACATGTAAAAAGGGGGGTGTTGATACCAAATTTATTCTGTTGATCTGGACCTATTATTTGAAGACGCGTGTCATCCTAGGTGGAAAATGTAAATGTTTATACCGAGATACTCAACCCCCTGAGGAACTACTATACTCCAAATAACTCAAGATCACCGAGCAACTAAAAATCTACGAGGATCCCAGGGGCCCCGAGCAGCTCAAGCGTGTCGAACTACTTAGGCGGTCCGAGCTACTAAGTCGGTCTGAGCAACTCAAATACTTGTGGCGTACGCATCAAGGAAAATCAAAAAATAACTTCACATTAAATGTACAATTATTACCGTACAGATGTATACGCCTACTGGACAGCTATGCATTATTCTTTCACATGTATAGCCTCAAGGCTATAAATACATTGTAATCTCCCCATTAGAGGGACACGCTGAATCTCTTGGTAAAATCGTTTATCGATAATTCCAGGCAAAACAATCAGTAATACAAAAATAGTGGATGCGGGCCATTCTCTTAAGGCTGAACCACTTTAAAAATCTATTGTCTTATTTCTTTACTCATTTTTATCTCTGATTAAAATAATTAGGTCAAATCTAATTTTTTACATCAACAGATTGGCGTCGTCTGTGGGAAATCGACTGTAATTAGCATTTTTCACCAAAATAATTCATCATCAATGGCTGATAATCCGGAGTCCAGTAATCGAAACACTAGGATTCCCCCAAATCCTTCTGCTCCCCCAAGTTTTTCAGATCTGGCAGGTATAATAGCTAATTTGGCCCAAGGGCAAACGGCCATGCAGGAAACCATTCGTCAACTCATACAAACCGTTCAAGGCAGAGTTCCAACCCAATCAGGACAACGAAGTTTTCAAAGAAATATTCTTTTACTCTCTTCGCGAATTAACGATTCATATCGTACTGAGAGATCTAATAATCCTTCTTATCATCCCGGACGGACTTCCTCGGTACGGGCTACAGACACTCAACAAAATATCACTCTATCTCCAGAGAGGACAAGTGCTCTTAAAAGGTTGAGTAGAGTCTCTCCTTTTGATCTTCTAGATCCTAGGAGGAATAGAAGTCCCCCTAGGATTGTGTCGAGGAATTCTCAATGACCATTTAATATGAAGGAAGGCTCTGCCCAATCACGACCACCTGCTCGTCATGAAAGATCCCAAGAGGCTAATTCAACACGATCAGTTGCTCGAACCAATAGGATCGAAGAGGGAAATGATGCATGTAAAGGATCAATTCAAAGATTGGAGGATAGATTAGGGGAGATGGCTAAAACTAATAATCCTCTACAAAGGACCTTTGTTCGAGGAACACCATTTATACAAGAGATTGTGGACTTTCCCACACCGTCGAAATTCAAAGCCCCAGTAGTAACACCAAAATATGATGGCAAAACTAATCATGTTCTCCATATAGAATAATACCAAGCAGCTGCTAATATCTATGTTGTTCCAGACGAGGTGCGATGCCGGGCATTTTCAGGAACCCTTACTGGATCTGCTCAGATGTGGTACAATAACCTTCCTTGGGCGAAAATTGCGACTTTCTTTCAGCTAGCAGAGCTCTTCATTGGAAATTTTTATTTTGGAGCTAAGACAGTCAAACGAGTAGCACACTTGCTAAGTGTTAGATAGAAGGCAGGTGAGAGCACCAGGGATTATATTACTCATTTTAATAACGAGAAACTGGAAGTGATTGATTACGAGGAGAAAACTGTAATTACTGCTTTGATGAGTGGATTGTTGCCCAATAAATTGTACTATACTTTAGCCAAAGATCCACCCAGGACCATGGCGGAACTGATGGCAAAAGAAGCAAAAATCATGAATGCCGAGGAAGCCATGGCTGCGAAGAAGAACGCAGACACTAAGGAGATCAAGGTGGAAGATGGTAAAACTGAAAAGAAGGAACAAAAGAACAATGGTGGTAACAGTCAATCAAAGGGTAAGCAAGCATTGGAACAGACGAAGAAATACTGAAATTATACTCCCTTGAAGATGGGTATAAATAACATTTTGGAAGAGATCAAGAACAGCGAGGAACTAGCTTGGCCAGTAAAAATGAAGGCAGATCCTGATAAGAGAGACAAGTCCAAATGTTGCGAATTTCATAAAGATCATGATCACACGACCAAGCGGTTTATAGCTCTTCAGAATGAAATTAAAGCACTCATTAGACGAGGAAAACTGTCCAAGTATGTTGATCGTCAAAACGGTGGTCGAACCAATGAACGAGGAAGGAAAAAGTTTAAATCTCCTCTCCGAGAAAAAGATGACAAGAAAAGGGATCGTGAAGATGATCCAGAAGATGACCCCGATCTCCCCAAAAGATCGAGACAACCATAACGTGAGGTATTTTTAATTCATTTTGGATTATTTGGTTGCAATATCATTACAGGTGGAGATGCAGGAGGTGGAGACCTTACTGCAGAGAGGAAAGCTTACCTCAGTGAGGCTCAAGCTTGTTCGTACATTCAATGAATAAATCTAGCTGAATATGATCGCCCGAGGAAGGTGGACAAAGATAAATTGGTCATCAATTTTTCTAAGAATGACCTCGCAGGTGTGTTATATCCTCATGATGACCCATTGGTGATCAAAATGAGGATGAAGGAAGTAGTGATTTCACGAGTATTGGTAGATAATGGAAGCTCGGCAGATATTATGTTCTACCCATGTTTTGATAGTTTGAACCTAAAATTATCCCAGTTAGATCCATATCATAGGCCCCTCCTCAGTTTTACTGGTGAGAAAATTTTTCCACTCGGGATGATCAAGTTGGATATGTTCATCGGTACATGGACTGCTTGTCGAAGAGAAAGAGTGCGCTTTTTCGTGATGGATAAAAATGTCCAGTCAGCTTACAATATCATCATGGGAAGAGTAGGTTTGAAGAATTTCGAAGCAATACCATCCACTATACATTATTGTTTAAAATTCCCAACCAACTTTGGAGTAGGAGTGGTGAAGGGCGACCAAAAAGTAGATCGGGAATGCTATTATTCATCTGCCGAGCAGGAAGAGCGTGAAGAATCCAGGAAGAAGACTATTACTTATCAGGTAGATGAGATATAAGATGCGGAGATTGAGACTTTAGACCCAAGAGATGAGTCTCGGCTCGTTAAGGGTCAAGTCATGGAGGCTACTGAAAATATCATTCTGGACAACAAACACCCGAAACGAACAACTCAAATTGGTGCGTCGTTGGATGCCCCATTAAAACAGGAATTGATAGCTTTCCTAAGAAGCAGGAAATAAACTTTTGCATGGAGCCACGAAGACATGCCATGGATAGACCCAGCCTTCCCATGTTACGAGCTTAATGTGAACAAGGAAATCAAGCCAGTGAAGCAAAGAAGAAGAGTGTTCAGCCCTGAAAAGAACCAATCTATACAAGAAGAGGTCGAAAAGCTTCAGAAAGCCTGTTTTATTAAGGATGTCAAATATCTTGATTGGCTAGCTAATGTGGTGATGGTAAAGAAGAAAAACAACAAGTGGAGGATATGTGTGGACTTTACTGATCTTAATAAAGCTTGTCCGAAAGATCATTTCCCTTTGCCTCGAATCGATCAATTGGTGGATGCTACCTCGGTACACGAATTGTTAAGTTTCATGGATGCTTATGCTAGTTACAACCAGATTAAAATGAAGCCTGAAGATAGGGAGACTACCTATTTTATCACCCCAAGGGGAACTTATTGTTATAATGTTATGCCTTTTGGACTTAAAAATGCAGGTGCAACGTATCAACGGTTGATGAACAAAGTGTTTGCAGAGAAAATTAGTCACAATATGGAGGTTTATGTTGACGATATGCTGACGAAGAGCAAGAAATCTGCTGATCATCTAATTAACCTAGGCCAAACCTTTGATCAACTAGATAAATATCAAATAAAATTGAACCCTACCAAATGCACATTCAGAGTACGAGAAGGCATGTTTCTCGGGTATATTATCAACCAACGAGGTATTGAAGTGAACCCTGAAAAGATCAAGGCTCTATTGGGGCTACGATCTCCAATGACGAAGAAGGAAGTGCAAAGTCTCACAGGGCAAGTTGCAGCACTTAATAGATTTGTGTCACGAGCAACTGATAGATGTCTCCCATTCTTCAAAACACTCCGAAAAAAGTTTTAATGGAATGATGAATGCGAGAAGGCCTTTCAAGAGTTAAAGAAATACCTGGGAGAACATTGTTGTCCAGACCAGTGATGGGAGAAAGAATATACTTGTATCTAGCAGTTTTGGAAAACGCAGTGAGCTCGGCGTTAATAAGAATGGAGGATGGAGTACAAAAACCAATCTATTACACTAGCAAGGCCTTCCGAGGAGAAAAGATCAGATATCCAAGACTGGAAAAGTTGGCACTAGCGTTGATCGAAGCGAGTAGAAGAATGAGGTCATATTTCTAACCTCATACCATAGTCGTGTATACTAATATGCCGTTAAGGCAAGCTCTTCATAAACCCAAAAAATCTGGGAGATTGATGTACTGGGCAGTAGAACTTGGTGAATATAACATAGTTTATGAGCCTAGATCGTCGCTTAAAGGGCATGCAGTGGAAGATTTTATCGCAGAGTTCACCTATCCTGACACCTCTGAAGAGCAGAAATTGAATACCGACCAGCTTGTGGATGTTACAGGATCATAAAATTTAAACCACGGCCAACTTAAGTTGGTTGAAGAGCAAGACAATATGGTCTACGAGCAGCAAGAAGTGCTAGAGGAGGATATAAAGAAGCAACAAATATTCCACCGAGGAATTTTGTTCGATCAAAAATTTGAAGATCAGTTACCCATATGGAATTTGTATGTAGATAGCTCTTCGTGTAACACAGGTAGTGGAGCAGGGATTGTTTTGAAAAGTCCAGATGAGGTTGATATGGAGTATGCTATGCGCTTTTAATTTAAAGCTTCTAATAATGAGGTCGAATATGAAGCAATGATTGCAGGTTTAAGTCTAGCCAGAACGATGAAGGTAGAGCAGGTTGTTGTATTCAACGATTTACAGTTAATCGTAAATAAAATTCTTGGAGTATATGCGTCAAAGGGAGAGTTGATGATCAAGTACCATGCGAAAGCAATGGAATTGGTATCGATTTTTATTATTGTTCAGCTGGTCAGAGTACCAAGACTAGAGAATGCAAGAGCAGACGCACTAGCCCGATTAGCATCAGCCACACACACCGAGCTATGAAGAACAATCCCAATAGAGACTCTAGCTGGTCGGAGCATAGACGAAGATCTGGTCATGAACTTTATTACTCTTGATTTGGGACCATCATGGATGGATCCCATCAGGGCCTATATTGAAGAGGGAACCTTACCAATTGACAAACTCGCAGCTAAGAAATTGAAGTTCAAAGCTGCTCATTATGTACTAACCAATGGTATTTTATATAGACGAGGAGTTATGGAAGCGCTACAAAGATGTGTTCATCCCTCCGAAGTGAAAAAATTGATCGAAGAAGTTCATGAGGGGTCTTGTGGAGCCCATGTAGCTGGTAGAACGCTCTTACAAAGGATAACCATGCAGGGATATTACTGGCCGACGATGAGGGATGACTGCGCAGCTTATGCTAAAAAATGTGACAAATATCAACGCTTCTCGTCCATTCGAAGAACTCCTCAGGCATTGTTAACACCCATAACATCCCCTTGGCCATTCCCTATATGGGGAATAGACTTGGTCGGACCACTACCAACAACTAAAAGAAGATTCAAGTACTTAGTGGTCACAGTGGATTATTTTACTAAATGGATAGAAGCTGAACCTCTCATTGATATGACATACAGCAAAGTCTATCAATTTATTTGGAAAAATATAATTTGCAGATACGGCCTCCCACGTGCGTTCATTACTGACCATGGAACCCAGTTTGACAACGAAGAATTCGTTGCATATTGTCAACAATCGAATGTATTGAAGGTCCATTTTTCACCAGGTCATCCCCAAAGCAATGGACAAACTGAGGTGACAAACAGAACGTTGCTAAATGGTTTGAAAAAATGACTGGATGATGCAAAGTCAAATTGGATTAATGAGCTATAATCTGTGCTTTGGGCATATCACACCACACCACGAACAGCAACTGAAGAGTCCCCATACATGTTGGCATTTGGGAGTGAAGTTGTCATACCAGTTGAATTAGGTATACCTACACATAGGGTACTTAATTTCAATTTTCCTATTAGTGATTTGATGAGAAGATTAGATCTAGATATTCTAGAAGAAGTCAGAGAAGAAGCAGCTATAAGAAATGTCGCGTATCAACAACGAACAACTTCGTTTTACAATAAAAGAGTCAAGAAATGTGATTTGAAGGAAGGGGATTATGTGTTGAAGAAAGTCATCCAAAAGCATAATAAACTAGAAGCCAACTGGCACGGACCCTACAGAGTGACAAAAGTTGTTCGTCCAGGGACATACATGATTGAAACCTTAGAAGGAGAAGAATTCAAGAATGCATGGAATGCAGAGCATCTTCGAAAGTATTATCAGTAGTTGAAATTTCTATGTAATACAATTTCTTCAATAAGAATAAAGTTAGGTTTTCCCATTTTCTTTGTTTGTTAAAATTTTTTCGGAATATTAGTGCTACACACTATACAAATCAATTACCACTAACTCCAGCTGGTCGGCAAATTAATTACCACCAACTCTAAGTTGGTCGGGAAGAAATTACCACCAACTCCGGTTGGTCGGCAAATCAATTACCACCAACTCTAAGTTGGTCGGGAAGCAATTACCACCAACTTTGGTTGGTCGGCAAATCAATTACCACCAACTCCGGTTGGTCGGCAAATCAATTACCACCAACTCTAAGTTGGTCGAGAAGCAATTATCACCAACTTCGGTTGGTCGGAAAATTAATTACCACCAACTCTAGGTTGGTCGGGAAGCAATGACCACCAACTCCGGTTGGTTGGCAAATCAATTACCACCAACTCTAGGTTGGTCGGGAAGCAATGACCACCAACTCCGGTTGGTCGGCAAATAAATCAATTACCACCAACTCTAAGTTGGTCGGAAAGCAAATGACCACCAAGTCTGGTTGGTCGGTAATTTAAAATAACACAAGATATTTTTGTCTTTTTTATAGATATACATGCGTATTCGTCATTAAATAAAAAAGATATTTCATTAAATATTTCCAAACCAATAACAATTAAAATTGCAAAGAAAACTAAAGATATCTTCAATTAAATCAGAACAAATTACATATGATAAATTACAGATTACATGAATGAAGTTCATTACATAAATAAACCCTATTCTATAGGTTTCTTTCCCTCTGCCTTTGACACAGGGTCTACCCCAGCTGGAGGATCATCAAGACTATAAGGAGAATTTATGAAGTTCAGATTTTGTAACATTATGACGTTCAATATAGAAGGACGATCAAGCAGATGTTCTGGCCGAGATATTTCAAAGTTTGAATGGAGACTATAGTCATCAAGATACTTGGATATTAGAACATGAGGAATGGCCCGGGCGGAATCCAACTAAGGTCAAGCTTGAAGGGAGGCACAGGTAGATCAAGAACTCCAGGAGTGTAGTAATCCCACAAAAAATGACATCTCTCCAATTTTAAAACAGAAAGAGCATTCAGCCATCCCTGTTTGTACCCTTCGTTGTTCGACTGTTCTAAACGAGCATCAAGACGGCAGAGTGTTTCATTGTAACCATCCATCCAAAACTCTCTGGGTTGTTTATGGAACTGGTAAGTTAACCTCTCTAGTTTCTCGTGGAGATTCTTCACAAGGATTTCCTTATTTTCCAAGGTAGAGCTTTGTGTGGAAAGTTGCTCGCTGAGGTTCAGATTCTTCTTAGACATCTATGCTAAAGCCTGGTTCTTTTCCATCAATTGAACTGCCTAGTTTTCCAAAGATGCTTGAGTTCTTGCATCTTCAATAGAGATCCGACCAGCCCTTGCTCGTCCCCAAGAAGAAGATCTTGCTCGTCTGCGAGTAGAAGTGGAAGGTACAACTCTTTTCAAAGTTTCTAATTCATCTCGCAAGTTGTCGTTCTCTACTTCCAAAAAAGAGAAACCTTCGTCATTGACAGGGACCAAAGCTCCCGAGGAAGATGTAGCAGATTTCAATTGTTTAATTTCTTCTTGCAAGCCAATATTTTCCTGTTCCAGCAATTTGGCGATATGCCTGTGCTCCTTGACTTCAAGCTTCAGAACATTTTCTCTCTTCTCGTAAGCAGAGATAAACTTATCATATCCTTTGTCAGCACTCAGTTGCTGATATTTCTTCTCGTACCCTTGGTGCAAAAGCAGGGAGGACTCTTTGTACTGCTGCTGGAGTTCCTCTATAGTTCCTTAAAGATCCTCAATCATCTCATAATAAGCTACATTATTGGCAACAGCTCGATCGAGCAAGCACTTCAGATATTGGTAAGCCTCAACTGCTCGTTCAGAAACACCTAATCCGAGGATGTCGATTATCTGAGCCTCATTCAGATCTGCATGACCATCTTTGAAGCAGTCATTGCATTTCTTCATCAATTCTGTGTTATGAGCTGATAATAGCTCCATCCTGGCCATAAACTAGCAAAGAGAATCCATAAACAGGATCAATAATGATAAAGACAGGGCAAGAAGAAGAAAGTCGATATGAACAAACAAACGTTCGAATTTTTATTCATCAAAAGGTAAATACAAAGCTCAAGGTTACATTAAAAAGGAATAACAAAATTAAAACCCGATCAACTTTACACCTTCTCCTTGTGTTTTACAACTTCCTCAGAAAGCTGGGATGAGGAGGTTGGTTCTCGGAAGATAAGGGCAGTTGCTCGACTGAGGTACTGGTGGGCTGAAGTTGCTCATAGAAATTTTGAACAACTGGAACAGGAGGAACTTGATCTCCAATCATCATGGAAGATTCCTTTGAGGCAGCTTCATCCTCTTCTTCTTCCCCGGGAGAGGGAGGAGGGCCATGAATGTGTTGCTGGAATAATTCTGAATTCTCAGCAATTCTCATCTCTTTCAAAGCAGCAACCCATCCATCCCTAAAGTACTTAAGGCTGGCATACTCCATTTGCGAAGTCATGGCAACCAAGCCCTTGTTCCAGCCCTTATCCCAACCAGCACTGAACGATTTTTTGACAACCTTTTTCCTCTTTTCATTCTTCGAGGAGGTCCTTTCCCTAAGGAGAACCTCGACAGCTTTCAACTTCCCTTCCACCTCTTCCTTCTGGTGATCAACCTCACAAAGTCTACCAACTTCCTCTTCATCAGCCTTGAGCTTATTCTTAAGCTCTTCAGTATTTTTGAGCTTCTCCTCAAGCTTTTTATTATTCTTCTCAAATTCTTTCATTTTCTGCTCCAACCCCTTGGAGGCCTCCACAGCTCGATCTCTCTCTTGCTCGATGGACTTGAGTTGCTTCTCCTAAGCCACTTTATCTTCTTCATACTTCTAAAGAGAGTCCTTTAAGGACTGAGTTAGACCAACAAAAGCTTCCTCTACACCTCTCGAGGAGCTTGAAGCTTTAATAGCCTCATCCTTCTTCAGAATACTGTTAAAACATGTTACCAGCTGAAGAAAGAAATAATTTTGAGTCAATACAGGGACATATCAGTGAAAAGTGAAAACTTAGACTAGTAATACTTACTGAGGAAATATATTGAGCTGCCAAGGAAATGACCCTGTCACGAGGAAGAGTGTCTTCAATACCTTGGATTTTTGGGATAATCTAAGACTTCACAGAGCCCATGGTAGAGGTCGGAGGAACAAAAGTGGGAACACCACTTTCAACATTTAAAGGTTGAAGGAAAGGCCCAACAGGTCTCTCAGACGAACTTTTCTTCAATCTCCTCGGGGGAGTAGGAACAGTTTCAACTAAAGACGATGTCTTTGTTGGAGATATAACGATAACCTCACTTTGAGGAGAGATAGCAACAACCTTGCTCAGAGCCACAGGGGGCTTCACTACACCAAATCTGCCCATTTGTCAAGGTCATTGACCTTGACAAATCCAACTTGTTAAGGTCAATGACCGTGACATTTCGAGGCGAGACAACTTTTTTTGTCACGGTCGTGTCGCGGTCAATGACCGTGACACGTTTGTCACGGTTTATAGCCGTGACCCTTTTTTAAAAAATTGTCACAGCCATTAACCGTGACACGTCCGTGACAACTTTGTATCACGGACGTGTCACGGTCAATGACCGTGACAATTCTGGGCAGAATATAAAAAAAATCTACTGGGCAGTATGGCCACTGCCACTGCCCAGCAGTATATTTGTACCTGTTATAGCAACGTCGTACCTGTTCCAAACATCATATATCCAAACAAACTAAAGATAATGCAAATATATATTCATGACAATATAATCCAAATATTCAAAATAGAAATAATATACATGACGATATAATCCAAATATAATTAAAATGGACAAACTGAAAAATAATGTTACTACATGTCTTGGGTAAAACTCAGGAGGTGAGTAGGCCACACGACATACGAATTGACGCACCCACTAATATATGTCGTGCCGCATTGTTTGCACAACCACAATAGGGAGTTCTCCTTCCCGGGTATGACATGCGTGACGAGCACCCTGGACTCCATCTCTTGAAGCGCACGTCCATGAACTATTCCACCCTCGACGATATTCGGGTCCCTCAACCCCCGCCCTATCCACTGGCCATCAAATACGTCCAATATGAACACGCTCGGCCAACCAAGTGTCGACATTGGTCTGTTGAAGGGAGCCAAATAGGGAAGTGGATCATCGAAGTACGAACGTGTCAGTGATGAAGCAACGAGGTCCACATACTCGTCATCCTGCGCCTCGTCCTCCCGCACCTCCTCCTCCACCGCCTTCTCATTCCCTTTCCCTTTCCCTTTACAGTCTCCGCCCAACGTACGCTTTATGAATGCGTACATATCTTGGATCGTCGCCTCCAAACGGGACAGCTTCGCGTCGTGTGAATCCACCGTTCGAGCCAACCCGGTGTCGCTCGTCTCCAATCCAATGATCTTAGATTTGGCCACTCGCGAGCTCACTCCCCTTGTCCTCCCCTTACGATTAGAGCCAAGTACTTGGTTGAGTGCGTCTATGGACAAAGATGCCTTGTCGGCATCAGACTGCGACTCATGCACTTCCTTAAGCTTTGCGTGAAACGACAAAAAGCACATGATTAGTAAAATAAGTAAACTAAAAAATTATAACGTAATTAACAAAAATTAAACTGTCGGATTACTTACAATCGTGGCCGCAACGCTCAGGGACACCTCCTTGTCCTTCCCCTTCTTCGTCCGAAGAGCCACATAAGTATCGAGCCTATGTGGCTTACCCCCTGGCCCACTCCCTACCCCCTGAAATAAAATAAAGTAAAGTAAAATTAGTATCGACCCCGCAAAGTAAAATAATGAAGAATAATATATTTCTGTAGTTATAGAAAAATTAAATCTTACCTGCATCCTATGCTCCACCTCAGCGTAAGAGGTCCGGTCGGAGTAGTGCACGTCCGTCTTTTTTGCCCGAGTTTCCCTCCCCGATTGGCGAGATGCCAATTGTCGATCCTCGATCTCATTGTCAATGAACTTCTGCCATTGTGCCAATGAGATCGGCTCCATGGGCGGGACGGATTCACGCCATTGGATAATCGACTCTCTTGTTTTCCCAAAGTACCGTGCCCGCATATTTTTTTTCCACGACTTGAGTTGCTCCCTAATCTGCTCCAAGACGGGATCGCGTAGCTTTGGATCCAAGTTGAATTGTTCATGTCCAACAAATACAATGTTAGTTGCGAATAAATATAAATATAAATATAAATATAAATATAAATATAAATATAAATATAAATATAAATATAAATATAAATATAAATATAAATATAAATATAAATATAAATATAAATATAAATATGAAATCGAAATTGAAATTGAAATTGAAATTGAAATTGAAATTGAAATTGAAATTGAAATTGAAATTGAAATTGAAATTGAAATTGAAATATATTACCTGTAGTGCCGCCCAAACAGCTAACTTGAGCTCATATGGAACCTCCTTCCAACTCATAAACCTCGGGCCGATGACCGTCTTTAGCAGCTCGAAGGATCTCGCTAATAGCTCCGACTTGTTCTCGACGGTAACCCCAAATTTTCCATATTTGGGGAGCCTAGGGGCGGAGGAGCCCTCGTCGCCTCCGCTACCACCGAGCCCAGACGACATCATCATAAACAGCATCATCATTTTCGCCTTAATATCTGAAGGAGATATTTTTGCTGTAAAAAAATGTTATTAGTACAGATAAAAAAAAATGTTAATAGTACACATACACACACCCCTACCCCACCCCCACCACACACACGCACACGTCATGCCACTTTTAAAACTAACCAACCCAACATTTCATCAATTAAACTAACAATTAAAGTATACAATTATTAATTTACTAATTTACAATGAGGGACAATCCTACTTTCATATGAAATTGGCACTAATTATTAATTTGCTTTCATCTAAAACTATACAATTAAAATTACAATTAAAGCTATACAAATTCTTAATTAAAGATATACAATTGTTAAAATTGCCCCTCCACACCCCCCACACCCCACCCCCACCCCCACCCCCACCACACCCCTTGCCCCCCCCCCCCCCCGCCACGCACACACGCACACACCTACGCACACACACACACACCCCACCACCCCACCCCCTCCCCCCACCACACCCCACACCCACTGCCCCCTCCCCCACCACACACCACCATACACACACCTACGCACACACACACACACCCCACCCCCACCCCCTCCCCCCACCACGACCATGACAACTACATTTATTGTTTATCAATAAAATTATGACATGAGATAATTATAATTGGAGCATAAATTTCATTATCATAAAGGGATAAATCCAACCAAGTACATAGATTCTAAAAATTAAAGTGAGAATTAAATTTAAGTCTTTCTAACAACATGCATGTGTGTGGATTCTACATAGTTGGGCACGAAAGTAACTAATGATATTCCTAAAAACATACAATTGGAAACATTTTGTGAATTTACTAAACTTTATATAATATTATCAAATTCTGTTAAAAAATTATCTAGCGTTTTACCTAATTGAATTAATTTCATGAATAAAATTATTATCAATTTAAATATTTATATAATTAAATTTAACATATGAATTCTAGAACTTTTCTAACATTTACACAATTTTAACTATCACTAACATTTACACCATTCTAACTATCACTAACATTTACACATATATATACACACATAAACATATACATATACACACATATATATACACACATACACATACACATACACATACATATAGAAATGAAAGAGAAAGAGAGGAAAAAAAATATACCTTATAGAGAGAGAGAGTAGAAATCGCGGATGAGAGAGAGAGAGAGGGGGAAAACCAAAAGAGGTGGGAAAAAAGAATCCTAGGGCTTTTTTTGCTGCAGAAGTTGTCACGGTCGTGTCAAGATCATTGACCGTGATACAAATCTCGCGTTTTGTGTCACGGTCATTGACCTTGACACGACCGTGACACAGAATTGTCACGGTCGACGACCGTGATAAGGTCGTGACAAGTAAATTTGTCACGTCCTTGTCACGGTCTTTGACCGTGACAATTCTGTGTCACGGTCGTGTCAAGGTCAATGACCGTGACACAAAACGCGAGATTTGTGTCACGGTCAATGTTGATGTAAAAAATTAGATCACTCTAATAATTCAATCACAGATAAATAAATGAGACAAAGAATTTTAAAGTGGTTCAGCCTTATAAGAATGGCCTACGTCCACTGTTGTTTTATTGCTGATTGTTTGGGAATTCTCGAGTACAATTTATCTCAAGAAATTTCGGTCTGGGGGTCCACTACAATGAGGATTGTACAATGTATTTATAGCCTTGAGGCTGTAATGTGAAAGGGTACTACATTAAATGATATACATATGAAAGGGTAATACATTTAATGCCCTCTTTGCGTGCGCGTCCAAATGACAAGCATTTAATGAGCATTTAAACTGTTGGTATCTTTCTTTGAGGTGCAGCTCGGACCGCCGTGAGTTGCTCGGACCGCCTAAGCTTCTCGGTATTTAAGAGTTCCTCGGAGAGGCATTGTTCCTCGGAGCTTATGAGTTCCTCGGGGAACTAGTCTTCCTCGTTGTGGTCTTGTTCCTCGGAGCGAGTGGGTTCCTCGGAAGTGTTTGTTGTTTCCATGTAGATAGCCATGTGTCTTCATATGATTGGTCCATGTCAGCAGATTAATTTTGGTATCAACAGAAGCCCCCAATGTTTCATAGTTCAAAATTTGAGGAGTATGGAACATTATTTCTCGGAATATGGTAGCTTTAAATACTCTTCCGGATTTTTAGGAGCGTTTCCCTAGTATTTATTTCTCATTCCCAATTCGTAGAATCATGCTTTTTTGGACTTTTTTGCGTGCTTCGATTCCCGCATTACTTTTCATCTTCTTAGCCGATGTTGTCCTCTTTGATTCCCGTGCCACTTTTCCTCTTTTTAGCCGCTGTTGTCCTCTTTGATTCCCGCGCTACTTTTCATCTTTTAAGCTGCCGGTAACGCAATCATCCTTTTTAATAATCATTACTTCACCATTTCCTAAGGCAAGGTATTTAAACTTCACATACGCACCCATCGTCTTCTACCTTTTCAAATTTTTATCTTCGAGTTTTACGTCGTCTCTTCCTACTCTCTTGTGCATTCATCTTTTAATTGTATTGTTTGATCAGTTACTGTTGGTAAGATGCCAACTTAACTAGTGCCAGTTCTCATTGCTCATCAGCTAAGTCAAGTTCAGTGAGTAATGCTTCATTATTGAGGCCTTAGTCGACCAAGTTAATCCTCATAATAGGGAGTCTTACTTTCGGTGGGATGACTACCTCCATTCCATAAGCAAGCGCGAAGGCGGTTTCTCCCGTTTCTCTCCTGGGAGTTGCACGATAAGCCCATAAAATGTGAGGTAGCTCATCTACCCAAGCACCTTTAGCTATTTCCAACCGTTTCTTCAGCCCGTTCATCATTGTTTTATTTGAAGCTTCAGCTTTCCCTTTGCTCTAGGGATATGCTACGGAAATAAAGTGGTGCTTTATGTCTTGCTCTTCGTAAAAGCCTTGAACGAAGCCAGTTTTGAACTGCGTGCCGTTATCAGTAATGATCATCCTTGGCATCCCAAAGCTATTGATGATGTTCTACCATATAAATCTCATCATATCAAAGTCCCGGATGTTTGCGAGTTTTTCTACCTCTACCCATTTGGTGAAGTAATCAGTGCCGACCAACAGATACTTATAATTTTAAGATGATGTAGGTAGAGGCCCTACAATATCCAAGCCCCACTAGGCGAATGGCCATGGGTTAGTTAATGACTTGAGGTCGCTAGCTGGTTGGTGAACCCTAGGGGAGTGCTTCTGGCACATCTCACACTTACAAACATAAACTCCAACATCCTTCTTCATGTATGGCCACCTGTATCCTTGCTTGATCTCTCGAAAAGCCAATAATCTCCCTCCTACATGACTCCCATAAATTCCTTCATGAAGTTCACTAAAACCCTGCTTGATAACTTTTGGGTGAATGCACTAGAGGAAAGGGCCAGTGAAATATTTTTTATAGAGTTTTCCTTTAGGAGATAAGTAAAGCGAGCAGCCTTGACTCTTATGTAGTGCGCCTATCTCTTGTCGCTTGGTAGTGTATCGCATCGTAGGTAAGTTGTGATAGGATCCATCCAACTGGATGCATTTTCTATGTGGAGGACTTGCCCTACGACTGTCTGATTGATGCTTGGTTGTGTGAGGAACTCTATCTGAATGGTTCTCTTTAAATTGAAATTAATGGCGGAGCTTAAAGCTCTTAGGGCATCGGCGTGACTGTTTTTCCCCCTGAGGAACTGCTGAACATCAACTCTATCAAACTTTTCCATAACCCCCCTTACAACAACGAGGTAAGATGCCATCCTCTTATCCTTGGTGTTGAAGTCTCCACTTATCTTCTTGGACACTAGCTTTGAATTTCCAAATACATGAAGGCATTTTTCCCCTAGTAATTTTGCTTTACGCAGGCCAGCGATTAGCGCTTCATATTTCACTTCATTGTTGGAGGCCTCAAATCCTAGCTTGATCCCTTGTTCGAGCACCGTCCTCTTTGGGGTAACCAATACAATGCCTACTCCTTCCCCCTGGAGTTGGAGGTTTCGTCCACGTAAAGGGTTCAGTCGAATATTTTTGCTTCCTCTTCTACTGGTTGCTCAATTTTTAACTGGACAGTAGGCTGATTCCCCGTGAACTCGGTGATAAAATCTGCTATAATTTGACCCTTAATTGTTGTTCTTTGTTAAAAGTGGATATCGAGTCTTCCAAGCTCTATCGGCCACTTTGACAGTCAACCGGAGTGGTCATCTTTCCTTAGAACAACTTTGAGGAGGTGTGAGGTGATCACGATGATGGAATGAGCCTCAAAATAATGATTTGGCTTCCTCGAGGCTATTACTAAGGCATAAGCGAGCTTTTTTAGGGGAAAATAACATTTCTCTGCATCCAGGAGCGTCTTGCTTGCGTAATAGATCGGGTGTTGTCCTCCTTCCTTATCGCATACCAAGATGTAGCTCACAGCGTGGTCTAACACGATAAGATAGTGATATAAGGGGTCGCCTTACCTTGGGATCACCAGTAAGGGTGGCTTGCTGAGGTAAGACTTCATCTCTTCCAGGGCTTAGGATCAGTCATCGTTCTATACTAAGCCCTTATCTTTCTTAAACAATTAGAAGAATGGTCGACAACGCTCTAAAGACTTAGAGATGAAGCAGTTGAGTGCGGCGAGCATGATGATAAGCTTCTGGACATCTCTAATCGTCTGAGGGGAATGGAGTTTTCTGATGGCGTCGATCTGATCGGGGTTTGCTTTAATCCTTCTTTTACTGACCAGGAATCCTAGGAATTTTTCTGACTGGACACCGAATGAACACTTGCTAGCATTAAGTTTCATCTGGTATTTCCTAAGGATCTCAAAGGTTCCTGCTAGGTCTAAGAGATGGTCACCCTTGAGTTTATGTTTTATAAGCATGTCATCGATGTATACCTCCATTATTACTACCATTTGTTTATTGAACATTATGGCAACCAGTCGCTAATAAGTCACTCATGCATTGTTGAGGCCAAACTGTATGACTTTGTAATAATATAACCCAATAGGAGTTATGAAGGAGGTCTTATCTTGGTTTGGTTCATAACGTTAGATCTAGTGGTATCTAGAGTAAGCATCCAGAAAGCTCATTATTTCATGCGTTGCAGTGGCATCGACTAGCGGATCTATCTTTGGGAGAGGAAAAATGTTTTTTGGATAGGCCCTATTGAGGTCGGTAAAGTCAATATATACTCTCCATCTTTTGTTGCTTTTGGGTACTACAACTAGGTTGGATATCCATTTGGGGAATTGAACTTCCCGAATGGAACTTGCATCCAGTAATTTTCTTACCTCTTTCTCTACTACCTTCTCCTTTTGGGGGGCTGTTCGACGAGCCTTCTGAGTCACTGGTTTGAAAGCTAGGTTAACGTGTTGTTGATGGCATGCAATTGTGGGATCTATCCTAGTTAGCTCGTATAGTTTCTAAGCAAAAACATCTATATTTCTCTGGAGGAACGTGGTGAGCTCCTTATTTTCTTGGTCGATGAGTGAGGCTCAGATCAGAAACCTCCTTTTAGGTAAGTTGTCTCTAGTTGTAACTTCTTTCAGGTCTTCGACAACCCTATTTGCGGGGTGGACCCTGGTTTCCTCCACCCCTGGAATGTCGTACCATAATTTCTATTTTAAAGGCAACACGCCTTCTTGGGCTTCCTCCTGGACTTTCCTATCGTCTTTCTTCTTCTCGTGCTTGGGCAGATACCTGCGATGAAGCATTTTCTATCTAAAGTTTAGTCACTACGGACCTCGACCACCCCCCGATCTGTTATGCACTTAAGTTTCTGATTATATGAGGACGGAACAGCCTTCATAGCATGGAGACAGCCCCTACCCAGAATGGCATGATAGGGGGATTCGATATCTACTACCAAAAACTCGATCATCTTCGAAATACTTTTTGCCTTAAACGGAAGGACTATCTTGCCTAGTGGCATGGTTATCTTTCCTGCAAAGTCGACCAATGGAATGGTGGCCTCTTTGAGGTCAGCAATATTCAACTTTAATTTATGGAATAAGTCTAGTCACATCACTTCAAAAGAGCTACATTAGTGGACGAGAAACCTGTCGATGTCCCAATTAGATATCCTAAGTGTGATGACTAATGCGTCATGATGAGGGGTTCTCACCCCAACTAAGTCGTCTTCAGTAAACACAACATCTTTTGGTCTCCGATGCCTCCCTGCTTGAGTCTTGGCGGGGTCTATTTGAAAGGCTTTCATAACGGAAGTAAGCTTCTTAACTTCCATCCGAACAACATTTCTTTATACTTTCTTAAGGTCTGATGCCCCATGAATTATTATTAACTTGTGGCCTATCTCATCCTCGAGGACATTGTCTGGATTTTGGTCACCACTGGCTGCGACTTTGTCTGCCTTATTTTCTATGAACTCGTTGAAATGACAAGCCTAGGCCAGCTCCTCGAGATGATATTTGAGTGCTTTGCAGTGTTCAGTCCTTTGATCGCCCTCTTTGTGGAACGCATACCTCAGTGAATTATTGCGCTTCGTTGGATCTCCTCCCATCTTCTTAGGCCACTTGACAAATGGATCTTCCTTGATCTTGGAGAGGATTTTGTATATCAGTTCCTTGAAGACTGTGTTAACAGCCTGGAACACTTTTTAGGGGTCATTCTTGTTGCTATTTTTGGTGTCATTCGTGTTTGCTTTCTTCTGGGAATCATTCTTCTATGTCCCTTTGTTCGTCTTCGTGCGACCATTATCCCCTGCATTAAGATGGATTACATCTTCGACTTTGGCGTAGTTTTCAATACATTGCATTAGTTCATCAATGAAATTAGCCCCCTTCTTAGTTAAGGATTGGTGCAGTAAGGAAGTTCTTGATAGACCGATATTGAAGGACGCTATGACAACCTGCTCTGAGCAATCCTCAATCTCATTAAAAATCTCCCAGTACCTATTGGCATACTCCCTGAGGTTATCCTGTGGCTTTTTCTTCCTTGTGAGCAATGCATCCATTCGCTTGGGGTGGGAGCTGCTGGTTATGAAGCGAGCTGTGAATAATTCAACTAGAGCCATAAAGCTCTTGATAAATCTATGTGGAAGCCTCTCGAACCATTTCTAATCCACATCGTGTAAGCTAGAAGGGAAGATGTGACACATTAACGTGTCGTTATGGCTCCACAAGGTCATTGTCTGCCTGTACTACCGTACATGATCGATAGGGTCAGTTATCCCATCATAGATCTTAAATCTAGGGATTGAGAACTTCTTGGGGGAATCTTCTTCTTCTATTTACCTTGAAAAATTGGACTTCACCTGGGTGTTAAGAGATCTTCTAGCTATCTCTCATGTGGATCTGTCCCCTCGATGGGCTGGGTACTGATCCACCTCCCTACGAACCAAACTCATGATTGCATCATTCTATCGACTAGGATTCCCATGGCATCGAGCTGGATGTAGTCTTTCTGATCGACCATCCTCTGACCTGTTCCTCTCAATTCTCCCTTGGTCACGCCTAGGGATCCTTCCTCGGCTGTGAGACTCGCTCACCTGAGGACTAAGAGTCCGATCATACCATCATCTTGTATTTCTATGTAGATCCCTCTCCATTCTTTCCAGTCTCCTTTTTAGGCTAGCATTCTCCTCTTCTTGACGATGAGTGGATTCTTCTTGCTCTCGAAATCTGGCCACACAGGCGTCGACCAACCTAGAAATCTGTGTGGACCTTAGTGGTCCATGACTCTCTTCATAAGGCTGCCTTTGCTGGCGAAGCCTTTGATTTGGTTGGCAAATTTCATACCTCACCCTGGGAAGGGCAGGTTATTCCTGAACATCGTCGGGTTGAGGGATGTTACAGTTGTGGTGAGACATTGAGGGCTTCAATTAGTGAGTGTTCTCGTAGTAATAACAGTCATTCCCACAGATGGTGCCAATTGTGGCATCAAAAAAATATCACAATAGATGTTTTACTAAGAACAATCACAATCAAGCAAGAAAGTAGCTATTCACATGCACAACACAACTATGTACGTGGTTCGGCAACTTGCCTACATCCATAGAGAGGTCTACTATTTTATTATGTATCTCTCAATATGATTGGTTACATGCCCCGGTCCAGGGGTTACAATTTATAGATGTGGAATTTTAGTTGTTCAAGTAACTCCACGATGACCGTGATAATCCATGAACCCCTTAAATTTCTCCATAAGATTATAAGGGATTGACTTGGTTTTAGGGTGGTGTGGAGTGCACATACTCGTAGCTTATTTTCATGATATGTGGTCGGGCATCTCTTTATATTTGTTGGGCCAGTTCGGTCATTCTTATGGACTAAGAATAAAATTGGTCCCCATAGATCCTCATGCTTAAGTCCCTTAGAATGCTTCCATAATTGTTACACTGCCTCCATTCTTCATGGGAACACAACAAAGAAAGCATGATTGTTTAACATCCATGAGCTCAATCTCTACTTTCGTATACCAAATTCAATAGACCCACTAGACACCACCTTTGGCCAAAACTCATTATATGACCTATCAATCGATTTAGGATTATCAGTGGCTCGAGGAAAACCACTAGCCCCTACTGCAAGCCCTCTCTAAGTCCCTCCCCTGCACCGAACCTGTGATGGATATAATTGGTAACACTACTGAAGTGCCCGAGGAAAAGATATCCCAACTCAAAGAACACCACCTACCCTATCTTACAGTTCGCGCTAAGGTTACGGAGCACCAAAAGACCACTACAATGGTCCTCTAACAGAATCCATCCCGTCTCATCATCAACATCATGGGAGCGGCTATAATGAATAGCTAGACCTTTATCAGCTGCATATCGATGCCCATCCTCCGAAAGCCTTTTGAGTTTGTCATGTTAAACACTAAGTCCCCCCCCATCCCCTCTCCTAATGTATTACTCTATAAAGCACACTTTTCTCCTGTTGTCAATGTTATCCTACCTCCAATAAATGGCATAATAAATTTTAATTTTTTAGTATTTATCTGCGAGTGTTTCATGTCATGATTATGAATCCAGTGATGGATTATACCTCGTATCTTATAATGATGACTCTGCGAATCTAAAATACTTAAATAAATTGCAAAAAAATAACTAAAGTCAAAACAAACATATATCTCCTAACGAGGATGACGCAATAACCATAAACTTGGTCATCCCTAAAACCCCAAACAACTACAAATAGGGTCCTCCCTTAGAAAAAATGAGAAAAAAGAATTCACCGACCTCCTTGCCAATTTTATCGACATATTCCCTTCATCTTACATTGATATGCCCAGAATCGACCTAGCTATCATTATCCATAAGATACCAACCCTCCCGAATGCAAATACAATTAAGAAAAGACTTCATAAGCTTATACCCAAATGGTCCTTGGAGGTTAAGGAAGAAGTTGATAAACAAATCAGTGTCGAATTCATCCGAGTTGTGAAATACCTGACATGGTTGGTCAAAATCGTAACTGTACCCAAAGCCAACGAAAAGGTACAAATGTGTGTGGATTATATGGACCTCAATTGAGTCTTCCCTAGCGAAGATTTCCCTCTCCCACATGAAGACTTATTAGTAGACACAACTATGAGCAATGCACTCAAATACTTTGTGTACGGATTTGTTGGCTATGACCAAATAAAAATGCATCTCGACCATCAAGAAAATATTAGATTCATCACCCCACAGGGAACATATTGTTACACGGTTATGCCCTTAAGTCTTAAGGACGCTAGAGCAACTTATCATAGAGAACCAATAACTATTATTCATAACCTCATACACAAAAAAGTGGAAGTATACATGGATGACACGATCATCGAATAAAAAGATCATGAGGGAAACATTCTGGAACTCCAGAAATTATTTCAAAGTCTTCGCATTTCCAATATGAGCTTAAATACTCATAAATGTGTCTTCGAGCTTACCAAAGGACACTTCCTCGATTTCATTATTAGTAAAGATGTAATCGAGATAGACCCTACCAAATCCAAGGCCATATAAGAAATTCCACCCCCCAAAAGGATAAAAAAGTCAGAGGGTTCTTAGGTCCTATGCAATTCATAAATAGGTTCATCAACCAACTTACCACCATATGCGAACTCATCTTCTAAATAATCAAAAAGGACTCACCCATAGAATGGAACTCTCAATTATAAAAATCATTCGAAAATATACAGTAGTACCTCACTCAGCTAACTATATTGGTACCTCCCCAATCGGAATAACCTTTTATACTTAACATGACCATAATCGACACGGTTATCAGAACATGCTAGCCAATTACTTCCTAAGAGCTCAAATACACCGCCTTGGAAAAGGCTTGTGTATCTCAGGTATGGATCGCCCATAAACTCAACCATTAAATGATATCATTCAGTGATAATCATCTCCAGGATGGATCTCCCGAAATAGCTATTTGAGAAACCTGTTCTCTCTAACCAGATGGCCAAATGGATATTAATGTTGTTGAAATTATAAATCACATTCGTTACGTAAAAATTCACCAAAGGGCGAGTCATCTCAGACCTTCTCACCGGGCAGTCCTTGTCAGATATGGAAGAAGATAATGAGGGAGAATTCTCGAATGAATACCTCTTCACCTTAGACGATGGATAAATATGGGAACTCTACTTCAACAAGCTGCCAACAAAAGAGGATTTGGCATCAGAATGATTTTAATATCCCCTGATTCACATTTACTCTCCACAACTATCAAACTCACATATGAGTGCACTGATAACATGGTCGAATACAAGTGTTACATCCCAGGTCTTGAAGTTTCCTTAGAAATGGGAATCGTTGAACTAAAATCCTACGAACACTCGATCCTAGTTATCAGTTAAATATTGGGTAAATGAAGAATTCAAGATTATAAACTATAACTTTACCATGCCTACCTAGAAGAGGTAGCCTCACTATTCGAGCATCTTGAGTTCAACTTCCTCCCCGTGGATAAAAATAACTTTTTGGATGCACTGCCACCCTAGCCTCAATGATAGAGATGCCATAAGGAACCATAGAAATAACCTTCACTGTTACTAGCCAGAGCATCCATTTATATGTCTTTGAGATTCACGCTATCAAGGAAATGATGGTAGGACCCATAATCTGGTACTAGAACATATGGAACTTGTTAAACAAGAACCACTGCTCGTCAGACTCCTATCCGACCAATAAATTTTCCCTAAGATGATTCGCAACCCAGTTCATCATCTATGGGGGAAAATTCTACAAAAGGGGGTTCCACGGAGTACACTTAAGATTCATTATAAATGACGAGACCCATGAGATCATGGATAAAATCCATAACGATGAATGTGGCTCGCACAAGAATGGATATACTCTCTCTTGAAAAATACTTCGACAATCAACTTTACGCTCCACAATAATATCTACCTCCTCGAAAGTTTTATTGCATGACCTCGTCGTGGCGTTTCTCCACCTAGGGGATAGACATCATAGTAAAAGTAACCCCTAAAGCATCCATTGGGCAGGAATTCATATTGGTCACCATTGACTACTTCACCAAGTGGGTCAAGGCTTAATCTTACTTGGTTCTCAACGCCAAAAAAATTGCCAAGTTTATACGAAGGAAAATCATCTTCCACTTCGACATACCCCATGAATTGGTATCCAACAATGGTTATCACTTTAATAAAAAGGTATCTAACCTATAAGAGAATGATATCATTCGGCATAATTATTCCCCATACATACCTCAAACCAATGGACCAGTCAAAGCTTCTAACAAAAATGTCAAAAACATTATCAGTAAGATGACAAAGACCGACAATGATTGGTTATACGAACTCTCGAACGCCTTATGGGGTTACCATACTATAGACAAAAATTAGATAAGGACCACCTCATATTCACTATTTTTTATATGGAGAAAGTCGTACCCATAGAACTCGAGATACCCTCATTAATGGCCATGCTCAAAATCCAAGTGGCTGAAACTGATTAATTTTTGGCATGGATGAAGTCCTACCCTATTCACTAGTTTTTGGCATGGGGGCAGTCCGATAGGATGAATTATCTCTCCTCAATGAGAGGAGAATAAAATTCTCTTATGACAATCATTGATATAAACAACAGATCGCCCAGACATATAATAAGAGGATTAAAAAGTGAAACATACAATAATGAGACCTAGTCCTAAAGGAAACCTCAAACTTGCGCAGACTTCTACAGGAAAATTTGTGACTAACTCGAAAAGACCTTACCTCATCACCATAATAAATTGTGGCAGGGTATCTACCTTAGCTAATCTCGACAGTCACTTTTTCCCAGCCTTTCAATCTCGACTAATTGAATAAATTATTTCCTTAAACATTCTTAGGTTTAAAGGAAAGAAACCAATTTAATACAAAAATAATATGTCACGATAGGAAGGGGAACCCATATAAACCCATATAAATTCCTAACCCTACATCAAAATGCCTAGTTGAGCCTCCACCCCCACTCATTTGAATTGACTAAAAAATTTGGGCACCTAATTTTTATATTAAATAAAAAATGAAGACCTGATCCTTGGCTATATTATTATCATAGACAAATACAGACACGTTGTAGTCTTCAAATCGGAGATACATAGGCAACCCAAGATATCACTTGGGGCCCAGTATAAACAAACACCCAAAATCTCTTCTTGTGGGAAAACCTTATTTATGGTCATTCTTCCTTCAGTACTAAGGAGTTGGCATGGTTTGAATAAACTGAACGTCAAGTAATAAAACAGTACTCTAAGGAATTTTGGAACTCCCCAAAGTTATGCTTGTTTAAGAAATACACGAAGGCTGATGCAACGAAATAAATAGTTAAAAGAATCCTAAAAGGGAAAGATGTTACACCTCACACCTCTTTCCAAAGAAATAAACATAAAAAAAAACTTCTCAAAATTCCCCATATCCGGAGACAAAAATCATCAACAGACAGACTCCAAAAGGGCTCCCTGAAAATTGCATTCTATCTTTAATAGAGGGCAACACTCTAATTCTAAGGTAACGTCAAAAATCTCCCCACATTCTATAAGCAAAGAAAGGAATATTTCTTCCCCTATTTAGATGCCAACACTACAAACAATGCGCCAGCAAAAAAAGAAGACTCCTCTCTCCAAAAGAAAAGTCTCAAAAAGATGGGGCACTTTTATCGTCATGTGTATGTATAACCCCTTTTATTTTTCGTATAAAAATGTATATCACCACAATTATAAAAAAAAAAAGAGCTTAGTCTCGCTCTATTCATATTCATATTTTACATTATTTACCCTATAAATTATATAGCATCAAACCTATTACTGTAATTCATCATCGCTTATGTTATTTTTTCTCATTAAAAGTATAAAAACGTATGCGTAAATAAAAGAAGGAGAAATAAAGATGTCAAAATAAAACAAACAAATCATCATGAAAGAAAAAGCGTATTTATTTATATAACCTGATGAAGTGTGAGAATCCCCTTACAAGAAAAAAAATGTTCTGGGGATTCCTCATGTTCCTATCAAAGGAACATACTACAAAAATAAATAAGATCTTCCCTTAGATATCCCAACAAAACTATAAACACACTTTTGGGGGAGTATATCAAATTCTCCCTAAAAAGGCACCCAAAAATATCACGTCGTTACCCCCCACATACGTGACCTCTTCCTCGCATGACTATCAGCATGAGTACGATCACAAATCCTCGAGACTATCATTTGTGCACGCGCAGCAAATGCAGAAGCACCTAACAGATGCAACGAACCACCAAGTTTTGTGCTCAAACTCGAAGATAATCCCACGTATTATGTGTTCATATCCAGAGCAACCTCAAAATCCAACTAACACAAAGAGAAATGAGTGGAAAACTAGCGAGTCAATACCTCCCTCAGTTGAGCCGTATCAAATGACCAATTGCTAAAAAATCAAAAATATAAAAAAAATATTACTATACATATAAGACTTATGAAATGTACCAAAAATTATGAGTTATTTTAAAACTCACATCATTTGAAAATAGATTTCGGTCAAGCATCAGCACTACCGTCCCAAAAATTCGACCCGTATTGGCACATATAGATGACATGATCCTCACCGTGAATAATAATGGTTACCATTGATGGAAGAACAAGCATGAGAAGAGATTGATGAGAATTGTCGGTGGAGATGGTGTGGAACGCCTGGCAGATATAGATGTAACTTCTCCCATGCTCATAGGGACTAATGGCGTGAAAGCAGAGACTTGCCCACCCATTAGAAAAGTTTTGGATAAAGAAAATATGACTCGACACTCCAAAACAAGCACCACTACCAGTATCCATTTTCACGAGAAGGAATGGCATATCGTAAAAGATCAAGTCTCTGGCATCAAATGGGAAAAACCATCATTGAAAACTATTAGAAAACTTCCCGTCAAAAGTTTGAACTACAACCTTAAATAGGAAAGACACTACGATAGGATATACCGCATATTCAGTGCCCTAATCAACCGCATGGTTGATCAATAAAAATCTTTATCAATATGCCAACTACATGGTTGATCCTCTGAGTTTCCATAATACTCATTTATCCCCATAATATCTATCCAAAATTCCTATTCACTAGAGACCGTAAATATAATGAAATAGGACATCCGATTTTGTCACAAGTTTGGCGAAGACTATTTGTAGGTGTACACTCTTATTCGATCGCCTTTGTGGAACCCCGATTTGTAATCTGGACTTACATTTATCATACATCAAACACCCAAAAACAAAAGAGAGTAAAATACAAATATTGTTAAATAAAGGGTCACAATCCAATATACTAAGATTTTTTTATATTAATAAATGGGGGTGAAAATAAAAATTCCCCAAAATCCCAAGTTTAAAACAAAAACATTGTGACTTCACTTCATCAACCGCACGATTGAGGGTTATCAACCGCACGATTGATCCTAGTGAATCGCGAGGATCAAGATCTATTAGTAGTCATTACAAGATCATAATATCAACCGCATGGTTGATTATTAAGGATATTTGTCCCCGAAAAAGAGATCTAGCAATACACATGTCCTACCCCAACTAAATCCACCTTACATGTGTTATGTACAATCAGCCACACAATTGATCAGACCATCAACCACACGATTGATTAGCCTAGACCAAAAGTTATAAATGCATGACCCACCACATTAATAAATGATCTCAAAAACCAACATTGATTCGATTTTCTAACTTTCTTAAACCCCAGGTATCTAATAATCTCAAGTTCTCTCGGAAATCCCAAGCAAAGTATCCACTTTTCATAAAGTTGCTTCATCCTAAAAACAAAGTCAAATATCTATGTGCACCCCGTAAAACTCAGCTCTTCCAAATGGATCTCTTTCTAAATGGTGCCACCTCATAGGGGACACCACAGGGAAAAATTTGGCTCACGCTACAAGGGTTAAGAAACTCTGCAAAAAATTCGGGTCAATATCATAAATACAAAATTATGATATATAACTATACATATCTGCCTAAACCACTTGGCCCAAACCATGTTAGGGAACTGCATATACACTTTACAGCGTTATATTTTAATTCCTAGTTTTTACCGTTCACATCTATTTGTTGAGCTAGAAAACATACACATGTGTTAAATAAATGCTAATCCAAATTAGTACAACTAGGTACGACACAGAAACATATTTTCAAAATCATTCTCAAGAAAGTGTAAGTGAACCAAATTACTCAGAAACTTTGCAAAAAATAAAGTCTAAAATCAGAATACTCTTCATCACTTCTCTAAGCAAACATTCCCATCACAACGGCAGCACTCACAAATCTATGTTTTCCAGGAATACTTATTAAACACATGTCTTTGATTACGTATTTTTAACATACGAATATGCACCCAACTCATAACGAAAATGATATATATGGACTAGGCTTCATAAATACCATAATGGTGTATAATGTATACCCAGTATCCTATTGCCTACACCCATAAATATTCTCCATTAATTGAACTACATTGGATTTGATCCCAAGACCTCCTTAGTACGTAGGTGCAATACCAAGTTGCACTCATGAACTCAAGCCTTATAATATGTCTCATGGTTTATTATTTGTTAGGGATGTCTCCATTTCTAGTCCAAACCCCTTTTCGTAGACGAAGTGATCATCTCTATCACTTTGGATTAGCTCGAGGTCCTATAACACCTCTAAGATTTTATCCATGTCATAAAAGGATAATATAGATCTATACCAATGGCTTCTAGTCCACTTCAATTCGAAAGTGTCATGTTCATGTTAGCATTTCATCTCTAGAACATGACATCTTTAGAACAACCCACTCCCATTTATCCACGTACATGTAGGTAGTAGATAATGTCTAAATATCCCATCATCTATATTTTCAAAACAACACAAAGGTTCAACAACACCTTTGAGTTAGTGATCGTTCGAAAGACATGTATATCCTTATTGATGACTTGGATCCAATCCTATTCTGAATTCTACTAGTGTTAGCCTTTGGACTCATGGGTAGCTTTTCCCCCTCTCAAGACAAGTTATCACGATGGTATACACATCAAATTGGAAACTTTCCATGCAGACTACCACAACAATCAATCTATATAGGCTTTGATCTCGTTGCTACATGGGTACATAGGCACAATATTGGGTCCTTCTCATAAGTACAAGACTCGACAGTATGTATCTCTATATATTATCCCCATATAGATGTTTCCATCTCTGATCCCTCTCTCATACCTATAATGAGATATCGAATTATCTCAAACCGTGACTCTCCATGCATATCCACACCACATAAATGCCCAAACGCGTATACACATACATTGATGGCCTCCCATCACACAAGTCGAGTCTCCTCACACCTATACACATATATGTTAAACAGACACCCTTTATCCGAATACACATTCTCACATAAGAACTCTTGTGTACCCACACTCATTCAATGACATTCCTACACCTCTCACAAATTCCATTTTTTATACCTAAGAACCTATCTACGTTTTAAGGAATTCTCAAACTAAGGTCTCTCAACATATAAAATAAAATAAAAACTAATAAAAAAATGCAAAATGTGATAATTAGTACATAGGTAAGGAAGCATAAAGAACAAGTGGGGTGCCTAATACCTTACCCACTCGTAACCCAATTTTTGAACCCATGCCAAGAATCTTTGGATCATTCGTAGGCCTCAAAATGCCTTAAGCTTAGCTCGAAAGGGCTAACCTGACCCATTTTTTTTATATAAAATAAACTGGCGACTCAGAAAAATTGACAACCCCTCACTGGAAGAATTAGGCTTAGTCCTAAACTCGAGTGTGCAATAAAACTAGATATGGTGTCAAATAGCTTCCGGGGTAAATCATCATAAATGAACTCGGACTCATGGGGAAATAGAAGAGTGAGATATAATCACTCCCGCGTTCTTATCGATAACTAGCTCACACTACACACGGACTGGCGCACTATGCCCTCCCTTGTGCACACGAAAATGACAACATCGCAGCATCCTCGCATCCCGCTGTCCCCCTTGAGAAATCATCACCACTCGGGGCCCATAACACCACAACCTTGATTCCCAGTTGTTTTTGTTATTCAATCAGATTAGTTTAGGAGTTGAGACTATTTCAGTTTGTTATGTTGAATGATTGAGACAATATTTATTCCAACTTTATTTACCGCTTTAGTTATCGTATGTTATGGATGGATTTGAATTTACTTCAGTTGTTTTGATTTGTATGTTAATGCTAATAATGATATAGTTTATTTAATGCAGCTTATCTTCATAATATTATAATGGCCAACTAGTATGTGAGAAACTAGGGGTGTTACGATTGGTATCAGGCCATCATAAGTTATAGTGTCTTTAGCTCCTTGGGATTCTTGTTACGCTCTGTGTTACGTATAGCCATATGAGTAAGATTCATTGCATTCATATTTAAATAATTAGCCAATATTGACCTTATTTTCTTTAAGATGGGAAACACTAGATGATGATGCTGAGATTCAGCACCACCACATAAGTGATGATGAGCTCAAACAGTAATAACAATGGCAACCATAGAGATGTATGTGTGTAAGTGTATAGAAGGGGATGAGTATAAGAGTAATAAGTCAATGATGTATAGTGGTTCATCCAATTAGGCCTACATCCACTGTGAGTGTGTGATCCACTAAGTATGGACACTAATGGCCTTCGATACAATGCACATAAGCTCACTTTCTCTCTCTACTATGTACAAGTAGAGTTTTAGCTAGGGTTACAATTATCAATCCCTTTGTAGGGTTGTAGGTGATAAGTATATATAGGTCTTGGGGGGTGTAGTGTACCCCCAAGCATGCATGGTGCATGTGAATGATGATCTAGCCAATCCCCTGCTGACACCTATAGATGCCACCTGTGATTAATGATGACATAATATTCCCTCACGTGGGGGGTGATATTGTTATAACGGTCTTCCACGTGCCATGTAAGCCTCACGTGCACTATTCCACACATCTCCCAAACCACACGCTGTGATGATGTCACCCTCATTCTATGATATGAAGCCGAGGGCAAAGTTCCTTCTATTAGTGAGTCTGGCCTAATTTGGGTCTCGTACTGTCGTACCCTCGGAGGGTCGTCCAGGCCATAATGAGGGGTCGGCCCCTTGAAGGGTCATCTGGGCCTTATGAGGGGTCGGCCCCTTGAAGGGTCGTTTGGGCTTTATGAGGGGTCGGCCCCTTGGAGGGTCATCGGATATTGGTTAGGAGGTCATCCTGGCCCCGTCCAGGAGCAGGGTGCCCTCTGCATGGCCGAGGGTATACATGGGTATATCAATCACCCCCCAACCCTTAGCCATCAATGTTGTTGAGATGGCTGAGGGATAGTGTTGCTTTTGAGATGAGTGTATGGACAGTTAGATAAATGACACCTGTCGAGTTGATGCGACACTTAGGCAGATATCCATTGTCATTCTAATTTCCTAGGCATGGCGGCTGCACACTTTGCTTGGGACTTTGTGCCCTAATGATGTCCTCCTCGTGGGTTATGTTCTGCCTTATTTAATGGGCCCGCTCATTAGCAAGATATTTAAATAATTTTTGAAATCATTTCCTTTCTTCTTCATCTTCGTGCCTTAACTCTCTCTCTCTTTAGCTTCTCAATAGCTTCCATAGCCATTTCTGCAACCTTTCTGTACCAAGCTTCATTCAGCCGTTGCTTTCGTCTTAAGGTACTTTTCTTTGCCATAAATTCCATTTTTAATCTTCATTTTCATTTTATGCATTGGGTTTGACGCCCCTTGTAGTGTTTCGAGGGTTTCCTTGTGTTTTTCGATCCCTTCTCCGGCAAGTCGAGTTCTTCCCTTTCTTAAATGTTCTTAATTAAAACCTTTTCCTTATTTGGTTTTGATCCAAAAGTCCAGCTTAGTCAACTGCCAACTTGTTTGTAGTTGGCTTAGCCAAATTCTTCTAAGTGTAGGGTCTTCCCCTTAATGCTTAGGAGGCTTTGAGATTTAGCCAAGGAATTCCCATCCCTGAGAGAGAAGTTTTTCGTAGAGATCGAACAAGTAGCGGAAGAGGAGGAGAGAAGACGAGGGGCCAACCCTAATTGGGTACGACCCATTTTTCCCATTCCATTAGCCACTATCGTACCCCCTAATTCCTGTGGGTCGTCTGGTCGTCCAACCGAGAGTCAATCGTGCGAGGGAGAAATGTATCAGAGAGCGTCATCACCGTCAGGTACTGGCCCTTCTGGGAGGGGGGAGACATCCAGTCTCAGCCCAGGCCGACAGGCCGAGGGCACAACGCCTTCTGAGGTTGTCCCTGTAACAGCGTTGTCCCCACATGCCTTGCAGATGGCCTTTCCTGGTGGACCTCTGACAGGTGATGAGGCTGAAATAGCGTTGCCAAAGCCGTTTATTGAAAATAAACTATTTAAGCAACTCCGAAAGTTTGTTGAAGAAACTCTTTACCTAAATCAAAATGTTTTTGAACACAAGATGTGTTAACAAAAATTATGTACGAGATATGGACAAGATTTGATAACAAGTTTTAGTAAACAGTTTAAAATGTTTTAAACTCAGCACACATCAGAATGGGATGAGAAGATGTAGAAATATTAATGCTCAGGATTTTTAACGTGGTAAAACCTCAACCTTGAGGAAACATCCACGACTCCCTCTACGGAGTAAAACAAAAAATTATCACTAAAACAAATATGTGAGTTACAATCTATTTAACTAACATGCACACAATAACAAGTCTATACAAGTTCAGGATTATACCCTCTGGCGTCCTTTAACTTTTCTGCAGATCTTGATTGTTGATGTAGTCTTCTCAGGTTGTCAACTCTTCCTTTGTTTCAGCAGTATACGTCGACTTATGTTCACCAAATCTTATAGCCAACACTTTCAGTGTTTGTAGTGTGAAGATGTTTGTGAATAGTGTTCTATATCACATGCATGAACTCACACACACTTATATATACAAACAGTCCTATACAAATTACATATAAAGTCTATATGCAGTGTGTTTGTTATTTTTCTTTCTTACAAAACCAAAAACCTTTTGACCTTTCAAAATAACCCAGATTCCACGGAGATCTTGCTTAAGAAATCGGTCAAGACCTTTTTCAATCTATTTTGAAAATATTTAGGAGATTGAAAACCCTCGAAGTGCGAATCCAACTAGGTTAGGTTAAGTTTTGTAAAAACAGAAATAGAAAAACATCTATTGTTGATTCTGAAGTAAGAAAATGTTTTAACAGAAAACAATCAACAACGAACTTCTCAAGATGAGAAATAAAATGCAACTAAGTGTGTTGTGACATGAAAAACTTCAGATCTATGATTTCTATTGAAACAGAAACAAGATCTGAGAAAGTGTCTAAGTTGGAAATAAGATTTTATGAACAAAAGGTTACAGCAACCCAGAAATCACTCAACTCGAACTCTCATAAACTCAAGAAACACTAAGGATGGTGTTTATTTGGTTATGGTGTTTTTAAAGAGGTAAGTGGTTTAGGTTGAAGAAGATTTGACGAAGTTTGGGTTTCTAACTTGGCTCTCTGGTTTCTCTCTCTCTCTCTTCTCTCTCTCTCTGAGAATTTTCAAAGTGGCAAAAGCTTTCGAAGGCTGAGATGAGAGGCCTTTAAATAGGAAGAGGAGAAGGTTCCAGACTATCGTTCAAAAACAACGGCTGAGATTGAGTCAAACTTCTTTGACTTCAATCCAAGGGCTCACAACAGGCGGTGGATTAAACAGGCTGTGATTGGCTTAAAGGTTTACACGGGGATTCACTCAGGCGACATGCAGGCCATTGATAAGGGTTGATCCAAGGGCTGTAAACATGCGAAGTTTTGTCTCTGTAAAGAAACACAACTCTGGCCAATCAGAGAGCAGCAAGTGTTGGCCATAGGACGAATGCAATCGCGCGTTCCAAACTAATTACAAAGCCAACCCTGGAGTCTCTGGCGCTTTCGGTTTCTACCCAGAGTAACTTTAGGCCAAAAAAACACAACAATACATATTTAGATATTAACCCCAAGACTTTTAAATCAAGTTTTAATTTAATAAAACCTTAATTAAAATATGTTTATAATTCCCAAAAAATTAATAAAAATCAAATTGAGGGATTTAAACACACTCACCACATTAATACACATAAAGGTGCAATATGATATGCAAAGATTAAGTTCTAAGTGTGTGAGTGATGGCTATAGTCTCAGGATCATTACAAGATGAATAAGAGAAGAAGTAAACCAATCTCTGAGGCTCTTTGGTTTCTAGGATGGACACAATTTTGTCACTATTTCCAAACTAGATGAGCTCTTATACAGTCTAGACTCAAATGAGTCAAAAGTATAAGGGCTTCAATCTCCCCCTTTGGAAATATGAGACAAAATCTCCTTTGAGTCATCTAGAACTCGTAGGGCGACAACAAATAAGAAAAACCTATTCCTATAAAAGGTCTATCTACCCAAATCCTAGAAAGCAAAAATTATATAACTCAACTATATACAGTTTAACATCCTATTATTACAATAGAGAATGACTGTACAAGAAGAATACCTGCAAAGAATTACTAAGATCAAGTTGTTTAGTATATGCAGAGATAGACTCAAATTTCTCCCCCATTTTGTCTCAAATGGACAAAGGGAAGGAACTTGGAAAAGATAACAGGTATTTACTCAACACAAATCATACCAATAGATTTTTGTAAAGAAATGAATCTATTATAATCAAGAGGTTTGGTAAACAAATCTGCAAGTTGTAGATCAGTTGGAAGATAATTAATTTCTAATTCCTTGGTTTCAACTAATTCACGAATAAAATGATGTCTTATTTTAATGTGCTTAGTTCGCGAGTGTTGAACTGGGTTCTTAGAAATATTAATCGCGCTTTGATTATCACAATAGAGATGAAGTGTGGGTTCTAAAATACCATAATCACTTAGCATTTGTTTAAGCCACAATAATTGGGCACAACAGCTACCAGCGGCTATGTATTCAGATTCAGCAGTCGAGAGAGATGTGCAGTTCTGTTTTTTACTACTCCATCCTACCAAGTTATTACCAATATAACAACATGCGCCCGAAGTGCTTTTACTATCATCAGTACAACCAGCCCAATCAGCATCTGTGTACCCAATAATAGTGCTCGGTGTGTCATTCGTGTACCAAATTCCTAAATTTAGAGTGCCTTTAACAATTTTTCCTTCTTGACAAGGACCACAGACAATGTTATGAATAGGTTTAATTTTTGGTATTCCTCTAACTATTTGTTGAGAGGACAATTTACTCAAATTTTCGTAATTAATGTGACCCATTCTGTTATGCCAAATCTCATTGTCATCCATTCTGGCAACATTACAGATTTCAGAACTAGACATGACAGTATAACAATTGTCAGGTGTCCTGAATCCTGTAATTACGCATTCTCCCTTTTCATTTAAAATCTTGCAATTGTTCTTTGAAAAGGTAACAGTATGGTTTAAGTCACAAAATTGCGAAATGTTGAGTAAATTAGCCTTAAGACCTTTAACTAAGAGAACATTTTCAAGAACAGGAAGTCCTTTTTCTTTAAGAGTTCCTTTGCCTATGATCTGGGATGATACTCCATCACCAAAAACAACTTTTCCTCCATCAAAGATGGTTTTATTTAAAAGTTTTGTATCATCACCTGTCATATGCTTGGAACATCCAGAATCCAAATACCAACCAGAAGATGTAAGTTCAGCTTTTAAGGCAGAAATAACAATATTACACTTCATCTGGGGTACTAGATCATCTTTTCTAACCCAAATTGCTCTGGTTTTCTGTTTGCGCTTGTTTTCTCTCACTTGGTAAAATTTGCGAGCATTAGATTTTTGTTGAAAAACATTTTGCGCATGATTTTGAGTAAATGTAAACACCTGAGCATTTGATTTAGAAAAGTTTCTGGGATTCCTTCTAGTGAATGTCCTTTTAGGTTTAGTCTTTCTATTCCTATAGTTGGAGTTTTTGTCTGGTGGCCTGGGAAGGACATAGTTGTTACGACTCCTCCTAGAATAGTTAAAGTTTTGATACATGGAAGTATTGTAGATAGGCTTAATCAGTCTCCTATCATAGAAATCATCGAAAGAATGTTCGTATATATCACAATAGGAGCAATAAAGATTGCTCAGAATGGGGTTAACCTTAGGAAAGTCTCTAAACAAAGGTTTTGAGAAATTTTGAGGCTGAATTTTATTCCTAGGTAGCACAGGTTTGAAAGCAGGTTCACTTTTCCTAATTGGGGGGCAGACATATTTTCCCTTTGGTAAACTTTCATGCTTAGAGCAACTTGCATCTCCAGTGTTAGTGTTTTGATGATCAAACTCAGTTTTAAGTGAATGAAAGTCTGGACATGTTTCAATAGGTCTTTTGCCTCCTGACACAAATTTGATAGGTTCAACAGGTTTTGTTTGTGTCTTCAAATTGGGGCAAAACCCTATACCAGTTCGATCATCAGAATTGGTTTTAGATTCAGCAACGAATTCCTCAAAACATTTAGAGTTGTTTTCAAATTTTGTAAATTTTTTTAACACAGTTGCTGTCTTTTCTTTGGTTTGTTCCAATTCTAATAATGTCCCTTTGTATTTTTTCTCCAGAATTTCATTAGCTTCAGTCAAAGTTTTTAGTTTTTCATCAAACACTTTGATATCACTTTCATGAGACATGCATTGAGTAGTATACTCTTCAGCATTCAGTTTTACCATCAGGCTTAGATCCTCTAACTTTTTGGTAAGATCTTTCACAATCTTTTCTAGTCTAGTGCTTTTCTTAAGAGTTTTGGCATATAGAGTGTGAATGTCTGGGAGATCTTCATTGTCTGAGTCACTAAGTGAGGTGTGTGAAGTGACCCCTAAGGTTTCATTTCTTAAACTCACGCACCCATTGACATCAGCAGTATCGATTCCCCTTTGACTCACACAACCCGAGGAAGAAGTATTAATGTTCTCAGTAAGCAAAGCATCTAAACCAGTTAAAGTATGATTCAAAACAACAGAGCTAGAATTACTAGACTCATCCTCACTATCAAGCACAGGCATATCATCATTATATATGATTTTGGCAAAGAAGGATAAACAAGGATCAAAACCATCTGATGTCTCAGGTTCCTCATTTTCAGAGTCACTTGAGTCATCCCATGTTTTGAAAATGTTGGCTCTAGAGTGTTTGTTTTGGGTATTTAAATTAACTCTACAGTCTTGAGCAATGTGTCCTAGTTTACCACATCTATAGCATTCAGTCTTCTTGAGGTCTTTGTGAGGTCTTGTGTTGTCCTTGTTCTGTTTGTCATGAAGTTTCTCATGAGACTTGTGATTTGAAGGAGTTGGATAATTAGACTTGCCCTGTCTATTTGCAATACTGTTTCTAAATTTAACAATTTTCTTAAATTGTTTTGACATTAGGGCAATCTGATTATCTAGACTTTCTAAGTCACAGTCCTCATCAGAATCATTACTAGGAGTGTTTAACTCAGGCTTAGTCATCTTAGAAGTAAAGCTAAGATTGGAATTGGTATGTTTCCTATGAGTGTGGGTCAATTGTTTCTTAAACTCTAATTCCATTTCCACAGTTCTTAATTTACTACTGAGTAATTCAGGAGTGAGATTTATATCACACATTTCCTCAATAGCATATCTTTTATTGTCAAATTTCTGTGGTAATGATCTCAGAATTTTAGACACAATTTCTTGTCTATCATAAGTTATACCATTAGCATGCAGTTTAGTGACAATATCAGTCAGTTTCATATAGAAGTCATCAAAAGACTCAGATTCAGACATGATTAAAGAATTATATTGTTGAATTAACATCTGAGTTTTAGCAGCCTTAACCCTAGAATCTCCTTCATGGGTAGTAATCAGGGTATCCCATGCTTCCTTAGAAGTGGTACAAGATGAGATTCTCTTGAACTCATGTTCCTTTATAGACATAAATATAGCATTCTTTCCTTTATTATTATTGCGAGAAACTTGTTTCTCTTCTTGAGTAAACTCACTTAATATTTTCTTAACCCTCTCATTACTTCCTTCAGTGGCTGGTTTAGTAGGATAAAAGTATCCATTTTCAATAATGTCCCAGACATCATCTCCCAGAGTTACTTGAATGAAAGCAATCATCCTTACTTTCCAGTAAGAAAAATTGGTTCCATCAAAGACTGGAGGTCTGGTCAAGTTACCATATCTTTCATTTTTCTCGTCCATGATTGATTTTGAGAAAACAGTTTCTGAAACTCAGGATCTTTTTGAAAAAAGTTCACCAATAGCTCTGATACCAATTGAAATAGCTTTGCCAAAGCCGTTTATTGAAAATAAACTATTTAAGCAACTCCGAAAGTTTGTTGAAGAAACTCTTTACTTAAATCAAAATGATTTTGAACACAAGATGTGTTAACAAAAATTATGTACGAGATATGGACAAGATTTGATAACAAGTTTTAGTAAACAGTTTAAAATGTTTTAAACTCAGCACACATCAGAATGGGATGAGAAGATGTAGAAATATTAATGCTCAGGATTTTTAACGTGGTAAAACCTCAACCTTGAGGAAACATCCACAACTCCCTCTACGGAGTAAAACAAAAAATTATCACTAAAACAAATATGTGAGTTACAATCTATTTAACTAACATGCACACAATAACAAGTCTATACAAGTTCAGGATTATACCCTCTGGCGTCCTTTAACTTTTCTGCAGATCTTGATTGTTGATGTAGTCTTCTCAGGTTGTCAACTCTTCCTTTGTTTCAGCAGTATACGTCGACTTATGTTCACCAAATCTTATAGCCAACACTTTCAGTGTTTGTAGTGTGAAGATGTTTGTGAATAGTGTTCTATATCACATGCATGAACTCACACACACTTATATATACAAACAGTCCTATACAAATTACATATAAAGTCTATATGCAGTGTGTTTGTTATTTTTCTTTCTTACAAAACCAAAAACCTTTTGACCTTTCAAAATAACCCAGATTCCACGGAGATCTTGCTTAAGAAATCGGTCAAGACCTTTTTCAATCTATTTTGAAAATATTTAGGAGATTGAAAACCCTCCAAGTGCGAATCCAACTAGGTTAGGTTAAGTTTTGTAAAAACAGAAATAGAAAAACATCTATTGTTGATTCTGAAGTAAGAAAATGTTTTAACAGAAAACAATCAACAACGAACTTCTCAAGATGAGAAATAAAATGCAACTAAGTGTGTTGTGACATGAAAAACTTCAGATCTATGATTTCTATTGAAACAGAAACAAGATCTGAGAAAGTGTCTAAGTTGGAAATAAGATTTTATGAACAAAAGGTTACAGCAACCCAGAAATCACTCAACTCGAACTCTCATAAACTCAAGAAACACTAAGGATGGTGTTTATTTGGTTATGGTGTTTTTGAAGAGGTAAGTGGTTTAGGTTGAAGAAGATTTGACGAAGTTAGGGTTTCTAACTTGGCTCTCTGGTTTCTCTCTCTCTTTTCTCTCTTCTCTCTCTCTCTTCTCTCTCTCTCTGAGAATTTTCAAAGTGGCAAAAGCTTTCGAAGGATGAGATGAGAGGCCTTTAAATAGGAAGAGGAGAAGGTTCCAGACTATCGTTCAAAAACAACGGCTGAGATTGAGTCAAGCTTCTTTGACTTCAATCCAAGGGCTCACAACAGGCGGTGGATTAAACAGGCTGTGATTGGCTTAAAGGTTTACACGGGGATTCACTCAGGCGACATGCAGGCCATTGATAAGGGTTGATCCAAGGGCTGTAAACATGCGAAGTTTTGTCTCTGTAAAGAAACACAACTCTGGCCAATCAGAGAGCAGCAAGTGTTGGCCATAGGACGAATGCAATCGCGCGTCCCAAACTAATTACAAAGCCAACCCTGGAGTCTCTGGCGCTTTCGGTTTCTACCCAGAGTAACTTTAGGCCAAAAAAACACAACAATACATATTTAGATATTAACCCCAAGACTTTTAAATCAAGTTTTAATTTAATAAAACCTTAATTAAAATATGTTTATAATTCCCAAAAAAATAATAAAAATCAAATTGAGGGATTTAAACACACTCACCACATTAATACACATAAAGGTGCAATATGATATGCAAAGATTAAGTTCTAAGTGTGTGAGTGATGGCTATAGTCTCAGGATCATTACAAGATGAATAAGAGAAGAAGCAAACCAATCTCTGAGGCTCTTTGGTTTCGAGGATGGACACAATTTTGTCACTATTTCCAAACTAGATGAGCTCTTATACAGTCTAGACTCAAATGAGTCAAAAGTATAAGGGCTTCAGAGGCTGAGGGAGAGGGGACTGAGGATGATGGTGAGGATTCATACGCTGACCCAGTTGACACCTCCCACGCCTCAGCTTACGTTTCCACCGTTAGGGATCGTGACCTCTTGCTGTGGAGGTATATATTTGGTGTGCCCCCCAACATAAGTATGAGGGTTCCCTCTCAGTCTGAGAAAATCTTCGAGGGTGATGAGGGAGAGGTCGCTGTATATGAACAAATGTTAAAGGTCGACATTAGGTTCCCTCTGAACCCTACCATAGTCAATATATTGTCAGCCATCGGCGTTGCCCCCTCTCAACTTCCTCCCAACTCTTGGAGGACTATCCTCGATTATGTCTCATTGTGAAAGAATACCTTCACTGATGAGCCTTCAGCCGATGTGTTCTTGGCTAGCTATAATATCACTTCCTCGTCCAAACAGCCTGGGTACTATCATCTGGGGACGAGGAAGTCTGATAAAAAACTTCTCCACATGGCACAGACCACTAACTACGATTGGAAGAAGAGATTTTTCTTCATATCTGGGGAATAGGAATTTGCTGTCGGGGATCAGCCTTTGGACGATGATTCGAGGGTTCCAAGGATATGGTCTAACCCATCTATGAAGTCTAGGTCAGACCCCAGACTTGGTCTGGATGAAAAGGACATAGTCGAGTTTCTGAGAGAACGAGGGTGCGATTTGATGACCCCTCGGTTCCTCAAAGAAGTTGGTCTGAGGGTTGGCCCCTTGACAGAGCTATGTGAGTTATTATTTTTTCTCAATCTTTGATTTTTTCCAAGTGTTTCATCTTTGCCTCTGTATTTTTCTGATGTGTCGTCTCCCTTTCAGGTCGTCCTGCAGGTATCTCTGACCATCTTTGGGAAATGACTGCCCCAAACTTACTGTCTGGTCTAGTCAAGAAGAAAGGCAAGGAGCCTCAGCAGGCTCCGAGGAAGTCAAAGGCCGTGGGGCCGACACCAGTTGAACCGTCTGTCGATAGCCATAAAAGAAAGGGCCCCGAAGTTCCTACTGACCCTCGGCCGAATTCAAGGACGAGGGCAAAGATGGAGGCGTCTGAGGGGACTGGATCCTCTTCCATCATGGGAGGTTCTTGGTCCTAAAACTTAACATTCTTGAAGGCTGAGTCGTCTTCCTTTATAGCCAATCTGAGGGCGGCCAAGGCTTCTATGTTCTCTGCCCCTTTGGTTGTTGACTATGACTTCTTGTCAAAGATGCCCCCGGCTAAGGTGTATGACTATGGTCTGCACACTCTGGCCCAGGTATTTGTTCTTACTTCATTTCCTTAGTTGAATTTTTCACTAACTGTTTCCTCGGCCCCTTAACAAGTGCCTTTTCTGTGCAGTCTATTTTTGCCTTCACATCTGCTACCAAGTGGGTGGCCAAGAACCAACAAAAATTTCATGAAGCTGAGAAGGCTATTCAGCACGAGGCTGGCCTGCAGACTGAGCTCGAGACTGCAAGGGCCGAGCTGGAGAGTGCAAGGACCGAACATGCAAGGGTCCTGAAAGAGCTGACGAAGCAGCATGATGTAAATCTGAAGGCTAAGGATTGCTTATTAAAGAGAAGGATGAGGCCTTGATTAACCTCGGGGCTCAATTCAAGACTGAGCTATCCGAGGCAGTGAATAAGGTAGAGGCTAATGCAGTAGAGGCCTATAAACTCTCAGACGAGTTTCAAGGCTTCAGGCTTGAATACTTAGAGAGGGGAATCAGGACGGCCTGTCGGTGGGTCGTCCTCAAGTTTGCTGATGCAATATCGTCTGTCCGCCCCTCTCTTGAGGCATTTCAACTGGATGATCCTCTTATTGTCGAGGCCTTAGCTCACATCGAATCTCAAGTGCACGTCGAAGGAACAGGCTCGTCTGAGGCTCGGCATGTCTTGGTCATAGAGGAAACTCACATAGATGTTAAGGCCTTGCCCTCTGATGCCGCTCAATAGGGTGGTTGTTTGTAGCCAATACCCTCTTCATGTATCATATTTTTGTACCTTACTTTTGTTGGACAAACATTAACATTTTGTAATATAATGCCTCTTTCTGTCTTCTATACTTGTCTCTTGTATGATTTTCCTTGTGATGTTTTTAAATTAACACTCACTAACCCCTCCCTCGTCTTTCTGGAGGGTAAATGAGGGGTCATCCCCACCATTTTCCCTCACCATAGCCGAGGGTGTTTACCACCAAAAATGATGTTTAAATATCAAGTCCCCCCTCGTCTTTCTTGAGGGTAAATGAGGGGTCGTCCCCACCATTCGCCCTCATCATAGCCGAGGGTGGTTACCACCACAAATGATGTTTAAATATCAAGTCCCCCCTCGTCTTTCTTGAGGGTAAATGGGGGGTCGTCCCCACCATTTTCCCTCATCATAGCCGAGGGTGGTTCCCACCAACTAAATGATGTTTTTAAATTTTGAAGTCCCCCCTCATCTTTCTTGAGGGTAAATGAGGGGTCTTCCCCACCATTGACCCTCATCATAGCCGAGGGTGGTTACCACCAATCTAATGGTTTTAAATATAAAGTCCCTTCCTCGTCTTTCTTGAGGGTAAATGAGGGGTCGTCCCCACCATTTTCCCTCATCATAGCCGAGGGTGGTTACCACCACAAATGATGTTTAAATATCAAGTCCCCCCTCGTCTTTCTTGAGGGTAAATGAGGGTCGTCCCCACCATTTTCCCTCATCATAGCCGAGGGTGGTTACCACCACAAATGATGTTTAAATATCAAGTCCCCCCTCGTTTTTCTTGAGGGTGAATGGGGGGTCGTCCCCATCATTGAACCTCATTATAGACGAGGGTGGTTACCACCAATCTAATGGTTTTAAATATAAAGTCCCCCTAGTCTTTATTGAGGGTAAATGAGGGGTCGTCCCCACCATTTTCCCTTATCATAGCCGAGGGTGGTTACCACCAATCGAATGGTTTTAAATATCAAGTCCCCCCTCGTCTTTCTTGAGGGTAAATGAGGGGTCGTCCCCATCATTTACCCTCATCATAGCCGAGGGTGATTTCCCACCAAATGAATGATGTTTTTAAATTTTTAAGTCCCCCCTCGTCTTTCTTGAGGGTAAATTAGGGGTCGTCCCCACCATTTTCCCTCATCATAGCCGAGGGCGATTTTATGAAATGATCCCAATCATACTAGAATTGACAAACATAAGATGAGAGGATTATATGATATTCTCATTAACATTCTAAGTGTTATGTTGGAGCAACACATTCATTACAACTGCGGTCCAATAGGACGTTAAAACACTACTGATAGTATTTCTTCAAATGATCTGCGTTCTAGGGGTTGGAAAAGGGTTCCTCTTCTAGGTTTTCTAGTCTATAGGTTCCAGGGAAAACTTCATCAATGACCCTATATGGGCCATGCCAATTTGGGTGAGCTTGTTAGGCTTTTGCCAAGTCTTTTTGAGGACTAAGTCCCCTACTGCGATTGGCCTTTGTCTCACCCTCTGATTGTAGAACATTGTAGTCCTCTGTTGGTAAGAGGCTTGCCTTATCTCGGCGTCTTCCCTCCTTTCCTCGATCGGGTTCAAGTCAAGTCTCCTCTCTTCCATATTTCTCTAGGGGTCATACATTTGGACCCTGTGAGTAGGAAACCCAATCTCGATGGGGATGACGGCTTCTGAGCCATAAGCCAGCATGAATGGGGTTTCTCCGGTAGAGGTATTTGTCGTCATCCTCTAGGACCATAGTACAGCATATAGCTCCTTGACCCATCTTCCTTTCACCTCTTCAAGTTTCTTTCTGATCCCGTCCAGAATTGTCCTAATTGTAACTTCCGTTTGCTCATTGGCTTGAGGTCGGCCTGGGGACGAGAAGAATTGCTTGATACTCACCCTTTCACAGTACTTCTCTAGAGATGTATTATTTAATTGATTCCCGTTATCCGAAATGAAGGTATTGGGGAGACCATATCTGCATATAATGTTTTTCCAGATAAACGGGAAGGTCTTCTGCTTGGTGATCGTTACCATTGGCTCCGCCTCCACCCATTTTGAAAATAGTCAATTGCTACGATGAGGAACCAATAGTTATTGACGGCCCTAGGCAAGGGTCCTACCAGGTCGATCCCCCACACTGCAAATGGCCATGGGGATGTAATGGAGGTAAGAGGCTGATGGGGCTGGTGAGGTATGGTGGAAAATCTTTGACATTTATCACACTTTTTACATATGTCGTGGCATCCTTCCCCAAAGTCGGCCACCAGTACCCCTGGGTTACTACCCTCATCGCCAAAGACCTGCCCCCAATGTGGCTTGAACATGACCTTCAGATGGGTGCACACACTTAAGTAATGGGAGCAAGAATCCCTTTTTGTGCAAGGTGTCTCCAATGACAGTGAATTTCGCAGCTCTGTATCTCAACTTCTTCCTTTCTTTCTTTGCTTATGGCATCTCCCCATCTTTAATGTATTTGATTAGAGGGTCTATCCACTAAGCTTCCCTATTGATATGTAAGTAAGAGTCGTGTTCCCTCAGCCTCTTCAATCGTTGGTCGAAGCAAAATTTCTACTGGGACTGTCCTCCTGATATCTGTCCTAGTTGCCAAGGCCAGCCTAGCAAGTGCATCGTCCTAGCCATTATCAAGCCTAGGTATCCTCTTCAATTTCACTTCTCTGAAGCTCTTCAGTAATGCCTTTACCGTTTCAAGATATTTGGCCATTCTCTCATCCATAGCCTCGTAAGCTCCTAGTATCTGATTCACCACTAGTCTCGAATCACTATGGACCAAGACCTGGCACATACTAAGAGACTTAGCCAAAGAGAGGCCCGCTATCAAAGCCTCATATTCAGACTCGTTATTGGAGTCTTTAAAGTTGAACCTTAGGGCGTACTCGATGTCTGTACCGTCTGGTGTTGACACTATTTATCCAGCCCCACTTTCGCTTTCGCAAGAGGACCCACCGACGAAGAGGCTCCACACTGTCTTTTCCTCTTTTCTGACTTTGCCTCAACAGAGGTTGAGTGTACAGCTTTTGTCACTGCCTTGGCTTCAGCTACATGGGCCTTCCTGTCGGTGACCTCTGACCCTGCTCCTGCTAGACCCCCGGAGATCATTCCCACACCGAGCGAGATCATATTAAATCTCTTGACAGGGTCATGGTCATCTCTTAGAGGGAGGTCAGGGTCATCCTCATCATCAGAAGGGTCGTCCCCTCTTTTTGAAGGACCTTCTCTATATGCATCGCCTCGCTTCTTTCTGGGGTCGTCCCCTTAGCCCCTCTTGAAGGCACATTTGTCAACGTACTTCCTTAACTTCCCTTCTTTTAACATTTTTTCAATCTTATCTTTCAGAGCAAAGCATTTGTCTGTCACGTGGACATGGTCTTGGTGAAATTTACACCACAGGTTTTTATTCCTCTTGTGGGGGGCTGTCCTCAACTTCTCAGGTCACTTCAGGGACCAGTCACTCTTTATCTCATTGAGAATATGTTCGCAGCTGACCGTCAGAGGGGTGTAATTAGCGAACTTGTCATCTGTAGACCTCTTCTTTCCCTCTTTATTCTTCTTATAATACTTACCCCCACTAATGCCTCCTTTTTCATCTTCTTATTTTACGGTCATCGCCGCTTCGGCGTTCATCACCTTTCCTGCTGTCGACAGCAATTCAGCCATTATCCTTGGAGGGTCTTCAACAAGCTTCTATAGTAACTTCCCCTTCTGGAGTCCTCCAATGAGAGCGATCATGGCTATGCTATCCTCATAGTCTTCAACCTCTAACTTTTCTTTGTTAAATCTGGCTATGTAGTCTCTCAGGCTCTCATTCTTCCCCTGCTTAACATAGAGCATGTGTGTGGTTTTCTTCTATGGACTCACCCCAAAGTAAAAGTTATGGATAAACCGGTTTTCCAACTACTTAAATCTTTCAATGTATTTTTTTGGAAGAGACATGTACCAGACATGTGCATCCCCAGTCAGAGTACCAGAAAAGGCACAACACCTCATCTCATCTGAGATAGAGTATATGCCTACCACTGATTGGCACATCTCTATATGGTGGACAGGGTTGGTACTCCCGTCATACCGAGGGGTGACCGCTAGTGGCTTCAACTTGGATGGCGTGGGTAAATTGACAATCTTCGCCACAAAGGGTGAGCCTATGGAGTATCCTCTCTGAAGAGGGTCCCGGATCTTCAAAATATCGCCAATCTTATCCTCCAGTCGCTGGATATAGTCATTCCAAGGCCTCGTAGGGTCATCCTGGCCGATGTTATCCCATGCCGCCTCTTTGAGGTGGAAAGAAGGTTATGCTGCGACAGGCCTGTGTCGGCTGTTTACTTCCCCTTGACCATCGTCCCGTCCTTGGGGTCGGCCCTCGTGGGGTCGTCCATCTGTTGCCTCCCTTCTGGACTTTGCAGCACTACTTGATCTGGATAATTTTTCCTGCAGGTCATTTACTGGGCTGAGCCTCTCAAAGGCCGACCCCCTGCTTAGACGATCAAAAGCAGAGCCCCTCGGGCGATCGTCAGGATTTCTCCTTCCACCCTTCCTCTGCTCTCCTGGAGAGGTTGTACAGTATTATTGGAGACCTCATACGGCTCCCAGCACTCTATGGGGGCCTCCTCCCCCTCTAGATCATCATACATATCCTAAGGGGCAAGGGTTTCCTTGCCTCCCCAGGCATAGACACCGGGGGTCAGCAACATCCCTCCATCGCTGTGGGGGTGGCAAGTCTTTGCGTGGCGCCTAGGGTGGTCCCCTGGCCTCATGCTGCACTGGAGCTGCTGTCGGACTAATCATCTCAGGTGAGACCCCTGGTGGTCTTAGTATGTTTTGTCTTAGAGATGTAAACTGCTCCTGCATGATCCGCTGGCTTGCTGTCAGAGAATTCAAAGCAGCCGCCACATCAGCCATCTCAGACTGAGGTGGTGGTTGACTGGAACTGGGTCCTACTCCACTATCCGGTGGAGGAAGAGGTGGTGGTGGCATCTCCGGTGCCATATGTTTGAGCTATATAGAGCTGAATGATCAAAAGACTGAAGAGCTTGGAAACCTAATGGATCTCTTTCAATGGTGAAACATCTCCACAAAGGGGGAGATCTGGTTCACCACCAGAGTGCCCCGGGGGGTCAAGTTGCATTCTGTAATACCCCGTATTTTTATGCTATACTAATTTGGGGATTTATTAAATTTAATGTGAATTAATTATTTAATAAAAAATCCGAAAATTAATTATGTTACAACTATTAACGTGATGAGAGTTAGTAATTATGGGAAAATTTGTTGAATAGTACTAATGAGCAAAGTAATATATAATAGTGGACATATTAAATGTCACGAGTGAATAAAATGACAATTTTAAAAATTTGAGTCGGGACGCGCCCGTGTCGCGTCGGGACTAAATATTAATAAATAAAAGTAAATATTTTATAAGTTGTTCGTATGGTCATTTTGAGTGCGCCAATGCGTCCGGAAGGGTCGAGATAGTCAGATAAGTATACCCGGGAGTTTGATTTGGGTCTCGAGGCGTTTTTAGGCCTAATTAGTACCCCGGGAGGGCATTTTAGTCATTTTGTATTTTTGGGTAATTAAACCCACGAAAATTAAAGGGGTTATATCAGATGTTTAGGTTATCTCCTAGGGTAAGATAACTCAAAACACAAGAACGGCCATTGGAGAGGAGAGGAGAGAGCTCTCAAGGCATTCCAAGGCCCAAACTCACCCGTTTGCACCGCCGCCACCGCCAACGCGTAGATCGCGAGACGGGGAACGCAACCACACCAAATTCAACACCAAACCAGATTTCTGAAAATCCCAGGCAAGTGTTTATCTTTCTTATTTCGTTGATGCATCATCCATATTAGTTTAGGAGTTATTAGGATGAGATTTATGGAAGAAAAACCCAATTTGAGATGGGAAATTTTCAAGTAGTGATGATTTATATGATATTCTGGAAACCCTTTGTCATGTAAAGGATTAAGAGTTTGATTAAGAAAAGAGTTCTAATCAGATACAAACACTAAAAAAAAATTTATTAAGAACGATCGGATCATTGGAATTGGATGAAATTTTACAGAGAATTAGCTGAACACGAGAGGAAGCTACAGAAAAAAAATTCAGCTCGATCGGACTGTTCAATATTTTTTAATATTTTTTTTGCTAGACATTTTTATGTTTTGAGGACTCTTAGAGATAATAAAAATTCAATTAAAACTCCATTTTAATTCCGATTTCGAAACCGTTTGAAATTCTCATTTTCGAAAATAAAATTCAAAATCCTTTAATGTAAGGCGAAATCTATATTTTTGGGATATTTTGCATAAGGGATAATGTAAGTATATATTAAAGGAGAGAGACACGTAAGAGAGAGTTACGTTGGAACATAAATGTATATCTACTGAATTGTACATTTGGAAGAATAGAGTCCATGAGGGTTACGTAGTAAGTTGGAAAAACCCTTCGAATTAAAGTTAGAAACGAACCATTATACTTGATAAATAATAGTGGAAAAATAAGGATAAATGTTGTGAATGTGGGTTATTGGATAAACCTAAATTGATATAATAAAAGTGGTATATTTATATGATTGTGTATGCATATATTATATACTTGTGAAAATCATACCCGCGCTACTTGTTATCCCTGAGGTTTTCGCGCTGGGACGATCTTATCTCGTGTGCCTTATGGGGGATATTGAATCGTACCCTAGAAGATAGAAATCCTAGGTACAGGCTATCGAATCGGTAGTCACAGTCCTAAGAGACGTGAGAGTATGTACTGACCTCTTGGAATTGGAAACTATGCTTCGCCTCAATATTGTTTGTGTATGTATTTATACAGTTCGAGAGTGATTCCGAACTTGTATTCCCTTTAGTACGATTGATACGGGGATTGGATAGCAGAGTATGCCCACACCATAAAATTTTATGTGGGGTGCTGTTAGAATATATATATTATACGAGTATTTAATATATATATGAACTTATGAAATATGGGAAACTGCCTACTGTGTTATGGTAAGTAAGACATGTATAATGACTCAAATTGGAAATACTTGTTTTGAAAAGTATAATATGATATTAAAAAAACTTTATGAATCAATAAAGTTAAAATGAGCGTTTTGTACTAAATGAAATTATCCTTTTTAAACCATGATGTTGTTAAATCTTAAATTTTGAGAGTCACCTAAGATAAGTTAAATCCTTGGGGAAGGATAGTGTTATATATGATGAGATAAACCATTAGGAAGGTTAGTGCGATAGGAGTGCACATTAGAAGAGAGGCAAGAATTTCTCAAGAGAGTGTTGCACTAATATGTTGTTGGATTGGCCTGTATCAATTTAAATACTTGCTAAACGAATTTTTAAATCATATACACTATCGGGCTCTGACCCGTTTCTATTCCTCTTTCTCTCTTGTATATATATGTATATATTACAGGTGCCCAGCCACAGGGGCGTCTTGTTTAGGATCCCTTGGAAGGAACGTGCTGCAGCTTAGGTGGGAGTTGCAGGCCACTTGCTTAGACGATTTCATTTACTTGATTCCACTTCTATCATTCTCCTTATTGGGCATGTGTCGCCCTTTCCACTATTTATCTGTTTTATTGGGACATTTGTATTTCACTTATTTCTAGTACTGTTACTTTGGGATTTATTCAGCATGTATGTTTTACTTTAAGTTTTAAATGTTAGGATTGGGTTGTTAAATGTTAAATTATTGGATTGATTGTTTAATAAAATAAATAAATAAAATTGGAAAGTAATGTTTAAAAAATGGTTTTGACACTTAGCTAAATTAAATATGGTGTTAAATTTGGAAAAGTTATTTTTACGACAGTGATGCTAAGAATGAATCAACTGTTGACCTTGATTTTAATTTAATAAAGGAGTGATCGCCCAGTATTTAATTAGGCGGGGTGTCACAGGTGGTATCAGAGCATCAGGTTCTAGTGTCCATAGGATCTGTACGGCTTATTTTCTCTTTCAGCTTAACGTTTTTGCTATAGAGCCCTATTTTTAGGATTTTTGTATTCCTGCTTTTACGTTTACGTCTCCAGCCATTTGGGATTTGATAATGACTGGAGACTAATAAACTTCTTCACGTTTCAGATGCCTCCGAGACGTGCACTGAAGGATAGGCGTGCCTAGGCCGAGCAGCCAGCAGCTCCGGCACAAGGCACTATGAATGGTAATGAAGTAGCCGCCATTTTTGCTCAGGCGGTGAATGCCGCACTAGCGGTGGTTCAGCAGGCTCCACCCCAGATTCAGGCAGTGGCGCCAGTACTAGCACAGCTTCCATCTGCATGGGAGAGGGTTAGGGACACTTTTCGGAAGGCGCATCCCCCTGAGTTCTCTGGTAGCTCAGATATCGTCACTGTCAGCCAATGGAAGAAAGACATCCAGCGGCATCTTCATATGTATGAGTGCACCGACGTGAAAAGGCAGTTATTAGCTTCCTTTAAACTGGTGGGGGCCACTTTGCAGTGGTGGGAGTCCACTACCACCTTGGAGGAGAGGGACACGATCCATATTCAGTCGTTCTGGGAGCGGTTTGATCGCAAGTACTTTCCACCAGTCGTGCAGACTGAGATGAGGCGAAAATTACTGAATTTGAAACAGGAGAACTCTACCGTTGCTGAGTATGAGGAGGAATTCACGAGACTTCTCACCATAGTGTCGGATGAGGCACCTACTGATAGTACGAAGATAATGTTGTTTGTGGACGGGTTAGCTTGGAGGATCCGTCAGCATCTTATAGGGAATCTATCTCTGAGTACTTTCACTGATGTACTCAATGCTGCGTTACTACATTGCCAGGATCACCGCTTCCATCTGCAGGGAAGCAGGAGAGCAGGAGAGTCCAGCCAGCAGGGCAGGACCGGGGGTAGTAGTGCTAGTGGGGCCCCATCTCATGGAAAGACTCGTCAGCACGAGCAGAGTTTCCATCAGGGGGACCCTGCTAAGAGATTTCGTTCAGGTGATTCCAGGTAGGGATTTGGGGGTTATAGGCAGGGCCAGCCTAATCAACAGGGCCAACAGGGCCAACAGCGTGCTAATCAAGGCCAACATGGCCAGTGGCGGGGAGGTAACGGCCAGCAGGGTCGTGGTCAGCAGGGTCAGAGGGGAGGTAACTTCAGAGGCCGGTGTTTTTTATGCGGCAAGCATGGTCATAAGCACCAGGATTGCCCAGAGGGTAATAGGGCCCCACAGCAGCAGGGTGCCCATAATGAGCCACAGAGACCACTTTTTTCCAGCTGCCCTCCCAGCTCCAGCTCAGGTGCCAGCCATTCCAGCAGCTCCAGTGCAGCAGGGGCAGTTACAGTACGAACGTGTCTATAACGTCCACCAGGCAGCAGCTCCACAGGCACCACCCACGATTGAGGGTATGTTTCCTATCCATGGTACTATGGGTCGGGTTTTGTTTGATACTGGGGTGACACATTATTTTATAGCTACGCATTTTGCGAAGGCCTTAGGGTTGTTAGCCACAGCAGAGAGCAAAGTGACGTGTATAGACTCACCACTGGGGTGTGGGTCGCTTATCTTCTCTATATGCCAGGGAGTGGGGGTAGAGATTGGTAGTTTGGTATTACCTGCAGACATGTTAGTCTTATATATGCATGAGCATGATGTTATTATCGGTATGGATTGGCTCGCAGCTTATAGAGCCATGATTGATTGCTTCGGTGGGAGCATTGTTTTTGCCATTTCGGGGCAAGAGATATTTGTAGTGGCGATGCCTCGCCCAGAGGGAGGTTCGACCGCTCATTTGTATTATATAGATGAGAATACCTCTAAGGAGGTTGTGATTCCTTTAGACTCGATCCCAGTCGTTCGTGAGTATTCCGATGTATTCCAGGAGATATCAGGCCTACCCCCCAGTCGAGAGATAGACTTTGTCATAGATTTATTACCAGATACGAGACCTATAGCACGCGCTCCATACCGTATGGCTCCGACGGAGATGCGAGAGTTACGAGATCAGATAGAGCAGTTGTTAGGTCAGGGCTTCATTCGCAGGAGTACCTCACCTTGGGGCGCTCCAGTCTTGTTTGTGAAGAAGAGAGATGGTTCACTGAGGTTATATGTGGACTACCGGGAGTTGAACAAGGTCACGATACGGAATAAGTATGCGTTGCCTCGAATCGATGATCTGTTCGACCAGCTGAGGGGAGCAACTTTTTTTTCGAAGATAGATCTGAGGTCGGGGTACCATCAGCTACGTATTAGAGAGCATGATGTTTCAAAGACTGCCTTCTTGACGAGATATGGGTCTTAAGAGTTCAGAGTGATGCCATTTGGTCTCACAAATGCTCCTGCCGTGTTCATGGACTTAATGAACCGAGTATTCAGAGAGTTCTTGGATCAGTTTGTCATCGTCTTCATAGATGGCATTTTGATATATTAACAGTCCGAGGAGGAGCATGCCGAGCACTTGAGGCAGGTTCTTCAAACTTTACGAGAGCATCAGTTGTATGCTAAGTACGAGAAGTGTGGATTCTGGTTGCGAGAGGTACAGTTCTTGGGGAATGTTGTTTCTGAACAGGGGATAGCAGTTGACCCGAGTAAAGTGTCAGCAGTGAGGGAGTGGGGACAGCCCACGACACCGAAAAAAGTGCGTAGTTTTTAGGGGTTAGCCGGATACTACAGGAGATTCATTCGGGGATTCTCCAAAATAGCGGGTCCATTGACGAACCTGACTCGCAAAGGGGTACCATATGTTTGGGATGATGCTTGTCAATTGGCTTTCGACGAGCTGAAAGATAAGCTTACTTCAGCACCAGTCCTTGCTTTACCGAAGCCGGGTGTGGAGTACCTGGTTTACACCGATGCCTCTTTACGGGGACTTGGGGGAGTACTTCAGCAGGAAGAGAAGGCTATAGCTTTTGCCTCCCGCAAGCTTAAGTCGCATGAGAAGAATTACCCCACCCACGACCTGGAGTTAGCAGCGGTCGTTTTTGCACTGCGGATATGGAGACACTATTTATTGGGGGAGAAGTTCAGTTTGTTCACAGACCACAAGTCACTGCAGTACCTGTTCACTCAACGAGAGCTGAATATGCGTCAGCGCGGATGGTAAGAATTTATGAAGGACTATCAGTTCAACATACAGTATCATCAGGGGAAAGCCAACGTAGTTGCTGATGCGTTGAGCCGTAGACCGGTAAATGAGGTAGCGGACGTCTGGAAAGAGAAGTGGAAGGAGTTGGGTCACCAGGATGCAGTAGCCCGTTCCTTCATATCTGTTATGACAATCACACTCGAGATTGTTACGAGGGTAATACAGGCCCAAACCACAGACCCGTTTTGCCAGGAATAGATTGTACGACTTTTAGCCGAGGGTGCTGAGTCCTATTCTGTTAGTTCTGATGGGGGTTTGAGGTTTAATGGGAGATTAGTGGTTCCAGAAGGGGCAGAATTGCATCATGCAGTGATGACCCAATCTCACGGGTCCAAATTTGCAGTACATCCTGGAGGAGATAAGATGTACCAGGATATAAGGGGGCAATACTAGTGGAGTGGGATGAAGAAGGACATTGCTGAGTTCGTGTCCAAGTGTTCTACCTGCCAGTTGGTGAAGGTGGACCATCAGAAACCGTCAGGATTGCTTCAGCCATTGGAAGTACCCGCGTGGAAGTGGGAGAGTATTTCCATGAATTTTATTATAGGGTTGCCTACATCACAGCGGGGCCACGACTCCATCTGGGTGATTGTAGACCGTTTGACCAAGGTGGCTCATTTTCTGCCGGTGCGGACAGATTATACCACAGGTTAGTATGCTCAGTTGTTCATTGCTGAGATTGTCAGATTACATGGGGTGCCCCTAAATATTGTGTCAGATAGAGACAAGATTTTCGTGTCACGTTTCTGGGAAAGCTTTCAGAAGGCTATGGGTACTGAGTTGAAGTTGAGTTCAGCTTATCACCCACAGACAGAGCGTACTAATCAGATGTTAGAGGATATGCTACGCATGTGTGTTCTTGATTTTGGAGGAGGTTGGGAGCCACATCTTCCACTGCTAGAGTTTTCTTATAATAACTCTTATCAGTTTACGATTGGTATGGCTCCATTTGAGGCTTTGTATGGCAGGCCTTGTCGTTCTCCAACTTGTTGGCTCGAGGTGGGGGATAACAAGTTGCTAGGACCAGAGGTGATTCAGGAAACCTCCGCGAGGATTGAGATGATTAGGAGTCGCATTCGAGTAGCCCAGGACAGGCAGAAGAGCTATGTCGATGCGAAACGGTTCTTCCGGAAGTTTAATGTGGGGGACCAAGTGTTACTGCGTGTATCTCCTATGAAGAAGTGATGAGGTTCGGGAAGAAAGGGAAATTGGCCCCGAGGTACGTGGGACCATTTCCCATTATCGAGAGGATTGGGACGGTAGCATACAGATTGGGACTACCAGAGCATTTACATCGCATTCACGATGTATTCCACATCTCGTCGTTGAGACGGTATCTTCGGGATGATATGGCCCATACTCACATCGCGATAGATGAGATAGACTTGCAGCCTGACAGCTCTTACGAGGAGAGACCGGTGGCTATCCTAGACTATAGTGAGAGGAGATTGAGGTCGAAGATAGTTCCACTTGTACGGGTCCAGTGGGAGCATCATAATGTGGAGGAATCCACTTGGGAGCGCGAGGCCGATATGCGCGAGAGATATCCAGATTTGTTCTTACCAGGTATGCCTTATTTTTTGAATTTCGGGACGAAATTCCGTTATTAGGGGGGAAGTATGTAATACCCCGTATTTTTATGCTATATTAATTTGGGAATTTATTAAATTTAATGTGAATTAATTATTTAATAAAAAATCCAGAAATTAATTATGTTATAATTATTAACGTGATGAGAGTTAGTAATTATGGAAAAATTTGTTGAATATTACTAATGAGCAAAGTAATATATAATAGTGGCCATATTAAATGTCACGAGTGAATAAAATGACAATTTTAGAAATTTGAGTCGGGACGCGCCCGTGTCGCGTCGGGGACTAAATATTGATAAATAAAAGTAAAAATTTTATAAGTTATTCGTATGGTCTTTTTTAGCGCGCCAACGCATCCGGAAGGGTCGAGATAGTCAGAAAAGTATACCCGGGAGTTTGATTTGGGTCTCGAGGCGTTTTTAGGCCTAATTAGTACCCCGGGAGGGCACTTTAGTCATTTTGTATTTTTGGGTAATTAAACCCACGAAAATTAAAGGAGTTATATCAGATGTTTAGGTTATCTCCTAGGGTAAGATAACTCAAAACACTAGAACGGCCATTGGAGAGGAGAGGAGAGAGCTCTCAAGGCATTCCAAGGCTCAAAATTCACCCGTTTGCACCGCCGCCAACGCGTAGATCGCGAGACGGGGAACGCAACTACACCAAATTATACACCAAACCAGATTTCTGAAAATTCCAGGCAAGTGTTTATCTTGCTTATTTCGTTGATGCATCATCCATATTATTTTAGGAGTTATTAGGATGAGATTTATGGAAGAAAAACCCAATTTGAGATGGGAAATTTTCATGTACTGATGATTTATATGATATTCTGGAAACCCTTTGTCATGTAAAGGATTAAGAGTTTGATTAAGAAAAGAGTTCTAATCAGATAAAAACACTAAAAAAAATTATTCCGGACGATCGGGCCGTTGGAATTGGATGACATTTTATGGAGAATTAGCTGAAGACGAGAGGAAGCTACAGAAAAAAATTGAGCTCGATCATCCAGTTCAATATTTTTTAATATTTTTTTTTTGCTAGACAGTTTTATGTTTTGAGGACTCTTAAAGATAATAAAAATTCAATTAAAACTCCATTTTAATTCCGATTTCGAAACCGTTTGAAATTCTCATCTTTGAAAATAAAATTCAAAATCCTTTAATGTAAGGCGAAATCTATATTTTTGGGATATTTTGCATAAGGGACAATGTAAGTATATATTAAAGGAGAGAGACACGTAAGAGAGAGTTACGTTGGAACATAAATGGATATCTACTGAATTGTACATTTGGAAGAATAGAGTCCATGAGGGTTACATAGTAAGTTGGAAAATCCTTTGAATTAAAGTTAGAAACGAACCATTATACTTGATAAATAATAATGGAAAAATAAGGATAAATGTTGTGAATGTGGGTTATTGGATAAACCTAAATTTATATAATAAAAGTGGTATATTTATATGATTGTGTATGCATATATTATATACTTGTGAAAACCATGCCCGCACTACTTGCTATCCCTGAGGTTTTCGCACTGGGACGATCTTATCTCGTGTGCCTTATGGGGGATATTGACTCGTACCCTAGAAGATAGAAATCCTAGGTACAGGCTATCGAATCGGTAGTCACGGTCCAAGAGATGTGAGGGTATGTACTGACCTCTTGGACTTGGAAACTATGCTTCGCCTCAATATTGTTTGTGTATGTATTTATACAGTTCGAGAGTGATTCCGAACTTGTATTCCCTTTAGTACGATTGATACGGGGATTGGATAGCAGAGTATGCCCGCACCATAAAATTTTATGTGGGGTCCTGTTAGAATATATATATTATACGAGTATTTAATATATATATGAACTTCTGAAATATGGGAAACTGCCTACTGTGTTATGGTAAGTAAGACATGTATAATGACTCAAATTGGAAATACTTGTTTTGAAAAGTATAATATGATATTGAAAAAACTTTATGAATCAATAAAGCTAAAATGAGCGTTTTGTACTAAATGAAATTATGCTTTTTAAACCATGATGTTGTTAAATCTTAAATTTTGAGAGTCACCAAAGATAAGTTAAATCCTTGGTGAAGGATAGTGTGATATATGATGAGATAAACCATTGGGAAGGTTAGTGCGATAGGAGTGCACATTAGAAGAGAGGCGAGAATTTCTCAAGAGAGTGTCGCACTATTATGTTGTTGCATTGGCCTGTATCAATTTAAATACTTGCTAAACGAATTTTTAAATCATATACACTATCGGGCTCTGATTCGTTTCTATTCCTCTTTCTCTCTTGTATATATATGTATATATTACAGGTGCCCAGCCACAGGGGCGTCTTGTTTAGGATCCCTTGGAAGGAACGTGCTGCAGCTTAGGTGGGAGTTGCAGGCCACTTTCTTAGACGATTTCATTTACTTGATTCCACTTCTATCATTCTCCTTATTGGGCATGTGCCGCCCTTTCCACTATTTATCTGTTTTATTGGGACATTTGTATTTCAGTTATTTCTAGTACTATTACTTTGGGATTTATTCTGCATTTATTTTTTACTTTAAGTTTTAAATGCTGGGATTGGGTTGTTAAATGTTAAATTATTGGATTGATTGTTTAATAAAATAAATAAATAAAATTGGAAAGTAATGTTTAAAAAATGGTTTTGACACTTAGCTAAATTAAATAGGGTGTTAAATTTGGAAAAGTTATTTTTACGACAGTGATGCTAAGAATGAACCAACTGTTCACCTTGATTTTAATTTAATAAAGGAGTGATCGCCCGGTATTTAATTAGGAGGGGTGTCACACATTCAAGGAAGAGTTATCTTCTCGTTCCCTCAGACGGCGCCAAACTGATGATGCTGAGATACAGCACCACCAGATAAGTGTTGATGAGCTCAAACAGTAATAACAATGGCAGCCATAGAGGTGTATGTGTGTAAGTGTATAGATGGGGATGAGTATAAGAGGAATAAGTCAATGATGTATAGTGGTTCAGTCAATTAGGCCTACATCCACTGTGAGTGTGTGATCCACTAAGTATGGGCACTAATGGCCTTGGATACAATGCACATAAGCTCACTTTCTCTCTCTAATTTGTACAAATAGAGTTTTAGCTAGGGTTATAATTATCGATCCCTTTTTAGGGTTGTAGGTGACAAGTATATATAGGTCTTGGGGGGTGTAGTGTACCCCCCAAGCATGCATGGTGCATGTGAATGATGATCTAGCCAATCCCCTACTAACGCCTATAGATGCCACCTGTGATTAATGATGACATAATATTCCCTCACGTGGGGGGTGATATTGTTATAACGGCCTTACACGTGCCATGTGAGACTCACGCGCACTGTTCCATGCGTCTCCCAAACCACGCACTGTGATGATGTCACTCTCGGCCTATGATATAAGGCCGAGGGCAAAGTTCCTTTTGGTAGTGAGTCTGGCCTAATCTGGGCCTCGTACTATCGTACCCTCGGAGGGTCGTCCGGGCCATGATGAGGGGTCGGCCCCTTGAAGGGTCGTCTGGGCCTGATAAGGGGTCGGCCCCTTGAAGTGTCATCGGGACTTATGAGGGGTTAGCCCCTTGAAGGGTCGTCTGGGCCTTATGAGGGGTCGGCCCCTTGAAGGGTCGTCTGGGCTTGATAAGGGGTCGGCCCCTTGGAGGGTCGTTCGATATTGGTCCAGGCGCCGGGCGCCCTTGACATGGCCGAGGGTATATATGGGTATATCACTAGACGCAATAGAGGACGATAGACTCTTGATGGGGCTACAGATAGAGATACTCAGTAGAAGTTGCAAACACAACCATAGTTGGCACCACCAGTAGCATCCGCGGTTTATTTAGTCCTTATTGGTAGTCAAGCAGTCACCATAAAGATGATGTTATGTTATAGCACATTTTTCCCCCACTACAACCGCAACTATAGTATCATCCATAATCACAGGTGGTGGTACCCGTTTAGCCATAGATTACCAGTTGGGAGAGAGAGATTGGGACTTTGCTAAAGGTAAACCACCTAAGTTTACTAGGAGTACCGATGTTTTAGTTATGTACTAGTGGAGGAAGGACATCTAGAGACATGTGAGGATGTTAAAGTATATAAAGGTCAAAAAGCAAATGTTTTCTATCTTCAAGCTTCTAGGAGAAGCTTTACAGTGGTGGGAGTCAGTAATCAGGATTGAAGAGAGAGGGACGATGACTGTCGTATATTTTTAGGTCAAGTTTGATGACAATTATTTCCCAGTAGACATCAAGGATATGATAAGAATAAGCAATTATTGAGTCTGAAGCAGGAAAACTGAATAATGGAGGAATATGAGTAAGAGTTTACCAGCATTTCCTTATTTTCTAAGGAGGAGGTAAGCATCGAGGAGAAAAAGATGGAGAAATTCATCTTCGATTTGACTTGGTGTATCAGACAGATAATTTTGGGGAACCAATAATTTTGCCAATTATACATAGGTGGTTAACACTCCATTACTTCACTACCATTACCATCGAGAGTTTTAAAAGGAGAAGGGATAGAATAGGTCTAATGGAGACTCGTCTAGCGAGTAGGCCAAGATAAATTGAGGCAACAACGGGGAAATAGTCTAAGGGTACTTACTCAGGAGATCATCCTCATAAGAGGCATAGGGGATATAATAATTATAACTAATAAGGCCATCAGGACAATGACTGCAGTCTCAATAGAGCCAATATGTCCAGGGACAGCAGAATAGAGGCTAATAAGCCAGTAGTAGCCCCGAGGCCATCAGGGACAACAACAGGAGAAGTTTCAGTTACATGGTAATTGTTTCACTTGTAGTGAGGGTGGACACATATATAAGAGGTTCCCTGAGTGAAATTAGGGCACTCAAGAGAAAGAAGGTTAGCGTAGGTATCCATCCCCACCAGTTATTGCCATGTCGGCGATACCAGCACCACCAGGCCATCCTCACGGGCAAAAGCCATTATAGTATGGATGTGTGTACCACGTCGCTCATAGGGATGCATTGGCACCATCTCAGGTAGTGGAGGCTATGTTTCCTATTTTTAGGCATGTAGGATGCATTTTATTTGATACTTGTGCATCGCATTCATTTATTATTAGTATCTTTGATCGATCTTAAATATGGTAGATTTATCATCACATATTTTGTTATATGTTGATTCACCCTTGGGGTATAGGTTTGCATATTCGTTCCTTATATATGGGATAGGGGTGGATATTGGTAGACTTCGATTTTTAGTTAACTTGTTAATTTTAGATATGTATGGGTATGACGTTGTCCTGGGGATGGATTGGTTAGCTAGTTATTATGCTTATGTGAATTACTTTGGGAGGTCTGTCGTCTTTGTCATTTTGGGGCAGGAGATGTGCTTGGTTGCAATGCCATGCCAAGCAGTAGGTTCGAGCATTCATTTATATTATATTAAGGATGACAATTATAAGGGATTGATTGAGTCTTTAGACTCTATTTTAATTGTTAGCTAGTTTTCTAATGTGTTCCAAGATATTATGAGGTTGCCACCGAGTAGAGAGATTGAGTTTGTGATAAATTTAGCTTCAGGCACTAAATTGATAGCTCGAGACCTTATTGTATGGATCCTTTAGAGGTGAGAGAAAGGAGATAGAATATCCAACAGTTATTAGACCAGGTATTTATTCAAAGATGTGCTTCACCTTATGGAGTTCTGGTCCTTTTGTTGAAGAAGATGGATGGATAGTTGAGACTTTGCATCAATTATCGAGAGTTAAATAAGGTCTCCATATGGAAAAAGTTTATGTTATCCCCATATTAATGATATGTTCAGCCAGTTGAGAGGTCATTTATACTCTTCTAAGATTAATTTGAGGTCGGGGTACCATTAGTTGAGGATTCGGGAGCATGATATTTCGATGACAGCATTTCTGATTAGATATGATGAGTTTATGGTTATGTTATTCGGGCTAACCAATGCAAGAGAAATTTTTATGGACTTAATGAATCAAGTGTTTAGGGAGTTATTAGATCAGTTTTTATTGTGTTCATAGATGAAATTTTGATATCTTCTCAGACTCTATATGATCATGTTCAGCACTTGCGGATGGTCTCACGGACATTATGAGATCATCAGCTTTATAATAAGTTTGAGAAGTGTGGATTTTGACGAGAGAGGTATAGTTCTTGGGTCATATTATGGCAGAGGCGTTGATCTCAGTGGGCTCGATTAAGGTGCCAAAGTGATGGAGTGGGTCCAACCCACAACGCATATGGAGGTACGTAGTTTTTGGGGATTGGCAGGATACTATCGTTGATTCATTTATGGGTTCTCAAAGATAATGTGGCATTTAATGAATAAGGTAGTGAAATTCATTTGAGATGAGTTTTTACCCAAGGTTTTTAACGAGTTTGAGGTCAAGTTGACTTCAGCTTCGCTTCTCGCTTTACCACATAGTGAGGTAAATTGTCTAGTTTATATTAATGCCTCGCTTCAGGGACTTAAAGGTGTGTTAATGCCTAAAGAGAGGCCGATAGCTTATGCTACTAAGAAGCTTAAGCCTCATGAGGGGAATTACCCCACCTATGATCTGAAGTTGGAAGCATTGATTTTCGCTCTTTGAATTTGGAGACACTATATTTAAGGGAGAAATTCCATATTTTCACGGACCATATGAGTTTATAATATTTGTTAATGCAAAAGGAGTTGGCCATGAGATAGTGTCGATGGATTGAGTTTGTGAAAGACTATCAGATTGATATTTAGTATCACCTGAGAAAGAGGAACATTGTGGCAGGCTCTTTGAGCCGCATATCGATAGTTACACTTTCAGAGATTTGGAAGGTGAAGTGGGGTTATCTTCACATTAAGGATAAGTTAGCTTAAGCCATTGTGGCAGTTCTTACCATCACACCTAAGATCATTATTCGAGTTATAAAGGAACAGGTAGGAGATCCTTCTTTTTAGTAAAAGGTCAGGCGGTTATAGGTTGAGAGAGCAAAGTCGTACTCGATTGATCTGATGGGGGCTAGAAATTCCATAGTAGATTAGTGGTTCTCGAGGATGAGGATTTATAGAAGGCAGTGATGACTGAGGTGATTGAGTCGCATTTTATGGTATACCGCAAGGAATATTATGTGTATTAGGATATAAGGCGCCAGTATTGGTGGGCAAGCATGAAGAAGGACATTGCAGTGTTTATATCTAAGTGTATTACTTGCCAAATGGTTAAGGTAGATCATTAGAGACCAGAGGTGTACTACAGCCTCTTGAGATTTCGATGTGAAAATAGGAAAGCATTTCCAAGGATTTTATTACTGGTTTGCCAATGTCATAAAGAGGACACGATGTCATATGGGTGATCGTGGACTGTTTAACTAAGGTGGCTCACCTTTTGTCGATTCGGGTAGATTTTACTTCGGAGTAGTACGCTAGACTCTTCGTATCAAAAAATGTGAATTTGCATGATATACCTCTTAACATCATGTCCGACAGGGACAAGACGTTTGTGTCCCACTTTTGGATGAGTTTTCATCATGCTTTGGGGACAGAGTTGAGGTTTACTTCATATCACCCATGGATGGATAAAAAGATGGAGCGGGTAAACTAGATATTGGAGGACATGTTACGAATGTGTATCTTGGACTTATAGGGTAGTTGGGAGCAATACTTATCATTGGTGGAGTTTTCTTACAACAACAATTATTAGTATACTATGGCATGGAACCATTTGAGGCCTTGCATGGGATGTCTTGTCATTCACCCACTTGTTAGATGGAGGTGGGGGAGAACAAGGTTCTTGGACTCGAGTTTATTCAGGACACCTCAGAGAAGACAGAACTTATCAGAGAGAATATGCGGACTGACCAGAGTTGGTAGAAAAGTCATGTTGATGCGGGGAGGAGGCACCTAGAGTTTTCTATCAGAGATCAGGTGTTACGTAGGGTGTCTTCCATGAAGAAGTGATGTGGTTCAAGAAGAATGGAAAGTTGGCTACCCGGTTTATGGGGTCATTTACCAATATTGATAAAATCAGACGAGTTGTGTATCATTTATCCTTGTTACATCATTTACAGTAGGTGAACGATGTATTACATGTCTCTTTGTTATGGAGGTTCCTTAGAGATGCTTCAGCATATCATCACATTGATCTTGGTGACATAGAGCTTCAGCCTGACATGAGCTACGAGGAGAAGCCAATTGTTATCTTGGATCATAGGGAGTAGACTCTTCATTCCAAGGTGATTCCTTTAGTGTGTGTCCAGTGGGGCATCATAATGAGAACGGGTCGATATGGGAGAGAGAGCATAATATGCTAAAAACGTATACGAAACTCTTTTTGTCAGGTGCATGTTGAATTCTGAGGACGGAATTCCTTTATTAGTGGAAAAACTATAATACCTCGTATTTTCTAATATCTATTTAGTACATATTAATTATGTAAATACATTACTAAATTGTAATTAATTATTACTTGAGTGATTGGTAATAATAAAAATGCATATTTCAATAGTGATTAAATTTTTAGGTTATGTGATTTATTTGTACCGCATGTTATATTTAATTAATCGGTGTAACTAAGTAAGTGGGGTTGTACTATATTCGGTTATGCATAAAATAAGGGTATTATTTTACGTTGTGAGGTATTACTGTGACTTATAAGGTATTACTATTCGGATCGAACTCCCGAGTGATAGGAAGGCCTGGATATGTATTTTTATCATTTTAAATTAGGCTCGGGGGTACGTGTATATCTTTAGGCTAAGTTTTGGACTAGTTTGAGTAGTATTTTGGGCTCATTTCATCATCATAATCATCATCATCCTTGCCTTCATCCCATCCCATCACCAGTGGATCATCCTCATCTCACTAATATGGAGACTTTGATCATATTTTTTCTTAAATGTCCAACACTCTGCTCCACTAGTCTAAAAATTGTTCTATAAAAAATTTCTTGTAATTTATTAGTTATCCTCCTATCGCATAACACCCCCGCTTGCCTATCTCCATTTCATCCAACCAGTTGTTATTCTACTCAAAACATCCTCATCAATATCCTCATTACTTTGTATCACTGAACCTAAATAAAGAAATTTATTAGTTTGGTTTATCACTTTTTCTTCAATCTTTAACATTATGCAATCAAACGCCTCATTATTCAATTTACATGCCATAAATTCAGTTTCATTTCTACTAATTTTTAGTCCCTTAGACTCGAAGGCATTTATCCAAGGATCTACTCTCATCACTAATGCCTCCTTTGAAGTGTCTATTAAAACTATATCATTCGCAAACAACATACAATGTGGGACATCTTCTTGTATGTCCTTAGTAATCTCATCCAATATCATGACAAATAAGTAAGGACTTAATGTCGATCCTTGATGTAGACCCACTTTAATCATACAATATCATTAGTTTCTCCACAAATAGTTTTTATTGTAGTCTTTGTGTTATCATACATATCTTCAATAACTTTAATATAACTCATAGGGATTCTTTTCCTCCTTAAAGCCTGGCATATTAGATCCTTAGTTACTCTATCATATGCCTCTTCTAAGTCTATAGAGACCATGTGTAAATTTTTATTCTTACTTCTACATTTCTCCATTAGTTGTCTTAATAAGTAAATAGCTTATGTGGTGGATCTCCCTGGCATAAATTCAAATTGATTGTCCAAAATAGTTGACTCATTTCTTAATCGTTATTCTATAAACTTTTTCCATAATTTCTTAGTGTGATTCCCATAATATTTTAGGCTCATTTGGAGGCCTAAAATTAGGCCCAATATAGACTTGTTGATTTAAAGATTCATTAGGAGTGTTAAACCCCATTAATCAAATACTTTTCACAAGAGACATAAACCCTAGCAGCCTTAAACCTTTAGGAGAACTTAAGGAGAATTTTGGGTGAGGAAAAACAAGGATCGACACGTAGAATTTTGTCATTCGTATATTCAGGCAAGAAATTTCTTGCTTCATCACATATATAATTTGTAATGTATTTATAATTCATGTTATGTAGTTTATTATGGTATTTAGATGAATGTTTACGATTGGAATCCGCTATCTTAAGCATGTTTTATTAATGGGTTAATTAGGAGTAATGTTAATTAATTCTAATTTGAAAGACTTAAGCTTTTTGAAGAAGAAACCTTAAATTGGATCATTTTGAAATATGATTTTGACATTAGAACCCATGTTTAGGATTAATTTTCACCTCTAAAGTGAATCCGATGTCAATTTGATGTTTGGATTTGAAATCCTTTAAGTATTTGACTCCATTGTATGTAAAGGATGAACGAGGTTTAATTTGGTGATTTGAACAATTAAACCTTTATTTGATATTTTTAGATCATTATTTTTTGCAGAAACCATGTAGGGTCATGAATCAGTAATTAGATTTGAATTTAATGAAGCTTGGATTGTTGAGTGAAATCTTGGTGATCAACATTGGAGGTTAAAGAGAGAAACCTGCTTTGGGGGGGAGAAGGTTGTGACACCAGACGATCCGATATTGCCAGCAACGAAGGGCACTTTTTGTTTGTTATTACTTAATTAATTTTAGTGTAAACTTTATGCATTGTAATATAGTTTATGGGGGATTTAAACTAAAGAATCACGAGAGGAAACTTCAATATGGGTTTGGGAATTATAAACCTTTAGCATATATATATATATATTCCTACATCACCCATACATCATACCTAGTTCTAGTCCTATAAAACTTTTTTTTTTCAATTTTTTAATTTTATCCAAGGAGTTAACCTTCCAATCTAGGTCAAAATATAATTTCTAGCTATTTTTTAAAGATCCAATAAAAAAGCTGCTGAAAATATTTTATTTATAAGGGTCTACACTAGCAGAATTTTGTGAATTTCTTAAAAATAGCAAGAAAATGTATTTTGACCTAATTTTTTGAACATGTGTTTAGTGAAAGATTAATTTGAAGAAAAAAATAACAAAAATTGGAAAAAGGGTTTCTTAGGACTTGGAAATAGGTGTGATGTAGGAGAGCCTTTCCATATATATATACACTTACTTACCTATGTGAACATATTATTACTCGTTGTTTGATGGTTTAGATTGTGTATCATATTCCTGGTTGATGATGCAGGACTTTGCAGAGGTCATCGTGTTTTGATCATATGTTCAATTGGTATACGCTTTATGATGAGAGTAGTGGATGACCTGATCCATCAGACATTTTTTGGTATGGGACTACCTGGTTGTGTGATTGCGTAGTGATCCCCCATTCTTAGGTGTTTATAGGTTTTAGATCCGTTAGGTGAGGGCATCTTATGGGTTTACCGATAAAAGCATGAGAAGGTTCCAAAACGTAGTTTCCTTCGTGTGATTTAATTGAAAATTGTAAAAGATATATTTTAGTCCAGTGAAGGAAATTTAATTAAGTGAACCTTATGTCACATTTATGTGTTGTTATTATGAGACCATGTATATCCTACTTTGTGGGTGACATTATGGGGGTTGGTGTTTGGGTTGTATTCTTTACACGTGTAGTTAGTTACATCCCTGTTGCACTTTATTATTTTATTACTCATTGTTAGTCTAGAGATAAAGACTTCTAGTATCGGTTACACTACACCCAAAAGGCTAAATTGTCACATTTGAGTCGGTCAGCCTTGTCACGGTCTTTGACCGTGACAAACAAATACGCATTTTTAGTCAAGGTTTTTGACCGTGACAACTTTAAAAAGTTATCACGGTCAAAGACCTTGATAAGTCCGTGACAACTGTCATAACTAAAAAAACATACCGCCTCTTTTTTTCCCCATTTCATTTCCCTCCTTTTATCTCTCTCTTTCTTTCCTTTGTGTGTGTGTGTGTATGATTTTGTATATGTGTGTGTGTGTGTGTCTATATATATATGTGTGCGCGTGTGTGTGTTCGGTATATATGTACGTGTGAGTTATTTTTTCTGTAAATCTGAAAGTGTACCCCTTTTGTTGTGTAAATATGAAATTGAAATTGGGTATAAATCTGAAATTTGGCATATTGTTGTGTAAATGTGAAATTAAAATTGAAATTGGGTATAAAATGGAAATTGGGTATAATGTTGTGTAAATATGAAATTGGACACCTTTTGTTGGGTAAATATGAAATTGAAATTTTGTATAAATCTGAAATTGGGCATATTGTTGTGTAAATGTGAAATTAAAATTGAAATTGGGCATAGTGTTGGGTTGTGTAAATCTGAAATTAGTTAATGCAAAAAGGAACATAAGTATGTATAAATCATCACTATAAACATAATTATCGAATATAAATAAGACATAATTAAATGAAACATACTACAGCCCTTACATAAAGTGCGGATAGATATTAGCCTTCTAGTTTTCATGTGACGCATTCAATAGCCCTTAAACCCATTCGAGAGTCATTACCCCTGTAATGAGATCTCTCTAATTGTCCCGTTTAGATAGTTTGGGACTGCATAGTTTATGTATTATAATATTCTTAGTGGATTAAATTTGTTACTTTTAGGGGAAGTTTTGTTATCGTATCTTAATGTTCTCTGGGTACATACCAGTTGATGCGATGTTAAGTGTTATTTCAATTGATAAATGGAAATAACACTTACACTTGCGAATCTATGTCGTGTTCTTGGAGAACTATGGGGATACGCTGTCGAATCTTCCTCAAATTGGAACAATGTGCATGAGGTGTTAAGTATATTACAGAAATATGCAATCTTGAATGGGATAGGACCACTCACCGTTTTGAGGAGATGGAGGAAATAGGAATTAGTATTATAAATTGAATTTTAATTTCCATTTCAAATTAAAATTGAATTTAAATTTGAAATTGAAATTGGTATTATAAATTGAAAATGAAATTGAAATTGGTATTTGGTTTTTGGTTTTTGGTATAGTGCTTATTTGATTTTTAGTATTCAATTCTAAAATTGAAATTTGGTTTCTCTCTCTAATTTCAATAGCAGTCGCCATCTCTCTCTACACGGATGTTGGTATCTCTCTGTGTGCGTGTGTGTGTGTGTGTGTGTATATAAAATAATTCTCTTATGCGGACTAGTCCGCATTTTAAGAATGCGGATCTGGCATGTGTCACCTAATGGTGCACCTAGAAATTATTGCCTAAATTATAGGCACACTCTCTCTCTATTCTGGGCTCACCGTTAGGTGACACATGTCCGGTCTGCATTCTTAAAATGCGGACTAGTCCGCACAAGAGCAGGACTGTATATATATATATATATATATATATATATATATATATATATATATATATATATATATATATATATATATATATACACACACACACACACACACACACATACACATAGAGATTGTTTCATTTTTGAATTATCTGGGATTCTCGAATTGTTGTTGACTGGTGGATTTGAACATTTAGATGGCTATTGAGTTAGTTGGCCCTAGGAATTTCTAATAAAATACATTATTATTTGCATTGTTGTTTTGAAATCATGAAATGTTGTTGACTGGTGGATTTGATTACTTAGATGGCCATTGAGTTGGTTGGCCCTAGGCATTCTCTAACATTTAAGGTTGTGATGCGAAATGAAACATAACAATGTAAAAATCGAATATAAATAAGACATAATTATATGAAATATACTTTAAATTTATACAAGTAATAAGTAATTATGCATTCACATGAGAATACATGCATGCATGTAGCCCAAGAAACAAGTGTTACATAATAAGTAACGAGGGTAAAAGGTAATAACGGGAACTGCAATAGATAGCCCATGTGTAAATTTACATTAAGTCAACCTCTTATATAACACTTGCTTCGGGGGGTGCATACCTGCATGTATTCTCATTTGAATGCATGACATAACAGTTTTGTAACATTTATAACTAATTTAGATTACATATAGTGTTCATAGATACTGGCCTTCTAGTTCTTATGCGTACGCATTTAATAGCCCTTAGACCCGTTCACGAGTCATTACTCCTGTAATAAGATCTCTCGAATTGTCCTGTTTGGACAGTTTGGGATTGCATAGTTTATGTATAATAATATTCTTAGTGGCTTAAACTTGTTACTTTTGGGGAAAGTTCTTATGTCGTATCTTAATGTTCTATGGATACATACTAGATAATGCGATGTTAAGTGTTATTTCAATTAATAAATTGAAATAACACTTACACTTGCGAATCTATGTCTTGTACTTGGAGAATTATGGGGATATGTTGTTGAATCAATTGATAAAGTTTGTAGACAATGAGATCAATGAGCGGCAATTGGCATCTCGTCAATCGGGGAGAAAAAATCGGACAAAAAAGTTGGACGTGCACTACTTCGGGCGGACGTCTTACGCCGGATGGTAAGTTTTTATTTTTCTTTAATTTGAGTTTTATGTTATTCTAATTTAACATTGATTTGCGTTAATTACTAATTCTTCATTATTTTATTTCAAGAGACGGGGAGTGGCCCTGGGGTTAGGCCACATAAGCTCGATGCCTATGTGGCAATTCAGACGAAGAAGGGCGAGGACAAGGATGTGTCCCCGAGCGTCACAACCACGATTGTAAGTTATAAATGTTTAATTTTTTTAATTAAGTTATAATTTTTTTATTTACTTAATTAACTAATTGTGTACTTTTTGTCGTTTCATGCAAAGCTTAAGGAAGTGCATGAGTCGCAGTCTGATGCCGACAAAGAATCTTTGGCTACGGACGTACTCAGCCAAGTGCTCGAGGCTGATCGCAAGGGGAGGACTAGAGGGTGAGCTCGTGGGTGGGAAAGTCGAGGATCATCGGAATGGAGACAAGCGACATCGGGTTAGCTCATAAGGTGGACACCCATGACGATAAGCTATCAAAGTTGGAGGCGATGATCCAGATATGTATGCCTTCATGAAGCGTCAGTGGGGGTCCACCTCAGATGAGGGCGAGGGCAAGGGCAAGGGGGAGGAGAATGAGGTAGACGAGGATGCCACTGCTTCATTGCTGATACACACGTACTCGCCACCATATGATCCATTTTCCCATTTTGACCCCCGTCGAACGGCATATGTTAACAATCGGTTGGCAGAACGTGTTTTTACTCGACATATTTGGTGGGGAGATGATAACAAGTGGGTTGAGGGACCCGGGCACCCTCCCGGGTAAGGTGGTTCATGGACGTCCCCTACAAGACATTGAGGTAAAGGTGCTCGTCAAGTATATTTTGATCGGCAAGGAGAACTCACATTTGTGGTTGCACAAACAATGCGGCGCTCAGCGAATTAAAGGGTGTGCCAATGCATATGTCGTGTGGCCTTCCTTCCTCTTTCGACCTGTTCAAGACCCTATGCCATGACATTATATCTATTTATTTAATTTTGATATTGGATTATATTTGTAATTTTTTGATTTGGGACATGTTGGTTTGGATATGGATATTTGTATTCGGTTATTGATATTTACATGTTGGTTATGGATATTTGTATTTTGGTTTGGTTGCTCTATATATATATGTTATTTGGATAGGTACAATTTTTCTATAATAGGTACAAATATACTGCTGGGCAGTGGTAGTGGCCATACTATCCAGCAATTTTTTTTTAAATCTGCCTAGAATTGTCACGGACTTTGGTCGTGACAAGTCCGTGACAAAGAAACTTATCACGGTCAAATTCCATGACAATTTTTTATTTGTCACGGTCAAAAATCGTGACAAGTTTTAGTTTTTATCACGAACTTGTCACGGTCTTTGATCGTGACAAATTTGTCAAGTTCAAAGACCGTGACAAGTCCTTGACAACTTTATTTGTCACCCTCAAACTTATCACGGTCAAAGACCGTGATAAGTTTGACTTATCAAGATTTTTTACCGTGATAAGTTGGTTATTCTGGTGTAGTGTTACGCCTTGGGTTGGGACATACATTTAGTTTTTCACTTATGATGAGGGATGAGGTATTTATTTCATGTGAGTATTGACGGGCTTGTATGTTTATTGTAAATGAGTCGCATGATTATTACTCTTGATATTAAAGATATTTCTTGCAACTTTAGGACACTGACCCGAATTATATAAAATTATTTTTCAGGAATTCATAGACAGGAATCGCGGGGATGGGGAGATCCAAATTTGCAGCTCCATTTTCTTTCTGCTTTTCCTTTCGAGATAATTCTTAGCATAAGTTGCTATTTATTTCAATATTCTAGTTCAGATATTTATTCAAATGGTGTATGGACCTTTTGTCCCAGTTATTTTTTAATTCAGTCGGGTTATTTCGGGAATTCAGTTTGTTATGTTGAATGTTTGAGATATTATTTATTCCAACTTCATTTATCGCTTTAGTTATCGCATGTTGTGGATGGATTTAAATTCACTTCAGTTATTTTTATTTGTATGTTGATGCTGACAATGATCTAAATTGTTTAACGCGTCATATCTTCAACATATTAGAATGTTCAACCAGTATGTGAGAAAATAGGGGTTGTTACACGAAACTTGCTAGAGTATGAGAATGCTAGGATAAATAAGGATCATGAGGATTCCAAAATAGTGAAGGTTGATCTTAAAGAGAGATCTGGTAAATTAGAGAAGATGTGCCTTACACCATCCCAATCCTCGAAGGACAAGACTCGACTTTGCTATGACCACCCAAAAGGGTTGACTCCTAAAGTCAAGGTCGTCTTTACTAAAAGTTCAAAAAATACTCCTATGCGTACTCCACCTGAGAACACTCATAAACCTAATAAGGTGAACACCCCAGAACCGTACGTTTGCATCTATTGTCGTAGGAAGGTCCACCTTAAAGATTTTTGCTTTGATCTTAGGAGAGAATCAGGATGCCTAGAACCAATCGTTACACTATCCGAAATTTTAAGTTGAGTTATCTAGGTTACAGGATTAGAAACCTAATTCAAAACGTTGACAAAGCTATGAAGTTTGTAGGCCCAAATCCTATGGCTAAGGTACCTTCTAGGGCTATAACCAACCCAATTACCAAACCCCATGTTTCGGATGTTAGTTCTATTGGGTTAGGAAATCCGAGTTGGCTGCAAAATTAATTAGTAGGATTGATGTTTCTCACTCTATTACTTTGGATACACATCTCTCTGCACCTCTAGCAAGTAAAGAGTTTTCTTCCCACGTGAGAGTTATTTTCATTCGCTCCATAAGCTAGGTGTGCCTATTGTTGATTTTTTCTCTAGTCTTGGTGTGAGTTTTATTCTAATATTGGATTGTTTCTAATGTATAATTATTTATATACTTGATTAGTTATGTACCATTATTTTTCATATGTTTTTTGAAAAATTTAAAAAGAAAAGGACAAAAATATTTATACTTAATTTTTGACATTTTTTTTTTGTTTTATAAATGAAAAATACAAAAAGATTTTATTTTCAATTGAATAATTTAAGAAAAACCAAAAAGATTTTTTTTACTGATTTTTTTTTTAAGAAAATACAATGAGATTTTGTGGGGGTTTTTATTTTTGTAGATATTTAATGTTTAGATGATTGAAAATTTGTGGAACACATCTTGCTATGTATTTTCCTATTCTTGGATTAAATTCTTTGGAAGGTATTACGACCCTATACATGGTTTATTTAATTATTCCTATGAAGTTATCCAAAAATGACTCATGTTGATTATGTTATGGTTATTACACATGTACAAGAGTTGGTTTATGACTTGCACTTGTATTCACTCAATTAGATCATATTTTATTTTTAAATGTGCTTGTAAGAACCATTACTTGAGCTAAATTAAAAATTGGTGAGAAAATATTTGGTGGGTGTTAGTAATAGGGGCGTTATAACTACCGTTGGCAAAAAACTTATTTTATGTTCTAATGAGAAAAAGGAAAAATAAACAATCTATACAAAAGCATAACTTCAATAACCGAAAAGAAAAAAATTTAAAAACATGTTTGAAGGTGCTATAAGTTGAAGATCGATGGGTTTGCACATTTCTGTCAAGTATGTGATTTTCTTAGCCTTTTTTATTGAATCTTTTTTTTTTTTTTTGTCTCGGATAGCCAAGAAGGAGGATTTGTAAGGACATGTTTTACACTCTCTTTAGATTTTAGATTTGTGTTGGCTTAATTTCATAACATAAATTTGAGTCATTATATCTTTGTATTGAGTCTATTGAGTTGTAATGCTACATTATATGAAGATAAGAGGCAAGGGCATCGTGACTGAGATTACCGGACCGAATCAAATAACTACATAGCACGATGAAGATTTGGTAAAGGTGTGTGACACCCCGACTAATTAAACACCGGGTAGCTACTCCTTTATAAAATTAATTCAAAATGCCAAGTTGGCTCAGTTAATAGCATCACTGACGAAAACGTTTTATTATTGCTAACCACCTAGTATTTAAGAAGTAAGTGCCAAATTTTATTAAATCTGATTAACATGCAACAGAAGTAAAGAATAACTAAATAACACCATTCACCATACTGAAGCAAAACGAATAACCATCACAAAATGTAAATAAACCCTGGAGGAAAAACTCCTCAATACAAATCCCACAACTGATAAGTAAACTGAAATAAATAACTAAAACTGAATACTGAGCAATACATGCTAGAGTCTGAAAACTGAAATGTAAAAATGTCTAATAGAATTGGGCAACATGCCCTACAACTGATAGATGCTGAGACTGGAATCCAAATGAGAGAGGCGTCTAAAAGCAAGTCCCTGTAGCTTCCACAAACAGCTACAGCTCGTCACCTGAATGAGAATCCTATGCTTGGTGTCCCTGTGGCTGGGCACCTAAAATGGTTTTACAAGAAAATATATTTGAAAGCAAATGGGTCAGAGCCCGAAAGTGGAAATCATTTTAAAAACCTGCAAGTGCTTTAAAAACATTAAATGCAAAGTACATGTTAGGACGTGCACTCACATTAAATTCTCACCTCTCGACTAACTGTGCACTCCTAACGTAAGTACCCATCTATAACGACACAAACCACTAGCTAAGTGACATCGAATCTAGCTAGACTTATCATAGGACCTGCCATTATTACTTGGTTCTATTATAACGCTCGTAATTAAATAGGGGTTTAATGTAAACTGAAGTGTACAATATGCCATATATTATACTACTAGCTAACCCATTTTGTTTCTCAAAATAATACCGTGATATATATATGTTCACTACATTAACATGAAAGTTCTCATTAAATTAAATGTATATTATTCACATCATAAATATACGATATAAGCACCCCGAGAACTAAGCTCCGGTGCACACATACTCTGCTATCCATCCCGGTACATCACGTACATAAGGATCACATATTCTGAATCTCTCAGGAATAGTTCTCAAATAACAACATCACAAATAATGGAGGCGAACATAGTCACCTTCACATGGGTCACTCACATACCTACGCTCCCACGATCCGCGGACTTATTAATATCACAATAAGTCTTTCAATGACCTATGTTCATCAAGATACCAGTCTATATCCCCCCCGTAGGCACACAAGGATTAGAGGGTCCTAAGCGAACGTAACCTCCCGTGATAGAAAGTATGGTAGGTATGGCATACACATAAACTATATACTAAGCATTCACACATCTTAGATATCACCATTTTAATAAGGTATTTTCTACATCATTATACCATTATCCCAAACTTATATATTTCAAGTAATTCGATAATATATAATTTAAATAGTCGACACGTCTCACGTCGTAATTCCTTAAACTTAAAACCTATCTCGAATAGACTACTAAGTTTCCATAATTCTCACATATGATATCTTTATGCCTAAGGTCTTTACTTCTGCCCCAAACCTTATTTCATCAACTTATTCAAATTTGTACTATTAACCCAAATATTAACTCACATAACAAATTTCATTTATTTAGAATAATTCCTCAAATTACATTCTGATTAAAGTCCCACTTCATAATCATGCCTACTGGTCTTCCTTAAAGCTAAGGGTATTCACAAAGTCTCCAAACATATTCTCCGAGGGTTTCCACCATTAAAATAATATTAAGGAAAATTTCACTCATTCTGGGAAGGTCGATCGATCGACCTATGAATATCGATCGATCGATCTAGTCGATCGATCGACTGATGAATGTCGATCGATCGATCGAACAGGTATGGCTACGGACTGCTTCGTTCTGCAGATTGTAAAAACGTCCCAAAACTTATTTCTAACGTGTGATTCTCACATATAACGTTATAGTAATGTCATATAACAATCCTACAATATTACTAACGTCCATAAATCAATATTTCAACAACTATAGGCTACATATGGATCAATCTTCATCAAAAACCTAGTTTCCAGATTTTATCTCAAGAACATTCATAAACCTCATCTTAAATCCGTTTTTGGTATTACAAAAGGCAGTAATTCACATAATATGATCGTCCAGTAACATTCTACATGCAACCTATATCCCAAAATTCAAACTAATAACTCCAATCTTATGGGTTTTTCATTATCTTCCAAGAACATACAAAGTTTATGAATAATCTAACATGGAAGAAGCATTCTCTGAAATTTTAAATGGAATAAATCACTTGCCTTGGTTTGATTTCGGATTTGGTGTTGATTTGGTGAAGAATCTCTGCAGAATTCCTCTCTCTCTCTCCTTCTCCAAGCTTTCTTCTCCAAAAAGGCTATGGTGGCTAGGGTTTGCTTTGGGAGAGTTGGAAGACTAAATGATAACCTACGTAGCTTATGGGGTTAATAAAGGGTTGGTTGGGTCAATCCCTTATCAGATTACAACTCTCAATTTTCGTCACTTTTAATTACCCAAAAATACCAAATTACTAAAATACCCTTTAAGTTACCGGTATGGTCTAAAAATACCCCGGGACCCAAACTATACCCCCGGCTAGTGTTTTCTGACTATCTCGACCCTTCCGGACGCGTTGGCGTACTCAAAATGACCATACGGATTATAGATTTTAAATTCACTTTTAATAATAAAATAATATACCGTGACGCGGCGGTCCCACGCGTCTCAACAAAATTTCTAAAATGCCGTATATAAATCCCACGACAAATTTTCAAATACCAAGTTCATATATAATCATATATGCACATAATCAAATACCAATTCGCATCACATTAGTATTATTAACCCGGATTAATTTCCAATTAATACGCATTTAATTAATTAATCCCCAAAATAAATATAGCCAAAAGTACGGGGTATTACATACTCCCCCCCTAATAACAGAATTTCGTCCCGAAATTCGAAACTAGAAAGTACTTGCTAAAAACAGCTCTGGATAACGTTCGCGCATCTCATCCTCGCGCTCCCATGTGGACTCCTCGACATTGTGATGTCGCCACTGAACACGCACTAACGGAACTATCTTTGATCGTAGTTTCCTCTCGCTTCGGTCCAAAATAGCAATTGGCCCCTCCTCGTAAGAGCTATCCGGCTGGAGATCGATGTCTTCCACAGCAATGTGAGAATGAGCCAAATTGTCCCTAAGGTATTTCCTCAGCGAGGAAATATGGAACACGTCGTGAATCCGATGCAAATGTTCCGGCAACCCAAGTCTATACCCGACCGGTCCGATCCGCTCAATAATAGAAAACGGCCCCACATACCTCGGTGCCAACTTCCCCTTCTTCCCGAAACGCATAATCCCCTTCATAGGAGATACTCTGAGCAGAACTTGGTCCCCCACTTGGAACTCCCTGAAAAATCTCTTCGCATCAGCATAACTCTTCTGCCTGTCTTGAGCTACCCGAATGCGACTCCGAATCAACTCAATCCTTGCCGAAGTATCCTGGATCACTTCTGGCCCAAGTAATTTGTTGTCCCCCACCTCTAACCAACATGCTGGGGAACGACAAGGTCTACCGTACAATGCCTCAAACGGAGCCATGCCAATCGTGAACTGATAGGAGTTGTTGTAAGCAAACTCCACCAGTGGAAGATACTGCTCCCATCCACCCCCGAAGTCAATAATACACATGCGTAGCATGTCCTCCAACATCTGGTTGGTGCGCTCTGTCTACCCATCGGTCTGCGGGTGATAAGCCGTACTCAACCGCAATTCCGTGCCCATGGCCTCCTGGAAACTCTCCCAAAACCTCGAAACAAATATCTTGTCTCTGTCAGACACGATATTCAGGGGCACACCGTGAAGTCTCACAATCTCTGAAATGAAAAGCTGGGCATACTGTCCCGTAGTGTAGTCAGTCCTTACGGGTAAGAAGTGAGCGACCTTGGACAACCTGTCCACAATTACCCAAACGGAGTCGTGACCCCTCTGCGACGTAGGCAACCCCGTGACAAAATCCATGGATATGCTCTCCCACATCCACACCGGAACCTCCAACGGCTGTAGCAATCCTGCTGGTCTCTGATGATCCACTTTTACAAGCTGACAAGTGGCGCATTTCGAGACAAACTCAGCGATATCTCTCTTCATACCGCTCCACCAATATTGCCGTCTCATGTCTTGGTACATTTTGTCCCCTCCGGGATGTACCGCGAATCGTGAGCCGTGCGACTCAGTCATAACATCGTGCTGCAATTCTTCCCCTTCCGGAACTACCAACCTCCCATTGAAGCGCAAACCCCCGTCTAAGCTAACGGTATAGGACTCGGCTCCCTCTGCAAGTAATCGAACTATCTGCTCCTGACAGAACGAGTCATCGGCCTATGCCCGTACTACCTTCGTGACAATCTGCGGTGTAACGGTCATCACAGACATGAAAGATCGGGCCACTGCATCCTGGTGTCCCAATTCCTTCCACTTAGCCTTCCACACCTCTGCCACCTCATCTGCTGGCCTGCGGCTCAACGCGTCTGCTACCACGTTAGCCTTACCCGGGTGGTACTGGATGTCGAACTGGTAGTCCTTCACAAACTCAAGCCACCTACGATGTCGCATGTTCAACTCCTTCTGCGTGAACAGATACTGTAGGGACTTGTGGTCCGTGAACAGCTGAAACTTCTCCCCCAAAAGATAGTGCCTCCAAATCCGTAAGGCAAATACCACTGTTGCCAACTCCAAATCATGCGTGGGGTAATTCTTCTCATGAGGCTTAAGCTTACGGGAAGCATAAGCTATGGCCTGTCTCTCCTGCTGCAAAACACCTCCAAGCCCTTGCAAAGACGCATCGGTGTAAACCAAATACTCAACTCCCGGTCTCGGCAATGCTAACACAGGTGCTGAGGTCAATTTGTCCTTCAACTCATCGAATGCCAACTGACAGGCATCACTCCAGATATATGGCACACCCTTACGAGTAAGATGTGTCAAAGTACCTGCTATCTCCGAGAAACCCCGAATAAACCTCTTGTAGTATCCTGCTAAGCCCAAGAAACTACGAATCTCTGTTGGTGTCGTGGGCTGTCCCCACTCCCTCACTGCTGACACCTTTCCCGGATCGACAGATATTCCCTGGTCGGAAATAATGTGACCCAAGAACTGGACCTCCTTCAGCCAAAACCCGCACTTCTCATATTTTGCATACAGCTCGTTCTGACGAAGTGTCTGCAAAACCTGCCTCAAATGCTCGGCGTGCTCCTCCTCTATCTGAGAGTAGACCAGAATGTCATCAATGAAGACAATGACAAACTGATCGAGGAAATCTCTGAACACCCTGTTCATCAAGTCCATAAACACAGCTGGAGCGTTGGTCAAGCCGAAAGGCATAACCCGAAACTCATAAGAACCATAACTCGACAAGAACGCAGTCTTCGAGACATCCTCCTCCCTGATACGCAACTGATGGTATCCCGACCTCAAGTCAATCTTCGAGAAGAAAGAAGCTCCTCTCAACTGGTCGAATAAGTCATCGATTCGAGGTAACGGATACTTATTCCGTATCGTGACCTTATTCAACTCTCGGTAGTCCACACACAACCTCAGTGAACCGTCCCTCTTCTTCACAAACAAAACTGGAGCGCCCCAAGGTGAGGTACTCCTACGGATAAAGCCCTGTCCTAACAGCTGCTCTATCTGATCCCGTAGCTCTCGCATCTCAGCCGGAGCCATACGGTACGGTGCGCGTGCTATAGGTCTCGTACCCGGTAGCAAATCAATAACGAAATCTATCTCTCGACTGGGTGGTAAGCCTGGTATCTCCTGAAACACATCTGAATACTCCCTGACAACTGGGATAGAATCTAAAGGAATCACAACTTCCTTAGAGGTATCCTCCTCTATGTAATACAGATGAGCGGTCGATCCTCCCTCTGGGCGAGGCATCGCCACTACAAACATCTCCTGCCCCGGAATGGCAAAAACAATGCTCCCGCTGAAGCAATCAATCATGGCCCTATATGCTACGAGCCAATCCATACCGATGATCACATCGTGAACATGCATGTCTAACACTAACATGTCCGCAGGTAATACCAAACCACCAACCTCTACCCCCACTCCCCGGCATATAAAGAAAATAAGTGACCCACTCCCTAATGGTGAGTCGACACACGTCACTGTGCTCTCTGCCGTAGCTAACAATCCTAAAGCTTTCGCGAAGTGTGTAGCAATAAAACAGTGTGTAGCACCCGTATCAAATAACACCCGACCCATAGTGCCATGGATAGGAAACGTACCCTCGATCGCGGGCGGTGCCTGTGGAACTGCAGCCTGGTGAACGTTGTAGACACGTCCATACTGTAGCTGCCCCTACTGAGCTGGGACTGCTGGAATGGGTGGCAATGCTGCCATCTGTGGCGGTGCAGGAAGAGCGGCGGGAAACATAGGTCTCTGTGGCTCCTGGCGAGCACCCTGCTGCTGCTGCTGTGGGGCACTGCCCCTATCAGGACAATCCTGCTTCTTATGGTCAGTCTTGCCACAAGTAAAGCACTTCCCTGGGAAGTTCCCTCCCCTCTGCCCCTGCTGTCCCCGGCCCTGGTGGCCATTACCATTCCTCCCTTGGCCCTGTTGGCCCTGATGGAACTGCTGCCCATTCTGCCCCTGTTGGCCCTGCTGGCCGTTTGGACCCTGATGGCCCTGACGGAAACCTCACTGTCCCTGCCTGTAGTTCCCTGACCGGAACCTCTTATTGTCCCCCTGCTGGGTACCCTGCTCAGTCTGTCTCTGCCCCTGACCGGTCTGTGCCCCGCTGGCACCATGTCCTCCAGTCCTGCCCTGATGGCTAGACTCCCCTGACCGCTTGCCCTCGGCCATATGAAAACGGTGGTCCTGGCAGTGCAATAGTGCAGCGTTAAGCACATCAGAATATGTGGCCAACGATAGGTTCCCTAGAAGATGCTGACGGATCCTCCAATTCAACCCATCAGTGAACTTCTCTATCGTCTTCTTCTCTGTTGGAATCTCGCCTGGAACGATATTCAACAGGTTAGTGAACTCGGCCTCATACTCGGCCATTGTCTTGCCCTCCTGCTTCAAACTCATCAGCTTCCTCCTCATCTCTGTATGAACTGCGGATGGAAAGTACTTGCGGTCAAACCGCACCCAGAACTCCTGAATGGTGAGGGTATCCCTCTCCTCCGCAGTGGTGATAGACTCCCACCACTGTAGTGCAGATCCCACTAGCTTGAAAGTAGCTAGCACCTGTTTCTGAACATCAGAGCACTCATGCATCCTCAAGTGCCTCTGCATATCCTTCCTCCATTGGCTCGAGACTACCACATCTGAGCTTCCTGCAAACTCTGGCGGATGCGCTTTCTGAAAAGCGTCGCGTACACGTTCCCAAGCAGACGGGAATGCATTAACCTGGACGGGCGCGGCAACCAGCGCCTGAGGTGGTGCCTGCTGAATCACAGCAATCGCGGCATTCACCGCTTGAGCTACTATAGCTGCAACCTCAGTGGCGTTCAACATGCCCTGAACTGGAGCGGGCTGGGGTTCGGGCACTGCATTCCTGGGAACTCGTCGTGCACGTCGTGGAGGCATCTGAAATAAGAACAAAGTTTATAAGTTCACGGTTTATAAACTTAAAATAGCTGAAGAACGAAACGTACACACAAAAAGAGTACAACAATCCTAAAATATAGGGCTCTATATCAAAAGGAAACGTAGCGGAAACATAATAGCCGTACAGATCCTAAAGGACACTAGAACCTGATGCTCTGATACCACCTGTGACACCCCGACTAATTAAACACCGGGTAGCTACTCCTTTATAAAATTAATTCAAAATGCCAAGTTGGCTCAGTTAATAGCATCACTGACGAAAACGTTTTATTATTGCTAACCACCTAGTATTTAAGAAGTAAGTGCCAAATTTTATTAAATCTGATTAACATGCAACAGAAGTAAAGAATAACTAAATAACACCATTCACCATACTGAAGCAAAACGAATAACCATCACAAAATGTAAATAAACCCTGGAGGAAAAACTCCTCAATACAAATCCCACAACTGATAAGTAAACTGAAATAAATAACTAAAACTGAATACTGAGCAATACATGCTAGAGTCTGAAAACTGAAATGTAAAAATGTCTAATAGAATTGGGCAACATGCCCTACAACTGATAGATGCTGAGACTGGAATCCAAATGAGAGAGGCGTCTAAAAGCAAGTCCCTGTAGCTTCCACAAACAGCTACAGCTCGTCACCTGAATGAGAATCCTATGCTTGGTGTCCCTGTGGCTGGGCACCTAAAATGGTTTTACAAGAAAATATATTTGAAAGCAAATGGGTCAGAGCCCGAAAGTGGAAATCATTTTAAAAACCTGCAAGTGCTTTAAAAACATTAAATGCAAAGTACATGTTAGGACGTGCACTCACATTAAATTCTCACCTCTCGACTAACTGTGCACTCCTAACGTAAGTACCCATCTATAACGACACAAACCACTAGCTAAGTGACATCGAATCTAGCTAGACTTATCATAGGACCTGCCATTATTACTTGGTTCTATTATAACGCTCGTAATTAAATAGGGGTTTAATGTAAACTGAAGTGTACAATATGCCATATATTATACTACTAGCTAACCCATTTTGTTTCTCAAAATAATACCGTGATATATATATGTTCACTACATTAACATGAAAGTTCTCATTAAATTAAATGTATATTATTCACATCATAAATATACGATATAAGCACCCCGAGAACTAAGCTCCGGTGCACACATACTCTGCTATCCATCCCGGTACATCACGTACATAAGGATCACATATTCCGAATCTCTCAGGAATAGTTCTCAAATAACAACATCACAAATAATGGAGGCGAACATAGTCACCTTCACATGGGTCACGCACATACCTACGCTCCCACGATCCGCGGACTTATTAATATCACAATAAGTCTTTCAATGACCTATGTTCATCAAGGTACCAGTCTATATCCCCCCCGTAGGCACACAAGGATTAGAGGGTCCTAAGCGAACGTAACCTCCCGTGATAGAAAGTATGGTAGGTATGTCATACACATAAACTATATACTAAGCATTCACACATCTTAGATATCACCATTTTAATAAGGTATTTTCTACATCATTATACCATTATCCCAAACTTATATATTTCAAGTAATCCGATAATATATAATTTAAATAGTCGACACGTCTCACGTCGTAATTCCTTAAACTTAAAACCTATCTCGAATAGACTACTAAGTTTCCATAATTCTCACATATGATATCTTTATGCCTAAGGTCTTTACTTCTGCCCCAAACCTTATTTCATCAACTTATTCAAATTTGTACTATTAACCCAAATATTAACTCACATAACGAATTTCATTTATTTAGAATAATTCCTCAAATTACATTCTGATTAAAGTCCCACTTCATAATCATGCCTACTGATCTTCCTTAAAGCTAAGGGTATTCACAAAGTCTCCAAACATATTCTCCGAGGGTTTCCACCATTAAAATCATATTAAGGAAAATTTCACTCATTCTGGGAAGGTCGATCGATCGACCTATGAATATCGATCGATCGATCTAGTCGATCGATCGACTGATGAATGTCGATCGATCGATCGAACAGGTATGGCTACGGACTGCTTCGTTCTGCAGATTGTAAAAACGTTCCAAAACTTATTTCTAACGTGTGATTCTCACATATAACGTTATAGTAATGTCATATAACAATCCTACAATATTACTAACGTCCATAAATCAATATTTCAACAACTATAGGCTACATATGGATCAATCTTCATCAAAAACCTAGTTTCCAGATTTTATCTCAAGAACATTCATAAACCTCATCTTAAATCCGTTTTTGGTATTACAAAAGGCAGTAATTCACATAATATGATCGTCCAGTAACATTCTACATGCAACCTATATCCCAAAATTCAAACTAATAACTCCAATCTTATGGGTTTTTCATTATCTTCCAAGAACATACAAAGTTTATGAATAATCTAACATGGAAGAAGCATTCTCTGAAATTTTAAATGGAATAAATCACTTGCCTTGGTTTGATTTCGGATTTGGTGCTGATTTGGTGAAGAATCTCTGCAGAATTCCTCTCTCTCTCTCCTTCTCCAAGCTTTCTTCTCCAAAAAGGCTATGGTGGCTAGGGTTTGCTTTGGGAGAGTTGGAAGACTAAATGATAACCTACGTAGCTTATGGGGTTAATAAAGGGTTGGTTGGGTCAATCCCTTATCAGATTACAACTCTCAATTTTCGTCACTTTTAATTACCCAAAAATACCAAATTACTAAAATACCCTTTAAGTTACCGGTATGGTCTAAAAATACCCCGGGACCCAAACTATACCCCCGGCTAGTGTTTTCTGACTATCTCGACCCTTCCGGACGCGTTGGCGTACTCAAAACGACCATACGGATTATAGATTTTAAATTCACTTTTAATAATAAAATAATATACCGTGACGCGGCGGTCCCACGCGTCTCAACAAAATTTCTAAAATGCCGTATATAAATCCCACGACAAATTTTCAAATACCAAGTTCATATATAATCATATATGCACATAATCAAATACCAATTCGCATCACATTAGTATTATTAACCCGGATTAATTTTCAATTAATACGCATTTAATTAATTAATCCCCAAAATAAATATAGCCAAAAGTACAATTTTTCTAAGTTTTGCATGCCCTTGTAGTTTATTTTAATTGCTTGGAAGTGACAGAACAGGACGTTTTTGGAAAAACAAATTTTGGAAAAGGTTTAAATATTTTTTTATAGAAAGAAATTGCCAAGGGTCTCTATGGATGGACTTTGTTCGAATGAGATCTCCCTGTAATAATCGAGAGACTATTTCTTTTAGGCAGAAGACAATCATCAAAGTCAATTTTCAAACAAGGTTTCCTCGATCGAAAACTATTTCGAACGACGGCTAAGTGCCCATCAAAAATGACTATTGACCGAAGTTTTAATCAATCGAGAGCCCTTTGATCGAAAGCTCTCGTTCGAACAAGGAACTTTGTCTTGAAAATTATGTTTGAATGGATCTCTTTCATTGCAAAACTATTTAAACACATTCAAATGCGTATTTCAATTGACGAAGCGCAGTTTTCTCAAAGCTCTAATTTTGTTTTTCAAAGATTCTCTCAACTCAATGCAAGGAAGTATACTATAAGGTTTACAAATCCCTTGTGATCTTCTACATTCAAGAAGATTAGCGCGTAGGATTACGTGTGGGCATTGTTCACCAAGATAGGTTGGATACCAAGGCCTTGGAGGTTGTGCGGCAGAGAGAAGCAGAACACAAGGGAGCAGCATCGTTGTGGTTATCGTCGTCGTATATGTAAGTCGTGTCTAAGTCTTTAATAAGTCATGTAAACATCCATTGAGTATTAGCAGATTTTGTATGGTTTGGGTGCAATAGTGATTTTTCTAACGAGGATTTCAACTCTAAATCTTGTTTATTTTTGTGATTGCCTTTTAATATTTGCTTCCATTGTTAATCGCCAACTCTATGCAATTTGCACAAAAATGATTTATTTAGTAAATTAAAATTTGATTCAAATTAAAAAGAATTTTAATTTGATAATTAATTAAGTAATTAATTAAATTAGACCTTTAAGGCGCATACCTATTTTCATAATGTCATTTAAACACATCTTTGAAATGTCCTATTTAAAAGAGGATAAATAGAAGAGATGACATGGATAAACAAGAAGGAAAATAAAAGAAAATTATTAATTACACTTTCGACCCCTCAAACTGTACTTTTAATTTCACTTCTCCAACTGTACTTTTATTTTCTACACTAAACCCCCTAAAGTTCTTAATACGGATCAAATTACTCTAAACCCTAACAATGTTATGTTCTAGACAGAAAATCAGCCATCATCAGTAAGGCACGGGAGGATATTTTTGTATAAAAATACCCTCATACCATGCACATGACCAATTTTCCACCAAGAACATAACACCGTTAGAACTCGAGGTAATTTGATCCTTTCAAAAAGTTCATGGGATTTTAGTGACCCAAAAATAAATAAATTTAATATCACAGCAAAAAAAAAAGTTGCAAAGAGACTAGTTATCTACGTTAACAGAACCAGAACACAATTTCCATGATCCCCAAATACATCAATGTAAAGACAGCCTTCGTTTGTCTCAAACTTTAGCGTATCAACGAATAAAATCTAGAAAAATGCAGTTTCTTCATCTTTGTTAAGTTTTTCGTTTTTTATTTTTATTCTACAATTTTGTGCAACAAGAAATAAAATTCAGAAAATTCATTTTCTTCATCTTGTGCTGAATACGTAGGAAAGTATCCAACCCGAAATTACAACTCCTATCTAGAGAACATTAGGCCATATTTGTCCAAGCGAATAGAAACTTTTCTTCATATTGGGGCAAAAAAAAATTGTTGAACAAATACAAGAAAGACTTCACAAACGATTCACAATCTGCAACAGCACATTCCTTGCATAATATCAATACATCTAAATTACACTGCTTGCTGCTTTTGCCTGATATTTTTCTTAATGGTTAGGCAAAATGAAAAAACAAAAACAAAAGAGGAAGAAATAAAGAATATCACCAAGATTGAGAGAATATCTGCGACAGTGTATTCCCATCTTAGCCTCCTTGTGCAGCAGCAGCAGCGGCCAATCTCTGCCACGTCATTTCCCGCTGCTCTTCCAACTCGCGGGCCCGGGCCTCTTTCTCTGCGAACTGCATTTGGCACTCCTCAAACAACTCAACATCCATTTCCATGAACATTTTCCGAACATTAACGGTCAGGCCGTGGACCGCCTGATTCCAGTGACATTGAATATTCTTCTCAAGTGCCTCAAAAATAATTGGTAAAACGACATTCCGATTCTGGGCAATCAAGCTGACAATGTGCTCATTGTTCCACAAAAAGAGCGCTCTTTCTGCTACCTGCAAAACATAAATTCACCTCAGCAAAAAAAGCTTTTTAAAGGATGTGGTTGTCTTGCCAAGAATAAAGGTACTCCTTCCACCCCAAAGACAACAATTTTTTAAACACCTAGGTCCCTCAAACACCCATTTACTACATACTCAAGGCCCGCACTAACAGCACCCCCCACCATGCTGGAGCTCCGTCACTGGCAGGGTGGTGGAGGATATTTTGGTGTGTTTGTGTGGGTGGGGGGGGGGGGGGGGGTGAGAGTTGTAAAGATTGAGAGAGAAATGGATAAATGGGTTTCTTTGTATCCTTAAATGTCTAAAAATTGTACGAGTGTGGCCTTAGTGTGTAAAAATTGTTTGTCAGGTACTAAAATAAACTATAGAAACCCCAATTAATAATCCTACGTCCCTTTAAATCCTTCCCAAAATTAATAGTCAGATTTCAAAAACTAGTATATAAAATGTGAAACTTCAAAGTTACCAAGAGAGAACAATGATCTGTGTGTTGTATTGCATTCGAGGTATTCATCATTGCAGGATGTATTGGAAAGTAAATTTTTTTCTTAAAATGTTCGACTTTCAAACGGCAACTATTAATCTAGGATGGAGGGAGTATAACGTTTTGTAACATACCAGATTCCAATCTTACATGTTCACAAAACCAATGGATGGGGGAATTAATGACTAAGAATCTTTCCCTAAATAACCATGAAAATATTAGAGCACGCACAGACATCCCAACATATAAACAAATATTCCATTACAGACCAAGGGAGATGACCATTCCACTATTGAGTGGTTCAACATATCTATAATGTTAGTAAGCCAGTCCATGATTAATTACTGCGGTAGCAAAAAGCACTCAAATGAATAGTGTGTGAAGCAACAAAATTTATTAAAATAGTTTACAATTTACACACAGTATGATATAGGGTCTCATGTATATGGCACTAGGAATTAGACCAATGCAAAGGATTAGGATTTTAACATAATAAGAGAGGTCATAGAGTGGGACTCACAATATTTAATGTCGGGGCGCCCCTAATGGAGAGGTGGGGTGGTGGACATGAGTGGTACTGAAAGAGAAACAATGAAATAAAGAGGACGACGGTATGGAAGCTCTTTTGAGGTATTGGTGCGTGTCCACATAAGAGTATCTCTAGGAAATGCTATGGGAGATATAATTTTTAAAGAAATTTAAATTAGAAAAAAACACAAATCTCTGGAGTTCTGCCACGTGGAACTCGTGTATAAGGTAATAGATTTGCATTAGAAATGGAAAAAATTACAAAATTAGTTCTTATTTCTTTAATAATACATATCAAAACATTCTTATTAGTAAACTGAACAGTTTTTCTGTCGCGAAAAGGCAGTAAATACAAGGTATACATAATCGTATATTTCTATGCTACCTTTTTGGATATACTTAATTAGTTCATCAAAGGGCTTCATAGAAAAAGTCTTGTCTTTAGAAAAATCATTTTATTGCACATATGAAGCAAAAAAGGTTAATAAATAAATCATGGACAGAATATCAAAGATTATCCAACATAGTCACACTTTCCTGCTTAGTCCAATCCCCACATCAAAAGTGGAAAAGCAGGAAAATGGAGGTAAATATCATGGACATAAGGACCCCCACAGAGCCCCCAGGCACACCCACTATTAAAAATGACAAAAGGATTCCAAATTCAAGCAAGGGGGTGACATCCATGTCCTTCAACTTAGTGTTTGAAATTTTAGCCTGCGAATTATCCTCCCTCACCCTTTAAATGCTAAAAATAACAAAGGCAGACACTTAAACATTGTGTGAACAAGAAAATTATCCTCATCTTGTAATAAAAATTGAAACAAGATCTTAGCGGCAACTAGCAAGTGGTAATGACAAGAACTACAAACCTTCATAAATCAGAGAGAGAAAGAGGGAGGAGGAGGAGAGAGAAGGGGGGGGGGGGGGGGGGGGGGGGGGGGGTAGACCACTTATTTTTCTCATTTGTTTTCCCCCATTTCACACCAACCTTAGAGCATCGTTTAAATTATCTACTTTTCCCCAAATTAAGGTTTAATAAAATGACATTACTAAAAATAGCTGTTTCTATTTGAAAGCGGAACACGAGCTCCGATTTTTATGGATCAGTTCCAAAATCTGTGAATATCCTATTATATCCATATGATTACTTACAAATTTCACCATCAATATTTTGACAAATTTCTACCATATCCATATGCACTAACAAAGCTTTTATGTAAAAAATTATTAAAACAATTCCTTAAGTTATACATTTGTGGATCCCTGTTGCACATGTAGTGCATGTGTGGGTCTCAATCTATGAAGCACAGATACTCTTGGGAGGTCACGAATTTTTGTTGGACACGTATAGGATACGGGATACGCTAGGATACGCGAATCCTAGAGTATCCTAATTTTTATTTTATTTTTAAATGACTGAGATACGCTAGGATACGCTAGGAAACGCTGGGGATACGTTTTGGATACGTTTTTAGGATACGTTTTTTATTTTTTTACCTGTGTTGTTTTTCATTCTTTAATTATTTTTCTTCCTTTACTATGTTTTTTTTAATTGTGCTGTTTGTTTTTCATTCTTTGCTTGTGCTGCATTGTTTTCCGAATTTTTTCTGAACTTTTTTTATGTTTTCATTATTTTTTTTATCTGTGTTGTTTTTAACTGTATTGTTTTCTTTTAACTGTTTTCACTCTTAGCTGTGTTATTTTTAACCTTTACATCCCACTGTTTGAATACTTCTTTACGGTACTTGATGATGTGGTTGACGGAGATGATGATGCCGTTGATATTGGGTCTACTTAGTGATTGAGATACTACCTGGATGCTCTCCGGAGGCTTCTCTCTATCTTATTTTATGCTAAGGATATTATCTTTATTTTTGTCTTATGTTTTTGTTGGAACAACCTTTTATGTTAATGATGTTTTATTGTAATGGTGTTTGTTTGGTGACAACAATCATCATATTTAAGCACTTTAATATAATAATGTTTGATGCTTTAGTTTCATTTTATCAAGTTTATCATTAATATATATAATATAAAATAATAAATATTTAACGTATCCTAACGTATCGTATCATACATTTTGGAAAAATCACGTATCCCGTATCCCGAATCGAGTCGTATCCTGTATTACGTGTCGAGTCCGTGCTTCATAGGTCTCTATTATGAAAATATATAACTCAACTCTCTGCTACATTTGCCCCAACGTAAAGCATTTTACGCATGTGTATTAAGTCAATATTCTAATAACAAATTGTTCCATAATTTGTGCTGTCAACCAACTGCATCTTTTACTGCTCCAAAGTAAAAACTCAACAAGTCATAACTCAAGTACTTGAGGCTGACTACATGGATCCATCTGCTCCAGTTGACTTGTCATTAAGACTGCACCTGGGCTTCAGAAAAAAGCTAAAACAAATTATTGTCTCAAGTACTTGGGTTGACTACAAGAATCACACTTCATCATTCTGATTGTGCAAGTAGAAAAAATTGACTGATGGTGGTTTTGATCAATTTTCTAAAAGTTGTAACAGCTGGCTGCTAACTTAAACAGCTCCCCTGCCCTCAAAAGGGTTGGAGCCAGAGACATGAGATGAGCAGAATTATGTTACGAGTCTCCACAAAAATAGGGGTTATTTGAGTTTTGGTACCTAAAAGTTTTGCCCATGTGGAAAAATTGACACCCCCCACCCACCCGGGCCAAACCACCACCTAAAAATATAATTATATTAAAATAAATATATAATCCATGATTAACCCAAAAATTCTGATGGGCCTGTTAGTTGACTTGGTTTGACCATTTGGCTAACTTTAATTTTAATATACATTTGCACAAAATCCATATGTTACACACTTGCACATCAGAATTTTCTGTCAGAAAAAAATTATCAAATGCATTTTAATATAATTTCTATATAAAAATAAAAAATAAATAAATAAAAACTCTAGAAAATTTTGGCTACAACTTGTTTTGAAAAATATATTTACTAGAAAATCTAAATATAATTTTTATGATGCAAACTCACTTAAGTAACATCATTTGAAATTCCAATCTTACTACTTAATGACAATCAAATAGCAGAGGAACAAAAACAAACTGTTGCTACAGTACCAAGCTATCACTTGTCCACGCACAACTATTTATATGTTTGGAGTGGATATATATATATATATATATATATATATATATATATATATATATATATATATAGAGAGAGAGAGAGAGAGAGAGGCTCTCATACATACCAAGTTACATACTTGCTAGCGCAAACCTATTTTAATAAAATACTAAAAAAAATATTTTTGAGTTGAATTTTTTTATGTGATATTTAAACATTTCAAGGGACCCATAGGAAAAAAAAACAGCTTTAAAAGCTGTGAAAATTTGACCGATATTTTAAAAATAGCAAAAAAAGTTATTTTGAGCTGATTTTTTTTTATATGAGTCCACTGAAATGTTTAAATACCACATAAAAATTTCAACTCAAAAATATTTTTTTTACTATTTTAAAAAAATCGTATGTAAACTTGGTATGTATGAGAGTCTAGCTATATATATATATATATATATATGTGTGTGTGTGTGTGTGTGTGTGTGAGAGAGAGAGAGAGAGAGAGAGAGAGAAGGTCGCCACCTCCTACGTCATATTCTTTGATTGTTGCGTCCGCTAAAACCCTTTGATTGTTGCATCATATTCTGATTGTTGATTGTTTAAAGGCTTTCTGACGTAAATGACGCCAGATGGGAGCAAGTAAAGTTAAATCTCTCTAAACTCTCTCAAATCATTATATCTCAGAATGGAATAATGCCTCAAATGAGGCTACAAAAGAGTATTTATGGGAAGGAGGTTGCTTGACTTCTAATCTAAGAATCTAATTACAATAATGCCCTTAAATGCCAAATAACCTTCCTTCCTCTATATACTTTCTATATACTAAACAAAAGGAAAAATACAATGAATACTAAAAACATAAGAAAGACAAAAAAATGACAAAATGACGAAAAAGGCCCTTTATTCACATCACTCTCCTCCCCTTGAAAGAGTTCGTCTTCAAACTCACAACAAGTATAGTAATGCGAGCCTTCAGTATCACCATCAAGTATAGTAATGAGAGCACGCTGAGGTGGAATCTCCCGTGTCTCCTCAAGATACTCAAGATCGCCCTAAACTAGGAGATCGCAATGGCGGGGAAGGGAGCATTCCGAGACTCTATGGACAATCACCCCACAGTTGTAACATTTGAATGTTACAGGATGAGGATGAGTGGGTGCAGGAGGAGGACCTGTGGGAGTAGGAGTAGCTGAAGTAGACGGAGTCAGAGTAGCTAAAGTCGCCGGTGCTAGAGGAGCTATCATAGAGCGGCCACGGGGAGGAGGAGCAAACTGATAGAAGGACTCAACTTTAGTGGTGTACTCCACCGCCTTGGCAAAGGAGATGACGTCACGTAAAGCGAGATCGTGGTGGATATAGCTCTAAAGGCCATGGATATACCGACTGATCCGTTGTTCCTCGCTTTCACCGAGGCGGACACAAGTACAAAAAAGCTGAAAGCGCTCGGTGTAGTCTAAGACGATAGTGTCCTGCCAAAGAGACTGGACTCGAAAAAGAGATCACGCTCGGAGGTGGCGGGAACAAAAGCGGTCATGAACTGTGCTCGAAGCTCTGCCCAAGTCTGTATAGAAGGCTGCCCCTCAAGAACACGGCGCTGCTCCAAATCATTCCACCAGACACTTGCGTAGCCCTGAAATTTGGTGACCGCTAACAAGGCACACCGGCGACCTTTCAGTCGCTTGTACTCAAATATCCGCTCCATGGCGACAAACCAGTACAACTGCACCGAGTTGTAGGAGGCCGTCAAACATCGGGATATCTACCCGAATGTCACCCTGCATGCTCCTCGAGAGTAACTGAATGGCCAAGTGTACAATGGCTTCACCACCCTGTAGGGCCAGGGCATCCTCATCTAGGACATCATAGTTTGGTGTTGTCTAGATTGAAATTGGGGTTAGGGTTTGTAAAATTAGGGTTTTTTTGTGGTAGAGGTGTAGAATGGGTTGATTTGCGAGAATTAGGGGCAGAGTTTTGAGATGTTACCGGGGCGGTGTGGGGGCGATCAATAGTGGTTGCCGGTGGGGGATTTCGTGCGTCGATCGCATCTAATCGAGCCATCAATCGGTTGAGGGTCTCCATGATTTGATCGAGAGGAGTTGCCGCGGAGGTGTTCATCTTTCTTGGACCCACGTGACGTTTACGAGTTTTTGTTTTACAACAACAACAACAACCGGGTAGAACCGACTAGGCTTTAATACCAATTAACGTAAATGGCGTCAAATGGGAGCAAGAAAAGATAAATCTCTCTAAACTCTCTCAAATCACTATATCTCAAAATGGAAGAATGCCTCAAATGAGGCCACAAAAGAGTATTTATAGAAAGGAGGTTGCTTTGCCTCTATGCTAAGAATCTAATTACAATTATGCCCTTAATTACCAAATAACCTTCCTTCCTCTAAATACTAAACAAAAGAAAAAATACAATGAATACTAAAAATAAAGGAAAGACAAAAAAATGACAAAAAGGGCTCCTTATTCACATCACTTTTTATGTAAATTCAAGTAGTTGATTTATTTTCTCTATTTATATTCTGTTTTAGGATCATTATTGTTTAATCTTCTATGGGTTTAGTGTTTATATGTCTTATAGAATTTTAATTGTTAAACATATTAGGATTTATCTTTTTCACTCTCTGCATGTACATTTCTCTAGATGTAATGTTGGAGTTTAAGTACTTCCCCGATCTGGACGATCGCACAAATGTTACCTTGAAATTTGTCAATTTCTCAACTAAGGCGGGGGACTTATAGTGAGCTTGATTCCATACATAATCGGTATAGTATGGATCGTAAGAGTTGTTGGGTTGCTTATGGTCCATGTGTACCCATGCTTCAAACTTTGGCCTGGAAGCTACTAGTGCAACCCTCAACTTCTTCATGTATCGAGAGGAATTGGAGCACTTAGCTCTTTTGTTCACTCAGTTAAGAGGAACAACATGACACCCAAACGTGCCGAAGACTTGATTTTTGTTCATATCATATCAATCTTTGTCATTTATCAAGAATACCCCCCCATATTTACGAGGAGATAGCAAGATGTAGGATATTGGTGGAGATATTTTCGACTCGTTTGAAGATGTTGGGGTACTTGAAGTAGCAAATCTCTCGTTTGATGAGCCCGAGATGGAAGCCGTGCTTTTTGCGAATGAGTCAAATGATGGAGGACCCGAATTTACCTAGTTTAGAAATGTTTTTTTGAGGGTGGGGGTGGGGGTAGGGGTAGCGGTGGGATGGTGGTATATTTTTGTTTGGAGCATTTGTAATTTTAAATTTTTAATGATGTGATCTCGTGAGGTTAGCTTTTGTAGTGTCACTTTCTATAATATTATTGAAGGGTGAATTAATGAAAGAATGAAGTGATGATATTATTGTTATTTATTGTTGATTTATGAGATTTGAAATGTTAATCTCTCTTAGATATTGATATTATTGAGTAATTGGTGAAAAGATCAATAATGAAATATACAATTTTTTTATAAAAAATAGAAAAATATAGATTATATCCAACATGTCTCCGTGTCCTATATTTTTTAAAAATATCGTGTCGGGGTGTCGTGTCCATGCTTCTTAGGTTAGTCTCCCGTTGCCTTAAAAGAGTACTAAATAATGCTGCGGTGACAAGTAAATATTAACAACATTTTAAAGCTCACTTTAATTCCGTCCCACTACGAGATCAAATAGACTGAGATGAGCAAGACGGAGCGATTCCAGTTGCCTTAACAACCAAGTTACCAAGAACAACAGAAGAAGAAGAAGAAGAAGCAGCAGCATCATATCAAATAAAACCTATATTACACGGGCTTGTGTACTACATTCAGCTGTGGAGGTGCCAAATTAATCTAATACCCAAACGCATTGAAAGCAACCATGTAACCACATAACAAAAAAACTCACCGGAATAAACAGCTAATTCTGAAAATAAAATTTGCTTATTGGGTGTGCATATTCAACAAAACATATCAGACAATATTCCATACCCTAATTTATGTGTCAGATACCCAAAACATATTTCACATTATAATATGAGTTCAGATCATATAAAATAAAGCATTCACATATTTTCCCTTTAAGAAAAAGTTTCATTTGATAGATATGGCCAGCTGTGAGAACAGATATGAAGTGGAATTCTCACATCCTCCTATTTTGGGGCATCATTACATATGCATGGCATTATGTACACCATAACATAAAGAACCAATAAAGAATCATCGATCTGTTAAGTAGCTGAACTAATCGTCATTAAACTACATATACCCATAAAAAAGAAAATACATGGGGGGAGATCTATGAAGCACGGACTCGACACGCAATACATGTTTCGACACGACATGCGACACGTGATACGCGATTTTTCTAAAAACTAGGATACGATACGCTAGGATACGTATAATATATAATATATATTTAAATATATATATAAAATAAATAAAATAATTTTTCCATAAAATACATTATTAGATCATTTAACATAATAAAATTGAGAAAATGGACCATACAAAACAATATTCAAACACACTTTAACATTAAAAATCATAAATAAAACATAATCACCATCACATTAGTTGCATTTAACATTAAAACACACTTTTTTTTTGCTGTTTCTTTTATTTATTTATTTATTTGTTGTTTATAATCTTTTTTTTTTTTTTTTTTGGCTGTAGTTGCATAAAATAAAGAGGGAGAAACAGCAAAAAAAAAAACAAAGAAAAGGGAAAGAAAAACAGCAAAGAATAAAGAAGAAATAGCAAAAAATACAGGGACTAGCGTGTCGGGAACGTGTCGGGAGCGTGTCGGGAACATGTCCAACTAGAAAAAAAGGGACACTCTGGGACTCACGTGTCCGACACGTGTCAAACAAGATTCGTCACCTCCAGGAGCGTGTCGGTGCTTCATAGTGGGAGATAGAGTAGCGCTCACAAAGTCCATTCTTCTTAAAGGGTTCAGAGGCATATTTAGCAAAAAGAGAAGACAGTGTAGTTATTTGGTTATTAATTCTAAGTTTGGCAAACACAAACTTTGACAAGAGGGGAAAAACACAAAAAGGTAAATGATGGCACATGCATAAGATGCCAAACGTTTTTTTTTTAAATCGGAAAAACAGAATGACCGTCAGCAAATAAACTTAACATACTGTGTAGGACATGAACCTGAACACGGACCCTACCATTCCCACCATCCCTAATTAGAGGAACAGTTATCTCAACATCAAGTGTAACTTAAATGGCACCATATCGCAAGCGCCAAAGTAACGATCATGGGACGACTTGGGAAGTTCCTAGAGGTCTGGACAGAAATTCGCTGGAAATACAAATAATATGTGTATTGCTAGGATAGAATGTAAGGCACCACAAATTTACATAACTGGCCACCCTAGGACAACAAGAGAGAAGGCACCACTAAGAACCAATCCTCTTACAAATAGCAGTTTGGTACCATAAGACAAACTCACACAAACAGTTCAAAAAACTAACAATATCGAACAACTTTACAAATTTGTTCTCCATGTGTACCCATGGACCCTCAGACAAGGACTTCCCCTTGCGTTGACTTGCTCGAAACAACGCTCTTTACAAATTTGGGTAATAAGGCTTCTTAGTTTATACACTCAACAAAACTTTTTCCAAATTATTTGGGCCAACTACACGAATCCTATTTTTTGCCGTACATGACACGCCAAACAAGAAAAGAGTTAGAACAAGCCCTAGAGGTGCCTTCTTATCGACTTACTCTCTTGTGTGATGGGGTGCTAATATCTTCCCTTCACCCTTTCAACCTTCATATCCTCCACGTTCAGTTATCACTCCTCATCTCCTTGGAAATTACACCTCACTCCCTCAATAAGAGAAACCTAATTAATTCATATATATCATCACCCTGCAACTAACTAACCTCTTACAACTTGATTACCATGTTTGTTCTCTAATGAGATGAAGCCATTTACGTACGTAAATAGCACTACAAATCTTTGGGTTAACACCGTCTAAGTAATGTTTGCAGATAAAGACACAATTCAATGACACTTCAAGTAACCACAGAAGCGAAGCAAAAGGCCTTAAATAACCAAACTTTTGACCAACCAAAATGAAAAGTCACCACAAGAAAAAGAAAAAAAAAAGTTTCTCCACAAGTAAAACATTGAGAGAGACATAAATTTCTATTTATGCAACTAAGACCTTAACAAAAACGTTTTTACCAACCACAATCATGACAAGTCAGCACAACCAAAAAAAAACTATAATTATCTCGACAAACTAAACAATGAGAGACACATAACAGCCACACCAAAAAAAAAGGAAAATGCACCAGTGTATAAGTTGTTATCTATGCAACTGTTTGCCATGTAGAAAGTATTGCCTAAAGTTACATTTATATAATTAATACTAGAGAATAATATATATAACATTAAGCTTCAACCAAGCCAACCCTATCCGCCTAAAATAGGAATAGGAAAATTTCATAAATAAATATAAAGAGTTTTGGCAATTGTTTCAAACCTGAAAGTGAGAGCTATTGAGGCAACGAGCTATCTGCCTGAAGAGAGGAACCATGCAGCGCTGAAACTCTGCAGCTTGTGTTGCCTCCAACACTTCCTCAAGTTCTCCAAGAAAGAGAACTTCCTTCTGGCAATTGGTGACTGGCCAGTATTTTAACAAACCCCTTATAACAGTATCTGCCAACTTGTAGTCCTTTTCCACAAATTGCGTAATGCAGTAAGACAGCTGCTGATGATACAATTGAACTGGCTTCGGTTTGTGAAGTGGTATAAGTGCCCGGACTAGAAACAACTTATGCTCCTCTTTCATTGGCAGAGCAAACCCATTAATTATACTCCCAAGAATCTCCAACAGCTCACCAATACCACTGTGCCTCTCTGTCTCATATATAAACCGATAGAATATGTTATTTATGGCCTTCCTAATAAACGGACGATGCACCATGAACTTGCCATATATGCGATGAAGAATAGTTTTCAAATATTCCCGCTCTCGCGGATCCTCAGAATCAAACAAATCGAGTAACTTCAAAACAAACGAGTGATCAATGTACCGCTTGGCAACCTTGGTATCGACATCAGGCGACACAATGTATCGCAGAAGCAACTCGTACACGAGCTGCAAATGCGGCCACGAAGGATCAAGATACGGCTCATCCTCTTCCGGTTCAATATTTTCCGACCCAGTATTCTCATGAGCCGCAGGGGGAAGACACCGGAATATATTAACAGAAATCATCCGAATCATTTCCTCCTGATTACTCTCGGTAATTTTAGCTGAACCCGATTGAATAAAATCGACAATCTCCACAAGGCTTTGCCTCTTGATCTCCTTCTCGCGTATCATCCTCAAGGTGTCGGAAAAATCGAATTGGAAACAACATATTTGTACTTTCCTAAGAAACAAGTTTTGCCTTTCGGAAAGGGGAACATCCCGGAACAAGGGTAGGGTTTCGATGGTCCCGGAGGGAGGTGTAGGTGGCATCACAGCTCCAGCAGGGTGTTGTTGCGTCAAATTAGCAGGAGATCCTCTAGAAGCATGGTTTACAATTACATTACCCGGCGGAAACATATCGATTCCGTCGGATTTGGACACCTTACGGTGCCCACGCTTCATAAATTTAGGGAACATAATATCTAACAAAACCCTAACCCTAGACCTAGACTTATACAAGACTAATTAAATTAAAGCATTAGAATGTTTGTGTAATTGAAATAAATGCGTAGATACCGTTGGGGAATTGAATGAATGGTGGATGGATCTGATAATCGGAGCGGTGGCGATTAATCGGATGGATGAGGGAGAGATATAGGATACATACATACATACATATGCTACTTTAGAGAGAGAGGTAGAGAGAGAAAGTGACGAAAGTGGGGATAATTAATGTGTGGGGAAGTGCTAATAAAAACGAATGATTACAAATGCCCTATTGTAAACATGTTGCGGAACACGCACACTTTTATGTATATATACTTTGAGATGAGATGAGATGGAGACGAAGATGGTTTTAATCTGGATACTAACGCCATCTTTTTATTTTCTTACTTTTTACAATACAAATGCTTAATGAACATTCCATATTAATTGCCTTTTGCTATTCAATTTCCGTTATTTGATTGTTGACCGTGATATTTACGCCTAAGCTGATCATGACTTTCACTAGAGTGATGATATGGGATTCAGTTGTGTACATAGTTTTTAAACTTAGTGACATGTTAGATACATATTAGGTGAATTTTTATATTATATTATATGGAGTTTATTACAAAATACATTCAATTCGTGTATGATACGTCAATAGGTTTAAAAAATAGGGATATATACAAAATAGTCCCTCGGACATTTTTTAATACCCATTTAGTCCAAACTTTTTTATTTTGCCTCAAAAAGTCCTTTGCCACATATTTTGGAGATGGAGTGCCGCTGGCGCGGACCTCTAAAAATAAGAGGATATTGAGTGCTTGAGGGAGTAAATGGGTTAAACTAAAAATATGTGTCATTTTTAAAAAATATATATTTATAGTAGGGACTATTTAATAATTGACCCTAAAAAATATGTTCACAAATTGGGTCCCCATATCATTATTCCTTTCACTATTATTATTTTTTTCAATTTCAGCAAACTCCAACTATGTCAACAAGGCATAGGGGCGTAAATCAATATTTAAAATTTTGCATTTATTTGATACATACTCGGATTTTTATTTATTTAAAGGAGAGGATTCAAATGGCAAGGATGAGAAAATTATGAACAGTCAGGACGGACACCCTATGTCCTGACAGGATCAATCGGCATCGTCATCCTTCTCCGAACGAACAAACGAACGAACGAACGAAAGATGTAGGTCGTCGATCCCTTGGGAAAAGGTCGTGCACATGCCCAATTATATTCGCACTACTTACACAAGTTGTTGCACCTTCACTAGTCTTTACCAAGATTACGACTCACTTCCCATAATACTCCCTCCATCCTAAATTAATAGGCAATTATTCCTTTTTTGGTTGTCTCAAATCAATAGTCCACTTTACTTTTTTAGACATGATCAACAAACCATATTTCACGATAGTGAACAAATGTTGATCATGGCCATTGATTTCTTGTATTCTTAATCTATATGAAAAATGAATAGGGAGTCTTAATTTAGGATGGGGGAGTATAATGGAACGTGGGAATACCCCTTCAGTTTAGAATAAGCCACTTGTGCAGCCACCACAACTTGTGACACCCCATGTATTTTTAATACTTAGATTGACCAAGTCTAATTAATAAATTATACATATTGTTAAATCAATTAAATGCAATCCTTAGTATGAAAGGGAAACAATGCATAATGATGAACAAATTACAGTGTAACATGAATACCCTCATTATAAATAAAGATGAAATGAAGTCAATTACCATCGATAACTAAACTAAATAGCTAATAAGGTGTGGTATTACAAAAACTCAAAACGGCCTGAATACATGCCAAAAACTGAGGTTTCAAAACCCACCAACGTAATAATTATTGAATACTAGATATATATGGAGGTAGAAAAGATAAACCTCACATCACTCAAGAACATAAAATAGAAATATAGATTCCAAAACTTACATCTTTGAATCTTGTGGTGACTGGGATGATGACTCGATGCTCACAAGAAAAGAAGCTAAGTTTGGCGCGCCACTGAAGCACCTGAAAATAACGTGACGTATCAGATCCACTGCAAAATAAAAAGTTAAGCCCAAAGTTTTGTATTTATCAAAAGATACCTCACCATACAATTACCGGTATTGCTTTCCATTATTAAAATTTATAAAGTCTTTTAGAAACTTACTTATGAGAATCCGGACCAGTGGTCGCGCATCTTTGCTCCCTCGCATGTCCTTTTTTAGACGAATGTGAGGGAAGGGGTTCTTTTTAATGGTGATGCGCGGTCATCGCCTCTTTCTCTTTTTGAAGTAAATGGCGTCTCTAGTTTATTTCACACAAAACAGATAAAAATGGGTAGGCCTACGTAGAGACTTAGTGATGGAAAATGATCTACATGTTTAAATAGAGAGTTAAAGGTCTGTGGACTGGGTTACAGATTAGGAAGGTTCTAGGCACTCTTTGCCCTTTCGATCTCAAATATAGATATGAAATATTTACATTAGCATGTTATAGTGTAAAAAAATAATAAAATAAATATAGTTAATATGTAGATAGACTGAACAGTGCAGTGTTGGATGTGTGTGTAACTAATATAGACAAAGGATAAATATGTACGAGGTTGAACTTGTTCCCTTAGACAACAGTCCAAATGAGCCTACATACTCGTACAAAGCGATTCAAAGTCCACCTAGTTCTTGTTGAAACAAGGGGGATTTTTCCTCATATAGAGGCTCGGTGAAATAGATTTAGACTTCGTTTGATCTTTCAAAGTGTTTTTAGTGTGAAACGAGATTGAATCTGAAAATATAAGTGATTTATGTTCATGAAAGAACTTGAATGAGAGGCATAAAGTTACTCTGATGATGAAAGAATGACTAAAATTAAATAATTAAGAACAAAAAAGTACATAAAATCCTCAGATCTAGTGATCCTCTAACCAATATGAGAGTATTTCATAGTTTTGAAACTTTTTGTTTGGTTTTTGGACATTTGTGAAATTAGGGTGAAAATGGATGAATATATACAAGAACTGACATGAGTTTTAGAGATCGATCTTCTCTAATACGCCTACGAATCCACCGTAGGCAGAATCAAAGTCAACATAATTCGGACATGACCTTTAGAAAAAAAGTCATACATAAAAAAAGAAAATGATGAAGAGAAGAAGAAGAACCTTGGGTGGTGTTGTTGCACAACAACACCCTTTTATGTCTTGACTTCAAAATAAAAGAGTTAAAGTAAAAGAGTTAGAAGAAATGTACATATAATATTACACGTGCTCCTTCTTATTTCGGCAGCGTTCTGGATTAAAATCACACTTTCTGGAGTGGATCTAAGGTTATTTTAAAGTAAAGTACCTTTAAAATACAAGAAAAGAATAAAGAGATAAAAGTGGTCTTTTGGCCTCTTTAGGGTTTGAGTGAGAAAGCAAAATCTAGGGCTTTGGGCTATAACTCTAGATTTAAGTTTGGAAGGATTTTGAAGGTTAATGAGATATTTTGGAGATTTTTTTAAGAGAAACCACTTCTAGGAAGAAAATTAACATTTAAGAGCGAAGTTAATGCTTGTTGGAATGGTAGGTGAGGGCCTTTTTTACAGGCAAACTCCCTGAGCGCATGATCGATTGGTCATGTGTACTCTTCATAAGGACTGATCAGCCAAGAGCATGGTTTCCTTGATTTTGGGTTTATTTTGGGTCAGTTTGGGATTGTTTAGATGATTTAATTTGCCTTTGGGCCTTTTAGTGAAGTATCTTTAGGTTACCTTATGGCTTGGGCTTTATTGAGCCTTGGGGAGATTATGACAAGTTGTGTCATATTCACAGAGCATAATAGGGTTTCTACAATACTAGTTCCCACTAATTAAAAGGTTATTAACATACCTGTGACCCCCCGGCTCATTTTGACATTGGAGGCAGCCAGTCCCCGCTGACAAACTACATTGGGCATTAGAATTAAAATATCCTTCGTAGCATGTGATAGAATATGAGACATTAAAAACTTTTTCCATAAGATATAATTCGAAATGAATATAAACATCCACATACTAAATTCCATTACCATGTTAACTCCAATATAAAGCTCAACTCCAAAAGATAAGTTAATACTTAAAAGAAATCATCCAACTGTAACTTCAACTGAAAAGAAATCGTAAACAATTGTGGAACCGAATGGCCCACCAAATCCATAAGAAAAATGTCTCAAATATAAAATGATGGAATGGAAAATCTAAATTACTAAAGTGATAAAAATAAAACTATAGCTGCACTCCACGAATCTCCAATCCATCCTATGCAGCTACTCCAAAAACTATACCTGAAATGTTAGTCAACAAAATGGGATCGTTGAATACCATTTACTCCTCCAATTGGGATCCATAAATCTAGACATACGCATCATAGGAGATAAATATTACAATGGAGTATTTTAAATTACACGATATAAGAATAAGTGAGTGAAATAAATCAATACTAAACACCTACATAGCTAAGCTAACCCATTATTCAAAATCAATTATGTGTTTACAATAGTGAATTATCTCTAAACCTTTATCTTACTCAACTTAATTATTCAAATATTCTTATTAGTGTAACGCTACTATAGCCAGTCAACCTTTTTATTAGTCCTGCATATATTCCTCGCGCGCTAAAGTTTAAACACATCACACCCATTCCCCTCATTGCAGCCAGTCAGCCCAATTCCGTTAGCTTTGCACATACTCGTGAGGTCCCACGTATGACACGTCATTATAGCAAGTCAACTCAATTATCTTTATCCCTGCACATACTCATGACACCAATATGCACCCACGTCGCTATAGCCAGTCAGCCCAATTATCGTTAGCCCAGCACATACTCGCGATGTAAATTCATTTTAATACTCGTTTATTATCTTAGTGTAAGGACATAAGTTTAAAAATGTCCGTTGTCAATTGAGTATGTCGTATACCGCTACAACCGTCGAAGAATGTTCAAGATCACATATGCAACAAGACGGATCTGAATATCAAGTTTCTTCAACCATCAAGCCTCCGCGAGATGAATTTGGTAAAGGTTGTGCTTTTATTTCTTAGCATTTCACTTAGAATATTGGGATATTTTTCATTAAAAATTTTCTAAGTGTTGGAGCGGAGTTTTTAATTTTTCATCAAAATTATTTTTTGAAGTTTTAAGGCGCTGCATTTTTCGGGGCAAAAAAAGAAAAAATATTTATTTAAAGTCTCGTTCAAGCGACAGCTTATGTCATTCAAACGATATCTCACGCGAAGTTCGTTCGAGCGACCCCTGTCACCGTTCAAGTGAGATTCGATCTCGTTCGAGCGACCTGTCGCCCTAAGGTTTGTATAAATACACATTAAATGAGATGTATTTTATCAAGAAGTCTTTTTATTTTTCATTCTGTAAATAGTGCAAATCGGCAGACCCCTGTTTTTCAATTAACAAAAATCCCAATGTTTAGGTGAATTGTTTTGGAACCCAAGAACATATTTTTCTATTGTTCAGCCTTTGTGGAGTGCGTCTCTATACCTAAAGACTGAGGTCATTGAGGTTCGTTGCCTGTGGATCTTTGTTGAAGACTAGACTGCGCGTCTATGTAGGTTTGCTGAGGTAAACTTATTGCAGATTTCATTACAACCATGTAAATTATTATTTACAAATTATGGTGAAATAAAAAGTTTTGTGCTGAGGGGATTTTTCCTGAAATTTGTGAGTTGGCATATTTTTGTTTTCATTGGTTTGACACACGCGCACACGCAGTTATTTGTTTAAGGGCTGAATTAAAATTGACTCTAATTAAATAAGTTTGTGATTGAAATTTACGCAATTATTTAAATCTTTATCACACACACTTTTACAAAATGGTATCAGAGCAGGTTACACTACACTAATCTATCGTGTATTTCTATTTTTCGCAAAAATTGTGTGATATTGATTTTTTTTTAATTATATTTTTAAATTTTGATGCAATGTTTCCAAATGAAAACTTATATAATCGGTTGCCAATTTTTGGCGGATCTAGTTATGCTTACTGAAAAACCCGCATGAGATCACATTTAAAAGCAATCGATGAAAGAGTTTGGGTCATTTGTGAAAGAGGTTGGAATGCTCCCACTATCACCACTAATAATGTCACAAAGTTATAACCTGTGTCAGACTGGACTGAGGATGAGTTTAAGTGGAGCACTTTTAATTCACGTGGGCTTAGTGCAATTTTTGGACATATCACCCCTGACAAGTTTCGACATATTATGACGTGCACCACGTCTAAAGAAGAATATGATGTTTTACAACTCACCCGCGAAGGCACTAACGCGGTCAAAGAAAATTCAAAATTTAACTACTTAATTTGAAACAATTACCATGCTTGAGATCGAGTGTTTTGAAAACTTTTATGCACGTTTGTCTGACATTGTCAACACTAGTTTTAATCTTAGTGAGCCTATACTCGATGCACGAGTGGTTAAAAAGATTTTAAGATCGCTGCCAAAACGTTTTATTCCTAAAGTAACTGTTTTAAATACCTAAGGTAATTTGAATCGTCTTAAATTAGAAGAGTTGGTTTGAGACCTCTAGACACATGAGATTGACATGTTTCCTGACACTGTCAAACCTAAGGATAAAGGGATAGCACTTAAAGCCCAGTTTAAAAGGAAGAAGAAAGTAAGTTTTTATGAGTTCGAGTCTAAGGACAAATCTGACTTTGATATGTCCATGCTTGCAAAGAATTTTAAAAAGTTTCTCAACTTTTCAAAACAAAATTCTTCGAATAAAATTTTTTTGAGAAAAAGAAAGACAAGACCAAAGAAAGCGGTGAGAAAGAGAAAGAGGATGAGGTAGATTTAGAAAAAGTGACATGTTTTAAGTTTGAGGGCAAAGGGCATAAGTCGTTTGAGTGTCCCCCTAGACTTAGGAGAGAGGGCAAGAAGGTTGTTATGCCAGACACCATTAGTGATAGTAAGGAAGAGGTGAGTGATATCGGGGATGAAAATTCACAAGGAAAGTTTGTTGCCTTTTAGATAATCACGTGAGCATACCCAGTTTGTCCCACGACGATGAGGATACTTGTGCACATGAGACCCCCGATGATGATTTGAGTATGTCTAGCGAGTCTAATAGTGAGTGCCATAGTGATGGTGATAGTGAGCTCCAGATCGCATTTAGAGATTTGTATGCCGAGACCCTAAAGACCAAAAGGTTAAAACGATACCTAATTCTTAGGGTAAGAGATTTGGAGAGAAAGTTAGAAAGTTATAGGAATTTTGAGGTGTTGGCGAGTCAACTCGAGAAGGTGAAGATTAATTTGAGTGAGCAGTTGATCATCGATGAGAAAAGTGAACTTATAGCCCGCATGACTCAATTAGAGAAATATCTTAAACACACCCTGGAGGTTAAAGTCACTATGGTGAACACATCTAAGAAGGTTGGAAAGATGGCTCTCAATCCCATTTTGGGTAGTGGTGAGAGTTTAGGAATAGGTCATGACGATGCATCCACTTCACTTGTTGCACTCGAGTCGGTTCCCACTTTAGCGTTAAATTCACAAGGCTTTTAACCCAACCCACCTAGGCGTCCCGTACCGGATAGGAGAACGCGTAGGAGATGTTTTGAGAGAGGTGTATTTAGGCATGTTTATGTTTGCACGCACTGCAAGAAGAGAGGACACCTTAGGGAATTTTATTTTAAGTTGGGTCATATGTCACGTTTTGCTACTACACGTGTTTACCCACACGCACCCACACCTGACGCTCCGGATGATTACACGAGTTAATTTGCACATATTAAGGAGCAGGTATTATTTTTGGTCAAGACTTCACATGACATGATGGAGGTTTTTCATAGGATGTCACCACCTTTGGAAAACTCCACTGCACCTACCAGTTGAGGTCTAAACTTATTTGCTAGCAAAAGTTGATTTTCATGATGATATTTTTTCCGATTACTAGTATGTATCATTTTTGTATTAGATTTTTGGTTTTTGAAATTTTTTAAAAAATACAAAAAGATTTTATTTTGATAAAAATTTTGAAAAAGCCAAAAAGAGTTTTGTATTTTGTTTTGCACCGTTTATGGATGGACATTTAGGATGACCGAGTCACAATTTCATTCCATATCCGTGTGACAATTTGATAGTGTTTTGATATGCATCATCATTTTATTTTTGTGCTTTACAATGTTTAGATTCATTAAGAAGTAATTAGTGTTACTACCTACATGTTTGACTCATAAGTTCCTTTATTGCATACTTGCATGAATTTGTTTGATTATTGTACTAGTTTATCACATATTAGTCGGAGTGTTGTCATCTCAATTCTATCTTTAAAAACGAACCATATACGATAAAACTTGACAATGGAAGCAGTACATGTAAAAAGCGTTTACCGTGAGAAATTTAATTGCAACAAAATATGATGAGTGAATCACGGGAAAGAGCTGTGAGAGTTCAAAATTAACTCTTCGTGAAAGCCACCGTTTAAAAGAGCCCGAAAAAATTTAAAGGCAATAAAAAGATAAAAAAGCCAAAAAAGGGCCGCCTCAAAAGAAAAATATAATGATTATTATTTATGAGGGAATTTGGATGGAAATAAATGAAAAATGGGTTTGCACGTCCTGACAGCGTCTTGAAAAAGCATTCATAGTTTTAGACGTTATTGGTCTGGGAATCACTCTTGACTTTGATATGTTGATGGATTGAGTCGATGTCATTTAAATTCAACATTTTTTTAACACCTAAGGATGATTTTGAGATTCATTCGATAGGAGTACAAGTATGCATGGTGCACATATGTTATGTTTAATTGCGTTGATTTGCCTATTGAATATGTTCACACCCATTCGTTCTGTTTTCATGATTTGGTTGTCTTAGTGTCAATTCATGGTGTGATTTTTATTTTTTATGAAAAATTTGAAAAATCAAAAATAGTTTGTGAAGTATCTTTAATCGTGACAACTCCATGCTTGATTTGTTTATTCTTTTCCATGTCTATTTTGGTCAAATAAAAAGGAGGAGAATGAATTATGAGAGTTTTTGCATTACGGGGGAGATTTGATCATGATAATTGATGTATTTTTATATTATTTCAAACTCTATGCGTCACAAGGTATTTTCATTATCTCATATGCACTGTTCTAAAAAACCCGCCTAGGCTTGAGGCTTGGGAGAAACGCCTCGCCTTAAGATTTTGACGCCTTATGCTTGGTAAAACCCTTAAGGCATACTTTTTCTCTAAAAACAACAATGCTTTAGTGAAACGATATCCCCTTTTAAAGATTTTTTTACAAACCGAACCATTGTCTCATCCAAAATAATCAAATAGTATTTTTATTTGCAAATATTCAGACATATTTTTATGATATGTACAATTTTAGTATTTTAATAGCCTTGTTATGGTTAAAAAATATTAAAATATATTAAAAAGACCTAAACGCCTTTTCACGCCTTTTCACGCCAAGGCCCGCCTAGGCTTCTAAGGCTTAAGGCTTGGCCTCCATGCCTCGATCACGCCCCGCATTTTTTAGAACCTTGTTCATATGTGTAGGTACAACAATTCAAGATCATGTTTGCATGCTCTGATGAGAAAAGCTTGAAGATTTGATGTTGAAGCCTTTGAAGAAAAGTTTTAAGACCTACATGTTTAGTACCTTTTCATTTTGGGGTTCATGAGGGTATTAGATTTGTATAGGCATTTTATGTTTTGATAATTCGAATGTTTTTATTTTGTACCGGCATAGACATAGGGGGGATTTGTAAGGACATAAGTTTATAAATGTCCGTTATCAATTGAGTATGTTGTATACCACTATAACCATCGAAGAATGTTTAAGATCACATATGCAACAAGATGGATCCAAATATCAAGTTTCTTTAACCATCAAGCCTGATTTTGAGGGCTTGGAAGGTGTAGGAAGGAAATTAAGTCTACATTTGAAGGTTGGAGCATGATTCTGAGGGCTTCGAAGGTGTTAGAGGAAATGAATCTTTATTCTAAGGGTTAATGCTTGATTATGAGGGCTTGGAAGGTGTAAAATGAAGTGAAACCTGATTCTTAGGGCTTAGAAAATGTATGAAGCCTGATTTTGAGGGCTTGGAAAGTGTGTTTTGGAGTTGAGGCCTTATTTTTAGGGCTAATGTCAATTTTGCGGACCTAGGGGATGTATGCGACCAATACAGGGATCGTGGTCCTAAGTGTCGAGGTCAATTTTGAGAACCTAAGGAGTGTGTGCGACTAATACGGGGATCACGATCTATTTCTAAGGACCTAGGTCAATTATGAGGACCTAAGGAGTGTGTGCAATCAATACAGGGATCGCTACCTAATTGTGATGGCCTAGGTCTGATTCTAAGGTCCTAAAGAGTGCATATAATGAATATAGGAATCGTGGCTTAATTATAAGGGCATGGTTATAATTTCGAGGACATAATGAGTGCACGCGACCAATATGGGGATCATGGTCTAATTCTAAAGGACAATGTCAATTTTAAGAACCTAAAGAGCGTATGCGACCAATACAAGGATTGCAACCTAATTCTGAGGGCCTAGGTCTGATTCTGAGGACCTAAAGAGTTCATGCGACTAATATGGGGTACGAAAATTATGACCTAATTCTAAGGGCCTAGGTCCAATTTTGAGGACCTAAAAAACTGTGTGGGGATCGTGTCTTAATTCTGTTGTCCTAGTTTGATGATCTGAGAGTTTTCTAAAAAGTTTTGGAATTTTTTGAGAGATTACGTTTTTTTTTTATGATTTTCAAATGTTTGTGTAATCTTTAATTTTGATGGGTTTTTTAATGAAAAATGTGCATTTGTTTACAAATTGTGAGAATTTATGATTTTTTTTATATTTTTAAAAAATTTAGATTTTTGGAGCATTTTTTGAAAATTTTGTAACGAAATTTGAAGGGGGTGCCTACCGGCATGGGAAGGTTATGGTTGTCGGTGCAAGGGCACGAATTCTAAGCCTTTTTTGAGCTCCCAAAGGGTACTTGCCAACAGGGTTAGATGCACTTTGGACCCCGGAGAGGCTAAGGCTCCCCTTGATTTTTCCCCCAAAAAAAAAGTGGGGGGGGGGGGGGGGGGGGGGTATATGTAAAGATAGAAAGTTAAAGACATAAATAATGATTTTTTACAACTTTTAGAGCAAACAAAGGCAACAAATTTCTATAAACACAAGAAATTAAAGCTATAATTTGTATAAAAGTCGAATTAACCAAAAAAGACATTTGGCCCCCCTTGACCTTAAATCCTAGATTCGCCACTACTTGTCGATGGGCAGGAACAAGGGTCTACCGATAGGCCCCTTACCCCTATATATGGATGGGTGAGGCAGCCTCATTTTCGCCTTTTAAACTTGAATTTTCTCTCTCTCTCCTCTCTCTCTCTCTCTCCCCCTCTATATTAAAAGATCATTGTGAGTGTTTTTCTGAAATTGCTAAGAAATGGCTCTTGAAAACGCAATACACATTGATGATTGAGCCAATATTGAGAGGATGCATCACGAGGGGATGCCTATGGGAGTGGAGAATGTGTATCACGGCTCCAGGCCGGTGACTGAAGAGCGGGTTCTTATGAGGGAGCCTCAGGCGCATTATTCTGCATTTGTGAAGAACCCTAGAGGATATTTAAATGTTAATTTATTTTTTTATTTTTTTTCAATTTAGATTAAGTTTATTATTTTTTAATTTAAAGATATTCTTTAACTTATTTGGGGCATGCATTTCTTCAGGAGGGGTTATTTACGTCATCTATCTATGCTCGGGCATTGACCATGGTGAAGGTCATTTGGTATCACCTCCCTAGTGAGGTGAAGAGCAGGGTGCAGGGTGTAAGGTGTAGGCTTTAGGGATTTAGTGAGGATTTCAAATGACATGTTGTGTCCTTCGATGGTGTTGTGTGACTTGGGAGAGAGATGGTGGGATACCCTACACCTTTCATTTTGGTGTGGGTGAGATAACGATGATTCCTGCAGATGCCTATCAGATTCTTTGGCTGTCTTGCAAGGGGACGCAGATAGTGGTGAACCGATCCCTTCGTTTGACGAATGCAGCGATCCAGGCGGTGCTGGGGCAAATAAAGAAGGTAAGCTCGAGGGAGTTGGTGATCATGGATCTTTTTAAGGATACCCTAAGAGGGCGAGTGGTAAATGTGGAGAACGATTGGCAAGTGTGGCAGGCGGCGCGCCTATTCATCTTATTTGTACTAAAGAGTATGCTGCCAGATAAGAGCAGTGACAATTATGGGACTTCACATGGATCCGCTACTACGACCGGGGGAGCTTCACATTGGTGACGTTATGTGCCACCCTAAATGTCTTTATCTATTTTTTCATGTTCTCACTTTCACTTGAGCATTGCACCTTTTGGAGGTAACTTTTATTTTTAAGTTTTATTTTCACATCTCATTTCTATGTAATTTTTATGATATCTTTTTTAGTGTATCTGTCTCTTTTATTTTTTAGGTATGGTTTTATAAGGTGATTGGGTACAACACCCAATTGATGCGTCTGAAGCAGTTGGAGGCCAACACATGACTTATGATGAGCAGGTAGAGGAATGAGAATAGGGTTTCCAAGACCCTTCCATCCTTCAAGGATATGAGGGTTGTTCTGAATGCCCCGACGAGCGATCGCGTTGGTTTTTTATTATTTATTTTTGGATTTTTTTACTCTTAAATTGTATTTTGATGCTGAATTGATTTGTACAGGTGATGTTCTTACCTTGGTTCTGATCGATGGATGATATGGGGGTTACTGGATTCCATGCCCAAATACTTTGGTTGTTGTCACATGAGTTTGGGTATGGCTGGTACCTAGGGTAGTGCATAGTGAGACAAACTATAGAGGGAGAGGCGACAGTTCCTCTGAAAAATCCCCATCTCTTTATGTAGGATCCAGAGAGCATATCGATGGAGGCGAGGACCGTGACTACGATATGTAAGCACTACTCCACCTAAACATATAGGGGACAGTGCATTACTACTTGGACTTCGTGACCAGTTGGTTGATGTAGTCATTTATTTATGACATGGAGGGAGCTCCGCCCTTGTCGGCGAGGACAAGAGGCAATATGGCACTGGGGTCATCGGCTTAGGCTTCAGGGAGCAGTGCTGAGGAAGCAAATATTCCTTCGCTTTGGGAGTACGAGTTACCTTCGTGGTATATGTGACTACAGGGGGTTATAATAAAGATTTCTCATCACCCCCAGGCATTGTTAGAGGGTTTTCCTCATATGATGTTGAAGATTTTCAAGTAGGGGTAAGTATTCTTACCTTCCTCTTTGATTTCTGATTCTGATTTTTGCCCTTGCATGTGTTTATTTTGATATTCCTTCATTGTTCTCTCTTTATAGACTATATACGTGTAGACTTCTCGGGTACGAGATATCTGAGACTATATGGCTTCTACAACTGAGCAAATTTGGGTGTTGTCGTGTTCTTGTCCTACTCCTTTGGTGACTTTTGATGATCGTGTCCCTTCTTCGAGCTATGGGAGTGGTGACTCTACCTCCCCTCATCATGATAAGCATCCATTTCATGGTCATAAATGCCTCTAGGTAGCTTTATTAGGTTTAGGTCAAAAGCTTGGGTTGTCCCTGGTAATTTGTCTCTTTTTATTCTTTTATGTTAGTTTCTACCTAGTACCTAGAATATATATATAAAGATGCGTTTTCAATTAATTATATGGATTTAAAGGCTTATTCTACATGAACTTTTAATTTTCGCTAAGGGTTTTATGAGATTTTGAAAGAAAATACGAAGTATAAATTTTTTAAGTTTATGAATATTTTTGTATTTTTTTTAATAAAGAAATGCTCAGGAGGTTCTATTTGGTTCTGCCTCCTCCATTTCCTTCAACCAGCATAAACTTCAGTGCATCCTTGGATGATTGGTCTAACTAGTTACTAGCAAATGTAGTCATCTCTCTTTATTGGTCCGTGCCCTAATGGGGTGTGTTAATATCTTCCTTGTAGCTAGATTACTATCAATACGTCTGTATTGTAGGCCTTCACATAACCTCTTTCTATCTCTAATGGAGACTTTTGTGTCAGGCAGGTTGGGAGCATATTATTCCTTTGTGCATAAGTAATTTCTTCCCTATTGAGAACTTGACTGAGTTTTTTAGGATGTCACTGGGGAGTTTGTGGTAGCATCACAGTATAGCTCGTCGTTCGACCTTCTTTGTAGGAGAGGCTTCAGAGGTTTCAGATGATTACTTGAAATGGATATAAAGGGATTTAGTTATGAAGGTTTGTGCTGAGGATTCTAGTCAGAGATGGCTTATGGCAGCTGAGGTCATGGAAGAGGGTGTAGTGATCCCAACTAAGCTTTTCAAGGTGTACCGCTGTGTTCAACATATACGGATATGGACTCCGAACGGGGATTATTGGGAACCTCTAAAAGGTAGTGATGTTTACAGTGATGATGATGATGGAGAGGGCTCCTCTGGCAATTGATAAAGGTTTTGTGAAGCTTTTTTGGTTAAGTGTTTGATGTAAGTTTTAGGTCTGGCTTATCTATAGGTGCAGTGGATGGCATGTCTTATTTGTTAGTATGGGTATGAATGAAGGTTTATTTATTAATTAGTGTATGTGTTTAGGAAAGATTGTTATTGATGTGTCATCTAAAAGAAAGTATTTTGAATAAAAAATATTGAAATAAATACAAATTTTATCATAGTTTATTGTGCCTTTATGGAAGAGTCGTTTGTGTTTGAACTATATACACCGATCACTAAGGCATACATAATCATGTTGTTCAATTAAAATTATGAGAGAGACTTATGCTTCTTGGTAGGAGAAAAGAAAAGCATTTTGTGAAAGAGAAAGGATTGTGCCTCAGGTTACTACCTCTATGGGGATGAAATTTTTTCCAGTATTGGGAAAATATTTTGAGAGGATCAGGTCCTACGTAGTTCTTGTAGGGTGGCGGGTGGGTGGGAAAAGATTTTTTAAAGAATAAAAAGGAGGTGAGAATTTCACAGATAGACGAGAGTCGGATTAAGGATATAATGTTTTGAGGCGGTCTAGGTTTACTGGGCATGCCATTTCTTTTCCATCGAGGTTAATGAGCATAATGGATATAATATTTTATACATAAGGTACAACCTACTCTAGCTGGGCTTGAACTTCCCTCTAGGGTCCCAAATAGGTTCTACGATTTCTTTGAGAGTGAGGTTACTTTATTGCACACCGCGGTCTTTGACTTTCTTATTGAACGACCGTGCATTGTAGCGATGATACCCTTGTTTGTGGTATAAATCGTTTAGTCTCTTTTTATCCAAGAGTGTTAACTCATCGTAGAGGCTTTGTTATCAATCCATTTCTCCCACCTGGATCTCAATCATTACTCAAAGGGAAGGTATCTCGAGTTTGATAGGCACGAATGCATAAACTAGGGAATAAGGAGTAACCCTAATGAGTGTTCTGATAGACCTTAAAGGATCCTGTCAGCCCAATCTCTCCAACTTTTTATCATCTTATTGATTATGGATTTGAGGCTCTTATTTTCAACTTCAACATCCCTATTAGTTTACGGTTTGTAAGGTGAAGGCTTGTGCCTCTGAACTTTATACTCTTTGACCACTTATGTGACTTTGCCTTCAAAATGTAGACAATTATCTAATACAAGTTCATACGGGAATTCATAACGGCAGATGATGTTCTTTCAAATGAATTTTGCCACCTTCTTTACATTTATCACTTTATATGACTCAACTTTAACCCCTCTAGTGAAATAATCAATAGCAACCAAGATGAACTCATGCCTATTGGGTGGTTTGGGAGTGATTTTCCTAATGATGTCGATGCCCAAAGTTGAGAGGGGTTATGGAGAGGTCGTTTTATACAACTCTCGAGAAAAGTAAATGTTGGATATTAGAGAATTTCTAGCATTTGAGGCACCTTTTGACATACGTTGAGTAGTTGTGAACCAGAATAGTCTAATAGTATCCATGTCAGATGATTTTCTTGGCAAGAATATGGCTGTTGATATGGGGTACACTCCCCACCGTGGATTTTCTTCATGACTTCCTCAACATCAGCCATTTCCATGCATTGTAAATGGGTGCCATCGAAGTTTCTCCTGAATAGGGCTCTATTACAAATTATGTATTGGGATGTAAGTTTTTAAAGGGTCATGCAATCTTTCTTGTCAGCTCCCTAAGGGTATTGATCGTGTTCGATGAGGCACCAAATATCATAATACCACAATCCGACCTCTTATGAATATTCTTCGGTGGAGAGCTCAATGTTGTAGCAATGAGTTGGCCTAAACTGCTTATGAACTTGTAAGAGAGCAATCATTATTCCCTCAAGCATATCAATCATAGAGGCCAAGGTAGCCAATGCATCGACAAAGTTGTTCCTTGAGCGAGAGAGGTAATGGATGGTGACATATTTAAATTATGGAGCAAGTTCTTCAATATGAGCATGAAAGGGTAAAAGTTTCTTGTTCTTGAATTTTCATTTCTGGAGTAATTATTCTATGATGAGGGCCGAATCTCAATAAACATAGAGGTACTAATACCCTTCTCGAGAGAAATTTTGAGGTCAATAGTGCATGCCGTATTCTATCATGTTATTGCACTACACTAAAAATATAATTTACAAGTGTTTTAAACTATTACAAATTGCATTTGCAACGGTTCAAAACCATTGCCAATTGCTGCGTTGCAAAATGATAAACGAGTCTCCATTTTGAATAATCGTTGCTCGTTGCAAAAAACTTTGCAATAGTGTTGAACCGTCTTATCTATATATTTTTCAACGGTTTTGATACATTCCAAATAAGAAAATTTGCAAGGGTTTAAGTAAGAACTTTTTATTTTGCAACGGTTCTGAACACTTGAAAATGAAAAAAAATATTTTTTTTGTAATGGTTAAGAACACTTACAAAATAGTAACATGTAAACAAAAAAATGTTCCTTTTGTAAGTGTTATGAACTGTTACATAAATTAAAATATAAGAAAATAATAATTAATTATCCACCACGTGCCACCACCTCCACAAAAACGCATCCGTCATTCATTTTATTTTTTCGAAGAAAATAATTCACCATTAAGATCTGTATTAAACCACCACAATCAAAGAAATCAATGTGTACGTGGTAATACCTTATCACCCAAAGCCTACCCACTTGTACGAGTATGTTCTGCTCCAAGCAAATTATAGATGCAATATAAGAACTAATATCAACATATTATCTCTCTTTTGATTCAAAATTATGCTATAAATATGTATTATCCCCTCTTGAGGTTATTTTATTAGTTTAATAAATCAAAAACAATTTTTTGTTCAAGAATAAAATTTTATTGGAGCACCAAACAAAAACAAAAACTAAACTGAACAAGGCAAAGTCATTATAAAATCTGTGTCAAACTATATTTCCATATAAAAATAAAAACCTAAGAGAAAACCCACACGTTATTCAAACACATAGCAATAAAGATCTCGATAGCATATATATATATATATACACACAAACGGATAAAACCAAATTTTGTACCTAGGCAATCGAAGCATTATAAAGAACCTATTTTATTCATATAACTGCCATTGTGCATCCTAACTTGGTCTTGTGACAACGATAAGAGTTTGTCATTTCAATGTATTGTAGTCCTCAATTAACACCCCATTGGGATGATTTTCATCGTTCCTTTTTTTTATAGGTGTCATCGTTGTCCATTAATTTTCGTCCTCCGCTCTGAAAAGAAAAATACTTAATAAATCCAATTGCGATTTTTTTTAAAACAACATGCTCGAAAATATAAAGATAGAAAATCTTTATTGTTGTTATAAATTTACATCCTCGACCAAATCAAAAAAATATATATAGTGAAAATTTGACTAATCTTTTCACCAATAGGTATCATAACTGGTGAGAACCCGATGAAACAATAACTCTTGCAAATTCATGACCAAAATCAAACAACAAATTAGAATTACAAACTTGACTTAAAACTCATAATAAGGTAATGCATTGTGTCGAGATCCAAATCCAACAATAAATTACTTACAATCAAACACCATAATCAATTCAACACATTATTTAATCTATTAAGTAACATCAAATGATTCAACTATATCAAGGTTCTATTGTTAAATGTTCCATTCCGATGGCACTACGTAACAATCATATATGTTTGATTAAATCCAAATGAAATATAATTTTTCGATGAACTCGATTTTGAATAGGTGTGGTTAATATTTCAGTGAAGGCAAATAAAACCCCAAAATTCATTATATATATATATATATATATATATATATATATATAAGAATGGACACTCAATTGCCAAATCAATTACTTTATTACCTATTTAAATTATGATGGACATATGTGGGAGTTAACTTATATTGACGACATGGAAGAACCACTTATGCTGGGCATACATAAGAAAAAAACAACCAAATGAAACAAAGTTAGACAAAAATTTAACATTGCGTAAAAGTTATAGTACTTATTAAAGAAAGAGAGCATAATTTTAAAAACCCAGAAAATTGATTAAAGAAAAAATAATAGGGAAATACACATATATGAAACTCTTAAATCAAAACTAAAAATCTTATTAGTCTTAATCTTATAGAGGTAATCATCTAATGTATATATAATTGTATCTTAGCATTGATCTAATATTTACTACTATTTGTAGAATCTATCTAAGCCATAATATAATGATACTCATAATGATAAAGTGACATTAGTGTAAAAAATAAATATTTGGTTAGGGTTAATAAATGAATCACAAATTCGAAACAATATATATAAAGCTTTGACCAAGTGAACGTGTAAAAAAAAATGACAAAAAATAACCTAAAACCAATTCATTAGTTTATTATTTAGGAATAATTTTAAATGAAAAAATGACCAAAAAAATAGAGAAAAACTTAAACTTATAGTTCTTCTTCATTGCCTCCACTATTTATGAGTATACAATATGTCTCCAAGTTGGTTCATTGCCTGCATTATCAAACATATGTCAAATGTAGATCATCACAGATTCGAACATATATTACTATAAACGTAGATCATATAAATAAGGAAGAGAAGTCAAATGTACAACTCAAGAAGTGACCGTGACTGGATCTAGAAAAGTGGAGTGGGTGCAAAATAAAAAATGTAACTAATTATATACTTCAAAATTGAATGTTATTGAAAACCCTCATGTATACAAAATATCATTTTAGTTAAAGAATTTCAAAACAAATCAACATGTTGATAATAACTATAGCATGAACACACTTTTCATAACACATCAAAATCCATGCTCTTGTAACCTTTTGGTTTACATCCCACTTAAAAAATTTAGGGTACATGCCCGAAGAGATGTTGAAGCTTTAACCCTAAAAAGTATCACTATGTTAGTTTTTTCAAAGCTTGGGGTGTATCTCAATTCTCAAGAAAGCGGGGATATAAAATAAATATTGGAACAAACTTGAACATGAAAGTAAAAATGATCTTAATAATATGTACTAAACCAACATAAGTACCACTCAACCATCAAGATGTAATCTGGCCTAGGATTTCTAGCACGACCCCTAGACTAAATGTACGCCAAAACAGTCTTGCAAGATCAAAGCGAATAATAACATTGTGTTGTCAAATATCAAGACCTTTGTATATGGGCATCACCAATAAAAAAACCAATACCTTAAGGGTGAGGGGGTCCACCATGAGTGGACCCTTCTGCCAAACATAGTATAAGAGGTAGTTTGTGGCGAGGGGATCCACTTCGAGTGTCCCCTATGCCAAGACCAGTGCAAATGAAAGATCGAGGGCGAGGAGGTCCACCACAAATGTCCCCTTGGCCAAGATATTAAAAGTCAATAGTTTTGGGGAGAGGGAGTCCATCATGAGTGGCCCCTCGATCAAGAGCAATGTAAGCAGCAACAGTTGGTGGCGAAAAGGGTGCACCACGAGTGACCCCTCAGCCACAATCAATATTAAAAGGATTTATGGAGAGGAGGTCCTAGACAAGTGACTTATATACCAAAGGTAGACACATAAAAGAGAGGGTCCACCTTTTGTGGCTCTCCATCACTGCACAAACTATAAATTAAGGAAATAGAGGAGTTAGGGAGAGGGGACTCACCTTAAGTGACCCCTCTGCTTAAAAGTAATATTACAAAGGGAAATGACTAAGGACGAGGGGGTCCATCACGAGTGGCCCCTCGTTCTAAGAATTGTTTACTTTTCAAGAAATAAAGTACTAATGTTTATTTTCTTATACAGGTGGCTTAGTTGAGCAAGCAGGGCTCAAGCTGGCCAGTTGGGATCTCCTGGGAGTTTTAATTTGGTGGTTGAGAGACAAAGTTTATTGAGTAAGTTCAACCACTTGGCATTTTAAGATAGAGAGGATACTAGTAGAGAGATCCCTAGGAGTCACTCAAGCACTTACACAACCTACACTTAGTTATAAAAGGAGTGAGTAGCCAAAGGGATGCTCACAAATGAAAACATTTTTTTTCACAAAATGGTTTTAAAGAAGGTGTATCTTAAGGTCTCTCTCAAGTTTTACAAAGCTTTTACAATAAGTTAGCATTTGAAATGATATTTAACCAATCATATATTTTGTCACCATTAGGAGATTATTTTCTTTTTGACTTTAGTATACATCAGGGGTTGCCGCTCAGAGCGGACAAGGGGATATGATATATAAGGACAAAAGGTACATTGCATAATTTGTCCCTCAGATTTCGTCTCATTTTTAGCACACCAAAAGGCCCAAATCGGCCCTAGTAGTCACCTATAAATAGGACCCTTTGGTAAGTGTAACACCCCGTAATTTTGAGGAGTAAATATTTAATTATTTCTGGGAGTTATAAAAATATTTAAATTTGGAGAAACTTAAATTCATGAGTTGGAGAATTTAATTGAGTGAGACGAATTATTTATAATTGGCGACTTTTAAGTTTAATGGTTCAAAATCTCGTGTGTCACATCTTGAGGTCGAAATTTGGAAATTTCGAAAAGTATTTAGAATGGAAATTCCGCGTGCGCGGTTGCTTCCGAATGGGTTGAGATAGTCAGAAAAGAGTACTTGGGGGTAGTAATTGGGTCTCGGGATATTTTTGGGCATAGCCGGGCCCACACGGGGAGAGTTGGGCCTTTTTAATTAGATCCACATGGCAAAAAATGGGATTGGATGTTTTTAACCTAATTGAGAGATTAGGAAACGACAGTCAACTCAACTCTAAGCTTACGGCTTGAGAGGGAAATTAGGGGAAAGCAATTCAAGAGCCAATTTGGGGATGTTGGAGCCAAATTAAGGGACTACACCAACGGATCAGACACTACGAACAATTCCAGGCAAGTGGTTAACCATTGTGATTTCTAAATTGATGATAATCAATTCATATCATAGTGATGTGTAAATCAAAATTCGTTTTGGGTGTGTAACCAAAAATTAAAATTGGGTTTTTGGAAATTGATATACCTTAATGAGATTTAGGGTGAGATTTGTTGTGTTTATGATTCTAGAATGTAGAGGAATGAATCGTATGTTAAAACCAGCAAGAATAAATGGTTAATTGCTGATAATATGAATGAAATTTGTATTGGGGATTTGAAACCCGGATAATACCCAAATCAGGAAAATCTTGGAATTAATGGATATTAATGATTAATTAAGGTCTGTGGGATGTTTAGACCCTTCTCTTATATGGAGGATATGTTAATTGTATTTGGGTAAGGATTAAGATTGAGAATCAAAGCTTTAGGTTTCGTCTATGGCTGACAGAGGGCTGGAGAAGACGAACACTGGAACGATCGATCGATCAACCCAAGGGGTTCGAACGATCGATGCTGCGGGAATTCTGGCAGTGCCGCCAGTTTTTACTACATGTAAATAATTATTAAGAAAAAGGTTTTTGTGCTGATTTTACATGTTGAAAATGGACCAAGTGAGCGAGTCCGGGTATGTTGATAATTATAGGTAAATATAATTGGGAAATTTGATGGTGATAAATGTGCGACACATTGTGGGCGAATATGTGGGAATGAAATTATGAGATGTAAAATGGACCAAGTGAGCGAGTCCGGGTATATTCGTTAAGTGATATTAAAGTATTAAATTAATTATTTAGAGAGAGAGTAATTAATTTGGAGTCGGAACATAGACTCGGGAAATATTAAGTTATGGGCCAATTAAGTGGGTCCGGGGATAATAGTTGGGTGACACCAAGTTATTAAATTAATGGATGTGATAATTAATGAAGGTAGAGTCGTAGGGTAGACTTGGAAACATATTAAATTAATTGATGTTGTAATTAATTAGTTTAGGGTTGGGTTGTAGGCCCGGGATTTGGTATAAATAAATTAATGTGTAAATTAATTAACTGGGAGTCGGACCACAGACTCAATTTGGTATGAATTAATTAATGTGTAAATTAATTATATTAGAGTCGGACCACAAACTCGGATTGGTGTTGATTAATTAATGTGTAAATTAATTATATTAGAGTCGGACCACAGACACGGATTGGTGTTGATTAATTAATGTGTAAATTAATTATATTAGAGTCGGACCAAAGACTTGGATTTGTGTTGATTAATTAACGTGTAAATTAATTAAATAAGAGTCGGATTGTAGACTCGGGTAGGTATTAAATTAATGGGTGTGTTAATTAATTTAATTAGAGCCGGATTGTAGACTCGGGGAGGTATTAAATTAATGTGTTAATTAATTTAATAAGAGTCGGATTGTAGACTCGGGTAGGTATTAAGTTAATAAGCGTGTTACTTAATTTAACTAGAGTCGGATTGCAGACTCGGGGAGGTATTAAGTTAATATGTGTGTTAATTAATTTAATTAGAGTCGGACGATAGACTCGGGGCGGTATTAAATTAATAAGTGTGTTAATTAATTTAATTAGAGTCGGACGATAGACTCGGGGCGGTATTAAATTAATAAGTGAGTTAATTAATTTAATTTGAGACGGACGATAGACTCGGGGAGGTATTAAAATAATGGGTGTGTTAATTAGTTTAATTAGAGTCGGACCATAGACTCGGAGAAAGTATTATATTAATTGAGGCGTGAATTAATTATATTAGATTCGGACCATAGACTCGAGAAGATGATAAATTATTAAGTGAGAAAATTAATTGTATTGAGTCAGGCCACAGACTCAGGAAATTACAGGCAGTGTACAGGATTTTGAGTATACGGTAAAGTCGGGGTTTATATTATATATATATACGGTGTAGTGATAGTATATATATACGTGTATATATATTATGTGTGATATTAAATTACAGGTAGTGTACGGGATTTTGAGTACACGGTAAAGCCGGGGTTTATATTATATATATACGGTGTAGTGATAGTATATATATACGTGTATATATTGTGTATGATATTAAATATCAGTGACTAGATATTTATTCAATTTATATAATCTAATGCTATCAAGGTAGGTTGCGCGATGTGGGTGAATCCCCTAGCTTGAGGAGTAGGGCGAGTATATCCCCAGGTCATAGCGTCCGGTATATATGGGTGCGGAATTTATCTCACTTTTAGGGAAGGAATATGACCGCCTCCACTACGTTTATATTTTGGGCCAAGTTGGTGAGCGATTCCAACTTGGGGAACTAGGTTTTGTGAGCACACCTAGTGAGATAGCATTGTAGAGGGAATCATCCGGCGAGGGTATACTCGAAGGGATGGATATACGTATGTTATATGTGTGGATGTTGTGGTAAAGGTAAGTATATAATGGTAGTAAATATTATATCCGGGTAATAATACAGTGTGTGATGTATTTACTTTATATTACTTGTGACACGGTTATATGCTACTATTTAAGAGGAATTAATTAAGTTAATTGTGACATAACTCATAATTCAAGAATCATTATACTCAGGTTAGAGTAGTATGGCAAGGGGAGGTTATACCGGGACTAGTTATCCGGAATAGTGCAACTAGGTGGGGTTAAGGTAACCGCCTATGTGTGCACATTAGTGGAGGGGTGAGAATGTCCACATGGGAGTGCGACACTAACTTAAATATGAAGTGCGTTCATGCATTTTAAATTACTGCAGTTAATTCACTTGCTAAATATTTTCAAAATATTTTGGGTTCTAACCCTTTCTATAAAACTATTTTCAAAACCTTTTAGGTATCCAGCCACAGGGACGCCAGGATTGATATTCTATTCCTGGGATACGGAGCTGCGGCATATGTGGATGCTAGTAGGAGTTTGGATTAGACACATCATTCATTCATTCCTAGAGTAGGAATCTTGTATCAGTTTCAGTTTTATTTAGGGCATGGCGCCCAGACTGTCAGTTCAGTTTTCAGATTTGTTTTATTCCGGTGTTGAATATTTGCATTGGATTATTTCTTTGGTGGCCGGTGGTTTATTGGGCAAGTTGTGTAATTAATTATTCAGTTGAGTTTTATTCAGTGGTGTGAATGGTTTACATTTATTTCCCCATGTACTGTTTTGTGTAATTAAAAAGTTAAAATTGGCACCAACTTTTGGAACACTAGGTGGTTAGTAAGTTTTAAAAAGGTTTTCGATAGTGATGCTAAGGATGATCCAACTTGGATTCCTATTTTAATTTGGTATAGGACTGATCACCTGGTATTTTATTAGGCTGACTGTCACAGATGGTATCAGAGCATCAGGTTCTAGTGTCCTTAGGATCTGTGCGGCTTTTCACGTTTTGGCTTAGCAATCTTTGATATAGAACCCTATCATAGGATTGTTGTTTTCTTATACATATATGCATTTACGTTCTTCTGCCATTTACTTTTTAGGGTGACCTCATACGATTCGATTCTCATTCCAGATGCCGCCCAGGGGAGAGAGAGAAGTTAGGGCAGCAGGGGGAGATGAGAGTAGAAAGGCTCGTCGAGAGCAAGAATTACCGCAGCAAATGCCAAGGATGATTTCGGCAACACAGGTAGCTGAATTGGTGGCGCAGGTAGTTGAAGCGACGGTAGTCGCAACGGTAGGGTACTTTCCACGGGATCAGCCACAAGTGTTAGTGGCGTCAGATGTTCAGACTCACGCGGGGTCGTCGGGGTGGAAGCAAGAAAGAGAGGTTATTTTTAGTGGGAACCCACCAGAGTTGCGAGGGGGTTTAGATGTAGTGCTAGCGTGTCAAGGAAGAGAGATATCCAGCATCACCTACGCATGAGAGATTACGATGAGGTGCGAAAGGAAATGCTAACCACTTTTAGTTTAGTGGGAGTAGTGCTACAGTGGTGGGAGTCGATCACCACAGTGAGGAAAGGGACGCACTAGCTATTGCAAAGTTTTTGGTGTGGTTCGACCGCACGTATTTTCCTCCAGCGGTTGAGACCGAAATGAGGAGAAAATTTAGAGAGGTGACTCGGGGGACCGTTCAGTGGCCGATTATGAGGAATAATTTACTCGTTTGGCAAATTTTGTACCGGACAAGGTAAGCGATGAAGAGATAAAGAAAGTAAAGGTTTGTGGATGGGTTAATCTGGAGAATCTGACAACATTTAATTGGTAATTCCGCATTAGTAACTTATACTGATGTCGTTAATGCAACACTCCGGCACTGTCAGAAATATCGCTTCCACATGAAAGGAAGCAGGAAGAGACTGGAAACTAGCCAGTCGAATAAAGCAGGAGGGAATAGTACCAGTGGGGTATCCCAACAGCAGACAGGGGGAGATCAGGGGCAGGATTCCGGTAGGGAAATCATGCCAAATGATTTAGAACTGGAGGCTATGGACAGGATGGACAGGAATTCCAACAAGGTCGGCATGGAAGGGAGCAGTGGCAGGGTGAATGTATTAGAAGGTGTTTCGTTTGTGGGGGAAGCGAGACACATGAAGAGAGATTATCTTAAGCGAGGCAGGGGTCAACTACAGGACGAGGTCCTGGATGTACAACCATTAAAGCAAGTCATGGATGCATTCGGGCAGGGAGAAGATGCTCCGGAACCCGAGGATCAGTCGTTGCAGCTGGAGTATGGAGGTAATTATCTTTACCCTATGGGCGTGGGGTATATTTTTGAGTGACAAGGAGGATGTCACAATATAAGACTTATTTTTCACTAGAGTTCGCAGGTAAGTCGAACTTAGTGGGTGCGTTGGCTGTAGCAACCATAGTATGTGGATAAACTTTTTGTAGGGTAGCGGAGTTTCTTTGGTGTTCTTCACAAGAGAGTGAAGGTGTACACTGAGTGAAGGTTTGAATTATGCGATGAATTACTACTTTCAAGAATTATGGGAGTAGAGTTGATAACATTTCCTAAAAATCGGTTGGATAGCAATGAAATTCAACTATGGTGGATAGTGGTCTAAAAATTTTGGTGTTCTCGACACCAGGGTATGGTTGGTACTAGGTATCACCAGAGAGGGTGTATAACCTATATATATGTGGATATATTTATTGTATTGCGTGGTACGAAAGCTCATAGTGAGGTTTTGTATTCTCACATTTTATCCCGGTAAGTGGGGATGTTTACTGAAGTGAATGAGGGTGGTTAGATTTATTTTCGAGCAAAGAGAGATAGGTCGAGGTTTATTTTGCGCAAGGACTAGTGATAGTAAGGGCGCGGTATTTTATGTTGTCTTTGGTAGCATGAGGGAAAGCGTATATACTTTTGTGTTGAGAGACAAGTATTTATGGGGAGATGTTTGGAAGTTAGCACATGGGTTGGGTACTCGGGAAGTATATATATATATATATATATATATATATATATATGTGTGTGTGTGTGTGTGTGTGTGATATGACTACGGGTTCGAAGTTATATTACGGGTTAAGACTAGCATAGTCGGGTAACTTTCGTGCGGTAGAGCGCGGGGAAAGGGTGTATGGGTACCCGGGTTAATTAAGGTAAATTTTGTGCGGTTAAGCACGGGTATAGGGTGTTTGGGCTCCCTGGGTAATCTAAATGCATACTTGTGTAACGTATGGATAGAAGCGGATGGGATAGATATAGCGGGCTTGGAGACACATGACTAGAGAGTAATATGTGAAGCTTGGAACATTACACTCATCTTAATTTCGCAGACGAAATTCCTTTGTAAGGGGGGGAGTATGTAACACCCCGTAATTTTGAGGATTAAATATTTATTTTTTGGAGTTATAAAAATATTTAAATTTGGAGAAACTTAAATTCATGAGTTGGAGAATTTAATTGAGTGAGACGAATTATTTATAATTGGCGACTTTTAAGTTTAATGAATCAAAATCTCGTGTGTCACATTTTGAGGTCGAAATTTGGAAATTTCGAAAAGTATTTCGAATAGAAATTCCGCGTGCGCGGTTGCGTCCGGATGGGTCGAGATAGTCAGAAAAGAGTACTTGGGGGTAGTAATTGGGTCTCGGGGTATTTTTGGGCATAACCGGGCCCACACGGGGAGAGTTGGGCCTTTTTAATTAGATCCACATGGCCAAAAATGGAATTGGATGTTTTTAACCTAATTGAGAGATTAGGGAACGACACTCAACTCAACTCTAAGCCTAGGGCTTGAGAGGGAAATTAGGGGAAAGCAATTCAAGAGCCAATTTGGGGATGTTGGAGCCAAATTAAGGGACTACACCAACGGATCAGACACTACGAACAATTCCAGGCAAGTGGTTAACCGTTGTGATTTATAAATTGATGATAATCAATTCATATCATAGTGATGTGTAAATCAAAATTCGTTTTGGGTGTGTAACCAAAAATTAAAATTGGGTTTTTGGAAATTGATATACCTTAATGAGATTTAGGGTGAGATTTGTTGTGTTTATGATTCTAGAATGTAAAGAAATCAATCGTATGTTAAAACCAGCAAGAATAAATGGTTAATTGCTGATAATATGAATGAAATTTGTATTGGGGATTTGAAACCCGGATAATACCCAAATCGGGAAAATCTTGGAATTAATGGATATTAATGATTAATTAAGGTCTGTGGGATGTTTAGACCCTTCTCTTATATGGAGGATATGTTAATTGTATTTGGGTAAGGATTAAGATTGAGAATCAAAGCTTTAGGTTTCGTCTATGGCTGACAGAGGGCTGGAGAAGACGAACACTGGAACGATCGATCGATCAACCCAAGGGGTTCGATCGATCGATGCTGCGGGAATTCTGACAGTGCCGCCAGTTTTTACTACATGTAAATAATTATTGAGAAAAAGGTTTTTGTGCTGATTTTACATGTTGAAAATGGACCAAGTGAGCGAGTCCGGGTATGTTGATAATTATAGGTAAATATAATTGGGAAATTTGATGGTGATAAATGTGCGACACATTGTGGGCGAATATGTGGGAATGAAATTATGAGATGTAAAATGGACCAAGTGAGCGAGTCCGGGTATGTTCGTTAAGTGACATCAAAGTATTAAATTAATCATTGAGAGAGAGAGTAATTAATTTGGAGTCGGAACATAGACTCGGGAAATATTAAGTTATGGGCCAAGTAAGTGGGTCCGGGGATAATGGTTGGGTGACACCAAGTTATTAAATTAATGGATGTGATATTAGTGAAGGTAGAGTCGGAGGGTAGACTTGGAAACATATTAAATTAATTGATGTTGTAATTAATTAGTTTAGGGTCGGGTTGTAAGCCCGGGATTTGGTATAAATAAATTAATGTGTAAATTAATTAACTGGGAGTCGGACCACAGACTCAATTTGGTATGAATTAATTAATGTGTAAATTAATTATATTAGAGTCGAACCACAGACACGGATTGGTGTTGATTAATTAATGTGTAAATTAATTATATTAGAGTCGGACCACAGACTCGGATTTGTGTTGATTAATTAACGTGTAAATTAATTAAATAAGAGTCGGATTGTAGACACGGGTAGGTATTAAATTAATGGGTGTGTTAATTAATTTAATTAGAGCCGGATTGTAGACTCGAGGAGGTATTAAATTAATGTGTTAATTAATTTAATAAGAGTCGGATTGTAGACTCGGGTAGGTATTAATTTAATAAGTGTGTTACTTAATTTAACTAGAGTCGGATTGCAGACTCGGGGAGGTATTAAATTAATAAGTGTGTTAATTAATTTAATTAGAGTCGGACGATAAACTCGGGGCGGTATTAAATTAATAAGTGTGTTAATTAATTTAATTAGAGTCGGACGATAGACTCGGGGCGGTATTAAATTAATAAGTGTGTTAATTAATTTAATTAGAGACGGACGATAGACTCAGGGAGGTATTAAAATAATGGGTGTGTTAATTAGTTTAATTAGAGTCGGACCATAGACTCGGAGAAAGTATTATATTAATTGAGGCGTGAATTAATTATATTAGAGTCGGACCATAGACTCGGGAAGATGATAAATTATTAAGTGAGAAAATTAATTCTGTCGAGTCGGGCCACAGACTCAGGAAATTACAAGCAGTGTACGGGATTTTGAGTAAACGATAAAGTCGGGGTTTATATTATATATATACGGTCTAGTGATAGTATATATATACGTGTATATATATTGTGTGTGATATTAAATTACAGGCAGTGTACGGAATTTTGAGTACACGGTAAAGCCGAGGTTTATATTATATATATACGGTATAGTGATAGTATATATATACGTGTATATATTGTGTGTGATATTAAATATTAGTGACTAGATATTTATTCAATTTATATACTCTAATGCTCTCAAGGGAGGTTGCGCAATGTGGGTGAATCCCCTAGATTGAGGAGTAGGGCGAGTATATCCCCAGGTCATAGCGTCCGGTATATATTGGTGAGGGATTTATCTCACTTTCAGAGAAGGAATCTGACCGCCTCCACTACGTTTATATTTTGGGCCAAGTTGGTGAGCGATTCCAACTTGGGGAACTAGATCTTGTGAGCACACCTAGTGAGATAGCATTGTAGAGGGAATCATCCGGCGACGGTGTAGTCGAAGGGATGGATATACGTATGTTATATGTGTGGATGTTGTGGTAAAGGTAAGTATATAATGGTAGTAAATATTATATGCGAATAATAATACAGTGTGTGATGTATTTACTTTATATAACTTGTGACACGGTTATATGCTACTATTTAAGAGGAATTAATTAAGTTAATTGTGACATAACTTAAAATTCAAGAATCATTATACTCGGGTTAGAATAGTATGGCAAGGGGAGGTTATATCGGGACTAGTTGGGCGGAATAGTGCAACTAGGTGGGGTTAAGGTAACCGTTATGTGTGCACATTAGTGGAGGGGTGAGAATGTCCACAAGGGAGTGCGATACTAACTTAAATATGAAGCGCATTCATGCATTTTAAATTACTGCAGTTAATTCACGTGCTAAATATTTTCAAAATATTTTGGGTTCTAATCCTTGCTATAAAATTATTTTCAAAACCTTTTAGGTGTCCAGCCATAGGGATGCCAGGATTGATATTCTATTCCTGGGATACGGAACTGCGGCATATGTGGATGCTAGCAGGATTTTGGATTAGACGCATCATTCATTCATTCCTAGAGTAGGAATCTTGTATCAGTTTCAGTTTTATTTATGGCATGGCGCCCAGACTGTCAGTTCAGTTTTCAGATTTGTTTTATTCCGGTGTTGAATATATGTATTGGATTATTTCTTTGGTGGCCGGTGGTTTATTCGGCAAGTTGTGTAATTAATTATTCAGTTTATTTTTATTCAGTGGTGTGAATGGTTTATATTTATTTCCGCATGTACTGTTTTGTGTAATTAAAAAGTTAAAATTGGCACCAACTTTTGGAATACTAGGTGGTTAGTATGTTTAAAAAGGTTTTCGACCGTGATGCTAAGGATGATCCAACTGGGATTCCTGTTTTAATTTTGTATAGGACTGATCACCCGGTATTTTACTAGGCGGGGTGTCACCGTAAGGTCAAGTCAAACATAAACTCAAGTTATGGTGTTACTCTGCCAAAATTACACCAGACCTAGTATTCTCTCTTTGATCTCTTTCTAAGTACTAAGCGCTTGTCTCTTCGCTCTCATCATTACAACCATCATACTCAGGAGATCTTTCTATCCAAGTTACTATTATTATTTGTGAAATTCATCTTCTTGCAGGAAGATGTCATAACATTTTTATAAAAAAATAAAATGTTTACTCATACAGTCGATTTTGAGACTTTGAAGACCTTGAAGATAGAGTCCATTGGAGCGGGTCACGCCTCACCCGTTCTAGTTCTTCATAGACCCCAGTTATACCACCCTCCTATATTTGGTGACTCTACTGGGGAGATATCCTCATTTTCATGGACAAAGAAGGTTACAATGTTTCTAAGTAACTGGTTGTTAAAGATACTCTAGTTGGTAATGGAGTTCAGAATGATCAGACCACATAAGCAAAGGTGGTGGTAACAGGAGTTAAAGCACCTGTTCCTCAAGTATGACAGACTAGTGCGACAGTAACAGCACTATTGGCAGGTACGAATTTGATGAGTATGTTTTTTGAGTTTTTGAAACAAAACAAGTTTAATTTGGCAAGCTTGAGTTAATCATGCATGACACCGGCGGTAGCCCGTGCTGGAGGAGTAGTCACTGCAACAGCAGTAACCATTGGACAATTCTACCACAAAATGCGGTGCCAGAGCAAGTACCAGCATCATTGAGTTCACCATTAGTGGAGAAAGTTGGCTTGGAGGAGTCTCCCTCCAAATCCTTCATTATAGAGGAAGTGAGGAAGTTGGTTTCCTTTTAAAAGGAATTTTCTCACTTGTATGAGGAGATGCAAAATCCCAACCCAGAGAGCATCAATTAGAAGCCCTACCCTGAGGGGTATATTCCACCGAGGTTCATAAAGTTCAGTCGCAAAGGAGAAAATCCTAGAGAGCATGTAAAGAGATTTGTAGAGTATTTGGGTGTGCATGGAAATGACAAGGACTTGAAGTTGAGAGAGTTATTTAAAACTTTTACTAAAAAGGCGTATATGTGGTATTCCCACCTTGCACCCAATAGCATTGCTACGTGGTAAGAGATGCATAGGAAGTTCCTCGAAAAAAGTTTTATGGTGAAAGATGAATTCATGTTGAGGCACCTCGCCCAAGAAGTGTTGAAGAACTAATGCAATACATCAAACGTTTTTGCGAGAGGGTGTTAGATGTTAACTAAGACATGGATGAAATGAGACTGCTGCAGATTTGTGTTGAGGCGCTCCTAGAGGAGTAAAACTTCATCTAGTCGATGAGACTAGAGATGGAATATTCAGAGAATTCACTCGAGCGTCTAGTAACATTTCCATGATCATAAAACCCAAATAGTCAAATTGGATGACACATATGCCTCTGACCTCAGGGAGGTTCCAGATCTCTAGAAGACAAGATGTTAACTATGCAGATGGGAACTCAAAGGACAAGAAAGAAGGTTTGGTGTTCAAAGATGGTAGCCCGATAAATAAAAGGAAGTTTTGAGATGACATCCCACCATTAATACCGTGTAGTGTGGCAGAGGCCATGGATTATTATCGCACTTTGGTGTGAGAGGGGGTAGCAGGTCCCCCCCATTCTTATGGACAAATACCAATAGCATCAAACAAAGCGGATGACAAATATTATGAGATTTACCAGAGACTGCAACATGCCTCCAAAGATTATTTTTACCTACGGAGGATCATTGGCGAGCAAGTGGTGAGTGGTACTTTGAAGATACCACCAGTAAATGTTAATGAAAACCCACTCCTAGCACATCACTATAGCATTGCCAATATGGTGGTGGCATATGATGACAAAGAAGAAGCTCTAGAACTGGAAGAGTGGTGGAGTAGTGATAGTGTGTATGAAGAATAGTTTTTCATCCTTGATTAAGAAGAAGTTGACCATGAGGGAGTTGAGCCAGTGACCCCCCCAAAAGGTAGAGTAGATGTAGTCACTGCTCTAGATGAAGCAGGAACATCTAACGCAGAGTACGTATGCAATACTTAAACTTATGAAGTGGAGTTAGACACTAAATGCGAAGCCATAACGAGGAGTCCCAAGTTCAAATGTTTTTTTACTAGATAAGGGTAAAGTATGACACTCGAGTGGTCATTACAAAAAAGATTCTGGAATTAGTGCAATAGTGAAAGAATCCCTCTCCGAATTGACAGGGACCCATTAGGTGATTGATCAAAAGATACATTTCAGAGGTGATTTTTTCTGAAGCAGATAGATAAGTACTATATTTTCATAATCACCCACTCCATATGAAAACTTTGATTAATGGGATTATTTTTCCCAAGGCATTGATGGATGGATAAACATACATCAATATCATGCCCATTAGCACACTATATGAGATAAACATATCTTAAGAGAAGATAGTGCCTGTATCATTGGTGATTTCAAGTTTTAACAGTGAAGGCATACAAACACTTAGCTACGTGAATATGGGAATCAAGCTAGGGAACTTCACTTCATATGCTAAATTTCATGTCATCAATATCAATACAAGATACCAGCTTATCATGGGGCGAGTGTGGATGCACGTTCATGGGATAGTTCCCTCCACATATTATCAGTGTGCCAAAGCCAACATTCGAGGTACCGAGATTGTAATCAAAGCAACTCAAAAACTATTTTCTGTTGAGGAAGCCCAGCTGGTGGATGTGACATTCTGTACTGAGCTTAATGAATAGAGAATGAGCTTAATAAGAAAATTAGAGGGGATACAAGTGGTTAGAGGAGATACCCATCTAAGAATGTCCGTTCATGAACGCTTGGGTTAAAGAGTAATCCCCTAAATATCAAAAGGAAAAAGGAAGGCGAAGGAGATAACTGCCTCGAACATGAAAGAAGGTCATCCTCCCGGATGGAAATGTTATATATAACTTATAACGATCTGCGAGGGCGACGTTCAGGGATGAGAGAATTGACTCGTCACTGTAATGTTTCGTGGTAGATGAGTCACATATTATAGAGCATGTGGAGGAACCTGAGGAAGTGCCCGAATGCATGCACGATAGTCCAAAGAAGCAGCTACAAGAGCTAAAGAAATAAACTTGGGTTTAGAAGGGGAAGAAGGTACACCCATTTTAATTTCCAAGGGGTTGGATACAAAGTAAAGAGAATAGATCATCATCCCTCTCAAAGAATTCACAGATATGTTTGCCTGGAACTACAGAGAAATTCCTCGAATAGATCTGAAGGTGAGCTCCCATAAACTGAAATACTCTTCCTAATGCTCTACCGGTAAGGCAAGATACTCACATGTACAAAGTAGAGCTAGACCTCAAATCAAGGTAGAGGTGGAAAAGTTATTAGTAGTAGGGTTCATCAAACCCATTCAACACCCGATATGGCTTTCCAATTTTGTATCGATGGCAAATAAAGACAAGAGTCAAATAAGAATTTGCATGGACTTTTATTATTTGAATCAGGCTTACCCAAAGGATGAATTTTCATTGCCCAATATTGACATTTTGGTAGATGCTACCGCAGGTCATGAAATGTATAGTTTTAAGGACAAGTACGGTAGTTACAATTAGATTAGAATGGATCCAGCCAATGCGAAAAAGACTACTTTTCGAGCACCATTGGGAATTTTTCACTATACGATCATGCCATTCGGGCTAAAGAATGCGAGTGCCACGTATCAACGTACTATGATGTCGATATTTCATAATTTGTTCCATGACATATTGGAATTGTACGTGGATGACTTAGTGGTGAAGTCAAAGAAAGAGAGTAAGCATATCCAAGATCTAAGGCAGGTTTGAAAGGTGTTACGAGTATAAGATGAAAATGTACCCCTCAAAATGTGGTTTGGGGGTAACCGCCGAAAAGTTCTTGGGTTTTGTAATAAATCAATAGGGGATGCAGGTAGACGAGGAAAAGAAAAGGTCTATCCTACTAATGCCATCGGCAAAGAGCCAGAGGCAACTTATGGTACCTCAATTATGGTACCTCCAGAAGTGGGGGCGCCACTGCTGCTCGACCCTGACTTCGATGGAGAGCTCCATATGAGCCTTACTTGACTGAGAAAGAGCAGGGGCATAAAAAACTGTCTATTATTTGACGCTGTAATTTCGAGCACCAAATTCAGATACACTAGCATGGAGAGGCACTGCTTAGCTTTGGTATTTATTGCCCAGAAGTTGAGGCATTGCCTATTGACCTTCACAGTGCATATCATCACCAAGCGAACGGTCTTGATAGGAAAAACAGCAAGGTGGTTCTTGATCCTGTCTGAATATGATTTGAAGTGCGTGGCTCCAAAAGCCATCAAGAGTCAAGAAGTAGCAGATCTGTTAGCTTACTTCCTAAGCTAGAGTTTCGAGCCTCCCAGCAAAGAATTTCCAGGAGAGAACTTTCAAGACAACTTAGCTGAGCAAATGAAAGAATAGAAGATGGATTTTGCTGGTTCCTTCGCCCAAGGGACAGGTAAAACAGGTATTATTCTCTCAAATAGGAAGGAAAAGATGACTCCCTCCTTCAAGATTGACTTGAAATGTTCAAATAATGAGGCTGGGTATGAAGTTTTCATTATAGGATTAGTAGAGGCACTAAGAAGAGGCATTATATTTTTATTCATACGAGGGGACTCCAACTTGGTAGTGAAACAAGTTAATGGGGAGTGTTGATACAAAAATTAGTCAACTGACGTGGACCAGTTATATTAAGACACGTGTCATCTAGCATGACATAAATATATGTATCGAGCAACTTAAAGCGCCGAGCTACTCAGTATACTGAGCAACTAACTCAGAAGATGAAACGACCAAGACCGATTCAATGAATATTCTTACTATGTACAAATGTATATGCATATTTAATAATGACATATTGTCTATTCATACTGATAGCCCAAGGGCTATAAATACATTATAATACCCTCATAACAGGGTAAGCTATCATATGCGAGCATAATCGAGATTAAAGCAAGACACCTAGTAATACAAGACAGTGGACGTAGGCCATTTCATTGAGGCTGAACTACTTTAAAAATCTCTTGTCTGATCTCTTTATTCGTATTTATCTATGATTAATTAATTAGATCAAATCTAGTTTTTTACATCAACAGATTGGCGTCGTCTATGGGAAAGACTATACGTAGCATTTTTCACTAAAAACTTATCATAAATTGTTGATATCCCAGAATTCGGTGATAGGAATAATGACGGGAATCCTCCAAATCCTTATGCTCCTCCAAATACACATGATATCATTGGGATCCTAGGAAATTCAGCTAGGGGACAAACAACTATGCAGGAAATCATGCGATAGTTCATTCAAACTGTTCAAAACAGAGCATCTACCCAGTCAAGACAACAAAGTATTCGTAGAAGCATGCATCCATAGTCTTCCCGATCTAGACACACTGAACTCCGTCATGCTGAGAATTCAAGTGATCCATCCTATCACCCTGGCTTAACTTCTCCTATAAGAATTTTGTATTCTTAAGAAAATGTTACTCTAATTCCAGAACGAATAAGCACTCCTCTAGAAAGGTTGATAAGAGTTTTTCTTTTTGATCATTTGGGCCGCCCTAGGAGGAACAGAAATCCTCCTCGGATTGCGTCAAGAAATTCTTAACAACCAAATGATATAAGGGAAGGCTCAACCCAGTCACATTCTAATCCTATGACTGTAGCTCATACAGAAAGATCCTAAGAGGAGAATTCTGCGCGATCTGTTGCTTGTGTGAATATAAACAAATCAGAGACTGGATATGATGCTTGGAAAGGGTCTATTCAGAGACTAGAAGATAAATTAGGGGAAATGGTTAAGGCCAAAAACCCTCTCTAAAAAACCTTTATCAAAGAATCTCTATTTATACAAGCAATTACAGATTTCCCCGCACCATCAAAGTTTAAGGCTCCTGTGGTCACGCCTAAGTATGATGGAAAAACCAATCCTGCTCTCCATATAGAGCAGTATCAAGCTGCATCAGATAACTATGCAGTCCCAGACGAAATGAGGTGCATAGCATTCTCAGGAACCATTATTGGATCCGCTCAGATATGGTACAACAGCCTTCCTCGGGGAAAGATTACGACCTTCCATTAACTGGCCGATCTCTTTATAGGAAATTTCTATTTTGGTGCAAAGCCGGTTAAAAGGGTAGCACATCTGTTGGGTGTTAGACAAAAGGCAGGAGAAAGTACCAGGGACTATATCACTCGTTTTAACACAAAAAATTGGAAGTCATTGACTATGAGGAGAAAACAACCATTACAGCTCTCATGAGCGGTCTTTTACTAGACAAGTTATACTACACTTTTGTCAAGGATCCCCCTAAATCCATGGCCAAAGCGTTCAAAATTATGAATGAAGAAGAAGCTATTGCTGTGAAGAAAAATGCTGAGGCAAAGGCAGAAACCAAAGCTGAAGGTAAATCAGAGAGGAAAGATCACAAGCATAACGGTGGGAGCAAGCAGTCGAAAGGCAAAGAAATATTAGAGCACTTGAGGAAGTATGCAAATTATACTCCCTTAAAGGTGGATATAAATCACGTTCTGGAAGAGATCAAGAACAGTGAGGAACTGAATTGGTCAGAAAAACTGAGGATAACTCCCGAAAGAAGGGATAAATTTAAGTATTACGAATTCCATAAGGATCACGATCACACAACTAAAAAGTGTGTAGCTCTCCAAAATGAGATAGAGGCACTTATTAGACGAGGAAAGCCGAACAAGTACGTTGATCACTAGAATGGTAGGAGGACCAACAACAGAGCTTGGCATAGGTCCAAATCTACTTGTTGACTAAGAGACGATAAGAAAAGGGACCATAAAGATGACCCTTAAGATGACCCCGATCTCTCAAGAATACCTAAATAACCTGAACGTGAGGTATTTTCAATTCGTTTTGGTTCATTCGATTGTAACATAATTACAGGTGGAGATGCGGGAGGGGGTGATCATACCGCTGAGAGGAAAGCTTACCTCAATGAGGCATAAGCTTGTTCCTATATACAACGAATAAATCTAGCAGAAGAGGATCGCCCGAGGAAGGTTAATAGAGATAAACTGGTCATTGGTTTTTCCAAAAATGATCTGGAAGGCGTTTTATATCCTCATGATGATCCTCTAGTGATCAAAATGATAATGAAGGATGTAATCATCTCAAGAGTACTGGTGGATAATGATATCTCGGCAGACATCATGTTATATCCATGATTCGATAGTTTGAACTTAAAACTTGGCCAATTAGAGCCATATAACAGGCCCCTCATTGGGTTCTCTAGAGAAAAAGTTTTTTCACTGGGGACGATCAAGTTAGACATGTTGATTGGTACCTGGTCTACTTGCAGGTCAGAAAAGGTACGCTTCTTTGTGATGGATAAAAATATCCAATCAGACTATAATATAATCACGGGGAGAGTAGGTTTGAACAAGTTTGAAGCAGTTCCATCCACTGTACATCAGTGTTTAAAGTTCTCGACCAACTTTAGGGTTGGAATTATGAAGGGTGATAAAAAAGTAGCCCGGGAATGCTACTACTCATCTGTCGAGCAAGATGAATTAAAGGATGCCAGGAAGAAAACTACTACTTATCAAGTGGATGAATCTAATGAGTCTGATATTGAAACCTTAGACCCAAGAGATGAAACGGAGCTTGTTAAAGGCCAAGTTATGGAGGCAACAGAAAGCATTATTCTGGATGACAAGCAAAATAGAAAGAATAACTCAGATTGGTGCTTCACTTGATCCAATATTAAAGCAAGATCTAGTGGCGTTTCTGACGCATAGAAAATAAGCTTTCGTGTGGAGTCATGATGATATGTCGGGGATATACCCAACCTTCTTATGCCACGAGCTTAATGTCAACAAAGAGATCAAACCTGTAAAGCAACGAAGAAAAGTCTTTAGTCCGAAGAAGAATCAGGCTATTCAAGAGGAAGTGGAAAAGTTACAAAAGGCTTCTTTCATCGAAGACGTCAAATATCCTGATTGGCTGACTAATGTTGTGATGGTAAAAAAGAAGAACAACAAATGGAGAATGTGTGTGGACTTTACAGACCTAGATAAAGCTTGCCCAAAAGATCATTTCCCTCTGCCTAGGATAGATCAGCTAGTAGATGCAAATTTGGGGCATGAATTGCTAAGCTTTATGGATGCCTACTCCGGATATAATCAAATTAAAATGAAGCCAAAAGACAGGGAAAGTACCTCTTTTATTACCCCACGAGGAATATATTGTTAAAATGTTATGCCTTTTGGTCTTAAAAATACAGGTGCTATATATTAGCGGCTGATGAACAAGGTATTTGTAGAGCAGATTGGAAAAAATATGGAGGTGTACATTGACGACATGTTGACCAAAAGCAAGAAAGCTACTGACCATATAGCTGATTTGAGCCAAACATTTGACCAACTAGAGAAGTACCAGATGAAGCTGAACCCGACCAAGTGCATTTTTGGCATACAAAAAGGCGTGTTCCTCGGGTACATTGTGAATCAAAGAGGGATTGAAGCAAATCCTGATAAGATAAAATCCTTACTAGAATTACAATCCCCAACCACCAAGAAGGAAGTGCAAAGACTTACGGGGCATGTTGCAGCTCTCAACAGATTCGTCTCCCGAGCAACTAATAGATGTCTTCCATTATTTAAGATGCTCAGAAAGACCTTTGAGTGGAACGACGAATTTGAGAAAGCATTTTTTGAGTTGAAAAGATACTTGGGAACACCTCATTTATTATCCCGGCCAGTGGCGGGAGAAAAATTATATTTATACTTAGCTATTTCAGAAAGTACAGTCAGTTCGGCTTTGATACGAATAGAGAGCGAAGTGCAAAAACCAGTTTACTACACGAGCAAGGCATTCAGGGGAGCAGGGATCAGGTATCCAAAATTGGAGAAGTTAGCATTGGCACTAATTGGGGAGAGCAGAAGGATGAGACTATATTTTTAAGCCCATAAGATAGTGGTATATACTGCTATGCCACTCAGATAGGCTCTACATAAGTCAAAAAAGTCTGGAACATTAATGTATTGGGAAGTGGAATTAGGGGAATACGACATTATCTACGAGCCAAGAGCCTTTCTGAAGGGGCAAGTAGTGGCGGATTTTATTGCTGAATTTACTTACCTAGATATCATCGATCAACAGGGGCTAATGCAGAGCAACTCAAGGACGCTAGAGGATCAACAAAAATTGTCTCCGTTCAACTCCCAACAGTAAAATTGCCAGAAGGGATGGCAACTGATCAACCAGAATCTTCTGGTAAGAAGCCAGAGTTGAGGGATGGAGAAAGAAAGGACAAGATATTCCATTAAAGGACTTTTTCAGACCAAGGGTTTGATAATAATATCCCCATATGGAATTTATACGTTGATGGTTCTTCATGTGCAACAGGTTGCGGAGATAGAATTATTCTCAGTAGTCCAGATGGAATAGACATAAAATATGCTCTGTGTTTCCAATTCAAGGCTTCTAACAATGAAGCTGAGTATGAAGCCATAATTATGGGCCTCAACTTATCTAAATCATTGAATACAGAGCAAGTTATGGTGTTCAGTGATTCGCAACTAATGGTAAATTAGATGCTCAATCTTTACGCAGTAAAAGGGGAGTTCATATCGAGGTATTGAACTAAAGATATGGAGATTGTATCTAATTTGGCAGTTGTCCAAGTGATTAGAATACCAAGATTGGATATCATAAGGGCAGATGCACTTGCTCGGTTAGCTTCAGCTACATGTATCGAGCTACGAAGAACAATTCCCATTGAGATACTTGCAAGCAGAAGTATTGATGAAGATTTAATGGTGAATTTTATTGCTTTGGATATGGGACCTTCCTGGATGGATCCCATTACGACTAATATCGAAGAAGGCACTTTACCAGCCAACCAACTTGCATCCAAGAGGTTGAAGTTTAATGCTGCTAGATACGTCTTAAGCAATGGAGTTTTGTACATAATAGGTGTGATAGCTGGTCTGCAAAGATGTGTTCGTACAGCAGAAGTCAAAGATCTAATCGAGGAAATTCATGAAGGATCTTATAGAGATCACGTAGCAGGTAAAACTCTTTTACAGAAAATAAATAAGCAGGGGTACTATTGACCAACAATACGTGCTGATTGTATAGCTTATGCCAAGAAATGAGATAAGTGTCAGCGATTTTCTACTATACGAAGAACTCCTCAAGCACTGTTAACACCAATCACTCCACCTTGGCCATTTTCTATGTTGGGAATAGATTTAGTCAGTCCTCTACCCACTACAAGAGGACGATTCAAATATTTGGTTGTAGCTGTTGATTACTTTACCAAATGGGTGGAAGGGGAACCTCTCGTTGATATGGCTTATGAAAGGGTCTATCAATTCATCTAGAAGAATATTATTTGCAGATATGGTCTGCCACATGCTTTTATCACTGATCATAATACACAATTTGATAATGATGAGTTTTTCACATAGTGTCTACAGTCCAATATTCAAAAGATTCATTCTGCTCCGGATCATCCCCAAAGTAATGGGAAAATAGAGGTGATAAATAGAACTCTACTGAATGGGTTGAAAAAAATATTGGATGATGATAAAGGGAATTGGATCAATGAGCTGCACTTAGTGTTATGGTCTTACTGAACAACTCCCCAAACAGCAAATGGGGAGCCCCCCTACATGTTGGCTTTTGGAAGTGAAGCAGTCATACCTGCCGAATTAGGATTACCTACTCATAGGGTGCATAATTTTAATTCATCGGTAATTGACTTGATGAGATGCTTGGGCTTGGATATGCTGGAAGAAGTCAGAGAAGAAGCAACAATCCAAAATGTAGCTTATCAGCAAAGGACTTCCATGTTCTACAATAAAAGGGTCAAGAAGTGCGATCTCAAGGAAGGAGATTATGTGCTCAAGAAAGTAATTCAAAAGAACAATAAGTTGGAAGCCAACTAACACGGGCGCTATTGTGTCACAACTGTTATTCGGCCTAGCCCCTACAGAATAGAAACTCTAGAAGGGGAGGGATTCAAAAATCCTTGGAATGCAGAGCACCCGAGAAAGTATTACCAGTAATGTAACTATACAAGTACCCCATTGTTTCTTTATAAATGAAAATGAGGATTTCCCAATATTCATTTTTTTCGGAGTACTAGTGCTATACACTACAAAAATATTTTTCTCTCAACTAAAAGTTGGTCGATATCAACATGACCAAGAATGTTGGTACAACAATCGAGCAAGGAAAGATCTGTTTGATTATGGGTGATCCAAGTGGCATCTGAACTAGGAAAGAAGATGGGTAAAATATCCACTGCCTAGGCACCAGGGCAATTATTTACTTAAATGATTGCTACAACTAAGCAGGAACATGGGATAAAAATTCCATTACTTAGGCATTTATGGGTGATAAGTCACTACAACTAGGCAAACATATGGGGTAAAAGTTCCATTATCTAGGCAATCAAATCAACAAAGGACAAACTGTCCATTTATACATATATATACTTAGTGACAGACAAGTACAACATTATTATAGTTGATCTCATAAAGATTGACAAGATAAAACTCATACTGTTAATTACAAAAAGATGATTTTTCTTCTTTAAACAATGACTAACGAAATATAAATAACATATTCTACTGGTTTCTTTCCTTCAGATTTAGGTACAGGATCCATTCCAGCTGGAGGATCATCTAAAGCAAAAGAGGAGTTGATAAAGTTCAAATCTCGCAGCATTCTGGTATTGCTTGTACTTGGTCGGTCAAGCAGATGTGGAGGTCGAGATATTTTAAAATCTTCGTGAAGATTGTAATCACCAAGGTATTTGGAAATCAAACGCTGAGGAATGGAGTTAATTGGAATTCAGCTAACATTTAGTTTAAAAGGAGGTAGTGGCTGATCAAGTAATCCAGGGTCATACCAATCCCACAACTCGGTTCCCTCCTCAACCTTCATCACAGTAAGCGCATTCAACCACCCCTGTTTGTATCCCTCATTGTTTGATTACTTCAACCTGGCATCAAGATGACATAAAGCTTCATTGTATCCCCCCATCCAAAACTCTTTGGGCTGCTTGTGGAATTGATAATTCAATCATTGAATATGCTGATGAAGCCTCTTCATCAAATTTTTTTTATTCTCTAATGCAGAACTCTGATTGGAAAGTTGTTCGATAAGAGTTTGAATTTTTGGGACATCTCAACTAAAGCTTGATTTTTTGCTTTTAGTTGAGCAACTTAATTTTCTAAAGCCTGTTGAGTCCTAGACTCTTCAATGCTGCTCCGACCAGCTCTTGCTCTACCCCAGGAAGAAGATGTAGGTCTGGCTCTTTTCAAAGCTTCCAATTCTTCTCTTAATGAAGCATTTCAGTCTCCAAAAAGGAAAAACCTTCATCATTGACTGGGACCAGAGCTACAGAGGAAGAAGCAGATTTTAGCTGTCTCAATTCTTCTCTCAAAGCATTATTTTCTTCTTCCAGCAACTTGGCAATATTTCTGTGATTATCAACCTCAAGATTTAGCGCACTCTCTCTCTTATTATGGGCTGAGATGAATTTTTCATAGCCCCGATCAGTGCTTAACTGTTGGTACTTCTTCTCATAACCTTCATGCATAAGAACAATGGCTTCCTTGTGTTGAAGTTGAAGTTCTTCAGTCATTCCTTAAAGATCTTCAATCATCTCATAGTAAGCCACGTTATTTGCTATACCCAATCAAGTAAACATTTTAAATATTGGTAAGCATCAATGGCTTACTCAGAGGCATCAGATCCAAGAATATCAATTATTTTATGCTTCAATGAAGTCTGCACGACCAACTTTGAAGTAATCAGTACACTTCTTCATCAACTCTGTATCGTGTGCTAATAATAATTCCATCATGGAAATAAACTAGTAAGGAAAAGCAAAAATAAATCAACAACAACATCGCTATAAAGGAGAAATTCAGAATAAATAACAAAGTCCATTTTATTGATCATAAGAAGAGAGGGTACAACCAAAGATACAAAGAAAAAGGGAAATTAGAGAAAAGCAACAAATTATCGAACAACTTTACACCTTCTCCTTATTCCCTATAGCATCCTCAGATGATTTTGAAGAAGGAATTGGTTGCTCAGTGGGCAGCTGGCATTATTCAGTAGAGGTTATTACCTACTGAACTTGCTCAGAGGACTGAGGGATAATGGCAACAGGTGTTTGTTCTACTATCAATAGCAATAGGAGGACCATTAATATGTCTCTGAAATAGTTCATAATCCTCAGCAATGTTCAACTCCTTCAATGCTGGAACCCATCCATCCCTAAAGAACTTTAAACTTGCATACTCCATTTTGGTAGAAGCAACAATTATAGCTTTGTTCCACCCTTTATTCTAGCCAGAGCTAAAGGACTTGTTCATAGCAACTCTTCTCTTCGCCTTCTCCGAAGAAGTATTTTCCCTAAGAAGCTATTCAACAGATTTTACTTTCTATTCAAGATCTTTCTTACGCCATTCAACCTCTTCAAGCTTGCCCTTAGCTTCCTCCTTGTTGGAAACGGTCATCTTCAATTTCTCCTCTGCCTCCTTGGAAGAATTTACAGCCTCTTGTGCAGCATCCACAGATCTCTACCGAGCTAGATCAGCCTTTTTGGCAGCTTCCATAGCTTTTTGTTGAGCTCTCTCAGCAGACTTGATTTTATTTTCCCAAGCAGCTTTGTTATCCTCATATTTCTGCCGGGATTCCTCCAAAGATTTTGATAACCCAACAAGGGCTTCTTCTACTCTACTGGAAGAAGTTGTAGCTTTGATAGCCTCATCATTCTTTAGAATATTATTAAAATACACCAAAAATTACAAGACGAAGAGAAGCTCAAATCAGAAAATGAACGTTGTACGAAAAATCAAAATGACAAGTATAATAACATTTATTGATGCAAGGTGTTGGGCTTCTAAGTTAGTGACCTTCTCCCAAGGAGTAGAAGTCTCAGCAGCTCGGTAGTCAGGAAGAGTTCCAAACCATATTAATTTCTTGCCCAAGACAGGAGTAATGAGTGCTGGAGAACTAGCTCTCAAAGAAGGTATCTTAACCCCACAAGATTGAGCAGCAGCATCCGCGGTCTTCTCAGCATGACCCCTTCTCAATCTTCTTAGAGTAACCCCTTTAATTAAAGGTGCTATCTCTTCTCAAACAACAACAACCACTTCAATCAAAGGTACCGCCTCTTTTGGAGCAAATGGAGGCTTCTTGCTGACTTCCTTGACAGTTGTGACTGCTCCCCCAGATGGAGCAACATCCTTTTTCTTAGTCCCTTCAGCTGGGACATCTTCTTTGCTCTTTTTGTACCCCATAAGAACCAGGGATAACCTTGGCAAAGAGATCAGGCGTTCTCTTCTTCTTCGTTATCAGGTCAGCAATAGAAGTGTCCAAATCAGAGGAAGATTCTTCAACAATTGAAGAAGATGCCGGAGCGTGCTCAATATCAATCACCAAAGGAGGAGCAAGAGATCGAGCAATAAAAGAGGAAGTGGTGTTCTTATATCTCAGCAAATAGGAGGCAGACCTCATGTGTTCCCCAGCTATTACTTTCTGCAAACCCCAGATAAATTTAAAATCTTTTATATTAATATCACTCTCTTTTGGGGATTTTCTATTGCTATCAACTACAACATAAAAAAATAAATTTCAGTGACACATTTTATCAAACAAAAATAGAATTAATTTGAAAAATAGAACAACCTATCCCATTGCCATAAAGTGAACATCTGGGACCTTGATACACATCTTTTCCCTTTAGTGGGGGATGTTACCAATTTTTCATCACAACCCCGTGTTCAAAATAATCATTATTAGCATCAGGGAGATTGACCACTAAAGCTCTGTTAGAAAACCTAATTTTTAAATAAAATGTGGTGTCGCTAGTAACCCATTTATAACAGCACATAATTTCAGGAATCCCTAGACGAGTTCCATGAATTTGATTCAATCTATGTACGCCATTAACTACTTTCCATGTATTTGGAACTACTCTTGCGGGAACAATATCAAAATATTGGCAAAATTCCAAACACAGGGGACTAGGCGGGAAAGAAAAACCACATTCGGCCATAAAAATAGAAGGAAACCAATGTCCCTTAGCTAGAGAAAATAAGTCAGAAGGGAAAGAAGGTTCTTCCAGAATAACCCAAGAAGGAATCCCAAAATCAGCCCTAAACTTATCCAACGATTCGATAAGGTAAACCAAGAAGGCTAAAATAAAGAAAGAAGAAGGAAGTAAGAAGTTCTTACAAAAAATTAAGAAATCAGCTAAGGCCAATGACAGAGAAGATGGTCGTAAGAAGAAAAGCAAGAAGACAAACAGTTTGGGAATCTACATGGAAAAAGGTAGAAGACAATCTGCTTTTACTGCCTTTATATACGCCGCTTTGGAATACAAGAAAAGTAATGATCACAGGTGATGACGATTGCGTTTTCGGCGGCTAATCAAGGAAAAAGACACAAGTATCCAAGCGTTTGTTAAAAATTCAAAATATTTACAAGTTTGCCACTTCGTGCTCAAAACTATTATGCTAAGAAGAAAATTTCTTAAGTGTTGAAGGTCTGTAACCAAACAGAACATGGTAAACATGCCCGATCAGCTTTTGGGTATAATATTCCACACTCTCGCATCCAACCACAACTATGAAACATTGGGGGCTTCTGTTGATACAAAAATTAGTCAGATGATGTGGACCAGTTATGTTAAGACACGTGTCATTCAACATGGGATAAATATATCTACCGAGCAAATTAAAGCGCCGAGCTACTTAGCGTACTGAGCTATTCAGTATACCGCTCAACTAACTAGGAAGATTAAACGACCAAAACAGATTTAATGAATATTCTTACTATGTACATATGTATATGCCTATTTAATATCGACATATTATCTATTCATACCGATAGCACAAGGGCTATAAATACATTGTAATACTCTCATGGCAGGGTAAGCTATCATAAGCGAGCATAATCGAGATTAAATCAAGACACCCATTAATACAAGAAGTGGATGTAGGCCATTTCATTAAGGCTGAACCACTTTAAAAATCTCTTGTCTGATCTTTTTATTCGTATTTATCTGTGATTAATTAATTAGATCAAATCTAGTTTTTCACATCAATAGGGAGTTTTTCCTCAAGCATGCCAACTTAGTACCATATAGGTCCATCATCTAAAAATTATTAATTCAGTTCCTGAAGATCACCATTGAGAGATATGCTCGCATGATCAATAGATACCCAAATGCACTAGCCACTATAACCCAAAAATTAGAAATAGAAGATCCAGAAGCAACCATAACAGTACGATAAAGAACAGTGCCTAACATAATTAACCCTTTATTTTCAAGTGAAGAATCAGAGGATTGGAGGTACTCGATAGTAAAATAATTGGAAACTAGGGAAGAATCAATAAAAATATCAGAGTTCGTAAACTACAATCTACTCCCAATAATGCTCTATTTCAAGAGCCTCAGGTTTTTTTTATCCAGGTGTGTAAGAGTGGAAGAGGCCAAAGAAAGGATGGCAACAATGTATAAAAAACATTGCGGAGATATAAACATCCCACTTTATCATCGATTGCATAAGGGGGATACTATTGGCCCACCATGAGCGCAGAGGCCATTCGTTTGAAATAAGGCTCCTTAAAGTTCCAGACCCAGTTCGACCAACCAGTTGAGGCCAATTTCGTAAAAGTGTTTGAAGATTAGAGGACACCTTACATATCATATCTGAAGGATGGAGAGCTGCCAATGTAAAGAGAAGATGAGATCTACCTCAAGAAGATAGTGGTCCGCTTCTGCTGGTAGAAGGGGAGCTTTGTAGGAAAGGATATAATGAGAAGGAACTAAATTATATGGCTAAGGGAGACATTGAAAGAGTGATGAAGGAGGACCATGAGCCCTCTTATGTGGGAGGTGCCAAGTTATATGATCAACTGATTACACTGGGGTACTACTGACTAACGATGGAGGCTGACTCTATCAACAACGTAAAGAAGTATAGGGTATGCCAAGTGCATGGCAACATGGTGCATGCCCCTTAAGTAAGTCTACAAAGCCTACCAGCTCGTTATCCCTTCCATACTTGGGCATTTGACTTAGTGGAAAAAATTAGTCTAGCCTATCATGGCAAGGCCTTCATCATTATTGCTACAAAGTTGTACACTAAATGGGCAGAAGCACCCCCTCTAAGGAGAGTGACTGCTCAAGTGGTGATCTGATTCATTAGGGAATATATCATAGGAATGTTTGGTATCCCTAAGGTGGTCCTAACAGATAACAGGAAGAAGTTTATATGCAATGATATGTGGATCCTGACTGATAAATATAAAATGGTGCACAACAGTTCAACCATCTCATACGCGAAGGGGAATGGCCAGGCGGAGGTTATAAACAAAACAATTATTAACATTCTGAAGAAGATGCTTGAGGACATGCCGGGAGCTTGGGATAAAAAGTTATTGATGGTGCTATAGGCCTACAGGACTTCGAATAGAAAATCGATGGGGTTTACTCCATTCTCGCTGGTCGATGGGACCAAAGTTGTCCTACCAGTGGAGTATCAGTACCCTCAGTTAGGGTTGTTATAAGAAATCGTCTCATACCAGATCCTCGACATGTGCAGCTCCAGGCATTAGATGAGCATAGAGACAAGGCCAAAGAAACTTTCAAAGTTTACACCCAATAATTGTCTAGGGCTTACAAAAATTTGGTCAAGGCCTAGGTAGTTTCAACTAGGGGACTTAGTCTTACGTGCATCCACTCAACATCTTCGAAGTATGGCAACATCTAAATTCAATCCTAACTGGGAAGGCCCCTTCATAGTACGACAGGTAAGAAAGTCGGGTTACTTCCAGATATCTGAACCTAAAAGTGAATTTCTTCATTCCATTAACTATAAGTGGTTGAAGAAGTACTATGCCTAGTTCTTGCCATGTTTCATTTCTTTTGAAAGTTTGAATAGCCTGCTCTAATACATAATTTTTTTTGTAAAAATAGTCACGAGCACAGTTTTATAAACAATATACACTACAAAAGAAATGAATACTAGTTATTTTTATCAGTACTTGATAATTTGTGCATTTTTTATTTACCTACTTTATGAGGTGGGTACACCAGATTGATGTTTTATCTTTCTGAAAAATAAAAATAGTAAAACTCTCTACTAGATTAGAAGAGGGTCCACTACAAAAGGAACTTTCCTCATTATACTTGGGGGGGGGGGGGGGGGTGTTGTGTCCATCCCAAAGATAAAGCAAGGTCCTTACAGACACAAGAAATTCTCCAAATAAAAAGAATTTTTTATTTATTTAACTACAGATTTATTACTTGGAGAACAAGTTCTAACCTTTGTTCTCAAGAAAGTAAGTTCTAGTTGCTAGTTTATATGAAAATTTAAAGAATGGGGTCTACCCCCTCTTTAAGATGAAAATTTTCAAGTTAAAGTTTAGAACAAGGACCCTATAGACCAGGGACAATTTTAGTATAATAAAATGGTTATTCTCTTTGCTTAATTAATTTTTATGATTATCCTTTATGTATTTGGGAAGGAAAAGGGGGTCACCCTACTCCAAGTTATTCCCTAAAATGTATATACATGCAAATACCCCACCGATAAAGGAGAAACTTTAAAATCGTAACTTTCTCAAATCATAGGCAAGTACCCCTCAGACTATGGGCTATTTCAATTTTATGTTCTCACAGAAAATAGAGGAGCTCACGGTAAACAGATGTCGAAACTATATAGAGACAAGGGGAATAGATATGACTAAAGGCAAAATGATCACTTTCATTAATATATAGGTTTTACAAATGTCGGAAGAAATGAAAACAAAATACAAGGCAAAGTCTACATATAGAAAAGAAAGCCTATTAGTTGGATAAAGTAAAAAATAGATCCTCCCGTAATTGCACGTTTTCATAGGATGGACCCGCCTCCTCAATAAGTTTCTCCTCCAACCTAGCCATCCTAGACTCATACTCATTCTCACCAGTCTCGAGCTTGGCCAACTTGTCCTGGAGCGACTGAATCTGACCCCGACTCTGTGCAGTCTCAGCCTGGCGCTGCTGAACCCTAAATAACATGGATGTATGAAGTCTCATCATCTTACTAAATGGAACAATATAAAAATAATAGTCCGGAGTGATGAGTTAGTCCAACTGAAAATGATAAACTCTCTATAGATCATGAAGAGCCTAGAGAAATAATGAACTCCTAGAGCTGGTCAGGTCAGTGGGGGGAGTAGATAAGAAATCATGGATGTAACTGACGAGGGCCTTTAGATGGAAAATCGTAAGATTATTAATGTTGATCACACTTGGGGATGTGAAAGTCTCCAGATGGTGCTTAATGATCATCTCCAGCACTTCTCATTCATGGGTCCTAAACCTCAAAGGCATCTCCTCATGCTCTAAAGCACTCATAAAGGCCCCAGGAGACTCTAACTCAATATCATCATAGCATATGTTCCTGGACTCAAACTCTAAAAAAGAAAGAGAGGAATCCTCATTGAAAGCAGCAGCCCCGTCCGAGTGAGTGGCCTCAGAACTCTGCTCCTCCTCATCAGCTGCCTCAGCAGGTTAACTCACGGGATCTTGAAAAAAAACATAGAAATGATAAGTCATAGAAAGATAAAGATAAACAACTGAACGAATTTGCCCAAATGTGAACCAAAAAATACAAAGCTTACCACCTGATGCGGTAAAAGAGGGCAACAAGATGGTTCCAGAGGACTTTTCGCTCAATATGAAGGTTACGAGCGACGGTGAAATATGTGTAAACTTAATCCCGTTCTTCGATTGAATGGTAAACATCGGCATCTTCCTACTCCACGAGAGTGGAGACGCATTTTTCAATGGCGGGATCACGGTTGGACATTGGTTGGAAATTGGGAATGATTTTTGCAAGAGTGGAGTAGGAAGAGTTTGGAAGTTGTGGGTGAAAATGGAGAGGGTAGAGTTGAATCTATAGGTGGAGGGAGTTTGGATTTAGTGGGAAGGGGAAAGGAATGGTGGAAGGAGATGAAAATGGATGAATTTGGGTCGGGGGGGGGGGATTTAGGAGGGTAATGTTTGTATGGGGGTGAGTTTTGGGAAAGAAGAGGGATTGACAAAGAAGAGGGGGAATGAATTTGGATACCCAGAAAATTAAACTGGTTCGCACATTAATCAAACGGGTTCGATCTTGTATTTTTTTCGACCTGCTATGCCGAATCGGTTCGAACTTGTAGTGAAGGCCAGGATGAATCGGTTCGCAATTCCACTATAACGACCAAATTTTTCTTCAATCCCTTTAAAAAATTGAGTGTTGTAACTCTTCCCACTTGACTCCCGAACCATGGCCAATATTTTTCTAGATAAATTTTAGCTCGAAACGTCTCGAAAGCTCATCTCGAATTTCCTTGCGCTCTCATGTGTAGTGCAATGATACTCTTATCCTTTCTCAACTCACAATCCATGGACCTGTACCAAACATACCCTAACCTACTAAACTCGATATTATACAATACGAATAACCCCATACACATTGAGGGCGAGACGACCTCTTATTTTAAGCTCACTTTACCCCATAAATGGGGTCCGACAACCAAATTGAGTCGACTTCCTCAATGAACACCTCAAGGTATGGCTTTAAAACATTATCCATTAACCTTAAATGTATCCCTACCCTTTGGATTCTCTAAATTTGTCACAACATGAGGAAGCACTCCCTTAATAACAAACGGACTGGTCGATCTAAAACAAATCTTTTCGAGAAATAAGTGTAAGCGCGAGTTGTAAGGGAGTACCTTTTGATCGGGATGGAACTCTTTTTTATGGATAGTGCACTCGTGCGCGAGTTTCATCCCTTCTTTGGAATTCCAGGTGCTCTCATATGTATCGTTACGTATTTCTTCCAACTCACGCAATTGGAGTTTTCACACTTCACTGGATTTATATAAATTGTAGTTCAACCTCTTAATTTCACAATACACTTTATGATCGAGTTTCACAGAGAGATGACAAGGCTTTCCATAGATAAAGAGGAATGGGGACATAATGAGGGGCTTCTTATAGGCGGTTCGGTAAGCCCATAGCGCATTGTTCAATCAGAGAGAACAATCCTTACGATTAGGATCGACGGTCTTCTCAAGAATGTTCTTTATCTCACGATTTGCTAACTTGTCTTGCCCATTTTTTTTGCAGGTGAAATGTCATCCCAACCTTGTGTACGACACCATACTTTGTCATAAGTTTCTCAAATGACCTATTACACAATTTCGTGCCATTTTCACTAATAATCACCTTCGGAGCACTGAAGCGAGAAAGTATGTGTTCTTGGATGAACCTTATCACCACCTTCTTGTAATTCTTCCTAGTAGCTATGGCTTTATCCCATGGTGACACATAGTATACTGTGAAGAGGATGAAGCACCCTATATCTTTGACTCACGTGAATCTTCATTATATAGGCGCTCATCTAGTTTGGAAATAATGATAAAATTAAAGTCATCCTATCTTTACCAAAAAGCCTCACAGACTACATCAACCTCAAGATGCTTCTAAAGGTAGTATACCAACACACTGCACACTCTAGGACTGCATAGTGTATACTCCATGTCATTTATGAGTACTGTATGTTAATATTGGTAAAAATGATTTTCTAAATTTTAAAATATTTTTAGGGATTTTTTTAACATTTAAATACCTTTTTAATAAATTAATATAGGGTTTAAAAAAATGTTTAGGGCTGAATTTATAATTTAAAACTTCCTAAAACATAGGTTAGGCAGAATCTAAAATCGGGATGAAATATTTGTGGTAGAAACTGAGATGTTTTTATTCTTTTAAAATACGCGTTTTATAGTAAAACTCAGTTGTACATGTGTTACCTTGCTAGCGAGCAGATTTGTGTCTTCTGTGTCTCACAAACTTAAGGCTTAATTTGCATCGTTCGATAGTTATAATCAAGGGCCTCCATGTTTTAAATCGCAATCCATGTATCATCCAATTGAACCAATAGGTGATCATTTAATAACGGTGCATGTTAGACCATTGATCTTGGTTATCGAAGAGTCAAAACAATCACAACCCTTGGTTTCATTCGTGTTCCAGATCCTTCCTTCGACCATTATAAATAGAAGCCTTCGTCATTTCATTTGAAGACTTTTGGTAGTCTGAGAAAAGAGAAAAAAAAAGAGAAGAGAGAGAAATTTCCAACCCAAACAAAACTTCGTCCAAATCTATTTAGAAAATCATCCATCGAGTTTGAGGGTTTGTGATTCATAGAGTTCAGTCCTCTCTAGTCTTTATCTCTTATCTAACACAGTCACAAAATTTTAGATCTCGTTTCTAAAACTTATATTAGGTCGATTTTGTGCGTTTAAATATTCGTTGCTTGTTTGTAAACCTAAAATTCTTTTTAGTGGATCTTGTTTTACTCCGTAGAAGGAGTCGTGGATGTTTCCCCAATTGGGTGGGGTTTTACCACGTTAAATCCTTGTCTCTTGTGCATGTTCATTATTCTCTCATCTCTTCTGTCCTACAACTGCTATAACTAAAATCTGTTTTGTTTTTCAAAACTTATTCACTAAAATCTGAAATAACTTGTCCTACTATTTTAAAACACATCTTGTGTTCTTCTTGGTTTGTTTTCTAAAAGAGTTTCTTCAAGATATAGTTAGAAGCCTATTAGACTGTTTTAACTAGTATTAAACAACTTAGGTAGGTATTTTCAGAGGATGTATAAAAACTAAAAGAGGAAAGGAAAGGACGCATGAAGTCTACGCCCCACCAGTCAAAAATCTTAATGACGAGAATAGGAGTTAACGACATCATTTCACGTCGAGTGATAACTCCCATCTTTTGGAATCTATCGCATGATTTACAATAAGCATATACATCTTGGAAGATCGTGGGTCAGTAGAGTTTGCTTTGAAGGATCTTAAAGGTCATCTCATTCATGGAAAATTGGCCTGCACATGTTTTCGTATGATAAAAGTGAATGGCGCTAGAAATCTTGTCATTAGGACAACATCTTAGGATAATTTGGTCTGTGTAATATTTGAATAAGTACGGGTCATCGTAAAAGAACATGCATAACCCAGTAAGAAACTTGTTCTTCTCTTGCGGTGTCCAATCGGGGGGAACGAACCCCGTGACCATGTAATTCACTATGTCCATAAACCAGGGTGTAATACCCCGTATTTTTATGCTATATTAATTTGAGGATTTATTAAATTTAATGTGAATTAATTATTTAATAAATATCCGGAAATTAATTATGTTGTAATTATTAACGTGATGAGAGTTAGTAAGTATGGGAAAATTTGTTGAATATTACTAATGAGCAAAGTAATATATAATAGTGGCCATATTAAATGTCACGAGTGAATAAAATGATAATTTTAGAAATTTGAGTCGGGACGCCCCCGTGTCGCGTCGGGACTAAATATTGATAAATAAAAGTAAATATTTTATAAGTTGTTCATATGGTCGTTTTGAGTGCGCCAACGCGTCCGGGAGGGTCAATATAGTCAGAAAAGTATACCCGGGAGTTTGATTTGGGTCTCGGGGCATTTTTAGGCCTAATTAGTACCCTGGGAGGGCATTTTAGTCATTTTCTATTTTTGGGTAATTAAACCCACGAAAATTAAAGGGGTTATATCAGATGTTTTGGTTATCTCCTAGGGTTAGATAACTCAAAACACTAGAACGGCCATTGGAGAGGAGAGGAGAGAGCTCTCAAGGCATTCCAAGGCTCAAAACTCACCCGTTTGCACCGCCGCCACCGCCAACGCCAACGCGTAGATCGCGAGACGGGGAACGCAACCACACCAAATTCAACACCAAACCAGATTTCTGAAAATCCCAGGCAAGTGTTTATCTTGCTTATTTCGTTGATGCATCATCCATATTAGTTTAGGAGTTATTAGGATGAGATTTATGGAAGAAAAACCCAATTTGAGATAGGAAATTTTCATGTAGTGATGATTTATATGATATTCTGGAAACCCTTTGTCATGTAAAGGATTAAGAGTTTGATAAAGAAAAGAGTTCTAATCAGATACAAACACTAAAAAAAAATTATTTCGGACGATCGGACCGTTGGAATTGGATGAAATTTTACAGAGAATTAGCTGAAGACGAGAGGAAACTACAGAAAAAAATTCAGCTCGATCGGACCGTTCAATATTTTTTAATATTTCTTTTTGCTAGACAGTTTTATGTTTTGAGGACTCTTAGAGATAATAAAAATTTAATTAAAACTCCATTTTAATTCCGACTCGAAACCGTTTGAAATTCTCATCTTTGAAAATAAAATTCAAAATCCTTTAATGTAAGGCGAAATCTATATTTTTGGAATATTTTGCATAAGGGATAATGTAAGTATATATTAAAGGGGAGAGACACGTAAGAGAGAGTTACGTTGGAACATAAATGGATATCTACTGAATTGTACATTTGGAAGAATAGAATCCATGAGGGTTACGTAGTAAGTTGGAAAAACCCTTCGAATTAAAGTTAGAAACAAACCATTATACTTGATAAATAATAATGGGAAAATAAGGATAAATGTTGTGAATGTGGGTTATTGGATAAACCTAAATTGATATAATAAAAGTGGTATATTTATATGATTGTGTATGCATATATTATATACTTGTGAAAATCATGCCCGCGCTACTTGCTATCCCTGAGGTTTCCGCGCTGGGACGATCTTATCTCGTGTGCCTTATGGGGGATATTGACTCATACCCTAGAAGATAGAAATCCTAGGTACAGGCTATCGAATCGGTAGTCACGGTCCTAAGAGACGTGAGGGTATGTACTGACCTCTTGGACTTGGAAACTATGCTTCGCCTCAATATTGTTTGTGTATGTATTTATACAGTTCGAGAGTGATTCCGAACTTGTATTCCCTTTAGTACGATTGATACGGGGATTAGATAGTAGAGTATGCCCGCACCATAAAATTTTATGTGGGGTGCTGTTAGAATATATATATTATACGAGTATTTAATATATATATGAACTTCTGAAATATGGGAAACTGCCTACTGTGTTATGGTAAGTAAGACATGTATAATGACTCAAATTGGAAATACTTGTTTTGAAAAGTATAATATGATATTGAAAAAAAACTTTATGAATCAATAAAGTTAAAATAAGTGTTTTGTACTAAATGAAATTATCCTTTTTAAACCATGATGTTGTTAAATCTTAAATTTTGAGAGTCACCTAAGATAAGTTAAATCCTTGGGGAAGGATAGTGTGATATATGATGAGATAAACCATTGGGAAGGTTAGTGCGATAGGAGTGCACATTAGAAGAGAGGCGAGAATTTCTCAAAAGAGTGTCGCACTAATATGTTTTTGCATTGGCCTGTATCAATTTAAATACTTGCTAAACGAATTTTTAAATCATATACACTATCGGGCTCTGACCCGTTTCTATTCCTCTTTCTCTCTTGTATATATATGTATATATTACAGGTGCCCAGCCACAGGGGCGTCTTGTTTAGGATCCCTTGGAAGGAACGTGCTGCAGCTTAGGTGGGAGTTGCAGGACACTTGCTTAGACGATTTCATTCACTTGATTCCACTTCTATCATTCTCCTTATTGGGCATGTGTCGCCCTTTCCACTATTTATCTGTTTTATTGGGACATTTGTATTTCAGTTATTTCTAGTTTGTTACTTTGGGATTTAATCAGCATGTATGTTTTACTTTAAGTTTTAAATGCTGGGATTGGGTTGTTAAATGTTAAATTATTGGATTTATTGTTTAATAAAATAAATAAATAATATTGGAAAGTAATGTTTAAAAAATGGTTTTGACACTTAGCTAAATTAAATAGGGTGTTAAATTTGGAAAAATTATTTTTACGACAGTGATGCTAAGAATGAACCAACTGTTCACCTTGATTTTAATTTAATAAAGGAGTGATCGCCCGGTATTTAATTAGGCGGGGTGTCACACAGGGGAGGGAAGAAGTGGCAAATAATTGCTTATCTAGAAGTATTCCTTTATAGGCATTGAATCATTGGGTACGTCGAATGAAAGCCTAGACAAATAGTTGGATACGACATTTTTAACTTCTTTCTTATCTTTTATGAACATTTTGAATCCTTGTAGGAGTAGGATCCACCTTATAAGGTGCGTCTTAGCATCCTTTTTGGAAAGGAGATACTTAAAATCCGCATAGTAAGTGAAGCATGTAATGGGCGAACCGATGAGGTAAGAGCGAAACTTATCTAGGGTGACGACTATGGCTAGAAATTATTTCTCCATGGTGGAGTAGTTAAGTTGGGGTCCGGTTAAGGTGTTTCTAACGTAGTAGATGATGTGGTCCTTCTCATCTTTAATTTGCCCCAAAACATCACCGGTAGAATAATCACTCGCATCACACATAAGCTCGAATGGAAGGGACCAACCCAGAGCTTGCATACTGGGAGAAAAAAGTAGCATGCTTTTTAATTTTTCAAAAGCACTTTGGCACTCTCCGTTCCACTCAAAGGGGCGCCTTCATAAGTAGGTTGCTTAAGGGCCTAGCAATGGAACTAAATTCTTTAATAAATCTACGGTAGAAATTCGTGTGGACCAAGAAAGAGCGAACGTCCTTTAGTGACTTAGGTGGGGGACGATCGGTAATGACGTCAATTTTCACCCTATCTACCTCAATACCTTTGGATGAAACGATGTGGCCAAGAACTACGCCTTTGGTAACCATGAAATGACACTTCTCCCAATTCAGTAGCAAGTTCGTTTCCACACATCGGCTAACACCTTCTCAATATTAGACAGTAAATGATTAAAAGAAGGGCAGAAAACGCTAAAATCGTCCATAAAAACCTCTAGTCCTCTCTCGACTATATCACTAAAAAGACTAAGCATGCATCGTTGAAAAGTTGCGGGGGCATTACATAATACAAATGGCATACGTTTACAGGAAAACGTGCCAAAAGGACATGTGAACGTCGTCTTTTCTTCATCTAGTACATCTACCTCAATTTGGTTATACCCGGAATAACTGTCTAGAAATCAATAAAATGGGTATTCCGCTACTCGCTCTAGCATTTGGTCAATAAATTCTAAGGGGAAGTGATATTTTCTAGTGCCGGTATTGATCTTCCAATAGTAAATGCAAATGCTCCACTTGATGGTGGTATGTTGTGGAGTAAGCTCACCCTTTGCATTTTCGACCATAGTCATTCTCGACTTCTTCGGGAAGAATTGAATAGGACTCACCCACTTGATATCCAAAATGGGGTAGATTATGCCTGCATCTAATAATTTAATAATTCTCGCCCTTATGATATCTTTCATCGTGGGATTTAAATTTCACTACATCTCCCTCGAGGGCTTCACCTACCCTTCAAATCTACGCTTCTCTAACCGAAAGCGCTACGGTTCTTCCTCAAAATATCTAGTATCTTACCCTCTTCCTCTTTACTCAGGCTCAAGGAGACAACAACGATAAATGTCTCATCCTCTCCCCAAAAAGTATATTTTATGTTTGAGGGTAGTTTTTTTAATTCGAGGGTGGGAAATTTTTCATTAGAGGCTACCATGCGCGACTCCCTCGGTGGTAATTCCTCGAATCTAGAAACCCAGATAACGTCTCTCACATCCTCATTACTCGTACTCTCATCCGAATTCTCCCTTAACTCTCTCACCTCACGCTCGAAATTGGTATACTTCGCATCGCTCTCACTAGTTATAACAGGGCATGCTTTTAGAGAGTCTACATTATGACTACCCTTAGTATGCTAGTGTACTACCCGTATATGATATCTGACTCTAGACAATCATCCTCATCCTCTTGTTTCTTGGTGATGTTGAAGATATTGGTCTCGAGAGTTATATTCCCGAACATGAGATGCATTTTCCTATTACGTGTGTTAATCAACGCATTAGTCATAGCTAAGAATGGGTGGCCAAGGATCATGAGAACATGATTACCCGAGGAAGAGGAAGGCTTAGTGTCCCAAATGATAAAATCTACTGGAAAGTAGAAAGTGTCAACTTAGTCAATCACGTCCTCAATAATTCCCCAGCGTATCTTCACCAAACAATCCATGAGTTGGAGAGTAATTTTTGTGGGCTTAAGGTCCCCTAAATCGAGTTGTTGGTAGATGGAATAAGGGAGAATATTAACACTTACCCCCGAATCTAAAAGCGCACTCTCAATTTGATTCTCTCCTATGATGAACGAAATAATGGGTGCACCTGAATCTTTAAACTTTAGTGGGAATTCACTCAATAGCGCCGAGCTAACTTTTTGTTCTTGAAATACTTTCATCTTCACCTTTAACCAACGCTTCGCCGTTCGAAAGTCCTTATAACTTTGCATAAGAGGGAACTTGCCTGATTGCCTCGAGAAAAGGTAAATTAAGCTTGACTTGCTTAAGCACTTCTAAGATATCATTAAGGGTGGTTCCTTTTAGGAGAGGAACCAACCATTTAGGGTAAGGAGTGGCATTAGGGGGTATCACTACCATATCGATCCTACTAGTGTCATCGTTGTCACTCTCATTCAGGGCGCATCTTCGGCCTCTTTCGTGCCGAGCGAGACCTCCTTGTCTTAAAGCTCCTCATGTGGGGGAGGTGATTATTCAACAACTTGCCCACTAAGTAGAGTGGTAATGGCTTGACATTTCTCTTTGTTATTCGGAAGTGGGGCTAACATTTTTTTGACCTTGGGGAGGTCTTAGTCTTTAGGCGATAAACTTTCCTTTATCTTACACACTTAGGGAGGATTGCAACTTAGACAACGACACCTTTAATTTGGCAAAATTTTGGGCTGTTTGAGTGTTAATCGCTGACCGAGTTTGCATGAATTGGTTTAAAGTGTTCTCAAGATTTCTATGAGGTGGGGTAATATAAGGCGCAAGAGGTTGTGCTTGCATTGGTGGAGCTTGTTGGAAAGGCGGGAGTAATGGCGGATGAGGGGCAACATATGAATTAGGATTTATCGCTGCGAGTGGTTTGCTATAATTAAAATTGGGATGGTTTTGCCGTAATGGGTTATAGGAATGTCCGTGAGGGGCATTAAAATTACCCTTAAAGGCTCCTACCGCTTCCACTCGTTGTTGATGCATCACTTTTTAGGCTGGTATCATTAGGCATTCCTTCATTGAATGTCCCGCCTCATAAATTGCACACAGTTCCTCTCCCATTGCTCGAGTGGAGCCAAATGTGTCTCTTCGCTAACCTCGATGACGTCCTCTAGTCTCTTTACTAGTTGATTAATTTGGAGCTTAAGTTCATCTTACTTATCTAAATGATAGATTCCAGATATGGAAGGATCCATGGACGCGTGCCTATGCTTGGTTTGGGTAATTGGATTTGATATGTTCCACGCTTGAGTAGTCTCGATGACATACTTAAAGTGGGCCTCTGCATCATCCGTATCTAACCCTAGAAACTCCCCGGGGGACATGGTTTTAACAAGTTGCTTGAAACTTAAGTTTAGCCCATGATGGAAAAAGGATATGAGTCTCCATTTCTCAAAACAGTGGCGCGGGCACATATTAAGTAACTAATTGTAATGCTCCCAAAATCTATCAAAAGGCTCAATTTCGTTTTGTCTAAATGTTTGAATTTCAGCCCTAATTTAGCTGGTTATATGTGTGGGAAAGATTTTTTAGATAAACTTCGTTTGCATATCCCTCCACGTTCCAATCGAGTTCGGTGCCAAAGACCGTAGCTTAGTCTTGGCCTTATCTTTCAAGGAGAATGGGAAAATCTTGAGGTGCACAACATCTTGAGTGCAGTGTTGGTCATTGAAAGTCTCTTACGCCTCCTCAAATTATCTAATATAGAGGTAGTTTTTTTTTGACTCCATACCATGGAATATAGGGAGAATTTATATCATCCTATTTCAAAAAAAAATTTGCCCCTCATTATATGGGAGTATAATGCATCCCAGAGTGACGGTCCTATCGGGATATAAGAGGTATCTTATGAGGCGGTTTGGTAAGTCACCCTTACCCGTGCCATAGCTATCCTAATCCGATATAACATTATCTCCTGAAGATTCGACTTCCTCACCAGACGCTTTAGGCGTTTGACTAACTGTGTGACTCGTGATTGAGTTGGGCGGTGTGGGAGGTGGAACCCAGAAAGCTGGTGCATTTAGAGTACATGGACTCTCAGAGGTGAGTTCAATTGCAAGATTTTTGTTTACTCTATGGCTGACGGGATTAGGAGGAGTGTTTTGCATTTAGGGATAAAGATGATATTTTTGGAATTTTTATTTTATTTTCTTATTTTTTTTGGATTTTTGTGACTTTATGGTTTTTTTGGAATTAAATTATTAGAGTAATTCAACTAATCTATAATATGAACCTAGTGCCAAAAACTTGACGCGAATCTAAACGTGTCTCTAGTGTGTGCTAATTGTGGTTCAAGTGCAAACCGATCGCGTAAGTAATATTTTGAGCAAGTCGGGTATCGAACTCAGGGACTAAAACGCAAGCCGTGATGACAACTAGGGAAGACAACTAACCTAAGACTCAACTCACCGAATGAAATGAAAGATGTTGATTATTTTGAAAGAAAATTCCTAATGAACTAAATCAAACCAATTAAACAGTGTGAACAAGCTATGCATGCAAGGACGAAGAACTTTTAATTTAAACTAATTGCGAGAAAAATAAGGTCGGGATACAATCCTCCAACCCCTAGTAATTTTACTAGATATAAAACTAGTCAAGATTTAAATAATTAATCGAAAAATGACTTTAATTATTCCAAGAATTATATGAGGGAATTAACCCGCACAATATATATAAGCAAGAAATAATATAAAGCGCGTGATATAAATATCAAAATGCGTGCCGTATACTAAACACTTTTATTACCTAGGACAAGCAAAGTTAAAATCTCTAAAACGATTGTTTCAATAACACAACACGTTTTTTATTATTTATTTCTTTCAAGAGCTTGTTTTATACCCATGAAAAACACAAAGGGTTGGGTTCATGCATCCCAACCCCTAGAAAATTAGCCTAGAACGCTTCTAATAACAAAAGAAACAATTTTTACATTACATGTAGTCATCTCTACGATCAAGTTAACTCTACAGAGGTAATGATAAATTATAAACTCAGAAATATAAAGAAAACATATAAGATGGAAGAACAAGATGGAGAAACAACACAAACTTTATTTATGAGCAATAATATCCACAAATTGCATGAAAACTTAAATTATAAGTTTCCTAATGTTTTTTCCTCTTTCTAATTATCTATTCTCTTTCTATATGTCCCTTACTTGACTAGAATCCATTATAATAGAAAACTATCACGTTTTTCCTAAGTGCTTTGCTTTTACACAACTCTTGTTTTTACAAGGATAAAATAGGAAATTTCGTCAATTCGTTGAATCGGTTTGGACTGACCTTTATAAAGGGGCGAACTGATTCACAATTCCATTACCAAAGCCAACTATTCTAGCAAAATCGAATCGGTTCCCCTTGGGTCCAAACCGCTTCGCACCATGATTTTTCCTTCTTTCTTTCTTAATTTTTCCTCATTTTATATCTTTATAACTTCACAATCGGGACTCGAATTTGGACGTCGTTTCTTCCTACGCATTCGTGATCTCATGAAGTTTATCTTCTCTTTATGTTCTGCATTTGGATCCCTATTGTGTAATTAAAAATTTGCCTTTAGCTTTAATTCCTGATTTCTAATCTTCATTCCAGTTTCTCTCTAGCTTTCAAGTGTATCGAATATCTGCAAAAAGTAAAAAAATACACGAAACATGATTTTCTCACAAGAAATCTTTAGTAGAAATGATATGAGATAAAATCATAGAATTAACATCTTACGGGATGATAAATGTTGCAAAATTATGGGGATAAATGTGAAGAATTTATGCCGAATCATTAGGAACCGGTTAGGGTGCAATATTAAAAGTGGATGAACCTTCATAACATATCCCTTGACTCTTATTAAAGTTAAAAGAGGGACTTAAGAACATCTTTCCAATCTTCTTAGATGTTTTCTCTAAAGTGACTTTGACCTCCTGAACACGTTCGAGATCTTTCTCGTGTAGGAAAATATGGGCTATAATTTTCTAACTAATGTTTAATAATGCATGGAGACCTCTCATAAGACTAGCCACTTTGTTGGTTAAGTCTTTCTTTTTCCTCCTGACCAAAATAATTTCCTTACTCAAAGAGATTCTCACCGAAGTCTCACTCTCTCTTAAAACTTTCAACTCAATCTCTAAACATAACACCCTAAGATAAAAAAAATTATTTTCCCTTTTTGTTTTTGATGACTTGGTGTAAAGTTTAGAGTATGTGCATTGAATACCTTATTCCCCCTCACATAAATCATCATTCTCAAACTCTCCTAAACATTTTTTGTTATTGTCAAGGTTCACATTTGGAAACATCCTCATCATCATGAGATTTACTTGAAGTGATAACATGACTAACCATGAACACGGTAAAGTTACGTCCATGTGGTGATTCATCCTCGAAATCCACAAAATCAACATCTTCATTGCTTTGAGTGGCATTATATCCAGCTTTGCCTTTGCCCTATCCCTCAAGTCTAGTGGGACACTCATGCTCTTCGTCACATTTCCCTTCTCACTCATAACCTCTTTTTGGTTCATTTTTCTGAGGATAGTAACCTTTATCTTTCTTTTGATGATTCTCAAAAAAAATTCTTAACCTCTTTGTAATTTTTGTTTTGCTCAAAATTTTTATTTTCCACTTTGAAAAATTTTGATTTTTGAATTTGAGAAATATTTTGAATTTTTAGCAAGGGAAAGATAATCTGGATCAAATTTAGAATCGGAGTCAGAAACATTTTTTTCTTTAGATATAACTTTGAAATCTATTCTTTAGGAATTTAAAAGGCATGTCGATTTCATAAGTATAAAGATCACCTACGATCTCCTCTAGCCTAATCGTGTCTAGAATTCCCAAATATTTAAGGCGGTATTTTTGCATTAAAACATGACGGGAGTGATATCAAAATTTGATTAACAATCTCGTTTACGAAATTTACACACCCAAATTAAAACTAGAATTAATAGCATCAAACAAATGAGCATATAATTCATCAAAAAATTTAGTTTTAAGCATGTTAATTGTATGGTGAGGTTTCGAAGCTCGGAAACTTTTACAACATTGGTTCCCTTGTGTGTGAGGTGGAGGATATTTCAATCTTATTTTGGCATGGTACACGTCATAATATAAAGAAATTCATCAGGGGTCATCGCACCAAAAATAGAATTAAAGCCTCGAGCATTGAAGTTACTCAGTCGAAAATCCTCTTCAGTCCAAATTGCAGCTGTCTTGAAACTAACGACATTTTCGTTAGTCGCGATAGGAGGAGTCCATTCCTTTCAATAGTAAGCTAGTCGTGCTCATCAATCGATTTTTGAGATGATCTCATTCGATCATTCTAATAGGCATAATTTGTGCCATCAAACAAAGGTGGCCTATTATACGGATTCTCCATATAATCACTATGATTAATCTAAATAACTTGTAAAAAAAGATCTAATACTAATTTCTATAATGGGTTTTGTAGGATGGTCTAGTTATATGTAAAATTCATAGATTAGGTCACACACACAATCTAAATTTAATTATGTCCAATTTTATCTTGATTAATTATGTGAGACTAAACATGAAATATATATGAATCTAAATCGAATCAAAACAAACCACAAAGCACAAAACAGGATATGATGAAAAACACCTTTCAGGTAAACTATTTTTCAACAATGTTATAACTAGATATTACATAATGACACGCACAGACTTAGACTCCACTAGGAATTGCAGTTATGTCTTCTATCCTCATTTTTAATAGAATTTGATGCAGATCAAGAAATTCCCCACACAGTAAGATCTATTAGTCTCGATTTCCACGATCACCCTCACGAAACTCTTTTCTTATCCTCACCAGTATAATATTGAGTCCACAAGTTTTATAGTAATTTTTTTTTCTGGGGGCGGGGGGGATTTGATAAAGTGATCTCAAATCATCCACGGGGGTTGGATTTGAAAAACAAAGAGTTTGATCACAAAAAGATATCTGAAAGGCTTGATTGAAATTACAAACTCATTTCCCAATACATAGGGAGAAAAAATCTCAAAGAGAAAAACTTGAAAGATGACATTTTAAGTCAAGGAAAAATTATTTTTTTGGCTCATTCGAACGAGGTATATCTCGTTCAAATGAAGTACCTATCTCATTCGAACGCCCATCAAATGGACTTTCCAAAGAGATTCCATAACGGCCAACGTTTGCCAAAATCTATCTCATTAAATTCTCCTTCGAAGCTATTCAATTGAGAATCGTGTATTCGTTTGAACGACGTCCAATGTCATTCTAATGATATTCCAATTTTTTCAAAAAACATTTTAAAACATTTTGAAAAAATATTTTATATTTTCAAACACTTTTAAAATATCCCTGAATAAAATGATTACACAAAATAAACCTCATATACCTTCTCCACATGATTTAAGTGATGATATTAACTCTTCGATCTTCGATTGTTGCTTTCAGTCACAACTTGTTTTCATTTGAAGCTCTTGAGAATGTATATAATGATGTAAAGGTGTAACGGGATATTCCAAACTAAAACATGATGAGAATTATAAATTTTTCTATTATAAAAAAAAAATTCTAAAGGAACCTAAGAGGCTCGTATCACCACTTGGAATTGGAGGGACACATCTAGCCTTACGGGCCTACGTGGTAGAATTTCATCGTTACTGGACCTAATAGTGCCAACACATTAATAAATAAAGTCATACATAAAATCTCCACAAACTCCTACATTTGAATAAGAGAAAAATTAAAACAATTGAAAACAAAGCCCACTAAAATATGGAGCTAGGTTTACTAAGAATTACCCACACAGATAGAATAGTAGGTGAAACGACTAGTGATGACTCAGGGAAAACTAGGGGAGTAGATTGATTTAACATGGCAACAGTTTCACCCGAGCCCTCCTCATATTCTTCGACCGTGGGCAATTTCCTAGCCATAAAGGAAGGACGAATAAATCTACCATGTCGAGTTGTTGAAAATGGGGGAAAGTTAGAAGTAAGAACGATAACTTCTTCAAAAGTTAAACCTAATGGGCCATCTTTGGTGGGAGTGTTATTCGGATTTGTAACTACCTCAACAACATAGGGTGTGGTATACTAATAATAAGTAATAAATATATATCAAATAAAGAAATAACTCAATACTTGGTTTAAAAACATACAAGCATACAAGATAAAAACAATTGCCTTTTGAGACTCACTAGTGGTCAAAGAAGGATGAAGTGATGTGGAAGCATGCACCAAAAAATCATTTAGAATGATTTTTAAAGTATCGTCAGACGAAGAGTTTGATTTGCATGCTTTTTAGGGTACTTCTTCACCAACATCTTGTGACACTACTTTGTAACAACAACTGGAGGCACCTCCTCCACTTGCTCCTCGTGTACAATCTTCCAACGAACAACTCGCGAAATTGAAATAAGATGATTAATCAGTGACTCTCTTTCCAAATTAATATAAACCTCAGTATAAGAAACATTTTTAACCTTCATCTGTGAAATGACTTCAGACACCAGATGCTTTATGAGAGTGGGCCAGTAATCAATGAATAACTTGTTTAATTAAATTCCAATTTTTAATCCCAAAAGTTCTTACTCTTGCAACCAAATTGTGATAGACAAAATAAATCAAACCAAGCATGCAAAGTCAATTACAATATGTGGAAAAATCCTCCAAATGGGTAAAATCATTTATTTTACTATAATATGTAACGACTTACAATCACATGAAAATACAATTTTGACGCACGAATACCTGCAGGCGTCGGTCTGTCATCGTTGGCGTTTATCAGCAAGAGGTCCCACAATAACTCCAATATCAGCAGTGGATAAAGACCCTTCTTTTCAACAAGGTTACTCCAAGATGTATAGAACAATTGTATCTAGGGTTTAAAGATACACACAAATGTTTGGGAAGGATTTGTGAATCAAAGAGGCATTAAACCTTGAAAAAACGAAGTCTTCTTTAGGACAGAATAATCGCTAAAACGTCAGTGCCAAAAGACTTAAAAAAAGTGTAGAATGGGAATGCTTTAAATGCAAAAATTGAGGCGGTGCATCGCTCAAACGAATTACAGATGTCTCTCGAACATTAGTCCATGTCGCTCGAACGACTTGGTGGGAGATGCTATATGTCGCGCGAACGACCAGCCATTCTTGCTCGAACGACGTCAGTTAGATTTCTTCCCATCACCTCTACACTTAGAAAAATTCTATATTACGAAGTAAAAATGTTCTAGCCCTTTAAAAATATTTTATAAAAAATTTATGTACATAATAAGCACTCCAAATAAATTCTTTTACCATAATCGTGAGTGGAGTATCGGGAACGATTGAAGAGTACGTTGCATGTTACACGATGCACATATGAAGATGATGGATGCATGGATTCAGATTAAGTCTGTCGTGGATGATCGTGTTGACGTGTCGAATATAGCAGTATCAGACATACTAATTGTGATCTAGGATAAACTTAAAATTTCGTAGATTCTAACTCGAACATTTATAAAATCACGTCCTTATAAACCCCCCTATGTATATGCCGGTACATGCATACAAAATCCAAATTATGCTACTCGATCAAAAACCAAATGAGATACAATTTAATATCCCTATTAAACCCCAAAACTAGAAGTACTAACTGACATGTCTTCACACAAACTTCAACAACTTTAAATCTCCAACTCTTCAATCCTACTTTTTCGTCATCAATGTGTGTAAATATAATCCTCAATTAAGTACCTACACACATGAAACAAGAAACAATACCCGTGACGTGCAATAGTTTGAAATATAATGATGAGCAAAAGTAAGTGTCAATTTATGCTCGAGCAAATCACTATAAAATCAAAAAAATCCTCCCCTATAATTCGTTCACCCCCTTTTTATGGTGTCCCCAAATAGATAAATATGAGGAACATAAATCAAATGCAAATGGAGAATATCACAAGGTAATTCAATTTTCTCTTTTTGATTTTTTCAAAACTTTTTTACAAAGTATACAACAGAGAATCACACGATGAAAGAACACCAAAACAACCAAGTCGGTGATAGCATAAATGTTGGGATGTGAACACATTTAACGGGAAAATCAATACATACAACGATAACATATGTGCACGATGAATGTCGGATATTCCTAACGAATGAACTCAACATCATCCTTAAGTGTAAAAAGTGTGGAATTAAAAGAAATTGACTCAATCAAATCAACAAATCAAATCTCAAAGTGATTTCCACACCAATAACATCCAAAACGTTGTAACACTTTTTCATGACTTTCAAGGGCGTGCAAACTCGTTTTTCATTTATTTCCATCCAAACTCCTTTATAAATAATTATACATTATATTTTTCTTTTGAGGTGATGAGACTAAAACCTATTGGCCCATTTGATTTGACATATTATTCTTGTTATTGCCTATTAATTTTTTCGAGCCCTTTTCAAATGGTGGCTTTCAGGACAAGTTAATTTTGAACTCTCACAACACTTTTTTCGTGATTCACTCATCATAGTTTGTTGCAATTAAATCCTCACAGTAAATAATTTTTACATGCACTACTTTCTTGCCAAGTTTTATCGCATTTGGTCGTTGTATGGACATAATTGAGATGGAAACACTCAAGCTAATTTGTGATAGACAAGTACAATACTCAAATAGTACCGTGCATGTGTGCAATAAAGGAGATAATGAGCCAAACATGTAGAAGATATCACTAATCACATCTTAAAGGCTCCAAAAAATGTAAAACACATGGATGAAATGATGTAGTATCTTAAATCACTATCAAACAGTCATGTGGAATATGGAATAAAGTCGTGACTATGGCTATCTTCAATGTTCATCCATAAATGGTGTAAACAAAATACAAAACTCTTTTTGTGTTTTACAAAAAATTTTATAAAAAGAAAATCTTTTTGACTTTATTCTAAAAATTTTCAAAAAAATAAAAAGTTTTTGGATTTTCATTTTTTTTCAAAAAACAAACAAATAAATAATGATACAAATGATACAATCTAGAGATAGGAATCAGATGATATGAACATGAAAAATGCGTCGTACTCTAGACATGGTGACCACCCCTTAGTCAACTGTGCAAATTCCGAAAGACTTCCTAAGACTATCGAATCTAAGGGCATCTAAAGGCTTCATGAAAATATCGGCTAACTGGAGGTTGATAAATACAAAACTCAAGGATACGACCTTTTCTTCTATAAGCTCAAGGATAAAGTTCTCCCGTATCTGAATGTGCTTTGTGCGCCAATACTAGACTGGATTACGGAATATGTGTATCACACTCGTGTTATCACAGGAAATAGTCATGGTGTCTTGTGATATCCCATAATCCTCCAACATCTGCTTCATCCACAGAAGTTGCGTGCAACAACTCCTGGATATTATGTACTCAGCCTCCGCTGTGAACAAAGAGATGGAGTTTTGCTTCTTGCTCAGCCAAGAGACAAGAGAATAACCAAAGACGAAACACCCACCAAAAGTTCTCCTACATCCATATGCATCCCCAACCCAGTCGACATCTGAATAGGCGAATAAACGGTCATCTGTATCAAAAGAATACAAAATTTCGAGGGAAAGAGTCCTACTCATGTATCGAAAAATACATTTAAGAGCGAGTAAGTGTGACTCTTTTAGGGACGCCTGATATCACGCACAAACTCCAACATTAAAGGCTATGTCATAACGACTGGAAGTTAAGTAGAGAAGACTACCGATCATACTCCGATACAAGGTTGGCTCTATGTCCTTTCCTAAAGTATCATTGATAAGTTTTGTTGAGGTAATCATCAGGGTACGTGTGTTCTTAGCAGAGTTTGAACCAAATTTCTTCACAAGGTCTCTGACTGGGAGATGAACATCCCATCCTCTAGCTGATGAACCTGGAGACCAAGGAAGAAAGTAAGCTCACCTACCATGCTCATTTCAAACTTATTCTTCATCTCCTACTCAAAGGTTTGCGCATGCTGGGAGCACGTGGATCCAAAACTATGTCGTCCACATAAACCTGGGCAACCAAAATAGCACCGTTATCTCTCCTAACGAACAACGTCTTATCAACTCCCCCTCTCTTGAAGCCACAGGCTAAGATATAGGAAGTAAGACCCTCATACTAAGCACGAGGTGCTTGCTTCAAACCATACAAGGCTTTCCTCAGATAGTAGACGTGGACAGGGTTCTTAGGATCTTCAAACCCTTTTGGTTGTTTTACGTAAACCTCCTCCTATAGAATGCCATTTAGAAAGGCACTTTTAATATACATCTGATATAACTTGAAGCGCAGATGATATGTGATGGTGAGTAGTAAGCGAATGGACTCAATCCTCGCAACAGGAGCAAATGTCTCGTCAAAGTCTACACCCTCTATCTGTGTGTACACTACACCAAAAATAGGAATCTAACACGGTTTAAAACTGTGCCAGATCAAATCTGGCACGATTTTGAACTGTGCTAGAATCAGGAGTTCCAAAATGGCAATTTTTTTCTGGCACAGCTCAAAAGTGTGCCAGATTTGGCCAAACAGGAACACTTCTGGCACACTTTTAAACCGTGCCAGATTTTGATATTTCTGGCTTTTTAACTGTGCCAGATTCAGTACAATTTAAAAAAATTTGGCACACTTTTAAACCGTGCCAGAATTTGATATTTCTGGGACACTTTTGACACAGTTTTTAACTGTGCCAGATTCAGCATAGTTTAAAAAAATTTGGCACAGTTCAAAACCGTGCCAAAATATGATACACTTTTGCCATGGTTTTGAACTGTGCCAAATTTTTTATAAAAAGAAAAAAAAAATTAATTATTTGAAAGCACAAAATTCACAAATTAATAATATTGCACGTTGTTAATAAACTAATGTATATACAAACTTCAAAATATTACAAGTCTTTAACAGTTCACGGGCCCAAAAAAAATTGGGCAGAGTTTCCTCTATTTTCTAGACATTCCAAAATCTGCTAATACAAAACCTACCTAACATAAATCCCACACGGCCACAAAATATAACAATTAACTTACAAAATCCCGCACGGCCATAAAAGTCAATAATAAAACAACAAAAGGCCACATGACCATGATACAAAAAAATGGAATTACAAATAAACCCCTTATTGTAAACCATTGAGTTCTCGGTGTGCTCCACGTGAATATATGACAACGATAAACTGTTATCCTGCAAAAAAAGTGGATACAAAAAAGATACAGTATAAGTAACCCACTAATTTACGAATTTTTTTTTACTCAAACTAAAAAATTACATATAGGAGTGGAAATTATCGTCATATTCTCAAACCGAAAGACCCCGGACTATGCGGCCACTTCCTATAAGTTACATTGGTCCCGTGCGAGGTGTTCGTGCCTCCTACGGGGTCGTTTGGGTGCTGGTTTGGGTTTTCACCTTCAAACGGCCATTTTTTAAGTCTAAGTGTGATTTTTGCAACTTATCATCATATTCTCAAATCGGGAGACCTGAGACTACGCGACCAGTTCTTACAAGTTAGATTGGTCCCATGTGAGGTGTTCGTGCCTCCTACGGGGTCGTTTGCGGGATGGTTTGGGTTTTCACCCTTTAACGGCTTGTTTTTAAGTATAAGTGTGATTTTTGAAAATTATCATCATATTCTCAAATCGTGAGACCCGGGACTACACGGCTAGTTCCTACAACTTACATTGGTCCCCTGCGAGGTGTTCGTGCCTCCTACGGGATCGTTTGGGGGCTGGTTTGGGTTTTCACCCTTTAATAGCTTGTTTTTAAGTCTAAGTGTGATTTTTACAAATTATCGTTATATTCTCAAACCGGGAGACCCGGGACTATGTGGCCAGTTCCTACAAGTTACATTGGTCCCGTGCGAGGTGTTCGTGCCTCCTACGGGGCCGTTTGGGGTATGGTTTGGAATTTCAACCTCAAACGGATTTTTTTAAGTCTAAGTGTGATTTTTTCAAATTATCGTCATATTCTCAAATCGGGAGACCCGGGACTATGCGTCCAGTTCCTACAAGTTACATTGGTCCCGTGCGAGGTGTTCATGCCTCCTACGGGGTCATTTGGGGGCTGATTTGGGTTTTCACCCTTTAATGGCTTGTTTTTAAGTCTAAGTGTGATTTTTGCAAATTATCGTCATATTCTCAAACCGGGAGACCCGGGACTATGCGACCAGTTCCTACAAGTTACATTGGTCTCGTGCGAGGTGTTCGTGCCTCTTACGGGGCCGTTTGGCGGTTGGTTTGGGTTTTCACCCTCAAACGGCCTTTTTTTTAAGTCTAAGTGGGATTTTTGCCAATTACCATCATATTCTCAAACCGGGAGACTCGGGACTATGCGTCCAGTTCCTACAAGTTACATTGGTCCCGTGCGAGGTGTTCGTGCCTCCTACGGGGTCATTTGGGGGCTGGTTTAGGTTTTCACCATTTAACGGTTTGTTTTTAAGTCTAAGTGTGATTTTTGCAAATTATCATCACATTCTCAAACCAGGAGACCCGAGACTATGCGGTCAGTTCCTACAAGTTACATTGGTCCCGAGCGAGGTGTTCATGCCTCCTACGGGTTCATTTGTGGACGGGTTTGGGATTTCACCCTCAAACGGCCATTTTTTAAGTCTAAGTGTGATTTTTGCAAATTATCATCATATTCTCAAACCGGGAGATCTTGGACTAAGGGGCCAGTTCCTACAAGTTAGATTGGTCCCGTGTGAGGTGTTCGTGCCTCCTACGGGGTCGTTTGCGGGATGGTTTGAATTTTCACCCTTTAACGGCTTGTTTTTAAGTCTAAGTGTGATTTTTGCAAATTATCATCATATTCTCAAATCGTGAGACCCCGGACTACGCGGCCAGTTCCTACAACTTACATTGCTCCCGTGCGAGGTGTTCGTGCCTCCTACGGGGTCGTTTGGGGGCTGGTTTGGGTTTTCACCCTTTACTAGCTTGTTTTAAGTCTAAGTGTGATTTTTGCAAATTATCGTCATATTCTCAAATCGGGAGACCCGGGACTATGCGGCCAGTTCCTACAAGTTACATTAGTCCCGTGCGAGGTGTTTGTGCCTCATACGGGGCCGTTTGGGGGCTGGTTTGGGATTTCACCCTCAAACGGCCTTTTTTTAACTCTAAGTGTGATTTTTGCAAATTATCGACATATTCTCAAACCGAGAGATCCGAGCCTATGAGGCCAGTTCCTACAAGTTACATTGGTCCCGTGCGAGGTGTTCGTGCCTCCTACGGGGTCATTTGGGGGCTGATTTAGATTTTCACCCTTTAACGGCTTATTTTTAAGTCCAAGTGTGATTTTTGCAAATTATCAGCATATTCATAAACCGAGAGACCCGAAAAGATGCGGCCAGTTCCAACAAGTTACATTGGTCCCGTGCTAGGTGTTCGTGCCTCCAACGGGGTCGTTTTCAGACGAGTTTAGGTTTTCACCGTTTAACGGCTTGTTTTTAAGTCTAACAATGATTTTTGCAAATTATCGTCATATTCTCAAGCCGGGAGACCCGGGACTACGCAGTCAGTTCCTACAACTTACATTGGTCCCGGGCGAGGTGTTCGTGCCTCCTACAGGGTCATTTGGGGGTTGGTTTGGGTTTTCACCCTTTAATGGCTTGTTTTTAAGTCTAAGTGTGATTTTTGCAAATTATCGTCATATTCTCAAATCGGGAGACGTGAGACTATGCGGCCAGTTCCTACAAGTTACATTGGTCCCGTGCAAGGTGTTCGTGCCTCCTACGGGGCCGTCTGGGGGCTGGTTTGGGATTTCACCCTCAAATTGTCTTTTTTTAAGTCTAAGTGTGATTTTTGCAAATTACCGTCATATTCTCAAACCGAGAGGCCCGGGCCTATGCGGCCAATTCCTACAACTTACATTGGTCCTGTGCGAGGTGTTCGTGCCTCCTACGGGGTCATTTGGGTGCTGGTTTGGGTTTCCACCCTTTTACGGGTTGTTTTTAAGTCTAAGTGTGATTTTTGCAAATTATCGTCATATTCTCAAACCGGGAGTCCTGGGACTATGCGGTCAGTTCCTACAAGTTACATAGACTAGTTTGGGTTTTCACCCTTTAACGACTTGTTTTTAAGTCGAAGTGTGATTTTTGCAAATTATCGTCATATTCTAGAATTGGGAGACCCGAAACTACGCGGCCAGTTCCTGCAAGTTACGTTGGTCCCGTGCGAGGTTTTCGTGCCTCCTACAGGGCCGTTTGGAGGCTTGTTTGGGTTTATACCCTTAAACTGTTTGTTTTTAAGTCTAAGTGTGATTTTTGCAAATTATCATCATATTCTCAAATCGGGAGACCCGGGACTACACAGTTAGTTCCTAGAAGTTACATTGGTCCCGTGTGAGGTGTTCGTGCCTCCTACGGGGTCGTTTGCGAACGGGTTTGGGTTTTCACCCTTTAACGACTTATTTTTAAGTGAAAGTGTGATTTTTGCAAATTATCGTCATATTCTCAAACCGGGAGACCCGGGACTACGCGGCCAGTTCCTACAAGTCACATTGGTCCCGTGCGAGGTGTTCGTACCTCCTACGGGGTCGTTTGCGGGCTGGTTTGAGTTTTCACCCTTTAACGGCTTGTTTTTAAGTCTAAGTGTTATTTTTACAAATTATCATCATATTCTCAAACCGGGAGACTCGGGACTACGCGGTCAGTTCCTACAAGTTACATTGGTCCCGTGCGAGGTGTTCATGCATCCTACGGGGTCGTTTGGGGGCTGGTTTGGGTTTTCACCCTTTAATGGCTTCTTTTTAAGTCTAAGTGTGATTTTTGCAAATTATCGTCATATTCTCAAATCGGGAGACCCGGGACTATGCGACCAGTTCCTACAAGTTACATAGCTCCCGTGCGAGGTGTTCGTGCCTCCTACGGGGCCGTTTGGGGGTTGGTTTGGGTTTTCACCCTCAAACGGCCTGTTTTTTAAGTCTAAGTGTGCTTTTTGCAAATTATCGTCATATTCTCAAACCGGGCGACCCGGGACTATGCGTCCAGTTCCAAAAGGTTACATTGGTCCCGTGCGAGGTGTTCGTTCCTCCTATAGGGTCATTTGGGGGTTGGTTTAGGTTTTCAGCATTTAACGGCTTCTTTTTAAGTCTAAGTGTAATTTTGCAAATTATTGTCATATTCTTAAATCGGGAGACCCTGGACTACGCGGACAGTTCCTACAAGTTACATTGGTTCCGTGCGAGGTGTTCGTGCCTCCTACGGGGTCGTTTGCGGGCTAGTTTGAGTTTTCACCCTTTAACGGCTTGTTTTTAAGTCCAAGTGTGATTTTTACAAATTATCGTCATATTGTCAAACCGGGAGACTCGGGACTTCGCGGTCAGTTCCTACAAGTTACATTGGTCCCGTGCGAGGTGTTCGTGCCTCCTACGGGGTCGTTTTGGGGCTGGTTTGGATATTCATCCTTTGATGGATTGGTTTTAAGTAAATGTGATTTTTGCAAATTATTGTCATATTCTCAAATCGGGGGACCCGGGACTATGCAACCAGTTCCTACAAGTTACATTGGTCCCGTACGAGGTGTTCATGCCTTCTACGGGGCCGTTTGGGGGTTGGTTTAGGTTTTCACCCTCAAACGGCCTTGTTTTTAAGTCTAAGTGTGATTTTTACAAATTATCGTCATATTCTCAAACCGGGAGACTTGAGACTATGCGGCCAGTTCCTACAAGGTACATTGGTCCCGTGCGAGGTGTTCGTGCCTCCTACGGGGCCGTTTGGGGCCTGGTTTGTGATTTCACCCTCAAATGGTCTTTTTTTAAGTCTAAGTGTGATTTTTGCAAATTATAGTCATATTTTAAAATTGGGAGCCCCGGGGCTATGCGGCCAGTTCCTACAACTTACATTGGTCCCGTGCGAGGTGTTCGTGCCTCCTACGGGGTCATTTGGGGGCTGGTTTGGGTTTCCACCCTTTTACGGGTTGTTTTTAAGTCTAAGTGTGATTTTTGCAAATTATCGTCATATCTCAAACCGGGAGACGGGGGACTCTGCGGTCAGTTCCTACAAGTTACATAAACTAGTTTGGGTTTTCACCCTTTAACGGCTTGTTTTTAAGTCTAAGTGTGATTTTTGAAAATTATCGTCATATTCTCAAATCGGGAGACCCGAAACTACGCGGCCAGTTCCTGCAAGTTACATTGGTCCCGTACGAGGTTTTCGTGCCTCCTACGGGGCCGTTTGGGGGCTTGTTTGGGTTTTCACCCTCAAACGGTTTGTTTTTAAGTCTAAGTGTGATTTTTGCAAATTATCGTCATATTCTCAAATCGAGAGATCCAGGACTACGCGGTTAGTTCCCACAAGTTACATTGGTCCCGTGCGAGGTGTTCGTGCCTCCTACGGCGTCGTTTGCTGACGGGTTTGGGTTTTCACCCTTTAACGACTTATTTTTAAGTGAAAGTGTGATTTTTGCAAATTACCGTCATATTCTCAAACGGGGAGACCCGGTACTACGCGGCCAGTTCCTACAAGTTACATTGGTCCCGTACGAGGTGTTCGTGCCTCCTACGGGGTCGTTTGTGGGCTGGTTTGAGTTTTCACCCTTTAACGGCTTGTTTTGAAGTCTAAGTGTGATTTTTACAAATTATCATCATATTCTCAAACCGGGAGACTCGGGACTACGCGGTCAGTTCCTACAAGTTACATTGGTCCCTTGCGAGGTGTTCATGCCTCCTACGGGGTCGTTTGGGGGCTGGTTTGGAATTTCACCCTCAAACGGACTTTTTTTTAAGTATAAGTGTGATTTTTTCAAATTATCGTCATATTCTCAAATCGGGAGAGCCGGGACTATGCGACCAGTTCCTACAAGTTACATTGGTCCCGTGCGAGGTGTTCGTGCCTCCTACAGAGTCATTTGGGGGCTGATTTGGATTTTCACCATTTAACGGCTCGTTTTTAAGTCTAAGTGTGATTTTTGCAAATTATCATCATATTCTCAAACATAGAGACTCGGGACTACGCGGTCAGTTCCTACAAGTTACATTGGTCCCGTGCGAGGTGTTCGTGCCTCCTACGAGGTCGTTTGGGGGCTGGTTTAGGTTTTCACCATTTAACGACTTCTTTTTAAGTCTAAGTGTAATTTTGCAAATTAGCATCATATTCTCAAACCGGGAGACCTGGGACTATGCGGCCAGTTTCTACAAGTTATATTGGTCTCGTGCGAGGTGTTCGTGCCTCCTATAGGGTCATTTAGGGGCTGGTTTAGGTTTTCACCATTTAACGGCTTATTTTTAAGTGAAAGTGTGATTTTTGCAAATTATCGTCATATTCTAAAACCGGGAGACTCGGGACTATGCGTCCAGTTCCTATAAGTTACATTGGTCCCATGCGAGGTGTTCGTGCCTCCTACAGGGTCATTTGGGGGCTGGTTTTGGTTTTCACCATTTAACGGCTTGTTTTTAAGTCTAAGTGTGATTTTTGCAAATTATCGTCATATTCTCAAACCGGGAGACCCGGGACTATGCGGCCAGTTCCTACAAATTACATTGGTCCCGTACGAGATGTTCGTGCCTCCTACAGGGTCATTTGGGGGTTGGTTTAGGTTTTTACCATTTAACGGCTTGTTTTTAAGTCTAAATGTGATTTTTGCAAATTATCGTCAAATTCTCAAACTTGGAGATCCGGGACTACGTGGACAGTTCCTACAAGTTAGATTGGTCCCGTATGAGGTGTTCGTGCCTCCTACGGGGTCGTTAGCAGGATGGTTTGGGTTTTCACCATTTTACGGCTTATTTTTCAGTGAAAGTGTGATTTTTGTAAATTATCGTCATATTCTCAAACCGGGATACCCGGGACTACGCGGCCAGTTCCTACAAGTTACATTGGTCCCTTGTGAGGTGTTCGTGCCTCCTACGGGGTCGTTTGTGGGCTGATTTGAGTTTTCACCCTTTAACGACTAGTTTTTAAGTCTAAGTGTGATTTTTCCAAATTATCATGATATTCTCAAACCGGGAGACCCGGGACTATGCAGTCAGTTCCTACAACTTACATTGGCCTCGTGCGATGTGTTCGTGCCTCCTACGGGGTCGTTTGGGGGCTGGTTTGGGTTTTCACCCTTTAACCGCTTGTTTTTATGTCTAAGTGTGATTTTTGCAAATTATCGTCATATTCTTAAACTGGGAGACCCGGGACTATGCGGCCAGTTCCTACAAGTTACATTGGTCCCGTGCTCGGTGTTCGTGCCTCCTACGGGGCCGTTTGGGGGCTGGTTTGGGATTTCACCCTCAAATGGCCTTTTTTTTAAGTCTAAGTGTGATTTTTGCAAATTACCGTCATATTCTCAAATCGGGAGCCCCGGGACTATGCGACCAGTTCCTACAACTTACATTGGTCCCGTGAGAGGTGTTCGTGCCTCCTACGGGGTCATTTGGGGGCTGGTTTGGGTTTTCACCCTTTTACGGGTTGTTTTTAAGTCTAAGTGTGATTTTTGCAAATTATCGTCATATTCTCAAACCGGGAGACCGGGGACTATGCGGTTAGTTCCTACAAGTTACATAAACTAGTTTGGGTTTTCACGCTTTAATGGCTTATTTTTAAGTCTAAGTGCGTTTTTTGCAAATTAACGTCATATTCTCAAACTGGGAGACCCGGATTTACGTGGCCAGTTCTTGCAAGTTACATTGGTCCCGTGCGAGGTTTTCGTGGCTCCTACGGGGCCGTTTTGGGGCTTGTTTGGGTTTTCACCCTCAAACGGTTTGTTTTTAAGTCTAAGTTTGATTTTTGCAAATTATCATCAAATTTTGAAATCGGGAGACCCGGGATTACGCGGTTAGTTCCTACAAGTTACATTGGTCCCGTGCGAGGTGTTCTTGCCTCCTACGGTGTCGTTTGCGGACGGGTTTGGGTTTTCACCCTTTAACGACTTATTTTTAAGTCAAAGGGTGATTTTTTCAAATTATCGTCATATTCTCAAACCGGGAGACCCGGGACTACGCGGCCAGTTCCTGCAAGTTACATTGGTCCCGTGCGAGGTGTTCGTGCCTCCTACGGGGTCGTTTACGGGCTGGTTTGAGTTTTCACCCTTTAACGGCTTGTTTTTAAGTCTAAGTGTGATTTTTGCAAATTATCGTCATATTCTCAAATCGGGAGACTCGGGACAACGCGGTCAGTTGCTACAAGTTACATTGGTCCCGTGCGAGGTGTTCGTGCCTCCGACGGGGTCGTTTGGGGGATGGTTTGAGTTTTCACCCTTTAATGGCTTGTTTTAAAGTCTAAGTGTGATTTTTGCAAATTATCATCATATTCTCAAATCGGGAGACCCAGGACTATGCGACCAGCACCTACAAGTTACATTAGTCCCGTGCGAGGTGTTCGTGCCTCCTACGGGGTCGTTTGGGGGCGGGTTTGGGTTTTCACACTTTAATAGCTTGTTTTTAAGTCTAAGTGTGATTTTTACAAATTATCGTCATATTCTCAAACCGGGAGACCCGGGACTATGCGGCCAGTTCCTACAAGTTACATTGGTCCCGTACGAGGTGTTCGTGCCTCCTACAGGGTCATTTGGGGGCTGGTTTAGGTTTTTACTATTTAACGGCTTGTTTTTAAGTCTAAGTGTGATTTTCGCAAATTATCATCATATTCTCAAACTAGGAGAACCGAGACTATGTGGTTAGTTCCTACATGTTACATTGGTCCCGAGCGAGGTGTTCGTGCCTCCTACGGGGTCGTTTGTGGATGGGTTTAGGATTTCACCCACAAACGGCTATTTTTTAAGTCTAAGTGTATTTTTGCAAATTATCATCATATTCTCAAACCGGGAGACCCAGAACTACGCGGCCAGTTCCTACAAGTTAGATTGGTCCCGTATGAGGTGTTCGTGCCTCCTACGGGGTCGTTTGCGGGATGGTTTGGGTTTTCACCCTTTAACGACTTGTTTTTAAGTCTAAGTGTGATTTTTGCAAATTATCATCATATTCTCAAATCGTGATACCCGAGACTACGCGGCCAGTTCCTACAACTTACCTTGGTCCCGTGCGAGGTGTTCGTGTCTCCTACAGGGTCGTTTGAGGACTGGTTTGGGTTTTCACCATTTAATAGCTTGTTTTTAAGTCTAAGTGTGATTTTTACAAATTATCATCATATTCTCAAACCGGGAGACCCGGGACTATGCGACCAGTTCCTACAAGTTACATTGGTCCCGTGCGAGGTGTTCGTGCCTCCTGCGGGGCCGTTTGGGGGCTGGTTCGGGATTTCACCCTAAAATGGCCTTTTTTAAGTCTAGGTGTGATTTTTGCAAATTACCATCATATTCTCAAACCGGGAGCGCCGGGACTATGCGGCCAGTTCCTAAAACTTACATTGGTCCCGTGCGAGGTGTTCGTGCCTCCTATGGGGTCATTTGGGGGCTGGTTTAGGTTTTCACCATTTAACGGCTTGTTTTTAAGTCTAAGTGTGATTTTTTCAAATTATCATCATATTCTCAAATCGGAAGACCCGGGACTATGCGGCCAGTTCCTACAAGTTACATTGGTCCCGTGCGAGGTGTTCGTGCCTCCTACAGGGTCATTTGGGGGCTGGTTTAGGTTTTCACCATTTAACGGCTTATTTTTAAGTGAAAGTGTGATTTTTGCAAATTATCGTCATATTCTCAAATCGGGATACCCGGGACTACGCGGCCAGCTCCTACAAGTTACATTGGTCCCGTGCGAGGTGTTCGTACCTCCTACGGGCGTTTGCGGGCTGATTTGAGTTTTCACCTTTTAATGGCTAGTTTTTAAGTCTAAGTGTGATTTTTGCAAATTATCATGATATTCTCAAACTGGGAGACCCGGGACTATGCAGTCAGTTCCTACAAGTTACATTGGTCTCGTGCGAGGTGTTCGTGCCTCATACGGGGTCGTTTGGGGGTTGATTTGGGTTTTCACCCTTTAACGGCTTGTTTTTAAGTCTAAGTGTGATTTTTGCAAATTATCATCATATTCTCAAACCGAGAGACTCGGGACTACGCGGTCAGTTCCTATAAGTTACATTGGTCCCGTGCGAGGTGTTCGTGCCTCCTACGAGGTCGTTTGGGGGCTGGTTTAGGTTTTCACCATTTAACGGCTTGTTTTTAAGTCTATGTGTGATTTTTGCAAATTATCATCATATTCTCAAACTGGAAGACCCGGGACTATGCGGCCAGTTCCTACAAGTTACATTGGTCCCGTGCGAGGTGTTCGTTCCTCCTACGGGGTCATTTGGGGGCTGGTTTAGGTTTTCACCATTTAACGGCTTATTTTTAAGTGAAAGTCTGATTTTTGCAAATTATCATCATATTCTCAAACTGGGAGACCCGGGACTATGCGTCCAGTTCCTATAAGTTACATTGGTCCCGTGCGAGGTGTTCGTGCCTCCTACAGGGTCATTTGGGGGCTGGTTTAGGTTTTCACCATTTAACGGCTTGTTTTTAAGTCTAAGTGTGATTTTTGTAAATTATCATCATGTTCTCAAACCGGGAGACCCGAAACTACGTGGCCAGTTCGTGCAAGTTACATTGGTCACGTGCGAGGTTTTAGTGCCTCCTATGGGGCCATTTGGGGACTTGTTTGGGTTTTCACCCTCAAACGGTTTGTTTTTAAATCTAAGTGTGATTTTTGCAAATTATCATCATATTCTCAAATCGGGAGACCCGGGACTACGCGGTTAGTTCCTAGAAGTTACATTGGTCCCGTGTGAGGTGTTCGTGCCTCCTACGGCGTCGTTTACGAACGGGTTTGGGTTTTCACCCTTTAACGACTTATTTTTAAGTGAAAGTGTGATTTTTGCAAATTATCGTCATATTATCAAACCGGGAGACCCGGGACAACGCGGCCAGTTCCTACAAGTCACATTGGTCCCGTGCGAGGTGTTTGTGCCTCCTACGGGGTCGTTTGCGGGCTGATTTGAGTTTTCACCCTTTAACGACTAGTTTTTAAGTCTAAGTGTGATTTTTGCAAATTATCATGATATTCTCAAATCGGGAGATCCGGGACTATGTAGTCAGTTCCTACAAGTTACATTGGTCTCCTGCGAGGTGTTCGTGCCTCCTACGGGGTCGTTTGGGGGCTGGTTTGGGTTTTCACTCTTTAACGACTTGTTTTTATGTCTAAGTGTGATTTTTGCAAATTATCATCATATTCTCAAACCGGGAGACCCGGGACTATGCGGCCAGCTCCTACAAGTTACATTGGTCCCGTGCTAGGTGTCCGTGCCTCCTACGGGGCCGTTTGGGGGCTGGTTTGGGATTTCACCCTCAAATGGCCTTTTTTTAAGTCTAAGTGTAATTTTTGCAAATTACCGTCATATTCTCAAACCGGGAGCCCCGGGACTATGCGGCCAGTTTCTACAACTTACATTGGTCCCGTGCGAGGTGTTCGTGCCTCCTATGGGGTCATTTGGGGGCTGGTTTGGATTTTTACCCTTTTACGGGTTGTTTTTAAGTCTAAGTGTGATTTTGGCAAATTATCGTTATATTCTCAAACCAGGAGACCGGGGACTATGCGATCAGTTCCTACAAGTTACATTAATTAGTTTGGGTTTTCACCCTTTAACGGCTTGTTTTTAAGTCTAAGTGCGATTTTTGCAAATTATCGTCATATTCTCTAACCGGGAGACCCGGAACTACGCGGCCAGTTCCTGAAGTTAAATTGGTCCCGTGCGTCGTGCCTCCTACGGGGCCGTTTGGGGGCTTGTTTGGGTTTTCACCCTCAAACGGTTTGTTTTTAAGTCTAAGTGTGATTTTTGCAAATTATTATCAAATTCTGAAATCGAGAGACCCGGGACTACGCGATTAGTTCCTACAAGTTACATTGGTCCCGTGCGAGGTGCTCGTGCCTCCTATGGCGTCGTTGGCGGACGGGTTTGGGTTTTCACCCTTTAACGACTTATTTTTAAGTCAAAGGGTGATTTTTGCAAATTATTATCATATTCTCAAACCGGGAGACCCGGGAGTACGCGACCAGTTCTTGCAAGTTATATTGGTCCCGTGCGAGGTGTTCGTGCCTCCTACGGGGTCGTTTGCGGGCTGGTTTGAGTTTTCACCCTTTAACGGCTTGTTTTTAAGTCTAAGTGTGATTTTTGCAAATTATCGTCATATTCTCGAATCGGGAGACTCGGGACTATGCGGTCAGTTCCTACAAGTTACATTGGTCCCGTGCGAGGTGTTCGTGCCTCCTACAGGGTCATTTGGGGACTGGTTTAGGTTTTCACCATTTAACTACTTATTTTTAAGTGAAAGTGTGATTTTTGCAAATTATCGTCATATTCTCAAACCGGGATACCCGGGACTACGCGGCCAGTTCCTATAAGTTACATTGGTCCCGTGCGAGGTGTTCGTGCTTCCTACGGGGTCGTTTGCGGGCTGATTTGAGTTTTCACCCTTTAACGGCTAATTTTTAAGTCTAAGTGTGATTTTTGCAAATTATCATGATTTTCTCAAACCGGGAGACCCGGGATTATGCAGTCAGTTCCTACAAGTTACATTGGTCTCGTGCAAGGTGTTCGTGCCTCCTACGGGGTCGTTTGGGGGCTGGTTTGGGTTTTCACCCTTTAACGACTTGTTTTTATGTCTAAGTGTGATTTTTGCATATTATCGTCATATTCTCAAACCGGGAGATCCGGTACTACGCGGTCAGTTTCTACAAGTTACATTGGTCCCGTGCGAGGTGTTCGTGCCTCCTACGGGGTCATTTGGGGCCTGGTTTGAGTTTTCACCCTTTAATGGCTTGTTTTAAAGTCTAAGTGTGATTTTTTCAAATTATCGTCATATTCTCAAATCGGGAGACCCAGGACTATATGACCAGTTCCTATAAGTTACATTAGTCCCGTGCGAGGTGTTCGTGCCTCCTACGGGGCCGTTTGGGGGTTGGTTTGGGTTTTCACCCTCAAACGGCCTTTTTTTAAGTCTAAGTGTGATTTTTGCAAATTACCGTCATATTCTCAAACCGGGAGACCCGGGACTATGCGGCCAGTTCCTATAAGTAACATTGGTCCCGTGCGAGGTGTTCGTGCCTCCTACAGGGTCATTTGGGGGCTGGTTTAGGTTTTCACTATTTAACGGCTTATTTTTAAGTCTAAGTGTGATTTTCGCAAATTATCGTCATATTCTAAAACCAGGAGAACCGAGACTATGCGGTCAGTTCCTACAAGTTACATTGGTCCCGAGCGAGGTGTTCGTGCCTCCTACGGGGTCGTTTGTGGACGGGTTTAGGATTTCACCCTCAAACGGCCATTTTTTAAGTCTAAGTGTATTTTTGCAAATTATCATCATATTCTCAAACCGGGAGACCCAGAACTACGCGACCAGTTCCTACAAGTTAGATTGGTCCCGTATGAGGTGTTCGTGCCTCCTACGGGGTCGTTTGCGGGATGGTTTGGGTTTCCACCCTTTAACGGCTTTTTTTTAAGTCTAAGTGTGATTTTTGCAAATTATCATCATATTCTCAAATCGTGAGCCCCGGGACTACGCGGCCAGTTCCTACAACTTACATTGGTCCCGTGCGAGGTGTTCGTGCCTCCTACGGGGTCGTTTGGGGGCTGGTTTGGGTTTTCACCCTTTAATAGCTTGTTTTTAAGTCTAAGTGTGATTTTTACAAATTATCATCATATTCTCAAACCGGGAGAGTCGGGACTATGCGGCCAGTTCCTACAAGTTACATTGGTCCCGTGCGAGGTGTTCATGCCTCCTGCGGGGCCGTTTGGCGGCTGGTTTGGGATTTCACCCTAAAATGGCCTTTTTTTAAGTCTAAGTGTGATTTTTGCAAATTATCATCATATTCTCAAACCGGGAGCCCCAGGACTATGCAGCTAGTTCCTACAACTTACATTGGTCACTGCGAGGTGTTCGTGCCTCCTAGGGGTCATTTGGGGGCTGGTTTAGGTTTTCACCATTTAACGGCTTATTTTTAAGTCTAAGTGTGATTTTTGCAAATTATCATCATATTCTCAAATCGGGAGACCCGGGACTATGCAGCCAGTTCCTATAAGTTACATTGGTCCCGTGCGAGGTGTTCGTGCCTCCTACAGGGTCATTTGGGGGCTGGTTTAGGTTTTCACCATTTAACGGCTTATTTTTAAGTGAAAGTGTGATTTTTGCAAATTATCGTCATATTCTCAAACCGGGATACCCGGGACTACGCGACCAGTTCCTACAAGTTACATTGGTCCCGTGCGAGGTGTTCGTGCCTCCTACGAGGTCGTTTGCGGGCTGATTTGAGTTTTCACCATTTAAGGGCTAGTTTTTAAGTCTAAGTGTGATTTTTCCAAATTATCATGATAGTCTCAAACCGGGAGACCCGGGACTATGCAGTCAGTTCCTACAAGTTACATTGGTCTCGTGCGAGGTGTTCGTGCCTCCTACGGGGTCGTTTGGGGGCTGGTTTGGGTTTTCACCCTTTAACGGCTTGTTTTTATGTCTAAGTGTGATTTTTGCAAATTATCGTTATATTCTGAAACCGGGAGACCCGGAACAACGCGGTCAGTTTCTACAAGTTACATTGATCCCGTGCGAGGTGTTCGTGCCTCCTACGGGGTCATTTGGGGCCTGGTTTGGATTTTCATCCTTTAACGGCTTGTTTTTAAGTCTAAGTGCGATTTTTGCAAATTATCGTCATATTCTCAAACCGGGAGACCCGGAACTACACGGCCAGTTCCTGCAAGTTACATTGGTCCCGTGCGAGGTTTTCGTGCCTTCTACGAGGTCGTTTGGGGGCTGATTTGGGTTTTCACCCTTTAATGGCTTGTTTTTAAGTCTAAGTGTGATTTTTGCAAATTATCATCATATTCTCAAACCAGGAGACCCGGGACTATGCGGCCAGTTCCTACAAGTTACATTGGTTCCGTGCGAGGTGTTCGTGCCTCCTACGGGTCCGTTTTGGGGTTGGTTTGGGTTTTCACCCTCAAACGGCCTTTTTTTAAGTCTAAGTGTGATTTTTATAAATTAACGTCATATTCTCAAATCGGGAGATCCGGGACTATGCGGCCAGTTCCTACAAGTTACATTGGTCCCGTGCGAGGTGTTCGTGCCTCCTACGCGGTCATTTGGGGGCTGGTTTAGGTTTTCACCATTTAACGACTTGTTTTTAAGTCTAAGTGTGATTTTTGCAAATTATCGTCATATTCTCAAACCAGGAGACCCGAGACTATGCGGTCAGTTCCTACAAGTTACATTGGTCCCGAGCGAGGTGTTCGTGTCTTCTACGGGGTCGTTTGTGGACGGGTTTGGGATTTCACCCTCAAACGGCCATTTTTTAAGTCTAAATGTGATTTTTGCAAATTATAATCATATTCTCAAACCGGGAGACCCAGAACTACGCGGCCAGTTCCTACAAGTTAGATTGGTCCTGTATTAGGTGTTCGTGCCTCCTACGGGGTCGTTTGCGGGATGGTTTGGGTTTTCACCCTTTAACGACTTGTTTTTAAGTCTAAGTGTGATTTTTGCAAATTATCGTCATATTCTCAAATCGTGATACCCGGGACTACGCGGCCAGTTCCTACAACTTACATTGGTCCCGTGCGAGGTGTTCGTGCCTCCTACGGGGTCGTTTGGGGGCTGGTTTGGGTTTTCACCCTTTAGTAGCTTATTTTTAAGTATAAGTGTGCTTTTTGTAAAGTATCGTCATATTCTCAAACCGGGAGACCCGGGAATATGTGGCCAATTTCTACAAGTTACATTGGTCCCGTGCGAGGTGTTCGTGCCCCCTACGGGGCCGTTTGGGGACTGGTTTGGAATTTCACCCTCAAACGGACTTTTTTTAAGTTGAAGTGTGATTTTTCAAATTATCATCATATTCTCAAATCGGATGCCCCGGGACTATGCGGCCAGTTCCTACAAGTTACATTGGTCCCGTGCGAGGTGTTCGTGCCTCCTACGGAGTCATTTGGGGGCTGATTTGGATTTTCACCCTTTAACGGCTTGTTTTTAAGTCTAAGTGTGATTTTTGCAAATTATCATCATATTCTCAAATCGAGAGACCCGGGACTATACGGCCAGTTCCTACAAGTTACATTGGTCCCGTGCAAGGTGTTCGTGCCTCCTACGGGGTCGTTTGCAGACGAGTTTAGGTTTTCACCCTTTAATGGCTTGTTTTTAAGTCTAACTATGGTTTTTGCAAATTATCGTCATATTCTCAAGCCGGGAGACTCGGGACTATGCGGTCAGTTCCTACAACTTACATTGGTCCTGTGCGAGGTGTTCGTGCCTCCTACAGGGTCGTTTGGGGGTTTGTTTGGGTTTTCACCCTTTAATGGCTTGTTTTTAAGTGTAAGTGTAATTTTTGCATATTATTATCATTTTCTCAAATCGGGAGACCTGGAACTACGCGGCCAATTCCTGCAAGTTACATTGGTCCCGTGCGAGGTGTTCGTGCCTCCTACGGGGCCGTTTGGGGGCTTGTTTGGGTTTTCACCCTCAAACGGTTTGTTTTATAGTCTAAGTGTGATTTTTGCAAATTATCATCATATTCTCAAATCGGGTGACCCGGGACTACGCGGCCAGTTCCTACAAGTACATTGGTCCCGTGCGAGCTGTTCGTGCCTACTACGGGGTCGTTTGCGGGTTGGTTTGGATTTTCAACCTTTCACGGCTTGTTTTTAAGTCTGTGATTTTTTTAAATTATCATCATATTCTCAAATCGGGAGACCCCCGGGACTATGCGGCCAGTTCCTATAAGGTACATTGGTCCCGTGCGAGGTGTTCGAGCCTCCTACGGGGTCGTTTGAGGACGGGTTTAGGTTTTTACCCTTTAACGGCTTGTTTTTAAGTCTAAGTGTGTTTTTTTGCAAATTATCATCATATTCTCAATTCGGGAGACTCGGGACTACGCGGTCAGTTCCAACAAGTTATATTGGTCCCGTGCGAGGTGTTCGTGCCTCTTACGGAGTCGTTTGGGGGCTGATTTGGGATTTCACCCTCAAACGGCCTTTTTTAAGTCTAAGTGTGATTTTTGTAAATTATCGTCATATTCTCAAACTGGGAGCCTAGGGACTATGCGGCCAGTTCCTACAAGTTACATTGGTCCCGTGCGAGGTGTTCGTGCCTCCTACGGGGTCATTTGGGGGCTGGTTTCGGTTTTCACCCTTTTACGGGTTATTTTTAAGTCTAAGTGTGATTTTTGCAAATTATAATCATATTCTCAAATCGTGAGACCCGAGACTACGCGACCCGTTCCTACGACTTACATTGGTCCCGTGCGAGGTGTTCGTGCCTCCAATGGGGCCGTTTGGGGGCTGGTTTGGGTTTTCACCCTTTAATAGCTTGTTTTTAAGTCTAAGTGTGATTTTTGCAAATTATCGTCATATTCTCAAACCGGGAGACCCGGGACTATGCGTCCAGTTCTTACAAGTTACATTGGTCCCGTGCGAGGTTTTCGTGCCTTCTACGGGGCCGTTTGGGGGCTGGTTTGGGATTTCACCCTCAAATGGACTTTTTTTAAGTCCAAGTGTGATTTTTTTAAATTATCGTCATATTCTCAAATCGGGAGACCCGGGACTATGCGGCCAGTTCCTACAAGTTTCATTGGTCCCGTGCGAGGTGTTCGTGCCTCCTACGGGGTCATTTGGGGGCTGATTTGGATTTTCACCCTTTAACGGTTTATTTTTAAGTCTAAGTGTGATTTTTACAAATTATCATCATATTCTCAAACCGAGAGACTCGGGACTATGTGGCCAGTTCCTACAAGTTACATTTGTCCCGTGCGAGGTGTTCGTGCCTCCTACGGGGTCGTTTGCAGACGAGTTTAGGTTTTCACCCTTTAACGGTTTATTTTTAAGTCTAACTATGATTTTTGCAAATTATCGTCATATTCTCAAGCCGGGAGATCCGGGACTACGCGGTCAGTTCTTACAACTTACATTGGTCCTGTGCGAGGTGTTCGTGCCTCCTACAGGGTTGTTTGGGGGTTTGTTTGGGTTTTCACCCTTTAATGGCTTGTTTTTAAGTCTAAGTGTGATTTTTGCATATTATTATTAATTTCTCAAACTGGGAGACCCGGAACTACGTGGCCAGTTCCTGCAAGTTACCTTGGTCCCGTGCGAGGTGTTCGTGCCTCCTACGGGGCCGTTTGGGGGCTTGTTTGGGTTTTCACCCTCAAACGGTTTGTTTTTGAGTCTAAGTGTGATTTTTCCAAATTATCGTCATATTCTCAAACCGAGAGACCCCCGGGACTATGCGGCCAGTTCCTACAAGGTATATTGGTCCCGTACGAGGTGTTCGTGCCTCCTACGGGGTCGTTTGCAGACGGGTTTGGGTTTTCACCCTTTAACGGCTTATTTTTAAGTCTAAGTGTGATTTTTGCAAATTATCATCATATTCTCAAATCGGGAGACTCGGGACTACGCGATTAGTTACTACAAGTTATATTGGTCCCGTGCGAGGTGTTCGTGCCTCCTACGGGGTCGTTTGGGGGCTGATTTGGGTTTTCGCCCTTTAATGACTTATTTCTAAGCCTAAGTGTGATTTTTGCAAATTATCGTCATATTCTCAAACCGAGAGACCCGGGACTATGCGACCAGTTCCTACATGTTACATTGGTCCCGTGCGAGGTGTTCGTGCCTCCCACGGGCCGTTTGGGGGCTGGTTTGGGTTTTCACCCTGAAACGTCCTTTTTTTAAGTCTAAGTGTGATTTTTACAAATTATCGTCATATTCTCAAACCGGGAGACCCGGGACTATGCAACCAGTTCCTACAAGTTACATTGGTACCGTGCGAGGTGTTCGTGCCTCCTACGGGGTCGTTTTGGGGTTGGTTTGCACCCTTTAATTTCTTATTTTTAAGTCTAAGTGTGATTTTTGCAAATTATCGTCATATTCTCAAACCGGGAGACCTGGGACTATGCGGCCATTTCTGACAAGTTACATTGGTCCCGTGCGAGGTGTTCGTGCCTCCTACGGGGCCGTTTGGGGGCTGGTTTGGGATTTCACCCTCAAACGGCCTTTTTTTAAGTCTAAGTGTGATTTTTGCAAATTATCGTCTTATTCTCAAATCGGGAGCCCCGGGACTATGCGGTCAGTTCCTACATGTTACATTGGTCCCGTGCGAGGTGTTCGTGCCTCCTACGGGGTCATTTGGGGGCTGGTTTGGGTTTTCACCCTTTTACGGGTTGTTTTTAAGTCTAAGTGTGATTTTTACAAATTATCGTCATATTCTCAAACCGGGAGACCCAGGACTATGCGGTCAGTTCCTACAAGTTACATAGACTAGTTTGGGTTTTCACCCTTTAACGGGTTGTTTTTAAGTCTAAGTGTGATTTTTGCAAATTATCGTCATATTCTCAAACCGAGAGACCCGGGACTACGCGACCAGTTCCTGCAAGTTACATTGGTCCCGTGCGCGGTGTTCATACCTCCTACGGGGCCGTTTGGGGGCTGGTTTGGGTTTTCACCCTCAAACGGTTTGTTTTTAAGTCTAAGTGTGATTTTTGCAAATTATCGTCATATTCTCAAACCGGGAGACCCGGGACTACGCGACCAGTTTCTACAAGTTACATTGGTCCCGTGCGAGGTGTTCGTGCCTCCTATAGGGTCGTTTGCTGGCTGGTTTGGGTTTTCACCCTTTCACGGCTTATTTTTAAGTCTACGAGCACACGCACACACGCGCCCCCTGCCCCGTCTCATTCACCTTGTTATTTTTGGTTTCAAGATCAAGGTTAGATCACCTTGATTTATAATCTAGGTTTTTTATAAACTACAACGGTTTTGCCCACATTCGGTTTTGACCAAAAACCAATAATTGGTTTCCATCTTATACGCCATCATTTTAACCATTGAATCACCCACAGTTTTTGAACCCTGGTTTTTTTATCGAAATGAAAAGCAGCTCTTCCCTTTTACTAAAACGACTTCGTTTTCTCCATGGACTCACATTTTTTAAATGGTAAAATACTTATTCCTATTTAATGCTCACGGTTTTGATTTAATCGCTAAAAGTTGTGCTACAGGTGTCGATCAAATTAGCCATTGTTTTGTGTTTCTTTGGCACTCATTGGATTGAAAAGAATATCTAGGACTATTTTTTTATGCTGGTCTATACAATGTTGGAAATAGCTATTGTCGATCAATCTGTATATATATATATATATATATGCAATCTGCATATATATGCATATGCTACATATATATGCAGTTGCATATATATGCAGATATCTGCATATATATACAATCTGCATATATATGCAGATATCTGCATATATATGCAACTGCCTATATATGCAACTGCAACTATATATATGCTGCATATAGATGTAGATAAACTATTTATCTCGTTCTCTCAAAGTTAATGTCTAGACTATATGTTCATTTTGTTCCATCACTTTACATAAATAAATTGGAAATTAGTATGTGTTTAATTCATCGATTCTAGAGTGATTCGTTTGTTCAGATGAGTATAGTGATTAGTAAGTGTTTACTTTAAGTTTGCGGGTTTCAAATATTGACTATTTGAGATTCTTAAATCGACTATTATATTGAGTGTTCAAAACAATATCCTTATCATTTGGTACTCTACCTCTAATATGATCTCTTCCTCTCGTCTTTTTTCATTAGTTAATTTCTTTATTGTTTTTACCTTTTTAAAGGTGGGTTTTGTCACCCAATGGCTCGCACTATCGATTTCAGGTACCTGGATGAAGGATTTGGGGGAAAATGCGTTGGGTCTATTGTTTTACGTTTTCACCCTGCGATGACATGTTTTTATGCTTAACTCTAATTTTTTGCAAATTTACATCGTACACTCAAACCGGGAGCGCCGTGACTACGCGGTCGGTTCCTACGAGTCACATCGATCCTGTGCGAGGCGTTCGTGCCTCTACGGGATTTTTTTGTGTTGTTTTACGTTTTCACCCTTCGATTGCATGTTTTTATGCTTAAATCTAAATATTTTACAAATTTACGTCGTACACTTAAACCGGGAGCCCCGTGACTACGCGGTCGGTTCCTATGAGTCGCATTGATCCCGTGCGAGGTGTTCGTGACTACGCCTGTCTCATTCTGGTATGTTTATTAGTTGTTTTACGTTTTCATTTACCAATGTTCAATTTTCAAATGTTGTATGCCCGCCTTAATCAATTTAGAACACTTAATTATTTCATAAAATTTCGACAGAGTTTCCTTTGTTTATTCATGAAATCCAACTTATTTTAATATTAACATAAGCTCAACAACAACAACAAGCATAAAAGCCGCAGCTAAACCACCAATAAATCCCTTCCACCGATTTAACATCTAAAAATAGTATATAAATCCATATAGCCCCTTCCTCCATGTCAACCACTTATTAAGGCCTTAAGACACACATCTTACACAACACACACATGCGCACACAACTAAATGAAGAATTTACTTTGGTAAAGGTGCACTACATTATAAAATCTTCTATCATCAATATAAAATACTTACCAAATTTATTCGCAACTTGAGATCCTCCGAATAAGCTCCCTCATTCTTGATCCTTGCGTATTTGTGCAAACAACTTGAGATCTTCCCTTTTCCAATCACTTCTTAGAGTTCTGCTTTGGCTTTCACCAGTGTGCTGATGTTGTTTCAGTCCCGACACAAAGAGGTCCTGCAATACCAAAATTATATTTTAAAAAGATATATTAACCATTATGTAGGGAAAGTAGTCATTTTACAACAAGTGACTTAATTTTCTGACCTGTGAAATGTTCTTGGCTTTTTATTTTATTTACCAGTTTTTTAATTTTGGCATACATGAAGAATTAGTGAAAATGAGTAAGTAATTAAGAAAGGCCACAAACCAAGCACATGTGTTCGATGTGGGTCCTATAGATTTGTCGATTTATTCTGATTCCTATTGTGAAATATTGAGTATTGTCCTCACCATGGGTCCTATTCATTATACTAAATAATTGCGAGTGTACAAAATAAATAAGACAGTCATAAAGTCTATAAGCATGAACTATAATGTTACCATAGAAGTAGGATCTTACTTAAATTGGTGAAATTAACAAAGGCATATCCCTATTGCCCTTTGGGATCACTCGCGCAAACCAAGTATAGTCTTAGATCATCCCAAACCTACCTTAACACGACAAAGCGATGAATCACCACGTATACCCATCGCTCATATATTCTACCATACCCAAGTCTATATGATGAAATATCCCCATCAATCCATCTCTGATACAGGTAGCTATACATGTGACGCGGGGGTTATATGACCAAGTCTTACTCATCTACTAAAAAAGGTGCCATCACGGTCTGCATCGTACGTGCCCTGATAACTAAATCCCCCTTGGTACGATATCCACGAGTACACATGTAGTGTGCATTTTACACATGGAAATCTAAACAAAGTTTAGGAATTATTCACTCTGGTATCATTACAAAGTTATGTAAATAAGGAACTTATCACATACAATAAACCTATGAATCACCCTAAACTTAATCTTACCCAACTCAACAAAACTCAAACCAAAACTCCATTAATGACCCCTAAACCTCCCATAAATCATTCATATAGCATCTAAATAAAGTAACTATGATTTAAACATGCTTAAGACATCAAAAACACAATATTAATTCAAGATTTAATGATAAAACCCAATTTTGTATTAAGAACCCTAAAAATTCAATCTTAATCAATTTGATTCCATTCTCTAAATATTTACGCATATATTCAAGGGGTTTATGAACGATTCATAGTAGAAGTCAATTCATATACATAATCTAACAATTTCAACTCATATTGAAATACAAATAAACCAAACCAAAGAAAATTGACACCAATTACTACTTAATCACTACACAAATTGACATCAATAACTATATCTCATATAAACTAAGGTTGTGCAAGTAATGTAAAGGGTAAAATCTTAAATTACCAAAGAAAGTGGGGTTTCCAAGGTTGTGCAAGTAATGTAAATGGTTAATTTTGGATCTTTTAGAGGTTTGATATCAAGGTTCAATGGATCTTTGGGGTCGGATGTGCTCTTTAACCAAGCCATTGAGGATAGTGGATTATCAGACTTAGGCTATAGGGGACAATATAAACTTGATGTAACAACAGAGATGAGGTAAGTTTGGTAATGGCAGGGCTAGTGTTAAAACCAAGCACTAAAATCTTAGGATTCACTCCATTAAAGATGAAGAGGGTAATACTTGGGAGAATAATCAAGACATTATTAATCATATTGTGGGATTATTTAAGAAACAACTTACAGAAGACCAAACTACCATCTTTAGTAGTGTAACTGCAAACCTTATTCCTTCTCTCATTTCCACTCCAGAGCTAAGAATCTGAAAAATGTATGGGCACATTATGATATACAATTGCAGTTACGACGATTTCAAGCCATGAGATGAAAAATAGATTAAAAAACTAACACAAACTTGAACTTTTAAAAAATGTACTAAATTGAAAACATAACAATCTGAATAACATCCTTAAACTTACTGAAGGCGGTCAACAAAAGGTTTTAGGGACATTATCTTTTTCTCCTTGATCCGAGGCAACACATTGCAATGTAGAACTGTGATGGAGCATACTTGGGAATGTTTTTTACTGTCCGTCTAGTATGCATAACACAATATTGTCCCAACAAAATATATGTCAAATTACAGAACATCTTGTAGGTTAATAATAAGTGAAAGAATAAAATACATGTCAAATTAGTTAGAAATTACTTATCATGGGGCAAAAACTAAAAGAGAAAAAGGAATATTAGTAGCTCTAGAACCCCGGGCACCATTGTTAGGCTTTTGAAGTAGAACATTCAATCAAACCTAATATTAGTTTTATGCCATAAGGGGATTTGGAAAACAACATGTCGAAGTTCATGATGGGTTCAACAATCTTCCTTATAAAATGTTTTAAGAATGTGAAATCCCCATGCCCCTCTATCAATAAGTTTCATGCAATTTCAATCATATAAAGACCTAAATTGTTCTCCTCATTGCACCATCATATACTAAGCTACAATGAATAATCTAAATACAATAAAACAATTTGAGTGTCACCCCCTTGGTGCCAAATTTTTTTGAGGTTATTTTTAGAGATTAAGAGTAACAAGACATGTTTTTTTTTAAAATCTCCATAAGTTAACTTTTTTAACAAAAAAATTAAATTCATCAAACTCAAATTTAAACCAAATTCAAACCAACAATATCTCTAAAATTAATCATAAAATTGACCCTGAATATTAAACCAACAATAACTGTAAAATATTTCTAATAAATATCAACCATTTACCTAATATGAACTCTAAATTTAACATCTAACATAAATGGAGGGTATCAAACATAAATTAATATACAATCTCAACTAGTTTCAAACAAGAAGATCTTATAATCAAAATAATAATAAAAGACATGCATTAGATTTAGATTAGACAAAGGAGAGAAGAATTTACCAATCTAGGGGCTCCCGGAAGAAAAAGGAAGAAACATTTATGTTGGGGAAGTGGAGATTCCATCGTTTTGGGGAGTGGTATGAGATTTGATCGGAGAGTGGTTGAGATTTGGGCATTTGGATTTGAGGGCAAACCAAAGTTTTGTGTGTATATTTCTGGGCACAGAGGTGCGTGGAGGCTACGGAGGTGCATGGGTGGGGGAGGATGTCTACGCAGGTGGGTGGATGGTCGAGGATGGAGACAGAGGTGCGTGGATGGTGGATGGTGGAGGATGACGGAGGTGAGGGATTGAGCGTGTGAGAGGGAGAGGGAGCGAGAGAGAGAGAGCGGGGGGCTGAGAAGAAGAGAGCGGGAGCTTAAAAAAATCAAGGGGCTAATTTTTTGGGGGGTATTTATATTTTAATGAAGTGTAGTTAATTTTGGCACACTTTTAAACAGTGCCAAAATTTGGCACTGTTTTAAAGTGTGCCAAATTTCTATTAAACCGTGCCAAAATCTGGCACAGTTTTAAGCTGTGCCAGAATTTTAATATCAGGGTGTGCCAAAATGCTGTTTTTGGTGTAGTGGTAGCCTTGAGCGACTAACCTAGCCTTATTTTGGATAATTGCACAATTCTCATTCACCTTATTCTTAAATATCCATTTGCTACCTATCACATTTATTTCACTAGGTCAGGGGACCAGTTTCCAGACATCATTCTTTCTAAACTGAAGTAACTCATCTTGCATAGCACATATCCAATGTTCGTCTTTGAGAGCTTCCTTATTGTTCTTGGGCTCGACTTTGGACATGTAGCAAACATGGATAACAAAGTTCTCTAGCTGAGCACGAGTCTTGACCCCTAGAGTGGGATCTCCTAGAATAGCAGTAGGATCATGACTCTTGTGAACCCAAGCAGGAGTGTCCTCTAAATTAGGAATAGGATCCACTCTGGGTGTGGGAGGCATAATGGGATCATCAGTAGAAAGTGCAACATCCTCACACAAAAGGTTAGAATCAATAAACATCGATGGTTCGTCATCTTGCACGGTGACGTTTATTGACTCCATAACCTTGGAGCTAGTCAGGTTAAAAATATGATATGCTCTACTAGTCGATTAATATCCTAACAATATTTTCTCGTCGCTCCGGGAGTCAAACTTTCCTAATTGCTTTCTATCCGTAGGATGCATCATTTACTCCCAAAGACATAAAATATAAAGGTTGGGCTTCTTTCCAGTCCACAATTCGTAGGGTGTCTTAAGTGGATGAAGGTAAACCCTATTCACCGCATGGCATGAAGTAGACACCACCTCTGTCCAAAATATCCTAGTAACTCTACGACCTAGAAGCATAGATCTAGCCATATCCTGAATCGTCTGATTCTTCCTCTTAACAATCCTATTTTGTTGAGGAGTATTGACGAACGAAAATTCATGTTTAATACCGAGGCGATCACAGTTAAGATCTACTTTAGCTTCCTTAAACTCAGTGCCATTGTCATTATATATTCTATTGATAGTGACTCCATGTTGATTTTGTAGGACATAGCACTTGGTTGTAAGAAATTCCATAGCATCAGATTTATCTCTAAAAAAACTATAATTGAGTAACGAGAGAAATCATCTACCATCACGAGGATATACCTCTTACCACCAAAACTCTCAGTACGAGTAAGACCCATAAGATCCATGTGTATACACTCAAGCACTCAGGAAGTGGAGATGGAATTCAACTTCATCTGGGGAATACGGACTTGCTTTGCCAACTGACTATAATACCCCGTATTTTTGAAGACTTAAATAATTATGTGATTTATTATTATTGTGGGTTTAATTAAATTAAAATGTGAGAATTAATTATTTTTTCGGATTTAATATGAATATTTACTATCATGATGAGAAGTTAGTAATTATTGATATTACTGTGAGAATAAGTAATATGGGATGGCAATTTTTTATAACTTGTTGTGATAGAGAAATACGACAGTTTGATATATTAAGTCGGGACGCGCGCGTGAGTTGTGTCAGGATTAATTAAGTGGAATATAAAGGTAAATTATTTTTAACTAACTCGTATATTCATTTTGAGTGGGCCATTGAGTCCGGAAGGGTCGAGATAGTCAGAAAACTCTACCCGGGTATTTTATTTGGACTCCGAGACATTTTTAGGCCAAGCCGGCACCCGGTAGGAGTCGTTTTGTAATTTGAATTTTTGGAGGAATTAAATGGACGAAAATTAGAGGAATATTATATCAGCTAATTGGAGACAATTGGGGTTAGGTTAAACCAAAATCAAGAGAGAGCCAAAGTGGGTGAGGGAGAGCAATTTCCAAAGGAGGAGAAGTTATATTCACCACCTTGCACAACCACCACCACCATCGTGTAGATCGGAATGTGAGGAACGCATCCATACCAACAACATCAACGGATCAAACCTTTGACATCGAGGCAAGTGTTTATTGCTTTCTTTCTTTAGCGATAATTATGTTCATGTTAGTCTAGGTTAATAAACCTATGTTATGAAAGTTATTTCGGGTGAAAATTGGAGAATTAATTTATGATTATGGGCGGATTGGTTTAGTAGTTTGATTCCTTCATGTATGTTGAGGTTGTATCATGAAATTGGAAATAAAATTGATGAATTAATTAGGGTTGGTCAGGTTCTTTAATTAAAAATTTGGAAATTAGGGTTCTTATGAATTAATTTGGGGGTTTCATGTAATCCTGATGATTTAGGACGAATTAATGATCCTAGGATGTGGTGAATGATATATAATCTTGTTATTATTGATTGGGATTAATGATGAGAAGATGGGGATTAAACTATAGAGGTTTTTAGGCTTAAAAATGGAGGAAATCGCAGAAATTTGGTGAAGGAGACGACACAGTGCAGGTCGCGCGATGTCGCGCGTAGTGGTTCGGACGATATTGGTATCTCGCGAGAAGTGGTTCAAACGACAATGGAATGTCGCGCAAAGTTTGGTTCAAGCGAGATTGCATATCACGTGATGTGGTTCAAGCGACAACCTGATATCGTTTGAACGAGATCAGGTCTGGTTCGAGAGACAGTTTACATTTTTGGGAAATTTTAGAATGGTCCAAATTAGGGTGGCAAAGTAATCTGAATGAGGAAATAATATTTTGGGAAAATTAGTATAGTACAGGATCATTAAGAAGTATATGAGGATAAACGCTTTAAATATTTGGTACGGTGAGATGACCTTGGAGATTACGAGAGAGAGATAATTGTAATTGTAAATGCGTCGAAAGTATTACGTTATAAACACTTATGATATTAGTTCGAACGATATGGAACTTATAAGAGTAAAATGTAGTGGTTACTTTTGGGGACATCTTATGATTTTAAATTAAGGATTTTCGGGTGACATATTATACTTATATATATATATTACGAGAGGGGGAAAGATCGTAATTTAAAAATACGTTGTTAGTATTTAATAATAATAATACTATGTATGGAATATGACATTTGGTTGTGTGTATACCGTTGGATTTGATGGGTTATGTGCATACCTATATTTGATATATTATGTGTATGACATACCTACCATACTTGCTATCACGGGAGGTCGGCTTTCTAATTAGGGCCATCTAATCCCTGTGTTGCCTACGGGGGGGATTTAGATCGGTACCTTAAGAACATAGAACTGTGAATGGCTTATTTGTGAGTTAGTAAGTTAGCTGACCATGGGTGCGTAGGTATGTGCGTGACCCATGGGTATGTGAACTATGTTCACCTCCAATATGTGTGATTCGGCTTATTGTAACGGATCCTGAGAGATTCTAAACATGTAGTCCTCATGTACGTGATGTACCGAGATTTGATGGCAGAGTATGTGTGCATCGCATATTAGCTTAGGGGTGCCCTATTTTTATATTTGTGCTGAGAATAATATACGTGTGTTTATAACAAACTCTTTGGTAAAGTATGCAAGTAAATAGTAAATACTTGACTGTAGTGTGATAACACTTAAATAAAATGATAAATGTCGAGATGAAATACGAAATACTACTACGAGGGGTAGTTATAGGGATAAGCCTTTTTCCTAGTTAGAAGTGTGTCAGATGTCTAGGTTGGATTAGATGTACGTTAGGCGTGCACACTAGTCGAGAGGTGAGAATCTCATGTGAGAGTTCGAACTAACATGCATATAATACTTGCTTTAACGCAATTTTAAATACTTGCTAATAAATATTTTTACACATCGGGCTCTGACCCATTTCTTGCATCTCTTTTATCTTTTGCTATATATATATATATGTATTAGTACAGGTGCCCAGCCACAGGGACACCAGTTCTAGATACTTGGATGGTTTGCCGAACTGCAATTGTTGTGGAAGTTGCGGGTTATTTGAGATTATATGCTTCTCTCATTTCATTCAGTTCCTAGTTCAGATATCTCAGTTAGGGCATGTGTCGCCCATTCTCATTAGCAGAGTTATTCTCAGTTTCCCTTGTAGTTCTTCTCAGTTGGTTTGAGTATTTATTATGGTTTGGTTTGTAACTGTGAACTGGAAGGTTTTATCCAGTCTAAATTATTTAGTAATTGATTCAATTAGCATTCAATTCTTGTGTATAGTTTATAATTGCATGTTCAGAACTTATTAAATTAATTGGTTTAAAGTTAAATTGGAAAATGTTTTGACACTAGCTTAATTAAATGTTAGGTAATTAATTAGATTTTAGTTCTCAACAGTGATGTTAAGAATAAACCAACCGAACATTCTATTATAAATTTTATAAAGGACTGATCACCCGATATTTAATTAGGTGGGGTGTCACACTGACAGGGTCCACAAACCGCGAAAGTCATCTTTCGAAGTGATGGCAAGCCACATACTAGGTCCTTTTTAGCTAATTTTTCCAAATCTCTAAAGTTTACATGACCTAAACGTTGATGCCACAGATCCATAGGAGTGATCGTGGTGTTGTTGTAAACAAATGAGGACTTGGTCACAATCCTATAGAAATTATCTTCAGTCCTCACCCCTTGCAATAGAAGTTTACCGACTTGATCATAAACTTTGTATTTGTTTCGATCAAACTTTACTACAAAGTCAGCGTCGCACAACTTGCAAATGCTAAGAAGGTTTGCTTTCAAACTTTTGACGTACAAAACATCCTCTAGCTTAGGAAATACTGGTATCTCTATTGTACCTCGTCCTACTATGCTAGATTTGCTCCTGTCTCCAAAGGTGACTTTATATTCCTTACGATCCTCTAGGTAGGTAAAAAATGAGACATCACCTGTCATGTGTCTGGAGCACCCACTGTCGAAGTACCACTGAGAAGTGTTATGTTCTTTGAGAGAAACATGAACAACAAGGGACTTTGCATCGAGTTTAGGTACCCAAGATGATGTAACCTTCTGTTTTCCCTTATTATTGTTGGCTCTAGTCGGGATATTAGAAGCGTCCGCTGACGGCATAGAAATTTATTGTAACTCTTCCATTAGACTCTGTAAAGTGCCAACTAGAAACTCAACCTGCTCTCTAAGACTCGAAAAATTGCTAGTGGGACGTGGTGGAGCAAATGTACATCGTATCTGACCCAAACTATATAAAAAATCCCTAAGGTGTCCCTTTCTTTTGCAGTAGGTACAAAAGTACACAGGCTTTGGTCGACCTTGGCTTTATTTTCTTGGTCAAACTTTTCTTCGGGGTTTTCGGCGATGGCCATATGAGTTTGTAGTAAACTCAAGAACCGATTCTGATGTCACATGGGACGTGGAGGCACCATCAAAACCAATTCCTTGGCTTTCACAAAAACCTAAAGCAGGTGCACGGAGCATCTTTTCCATCTTTCCAGATCTATTCTCAATCTTTACCTTGACCTCCCTGGCTATCTCAAGGTCAGTATTAAGCTGGGCTATAAGGGCTTCAAGTTTCTTTCGAGTGTCCATGTAGGTCTGTAGCGCACTCGTAAGACTATCCACTTGCTTGGTCAAGTCCCCTTTTTCTTTCTCAAAACATCTTTCTCTCTCACCAAACTGACTATCTCTCTCTACACAAATTATCTCTCTTTCAACATAAACAATATCTCTTTCTCTCAAGGCAGTGGTAATGGAGGACTCTTTCTCTCTCGTCTCTCATAAATCTTTCTCTATGGCAACTATCCTAAGTGCTAATACTTTGTAACGCTTTTTATTTTCAAAAGAATCAGTATATAAATCAGCGTACGCGCATCGTGAATCACTCTCGCTCTCACTTGTAACATCCTCCCACTCACTTGCGTCATTTCCACTGTCGAGGTGTACCTATTAAGTAGTATCGTCATCGTCGTGAGGTGCACTTCCAGTACTCACATAAATAGCCATGGATGTGGTGAAGTTACATTCATTCGGTGATTCGTCTCCAGAATCCAGTGACTCGACCTCACTGTCATCACAATGGGAGGCATTAAGAGCAGCTTTGGCTTTGCTTTGACGTCACAACCTAATAGGACACTCAAATGTCTTATGACCTTTACCGTCACACTCATAACATCTCTCCTCGTCTTTCTTAGGCGCGTCATTTTTATCCTTTTTACTTTTCCTTTCAAACTTATTTTTCTCAAAATTCTTTTAATCTTTGAAATTGCCATTTTTCTTTAATTTAAGAAATTTCTTGAAATTTTTAGCAAATAAGGCCAAATTGTCTTAGTCAAAATCAAACTCAGAATCAGACAACTCTTCCTCTATTTTCCTAGATGACTCACCTTTATTTCTTGCTGACCCCTCACTCTTCCTAGCCCGGGCTTTAAGTGCTACCCCTTTATTTTTTTTATTTTATCGTATTAGGAAACATGTCAATTTTATAAGTCTGGAGGTCTCCTACCAATTCTTCTAATTTGAGACTACTTAAATTTCCTAATGAATTTAGCACAGTCACTTTAGGGATAAAATGCTTAAGGAGTGATCTCAGAATGTTTTTAACTACTCTAGCATCAGGAATGTGTTCACCCAAGTTGAAACTAGCGTTAACAATATCAGATAAGCGTGCATAGAATTTAACAAAACACTCAGATTCAAGCATGGTGATTGTCTCAAATTATGTAGTTAAATTTTGTAATTTTGATTCTTTAACTGCATTAGTGCCTTCATGGGTAAATTGAAGAACATCCCATACTTTTTAGACGTGGTACACATCATAATGCGTCGAAAGTCGTCGGAGGCACTAAGCCCACATGAGTTAAATGTGCTCCATTTAAATTCTTCTTCAGTCCATTTCGTCATGGATTTTAAAGTAGTTGCGTTATCTACAGTGACAGTGGGAGGCATCCACCCTCTCTCACACATAACCCAAACACGATCATCAATGTATTTTAAGTGAGATCTCATACGGGCTTTCCAATATGCGTAATTTGACCCCTAAAAAATTAGCACTCGATTATACAAGTTTTCCATTGAAATTATGCTTTTTCAAAAATCAATTTTTAAACCAAAATTGACATCTAAAACTTTTTTTGCGAAAAAGATTACACGGTATAATTGTGTAATAGGCTCTAATACCAATTTGATAGTGCGCCAACAATTAATGATTAACTTGTTTAATTAAGTTCCAATTTTTATTCTCCAAAATCCTAACTCTTGCAACCAAATTGTGACAGACTAAATAAATCAAACCAAGCATGCAAAGTCAATCACAATATGTGGAAAAATCCCCCAAAAGGGAAAACCATATTTTTTCTATAATATGTAACGACTTACAATCACAGCAAAATACAATTTTGATGCACGAATACCCGCAGGTGTCAATTTTTCGTCGGCGGTGTTTGTCAGCAAGAGGTCCCGCAAGAACTCCAATATTAGCAGTGGATAAAGACCCTTCTTCTCCACAAGGTTACTCCAAGATGAGTAGAACGATTGTATCTAGGGTTTAAAGATTCACACAAATGTTTGGGAAGGATTTATGAATAAAAAAGGAATTAAAGCATGAAAAAACGAAGTCTGTTTTGGGGCAGAATAATTGCAAAAATGTCAGTGCCAAATGACTTGAAAAATGTGTAGAATGGGTATTGCTTTAAATAAAAAAATTGAGGTGGTGCATCGCTTGAACGAAGCACAGGTGTCGCTAGAAGTTTAAGCCACGTCGCTCGAACGACTTCGCATGAGATGGATATGTCGCGTGAACGACCAGCCAATCTCGCTCCAATAATGTCAGGAAGATTTCTTCCCTCCACCTCTACACTTAGAAAATTTTTATATTGCGAAGTAAAAACATTCCAGCCTTTTAAAAATATTTTATATTAAATTTTCCAAATATTTATGTAAATATTAAACACTCAAAATAAATTATTTTACCATAGTCGTGAGTGGAGTAATGGGAACGGTTGAAGATTACGTTAAATGTTGCATGATGCATTGATTCGAATCAAGGCCATCGTGGATGATCGTGTTGACATGCCGAATGTAGTCGTATCTGACATACTAACTGTGATCTAGGACACACATAAAATTTCCTAGATTCTAACCCGTACATTAATAAAATCTTATCCTTACACTTTACCTTCCCTATAAGAATATTTTTTTTAGGCTTGATTGTATTGGGAGGAATTCCACCAATGTTAGATGAACCTTTGGTGGTCTTGGACTAATTAGGAGCCTTAGACCCACTTCCCTCTTTTGATGAACCAACATCAGTGGATGCTTTCCTCTTCATTCAACCATCAGTAGTAGAACCTTTCTTCTGAGGTTATTTATCTCAGAAGGAACATCAACAGTTGAGTCCAAATAAGGAAAGTTTTTGGGAATTGCTTCCGAGTGAAACTCAGAGAAAAATCCATGGTAACCATGGAGGATGGTTTGTTTCTGATTAAAGAAACTTCTTGAAGAAAACCAACCCAAATATTTTTATTCTCCCCTTGCCACATCAAGGATGATCAATATACCATAATTTTAAATGGTCAAAATCACCACATTGTGATGAGTAAAATGATGCTAGGTTGAAAGGAAAGACTCATCACCTATATTGCTACCACATATTAACTCTGGTATGCCTTGATCATATCCAAACTTCCTGTCACATAGACATGGGTAGTAAGTGTGGCCATCCCCAATACTCGTGGCGAGAGGGATGAAGAAGAGGGTGTCTTCATCTCATGAGGATCTTGGTCCCGCGCATCCCTTTCGGGGGCTCTTCGACCGGCGTCGGTGATGAGGTGAAAAATGTAGAGAGATGGAGTCGCCAATCTATTTTACTCAAAACAGACAAAAGAAAAGGGAGCCGTCCCTAAGGACAGCATCCAAAGACATACTGATACATACGAAACCAAAATGATTCGAAAAGGGTTCGGAGGCTAAGTTAGGAAATGGGAAGGTGTTAGGCACCCATTCCGACCTTACGTTCTCTCATGGGTTATTGCTAGTATCCTTTATTTCCCCGTGATATGTGTGTATGTGTATATGTAGTGGAGATAGGAATCATCGACTTGTATCATGGAAGAGATAAAGCGAGTCATCCATAGGAATGTTCCTAAAAGTAATATTAGAAAATATGATTTACGTGGTTATCCTTGCGTTGCTCGTTATAATGGAACAATAACGCATGTGGAATAATACGCCACTAAGAACAAATATATGTATATGTAAATATATATATATTTTAGGAGAATTAAGCTAAAGAATTAGAAAAATAAAAAGTGGGAGAAAAGTAGGACTCGAATCTCGGGTTTTACCCCGAGACGCCTACGTAGCCTATAGAGGCATTAAAGTCCACGTAGTTCGTATACAAAATGAGGGGTGGGGTTTATCTCATAAGTCCAATCCGGGACTTTTCTTATGTATGTGTGTGTGTAAAAAGGTGTTTTAGTTGTGAGAAAAGTGTGAGAATTCCCATTTGGAATTTATGAGCAAACCCTAATTTTCTTATTTTTTTGGTTTTATTTATATGAAAATAAGAGATGTGCAGTAATACTAAATAAAAATTATATTAGGATATGTGAGAGAGAATAAAAGTGCTAAGTAATAAAATAAGTTAATGCGAATTTAGGAAAATTTGAAGAGAGAGTTGACAATATTGGACCTTCTTTAAGATCTTGAGCTGGGTCTTGGATGGTGGAGAGCATCCCTTGCACTTGGATGATGATGGAGGGTAGTTAATTCACCAAGTTTGATGAAAAAGATGATGAAAGGTGAAGGTGGGAAAGGTATTTGGATGTGAAAATCACGCTGACTTCGAGAGGGGTTTTCTGAGCTTGCTGAGAGTTATGGGTTTCAGATCTTGTGTCCCTTGCAATAAGGTCAGGCCCTCCTTTTTATAGGCCCAGGGAATTTCCGATCGGCATAGTCCTGGTCGTGCCAATCGACAGGTGTGTTTAGGCACACTACCGATAGACAAGGTTTGGAACCTTCCATTTGGTAGTCTCTTTCAGGTTCCTTCGAAAAATCGATCGTAGAGCACAAACTATTGATCCGAATCATGCACGGGTGGAATTATTGGAAAGGTACTTCAGAGACCTTCGAAAGTCTTTTGGACTGCTCTCGAGTCCGGGAGTTGACTTTGGGTCAAATGTGGCTTGGAAGCGTTCATTGGTCCTTTGGATGGGGGATCGTTGGATGCAGATGGATCATTCGTCCGCATGGTAAGTTAGAATTGCACACGGGGCGGACCGTTAGAAAGGTTAGGAGATGTACTTAGATATTCCAAAGAGTTTAGCTCGGTTTGGAAAGTTTACTTTGGTAAATCGGGGCCTGGAAGCATTTGGTGACCTTTCAGAGTAAATGTAACACCCCGTATTTTCATGCATTAAATATTTAATTAATTCGAAAATTGAAAATTACTCGTGAGTCGTAATTTTAATTGAATTAATTAGGGAAATTTTATTTAAATATTAATCGAGAAGTGAATGGTTAATATTTAAGGAAAACTTATTTACTAAGTGAATAGTAATATTGTATTTACGTAATTTCGGATATTAATGACGGGATATGTACTTATTTCAGCCGGGAGTCGATATAGACTAATTTGGGTGTGAAATAAGGACTTTTTAGAAATGAATTCGGATGCCAATTCTGAGTGTACGGTTGAGTCTGGATGGGTCGAGATAGTCAGAAAAGTGTACTCGGGGGGTAGTAAACGGGTCACGGGACATTTTTAGGCATAGCCGGGCCCACACGGGGGCATTTGGGTCACTTGGGCTTGGCCCATTAGGCAAAAAACGGGATTAAGGTTAATTAAACAAATAAAAGAAACAAGGGAATGACTGAATTAGTTTGAGAAAGGACTTAGAGGGTTAGGAAACGCTAATAGCAGCCAAAGCCAAATTTGGGGATCACAGGAGAGCATAAAGGAGTCATCTTCAACCTTGAGTACTCGTGGTTCCAAATTCAGACTCTACAAACCTTAAGGCAAGTGGTTAACTTGTTGTAGCATGTAAAATGTATTTCGATTCATATTCATGTGATGTGTGTAATTAAAGAAATTCATTTTGAGTTTTAAAGGGGTATAAACATGGGGTTTGGCAAATCATGAATCTGATTTATAAATGGATTTGAAGATCATATATAATCTGGGTTGTGTATTTATATCTGGTAAGACATGTAAACCGGATGAACTAGAGATGAATTTGGTGTAAAGAAATTGATGTTTAATTGGGTTAAAGACTGAATGTAATTTGACCCCAAATCTGTGAAAACAGTAGAGAAAGTGAAATTTATGATGTTGATGGACTTTATAGGGGTTTCATATAAGGTATTTGATGTTTATTGTCCATGGGGATGCTTAGTTTTCAGTGTAGAAGAAACTAGGGTTTGGAGGTGGGCGTCAATGGCTGAAACAGCCAACTCGAGGAAGACGAGGACCTGCTCGATCGATCGATCGAAGGGGGACCATCGATCGATCGATGGTCCAAAAATTTTGACAGTTCGCCCAGTTTTCCTTTATATGGAGAAAAATTTAATTTAACATTTTTCCATGCCTTAAATTGATGAGTAATTAATACATGGATTTAAACTCTAATTAATAGTGAATAAAATTAATTAGAATTTGAAGGCAGCTTAGTATGACATCATAATTTAAATTTGTTGAGTTTTGGAGAAATTAAGTGTGACACACTAAGGTTGAATTTTGGAAAGTTTGTTCGAAAGGATTAAATATGGATATAGTGAACAAGTCCGGGAATAACGATTGAGAAATACCGAGATATAAATTTTATTTAGGTACTGAATAATTTAAAGTCGGGGATTGAGACTCGGGCGATGTTAATTCGGGCCACGAAAGTAAGTCCGGATATATTGGTTAGGGAAATACCAAAAGAAATTAATGTGAAAGTTAATTAATAATTCGAGTTGGGCTACAAACTCATTATAAAATGGAATAGGCTTGTGTTACGGACTTAGTACACGGTATAGCCGGGATATTTTTATATTTATAAATATATATACGGGTCGTGATAGTATATGTATATATTCAGTGATAGATATTATTATTATTATATTCTCTAGTGCTATAGGGGGAGGTTGCGCGTAGTGGATGAATCCCCTAGCTTGAGGAGTAGGGCGAGTATAATCCCAGGTCATAGCGTCCGTTATATGGGTGAGGGGCATCTCACTTTCAGGGAAGGAATATGATCGCCTCCAATATTTATGTAATAACCAAGTTAGTGAGAAATTCTAACTTAAAGTAACTAGGTCAGGTGAATATACCTAGTGGGATAGCACTTTAGAGGAATTTTACCCGGTGAGACTTTACTCGGGAAAAATACTATTATTAAATGTTATATTAGTATGGTTGTGAATAATTTGATGGGACTGAGTATATAATTAGGTAAATAATTATATACGGGCTAATTAATACAAAGTATGAGTTGTATTATATGTATAATAGATGTGGAAATTATATGAAATTAAAAAAGGGAAATGATTTAAGTAAGTTAATGACGATAATAACTTAAAAATCATAATTACGATATACTCGGTTAGAGTAGGGTGTTTACAAAGGGCTTTATAATTTATCTAGTCATAAGATGAAAAACTAGGTGAAGTTATTTAAGGCGTTAGTAGTGCACAGTAGAGGAGGGGTGAGGATGTCCTCAAGGGAGTACGGCACTAACTAAAATATGGAGAGCATGCATATTTATTTATTACTGCAAGTTAATCATTTGTTAAATGCTTTTTTTCAAATGTTTTTGGGTACTAACCCTTGCTATAAAAAAATTTAAAAACCTTTTAGGTGTCCAGCCACAGGGACGCCAGGCTTGACTCTGTTTCAGGAAATCCGTTGCTGCAACATATGTGGATGTTGTGGGAGTTTTGATAGACACCTCATTCTTTCATTCTAGTGTAGAGACTTCTATCAGTTATTTCGAGTATGTCGCTCACAGTTCATTTAGTTTGTCAGACTGGTTGAGATGGATTACTTGTCTTTATTTTATATTTATTGAATTTTGGGCCGATGGTTTATTCGGTTAGTCATTTAATTGTGTATGGTTGTTTTAATTAATTGAGATTAATTGTGTGATTTTATTTTTCGCATGAGTTTTCATTTAAGTTAATGAAAGATAAACACTTGGTACCTGTTTAATTTTCTCACTTAGGTGGTTAGTAATTAAAAAGACGACAGTGATGCTAAGGATGATCCAACTGAGAAACCTGTTCTAACTTAATTTAGGACTGATCACCCGGGGTTAATTAGGCAGGGTGTCACAGATGGTATCAGAGCATCAGGTTCTAGTGTCCTTAGGATCTATGCGGCTTTCTACATTTCAGCGTAGCACTCGATTGTTACAGAGCCCTATTATTAGGACTGTTGATTCATTTCTCCGCTTGTGAGATATCGTATTTCTACTGTGTATATTATTGTGTAAATTATGTACTTATACGATTTAATCTATTTCATATGTCACCGAGGAGACTGAGAGTGAAGAGGGCTGAGGCTAGTTATGAGGTCAGGGAGGCTCACCAGGAGCCACAGGTACCGCCACCCCCACCCCCACCCTAGTTGATTTCCACTACTCAGGTGGCAGTGATAGTGGCCCAGGCGATCGAGACAGTAATGCGAGCTATGGAAGCTCACTTTCCACAGCCCCAGGCACCGCCTCCAGTGGCACCAGCAGTTCTGGCTCCAGTGGGCCACCATCTTGGCAGAGAGTTAGGGAGACCTTTCAGAAGGGTCACCCACCTAAGTTTTGAGGTAGCACAGATGTAGTAGAGGCTTGTGACTGGAAGAAGAATATTCAGTGCTATCTGCGCATGCTAGAGTGCACCGAGGTACAGAAACAGATGCTTGCTACCTTTCGTCTGTCGGGAGTCAGTTACCACCGCCGAGGAGCGCGATTTAATGACTATAGCAGAGCTTTGGGTGCGGTTAGACCGCAAATACTTTCCACCAGTAGTAGAGACTGAGATGAGAAAGAAATTCAGTGATTTAGTTCAGGGTGACCGATCAGTGGTAGACTACGAGAAAGAGTTCACCCGGTTGGCAAACTTTGTGCCAAATGAGGTGAGCGATGAGGAGCGAAAGAAATCGAGATTTATCGATGGCTTAGCCTGGCGGACCAGGAAACATTTGATTGGGAATCCGGCGTTGGTGACGTATACAGATGTCGTTAATGCCGCACTTGTAAACTGCCAGGATCATCTCTTCCATGCGAAGGGGTGCAAGAGAGTAGGGGAGTCGAGCCAACAGGGCAAGGAAGTTACTAGTGGTGACACAAGTGGTGCTTAGCAGCAGACAGGCAGTCATCAAGGGAATCAGGTTAAGAAGTTTAGCCTGGTGGGTTCTGACCGGGAGGACAGGGGTTCAGGCAGGGGCACCGGGGGCAGATGCCGCCAGCAGCAGCACCCGCCCCACCACAGCAGGGACAGATGCACTACGGGTGTGTGTATAACATCCGGGATGTTCCCAATCCCCCAGCGCAACAAGCACCGCCAACAGTTGAGGGTATGTTTCTCATTCATGGTTATGAGGGTAGTATTCTTTTTTATACGGGAGCAGCACATTCATTCATTAAATTTAATTTTGCTAAACGAGCCGGACTACTAGAGATCGCGGGTAGTCTTCGGATGTGTGTAGATTCGCCAGTAGGCAGCGGGGCTACGATTTACTCGATTTGTTGGGGTGTGGACATTTTGATTGGGAGACTTAGTTTAGCATCGGACCTCTTAGTGTTAGATATAGAGGGGTACGATGTCATCTTGGGTATGGAGTGGTTGGCAGGTTATCGGGCGACAGTGGATTGCTATGAGAGGACCACCGTGTTCTCCATTCCAGGGCAGGAGATGTTCTTGATAGAAATCCCGCTACCCGAGGGAGGGTCACGCACACACTTGTATTACATTGATGAGGAAACCTCACAAGAGGTGGCTATTCCTTTGGAATCAATCCCAGTGGTGAGAGACTTTGAGGATGTGTTTCAGGAGATACCAGGGTTTCCACCTAGCAGGGAAATCAAATTTGTAATCGATTTGGCCCCGGGGATGAGGCCAATTGCTCGGTCCCCATACCGTATGGCCCCTTCAGAGATGCATGAGTTGATAGAGAAGATTCAGTAGCTTCTGGGTCAAGGTTTCATTCAGTAGAGTACATCGCCATGGGGTGCATCGGTATTATTTGTAAAAAAGCGAGATGGCTCACTACGGTTATGCGTGGACTATAGACAGCTGAATAAGGCGACGATACGGAATAAGTATCCGTTACCTAGGATTGATGATCTATTTGACCAGTTGAGAGGGGCGTCTTACTTCTCTAAGGTCGACTTGAGGTAAGGGTATCATCAACTACGTATCCGAGAGGAGGATGTTCCTAAGATCGCTTTCCTATCGCGGTATGGATCTTATGAGTTCAGGTTGATGCCATTCGGGCTCACCAATGCACCAGCAGTGTTCATGGACCTCATGAAAAGGGTTTTCAGGGAATTTCTTGATCAGTTTGTCATGGTGTTCATTGATGACATCCTGATCTCCTCGCGCACTGAGGAGGAGCACGCAAAGCATCTGCGTATAGTTTTACAGACATTACGGGATCACCAGCTCTATGCTAAATTCGGTAAGTGTGGATTTTGGCTACGGGAGGTTTAGTTTCTTGGCCACGTGGTGTCAGACCGGGGTATTGCAATTGATCCGAGTAAAGTATCGGCAGTGAGGGAGTGGGGGCAGCCCACGACACTGACTGAAGTGCGTAGTTTTCTGGGGTTGGCCGATTATTACAGGCGGTTCATCAAAGGATTCTTAAAGATTGCGGGCCCTTTGACGAATCTGATCTGGAAAGGGGTACCTTTCACTTGGAGTGATCATTGTCAATTAGCTTTCGATGAGTTAAAGGACAACTTGACATCTGCACCCGTGCTTGCATTGCCGAAAGGAGGATTAGAGTATCGGGTTTACACTGACGCATCCTTACAGGGACTTGGGGGTGTGCTTCAGCAGGAGGAAAGGGTTATAGCTTATGCGTCCGGGAAGTTAAAGCCCCACGAGAGGAATTAACCCACTCACGACCTGGAGTTAGCAGCGATCATTTTTGCTTTGAGGATATGGAGACATTATCTTCTGGGGGAGCAATTCACATTATTCACTAATCACTTTAGTATCTCTTCACTCAGAAGGATCTGAATATGAGGCAGAGGCGATGGCTAGAATTCGTGAAAGACTACCAGTTTGATATTCAGTATCATCCTAGTAAGGCTAATGTGGTAGCAGATGCATTGAGTCGGAGACCGACTGGGGAAATATTAGAAGTTTGGAAAGAGAAATGGAGAGAACTTCGATATGAGGATGATTTAGCCAGGGCTTGTATTCCAGCATTATCCATCACACCAGAGATCATTATGCGGGTTGTGAGGGCTCAGGCAGAGGACCAGACTTGCCAAAATAGGGTGATCCATCTACTAGCTGAGGGAGCAAAGGGTTACTCGATCAACTCGGAGGGAGGCTTAGGCCTTAATAGGAGGTTGATTGTGCCAGAGGATGAGGAGTTGAGACACGATGTTATGACAGAGTCTCCTGGGTCGAGATTCGCGGTACATCCCGATGGGGATAAGATGTATCAGGACATGATGAGGTAGTATTGGTGGGCAGGAATGAAACGGGACATAATAGAGTTTGTTTCGAAATGTGCCACGTATCAGCTTATGAAAGTTGACCATCAAAGACCATCAGGGATGCTACAGCCACTTGAAATTCCCGTGTGGAAGTGGGAAAGCATCTCCATGGACTTTATTACAGGGTTACCGACATCGCAAAAGGGTCACAATTCCATATGGGTCATTGTGGATCGATTGACCAAAGTGGCCCACTTCCTGCCGGTTCGCACAGACTTTGAGATGATGCACTATGCACAGCTATTCATAGCAGAGATTGTTAAGCTGCACAGGGTACCGATAAATATTATGTTGGATAGGGACAAGATCTTTGTGGCCCACTTTTGGAAGAGTTTTCAGGAGGCCATGGGCACAGAGTTACGTTTGAGTACAGCTTATCAGCCACAGACTAACGGAAAAACTGAGAGAGTCAATGGGATGCTGAAAGATATGCTCAGAATGTGTATATTAGACTTTGGGGGAGGTTGGGAGAAATATCTTCCTCTGGTAGAGTTTGCGTATAATAACTCTTACCAATTCACGATCGGCATGGCACCATTCGAGGCACTATACGGGAGACCTTGTCGTTCACCTGCTTGTTGGTTAGAGGTGAGGGAAAACAAACTATTGGGGCCGGAGATTGTTCAGGAGACATCTTCCAAGATAGAGATGATCCGAGTGAGGATACGAATAGCTCAGGATAGGCTGAAAAGTTACGCTGATGCTTCACGGAGACATGTGGAGTTAGAGGTTGGGGATCAGGTATTGATCCGGGTGTCCCCTATGAAAGGGGTGATGAGGTTCAACAAGAAGGGTAAGCTAGCACCAAGGAACGTGGGACCTTTCCCTATTATCGAGAGGGTGGGGCCTGTAGCCTACAGGCTGGGATTGCCGGAGCACCTTCAGCGGATACACGACGTGTTCCATGTAGCATCACTGAAAAAATATTGCAGGAGCGAGAGGGCTTTCTGGAACATTCCACTCGAGAAAATTGATTTATAGACAAACATCTCATATGAGGAGAGACCGGTGGCTATTCTGGACCGTAGCGAGTGGAAGTTACGATCCAAGTTTGTTCCACTAGTTAGAGCACAGTGGGGTCATCACAACGTTGACGAGTCTACTTGGGAGCGAGAGGAGGATATGCGGGAACAATATCCAGAGCTTTTCATCATAGGTATGACCTAATTTTGGGGACAAAATTCCTTTGTAAGGGGGTGAGTATGTAACATCCCATATTTTTATGCATTAAATATTTAATTAATTCAGGAATTGAAAATTACTTGTGAGTCGTAATTTTAATTGAATTAATTAGGGAAATTTTATTTAAATATTAATAGATAAGTGAATGGTTAATATTTAAGGAAAACTTATTTACTAAGTGAATAGTAATTTTGTATTTACGTCATTTCGGATATTAATGGCGGAATATGTACTTATTTCAGTCGGGAGTCGATATAGACTAATTTGGGTGTGAAATAAGGACTTTTTAGAAATGAATTCGGATGCCAATTCTGAGTGTACAATTGAGTCCGGATGGGCCGAGATAGTCGAAAAAGTGTACTCGAGGGTAGTAAACAGGTCACGGGACATTTTTAGGCATAGTCGGGCCCACACGGGGGCATTTGGGTCACTTGGGCTTGGCCCATTAGGTAAAAAACGGGATTAAGGTTAATTAAACAAATAAAAAAATAATGTAACGACAGAATTAATTTGAGAAAGGACTTAGAGGGTTAGAAAACCCTAACAGCAGCCAAAGCCAAATTTGGGGATCACAGGAGAGCATAACGGAGTCATCTTCAACCTTGAGCACTCGCGGTTCCAAATTCAGACTCTACAAACCTTAAGGCAAGTGGTTTACTTACTGTAGCATGTAAAATGTATTTTGATTCATATTCATGTGATGTGTGTAATTAAAGAAATTCATTTTGGGTTTTAAAGGGGTATAAACATGGGGTTTGGCAAATCATGAATCTGATTTATAAATGGATTTGAAGATCATATATAATCTGGGTTGTGTATTTATATCTGGTAAGATGTGTAAATCGGATGAACTAGAGAGGAATTTGGTGTAAAGAAATTGATGTTTAATTGGGTTAAAGACTTAATGTAATTTGACCCCAAATATGAGAAAACAGTAGAGAAAGTGAAATTTATGATGTTGATGGACTTTATAGGGGTTTCATATAAGGTATTTGATGTTTATTGTCGATGGGGACGCTTAGTTTTTAGTGTAGAAGAAACTAGGGCTTGGAGGCGGGCGTCCATGGCTGAAACAGCCAACTCGAGGAAGACGAGGACCTGTTCGATCGATCGATCGAAGGGGGACCATCGATCGATCGATGGTCCGGAAATTTTGACAGTTCACCCAGTTTTCCTTTATATGGAGAAAAATTTAATTTAACATTTTTCCATGCCTTAAATTAATGAGTAATTAATACATGGATTTAAAATCTAATTAATAGTGAATAAAATTAATTAGAATTTGAAGGCGACTTAGTGTGACATCATAATTTAAATTAGTTGGGTTTTGGAGAAATTAGGTGTGACACACTAAGGTTGGATTTTGGAAAGTTTTTTCTAAAGGATTAAATATGGATATAGTGAATAAGTCCGGGAATAACTGTTGAGAAATACCGAGATATAAATTTTATTTAGGTAAAGACTAAATAATTTAGAGTCGGGGATTGAGACTCGGGTGATGCTAATTCGGGCCACGAAAGTAAGTCCGGATATATTGGTTAGGGCGATACCAAAAGAAATTAATGTGAAAATTAATTAATAATTCGAGTTGGGCTATAAACTCATTATAAAATGGAATAGGCTTGTGTTACGGACTTAATACACGGTATAGCCGGGATATTTTTATATTTATAAATATATATATATATATACGGTGTGCGATAGTATATGTATATATATATATATATATATATATATGGGTGTTCTTTAATATCAGTGATAGATATTATTATTATTATACTGTCTAGTGCTATAGGGGGAGGTTGCGCGTAGTGGATGAATCCCCTAGCTTGAGGAGTAGGGCGAGTATAATCCCAGGTCATAGCATCCGTTATATGGGGGAGGGGAATCTCACTTTCAGGGAAGGAATATGATCGCCTCCAATATTTATGTAATAACCAAGTTAGGGAGAAATTATAACTTGGAGTAACTAGGTCAGGTGAATATACCTAGTGGGATAGCACTTTAGAGGAATTTTACCCGGTGAGACTTTACTCGGGAAAAATACTATTATTAAATGTTATATTAGTATGGTTGTGAATACTTTGATGTGACTGAGTATATAATTAGGTAAATAATTATATACGGGCTAATTAATACAAAGAATGAGTTGTATTATATGTATAATAGATGTGGAAATTATATGAAATTGAAAAAGGGAAATGATTTAAGTAAGTTAATGACGATAATAACTTAAAAATCATAATTACGATATACTCGGTTAGAGTAGGGTGTTTACAAAGGGCTTTATAATTTATCTAGTCATAAGATGAAAAACTAGGTGAATTTATTTAAGGCGTTAGCAGTGCACATTAGAGGAGGGGTGAGGATGTCCTCAAGGGAGTGCGTCACTAACTAAAATATGGAGAGCATGCATATTTATTTATTACTGCAAGTTAATCATTTGTTAAATATTTTTTTCAAATGTTTTTGGGTACTAACCCTTGCTATAAATTTTTTTAAAAACCTTTTAGGTATCCAGCCACAGGGACTCCAGGCTTGACTCTGTTTCAGGAAATCCATTGCTGCAGCATATGTGGATGTTGCGGAAGTTTTGATAGACGCCTCATTCTTTCATTCTAGTGTAGAGACTTTTATCAGTTATTTTCAGCATGTCGCTCACAGTTCATTTAGTTTCTGTCAGACTGGTTGAGATTTATTACTTGTCTTTATTTTATATTTGTTGGATTTTTGGGCTGATGGTTTATTCGGTTAGTCATTTAATTGTGTATGGTTGTTTTAATTAATTGAGATTAATTGTGTGATTTTATTTTCCGCATGAGTTTTCATTTAAGTTAATGAAAGATAAAACTTGGCACCGGTTTAATTTTCTAACTTAGGTGGTTAGTAATTAAAAAGAAGACAGTGATGCTAAGGATGATCCAACTGAGAAACCTGTTCTAACTTAATTTAGGACTGATCACCCGGGGTTAATTAGGCGGGGTGTCACAATAAAACGGATCATTCGTCCGTATTGTAAGTCAGAATCATGCATAGGGCGGACCATTAGAAAGGGGTTTCAGTTCCCTTTGAAGATTCATTCAATCTCGGTCGAGCGGAAGAGTTGAATTTGGTCAAATAGAGCCTGGGAACGTTTGGTGGCCTCCTGATCAAGTTTTGAGGGAAACGGGTCGTTCGTCCGCACCGTAAGTCAGAATCTCACACGGGATGGACCGTTGGAATGGGGTTTCGGTGCCCTTTGGAAATTCATTCTTCCTCGGTCGAGCTGAAGAGTTTGACTTTTGGTCAAATGGAGCCTGGGAGTGCCCGATGGCCTCTAGGTCAGTACCCAGGGTATGACTTAGGTTTGTAGCGATGAGGGGAGGTGCTAGGGACCTACGGAGAGGTTAATGGGTGTTAGAATGGGGTGTCTACAGTAAGCTTCGGTTTTATAATCTCATTTTATACTATAAAGAAGGAGGTTGGGCGTGAGTAAAAGAACCACAATGGTAGATATTCCATCAGAAAGAAACCTCCTCTGATCTAATTTTTTTAACCATAAAAGCTTTAGATTTAGAGAAAAAACAAATATGGAAATTTGTGGTCCTGTATGGTAATTGTTAAAAGACCATAGTCATCAATGAAAGGAAAAAAAACTTTTTTCTCTATTTCTTTTTCCAATGCATAATTTGTGTATGTCTTAGAGGAAAGACACTAATTGCAATAGAACTGATGGCATGACTGGGAAACCTGGAATAAAGGAAGACCATTAAAAGGGCGGTGTTGGAAAAATTAGACACATCATAATAACCCAAAAATTGCTCCATGTTAAAGTGTTTTCGATCTAGCCATGTGTATAGAGAACCTAAGGTTATATCTATAAGTGGGACATTGACCCCACAGACTAACCTCACAGGTAGATTGACCCGCCATTTTGATATCTTGGGAGGAAGAAATATGACAACAGACCCAAAATGTAAGCAACAAACTCTAAATAATGGCCACATCCTAGGATAAAATATTATCCATTTGAACATTTTCTTCATTCTACTCATAATTCAACATAATATGAGGCTTAAAAAAATATTTAATGAACTGACTAAAAGAGGCCTTTGGTCAATTCACCAACTAATTCACGAATCATATGGTCTAACTAAGCTTGCTCATTCTTCCCATCTTCGTTTTCTTGTATTTCATAAAAAAGGAACTCATCGTAAGGTTTTAAACCCAATAACTCACAAAAATCTTCCAATGTGATGGGGAATTCTCCTTAAAATCCAACAAAGGTGTGGTTCCTCACACATCAACGAGAAATAATGAGTTGAAGATAAGAATTGTTCTTGGACAATGAGAAATTCGTAAACCACGTAGCTTTACTTATCAGACCAACCTTGAGAAGTTAATCTTTGTAGTTGTCTTTGATATATGATGATCAAGAAGAAAATCCATCAGGGGAACCACTATCCACCTAAAATTCGACATTTGAATAAGGTAAGTTTCCTTGATCTAAAAAAAACTTCACGACAATAAAAAAATCCATTAACCCTTGTTATTTCAATGGGCTTAATAACCATCAACAGTGGTTCATCTTTTCAATCCACAGTGCCATCAAAGTGATCAAATTCTCTCCAGAACTTCTTCCTCAACAAAAAAGGAGAATAGCGGTGGAAGGCAAACAATGCCTATCTTTCAAACTTCTCAGTCACCGGAGCCTTACCCGAGTGGGTGGTGGAATGGGAAGAGGAAGAGTCCATTATTAAATAAAGAGTTTTAAAAATTGAAAATCACTGAAAGTGAACGAAAAGTGACTAAGACATAAAAAAGAACATAAACTAATAAGAAAAGAGGTGTTTGTAGTAGAAAAGAACAATAATATGACACTTTCTCTCCCTAAAAGACAAGATCTAAACTCTCTCAAATGGCAGAAGTTTGGAAAGTTTGAAATGAGTAGATGGTGAGGAATTTTTAGGCATCCATTAGGTTACTTGACCATTGATTAACCCGATGAACGTCTTGAAAAATGGAGGGAGATAATTATTGCGTAACCCAATAGTCAATTTCAGAATTTATCCCAAAATGCCAAGTGTCATTGGTGTAAGGACAAATTTTCAATATAGTCAATTTGTATGTATTTTGGCATTATTCTGTGTTTGGACAAAACCTTTGAGTCATAGGTTAGGATTTGAATGTGCTGACCTTTTAAGTGTATGGCGTGATTTCTTGACGACATAGCGACCAAGTTACAAGATCTACACCACCGTGTCGTATTTTCTTTTTCATTTTCATCTTCATGTTCCAAGGATCTCTTAAGTATGAATTTGTATTTATGTTGAGCCACAAATATTTTATTTTTAGATTATAGGATTTTTTCAAGTGATTTTATATTTTTTAAGAAAAATATATTTTTTTCGCAATGCCTTTAGAATGACTTTTTGATGTCGTTCGAATGAGATACTCTATCTCATTTAAATAAGGTTCCAACGAATGAATCAACCTAGCACTTTAGCCTTCTCTGGTATTTGGTCAGAAGTTTCATTAGAAGACAATTCAAACAATATGAGGTACTTCGTTCGAACAAGTACTGGTTTTTTTAATAATTTCGAGATTTTCCAAATTATTTTTCATCCTCATCTTAATTTTGGAAAACCTCATATAAATAAGAGTGGGGAGAAGATTTTTTATTTGAGGCAAAAACTTATGTTTTGAGTTCCCGAAGTCTATCCAAAAGCTCTTCAAAACACTAGTTTTCACCCAAGTTGTTCAACATCCAAGTGTCCATATTAATATTATTTGAAGATCCTATTTAGGCACCAAAGGTTTATTCTCTACGCCCATTAAGAATTGTTTAGTGCAATGGATTTTTTACTGGATTGTTACATACGATGGACTCCATGGTGTGGTGTTGTGGTGAAGATGCGATGGATTTCATGTTTCAATCCGTATACGATTACTGAGTTGTTTGGTAGATACCGAGGCCTGTGTGGACTAACACATTATAAAACTACGTAGGTGGAATGCTACATGTCATTATGGAGGAGAGATTGAAGATTAAAGATGCGTCAAGGATGTTGAGGACATTGAGTCACTGTATAAGTCTTCTGTCAATCTTATATAATTTCATATCATAGTGAATTTTCGTGGCTTGGTCATTCGAAGTTTTTTCCATTTGGTTTTTCCTCGTACATCGGGTGTTGTATGAATAATCTATTTTATCTTGCTACACATCACCTAGATGCATTCTTAGGTTAAGATAAATTTTGTTAATCAACTTTAATCACAATAGTCAATTTAATCTTATTTTTCTTTTTTTGAAGAGGATTAATCCCCAAATAGCATATAAAGGAGAAAAAGAGCCTTTCTCCAGGGGCTTCCATCAAGTACAAGAAATAGAAAAATCTGAGATAAAGGATTTTAAAAATCCAGAAAGGGGACCTTTATAAGGCCTAGCTTTGAAAGAAAGACAAATATCATCATGGATTGCAACAATAAATGATGTAGCATTCATATCAATACCATAAAAAGTAGCTTTGTTCCTTGCACACCAAATTTTCCAACAAATGATATTAGGAAGCAATTTGCACAAAATAGCCCGAATATTCTTCCCATTGGATTGCAACCACCACAACATCATCCGGGATCTAAATCTTGAAGCATGAAGATTAAGACACATAAGATTTTCAAAATGACCCCAAACAATATTGGCAACTTCACTAAATCCAAATAAATGTTGGGAGTTCTCCATACATGCAAAAGAACAACACCGGCATCTCAAAACAAAAGGAATATTAATCCATTATAAATTCTCATCCAGAGGATTAGCATCATGAAGAACATGCCACATAAATGTAGAAACTTTTGGAGGTAGTCTAGGATCCCAAGTCATAGTAAAAGAGAATTGAACACCATGTTTAGATCACACCAACTCCCAAGTGTGTTTGAAGGAAAAGTTATTCAAAAGCCAACCAAAGATGGAATCATCACAAGAATTATCTTCAACAATCTCATAAATCGCTTGCATTCTTTTCCACGGGCCACGAAAATGAGGGAGTACCTCTAAAATTCAAATGGACTAAATCTATCCTCCGAAGTCCCCCCCATAAAAATTAGCACAAATTCGATTAAAAGCTTGAATAAACCCCTTGGTTGGAGAAATAACAGAAAAAACATGGAATCCCAACATCATGAGAACATATTGAATAAGGATAAGTCTACCTACCATGGATAAGAAGCCAGACCGCCATTGATTTATATGGCCCACTACTTTGTCTATGATCGGAGCAAACACAATATTTTTCTTTCGAACTTGGTATAACGGAACTCCCTGATACTGAATGGGTAAAGACTTGCAAGAAAAACCTATCAACGACTGTAAACTGCCACGCTGAGAAATCGAACAATTCAGACTAGTGATAACGTAGCTCTTCTCTGCGTTGCTATGCTATCCTGACTGCAGTTGGTATGCTAAGAAAAAATGCAAGAAACATTTAACAGATCGGACATTACCATTTTGGAAGAAGCATTTAATCGGTGCAAGTTTTATTTAAGTTAATTTGATTAAGTTTAATTTGTTTAATTTGAAAAAGGATATAAAAATTGGCTTGTGTGTTTTATGACCATCCTCAGTATATTACCAATTTCAAATTGGTATTAGAGAGGGTGTCTATAATTTATTTAGGCATTAATCTGACGTTTGATGGGTCCAATTACACATATTGTAAATCGAGAATGAACTCATCACTTGAGTCGATAGATGAGTGTGTATAAAAAGTAGTTATTATAGGGTGGATCCTATCCACGACTTTAATAGGAAACGTTTGTGTACCTAAACCTGTATAAAGATGGAGTGACGACGAGCATAAGTTATGTAATTATTATTCACTAGGTTTGAATACGATGTTTTGTGTCACCACCCTTGAGGAGTTCCATCGTATTATGACACGTGAGATGCTTAAAAAGGTATAGTATAGACCCCAACTCACCTATTAAGGAACTAGTGTTGTTAAGGCTTCCAAACTCCAAAATCTCACCACTCAGTTAGAAACCAAAATTGAGTAATCAAGAAAACCTTATGGTCTTTGACTGAAAGATCAATTTTAAATTCCTTGGGTGCACTTGACTCTACAAAACTCTAGGATCTTGTAGTAGACCTTTAAACTTATGAGATCGACATGTTTCCCTCTAAAAAGATGAAGAAAGATAAGTGCATTATTTTAAATGCCTAGAAGGAGGAAATACAAGTTTTGAATGAGGATTCTGACATCAATTCTGACAATATGGAAATGCTTTTAAAGAGACCTAAAAAATTTCTTAAGTTTGAAAAAATAATCAAAAAATGAAAAAAGTTTAAGAAAAAGCACTTTTAATAAGGCTGTAGAATTCCTTAAAAATTATAAAGATACTTTTAAGAGGGATGAGCCGAATAAATTTTTTGGGCGTGAGTGTTATGGACATTGGGCAACTGAGTGTCCAACTAATCTAAGGAATAAGGGCAAGTAAACTATTAAATATAATGCTACCCTTAGTGATAGTGAACCGAAAGAGGAAGCAAATTCCCTCATTGAGCGCAATTACACCGCGCTCATGTCTAGTTATGCGAGCCTTAATGAAATGTCTTCTGATGAAGATAATTATGTGCATAAAACTTTCTAGGACATTTTGGTTTAATCCCAAGTGAGTCATAGTGAAAAAGAAAAAGAAGAAGAAGAAGAAGATGAAGATGATGATGATGATGATGATGATGATGATGATGATGATGATGATGATGATGATATAAGGAGGAGGAGGAGGAGGAGGAGGAGGAGGGGAGTGAACATAACATTTTCGTTTAAAAGTTATATACAGAAATGGTGAAGTTAAAAACGGGGAAATCAAAGTCAAAAGTTAAGTTTAATGAATGTTCCACAGGGAATGACGAGAGTAAATTGATTAATTCTCTTAGGTGACATGAGAAGACTCTTCGAAAGAAGATAGAGTATATTGAGTGGGAGAGAGATCAACTTCATGGTTTGATGGAGGTTTTAAAGAAGGACTCCCTTGAGTTTGAATATTCTCATTGTCTACTCGAGTCTAGGAGAGTGGAGTTAGAGTATATATGAAAATACTTAAGTCATGTCAAATTTGATTTGGAATATAGGTAAAAAAATTTGAATAAGTTGTTAAACACCATACGAATCAAAGATGACATGTGTGGGATAGGCGTTGATGATCTGAATGATTCCACTACTAAAGTCAAGACCAAGTTTTTAATAGAGTCATACATTTTCTTAGGATTTTAGAAAAGGTCAACCCTTAGGTAACACTACTCGTCATGTCCACACATGTTCATATTTTGATAAGCAAGGCCACATTCCGAGTTGTTTGTTCTTCCATGTTTCACTTTGAATCATTGAATAATATACTTGTTTTTCCTATATCCTTAACCTTGTTTCATTTTGGGAGAGATTTGGTTATATTGGGGATAAAAAGAATTTATTATGCACTTTTATTCTTTGTTTATTTCTGAACAAAAAAGTGGATAAATGGTATCTCAATCTTTATAATTCGGGGGATTTTCCCCCCGAGGGCGAAATCCTAACTTAGGTAGAAATTGTTAGACAAAGGGGGAGGATTTAATCATATGAAGATTTATATTGTTATATTCTCTTTACATTTGAAAGAGTGTTTAAGTATGCAGGTTTGCAACGATGCAACAAAGTTTTCACAAGATCAAAGCTACTCAGATATGTGTTTGTCAATTATCTATACTTGTTTCTTTTTTGGTTAGGCTTGAGTCTTTTATATGATCTTGACGGCCCATAGGAATTTGTTTTGTGTTTTTTCTGGGAATAGCCAAAGGGGGAGATTTGTCAGGACAATTTTCCAATAAAGTCAATTTATATGAATTTTGGCTTTATTCCGCATTTGGAAAAAAACCTTTGAATCATAGATTAGGACCTGAGTGTGTGAATGACATGGTTTCTTGAATATGTAATGGCTAAGTTAAAAGATGTACATCATCGTGTCGTGTTTTCGTGCTCATTTTCATCTTCATATTCTATGGATCTAACAGGTATGAATGTGTATTAATGTTGAGCCTTGGATATTTTATTTTTGGGTGTTAGGATTTTTTAGCGAAAATTATTCTTTTTTTGCGAGATCGTTAGAATGAATTTTTGATGTCGTTAGAACGAGATACTCTATCTCGTTAGAACATGATTCCAATGAACGAATAAAATAAGCATTTTAGCCTTCTCTGGAATCTCGTTGGATGTTTTGTTAGAAGCTGGTTAGTACGAGATGAGGTACTTCGTTTGGACGGGATGTATTTTTTTGAATGAGTACGTGCATTTTTTTATAATTTTGAGATTTCCCAAATTACTTTCATCCTTATCTCGATTTTGGAAAATCTAATATAAATGGGAGTGTGGAGCAATAGTTTTTTTAGGTAAATATTTAGGTCTTGTATTCCTGAACTCTATCAAAAAGCTGTCCAAAATCTTAATTTTCATTGAAATTGTTTAGGATCCAAATCTTCATCTTAATATGCTTTGAAAATCCTATTTTGGGTATAAAAGGTTTAATATCTATATTTATTGATAATTGTATCATGCTGTGGATTTTGTATTTATTACTTACACATTGTGGACTCCATGGTGTGGTGTTACCGTGAAGAAGCGATGGATTTAATGTTCCAATCCATAGACGGTTGCTGAAATATTCGGTGGAACCGAGGCATATATGGACTCACACGTTGTGGCATTACGTATGTGGACTCCTACATGTCGTTGTGGAGGATCAGTTAAAGATTTAAGATGCATCAAGAATTTTGAAGGCATCGAGTCATTGCGTAAGTCTTTTGTCAGTCTTGCGTAATATTGTATCATATTGAATTTTCCTAGCTGGGTCATCCGAGGTTTTTCCCATTTGAATTTTCGTCATACATCGAGCATTATGTGATCAATATATTTTATCTTTCTATAACTCACTTAGACGCATCATTAAGTTAAAAAAGTCTTAATCTATTTTAATCACAACAATCGGTTTAATCGGTGCAAGTTTCATTTGGGTTAATTTGGTTAAGTTCAATTTTTTTTTTAATTTGAAAAAGGACAAAAAAAATGGCTTGTGTGTTTTCTGACCATCCTCGATATATTATCACTTTTAATTGGGAAAAATATATGTAAGGTGATGGGACACTGGAACTAAATGCTAAACATATACTAGAGATTTGGCTAGCATGCGTATAAACAAAATGTCTCAATTTATAATGAGTCGGCTTGAGGCGTTTTGTACAAAAACGTCTTGTTGACACAACAAATTTATCTATGAGGGGGAAAATGCACGAGAGTCTTAATGATAAACATAATAATTAAATAGTTAATGAATGATCAAGGCAAAGTGGAGCTTAAACGAAGCAGAATGAATCCATCTAGAATAAGTAAGATGATCAAACATGTATTTGGTCTTTTTCTTTATGATTATGTTTTATCTTGTAATATAAGTGAGGTTACTCAATACCAACGATGGACCAGGTTTAGTAGCACTGGGAGAGCTTACATGCTCTATCTAGGTACCATCTGTGACACCCTGCCTTTTAAAATACCGAGTGGCCCCGTGACCAAAATAAAACATTGGTATCATATGGCTCATTCTTAGCATCACTGTCAAAAACCATTTTTAAGTTACTAACCACCCAGTAATTTAATTAGATCGGTGCCAAATTTTATCTTTCATTCATTAATGTAATTGTCTTGGAGGATAGAGAGAAATGCATTGTGAAGGCGTTATACCTAACCATTCTAATCACACCAATTAAAACACCAAGAAACCACAAATGAGCACAATTCGATGAAACTGAGCTCCAGGCATTCTCAACCATATGATTTTTGTCACCAAAATATATTATCTTCCACAAAATATCTAAGTCATATCATATCATACCTAAGCGTGTTAAATTTGTAAAGTACCTCAAAACTGACGGTTGGTGAACTGGTAGCCAAAAAGGCTCTGACGCCGCACTATACCACCTAACATCCTCCACTGGTAAATCGAGATTTCACTCAACATTTAATGTTATAGACATGTTAGGTATGATATTATTATGAATAATTTAATGCATTTTGAGGCCCCTCATGCCAAGCTCGGTCTAGAAATATCCCCACTTATCATTTGATAAAATCATCAAGCTATCAACTTATCAAGCCATAAAACCTTGAACCTGGAGAAAATATTCTCTAACCATTGATAGATTTACTCAATTCTCGACAAAAACTCATACATTTCTGACTCCCAAACACTTATTGCATCCACCCATTAATGCTTAATTATGTACTTTTGGTGTATTTAGAGTGATTGTTCATATATTTTGTATGTATTCCTCATTACTCTGATATTAATGTGACAACCTAACTATTTCAATAATGGGTGATCAGTCCTCTATTAAAATGAAACAAGAATCTCATCTGCTTCATTCTCATCTGCTACATTTTAATTACTAACCACCTGTTAATTAAATAAGCTGGTGTCAAATTTTATCTTTCATTAACATACGATAATATTAACCAATCCACAGTAATACCATACAAAATAACCAATGTAAATGAAACCACAACGCAAAGTCTGAAGCAGAGATAAATAAATAAAGTCCCCGAATAAACCATCGGGTAAAAAATCCAATACATCAAAACCAACTGACTAAAATAATCTAAAATACATAAGTTTGAATAAAAAAGGGCAACACGCCCGACCAATACTGGAATAGAGAACTTAATAAAGAATGTCAATAATAGAATCGGATACTCGAAAATTCTGCAAGCCTCCACGTCAGTTGCAGCTATGAAATCCCTAGAAGATGAATCATCCTTGGTGTCCTTATTGCTGGACACCTAAAAGTCTTAAAAATAGATTTGATATGAGTCAGAGCCCAAAATATTTGAAAAATATTTAGCAAGTGTATAAAATGCATAAATGAAAATATTCAATCAATTTTAATATTTATAAATCGGTACCGCACTCTCTTGAGTTACCCCTTACCCCTCATCTAAAGTGCACACCCAATGTATGCATTTTAACCCGCCTAGTTATGTTACCCTCCTAGCTAACCTTGCCACTAACATGAATACTATACTACCTTGGCCCAAGTATAATGTTTATCTGTGGTTGATTAATTAACTTTCACAATTTCTCAATTAATATATTATTAAATCATCACAATTTGCTTTAGTTACTTATTTTCACAACCACATTTATTTTCCTACACCCGTATATAATTATTCTCATCTCTATATACGTAATTAATTCCCAACTATTAACTTGTACCCATATATAAGTATTCATATCTTTGTATACATAATTAATTTATAACTATTAACTTGTACCTATATATAATTATTCACATATTTACGTACGTAATTATTTCACACAATGGTAAACACGTATATATTTTTCTCACTATATATGTAGAACGTTATCCTTCTGAGTCTTTACTAGATAGATGCAAAATCACTAGCATGCTATCAAGCTCTAGGAATGTCCATGACATTCTGGACAACCGGGTCGGAATCTCACCATCGAACCCAAAAAATATAAACAAGCACCGGAGGCGGTTATGGTCTTAAGTCCATGGCTTATAATCATACCACATTATTACATGGGACGCCAACCCTACACAGCATGGCAATGAATATACCTATGCCCCTGGGGAATGGTTCAACCTCTATCGCTATTTGTCAGAGTGACCTCCCACGACACGCAACCTCCACTGATAGCATATCCTCTAGGATGGGTATGTTTCAAATACAATATCGTACACGTAGATAGTATAATACACACATATATATTGAATCTATTCTTATATATATTCACATTAATCGACTAATCCATTCATATCATCCAAAGCACTAGTCCAATAACTCGAGTCTAACCTGGACTCTTATTTAATTAAAATCTTCTTGTAATTAAATAATTAACATTACTTATCATTACTACATTCTCCCGAACTTTCCCATCTAGTACTAAATACAAGAATCGAAAATCACTCTCTTCGTTCAATATCCCACTCCCCGAGTACTATTATCCCCTAAATACCCTACGTACAAGTGAATAGACCTAATTCTCACTTACCCCAATTACCCTTACTGATCACATCCCCATAAGTATTAAATCTATTCATTTGACCGCAATCAAATTGCCAAATTCCAAATTTACCCTTTATTCATAATAAAAGCCTAAGATGTCCCGCACAACATGTTCGAATTTATTTGAGTTCATAGACTAATCGATTCCCCTACCGAATCGATTCAGATATGAACTCAAATCCATTCGATTCTCGGAAGGAGCCCAGTTCTTATTTAATTATGACGGGATTTCCTTCTACTCAATCACCAAATTCAATATTCCCATAATACCAATCATTATAATTGATCCTCTAACATTTCTCTACAAGGATTCTACCCAAATTTCAACTCTAAATCCATAATTAACATTTCAGTCGTTCCAGTTCATTGAATCGTTCAATCTTCATATGAAAAGTCATAGTTTTTCAGATTTCAACATTTAGGTTCTTCTTTAGTAAAATACCATTATAAATTTACGTCACGAAATTCAAAATATAATTATTTTGATCTTCTACAATTTTAGATTTCTTCCATCAATTATATTGTAGAGATTCTTCTCTCTAAACCCCATTTTTACATGATAAGTCCCATCCCAAAATTGTATAATTTTCTACAAATTTTGATACGAATATTACACACCACATATTCAAGATAGCAAATTTATACACTTGTCTTAAGTCGTTAGAGTGATTCTGAACCTCTATACGTCGGGTTAAAGAAGGCAAGAATTCTCCTCCACGTCCTTCTCCAAATTAAGCCTTTGGATCTCTTGGGTGTTCTACCTCCCTCTTTTCTCACAAATGGCCTCTCTTTAGGTTTTTGGTGTATTATCCCAAAATTAGGTAAAACCCTAAGTGTAAAATGACTAATATACCCTTAGTCGGGTCCCGACTAGTCTAACAAGCCTCTGGTAACCAATCTCTACCCCTGGATACTTGTTTTTTACTATTTTGATGACTCCCAGATCAATTATGCACTCTAAATCACCATCCTAATTACTAAACAAAAATATCCTATCTCCATAAAAAAATGGCCCACCCAAAGGCCCCCATCAAGATACTGACAATTCTCGTCGTTACCACTCAAATACGTCATAATACTATTGGCTCAATTAGATTTATTTTAATCACGCTAGTAAATTTACACACAAGTATTAATCTTGTTCTCACTAATTAATATTTATTAATTACACATTGCTTTCCCATTTTAATTAAATTACATCACACATGAAATTTAAATGCTAAAATAAATTACTCAAAATTACGGGGTATTACATTTAACAGAGATTATCTTCCATTATTTTAGGTGCATTAAGTATTGTTCTTCCACCACTAAATGGGTTACGCCTCATTAATCATACAAAACACCCCAGATTACCTTACTCTTTTACAGAGAGTTTAACTGAATATTAAAAACTAAATTTGGATTAATCCCAAAATGACCTATTATTTTAGGGGTTATTATATTTAGTCCTATTTATTTAGTCAACCCTTATTTAATTCCTATTGAATTTTATTTAACTATATTGGTCATGTTCTTAAAATATCTTAAACTAAAATATCTATAAGAGTAAGAATTTATAATTGCTCATAGCTTAGGCTTTTATTATTTTGGCGTATCCAGTTACAAACAGGCATTTCAAACTGAGCATTACATTTTCATTGCCTCCATGACCATTCGAAGATATGTTAGCGACCGAGCACCATTTTCGGATTTATCATCAACACTATATGGAGGTATAGATAATGTGCTTTTCATGTCTCATATAAATTATATCCTGGGATGTTTGTTTTTAAAAAATGAGGCTTTTTATAGAAGGATTTTGAAAGAAATTTTTTGTAATCACATTCGAACGACATTAGGATCTTGTTAGAACAAGATATAGTTCTCATTTGAATGGGTTTCAAATGAGCATCGAATGAGAGTCCACTATTTAACAATACACTCTTATTGAAAGTTTGTTACAAGGTTGTTTGAACGAAAGGTTGTTCTTGTTAGTAAGAGCTTCGAATGAACATCAAATGAGAGTCCACTGTTTGTAGAGCATTCTCATTGGAAAGTTGTTAAAAGGTTATTTAAACAAAAATAAGGTGACAAATGACCGAGACCATCTTGTTAGAACAAAAATACTATTTTCATTCGAGCGGCCCCACCTCCTCGAAATTTTTATTTTTTCTTATAAAAAAAACTGTTTTGTTCAGACTTTCTCAAGATTTTGGCGAAAATGATTTCCCAATAACATAACCAAAAGTTTTCCTTTTTCTGTTTTTCTTTTCTAAATCATACATCCCATATATGATTTGTTAAGTTTATGAAACTATAGTTTCTATACACTTTTATAAATCCTTGTATAGTTCAATTATGTTGTTGACTTATGGAGTCGAGGCTCTGATGCTAAAGAAAAAGGTTGATCAGTAAATACCGAGGCAAGACCGCTTCCTATGAATGGTGATGGACTGTGGCATATTCTGTAGAAGATTTTAAGACCATACACTTTATACTTAGTGGTTCTAAGTAATCGTTAAGTCAATTGTGTATGTCAAACTCTTTACAATGTTGAATACTAGATTTTGTCCGAAAGGGATTTTTCCTTACTTCTTCGCATGTTTGGTTTGATTATGTGATTTATTAGTATATTAATTTTGACAATTTATTGCGTGCACACCTAATAGCTAATCCAAATAAAATTTGGGTAAAATCTTAATTTGTGTGTGATTGGCCTAAGATACAAGTAAATCCATTGAAAACCTCATCTTATTTTCTCAAATTGGTATCAGAGTCGGTTACATTAAGTTTTTGTGTGATACTTAAAATTTTTTAGGTTTAAATGGATATTTGTATAATAGACTACCGATTTTTATGGGTCTAATTATGCGTATTCGAAAGCTCGAATTAGGTTGGCTTTGAAAGTGATTAACGAGCATGCCCGACTTGAATGTGAAAAAGGGTGAAAACCACCCACAGTGACCAATGGTGATGTCACAGGTCCTAAACATGTCACTGATGGATAAAAGATGAATTTAAATGGAGTATGTACAACTCACATGATTTAAGTGCCATTTCTAGAGCCATCACTCGTGACGAGTTTCGCTGCATCATGATGTGCATTACGTCAAAGGAAACATGGAATATTCTCCAACTCACTCACAAGGGTACAATTGTTGTGAAAGTGTCTAAGCTTCAGAATCTCACCACCCAATTTGAGCCTATCACCATGAATGAGTAAGCAACTTTTGATGAGTTTTATGCACATTTGTAAGACATAATTAATTCTAATTTTAATTTGGGTGAGATAATTCCTGAAACGAGAGTTGTGAAAAAGATTTTGAGATCCCTGCCAACCCGTTTTATCCCTTAAGTCATAGTCCTGAATTCATTGGGAATATTAGATACTATTAGTCTAGAAGAACTCGTAGGAGACCTTCAAACTTATAAAATTGATATGTTTCCCAAAACTGTTAAGAAAAAGGAAATAGGGATTGTTTTGAAGGCTCGATCCAAAAAGAATAAAGAAAAATTTTATGATTTTGAGTCAGAATTCGACTTTGAGATGGATGATTTGGCCCCTTTTGCAAAAAAATTCTAAAAAATTCTCAAATTTAACAAAGAAAATTATTCGAAAGAAAAGATTTTTGAGAAAAATAAAAAAAGGAATGAGGGCAAGAATATTTGTTAGAAAGATGAGGTTAGATGTTATGAGTGTAAGGGAAATGGACATAAAGTACACGAGAATAAAGAGACATGGAAAGGGGAAAGTTTCACACAAAGCCACTCTTAGCAATAGTCACGTCGAGTCGGTGGGATCCAACGATGAATCACCATATGAACCGGATTATGTGCATTCATGATAAGTCACATAAGTACTTCTAGTTTTTCCCACACCAATGAGGACTTTTTCAAAGTGTGAGAGTCTCAATGATGTTTCGAATCATTTTAGAGAGAGTAAGAGAGAGGAAGAGAATTTGAGTGAAGGAGAATGTGATCTCCGAAAAGCCTTTCACAAACTTTACACCGACACTTTAAAAATTAAAAAGCTTAATAAGTATTAGTCTCTTAAGGTGCTTGATTTAAAGAAGGATGAGAATGTTTTGAGAGAGTGTGAGGCATTGGTGAGTGAACTCGAGAAGGTGGAAGTTTTTTTTTGTGTGAGAAGTTGATTGTTATTGGTAGGGAGAAGACCAATTTGACCAACACTGTGGTTAGTCTTATGAGAGATCTTAAAGCTTAATTGGATACTCGTGAGAAAATTGAAGCCTGTATATCCTAACTCGAGATTGATCTCGAACATGATGGGGAGATCCATGTCACTTTAGAGGACACGTCTAAGAAGGTTGGAAAGATGATCATCAGTCCCGCATTAGGTAATGTTGAGAGGCAAGGAGTAGGTTATAACGATGCATCCACTTCTAAAGATGCACCCAAACCAGTTCCTAAGTTTGTGATGGGTCCTTATGGGCCTCGACCTAACCCACCAAGGAGACCTAACCTACAAAGGAGAGCTCATCCTTAGAATTCTGAGAAAGGTATACACAAACCCATTTATGTTCATTCCCATTGCAAACAAAGTTATCACCTTAGAGAGTTTTATTTTAAGCTGGGGAGAGTTTCTCATACACATGTTCCCGAATTTTCTCCCACACGAGATCCTACACATTGTCCCGCACGCACTCCCACACATGTTGCTACACGTGCTCTCGCACATCACCATAAACAATTTGAGGGATTTTGAGAGAAAGTGGAGTATCTAGTCAAGACTTCACAATGTTTGATGAAGGATGATATGCATAAGTGTGACCTCGTACTTGACAGGTCGCAACCCGACAGAGTTGACCTCACTCACTCATCAAGTTGGACAGTCTTGGGTCACCCCAGCACGGTCCATCTTCATCAGTCTCGTCCTCACCCACTTCAACCGAACCAAGGTCAACTTCAATAATCTTATCTCGACCTTTTATCACCATGGCAAGTCGGGACTACTCTTCGACTCAACTTCATAATTTCCAACAGACAAGATCCCTTATATATGACTCGAGCAGCCTTGGACCACCATGGATGACATCTACCCTATTTATGACACAAGGCTCCAACATTGTTAATACACGCAAGCATGTAATTACAACATATCTTCATAAGCTCATGGGGGAATATTCGATCATCATGACATATGTGTGCCAGGTACAGGTGGATGGATCTAATTGGTTACTTCATCCTGTGCATGTTTATTACATGCTTGGAGGCGCACAATGCACCCCCAAGGCTATAAATACCCATCATCTTATTCCTTAAGGGGGATCTAATATTGAAACCCTAAGCTAAACTCTGTCCCGATATATAATAGAGAGAAATCTTGAGAGTTGTATTCTTCATGCCTTTAGTGCCTCAGTTTATAGTGAAAACACCACCAAACACTTTGATCAGTGGAGTAGGCTACGACTGAACCACTTATACCATCGTGTTATATTCTTTGCCTCATATCCTTCTCCTAAATTTACTTTACTGCACTCTTATCTCTATTAATATAGATCAACAACCTAAGCTCCATAAAAGTTTAAGTGGTGATATCTCTGGTATCATCATTTTGCCATTATCTGTGGGGAAAGATTTCATCTTTTTCCTCTAATTTCTAGCTTAGGTCCTGCTTAAATCTCTAATGATGATCCACCTCCACCAATGTTGGACCTTAATCACCATTGAAAGAATTCTGGTTGGGATGTTTAAGCTTCTTTTAGGTTATCTAGTTCATCTACACTCTCACCATAGATATGGCTCCAAACCTACCTCCAAACATTGACCCCAGCTTCAGCTAAGCACTACCTCAGTTAGAAATGGCTGACATGGCTGTGGCGCTGTGCTCGCTAGTGGCCAACCAACAAAAGATGCTGGAATAATTTATGTCATTGAGCTAAACTATGATGGTAAGGACTCCAGGCGCACCGGCGAATATCATCACTCCGATCGCCAGGCGACATGATTCGCGTAGCACCAGCCTATAGGCAAAATAGTGTAAGGCCAACCCAGAACTTTAACCCAGCAAATGGAAGTGAACAATTGAGGAGGAACAGATGGATGAGAGCATGTGCCTAATCCAGCCGACAAAGAAGCCATAGGAGATAATGTATTGGTAATAGAGAGCCTTGAAACAACTCAATTCAGAGGCTGGAGGATAAAATCGACGATCTGTTAAAAAGTTGAGACCTAATCCCTAGGGGTTATGTGGAATGATCTCCTTTTATAGCCAAGATAATGAACTTCCCTAATATGTCTAAGTTCAAACCTCATACTCTAACACCGAAGTATGATGGAAGTACAAATTCGATACACCATATTGCAATGTACTAATCGACGATCGATATTTATTCCATCTCGGACAAGATGAGATGTTGGGCCTTCTCCAGCACCCTCACAGGCGCAACCCATATGTGGTATACATTTCTGACCAAGAACTCAATTAAAAACTTCAAGCAGTTAGCCAAGAGATTCATTCATAACTTTTGTTTCAGTATAAAACCCCCGAAGAAAGTGACTCATCTCTTGTATGTAAAATGAGGGACAAAAATGAGATAATAAGGGACTAAATTACTTGGTTCAATAAAGAAAAACATAAAGTGAAGGACTACATGGAAAATATTACTATAACAACCCTTATGCATGGACTGGAAAAAGGCAAGATGCTCTAGAAACTGATTGAGGATCCTCCCAAGTCCATGGCAGAACTTTTGGCCATGGCTGGGAGATTTATGAATGCTGAGGAGGATATGGCGGATAAAGGAGAAGATGAGAAAGAAGAAAGTGGGAACTGATCATTTCGATCGCTCGAAAAGCTCAAGTCCCCTCCTCACAAGAGGGATAAGACCATTTGGTGTGATTTCTATCAAGATCATGGGCACACAACCGACAAGTGCTTCACTCTAAAAGATGAGATAGAAAAGATGTTAAAGCAGGGGAAACTCCCAAAGTATGTGGACCAGAGTGGAGCCATAGATGATTTGAGGAAAAGAACAATGGAGGGAAGGAAAAAAGCTGGGTAGACAAAAGTAAGCCAATAAGAAAGATGATTAAGAGTCAGGCAACGAGGAAGATAACCCATATCTCCCACCTAAGATCACTGAGCCCAAATGACGCATGCATATGATTTCCTTTGACATGAAGATGATGAATAGAGGGTTGGATGGCAAAGAATCTAAGTTGGTTGATTGTAAGGCACATATTGTAGAAGTAAAATCAGCACCTAAGAGGTCGGACGTGAACTCGATCGCTATAGAATCGAAGCCGAGTAAGATTCATAAAGTGGACATGGATAACTTGGTAGTAGGTTTCTCAAGGAAATATTTTAAGGGAATCTTAGACCCTCACGATGACCTGCTAGTCATTAGTGCCAGGGTCCATGGGTATGACGTGTCTCGAATACTTATGGATGGCGATAACCCAGTCGATGTTATGTTCTAGGACTGATTTAAAGGATTGAAACTCAACAAAAAGAGGTTAGTTCCATATCATTAATCGTTGATTGGCTTTAATGGAGAAAAGGTGCATCCACTGGGGGTTTTCGAGATGAATGTCTGTATGGGAACCTGGCCGAGGTGACTAACAAAGAGAGTAAGCTTATATTTAATGGACGAGAATGTATTCCCGGCCTATAACATCATTCTCGATAGAGTAGTACTCAAGAAATTTAAAGCGGTACCTTCTACAGTTCATCAAATGGTAAAATTCTCGACTCCTTATAAGGTAGGGGAAGTCCAAGGTGACCAGGTAGAAGAACGAGAATGTTACTTCACTTCAGTAGAACAAAAGGAGGCCCATAATAAGCTCACAACCTCCTATAACATAGACACTCTTGACCTAATGGATGAGAAGAAGTTGAAGAAAGGTTAGACCGCGAAGGAGGTAAAATAAACCATCCTCAATGAGGACGAGTTGGAAAAAACCATCCAAATTTGCTCATCATTGAAGAAAGAGATAAAAGAAAAGTTAGTGGATCTGCTAAGGAAGAGACATAGCATCTTCGCATGGAGCCATGGAGATATGCCGAGGATTGATCCCGAGATTATCTGCCATCAGCTTAATATTGATAAAGATACCAAACCAGTTAAACAAAAAAGGAGGAACTACCCCAGAGATAGATATGAGGTCATCCAAGACGAGGTTAAAAAGGTTCGATCAATCGAATTTATTCTTGAAGTGCACTACCCATATTGGCTGTCCAATATTGTGATTATTCCAAAAGCCAACAAAAAGTGGAGAATGTGTGTAGATTTCACGAATTTAAATAAGTCTTGCATTAAAGATAGCTTCCCCTTACCTCAAATAGATCAAATAGTGGATACCACAGCTGGGCATTAATTGATGAGCTTCATGGATGATTTTTGGGGTATAGTCAGATCTTCATGCATAAAGATGATGCTGAGAAGACTTGCTTTATTAGTGATAAATGACCCTACTTCTATAAGGTCATGGCTTTTGGCATAAAGAATGAAGGGCAACCTATCAGAGGTTGTTCAATAACATGTGTGAAGAGCAGATTGGGAAGACGATGGAAGTATATGTGGACATCATCCTAACAAAGAGCTTGAAGGCCGTGGATCATGTGACTGACATTGAAAGGATGTTTGACACCACAAACTTGTACAAGATGAAACTGAATCTGGAAAACTGTGTGTACGGTGTTGGAACTGGTGAGTTCCTCCACATCATTGTCAACCAAAGGGGGATTAAGTCCAACCCAGAAAAGATCAAAGCATTGATACATATGCAAACATTAAAAATTATAAAGGACATGGAGATGTTGACTAAAAGATTTGTGGATCTCAATCGTTTCATCTCCAGAGCCATAAATAAGTGTATTCCATTCTTCAAGATCTTGAGAAAAGCATTTGTTTAGGGCGAAAAATGTAAGAGGGCTTTTAAGGATTTGAAATTTTATTTGGGATCCCCTATGCTGCGGTCTCGACCGATTCAAGGGGAGAAGTTGTGTTTATATTTTGCAGTATCTGAGTAAGCCATCAGCGCTGCAATTCTACGAGATGACAAAGATGTACAAAAGCCAATTTACTTTAACAACAAGGCACTACAGGGAGCCAATATGAAATACCCTATAATGGAAAAGTTGGCATACGAGTTCATTTATGCATTGATAAAAATCAAGTCATACTTTTAGCCTTATACTATGGTGGTGCTCACAAACACTCAATTGAGGTAATTCATCTATAAACCTGAGAAATAGGGTAGACTGATGGCTTATTCAATAGAGTTAGAATAATTTGACATCATGTATCAGCTGAGGACTGAAATTAAGGGTCAGGCATTAGCAAATTTGATGACAGAGTTCATATAGGCAGAGGCTAACACAAATAAAAAGAGATTGATTGTTCAAGGATGGTATCTTATGTGAAGGACCCTTCTCAGGGGAAGATCTCGTATGGAGCTTGTTTATAAATTGCCCGTCCTATGAAAATAGAAGCGGCATCAGACTGATACTCTTATCTCTGGATCGAATCGACATTGAATATGCATTAAGATTCATATTCAAGGCATCAAATAATGAGTTGGAGTATGAAGCCCTGCTAGTAGGCCTCTCCCTTACAAAAGTGCTTAACATTAGCCAAGTGATCGTCTACAACCACTCATAGTTGATAGTGAACCAAGTATTGGGCATATATAGGGCTAAGGATGAAAAAATGGCCAAGTACTTAGCAAGGGTCAAGAATGTGTTGGCAAGCTTTCGAGAGGTGAAACTTAGGAGAATACCTAAGAGTGAGAACAATCAAGCCGATGAATTGGCAAGGCTGGCATCGAAAACCAGGGTCGAGATGAGACGCATCATTCTAACTGAAATCTTGGACGAGGCGATGATCGAAGGAAGCGAGAGAATAGTCTAATTTTTATCTACATTTGGATTTGGGAGACTCATGAATGGACCCGTTGATAAAGTAAATTCGAGATGGTGAGCTCTCGAACTCGAAGGCAGCAAAATTCTCCCTTACTGGAGATGTACAATACAAAAAGGGGTTCCTCATACCCCTGCTCAGATGAGTCCATCCCATTGAGGTGGAATATGTGCTACAAAATGTCCATGAAGGGGCAAGTTAAAGTCATATTATCGAACAATCACTATAAAAAATAATAGTGAGGGTTATTAGTGGCCGACACTCATTAAAGATGCAACCGAGTATGTGAAAAAGGGCTATAAGTGCCAATGGTTCTTCAATATCCCTCACCAACCTCGTCAGCCACTCACGTCCATCATAGTGTCGTGGTCATTCACAATATGGGGTCGAAGCTATGATATCATTACCAAGGTTAAGACTTTCAAATTTATTTGGAGAAATATTATCTATAGGTACATCTTGCATAACACACTCATATCAAACAATGGAAAATGTTAAAAAATAATCATTGGAGGCCTACAGCAAAAAGGTCGGCATTAAGAAATTCTATTATGTGCTTGGCCGACCCCAGGCCAATGGCTAGACTAAAGTCACAAATATGACTATATTGGACATCATCAAGAAGAATTATGAGGTTTAAAGTGTTTATAGACGGAAGAGATGCATGGGATCCTATGGGCCTATAGGACAATAGAGAGTATACCGAAAGGGCAAAACACCATTAATATCAGCCTACGGATTAGAAGCGATTATTCCTATCGAACTTAGTCTCCCCAGCTACAGAGTCCAAACCTATGACCACGATGCTAACAATGAGAAGATGAAGCTTGTGAAAAACTTGTTTAAAAGATTAATAATAAAAGGTTATAAGTTGAGTAAACTCCGAAATAAACTCGTTGAACAAAACTCTTTTCAAATAAACACTAGATGTGTTAAAACATTTTTCTGAATATGATCTCTAGATTCATTAGTTTGATCACCTTAAGTTTTTAAAACTAAAAATGCCCATTTAAGTCTTAAGTTTGATAATGTTCACCAAAGAAATTAAGAAGATTCAAGCAAAAGAGACACGTGATTTTAATGTGGTAAAACCCTAAAATAAGGGAAACATCCAAGGCCCCCTCTAAGGAGAAAAATGAAAAATCCACTAGAATCACACGACACAAATTACAGCACTAAGTATGAAAATACAAGACCTAAATCTAAGTTCAGAACGCTACCTACACGAGTTTCCTCCACTCTCAAAGGCATCTGACTTGATGTAGTCTTCCTCCCCGCAGCTTCCTTGCTTTGTCCTTATCCTCTTTGATTATAGCAGCTTCAACAAACAAAATATCTCACCAAGAATCACAACTCTTAAGTGTTCGTGTGAGAGTGATAGTTTTTGTGAATTAAACTAAATGCAACAATGCTTCTCACCCTCTCAATCAATAATACAAGCAATATCCTATGAATTACAAGCAACTTCTATTTGCAATGCAAATCATCTCAAATATGCTTTGGATAATATGACTTCAATAATTTTTCAGATCTGTCACAAAAAAATATCTTAAGTTTTTGTTTCAAACCAATATTATTTATATTCAAACAGATTTCACAAATTGTGAAATAAAATATTGAAACAAAAAAAATATTTCAGATCTGAGAATATACACAAAAATTCAGAAGTCAACTTTCTTAAAATAAATTTGAGATTACTATCTTGAATCAATCAGCAACAACAACAACAAAATAAAATGATCCAATAAAAATAAAGAATTCTAGAAAAAATCTTACAAGTGAACTAGATTGGTTCTTAGGGAAATATAGAGTTGAAGAGGACTTCAACACATGCACACCATCAATACCCTAACATCAAACAAACCGCCAACATATATTTAATTCTCAATAGTGGGTTTACTGTTTGTACTGGACAATAAAAGGTTGTGGTAATATGGGTTGAAAATAGAAACGTTTTGATTATGGAAGAGTGTTTCTCTCTCTCTCTTGATTTTTCTCTCTTGGAGAAGAGATTGAGTTTCTCTCTCTATGCGCCGACCATTACTGTTTTCTTCTAACAGCATCGTTGCACGCTCTCACCTCTTGGATGCGCCGAACTCGCAACTGTTGAGACGAGTTCTCTCTCTAATGGGGAAGGTGAAACTTCTCTCTCTCTCTCTCTCTCTCTCTCTCTCTCTCTCTCTCTCTCTCTCTCTCTCTCTATTGTAATCTCGCCGCTGCTCTCTCTATCCTCTCTATTTTCGCAACCAACCCATTTACGAACCCTAAAAGCTTTTTTTATATACTCAGTTAGGGACGATTCTGTTATAAACCGAAGGTTGCGATCTGTTCTACTCAGATCCTATGGCTGGAAAATAAAATCGCAGATGCAGTTTTGAACTCATCATCCTAAAGATGGTTCTAGAACTGAAGGAACATATTTGATATCTCTAATCTTCGGATAAAAAAAATGCTGGTTGGCTGTAAAATAATCACACGGATTGAGACTATACCAGTTATGGTTCGTTGATGGGTCCAAGATCAATGGTCGAGATCGATTCTAATCCTTATGGCTTGGATCACTAAACAAACACAACTGCAATTATGAAATCGCACAAAGCTTTCTACAAAAAAATAATTCTAAGTTTTCACCTCAAACATTTTAAAACATTATTTTAATTAATAAAAAAACTTTATTTAGATGATTGAAAAAAATATGTTAAATGACTTTTTTTTAAATGTTTGACGAGGTCTCAACCATTAAAAAATTGCGCACACATAAAAAAAACATATATTCAGTGTGTGTGTGTGTCCTTAATGTTATTCACGAGAAAAATACTTCCTTTGAAGTTCAACGAGGCGCTTGGACTGGGATGCCTTTTTTATGTGGATTGGAGCCTTTTTGAGATAGAGTAACTCAGAAAAATCTAATCCTATTTTGTCTCGATATCCAAACTAGTTGGAGCTCCTATATGTCACAGACTCAAGTAAGTATACAAAAATCTCTATCTACCCATTCCCATCCTAGAATCGAAAATAAGAGAAGAAAATACATTACTCAACTACAATATAGACCAATACCCTAATAAATAGGACAATCTATACAACCGGGTCTGAAAAAATGCCTGAAAAAGATAAACACTCAAAGGCATATTAGTTGAGTTAGTACAAGATAAGATATATATCGCAGCACAGGTACTCAAGTTCTTCTCCCCCAATTTGGCTCAAATATGCAACGGGGTAAAAATATATAAATCAGGAGAATATGAGATAATGTTCCAAAACAAGTAATAACATATACAAGGGCAGATACAAGGGTCTCCTACATAAAATAGATATTAAGAGGTGTCTTTTGGCATTTGAGAAACGTCCATGCCTAAATTCTTAGAAACTAATTATTAGCATGCAACTACCGAGGATATGAATGATGTGTTGAAATAAGTAAGAATTATAATACCAATGCCATTGCGAAGATACTCATATCAAATATCATTATCATATTTGAAATTCTCCTTAAGGTATACGTGATCAATGATACGATAAGCCGTTTGAACAGCTTTGGCCCAAAAATACTTGGGTAGAATTTTTGTATGTAGCATAACCCTAGCCATCTCTTGTAAAGTTTTATCTTTACTTTCAGTAATTTCGTTCTGTTGAGATGTCTTAGGCACACTAAATTCATGTTTATAGCCATTGCATATACAATATTTTGTAACACCTGGATCTTTGAATTCTCCACCTCTGTCACTTATGATGCGACATACTTGGGTATCCTTATCGTTCTCTATTTTTAAAACTATTTTTAAGAATACATCCAAGGTATCGAATTTATTTTTCATAACGGCTACCCATGTATATCGTGTGCAATCATTCACAATAACGAGTATGTAACTGGTATCACAGAATCTGATAGTTCAAAAGGGACCCATAAAGTCCTTATGGAGTGATTCCAAAGGTTTTGTAGTTAAAACATTTTTAACTTTCTTAAGAAAGGGTTTACTTATTTTCCCTTTCTGACTAGGACCACAGGCATGATGAAAATAATTTTAGATTTTAGGCAATCCTCTAATAATTTCTTGGGAACTTTCCTTATGAAGATTATCAAAATTTGTATGTCCCAATCTATTAGAGGATTCAGACTTAGGAAGGACTGTGTAACAGTTATCTTTATTTCTATTTCCTGTTAAAACATAATTTTCCTTTTCATCGAGGATTTTGCAATCAGTTTTTGAAAAGGTAACAGTATGATTGGAATCACAAAATTGAGATATATTAATCAAGTTAGTCTTGAGACCTTTAACTAGGAGGACATCATTTATCTTGGGGAGAACTTACTCACATAATGTTCCCTTACCTATGATCTTAGATGAAACTCCATCACCAAATATAACACTACCTCCAAGGAATTTTGTTTTGTTTGTTAATTTAGTTTCATCTCCGATCATATGCTTAGAAAATCCAGAGTCAAGATACCATCCACATGAAGTGCTTGGTGCCTTAATAGCAGATATGACAATGTTGCACTTGAGTTGGGGTAAAAAGTCATCTTTTCTAATCCAAATAGGCCTAGTTTTAACAGTTTTATTGGCCTTTGATTTAGAAAAGTTTTGTTGGGTCTTTTTAAATGATTTCTTATTAGTTTTAAGTCCTCCCTTCTTTTTATAGTTAGAGTTATGAGTGGTCTATCTTGGGAGAACATAAGTATTCCTACTCTTTCTAGAATAGTTAAAGTTTGAATAAGTAGGTGTATACACTCTTTTTTGAAAACATTCGGCAATAGAGTGGCCGTAGACATCACAGTATGAACAATATTGATGTGTCGAGGACTTAACTTTATTACTAAAGTCTTTGAAAATTGGTTTATCTCTAATAGGAATGGTCGTCCAAGTGTCATTGGCTTTGGGTTTCTGATAATGATTTCTAACAAGTGGACAAACATACTTAACTGGACCATTAGATTTGGGCTTTTGAGAATAGTCACTTTGTTTTGTCTTAGAGACATCTTTAAAACAATTTTCTTTTTGAGTGTTTTGAGGATTCTGGCCTTGTTTTACAAAAAACAACATTTTCAGGAGAAACATTTTTGCTAGTATAAGCTTTTTCTCCAAATCCAAAACCATATTTATCGTCAGAATCAAACTTGCTTCCTACAACAATTTCTTCGTAGGATTTAGCTTGAGTTTCAAACTGTAAGCATTTTTTAAACACGTTTGAAACTTTTTGCTTAGATTCTTCAAGTTCTACCAAGGTAGACTTTTATTTTTGTTCCAAAATATTATTTTTCTCAGAAAGATCTTCTATTTTTACGGAAAATTCTTCAATTTCAGTCTCATGGGCAACATATTGTGCTGTAAATTCTCCAGCGTTCTTCTTAATAGTCTGATTAAGTAAATCAATACGCTCATTAGGTAGCTTAACCGTTTTATCAAGATGGGTACTTTTCTTAAGCATTTTCGTGTATAGCTTATGCAGATCTGGAAGATCATCATCAAAATCACTAAGTGTATCATGTGAAGTGTCTCCTATATCGCTCATTTCATATCTGGAACTCACACACACTTCAGGTTTAACGACAATGCTTTCAGTTTGACACACCCTTAAGCTATCACTATCAATGTTGTTTTCATCATCAACTGTCACACCATTATCAACAACAGATGCAATAATAGGAACAATAGAATCATGAGTAGACATACATTCATCATCGTCATGGTCCTAGCATAAAATAGCATATAGTACTCATAATTATGGGTTGACTCAATTTCATCTTCATCAGAATCACTAGAGTCGTCCCATGTCTTATACAAATTAACCCTAGTATTATTGGTAGGTTTATTTGGGCATTTATTAGTAATATGTCCCATTTTACCACCTCCATAACATTTGACATATTTCATGTCTATGTTAGGTCTACTATTGTCATAAGTCCTTTTGTTGTCATGTCTTTCATGAGGTCTATGATTTTGATTACCTTGATAATTTTATCTGCCTTGTTTATAGGCTAAAGAATTTCTAAATTTGATAATATTTTTGAAATGCTTGCTCATAAGAGCTATATAATTGTCAAGGTGATCCAAGTCACAGTCATCATTCAAGTCAAGTTCAAAGTCTAAGGGATTAACTTTAGGTGAAGTCAATTGTGATGAAAAACAACATTAGATCCAGTGAGTTTCTTATTTCGGTTCAGTCAATTGTTTTTTAAACTCTAACTCCATCTCAATAGTTCTTAATTTTCTACTTAACAATTCAGGAGTCAGGTTTAGGTCATTCATTTCCTCTATGGCATATCTCTTATTGTCAAACTTAGCAGGTAATAACATAAGAATATTTTGAACGATTTCTTTTCTACTATAGGTTATACCATTTTCATGTAATTTTGTAAAAATATCAGTTAACCTAATGTAGAAATCATCAAAGGATTCATTGTCATCCATAATCAGTGTATTGTACTACTGGACAATCATTTGTGTTTTTTCGGCCTTAACTCATTCATCACCCTCACGTGCGGTAACTAGAGTGTCCCAGGCCTCATTAGAAGTGAAGCAAATAGATATTCTTTTAAATTCATGCTCATCAATGGACATAAAGATAGCATTCTTGCCCTTATTATTATCGAGAGACTTCTTTTTCTCTACAATAGTAAATTCGCTAAGAAGTTTCTTAACCCTTATAGGATCAATATCAGACAAAGACTTAGCTGGATGTTTATAACCATTTTCAATCATATCCCAAACATCATCACCAAGAGTTCCTTGAATGAAAGCAACCATTCGTACTTTCCAATAGGAAAAGTTATTTCCATCAAAGAGCGGTGGCCGGAAAAGGTTACCTAATTTCTCAAATCTTTCATCCATATTCAGAAATGGATTTCGAAAACAATTTCTAGACTTTCAGGATCAAAATAACTTTTGATAAACCCACTCTGATACCACTTGAATAAACTTGTTTACAAGATTAATAATAAGAAGTTATAAGTTGATTAAACTCCGAACTAAACTTGTTGAACAAAACTCTTTTCAAAATAAACACTAGATGTGTTAAAATGTTTTTCTGAATATGATCTCTAGATTCGTTAGTTTGATTACCTTAAGTTTTTAAAGCTAAAAACGTTCAATTAAGTCTTAAGTTAACCAAAGCAATTAAGAAGATTCAAGAAAAAGAGACACGTGATTTTTAACATGGTAAAACCCTAAAATAAGCGAAACATCCATGACCCCCTCTATTGAGCAAAACGAAAAATCCACTATAATCACACGGCACAAGTTACAGAACTAAGCATGCACATACAAGACCTAAATCTAAGTTCAGAACGTTACCTGCACGAGTTTCCTCCACGCTCAAAGGCTTCTGACTTGATGTAGCCTTCCTTCCCGCAGCTTCCTTGCTTTGTCCTTATCCTCTTTGATTATAACAGCTCCAACAAACAAAATATCTCACCAAGAACCACAACTCCTAAGTGTTCGTGTGAGAGTTATAGTGTTTGTGAATGAAACTAAATCGCACGAAGCTTTCTACAAAAAAACAATTCTAAGTTTTTACCTCAAACATTTTAAAACATTATTTTAATTAATAAAAAAAACTTATTTAGATTATTAAAAAAAATGTTAAATGACTTTTTTATAAATGTTTGACGAGGTCTCAACCACTAAAAAATTGTGCACACATAAAAAAAACATATATGTAGGGTGTGTGTGTGTGTGTCCTTAATGTGGTTCACGAGAAAAGATACTTCCCTTTGAAGTTCATCGAGGCGTTTGGACTAGGATGCCTTTTTTATGAAGCTTGGAGCCTTTTTGAGATAGAGTAACTCGGAAAAATCTAATCCTATTTTGTCTCGATATCTAAACTAGTTGGAACTCCTAAATGGCACAGACTCAAGTAAGTCAACCATATAGTGTGTTCTCAGCTTGATCTAGACCTGATAAAAGAAAGTCTAGAGGACGCTGAGGTCAGATAGTACGCTTATCAATAAAGAGCTGTCAGATTCTATAAAAAGAGGGTGAAGGCCAGGACGATAGCCGTTGGAGATTTGGTATTGAAAATGGTTTGGCAAAATCCGAACAAACTACATCCAAATTGCCATGGGCCATATCAGGTCAAAGACAAAGTCATTATGGGAACCTACAGACTAGAGAATTAAAAGGGAGAACCCTTATCCAACCCCTAGAACACCGACCATCTAAAGAGATACCATGAGTGATAATTTTTTCTTTATCAGATTGTATCTGAGTTTAATGTTTGAATGACAGTGAAGGCCTTTTAAAAGTTCAAATATATCAATGAAACTATGCAAGTTTGTTTAATATCCTCTTATCATTTCTAATTGACTGTATGGTTTGGTTATTCTTCATCCCGGTGATATGAGAGTGTATAAGAAGTTTCGTCTCCTTGTACATTCCTATTAACACCGAAAAGGGGAAACTATGTAACAACATCACTTATGTGGTGAAAAACACTCAAACATCATTAATTTGGTGAATTTAATATCATGATTATTTAAAAATCATAATGTGGTGATCTTAGATTCATAACTCTCTCGACGAGATGAGAGTGCATGAAGAGACGAGACTCGTCCATACACTCTTGAAAAATACGATAGAGGACTTGTAACATAACATCATTAATTTGGTGGTCAAAATTTTAGATCATTTCATTATGGTTATTTAATTAAACATCACTATGTGGTGAATCCTAGAGCCAAAACTATATCTAGGAGACGAGAGTGTATGAAGAGGCGAAACTCGTCTATACACCCTAAAAAATGACGAGATGGGACTTATATGCAAACATCATTCATTTGATGGGTCTGAAACTTAGAACATCGTCCATTTTTATGGTTACTTAAAACATCATAGTATGGTGAATTATGAGCTGAGATTATACATAGGCCTATTGCTGATGAATAAAAAATGTAGCACATGAAACATCAATAAAAACCAACAAAGCATAAGGGTGCAAACATTACACTCTAATAATGAAAACGAATTGCATTCAAGAAACATCATCGATGCAAAGTCATAAATGGAAGTTAAGATGTATAGAGATTGCAAATATTATTGAGACGAGATTGCAATTGTTAAAAATATTCAATATTAGACAAGTGGAATGGGCATGTCAGGCCACAGGCGGCCGCCCAACATCTGATATATAGAAGTTACACAAAAAGATATTAAAATTTCTTATCATCCTAATTAGAGACAACCTTGTTCGCCAAACGCCGAATTTCGACTTCATCCTCATTTGAGCCGCATGTAGTGGTCTTGACCGATCTATTGTCTCGGACACCGTCTGTACAAGAGCAGTAGCCGTAGCCTCTACCTCGGCCAAGGAAATGGAAATCAGGGGGTTAGAAAGTCCTAAAGCCTCAAAGTCCTTTACAGACAGGGCTCTAACCTCAGGAAGTTTGAGGACAGCCCAGCGATAAGTCATCCTTACCCCCCTCTCAAGGTATTGAAAGGCATACCCTACGAATTATTTTAAGGCCTTGAACTCGACAAAGGCCTTCTCCTTGGCTTCCTTCACAACCTTTTTGATAGTATCACCAATATAGGCCTTTGCTTGTCATCTTGGGCCTTTAATGTATCATCATGCTCCTTCTTCAGATTGGCTAAGGAGTCAAAATGATTCTGCTGGATCACGACCACAGCCTTTTAATAACCTGTATCCTTAGAATTTAGTTCCTTCCTAAGCTCTTCCCCATCCTTTTTTGGTGTCCTAGGATTCTGGATCTTAGGGAGCTTCTCCTCAATCCACTCGCTAACCCACGAAAAGATAAGCAAATACTACAATGAATAAAAGAAAATAGGTTAGTACGAGATGACACTTGAACAAATTTTAACAAATCAACAACAGGTTAAGACAACTACTTGAGCGGCCTTGTAAAGGCCAAAGTAAATGAGACAAGGCATCCATGGCCTTCAAGAAACTCTTGTTGACCTCAGGCATCATGTATGTTATGTTAGCCCTAGCCCACTTCAGGTCATCGATCGAGGATTCATTACTGAGGGTCAGTTGCTTCAAGTGAGTTGCTAGAGCCGCATCAAATGAGATTAGGATCGTTTCGTCTGAACCTCCTTTGGATGAGATGTCCTTCCTATTTTTCTTTTATGGAGGGAGGACGGGAGTGTCATCAACCACCTCATTTTTTTTCTTGGATGCCTCGACATTGTTGGGATTATAGTTGTTAACTTCATTGTCAAAGCCGATATTGGTGGCTTCTTCATAAATTTGTTTAGCATATTGGAGATGTTGGCTGCTTCCATCTTCCAAATAGCTTCTGGGGTATTCTCTGGATGACCTATGAAATAAATACGAGATTAGTATTGGAAGAAGCAATAAAAGAGGACAATACGGTATCAAAGAAAAGAAACTAGAAAGACACTTACACAACTCAGTTAGGGGATCGACCCCCAAAAACATCTTTTCAATGTAGTGGGGAGTCATCAATTGTTCGATGTAACACCCCGTATTTCTGAGTATTTGAATTTAATTAATTCGATAATTAATTAGTTTTATTTTAAATTACACGAGAGAAGTAATTTAATTTAATGGAATGACGATGTGATTATTTAAAAAATAATCAAGAGAGAGGTAATGATTAATATTATGAATTTAACTTACTAAGTGAAAGTAGTAAACAATGTATGGAAATTATTATGCGAAATAACAAGTGATATTGGCGTAATAGGAATCATCTCATCCGAGAGTCGCGTGTAGACTAATTTGGGGTCGAGATTGAATAATTATGTAAAGTGACTTGGATTATGATTTCGAGATGACGATGACTCCGAAAGGCTCAAAATAGTCAAGATAGTATACCCAGGGGTGTCGATTGGGTCCCGAGTATTTTTAGGCTAAACGGGCACCGTTTAGGGGAATTTTAGTCATTTGGGAAATGAGGGTTAGGAGACCTACGAATTTCTAACTACTTTATCAGATGTTAGATAAGAGGGGCAAGGGTTAGAAACTGAAAATACAATGGGAGTCCATTTGAGAACAAAAGGAGAGAGTCCTTGAAGTTTTTGAGGAGATTCTTGGAGCTTTTCATCTCAATCTTGCACCACAAATAACCTAAGAATGAGTATTGATAGATAAGACAATCAAATCCATCACCAAGCCATCAAATTAGACCCTAATGATCAAAGGCAAGTGTTTGTATACAATTTGAGTTATAATACCCATGTGACTAGGGTTTCATTCTTTTTGATTAAATTAACATTCTTGGAAGAAAAGAATGATCTAAACGCATGTCTGGGTAGGAATTACATGTAGAAAGATTGGATATCTATAGAGGATAATAAATTAGAGAATATGAGTTATTATCCATGAATTAATTCTAGGTTTATGTTGAATCACTACACCAAAATGGGCAAATTGTCACCTTTCAGCCGGCCAGCCTTGTCAAGGTCATTGATCGTGACAAAAAAAACACGTGTTTTATGTCACGGTCATTGACCTTGATACGACCGTAACAACTAATTATCACGGTCAATGACCGTGACAAGGTCATGACAAATTTAATTGTCACGGGCTTGTCACGGTCAATGACCTTGACACGACCGTGATAACTTTTCCAGCAAAAACCCTTTCCCCCTTCTTTTTCCCTCCCACCGTTCCCTCTCTCTCTCTCTCTCTCTCTCTCTCTCTCTCTCTCTCTCTCTCTCTAATTTCAGGTCCAATTTCTCTCTCTCTCTCTCTTCCATTTATATATATATATATTTGTGTGTGTATGTGTATATATATGTGTGTATGTGTGTGAATGTGTGGGGGGTGGGGCATGGTGGGGCGGGGTGGGGGAGGCGGTGGTGGAGGGGGCAGGGGGTGGGGTGGGGTGGGGTGCGGTGTGTGTGTGTGTGTGGTAGTGTGTTTTGGGGGAGGGAGGGGAGGGGGTGGTGGAAGGGGGCAAGGGGTGGGGTAGGGTGGGGTGTGTGTGTGTGTGTGTGGTGGTGTGTGGTGGGGGAGGGGGTGGTGGAGGGGGGCAGGGGGTGGGGTGGGGTGGGGTGTGTGTGTGTGTGTGGTGGTGTGTGGTGGGGGAGGGGGTGGTGGAGGGGGGCAGGGGGTGGGGTGGGGTGGGGTGGGTTGTGTGTGTGTGTGTGAATAGGTATAATTTTTTTCACTCCCTCTCTAACCCTCCACAATTGATTCTTATGCTAAAATCCTCGCTTACACAATATATATAGGTATAATTCATGGGCTTTAGCTAAACTAGGGTAATAATTGATAATAGTTGGATAATAATTGGATAATAGTAGATAATAGCTAAACTAGGGTAATCAATAAAAAAACCGAGGACTAACATATATACACAACACTAAAAGTAGACATCAATTTTATAAATAATTAATAATAGTTGGATAATAATTGGATAATAAACATCGGGAGGGGGTGGGGGTGGGGGTGCGGGTGGGTGGGTGGGGTTTTGAATATTATTTACATTCAAAATAAATAATTGATAATAGTTGGATAATAATTGTTTTTATACCTATAGAACAGCTTAGATAGTGTGTGTGTGTGTGTATGTGGTCAATACATGAATTTATTTTTGTATTTGAATTATCCCATGAATTTATTTTTGTATTTGAATTAACCCATTATATGAAACATACTTGAAATTAAATATAGTTCGCATAGATACTAGCATTCTAGTTCTTATGCGTACGCATTCAATAACCCTTAGACCCGTTCGAGAGTCATTACCCCTGTAATGAGATCTCTCGAATTGTCCCGTTTGGACAGTTTGAGACTGTATAATTTCTGTATAATATTCTTATTGGCTTAAAGTTGTTACTTTTGGAGGAAGTTCTGCAGTCGTATCTTAATGTTCTCTGGGTACATACTAGATTGACAAGTGTGACTGTTATTTTAATTTACCAATTGAAATAACACTCACACCTGCCAATCTACGTCGTGTACTTGGAGAACTAAGGGGATATGCTGTCGAATTTTTTTCAAATCGTAACAATGTGCATGAGCTGTTAAGTATATTACAGAAAAATGCATTCTTGAATGGGATAGGACCCCTTACCCTTTAATAGGATAATTAAATGATGGGATAATTAAATAAAACATATTATAAATCTAAGTTTTGTTTACCTTTAATAGGTGTTTAGTTGTGGTAGCTGTGATGGGATATCCGAAATACAAAGAGTGGATGGGTGAGACTAATAGAATGGGGGATGTGTTTCGCAGAGGTGCTAACAAATTTGTGAAATTTGCAAAGAGATGTCGTAATGATGAAGAGTTTCCGTGTCCGTGTGCTAGGTGTAAGAATGGTAAGGTGTTTGAGTGGAAAACAGTTGAACTACATTTGTTAAGATCGGGTATGCAAGATAGTTATCGATTTTGGAGTTTTCACGGTGAATTGAAAGTTCCTTTTGTCCCTGACCAACCTTCACAACATCCTTCAACAAGTAGAATAGATGAAGAAGGGGACGACGTAGATCATAATATGTTAGAGGATTTAGTTGATGATGTGTACGGAGTTTATGAAGCTGAGGAGAATGAGGTTACTAATGATGTAGAAGATTCAAGTGCTCGTGAAGATAACACGATAAAACTTGACGATGACTACCAAAGTTTAAAATTTAAGGCGACCCAACCGTTATACTCTGACTGTGAGAAAGATCAAACAACTTTACATGCCATGGTTGGTTTGCACAGTTTGAAGACGCAGTACGGTTTGTCTGGCAATAGCGTGACGGGAATTCTGAAATGGGTTAAGGGCTTATTACCCAAGGTCAATACACTTCCAAATAGCTATCATGTTATGAAGAACAGTTTGAAAGGTTTGGGAATGAAGTATAAATCGATTCATGCTTGTGTGTATGACTGCATACTATACCGAAAGGAGTATGAAAATCTCGATCGTTGTCCGGTATGCGATGAACCTAGATATGTCCAATCTACTAGTAAGGAAGGCACAAGCTCAACAAAGATGCCTCAAAAAGTATTGAAATATTTTCCCGTTGGGCCTAGATTAAAGCGATTTTTCATAGTACCATGGATTGCAGAGGCAATGATTGGCATGCTAGGGCAGAAGTAGGGGGTAATATCATGCGTCATCCTATTGATTCTACTGCCTGGCGGAGGATGAATTATGAGTATCCCGATTTTGCTTGAGAACAACGCAACATTCGTTTGGCTATATCAACAGATGGTTTCAATCCATTTGGAAATCTAAGCACCAATCAGAGTGTATGGCCAGTGATCCTAGCCCCACTCAACCTCCCTCCTTCACAGTGTATGAGACCTGAATTTTCGATGATGGCTTTATTGATACCTGGGCCAAAGGCACCAAGTGAAGACATTGATATCTACCTGGCTCCTTTGGTAGAAGAATTAAATGAGTTGTGGGAAGAGGGTGTGCAATCATTTGACTCTTTTAGAAAAGAAGAGTTTACGCTGAAAGCTATGTTGATGTGGGCAATTCATGATTTTCCAGCTTATGGGACATTATCCGGATGTGTAGTACATGGTTATTTGGGGTGTCCTATTTGTGGAGAGGAGACTGAATCTCTTCGTCTATCCTCCAGCTTAAAGAATGTATACCATTGCCACAGGAGGTTTTTACCCCCAGCTCATAGTTTCAGATTTGAGAAAGGTTCCAATTTTTTATTGGGCGGAGTTGAACATAGGCTACCGCCGAGACAACTTTCGGGTTCAGAAATTGAAAGTAAATCTTCTGAATGTGGCCCAAATATGCCAGGTAAGAATCCCAAATTTAAGAATGTCAAGCATAAGAAGACCCCAACTGGGAATGAAACTGAGATAAGAAAGGCATGGTCTCGGAGGCCAATTTTATTTGACTTGCCTTATTGGAAGAAAAACCCGGTGCGCCATGTATTGGATGTGATGTATGCAGAGAAGAACTTCTCTGAACATATTTTGGGTACTTGCCTTGGGGGGAGTCATTCGAAGGATGGAGAAAATGCACGAAAAGACCTTAAAACGTTAAAACTTAAACCACAACTATGGTTGAAAGAAGATAGTAGGGGAAGGACAATAATTCCCCCTGGTGCGTTTACTTTGACGAGTGAGGAAAGGAAGGTGCTTCTAGACACAATATATAATTTAAAGGGCCCATCTACTTTTTCGTCCAACTTGCAAAGGATTGTGAATTATGTTACTCATGATTTACATAAGTGTAAGTCCCACGATTGGCATGTGATCATGCAATTGGTTCCTCTATTGTTTAAGCACTGTTTCTCCAAGCACAAGGATTTGCGTAGGGCTATTATGCAAATTAGTATTACCTTCTCCCTCTTGTGTGAGAAGGTAGTGAATCGAGAACACATAGTGGCCGCAAAATTAGTTGTGAACGAAGCGATTTGTGTATTGGAGAAGTACTTTCCCCCAGCATTCTTTGACATAAGTGTTCACTTGTTGGTACACCTATGCGATGAGGCACTTCTTTGTGGTCCAGTTAGATATCGGTGGATGTATCCGTTTGAAAGATTGATGAAAGTTTTTAAAGATTACGTCAAGAATACGCGATATATTGCAGGATCAATTGCAGAGGAATACATCACCGTGGAGTCATCAATATATACTCGGGAATATATGACTGACTCTACCAGCGTTGATGACACTGATGAATTCCTCGATGATGGTGGTAATGTTATGGGAAAACGAGTGAAATTAACGAGTTTGCAACATGAACAAGTAGCTCGTTATCTATTTGACACACATGAAGATGTCGAAGAATGGAAAAAGTAAGTTTCGAATATTATAATGTTTAACATTATTTTAGATTATTTTATACATGATTAATTTTGTAATATGCAGTAAATATGAAGCCCGTGAGAACAATAAAAGACGAAAAACAGTGGTACAATCAGACAGCGAATTTAGGCTATGGTTGACACAAGAGGTAATTACAATGAAAACAGTCGTTATATAACGTTACATTACACTCAAATTTTACCACTAATATAATTAATTTATCTATATTCTCAGCTCCTAAAGATGGGTGATGCGACATCAAGGCTTGCTCGTCTAGCCACTGGACCCTTGTTCGTGGCACAAGAGTACAAAAAATATCGATTGAACGGTTACATTTTCGGCGCTAAAGTGTACGAGGAAAGTACAAATGTACAGAACTTGAGAATTTCATACAAGGCTCTTACTTTCTTTCGAGCGAGCGCAAAAGATAAAAACCTCGTTGAAGCTGAAATGACTTACTATGGTGTAATCAAAAATATATTTGAATTGGATTATATAAGCTTCAAAGAGGTTGTATTTTACTGTGAATGGGTAAGAGTTGAGGATAAAAATGCTTGTAAAGTTGATCCTGTCACCAATTTGATCATGGTTGACTTGTCCAAGTTGAAGAGCAACGACCACGTGAGCGATGAGCCGTTTGTTTGTGCATTTCAAAAGGTTAAGCAAGTGTTTTACTCGGAGTATATCAACAACGAGCCGTGGTCAATTGTCCAACACGCGCCAAGACGTCTAAATAGTAGTGTGGATGACTTGGCTGCTCCTACCGAATATCAATCCATTTTTTATGATAACCCGAATTTGAAACAATTTTTCAATTTGTAATAAATATTTCAATTTGTACCGAAACATCCATTTTTAATGCTTTTACTTGATCTGCACTTTATCATTTTCACTCTTGTGTAGTGTGCGTGTGTGGAGAGGAGATTAATACATAAATATTCCAACTACATCTAAGTTTTGTTTATACTAATCCATGAATATACGCTTCTTACCTTTAATAGGTGATTAGTACATAGTTATTTGGGGTGTCCTATTTGTGGAGAGGAGACTGAATCTCTTCGTCTATCCGAACACTAAGAAATGCCATAATCCTATGGAGCGATGCTTTGCAAATTCCTCCCAACCGTTATGTAGCCAAACATCACCGGTTGAAGTTCGCAATTCCACTTTCCATACCCCACCACTTTCCATACCCCATTCAAAGGTGGAGTTGACAACTTCAACTGCTGATTTTTGGCTACACAACGGTTGGAAGGAATTTGCAACGCATACCTCCATAGGATTATGGTATTTCTTAGTGTTTAGATATGAAGAGAATTATAATTGACACGATTGCTCGGGGTACATTAGTTGGAAGGAGGTGCCATATGAGCTCAAGTTAGCTGTTTGAGTGACACTACAGGTAATGTATTTATATTTATATGTCAATTTTGATTTCGATTTCAATTACGATTTATATTTATCTATATTTGAGGGGCGGATACTAATTTTACTTTATTTCAATTCAGGGGACAGGGAGTGGCCCTAAGGGTAGGCCACATATGCTCTATACTTATGTGGCTATTCGGATGAGAAGGGAAGGATAAGGAGGTGTTCCCGAGCGTCGCGGTACAAAATCTCTTTTCCATGCAAATAGTTTGTAGAATTGAGATAAAATTATGGTGACGTTATTTCTTTTGAAATAGTTTCTTATTTCAATATATATTTGCATTATCTTTAGTTTGTTCGGATATATGATGTTTGGAACAGGTACAACGTTGCTATAACAGGTACAAATATACTGCTGGGCAGTGGCAGTGGCCATACTGCCCAGCAGTTTTTTTTTAATTCTGCCCAGAATTGTCACAGTCAATGACCGTGACAATTTTTTTAAAAAGGGTCACGGCTTAGTCACGGTTATAAACCGTGACAAACGTGTCACGGTCATTGACCTTGACACGACCGTGACACAAAACGCGAGTTTTTTGTCAAGGTCAATGACCGTGACACGACCATGACAAAAAAAGTTATCTCGCCTCGAAATGTCACGGTCATTGACCTTGACAAATGGGCAGATTTGGCGTAGTGAATATTAATGGAGAATATGAAAACCTATGGCTTTTGAGGATTTGATGATTAAATCCATTATTAAATGATATTCGTAATGTTTTGATGTAAAAATTTCATTAGAAACTATCCTAATACACGTGGGAAAGGTTTAGGATAATTGGTTTTAAGTTTGGTGGAGAAACATGTAAGTTATGTAGGTGTGTTAATGGTGAAAAGCGCACCTTTGTAAGGGAAGAAGACAACCTAGTACAAACCGAATCGATTCGGCCCTAGACCGAATCAATTTGGCAAGGTGAATCAATTCGGTAATTGGGAGAATCGCTTTGGCCCTGTCAGATTTGACTATTTTGCTTATTTAATCCTCGTAACTTTGTCTAAATGTTTGGGTGACCGTTGGGGTCTCTTTAAACCATTACGAGAGATTTATGGGATAATAGTAGGGCCTCAATAAGGGCATGTGATAGTCTTAGGGAGAGAGTTAAGACTAGGATGAGTCGGGCTTAAATTGTAATTAATTAACGAGAATGAGAATGCAATTACGGGAAAGCGCGAGTGATCTTATGGCATGAACTAGTAGGGTAAAGAAGACGTAGCTACTGAAATACAACAAGGGGTAACTAGGGCCCTTTGAGTAAAGAATAATACTCCATTAAATACGATAATGAGAATAATCATAAATTGAATGTACAGTGAGTATTTAAGTGATATATACTACGTAAAAAATGATGATAATTAGGTTGTGTGAATACCTACTGAATATATATTGGTTGTTTGTGTACCTATTATATGATTGATGATATATGTTAACATACCTACGTTGCCTGCTATCATGGAGGTTCTCTCGAAGTGGGTGATCCCACCTTATCGATTTTAGGAAGGTCTGGATTTGTGCCCTAGAATATAGAAACTAGGGCGTCTCACTATGTGTCATGTATTAGTGTGTCCGACATGTCTATTAATACCAAAATTTATCATCCTACGTGGACCAATTACAAGCCAACACGTGTTATCCAATGTGGAAGAAGTCCAAGTCAGCATGATAAAAAAGCCCGACCAACAAGGAAGCCCGACCAACAGCTGGAAATTCAATCTGTACAGCCAACCAAGCGCCAGCAGTCTTACAACCAGTATTGCCAATGAAGCGACAACATTTATATATTTAATTCTCATTATGTATTGATGTAAATGCCTAACAAATGAAGGCATTCCATCCTTTCACATGACAACTATGAATACCCCTATTGGGCTATAAATATATTGTATCACCCTCATTGCAAGGGACCGAAAAAATAACTCAAGACAACCAATATAGTACAGTGGACGTAGCTATTCTTTTGAGCCGAACCACTTTAAAAATTTCTTGTGTCTTGTTTGTTTAACATATTTTTATTTGTGATCGATTAATTAGGACTAATCTCAATTCAATTAAGCAAATAAGAGACAACGATTTTTAAAGTTGTTTTCTATAAGGAAAGCCTATGTCTACTGTTATTTTATTCTCAGGGGTTTACAATAGCATAACATGGTGCAGAGAGAGAGAGGTGTATAGAGAGAGTGGTTGCTAAGGATGAATTAGTTTCCCCTTTAGCTAAGGGAGGGGTTGTATTTATAGTGATGGGAGTCCAAGATATGGAATGTCTTTATATATTCAGACATTTACATCTATTTACAATAAATAAGACTGTTGGCATTCTAGGGTTCAATGACTATTAGTGAGTCTTCTCTAGATCTTTTGATCTTCTGCATGGTTCGTCTTCTTTAGGGTTAGTAGACCCATACGCTGACCAACTCTCCTCTGGAGCCGACCAAGTGTCTTCTATGCCGAGCAAGTTTGAATATTGCCATATTAGGATGACATGTATCCATTTCTTATTGGTCCATGTAGACGGGTAATTTTTGGCATCAATATAAGCCCACAGTGGTTGACCCATTACAAGCCAACACGTGTCATCCAATGTGCAACAAGTCCAAGTCAGTATGATAGAATAGCCTGGCCAACAAGAAAGCCCGACCAACATAGTTACCCGACCAATTGGGAAGCCCGACCAACAGCTAAAAATCCAATCTGTACAGCCAACCAAGCGCCAGCAATCTTAGAGCCTGTATTGCTAATGAAGCGACAACAATCATGTATTTAATTCTCATTATGTATTGATGTAAATTCCTAACAAATGAAGGCATTCCATCCTTTCACATTACAACTATCAAGACCCCTCTTGGGTTATAAATATATTGTATCACCCTCATTGTAAGGGATCGGAAAAATAACTCAAGACAACCAACACAGTAGAGTGGACGGGGGCTATTCTTTTGAGCTGAACCACTTCAAAATTTTTTTTTGTCTTGTTTGTTTAACTTATTTTTATCTGTGATCGATTAATTAGGCCTAGTCTAGTTTTTTTGCATAAAAAATGTTGGTTGGGTACGTTAAGTATGTGCATAGCCCAAAGGCTTAGAACTATGTTCGCCTCCACTATTTGTTATTTAATTTTAAGTTTGAGGAGATGTACTAAACTATTTATCCCTATTTAGTACGAGAGGTACTTGGACTGATAACAGAGTATGCCCATGTTTCATGGTGGTCCTTTTGAGAGACGCCATATATATATAACGTATAATAAACGAGTGTACGTGAAAATATTATAAGTGAAATGATATAAGTGAAACTTAATTAATTAAAAAATGAGTATATAAGTGAAATGATAATTTCAAATATTATAACGTATGACAAACGTTAACTAAGGGGTGAAGCACTGTATGGGTGGTACGAGAACAGAGACGTGTTCATATTCAAAAATACTTAAGTCTAGTTAGCTTGGGTAGAATAGCTAGGGGCCTAAGTAGAAACGTTAGGCGTGCACAATAGTTGAGAGGTGAAGAAACTCAAGCGAGTGTACGTGAATCTAACATCTGTAATCAATAACTGCTTTTAAATTATGGTAAACACTTGCTAAATATTTTCAAAATATTTTGGGTTCTAACCCTTGCTATAAAATCTTTTCAAAACCTTTTAGGTGTCCAGCCACAGGGATGCCAGACTTAATGAGTCTTTACATGGACGCATAGTTGCTGCGTTGTGAAGGCTTGTAGGGTTTTGATTATACGCATCATTCCTTCATTTCTAGTGTAGGACCTTCAGCAGTATTTCAGTTTGGGCGTGTTTCTCCATTTGAGACTTTATTTATTCAGTATTTCAGTTTCAAACTTGTATTCAAATATTCTTGTTAGTTGGATTTATTATTCTAGTTTTGGGGTTTTTAATCGATGGTTTATTCGGCAAGACTTTATTTATTTATTCACTTGAGATGGTTTGGACTCTAGCATTATGTGAGTGTTGTAATTTAGTTTTCCTCATAATATTATTTGTTTGTTTAATGCAAGATAAAATTTGGCACCGGCTTAAGTAACTAATAGGTGATTAGTAATTAATTTGGTTTTCGACGGTGATGCTAAGAATGAACCATTTTATAAATCTTGTTTTAATTTAATAAAGGCATGATCACCGGTATTTAATTAGGCGGGGTGTCATAGATGGTATCAGAGCATCAAGTTCTAGCGTTTATAGGATATGTACGTCTTATTACGATTTCAGCGTATCGTTCTTTTATTATAGAGCCCTATTATTAGGACTGTTGTTTTTATGTTCATGTGTTTGAGATATTGTACTTCTTCTATTAGATTTTGTATGAACTGTGTACTTTTACAATTTAATCTATTTTCAGATGCCACTGAGGAGAGAGTGAGAAGCTAGGGCAGTGGCCAGGAATGAGGTGAGGGAGGCTCATTAGGAGCCACAGGAGGTGCCTCAGCCACAACCACTACTGAGATGATCTCGATGGCTCAAGTGGCAGAGATTTTAGCCCAGGCGGTCAATGCAGCTATAACAGGTACGGTCGTGCATTTGCCACAGTCCCACCCATAGCAGCCAGTGAAATCGGTCATTCAGGCCCATATAGGACCATCTATATGGCAGAGAGTCAGAGAGACCATATAGAAGGGACACTTGCCAGAGTTTCAAGGCATTCTGATGTGATGGAGGCATATCAATATAAAAAAAATATTTAGCATCATCTGCTCATGGTGGAGTGTAGCGAGACATAGAAATAGATGTTAACTACTTTCAGGCTGACTGGAATAGCCTTACAGTGGTGGGAGTCGGTGAACACTGCCAAGGAGAGAGATATCTTGACCATTACCGAGTTATGGGTGCGGTTCGACCATAAATACTTTCCTCTTACAGTAGAGTAAAAAATGCGAAGGAATTTTGGGGAAGTAGCATAGGTGACCGCTCGGTAGCTGAGTATAAGGAGGATTTCACTTGTCTGGCTAATTTTGTGCCAGGTGAGGTGAGCAATGATTAGAGAAAGAAGATAAACTTTATGGACGAGTTGTCCTGGAAGATCAGGTAGCATTTGATCGCTAACCCCGCATTGGTTACTTATACTAATGTCGTCAATGCCGCTCTTGTACACTGTAAGGATCATCACTTCCATGTGAAGGGGAGTAAGAAAGGAGTAGAGCTTAGCCAGCAAGATAAGGCAAATGAGGGTGGCTTCAGCTTGATACCACAGCAACAGACATTCAGTCATCAGGGGTAGGATTACAGATAGGGGAATAATGCCAAAAGATTCAGGCATGGAGGGTAAAAACCATAGGTGCGGGGTTACAGATAGGGTCAACAGTGCATAAATTAGCAGTAGTTTCCTTAGGGCCGTCAGGTCTAAGAGAACCAAGGGGGAGGCCATCAGGGCCAGCAGGGCCAGAGATAGATAGAGTTCTCAGGGCAGTGCTTCATCTATGGCCAGCAGGGTCACAAGAGGAGAGATTGCCCATAGTAGGACAAGGAATAACCCAGCAGGAACAGTAGGCTCCTTTACCTCCTATAGAACTAGCACCACCATCCTTCAACAGCAGCAAGGAAAGATGCACTACGGGCATGTGTATAATGTCCGGGACATACCGATGCCATCTGCACCTCAGGCACTACCAGCTGTAGAGAGTATATTTCCTATTCATGGGCTTAAGGGTAGGATTTGTTTTTATATTGGGGCATCGCATTCATTTATTAAGACCATATTTACTAAAGTTGTCAGATTATTAGAGACCATCGACAGTATCCTTATGTGTGTAGAGTCACCGATGTGTAGTGGTTCACTGATACACTTGATTTGTAGAGGATTTAATATCATGATAAGGATACTGAGCATAGAGACAAACCTTCTAGTGTTAGACATGGAGGGGTAAGATGTGATTCTGGATATGTATTGGTTGGTAGGATATAGGGAGATGGTATATTGCTATGAAAGGACCATTGTGTTTTTCATTTCGAGGTAGGAGATGTTCCTTATGGCGATGCCTCTTCCTGAGGGAGGTTCACGCACACACGTATACTACATTGAGGAGGAGACCTCACAGGAGGTTGTGATTCCATTAAACTCGATTTCAGTCGAAAGAGATTTTAAGGATGTATTCTAGGAGATACCCGGGTTACCACCCAGATGAGAGATCGAGTTTGTGATTGACCTAGCTCTGGGTACGAGACCGATTGCTCGAGCACCATATCGCATGACCCCTGCAGAGATGCGTGAGATGAGAGAGTAGATTTACCAGCTCTTGGGTCAGAGTTTCATTCAGTAATGCGTTGGTGTTATTTATGAAGAAGAATGATGGTTTGCTTCGTTTGTGGGTGAATTACAGGGAGTTGAACAACTTTACGATACCGAATAAGTATCCATTATCGACGATCGATAACTTGTTTGATCAGTTGAGAGGGGCTGCCTACTTCTTAAAGATTAATTTGAGATCAGGTTATCACCAGCTACATATTCGGGAGGTTTGGGCTCACAAATGCACCAGCAGTGTTCATGGATCTCATGAACAAAGTATTTAGGGAGTCCTTAGATCAGTTCGTGATCGTGCTTATAGACGACATTCTGGTTTACTCTCGTACTGAGGAGGAGCACAAGGAGAATTTACGTAGGGTCTTGCAGACACTTCGGGACCAACGGTTATATGCTAAATTCGAGAAGTGTGGATTTTGGCTACGGGAGGTGCAATTTCTTAGACACATCGTATCTAACAAGGGTATTGCAGTGGATTCGAGTAAGGTATCGACGGTAAGGGAGTGGGGACAACCCATGATATCGACAGAGATTCGCATATTCTTGGGTTTGGTAGGGTATTATCACCGCTTCATTAAGGGATTTTTAAAGATTGTGGATCCATTGACTAATCGGAGTTGCAAGGGGGTACCGTTCGTGTGGAGTGACCAATGATAATTAGATTTCGAAAGATGAAGGATAAGTTGATGTTAGCACCAGTGCTTTCATTGCCTAAGAGTGGGGTAGAGTATCGAGTTTACACTGATGCATCCTTGAAGGGACTTGGGGGTGTATTTCAACAGGAGGAGAGGACCATATCTTATGGATCTCAAAAGCTTAAGCCCCATGAGAATAATTACCCCACCCACGATCTTGAGTTAGCAACGATCATTTTTGCTTTGAGGATATAGAGGCATTATCTGTTGGGAGAGAAGTTTACATTATTCATGGACCATAAGTCACTTCAGTATCTATTCACACTGAAGTATCTGAACATGAGGAAGAGGCGTTATTAGAGTTCGTGGATTACCATTTTGATATATAGTATCATCCTGGTAAGGCTAACGTGATAGCAAATGCATTGAGCTGATGACCTATTGGAGAGTTAATGGAGGTTTGGAAAGAAAAATGGAGTGAGCTTCAACATGATGATGAGGTCGCCAGAGCGTATATAGTAGTGTTATCTATCACTCCCGAGATTGTGATGCAGGTAGTGAAAGTGTAGGCAGAGGATCATTTCTGTCAGGATATGGAGTGACAGTTATTAGCTGAGGGTGCGGAGTCTTACTCGATCATCTCTAAGGGAGGTCTATGTTTTAATAGGAGATTATATATGCTTAAGGATGATTATTTAAGGCATGATGTAATGACAGAGTCCTATGGTTCAAGGTTTGCGGTACATCCCAGTGGAGATAAAATGTATCGGGATATGAGAAGACAGTACTAGTGGGCATGAATAAAGAGAGACATAGCAGAGTTTGTCTCAAAGTGTGTTACTTGTCAGGTTATGAAAGTTGACCATCAAAAACCTTCAGGAATGCTACAACCATTGAAGATTCCCGTGTGGAAGTGGGAAAGTATCTCGATGGATTTTATTGCAGGATTGTTGACATCGCATAGGGGTCATGATTCCATTTGTGTGATAGTGAATCGGTTGGCCAAGGTGGCCAACTTCTTGTCGGTCCTCACCGACTATGAGACGAGTGAGTATGTGCAGTTGTTCAATATCGAGATAGTTAAGCTACACGGGGCCGATTAACATTGTGTCTGATAGAGATAAGATCTTCATGTCTCATTTTTGGCAGAGCTTCCCGAAGTCCATAGGTATAGACTTGCGATTGAGTACCGTTTATCATCCATAAATAGATGGGGAGACTAAGCAGGTTAATCAGATGCTAGAGGATGTGTCGAGGATGTGCATTATGTATTTTGGGGGAGGATGGGAGATATACCTCCCATTAGTAAAGTTTTAGTATAATAACTCTTACCAATTCACTATCGGCATGGCATCGTTTGAGGTATTGTATGGGAGACCTTATCGTTCACCCGCTTGCTGGTTAGAGGTGGGGGATAACAAGTTATTAGGGGCAGAGATGATACAGGAGACAACTGCCAAGATTGATCTAATTCGGGGATGTATTCGGATTGCTCCGAATAGGTAGAAGAGTTATGCCGATGCCGATCGGAGGCACGTGGAGTTAAAGTTTGGGGATCAGGTGTTGATTCGTGTGTCTCCCATGAAGGGGATCGTGAGATTCGGTAAGAAAGGGAAGATGTCACCGAGATATGTGGAGCCTTTCTCGATTATTGAGAGAGTGGGATCAGTGGCATATAGATTGGGATTACTAGAGCATCTTTAGCAGAGACACGGTGTGTTCTATGTAGTATCGGTGAAGAAATACAGGAGGAGCGAGAGAGCTTTCTGGGATATTAAACTCGATGAGATTGATTTATAGTCAGTCATCTCGTATAAGGAGAGACCCATGGATATTCTGGATCGTAGTGAGCGTAAATTACGATCTAAGGTGATGCCACTAGTTAAAGTTTAGTGGGGACACCACAGTGTTGATGAGTCTACTTAGGAGCGGGAGGATGACATGCAAGAGCAGTATCCAGAGTTGTTTACTACAGGTATGCCATCATTTTGGGGACAAAATTCTTTTGTAAGGGGGAAAGCATGTAACACCCCGTATTTCTGAGTATTTAAATTTAATTAATTCGATAATTAACTGATTTCATTTTAAATTATGCGAGATAAGTAATTTAATTTAATTTAATTAACTGATAATGTGATTATTTAAAATTAATCGAGAGAGAGGTAATGATTAATATTACGAATTTAATTTACTAAGTGAAAGTAGTAAATAACATATGGAAATTATTACAAGAAATAGTGAGTGATATTGGCGTAATTAGAATTATCTCAACCGAGAGTCATGTGTAGACTAATTTGGGGTTGAGATGAAAGAATTATGTAGAGTGACTCAAATGATGATTCTGAGGTCATCGATGACTCCGTAAGCGTCGAAATAGTCAAAATAGTATACCCGGGGGTGTCGATTGGGTCCCAGAGCATTTTTAGGCTAAATCGGCACCGTATAGAGATGTTTTAGTCATTTGGGAAATGAGGGTTAGGAGGCCTACGAATTTCTAACTCCTTTATCAGATGTTAGATAAGAGGGGTTGGGGTTAGAAACTGAAAATACAATGGGAGTCCATTTGAGAACAAAAGGAGAGAGTCCTTGAAGTTTTTGAGGAGATTCTTAGAGCTTTTCATCTCAATCTTGCACCACAAACAACCTAAGAGTGAGAATTGATAGAGAACACAATCAAATCCTTCACAAAGCCATGAAATCAGACCCTACTGATCAAAGGCAAGTGTTTATATACAAGTTATTTGAAGTTATAATACCCATGTGACCAGGGTTTCATTCTTTTTGATTAAATTAACATTCTTGGAAGAAAAGAACGATTTGAATGCATGTTTGGGTAGGAATTGCATGTAGAAAGATTGGATATTTATAGAGGATAATAAATTAGAGATTATGAGTTATTATCCACGAATTAGTTATGGGTTTATGTTGAATATTAATGGAGAATACAAAAACATATGATTTTGTAGGATTAGATTATTAAATCCACTTTTGAATGATATTCGTAATGTTTTGATGTAAAAATTACATTAAAAACTGTCCTAATACATGTGGGAAAGGTTTGGGACAATTGGTTTTAATTTTTGTGGAGCAACATGTAAGTTATGTGGGTATTAATGGCGAAAAATGCACTTGGGTAGAGGAAGAAAACACGGTACAAACTGAATCAATTCGACGCAAGACTGAATCGATTTAGCAAAGCGAATCGATTCGGTAATTGGGCGAATCGATTCGGCCCAGTCAAATTTGACTATTTTGCTTATTTAATCCTCGAAACTTCGTATAAATGTTTTGGTGACTGTTCCGGCCTCTTTAAAAAATTACGAGAGATTTATGGGATGATTGTAGGGCCTTGATAAGGGCATGTGGTAGTCTTAGGGAGAGAGATATGACTAGAATGAGTCAAGCTTAAATTATAATTAATTCGCAAGAATGAGAATGTAATTATGGAAAAGCGTGAGCGAGCTTATGACATGAACTAGTAGGGTAAGGAAGACTTAGCTACTGAAATAGAACAAGGGGTAACTAGGGCCCTTAGAGTAGAGAATAATACTCCATTAAATACAATAGTGAGAATAATCATAAATTAAATGTACGGTGAGTATTCGAGTGATATATACTTGTACAAATGATGATAATTAGGTTGTGTGAAAACCTACTGAATATATATAGGTTGTGTGTGTACCTATTATATGACTGATGATATATGTTAACATACCTATGCTGTCTGCTATCACAGAAGTCCCTGCGCAGTGGGCCATCCCACCTTGCCCATTTCAGGGAGGTCTAAATTTGTGTCGCAGAACATAGAACTTAGGGAGGCTCACTATGTGTCGTGTATTAGTGTGTCCGGTATGTCGTTTGGGTACGTTAGGTATGTGTATAGCCTAAAGGCTTAGAACTATGTTCGCCTTCACTGTTTGTTATTTGATTTTGGGTTTTAGAAGATGTACCGAACCATCTGTCCCTATTTAGTACGAGAGGTACTTGGACTGATAGAAGAGTATGCCCATGTTTCGCGGTGGTCCTTTTTTAGAGACACCGTAATGATATATATTAACAAGATATATACCGATGTGAATATTCTACTTATGTGTGACAATAGATAGCTAGATAGTGGATATCTAAAGATTGAATTAAGTAGTGAAACTTAATTAATTAAAAAATGAGAATATAAGTGAAATGATAATTTCAATTATTATAACGTATGAGAAATGTTAACTAACGGGTAAAGCACTGTATGAGAGGTACGGGAACATAGACGTGTTCTTATTCAGATATACTTAAGTCTAGTTAGCTTGGGTAGAATAACTAGGGGCTAAGTAGAAACGTTAAGCATACACAATAGTTGAGGGGTGAGAAAACTCAAGCGAATGTACGTGAACCTAACATGTCTAATCAATAACTGATTTTAAATTGTGATAAATATTTGATAAATATTTTCAAAATGTTTTGGGTTCTAACCCTTGCTATAAAATCTTTTCAAAACCTTTTAGGTGTCTAGCCACAGGGGCACCAGACTTGATGATCCTTTACAGGGACACATAGTTATAGCACTATGGAGGCTTGCAGGGTTTTGATTAGAAAAATCAGTCCTTCAATTCTAGTGTAGGCCCTTTAGCAGTATTTCAGTTTGGGCGTGTTGCCCCATTTGAGGCTTTATTTATTAAGTATTTCAGTTTCAGACTTGTATTCAGATATTCTTATTAGTTGGATTTATTATTCTGGTTTTAGGATTTTTAGACGATGGTTTATTTGGCAAGACTTTATTTATTTATTCACTTGAGATGGTTTGGACTCTAGTATTATGTGAATGTTGTAATTTAGTTTTCCGCATAATATAATTTGTCTGTTTAATGCAAGATAAAATTTGGCACCATCTTAATTAACTAATAGGTGATTAGTAATTAATTTGGTTTTCAACAATGATGTTAAGAATGAATCATTTTATAAATCTTGTTCTAATTTAATAAAGGCCTGATCACCCGGTATTTAATTAGGCGGGGTGTCACATTCGAACTCCACTAAATCGCCCTATACCCCCTGACCTCTTATTTGAACCATTTTAGTCCGGTCGTCGATGCTCAAGTCGGGATCAATCTGGAGGCCATAGAGGCTTTATCTCATCTTTGGGGAACCCTCGGCTCAGATGTACCTCATGCAACGTCGGCGTCAAATTCCCATGCACCCGACACAAAGAAGTATCTGGGCTTCCAAAGATGGTTTGATGTTTGGTTGACCATCAAGACTTTTTTATCGAATTTCTTAGCCACCAGATGGTAGTAGAATGACTAAATCTTGGAGATTAAAACGTTATAGCATGACCTGAAATCACTAACTGGAAGATCGGCTTTATGGACTAACTTCCAGAGAGAGATGAAACCGAGAAAAATTCTCCAGGTGTTAGGCGAAAGTTACGACGGAGTGAGTCCCATACTGGCTAAGATCGTCTGAATAGGAGGATGGATGGGAAGCCTAAAGTCAACCTTAAACATTTGTTCGTAGACGGTTATCTCTCCCTCTCGATCATTGAAATATCTCATGTCCTCGTCCAACACTCTCATATTTATGGTCGACTTGATACTGTATAGGTGCCTCCAGAATAAAAGGTTTGTCTCAGTAACGGTTCTTTTAAAGGTTTGAGCATAAGAAGTGTCTAGTGGTTCACCGGCATTGTCATCAAAATTGATGATCTCAACAGGTGGTACTCCACTTGGGAATGTCTCACAAAACTCACCCTCGGTCATGGCCGATAGGAGAACGATCGTGGGTGGTGCATATTCGATAATTGTGACCCTCGACCCTCTAAAAATTGAGAACTCAGGATATTGATCATGCCCATTAGATCGAGAAGCACCAGAGTCTGCCATGTGAGATGAGAGGACCTGCGTGGCTTCCTCAAAAGATTCAGCCTCCCAAGAAATATGAGACGAAAAGTGTTATAGCCCTGAGAAGATAAGGAAGACTGAGAACCCGAGACGAGTCCTCAATCATGGATTTACCACAAATATCAACTATGGGAGAAAGGATGACATCTAAAGGAACGGGATAAATGGGACCTGTAAGGTCGGTCCTGACCTTGTGCTTAGCCTCGGCCTTGGCTTCACACTTATGTATCTCACTGAAGATTCTCTCCCAAAGGGTTGGGTATTGGTAAGTTAACTTGTATAGAGTTCTTAATATCCAAACCGGTTTAAAGTTTGACTTAGTTAATTAAAATATCTAAAGGTTGAAAATGAGGGAAAATGAAATGTTTTCCTAAACGTTTATATCAAGAATAGCAAAGATTCAAATCGCTGAAGAAGACAATCTGAGTTTCATCGACAAACCTAATAGTCAACAAATAGGGAACCTAAACACCTAAAAGTAAGTTCAAAATGGTCCTAACCTCCTAAAAACGACAATAGTGCCTCCTGCTACCCAACGGTAACCCTAAAATAATCCTAAAGAGGCCGGGGGTAAAAAAATATAGAAATGTCACTAAAAAATTAAAACTACAAATATAAGCTTCAATGGCTAGAAAAAGAAAAGAGGGAAAGCATAAATGGTACCTCGAAGATGAAGGACACTTAGGAGGATAGAGAAGCTCCTAAAGCAAGCCTGAAATGGACTGGAATGAAGAGAGAGAGTAGGGATAGAAAACGTTACAGGTAAGGTTTGGGCGTGAAGGAGAAAGGTTGAAGAAGAAAGAGGGTGAAAAGTTTAAAGGATATTTAAACTATTTAATCATTGCACGCACCTCCCAATGAATTCATCATTAGGGCACACTTCCCTTAGGCTGGCCTGCAGCTGCCATACTTGGCCAACACGCCTAGCTAAATGTTCAGTGCCAAGTGTAAACATTATACACTTGACAGACACTTCAACATAAGGCATTAAAAGGAAACCCTCACCTTCAGTAAAATTAATTTGCATAATATGCCTATGATATTAGGGGGTCTCATTAACATAGGGTGTCAGACAACTATACCCCTTATATTTTAACTCACATTGAAGACTAAGGACTTACGGGTGATTGATATGCATAAGTGTGGTCTCGTCTTTGACATTTCTCAACAAGGCTGAGCCAACCTCACTCACTCATCAAGTTGGATACTCTTGGGTCGCCCCAGCGCGATCCATCCTCAATAATCTCATCCTCGATCGCATCAACCGAGACTACACTTCGACTCGGCTTCGTAATTTCCTATAAGGAAGATCCCTTATGTCGGAGTCGACCAGGCCAGGATCACCAGGGGCGACATCTAACCCACATGTGGCATAAGGTTCTAGCACAGTTAATCCACGTGGGCATGCAGTTACAATAGATCTTCATAAGCATATTAGGAATAATTTATCATCATGACATATGTGTGCCAGGATAGGTGGCTAGATCTAATTGGTCACTTCATCCTATGCATGCTTATTATATGCTTAGGGGGCACACAGCGTACCCCCAAGGATATAAATACCCTTCATCTTTTTCCTTGAGGGGGGTCGAATATTGAAACCCTAAGTGAAACTCTATCCAGATATACAATAGAGAGATAAAGCTTAAGAGTTGTATTTTTAGGACCATTAGTACCTCAGTTTATAATGAAAACACCATCAAACACCTTGCACAGTGGAGTAGGATAAGGCTGAACCACTTATACCATTGTGTTATCTTCTTTGTCTCATCTCCTTCTCCTGCATTTACTTTATTGCACTCTTGTCTTCATTACTATAGATAGCTATCTTGAACTCCATATAAGTTTGAGTGGTGATATCTCTAGTATCATCAAAGGATGTTCATAGATTGTCCTCTCCTTTTGAGAACTCTTTTGGGCCTAATGATTGAGGTCGAGAATTATTTCTAGAATAAGGTATTTCTCATATTCGCATCTTATATCCCTGTTGCTAGATCGTATTTCTATTGTATTAGTATGTATTCGTTTTTAATATATTTTGAAAACTTTAAAAAGATTTTATTTTTTAAGAAAAATTTTGAAAAATTGAAAAAGATTTTATTTTGATAAATTATTTTTTTAAAAGACAAAAAAGATGTTTGTATTTTTATTTCTTTTCAGCATATATGGATGGACATTTAATATATTCGGATCACCCCTTCATTTTATCCATTCACATGACTTCTTCATAGTGTTTTGAGACATGGCTTTATTTCATTAGTGTGCTTAATAATGTGTGGATAGCATTCCGTTGATCATTGATGATTACTTTCTACATGTTAGAATCTTTGTCATCTTTATTACACATATGCACAGACTTTTTGAACATTGCACTTGCTTATTGTGTGTCAAATACAGTTTTCTCATCTAATTCTTGCTTAATAACGAACCAGATGGAAAAGGAGATAAGTTATGCTTGTAAGAACCATTGTTCGATTTTTTTCCCCAATAAATATTGATATATGTTAAGAAATTGAAAAGGGCTGCGAAAGAGAAAAATACTCTTACGTTAAAAGCCACCATTTGCAAAAAGAGCCTAAAATGATTTATGGCACATAAAAATAGAAGTTCCAAGGCCATTTATTTTACATTCATTAATGTTCACTACATATGAGCATTATGATATCTTAAAAATATTTGAGAATGAATTCTTATATATGTGAGATTTTGAGGGTATTATAGAGTAGAAGATCAATGGGTTTACACAATGGACTTTCTTGAAAAGAATTAAATATTTTGGCGTTATTGATTTGATAATCATTTAAATTCATGGCATATTGCATAAGTCGAGTCAATTTCATTTAAGTTCAACATTTTACCTTTAAGGTTGAAATTTAGATCTTTCTTTAGATGTGTCCCATGACTTTGTGCACCTATGTTATGAATGCTTAAGTTGATTTGCTTATGGAAATGTTCACACAATTTCATTTCGTTCTCATGATTCGGGTATCTTAGTGTTATTCCACGGTGTGTTCTGTTTGTATTTTTTATAAGTCGTTATTATACTTCAAAATGAAAATTTTAAAAATTTCCAAAAGGCATACCAACTTAAAGTTCATTCTCTTACATATCGCTTTATGCCTCTTGGATTGTCATTGCATGTGCTTTATGGATTATATATGTGATGATATCTTTGCTTCTTTATGTGGTGCTTATTATTTATGATTAGATTCTAAGCCATTGTCTATTACAAACAAAAAGGGGGGGGGGGGGGGGGAGAAGAAATTGAGGGGGGGGGGGGTATTTTTATTTAAAACTCGTACGCATCATGGTATTTCTTGTTTCGTGTGTGTAGGTCTCTTTCGCAATATTGAGAATCTCATGGACAACACAAGATGAAGAAAAAGTTGGCCAAGGGGGAAATAATTCTTAGTTGAAGACAAAGTTTTAAATGTTATTCCATTTTTGGGTTTACGAGGATATTAGGATACATTATCTTAGGGTTTAATTTGGTTTTTGATTTTGTTTTGTACTGAAATAGAAAAAGGAGGAGATTTGTAAGAGCAAAATTTTATAATTTCTCATAGCTTAGGATTTTCGCTATGTTAGAATATTCCATTACAAACCGTCATTTCAAACCAAACGCTACATTTACATTGCCTCCGTGATCATTAGAAGATATGTTAATGACCGAGTACCATTTTCGAATTTGTTATCGACACTATATGGAGGCATACATATTGTGGTTTTCATGTCTTATATAAATTACCTTTTGGGATGTTTGTTTTTAAAATAGAGGCTTTTTATAAATAGGATTTTGAAAGAAGAGTTTTTTTTATCTCATTCGAACGAGATTAGGATATCTTTATCTCGAGGTATAGCTCTTGTTTGAACGGGCTTCAAATGACCATCGAATAAGAGCCCATTTTTAACAGTAGCCTCTCATTGGAAGGTCATTACTCGCTTGAATGAGCTTCGAACAAACATCAAAGGAGAGTCAATTGTTTGACATAACACTCTCAATGGAAGGTCGTTAAAGGCTGTTCAAGAGAAAATAAGGTGTCGTTTGAAGGAGATCAAATTTCGTTAGAACGAAAATACTATTTTCGTTTAAATGACCTCACCGCCTCGAAATTTGTGTTTTTTTTATAAATTCTTATTTTGTTCAGAATTTCTTAAGATTTTTGGTGAAAACCATTTTCCAATACCTGAACCAAAAGTTTTCATTTTTATGTTTTAGAGAAACACTTTATTTTTCCAAATCATACATCCCATATATGATTTGTTAAGTTAATGAAACCTTAGTTTCCATACCCTTGCATAAACCCTTCTAGAGTTCAACTCTACTGCTAATTTGTGGAGCTGAGGCTATGGTGCTGATGAAGAAGGTTGATCGGTTCCTGAGAACGTTGTTGGACTGTGCCATAGACTATAGAAGTTTTAAAGACCCTACGTGTTATAATTTATGGTGTTAAGTAGTCTATAATTCGATTGTGTCTGTCAAACTATTTACAGTGTTGAATAATATATTTTGTCCGAAATTGAATTTTCCTTACTTCTTCGCATGCTTAGTTTGATAGTGTGATTGATTAGTATATTAATTTGGACAATTTAATGCATGGATACATAATATCTAATCAAGATAAAATTTTGGTAACATTTGAATTTGTGTGTGATTGGCCTAAGATACAAATAAATCCATAGTAAATCCCATCTTGTTTTCCCAATGTCTAAAGTATACATTATAAATCCTGACTTCCACATCTAACCCATTTGCAATAGCACAGCGTTACTCCCTATTTCTCCTTCTCCGGCTCACTTAATCTTTCTCCTTCTCTTTAATCTCAATATCGATCCCCGATTTGCAGTGTGTGTGTGTGTGTGTGTGTGTATACATGTGCACGATTTATGTATATTTGTGTGCGATTGTGTGTATATGTATGTGTGTGTGTGTGTGTGTGTGCATGTGTGTGTTCGAGTGTATGTGTATTTGAGTTCGAGTGTGTATGTGTATGTTTTCATACGTGTGTGTGTATATGTGCGTGTGTGTTTATGTGTGTGTGTGTGTGTGTGTGTGAGGGAGAGAGAGAGAGAGAGAGAGAGAGAGCGAGTTTATATATATGTGATTCTGTATGTGTATGAGATTTTGTGTCTTAATAGAAAAGAGAGAAATAAACCAAGAGAATTACTGCTATTTTTGTGGCTATTAATGATTTTTTGGGTTCTCTAATTGATATACACTCTAAGTCTTAGAGTGTGAATATATACCTTTAAACTTTTAACAGTGAATGATATTCACTAAAAAGATAAGAAAATGATGGACGAAGTGGGGAATAATAGGTATATGGTTGAAGTTAGTTTGTTGTGATAGTAAATATTTATATTGACAATAAATGTTAAATTTTAGTTGGTTTTTCTTATATTAATTATATATATTTACACTCACGATAAATATTTATTATGAGTTGATAGTTTTGTTGTTTTTCTCATTCACATTATTCTTCTAATACCTTTTTTTTCAAGTGTAATTTTTTACTGTTAATGTAAGTTTTATTTCACTTCCTATTTTTTCTTTATTTTTGTTTCTATTGTGGTAGTAAATATTTACAGTAGTCGCAGTAGTAGTAGTCGTAGTTGTAGTAGTCACAGTAGTAGTAGTAGTAGTAGTAGCAGTAGCAGTAGGAGTAGCAGTCGTAGTAACAGTAGTAATAGTAGCAGTAGCATAAGTAACAACAATAGTAGTAGCAGTAGCAGCAGTAGAAGTAGTAGCAGTAGTAGCAGTCGTAGTAGTCATAGTGGTGGTGGTGGTGGTGGTGGTGGTAGTAGTAGTAGATATCAATTATGTCGATGACAATGGCGATTGGCTGTGGTGGTGATAGTATCATGGTGGTTGTGGTGGCAGGGCATTGGTGGTGGTGGTAATGGAGATATCAAGTAATGGTGGTGGTGGAAACCTTAGTAGATATTTTAGGGGTTTATTTTATTCGACTCAACTTAACAAAGCTTTTTCCCAATTAATTGGGGTCGGTTATATGAATCCTATTTTTCCATCTCATTCTAACCAGCGCATTATCTTCGATTAAACCATATGATCATGCCCATCTTATAATATCCTACCAAGTAAATTTAGGCCTACCTCCACCCCTTGTGTTATCATCAATACTAATTAAATCACTCTTCCTTATAGGAGCATCCATTGGCCTACGCTTGACGTGTCCAAACCATCTAAGCCGATTTTCTCTCAATTTATCTTCTATAAGAGCTACTTTTATCGTTTCATGAATTTTTTCATTTATAATTATATCCTTGCGAGTTTTACCACAAATCCATCTAAGCATTTTCATCTCCGCCACACTTATTTTTTGCACACTTTATTTCTTAGTTTCCCAACACTCTGTACCATATAACATGATGGGTCTAATGGCCATTGTATACAATTTTTCTTTTAACTTCAAATGTATACACCCATCACACAATACGCTGGTATCATTTCTCCACTTGACCCAGCCTGCTTTAATCCTATGAGTAACATCATCACTAATATCTCTATCTTTCTAAATAATCGAGCCTAAATAACGAAAATGACCATAACTAGGTGCCCTCCAATTTCATCACATCCCCTTTTGTCCTCCTATTACTACTAAAATTACACTCCACCTATTCTGTTTTAGTCCTGCTTATTTTAAATCCTCTTATTTCTAGAATTTCTCTCCACAATTCCAATCTAAAATTAATCCCCGTCTTAATCTCATCCACTAAAATAATATCATCAAAAATAGCATACATCATGACACCTCATCTTGTATTTGTCCAATAAACTTATCCATAACACGAGCAAAGAGATAAGGACTTAGTGCTAAACCTTGGTGTAAACCTACAGTAATTGAAATTTCACTACTTTCTCCAGCTGATATTCTTACTAGAGTCGTGGCCCCATCATATATTTCATTGATCACATCAATATATCTATGCAAAACTCCTTTTTTATGTAGAACCCACCATATTATATCTCTGAGTATCCTATCATATGCCCTTTCCAAATCTGTAAAAATTATATGAAGATCTTTCTTTTTCTCCCTATGCCTCTCCATTAATCTCATCAATAAATAGATTGCTTCCATTGTTGACCTCCCAGGCATAAATCCAAATTGATTCTCAGATCCTTTTATTTTCATTCTCAATATATATTCAATCACTCTTTCTCAAAGTTTTATTGCTTGACTTATTAACTTAATACCACGATAATTTGAACAACTTTATATGTTTCTTTTATTTTTATAAATAGGTACTCAAACACTCTTTCTCCATTCATCGGGCATCCTATTAGTCATTATAATTCTATTAAATAACTTTATGAGCCAAGATACTCCCTCCTCCCCTAAGCACTTCCAAACCTCAATAGGGATACCATTTGGTCCTAAAGCCCTCCATGTTTTCATCTTTTTAGAGTAATGCTAATTTCTGTTGTCCTAATTCCGTGAAAAAATATATTTTCTCGAGTCTCTCTAAGCTCCTCTATATCTAATTTACTCCAATTATCTCCATTTAATAACCTCTCAGAGTAGTTTTCCATATTTTCGTAATATCATCATCCGTGATTAGGACTCTCGAGTCATCACTTTTAATACACATAACGTTATTAAAATCTTTTATTTTTCTGTCCCTAAGTTTAGCAAGCTTATAAATACTTTTTCCCCTCTTGTGTTCGGAATTTTGTATAAAGATCATTATACGTGTTTAATTTAGCATCTCTTACCATTTTCTTAACTTCCTTGTTATCCCACTTATATTTCTCAAAATTTTCTTCGTTTCTAGTTGTTTGCCATGTTTTAAAGCACTCCCTTTTGATTTTTACTATATTTTGTACTTATTCATTCCACCACCACGTTTTCTTTAGTTGTGGCCCCTTGCCTTTTAATTCTCCAAGAATTTATTTTGATATTCTCCTAATGCATGTGGCCATCTTATCCCACATTATGTTAATCTCTTCTTCGATGTTCCATGATGCTTCATTTTATACTTTATCTTTAAATAGTTCTAATTTCTCTCCTTTTAAGTTCCACCACCTAGTTCATGGGTTAATCTTCTCTTTTCTCACTCGTGATTGATTTTTAGTATTTATACCCAACATCATTATCCTATGTTGTGAGGTTAAACTTTCACCCGAGACAACCTTACAGTCTTTATATGTTAATCGGTCTCCTTTCCTAGTAATGAAAAAATCTATCTGTCTCTTATGCGTTCCACTTTTATAAGTTATTAAGTGTTCAAGCCTCTTTTTAAAATATATATTTACTAGTACAAAATCATAAGCCATCGCAAAATCTAAAATAAACTCTCCACCATCGTTCCTATCTCTAAAACCACATCCTCCATGTACTATCTCATATCCTACACGATCTTTTCCTACACGTCCATTAATATGTCTCCCTATATAGATTTTCTCACCTACATGTATTTCTTGAATTAGTTCATCCATTTGTTCCCAAAATTGCACTTTAGTGTGCTAATCTAATCCTACTTGGGTTGCATAAGCACTAACAATAATAATTATATTTTTACATAATACCAGTTTTACAAGTATAAGTCTATCACCCTTCCTAATAACGGTTACGACATCATCCTTAAGGTTATTATCTACTATTATTCCAACTCCGTTCCTATTTCAATGTTTTCCTGTGTATAATATAATGTAAATCCTGTATTTTCTTTTTCTCTAGCTTTCTCACTGACCCGTTTAGTTTCTTGTAAACAAGCTATATTGACTTTTCTTCTTATCATGGTATCTACTAACTCCATCCATTTCGCTGTCATAGTCCCTATGTTCCAAGTAACTAACCTAAGTTTATTATCCTGGACTAACTTCTTTACCCCCACACCTCCAGATTGTTGCAGGAACCCTTGCATATTTCTCGTTGCATCCGGCGACGATGCGACTCCCCTTGCCTATTTTTCGAGGCACCCGGTGGCAGGCGCAACACATCGCTTAAAGGGAATGCCGTAGTATTAACGCGTATATTCACATGATTCATATTCAGAAAGATCTGACAATGTTTTATGTTGGTTGTCAGCTACTTAACGCAACCCTCCTCCTTTATCCGGACTTGGTACCAACTGTATGCAATAAGATATAAGAAGTTAAGGTTTGATCCAAGATATATAATAATCCATTTATTTTACATCTTTCATGAGTTTTTTCACTTAATCACTAGTTTACATATTTCAATAATTGTCCGGATCCTAATATGCCCTTTATAAGAAGCATGAGTAGACAATGACAAATGTCACAGCAATCAGTTATTGAAATGGATTAACGACCAATGATTCAATTAAATGAAGTGTTATCCTCCCAGAATCATCAGTGACTGAGTAACAGCAGTTATGCAGTAAACAACACCACAAAAATGTAAGGATAAGCTAGCAAAACCCTTTCATCCGACAGTTACTTGCCACCCACCGTGGATCATGTACTTTGTTTTGAGCAATTTGTCAGATTCCAATATCTCTCATTCCATTTGCCCTTCTGATCCAAGTCAGTCAACTTAGGCCGTCCTTTTGATTTCTCCTTTGTCCTCAGCTACTGTTACTATCAATATAAACAATAAACGTATGCCTGCAGCTACTGCTATCATTACTATAAACCATCCAGCTACCAGAGAAACAGAGGAAGGGCTGTTGGTATGGAGGATCCTAGGAGAGTGGAGGAAGGATTGGGTCATACTCGACTTGTTAATGAACAAGATAATGATGATAATTTCGGCAAGAAAGAAAAGAATGATGATGATGATGATGATGCAGAGTTCATAAAAAATGAGAGAGATGATCTTGAGCACCAACGAAAGGATGACCAGCCTTTGATAAAGCCCCAAAACAAGAGGGTTGCCACCTTAGATGCATTTAGAGGCCTCACAATAGTGGTCAGTATATTTTGTCCACACTTTAATACTCCATCAGAACTTTATTCTCCTGGTGCTAGGTTGTAACTATGATTTTTCAATTTATAATTCATAATCCGCTTGAAATAATTCTATTAGGTGTGAGTTTTGTAACTAGTGTTGAGATGTGTTCAGTTGATGATATTGGTAGACGATGCGGGGGAAGCATATCCACGAATCGACCATTCCCCCTGGAACGGATGCACATTAGCTGACTTTGTGATGCCATTTTTTCTCTTCATTGTTGGGGTTGCAATTGCACTTGCCTTCAAGGTACATCCTTTTTATCATTTTGATCCCTCTCTTACCATTTTAACTCCTGCTTTTTTCAATTTGTCTTCCCTTGTCTATTTTCCCAGATTAATTTTGAAACTATTTTCTGTGGTGGGCCCAACAAATTGTTCATAAATGCCTTGAACAAATAGGTTTAAATAAAAATGTTGCCAATATAAAACTGTGCAAGTTTTGGATGATTCAAGGCCCTTGAAAAAAAGGTGTTGGATACGGAGAAAAATATCTAATATGAACTTAGACTGAAGAATCAAACGTTCCTTTGTCTAGTCTGATCTTATTCTTAATGCTGAGTTGAACAAACGAAGTGAGAAGAAAACAAATAAAATTTTGTGGATATTAAAGTTTGGCTCCCATTAATTTTTTGGTAATTGAGTTTAACCCGTGGAGTATTTTTCTTGGGGCTTGGCCCCCAAATGTGACTTTCAATGATGTAAAAAGTGTCCACCAACTGTTTTTTGTTACACTTCTGGGGACACAACCTCATTTTGTAGGCCAAACCACAACAATTGGAAATATTTTTTGGTGGGTGGCAGGATGTCAATATCTTGGTCAAAATGCATAAAATCATATGGACTTTTATTTAGTGCACAAAGTCTTTTTTTCATTGTAGAGCACGTATGTTTAGACAATTGTACCATTCAACCATACTCATTTCAAATATGTTGACCATCTCACATGATTGGTTAAATATTAAAATAATAAATAACTAATTGCACTAGAGTTTACAGTTTTTAATGTTTTAATCAATCATGTAAGGGGGTCGCCATAAAAGTGGGTCAACAAATTTGAATCCATTATAAATCATTTACTCTCTCTCTATAAAGAAACACATACATTCAAATCCCAAATAACCTTAAAATTTATCCATGTCTTTTGTAGGCATCTAATCCCATAAACTCGCATCAATAGATTCCGATCTGTATACATATGCGTCCTTATAAAAATTGACCCTAATGTTGCAGAGAATTCCAAAGGTGAAATATGCAATAAGAAGGATAATCACAAGAACATTGAAGCTTTTGTTTTGGGGAATTCTTTTGCAAGGTATGTGAGATGACACAAAATGGAAGAGAAAGCTGTGCATATAAACTTAGATATATTTATTGTCATTTAGTATGGAAACTATCTTGACAACATTTACATGGGAATGTGGAGGACCTAAATTTAGTACATGTTAAATGGGCAGATATCTCCCATTTCCATGCATTATGAAATTCACTCTCTGTATACTTGACCAATTTGCATACTGCAGGAGGATACTCTCATGCACCAGATGCTCTCTCTTATGGAGTTGACATGAAGAAAATTCGATGGTTTGGCATACTCCAGGTGGTACCCCGTCTTTGTTTTAAATATTAATAGTACTATAAATTAATTTTGGAAAATCTGTTATTAACAGGACCTTCAATCGAAATCCAAATTGGTGCCATCACTCCCAAAGAGATGAATCTTTACTAATGTGTCTCTCCACTATCATTTTCTTGTGTGTGAAAACAGAGAATAGCTCTGGTATACTTTGTTGTAGCTCTAATAGAGACCCTGACCACCAAGCTCAGGCCCATTGTCCTATTCCCCGGTCATTTCTCCATTTTCACTGCATACAAATGGCAATGGTAAGCGACCAAATACTGTTAAACACCTTGTCTCATTCATGTCCCTAAAAGATGTTTTTGAGAAAGTTCACTAAACTAAACTTTATTAACATTTCTAAAATGCTTATTCATTGTACTAGGCTTGGAGGATTTGTCTCGTTTCTTGTATACATGATTACAACGTATGCTTTATACGTTCCAGACTGGAATTTCACTGTACATCACCCTCATGGACTGGAGAGATACACAGTATGTAACAAATGACTTGGAATGATTATGCCATTACTATTGCTCTTAAAAATATAATATATGAATTAGATAGTAAATATTTTGATTAAAACCAGGTAAAATGTGGTATGAGAGGACATTTAGGACCTGGATGCAATGCAGTTGGTTATGTGGATAGACAAGTATGGGGAATCAATCATCTCTACACAGGACCTGTTTGGAGACGCTTAAAGGTTAAAACTTTGTTAGGGTTTAGTTCTTAAGGGCCCACATTATTGGTGACATCATAATACTGATTTTTCTCATTGGAAAAAAAAAAATAGGCTTGCACTTTTAATTCTCCAGCTTCTGGTCCTTTACGTGAGGACGCTCCAAGTTGGTGTCGTGCTCCATTTGAACCAGAAGGCTTGTTGAGGTTAGTTAAATTGTTTTCACAAGAATAACTCTATCTGAAAGAAAACTAATGTTGACCTAAATTGGTTTTGGTTACTATTTTTGTTTAGTACAATTTCAGCTATTCTTTCTGGCACCATTGGCATTCATTATGGACATGTCTTGATTCATTTCAAGGTAATAGATGTTTAGTTATTATAAACCTGCATTAGTGAGATTCAAACATATAGTTCATGAAGGATTGAAGGATGATCAGTGTTTTTCTTTTTTTTCCCCCCTTTGGGTAGGGGCATGCTGAGAGGCTCAAACATTGGATCTCAATGGGTTTCTGCTTACTTATCCTTGCAATCATTCTTCATTTTACAGATGGCGAGTGCTCCTATGATCTCTAATTTTTTTTTTCACATTTTTTAAAGGAAATTTAAACTAAATTTTAATTTATTCTTAACATTTGAAAGAAACTCTCTGTCCACCATTAAATTGCAGCTATTCCTATCAACAAACAACTCTACAGCTTCAGCTACGTTTGTTTCACAGCCGGTGCTGCAGGAATTGTATTTTCCGGATTCTACCTTCTGGTAAAACTGTTGTTTTTATAACTTAGGTCCCTTTTGGTCAAGTTAAAATATTTTTAACCCAACTAAATGGGGTGTTAACTACAAACTGAAATGGGTTTTCTTTCTTTTTTACTCTGCTGTACTTTCTATTATTAAACAGATTGATGTTTGGGGGATAAGAACGCCATTCTTATTCCTAGAATGGATAGGAATGAATGCAATGCTGGTGTTTGTCATGGCAGCACAAGGTATCTTTGCAGGATTCATTAATGGATGGTATTACAAGAGTCCGGATAACAATCTTGTAAGTAGCACCATTCCCTCAGGTCACAATCTTATCAATTTAGAAAACTTGGACAATTTTGTTTTTTAATAAGAGAAAGTGTAAAAAAGGACACTAGAACTATAGATGTGTTGCTCAGGCCTGCTTCCGAAGACATTTTAGTAACGATTCTTTAGCAAGAATCCCTTGTTTTTTTTCTTTTTTGTTAGTGCATTAAAAATAGTTCAGGGTGATTTCTTTCAAAAATTGACTAGTTAAGAGGGTTTGTCAAATTGTCACACTCAACCTTTCTATTATCTTAGTAGTTTTTGGCTAACGTTGTGAAAAAACTACTATGATCAGGTCAATTGGATTCAACGACATGTTTTTAATGACGTTTGGAAGTCCAAGAGAGTAGGGAAACTTTTGTATGTGATATTTGCTGAAATCACCTTCTGGGGAGTGGTTTCTGGACTCTTGCACAAATTGGGTATATACTGGAAACTATAAGGAGCATATAATTGCAGCATCAACAATGACGGATCCCTTGGTTTTCACACAATGTAATATGCAAATATGTAACTTAAATCTCGTAGGTTTTCTTTCCTACTGCGTGTTTATTTATTACATATATGTAGCTGTATAATAGGATTATACAATCTACTTGGCAAGTATCTGTTCAATTGTTGTTTTACTTTTGCAGAGGACGTAAGTAAATAGGTGCAACGGGCACGCACGCACACGCACATAAGAGCCAAGCTTAACTGATCTCGTTCAAACTTAATCAATATCGAGCTTGAGCCTAGCTTATTCAAGCTCAACCAATGATGTTCAAGCTCGACAAAAAAATGCCTAGCTCAAACTCGAAATGAACTTTTAGCTTGGATAACTAAGCAAGCTTCTTTTGAGTTGGGTCTAATTTTCAGCTTGTATAATTAATACGTCTTGTATTTATTAAACTTATCAAGCTATTTTATTTTACGAGTCTTATCAAGATGATCCCTAGCAAAACAAAAAATGTTATGTTCACGAGTGTAATCAAGCAGAGCACGACTTGTATGTGTAGCTCAAGCTCGGTTCAATTACATAACATGTGACTCGTGAGCATTGCTCGAGCATTTCACAGACAGTTGGGTTCGAGGGCAGCCATATGGAGACGGCAACCAAGTTAATGTCCAAAAAATTTCAAAATATGTTAAGATGACAATCTCTTTTCCTCGTAACACAAAATTAAAGTCAATAGCATACTCCTTTTGTCCCGTATTAAGGATCCACTATTCTTTTTATATTGTCCCGAATAAATACTCCACTTTCTTTTTTTAAACCTAGTCAACAAACCAAATTACACGCTAATGAACAATAGTTTATCTGGATCATTGATGGAGTGTACCTTTATTCTATACGAAAACAAAGATATTGACTCTTAATACGAGACTATATATATATATATATATATATATATATATATATATATTTAAGATAAAAAGGCGAACAACTCGATTCGTTTGCAGCCTATGGAGACGATAACCAAGTTACTTTTAAAGCAATTTGATAGAAATATGTTGGGATGACAACCACTTTTCCACACCATTAGAATTTTAAAAATTATATATTATATTTAAAATGGAAAGTTGGTTATTACCAAATTTTTTATGGGGCATTAGCTAATAAATCCCTTGAAAGTATATTTACATATGATCATTCCACGAAACAATCTTGTTGGTATCTTAAATCCTCAAATTTTTCAATTAATTAACGATAAGTTCAAACTATATACTTGCACGTATTAATATTGATACAGTTGCAATTGTAATTGTATTCATCATTATAACTTTATCTATATTAATAAGTGTAACTTTATCTATATTAATAAGTGTAATTATTCATCAGTATAACTATATCTTTATTAATAATTATAACACACATGAATTTATTAAAAAGTCTAAAAATACGTTTCCTTAACATTAATTACGAAAGTGTTAAAGGATTTTTTACCATCTTCCCGATTTTTAATTTGTGAATTTCTCTACATTACCACTGTACATGACAAAACAGATAGGGCAAATTCAAGTTCTCGTGTTAAATTATGTAATCCGTACATTGGAGAAGTCTCGTACAAGATTATCTAGTCCTGGGGAATGGAAAGATTTAACAATTTACAAAATGAAAAACAATTGATTGGTTTGATCAAGTAAAAGAGAAATAACTCAAACATGAAGTATAAGGAACTTTGAAGAGGAAGTTGAAGCATAGAATGCGAACAGTAAAAAATTTAAGAGTTTAATTAACAAACTAACACTTTCAATAAGTGTCTACAATATATGGAGCGCTAGAAATGATACAATTTTTTATAATAACTAAACTTCACTGGATCAGTAAGATGGTGCAGGAGTCAACATGCAGATGGAAGAATGTAAAAAAGACTGAAGATAATCTTGATATAAGTAAAATATCGGGGATTGGTGATAAAATTCTTATTTGAGCAGCTGAAGATGGTTTGTTTGGTTGTTGTCAGTGTTCGAAAAGGCACCCTAGGCTTGAAGCTTGGGCGAAATGCTCCGCCTTAAGTTTTTTACGCCTGATTTTTGATAAAAAGTTTAAGGCGCATTTTTTTTAAACAAAAACGCTTTAGTGAAATGATATCGCCTTTTAAAGATTTTTTTTAAAAAACGGACCAATATCTTATTCAAAACAATCAAATGACAAATGGTATCTCAAATCTTTCCGCCTCTCGTCCAAAAAAATGCACGTTTTTCTTTCTCTTTTTTATTTTTATTTTTTCTTAGTATTTAAAAAAAATAGTATTTTATTTTGCATATACTCAGTCATATTTTAAGGAATGTATCATTTTTATATTTTTAATAGCCTTGTTATAATTAAAAATGTTAAAATATATTTAAAAAATGTCTAAACGCCTTTTCACGACTTTTTACGCCTAAGACCCGCCTAGTCTTTTAAAGCTTAAGGCTTGACCTTCACGCCTCGGTCACGCCCTGTGTTTTCTGAAACCTTGGTTCTTATAGTCTGATGAGAAGCTTGTTTGATCTGCAATGATGGCATGTTGAGCCTTCTCCCTTTGTCTTATGTGATTTCCTTATTGAAGATCAGATCTGGGCTCGCTAGTGAAGTTTATCTTTTTGAGAAGTTGATATGTAGATATGAGGTTCTGCATGTTTTAATATTCTTCTCTAGTTTGAAGATTTATTTGGTTCGAGGCTTGAGAAGCTTGTTTGATCTGCAGTGCTTGCTTGCTTGAGTCATCTTCCTCTGTCTTGAGTGATTTGCTTATTAAAGGTTTGATATGGGCTCTCTAGTGAAGCTGAGCTTTTCGAAATGTTGATCTGTAGATTGAGGTTCTGCGCATGATATGTTCTTCTTCTCTTACTAGAATGAATTGCATGGTTGAGGCTTGATTTGGAGCTTGTGGTCATAATTGCTTTATCAATTGTTCTTTTTTCCTTCTTTAGTGCTCTCAAGCTTTTGAGAGATAGGATTTCACCATGCATTTTAGTTTGACACATCTGTGTGAAGGTCCTTTTTGTTGGAGTGGTGGTATGATTCTTGTTGGAAATGGGTACTTGGACAGCAATTTTTGAGCAACTTTGAGCTCAAATTTAGGTGGGACCCACACCACGATAATTGTGGGATCATATACGAACGCGTTCTCCTTCGCAAGGAGATTAACGTAGTATATCCACATCTCTAATTCCATTAAGTAATGAATGATATATATGTCTCCAAAGTGACTCATATAGCTATGCAAGTTAATTAATTGGGTGTATTTTAACTCTTGTTCCACATTGGAAGAGTAGTGAAAAATTGAAGAGTTAATAAAATCCCAATTATGGACTAAGGCTTGGATGCCTCTGGGGTATCCCAACTCTTTGAAGGGGAAGATGACCTACACTATGCATGTGTTGGGCTTGAGCTGAAAACCCACACGAGTGCGCGCCCCGTCCGGCTCGGTTCCTCTCAGACTTACAAAAATAAATCCCTTTCATTTTGGGCCGAATTAATTAATTAAACTTTCTGGGTCGGATTTTAACCCAAATTCAACCATATATATATATATATATATATGTGTGTGTGTGTGTGTGTGTGTGTGTGTGTGTGTGCAAACAACCCTCCTCATTTTAAAAAGTTAATAAAATTCCATCCTGCATTCCAGAAAAAATGAAAATGTTTTATGTATTTACTATTCATCCTGTCATGTTTATGGTTTGAGAAAAAGAGATAGACTTAAGTTAGATTGAATCAATTCATAGCAGTGCTTCTTGATTTGATTCAAAATTCGTTCTATCTTGGGATATAATAATTCAAGCCTTAAAGCTCTATAAAGAGAATTAAATTGTCTTAAGGAATCTGTGGCATCACACAGGGCTCAGATTCAATTTCTTTATTCTTCTGTAATTTAATTCTGTTGTACCAAGTAAGTATTTCTAATTTTCTGTAATTTCAAATCTTATTATTTCTGTAATAGGTATGTTATTGTTTCTTTACTATTTGTTATAATAAATAGGAGTGATAACAATCTTAAGATAATTTAATTTTTTTTACTACTATTTATATTGGGTACAGAATAATTTTCAAGATTACAGAAATTTATAGTGTAATATAAATCTTTTTTACAGAAAAATTGATAAAGTATTGTGTTATTACAGAAATTTAATAAAACAGTTGAGTTTATTTTATTATCACAATAATTATATTTTCTAATAATTTATTTTCTAATCTGCTTTGTATAGATTTTTGAAAACTTTTACATTTTTTCCTTAAAATCTGTTTTTGAATTTTTTTTAGTTATATTAAAAACAGCTTGACACGGATTTAATTAAATTTAGACTACGAAAAAATAGTGTTTACTATATTAATTTAATTTTTCATTTTTTAATTCAGAATATTAGTTAGAATTCTTGTTAGAATTCATTTAGTCTTAATTATAATTTGAGGGAATTTGTGTACAAAATTTTGTATTCTGTTTTGATAAATTCATTACAAATGAATAATATCATTAGTAAAAAATTTGTCTTTGTAACAGAAATGGAATCACAAAGTACGAACACAGTCCCACCAACCATGAATGTGACAGATGCGACTATTGTTGCCCCCGTAAACATGCCATATGGGAAGAAACACAAAAAAAAATTAGGACCGATTTCAAGCGATGGCAAGGACATATGTACTTTTATCTCACAACCTTCTAATTGGCAAGGTTCGTTTACGAAGATTGTCCATCTTTGCAAGAGGGAGATGAAACTGAGAAAGTTGTTGTCGTGGAAGCATGGAAATATTTTGACTTTCTGTGTCGAAACTACATCCTGACATACTTGGACCAGACGTTTTGTACCATGTGTACATCACCATGACAACCGCTAAGGAATTATGGAATTCTTTGGGGAAGAAGTACAAAGTTGAAGATGCTGGTATGAAGGAATTCATCGTGGGGAGTTTTCTAAGACTTCAAAATGGTTGACTCCAAGCCGGTTATTGCACAAGTTCAAGAACTTCAGGTTATTCTTCATGGCATTCATGCTGAAGGAATGTGAGTCAGTGACACTTTTCAAGTGGCAGATATAATAGAAAAATTGCCTCCATCTTGGAACTTGTTTAAAAATTATCTCAAGCACAAACGCAAGTAGATGAATGTTGAAGAATTGGTAGTGAGACTATGGATTGAAGAAGACAACCGTGAATCTCAAGAGAAAAGTGGGAAGAACATAATAGAGTCCAAAGCTCGTGTAGTTGAAGGTCCTAAATCCAAACGTAAGCGTGATGGGGAGGGCACATCTGAGAAAAGAAAGAAATTCAAAGTCAAATGCTACAATTGCAGCAAGCCAGGACACCGCTCAAGCGAGTGTTGCAAATCAAAAAACGTGAAAAAGAACAATGCTTAAGAAAATGTGACGGAGGGTGAGAACATTTTCGATGGTATCACGGACATAAATCTCTCTGTTGTTGTCTTTGAATGCAATTTGGTAGGAATACTAAGGAATGATGGGTGGACACTGGGGCTACACGCCACATTTGTGCAAACAAATGGATGTTTACTACTTATAAGGATTTGAAAAATGAGGAGACTCTCTTTATGGGGAACTCTTCGAGTTCTAAGGTCGTGGGACAAGGAAATATCATTCTGAAGAGGACTTCGGGAAAAGGAGTTTACTCTTAACAATGTGTTGCACGTGCCTGATATCTATAAAAATCTAATTTTTGGGTCATTGTTAAGCAAGAATGGGTTTAAACTTGTGTTTGTTTCTGATAAGTTTGTGTTGTCCAAAAATAATGTGTATGTGGGAAGGGGCTACCTTTCTAAGGGGCTCTTTAAAATGAATGTAATGACATTGATGTCTAAGGCATCCCGGATGAATGAAATTGCTAGTTCTACTTACTTGACTGAGTCTTCTAATATTTGGCATGCTAGATTAGGACATGTTAATTTTGATATAGTGTGTAGATTAATTAACTTGGAATTTTTGTCAAAATTTAATATTTGATAAAAATCAGAAATGTGATATTTATGTGGAATCAAAATTAACTAGATTGCCTTTTCATTCTATTGAAAGGATCACTGAACCACTAGAATTAATTCACACGGATATTTGTGATTTAAAATTTATACAAACTAGAGGTGAAAAAAAGTATTTTATTACTTTTGTTGACGATTGAACAAAATATTACTATGTATATTTGTCACATAGTAAAGATGAGGCTATTGATGCATTTAAACAATATAAAAATGAGGTTGAGAATCAATTAAATAAAAAGATAAAGGCTATAAAGAGTGACAAAGGAGGAAAATATGAATCTCCTTTTGAAGAATTTTGTTCCGAACATGGAATTATTCATCAAACTACCACTCCTTATTCTCCTCAATCGAATGGTGTTGTTGAACGCAAAAATCATACATTAAAGGAGATGATGAATTCTATGTTGATAAGTTCAGGAGCTCCCCAGAACTTGTGGGGGAAAGCGTTATTATCTGTTAATTATATTCTTAACAAAGTACCACAAAAGAAAACTCATAACATGCCTTATGAGTTATGGAAAGGTCGAAAATCTTGCTATAAATATTTACGAGTGTGGGGGTGCTTAGCCAAAGTGATGGTACCCAAACCTAAAAAGGTAAAAATAGGACCAAAAATCGTTGACTGTGTATTCATCGGTTATGCTATTAATAGTAACGCATATCATTTCTTAGTTTGTAAATCTGAGATTTTGGATATTCATGTAAATACGATCATTGAATCAAGGGACGTTTCATTTTTGGAAAATGAATTTCCGTATAACATGACCCGAGAATCTGGTTCATCTAAAAGGACATTTGAAACTACTACAAGTGGTACTCATCAACCTGTTGATCACACGTCAATTAGAGAATGAACTAAGACGTAGTAAAAGAGCAAGAACCTTGACTTCCCTCGGTCCCGATTTTCTAACAAATTTGCTAGAAAATGAACCTCAATCTTATAAAGAAGCAATATCCTTACCCGATGCTTCTAATTAGAAACAAGCAATTAATAGCGAAATTGAATCCATTTTGCAAAATCACATGTGGGAACTAGTTGATCTTCCACCAGGTTCAAAACCGTTAGGTTATAAATAGATATTCAAACAAAAATTGAAGGCAGATGGATCAATTGATAAATATAAAGCTAGACTTGTAGCTAAAGGCTATAGGCAAAAGGAAGGGTAGGATTAGTTCGACATATATTCACCGGTAATTAATGGACTTGAAAATACATCAAATGGAGGTAAAAACCGCATTCTTAAATATTAAACTAGACGAGGAAATTTATATGGAACAACCCGAAGGGTTCAAGGCTCCCGAAAAAGAAGAAAAAGTATGTAAGCTTGTTAAATTACTTTACGAACTAAAACAAGCACTTAAGGAATGGCATGAAAAATTTAATAATGCAATGTTATCAAATGGTTTCAGAATTAATGAATGCGATAAATGAGTTTACTTTAAATACATTCAAAATGGATATGTCATTGTATGCATCTATGTTGATGATATGCTTACCATGGGTAGTAACCTGGAAATTGTCAAAACTACAAAACAAATGTTAAGTAATTGATTTGACATGAAAGATTTGGGTATCGCTGATGTTATGTTAGGAATTAAAATTTCTAAAACATCGAATGGACTTATATTATCTCAATCTCATTACATAGAGAAAGTACTTGAAAAATTCAAAAAGTTTGATATTACTCCCACTAAGACACCTGTAGATGTAAATTTACATCTAGTAAGAAATAATGGTGAAATCATATCTCAACTAGAATACTCTCGTATTATCGACAGTTTAATGTATATCATGAACTGTACACGCTCGGACATAGCATACTCGATAAGTAAGCTAAGTCAATTTACGAGTAATCCAGGGAGAGATCACTGGAAGGCAATATTAAAAGTTTTGGGTTTTAAAATATACTCTAAATTATGGACCGCACTATTTAAAATATCCAGCTGCTCTTGAAGGACATTACGATGCGAATTGGATATCCGATACAAAAAACTCTAAGTCTACGAGTGGGTTTGTGTTTACCCTTGGAGGTGCAGCCGTATTTTGAAAATTCTAAAAAAAACGTGCATTGCTAGATCGGCAATGGAATCTGAATTCATTGCACTAGAAAAAGCTGGAGAAGACGATGAATGGCTTCGAAACTTCTTAGAGGATGTTTCAAATTGGTTCAAACCTGTGCCCGCAATATGTATACATTGTGATAGTCAATCGGCGATTGGAAGGGCATAGAATCACATGTATAACGGAAAGTCACGACATATTCGTCGTAGACATAATACCGTTAGACAACTTCTCTCAAATAGAATTATCTCAATTGACTATGTAGAGTTAAAAGATAATATAGCGGATCCACTAACAAAAGGTTTAAACCGAGGGCAAGTTGAAAGATCATCGAGAGGAAAGGGTCTAAAGACTATAAATAAATAAGAACCAATATAGTGGCAACCCAACCTAGCTGATTGGAGATCCCAAGATCTAGGTTCAATGGGCAAACTGGACTACATTGTATTCAATAAGCACTGGAGGATGTTTAATCTTATCCCTTCCAAAGATGAGACGGTGCACATCTACCGCGAAATTAGGATAAGTTATGCTTTTAATGACATTCATATCTTAGTATGTCTAAGTGGGGTATTGCAGGATACTCTTTATGGAAGTCACCTACGTGAGTAAGAAGGGGGTCACTTCTATGAGAATAATGAAAGGAAAATTCTCTAAAATACTTACGGAACCAAGTGGAGTTCATGGTCAAAACGAACACAAACGTGAGAACCAACTGTGTTGAAGAATTATTGTGTGAATACTATTGTCTAGTTTTATAGAAACGATTGACGGTTCAAGGACATAATATACTGATTAACCAAGTAAATCTGATAGTATATCACTAAGGAAAGTTCAAGCCACTAGGCTACTTCTCCCGATGCAATAAATTTTCAATTTTACTCAAACCTGTGTCTACATCTGCATCTTGCACACCACACACACACACACACACACACACACACACATATATATATATATATATATATATATATATATATATATATATATATATATATATATAGAGAGAGAGAGAGAGAGAGAGAGAGAGAGAGAGTGATATATCATTCATGTGGGGGATTATTGAAAATGAATACTTGGACAATAAATTTTAAGCAACTTTGAGCTCAAATTTGGGTGGGACCATATACGAATACGTTCCCCTTCCCAAGGAGATTAAGGTAGTATATCCACATGTTCAATTCCATTAAGTAATCAATGATATATATGTCTCCAAAGTGACTCATATAGCTATGAAAGTTAATGAATATGATGTATTTTAACTCTTATCCCACATTGGAAGAGTAGTGAAAAATTGATAACACCCCAATTATGGACTAAGGCTTGGATGCGTTTGGGGTATCCCAACTCTATGAAGGGGAGATGGCCTACACTATGCATATGATGGGCTTGGGCCAAAAGCCCACATGCGCGCACACGCCGTCCGTTCGTCCGGTTCGGTTCGGTTTGGGCTTATAAAAATAAATCCCTTTCATTTTGGACCGAATTAATTAATTTCGTAATTAATTGATTAAACTTTTTAGGCAGGATTTTAACCAAAATTAAAATCCGTTTGGGCAGTTGATTGACCCAATAGTTACAACTGTTTTGTAACTGTTGACTGTTCTGAACAGTCAACCAAAAACATATATATATATATGTGTGTGTGTGTGTGTGTGTGTGTGTGTGTGTGTATGTATAGGGAGAGAGAGAGAGAGAGAGAGAGTGTGAGAGGCTTATGTGCACACTAAGTTTGCACATTATTTTTTTAAAATAGTAAAAAAAAAAATTGAATTAATTTTTTTTTTTTTTGATATTTAAGCATTTCAACGGACCCATGAAAAAAAAATCAGCTAAAAACACTTTTTTTTTGCTATTTTTAAAAAATCGATCAAAGTTTCACTGCTTTTTAGCACTTTAAAAGCTGCGAAAGTTTGATCGCTTTTTAAAAAATAGCAAAAAAAAAAAATTTTAGCTAATTTTTTTTACATGGGTCCTTTTGAAATGTTTAAACATCACATAAAAAAAATCAACTTAAAAAGATTTTTTAATGCTTTAAAAAAAATTAGTGTGCGTGTGCAAACTTAGTGTGCAGAGGACCTGCCTATATATATATATATATATATATATATATATATATATATATATATATATATATATATATATATATATATATAAACAGCCCTCCTCATTTTAAAAAGTTGCGAAAATTCCCCCTTGCATTCCAAGAAAAAACGAAAATGTTTTCTACATTTACTATTCATCCTATCATGTTTATGTTTTGAGAAAAAGACACAGACTTGAGTTCAATTGAATCAATTCATAGCAATGCTTCTTGAATTGATTTGAAATTCATTTTATCTTGGGAGATAATAATTAAAGCCTTAAAGCACTATAGAGGGAATTAAATTGTCTTAAGAAAACTGTGGTATCACAGAGGGCTCGAATTCAATTTATTTATTCTTCTGTAATTTATTTTTGTTGTAGCAAGTAATTCTGTTTTTTTGTAATTTCAAATCTTATTATTTCTGTAATAGGTATGTTCCTGTTTCTGTACTATTTGTTATAATAAATAATAGTGATAACAATCCTTTTCGAGGCTGATTGTATGTGGTCTGAGTTTTGAAGGTGGTATAGAGGTGGCTAGTTTGGGTTTGTCTCTGAAAGCTTTGGCCTTTTTTGGGGGGGCGTGTGTGTGTGTGTGTGTGTGTGGGGGGGGGGGGGGGGGGGGGGGGGGGGAGGGGATTATGGAGCTTCTTTTTTAATATGGAGCTTCTTTTTTAACTTGGTTGGAATTTGTTGATCTTTGACTGTTGTGATGTGGTTTGAGTTAGTGTGGAGGGTAAAGTTGACTTTGGAAGGGGCTAGATTCGAAGAGGATTTTCTACAGTCTAGTCTTCCTCTCTCTTCTCTGTTTGTGGTTTTGTTTTGTTTTTAGCTTTGATCAGAGTGATGTTTTTTTATTGGTCCTCCAACCAGTGGATGTATATGTTGAGTATTCTAGAGTTTGCGAGGGTTATTTTGTAGGTTAGCTTGGATTTGGGCCAGAGTTCGCGAGTGTTAGTTGGTAAGTTGGTTTGAATTTGGGCCTGAGTCTTTTCTCTGTTGGTTTGAACTTGGATTGGGTTGTTTTGTTTTTGGGCCTGTGTCCCTTTTTTTGGCAGGATGTTGTTTTGTTGGGGCCTGTGTGACTAGTCGTTGGTTGTTTTCTTTGGGTTGGGTTGGTTTGTGTAGGCCTTTGATCCTAGTTAGGTCTAATTGTATTTTCTTGGGCTTTTTGCCTATTCTAATTAAATCACATTTCAACAAAAAAATAAAAAATTAAATTAAAAAATTAAAATAAAAAACTCAAACAATATATTCTAATATCATTTGGGAATAAATCTGCATTTGGAAATGACAAATCGATTTTATGTTAAGAAAATCTAGTTACAAAAATAACAGTGTACAGTATACTAAGCAGATAGCCATCTCTGATGCAACTTGGTATTTGTATATAAACACACGTAGGATGAGAAACAAGAAAAAACCGAAAGCCTTCCAACTTCCAACCAAATATTATGGCATTATATTCATGTGACGACACAAGACTTAAAAACAGGATTTGCCAGCAAAATAGGAAAAACATCGACCCCAATCTATGTCATATTGTGAAAAATAGTGCTATTATAGTAAACATAATAATAGAATAAAATAAAATAACAGGAAAAATTATCATAAATTTTTTATTCTTATTTTCCATACTCAATATCCAAACAGTTATAGAGTGCCATTTGGGGAGCTTTAAAGCATATTCTGACATTCCATTCAAACACCACAAAATTCTTCAATATAAAAGCGGAGCAGAACTCATAAAAGCACATGCATTATACAATATAATGGCTCCAAGGCCCAACATAAAGATATTCTCTGAATCGTGATCCACAAATCCCTCCTCTGGTACACGATCTTTTATCTAGAATCTATTTACAAACTTCTGTTGGACAGCATGGCCTGAGGTCATGTTTCCCACCAAAAGGCATAAAAGCAAGTACCTGAACATTAATATAATGGCATAACAATTCCTTGTGCACTAAAATTTTCAAATATACAATGCCATGAAAGGCTTTATTACCCATGCTACCAGTCTCCGCTCATTTTTACACTGGAAAGTTAGTATACTATAACAGACGTTGCCAAGTTAAAATTGGAGAAGCTCAGCATTTTTACAATACATATCCCATATTTACATTTAGCAAATGGGGAGAAGTATACTGTACAGAGAGAACTGTTGGAGTCATCATAACTCCCAACCCATCAACATCTTCCAAACTGCTTCCTCAATCATGTTCTTGGACACAACAGACAATCCATCCCCTTCGTCAAGTAAAACTCTGTAAACTTCCCACTCCCTATCCCCAATCATATGCCTCGCAATTTCAGCCTGGTAAAGAAAACACATCATGAGAGAAATATAGATCGTGAAACGAAAAAGGAACAATCAAAAGAGACAAATAACCATGCTGGGATCCCTAAATACAAATAACCATATATAAAAAACGGTTTTTGGTGTTCTTTATATGAAGCACTACAGCAGATCAAGAAATACCGAAAAAATGCCAGTGTTGAGCTTCTTGAGGGCAAGGGTAATGTCATAAAATACAAGAGGGCGGCCCTTTCCGGACAACTCCACAGGGTTTGCAACCAGCAATTCTGTGTCGGGACCTCGATTAACCAGAGCTACTCTAAGAGGACGAACTAATTCCATTCGAAGACGAGAACACAATGCGCTCTGTTTGCTAGGGTCAATTATCTTCTTCCCATCGATTTGCATGATGAACAAGTCCACCTCACATTCTGTTCTCTTTTTCGTTGTGAAGCGCCCATAGGAAATCTGTTACATTTTTATGTGATACAAATATTAAAATTTGCATTCAGTATAAGAACCAATAGACAAAATAAAACGAATTAGTCATTTTATTTCAAAATTGTCTGATTTTAGGCATGCCAAAGATACAGATACTGCACCATACTCTATAAAGTATGCGATAGTTGGGGACAGCACAGAAAGTGTTACATTCAGCAACCACTAAGCCTAGTGATAAAAGTACTCAGCCCAAACGGGTGCTTGGATTCATGTTCACTCATGATTTGGCTTTATGATACTCCAAGTTTGATTGCACATAGAGAATGATTGCAAGCAATGGACACAGTGGGGGAAGCATGAGAATTCGGACCACACAAGTGGATTAGGTTATATGTATTCAGCACTTAAATAAATTTTATATGACGTATCAAAGTTTCTTACAACTTTCTGTGATTTTAGTGAGATGTGTTTTGAAGGAAATGAAAAGCTTGAAGTTGTCGGTCCCACAAGTTTCATTTCAACAAATCACTTTGCTTTCATCTTCCTTATAGAGAAACACAGCCTAAAGACATAATATTTCAACAGTCACAAAATATTTCCAAATGAGGATGATACCAGATAGAACATATACGTGATGCATAAAAAACATGGTGTTTTGGATATCAAAATTTCAAATCAGATCACAAAATAATCTACCTGAATGTTGTAATCTTTCAAAGTTCTCATAATATCATATAGGAGACCTTTGTGATCTTTGCAAACAATCTGAACAAGCGTATGAGCGGGACTGAGGGTGTTATCCATCGTGACTGAAACAGTGTCAGAGGGGCGTGAACCACTTGGTCGCTCATCAAGCACCTCTAAGTTATACCTGTCTTCTGTGATTGCGGAAGGAAGAGGTGGGGAACCATGGGAACATGCAGTAATTTCAGGACCCACCATTTCTAACTCACAACTTATCATGGCATCCCCCAAAACACGTTGTAATTCTTCGTATGTATCCTCTTGTCGCTTTTTGGTATGTAGGAGTTCCCTGATAAAAAAAAAATTAGATAGACCCTAAGTTCGAAACATGATTTCGTAAAATAAATTATCAAAATTGATTTTGTTTATATTAGTAGAGGTAAAAGAAAAATTATTAAAATTTTTGAAAGGTCCCTTGTTATAAACTTTTCTGATCAAGTGAAATCCAATAAGTTTTTGGTTTCGGAAAGAATTCTCTAGGTGAAAAGGAGTTTTTGGATGTGGTCCCTCCATGAATGAGTATTTGTATGTTGTTTAGATATTTTACTGAACTCACATATTCCTCGCACCTTATGTGAAAGCATTAGGACGTTATCCTAAGAGCTAAAAGTATCTTAACCATATCCAAATTTTTTTTTTCTTCAGGAACTTAATTTTAAAAGACCCTTAAGATTAATCTCATATAGTGAACAAGTTATTCCTCCAAGTCAACAGAACACTGGCAGCAATTTTGTTAACTACCCCAAGAAAGAGTAGCAAATCGTAAAAGAAGTAAAAGAATTTAGATGGTGAGGGAAAGTAATATCATATGCAAGGAACCTATGTGAAGAATTTAGAACCTGTTATCGGTAAGGAAGAACAGGTCCATCACTCTCCCATCTGGAGTGGTAGATACCTTCACTTTGTCTATCGTAAGCTCAAGTGCACAAAGAACCTCTGTCACATCTGCCAAAGAGTTTCTTCAAAAATTCAGTGACACACACAGTTCAATTACGAGGTTTGATAACAGTTTATACATGTAAAAAGTTTAATAAATGGGTAGGGGAGATGTTCTCATTTTTAATGGCATCCAATTAATTGTTGATAGAATACGAAGAAGTAATGTTTTGGTAGAATGTCTTCAAAATCAAGCAATGCAAAACTAAAAAATCGTATAAAATGAAAACCTTGTAGTAAAAATTGAGAAGCAATAAGAAAAATGAAAGATAAAGAATTGACCATGTAAAAGGCCTCTTCGGTCGTGGCAACATAATTTGAGGAGGAAGACGTGTGGAGGGTTGGAGGGTGGGTGCAATTGGATCTGGTAAAAAGGAATCCCAGAAGCTGAAGAACAAGAAGGGCATACCCCTGACAATCTCTTCTTCAACAAACCCCATCGAGTACCCACTTTCCCTACCACCCAAAACACTATGTAGCACCACTTCCCATCGGTAGATACATCTTCACCACACAAATCAAATAAACAAATCAACAAACATGACAAGATAAAACAAAACAAGATTTTTCTGAAACCTTTATACATACCGCCTCTCACAATGCTTAAACCAAAGAAGCGAATGATGCGGCAAAGATCACAACCTAAGCCCGTCTTGTCTGGGCAATTTACAGTAATCACAGTGGGCTCACCTTCCTTCTCACCTTCCCTTATCATCACTACGTCGTCATACAGGAGACCCATCTCCCTTCTCCGTTTTCTTGGTGGCTGTGGGTGACTGTGGCCTCTTTTATTTTTTTAACACTAGTGGGTGGCTGGCTGCTCCCTTTTGGCCTTTGTGTAAACAAACAAAGGTTTCAAACGAGTTTTACCTCTTCCTTTGTTATATATTTGTACAAGCGCCCCGGAGAGAGAGGTGATTCGTGTGATTCACTTGTACCTCGTGTATGGTGATGGCATACTATCGTGTGGTGGATGGCTTTCTTTCATTGTCCATTTCGTGATGATTGTGAGACCCGAACTAAACGAGACCCAACGACATTGAGGTTTTTATTTTTATATTGTATCTTTATTATTATAATTTGTACCTTGGTCAAAATGTTTTTGTTTTAAATAGGTTTGTGTGTATTATTAGAAATTGTACATTATTTTCGCGAATTTAGTGTGGAATGGCACGTGGGTTAAATGAATGTGCACTAAAGAATTGTGATCTATATGAAATCTTACTTGTCATGTGTGAATCTTTTTCACTAAAATTTATAATTAATATATGTGGGGTACAATTTTTCAAGTTCTTAAAATGTAATTTTCAACTCAAAAGGGTTAAATATTTTTATAAGTAAAGTATATTGACGAAGCCGCTAGGAGGTCGAAAGTCGGTATACAAGACATATACAAAAGTCTATAGAAGACCACAAAACACAAAATAGAGGTAGGGGAACAACAGAGCAATTAGTACCCCATTCCCACCTCCTACAAAAATTTAACATGTAATGAGGCATAGAGAGTGTCCTCCTTGAACCACACATGCAAATAGCTCGAGAACGTGTAACGAAATTTTGTTGGTTCCATCTCTTCTACCTCAAAGCACCTCATATTTCCCGCGTTACAAAAAGTTCAAAAAAATTGCATAAATGGGTCATCATCCCCACAGAACTAACCACATTCCTTCACCCAATAATCCCAAGTTATCATCTCCTCCATCACTGATTTGGCACACAACCAAATCAACTTAAAGATGGAGAAGATAATCTCCTAAAGTCCTCTAACCACCCAACAATGTAACAAGTGATTGACCCTCTCCTCAGCTTCCTTACACAACCAATACCTACTAATCATGTGCCTACCTCTCCTCTTCAGCCTGAGGGAATCCCCCCCCCCCCCCCCCGGGGGCAATGTGCTTTTACCACCCCACCCCATAAAGGATCCACCTTTTCCCAAAACCCTATCCATTGTGACCAAGTCCAAACCTCACCACCACCACCTTTCTCCATAGCATATCTGCCTCGATCGAAAACCTCCAAAGCCACTTCTTCAAAAGAGATTTATTAAAATTCGCCAAATTTATGACACCAGCACCTCCCTCCCTCGATGGTCTGTATACCTCCTCCCAACTCATCAAGCTATATTTAAAACTATCTTAGTTCCCATGCCACAAAAAGTTCCTCATTAACATTTCCAGCATTCGGTGAACGAAAATCGGTAATGAAAGAATGGACAGGTAATAAGTGGGTAAACTAGAAAGTGTACTCTTCATTAACGTCAATCTTCCCACTTCAGACAAATAACTCTTTTTCCAACCCACCAAACTCCTATCCACCCTCTTAATAATCGGATCCCAAATTGTCTTTGAAAGATGCACACAACGGAAGTCCCAAGTAGGTAAATGGGAGAGAATAAACTTTACACCCTATCACCCCTGCCAGATCTCTGACCCAATCCAACCTCCCTATCAGAATCATCTCTCACTTACCCACATTTATATATAACCCTAAGACTGCCTCGCAACACATCAAACCGATCTTTAGACTCCTCACTTGAACCTCCTATGCTCTACAAAAAATTATGGTGTCATCTGCAAATAAAAGATGGGATGCTCAGCATGGAAATTCTCTCAGAACCCCGGCTTCAAAAGTACGTAACCTACCTACCGCTACTGCCCTTGCCAAAATCCTACCCAACCCTTCCATCACCAGAAGAAAAAGAAATACTGAAAGAGGTTATGAGGTCGTAATTTGCACGAACTATGAAAAATGCCTTCTGGTATCCCATTCACCAACCCGAAAGACATGACAGATGAAATACAACTCTCCATCCACAGATGCCACCTCTAGCCAAACCCCATACTCCCAAGTAAGTCAAGCAAAAAAGGTCAATTAATATGGTCATAAGCCTTTTTGATATCCAGTTCACACATGTGAGGTGTGAATTTAGTTTAAGTTAAGCTCTTCTTCATTTGAACTCAACCTTACAACTATGATTTCACTTTTTCTCGTTCTATATATGTGTGTGTGTGTTCACCAAGAACCCATCATTCTCCGTGTTTATTAAGTCGTTGATTTTCCATTGTTCAGCCATTGTCATAGATATCTATCTCGTTATATATATATATATATATATATATATATATATATATATATATATATATATATATAAGGACATTGTCCGTCACAATTAAGTATATCGTATACCGCTACAATCGTCGAAGATGTTCAAGATCAAATACGCAACGAGACAGTTCGGATATCAAGCTTCATCAACAATCAAGCCTCTGCAAAATGAATTTGGTAAAGTTGTGCTTTTAATTCCTTAATAATTCACTTAGGATATTGGGATATTTTTCACAAAATATTTTTTAAATGTTGGAGCGGAGCTCTAATGTTTTTCGTTAAAAATATATTTTTCGGAGTTTTTCCGACGGTGCATTTACTGAGAAAAAGATAAATAAAAAATAATATTGTATATTAGTCTCGTTCGAACGACACCGTATATCATTCAAACGACATCGTGTGTCGCGCAATACTTCACACGACAGCATGTCTCGCTCGAACGACCCACCGCCTTAAGTTTTCTATAAAAGGGTCTTTTCAACTCCGTTTTCCTTAAGAAGTTTGTACGTTTTTACATTCTGCAAATAATGAAAAATTAGCAGAACCTTTTGTTTTCTTCTTTTAGAGTTTAATCTCTTTTGTTTTCAATTCACAAAAGTCCCAATTGTTCTTATGCATTGTTTTGGAGTTTGAGAACACACTTTGCTGGTGTTCATACTTTTGTGGAGAAGATTTATGCACCATATGGCTGCGTGTCATTGAGGAGCGCTCGAGTGTGTTTCTTTACTTCCTATTATAAGGAGGTAAAGGCCCAAAATCGTTATCATCATCATCAACATTCCAATAACCTAAGTTTTGACTTTCGTTATACTCGTCCAAAGTCATATTTGAATGTGTTATACTTTGGGATTTTAAGTATTCACCGAAAGTCATAGGTTTGCGAGAATTTTGAGAATTATGACAAGGATTACCGAAAGAATTGGAATAAGACATGCTTACCCCAAAAATGGCTCGAAGTGGCGGATTCCACAAAGTAAGTGCGCGCGGGAAAAATTCGAGTGTTTCTAAGTGCTCAAATGTGGAAGTCCTGCAAAAGGTTAGCAAATAATACAAATAGAAAGAAAATTCTATGAAATACTAAATCAAATAAAGTCTAAAACAAACTCATCCCCAGAAACGGCGCCATTTGATAGACAGGGTTTCGCCGCGGCGCGAGAGTCACCTACGCGTCGGTCGTTTTGTGTTCGACTCACCCGAACTATACAAAAACCTAAACTACGACTACACTCAACGGGTGAGTATGGCGGTAAGTCGGGTATCGAAAATCCACAGAGATGAGTTGCTAGAATTTATAAGGTTTAATATTCCGAAATAAAAGTGTAAAAGATGATTACAAACTAAAAGGAAAAGTTAATCTAGGCAATGTGTTGAAACTAGATTATGAAAGCGAGTAAAACTATAGGTTGAGTCGAATATCCCTCACCCGAGTTAATTAGTATAAAATGGTCACATGGGTCGACGAGTTATTACAAATGCATCTCGTTTCGACAGTTAATTAAATCAAGGGTTGTTACGCCCTAAATCGTCATAAAAGCCTAATAAGATTTTGGCGTTAACAAATATCCCGGAAATTACACGCGAAAGGTCGTAAGCACGGGACATACATGATATGCCCCGTAAAATCTCCTAGGCGTAATAACTAGGACAACGCACCCGAAATAGACCCGTAAACTCCATCACCAAAGCAAAGCAACGCGTCAACCCGAGTGAGTTCAATTCAAACACAACCTAATTTAAATTACCTAGAAAGCATGTTAAAAACGCGGTAAATGGAAAGAGGTAAATAAACGCGGTTAAATTACACTACAAAGCAAGTAATCAAAGCATGTAAACCTAAATTAGAAAGCTTGTAAATTAACTAAAAAGCAATAAATGAAGAAATACAAACTATATTAATGGAAGGGATGATGAATAGTCAACATTCAAGCCCAAAAGTGTGTCAATCCAAGAAGAAATGAAGAAGAACTAAGCAAATCACCCAAACCCTAACTATTCTATCTTCTAAAACTATCTAAAAACGTTCACCCAGTTTATTACATCAACATTGGCTTATATACCAAGTGGGAATTAAATTAGAAAAAAAAAAGAGAAAAGAAAAGCAAAATATCTGCTGAAAAACAGGGGGTCAATCGATCGACCCCTGTGGTCGATCGATCGACAGTGTAAATCATGGAAAAAATAAGAAGGCTCGATCGATCGACCCCCAGGTTCGATCGATCAATCAAGCAGGGCAGACTGTTGTTTCCCCTGTTTTGGCTTGCATTTCTTCTTCGCTAAAATCGCCGTAACTTCTTCGTTATGAATCGGAATCGTGCACCGTTTGCGGCCACGCGAAGCTTGTGAGGAGGGATACAACTTCCATGGAGATGTTGGGCCAGGTGCCCAATCTGTAAAATGACTAAAATGCCCTTGAACGTGCGATTGTGTACGGGAATCGAGCGAAACGCGTCCGAACTTCATACTTAGTACCTAAATACCTACAAAATCCCAATTATACCTCATATAGCATGTTAACAATATAAATCAAGGTTGTCTGGTTAACGGGCTTAAATATAGAGATTAAGGCACCCGAGGGGGCTAAAATGCGTAGATTCGGAGGATGAAATACGCGATATTTGCGTATTATCACACAACACTTCCTTGTGGTGTTGATTTTTTTCATCGACAGCTCCCTGGTGTGTCACGGCACGACCATTATCATTGTCCATTTATAGAACGGTCCTGCACTTTCTCTGAGGCCCGCCCCATCACTATTTCCAAACCATTTTGCCTCCCTCACCAAATTGAGCACCATTCTTATAGTGCCCTTGTTGCCCTCACATTTACGCTCAATAAGGTCCGTAATCGGTGCCTCTTCACCCTCTCCCTTTCCTTTCTCACCCTTACCCTAATCCCCACCCACCCGTGGTCCACCGATGCTTTGCATCGAGTGATGCACTTTGCCATACAAGTGCATTGATCATATTTCGTCTTTATCCAACAAGACAGACGCTTCAGTCTTATTTGGGGGTAATTCTCATCACCCAAATTTTTCTGCCACCCGTGCTTTCCTAGTTCATATCCTTAGGGTGAGACTGATTCAGTCTGGCTGAAGACGTTAAACTTAGCACTACCGGGAGGCAGCCCATCGTTCATTGTTTCTGAGTATGAGTCTTATCCTGTTTGGGGGTGGTGCTTTACACCACCCAATGCTTTTCACATGTTTTATAGACTTGTACGTCTTTTTGTATCATATGTGTTCTTCAGGTTTCATCTATGCTCCAAAGTACGGTACAATTTCATAAGCGGTTCATTATGGTAATATTTTTCCTCCCTTGTGCTTTTATTTTTATATATGGTTTTAAACATCGAGGACGATGTTCTCTTTTGTTTGGGGGTGGGAAATTTATCAAAATCGTACCTCTTTTGAAAATTTTCAGAAACAAGTGATTTTAAACTTTTTGTGCAGTTAAAAATAATTTTTTATGATATGAATTGTCTATCATCCCTCTTTTAAAAATCTCGGAATACCCGTGTTCGAACCCAAAAAATTGCACTTTTTACAATAAATTAATTAATACCTCTTAAAGCGTACTTGCACCATGAATTCCTAAACTCGGCAATTTGCACAGTCACTTTACAATCAAAAGTTGAAGAGTAACTATATTATCAAGAGAGCCTTAAAAGATCACTAGTGGAGACTTAAAACCCGTGAGATTTGAGCTTTTCACCTTTTTGAGAGTTTTTACGTATCTCCGAGTCATAAGTTGACTCAACTTTCTTTGGGTACCACATCTAGTCGTTGCATGATCTCATTATTTTTTTTCAAATTTGGCTTAATCACTGAGAATGACATTACTTTCGAGTTGTAAGAAACATGTGTCTTGTAGTTTGTCCCGAGCACTAAACCGATTTTCCCATACCCTTACCATTTTCCCTATCACATTATCATTCACCCATTATCATTTTCCATATTACCCTTATCCATATTCCCAAATACCATACATCATTTCCATCGTTTTTGAGAAAAAGAGTGTTTGAAATTTTCCATGTAAATTGTCTTCATTTGTTGTGTGAAAAGAAGAATGTATCTCAATAAAAAAAAGGAAAAAAAAGCAAAGAAAGAAAATAAAAATAGAAAAGTAGAAAAAGAAAGATGCGATCATAAGTTCAAAAGATGAAGACAATAGTCAATCAAAGTGTGTCATACTCTTCTCAAATCATCTTCTTCATTTCATTATTCCCTCATACCTTTCATAAACCCCATTTTTCACCCTTGGTAAAGTGTTCGGGCAAACGAGAAGATTATATGGTGAATAATTCGACATTCTCGACATAATGGTTAGCATTCGTTCATGAGATAAAATTTCTTTCATGTATCCGTCCTTTCTTATAAAGTGTGTGAGATGTTTGAACTTGTTTACATTTACTCACATCCTCACATACTAGAGAGATACACCTACCGAATTCTCAGAGAGTTCGATTCAGAGAAATATATCCAGTGAGAATTGAAGTCAAAACGTTGATTCTATAATGGCAATCTAGGAATTATTCTAATGATACTTAAAATTGTTTCACACTACACATGCTGAGTTTTAGGAAGGATTACGCTTTTGGTATTAAGTAATTTTATATCTCATTTTGATAGTTGAATACAGTGTTCCTTGATGTCCTTTTAAGTTGGGTTGTGTAGCATTTCATCATCGAATAAAAAACTGCATCCAAATAAGTCTTGAATTTTGTGGGTACATTCACTGCAAACCCTCACGAGACACCACTCGTCCTGTAGGGCAACCTACAGGTTTAACGGCTTGTTGCACATGCTAAGTGCAATCGCCAGTGCCTGCGAAAGTGGCCTTTTGGTTACTTATCTCTGTTTTCTCTCTAATTTTTGCTCGAGGACTAGCAATATTCTGTTTGCGGGTGGTGTGATAAGCACCCAAAAGTGTATATATTATGCCCCGAATAGATGCATTTTAGTCATTCATTTTAATTAAAATTGGCCTTATGTCGTATTTTATCATTTTGCAGGTCAATATGCAGTTGCGGTACAAATAATGCTAAATCAGTGTAATTACAACTCAATAGCGGTCAAAAGCATGTATCGAAGAAATCAAGGAGATCGTGAAGTCTGAGTCTATATTTGAGCGTGTCGGATGTGTTCCAATGCCCCCAACCAGTCCCGTAACCTTAACCTAGCCCAAACCGAGCTCAGTCCATCATCCGACCCTGTGTGCGTTGAGTTTGTACCTTTTTATATTTTCTTAGATTTTTATTTTGAGTCATTTTTATTTTTAGGATTTATTTAGGATTTTTAGAATTTATTTGGATATTTTATTTTTATTAGTGTATTTTTATTTTTATTTTTTTCATTTTTTATTAGTTTTTAATCTTTATTTTATTTTATTTTATTTTTATTAGGATTAATTTTTAGGAATTTAATTTTTTTTTGTTTTATTAGATTTCATATTTTATATATATATATATTTTAGTTTAGTTTTATTTTATTAGGATTATATTTTTTAGGTTTAATAGAGTTTTATTTTAGTTTAGTTTGAGATGTTAGTTTTTTTTTTATAGTCTTAAGTTTTATTTTTATTTGATTTTTGGATTTTTAGTATTTATTTCTTTTATTATTTGAGTTTTTTTTAGGATGTTATTTTTTAGTTTTGTTAATTTTAATTTTTTAATTAGATTGTTTTAATTTTTTAGGGGTGCAAATTACACACACACAAACTCCTTTTACACCCATTTACACCAAAATAAAATTAACCCTCACCCTCACCATTATTTCCTACACCAACACACACACAACCCTTTCCATCTTCATCTTCCCCAACCTTTTTCCCTCTCTTAACCCACCATTAACACCACATCCAAGCACCCATCTTCTTCCCTTTCTCTCCTTACTCCATTACCAACAAACACCTTCTCTCTCTTACTGAACCTCACTCCCAATCCCAGCCTAACCCGCTACCCAACTCGCCAAAACCGGATACCCCCATACCCGGTTGACCCACCTAGACCCCTCTCCCTTTGACCTTCGGTCGGCGCGCCCCTGCCGAGCCCTCAAGCCGGTTGCGACCCACGCCCTCTCCGGCGACCATACCGGTGGACAACCAAGCTCCGAACCCGGCGCCCAGAAGCCACGAAACCCAAACCCGAGTTCGTTCAACCCGAACCCATCTTCAAAGCCACGAACCAACCACAGAAAAATCTTCTACCAAAATCCCTATAAAATAGGAGCTTCCAAATCAATCCTAAGCCAAAATAAAATCCCTCAAATCTCTCAACTAAACAAAGCATAGTGGGACAATAAGAGAGGAACATCAAGCTTATAAGAAAAAAAGAGGACTCTCAGCACAAAATAGGAGATACGTAGAGAGAGAAAAGCATAGTGTATAATATGTACATAGTAGGTACATAAAAAAATTCCAAAAAAGATTAGTTTAGCTTTAGAATAATTTTTAGGTTTAGTTTTTTGTCTTCTTTTTGTAGTCAAGTGCTGAAAATTGTGAAGAAGTTGGATGCGTGTCAAGGCGCTTTTCAAGACAAATTTGGAAAAACAAATTGCATATTGTATTTCTACCTTCTCTTTTCAATTTATTTCCTTCTTGACATATTATCTATTATTTTTTATGCACACATGAGAATGTTTGGCTAAACACCCCGTTCAAGGGGTGGGATGCACTACGTATGATGTTAATTTAATTACTTGGTTTCATTAATTTTTAAAGTGTCACCAATTAATTTATGTAAAGAGAGTTAGTAAATTAATTGAACGAATTAATGTTTGAATTTAGGAATCGAACTAGAGATAGATTTTTTCGATATTTGAATATTAATTTTGTATTGAAATTTGAGGATTGATATTGTTTTCTTTAAATTGATCCTAATATTAATTTTGTATTGAAATTTGAGGATTGATATTGTTTTCTTTAAATTGATCCTAGCGGGTAATTTTCTGAAAATAGTATAAGTCCTAATTTTTCATTGTGTGACATTTTTAAATTAATTTTCTGAAAAAGATTTTATTAAATTTATAATTTTTAACGAGAGTTAGATTATCGATTTAATATTGTCTCAAAATATTTCAAAATTAATAAATTGATAAATTAAAATGATTGAAAATGCAGTGTAGTCCCATATCTTGACCTTCTCACATTATTCGATACTCGTTTGCACATTTTTTTCATTATTTAGTCATTTTATAATTTTTAGCATTTGTTAGTTAATTTTTCCCTTGAGATTGTTTTTAAAAATAAAAAAAATATTTTCATAAAAAAATTTGGAATTGCACGTTTTCACATTAATTACTTCACCTTGAAAGTTGGATTGATACCCGTACTTACCGCAATACGAGTTATTTTTAGACAAGTTTTGTAGGTACTCAGTGGAATTTTGAGAGTAGCTTTTGCACAACAACGATACATACGCAAAAAGCTTCTTATCAGAACGCCTTAAGGAGTTTTGCTTTAAATTGGGTTATGTGTCACGCTTATCTTCTACACATGTTCTCACACATGCGCCCACCCATGATACTTTGCTTGCACATAATGATAGAGAGTTTACACATATTCGAGATTAGGTAAAGTTTTTGGTCAAGACTTCACATGATTTGATGGAGTTGTTTCAAAAGATATCACCATCTTTGGAAAACTCCACCGCACCTACTGGTTGAGGTTTAGATTTGTTTTGCTAGCATAGGTTGATTTGCATGATGTTATCTTATGCCTATTGCTAGTATGTACCATTTATTTTTTACTTTGTTAGCATAAAACTTTTTAAAGTTTTTGTTTGTTTGTTTACTTTCCTTGATTTTGCTACTGTTTTGGATCTGTTAGCCCCTTCCAAGTACTTTTTCTGGAAATTTTTTCACCGGGCAACACTTTTTAACATTCTGGATTGGGTGAGGGATTTCTGTTTTCTCATTTGAGCGACATCTCCTCTCGTGCGAAGCTGTCGTTCTAACGACAAGCGCTTTCATTCGAGCGGATATTGAGTTTCGTTTGAACAACCTGGTTAGTTTTCTGCATTTATCTGTTTGCAGTCCTCGGGTTCATCTTGCTATATTATTTTGTACTGTTGGGTGGATTCTGAACAGTGTTCGAAAAATACCAAAAAAAATCATTTTTTTATAAATTTTTTAGAAAAAAATCAAAAAGAGTTTTGTATTTTGTTTTACACCGTTTATGGATAGACATTTAGGACCGAGTCACAATCACATTCCATATCCATGTGACTATTTGATAGTATTTTGAGACAATATGTTTTGTCATTCATGTGCTTTACAAAGTTTGGAGTCTTTGAGATGATATATAGTGTTGCAACCTACATGTTTGACTCATTTATCCTTTATTGCACATATACACGGATTTATTTTACTTTTGTGCTTGTCTAACTCATGTTGGTTGAGTGTTTTCATATCAATTATGTCTATACAACGAACCAAATGCGATAAAACTTGACAAGAAAGTAGTGCATGTTATAAACCGTTTGTGAGTTTATGTGATTTATTTTGAAAAACGGGAAAAGGGCCGCGAAAGGCATTTCATTTTTTCCTTTGCAATAGAGCCACCGTTTAAAAAGGACCTAAAAAGTGAGTAATTGAAATTTATTCGGGGTCCAATGAGGTTAAAAGATTCCAAAAAAAAAAAATGAATGGCAATAAAAAGAAAATTATGCCAAAAAGGGCCAATAGGTTTTAGTTTCATCACCTCATAAGAATAATAAAAAGCATTATATTTTAATGAGGGAGTTTGGATGGAATTTAAAATAGTTTGCACGTCCTTGAAAGTCATGAAAAAATAGTACACAAGTTTTGAACGTTATTGGTGTGAAAATCATTTATACTTTGATTTGTTGATATGATTAAGACGATGTCATCAAAATTCAATAATTTCACACCTAAGGGCTATTTTGATGTTCATTTGTTAGGAGTACACTTATGCATCTTGCACACATGTCATGATTGAGTCAATTTTCCTATCGAATTTTTTCACACCCATTCATTCCCTTTCCATGATTTGGTTATCTTAGTTTAAATTCATGGTGTGTGATTTTTTATAACATCATTTTCACATTTTTGTTTGAAAAATATGACAAATAAAAAATAGTTTGTTTGCCTTGTTTACCGTGACACCCCGATTTGATTTATTTGGTTTATTCTTTTTCTTATCTAATTCGGACAAATAAAGGGGGTAAAATGAATTATGACTTTATGGGAGGGTTTAAGTATGGGAGAGAATTGATTATGCTTTCATGTTTATGCTTATATTATTTCAAACTCAATACGTCACGAGGTATTTGCTTTATCTCATGTATGTAGGTACAATTGAAGATCATTATGTTACACACCCAAATGAGAAAAGCACAATGTTTTGAAGATTTGATTGTTGAAGCAAAGTTTAAAGACATGACAATTTATCCTTCCACTTTTGAGTTTATGGGAGGGTAGATTTATATAGATCTTTTTTTAGATTGATAATTCGAATATTTTTATTTTGTACCAGCATAGACATAGAGGGAGATTTGTAAGGACATTGTCCGTCATAATTAAGTATGTCGTATACCGCTATAACCGTCGAAGATGTTCAAGATCAAATACGCAACGAGACGATCCGAATATCAAGCTTCATCAACAATCAAGCCTCCGCGAAATGAATTTCGTAAAGTTGTGCTTTAAATTCCTTAACAATTCACTTAGGATAGTGGGATGTTTTTCACAAAATATTTTCTAAATGTTGGAGTGTAGCTTTAAATGTTTTTCGTCAAAAATATATTTTTCGGAGTTTTTGAGGCGATGCATTTACTGATCAAAAGATAAATGAAAAATAATATTTTATATTGGTCTCGTTCGAACGACACCGTATATCATTCAAACGACATCGTCTGTCGCGCGATACTTCAAACGTTAAACTTGTCTCGCTCGCACGACAGCGTGTCTCGCTCGATCGACCCACCGCCTTAAGTTCTCTATAAAAGGGTTTTGTAACTCCGTTTTCCTTAAGAAGGCTGTACGATTTTACATTTTACAAACAATGCGAAAGCAGCAAAAGCTTTTGGTTTCTTCTTTTGGAGTTTAATCTCTTTTGTTTTGAATTCATAAAAGTCCCAATTGTTCTTGTGAATTATTTTTAGAGTTTGAGAACACACTTTGCTAGTGTTTATACTTTTGTGGAGAAGATTTATGCATCATATGGTTGCGTGTCATTGAGGAGCACTCAAGGGTGTTTCTTTGCTGAAGATAGGATTGTTGTTCTTGTGGATTGCTGCGCGTAATTCATTATTGATGACGTCGATCGACGCCTGAGGGTAATCATGTGTCAAACAACTGCATTTCATTATAATCCGTGTAAGTTGCGATTTGTAAATTATAGTGAAATAAAAGGTTTTACCCTCAGGGGATTTTTCCTGAACTTTCTATCACATTTTTTATTTATGTTGGTTTGACACTTGCACGCATGTAGCTAGTTGATTTTGAGGGCTGAATTAATTTGATTCATAAATTGACTCTAATTAAATAAGTTTGTGATTGGAATTTGCGCATCTATTTGAATTTTTATCACACATAACGTTTAGAATATATATGTGTGTGTGTGGGGGGGGGGGGGGGGGGGGGGGTGAATGCTTGAATACGATTAGCTATTGAATTCAAAATTAAGGATTGAATTTGAATTCAATTTTAGAAGTATGAATAGGTCCTAAATCATAAAATCCATGTTTAAAGATGAAATTAGGGCTGATATTTAATTAGTTTCTTAAGATTTAACACATTTTTTAATCTAGACAACCCAAACCTTCAACCCTCCCCATCAAATCCCCTCAGAAAACTTCGCATAAGACTAAGCAGTAAAACCCAACAAAACTTCACATAATATGTGGAATTTGGTTTGAACCCTATAAGTTTTTTTTTTTTTTTTTGCCTTGGTGACCAAGAAAGGTTTTGAGATGTTGGTTGAATTTAGTTGAGAAGAGTAACATAAGAGAAAGGAAATTAGAGAAGAAAAAAAAAGGATTGCACTAGGGTTGCCACTATAGTGGGGCCATGGGTCGCTATAATGGCAAGGGGGAATAAGGGGAGCTAGGGGTTTTAAAGGCTATTATTCTTTTGGTAAGTAACATTTTTTTAATTTTTCTATAATAGTACCCAAACTAAACACTAAACCCCAACAAAACACCCTTTTCAAACCTAAATTTGAGGAGTTTAAGCTTGGGAATTTGGTAGTACTCGAAGAGGCAAAGTTGTCTAGAATTTAAAGGAAAGCAAGGATTCGACTTCATATTTTTAAAATTTCAATCCAAGGTAAGAATAATCTACTTTTCCCAATGTATGCCTTATGATTCAGATATTTCCTATGCAATATTTATTGTTAAATAAAAATTATTGGACATTTAATTAGGGCAAGACAAACCTAAGTAATTGTCTATTATAGTTAATTTCTATAAATAATTGGTGAAACCCCCTTTTTAATGAAAGTGCCCAAAAAATACCTATATGAGTTAAATAATGTGATTTTTTGTAAAAATGAGATAATAATATGTTAAATGGCAAGGAATTGAGTTATATGGCTTATGAACTTTGAGAGTTGAAATATGAGGTATAAGTATACTTGGCCCATAATATTTTTATGTTTTTGAGACATATTATGAAATCTACTTTAAATGCATGTAAATAATTGATGTATGGAATTCTAATTCTACCTCTGGAAATCAAGACAATCTGCATATAATTTAGCAATAATAAATAATGTAAATTGATGGAGATTTTATTTGGAATTATGATTTGTATGAGTTTATCAAGAGGGTGATTATGACTAGTATGTGTTCATTGAGAGTATAATAATGGAGTGTATGTTCTAATCAAGAGGATTATTATTTTAGCCATACATTGTTGGTATTGGGACTTAGATGATGGTTAATTGTTGTTGTTGAAGAATATATGTTACGGATTATTGAGTTTTCTTGTAAGGGTTATTATTAGTAGATTTTTTATGTATCTGGGTGCTAAAGAGGTATTAGTTGTGTTATTTTAGAAATTAGGAAGTTAGGACAGTTGAATGGACGGTTTGTGTTGATAGCTATTTTTCTAAGTCATTAATAAGACTTGGGTTTATTCGATAATATTTGTTTTTGGTGAGATTTTAACCGCTAGATCATAATGGTTATGGATATGGTTTAAATTGTTGATATTTTGTTATTAAAGAGATTATGGATGATATTTGGTTCACGATGGTTGTCATTGGGATTTATAACACTTGGGTTTATAATATTGAATTTGGGGTTGTAATATATCGGATATCTACATGTAAGGTTTAAGGTGAATGAGTAGGATGATGTTTGAGAATATTTGTTTTAGCACAAAGTGTAGACTTGAGGACTTAATGTAGAAATATCTATAAGGATTCTTAAAACAAACGATGGTAGGGGAATGGTATGGTTGTGTTGAGTGTGGGATTTAAGAGTGATTCAAATTCTTGGGAGTACGATTACTTTTTTTGAGATTAGGCCATGTAATGAGGTGCATTGGTAATTATAGAATGAGCTATGGGATTAATGTGAGTTTTGTGTTTTGAATTGAATGGAGCTAAGGTGGTAGGTATGGAAGCTCAAGTTTAGTGATTGATCACTATTAATAACTACATAATCTAAACACATGTGCTCCTGGGAGTTCCTTATTTGGATTTCATATATGAGTAGTCCCACGCATTAAGTTTAAATAAGGTAGGAATTAGAAGTTTAGGTGTATTAAGTCTGGTAAGTAATTTTAGTGGTTGGAGTAGGAATAATAAGTGATTATAGAGATTCTTCGATGGTGAGTAGAATGTTTTGGGCACCAGAGTTATGAAGGAACATTATGTGACACCCCGCCTAATAAAATACCGGGTGATCAGTCCTATATCAAATTAAAACAGGAATCCCAATTGGTTCATTCTTAACATCACTGTCAAAAAACCTTTTTAAAACTTACTAACCACCTAGTATTCCAAAAGGCCGGTGCCAAATTTTAACTTTTTGTTTAAACAAGGCAATAACATGCAAAAATACATATAAACCATTCACAATAACTGAATTAAATCAACTGAATAAATCATTAAACTACTTGCCGAATAAACCATCGGCCACCAAAGTAAATAGTCCAATAACAATCATCCAACAACTGAATAAATAAATATAAAAAATGTACTGAAAAGTCTGGGCGATAAGTCCTAAGTAAAACTGAAACTGATAGATGATTCCTACTCTAAGAAATAATGAACGACGCATCTAATCCAAGCTCCTGCTAGCATTCACATGTGCCGCAGCTATGTGTCCCTGGAATAGAATATCAAGTCTGGTGTCCATGTGGCTGGACACCTAAAAGGTTTTGAAAATAGTTTTATAGCAAGGGATAGAACCCAAAACATTTTGAAAATATTTAATAAGTGAATTAACTGCAGTAAATAAAAATGTATGAATGCGCTTCATAGTTAAGTTAGTGTCGCGCTCTCTTGAGGACATACTCACCCCTCCACTAATGTGCACACCTAATGGTTATCTTAACCCCACCTAGTTGTACTACCCCGTCCAACTAGTCCTAGTATAATCATCCCTTGCCTTTATACTCTAAAACGAGTATTATTATTTATGGGTTATAAATTATCTCTCAAATTAACTTAATTAATACCTTTTAAATAATATCATATAACCGTGACACAAGTTATATAAAGTAAATACATTACACACTGTATTATTACCCCCATATAATATTTAATACCATTATATATGTATCTTTACTACAACATCCACACATATATCATATAGCCGGATAATTTTTGCTAAAGTGCTATCTCACTAGGTGTGCTCACATAACCTAGTTACCCAAGTAGGAATCGCTCACCAACCTGACCCAAAATATGAACATAGTGGAGGCGGTCATATTTCTTCCCTGAAAGTGAGATAAGCTCCTCACCCATATACCAGACGCTATGACCTGGGGATATACTCGCCCTACTCCTCAAGCTAGGGGATTCACCCACTTCGCGCAACCTCCCTTAATACCACTAAAGTATATAAATTAAATAATATCTAGTCACTGATATTTAATAACACACACAATGTACATACATATATACTATCGCCACACCGTATATATAATATAGATCCTAGCTTTACCGTGTACTAAAACCCGTAACACTAGACTGTATATTCCCAAGTCTATAGCCGACTCAAATTAATCAATTTTCTCATTAATTAATTTAATAACATCCCGAGTCAACGATCCAGCTCTAATTAAATTAATTCACACATTAATATAGTGTTTTTCCCGAGTCTATGGTCCGACTCTAATTTAATTAATTTACACATGAATTAATTTAATACTTGGTGTCGCTCAATCAATATACCCGAGCTCGCTCACTTGGCCTGTACCATCATTAATACCCGAGTCTATATTCCATCTCCTAATTAATTAATTACACCTCAATTAATTTAATAATTTAGTGCCACTCAACTACAATCTTTGGTCCAAAATCAATACATACGAATTATTTTTCGAAATTTATTCATCTCGTGACATACAATTATCACCCTCCTAAACCCAATTTTAATTACCTAGAATGGCTAGAAGGTATGCCATGTATTTATTTGTCTCTAAATAAATAAGACTCAAAAGGGAATGAACTAATATACCCATAAAAAAAAAGGAACGAACAGTGAGAGATCCTCGACCGTCGATCGATCGACCCATTCCATCGATCGATCGATCGATTAGGTCAGTCTCCTCCTGTGTCTCTACATTTTCCACCATTAACGAAAACCCAAGGTTTGTAAACATAAATTTCAACATCTAATCAAGTCACCCCACCACATAAACATGTTTAACTTAAATCCTACACATCATACGGATCTTAAGATAAGCAATTTCTCCACCTATTTCATCAATTCCGAAATGGGTTTTTCCATTAAATTTCAATTAACTTTGTTCCACAATTTCAATACCCGATTTGAATTCCACACACAATATTCTGGGTTTCTCATGTGAGTTAGGTTCTTATAAACCAAGTCATACAATTGTGACACCCCGCCTAATTAAACATCGGGTGATCAGGCCTTTATTAAATTAAAATAGGTTTCTCAAATGGTTCATTCTTAGCATCACTGTCAAAAACTTTTTAATTACCAATCCCCTAAGTAAAATTAGACCGGTGCCAACTTTTAGCTTTCTTAAAACAGATAAATCAACCACGCGGAACAAAATAAAAATAATCATGTACTATAACCCAATCAACAATGTAAAAGTACAACAGAACAAAAGTATTACCGAATAAACCATCGGCTAAAATCCCAAACAACAATAAAATAATCACTAATCAGAAACTAACATCTGAGACTAATACCGGACCACAAGTCCATACATAAGATAGTGTGAGATCTTGTACTAGATCTGAATGAGAGATATCGTCTAGTCAAAATCCTGTAAGCATCCACTGTGCTACAGTTTCGAGTCCCTAGAAGGAAATCATCATACATGGCATCCCTGTGGCTGGACACCTAAAAGGTTTTGAAAATATTTTATAGCAAGAGTTAGTACTCAAAACATTTTGAAAATATTTAGCAAGCGTTTATCACAATAAAAAATGCGGTTATTGATTACACATGTTAGGTTCTCGTACACTCTCTTGAGTTTACTCACCCCTCATCTTTTGTGCACACCAAACGTTCTACACTTAGTTTATCTAGCCATACCTCCCACTAACTAAAACCCAAAGTAGTCAACTGAACTTATCTGTACTCAAGTTCCAGTACCGCCCATACAGTACAATTGTTTCACTAACATCTCGCATATGTTAATTAATTCCCAAGTAACATTTCATCTATGTTATTTTTCAAGACTTCTCATTTAGTTTCACTACTAAAGTTACTACAATTCTCACAATTGTTGACTTCCCACTTGTGTAATTAAGTTTCGCTACTTAAATTACTAAATAGGTTTTCTCTATCTAAAGGTGCATTTCGTAATTAAGTTTCACTACTTAACTTACCCGTTCAGTATGTATCTTTAAATACATAATGTGTCAATCTACTAATACACAGAAGTAGAATATCATCAAGTATGTATTTCACACACAATATATATACTAAATATCAGTCATTACTATCTTGTTCTTTTCACACACGTAAAGGACTCTTGGTTCGGAATAATTCATCGACCCCAAGTCAGAATTGGTTCGGAATGATACATCGACCCCAATTATTTATATACACAAATAAAGATCTCTTGGTTCGGAATGATTCATCAACCCCAAGTGAGAGTTGGTTCGGAATTATCCATTGACCCCAACTATTTTAAAAATATATATGTACACATATTCTGGTTCGGGACTCTTTCATCGCGACACCAGTTCAAGGTTTGGTTCGGCATTTCTCATCGACCCCAAACATAAACCAACTTTATGTTAGTTAGGAATGTCTCATCGACCCTAACATAATTAATTTAGGTATAAATCTCTCGACCTAAAAGATCAAATAATTCAGTAGGTACACGCCCGACCTATTAATCATATACGTACGTAATATTTTAATCTCATATATTTACCGTACAATATTCGCTTTACGATTTATCTCATAAATCACATTTATTTGAGTATTCACACAACTCTAAGGGTCCTAGTTACCCCTTACATATAATTTCAGTAGTTATTGCTTACCCTAGTGGTCTATTACTTAAATTGAATTTACTTCGCCTCGTAACTCAATTTTCGAAGTCCCCGATACTCTACTAAATCGGATTATTCTCATCGGTCCATAATCCAAGCCCTACACCCAATGGCCTTATCGGACCTCAACAATATACCTACTGGACTTATTCTCACTCCCATATAAGTATATTATAAACCCTAGGATACTCATTCATTCCCGAAAATCAACTAAGACTTAAACACGAAAAATTCGGGAAAAACAGCTTGCGTCGATCGATCGACATAGTCGATCGATCGATAGTTCGAGATCGATCGATCGATCGAACAGGGACTGACGCAGTTCGTCTTCTTCGTTAAGCTTTTCCTCCATTAAAAAATCTTCAAACTTCATTATAGTCTATCAAACTTCGACCCAATGATCCAAATATGTTTTCACGTATACTAGGACAATTTCTAACGTGACAAATACATCACAAACTCCAATTCCTTTAAAGAAATAGTGAATTAAACCCAAAATTACTTGAAACCCTAGGTATGGTGTTCTTCCTATGTTATCATTTGAAATCCTGATTTTAATCCGAAAAATCACCAAGTCTAACCTGAATCTTAATCCTCTACATAAGGTAAATCATTCTACATGCGATTTCTATCCTAACATGTATAAATATCATCTTTCTCCAATCAAGATAATGATTTAAACAAAACTATTCAAAAACCCTACACATGGGTATTATAACTTTATAATTTTTGCAACAAACAACTTGCCTTATGATCAGTAGGGTCTGATTTCGTGGTTGTTGTTGATGATTGATGATCTTCATCCTTCAATCCTTCTTCCCCAACAAGTTGATAGTGAAAATCTCCTTTGAATCCTTCCCAATTCTTCTTTTTGCCTTGAGAATGGTTTCTCTCTTATCTCTAATGGCTATGGTGTATTTTCATGGCTTTTCTAACCCTAACCCCTCTATCATACGGCTGATATAAGGCTCTCAATTTCATAGGTCTCCATACCCTGTCATGTTAAAAGGCCAAAACGCCCCCGAACGGTCTCGGTTTAGTCCACAATTACCCCGGGACTCAACTAGTACCCCGGGTATACTATTTTGACTAATTTGACCCTTACGGACTCATCTGTGACCTCTAAATTATTATTTGAGTCACTTAAAAAATATTACTCGTTCTCACCCCGACACGGTCTACACGCGTTAAGCAACTATTTACCACTCGCACTAAGTAAATATAATGAGGCAATATAAATCGGTATTTATCTCTCGATTAATATTCCATAATTACAATTTTAAATGAAACTTATTAAATTACTACTCTTACGTAATTTAAATTAAGCCGTATATTCTCATTTAATTATCCAACCTAATTAAATAGAATATTTGGAATATTCAGAAATTCGGGGTATTACATACTTCCCCCCTTACAAAGAAATTTTGTCCTCGAAATTAGGATAAGGTTGGTATTAGGACTAAAGACCTTAAACATCATTGCATCCTCTAATACCCAAAATCAAATCATATCATCCTAACGGTCTCCCCAAGTACATGCCTTGCTTCATTATAAACTCTTATCGCATGTTACCCATGTTGCATATATCATAATTAAGTCTCACTACTTAATTTCTCGATAGATTTTTCCCAATCTAACGTTAACTCTTGAAATTAGGTTCCTCTTTACTCAATTTTACCCTTTTGATGTATATCTCTATATATAACATCTATGTGTCTACTATCACTCATAAGTAGAATATTATAAGGCATATATTTCGCACAAAATATATACTATAAGGAAATTGGTCCGGCAAAATCATTGGCCCCAATAATCCTATAATTTACATTGGTCCGGAAATTCCTCGACCCCAAGGTAAATGTAACACATAAGTTGGTTCAGACCTTCCGTCGATACTAAATTTATCATCGATTTGGTTCGAAAAATCATCGACCCCAAATCGATCCTTCATGTATTGGTCCGGAACATCATCGACCCCAATACATAATTTAGGCATACTTATTATCGCACATAAGCAGGAAATCATAAGGTATATATATGTTACACACAGCATATACTATCAACATTTATTTTATAATCACCCCCCTTTTATAACACTTTTGGGGTTATTGGCTCGAAATCCCACCTCGATCACCAATAGTGATTGGTTATATTATCTCGGGATCACACTTCGAGCACAATATAAGTATATATATCTCATTGCACATGAGTAGACGATTTGTGAGCCATATATTTCACACTTCTTATCTTCTAAAATGTCATACCCCAATAGAGTGTCCTCATATCACGCGTTAAGGACTAAAAGTTCAAAATGTCTCCTCGAACTACACCTCAAAGTACACATAAGTTCTTAATGGGCATCCAAGAACCTAAACCTTATGTACAGTTCATATAGGCAGTCTCACGCTACCTACAAATATGCTCATATAGGTATAAATTCAACCTATGAATTGATCAGTGGGCTTCTCCAAAATTCCACTATCGTAAGGGCGTATTATCTTCCTTTCTCACTAACGTTGAGTCGTAGGCAAACACAGCCTACTCAAAATAACACTTTATCTCTATTCCTCCCTGACCATCTCTCACATGGTGGAATTTTAGGATTTCATTCTGATTCACAATCATGTAGAGCGGCACTGTGCACTTGTGCACTCTCCCTTTTCAACTACATGTTAATCCATCCCGGTCACCCCATTCCGCTACTCCAGCTAAATGTTGGCTTAATTATGATGTTCACAGCCCGTCAATAATTTATAAGTCTGTCTCCTCCTTCCATCATTGGAAACATAGTTTCACTATCACATTCCGGTTGCTCATTTCGAGTCTATCTTTCTCTATCAACTAGCGGTGCGTCTGGAGACTATCTCATTATGTCCCTTCCTCAACACCGCTTCCCACTCACGTCATCTTTCCTCAAGTTGTACTCTATTCCCCTCTCTCTCCGGTATATTATACTTTACAATTAGTGCACTCTTCGTAATTTGAGCACTTTTGGGGTTAGTTACTTTAACATTTCCCCATCGACGTGCAAAATAATTTTTTTTTCCGCATCCCTCTATCTCGGATGTCTAAGAAGGCCAATTGATTAAGGCGCCCATACACCCTTTTCTCCGTGCACATTTGCAAAAACATTGCAAGCGTCGCACCAATAACGTGCTTTTCCTCAACTCTAGCCTTGTCTACACGACGTGACTACAATCTTGCGGGTATTCTCCATCCCCTATAGACAAAAATAAAATCCTTGCCCATAAAGTCCCACTTATCCCTTCGTGGTGAAGTAAGCCTTTCATTGTTCCTCCACAACACGACCGGCTCCACTGATGTCCTAGCATCTAACAACGTCTCTTCTCCTGATGTGCATAAAAATTCAGTCGTATCCCTTTCGAAACCGTACTTAAACAAGGGACCTCTCCCCCATGCATCCTTATTGAGCATTATCGAAACAACACATAGTCAGATGCCCAAATTCCATTTCTCGACAATATGTGCAACCATACTCCAATATTTCTAAAGGAGTCAAGTGGCACCGTGCTTATACTATTACTAAGTCCTTAGCACTAATTACAACAGCGAGCTCGATCTCTCCGCTCAGCGGTCCTGCGACATACCTTGACACACATCATTTAGGTTCCTACACAGCGGAATCAATTACTATGATACATTCACAATCTCTTAAATCTCTCACTTATTGGTGAACAATAACAACTTGACCCACTTTCAGGTGAGGCATCGTCATATACCCCATTCACTCGAGGCTAAAACCTATATACTTCCTTATCCATCACTCTAGTGGTTCAGATAGTTTCCGAAAGTAACACGCTTGTCCTCTCCGGAATGCAAAACTTATTGGATTTATTATTTCCTCAAATAACTTCATGCTAAAATAAAATGCATGGCCCTAGAATCCACACTCGATATCTTTTCAAAAATCCCTGACTCCAGGCCATACTGACCGGTTTAGGTATCCCTCCTCTCGAACTTGGTAGTATCGATCCTGAACACTATTATTCTGGTTCCCTTAGTTCTGCTGACCAAGAGGAACGCACTATGGGACTTAACAGTCCTGACTTAGAGTCTAATCATTAAATCCCCTAGCGGGTCTCCACTTATGGCTTGCATCAGCCCCATTACATTTAGTCTTACTCTTTGACTAAATCCTTAAACTCTCTTAGCTCCGCCCACCTAGAGCATTTACCTCAACCTTGTAACAAGTACCATACTGTCTTCATATACATAAGTCGTCCAAGTAGAGTTTTACCAAAATTGCGAATTACAACTCGAGAGTCCATTCTCTCAAGGGTTCTTTTTCCCTTATACCTATCTTATTGGGAAAAGTTCACTTTAATGGATAAATTTCTCTCTCACGATTGGCCTCTACCAGGCTTTCACTTGAGGGGTTCAGATATTCCCATTCACTTCTCTTCTGAATCCTCATTGGAGAACTTTGTGGTTAAACTATACGTAAGGTTCCTCTATTTATATACGGACCCTCGGTCCGGATGTGGTGATTGGTATCCCCGCCACGTTACCTCAAAAATTTTACCCAAATTTTCACTTCTGGGTATTTCTACTCTATCCCTAAATGCCAAAACCTCTGTACATTCTACTTCCATTGGTTATTATGCACAGTCGCCGTTTTATCACATATTATGTCTCGTTCTCATCAAAAAATTCACCAGACTCCCTCCCACTATCACTGCATTGGGCGGGTCTAGATTAGCATTCCCCCTTGTCGTCGCGACACTTGGGAAATGCCTGCTATGCCTCAACAACCCTTGCAGCATCTACTTCCATTACACTCTAGGAGTGACCTCGACAATGGTCATCTCTCCTATGATTACCATCTTCGAACACCCCATGCTTCATGCCGAGCTCCTCTCTCTTGCAGTCCTTCTAACGCCAATGCTAGTCCTACCACCATATTCGACGTACCGTGCCCAATCGAACTCGTATATATAACACTACATCTACTAAATAGCCGGAGAACGTAAACTACGTACATAGAGGAGTACAATAATCCTAAGATAGGGCTCTATATCAATCAAACGATATGCTGAAAACGTAGTAAGCCGTACAGATCCTATAGACACTAGAACCTAATGCTCTGATACCATCTGTGACACCCCGCCTAATTAAACATCGGGTGATCAGGCCTTTATTAAATTAAAACAGGTTTCTCAAATGGTTCATTCTTAGCATCACCGTCGAAAACTTTTTAATTACTAATCCCCTAAGTAAAATTAGTCTGGTTCCAACTTTTAGCTTTCTTAAAACAGATAAATCAACCATGCGGAACAAAATAAAAATAATCATGTACTATAACCCAATCAACAATGTAAAAGTACAACAGAACAAAAGCATTGCCGAATAAACCATCGGCTAAAATCCCAAACAACAATAAAATAAACACTAATCAGAAACTAACATCTGAGACTAATACTGGACCACAAGTCCATACATAAGATAGTGTGAGATCCTGTACTAGATCTGAATGAGAGATATCGTCTAGTCAAAATCCTGTAAGCATCCACTGTGCTACAGCTTCGAGTCCCTAGAAGGAAATCATCATACATGGCATCCCTGTGGCTGGACACCTAAAAGGTTTTGAAAATATTTTATAGCAAGAGTTAGTACTCAAAACATTTTGAAAATATTTAGCAAGCGTTTATCACAATATAAAATGCGGTTATTGATTACACATGTTAGGTTCTCGTACACTCTCTTGAGTTTACTCACCCCTCATCTTTTGTGCACACCAAACGTTCTACACTTAGTTTATCTAGCAATACCTCCCACTAACTAAAACCCAAAGTAGTCAACTGAAGTTATCTGTACTCAAGTTCCAGTACCGCCCATACCGTACAATCGTTTCACTAACATCTCGCATATGTTAATTAATTCCCAAGTACCATTTCATCTATGTTATTTTTCAAGACTTCTCATTTAGTTTCACTACTAAAGTTACTACAATTCTCACAATTGTTGACTTCCCACTTGTGTAATTAAGTTTCGCTACTTAAATTACAAAATAGGTTTTCTCTATCTAAAGGTGCATTTCGTAATTAAGTTTCACTACTTAACTTACCCGTTCAATATGTATCTTTAAATACATAATGTGTCAATCTACTAATACACAGAAGTAGAATATCATCAAGTATATATTTCAAACACAATATATATACTAAATATCAGTCATTACTATCTTGTCCTTTTCACACACGTAAAGGACTCTTGGTTCGGAATAATTCATCGACCCCAAGTCAGAATTGGTTCGGAATGATACATCGACCCCAATTATTTATATACACAAATAAAGATCTCTTGGTTCGGAATGATTCATCGACCCCAAGTGAGAGTTGGTTCGGAATTATCCATCGACCCTAACTATTTTAAAAATATATATGTACACATATTCTGGTTCGGGACTCTTTCATCGCGACACCAGTTCATGGTTTGGTTCGTCATTTCTCATCGACCCCAAACATAAAACAACTTTATGTTAGTTGGGAATGTCTCATCGACCCTAACATAATTAATTTAGGTATAAATCTCTCGACCTAAAAGATCAAATAATTCAGTAGGTACACGCCCGACCTATTAGTCATATACGTACGTAATATTTTAATCTCATATATTTACCGTACAATATTCGCTTTACGATTTATCTCATAAATCGCATTTATTTGAGTATTCACACAACTCTAAGGGTCCTAGTTACCCCTTACATATAATTTCAGTAGTTATTGCTTACCCTAGTGGTCTATTACTTAAATTGAATTTACTTCGCCTCGTAACTCAATTTCCGAAGTCCTCGATACTCTACTAAATCTGATTATTCTCATCGGTCCGTAATCCAAGCCCTACACCCAATGGCCTTATCGGACCTCAACAATATACCTACTGGTCTTATTCTCACTCCCATATAAGTATATTATAAACCCTAGGATACTCATTCATTCCCGAAAATCATCTAAGACTTAAACACGAAAAATTCGGGAAAAACAGCTTGCGTCGATCGATCGACCGATCGATCGACATAGTCGATCGATCCATAGTTCGAGATCGATTGATTGATCGAACAGGGACAGACGCAGTTCGTCTTCTTCGTTAAGATTTTCCTCCATTAACAAATCTTCAAACTCCATTATAGTCCACCAAACTTCGACCCAATGATCCAAATATGTTTTCACGTATACTAGGACAATTTCTAACGTGACAAATACATCACAAACTCCAATTCCTTTAAAGAAATAGTGAATTAAAACCAAAATTTCTTGAAACCCTAGTTATGGTGTTCTTCCCATATTATCATTCAAAATCCAGATTTTAATCCGAAAAATCATCAAGTTTAATATGAATCTTAATTCTCTACATAAGGTAAATCATTCTACATGCGATTCCTATCCCAACATGTATAAATATCATCTTTCTCCAATCAAGATAATGATTTAAACAAAACTATTCAAAAACCCTACACATGGGTATTATAACTTTAAAATTTTTGCAACAAACAACTTGCCTTATGATCAGTAGGGTCTTATTTCGTGGTGGTTGTTGATGATTGATGATCTTCATCCTTCAATCCTTCTTCCCCAACAAGTTGATAGTGAAAATCTCCTTTGAATCCTTCCTAATTCTTCCTTTTGCCTTGAGAATGGTTTCTCTCTTATCTCTAATGGCTATGGTGTATTTTTATGGCTTTTCTAACCCTAACCCCTCTATCATACGGCTGATATAAGGCTCTCAATTTCGTAGGTCTTCATACCCTGTCATGTTAAAAGACCAAAACGCCCCCAAACGGTCTCGGTTTAGTCCACAATTACCCCGGGACTCAACTAGTACCCCCGGGTATACTATTTTGACTAATTTGACCCTTCCGGACTCATCTGTGACCTCTAAATTATTATTTGAGTCACTTAAAAAATATTACTCGTTCTCACCCCGACATGGTCTACACGCGTTAAGCAACTATTTACCACTCGCACTAAGTAAATATAATGAGGCAATATAAATCGGTATTTATCTCTCGATTAATATTCCATAATTATAATTTTAAATAAAACTTATTAAATTACTACTCTTATGTAATTTAAATTAGGTCGTATATTCTCATTTAATTCTCCAACCGAATTAAATAGAATATTTGGAATATTCAGAAATTCTGGGTATTACAACTATAACATCAATTGATTTTTTTTTCCATCCTAAGTCATCCAATTCATAAAACCCCCAATTTCATATAACATTTCAACCCAAAAGCGAATTTCATATACACTGACTATGATATGAATTGATTATCACATATTTTAAGAATCACAAGAGTTAACCACTTACCTGGAATTGTTCGTAGAGTCTGATCCGTTGGTGCAGAGCATGGTTGATGATGAACATTCACTTTGTCCCTTAATTTGACTCCAAAAGATCCCCAATTGGCTCTTGATTTGTTTCCCCTAATTTCCTCTCAAGCTCTAGGTTTAGAGTTGTGATGCCCAATTGGTTCAAAACCCCTAATCCCATTTTTGGTCACATGGGCCTAATTAAAATGGCTAAAATCCCTCCGTGTGGGCCCGACTATGCCCAAAAATTATCCGAGACCCGTTTACTACCCCCAGGTACTCTTTTATGACTATCTCGACCCATCCGAACTCAACCGCGCACTCAAAATTGTCATCCGAATTACTTTACAACATTCTTCCATTTCGACCTCAAAATGTGACACACAAAATTTTGAACAATTAAACTTAGAGTCGCTAAATATAAATAATTTTTCCCACTCAAATAAATTCTCCAAATCATAAATTTAAGTTTCTCTAATTTAAATATTTTTATATCTCCCAAAAATAATTAAATATTAAATCCTTAAAATTACGGGCTGCACATGCTAAGCACAAAACCATAAGTCCCTTGCGTATTAAGTCAATTAAGAATCCATGTCACATAGGACTCCAACATGTATATCCCTTAGGACATATTAACTTGATAAGAGATAGGTCCAAACTTCTAGGGATAGATGTTGACAGAGCTTAGGATTCTCTTAAGCTCCTCTATAAATGTAAATCCGCCCCTTTTGGAAAGGGAAATTTGAGATTGTAACATCGAGAAGTACTACAACTTTGCTCTCTAAGTTAATAAAAGAAAAACTCATAACCCCGTGGACGTAGGCACGTTATCGAATAAAATATATTCCTGTGTTATCTTATTTTTTATCCTCCCTCTTGAGTGTTTTATTTCTTATTTAGCTCGTGTGCATAGAATATAAACACTATAAGAATTTACCACCTATAATTGGCTCCGTTTGTGGGAATCGACCTGAGTTCTTTTCCACCAGCTGAATCTCTATGATGTATCACTCACCCAACCCCGATCATATGAACGTCAAAGGCCAAGAGGGTCATCAACAGCACATCTATGGAGATTCATAGGGTTATCCCCTCGACCATGAAGATTCCATGAGGGTTGTCTGCTTACCCCTCCCTCTCAGAGGGCTAAGTTTGAGACTAGTGAGTATTACTAATCCTCATATGCTCGTTATCACCCTTGGGAGGATAGAATAATGAATAGTGATAATTATAAGCGATATAACTAGATCTCAAGGCTCATTAACAACTACGAAAAGTACCTTTAGAATGAAGGACTACCAATAAACTCCAATAAAAGCAAAATGATGCACTTTGGTGATGTCTAGAGAAGTTAAAGAATGAACCCCACAGAGAAAAGCATAAGCGTGGCTATCACTCATGAACTCCTAGTCCTCAACCGAGTAGAGCTCACAGCTAAGGAAGGAATAACTAACAACTGAAGGAATATTCTCATTGCCTAAGGTCCCCTAAGGGGCGACCAATGACCCAATGAACAACGATGAGATAGGGAGCTTTGTGACTTTATCAGAAGGGAGGTAGAAAGGCACTCAGTCTATTAAGGGGCTCATATTACTAAGGAGCTTTCCAGAAAAGCACTCGTGTTCTAGACAAATTTGCCATTCAGTCGATCTATAGAGGAATTTGAGCCTCCCCAAAAGTTCACTCCCCCAAGATTCAAAATTTATGACGGGAAGACTGATCTCACTGATCACGTCAAGCAATATCGCAAGGCAATGACTTTATGGATCACCAATTAAGGACTGATGTGTAGGATTTTACCCTCCAATCTTGAAGACACTGCTTAGAAGTGGTGTGAAAAGCTATCCCACCGATCGATTACTTCCTTTAAGAAACTGGTTGAATCCTTCACAGCCAAATTCATTACAAGTAGTACCTATCCCAAGTGAATGGACTCTCTTCTGAAAATGAAGAAAAATTCCTAAGAAACACTCCACGAGTATGTTAAAAGGCACTGGGAGGTGTACAATGAAGCAAAGGATTTTACCAAGCAAGTTGCACAAAATAGGCCTGCCAAGCAATTCCATGCTTTACCAGTCACATACTAAGGTAGAGGCCATTATGATCGACGATCTGATGGCTAAGATCAAAATATATGCTAAGGTTGAAGATACGATGACTAGAGTCGTCTAGGATGGAGAGAGATAAATCATCCTAAGAACGGGGATTAAGAGGGGGTGAATTAAAATGGCAGGAAGAAAAAAGAATGGAAAGTATAAAGGATCTCAGAAAAAGGATCTTGGAAAATTATTCAAGGTAGTTAACACGATATTCTCTGAGAAATTTATAAGATATTTTACAAGAGCAAAGGGCGGCAATATTTTGAATGGCCTGAGAAAATATTCAGCGATCCAAAGAAGAGGAACACGACACTGAAATGTGCGTATCATAAAGTTCACGATTACAAGATCGAAAACTATAAATCACTAAAGTTTCACCTGGAGGATCTAGTACAAGCTGGTTACCTAAATGACTTCATAGAGAGTAAGGGAGGCACAACACATCTTATGCGCGACTAGCAACAAGACAACATCTTGGAAGATAATATGGGATATGAATTTATGGTAATCCATGGGGGTCTAAGATCGAATAATGTCTTGGATGAGAGTTTGGGACATGAGTCCGCAGCGATTCATAGGGAGTTCATTTAAGCCAAATAAAAGGGAACACCCTCAGGATGGAAGTAAAGAAGCTCACAACAGTCTTGGAAGCCTTTCCGATTGACCCAAACGACCCCATTATGGGCAAACACCAGTGATCAAAGGATATTGATTACACGAAGCACATCATTTTTACTGGCGATGATTTGGTCAGAAAGAGAACCTCCCCACTATGATGCTCTTATCATCACTCTCGGAATTTCCAACTAGGATGTGGACAAGATGCTGGTAGACCAAGGGAGTTCGTCGAAAGTTAAGCTCCTCATAATGCTCAATCAGTTGAACTTTCATATAGAAGACATGCAGTAGGCCATCGTCCCACTGGTTATATTTATAAGAAAGATGACCATGTCCCTTGGAAAGGTAATTCTCCCTGTACGGGCTGGAGGGATCTCCATACTTTTTTATTTCCTTTTGGTGGATATAAACTCCCCATATATAGACATCCTTAGCAGAGGGTGGTTACACGCCATGATGGTTATACCATCCACCTACCATCAAAAAATAAATTGCATTACTAACAAAGGAGTCATGGAGATACACAGGACCAAGCTATAGATAACAGATATTTCATAATTGTCATCCAACTTGAGCAAGAAAAGAAGAAGAAGGAAAAAGCAGTAGAGACAGAGGAGGTCTCCATTTATCCAAATAACAACAAAAGTATGATCGATCCGGTGTTGAGGAAACCAGGGTTGCCTATGACAATCGCATTATGGAACCCCTGTAAGAGGTGGCGTTTGATGATAATCAACCTGAAAAGAAGTTCTTGATCGGAGGTTCACTCACAAAATAAGGAAAAAGAGAGTTGATTTCTTTCCTCAAAGGTGACAAGATGTATTTTTATGGAGGCTATATGACATGACAGGAATATACCCAGATTTGATGTGTCACAAGCTCCACGTGGATCCGTGGCATCCACTAATGGCTTAAAAGGTGTAGCAAATTATGCTCGAGAATGCTAAAAATATTAACGAAGAAGTGGGGAAACATTTCGAGGCACGATCCATAAAATAAGTTCAATTCCCCAAGTGAATAAAAAATCCATTAGTTGTAAAGAAAAGCAACGGGAAGTGGAAAATTTGAATAGATTTCAGTGATTTAATTCGTCCATGCTCGAAGGATAGTTTTTCTCTACCAAAGATAGACTAGCTGGTAGATGCCACTGCTAAATATGAGCGTACGATCTTCCTCGATGCTTACTCTGGTTACCAACAAATCCCATTATTTTCTCTCGACCAGTAAAAGACATCCCTCATCACCATTATAGGGTTATATTGCTAAAGGTGGATGTCGTTCGGATTGAATAACGCTAGGGAGACCTGCTAGAGACTTGTTATGAATATGTTTAAGGAGTAATTAAGAGACACAATGAATGTGTATATCAATGACATGCTTGTAAACAGGAGGAAGGGGGATCACCTTGTAGATTTGGCAAAAACTTTTGAAGCGCCTCGTTATTACAAAATGAAGCTGAATGCGGTGAGGTGCTACTTTGGGGTACAATTGGGAAATTTCCTCGGGTACCTAGTCAGTCAAAGAGGTATCGAGGCAAACCCCGACCAAATTGAAGCCATCCGAAAGGTGTAGCCCCCTTAGACTATGCGCGGGGTATAAAAGTTTACGGGCTTGATAGCCGTCCCCAATAACTTCATATACAGGCCCTCAGAGATGTAATGACCTTACTTTCAATCACTTAAGAATGAAATGAAGGAGGTGTCGAATGATGAATGCACTAGGACACTTGAAGAAATCAAGAATTATTTGAGCAAACCACCACTACTTACCATTTTAGATAATAAAGGCCCTTTATACTTGTATTTGGCGATGTCCATTGGCGCTGTTAGCTTAGCCTTAGTTTACTAGAAGAATGGGGCCCAGATTTTGATTTATTATGCAAGCAAAACATTGATCGACATTGAAAGGAGGCACTTCCATTGGAGAAGCTTGCATATGCACTGATGATATCCTCCATAAAGTTAAAGCACTACTTCGAGGTACGGATCATCATCTTTCTAACCTTTTTCCCTCTGAAAGCAATAGTCAGAAAGGCTGACCTATCTGGATGGATGTCTAAGTTATCGGTAGAACTAGGGAGTCTTGATATTCAGTTTCACCCTAGTTACTCGATCAAAAGGCAAATCGTAGCAGACTTCATCGTCGTATTTTTTAATGATTAAGAACCACAAGAGATTGGAAACGAAAGTATAGATTTAGTCCCACAACCAATCGAAGAGGGAGATAAATGGGTACTATATATCGATGGAGCTTCTAATTCCAAGGGAGCGGGAGTGGAGATTGTACTGGTGTAATAACCTCAATTTTTACACATGTATTTTTAGTATAAATTTGAACCGACAGTTAATTCCTTTCGTTCGCTAAATTTATTCAATGCGACTGCCCTTAAATTTTTAAATGAGATTATAACTATCTACATGTACGTGTGTGTGTGTGTGTGTGTGTGTGTGTGTGTGTGTGTATTTTTAAATTTTTATCGCGCACGTCACCTTATTCTTAACACGATACTCATGTAACTTGTGTCATTTTATAGCATATATATATTTTATAAGTTGAAAATAATTGTAATTCTAAGAATTTCTTTTTTACAACTTATCAATGATTTTTTTAAAAAATAAATTTTCTTTTAGAAAAATAAATAAAAAATAAATTTTAAAAAAGAGGAGAGAGAAAGAGGAGTGTGTGTGTGTGTGTGTGTGTGTGTGTGTGGTGTGTATGTGAAGATGTCAATAAAATATAATGGTAGATGAAATGAGTGTGTGAGGGAGAGGAGTAAAATAAAGAATCGATTGTTTATTAAAAAATAAAGGAGTGTGGGATATGGGGTAAATTTGTGAGTAGGTAGGTAATAAAAAAATTGAAAACAAAGAAAGATGATGGGTATGTGTATAGAAATAAAATAACGAAAGAAAAGATGATGGATGGGTGTGTGACTGTGTTCGAAATAATAATGTGGTAAATATTAAAAAAATAAAAAGAAGTTAATAAAGAGAGGGGATGAAATGATATGAAATTTTGTATACGAAGAGGGGGATGGAAACCCTCTCTTCATTTTCCTAGTTACCAAACAAAAAATTATTTATTAGAGGTTTAAGAGAATAAGAAAGTTTGCAAAGAATAAATACCAAAAATATGAGGATTATTCAAGGAGTAAAGCTTGGAATATTTCAAAATTATTTTTCATCTTCATTCCAACTTAGATATTATTTTAAGGTGAATCACAATTGTTATATATAATTTCAAGAAATAAATTGTTGAAATTGAAATCTCCATGCTTAGATATAAAGTAGAATTAAATTCTGTAAATATTCAAGTACATATATATATATATATGTGTGTGTGTGTGTGTGTGTGTGTGTGTGTGTATGAAATGAAATATAGCTAATGTTATAAGGCTTTAAATTTTGTTCCTATTTACAATTTGTTTTAAAATTTTGCTTAAACAAGAATTGGCACGTTTTGACAAAATATTCGTACTTGAAATTTGGGTAATTTATAGCATGTTTATTATTCATTAAATTTACTATTCACGGATATATGTTAAACTCGGAGACAACAAAATAAATATAGTAATATTACAAAATTCTTATTAGCTTTGCCTATTGTTAAAGACCGAAGATAATACTTGAATATTTAAAACTTCATATTGTATGATTATTATCTAGGAAGAAAATTTACTAAAAGAAAAATATGAAAAAATTCTTAATGGTAACTACTTAAGCGTGTTGAAGAATAGTATTCAAGGTGTTGATATACTAAATGAGCTGAATGAACCCGAGTGATAAAATATACGATTGAATGATCATAGTTAGAATTTGATAAATAATTTATTTTAAATGTTTCAAAAATGGAATGGAAGGATTTTTTTATTATTGACTAAATTGTGAAGAGTTATATATATGAATTTTCTGAAATATGGAAAGGAAGTATAATGGATAAAATGAAAGAATTACTGAATCACATATGAGATATTTTAAGTCAATATATATTAAGTAAATCTTAGAGTTCATCACTGCTCTGCTATTTTGATTAAGATTGAACTCAATCACCAAGATGATTTTCTAAATGTGTTATCCAAGGTGAGGAGTGGGTGGTGCCTTTCATTTTTTTTTTGTGATGTCCTAAAACTATTTGCTCGATTTTTTAAATTATTTGTCCTGTAGAATTGTGAGGCGTGGACCATTATTATGGCATAGACATAATGTATAACCATTCGATGAAAAAATGAAACCCGAGACCAATGTCCTGGTGCAAGTTTGGATTCGGAGAGGTGTTATCATTATATGGAGGCATGGAGGAGTTATCCGTGTAGATCGGACCAGTAGGAGGCCAAAGTGGAATGAACTAAGGTAAAAAGGTAATTTGTAGAAGCATTAAGTTTAACTTTAGTTTAAGAGTTTTTAATAAAAAATTATGTTATGTTAATTCTAAGAATATTATACTACATCAAAAATTACAAAAATATTTGAAATTGCAAGAGTACTTAAATGAAAACTCTGACTCCATTTTTAATTACGCCACTTTTCTTTAAGAGATTGGGCCTTATTTTAATAAATGCTGGCTTGACACGTGTTATTTTAAATACGAGGGTTTGTAAATGAGAAAGTTGAGTACAGAAAAGAAACTACCGCCGCCACTAAAGGAAAACTACATTTTTATCCGGGGATGTGAGCGAAACTAACTGCCTTGTTTCGTTGATTTTTTAATGGTTGGTATATTATTATTTATGAGTAAGATGGTTATGTTCTTAAATAATTAAACATTTCATTTTGTGATTCATACCAGTATTTTAAAAACTGACTCGAGTTGTGTTTGTGCACATTCAACTGTATCCATTTCAAATGGATGCAGTCAAACATCATAAGCAGGAACAACTATATTTGGAAACAGTTCTTTGACGCAACGTAAAGGATGTAACAACCAGCGTAATTTTTTGGGGTATTTTCGAAATTAAGAGAAAAAAAATAAATTTAGAGATAAAATTGATTTTATTGCTCAAATATGTTGGTTATTATTTTTAAAGTCGAGAATTTCAAACGGTTTCGAAATCGGAAATAAAATGGAGTTTTAATTGCATTTTTATTATATAGAAGAGTCCTCAAAACATAAAACTCTCTAAGAGTCCTCGGAGCATAAAACTCTCTAGACGTTTAATATATTTAAAAATATTAAACGGTCCGATCGAGCTGAATTGTTTTCTGTAGCTTCCTCTCGTCTTCAGCTAATTCTCTGTAAAATTTCATCCAATTCCAACGGTCAGATCGTCCGAGATAAAAATTTTAGTATTTGTATCAGATTAGAACTCTTTTCTTAATCAAACTCTTAATCCTTTATATATCAACAAATTCGTGGCTTGGGTTTTCAAATCACTTTTTCTCAAACTTTTCAACCAGAAGAGCTCTCCAAAATTACTCCCTTTTACATGCAAACCATAGCCCCGAACTTATTCAAGATTTCACTACTAAAAATAGACATTTTTATGACGGGAAAAAAGGGTCATAAAAGGTTATTTATGACAGTTTTCAAAGCTTTAAAAACCGTCGTAATGTTGTGTGTCATAATAAAATCGATGCTGACAAAACCGTCATAACAACCATCCTATTACGACAGTTTTTCGTACAAACTGTCATTAACAATAATGGTGTGTGTCATAATAAAATTGGTGTTGACAAAATCGTCATAACAAACCATCCTATTACGACAGTTTTTCATACAAACCATCATAAAAGGTACCTATTACGACAGTTCCTTTGTTAATTATAATGACAACATACATAAAACAGTCATAAAACACACCTATTTTTATATGTGAACTGTAAACCGTCATAAAAGTTTTTTCCCCTTCTTTTTTTGCATTGAATTCTATTATACTATTCAAATATCTCAAACATGTAATGCATAAAACTACGATTTGTCAATTCAAAGCACAAATTTCCATACTCAAAATAGCAAATTCCAAGTACCAATATTACTTGAACAATAAGTAGATAAAATGTCATTAATATTTGAAAATTAAAAAAAATATAAACACCAACAGTTTCCCAATTGACTTCTAGACAACCCATAAATAAAAAGATATCTAAAATGACCTATACTATAAACACAAAAATTAGCAAATTAAACTGCAACATTAGCTCCATTCGTGTAGCATGAAAACCCAATTTAGCAACAGCTACATCGGATACGCAATAGGCAACAACGAGATCGATATCTGAACAAAAGAAGGAAACAAAGAACAGTCAACAACTAAAACAGATTAACCATATAAAGAATATAGCTTAAACAATAATGATATTTTAATATAATATCGAGCATCAAAAAAGAAATATTTGCATAATTTTAAAGTTAATTTTTACTTCATTCTTTATTAAGGCGTGGGAGAGATAAATGGGGAAGGTTTTATGAAAATTTTGACAAAATTTCCTTTGTTTTTTTAATAATCCAAAATTAAACATGATATGTTTAAACAACCACAACAATATAAAGCCCACCTCGGTCATTCAGCATCATCAACAACAACAACAACAACAACAACAACAACAACAACAACAACAGTATACATCCCATCGCGGGTATGCACTATCAACAATAACAATACAAATACCACAATGCACATTCACTATCAATAATAACAATATAAAGACCACCTTGGGGATTCACAATCAACAAAAATATAAAGGCCACCACGGGCATCACAAAACATTTGCATAATCTCAAAGTAAGTTTTACTTCATTCTTTTTTAACGCGGGGAAGAGTTAAATGGGAAAGGTTTAGTGAAAATTTCGGCAGAATTTCCTTTATTTTTTTAATAATCCAAAATTAAACATGACATGTTTATCCAACAACAACAATATAAATCCAACCCCGGCATTCACCGTTAACAAAATAAAGACCACCTCGAGCATTCACCATCAACAATATAAAGCCCACCTCGGGCATTCAGCATCATCATCAACAACGATAATATAAATCTCACCCCGTCCATTAAATAGCAACGACATTATTCTTGACATCATATTTTTATAGTGTTTTGATAATATTAATTATGATTTTGTTATATTTTCATATATAGTATTTGATTCTCTATATTAAATATTATTAACATCGACACAAAGTAATTAATTAAACTGAAGAAAAAAAAGGTACCTGAAAGGATATGCCAAAATTGTCCACAACTGTAGGTCACTAAACATAATCATGAATGAAATCGATGAACTCATGTCGAACTTCTTCTATGTCATGATTTTCATAGGTTGCTTTTTCAGTCAACTCCTTCATCTATAACAAATCAAATAACACAAGTTGTATTCAATTTTTCCTTATAAAGTTAATTAGTAATGAAATAAAATATTATAAAATATATATTTGTTACCTTTAGTTTAGTAAAATGAGACGAATTATCCACTAGATCTCTCATGAACTTCAATATGTAAAACCCACATTCAACATTCCCCGGTTGTAGAGTCCCCTATAGAATGATATGTTGAAGATAACAGTTATATTAGGATTTAAGATATAAGTCAAGAATGTAAATTCATTACCATTATCGTACCTTAACATTCTCCCAGTTTGAATCGAAATTCTTCCTCCTTTCAATACCACCAACGCTTTAAATTCACTTCAAGACAAAGATTAAAATGAAAAGCATGTGTACAAAGATAATATGACTAAAGGTACATACATACATACATACATATATATATATATAAGTCAAGTCTCGGTCTGGCGCCCTATGTAAAGAATCAATATATTCCTCGAAGAGAAATCGATAACAACTAAAGACCAATGAAACCTACTATGTAATGAGTTGTTAACATCAATGATACAAACATGTTTTGATATAATTATAACAACTTAAGACAATAAATACACTTACCCTGTGTTAATTGGCATGAAATATGTTTAGTTCTATTTAGAATCTTTCATTGCGTTCTTAATAAAAATATGCATTTTTTCTTCAAATTAGCTTGTTGAGCAGCCCTAGGATTAACAAATACAATAAAATCCCGATTATTTTGAAACTTTCCGTACAAGAGTCTAAACAAATTAAAATATACTAGAAAGGATTAGCTAAAATTAAGATGAAAATAACTTATTCTCGCATCTCATGTATCCGATTAGACAACTGGCATCAAGCTCCTCCATATTACAAAAATGCACCAACTCATGTTTAGGAATGTAGGTTGATTGAAGTTCATCTCCATATCTCCCGATCGAAATTTTTACGGTATCACTTGTCATGATTGAATCTAGCATGCTTGCAAATACCACAAGTTCCCCTCTCTTAATACCATTTTCTATATCTTCTTACTGGTTTGCATTGGTTATAAAATAGTTAATTTAAAAATATATTTTTTAGAGTGAGTCACCTATACTTATCACTAATAAAGAACAATAACTACATGTATAAATGTAGTAAACAATGTATGAATAGGAATTGTTAAGAAATAACATTGCCTTGCATGTAGTAAACAATGTATGAATAGGAACTGTTGAGAAATAACATTGCCTTATATGTAGTAAACAATGTCTTTCAGTGCTCAATGCAGTACTTAAATGAGTATTGCTTGTGGAAGACCACAATGTCTCCTTGGAGGTCAAACATGGAAAATTCTCGCACCAAATATTGCCTTTGAATATTAGTCTTCCAGTGCTGCCCCAAATACATACTAACCTGGAATATAAAATGGATAGATGCTTAAGAGCTTATAATTTAAGCACGGAGCTAAATAAAAATCCATTTTTCAATCCAAAGGGCTTAATCACTCCCGAATCATATATACGTGTGTATAGTGGGTCCCCTCTGGACTGGCCGAAATCAAGGAGGAGTTGCTGGTACCATTTTCTGGGGCGCAGCTAACTCCTGTTCGTGCTTTGGGATAAAGGCAGTATCCACTTTTCCATTTTTGAAGTCCTCAATGTCGAGGATAAGTTTATGGTATTCAATTATCATTGGAACCCCTGTAATGATAGTGTCGTTAAGAGCCCTTTTCGTTCGTTCAATTGTCCTTTCTCTTATTGGAGCCTATACAATAAGCTTTCCGAGAAGGGAATCATAGCTTGGTGGAACCACGTAATCAGGATAAACATGACTATCCATTCTCACAAATGGAACTCCAGATGGCAAGTACGCTGTTATTATCCCTGGCCCAAGTCTGAAATTTTTGAAAGCATCCTCTGTGTTAATACGACATTCAATTGAATGTCCTCTAAGCACGATATATTCCTATTTGTACCGGAGTTTCTCTCCCATAGCTACACGGATTTGTTATTCAATCAATTCAATAGAGGATATCATTTCAATCACAGGATGCTCCACCTGGATCCTAGTGTTCATTTCCATGATGCTGCTGCAACTGCTGCATCACCCATGGCTTTCCGTAACTCTGGGGTTAATGAAGGGGAGGGTGCTTCTTCCAACAACTTCTCATTCCTTCTCTGAATACTGCAGTCATGCTCTCAAAAGTGAACGATATTACCAAACTTGTTCGCAAGAACCTGGAATTCAATGTGCCTCGGATTTTGAATGTACTTCTCTAAATAAACACCATCATTCCAAATACAGCTGCAACCTCACTCTTATCTTGCTGTAGTAGCTTCATGAACTCATCAGGCTCTTGAGCAAGACGCATTCCACGTCCTCCACCATCTGTTGTCGCCTTGATCATCATAGGGAAGCCAATCCCGTCAACAAGCCTTGTACCTTCTTCTGTACTCTACAACAATCAATCATTTCCTGGTACAGTTGGAACACCAGTATTCTTCATCGTGTCCCTGGCAGTTGCTTTGTCACCCATGACACATATACTATCAGGATTTGGTCCAATAAAGTTAATTCCATGCTCTCTGCACATTTCAACAAAAACTGCATTTTTTGCAAAGAACCCATATCCAGGATGAAGCATAGTACATCCACGGAAAAAAGTAGTAGATGGGACATTTGGGACCACTAAATATGATTGACTACTCGGCCCTTCATGAAGGGGCTGCTTTCTGCACACAGGACAGTTTCAATATCTACACTGTTTTGATACTCCAGCTAAACAAAATTCAGCCTCACCTAGTGACGGTTGGCTATATTGTTGAGAAAAGGACAGTCTTGAAGACCAAAGCTACCCCATTTTGATTGGACAGGGACATTTAAGCCATATCATATATCAAAAACAAGTATAATACCTGCTCACATTGATTAACCTGACTCGGCACTTAGTGAGCAATCGACAATATAAAGCAATTGAACTATCCAATGCTAAAGTATAAATGGCTATCTACTGAAGTGCATATGAAATTGGATTGGAACCGAAGTCTTGTATATACATGATACACTCATATTGTATAATGACTTTCATTAAACAAAATCATACGATTTGTAGCTGGAGTAGTTCAAATTATGACGTGGATCCAATTTCAAGTACATGGAAATGCATGGTTCATCTTTTTGTTTTTAAGGTGAGAGTATATTATATCCATATTCCTATTGTATTTGTATTTACTTGTTTAGATAGTAATCAATAAACCGTGCCTATGACATGTTTGATCAAGTCCACACACCTAATAAAATTCCAGAAACACTAATTTTACTCCAAATTTATCATGAATATCTTTGATTACAAATGGACCATTATTCACAAATGCCTATTGTTAGTGGGTAACTTTGTAATCTTAAATAGTTCCTATTTTGCTTACTTGATTTTAAGTATTAGAAACGGGAGTTGACTATTAAGTTAGGATGTACAAAAGAATAAATTAGAACTGGGGGTACTGATTTTAGAATAGGGACTATTAACTTGGGAATAACTAACAATTAGACAACCATATCACTCATTTTCCATTACCTCTTTAGGATTGACCAACATTCCAACTATACAATACATATATAGTGTCCTAATTCTCTACCTTTGAATCCATGGCCCCTAGTAGAATTAAAGAAAAAAATATTCATAGCCTCTAATGATTCGCACATTATTGAGTTCGAGTAACCTTAATTTATGCATCCTTGACAATGCATCAGTTTGTAAACGATGAGGAAAATGATTATCTGAACGAGGAATATACGAAGAGACGAGAAAAGAAGTCAAGACGACAATGCTTTGATGAATACAATCGGAATAATCTTGTAAGTTGTTGATAGCTGCTTGTAGTTGCATATTAGGCAAACGGTTATCGGATTAGGACACGATTACTTCTAACATATTACTTTGGTACATTATGAGGTGCTTGTGACGATTTCCGTGAATATTTATTATTGTTTTCAATTTTTCATCTCATTATCCCATTTCAACCCCGAAACAAGAGTGTACTAGTGAATTTATAAAATCAAGTGTCCAATGAGGACACGATCACTTCCCAGAAGTTTATTTTGTATCTTTTGGGGTATGCGTGTCTCTCTGTATAGGACACTTCATTGTTATTTTTAATCTTTGCCCCCTAAAGATCATTTTTAACCCTAACACGAGCATATAGTATTCAATTTACTAAAATGAGTGTCCGAATAAAACACGATCATGTCACACAAATTACTTTGGTACCTCGTAAGGTGTTTGTAATTCTATCTAAGTATTTTGGTTTCAATATTATGTTATCTGCCCCATAATCTCATTTTTCACGTCCCTTCTCGCAAACCGAATTTTCAATTAGCTCATTTCAAACTCCTATCACCACTCCAAATCAATCCAGGTTTTTAATTGGCTCACCCTCAACCTCCTATCATCACTACAAATCAAATGCAAAAAATAATAATAATAATAATAAAGATCAGTAATTAAGAATTAACCTACCTCTTATTTTGAACTGTTGTAACTTCAACATCCAGAAAATGAAAATTTGTTATGGAAAAAATAGCTACCTGTCAAATATCCATAAATGAAAAACATGTGCATCAGGGACAAGGCCAAAATAAGGTATGAACATAACACAAATCAAGTACATCATCATCTTAAGAAAACACATTTTCTTCCAGTAACATCTTGACATTTAGCATGCTATTTCCATATATTCAAAACCTGTGGAGAAATTACATACCCCTTGTAAGAACCCATGTGATAATCTATGTATAGAATCCACGACTTGCTTATTACCATTTCTATAATTATTAGTAGTAGAAATTTCATTACCATTCAAAATAACATAATTCACAATCCGTGAGCCACACAATCCATAATAATTGGTGCTATAAAATAAATTCAATGAATTTTATAGGTGAAGGAAGTTTTCAAATAAGATCATCAAAACTAACATTGACTACTCAATTGCATAGGATTTCCATATAGTAATGTCCAACAAAGCAAGATGACATAATTCATTTAACGTAAGAATGTGTAAAATCAAATAATTAAGCATTCTCATTTTAAAGGATAACCTAGATTTATGTAAAGAATATAATAGAGTAAAATAAAATTAATAGACTAAACACGGTTGTTCCATCACATTCAAATGAAACTTCAACAACCAGTGACATCATACTTAAATTAACTCCAATTATACCAACAAAATTAATCCAACCAGACACTAAAAATAAAGACCATCATTTTTTTTGCATACTAATATGCTTTAAAAGCCCTAATTTTAACATATTTCCAAACAAACACAACAATCAGGGTTACGCTAAACATAAAGTAAATCTCAAAATGAAGAAACGAAATTGAAAAAAAATGATTGGTGATGTGAACGAACTAGTGAGATTTTATACAAAACTGAAATTGAAACTTTTGATGGCACACACTCTGTGTACGAAATAGTGAGGATTTATATTTATTTGTTTGCATATGTGTGTATATATATGTGTGTCTATGTGAGTATGTGTGTGCATCTGTGTGTGTACGTGTGTGTGTGTGTGTGTGTGTGTGTGTGAGAGAGAGAGAGAGAGAGAGAGAGAAAGAGAGAGAGAGAGAACACATGAGTTATAGTCCCTCTCGATATTTTCCGTAGTTGAGTAGTCCGAAGACATTCAATTCGACGATGAAGGCGGAGAGGAGGAGGAATCTGAAGAATTTGGGTGAAAAGTGAGGAGTAGGTTACTTTTGGCAAAAAGATTCGAGAGTCGGATTGGAGGAAATCTTCGCGCCTATAAATTTTTGGAGCAAAAATTATCCGTCATATATGTTATCTTAGGCACATTCATATTAGATTTTTTCCAAAGAGGGTCGTAATATAGATCCCTTAATATGACTTTATGTTAAAACTGTCACGTACATTGCCACTAATATTATTATAACGACAGTTTACAATTAATATGTCATATAAATAAGAGTATTGTATTTTTAACGACAATTTTTTGAAAACTGTCATAAATTCATTTTTTTAAGTGTCATAAAAAGGTATTTTTCTTGTAGTGTTTCAACCTTAGATTAGAAGGCTTATTTGGTGTTTTCTCGAGTTTGGGCTAGAACGAGATTTGATTACTTTCGCGAGAAGAACGTGATGATGCGAATAGATTTTGAGGTTGGAATTATGTGATGATTTTGAGGTATGGGGTTTTACACAATATGCTCCTAAATCTCGCGAGTGTTTATTCCGTAGAAGAGTCCTCAAAACATAAAACTCTCTAAGAGTCCTTGGAGCATAAAACTCTCTAGAAAAAAAATATATTTAAAAATATTGAACGGTCAGATCGAGCTGAATTTTTTTCTGTAGCTTCCTCTCGTCTTCAGCTAATTCTCTGTAAAATTTCATCCAATTCTAACGGTCCGATCGTCCAGGATAAAATTTTTAGTGTTTGTATCTGATTAGAACTCTTTTCTTAATCAAACTCTTAATCCTTTATATATCAACAAATTCGTGGCTTGGCTTTTCAAATCACCTTTTCTCAAACTTTTTAAGAAGAAGAGCTCGTTAGAATTACTCCCTTTCATCTACAAACCATAACCCAAACTTATTCAAGATTTTAACATTAGATTAGAAGGCTTATTTGGTGTTTTCCCGAGTTTGGGCTAGAACGAGATTTGATTATCTTCGCGAGACGAACGTGATGGTGTGATTAGATTTTGAGGCTGAAATTTATGTGATGATTTTGAGGTATGGGGTTTTACACAATATGCTCCTAAATCTTGCGAGTGTTTATTCCGTCGAATTCTTGTTAATCGAACTCATATTTTGAATTGTTAAATTCATTGCAATCTCGAAAAATAATTGTTGAAATTATTTTGATTCATGTGGTATTATTCATGTTGTCGTTGAGCACGTTGTCATGAGATTTTAATATGGCACGGACGTTGGGTACCCGCCAAAATTCCTACTTCCAAGGGCTATGACTTGATAAAGCATATGCGGATGGGGTGAGGCCTGGTGACCCGGTTAATGTGTTGTTGAGAAATTTAATGATAAAATGCTATTGAGATTTGCATTTTATTTGAATATTCGTATTCGTATTGTTACGTTTTATTCCCCGCTAATAATTGTTGAGCATCTTTCCTGTCGTATTGTGTACTTCCCCATATTTTCTTTTAGTGGCAGGCTAGCGCGGATTTTGGGGCGCTATGGAGATTGATTGTTAGAGAAGATTCTTTTGGGAAGATTTTTAATACAAGAGAGAAGATTTGTATTTATTTATTTTGATGTATAGAGCATTGGAGATTCATTTTAGTATCGCAATAGATAGTTGTTTTAATTCGAAAGGCTTGTTGTTTTAATTGAAGAGATTTGAGATTAGTTGTTTCTCTTGTTTTATTGGGGGGAATTAGATGCTCTATATGTTGTTATTGTGGAATTGGTTAGTTTTATCGATGTGTAGCGCTCCGTTCGCTCTCCCCGGGCGGGCGGGGTGTTACAAAGGATTACAACATTTGTAAATCGTTGTAGAACTAATTTACAATTCATTTTAAATTTCCATTTGTTCTTTTAGACTCTGGCATGTGGGCCACCTTTGATAATTATTTGTCTTTATGATCGAAACTTATTATCTATTTTCATTTGAGATTTTAATATTATTATATTTTTTTAAATCGTGTATAGACGAGATAATTCATATTTTTGCCATTTAAATTCTTGTAAGATGAGCATTTGAATTTTCCCCTTACTAAAATGAGAAGCGAGTCCAAAATTAAATTCACACCAGGAATTAGGCAATGGAATGTTTGTTGGAAATTAACTTAATCGAATATTTAATATTTTCGAAAAATCGGGTCAAGATAGTTTGGTATTAGAGCTCAAGTTTCCCTAGACTGGAAGGAGAACGAGTCTAGGTCACGCATCTTAGAATAATGGGCTAGTTAGAATCATACCTACAATTATGTTTTTTACGAGCTAGACTTTTTTTATTGCTTGAAGAATATGACTGGAAAAGGAGGAGCGCATAACACCAGGAACAATAATGTTCCAATCGAGCAAGCAGACGCTGTGGCATGTAATACCGCAATAATTGGAGTGAGAGCAATAATGACACAGTTACTCCAGGTGGTATCAAATAACGACTAGAATAATCGAGCGGATTTGTTCGCAAAACAGAATAAAGACTTTGGGCCTTTAGTATGTCAACAATTCAATAGGGAAGGCAATCCAATGGTAGCCGATGCATGGATCCGGAAGTGTGAGATGACTTTTGAGAAAATGCATCTCATTGAGGTGCAAAAACAGGAGCTAGCTTCCCAACAGCTACAAGGCACATCTTTATTTTGGTGGGGATCAATGCGTGGCCAACTAAATGTAACAGAAATGACATGGGGGACTTTAAGTCTCAGTTCACGGATGACTTCATTCCTAAGTTCGTAAGGTCGCAATTGTCTAAGCAGTTTCAGGACCTCACTTAGGGAATGATGTCTGTTACCGAATATGTATCTAAGTTTAATTAACTTTCCCGTTATGATCCTCATTTGATAGAAACTGATGAGATGAAGAATGAGAAATTCATTGATGGATTAGGGTACTATGTCTCTAAGTCAGTGCTTGTGTATACAAGGGATCTATTTAGAAGCGTAGGGGATTTGGCCTTAAAATTGGAGCAGAAAGACCAAAAATTTAATGAAGAGCAGTATAGAAGAGGTAGGGTTGGAGAAACATAAAAAATACTCATTCTCAGCCACCGAAAATAGATATTGGAAAGATTTTCACTGAGTACTATCCTTATGACCCGAGTCAAAGAGGCCAGCAGGTGCAAAGGCCAACCAACGGTGGACAATTCCAATCTAAAAACCAGGGAAATTTTCGGCCCCAAGTTCAACAGAGCCAAGGTTGGGGAGGTTAATGTTATAAGGTCCATCCCAGTCAACATCAACACGAAAACTTTGGTCAGCATAACTAGGGTAACCAAGGATGTGAAGTCCATCCAGTTATTCCTCGCCTACGTATACCATATATTAGAGCACCATGATCGAGGTGTAAATCGCGCGTTCATGTAATACACTAGTCATTGTTATCGGCTTCCAACCTCAATACAAAAAACCTAAACTTGTAACTACACTCTTAAGGAGTATAGTGGTGAGTCTGGGTATCGAATCCACAGGGAGTTAGGACGTGTGAACGTGACAACAAATGTAAGGTAGGTTAATCCTAAAGTTGATGTTAAAAGAAAAGAAAAGAAAAAGATGATTGATTTTTGGATTTTATTAATGAATTAACTAAATTCAATTAAATCAACCTACGCATGCAAAATTAACTAACTAAGAAGGAATTAATATGAATGAATAAATGGGTTAAGAATACACTCCCCCAAACCCTAGTGTGTATGCCAGTACAAAATTAGTCACAAATTAGATAATTGATCACACCCAGTCTTTAGTACTCCTAAGCATTACATATATGAGGTTCAAGCCCGCATTATACATAATCAAAGAATGAGAAAAGCAGTGTTGCAATTGTTCACGCGCTTTGCATCCTTAAGCACCCCGGTTACCTAGGGAAAACGAGGTCAAAATGTCTACAATGGTTGTGAAACTATACAACACGATCTAATCACTTATTTAATTTAGAGGACAAATTTTATATCTATGCATACCACATCGGGTTGGGTTCATGCATCCCCACCCTTGAAAACTTAGCTTAACAAGATTAAAATAAAAGAAAACTTAAAACTAAAAGTGCAGGAATTCATAACTAAATCTAGAAAATTGAGAACATGACTTGAATTTGGATTGGAAAACTAGAGAGCAATAATTAATTAAACTAACTATGAAAGCAGTAAAAATAATAAATTAAAATTACTTGCAATGGATAAATGATGAATCTTGAATAGATCTTTGAATCTTAAATAGTAGCCAAACTTCAAAACTAGGGTTCTTGGATACAAGAATCCTTTAAAAACTCACTACAAAGAAACCCTAACTACTAGCCTCCTACAACGTGAAGTAAAAAACCTCCTCTTCTTCCTACTAGGGTTTGCCCATTTATACACCTCAAAAATGACTCTTCACATGACTATCCACATTTTACAACTAATAAAAAGGAATTATACAAGAAATTTCAAGAGTTGAAACTCTTCAGCTTCTAGAATTAATTTCAACTTTGACTTTCTTTCTCCAATTTTGACTTACCATATCTTTTTATCCAGAGCTCCGATTTGACTGTCGTTTCTTCCCATGTTCTTTTAATTTATTATTCTTCAACTTTCTAGTTTTCCCCACCTCCAAAATATGGCTGTAAAATTATTAAAATGCCCTTGAACTCCCCATTTCTTGCTTTCTTTCACTGTTTTGCGTTCTCTTTCGCACTAATTTGCATGAAATACCTGTAAAATATATAAGAGATACACAAAATATGAAATACTTGCCAAAAAGGGTTAGTAGCATAAATATAAGACAAATCCAAGCTATTTACAATGCACGGGATCATAAAAATACCAAAATTAAGGGGATAAATGTGAAGAATTTATGCCTAATCACACCACCAGTAGGAAAAGGTGCATAATAGGGGCAAATAGTGTGTTTTAGCTACCAATAGCCAGGGCATATCTTTAGGTATTGTCCTAGCAACCAGGGAGAAAACACTCAAGGTCAAGGCCTAACAGCTCCACCCAAGGTCCAGGAAGAAACAACGTGCAAGTTAAAATAAATCGTTATTTATTCCAAAGTGCGAGTACTATTTTATGAAGGGTGCTACCCTATGTTTTATAGACAATTTATTTAGCAAGATCATATTACTGTTAACCCTTTATTCGTGACGTCATGCATTGTGACACCCCTAGGAGGATCAATCACAATATATGAACAATGTAGGGACTTTGAGATAGAGTTTGCAAGAAATTTGATTGTAGGGACTTTTAGCAAATTTGATTGTATTGGGGTTTGAAGGGTAACCCATTACCCTTGGAATGGACTGGCTTAGGAAGCACCATGTATCCTTATATTATGCTGAGAGGAGTATGCACGTAGATATCAAAATTTTCCACGCCTTACACATGATTACCTAGACAGTGGGTAATCGGTGATGGCTAGTTTCCTATTTTTAATATAAGTAGCGAAGAAAGATATAAGTGATGTTGATATTGTACGCAAGTTTGTGGATGTATTTCAAGAAATTCCTAGACTTCCACCTATATGGGAGGTTGAGGTCAAGATTGATCTTTTACCTGGTATAGGACCTTCCTCCAAGGTATCTTATTGCATGACACCTAAAGAGATAGAAGAAATGAAAATGCAACTAGAGGAGATGCTAGAAAAGGGGTGAGAATAACTTAATCGTTTAATAAATTTTTAACTAGTTGTATATTTATTTTGTAAGGATAATCCTTTTGAGGTGTGTATAACCCAAGTTCATAAACCCTAGTAATTCATCATAGGGAGCACCAACGATTTTTGTGTATAATAGAGATGGCATGTTGCACATGTTTATTGACTACCGTGACTTGAAGAAAGTGACAATTAAGAATAAATATCCTCTTCCCAAGATTAATGTTCTCCTTGATCAGTTGAATGGAGCAACTGTCTTTTCACGGTTTGACTTAATAACCGTGTACCATTATATGGGTGTAGTTGAAGAGAGCATTCCCCTTACAGCATTCCGTACATGATATAAATAGTATAAATTTCCAGTTAGGCCATTTGTGTTAAATAATGCTCCAACTTTCTTTATAGACCCGATAAACCGAATATTTTGACCCAACTTAGACCACTATGTCCTTGTCTTCATTAATGATTTTTTGGTATACTCTCGAAATAAGGAGATCATAAAATCCATTTGAATACCATATTGTAGACTCTCAGAGAACACAAGTTGTATGCTAAATGCAGCAAGTTTCATCTTTGGGAACTATCTATTAGATTTTTAGGTCACGTGATTTCAGTGGGGGGCATAGCTGTAGACCTAGAGAAAGTTGCAGTAGTCAAAAAATGGTCACAACCAACTATGTCCAGAGAGGTAAGAATCTTTTGGGGACTAGTTGGGTACTACCAGAGGTTTATCGAGAAGTTTTCCATTATTGCTGCCCTAATGACTAAGTTGACTCACAAGAATATAAAGTTCGCGTGAACTAATGATTGTGAGAAGGCATTTCAAGAGTTGAAGCAACGGTTGATGACAACTCCTATTCTTATAATCCTAGTGGTAGGAGTAACACTAATGGTATTTATCGATGTAAGTGGGACCGATTTGATTGTTCTAGTAACATTAATGAGTAAAGTTAGACAGATGCAAATAATCGATGGATGTTTAGTGAGTTTTCTAAATGAATTGGTAGTAGATTTACTTGATTGTTGTCCTATAGAGTGGTTTGTTAACTACGAGGGAGGTTTATGATTTTGGGGTAAACTTTGTGTGCTAAACGTCACCATGTTGAAGAGGGTTATTTTATATGAAGCACATCGCTCCCATTACACCATTCATCCTAGTGGGACCAAAATGCATCATGGTGTGAAGAGAACATTTTAGTGGGAAGGTTTGAAGAAAGATATGGGTAAGTATGCCATTCATTATATTTTGTGCCAGCAGGTAAAGGTAGAACACTAAAAACCTTCTAGGTTACTGCAACCTTTGGAGATACCTATGTGGAAATGGGAATGTATTTCTATGGATTTCATAGATGGACTACCATGATCCCAGAAAGGCAATGAGTCCATTTGGGTTACTATTTATCGACTTACTAAGTCAGCATATTTTATCCCCATGAGTGTGCACATGACTACTGATAAGTTTACCCTATTATACATCTGTGAGATAGTACATTTTACATGGTACGCAAATGTCGATTATATCAAATCAAGATCTTCATGTATCAAATCAACATCCCCTATTTGTGAAGTATTTTGGAATAGTTTTTTAGCAAGGTATGGGTACAAAGTTGGACCTTAGCACTGCCTATCATCAACAATTGATGGGCAAACTGAGCGGGTAAACCAAATTCTAGAAGATGTGTTAAGTGCATGTATACTTGATTTTAGTGATAGTTGGGAGGAGCACTTACCATTGGTAGAGTTTGCCTACAATAATAGTTATAAATCAACTATAGGTATGGAACCTTTCGAGGTATCATACGGGAGACCACGTAGGTCACCAGTATGTTGGATAGAGGTAGGGGATGTACATGTTTCAGGACCAGAGATGATTTAGGTGATAAATGCTAAAGTGAGGATCATTATAAAGAGAATTAAGATTAGATATAGACGACATGAGAGTTATGCCAATCCGAAGCGCAGGGGAGTTGAGTTGAATGAGGGGGACTTTGTGTTTCTAAAGTCTCGCCAATGAGAGGAGTCATGAGGTTTTTCAAAAAGGGGAAGAATGCCCCTAAGTTTGTGGGACCTTATGAAATTATTGAAAATCCGTAAAATTGGCATATAGATTAGCATTGCTTCCATCACTATCATCAATTCATAATGTGTTCCACATATCACTGTTGAGAAAGTATATGAAAGACCCGACTCAGGTTATTTCTCCTACCGAGATGGATATTTGTGATGACTTAACATACATTGTTAGGACAATTATAATATTAGACCGAGATGTTAAACGCTTGTGGAATAAGAAAGTCGTGTTTGTCAAGGTACAATAGAGTGAGAATGAGAATGATATCACATGAAAACTCAAGGATAAGATACGAGAGTCGCATCTTGAATTATTTTTGTAATATTTTACGTCAAAAAATCTTGGGACGAGATTCTTTTAAGGTGGGTATGATGTAACAACCTCAATTTTCATGCATGTATTTTTATTACAAATTTGAACCGCTAGTTTATTTCTTTCGTTCGTTAAATTTTATCAATGTGATTACCCTTAAATTTTCGCATGAGATTATAATTATCTATATATATAGGTGTGTGTGTGTGTGTGTGTGTGTGTGTGTGTGTGTGTGTGTGTGTGTGTGACTTGAATGAATTTGGATGGACAATTTTATTTTTATCGCGCGCGTCACCTTATTATTAACACAATACTCATGTAACTTGTGTCATTTTGTGGCATATATATATTTTATAAGTTAAAAATAATTATAAGTAAAAGAATTTGTTTTTTTACAACTTGTCAATGATTTTTGTTGAAAAAAATAATTAAAAAATTAAGAGAGAAAGTGACGAATCTTAGGGGAGAGAGAGTGTGTGTGTGGTGAATGTATAAAGATGGGAATAAAATATGATGGTAGATGAAATGAGTGTGGGTGGGGGATAGGAATAAAATAAAGAACATTTTATTTAATAAAGAGATAAATAAGTGTGGGATGTGGGGTAAATGTATGAGTAGTTAGGTAATAAAAAAAAAATAAGAAAAAAAAATGATGGGTAGATGTGTGGAAAGAAAATAAAAGAAGAAAAAATAATGGATGCGTACATGATTTTGTTAGAAATAATTATGTACAATATATTAAAAAAATAAAAAGAAGTTAAGAAAGAGAGAGGATGAAATGATACAAAATTTTGTATAAGAGGAGGGGGTTGGCTGACTTCTTTTCATTTTCTTAGTTACTAAATAAAATAATTAATTAGAGGTTTAAGAAAAGAACAAGAAATAAGGAGAAGAAAAAATAGCAAAAATAGGAGGATAATAGAAGGATGGAAGCTTGGATTATTTCAAAATTATTTTTCATCTTTATTCCAACTTAAATATTATTTCAAGGCAAGTCATAATTGTTCCTTTATTTTAGAGTATGCTAAATATATTTATAATTTCATAAAATGAATTGTTGAAATTGAAATCTTCATACTTAATTGTAAAATATAATTAAATTTTGTAAATATTTAAGTACGTATATATAGTAATGTATATATTTATATGTATAAAATGAAATGTAACTAATGTTATAAGGTTTTAATTTTGTTCCGATTTATAATTTGTTTTTAAATTTTTCTTAAACAAGAATTGGCAAGTTTTGACTAAAAATTTCGTAGAAAATTTGGGTAATTTATAGCATGTTTACGATTCACAAAATTTACTAGTCAATCGTATATGTTAAACCCGGAGACAACAAATGAAATATAGTAATATTCTGAAATTCTTATTAGCTTTGACTATTGTTAAAGACCGAAGATAATACTTGAATATTCAGAATTATATATTGTATGATTATTATCTCGAAAAAAAATTTACTAAAAGAAAGAATATGAAATAATTCTTAATAGTAACTATTTAAGTGTGTTGATAAAATGTGAATATAATGAATAGTATTCAAGGTGTTGGTATACTAAATGAGTTGAATGAATCTGAATGATAAACTATGTGATTGTATGATCATAGTTGAGATTTGATAAATTATTCATTTTAAATATTCTAAAAATGAAATGGAAAGATTTTCGGATGATTGACTAAATTGTGAAGAGTTATATATATGAATTTTTTAAAATATCGAAAGGACTTATAATGGATAAACTGAAATTATTGAATTACGTCTGAGATATTTTAAGTCAAAATATCCCAAGTAAATCCTAAGAGTTCACCATTACTCTCGTATATTGATTAAGAGTGAACTCGACCAACTAGATGATTTTTTAAATGCGTTATCAAAGGCTATGAGTGGGTGGGACCTTCCGTATTTTTTTTTTGTGACGCCCTAAAGCCTTTTCACTTGACTTTTTAAATTATTTGTCCCGTAAAAAATGTGAGGTGTGGACCATTATTATGGCGAAAACATAATGTATAACCATTCAAAAAAAAATTAAGCCCGAGATCGATGCCCCGATGCAAGTTTGGATTCAGAGGTGTCATCATTATGTAGAGGCACGGGGGAGTCATCTGTGTCAATCGAATCAATAGGAGGTCAAAGTGGAATGGAATAAGGTGAAAAAGAAAATTTTATAAGCCTTAAGTTTAACTTTAACATAAGAGTTTCCAATAATAAATTATGTAATGTTAATTCTCGGAATATTATACTACATCAAAAATTACAAAAATATATGTTTATAATATTTTTCTAAAATTGCAAAAATATTTAAATGAAAATTTTGACTCCATTTTTAATTATGCCACTTTACTTTAAGAGATTGGGTCCTATTATAATAAATGTTGGGTTGACACATGTTATTTTAAATAGGAGATATTAAAATGAGAAAGTTGAGTACGAAAAATAAACTACTGCTGCCACTAATGGAAAACTACATTTTTATCCGATGATGTGAGCGGTACCAACTATCTTGTTCTGTTGAATTCTTAATGGTTGGTATATTATTATTATTTATGAGTAAGATGGTTACATTTTTAAATAATTGGACGTTCTCAAGTTGTGTTTGTGCACATTCGAGTGTATCCATTTCAAATGGATGCAACCGATAATCATAAGCACGAACAACCATAATTGGAAGCAGTCAGTCAGCGCAACGTAGTGGAGTACAACATTTGGAAATTATTGTAGAATTAATTTACAATTCATTTAAAATTTTTGTTTGTTATTTTGTACTTTAGCATGTGGTCCACCTTTGATAACTATTTGTCTTTATGATTGAAACTTATTATCTATTTTCATTTGGGACCATAATATTATTATGTTTTAAAAAAAATATGGATTAGATGAGATAGTTCATTTTATTTCCATTTAAATTCTTATAACATGGGCAATATAATTTTTCCCTTACCAAAATGAGAAGTAAATCTAAAATTAAATTCACATTAGGATTTTAGGCGATGGAATGTTGGTTGGAAATTAACTCAATCGAATATTTCATTGTTTAAAAATTAGGTCACGACAACTGGTGCCCTCGAAGAAAATAGTTCTCGAACATGCAATTTGTTTGGGTCCCAATGCCATCAAACGAACATAATCCCCATTACTTTGTTGCCACTGCATTAATTGGTAATTAGTTTGGCACACATATTTAAAGTAATAGTTTTCCCTTGGATATTTAGTTCCAAAAAGTCAATTTGTCATGTCATAAAATATTTTAAAACATTCACAAATTATTTTACCGCGTTCCCAATCTTGTTCACTTGGAAACCACTGATATTCATTATCCAACTCCGCTAAATGCTCATATGCCGCTCTCACTTTTATAAAACTCTCAAGCATTAAATAAGTAGCATTCCATTCAGTTTGATGATCTAAATCTACATTATTCTTTGAATTCAATTGAGTCTTAATGCTATATTCCATGTGTGACCTCTTGGAAGTGATAAACCAATATACTTGACACCACTTCAAATTCTTTCAATGAAATGCATTGGGTGTGAAACATGTCACCATTTTTTCAGAAAGATTTCTTACCATTCAACCAAAATTTTATATGATCAACCATTCGCTTATTATAGTTGGCCTTATCAACCACAATGGCCATTAGCTTCTTATCAATGTTCCACTCCAAGATTCTAGCCTTTACCCACTCAACCACATTCTCCACGTTATGTGGGCATTGGATCCCACAAAAGGCTATTATCTTTTTATGCAAATTCCATTCATCATCAATGTAGTGACATGTTAAACAACAATAATCACTGCCCTGATGCTTAGGAGTCCATATGTTAGTGGTGAGGCTAACTCTTAAAGAAAGATTTTCAAAAGCATTGTAAAGTGTTTCTTTATTGACTTCGAAACATTTTTTCAAACCATTTTCCACCATGGCTCTTAAATGAAATTTGTATGAGAGGCAAAAATAAGAAAGCCAATACCTTAAATACTTGTGCTCAGTTAGAAGATATGGATAATTGTGTCTTGCAACCATTTGAGCAAATAACATTCTCTCCATCTCCGGGTCAAACCTATGATTGACAAACTTCGGTATTACCTCAGTGGGTGACACAATGGTGTCGAGAATTTGTTGTCGAATGTCACCATCACCCCTTGGCCTTGTTTTACATGATTTCCAGTGAATATTTAGGTGAGATGTCCCCTTCGTACTTCCAGCATCGAATTGTCTCTTACAATAAATACAAGTGGCCATAACGAAATTATCTGGATGCACCTCATGAGTAAAATAATTCCATGCCTCAGACGTGTATTTCTTGTTTGATTGTTTTGCCTCTTGAGAACTGTCACTAACATTAGGTGGAGCAGGAGAAGACGCATTTGCAGAAATATTTGCGTGACTTGCTTCTTCTGACATTCTCCTACAAATTTTGGAAAATACACAGTTTATTAAACATTTGTATTCGAGACAAAAACATGAAAAAAATACACAACATATAAAAAATATATACAGCATGCACAAAAATAGTCTATAAAAAATATACACTACAATATACAAAAATGAATAGCTCTGTTTCGGATAAAAAAAATAGAAGTATTAATAAAAAAAAAAAGAGCTTATAGGAACATCATAATGTTTCGGATACAACATAATCATTAAAAACAGAAGTACAAAAAAAATGAATGACTCTGTGTTGGAAAACAGCTGCCATACAGCTGTTGTTACAAAAGTTGAAAAAGCATTAAACAGCCTTTAAGGCAGTCCCACATCGGTGGGAAGGAAAATTTGGGTTGTGTATATTTACAATTTTTTGGGAACAAAGGTTCAGCCCTTTGGGCATTCAAGTTTTTGTGGGTATGTGGGGCAGACCCAATGGGCCAAGTCACACACGCGCGCCGCCGCCGCCGTCCGTCCGGCCCGGCCCGTGCCCGTGTCCGGGTCCGGGTTCGGGTCTTGGGCTCATTAAGAATTAATTTTTTGGACAAATAAATTAACGTTTTTGGGCTTTAAAAATTATTTTTTAACGGTAATTAATTCCGAAAAAATTAAAATGTGGTTTACTCCGTGTTGATTTCTTCAACCGAGTTGCCCACTTCTTCCAGTTTTTTCTCCACGTTGTTTACCAACGTCTCTTTTCTTTTGCCCCATAAAAGAGGTTGTAGCCTCCGTTTTTAACACAGACTTACCTCCCAAAATTTTTTTCTGCAAACAGTTCCAACCTCCGAATTTTTTACAGAAATAATTATTCATTCCTGAATAATTATAGCAACACAGAAATAGATAATCTTTCCCAGATTATTTATATTTATCTTGATCGAGCAGTATATGTACACAGAATGGGTGTTTGTTGAGCGAATCAAATTTGTGCTGTTGATTCGTATTTATTTCGAGGCTGTTTTATCCTGGGGGTGACGGGGCTGTACACTGTCGGCACAATTGGAGGCAGAGCCGCGAAACACCTTAAAGAGAGCGACCTAGTCCGCGACTCAACCGTGTTCTTCGCTGTCCAGTTTCCGGAATTCTTATACAATTTTTCTGCCTCAAAATTATTTGCTCCAATTGGGTAATTTTGTTCCTAAATTTAATTCTGCATTTAATTGTTTATTACTGCAACAACACTCTGTTTTTGTTACATGTAGTTATATTCCTGTTTTATAAATAATATACATGTAGTTTCAGGGATATATGTAGTGATATTCTTGTTTTATAAATAATATATCGATACATGGAAACAGTGATAAAAACAGTGAATTATGAGTTATCAACATCAAATGAATGGATTAAGAGTTAGTTTTTTTAAGAATTGAACCTATCCTTTAAATCCAAAGTACTGGTTAGTGACAAGGATAAGTCTTGTTTTAATTAAATAGCCAACAACACAAACTTTGAAAGCTAAACACCTAAAAAGATCTTGAAGTGAAAGCTAGACACAAATTGATTCAAACTCCAGTCCGTAAAAAAGAGATCATAAAAGAACATAACATTATAAAAGAACAATATAAAAAAGGAGCTTACTAAAAAAATGGAGAGTAACGCAAATAGGACTTCAAATCGGGGAGCCGACAGAAGGAAGTAGGTGTAAAGATGGTTGTGGACGGCGCTGTGTAGAGACGTTGTGGAGAGGGCTTAGGTTTTTTTAAGAGGAAATGAGGGAGGAAAGAGATAGTTATTGTTGGTAAATAAAAATGAGCGGGAGTAACACCGTTCCAAACGGATTTGTTATTTGAAAGCATTTTTTTTGTCATTGTTTTTTCTTTTCTTTTTTTTGAATTCATTCTCTATTTTTTTTTGTTGCCAAAAAACATAAATTAATACTATTCTATCAAATGAGTAAAAAATGATAAGGTGATAACATTTTTATATTATATTATTATAAATAAAATTTTAAAAATTATTATTATATATAATTAATTTTAATAATAAATTATTATTTAATACAATACGGATACGGATATCTGAAAAACGGATATCCGCAAATTTGGATACTTTGCCTTGGATACGGATTATCCATATCGGATACACATACTATTCGTATCCGTATCCGTTTTTCTGGATATTTTAACAAACTATCCATATTCGCATCCATATCCCTTTTTTTCGATAAATATCCGCTAAATTCGGACTCAGATACCAAACGAATTTGGATTTTCAAATATCCATTTACACCCCTAGTTTGGTATTTGAAGCCTCTAACAACGAATTTGAGTATGAATCCTTAATCGGTGGATTGCAAAAGTCACTCTCCTTAGGAGCTCGTAACCTTGATGTCTTCTGTGTCTCAAGGCAGGTATGAAATCAAATATCGAGGGACAACAATGCCAGGGAAGACTTAATGGTCGTATACCTTGAGGAAGCCCAACAATTGATCACCTAATTTATGCATGTATAAATGCAACAAATCCCAAGACTGAAAAATATTCATGCTGATGCAGTGCACACTTACTTCAACCATAAAGGGGGGCATGAAACGAACATTTGAAGTGGATTACCTCGACTAACCCCGTATTAATAGAGGGAAATTTGTTGAGCAAATTATGTTCGTCAAAAGGACCTCGAGCTGGAGGGATCCAATTATATGCTATCTAATGGAAGAAGCCCTGCCAGTTAATAAGAAATAAGCGTATAAGGTACGGGTGGAATCTACTCGTTTCCACTTGGGGCACGATAAGAAACTTTATCAGTGAACTTTTTCAGGGCCTTACCTCCCATGCGTGCACTCGGAGGACGTCGAGAATACCCTCTACGAGCTTCATGAAGAAATATTTGGGAGCCATGCAAGGGGTAGATCATTGTCATTAAAGGCAATGAAATGAGGATACTGGTGGTCATACATGCAAAAAGATGCAGTTTCCTGTGTTTGAAAATGCACAAATTGTCAACACTTCTCAATACTGGTGCACCAATCGTCCAGCGACCTCAAGTCTCTCATAAGATCTTAGCCATTTTCCTAATTGGGACTTGACATTATAGGCATGTTTCCCCTCGCGTCTAGAAGTAGAAAGTATATATTAGTTAGCACCGACTACTTCTCTAAATAGGTTGAAGGGGAACCCTTGGCGAACATCTAAGATATCAATATGACAAAGTTCATATAGAGAAACGTCATAACACGATTTGGCATTCCTCAGATTATCATCAAAGATAACGGGACTCAGTTCGAGATCAACCTCTTCCAAAGCTTTTGCGGCGAGCATAATATCTGGTATTACTACAGTTCAGTGGCCTACCCTCAAGGCAATGAGAAGGCAGAAGCCTCCAATAAGATAGTATTTGATGGAATTAAAAAATGGCTAGAAAAAGCAAAGGACTCTTGGTTCGACCAATTCCCCCATGTTCTCTATGAATTCCGAACAACACCCAAACGATCAAGGGGAAACACTCTTTTCCTTAACTTACGAAAAGTAGGTGGTAGTCCCATTGGAAGTAGTTTAACCGAACATAAAGTCCACTTTGGTCGATCAAGATCTTAACAACGAAGTAATAAGAGTGGAGTTTGACTTGGATGGTGAAAAAAAAGAGTTGGCACTTGTTAAATTCGCCTTCTACCAACAAGAGTTGGCTAAGCTGTACAATAGGGGATCAAAAAGAGAGGATTGAAGGTCGAAGACTATGTGCTGAGAAAGGTTATGCGTAGGGCCAAAAATCCCTCTGACGAGAAACTAGAGCCCAGCTGGAAAGATCCATTCAAAGTCATCTGTGATGACCTTATGGGACCCTATCGCTTAGAAATAATAGAGGGCAGGGAGGTTCCCCGAGCTTGGAATGCAACCAATCTGAAGAAATTTTACTTTTAGGTTTTATAGTTTAGTATAATTTTTTTCCATTAATTTCAATTTTAATGTTTTTTAAAATTTAACTTCTTGAACTTATACTTTGTTCCAAGTGGCAGGAAATTGAGTACCTAATAAAGAAGACCAATTATTTGAATGAATTCTCTCTAACATATCATTTTTCCTTATGACGATTGTATTCGCTCAAAAATGTCTTCTTTTATGACTAACTAATTGAGCCACCAAAAATCAACTCTGGATATGTGTCAACTAACATAATAAAAGGCCTACTCGTAAACCTTAGGAACCCACGACCAGCTCGGTCACCAAAATCCTCGTTAGGGAACGACCCTACAAATAGGTGCATTTTTTATTTTTTGGTTCTAGGACTAAGGTTAGATGTGATGACATCATTTAAAAGGTAAAACCATGAGACCACACATCACATAGGAAAGAAAAAATGTAAAAATTCCATTAACACTTATAAGTTATTACAAGGAAATTGAGAAAAGTAAACGATTTACAATGAAAATAGTAAATATGTCCAGATCAATTATGCGACCGGGGTGGCTCATTCGATGAACTCCCAACTCTAGCAGGTGGAACATCCAATGTATAAGGAGCCATGGTTTAAGTTATTCTCGACGGCCCACCTAGACTCAAACTTTCAATCAAGTGTTGAGGTCGGTAGAGTTCCTCATCTATATTGAGTCTATGGTCACGAAACTATTTATTGATACAATTGATAGGAATCACATCTGTTAACGCAAAAATTCTCCATCTACGAGGATCAATCAGAAAATGACACATGTCATTCTACGTGGTAATATTCGACACCCGAGGAGAGTTGGTCGGCATCCGAGGAGAGTTGGTCGGCACCCGAGGAGTGTTAGTCGGCACCCGAGGAGAGTTGGTCAATACCCAAGGAGAATTAGTCGGCACCCGAGGAGAGTTGGTCGGCCCCCGAGGAGAGTTAGTCGGCACCCAAGGAGAGTGGGTCGGCATACCAACCAGGAAGATCAAAGGATGACTATGCATTTAATGTGCATTAATGAAGATGACAGCGCATTTAATGAGCCTTAATGTACATTTATACTGTATTAATAGATGACAACACATAGCATACCAAGCAATTCAACAATTAGATTCGTTGAATGTAGACATAAATGTCTACATACAATGAATCTCTTTATCTCCCATCACTATAAATACATGTATCCCCTTAGCCAAAAGGGTAGAGATCCGGGAGAATTGAGAGACACCATACACAAGATCCACACCTTTTTCTCTCTCTACACCACATTGTGCTATTGTAAACCCTTGGGAATAAAATAACAGTGGACGTAGGCTTTTTCTTATAGCCGAATCACTTTAAAAATCTTTGTTTCTCATGTGCTTGATTGGATTGCTTTCATCTATTTATCTGTGATCATAAAAATGGGATTCGGTCCAGTTTTTTGCATCAACAGATTGGCGCCGTCTGTGGGAACGTGTTACAAGCGTTGTTCTCCATCAAAAGCTAAGTTTTTATTTTCTCTACGTATAATCAATTATACATACATCTTTTGATTCAATCATGATTTTTATGTTTATATACATAAATTAATTGTCCAATTTTTAACTGCAAAATGTTGCATATCATGATTTTTAAATCATAACTGTTAGATTCATTCTTATTTAGAAATCTGAAAAATAGTGGATTTCATAAATCAAAACTTTTTGCTTGATTCTCAAGTTTCGATTTTATATCATGGAATAAATATTTTAAATGATTACATATACCAATATATATGACGGTGGTAAGATTTGATAATTTTCATTATAAATTTTGTAAGATCTTTGATGTCTATTCAAATTCCCATCATATTTTTAATCAGAGAATGTGAAAAGGTTAAAGACAATAAACAGTTTTCTCATGGAAATCATGACCCAGATCTATTTTCTCTCTCTTCAAGTTTGAGTCTCTTTGCATTCATTTTTATGAACTATATACTTAATTTGGTTCATTTTCCATCTATGTCAATAAAGTCTCATTGACTGATTTTTGATATAAATTTGGTAATAACTTCGATCATTCAACGTATTTTTATCTCTCCAAATAGGGAATAGGAAAGGATCAATATAAAAAATAATTTTCTCTCACCTGAAAAATCATTACCCACCTCTTGTAAAAGAGGATCAGTAAAACAAATCATGACCATATCAAGACTCTTTGGCACAAATTTGATATGTTGGCCCCTCGTTCATCACATCACATGGTTTCTTTATCGGAATCACATGATATAGTGGATTAGATAATTATTCATTTAATTAACATTCTTAATGCTTAAATTTTACATCGAATGTTATTTTTTTGATGTAAGGATTCGAGATATTCTGGTCAGCCATCTATATTGTTGGTCGGCATCATCTTGGGCCATATTTTATTAAAGAGAAGCTTAACCAGGCCATTTTTATTTATCGGAGATAAGATGTGAAGATCCATCAGCAACGTTGAAATAATTTTATCCAACTACGAGGTATCTTATTAATTGTCGGAGCCCCATATTGTAGCTCTGTGGAACCAATTGCAGGTCGACGATCGTCTACTTCTTGATCGGCGACATCTCAGCAACTATCCAACCATCCACTTTTTGGTCGGTGACATCTAATGTTGTTCGGTTCTGTCAATGCACCATTTTTGTTGATCGACGAAATTGCTCAGCTGGTCGGGGACCATTTGCTTCTTGGTCGACACCATATATTCTATAACTTGAGATATCCTTAAATGTTGGTCGGCAACATCCATGCCGTTTCTCGGCAGCAGTAGAATCTTGGGGTATTAAAAAAATGCGAAGCACCCCAGATATTTCTTTAAACACGAGTTCAGCTCGGGGACAAACAGGGGGCTTAAGTCTTTTTTAACTTGTGATCACCCCAAAAATATTTTTAAAACCAAGTGATAAATAATTTTCAAACAGCAACTTATACCTGATTAGTTGTTGGAGATTAAATAACTTTACAAAAAACTCTACGTCTTATTTATGATGCATATTTAATAAAAAATTGTCCATCTCACACACATTTGGCACAAAAATATTATATTTTGAAATTTTTATGCTGATACACATCACATATTGTTTGGCTGAATAATTATTCCCATGATAATAATTATTTTCTCTAGTCTCGACAGGTGCTCGGGCAGCCTATTAAAATTTCATACGGACGATATTCAATCCCGATGAAAGCTCTCGTAAACCTCTGGAAAAGTAGTATTGCTCGACATCAGGCAATTGTACCTCGACATATCAGCCAACATATATTATTTCATTTTTTGAAATTAATATTTTTATTTCTCAAGCATATACATATCATATATTGATTGGATGAGTAAATTATTCTCATGACTAATCAATTCAGCCTACACATAAGGTAGAGCAAATTATTAATTTTTACAGGTATAAGATTCAGCGCCGACGAATGCTCAGAAATAATCTGGAAACTATTATCATTTCACTCGGAGATATAGGCTCAAGCACAAATTATTCTATATCCGTTCGGATTCATATTTTATATTTATCTCAGCATGGAGCTCGAAAATTTCTTCTTTCTATATATATTCAGCTCCGAGGAAAAGCTACAACAGTTATTATATTTCACCCCCAACGGATAGTTGGTCGGGGAAATTCTTATTTATATTCAGGCCCAAATATCGGCTCAAGCACAAATTATTCTATATATCCCTTGGGATTCATATTCTATATTCATCTCAACATGGAACTCGGTGAGATACTTATTATCATATTCAGCTCCGAGGAGAACTATAACATTTATTATATGTCACCCCCAACGAATAGTTGGTCGGGATAATTCTTATTTATAAGCAGGCCCAGCAAAGTTCTCGGCCATATTCTTATGTTCTGGAAAATATTATTCTTATTAGGCATTATGCAATTGTGCCTCGACAAGATACTTATTCAGCTTTAAGGAGAATTATAATATTCGTTGTATTTCACCCCCAACGGATAGTTGGTCGGATAATTCTTATTTATATTCAGGCCTGACAACGTTCTCGACCATATTCTTATGTTCTGGAAGATCTTATTCTTGTTCGGCATTATATAATTCTACCTCGACAGATCAACGAGGCACTTTATTATTATTCTTTATATCTATTTGGATGCATATTCTATTCTTATTTCAGCATGGAGCTCGACAAATATTTATTATCATATATTCAGCTCCAAGGAGGTCTCCAGCATATATTATTCCCAAAAATCTGTAGGTCAACTCCAAGGATGTCTCCAGCATTTATTATATTTTATTCCTAACAATCTGTTGGTCAGCGCAGAGGAGGTCTCCATCATTTATTATATTTTATTCCCAATAATCTGTTGGTCAGCGCCGAGGAGGTCTCCATTATTTATTATATTTTATTCCCAACAATATGTTGGTCAGCGCCGAGGAGGTCTCCATTATTTATTATATCTTATTCTCTTACCAACAATCTGTTGGTCAGCTCTGAGGAAGTCTCTATCATTTATTATAAAAAATGTATTCCTAAAAATGCCAACTTATGTTGAGTAGGAAGTAAATGTATTCCTAAAAATGCCAACTTATGTTGGTTAGGAAGTAAATGTATTCCTACGGGAAGTAAAACTATGTATTCCTAAAAATGCCAACTGTTAACGAAAATGTATTTTATCCCTAATAAATTAGTTTAATTAATGTACATTTTAGTTTAACTTAATATATTGATTTTGATGATTCCAAACATATTTTTATTTAGGTTATTCTATAGATATTTATTATGGTATTATCTTGTTTTTTTCATGACTCAACATACCTCGACTTTACACAACGACATATTCGAGTAAAGGTATTCACGTGTATTGCACATTTGCACTTGACACATTAGGCACACATGCATATTTCTTGATCTATGATTTTAATTGTGTGACTAATCAATTATGAGCCGAAACATTTTTTTTCTAAAAATGAAATTATATTTAAGTTTTGACACTAAATATTTTTTAATAAAAGTTACAGATTATTTTTTTATAAGTATACATATGCGTGTAAATCGCTGTTGTATGTTTTCAAGACTTGGCTTTGGTTTCATCTTTATTATCTTTATAAAGTTCGTTTATATCTATTAGTGATTTGACCACATAAGAGATTAAGATGTCCTTGTACCTGTTTGTGTACATTTCATTAGTTAAACCTGCTATAGTAACTTTTGGCTAGAAGACATAACACCTTATACCCATCAGTTACTATTTTCGCCCTTTATAGCTTGACTTGACCACACATGCTAGGACCTGCTACTTAAATCCTTAGCTGTCCGAATTATAGCTCATACCAATGTTCATATCTTTAGCACTTGGTTTCTTGTAATTGGTGCTTTGACCGAGGTTACCTGCTTGTGTAAGGCTTCAGCCTTAGACTTTTGGCCCTAGACCTATTCGGTAAAACCTACAAATCTCTTACCACCTGCTAGAAGACTCAAGACATTTCGTCCCTTGCCTTAGGCCTTACCGGAACTGACGCCTCTTTATTCAATAACTGTTACAATAGGAACTGCTCACAGCTGCAGTATGATGACCACTGCTACACCCCAACTTTTTGTCCATCAGACTAGCGCCGTACGACGCCATCTCTGGCCGAATAAATACGTTTGGATTCCTTTATAAATGTGTTCGGGAAATTGATTATTTATATATATATATATATATATCAGTTCGGAATTTCTTTTTTATATATATATCAGTTCGAAAATTTTATATATATATATATCAGTTCGGAATTTCTTTTATATATATATATCAGTTCGGAAATTTTTTATATATATCAGTTCGAGAAATATTTTTCTTTGTACAATATATATATGTATACCTTATATATATATATATTTACATATATATTTTCTTGCAAACCTGTGACTGAGTTGTACATGTGTCAGTTCACTTGACACAAGAACTGATGTGGGTTATATTTCCCAGGACTATTCATTAGCCCATCTTTTGAGCTGTGCCTTGCCCTTATTAAAAATAATATCACAAATCTCCTATGATATTACCTTCAGTTTTTCTCGAGACATGCACCTGAACAAAATCAGTTACTTACATTGTCCCACTTATCTTCTTGACAGAAAAATGTCCTTAACACACCAGTTATATTCTTTACACAATGAATCCACATTTACATATCAGATGTGTATTTTCTCTCTTGGACTAACAATCTTTTTGCAAATAATATATGGGTTATCTATCAAGCTATCTTCAGATGACATATATTTTCAGATGTCTATTTCCATGCTACAACAGCTATATTTTTATGGAGAAGATAAAGATGAAGATTTGCATATCAGATTTGGAAATGATTTTCAGCTATCCCAACTCAGAAAATCAGGAGCATTAAATGCTCAAAATGCATGTGTCTAACAGCTAGTTTTTTTAAGACACATTTAAAGCTTTGAAGAGCTGCATTGAAGATCAACAGATTTGAATGAGAAGATGAGCAAGACTTGATATATTATTGAGAGCATTTATTTTACTACTCAGCTACACATTCAAGAGAGCAATTAATTTTATCATCCGCTCAATCATTAAAGAAGAAGACTTGTGCCTACTTCAACATCATTTACTGAAGTCTCATTAAAGAAGGAAAAACTCAGATTACAAATTGTATTTTAAGGAGTTTCAGTATTGTATCTTGTACTATAAAAATTCAAATTTGTTGTGAAGCTTTGTTGAAGCTTCGGTTTGTACCGGTGATTGGTTCCTACCCGCAAGTGGGCCACGGGGTTTGAAGCTTGGAGTTAGCTTGCAAATAATTATACCGGTGATTGGTTTCTACCCGCAAGTGGGCCACAGGGTTTGAAGCTCGGAGTTAGCTTGCAAACAGTTGTACGCTGTGGTTTGATACTACCCGCAAGTGGATCGGGTTTAGTGAAGCGCAAAGGAGACAGGGGCTCTAGGCGCGTGGACGTAGGCCGGGATTTGGCCGAACCACGTTAAATTTCGGTGTCATTTATTTTTCGCACTTTTATTTATTTATTTTCACATGCTTGCTTGAGTTAATATTTTCAGCACACTATCTTGCAAATAAATTAATTCCGAAATTTGACTAAATAAATTTTAAGGTTAAAATAATTATTTTTGAATTAAATAATTAATTTCAGAATATCACTTAATATTAAATACGAAAATTAATTTAATATTCCTAGAGTGTTAAAATATGTATTTCTAGTTGCTTAAATTTGTTGGTTGCATTTATTTGATTTTGTTAAATTTATTCTTTACAGTTTTTATTAATCTGAAATTTGTCTAAGTGATTTAAATTTAATATTTTACTAAAATACTAATTTGACTTAAAGTTTGTAAGAACTCAATTCACCCCCCCTCTTGAGTATAATCTGGGCAACAATTGGTATCAGAGCTAGTGCTCTTCTTATTTATTTTGATTTAACAATCATAGAGTTAAAGATCATGACAAACTTTTCTGTATTTATTTTAAACGTTGCACTCTACATTTTTATTATTTGTATGCTAAAATGTTTGATGTCTTGTAGTTATTCATTGTTTCATTATGTGAGAAGAAGATGGACACATACTCAACCTTGCATTTCAAGCTTTATTTTAAAGGAAGAATTCAATCCTTGCTTATATGCTAATATTGATGAATCAAGCAGTGAGGAGACAAATGCTACTTGTCTCGCGGCAAATGATAATGAGGAGGTATTCTCTTATCATAACTCTAGCGATAGTGATGATGGTATTGTTGATGACTATGAGGTATTACAAAATGTTTTTGATGAGTTATGTGAAAGTTTTGAAGAACTTAAAAAGAAATATATTGATCTTAAGAAGTCTCATTCATTACTTTCAACTAACTATGATTCTATGTCAAATGATTTTGATGATTTGAAATTAGAAAATGAATCATTGAAAAATGAGATTAAAACTTTTATAAAGGATAAATCTGTAAATGTTACTCACCCTCTTGAAATTGAAAATATTGAGTTGAAAAAGGAAATTGAATATTTAAAGAAATCTTTAGATACCTTTACTAAAGGAAACGATTATTTTCATAAAATTATTGAAAAACAAAGAATTCGATTTAATAATAATGGTATTGGATATGAGGAAGAAAATGATAAAAAGAATTATTCTAATTTATTTAAAAATGATGCCTCATCTATTCATTTTAACTCTTTATGTTCATATTGTGGTAGACATACACATTATTCCAAATTTTGTAAATTTAGAAAAAGGAAGTATAAGAATACAAAATTAGCATGGATTCCAAAGGAAACAACTATGTATGCTAACCCTTATCAACCCCACACATATTGGGTTCCAAAAGAAAAAGTTTTTAGGAGCAAAATCGGTATTGGCACATGAACACAATTTTTTTTCTGAAACTAAAGTTAGTATTATTTTTTTGAATATTGTGATATATTGTCTTCATATCTTATATGCTTATTAGTGATTAATAATCTAATTATTTTTTTGTAATTATTGTCATGTCTATATGCTTATTAGAAATAGACACCATTCATTACTTGAAAATATTTTTGTTGTGATTAATGATTTATAATTTGATTTATTTCTTATTAATCTCAAATGGTTGAAAATGTGAATATTTTTATTAAGTAAAAAATTACTATGGATGATAAATTTCTTTGTATATGGATTAATGAAAAAATTATTCTTATACGTGATAAAATTGACATTGATTTAAAAAAGTCCACGCTTCATGATTAGTTACATTTGTTTATTAATATTGCTTTATGGACTTAACACATTTTTGGATGGAAAAGAGAAAATATTTAAAGTTGTATAGGTTGCATTTTGAGATGGAATGTGGATTTTCAAGGCATATGAATTGGTATCATTACAGATTTCAAAGTATGATTGCCTAATGTTAAAAATGGCACACTTGGAGAAATCTTCATGAAAATATCATTGGTATTGGTAAGGTGGTAAGGAACACTATTCATGAATTTAAAATCATATATTTGTTGATGATTTATTTTATGATATATTTCCATGCATAGAATATTTGTTATATTATATGAGCTTGTTGATAATTTAGTATTCACATGTAAATTTGTATATTTATTATTCTTGATGATTTTATGTTATATGACACATACACCTGATTTTGATGATAATTATTTTTAAAGTGAAAATTCATAATCTTTATGTATTATATATCTGGACATATATCTGTGAATAATATTGGATTAATTCATGCTTTTATTGAATATTAATCTGAAACGAAAATGTCCTTTTAAAATTTATTAGTCATATGAGCTACATGTTAATATTGTAACATTCACTTGTTGATTTTAATGATATGGTCATATTAATCTCTATGAGTTAGTTTTATTGCATACTACATGATTAATGTCATTGTTCGAATATTTGTAACATTCACGATGAATATTTTTTAAGTTGGTAATATTTGTGTTATGCATGTTTGAATTGAGAAACCACATGATCAAAAATTGGTACCATTTGTGAGACTTTTCAAAAATAATTTTATGAAGTCAATTTTTTTTAATAATATTTTATCTCATGAAATAGATGCACCATATTTGTTATATGAATATTTGCCTTAATTGGTATCCCTTAGGGGGAGATAAAAGTTTATTAAAATTTGTTTGATTACTTGTTCGAAAAATGCTTGATCATAACTTTGATATATTGTTATGGATTTTGCAATTTAGTTGATTATTCCGAGAATTTTAGCTCGTATCTTGAAAATGTCAAAGCTTGAGCAAAATGCTATATTCTTTTACCGCTGTATTCTAACTCATGTGTGCTTTATTCCAAATTATTTGAAAACATCGAGTTATGAAATGCTTCATGTTGTGTACTTAAAAGTTTATTCTATCATGAGGATTTACACATCAATTGATATGCGCCTATTCAAAATTTATACGCTGAAATTTTATTTGAGAAAGATGATTGAGCTAATTGATATATCTCTCATAATTGCATTATTTGAGAACATTGAGTTGTGATTCCTATTTTTGCGTAAAAAGTTGTTCCGAGGAACTATTGTGTGCAACGCACGATTAGTGTGTGACTACAACAATTGGTATCATTTATCATTGATGCATTTTGAAAAGTTGATCATTTATCTTTTATTATTTTTTCATTTTGGTGACTTGTGCATTATTTGATAGTATTATTGTTGATTTATAAAACCGAATACATGCTATGATTTTTTATATATGTTGACACATGTGCGTATTGAAAATTTTATGCCCTTTGCGAATTATGGTTATACCCCGTGCATGAATTATTTTTGATAGGGGGAGCTTCGCATTTTACCCGTGACACTGAATTTATATGAAATATCTTTTTGATAATGTCAAAGGGGGAGAAATTGTGATGATTCACTCATTGTGCTTAATTTATTCATCTTATGAATATATGTGAATCATTGTTTGTCATCATCAAAAAGGGGGAGATTGTTATCGAAAATGTATTTTATCCCTAATAAATTAGTTTAATTAATGTACATTTTAGTTTAACTTAATATATTGATTTTGATGATTCCAAACATATTTTTATTTAGGTTATTCTATAGATATTTATTATGGTATTATCTTGTTTTTTTCACGACTCAACATACCTCGACTTTACACAACGACATATCCGAGTAAAGGTATTCACGTGTATTGCACATTTGCACTTGACACATTAGGCACACATGCATATTTCTTGATCTATGATTTTAATTGTGTGACTAATCAATTATGAGCCGAAACATTTTTTTTCTAAAAATGAAATTATATTTTTTACAATAAGTTTTGACACTAAATATTTTTTAATAAAAGTTACAGATTATTTTTTTATAAGTATACATATGCGTGTAAATCGCTGTTGTATGTTTTCAAGACTTGGCTTTGGTTTCATCTTTATTATCTTTATAAAGTTCGTTTATATCTATTAGTGATTTGACCACATAAGAGATTAAGATGTCCTTGTACCTGCTTGTGTACATTTCATTAGTTAAACCTGCTATAGTAACTTTCGGCTAGAAGCCATAACACCTTATACCCATTAGTTACTATTTTCGTCCTTTGTAGCTTGACTTGACCACACATGCTAGGACCTGCTACTTAAATCCTTAGATGTCCGAATTATAGCTCATACCAATGTTCATATCTTTAGCACTTGGTTTCTTGTAATTGGTGCTTTGACCGAGGTTACTTGCTTGTGTAAGGCTTCAGCCTTAGACTTTTGGCCCTAGACCTATTCGGTAAAACCTACAAATCTCTTACCACCTGCTAGAAGACTCAAGACATTTCGTCCCTTGCCTTAGGCCTTACCGGAACTGACGCCTCTTGATTCAATAACTGTTACAATAGGAACTGCTCACAGTTGCAGTATGATGACCACTGCTACATGCCAACTTTTTGTCCATCAGTCTGTGACAACTTTTTTGTCCATCAGACTAGCGCAGTACGACGCCATCTCTGGCTGAATAAATACGTTTGGATTCCTTTATAAATGTGTTCGGGAAATTGATTATATATATATATATATATATATATATATATATATATATATCAGTTCGGAATTTCTTTTTTATATATATATCAGTTCGAAAATTTTATATATATATATCAGTTCGGAATTTCTTTTATATATATATATCAGTTCGGAAATTTTTTATATATATCAGTTCGAGAAATATTTTTCTTTGTACAATACATATATGTATACCTTATATATATATATTTACATATATATTTCCTTGCAAACCTGTGACTGAGTTGTACATGTGTCAGTTCACTTGCCACAAGAACTGATGTGGGTTATAGTTCCCAGGACTGTTCATTAGCCCATCTTTTGAGCTGTGCCTTGTCCTTATTAAAAATAATATCACAAATCTCCTATGATATTACCTTCAGTTTTTCTCGAGACATGCACCTGAACAAAATCAGTTACTTACATTGTCCCACTTATCTTCTTGACAGAAAAATGTCCTTAACACACCAGTTATATTTTTACACAATGATTCCACATTTACATATCAGATGTGTATTTTATCTCTTGGACTAACAATCTTTTTGCAGATAATATATGGGTTATCTATCAAGCTATCTTCAAAGGACATATATTTTCAGATGTCTATTTCCATTCTACAACAGCTATATTTTTATGGAGAAGATAAAGATGAAGATTTGCATATCAGATTTGGAAATGATTTTCAGCTATCCCATCTCAGAAAATCAGGAGCATTAAATGCTCAAAATGCATGTGTCTAACAGCTAGTTTTCTGAAGACACATTTAAAGCTTTGAAGAGCTGCATTGAAGATCAACAGATTTGAATGAGAAGATGAGCAAGACTTGAAATATTATTGAGAGCATTTATTTTACTACTCAGCTACACATTCAAGAGAGCAATTAATTTTATCATCTGCTCAATCATTGAAGAAGAAGACTTGTGCCTACTTCAACATCATTTATTGAAGTCTCATTAAAGAAGGAGAAACTCAGATTACAAATTTTATTTTAAGGAGTTTCAGTATTGTATCTTGTACTACAAAATTTCAAATTTGTTGTGAAGCTTTGTTGAAGCTTCGGTTTGTACCGGTGACTGGTTCCTACCCGCAAGTGGGCCACGGGGTTTGAAGCTCGGAGTTAGCTTGCAAACAATTGTACCGGTGATTGGTTCCTACCCGCAAGTGGGCCACGGGGTTTGAAGCTCGGAGTTAGCTTGCAAACAGTTGTACGCGGTGGTTTGATCCTAACCGCAAGTGGATCAGGTTTAGTGAAGCGCAAAGGAGACAGGGGCTCTAGGGGCGTGGACGTAGGCCGGGATTTGGCAGAACCACGTTAAATTTCGGTGTCATTTATTTTCCGCACTTTTTTTTTTTTTTTGCACATGCTTGCTTGAGTTAATATTTTCAGCACATTATCTTGCAAATAAATTAATTCCGAAATTTGACTAAATAAATTTTAAGGTTAAAATAATTATTTTTGAATTAAATAATTAATTTCAGAATATCACTTAATATTAAATACGAAAATTAATTTAATATTCCTAGAGTGTTAAAATCTGTATTTCTAGTTGCTTAAATTTGTTGGTTGCATTTATTTGATTTTGTTAAATTTATTCTTTACAGTTTTTATTAATCTGAAATTTGTCTAAGTGATTTAAATTTAATATTTTACTAAAATACTAATTTGACTTAAAGTTTGTAAAAACTCAATTCACCCCCCCTCTTGAGTATAATCTGGGCAACACCAACTTATGTTGGTTAGGAAGTAAATGTATTCCTAAGGGAAGTAAAACTATGTATTCCTAAAAATGCCAACTTATGTTGGTTAGGAAGTAAATATATTCTCGAAAATGCCAACTAAGGTTGGTCGGGAGGTAAAACTATTCCAAAAAGTGTCAAAGTTGCTCGTTAAGAAAAAATCCACCAACTCAGGTTGGTCGAAAATAAGAAGCTGTCAACTACAGTTGGTCGGAAACATTTTATTTAAACAAAGTATGAGTATGTGAAAGCGATCAAGTAAAAAGCATTCAAAGTTCACATTCCACACTTGGGGGCTTCTATTACAGATATATTTGTTCATTTGGTGGCACATTCTTATAACATCATGCAGTCGAGCATCAAATTTAACTCCACAAACTCACACGGTCGGGGCCCCGACTAATTATCATTCAGAAGTTATTTTTCTTGCTCAGGAGCTAATTTTGCTTATGAAGTTCAGGAGGCATATTCAGGAGTTATTATGCACATGCTATTGAAGTTCAGGAGGCTATTGAAGTTCAGGAGGCATACTCATGAGTTATTATGCACATGTTATTGAAGTTCAGGAGGCATATTGAAGTTCAGGAGGCATTCAGAAGTTCAGGAGGTATATTCAGGAGTTATTATTCACATACTATTGAAGTTCAGAAGTCAAATTCAGCATCTACAGCACTGAGATCTTTACTACTACTTCCCGACCAACATTGAAGAAGAATTTGTATGAAAATGTTTCGAAGTCCACCACTAGCTTGGTACTAATCAGATTGAAAAGTTGGGTTCAAAAGCTAGTATGTTACCCGAGAAAGTATTCAGAGGAGCATAAATCAGAAGAATCAAGCACGTGAAGTTAGCACTCAGTTGCTCGGCAAAGGAGGCAGTTGGTCGGCTAGAAAACCAATCAACATACTCGAAGATTATGACAAGCTACAAGCTGCATACTATGGCATGGATGCATACAAATTCCCAGGGGTGATACATAGCACACGGAGTTCCTCTAAAGAAAGATTAGCAACCATCGATCAGCCTGCATCATATGTCGTCCAGGAGATAATGCACTTTATGTTGAACAAATCAAGAAGGTAGATCAAGAATTTCACAAGCACCGAGCAACACTGCAGAATAAATACTCCACCCTTTCAAGTAAACCATCAAGCATGGAGCATTGGGGGCTTCTGTTAACGCAAAAATTCTCCATCTACGAGGATCAATCAGAAAAGGACACATGTCATCCTACGTGGAAATATTCGACACCCGAGGAGAGTTGGTCGGCATCCGAGGAGAGTTGGTCAGCACCCGAGGAGTGTTAGTTGGCACCCGAGGAGAGTAGGTCAATACCCGAGGAGAGTTGGTCGGCCTCCGAGGGGAGTTGGTCGGTACCCGAGGAGAGTTAGTCGACACCCGAGGAGAGTTGGTCGGCATACCAACCAGGAAGATCAAAGGATGACTATGAATTTAATATGCATTAATGAAGATGACAGCGCATTTAATGAGCCTTAATGTACATTTATACTGTATTAATAGATGACAACACATAGCATACCAAGCAATTCAATAATTAGATTCGTTGAATGTAGACATAAATGTCTACATACAATGAATCTCTTTATCTCCCATCACTATAAATACATGTATCCCCTTAGCCAAAAGGGGAGAGATCCGGGAGAATCAAGAGACACCATACACAAGATTCACACTTTTCTCTCTCTCTACACCACATTGTGCTATTGTAAACCCCTGGGAATAAAATAACAGTGGACGTAGGCTTTTTCTTATAGCCGAACCACTTTAAAAATCTTTGTTTCTCATGTGCTTGATTGGATTGCTTTCATCTATTTATCTGTGATCATAAAAATGGGATTCGGTCCAGTTTTTTTCATCAACAACATCCATTAGGATCCATGACACATCGATCTTGTAAGGAGGATCTTAATGGTCTAAACAACCCGAGTCATAATAATACCATAACTCATAATCATATGTGATCTTCACCACATCAAAGGCATTAATAAAACCACGCTTGTAACCAACATTTTGAGCATTGATCAGGGCAGAACCCACATTTAGAAGAGATTTCTCATAGCCGTCCATCTAGACTTGGCGAGATTATTTATGGAACTGTAACGTGGGGATCATCCTTCTCGATCAGACTCTTATTGGTTTATACTTTTTTAGTAAAAGTGTTATTAGTAATTTCTTACTCTTTGGCTAGGAGATATCCCTTCTGCATTTGAGAGGAAGACTGGCCCTTGGCCTTTTTATCCTTCCCGAGCTCATCCTTCAGTCGGGCGTTCTCCTCTTCCCCAAAAGAAGTGTCCCTGACTAGCTCGCTTGGCCAGGGATTCTTAAGGCTCTCAAGATAAGCCCTTAAGTCATTATTCTATTTCTCAAGGACAATTGCAACCTCTTTAGTGCCAACTAGATCGATGTGTAGAATAAATTCCTTCCTTGAATGAGCAGATTCTATAACAGCTAGTCTATCATCAAAGCCACTCTTTCTCGAAAGATTGACCAACCTTCTTTCTAAGTCATATTTTAGATTTGACAATAACTCTTTGTGGCTACGTTAGGTAGAAAAAATCATATCATGCAAGGCATCATTATCTGCAACCGCCTGATGAAAGAGGAGACGAAGGTTCAAGCATGCCTCTTTCGCTTGAGTTGACACATCGAGGCCCCGGTGCTCATCAAGGTCAATATCCTTATCATATTTAACATGAAGAGTATCAAACATTATCCTACATATTTGTTGAAAGTCTCTCTGAATAACAACTAGTGCTGTAAACTTTACGTTAAACTGCATGAACAATTGGTCGGATATATGAGTTTGTCCAAAAGAAAACTTATAAAAATTAAATGAGGAAGCAATGACTAAATTAAACTATTAATTCCATTAAAAAGGATTAAAATTAGGGCACGCCCCTATATAAAAGGGAAATAAATTAGAGAATACAACATTTCTTAACATAAATATCCTAAGAATATGTTTGTTTGACCTTCTCCTTCTCGATCGCCTGCTCAGCAGCCATTTGCTTTAGGTCGACAAGCTGATTATTAATGGAATGAGCTTGGTTGGTAAAATTCTCCTATGTAATGACCTCATCATCGTCATCATCATCATTGACTTATTCCTTAAACTGAGGGAAAGTCCCTAGAAGATGCTCGTTAAAGATGTCTGACCCCTCAGCTCCACCGACCTTGGTTAGATCTTCATCCCATCCATTCTTAAACAATACTTTATTTACATAGGTGAAATTCCTTGCAGTATTCGCGAAGACCTTGTCCTAACTATGGGTAAAAGCACCCCTCCTTGGCCTTTTCCACATTAGCTAAGGCTTACTCTGCTTTAGCATTAGCCTCAATTTTCTATATTTAGGCAAGGTCGACCGTAACCTTCGAGTCTCTGGCCTCTTTTTTTACTTGCTCATTATTTGCCACGGTAGAAGCAGAGTCATCAATTATCTTTTGAAGGTGGGCCTTCTCAGTATCGAAATTATTGACCTTACCTTCAAGATTCTTCTTCTCGACTGCTTAATTCTCATTGGCTCGCCAAGTAGCTATTAGAAATTTGCATAACTCCTTAAAGGCGACCTCAGTGTTGAAAGGAGTCTCCTTCATTCGATTATTTCTTTTCAATAATCGATCATAATCAATCAAGAACTATAAAATAGTAGGACAAATAAATATAAGAAAAGTACAAAAGACAGATATAAAGGAACGATATGGAGGCGATCAACTTACAGGGGAAAGGTTGTGGTTGGCATGTTCCAGCAACCTAAAATGGGGTAAGGTGAAGGAAACTATCCTATTTATTGGGAAAATTACAGATATAATCCTTGGTCAAATTGGGATAAGCAACTACAGACTGGGTAACACTCCTGCCCTTGTTAGCAACTTTTTTCCCCACAAGTTATAATAGGGGAAGTTGGTCCTTCTTTTGCCTCTTTAAAAGAGGCTCGTGGTCCTTTATAGGAGAGTTATCAAGGTTGATGGGGTTTGTGAAACCCCCAATATCACTTTTCTTGATCTTCAATCCAGAAAGTTCCTTTTCTTTGCCTGGTGGATGAGTAAGAGAAGGAGATCTAGTGACTTTTCTCTTTGCCACAGTGCTTGGAGAAATAGTAGAAGGACTGACAAAATGTCAATAAGTTCAAAAGATGAAGATGTGATTTCCTTTTTCAGATCAACCCTCTTTAAGTGTTGGGGGGATGTGCTCTCCTCGGATTATTGGGTCCTCTTTGAATCAGGAGAAGTGGAGGCCTTTGGTTATAAAGTGATAGGGGTGATACGCCTCCCCTTTATTGGCCTTGCAATAAATGAACTGGTGGTGCTCTTGTAAGTGAGATGGAATGTTATCAACCTTGTATGCTTGAAATTCCAACTTTTTATTGAATGGAACAAGTCATCCGAAGATCAACAAAATTAACATAGCAATCACGAGGAAGTTTTTTCTTGCTCTTCGCTACAAAAAAAAAAGAACAGAGGATTAACATCAATAAAAAATCATAGAGCCAATAAAAAGGCTTCCTAACCTATTCCTTGCCCTTCTAGGGTATATCTTGGTCGTTCATATGCCACACCCTTAGGAAGGGGAGACTATTTCCAATTTTTTTACAATCAGGCAATCATCTAATTAATCCTTATTGAAATTAGGAAGGTTCACAACTAGGGCTCTATTAGCCGCCCTCTTCTTTATGTAATTGATATTTTAAGTAGTTATCACCATTGATAATAATATATAATCTCAGTTATGTCGATATGGATCCCATATAGCTTATTAATATGATTGACTCGGTTAACAATCCTCTATTGGGACCACATCAAAGTATTGACAAAACTCCAAAAATAATCAATTTGGGAGAAAAGTGAACCCGCACTTAACAATTAAGATTGAAGGCAACCAGTGGCCTTCAGGAAGGGCACAAAGGTCACATTGACCATCAACTAGTTCTACTGACACCCATTGAGGGATTCGATTAATAAGTTTAAAGTCTTCCAATGTGTTCTTAGCAATAATGTTCACCATGTATAAATATCATAAGATCAGTGAAATAAATAAATAGAGAAGAGCGAAGACAAATGAAATAAAGAGAGAGTTTCGAAGAAATTCTTTCATTGAAGTGAAAGAAGTGACAAGTTCTCCTTAGAAAGATTGAATATTACAAGATTTTCAAATGAACTGGAAAATGGACAAAAGGGTGGGAACCGTCACCTTATAGTCGCAAGTGCCCTCATAAATCCCTAGAGAAAATGATGATTACATGTGCGTGTGGCAATTAACGAAGAGGCGATTCACTCCTAGAAATAAAAAAGGGTAATATTTATTAGTGTTCCCTAGAAGAATTTAATGGTCCGAAGACTCTTTAATTTTATGGATATTTATATAAATGCTCTTCAATCAAACCAACAAACATTCCAGTACGACAACTTGCCAAAGTCATCACTCGACCAAGGTACAGCCAGCCGACTAAGGCTCAATAAAGCCCAACGACCTCAAAGATAGATTAAGATTTGGGGGAAATTATGGGGACGAGAGTTATGATGGCACATGACCTCCACATGTTTAGTATGAAGCCATAAGTCCCTTGTATATTAAGTCAAGTGAGAATCCATGTCATATAGGACTCTCGCATGTATATCCCTTGGGACGAATTAATCTGATAAGAGACATGTCTGAAATTCTAGGGATAGCTGTTGACATACCCTAGGACTCTCTTAAGCTCTTATGTACATATAAATCTACCCCTCTTAAAACGGGGCCTGTTAGATTATAATGTCGAGCAGTAATACAACTATGTCGACCTTTTCACTAAGTTAATAAAAGAGAAACTCTTAACCCTGTGGACGTAAGCACGTTGTCGGACCACATATATATTCATGTGTTGTGTGCTTTCTCATCCTCCCTCTTGAGTGTTTTATTTCTTATTCCGATTGTGTGCACCGAATACATATACCGTAGGAACTTACCACCTATAAATGTATTTGTGAGAAATGAGATGTCAAAGAGCGCGTGAAGCGCCTTGACACAAATAAAGGGAAATGAGTATGATGAGAATATAATATGGTTATATTTTATTATATGAATGATGATTCGAGTAAGGTGCTTGGGAATATAGAATCTTAGGTTAATAATTTTTTTCTCTTAAGGACTTACCGTATCTAGACAAAATTTTATCAGGGGGTTCCTTATTTGAATTTCATTTATGATATGTCTCAGTTATGGAGTCTAGGGAAGTTTAGGAGTTGGGAATTTAGGGATAAGTAAATGTATCAGGACTTATCTGTGTTGAAAGTATAAAGGATGTGTGGTTCGAGAGAATATTCCTATGTTGGCATACTTGATGAGTACGGTTATATGTGGATTTTTGGTGTATTATACGAGTTTTGAATTTTGTCCATGCGAACAAAAGGTGGTGATAGGTTGTAATGTGATGTTTTTACATTGCATGGAAATTCGGCACTGCGTAGCAGGGTGGCGATGAGTTTTTCAACACTGTGAAGCAGGTGGATACGGTTTTATGGCGGTTCTTTTCGGAGTATGATTTCATGTGGATTTTTTGCTCGTCACATGGAAATTCGTCATTAGGTGGAAGGGTGGCGATGGGTTTTTAGGCATTGTGAAGAACGTAGTTACGATTATGTGACAGTCTTTTATGGGTATACCGTATGTTACTTGAAATGGTCGGAGAAAATGGTCGTGTGTCGATTACGTTGTGATAAATGAAGAGGTTAGTTAATTGAATGTATTGTGATCCTTGTGTTTGTGAAGGAGGTCGAATGATTAGAATGAAGTTAGTAAGATATTTGCATAAATAAAATAAAAAGGAGACGAGTGGTTAATGTTTCCTTATATGTGATATTATTGAGGCCGCTCGTCCAGAATAGAAATGACATATGAGATTATGTGATTTAATTAAAGTGAAATAGTGAAATTATAGAATGTGAAACTAGAATGCGGAGATAAAACTTGTCACAATATTGATAAGTTCAACATTACGAGTTGCTTTTATATCGGTTGGTAGATATATAGTTCGTTGAGATTGAGACCTTCCTTTATAACGAGATATTATTAGTAATGATTATTGACTACATAGTTATGATTTAATCGAGACTATATGGTTAGTTGTTATACCCTGTGTGGAACTGGATCACCTTTATTCTCTTGACATGATGAAATATTGATAAACCTTGTTGTTATTCATATAATTGAATCTGTTATACTATGTAGCGAATATTGATAGAGATATAGAGTTTAATTTTTAATGTTATATAAAATACTCAATTTTGCTAAATATTTCATTTAGTACTATTGGCTAGGTTATTTTATCCTTTTTGAGAAACGTGGCTAGTATTCTTGCAACCCATTGCATTGACTAACTCTCATGATAGGTTGGATCTTTTAGGAGTGGACTTTGATGTTGGAGAGCAAGATGGACTTTGGAGGTTTACATTGTGGACCATTTATTTTTGTTTTTCATTATATATTTTACTTGAGACAAGTCTTGGACTTATGATATGCTTATAGCTCCATTGTTGTATTTTGAATATTGTATTGAGACTTTTGTATATTATTGGATCATAGGAGGATGTTGTAGTTGGACTTTTATTGGTGACTATTTGACACCCCCCAATCCAGTTACTTATAATTAAGCTTGAAAGTCAAAGTGAGTCAAACCATAATTGACTTAATCAAACCATAAACACGAGTATCTTTTTTGAATCATCAACATGATTCCATAAAACTAAAAACTTTTCACACTTTTAAAGTAATTATGCTTATTCAAACTTAAAGGATAAGTAGGCTTAGATTTACCACATTTACATTTGACCAGAATCATGATTTTATGCATCCCTTGCTAACCCCACTCGACCACCTAGATTTGGCAATGATATCACAATACTTAAAAAACATAACCATAGGTACCGTGAGTAAAATACCTTAGTGAATGCATCACTACTACACTATTGCATAAAATTAAATGCATTAAACCATATCCATATAATAATGTACAAACTTATCAAGCCCATTCATGATGAATGCCCGAACTTTTCGAATCATGATTCACATATCCTGTCTGTAATAGACAAGTCTCCCCCATTCTTGGTCGAGGAGTAACCCCTTATCTCTAATAGATAAATCTCCCCCATTCCTTGTCGAGGGGTAACCCCTTGTTTGTAATATACAAATCTCCCATATTTCGAGTTAGGAAGTAACTTCCCAATACAGTAGACCGAAATGAACAATTTCATATTCGTAATATGTTGATCTTATCGATAACCATGTATAAATACATCTTGCCAGTGAGTAATATTATGATCACACCCATAACCATGTATAAATACATCTTACCAGTGAGTAATTTTCTGATTGTATCCATAACATTGTGTAGATACATCTTACTAGTGATTACACTCACCTTGGAAACTTAATGGGCCTTTCCTTTGTCTTTGTTTAGAACTTGTTCAACAAGTTCTTCTTCCCTTCATATCATTCTTATAATTTTATTATCATCATAATAATATTAATAATCTAAACAATAATTTAAACATAACCTAATTCATAAGCAATAAGTGATCCCATTCGAATCATTTATCATAAATGAAGTTCCATATAAATTCATGTTAAGATATTTAACATATCCAAATCATAGACCAAACATATTTTAATTATATCTTGAAAATTCAATCCTTAACATATTAGGTTTCCAATCCAAAAATGACGCATCATTTCAAGTTCCCTAGAGCAAAGTATGCCCATTTATTTACTACATAACAATTTTTTGCTTATAGGCTCCTTTATCGTTAAATCAATTTCCAAGAATTTTCATAAATTTTATACATCATAAATTTATATGATCTTCCACCCAATTTTAATACACATATTGAATAATAAGATATTAAAGTTTCATAATTTTCAAATTTTATTTTCTATGTCAAAAGTTTTATTAAACTCAAGGCAAATCCAAGCGAATTATGCATATGAAAACTACTTACCGACTTCCAGCCATCACCAAACTCTAACCACAAGGAATTTAATTCTAATTTTCGGGTATGTTACGAATATGAGAGTCTAAGTTCATATCTAATTATAATTTCTTAATTCCAGTAACTATACAAAAACTTATGAAAGTTTGAGCACGAAAGGGTTCTAAACAAGGTAATATAAAGGATTTACACCTTCAACTTTCTTCAAACTTGTACCTACCCACACATATACATCAAGGCATGAAATTTTAATAAAAAATTGATGATTTCTAACATTTCAATAAGTAATATAAGAAAAATAACAATATTTATGGATATAATTACCTTAGGGACTCTTATGTAATTTTCTATGGATTTTTCTCAATTTTTCTCCTCACATTCTTCTTCCTCAACTTCCTGATTCTCTTTTATCAAGCTAAAACTCTCTAAAAATGAACCAAGGGTTAAATTTACTGAATAAATAAGTGATATGGAGAGATTAAGTCGGGAAGGTCTACTTTCTTTTCTAACCAATTGAATTAAACCAATTGGCTCACTAAAAGACAAATTACCACTTAAAAGGAAATGATAGATTTGCCCTCATTCATAAATTCGGTATAACTTCGTATTTGGACATCCATTTGATATGACGTTTATTGTGTTACAAACCTAACTCATATATCTACCACTATATACTTTTCACCTTGAGTTGATTGTTATATTATAAAGGTCAAAACTAGTCTTTAACGTGGACATTTTTGCTGAAAACTTTAAAATTTTATGTTTGTAACCATTTCGATATTTCATGATTTATGAATGTAGGATTAGACTAAACATAATAACCTAACATTATATATATTAATAATCACATTATCCATATCACATAAGGTAAGCATTATTTAAATATAATTTATCATAAATATATCCATGTTGTCACACTATTCATGTCATAATCTCTCGTTTCTCTTACTACTGGAAAAGGTTTTAAATATCTCATGTTTTTGCCACATACTAGGGATGATAATTTTAAATTATAGCACTCTGTATATTTTAATATTGGTACTTGATCAATCTTAATGTTAAAATATAAGGGTTGTTACAATTGGTATCGGAGTATGGTCCAAGGTATCGAGGGTTATATGTCTATGTTAGTTTTTCGCGTGTTGTTATTTCAAACATCTTGTTGATTCGTACTATCTTTACGATTTGAGTTTGATGTACATTTTGTTACTGTCTTTTTGTATTGCGAGCATTAGGATGAGAGGAACTATGAAGGCCCTGAGGGCTAGTGCGATAGTAGATTCCGTAGGTCTGGCAAGGCAGGGTCAGTTTTTTATAAAAGCTGAGGAGTTGGCATCAATCATTCGAGAGGTCATAATGATAGGGGTTAAGATAGGGATTCAAATATCTAGAGTCCAGATGGTTTGGCAAAAAGGAATGACCATATCCATTGGGACAAGTTGATGTTTTGCAATAGTGGGATACTGCGATCACACATGTGGAGAGGTATCGTTCAATTTATGGAGATTTTATGGCGAAGTTCAACAATGAGTATTTTCGTATGCTATTAGTTTTGAGAAGGGGAGGAATGCTCTCATATGGAGAAAGGTTCACGTAATGTGACCTTATAATATCAATAATTCATAAATCAATCTATGCAACAATAGAGGAGGTGGACACCAAGGAAAAGAAGAAGAATTGTATCAGCAATGGTTAGACTTGGTTGATTAATAAGGATTTGTTGGAGAACCCGACTAACACCACTTATGCTAAGGTTGGGAATATAGGTTTAATGCTTTAGTAGGACTGTATGAGTTATGAGAAGATATTTTAAGATAGGGGAAGCGCATGTGGTTTAAATGTGTCCAAGGTGGGGCTAGGTGATGCTAATGTTAAGATATAGGGTCAGAAGAATCTATATAGACAACAATATAAAAAGAATCCCCGAATGGGACATGATTACCATCAGCATGTTAGGGACCCACAATTTTCTCATGGTAGAGGTCGAGGACTATGTCAAGGAGAGAGAGTGCCAATTAGGTGGCAAGGCCATTTTAGAGGAATTTGTTGTGCATGTGGGGAGAGATAACATAGGAGTACGACATGTCGTGGGATTCAAGGTCCTCAGGACCGAATAATTTTAGTTAAGGAAATGCAGCCTGCTCTCTAAGTCCTTGTTATGTCAGATTTTGGATGTATGGCCACCCAATTTTGGTACACTATTATTGGCATGCGTGAGCCTTACTTTTGCGTGATTTTGTACATGGGTGTATGTTGTCTAGAGTCTGTTTTGGAGGAGTAAGCATGAGTGATCCTTTTGTAATGCTACGATTCACATTGTTACGAGTTTGTTTTTACAAATTCTAAGGACTAAATTCCTTTTATAGTGGGAAAGATTGTAATAACCCAAATTTAGGTGGTTTATTAAATTATTTAATAATGATTTATGATTAATTGATAATATATGTATCAAAATGATTTTATATGGTTTAAATTTATTCAAATGACCATAATTGAATTTATAGATTTTTTGGTAATTTTGATCAAATTAAGGGTGTAAATTACTTAGTTATTTAATTGGGTTATAATGTAGAGTTTGGTACGAAACCTAGGAACTTAAGGGTTTTTTAGTTTGTCTTGGTGACAAAGAAAGGTTTGGTGATGTTGGATGAATTTAATGTAGAAGAGAAAATTAAGAGAAGATAAATTGGATGGGAAAAAGGGATACGCTGGTCTTGCCGCTATAATGCATATATGGGCCGGAATAGCGGTAGGGGGAATAAGGGGCACTAGGGTTTTTAAGGGTTGCTATTATTTTATTAAGCTGCATTTTATTTTATTTTTCTACAACGATACCCATATCAAACCCCAAACCCCAATAAAACACAAATTTAAAACCTACATTTGAGGATTTTAAGCTTGGAATTTGGGAGTTCTCCAAGAGGAAAATTTGGCAGCAATAATACTCTACGTTCCCCCTCTAGTGCTTTATGGTTTAGATATTGCCTAAATAATATTTATTGTCCAATAAAAGTGATTAGAGGTTTAATTAGGGCAAGATAAACCTTATTAAGTTTCTATTATAGTTATTTGCTATGGATAATTAGTGAAACTTCCTTTTTAACGAGAATGCTCATAAATTACTTATATAAGTTGAATAATATGATTTTTGTAAAAATTAGAAAATATTATGTTAAATGGTAAGAATGAAGTTATATGCCCTATGAACTTTGAGAGTTGAAATATGTGGTATGAGTATACTTGTCCCGTGAAATTGTTTATGTTATTAAGAAATATTGTGATCCCCACTTTAATAAACGCGGGTAAATCATTGATGTCTAGAATTTTAGTTATACCTCTGAAATCGAAATAATCTACACAAAATTTGGAAATTATTAATATTTGAATATATTAAGATTTAATCTAGAATTACAATTTGTGTGTATTTATAAAGAGGGTGATTATTTTTAGTAGGTGTTCATCAAGAAGGTGATTACTAAGTGCATGTACCATCATAAGAATTACTGTTTTATCACTATGATGTTAGTGTTGGGACTTAGATGTTGGTTAATTATTATTATTGAAGAATATATGTTTGGAATTAATGACTTACTGGTGAGGGTTATGATTATTGGATTTTCTATGTCTTTGAGTGTTGAAGAGGTACTAATTGTGTTATTGCGAAAATTGGGATGTTGGGACATTGAATAAACGGTGTGTATTGATAGTCGATTATTTTAAGTCATTGATGGAACTTAAGTTTTTTGGATAATATTTGTTGTTGGTGAGATTTTAACCACTAGACCATAATGGTTATGGATATGGTTTATATTATTGACATTATGTTGTTAAATAGCTTATGAATGATTTCTAGTTCATGATGGTTATCGTTGGGTGTTATGATACTTGGGTTTATAATATTGAACTTGGGGTTATAATATATAGGATATGTATATGTAAGGTTTGAGGTAAATTAATAGGATGATATTTGAGAAAATTCATTTTAGCATAATGTGTAGAATTGAGGACTTAATGTAGGAATCTCTATCAGGATTCTTAGAACAAACAATGTTATGGGAATTGTATTATTGTGGTGAATATGGTATTTAAGAGTGATTCAAATTCTTAGGGGGTGTGATAAATTTTTCTGAGGTTAGGTAATGTAATGAGTTTCATTAATAATTATAGAGTGAGCTATGAGATTTTTGTGAGTTTCGTGTTTTGAATTGAAGTGAATTTAAAGTAGTAGGTGTGGAAGTTCGGTGATAATCACGAATATTGTATATTAGTGCCCTTTATACTTATGCATTCTAGCAAAATTGTGTATGTTATTTCCTACTTTGATGCTTATTTATTGTTTAACCTTTATATATATATATATATATATATATATATATATATATATATATATATATATATATATATATAGAGAGAGAGAGAGAGAGAGAGAGAGAGGAAGGCTCACCTACATCATGCACTATACATCACACCGTACATCACACCTAATTCTAGGCCCTTGAAAACTTTTTTTTCAACTTTTATATTTTTCCCTTGAAATTAACCTTCCAATCAACCCATATGCAAAAAATGAGGTCAAAATACATTTTGTAGCTATTTTTAAAAAATTCACAAAAAACTGCTAAAAATACCTTATTTATAAGGGTTCAGTTTTTTGTGAATTTTTTAAAAATAGCTACAAAATGAATTTTGACCTAATTTTTTACATATGGGTTGATTGTAAGGTTAATTTCAAGGAAAAATATAAAATTTGGAAAAAAAAAATTTAGGGCCTAGAATTAGGCGTGATGCATGGGTGATGTATAGAGCATTATGTAGGTGAGCCTTCTCCTATATATATATATAAGCTTTGCAAGATTTACTTGAGATTTTTTAGGGATTGGAATGCTTAGTGGAGCAATTGGTTGCATTTTAAAAAATTTATGTTGCAAGATGCAACTTCAATGGAATTCTTATAATTTCAAACTTCATAATTTAGACATTTGGAATAAACGATTTTGTATCTCGTCGAATTAGCTTTGTGTGGCTACTGACCGCGTGTCATTCCAAGTTTGTATGAAGAAGTTATGATGATTCCCATCGGATGCTCCTAAAGATAAAATTACAAAGGAAATCGATTCTCACTCTCTTCCATCTACAGGTCTTGAATTTTTTTTAACAGGAATCAATTCTCACTTTTTGAGAAGTTATAAAAAGTTGATGTCCATAAACTTTAGGAAAAATATTATGATGATCTAAAGGATGAATGGGCAGAAATGACCAAGGGACCTGCAGAAGAAGGTAAAGACGCTAATCGGGTCAACTTGTATCTGCATACCCGACGGGATATATACATGTTATTACATTGTTATTATTAAAATTATAGACCTAAATATAATATTATGTTATACAAATGATAGAAGGCATGTGGAGCAGTTAGTATGAGTGCAACCCCTATGACATTAAAGAAGATGCCCTAACCAAGGTATTTGGGAGAGGCAATATAGGGAGGACAAAGGGTGTGGGCTCCTGTTCCCATATATATATATATATATATATGGGACAATCTCACAATATTAAATCATGGATTAATATTAACTCATTCTCAATGTATTTTGACCAGTTTTAGGCTCCACTGGTTTAGCAAGACACTATTCCTAATGGGAAAATGATTTTCGGGAAAAGTGAAGTGAAGTAAAAGAAAATTGTAGTTTCTTGTGCTTTTTAGGTTAGGAGAAAAAAAATTCAAGAAAATTATAAATAAATTGTAAAAAAATATATGCATACCCATATATAGTTATAATTTTATAATAAATAAATTTTTTTTATATTTTTTTTATTTCAATCACCTGATTTATATAATAAACATTCATTTAACTCAACATTATTAAATATATATATAAAATTTATGAACATTTAGTTAATGAAAATATCAATATATACTGTATTATTATAAATAGTTATTAATAAATATTTTAGTACTAGTTGTAACAGTAATTATAAAGGTAAAAATAATAGTAATAATAATTTACTTGGTAATGTATCAAATTTTCTTTTACTTTTTTGCAAATCCCTAGGCATTTGGTATGATGTATTTTGTGAAAAAGTTTTTTCTTGGAGTTTCTCTCACCATCAGCCATTTTCCCTCCCATGCCTCATTCTCCAAGAAATCGTTCCATTAGTCAATGGGTATTTTAATATTTTGGAAAACTTTGTCTTTTAGCCCTAAAATTTCATAACTCGTTGCCCCTTTGGAGAAAAAATTCTTCTAAAGGTTTTCTTATTAGATTTTTAAAGCATCAGCAAATCGAGAAAGAACCTTTGGCTTCGAACCAACTGGCAATGAAAATTCCTTTATGGCAGGATCAACATTCTTTCAGTTGTTTGCGCCCCCAATGCCCAAAGTCATCTTTTCGAGACACATAACGATTTTTAAAAAGCTGAAGGTCGACTTTATCACTGATAAAATGATTCCCGTCCATGAAGAACTCAATATGTTTCTTAGGATTTGTTTGGGATCCCTTGGCAGCAGAAAGTGGGGGTGGTGGATTACTAGTTTTTTTTTAGTTTGATAGCTTCAAGATGGAGTGGTAGTTCGAATCTTTAACAGAGTAGAGTATTAATAATTCGGAGGATATGAGAATTGAGATTAGGGTATAGGAGAGCGCCCAATTAGCGGTGTTTCACTATTTAATTGATTATTTTTTTTTTCTATTCGACATTTCCTGCATTAAAAAAATAGCGACGTATGTAAAAAAGTACAGTTTATGAGTATACAAATGTATATTCCTTTTCAACAGCTTTTAAAATATGTTCGATGTGTTTGATTTCCATCCAATCAATATTATTTTTTAAAGATTTACAAAATTTTGCTCGTGGCCAACTGGATAGAAGCGTATCTATGATTAACGTACAAAGATCTGTGACATGAACTTCGAATCCTTTCTTGTTCAACTTATTGCAAGATCATTTTTAATATGGATATGTTGCCAAAAGCACAATCTGGGTGAATGCTCCCTTTGTGGAATTGTTTCCATGAAAGATGAATATTTTTTCAGCCTTTTCTAACAGTATCACCAACGTCAGTGCCCTAGCGGGATTATGCAGACGAAATATATTTTCTACTGCCTCATCCCAATATTTAGGCACGGAAAACATAATGCGATTGAACAGGTACTCTTGCGAGAGATCATCTCCACGATTTATAAGGTAATTAAATTGTTCAATTTTCCTATTCCCATACTTGTAAATAGGATTTCTCATCTATATGGCACTTACTAATTAAAGATGTTTTAGTGTTGTCAAATTGCACCATTTCGTACTCTAGTTGAAAGTAGTTAATACCATGACTCATTTTTCCTTTAAACATATATAAAAGGGTGTGAATAGGATTCGTAGAGGTAATGACTCTAATTAATCCTAAACAAATTATGGTTTTCCACCAGATTAATCAGACACAACAAATCCAATTTAAGTTCATTTTATTTTAATTAAAAAAAAATTACTATATGTCCACCAATTACGCAAGCCCTTCCACTAATTTGTGTTCACCCAAATGACAACTATTTAAGGAAAGGGTGAACACGTCCATACAAGTTAACCAAATGACTCTATTTAAAATATTTAATGTGTATATATGCACTTGTGAGTTTGTGTGCAAGTGTGTGTGTGTGTGTGTGTGTGAATCTATGTGTGTAGTCATTAAGATAGGGCAGTCGTGAAGACAAATAATTAGTTAAAGGTTTATTATGAAGAATTAGTAGAGTGAGTGTTTTAAGTATCCATCATTCGTATCCTATCATAATCATTCAACACAAGCCACAATAACCATAAACCCAACAATCCAACATAATTTTGTCATGTACTCCTCTTAAATCGTCTACTTGATTCATTTTCAAGAACATAATTACAAGAACGTAATATTATGGGGTATTCACATAAAATATTCTCACGGCAACAATTTTACATTTTCATACTTAGAGTTTCATCAATCAAGTATTTGCTATCAAGGGTTTTACTCAATATATATTCCAATTATCATAATCCAAGAACATGTCTAAAACCTTAATACGTCAATTCTACATCAAGGGTTTCATATACAACTTCTAATAATATATAGGGCCATATTTCAATATAGAATATGTAAAAATAATCAAACACACACACACAAACACAAACACACACACACACACAAAAACATACACACATTTGTTATGTATATTGATAAGGATTTTCATATTTAAAAATTTGATGTTTAATCATGTATATATAATATTTTATCTAACTTGAGGGTTTTTTGAAAATAATTTTTCGTGCATTTTAAACTTCGACTCAATTAGAGTTATCATATTTAATGAAATATATTTTTTAAATATTTTGAGCTTTAAACAATTTCATACATTTCAAACAATTCGTGCATTTCAACATTTCAAATTTCGATTCAATTTGAGCTCCAAATAATTTCGTGCATTTCAGTTCCGCCATTTGAGGGTTTTAACTAACTTGAGGGTTTTTTAAAAATTATTATTTGTGCATTTCAAATTTCGACTCATGTTGAGTCTATTATATTTGATGAAATATTTTTTAAAATACTTTTAGCTCCAAACAATTTCATTCATTTTAAACATTTCAAACTCGACACAATTTGAATTGCACACAATTTCGTTCATTTTGCGGATTTCAATTCTTCCACTATGTGTGGGTCTTATATATATATATACACACACACACACACACATACACGCAAATACACACACAGACACTGAATCACACACACACACACTCACACACACACACACACGGGTATTACTCAATATAGATTCCAATTACCATAAATCTAAGAACAAGTCTAAAACCTTAATAAGTCAATTCTGCATCAAGGTTCCATATACAATTTCTAACAATTAATAGGGCTATATACCAATATAGAACATGCAAGAATAATCAAACACACATACACACACACAAACACACACACACACACACATACAAAAACAGAAACACATTTGTTTTGTATATTGATAAGGATTTTTATATTTGAAAATTTGACGTTTAACCATGTATATATAATATTTTATCTAAGTTGGGGATTTTTTAAAAATAATTTTTCGTGCATTTTAAACTTCGACTCAATTTGAGTTTATTATATTTAATGAAATGTTTTTTAAAATATTTCGAGCTTTAAACAATTTCATACATTTCAAACAATTCATGTATTTCAACATTTCAAAGTTCGATTCAATTTGAGCTCCAAACAATTTCGTGCATTTCAGTTTGCCTTGAAGGTTTTAACTAACTTGAGAGTTTTTTAAAAATTATTTTTTGTGCATTTCAAACTTCGACTCATGTTGAATCTATTATATTTGATGAAATATTTTTTTTAAATATTTTGAGCTCCAAACAATTCCATGCATTTTAAACATTACAAACTTTGACACAATTTGAGCTGAATACAATTTCGTTCATTTTGTGGATTTCAATTCTACCACTATGTTTGTGTCAGTGAGTGTTCTCAAAAACCCGCCTAGGCTTAAGGCTTTGAAGAAACGCCTCGCCTTAAGTTTTTTACGCCTTATTCTTGGTAAAACCCTTAAGGGGCACTTTTTCTAAAAACAACAATGCTTTAGTGAAACGATATCGCTTTTTAAAGAATGTTTTTACTACCGGGACCATTATCTCATCCAAAATAATCAAAAAAAATTTTAATTTGCATATATTCAGACATATTTTATGATATGTACAATTTTATTATTTTAATAGCCTTGTTATGGTTAAAAAATATTAAAATATATGAAGAAGGCTAAACGCCTTTTCATGCCTTTTTACGCCTAACGCCTGCCTACGCTTCTAAGGCTTAAGGCTTGGCCTCCACGCCTCGATTACGCCCCGCATTTTTTAGAACCTTGGTGTCATTGTATATATACACACACACACACACACACATACATTAAAACACATGCATACACACGAAAACACACATACAGAGACACTTTCAAACACATATACACACACATACTGAATCACACACGCACAATCTTTTAAACACACACACACACACATACTGTGACACACACACACTGAAATGTATACAGAGAGAGAGAGAGATAGGTACCTATGTTGGGGGAGAGAGAAATGGAAACCTTCGTCGGAAATGGAGAGAGAGGGAGGACAACCTTTGCCAGAAAGGGAGTGAGAGAGAGGTAGCAAGGGGTTTTTGCTAGAATGGATATATATATATATATATATATATATATATATATATATATATATATATATATATAGAGAGAGAGAGAGAGAGAGGTAATAGTGAAATAAAAGAAAGACCTAATTGGTCGAATTTATACCCATGAACCCCTTATTGACCAATCAAACACTTAAACTTGGTCACGATTCGAGACTCTGACCAATTAAAACTCAAGAAATTGACACAGTTTTGGACCGTGACCAACTTAACGTGACCATTTTGAACAAGGGTTGGGGGTCACGATTCTGAACCGTGACCATCGTTCACTGACATTAGTTAGGGGTGGGTCGCAGTTTCGAATCGTGACCACTATAATGACTGTAATGGAAGGAAGTTTGGCACCTAAAGGGGTTACGATTGGGTTATGATTTCTGTAAGGACATTTTTGTCCATTATCATTTGTTGTGTCATACTCCGTTACACCGTTGAAGAAATTCAAGATTCATACAGTCATCAACGGATCCGAATATCAAAAGAAGAGGAGGATTCAAAAGTCTGACAGGCCGGATCGGACCATGATAGGTAGCCTTCTCTACTTGACTGCCAGTCATCCCGATATAGCCTTTAGTGTTGGAGTCTGTGCGCGATATCAGGCGTCCCCGAAAGATTCACATTTACTTGCTCTAAAACGTATTATTAAATACGTGAGTGGGACTCTCTCATACGATATTTGGTATTCCTTTGATACTGATGACCGTTTGTCTGCCTATTCAGATGCCGATTGGGTCGGGGATGTAGATGGATGTAGGAGCACTACTGGTGGGTGTTTCTATTTTGGTTTTGCTCTTGTCTCCTGGCTGAGCAAGAAGCAAAATTCCATCTCTTTGTCCACTGCGGAGGCTGAGTACATAGTCGCCGGGAGTTGTTGCACATAACTCTTGTGGATGAAGCAAATGCTGGAGGATTATGGGATTTCACAGGACACCATGACCATTTCCTGTGATAACACGAGCGCGATACAAATATCCCACAATCCAATCCAGCATTCGTGCACAAAGCACATCAGGATACGCGAGCACTTTATACGACAGCTAGTTGAGGAGAAAGTCATATCCCTGAGTTTCGTTCCCACCGACCGTCAGTTAGCCGATATTTTCATGAAACCTTTAGATGCCCTTAGATTTGAGAGTCTTAGGAAGTCTTTGGGGATTTGCACAGTTGACTGAGGGGTTGGTCCATGTCTAGAATAGGATGTTTTTTTTTCATGTTCATCTCATATGCTTCCTATTGCTAGTATGTTTTATATGTATCATTCTTTTGTTGTACAACTATTTATTTATTCTTTTGAAAAATTCAAAAAGATATTTTGATTGTCTTTGTATATAAAAATTTCAGAAAAGCCCAAAAAGATTTTTGTATTTTATTTTGCACCTTTTATGGATGAGCATTTAAGATAGCCAAGTCACACCTTCATTCCATTTACCCATGTGACTGTTTGATAGAGATTTGAGATGCTACATCCTTTCATCCATGTGCTATACATAATATGGAGTCTTTGAGATGTAATGAGTGATATTTTCCTACATGTTTGACTCCTATCTCCTTTACTGCACACATGCACGGATTTATTTGATTATTTCACTTGTCTATCACATGTTGGCTTGAGTGTTTCCATCTCAATTCTGTCTATACAACTTACAATATGCGATAAAACATGACAAGATTGGAATGCATGTAAAAACCGTTTTGGTAAGACTGAGTGTTTGTTTAAGAACGGGGAGGGGCTGCGAAAGGTAATTATATCTTCTTTGCACAAAAGCCACCGTTCAAAAGGACCTAAAAAATGGAGGAATTTTATTATCCGGGGTCCAAAGAGGTTAAAAGAGCCCAAAAAATTTAAAGGCAATAAAAAGTAATTCATGCCCAATATGGGCCATTAGGTTTCACCATCAATTCTCCAAAGTTTGAGAATTTAGAAAGCCTTTATTCAAAATTATATCTGAGGGAGTTTGGTTGGAGAATATAAACGGGTTTGCACTTTCTTGAAAGTCCTGAAAAAGCATAAAAAGTTTTGGACGTTATTGGTGTAGAAATCATTTTTAGCTTTGATTTGTTGATTTGATTGAGTCAATGTCTTATATTTCCACCTTTTTTACACCAAAGGAAGACTTTGAGTTCATTCGTTAGGAGTATCCGATATTCATCGTGCACATATGTCATGTTTGTATGCATTGATTTTTCTATCGAATTTGATCACACCCATTCATTTCCGTCATCATCGACTTGGTTGTCCTGTGTTTGTTCATGGTGTGTTTCTTGTTTGTTTGAAAAAATTCTGAAAAATTAAAAAAAAAATAGTTGCTTATTCCTTGTGACACCCTGTCTTTACTTGTTTGATTTATTCTTCTCATTTGTCTATTTGGGGACATCATAAAAAGGGGGAGAAATAATTATCACATTAAGGGGGAGTTTTGAAGTGTTGAGTTGTTTATCACCAATTAGCTGTTCATCTTATTTCAAACTCGATACGTCACTTGGTATTTTTGCTTTATCTCATTTATGTAGGTACCATATGATGATCTCTGAATTGCACACCCTGATGAGAAAAGCGTTGCGATTCCTGAAGATTCGAAGAACAAACAATGAAGTCTTATTCATTTGTATCTTTCCAGTTTTGGGTTCATGGAAGGATAGATTTGTATAGGCATTTGTGTTGGGTGATAATTCGGATGTTTGTTTTTTTATGTATGTACCGGCATAGACATAGGGGAAGATTTGTAAGGACATTTTTGTCCATTATCATTTTTTATGTCATACGCCGTTACACCGTTGAAGAAATTCAAGATTCATACAGTCATCAACGGATCCGAATATCAAAAGAAGAGGAGGATTCAAAAGTCTGACAGGCCAGACCGGTCCGCCTAGAGAAAAAGAATCGATCAGCCTGCGGACTGGTCCGCCTGCTGAGAAGCCAGTACACCCCGGACCGATTGCGAACCGAAGAAGCCAAAAATAAAAAGAACTGGTCCGCCTACTCGGACCGATCCGCCTCAGACCCGAACTGGTCCGCCTGGGATAAACACAAACAGATCGTGTTCAGATTTTTAAGTCCCAGGACTTGTTTTATAAACCCACTACGGGGATTTGGTTTCTTAGACTTATATACACGATTTTCAGAGTATAAAAACTCTAAGTCTTGACCTATTGAGTACCAAGACTCTAGGTTTTTTTATTCACACAAAGTTCCAAATCACTTGTGAATCTGTTTGCAACCCAAGAACACAAACCCAGTTGCTGTTCAACCCTTATGGAGAAGACCGTTCTTCTTCTTCATTGCAGCCCTCTTGTAAAGGGATATTTCCAGCCGCCGACTACAGAATTCGACACCTGAGGGTAATTCTTAGTCACCTATATTTTTCATTGTAATCCAAATTTGTATGTTACAAAGTTATAATGAAAATAAATGGTTTTGCCCCTCTGGGGGATTTTTCCTCACAAGCATGTGTTTGAATGTTCTTGCTTAGTTCATTATCTTACTCTATCACATATTGTTGCATGTTTAGGGTTTGTTTGGGTTAAAAGGTGTTTAATAAATAACTTCCTTATTTGAACGCACGCGCACTCCTCTCAGATTTCGGAACATAACCCCTATGGTCATGGCACCAGAACGTGACTATCTCTTAATTGTGGTCAACCTTTTTCTTGGTCATGTCATTAGTCACGATCTTTTGGAAGGGGTCATGGTTTTGGACTATGGCCATCTGATCAAGGCTCTAGACTGTGACCAATTGACTGTGACAATTTTGCCAGTTTTAGTGTCTTTTGTAGAATGGGTGCAAGCCCAGTCTAGAACATGTTTAGTTTTAGGAGTGCTTAACACATGTACTGCAAAAGGATCTAAGGAAATTGGAATCAAGAACATAATTGCCTCTTTATTGGTCGTCTTGAAGGTTATAATGTTGGTTTATTTTACAAAATTAAGGATATGGTAGACAATTTTAATACCAATGTCTGTTTCTTAGAAGGTCATAATATGGTGAATCACGAGGCCAGAAGTAATATAGTGGTACGTGATATAAAAGGGGGATATAAGATTACCAGTACTACTATACCAAAATTACAAGAAGAAATATAACCCAATATCCAATATATAGTGCCTAATGGTAGTGGGAGTATTCGTAGATTAATAAACACGTGTCACTTGTACTGGATCATAAGTGGAGACATGTCATAATGGGAGGGCTATGAGACATCCTAACTAGCTAGTGTATTTTGTTGAACACTTCAATGTGATCCCACGTATACATGAACTAGATCACAATAACTATAATGACTCACTCCAAGGTAAGGTCTATCAGATTTGGCTTGAGTCTATAGATACCGATATGGGTTCAATGTATTCTAATCAAGTTTGGGAGCTTGTAAAATTATCTAAAGCTCAAATGGATCTATAATAATAAAAGGATTGATATATGGGAGTGTGTAAACCTATAAGGCATTTCTTATTAATAGAAAGTTTACTTCGAAAGAAAAGGGATTGACTATTTGAAACCTCATTGTCGGTCGCCATGCTAAAGTCTATATGATTCTTTTGATGTTAAGATCATGTTCTTGAATGACAGTCTTAAGAAGTTCATCTAAAAGGTGAAGACCAATGGATTTATATCAAGGAGTAAGGAAAGCAATGTGTGTAAGCTTAATGTACCAATTTATAGACTTGAGAAAATGTCAAGGTCTTAGAACATTTGAATTGATTGGGCAATTAATTTTTTTATTTTGATCAACTTCTTGATAAAACTTGTGCATATAAAAATCATGGAAAAATGTGGTGGCATTTTTGGTTCTTTATGTGAATTACATTCTCCTAGTTGGGACTGAGGTGAGTTTATTGTCTTGCATAAGAGTGTGCTTGTCCATCTAGTTTAATGTGAAGGACTTAGGAGAATCCAGTCCCACCCTTGGAATCAAACCTTTGATAGATTCACGTAATTAGATGTTGAACTTATCCCAAGAAAATTATATCAATTATGTGCTCGCAAAGTTTATCATGTAGGATTCTAAGAAAGGATTAATTCCTTTCAAGCAAGGAATCACTATTTTAAGGTTTAGTGCCCTAAGACACTTGATCAGATGGAAAGTATGAGGAATATACCTTATGCTTCAACTAGCAGTCTCATGTATGTTATGTTTTATAATAGACCAGATATATGCTTTGTCATAGGCATGGTTAGTAAATTTAAATCTAATCCAGGTGGGGAGCATTGGATTACATTATAAACATTCTCAAGTAATTGGAAACTACTAAATATTATGTGGTTGTTTACTTAGTGGACAGTCTATTACCTTTCAAGTGCAAAGACTCATGTTTCCAGTCATATAAGGATTACATGAATTCTGCCAAATTATATGTGTTTACTCTAGAAGCTGGAGTTGTTAGTTGGAGGAGTGTGAATTAATTATGTAATCGTGACTCACCATGGAGGCCAAAGTTGTTGGAACTTGGAAGGAAAGCTTGTGTAGTTGAAGAAATTACTGGTCATCTAGGATTGGTTCCTTCAGTGTAATAAACTATTTCATTGTATTATGATAATAAAATGTGGATTGGAAGTTCAAAATAACCCAAGAATAATAAAAGCTCTGAGCACATTGAGAGTAAGTAATTCCTAATTTGGAGGATTTAACAAGAGAAGTGAGAAGACTCTCACCAAGGTGATATTCGAGCCCAGGTGTTGTCTATATTGAGAGTATGTAATGTATTGAACATGGTCGAAGATGAGATTCGAGTCCAGGTGTTGACTATATTAGATTTTTACAATCTTGTGATTTGCAACGGGTTTATGTACTCTTAATCCAAAGTGGTATAAGGATCATAATATTCACATAGTTAGTGCTTTAATTTACCGATGGGTGAGATTCAATTTCTTGGGTCAATCTAAACTGTGAGTTAGGTAGCCATTATGTGAATATCTACGAGATCATGTTTCAATGGAATACACATTCAGGATATATAATTTGTATTATAATACTCCCTTGATAAACTTATAAGTTTTTATTTTACTAGTAAACTTTATCGGTGGATTAAATTTCTAATTTGATAGAGTGTCAAATATGTTAAGCTTGAATATCGTGGAATATAATATATTGGTGAAAATAAATTGGAATCAAATTGAATTTTTCCAATAGATATAACACGGGGAGTTATATTGCATGCTCCCAAATTTGCAAATAAGGCCTCTTTATCCCAGTATTTTTTAGATAATTAAATTGGAGTGTGGTTGTAATTATTTAGAGAAAATAATTACAAGAAAATATAGTAGGAAATAAATTTAGGGGTTAATTTAGGATTTTTTTATATGTCTATTTGGAATCCAATTTATCTATTTGCATTAGGTCCTTGATATAATCTTAATTATAAAAGAAAACCCTAATTTTCTCATATATCCTGAAAAGGAACTTAGCTAGCCTAGTGATCCAAATTAAAAGAGAATGAGGAGGATTTTAACTCTTATATAACACTTGTCAACTCAAGGAAGAAAGAGGGGTATATATATATATATAGGGAGAGGTTCAAAAGTTAACCAAAAGAATGAACGTTTTAATGAACTTACTAAGATATTAAAAATTGATCCTTAATTTCTTGTTGTAATTGGTCCGCGCCAGCGGGGGGATTGAAAAATTATTCATTACCGTTGGCGCGGACCAATTATAACAAGAAATTAAAAATAAATTTTTTAATGTCTTAGTAGGTTCATTAAAAAGTTCATTCTTTTGGTTCACTTTTGAACTTCACCCTATATATATATATATATATATATATATATATATATATATAGAGAGAGAGAGAGAGAGAGAGAGAGAGAGAGATTGAGGCTAGAATTAGTGCGGAGAGAAGAGAGAAAATTAAGTTCAAGAGGGAGAGAAGAAATAACAGAGGAAACATATCCTCTATAACAACTCTTGTCTCGTTTGTAAGAATAACATACATGATCTGCAAAGGTATGATAATCAAATCTTAGATCTGGTTATATATATATATATATATATATATATATATATATATATATATATATATATATATATATATATATATTATTGTCGTTTATTTTTTGAAATATAATGAACCAAAGACTGAAAATTCTATTACAAGTGCTAGGGTTATACGGAACACCAACTTTTAATTTATCAAATTAATTAAACCAATTTAAACATTGCACTAATTATACTAAACATTGTGTAAATTATTTACCAATTTCATCTTGACCTAAGCATCCATATAGGTGATATAGTAAGAATAAAATAAAGCAAACCATAACACAGAGATGTACGAGGAAAACCCACAATGGGAAAAACCTCGAACCACCCAACCATGAAAATTCTCTATGATATAAGTATCTTATAAGGACAAATTAGACTTACTCAATCGACTCGACGCCTTTAAGCTTTGATTCTCTCTTTGCACCTTGAACCTTGTTCATGGTCGTCGTTGGACACCTTCTAATGGTAGAACAATGTAGACTCTTCCCATGTCTCGTGATCACACCGATCGACCTTACCATTATAATAGATAGTTCTAGTTGTCGCCACACAACATGAAATCCACCGTGTCAAACCGCAAACATGGAATCCACCACTCGAAACAAACTCTCAATGAATAGTAAACAACGTTTGTGTAAGACACTCGAGATCTCAAACAGATATATGATGTTGAAACTTAAATATCAAATTATTGGGTGTAAATTAGGGTTTGGTAGGCTCTTGATTTGTCTTAGATATTCGTTTTTGTAAAATCTCTCCTCTAAAACACTTTGCCAAACGTAATATATATATAAAAAAATCTGGAAAAATCGACGACATGCTTACCGAGAAAACTCATTCGAATGAAAACATAAGGGTCATTCGAATGAGTTATCACATTTCGTTCGATCTAATCAAAACTCATTTGAAAGACAATGTGAAACTCAGTTGAACTAGGATTAAACGACCTTCTCACAAAAACTTTTCGTCAAACAGAAACATCTCGCTCAATGCTCGTTCGAACGAAAACTAGAACCTAGTTTGAACGAAACCAAAAACTCTTTCAAATGACGTATACAATGTCGTTTGAACGAAATATGTCAGTTCATCTAAACGACCAGGAAAAAAAATTATTTAAAAATATTTTTTCGAAAAGTGCCTTAATAATTTTTTTTTAAAATGAACGCCCAAAAATGTATTCCGGGATCAAACATAATACATATTAATACCTCATTGATATTCTTTGGATATTGAAGACAAAACTCGATAAGAAACTCAGAATGATGTCAATGTCGCTTTACTTGACCGCTACGATCTTCAATATGTATTATAGGCTTGAAGGACAAACTGAAGTCAAATCATAATCTATGACTGAAACAAGTTTTTTCCATAAGTAATAAAAATAATAAACATACAAATTGACTTAATGTGAAATTTGTCCTTACAAATATAATTGGACAATTTTTTTAAAGGCAATCTTCGCAATACACATTTATCTGATTACCACCTACAAATGCAAGTTATGGATGTCGTCCCTGGTCTTTTGGATATGATGATTTTCTCTACCCTAGATGGTGGTTCCCACATGCGGTATATAGGTCTAAAGGGAGGAGGCACTATGAAGACATAGGATGGCTTTTGTTGAGACTATATAAAAAATATGAGTACAAAGAGGAACTTAAGTCACGTGGAAGGACCTTTGAATGCTTACATATATATAGAAAGATATTATAGGGACACTTATCATCCTATGGACTAAAAGTTGGCTCAAATGATCAATTGTTCACAAAAATACAACCATATCAAAATATTAGAAATAACCTCTATAAGGATGTACAAAACAAGCTAAGGCTCATCTGGGTCCTTAATTTAAAGTCTCTCAATCATGTGAAATTTTAAGTTAAAGAGAATATGGTAGGAAAGGTAAAAATGCCATCATTAAAATAGGTTCACAAGTATGCTAATGGTTTACCTCCAAGAAAGGCTCACCATGAGCTTTCACCTCCCACACCAAACCTTCTCGGTGAGACCAACCTAACACAATAAACAGTTTTCTCCCTACGAGATCAAACCTCGCTTATGCCTATTCTATGAAGTACCTCCATTTGGAAATAAAATACAACTTCCATGGAGAACTCATATTCACCTACAAATAGGGAACCTCTTATGGCAATCATGTGTGGCCCATGAGTTTATCATGATTTAGTGGTATGAGACCCTCTCGTTTACATTCCATGAACTAAACATAATAAAGGATACCCTCTAAAAGATTCTCCATATCTTGAACATTATTCGAATTCCATTATTCTTAATGACATGTCTATGGAATAATCATTTGGTCACCAATCATATAATATCATATAAATCACCCGACCAACTCACAACCAACCTCCCCCATATAGAACATTAAAATATCTTAATACCAAAACTATTATATTTGTGAGCACTAAACCAGCTTCCAAACACTCCATTCATGATATAGGTCATTCATCCAATTCAATAATAGTACTATTGTCATATAGAGTATTCAATAAACTTTTCAACCATCTAGTTTTAATATAGAGCATTAAACCAACTTTGTAATCTTCTTATTGTAATATAGAGTAGTAAACCAATTATTTATCCAAATTACTATATACATTAACATAACTCATTAACCAACTCACCCTAGGGTATTTACATGCATATAGAAAATCCTATAATTAGGTACACACCAGCTAAATGATTCTACGATATCCGATTATTGAACTTTAATTTCTAACTTATACTTTTTATTCTCAAAGTTTTCCAATTTAACTTAGGTTTATTAAGTACCTTCTAGCCTCCCAAGATCCCCCTTAATGATCTAAATAATTAATTAAAACTATAATAATAATAATAATAATAATAATAATAATAATAATAATAATAATAATAATAATAATAATAATAATAATAATGCATAACTAACCCAAATGAAAAAATGAACCAATAAATGCCCAAACTCGGCACCCTCACGTGATCGGATTGATCTCGGCTGATGATTTTCAAAAATTCTACCTATGGTTTCTTCAAAGAAATCCATCCAATTCAATTTAAACTCTATCTAGATGTGATCAAATTAGTTGATGATGAAATCCTATAAGTTTAGGGATAATTCAACATCTTTTTAACATCTAAAACATATATTTGTCAAATCAAACAAAATAAAAGACCAAATTATGAATTTACGCCTCAAATGAACTAGAGTCTCATAATTCACCATTTAACATCATCATTATCATCAAATTTACTCAATTACGCATGAATTCATTGTATAAACATATGTACTACATGATTTAATTCTAAATTTGACAATTATCAAAGATGGCATTACAACTATCCCAATCATCTCAATTCTAACATAATCTCTAGTTTGGTATATAAGTAGCTTTCACATATTACATATCTAGTTTCTCTTAAAAATTTCCATAAATTTCTCAAGATTAAAACTATAATTATCAATTAAATATAATATTCCATAAAATATTATTTATATATCAATTATAAATTATAAACTAGAAGGAGCAGAATTCGAGTTTCTTACCTTGATTGAGAACGATGGATGTTTCTAAATTGATGTAGAGGATAATCTCAAATGGATGACACTCTCTAAATATCTAAGCCTTTTTTCTCTTTTAATGGCCTCCCAAGTTGCCTCCTCAAGCTTCTCTCTCTCCCCCTAACATCTCTCCATCTTTTTTAGGTTTAATATATTATATTAAGTTAACCTAATCTTCTTTTAATATGGGATCATTTTGTAACCCTTTTAACTCTAAAATAAACACACCTTATGGGCTCCAAAACCTCAACTAAACATTTCCAAACTTGGCCAAATGGATTAATTAATCCCTAGGTCCAATCCCCCATAATTTTGACACCATTTGGGCACTATATGACCTTATAAGTCCAACACAACCACAATCCACCAAATTAATACCATGACTGTTGATGTCAAAAAATGGACTAGATCCAATTTCCCAGCCACAGATAAAATATAAGGTTGCAATGAAATAATTAAATAAAAGACAAAGATTTTTAAAGTGGCCCGTCTATGTAAGAAAGCCTACGTCCACTATGATGGTATTGATTTTTGTGATTACAGAAAGATAGGTACACTTTTTAATAAGAATATCCTAGAATTCGTTATATCTTGCCCTTAATGAAAGGGATACATTACATTTATAATGACCCGGAGATCAAGGGTTGGAATTCCTTTATATATTCAAGCATTTACACCCGTACATAATGAATGTGATGGTTGATTGTATGAACCACGTGCGAAAAGACATTTGGTTGTACTTCCCATGTGGTAGTTTTATATTTATATTGATGATCTGCATCCTTCACGTTGGTCGGCATGCCTGCTAAGTAACTATCTTCTGACCAGAATTGCCACGTAGGGAGATAATTATTAACTTTTTATTGGTCCACGTAGGTGGATATCAACTGAAGCCCCTAATACTTCATTCAAAATGCTTTTGTTGAAAGGATGGAGTATATTTTCTTTAGGGTTGGTTGGCGTACGCCGACGTGCGGGATTTGTAAATTTTTTCCATGTTTTGATTTTGTAATGGAATTTTTGTAAATAATTTGAAATTTAGTGAGGCTCAAAAGGGTATAATGGTATTTTTGTGCTTTCAAAATTGCGAATTCGTCAGAATGACAATCGTCGATACAAGTAATCATTTCTTACATGATTTTCCAGGTAAGCTATAAGAGGCGAGCCTTTGCCAAATTTTTATACCACACCATTTCCAAGCTTTCGAACTCTCCCTTTTCTCCAAGTTCTCTGTCCATCAGCTCTCGTTTGCATTCTCCACTCGCTTCAATTACCATTCTCTCTCTAAGATTTCTTCTCCCCTTTCATTTCTCTTTCTTTGATTCTTTATTGTAGTCAAGGTTTATATCATACATGGGGATTCTTTAGATGAATTTAGGCGGGAAAGGAATATTCCTGACTGGGTGGACTTAGAAATTCCCATACTGCCTGTTGAGGCATTGAGAGTCTAAGGAATTTTGTTGAACTTTCAAGGCAATTATTAGAGTCCAAGCAGAATATTTGGGATGCTGAGGTGAAAAAGGAGGTTGATAGAGCCACCTTTGCAAAGGGAAAATTGGTAACTGTTAAAACCAGTTTGATAGATGCTTAGGAAAAGCTGGTGACTACTGAGGCCATCTTGATAAATTTTGAGAATAAGGCCAAGATAGCCGAGGATAAACTAGTTAAAAACTAAGCTCTCCTAAAATCAATCGAGAAGAAAGTTGTTGGTCTGTCTTCTGAGTTGGTCACAGAGAAGGCCAATAATAAGAATCTTAAGGAGGACTCCTTCAACAAAGGCTGGGATAAGGATTTTCTTGTGGCCTCTACTCAGATTAAATTAGTGAGGAATAAATCTTTCAAGGATGGAGGCTCGGAATCCCTTAAGGAAGCTGGCACCCCAACAGAGTCTGAGTTATTTTTTTAAGCATGATCTAGGCTCTCCTACTAACTTGGAGGAAGAGTTTGATGATGAAGAAGGATTTGGGGAATCTTACCTTTAACCTGCTGGTCTACTTTAAAGACCATTGAAGAAATTTCCCCTTTTTTCGACCAGCCTTCTGGGAGCAATGTCCAGGACAAGGAGAAGGTTTAACTCCTTTATTCTTTTTTTTGTTTATCTACTTTGTAATAGGACCAATAGTTTGTAACACCTTTTTGGTTATTATTGAAAAAAATTATTCTCTTCTGCTACATGCATTGTAATTATCATACCTTTTGCTTTTCTTGCTTGGCTGAATTAAATTTCATACTTAGTGTCATTTTTGCTCAGTAGTCACACCTGTGTACTTACACTTGTAATTTTCAGTTTGATGCTAGGAAGCAGGCTATAGTTTCTTCTGAATTTGAACTTTTCAGGCGGAGTAGAAGTAATTTGAAGACTGGCCATGTTCCTTTAACTGAAGAAGACTTGGTCGGCTTGCTTGGACCAGAGGTATCCAACCAAGTAAAAGATTCATACACCCACCTCCACTGTTTACTGGACAGAGTTGTAGAAAATAATGAAACTTATCATAAAATGATTGAATATCTGTAGGAATGTCATAAATTTATCGTGGCTTGACTCCATGCTGAATATAAAGCTAAGTACAAAGCTTTGAGCGAAGGTTTGGGCTTTTAGAAGAAACTAGAAGAATATGCCTTCCTGTACAGACGAGAAGAGTTCATGTCGAATCGAGAGCTAGATGAGGCCAAGGAAATTTCCAAACTTCAAAAATAATAAACTCAAAAATGAGTTGCACGTCTCGAAACAGTCATCTACTAGTGGCGCCGATGAAGGGGCATCTTTCTTAGAGACTGAGAATGTTAGGCTAGTAGAGGAACTTAAAGCTCTGAAGAAAACTAAGACTGGAAAACTTCCATACAACAGAAGACTTTCCGACCAACCATAGATAGCTCTAAGACCAATAAAACAGTAGGCGACCAAGCTGCCTAACTGAAAGTAAAATGTCAGGCTATTGCTGATTTGTCTATGAACATGGAAGCTAAAGATAAAGCCATACCCGACCAATCTCTTCAATTGAAGGTGATGAGTGATGTGTTTAAAAATCTTCAACGTCAAGTTGAAAGGTTGACCTTTCTATTTCACAAACAACCCAGAAAGGTGTGGATGGAAGTCTACAATGAATCTCTTATCCATGTTGATGATCACCTTTCCCAGAGCCATCGTGAAGGTTATAAGTGAGGGTGGACCAACTGCTTGACTTTGTTGAAACATGATAGTAACAGTGATCTTTGGTATTAGAATGAGCCTGGTCTTCTAAATTGTGATAATACTCTTTTCAAGTTGGATATATCATGAATCCCTATTGATTTTATTCCCCAATGCTTGATCACCAAATACTTGGGAGACTATGGTTTGCATGATGTACGTGTAATAATTCGTCATCCTCATTTCATCAATGCTCCGAGCAGCAGTAATAGACGAATGATGAGGGATTTTAATTTTATCAATTCTCCCTATACTCTGGATGATCCTACTGCTGGTATGGAGAGAGTGCAACCATCCTTGAAGGCTAAAGGAAAACGTCCAGTTGAATAACTTTTTTGTATTTTGTTATTCATTTGATTTTGAATGTAATAAAGTTAATATGTGAATTCATATTTTTGTATTGTTAACTCTTGATTATTTAATCAATCAGTCAACTGAGCCATTGCTTAATAATAAATTATTAAACCATGATTGTAATGCCATAAATTATACTAATGCACTTAGATGGAGCTATAAATAGTTTTATTGATCCAAGTTTTGCATTAGTTATCAGTGGTGACCAAGTATATGAGGAATATATGCGTGTATTCCATGGTTAGGAATGCTTACATGTCTTCATGAATTTAACTTAATTGGGTAAAAGTTATTTGTAACTGCTTGAGTTGTATACGAAGTTTTACAGACTTCTTGTTCTTGACTTGGCAAAGATGAAGTCATATAAAAAGTAAATTAATAATGCCGACCAAGGGTGAGGAATGTATTCCTGTATTTAACTTGGTTGGGTAATACCTTCTTGTTCGTGACTTGTTGATACAACGTAATATATGAAGTAATAACTTTTTATTTGTGACTTACATGTACGAATTCATACACGAAGTAATCTTTTGGGTGAAATGCAACTGTGCATTAAGCTGTTGGTGCATTTGGAATTTGATAAATTCAACCTGATGAAGTATATTCTGTTGATCGACAGATAAGTTTAACCTGATTAAGTATGTGTTGTTGATCGGCAAGAGCTGAAGACCAAGAGACATTTGTTATTTATTGTTTATGGGGATTTATATAGCCATTACTCCGAAAAAAAAAAAAAATGAAGGGACTAAAATCAAGATTTTATTGAACTTGAAAAATAGTTGTGTTGAACATAAAGTAAAAGAAATAAAATATGGCAATCCCTTAAATCAATAATAATACTTTCAGAGATGCTCGGTGTTCCGGGGTTTTTTGAATTCTTCCCCTTCTAAGGTCGCAAGTCGATAGGTCCCTGGTCGGATGACTGCTGAAATGCATTATGTCTCATGCCAATTAGCCTCAAGTTTATTATTTTTTTGGGTGAACTTTTTAAGGACATAGTCACATTCTTTTAAGTTGGTCGGCTTGACCCGTTTGTTGTAAAAGCGAGCTATCCTATTTTAGTATGCAACATCTTCTCAGACTTCCTCCAACATATCTAAATCCAAACGTCTTATTAAGTCACTGGTTGGAGAATCAAAATTTAGTACCCTATGAGTTAGTAGGCCTATCTCGGCCATCACCATGGCTTCGGTCCTAAATGTAAGCATATAAGGTGTTTCCCTAGTTGCTGTTCTCGACGTTGTTCTATAAGCCTAAAGAACAAACTGCAATTCGTTAATCCAGTTTCCTTTGGCAGCATCAAGCTTCTTATTAAATCCATTGAGCAAGGTTCAATTTGTTACTTTCATTTGACCATTTCTTTGTGGATGGTCAGGTGCAAATTTTGGACTAAACACAATATGCTTTAAACTCATCGTTGTCAGACTGGGTTCCATGGTCTGTAATAAAGGCATAGGGCATCCCATATCTACATATGATTCTCTTCCAGATGAACTGATACACCTTCTCATACGACATATCAATCAATAGCTCTACTCCCACCCATTTTATGAAGTAGTAAATAATAACTACCACATATTTGAACCTGCCTTTGGTGATTGAGAGTGGGCCGACTAAGTCGATTCCCCAAATCATGAATGGCCAAGAAGAAGTAATTAACGCTAGAGAAGTATTGGGTGCTTTGTGAATTACAGAGAACTTTTGGCACTTGTCACACTTTCTTGCAAAGTCTTTACAATCTTCCCTCATAATAGGCCAGTAGTATCCCTACGTGTTGATTCTTTAGAGCAATAACCGACCAGCTAAATTTGCTCCAAAAGAACCTTTATGCACCTCCTTAATCAAATCTTCCTCCTCCAAAGGATGAACATAATGCAATAAGGAGATGGTTAATCCTCTTTTATAAAGAACTCCTTTGTCTAACACATATCTGGCGCCTTTATTCTATAGATTTTTGGCTCATTTAGGATCAGTTGGTAGGGCTTTATCTTCATTGTAAGACATGATCGGATCCATCCAAGAAGGTCCTAAATCTGCAGTAATGAAACTGAACATTAAGTCTTCATATAGACTCCTATTCACCAATATATATATTGGAATGGTTCTTCAGAGTTTAATTCTTATTGCTAAAGCCAACCGAGCAAGTACATCTACCCGGACGTTAGCTATTCTTGGTATCTTGTTCATTTATATGGTTGGAAACTTGGAAATGGCTTCCATGGCTTTGGAAAAGTATCTGGTCATAAATTCTCCCTTGACTCCATATAAATGAATCACTTGGTTGACAAATAATTGTGAGTCACTATGCTCCACCACCTGCTCGGCGCCTAATGAATAGGACAAGTCCAGTCTGCCTATCAAAGCTTCATACTCTGCTTCATTATATAATTCCTTGAATTGGAACCTAAATGCAGATTCAATATCAATATCATTAGGAGTATTGAGTATTATACATGATCCACTTCCAGTTACACACGAAGATCTATCTACGTATAAATTCCACAATGGGATATCACTATTAAAGCTTTTTGTTGATAGTACTCCATGGTGTAATATTTTTTACTCACTTATGTGTACTTCTGAGTCATTTCCTGAGTTCTGGATGATACGGGTTGGTCGTCTACAACTTTAGCTTACTTTTGAGTTGAGCTCTCTTAATTATAAGTCTTCTTGGCAGATACGTTTTATTAATCAACAACCTTTGGATATATGAACTATGCAATGAAATTCGCCAAAGCTTGTCCTTTTAATGATAACATTAATTCATAGGCAATGTCATAGTCCCCCAGTTCTACTGCCCAGTACATAAATCTTTTGAACTTTTTAGGCTTGTGGAGCAATTACTGAAGAGGTAAATCAGTATACACAACTATAGTGTGTGCTTGGAAGTATGGCTTCATACGCCTAGAAGCTTCAATGAGTGCTAACGCTAGTTTCTCCAAACATGGATACTTAATTTTGGCTCCCCTGAATGCTTTGTTGGTGTAATAAACTAGATTTTGTATCCCATTTAGAAATCGAACCAAGGCCGAGCTCACTGCTGACTTAGAAACAACTAAGTATAAGTACAACTTTTCTCCTAAAACTAATCGGGATAGTAAATGTGGTGACCCCAGGTACTCTTTTAACTATTGGAATGTTTTTTCACATTCTTCATTCCACTTAAAAGTCTTTCTAAGCACTTTGAATAATGGCAAACAACTATTTGTTGCCCGAGAAATAAATCTGTTCAAAGCTGCCACTCTACCGATAAGTCTTTATACATCCTTCTTGCAGGTCAGGGACTGCATTTCTATTAAAGCTTTTATTTTGGGTAGGTTAGCTTAAATTACATTTTAATTAACTATGAAGCTGAGGAACATTCCTTCATGTACTTCGAACACACACTTGGTCAAATTCAACTTCATCTGATGCTTTTCCAGTCGATCAAAAGTCTGACTGAGGTCCCTAATATGATCTTATGCCTTCTTAATTTTTGTCAACATATAATTTACGAAAACCTACATATTTTTCCCCATCTTCTCTTCAAACACCTTATTGACCAACCTCTTGTATGTTTCTCCACCCTTTTTTTATCCCAAAGGGCATTACATTGTAATAATAAGTACCTCAACCGGTGATAAAAGATATAGTTTCCCTATCTTCTGGTTTTATTTTTATCTGGTTATACCAAGGAGAAGCATCCATGAAACTTAACAACTCATTGCCTGATGTAGAATCTACCAATTGATCAATTTTAGGCAGGGAAAGTGGTCTTTTGGGTAAGCTTCATTCAGATTAGTAAAATCCACACACATGCTTCACTTATCATTTTTATTTTTTACCATCATAATGTTGGCCAACCAGACTGGATATTTAACATCCTCTATGAATTGAGCTTTTTGAAGTTTATCCACCTGTTCCTGAATGACTTGATTTTTCTCCGGACTAAAAACCCTATGTCTCTGCTTGATCGGTTTGGCATCCTTATTGATGTTGAGTTCATGACAGAGAAAGTTGGGATCAATCCTAGGAATATCCTCATGACTCTAAGTAAATACATTCTTTCCCTATCTTAAGAACACAATCAACTCCTGTTTAAGGAATGAATCCAGCGTTGAGCCGATCTGGGTGGTCCTCTCCAATTTATCATCATCCAGGACTTACTTTTGGTGCTCAATAATCTTCCCTTTAACTAACTCCGTCTCATCTCGGGATTTTAGAGTTTCAACTTCATAATCACTGTTGGGCTCAGTGGTATCTACCTAATAAGTGGTGGTTTTCTTTTTTAACTCAATTAAGTCCTTTTGCTCGGCTGAGGAGTAATAACACTATTTGGCCACTTTTTGGTCACCTTTCACAACACCAACCCTAAAATGAGTTTGGAACTTCAAAAATTGATGGAATGTAGACGATACAAATTCAAACTTCTTCAATTTTACCCTGTCGAGGATCACATTATAGGCAGATTAAACATTTTTATCCATCACAAAAAAGCATATTTTTTCGGTACGGCTCGCCAGCCAAATGCCTAACAACACTTCTAGCTTAATTGTCCCCAATGGGGTAGACTTTTTCACCTGAGAAACCTATTAATAGCCTATGGTAAAGTTCCAGTTGGTTGAGTTTCAAATCTAGACTCTAAAAGTATGGGTAAAACATGATTTCATCCGAGCTCCCATTATCAATCAAAACCCTGGCGATGATGGTGTCCTGGATTATGAACTTGACGACCAATGGATCATCATGAGGATAAAGTATCCTAGAGAGGTAGTTCTTGGAAAATTTGATTACCACTTTGTCTTTGTTGACCTTTCTAGGCCAATCATCTTCGTTCAAATTAATTCTCTAGATATAAGAACAGTCTTGCGCTTCATTCAGGTAGGCCTTTCTCTCGACAGTGTGATATCCTCCTCCTGCGTCGCCACCTGTAATCACATGATAATAAAAGGATCCAAAACTTATCATAACTTTCCCCTTGCTTATCTACTTTCTTGCCGATCAATAAATTTGTTCAATTTTCCTCGATTAATGAGGGACTCCACCTTATTTTTTAAAGAGATACAATTGTCAATAGTGTCAGTCGTGTGGCCATGATCCTTATGGAACTCATAATATTTAGATTTGTCTCTCATGTTAGTCGGGGATCTCAGCCTCTCGATACATCGTAACTCTTTATTGTATTTGATTTCCTCTAGGATATGGTGAATGCTGATAGTCAACGAAGTATATGTCCCATAGTTTTTTTAGCTTATCATCCTTCTTCGACTTCTACTCCTTTTGATACTTCTTATCAGGCTTAGTGGCTGGACTTTGCTTTGCAGCCATTACTTCCTCGGCGTTCATGATTTTTCCTGCCTTAACCATGAGTTCAGTCATGGTTTTAAGAGGACATTTTCTTAGAGCATAATATAGTTTTTTTGAAAGCAACCCACTCATTAGAGCAGTGGTGGTTATTTTTTCCTGATAGTTAACCACTTCTAATTTCTCGTTATTAAAATAAGTGATGTACTCCCTGGTAATTACCCATACTCGTTACCTTACAATCAAGAGATGGTTTACTCTCTTCACTGGCTTGGACCCAAAATAGAAGTTGCTAATGAATATCTCGACAAGCTGGTTGAAGTTAGCAATTTATCCTCGGGGCATGTGATTGTACCATATTTGGGCTGAGCTCATAATAGTACTTGAAAATGCTCTACATCTCATCTCATCGAGGACTGAATAAATGTCAGCTGCAGCTTGATATTACTCAATGTGTAAAACTGGATCAATTTTACCATTATATTTTGGGGTGACCATAGGGATTTTAAAGTTGGATGGAGTTGGGAAATCAACAATTGCCTAAATGAAGGGACAGCCTTTGACGAAATTCCTTTGCAAGGGATTCTTTGCTTTTGCCATTTCTCCCTGTCGATCCTCTAATCGCTGGATTGATCCTTTCCATGATGGATTGCCCACATTAGATTTGTGTGAAGCAGCTCGGTTTTCCCAACCATGTGTCTGCGCTGAGCTCTTTTCCTGAGAAATCTACTCGGTATGTGCAGATCATTGGATGCTTAATCTTGACCTGACTTAGGCTTCATGATGGTCGGTTGTATGTTGAGTGGTTCTGGAGAACGTATTAGGAGGGTTTTTATTTGCTCGGGGTCCTAAATGGTTAAAAGGTGAAGCCCTGTCCAATCTTTCTAGAACGCTTGGCCTTTTAGGAGAGAGTGGCCATCATAGAAATCTGTGGCTCTAATCAATGAACTGACTCCTGGATGATAGGTCCTATCATGTGAACATCTAGAATAATTGTGTCGTCTATGCCTTGGAGTTAGAGGTGGCATTTATCTCTTTGGTGAAGGAACCGTTTGCTGACTGGAAAGGGATAGAGATCTGGCTTATAATGGCTGAGCCAATTACCTCATTATTTCATGTACGACATCTTAACCCCTGGCAATACTAGCAAGAATTCCATTTAGGTTGGCTATTGTAGGCGGAGTAGATGGAACCGTTGGGTTTCCTTCGTTTCTAGCAGTGGGCTCCGGATCATTCATTTTTCTTCTAATAAGGATGCACGAAATAGAGAACGGTAATTAGACACACGTTCCTACAGACGACGCCAATCTGTTGATGTAAAAAATGGACTATATCCATTTTCCTAATCGCAGATAAAAGGTAATGAAATAATTAAATAAAAGACAAAGCGTTTTAAAGTGGTTCAGCTATGTAAGAAAGCCTACATCCACTGTGATGGAATTGATTTTTGTGATTACAGAAATCTAGGTACTCTTGTTAATAAGTATATCCTAGGATTCATTCTATCATGCCCTTGATGAAAGGGATACATTGTATTTATAGTGACCCGAAGATCAAGGGTTGGAATGCCTTTATATATTCAAGCATTTACACCCGTACATAATGAATGTTATGGTTGATTGTATGCACCACGTGCTAAAATACCTTTGGTTGTACTTTCCATGTGGTGTCTTTTCATTTATATTGATGGTGTGCATCCTTCACGTTGGTCGGCATGCCTGCCGAGCAACTATAAGCTGACTAGGATTTTTTCCATATAGGGAGGCAATTGTCGACTTCTGATTGGTCCACGTAGGTGGATAATTTTTGGTATCAACAATGACTAATAAAAATAAATTAAGCACATATTACACACAATAAGTTTATTTTAATTAATTAATTATCAACAAAGATCTATTTAGGTAACATATTATATTATTTAACACTTAATAATTTTTAATTTAATAATTAATGAAATAATAATTTACCACATAAATTTAGTTTAAAGTAAATTACATCCTTAAAATCACAGGTAATCACGGTTTATGTATTAAAGCTTTACTCATGAGAAAAAACAAATCAAATTTTCATTTCAGTTTTTGCCTTGATTTTATAATCCTTCTATCAAAACGAAATCACTAATTATGTTGCCCGTCTTTTTCATATGAAATCACATTTCTCAATTGACATGGTATATATAAAGGAAAAGTAAAATTATGTCTCTTTAGCACAAATGGAAGAGAATGGGACACATTTATTGCGAAACAAAATAGTGGTGGCTGTGTTCTCATATGAATTTAGAAGAGGGGTAAGAAGCCTAATTTTTTTCTCTAATTTATGATTCAATAAACACTAAAACTATAGACTCGTGGGAGGCAAAATCACAAAAATATGGCACAAATCTATTTATAATACAGCATAAAAATTATTTTTTAGTTAAACCATACAAAAATCAATAACTCCATGACATATCCTTTCCAGTGCGAACTGAATAACATATAGGCTAATTCCTCATTATCGAACACAGGTTATCCATTCACCTTTGAAGCATCTCAATTGAGTGAAAACCAAATCTTTTTTAATATAACAATATTTTGTATCAAATGAAACTACAACTACAAAATAAATTACGAATAATCATCTTTAAGAATAATTCTAATCAAAATCCAATCATAACTTAATAGTAGTGATAAAAGCATACATATGAATGTAAAAAAAACAAGAAAAATTAATATTTGCATATATAAATACACTAATAATCACCATGGTTTATGTTTGGCTCATTGATTTATTCGCAATCAATTAAGGTTTAGAAGGCATTTATACTCAGTAGTGAACTTTCCCAATATGAAAAAAATAAACCTATAAATAATCCAAAATTGGGTAAAAATAAAGACCTTTAAGTGAATATTTATCGTAAATAAGATAATTTTTTAGTTTATTGAAAATAAACACAAAATCAGATCATATTTGAGTTTTAATATTTAAATTTATTTTAATACGAGCGATGGTATCCCGACCATATTGAGAACCACAATAATGTATCTCCCCATATGTTTCACCTCTTATGTCTTAGAGTTTGAAATATATAATAAACGATTCCTTTTAAATCTTTTTAACAACCATAAGGTTCATTAAATATTCTCATTATCTTAAGGTCTATCACATCTTTGCAGTAAGACACTATCCTTTTGTATAATTCTAATCACGTATTCTCACCTTCAGAACAGTCAATTTTATTAAATATCTAAGTAAGTTATTTGATCCAAATTGAGAGTCTGCAAGAACATTTTTTAAACTCCCTATGGTTTATATGTGTTGGCCTTATTCCATAACAAACACATATGTCATAGTGCCTTGTATCAATTCTAGTGAATTATAATTGCACATCATCAAAGATAAAGACAAAAGTTGTGATAAGAGCTATGGTACTATACCAGAACGACAATTGGAGGTTTGGTTAGATTTTTCCAGTTTTGTATTTCATTTTCTTTGTCAATTAAGTAAGTAATTAGTAAGAAGTTCTTTTAAGGTGAGGAAGTTTTTTTTTAAATTTTACAAGGCACCTAGAAAGGGAGGATCTTTCTTAAATAAGATTCTCTCGATTCAAAACCTCTTTTTACCGTCATAAGATAAATTAAAACGAGAGGACATCAAGAGAAGAAGGCTTTGTACGGGGACCTGAATTTACACCTTGTTAGCACTCGTAAGATGAAAAATTTCACAAGAGAACTTGAGTGAAAGAGACCTCATTTGAACGAGGGCCTCAAACCTTAGAAAACTTTTTTTAGTAAAGTTCTTCTACTACAAAGTATAAGTAACATAGTAAACATATGTTTAAAAGTATAAATACAAGTTTGTATAAAGCAGGTTACTAGTTTGGAGAGAGTCCTATGAGGGTGTGATATCCTGCCACATTCTGTGATTTCAAGGTAGACTTTATAATCCCATCAATTTCTAAAATTAACGAAAGAATGCACAAAAAATTGTGTGGGTGATTAGCATATTAAATTACATGTGGTAAGATCCTCTACAATCGAGATTAACGGATACCGAGGCCTTGGAGATTATGTAACTTGATCCTGGATGGTAGAAACACTTGTTAGTAAGCGAAAATATAGAGGAGCAGAGCGCAGGGGATTAATTTTATGGGATAAGGAATTGTCATATATGTAAGTCATGTATGTGTCCTTATTAAAGTAACATTCATTTAGTACTAGTGGACTAGATTGTGGTTAAGGGTGGTAGTGATTCCTTTCTCGCAAAGGTTTCTAATTAAAATCCTTACGGTTATTTGTGATTACTTTTTATTGCTTCCACGTTTACTTTCATGAAATTTGGATTGAATAATTTGATTCGATAAAATATAAATTAATTCAAATTAAAAAGGATTTAATTTGCTTGATGTTGTAATTAATTAAGCAATTAGTTAACTGAACTAAGAACCTTAGGCACATAATTTTTTTAAATGGTATCAGAACTCGCTTGTGAGCATGAATTACAGGGATATGTATGTTAAGGGTCAAACTATCACGCATCCCCATCACGTAATGTAAGATAATATTTTTTTTCCTGAAACTCCGAGATGAGGGGCGTGGTAACCATAGTTAGGGGAGAAAACACCCAAGGATTGAACAAAAGGATATGATTTTACCTAAGCTTAAAGGATCCTTAGTCTGAGTATCCCTAAGCCTAAGGATCCTTAGTAGGAAAATCTACAATAGCTTGAACAAAAGGAGACCCTTTCATAAAGCTTCGTTGCAAAGGGTTCTTCATCTTCACCATTTCTCCCAGCCTATCTTTTAACCTTTGGATTGATCCTTTTCATGCATGCTTACCCATATCAGATTTATGCGATGCAGCTCGGCTGTTCCGACCAACTGTCTATGCTGAGCTTTCCTTATGAGAGGTCTGCTCGGTATGGACGGATTGTCAGGCGCATGATCTGGATTGGATCGAGGCCTCATGTTGATTGGTTGGTCGTCTAGTATTCTTAGACAATGCCCTAGGAACATTTCCATTCCTTATGGGTACCAAGCTATTAAAGGGCGATTCTCGGGTCAGTCTTTTGAAAGAACTTATCCTTTTAGAAGAAAAGGACTGATAATCATATGACTCGGAATTCCGAGGGAAAAATTTACTCGTGGATGATAGGACGTATCAATGGAATACCTGGAATGGCTATACCTCCTAAGGGAATAACTTACTCCTAGATTATATGACGCATATCTAGAAGTTCTAGATTGGCTATGCACGCTGGTTCTTTGAGGTGGCGATGGCATATTTATGTGAATAGACAAGGCAGGAGATCTTGACTGCAGTGTTTGGTCCAATTGCGTAATTGTATCTTACATAACATCTTATCTCCTAGCGAGACTAGCTAAAATTCCATTCAGATCATTATTTGTTAGAGGAACAGATGGAATAGGCAGATTGCCATCGTTTTTGGCACTGGATTCAGGAATGTCAGTCATTTTTGGAACGTTGATAAATAAATGAGTGAAAACGTTTAGAAATATGTTCCCACAAACGGCGCTAATTTGTTAATGTAGAAAACTAGACTAGGTCTAATTATTTAATCACAGATAAAGATAAGGAAAAAAGACACAAAGATTTTTAAAGTGGTTCGGCTATAAAGAAAAAACCTACGTCCACTGAATTTCTTATTGCTTTGTACGCTGTGTTGCATCTCGTGCTTGAATGGTTTCAACTTGCCCTTGATGAAGGGATTTATAATGTATTTATAGTCTCATAAGGATATGGAGAGGTGGAAGGTAAAAGGATGGAATGCCTTTATAAATTAGATATTTACATCAGTACATGGCACTCATAATGTACATGACTGTTGGCACTTTGCTAACCCTGTTGGTTGGTCTTCTCATTGTTGGTCGACCTCCTATGTATTGGTCGACAATTCTATTTCTTGTTGACTAGGATTCTTGCTATTTTAGATGACATATGTTTGTTTTTTATTAGTTCACGTAAGTTGGAAATTTTTGGTATCAACAGAAGCCCCCAATTTTCCATGCTTGATGCTTATTTTGAAGTATGGAACATTTAGTTCTGATAGTAGCTAGAGATACATTCTTGATTCTTGTTCAGGTTCTGACTTCCCACACTTGTAAATTTTTATTGATATGGTTGGTGGTAGCATGTCTGTTGAGGGCATTTTTATAAATATTCCGAATTTTAGCGATCGGTCTTAGGGCAAATACGTCTTTTTCTACCTCGTCGCCAAAATTTCAATCGTCGTTTCACTTTAATCATTGTGCTCATCGATTTTCGAGGCAATCTATAAAATACGGTACATTTTTTATTGTCTCTTACCTCAAACCTTCTAAGTTTTTGCTACAAATTCTTGAGCTTTTGTACGATCGTTCTTCTTGCCTTTTAGTTCGTGCTGAATCCTTGAGTTTTTATAAGAATTATTTCTCTTTCTTATTTTCTTCATATCGAATCATAGTTTATATTGTTATCTCTCTAGATGATTTTAGAAAGGAATGGAATATACTAGACTGGGTAGACTTAGAGTTCCCCAGTCCCCATGTAGATGTTTTTTCTTTATCCGAAGATCTTTGGATCCCTTCCTTATTCGTTGCTGAATGTGGCATTAACTTTCACCCAAATCTTTTTTATCTAAAATTTTATCAATACTTTGATATTGTACCTGTTAGAGTAGACCCCAACACCTGGAGAATAATTAATGGTGTCCATAGGCTTAACCAAATCCATGTGACCCATATCGGTATCCCTATGATTATGTTTTGTTACAAATGGGTTACCAGTGATAATACGTATTATTTGAAAACTAGGTCTGTTAATAAAGCTCTAGTCATCAATCTGCATGATTCAAATAGGGATTACTTCGATCATGGAGTTATTGCCAAAAATTGGCAATATGTACCTCTTGAAGGTAAAGAAGTATATACAGGACCAAGATGTCCTCAAGAGGGTCATGGCATAGGTTGTACTAAATATATTTTTTTATATGTTTATGTTGTTGAATTATCTGTTGAAATGTTAATTAACATTGGTTGTTTGTTTACTTGCAGTTGATAGGAAGATGAAGTGTCCCAAGGAGGGTGACATTAAGCTTTATGAGCTCAAGTTTCTCTAAGGCCATCATTAAAAAATTAGTGAAGAGCATACTAGGTTGGCTTTAGACTTGATAAAATATAATAGTTCTATCAATTACTTTGTTGCCCAACTTTCTAATGTTGCTCCTACCATTGTGCTTGACTTGGACCAAGACCTAATCTCCACTTCATCAGGCAGTGGTGAACTTGCTATTGGACCTTATTTCTCTCTTGAGTCAGACGTTCCTCTTTCTGTAGCCATAAGAAAAAAAAAGTCTTATAGCCTTCTTGGAGATAATGCTGTTGTTGGCACCCACCAGCCTGTGGATTGTGGGGCTGAAAATAAGGATGATGTTGGAAAGAAGCCCCCATGATATGATTCCCTCTTAAAAAGATTGAGGAGAGGTCCAGCTGCTAAGCAAGTTGAAGGAACTGTTAATACTGACCAACATAGCTTGGTCGGTGTTACTCCATCTATTGTTGTCTCCTCTGTAGCCATAGGTACTAGCTTGGCCAGGAAATTAATGAAGTTTGGTACTCTTCCAGACCACAATGGTGCCACTTCCTCTACGCCCCGACTTAAAATTTCTGAAAGGGTTGCTCAAAGCTTTGTTATGGTGAGAATTCTTCTTTTTCTCTTTCATACTTTTCACTTTGTCTTTGATTTCTTGTGATGGTATTTTTCCTTTCTACTTTGCAGTTCCTGGTTAATTTCAACCAGATATTAGAGAAAGACTATGCTCTTCATTTATCATCAATCGATATTGAGGAGGCCTTTGTTGGTCTCAAGAAGTCCTTGCCTGATTCCCAGCAAGCATTAGAGAATGAAAGGAAAATTTGGGGTAATAAAATAAAAGCTATTTAGGAAGCTTGGTAAAAGGCTGAGAATGATGTTGCTGAAGCTCAGAAGCAAGTGACTGAGCAAGCTAAGGGCCTAATAGCTGAGAAGGACAAAAGAAAGAAGGCTAGGGAAAATTCCTTTAATAAAGGATGGGATAAATCCATCACTGTTGTCTCTTCTCATATTAAGTATGCAAAGATGAAAATTTTCAAGGATGGTTGGTCTACTACTCTAAAGAAGGTTGGCACAGCAGAAGACTCCGAGCTCTTCCAAAGGCATGAGCCTGGCTCTCCCCTCAACATGGAAGATGAAGTTGAAGATGATGTTGGTTCTGGGGAGTCATCTCTGGTGGTTAAGTCTTCAGTCGATCAACCTAAGAATGTTATTAAGTCAGTCCTCCCATCCATCGATCAAGTCACTCCAACCATCCCTTATGCCAACCAAGTTGGAGTTGAAACTGACAGAGAGAAGGTATAGATTTGCTCAACAGTTGGTCTTTATATTTTTTTTCCTTTCTTTTATTTCTTTTCTGTTGTAATTGTAATTTCCCTTCATATCAATAAAAGGACTTTTTTCTTCATACTGTTTGTCATTTCTTGGTTGTTTATTCTTTCTTGATTGTTGCCATATATTCCTTTTCTTATTGTTGATTGAATATCTCTTTATTTTTTCTAGTTCATGGCTAAGATGGAACAAATCTCTTCTAATGATTCAGATATACTCAAGCACTGTAATAGTTTGTTCAAGGCTGGTCATATGACTTTGTCCGAGGAAGATTTATCAAACTTGCTTGGGGCAGATGCTACTATTCAAGCCCAAGATGAGTATATTTATCTTAAGTTTATTCTTGATCGGGTATGGCCAATAACGTGGATTACATTGAAATGATTGAAGAACTTAAAGAAGAGCATAATGAATCTAAGGCTCTCCTTCATGCTAATTAAGAGGCCAAGTACAAGGCCTTAAGTGGAGCTCAGGGATTTCATGAAAAGTTGGAGAAGAACCTTTTTTGTCTTTAGGAATAAGGAATTCCTACTTAAGTGTGACGTTAATAAATCTAAAGCCATTGCCAAGTTATTGGAGGAAGAAAATAATAATTAATGAGTGAATTGGACTCCTTTAAGGATCCTACTTTAACTTCTGTTGCTGATGAAGGGATATCATTCTTAGAAACTGAGAATGCTAGGCTAATGGAGGAACTGGAAGCCTTGAAGAAATCCAAAACTGATTTTACTTCCCGACCAAGATCTTGATCTAGTCGATCTACAACTAGTGAGGCCAGAACTCAACAAACGTTTGCCAACCAGGCTGTATAGATAATGGCCAAGAACTTAGCCATTGCTGAGATATCTCAAAAGATCCAAACTCTGGACGAGCAACTTTCCACCTAAGTATTCTCAATTATAAATCAAGGATGGAGTGCTGAAGAAATTACAACACCAAGTTGAAAGATTAACCTTCCAGTTTCACAAGCAACCCAGAGAAGTTTAGATGGAAGGGTACAATGAAGCCATTGGATGATTTTATGATCATTTTAGTCAGGCTCAGTGTGAAGGCTATAAATAGGGCTGGACCAATTGCCTAACAGTTATGAAGGTTGAACAGGACAACAAACTATGGTATTGGGCTGACCCTGGGTTCTTGGACTATGACAAATGTCCCTTCAAGCTTGACGTTTGTTGGATCTCTGTAGAAACCATTCCTCAATGTTTGATCTCCAAATATTTAGGGGATTATGGTCTACATGATGAGATGGAAATAGTTCAGCCCCCTTATTTATTGAATACTCTGAGCAACAGTAACAAGAGAATTCTTCGTGATTTTAACTTTATCAACTCTCTATACACATTGGATGATCCTCTAGTAGGCATGGAACCAGCTCTGAGCTCCTCTAAAGCTGAAGAAAAGCATCCAGTAGAATAATTTTAAGAATAATTTGTTTATGTATTTCATTTATACACAATATATGCATGTAATCATCATTAATATAAATAAAATGCAATTTATTAACTTATCTTGTTAATTTCTGGATGCCTGAATGACTTTGTTGTTTCATTAATTCTAGTGATACACTTAGTCATTTACCTAAATTTAGTATCAATTACCAATGAGATGATCATATGTTCTACTGATATACTTAGATTTATAAGTTTAATATCAGTTACCATTAATGTGGCTATAGGTTCCACTAGTGTACCTAGATTAAAATCCAATTTTAGCACTAGTCACCCGTGGTATTGTCATAGGTTCTACTAATGCATTTAATTTTTAGGTTTAGCATTAGTTACCAATGATGACCAAGCATGTATTAAATATGAGTCTGCATTCCAATTTAGGAATCTTCACAACGTTCTTCCTCCATTTTTCTCAGCTTGTATATGACTTGTTGATTTTTATATAGAGTTTTATCCCTATTTTTTCTTGACCAAGTACTGGGGACTTGAAATCCCATTTTGACTTGGGTTTATGTTTCTCCGATCAATTATTAACTTTTTCAATAAGATCTGACCAATTAACCAATTACTCAAACCATTAAATTCCTACCGACCAAGTATTGGGGGATGCATATCACCAATATTCCCTAAAAAATGAAAAAATTGAAAAAAACTTTTTATTGATACTGAAACAAATTGATTACAAAAGATGTTGCTTGCTAAATTACTGGTAGCACTTCCTAAGATGCTTGGCATTCCACGAATTTTTAAATTCTACCCCTTCAAAGTTTTAATTTAATAAGTTCCTAGTCGAAAACAACTAGTGAGACACGGTAAGACCCATGCCAATTGGCTTCAAACTTGTTTGTCTTTTGAATCACCTTTTTAAGTACATAATCCCCCTTTTTTAAGTTGTTCGACTTCACCCTTTTATTATAAAAACGTGTTGTTTGTTGTTGATAGGAAGAATTCCTCAAAGCTGCATCTTCTCGCACCTGTTCCAATATATCAAGGTCTAGCCTTTGCATCAAATCACTCATGGGAGAATAAAAATTTAATACTCTATGAGTTGGTAAACCTATCTCAGCTGGTACTGCTGCTTCAGCCCCAAATGCTAGCATATATGGTGTTTCTCCTGTTGCAGCCCTATGAATTATTCGGTAGGCCTATAATACTGAGTGTAATTCATTTATGTAGTTTCCCTTTGCCTCATCAAGTCTCTTATTCAACCCAATAATCAAGGTCCTATTTATCACCTCGGTCTGCCCATTGCTTTGAGGATGACCTGGAGTAGAATGTAATTTTTGGATCTTAGATTTGGCACAGTATGTTGTGAACTCCTCATTATTAAACTGGGTACCATGGTCAGTAATGAAGGTATATGGAAAATCATATCTACAAATGATGTTTTTCCAGATTAACTGGTACACCTTCTTATAGGGCATATCCACTAATGATTCTTCTTCAACCCATTTGGTAAGATAATCAACAGCTACGATCAAGTACTTAAATCTTCCTCGGGTAGTCGACAATGGCCCGACCAAGTCTATCCCCCAAATAGCAAATGGTCGAGGTGAAGTAATGGGAGTCAAAGATGCACGTGGAGTTTTGCGCATATTGGAGAACTTGTGGAACTTGTCACACTTCTTTGCAAAGGTTGTACAATCTTCCCTCATGGGCGATAAATAATACCCTTGAGTATTCATTAGTTATAGTAATGATCTTCCTACCACATGAGCTCCATAAGATCCCTCATGAACTCCTTCTATTAGATCTCTAACCTCCGTTGGGTGAACACATCACTGTAAAATAACTGTTAACCATCTTCGGTACAAAACTCCTTTATCTAACACATACCTTATTGCCTTATACTTAAGCTTTTTGGCCTCAACTGCATCTGCTGGAAGAATACCTTCTTCAATGTAAGCTTTGATGGGAATAATCCAGGAAGGTCCCATATCTAGTGTAATGAGATTAATCATCAAATCTTCATCAATACTCCGAGCAACTAGAATCTCAATGGGGATTGGTCTCTTAAGTTCTATCCTAGTTACTGATGTATGTCGAGCAAGTGTATCAGCTCAGGCATTTTCCAATCTTCGAATTTTGCTAATCCGAACTGCTGGCAATTTGGATATAATCTCCATATCTCTGGAACAGTACCTTGTCATTAATTTACCTTTGGCTCCATATAAACTTAAGATCTAATTGATCACCAATTGAGAATCATTGTATGCCACAACTTTCCAGGCGTTTAGTGTTTGAGCCAAACTTAATCCTATAATTAATGCTTCATTATTTGAGGCATGGAACTAGAATCTAAACGCATACTCAATATCAATCCCGTCATAGGTGTTGACTATAATACCTGCTCCACTTCCTATTGCACATGAAGATCCATCCGCGTATAGATTCTATAATGGGATGTCGTTATCAAAGCCTTAGTCTGATAATGTCCCGTAGCGGAATACCTTATTTCTTGCCTCATCATATCTTTGAGCCATCTCATGCATCCTGGTAGATTATTTTGGTAGGTCGTTAATAAATTTTTTTGATCTCTCCCCTGATGACTCTGGTTTGCTCTGCCTGAACTCTCTGTTGCTCAGGGACCTCCGGATAAGTGAATTCTGTAATGAAGTCTACCACAGCTTGGACCTGTAACGAGGACCTTAGATCACACACAATGTCATACTCCCCCAGTTCTACTTTCCAATACATTAATCTCCTAGACTTCTCAGGTTTATGAAGAGCTTGCCGAAGAGGCATATTTGTGTACACCACTATAGTATGTGCTTGGAAATAAGGCTTCATACTTCGAGATGCCTCTATAAGCGCTAAAATAAGTTTATCTAGTCGTGGATACCTGATTTTTTCTCCTCGAAAGGCTTTGCTAGTGTAGTAGACTGGTTTCTGCACTCCATTATCTTCTCGTATCAAAGCAGAACTTACAACCGACTCAGAAACGGCTAAGTACAAATACAATTTTTCTCTCAAAACTGGTCAGGAGAGCAGTAGGGGTGATCCCAAATACTTCTTCAACTCCTGAAAGGCTTTCTCGCATTCTTCATTCCATTCAAAGGTCTTCCACAGCACCTTAAAGGATGACAAACACCTGTAAGTTGCTCAGTACACAAATTTATTTAATGCGGCTACTCGTCCAGTGAGCCCTTGGACATCCTTCTTGCAAGGTGGGGATTGTATTTTAATTAACGCCTTTATTTTTGTCAGAATTATCTTCAATTCCCCTCTGATTTACTATGTACCTGAGGAACATTCCTTCCTGCACACCAAACAAGCATTTGGCCGGATTCAGCTTCCTCCGGTGCTTTTCTAACCGATCAAAGGTCTGGCTAAGGTCGACAATGTGATCATTGACTTTTTTACTCTTTGTCAGCATATCATCCACATACACCTTCATGTTATTGTCTATTTAATCTTTAAAGACCTTGTTTACTAACCTCTGGTAGGTAGCACCTGCATTTTTCAAACCAAATGGCATGATATTATTAAAGTAAGTTCCTCAAGGAGTAATGAAAGAGGTAATTTACCTATCTTCAGGTTTCATTTTAATCTCGTTATAACCAGAATAGGCATTCATAAAGCTCAATAGCTCATGTCCCAACGTAGCATCCACAAGCTGGTCAATCCTGGGAAAAGGAAAATGATCCTTTGGACATGCTTTATTCAAATCAGGGAAGTCTACACACATTCTCCACTTATTATTTTTCTTCTTGACCATAACCACGTTAGCCAACTAATCTGGATATTTCACATCCTCAATGAATGAAGCTTTTTGAAGCTTCTCTACCTCCTCCTGAATAACCTGATTCTTCTAGGGGCTGAACACCATGCGCCTTTATTTCACTGGCTTGACATCCTTATTGACGTTGAGCTCATGGCAGAGGAAATTGGGATCAATCCTAGGTATGTCCTCATGACTCCAAGCGAACACGTGCTTCTCTATCTTAGGAATGTCACTAGCTCCTATTTAAGAACAGGGTCTAACGTTGATCCCACCTGTGTAATTCGCTCTTGCTTGTCATCGTTTAAGATGATATTCTCCGCTGCCTCTATAATTTGTCCTTTTACCAACTTTGTCTCTTCTCTTGGATCTAAGGTTTCCACCTCAGATTCACTTTTGGGCTCAGTAATGTCCACTTGGTAATTGATTGTATTCTTCTTTATTTCTTCTAGATCCTCTTGCTCGCACTACACTAAATATATCAAATTTTCACCTTTCAAACAACTACCCTTGTCACGGTCATTGACCGTGACAAAAAAACACTCATTTTTTGTCATGCTCAATGATTGTGACAAAGTCTTATCACGATCAATGACCATGATAAGTCTTATAAAGTTGTCATGGTCAAAGACCATGACAGGTCCGTGACAACTTAGTCAGTAAAAAAATCCTTCCATCTTCTTTTTTTTTTCACTCTTTTCACTTCCCTCTTTTTTTCTCTCTCTAAGCGACTACTCTCTCTCTCTAAGAAATTTTCAGGTTTTTTCCTCTCTTTCTCTTTACTTTGTATATATGTATGTGTATATGTGTGTGTTTGTATGTATGGGTCGTGTGTCTATGCCTGTGTGTGGGTGGTGGGGGGAGGGGGCAGGGGCGTGGTGGTGGTGGGGCAGGGGGTATGGGGGTGGTGTGTGTGTGCAGGTGGGTGAGTGTGTGTGTGGGGTGGGGGTTGGGCGAGCCGTGGTGGGGCAGGGGGTATGGTGTGTGTGTGTGTATGTGTGTGTGCAGGTGGGTGAGTGTGTGCGTATGTGTGTGGTGGGGGGGAAGGGGGGAGTGGTGGGGCAGGGGGTGGGGGAGGGGTGTGTGTGTGTGTGTTGAAATTAATTGTTAGGACCCGTTTGGCAACCCAATACCCAAATATATGTTATACCCTTAAGTATAAGTACCCAAATATTGTTGACTAATACATAATGATTCTCCCCATGCTTAAGAGGCTTAAAGTTCAATTTGAGATTTTTCTCACGGAATAGTCATAATACGAATTGGAATAAGGACTTATAATTATTATTGTTAATTTAATTATGACTTTAATTGGATATAAATGAGTTAGGAGCCTTTAGACTCCCCTTATTAATTATTGGTTTTGAATTAGTAAGTAGTTAGTTTGAATTGATATTTAGGATTTTTAGTAATTGTACATATTAGATGTTGTTGTTTTGGAATTCAGAATTAAGTTGTTAAACATTAATATTACACCATGAAAGTTGAAACAGACAAATTGATTAATAAAATATAGCTTTAATTGTATAGCTTTAATGATATATTTATAAGACGTGATGAAATAAATTAATTGAGTAGATCAATTAGAAGGAGTACGGGATACACATTTGTTGATTTGTTGTTGTTGTTGCTGTTGCTGTTGAATTATAGTGGACTAATGTTAGATTAGTTAATTTTGGAAGTGGCATGACCACTGGATTATTGTCTAAATGGGGGTGAGGGGAGTTTTCAACTTTTTTCTCAAATTAATTTGTGTCACGAACAATATATTATTAATTCATATATATGATAATTAAATGAAACATGCTTGAAAGTACATATAGTGTGCATAGATACTAGACTTCTAGTTCTTATGCGTACACATTGAATATACCTTAGAGCCGTTCGAGAGTCATTACTCCTGTAATGAGATCTCTCGAATTATCCCGTTTGGACAGTTTGGGACTGCATAATTTCTATATAATAATATTCTTAGTGGCTTAAACTTGTTACTTTTGGAAGAAGAACTGCAGTCATATCCTAATGTTCTCTGGGTACATACTAGATTAGCAAGTGTGAGTGTTATTTCAATTCATAAATTGAAATAACATTCACACTTACGAATCTACGTTGTGTACTTGGAGAACTATAGGGATATGATACCGAATTTTTCTCAAATCATAATAATGTGAATGAGTTGTAAAGTATATTAAAGAAATATGTGGTCTTGAATGGGATAGGTCCACTCACCCTTTAGAGGAGATGGAGGAAATATGAATTAATATTATAAATTGAATTTGAATTTGAAATTTAAAAATCGAATATAAATAAGACATAATTAAATGAAACAAACTATAAATCTAAGTTTTGTTTATACTAATCCACGAATATACGCTTCTTACCTTTAATAGGTGATTGTTTGTAGTAGCTGTGATGGGATATCCTAAATACAAAGAGTGGATGGGTGAAACAAATAGAATGGGGGATGTGTTTCATAGAGGTGCTAATGAATTTGTGAAATATGCAAATAAATGTCATAATGATGAAGAGTTTTCGTGTCCGTGTACTAGGTGTGAGAGTGGTAAGGTGTTTAAGTGGAAAACAGTTGAACTACATTTTTTAAGATGGGGTATGCAAGATAATTATCGATTTTGGAGTTTTCACGAGGAATTAAAAGTTCCTTTTGTCCCCAAATGACCGTCACAACAACCTTCAGCAAGTAGGATAGATGTCGAAGGGGATGATGTAGATCACAATAAATATGTTAGAGGATTTATTTGATGACGTGTACGACGTTCAGGAACTGGAAGAGAATGAGGTCACTGATAATGTACAGGGTTTAGGTGCTCATGAAGATATCAGGATAAACCTTGATGATGACTACCAAAGTTTAAAATTTAAGACGACCCAACCGTTATACTCTGGTTGTGATAAAGATCAAACAACTTTACATGTCATGGTTGGTGTGCATAGTTTGAAGACCCCATACAGTTTTTCTGGAAATAGCATGACATAAATTCTGAATTGGGTGAAGGGCTTGCTACACAAGGATAATACGCTTACAAATATTTATCATGTTATGAAGAACAGTTTGAAAGGTTTGGGAATGAAGTATAAATCGATTCATGCTTGTGTGTATGACTTCATACTATACCTAAAGGACTATAAAACTCTCGATCGGTGTCCGGTATGCGATGAACCTAGATATGTCTAATCTACTGGAAAGGAAGGCACAAGCTCAAAAGTTCCTCAAAAAGTGTTGAAATATTTCCCCGTTGGGCCTAGATTAAAGAGATTTTTCACAGTACCATGGATAACGGAGGCAATGACTTGGCATGCTAGGACAGAAGTTGAGGATAATCTCATGCGTCATACTATAAATGGAAGTCCAGTTTTGTGGACATGGTTTGTACCTGTATATTTATTTCAGTTATGTCGTAGCTATGGATTCGAACATTCAACTTTTGCATTGTTATGTATCTCGATTGCTAGAATATTTGAGTTATCGTGCTTGTTATGTTCGATTTTGCTAGTGTAGATGATATTGATGATGTTATTAATTATATTGAGATATGAATATGATATTCTTAATTTATATATTCTTTTGATATTTGTATTTCCTTATTTTTATATGTCACATATCTCAATGAGCATATGTTATCATTGTATAATTATTTATTTGCTTGATTTGTGATATATTATCGGGTTCTTTACCTTGTCTATTCGTGACAAAAAGGGGGAGAAATCTTAGATTCAAGGGGATTATATATTAAGAGGGAGTAATTTAGTTCATGCATAACATCTTTTAACTTAGGTTTATTTTATTACTCTATTATATCCTCTATAAGAGACGAGGTATATGTTCACATGACTTACAGGGCTCGTGATGTTGATTTGTTGTGGATTGTAAAGTCATACATAAGTATTGATTCTCATAAGGATTAGGGATGGGTATATTGATGTATAGGTATTTGACCTGGTAACTTTTTTGGAATCTTTTTATTTTGGTTTTGTCGCAGAATGGTCAAATGGGGAGATCAGTAAGGATATGTTTTACACCCCATAGGTTTTATTTATTTTGGATTTATTTCGGAAAAAACACATGTGTTGTAGTGTATTTGTATCGAGTGTATTGAGTTATAATTGCACATCATTGAAGACGAAGACCAAGCAGCATGACAAGAGCTATTGTATTGTAACCAGGGGGAAAAGACAATTGGAGATTTGGTAAGGTTTTTCAAATTTTGTATCTTCTTTAATTTATCTTTTAAGTAAGGAATTGTTAGGACAAAATTTACTTTTAAAAGTGAGGAATTTTTTAAAATATTTTTTGCTTTTAATAGGGACCTGGAAAAAGTCAATCTCATATGAACGAGATTCGCAAGTCAAAAGCTTTTTTGATTGAGGTCACTGTTTTACAAACAAAGGACAACGAGAGAAGTGATTTTCTTACGAGGAACTATATATACACCTCGGTAGACCTCATAAGATGTAAAATTCATATGATAGGACCTCGAGCAAAAGAGACCTTTTGAGCGAGGGCCTCTTTATAAGGACAAATTTTCAATGGAGTCAATTTTTATGTATTGGCTTAATTTTGGACAAAAAATTTTGAGTCATAAGTTAGGGTTGATGTTTCCCTTTCAAGGCTTTGACTTAGTTTTAAAGATGTAGCGGCCAAGTTAGAAGATCTACATCACCATGTCGTGTTTCGTACTTGTTTCCGTCTTCATGTTTCAAATATCTCTCAAGTATGGATGTATGTATATTTTGTTCCTTGGATATTTTCTTTTTGGAAGTTAGAATTTTATAAAAAAATATTTTAACTGTTTTAAAATGATTTTATCCATTTTATATTTTTTAGAAGAAAAATAATTTTTTTTCGTGACTTCGTTAGAACGAACTTGGGAAGTCGTTCGATCGAGTATAGGTACCTTGTTAGATCCTGTTCAAACAAAACTTCAGGCTAGAATTTTTTTTACCCTTCTCTGGGATCTCGTTGAATGTGTCATTTGAATGGTGTTCGAACATGATGTTATGCTTTGTTCGATCAGCGTTCAAAGTCATTCAAACGACTATACAAATTTTTTAAGAATTCGATATTTTCCAAATTGATTTTTATCCTTATCTCATTTTTGGAAAAAACACTTATAAATAGGATTGCATAGCAGTATTTTAAAAAGAGACTTTTTCATGCGTTTTGAGTTCCTAAACTCTTCCAAACTCTCTTCGTTTTTACCCAAACCCTCATTTTCACCCAATTAGTTTAAAATCCAAGTGTTCATCTTATATATGCTTTGATATCTTATTTATGGGCACTATATTTTATTTCTTTAATCATCTCGATAGAGAAAAGTTTCATGTGGTGGATTTTGTGCCTGACCGATTTACATATGGTGGACTCTCTATTGTGAAGCAATTGATGAGTTGTTTGGTAAATACCGAGATGTGTGTGGACTCGTACATTATGACAGTTGCGTGGGTGAATTCATACGTTGTCATGTGAGGAGCAATTGAAGATTGAATATGCATGAATGATTGCAAGGGAGTCGAGTCATTGTGTAAGTTATCTATCGACTTTTATAAATCCATTATCATAGTAAATTTGCATGCCTAGGTAGTCCGAGGTTTTTGTAATTTGGATTTTTCTCGTACAACGTTATGATTGATTTACTTTATTTCATCGTGCACTCACCTAGATGCATATTTAGATTAAGATAAAAATGGTTAATCTGTTTAATCACAACTTGCTTAGAATTGGTGCAACATTTTACTTTGGGTTAACTTTTTTAAGTTTAATATTTAATTTGAAAAAAAATTAAAAATTGTTTTTCTATTGTTTTTACCCTATCCATATGAAAATCCTACGAGCCTATAGAATGCCTTTCAGCTTATGACCTAGGAAAATGTATTTTGGTCAAGTTCTTCTGCTGAAAAGTATAATTAAATTCACTAATGCGTATTTTAAAGTACGAACCCTATTTTTTTTTATAAAATCGTGTATGACTTTTGAGAGATTCCTGAGAGTGTGACATCATACCATATTCTATGCTTTCAAGGTAGACTTCAAGTTTATAATCCCCCCCCCCCCTCGTCTTCTACATCAGCAGGAGAATTGAACGAGAAATTGTTTGGGCAATTATCACGTTAGATTGTGTGTGGGTAGATCACTTATAATTGAGATCGGTGGATACTAAAGCCTTCGAGGTTCTGTAGATTGCTCCTCGACTAGAGCCGAACTTGCCAGTACAAGAAAAGACAGAGGAGCTGAGCATAAGGGAGTGACCACACCAGAGGAAGCATTGCTATGTATCCAAATAATATATTTATCATTATTAAGTCATGTAAACATTCATTTAGTACTAGTGGACTTGATTATGGGTTGGGGCGATAATGATTTTTCCTGTGAGGGTTTCCACTCAAAATCCCTGTGTGTCGTTTGAGCTTGTTTTTTATTGGTTCCACTGTTAATAATCATTTGCATGCAATTTGGACTAAAGAATTATATTTGGTAAAATTGAAATTAGTTCAAATTATAAAGGATTTAATTTTCTTGACGTTGTAATTAATTAATTGAACCTATATACTTAGGCACATACTTTTTTAGATCTTAAGTCATAAATTTAAAGACATAAAATATGGTCGATTCAAATCAACATCTAGTTTTTATCGAGCTTTAGCGATCGAAAGCCTTTGCTAAATGTGGATTTACTCCCGGTGAATAAATTCAATGATTTCACTTAGCCACCAGTGATGGTGCTTGTGAGTATAGAGGATAGAAATCGCTACAAATAAAACTTTCAATTCACTTGTATGGAATGTTAAAATATTAGTTTGAGAATAATAGAAATGCCTATCATCATCCCTCCTAAACAACAATCACTCATACACACATCACAATTTAAAAAATGGAACGTCGACTAGAAATTTGCGTGTTTATATGTATATCATAACTCTAGTTCATTTACGATAAAGATTAAGATTCTTAATTTGAAATGTGTATGTGTATAGAGATATAGAGAGAGGGCGTGCCTTTAAAAAATGGAGAAGTTGAGGCTTTAGAATGAAATGCAACTTAGTAAGAAGGATGACATTGATGGATTTAGGGCTTGGGAGAGAGCATATTGGGTTTGAGGGATTCTAGTGGGTAATTTGATTTTTGTGAAAGTGTGCAACAAATCTTTTTTTTAGGGTAGGGTTCTAAAAGGACACAACAAAATGTCATTTTATTTAAAATTTCACACTGTCAATAGAACTGACAAAGGTTTGAATGAAATTTTGTCAATTTTGTGTGACTCCCAATGGTAATGACAAATTTTTTAGTTAATTTTTGTTTGCTATCATTAGTGGTGAACTTTGTCACCGTTAAGAGCAGTGATTAAGTGAGAAGAAATACCGTCACTGCTTAAGGCAATGATCAATTAGCTTATCCATACAATTACAATAACAAATTATATCATTGCCATTAGTAGTGATAAAATCTTGGTGACATAATCAAGATTTTGGTGTAGTGAAAGTTTATCAGCGATTCATCATATAGTCTCATTTTAGTCTTGTTATAAATTTGATGACAATTCATGAGGAAAAAATAAAACTAACAGATAACACTAGATGTATGACAAAGCCCATTAACGGGAAAAATCTCGACCAAAGAAACAATTTCAAACTGCTTGTTTTCCACTAATGTAGATAGAGGAGAACTCTACATCACCAATAAACTTTGGCAACATGACAATATCTTGATTAATCATCAACTTTTTCGCCTTTGAACCACTGTGATTTTTCTCTCTTCTTTAAAGATAAATATATGTGGCTCTAAGTGAAGAACAATAAAATGATAATCGATGATCACAAATAATAGGAAATATAACTTAAAGGTTTATAAGAGACTATTCCTTTTGTTATTGAAGAAACTTAAGAGTGAGGTGATCAAATGCAAAGACGATGAGAATGAAAGAAGCGCGTGATATGCAACTAGGGTTTTCTCTTGTGTAAAAAAGATGTTCTCAAAATATGTGAGTGCACAACAAGTTTCAAACATACAAGCGGGTTTTCTTTGAGTATATTTTACGTATCTTTGCTCAGTTGGAATGTTGAAGCATCTCTAACAAGTGTGAAAAATTATTTTTGCAAGGTTAGGATAGGTTTTCACCTTTACAACATAACTTGCAATATGCATCAGACCCAGTTTAAAAAAAATGACAAAATGCTCATAAATTTGTCAATTTTTGTTATATATGTCTGATACGCACGTTTTACTTGAAGTATCGTGCAAGTAAGTTTTTCCTTTTGAGTTGACTGTGTTATTCCTACTATTTAAATTTAGAAATAGTACAGAATTGTTAATAAAATAAAAATTACAGAAAGAAAAAAAAATTAAAAAAAATTAAATCACTTACTTGAATATTGCAAAATTAATAATAAATTAGAGGTAAATTCGAGCCCTGTTACACAGTCTCCTTAAGACAAATTTATTCCTCCAATGTGCTTAAGTTTAAGAATAATTATCTCCCAAGATAGAACGGATTTCCAGATTAATCAAGTAGCACAACTGTGATTAATCATGACGAACACAATTTCTGTGTTTACTCAACCAAACAGACTGATGAATGAATGCAGAAAGAATTCTGGCAGCACTTAATTTTTAGAGGAAAATTGAAGGACGAAATTTCATTGGTTTTAAAACTGGAGGGAAGTAAATGTATTTATAGTTTTGGTTCTGACTGTTGGGAACATTCAAACCGTTTTTAACTGTCAATGACAGTTAATTTCGGTTTTAAAGCAACTGCTGACTTTTGGAAATTAATTAATTTGTTAATTAAATAATTAAATTAAAGCCCAGAAAGTTAATTAGATTCGGCCCAAAAATTTAAGAATTTTTATAAGCCCAAGCCCGAGCCCGAACCCGAACCGAACCGAATCAAGCCGAGCCGAGCTGGACGGACGGACGGACGCGCGAGCGCACGCTTGTGGACCTTTGACCGAAAGTCAGCCCAAGCATAGCTTAGGTCATCTCCCCTTCAAAGAGTTGGAATACCCCAAAGTCATCCAAGCCTTAGTCCATCAATTGGGTTTTATTAACTCATCATTTTCCCACTACTCTTCCAATGTGGGACAAGAGTTAAAACATACCCAATAAATTAACTTTCATTGCTTTATGAGTCACTTTGAACACACATACATCATTCATAACTTAATGGATTTGGACATATGAATATATTACGTTAATCTCCTTGCCAAGGAGAACGCGTCCGTATATGGTCCCACAATTTTCATGGTGTGGGTTCCACCTTAATTTGAGTTCAAAGTTGCTCAAATTTTGCTGTCAAATACCATTTTTTCTAATAATCCCCCACATGAATGATATATCACTATAAATATAAATAATGCAGATGCAGGCACATGTTGAGTAAAACTGAAGTTTTATTGCATCGAGAGAAGTAGCCTGGTGGCCTTGAACTTTTCTTAGTGATATACTATCGGATTTACTTGGTTAATCAGTAGACTATATGTCCTTGAACCATCAACCATTTTTGTAAACCTAGATAATAGTATTCACACAATAATTCTTCAACACAGTTGGTTCTCACGTTTGTGTTCATTTTGGCCATGAACACCACTTGGTTCAATGAGTATTTTAGAGAATATGCCTTTCATTATTCTCATAGAAGTGGCCCCCTTCTTACTCATGTAGGTGACTTCCATAAAGAGTACCTGCAATACTCCACTTAGACATACTAAGATATGGATGTCATTAAAAGCATAACTTATCCTTATATCGCGGCAGATGTGCACTGTCTCATCTTTGGAATGGATAGGATTAAATATCCTCCAGTGCTTACTGAATACAATGTAGTTCAGTTTGCCCATTGAACCTAGATCTTGGGATCTCCAGTCAGCTAGGTCTGGTTGCCACTATATTGATTCTTATTTATTTATAGGCTTTAGATCAATTCCTCTCGATGATCTTTCAACTTGCTCTCGGTTTAAACCTTTCATTAGTGGATTCGCTATATTATCTTTTGACTTTACATAGTCAATTGAGATAATTCCGTTTGAGATAAGTTGTCTAACGGTATTATGTCTTCGACGAATATGTCGTGACTTTCCGTTATACATGTGATTTTGTGCCCTTCCAATTGCTGATTGACTATCGCAATGTATACATATTGTGGGCACAGGTTTAGACCAATTTGGAACATCATCTAAGAAATTTCGAAGCCATTCAGCTTCTTCTCCAACTTTGTCTAGTGCAATGAATTCAGATTCCATTATCGATCTAGAAATGAACGTTTGTTTTGAGGATTTCCAAGATATGGCTGCACCTCCGAGGGTAAATACATACCCACTTGTAGACTTAGAGTCTTTTGTATCGGATATCCAATTTGCATCACAATGTCCTTTAAGAACAGCTGGATATTTTGAGTAGTGCAGTCCATAGTTTTGAGTATATTTCAAATAACCCAAAACTCACAATATTGCTTTCCAGTGATCTCTTCTTGGATTACTCGTAAATCGACTTAGCTTACTTATAGAGTATGCTATGTCCGGTTGCGTACAGTTCATGATGTACATTAAACTGCCGATAATACGAGAGTAATCTAGTTGAGATATGCTTTTCACCATTATTTCTTGCTAGATGTAAATTTACATCTACGGGTGTCTTGGTAGGACTAATATCATACTTGTTGAATTTTTCAAGTACTTTCTCTATGTAATGAGATTGAGATAGTATAAGTCCATCCGATGTTCTACAAATTTTAATTCCTAATATAACATCGACGATTCCCAAATCTTTCATGTCAAATCTACTACTCAACATTTGTTTTGTAGTTTTGATAATTTTCAAGTTACTACCCATGATAAGCATATCATCAACATAGATCATACAATGACATATCCATTTTGAAGGTATTTAAAGTAAACACATTTATCTCATTCATTAATTTTGAAACCATTTGATAACATTGCATTATCAAATTTTTCATGCCATTGTTTAGGTGCTTGTTTTAATCCATATAGTGATTTAACAAGGTTACATACTTTTCCTTCTTGTCCGGGAGCTTTGAACCCTTCAGGTTGCTCCATATAAATTTTTTCGTCTAGTTCACCATTAAAGAATGCGGTTTTTACATCCATTTGATGTATTTCAAGTCCATTAATAGCAGCTATTGCTATTAACATCCGAATGGACGTTATTCTTATTACCAGTGAATATGTGTCGAAGTAATCCAACCCTTCCTTTTGCCTATAGCCTTTAGCTACAAGTCTAGCTTTATATTTATCAATAGATCCATCGGCCTTCAACTTCTTTTTGAAGATCCATTTATAACCTAACGGTTTTGAACCTGGTGGAAGATCCACTAGTTCCCATGTATGATTTTGTAATATGGATTTAATTTCACTATTAATTGCTTCTTTCCAATTGGAAGCATCGGGTAAGGATATAGCTTCTTTATACGATTGAGGTTCATTTTCTAGCAAATATGTTAGAAAATCCGGACCGAAAGAAGTCGAGGTTTTTGCTCTTTTACTACGTCTTGGTTCATCCTCTATTGATTTAATAGGTTGATGAGTACCACTTGTAGTAGCTTGATTTGTCCTTTTAGAAGGACCAAATTCTCGGGTCATGTTATACGGGAATTTATTTTCAAAAAATGAAAAATCCCTCGATTCAATAACTGTATTTACATGAATATCCGAAATCTCAGATTTACAAACTAGAAATCGATATACACTGCTATTAGTAGCATAATCGATGAATACACAATCCACATTTTTTGGCCCTATTCTTACCTTTCTAGGTTTATGAACCATGACTTTGGCTAAGCGCCCCCACACTCGTAAATATTTATAGGAAGGTCTTCGACCTTTCCATAATTCATAAGGTGTCTTGTGAGTCTTTTTGTGAGGTACTTTATTGAGAATGTAATTAGCAGAAAGTAAGACTTCCCCCCACAAATTTTGTGGAGCTCCTGAACTTAATAACATTGAGTTCATCATTTCTTTCAAAGTACGGTTTTTGCGTTCAGCAACACCATTCGATTGAGTTGAATAAGGAGCGGTTGTTTAATGAATAATCCCATTTTCAGAACAAAATTCCTCAAATGGATATTCATATTCACCTCCTCTATCACTCCTAATAGCCTTTATCGTTTTGCTTAATTAATTATCAACGTCATTCTTATTTGTTTAAATGTGTTAATAGCCTCATCTTTACTATGTAACAAATATACATAGCAATATTTTGTGCAATCGTCAATAAAAGTAATAAAATACTTTTTACCACCTCTAGTTTGAACAAATTTTAAATCACAAATATCGGTGTGAATTAAATCTAAAGGTTCAATTATCCTTTCAATAGAATGGAAAGGTAATCTAGCTAATTTAGATTCCACACAAATTTCACATTTATGATTTCTATCAATATTAAATTTTGGCAAAAATTTCAAGTTAATTAATCTACGCAATGTATCAAAATTTACATGTCCTAATCTAGCATGCCAAATATTAGATGACTCAATCAAGTAAGAAGAACTAGCAATTTCATTCATTGAAGCAGATGTTTTTGGGGTTACAGTAAGAACATTGAGTTTAAAGAGCCCCTCATTTAGGTAGCCCTTTCCTACATACATGTCATTCTTAGACAACACAAAGCGATCAGACACAAACACAAGCTTGAAACCATTTTTAGTCAGGAGAGATTCGAAAATCAGATTCTTTCGGATATCAGGCACATGAAGAACATTGTTGAGAGTAAGTTCCTTTTCAGAAGTCATTTTTAAAACAATCTTTCCTTGTCCCACCACCTTAGAAGTGGAAGAATTTCCCATAAAAAGGCTCTCCTCATTTTCCAAAGGCTTATAGGTGGTGAACATCCATTTGTTTGCACAAATGTGTCGTGTGGCTCCAGTGTCCACCCACCATTCCTTGGTATTTCCAACCAAGTTACATTCAGAGACCACGACAGAAAGATTCATATCCGCCAAATCATTGGCGATATTCTCACCCTCAGTTACATTTGTTTGAGAGTTATTTTTATTTTGCTTCTTAGGCTTACGACACTCGCTTGAGTGGTGTCCAGGTTTATCACAATTGTAGCATTTGCCTTTGAACTTTTTATTGTTATGTTTGGAAGTGCCTTCCCCATCATACTTTCGTTTGTTCTTCTTAGGACCTTCAACGACATGGACCTTCGTTTCCATCGAATTCTTCCCACTTTTCTTTTGAGACTCACGGTTATCTTCTTCGATTCTCAGCATGACCACCAACTCCTCCACATTCATCTCCTTTCGCTTGTGCTTGAGATAATTTTTGAATAAAGTCCAAGATGGTGGCAACTTTTCAACAATTGCAGCAACTTGAAAAGTTTCACTAAGTGACATTCCTTCAGCATGAATGTCGTGGAGGATCACTTGGAGTTCTTGCACTTGCGAGATCACAGATTTAGAATCAACCATTTTGAAGTCCAGAAAACGCCCAATGATAAATTTCTTCATCCCAGCATCTTCAGTTTTATACTTCTTTTCCAAAGAATTCCATAATTCCTTGGATGTTTTGATCGTGCAGTAGACATGGTACAATGTCTTGTCCAAGTAAGCCAGAATATAATTCCGACATAGGTAGTCCGAATGCTTCCAAGCATCGAAAGTAGCAACCTTTTCAGAGTCATCTCCTTCTTGAATAGAGGGGCAATCTTCATATACAAACCTACCCAGTTGGCAGGTAGTGAGATAGAAGTACATTTGTCCTTGTCAACGTTTGAAGTCAGCCCCAATGAACTTTTTCGGTTTCTCCCCGTGTGGCATAGATACGGGTGCAGTCACATTTGTGTTGGTGACAATCAGTTTCGTAGGAGTAGTGTTCATACTTTGTGATTCCATTTCTATTACAAAAACAAAATTTTTATCACCGATGGTATTCATATTTAAATGAATTAATCAAAACAGAATACACAATTCTGTTATACAAATTTCCCCAAATGAATTCAAAAAGAAATCTACATAAGATTTATTTGACACAGAATTTATATATAAAAAAATTCTTAACAATAATCTGAATTGAGTTTAAAATCAAAATTTGAAGCACTAGTTTACACTAGTCTAAATTAAATTGTGTAAAACTGTTTTTATTATTATTAAAAAAAAATTCCGTACAAAACAGAATATAAATTTTTAATAAATAAAATAACTTAACTAAACAGATTAAAACAATTAAAATATTTCAAATTCTGTACAAAACAGATTTTTTAAAGAAATTATAAATATAAACTGATACAAGTTTAAAAAATAAAAAAAATACACTGTTTTATTAAATTTGTAATAAAACAATATTTGTAATTCTAATTTTCAAGTAAAACAGAATAATTTATACTAGATAGAATTTCTGTAATTAACTAAAACTCTGTACACAATAAACAGTAGAAAAAAAATTAAATTTGTCTTAAGATTGTTATTTCTACTATTTAAATTTCGAAATAGTACAGAATTGTTAATAAAATAAAATTAAAGAAAGAAAAAGAAATTACAGAAAATTAAATCACTTACTTGAATATTGCAGAATTAATAATAAATTAGAGGTAAATCCGAGCCCTATTACACAATCTCCTTAAGACAAATTTATTCCTCCAATGTGCTTGAGTTTAAGAATAATTATCTCCCAAGATAAAACGGATTTTCAGATTAATCAAGTAGCACAACTGTGATTAATCATGACGAACACAATTTCTGTGTTTACTCAACCAAACAGACTGATGAATGAATGTAGAAAGAATTCTGGCAGCACTTAATTTTTGGAGGAAAATTGAAGGACGAAATTTCATTGGTTTTAAAACTGGAGGGAAGGAAATGTATTTATAGTTTTGGTTCTGACTGTTGGGAACAGTCAAACCGTTTTTAACTGTCAATGACAATTAATTTCGATTTTAAAGCAACTGCTGACTTTTGGAAATTAATTAATTCGTTAATTAAATAATTAAATTAAAGCCCAGAAAGTTAATTAGATTCGACCCAAAATTTTTTATAAGCCCGAACACGAGCCGAGCCGGACGGAAGCGCGCGTGTGGACCTTTGACCGAAAGTCAACCCAAGCATAGCTTAGGTCATCTCCCCTTCAAAGAGTTGGGATACCCCAAAGGCATCCAAGCCTTAACCCATCAATTGGGTTTTATTAACTCATCATTTTTTCACTACTCTTTCAATGTGGGACAAGAGTTAAAACATACCAAATACATTAACTTTCATTGCTTTATGAGTCACTTTGAACACACATATATCATTCATAACTTAATGGATTTGAACATATGAATATATTACGTTAATCTCCTTGCCAAGGAGAACGCGTTCGTATATGGTCCCACAATTTTCGTGGTGTGGGTCCCACCTTAATTTGAGCTCAAAGTTGCTCAAATTTCGCTGTCAAATACTATTTTTTCTAACAATTGCAGGACACCAGATATTCCACAAGAATATTCATGAGATAATTGTAGTGTCGAACCACCTTTGCAAAAGGTAGCCTCGACTAGAGCTAACCGCCCCAAAACTAATACCGAATTTGCTAAAATACATACTTATCAAACGTAGCATGGATAAAACGGTTGTAATAGTTAGAGGTGGTTTTAATTAAACGAACTTTAAAATATAGATGGTAAATTACACCAAACCCTCATGAACTATAACGGTTTTTCAGATAGCCCCTAATCTAAAAAACTCGACAAATAGCCCCCTAAACTATCAAATTTCCACACCTAAAAAAAATGCATAAAAATTTAATTTTTATGCATAAAATCATATTTTTATCACCTCATTTTCAATGAAAATTTGTTAGGTGTTAAAATTCAATAGTTTAGGGGACTCCTTGTCCCTTTTTTTAAGTTAGGGGGCAATTTGCAAAATCGCCATAGTTTAGGAAAGTTTGGTGTAATTTACCCAAACATAAACATGTGATAAAAAAAATAAAGAGAATTAATATATCTCTTTAAGTAGGTACATTATATGTTTTATTTTAAATGTGACCAAAATTATAATTAGTCTTGTAAGTACTTTGGGGTTCAGACTTCATTAATTTTTACCCTCAAAAGACCCCTAAAGATGAATTACTTATTAATTTATATACGGGTTATTTGGATTTTGGCCCCCCATTAAAATTATTTTATGTTTGACCCCCATTTTTCATTTTTAGCGATAATTTTTTTTATATATTTAGCGACACAATTTTTCAAAAAACGCCACAAAAGCGAAAAATGAGGGTCCAATGTATAATAATTATTTAATTGGAAACAAAATTCAAACGAGTATAAATTAATTACATTAAAATAAACCTGTAACTTTGTGTGGGTGGGTGGGTGGATGGGGGGGTGGGGTGAGTAGGGAGGGAGCACACAGAAATTTGGTTGAGAGAGGGAGAGAGAAGGATCGGATAGATGATGTGGCATTTATATGGCTTAGCATTATTGGGTCATTCATAACAAAAGTATAATTGTCTGTCGGCATGAAAATGACCCCTTCGAAGTCCAACTACAATTTATCATTTACGGGGAAGTTGGAACAAACTTGGGTTCTCTCTCATCATGTGAACACTCCCCACACGCTTGGGAACTTCCTTCACATGCCTTGTTTTCTGGATGGTACCTCTCACGTGTTTGTCTTGTCAGCCTACAAGATATCTCCTTCTCAATGCAGCCTATACTTGTCAAAAGTAAATAACGAGTTATATATTTAGAAATCAGGCGTCTTCATCCAACTCTATAAAATTGTCAATCGAATAATTTTGGAAATGAATTGAATTTGATTTTGATGTTTGATCTATTTTTGATACTGTTAAAATAATATTTAATTAATAAAAATTATAAATTGGGAATAAAAATTAATTAAATTACGCACAAACTGATCGGACACCTCATGATATATTATAAAAAAAAGTTATATATTTAGCTATTATTACGCTCAATAAATAAAATAAAAAATCATATTATAATGACTTATTAGTTGTACTAATTATTAGGGGCATGTTATATACACTCAAAAAATATCTTCAAAACATCACAAAAAATTTAAACTCAAATTTTACTAATCACACCCAAAAGTGTTGTACTTTTTTTTTCTTTCAAAATGTCTAATATACCCCCAAATAAATAAAAAAATTACACACATATTAACAGCACAAACTTAACACCACATAATACAAAATCTCAAAAATTCTTCAACTCCAAAATAATCTAACTATTTCACCTTGTTCATTTGTCCCCCCAAACCCAAAACTACATTGCAATAGTCCTCAAAACACTTCTAAAAAATATATAGTGTCTAAAACTATTTATAAAACAAAGATCAGATTAAAAAAAAACTGGGTTTGCCGTACTTACGACCCCGTGTTGCCATAAGTGATAAGTATTTTCGATGAAATATAACCGTAACATATTTTTCCACAGTTGGAAGTGGCCGTGAAAATATTTGTTACGGTTGCAAGTGGTCGTGATAGGTGGATTAAGGTGGAAATCAACCGAAACAAATAAATCACAGTGAGATGCAACCGAAATGAACCCACATACAGTGAAGTTGGACCGAGTTAGACCAACACCTACGACGACGTGCACTCGTAGGTGCAGGGTTCGTAGATTTTTTTTTTGTTTTAAAATCATAGTTTGTCCATTTCCTTTTCTATTCAATATATTAGCTTAGTAAAATTTGTTAAATGGGTCTATATTTGGTTTTGTGGGTTTGAGAGAAAGGTTTGTGAGGGAAGTTAGAGAGAGAGGAAATTGAAAAATGAGGTTTAAAATTTTTTGATTTTTTATATGGGACAAGATACATATGGTGTTTTGTACAAAAGGATATTTTGGAGTAAAATTTTTGATGCATTTATCAAGACCCTAGTTATTATACATCAAGTATAAAAAAAACTCTAATCCTAATGACATATTAATTGTAAGCCACTTGGTACGAGTCAAGTGCCCCACTCAAATTTAAAAAAAAATTATGTATATAATTTTTTCAAAACGTAAAAAGTTTAAATATTTAAAATTATTTTGTGATTATATAAGATTTTGCTATTATGCAATAAAAATTTGTGATATTATTATTGTTTCTCAAAGTTAGTTTTCTTTTAGGCATTGGACAATAGATGTTATTTACCATGTTCATAGTTGTAAAATTGCACATGAATTGATAATGTTTATAAAATTTGTATATGACGGTTGAATTTCAATTACACAAACCTCCTGAATTTATTACAATCAGGCCTCCCATTGATAATTTTCACACAATTGAAATTTGATTTAATATTGACTGAGTTTATTATATTTAATTATATATATGTGAAAAATCGAAAATAACTCCCAATTTTTTTTGACGAGGACTTCCGGTCCTAATCACCCAAGGTTTGTAGAAACTTTGCACCTGCATATTCTTGGAGTGCCCCACCAAGAAAAGACTGTGTGTGTGCGCGCGCGCCCGCACAATCGGGCTCTCCAAACCTAAAGAACATAATGATTTTTAAAATACTAAAAAAATACCTTTTTTTAACCAAACTTGATACACATGATTGATTTTCATAGTGAAAAGACTATTTACAAAAAAAATTGAGTTGAAGACGAGTGGGATGATAATCAAAATTTTGAACGGTCGGAAATGCTACATTTGCAAGCCATAAAATGTTTTAATCCTAAGCTTTGTTCTATTAAGGCATCAAGTTTCAAAATATGTTAAAGTCTTCAAGTAAAATATATTGTTTATACTAGTCGGGGTTTAATTATTGTTTATGTAACGAGGTCGTCATAATAGTTTTGTATAATGACCTCAATGCAAAAGTTAACAAAGACTTATGAGATTCAAGCATTAATTTCTTCAAAACCATGGTTTCCACTTATTTTCAAATAAACCTTAGAGGTATATTGAGTTTAAGAGATAGAAATGTAAAGGCAAAATGACTAAATCGGGTAAAATTGGTTTGAATGTTAAGGTGCCTCATTTGTAGTGTTTGTAAGAGGATTGTGATTAGTATGTGATGTCAGATGCCTTTTCCAACACCATTTTGGGTTATGCCTTGGTGTAAACGATATCGACGGTGGGGAAGATTGATTCAGTATTTCCTTATATTAGATGAATTTTTTTTTTATGAGAGATAGAGAGAGATATAAAGATTACTATTATGACAAATAATTTCCTTTAATTTATAGTCCCCAATCAATGAGACATAAATAAATAACGTGGAGTTATAGGAGAAATATAGGGTGGTTATTGGTCGGTTTGATTGGTAATTGACCTATATAAATAACGTACCAACTTTGGTACGTTTGATTTCTGTAGTTTCAATTTTCAATTTTCTGAAAACACTTACAAATATCAAATCGTGTGGTACATCGATTTTTTCGATAATTTTGATAACTTTTACTTCGATAACTTTGATTTTTCTATTATTTTTAGTTTCATTTTTCTTATTTTTTTTTGTCAGTTTTCATTTTGTTATTGTTCTCTTCTCGATATTTTCAATTTCCAAATGCAAAAACTAAAGAAACAGATATAGTATCAAATAACACATAAACGAATAAGCATAATTTCTACTTAATTTTAAAAAATTGCTACACATATTTTGTTAAAAATAACACTTATCCAAAATAGAAGACTAGATTAACTAAGATCTTTTGTATGGATGAGAAAACCAGTTGTTAAAATTACTTTTATTGTTAACTAATGTGATAATTGAGTCCAACTAATGATATGAATTAACAAAAATAATATAAATTTTGTATTTATATCATATTAAATTGGTATTATGGTACGATAATTATGGTATTTTAATCAGGTATGGTAATTTCAGTAAAAAAAAATTAAAGGTCAAAATAGAACCAACCACAAATTTTTTTATAATTTCGATTTGCGTTAATAAAAAGTAGTAAACTAAAATCATATTTGAATTTTAAAAAATCTTGTACGTTTTGTTTAGAATTGAAGATTGAAAGCTCCCAATTTTTCTATCATGCCCTCATAACCTCATTGACGAGGCATACTTAAATCACTAAAATATGGAATGTTTATGTTTTTCATTAATATGTGTGGTTATTTGAAAAATCTCATTATGTAATACAAATGTATAATTTATTAATAAAATAGATACCACCAATTAGTTTAATAGTAAACACCAATACATTTTAGCTTGATGTATGTTGCTATGACAAAACAAGTGTATTAAAGGCACCCATTTTTTAATATTATTTGGATTTTGTTCCTATTAGTTTTGTCTATTTGAGGATTAATCCCCAATTAAAAATTATTGCATGATCAACTCTTATTTTTCACTTTTAAAAATATTTTGCTGAAAAAATGTGTCGGTAAACGTATCAAAAGGATTCAAAGGTGCCATAGGCACAAAACGAATAATGTCTTAGATGCGGGTACAAGTGATATTAATACGAGTAATACATAAGTATAAGTATAAATAATTTCGTAATTAATTATCATTTTTCAATTCACAGAAAAATTCAATGTTAGTTTCAAAGTCACCATAGTCACATAGGCATGGTGGTTAGTCGTCGACGCCCACCACTGGTAGCATGAGTGTGTCGCGTGCATGTGAGTTTCCATAAACACGATACATGGGTACCCTCAAACATGAATCCAATGACGTAAAATTACAAATATGTTTTACTCATATTATCCACTAGTTATTATATATTTGTGTTAATGATTTTCATCCTTAGAGAATAACCTTGTAGTATAAAAATCAAGAATAAGAAAGAACCAAAATGATGAAAAATAAGAATTATCAGCAAAAATTGAACTAGACATTCAAAATTGAGTTACATAGCCATCTAAAGTTGATGAACCTAGGTTGAGGCTCCACCAACTATGTTAGCGAATTCTATCCAAAAAGATTTATTTCGTGTGTAAGTTTCTAATGTAGTTGTTTATCTAAAAATTGGTTGTTTTTGGTAGAAGGCATTTTGGTCCTCTCACAATATCAAAATAATATTGGGTCATTTAGATATTTTACAACGTAAATTTATAAACACCCAAATTTTTGTGTGAACTGTCACGAGTCATAAGTTGAATGTGATTTATCGGATTTCAGGTTAGGAGGACAACTTGTAACCAGAAAATAATTTGAGGGTTGAGTGTAATTTACCTGTAAAAGATAAGATCGCTTAAAAAGTTCTGTTACCAATTTGAAAATGCTTTGTGATATCGATTTCAGCCAATTCGCAAATTTTGATTTAAACTTATTTAATTGTAGTCAATTTTTAAACCAATTTTATTTAAATCCCAACACATACATCCAGGTGGGTAAAATCAAACCATCACAAATAAATTACTGACACACAGATTTCAGGGAAAAAACCCAAAGGGAAAACCTTTTTATTTCACTATGCAAAAGTAAATCGCAACTTACATACACAATGAAATTTACAATGAACATCCGAAGACACTCACATAGACATGTAGCCAAGAGTCAACAATGGACCAACTGCAATAACCCACAAGAACATGCAACTCTGAATTCAGCCAAGAACACCCACAAGTACTCCTAATGACACGCAGTCGTCAGCCGTAGATTTACCCTATCTATAAGAGAAATCTCACCAAAGATGCAGCTTGGGTTCCAAAATAATTTACTAAACTATTATAATTTTTTTGAATTGAAAAATAAACTTTAAACCATAAATGAAGAAGATAAAATAATTCTGCAGTTTGCAGTTTTCGTAGACTGAAAAACATCAGGTGTTCTTAAGGAAAAATGACTCATTTAATCAGGTATATATAATAAAATTGAGTCGGCGATCTCGCGCAAATGAAAACAGGATGTCGCTCGAACGAGTTAAGATGTCGCTTGAACGAGGACATCGCGCGACATGCCTATGTTGTTCGAATGACAATAAGATGTCGCTCGAACGACCTAAACGTCAAAAATATTTTAATAAAACTCCGCCTCAACACTTAGAAAAAAATCATTTGATGAAAAATAATGCCTCGTGCGTTTAAAAATAATTTAAAAAAATTATCCCAACACTTTAAATGAACCGTTAAGGTACTTAAACACAACCTTATCAAAATCTATCTCGCAGAGGCTATTCTGTTGAAGAATGTGATAATCAGATCCATCTTGATGCATGATTGAACTTGAATAAATCTTCGATGGTTGTAGCGGTATACGACATAGTCTAATGTAAACGAACTATGTAAAATATGTCCTTACAAATCTCCCCCTATGTCTATACCGGTACAAACTAAAGACATTCGAATTATCAAATCAAATATCCTATACAAATCTAATACCCTCCCATGAACCCAAAACTGAAAAGGTACTAAAAATGCAAATCTTAAACTTTCTTCAAAAATCTTCAGCTAGAAATCTTCAAATCTTTAACGTTTCATTGTCATCACCAGGATGTGAAAATTATTGATCTTTAACTTTTGTACCTACATACATGATATAAGAAAAAAATACCTTCGTGACGTATCGAGTTTGAAATGAGATAAACATAAATCAAAACAAAGATCAAATCTCAAATTTTTCCCATAAATTAAACTCTCCCATTAAATCATAATTCGTTCTCCCCCTTTTTGTTTGTCCGAAATAGACAAGTAAAAGAATAATTAAAAAATAAGCATGGAGTATCATGACAAGCAAATAAAATTACTACGATCATGAAGGATAAACTTGAAAGCATTCACCAACTATTTTTAATTTTTTAATTTTTTTAAAAAATCAAATAATTTACAAAAAAAAAAAAATCACACCCCATGAATTTACACTAAGATAACCAGATCGTGGAAAGGGAATGAATGAGTGTGAACATATTCAATTGGTAAATCAACTCAAACATACATAATAAATGTGCACGATGAATATGGATACTCCTAACGAATGAACTTCACAATCATCCTTAGGCTTAAAAGTTGTTGAATTCAAATGACATTGACTTAATCAAATCAACAAACTAAAGTCTAAAATGATTTTCACACCAATAACGTTTAAAACTTTGTAATGTTTTTAAAGACTTTATCAGAACGTGTAAACCTATTGATTTATTTCCAACCAAACTCCCTCAAATATATTTCTTTTTCAAGCTCTTTTGAGGTTTCTATTTTTTCTCAACTTAGAGAAATCGTATTGGCCCCATTTTTGGCATATGATTATTTTTATTGCCTTAATTTTTTTCTTGGGTACTTTTAAATAGTGGCTTTCACGATGTTATTATTATTCATTCACATCCTTTTCCCGTGTTCACTCATCATTTTTACATATTAAACTAATTACTCACGAACAACGGTTCTTACATGCACTATTTCATTATCAAATTTGATCACATTTGGTTTGTTTTAAAGACATGATTGAGATGGAAATATGTTGACCAACATGTGATAGATAAGTACAACAATTAAACAAATCTGTGCAAGTGTGCATTAAAGGAAATCCTGAGTAAAACATGCGTAAAGTAATCTCAAATCTCATCTTAATGACTCCAAACATTATAAAGCACATGGATGAAATAATGTATCGTCTTAAAAAACTATCTAATAGTCATATGAATATGTAATAATATCGTGACTTGGTCATCTTAAATGTCCATCCATAAATGGTGTAAACAAAATACCAAATTCTTTTTGTCTTTTTCCAAAAATTTTATCAAAATAAAATCTTTTTGACTTTTTCAATCTTTTTTTTAAAAAAATTTAGAAAATCTAATAAAAACATTACACATGTCATAACACTAGTAAAAATATATTAAGAAGCATAACTAGCGTATGACAAACAAACCATGCAAGCAATCAGCTATATGAAATAACATGTGATGCATCATGTGCAAGCATGTGAGACTCAACCAATCTAGCATTTAATGTCTCCAAAAGTGATTTCTTAACCCAAACTGGTGTGTACCTAACTCTAAGGGTTATGGGAACTGACGGGACACTATCCTTAAACTTCCTAGGACCTCTTTCAAGATCAAAATAAAAATACCTAAGGTGACCTTTCCTACCATAATGTGAACATGTGAAAACTCAAGGAAAGTTACCTATGGATTGACCTTTTCTATTGTCCTTGGGTTGGTTTACCCTATAAAACAAACAACGGTTTTGGCTTTGACAAATGAAGCGTTAGATCATGATGAGCTATGACCATCACTACACAAACTACTTAAGTCTTTTAGATCATTTTTTAACTTCAAAATTTTCGACTCAAACAAATAATTAGACTCGTTCAATTTTAGGGACTCATTCTTCATATGTTCAATAATTTCTAGAAGGTTATCTCGCTATCCCTCAATAAATGCAAACTTTTTCCTAAGAGTCTTCTCACGTGCCTTATAATCAACAATCAAAACATTGTCCTCTTGGGAACAGACACACACCTTGGAATTTTTAAAATCCTCTAATTATTTTTTTAAATATAAGACTTTATCATCACTCTCCTTTTTGGACAATTCTAATTTTCTAAAGTCACATTCCATGTCCACCATTCTTTCATGAATGAAATCTTTTTGATCTTGAGCAGTTTGCAAAAGTTCCACAAATGGTTTTAAAATATGAATTCTCTTTATCAATAATTTCAATTCTTTTAGCAAACTTCAAGTTCAAATGACTTAAGTCGTCAAAACTGCGCGTGCCATCAAAGACGGGCATCTGATTATATAAGTTCTCCATTGGAAAAATTTGCGAAAATTTTCCAAAATTCATATTTAAAAAAAATCAATGTCATAAAACTTTTGCGAAAAACAGGATCATTCGATAAATTAGAAAAATCCGCTCTAATACCAATTTGAGAAAGATAAGATCGCTTTAAAAGCTTTGATGCCAATTTGAGAATGCTATGTGATATCAATGTCAACCAATTCATAAATTTCAATGTAAACTTATTTAATTGGAGTCAATTTTTAAATCAATTTTATTTAAACTCTAACGCATACATATAGGTGGGTAAAATTCAAACCATCATAAATAAATTGTTGACACACAAATTTCGGGAAAAAATCCCAAAGGAAAAACCTTTTTATTTCACTATGCAAAAATAAATCGTAACTTACATACACAATGAACTCTGCAATGAATATCCGAAGACACTCACATAGACACATAGCCTAGAGTCGGTAATGGATCAACTGCAACAACCCATAAGAACAAGAAGCTCTGAATTCAGCCAGGAACACCCACAAGTACTTCCAATGACATGCAATTATCAGTCGTAGATTTACCCTCTCTACAAGAGAAATTGCACCAAAGATGTATATTCGGTTCCAAAACAATTCACTAAACTATTGAGATTTTTGTTAATTGAAAACAAGTATAAACCCTAAATGAGGAAGACAAAATAATTCTGCAATTTGTTGTTTTCATAGACTGAAAAACATCAGGTCTTCTTAAGGAAAAATGACTCATTTAATCAGGTATATATAATAAAATTGAGTCAGTGATCTCGCTCAAATGAAAATAGGATGTCGCTCAAACGAGTTGAGACGTCGCTCGAACGAGGACATCGCGCGACATGCCTATGTCCATTGAATGACAATAAGATGTCGCTCGAACGACCTAAACGTCAAAAAATATTTTAATAAAACACCGCCTCAATACTTGAAAAAATTCTTTTGAAGAAAAACAACGTCTCGGGTGTTTAAAAATAGTTTAGAAAAATTATCCTAACACTTTAAATGAACCGTTAAGGGACTTAAATACAACCTTATTAAAATCTATCTCGCAAAGGCTTTTCTGTTGACGAATGTTGATATTCTGATCTGTCTTGATGCATGATTGAATTTGAATAAATATTCGACGGTTGTAGCGGTATACGACATACTCTAATATAAACGGACTGAGAGTGCGCTTTTGTTTAAACAAAGAAATTATTTAATTAAACTCAGTTTTTTAATTAAATCCTAAAACTTGCATCTAGGTGTGATTGAAGACAATATGATCATGCAAGAACATTCAATCACAAACAAACACACAAATGAGGAAAAATCCCTCAAAGCGGCAAAACCTTTTTCTTTTCACTATAATTTGTAAAAGACGGTTGACACGGATTATAGTGAAAACATGAGTGACATACGAAGTACCCTCAGGTGTCGGCTCCGATGTCATCAATTGGAATCTCCCGCAAGAACTCCAGATGTGCAGCAACGGAAAAGAGTCGGCTTCTCCACAAGTTACTCCAGATGAGTAAAACGATCCTTTAGAGGTTTAAAGATTCACACACATATATGGGAATGGTTTTGTGAATAAAAAAGGCATAAAATCTTAAAAACTCGAAGTTTGTTTTCTTGGCTATAAATAGCAAAAACATGTGCGAAAAAGACTTGAAAAAACGTGCGGAATGTGTACAAATATTTATATGAAAATCGAGGCGTCGTCGTCGCTCGAACGACATAGGTATGTCGCTCGAACGTGACCACGTGTCGCTCGAACGAGATCGCACGACATCCTCATGTCGCTTGAATGATAGAGAGATGTTGTTCGAAGTAGCTCGACGATCGAGAAAAGTCTGCTTCTACACTTAGGAAAAAAATATGCTTTTGTGTTAAAAACAAATCAGACTTCGAAAAATATGGCATGATGCAAATATTAACAAATCCAATAAACCATTTTACCAATAACGGGTCGTGGAGTAGTGGGAACAGTTGAGCAGTACGTGGCATGATGCACGTGTGAAGATGGTGGATGCATAGATTCGGATCAAGGCCGTTGAGGATGATCGTATTGACGTGGCAAATATAGTGGTATCAGACATACATACTGTGATCTAGGACAAATAAAAAATTCCTAGATTCTTCCCTCGACATTTATAAAATTATGTCCTTACAAATCTCCCATATGTCTATGCCGGTACATATATATAAATTCGAATTATACTATCTCCATAAATCAAATGACATATAAGATAATATCCCCATTAAACTCTCAAACTAAGAATACTAACTGACATGTCATCAATCAAACTTCAACATCTTCAAATCTTCAGCTTTTCTCATCAGGGTGTGCAATCCAATAATCTTCAATTTTGTACCTACACACATGAGATAAAGCAGATACCCGTGACACACAATAATTTGAAATATAATAATATGCAAAAATTGAATCAATTAAGCTTAAGCAAATCATTGATAAATCAACCAAACAATTATCCCCCATAATTCATTCTCCCCCTTTTTATGATGTCCCCAAATAGACATATATGAGAAGCACAAATAAATGCAAATGGAGAGTGTCAGAAGGGAATAAACTTTATATTTTGAATTTTTCAAAATTTTTCACACAAAATATACAACAAATAATCACACCATGAAAGAACACAAAAACAACCAAGTTGATGATAGCGAAAACGTAGGGGTGTGAGCAAATTCGATAGGAAAATCAATGCATACAAACATAACATATGTGCATGATGAATATTGGATAGTTCTAACGAATGAACTCAACATCTTCCTTAGGTGTAAAAAGATGGAATTATAAGAAATTGACTCAATCAAATCAGCAAATCAAAGCTCAAAGTAATTTCCACACCAATAACATCCAACACTATTTAATGCTTTTTCAGGACTTTCAAGGAAGTGCAAACCCGTTTAAATTCTCCAACCAAACTCCCTCTAATTTATATTTTGTCTAGAGGTGATCGAAATTCTCAAACATTGGAGAATTGATGGCAAAACCAAATGGACCATATTCGGCATGTATTGCTTTTTATTGCCTTTAATTTTTTTGGGGGCTCTTCTAACCTATGTGGACCCCGAATAATTAGAATTCCTCAATTTTTAGGTCCAATTTAAATGGCGTCTTAATCACAAAGGATATATGAGTACCTTTCGTAGCCCTTCACCGTTGATAAAATACCACACAATCTCACCAACTAGTTTTTACATGCATTTCAATCTTGTCAAGTTTTATTGCATATGGTTCGTTGTATAGACATAATTGAGATGGAAACACTCAAGCCAATATGTGATAGACAAGTACAATAATCAAATAAAGTCGTGCATGTGTGCAATAAAGGAGATAAGGAGCCAAACATGTAGAAATATATCACTAATCACATCTCAAAGACTCCAAACAATGTAAAGCACATGGATGAAAGGATGTAGCATCCCAAATCACTATCAAACAGTCACGTGAAGAATGGAAATGGAAGTTGTGACTCGGCTATCTTAAATGCTCATCCATAAGAGGTGTAGACAAAATAAAAAAAATCTTTTTGTGCTTTTCTAAAATTTCTATAAAACGAAAATCGTTTTGGATTTTTCGAAGAAAAAAAATATAAAAAGCAAAAAAATGAATAAAAATAATACAAACTAGTAATAGGAATCATATGATATGAACATGATAATGCATCCTATCCTAGACAAGGACCATCCCCTCAGTCAACTGTGCAAATTCCCAAAGACTTACTAAAACTCTCGAATCTAAGGGTATCCAAAGGTTTCGTAAAAATTTTGGCTAATGGAAGGTCGGTGTGAAAGAAACTCAGGGATACAACTTTCTCCTCAACTAACTTACGTATAAAGTGCTCGCATATCCTGATGTACTTTGTGTGCGAATGTTGGACCAGATTACAAGATATGTGTATAGTGCTCGTGTTATCACAGGAGATGGTCATGGTGTCCTGTAAAATCTCGTAATCCTCCAACATTTGATTCATCCACAAGAGTTACCTGTAACAACTCCCGGTGGCGATGTACTCTGCCTCCGCAATGGACAAAGAGATAGAGTTTTGCTTCTTGCTCAGCTAGGAGACAAGAGCATAACCAAAATAGAAACACCCACCAGAAGTGCTCCTACAACCATTTACATCCCCGGCCCAATCGCCATCCTAATAGGCGGACAAATGATCATCAGTATCAAAGGAATACCAAATATCGTAGGAGAGAGTCCCATTCACGTATTTAATAATACGTTTTAGAGCGAATAAGTGTGACTCTTTTGGGGATGCCTGATATTGCGCACAGACTCCAACATTATAGGCTATGTCGGGGCGACTGGCAGTCAAGCAGAGAATACTACCTATCATACTTCGATACAAGGTTTGCTCTATGTCCTTGCCTGAAGTGTCCTTACTAAGCTTGATATAAGTAATCATAAGTGTACATGTATGCTTAGCGGAGTCTAAACCAAATTTCTTCACTAGGTCTCTAGCATACTTAGATTGGGAGATAACTGATGAACCTGGAGACCAAGGAAGAAAGTAAGCTCATCTACCATGCTCATCTCAAACTCACTTTTCATCTCCTCCTCAAAGTGGTGAGCATGCTCGGAGCACGTGGATCCAAAGACTATGTCGTCCACATAGACATGGGCAACCAAAATAATACCACCGTCTCTCCTGGCGAACAACATCATACCAACTCCCCCTCTCTTGAAGCCAAGGGCTAAGAGATAGGAAGTAAGCCTCTTATACCAAGGACGGGGTGCTTGCTTCAAACCATACAAGGATTTACTCAGATAGTAGACATGCTCCGGGTGCTTAGGGTCTTCAAACCCTTTTGGTTATTCCACATAAACCTCCTCCTATAGAATGCCATTTAGAAAGGCACTATTGACATCCATTTGATATAGCTTGAAGCGCAGATGACATGCGATGGCGAGTAGTAAGAGAACGGACTTAAGCCTCGCAATAGGAGCAAATGTCTCCTCAAAGTCTACACCCTCTATCTGTGTGTAGCCTTGAGTGACCAACCTAGCCTTGTTTCTGATTATGGTACCATTTTCATCCATTTTATTCTTGAAAATCCACCTAGTACCTATCACATTCGTCTCACTAGGTCGGGGGACAAGTTTCCAGATATTATTCCGTTTAAACTAAAGTAACTCATCCTACATGGTAGATATTCAGTGTTCATCCTTGAGTGCTTCTTTGTGATTCTTGGGCTCGACTTTAGATGTGTAGCAGACATGGCTAAGATCATTCTCTAGCTGAGCATGAGTCCTAAAGTGGGATCGCCAACAATGGTAGAAGGATCATGACTCTTGTGAACCCAAGCAGGTATGTCCTCTAGAACAAGAGTAGGGTTCACCCTGGATGTGGGAGACACAGTGGGATCATAAAAAAGGAGTGTGTCATCCTCACACAAATGGGTGGAGTCAACAGATGTCGATGGTTCGTCATCTTGCACAGTAACGTTTATCGACTCCATCACTTTAGATCTTTTCAGGTTAAAAACCTGGTACGCTCTACTATTTGATGAATATCCTAGCAATATTCTCTCGTCGCTTTGGGAGTCTAACTTTCCTAATTTCTCTCTATCTCGTAGGATGTAGCCCTTACTCCCCAAAACATGCAAATATTCAAGGTTGGGCTTCTTTCCAGTCCATAATTCATAAGGCATTTTAAGAGTATGTGGACGAAGGTAAACCCTATTCACCGTATGGCATACAGTAGACACTGCCTCTGCCCAAAATCTCCTAGCAACTTTATGACCTAGAATCATAGATCTATCCATTTCTTGAATCGTTATGTTCTTTCTCTCAATAATCCCGTTTTGCCGAGGAGTCTTCACAGCAGAAAACTCATGTTTGATTCCTAGGCTGTTACAGTAAACATTTACTTATTGCATCGTAAAATCAGGGTCGTTGTCACTCCGCATTCTATTAATAATAACTCTATTTTGGTTTTGCAGGACACGTCACTTGGTTGTTAAAAACTCTATAGCATCAGATTTCTCTCTAAAAAAATCCTACAATCGAATATCAAGAGAAATCATCTGCCATCACTAGGATGTACCTCTTACCACCCAGACTCTTAGTACGAGTAGGACCCATAAGATCCATGTGTATCAACTTAAGTACTCGTGAAGTGGTAATGGAATTCAACTTCCCGTGGGGGCTACGAATTTTCTTTCCCAACTGACAGGGCCGAAAAATCTTGGAAGTTGGCTTTCCAAGTGCTGGTAAGCTACGTACTAGGTCCGTTTTAGTTAATCGCGTCAAATCTCTAAAGTTCATGTGACCTAAACGTTGGTGCCACGGATCCATAGGAGTGATTGTGGCGCTGTTGCAGACAAGTGAGGATTTGGGCATAGTCCCATAGCAATTATCCTCTGTCCTCACCCCTTGGACTAAAAGTTTACCGGCTTGATTATAGACATTACACGCGTCCTGATAAAACTTTATGACAAAGTCAGCGTCGCACAGCTGGCTAATGCTGAGAAGGTTTGCTTTCAAACCTTTGACGTACAAAACATTCTCTAGCTTAGAAAATCCTGGTAACTCTATTGTACCTCGTCCTACGCTGCTAGACTTTCTCCCATCTCCAAATGTGACTCTACCTTCCTTATAATCCTCTAGGTAGGTAAAAAATGAGACATCATCGGTCATATGTCTGGAGCACCCACTATCGAAATACCACTATGAGGTATTATGTGCTTTGAGAGCTATATGAACAACAAGGTCCTTTTCATCTTTCTTAGGTACCCAAGAAGTGGTAAACTTTTGTTTACCCTTGTTGTTGTTGGTTTTAGCCGAGTTGCGGGAAGCATTCACTGACGACAAAGACATCCGTCGAAATTCCTCCATCAAACTCTGTGATGTGGCGGCTAAAAACTCAGCACGCTCTCTCAGAGTGATAAAATCATTAGTACCATGTGGTTGAGCATATGTATGTGAAGTCTAACCCAAACTATAACAATACTCTCTCAGGTGGCCTTTTCTTTTGTAGTAAGTACAAAAGAACACAGTCTTCGGCGGACCTTGGTTTGTTTTTCTTGCTCGAACTCTCCTTTGTGGTTTTTAACGGTGGCCATATGGAGTTGTAGTAAACTCAGGAACTGGTCCAGGTGCTATTTGGGATGTGGAGGCACCATCAAAACCTATTCCCTGCCAATCAACAAAACCTAAAGCGGGACTGATGAACATCTTTCCCATCTTTCCAGATCTGTCCTCGATTTGAACCTTGACTTCCCGTGTTCTCTCAAGATCATGAGTAAGCTGGGCTAAAAGAGCTTCAAGTTTCTTCTGAGTCTCCAGTGAGGAATGGAGATCACTCGTAAGACTAGCCACTTTATTAGTCAAGTCCCCTTTCTCTTTCTCAAAACACCTCTCTTTTTCTTCAAACAGTCTCTCTCTTTCTCTAAACTGACTTTCTCACTCAACACAGGTAAAATCTCTCTCTCTCTCTCTCTCTCTCTCTCTCTCTCTCTCTCTCTCTAGGTAGTGCAGGTGGAGGACTCTCTCTCTCTCTCTCGTTTCTTCTAAATCTTCCTCTAAAGCGGTGATCCTAAGAACCAACGCTTTACTACGCTTTGCTACGCTTTTTGATTTTAAATGACTCAGTATATAAATTAGCGCAGGCGCGTTGAAGATTACTCTCGCTCTCACTTGCAGTATCCTCCCCCTCACTCACTTCGTTCTCACTGTCGAGGTATCCTTGTGAAGTAGCATCTCCATCGTTGTGAGGAGCACTAAAGGTACTCACATGACTAGCCATGAATGTGGTAAAGTTACACATGCGATGACTCGTCTCCGTAGTCCACCGACTCGACCTCACTGTCGTCACTAAGGGTAGTATTAAGGACAACTTTACCCTTTTCTTTGGCAAGTCTGTTTAGCCTAGTAGCACACTCAAAAGCTCTATGACCCTTACCGTCACACTCATAACATCTCTCACCATCTTTCTTAGGAAGGTCTTTAAAATATTTTTCATTTTTCTTTTGAAACTAATTTTTCTCAAAATTCTTTTTATTTTTGAAATTTCCATTTTTCTTGAATTTGAAAATTTTCTTGATTTTTTTGCAAATAAGGCCAAATCATCTGAATCAAGGTCACACTCGGAATCAAACGTTTCTATCTCCCTTTTTCTAGATGACTCTACTCTCTTTCTTTCCAACCCCTCACTCTTCCTATCCTAGTCATTAAGTGCAATTCCCTTATCTTTAAGCTTGACAGATTTAGGAAACATATCAATTATACGTTTGTAAGTCTCCTACTTGCTCCTCTAATTTAAGCGTGTTTAAATTACCCATAGAATTTAACACAGTGACTTTAGGGATAAAACTCTTAGGTAGAGATCTTAGAATCTTCTTAACAACTCTAGCATTAGGAATGTGTTCACCAAGATTAAAGCTAGTATTTACAATATCAGATAATCTAGCAAAGAATTCATCAAAACATTCAGATTCAAGCATGGTGATAGTTTCAAATTGATTGTTAAGTTCTGCAATTTTGATTCTTTCACAACATTAGTTCCTTCATAGGTAAGATGTAAAAACATTCCATGACTCTTTTGACGTGGTACACGTCATTATCCGTCGAAACTCGTCAAGAGTGACAGATCCAGAAATAGCACTAAGACCCTTAGAGTTAAAATCTGTCCATTTAAATTCTTCTTCAGTCCACGCAGTCACAAATTTTAAATTTGTCACGTTGTCAATAGTGATGGAGGAAGGTGTCCACCCTCTTTCAACCAAAACCCAAACTCTTTCATCTATGGCTTTTAGAGCAGATTTCATATGGGCTTTCCAGTAAGCATAATTTATCCCGTCAAAAACTGGCATTTTATTATATAATTTCTCCATATTGAACACGCCATTTTTCAAAAATCAATTTTTCAAAAAATTGATATCTTAGAAAATTTTATGGAAAATTACACGGTATAATTGTGTAATTGGCTCTGATACCAATTTGAGAGTGCGCTTTTGTTCAAACAAAGAAATTATTTAATTAAACTTAGTTTTTTAATTAAGTCCTAAAACATGCTTCTAGGTGTGATTGAAGACAATATGATCACGCAAGAACATTCAATCACAAACAAACACACAAATGAGGAAAGAACCCCCAAATGGGCAAAACCTTTTTATTTTCACTATAATTTGTAAAGAACGGTTTACACGGATTATACTGAAAACATGAGTGACATACGAAATACCCTCAGGTGTCGGTTCCGATGTCGTCGATTGGAATCTCCCGCAAGAACTCCAGATGGGCAGCAATAGAAAAGAGTCGACTTCTCCACAAGTTACTCCAGATGAGTAAAACGATCCTTTGAAGGTTTAAAGATTCACACACATATGTGGGAATGGTTTTGTGAATCAAAAATGCATGAAGCCTTAAAAACTTGAAGTCTGTTTTTGGGTTGTAAATCGTAGAAACATGTGCAAAAAAGACTTGAAAAAACGTGCAGAATGTGTACAGATATTTATATAAAAATCGAGGCGGTGTCGTCGCTCGAACGAGATCGCGCGACATCCTCATGCCGCTTAAACGACAGAGAGATGTCGTTCGAACGAGCTCGACGATCGAGAAAAGTCCGCCTCTATACTTAGAATTTTTTTTGCTTTTATGTTAAAAACAAATCAGACTTCGAAAAATATTTTCTAAAAAATTCGTAAATATTTATGCAAATATTAACAAATCCAACAGACCATTTTACTGATAACGCGTCGTGGAGTAGTGGGAACAGTTGGGCAGCACGTCGCATGTAGCATGTAGCATGATGCACGTGTGAAGATGGTGGATGCATAGATTCGGCTCAAGGCCGTCGAGGATGATCGTGTTGACGTGCCGAATGTAGCGGTATCAGACATACATGCTGTGATCTAGGACAAGTAGAAAATTCCTAGAATCTACCCCGGACATTTATAAACTTATGTCCTTACACGGACTATGTAAAATATGTCATTACATTACCATATAATTTAAATTATACTACAATTATAACAAGAGACAATAAAATTTAAAATATTATACATTTATTGTAACGAATAATAATATGTCAATTAAAATATATACACACCTCGTTTTTCATAATTACTGACGGACAATGTATCTCCGTTGTTTATATATTGGAGGCTTAATGCAGTATGTCATCCATACGGGGAAATATAAAATCATCTATATCATTTTAGGTCGCGCGTAATGATGATGCTTCATGAAAAAAATCAATTCTCCATTTTTTAACAAATCTCAGATGCACATTCATTGGCTTAAAAATGGTAGGCAAGTTCTGGTAGAGAAAGTGAGATGATAGAGACATGGGCAACAATGATAATGTCGCCAGAAGAGAAATTGTGGGTGAATTTCATGCGGTGTTTGGATTGTAACTAGAACCATAATGTCTTAGTATTTATTTTCCATGAGAAAATTATCCATACATAGCTAGCTAGAGGTTTAATGAAACTTTCGGCATGTCATATTAATATTTAATACCTTTACCACATATAAAAAACACTCAAATACTCTTAATGGTCTAATGTCTTATGGTAAAGAGTAATACTAAGTATACCTAGAATATAAACCTAGAATCAAACTAAACTAAGATGTCAGTAATATATTGGTTAGTGTGTAGAGTTCACATGGGTTCATTAAAAACACCACCAAATATATTTGTGCCATATCATAGAGTTTGTTTTATGGGTATACCTAATATAACTTTAGGGTAAATGCGACTGATGGGGATCAATATTCGGGATTTAAAGATATGTACGGAAGAGATGTGGAAGAAAATAACATTTTTTTATTTCCTTTATTTATGTTATTAGGTTTATTTAGGAGTTTAGTTGGAGATTATTACTAGTCTTCTATTTTTATCATAAACTTGTTATCTTTTGCTAGGCCTATAAATTAGTAGGTATTTTCCTGTAAATGGGAACCTTGTTTTGATGATTTTCTTACCAAGTGATTGTCACTGCTAGTGGTAGTGACACAGCTTGCCATTTCTCATGGAAGTGATAAAATAATTTTTCGTGACAAATAAAATTATTTGCCACTGCGATTAACAGTGATAAATTTTTTACCTAATTTATCATTGCCTTTTGCAGTGACAAATTTGAATTACTTGATTTATCACTGCTAATAGAGGTGACAAATTTTATCCTTAGTATTTGTCACTGTCAACAACAATGAAATTTTTTGTCTTTAGTATTTATCACCGCTAATGACAATAACAAAATTCGGCTTTAAAAATAATTTGTAACTGGTATTGAGAGTGACAAATATTGTACCCAATTAGTCAACGCACATTGCAGTGACACGTTGGTTAAAAAAAACCTCACTTGAAATCCTCTCTCCCTAACACCTCGTCCTCACTCAAAATTTGGTATCCCGCTCATCTTATCTCCCTCCCTAACTATCTCGTCCTCTGTCCCTGGTGTACCACCACCCCTAGCAATAGAACATTTCCTCCCTCTCCTGAGAAGTCCTCACAATCGTCATTATCATCGCCTACCACCATCGTGTTCTCGTAACTCTACTCAAGCCACTCCTCCGCATTTCCCTCATAGTAATTAGTTGTTATCATTAGATTTTAGTGACAACAATCTACTAAAATTGTGATATGGGAAATGGGGTTTCTGTGAGGCTTAATATTCTCATATTCTAAGCCTTCAAAATTTATCTTGTTTAAATAAATCTCGTGATTTAATAAGATGCTAATTTATCAACATCAATTAGGATATAATTACAGATGGTGATCCTGAACTTCTAGATGACTTTGAATTTTATCTATAACTACTAAGGAATTTTTTGAATCATTTGATTCAATATCATCTTGTAAGAATTTACGTTTTTTTTATGTATATAATGTTGATTAATACAACTAAATGTCATTAATGAGTTTTTTGTATTGCTTATAAATTATTCCTTAGGTGTGAGTGTTAGATGTTAGTTTATATATAAAGTTGCTTTTCTTGCTTTGTTAGATCACTCTTAGAAAACCTTGAAAGCTTAAGATGATGTTATAGTTTACTTTTTTAGCTTATTTATCTGAAACAAATGATTGAGGGGATTGACAGATAGTTCCCTAGAAAAGGGGGTCCAACTATAATGTTACTCTGTCTTTAGAGAGAGGGAAAGAGTGTGTGTGTAATGGTAAGTCTCAAATGTAAAGAGGAGTTGGTTAGGGCTTTGTGGAATTAAAAAGTGGTTGATAGTGAAGGTGGAGATAATAGATGCGGAGAGTCAAAAGAGGTTGTTTCTCCCTCATTGTTCAATATACTAATTATTTTGTTTGTTTCTCCCTAATTTTTTCTTTTTTTAAAATAACTATTTACTAATGTATTCATTTTGGATTTTGTTTATTTCTCCCTCATTTTTTTATTTTGGCTTTTGGAACACACCCTATGTTTCTGAATCTTGTGATCGGGGGATTCTAAAATGGGGATTAATGTCTTTTTATCAATTTTATAATTTATGAAGTGAAAACCATTTATTGGGGGTTGTCAATTGGTATCAACGATTTGTATAAAAATAACCTTTGTGTTAATTAAAAAAATATGTTAGACACACTCAAGTGGCTTGCAAAATCAGATATTAGATATAGTGTTTTTTGGGCCTACACAAACTTGACAAGTGTATTCGATACAAAAAAAATTAATATTTATTTATTTATTTTGGTAAAAAGGGAAACAAACCAACATTAAAGAATTTTATAGGGCCCCGTAAGAGACACGAGCACCTCGCACAAGACCAATGTAACTCACAAAAATAGACTGCGTAATCACGGGATTCCCGGTTTGAAAATATGACGATAATTTGTAAATATCTAGACTTAGGCTTAAAAAAATATCGTTTGAGGTTTAAAACCCAAAATAGCCCCCAAACGGCTCTGTAAGAGATATAAATACCCTGCACGAGACCAATGGAACTTATAAAAACTGACCTCATAAGTACAGGACTCCAGGTTTGAGAATATGATGACAATTTGTAAATATCTACACTTAGTCTTAAAAACATACCATTAGAGGATGAAAATCCAAAAGAGTCCCCAAACGACCCATAAAAGACACGAACACCTCGCATAGGACCAATACAACTCGTAAGAACTGACCGCATAGTCACGGGACTCTTGGTTTAAGAATATGACGATAATTTATAAATATCTAGAATTAAGCTTAAATATATGCCATGAAAGGGAGAAAACTCAAAAGAACCCCCAAATAGTCTCATAAAAGACACAAACACCTCATACGGGACGTATGTAACTTGTAGGGACTAAAAAAATAGTCACGGTACTCCCGATTTGAGAATATAATGATAATTTATAAATATTAGACTTAGGCTTCAAACCATGCCGTTAAAGGGCGAAAGCGTTAAAAATCACCAATTTACCCCCATAAGAGGAACAAACACCTCACATGGGACTAATGTAACTCATAGGAATTGACCGCGTAGTCATGGGACTCCCAGTTTGAGAATATGATGGTAGTTTTCAAATCTCTAAACCTAGGCTTAAAAACAAGTCGTTAGTAGTTTAAAACCCAAAAAATCCCCAAACAGCCTAGTAAGAGTTACAAACACCTCGCATGGGACTAAGATAACTCATAGAAATTGACCTCATAGTCACGAAACTTCTGATTTGAGAATATGATGATAATCAACAAATATAAAGACATAGGCTTAAAACCATGATGTTAAAGGGTGAAAACCTAAAATATCCCCGAAACGGTCCCGTAAAAGGCACAAACACCTCGCACGAGATCGATGCAGCTTGTAATAACTAACCACATAGTCACAGGACTCTCGACTTGAGAATATGATGGTAATTTATAAATATTTTGACTTAGGCTTAAAAACATACCATTATAGAGGGAAACCCTAAAATAGCCCCCAAATGGACTATGTAAGAGATACTAACACCTCATACTGAACCATTGTAACTTTTAGAAACTTAACTCATAGTCATTGGACTCCTGGTTTGAAAATGTGATAATAATTTACAAATATCTACACTTAGGCTTAAAAACATACCGTTATGGAGGGAAATGTAAACCATCAACCAAACGGTCCAATAAGAAGCACAAACACCTCGCCCGGGACCAATGTAACTCGTAAAATTGACTGCATAGTCACCAGACTTTCGATCTGAGAATATAATGATAATTTTCAAATATCGAGACTTGGGCTTTAAAACCTGTCGTTAAAGGGTGAAAATCCAAAACAACCCCTAAAAGATCCTGTAAAAGATACAAACGCCTGGCATGGGTCCAATATAACTTGTAATAACTGACCGCTTAGCTAGAGGATTCCAGATTTGAGAATATGACGATCATTTACAAATATCTAGACTTAGGCTTAAAAATATGCTGTTAAAGGGAGAAAATCAAAACAGCTCAGACATGAACACTTCACGTGGGACCAATGTAACTCGTAGGAACTAACCACGTAGTCACGGTATCCTCAATTTGAAATAAGACGATAATTTGCCAAAATCTAGACTTAGGCTTAAATACATATCGTTAAAGGGTGAAAACATATAACAACCACCAAGTGGACTCATAGTAGGTATGAACACCTAGCATGGGACTAATATAACTCATAAGAACTGACGACGTAGTCACGAGACTTTCAATTTGAGAATATGAAGATAATTTGAAAATATCTACACTCAGGCTTAAAAACATGCTGTTAAAGGGGAAAAATCCAAAATAATCCCAAAACGGCCCATAAGAAGCATGAAAACATCGCACGGGACCAATGTAATATATAGGAACTGATCACAAACTCACGAGATTCTTGGTTTGAGAATAAGATGATAATTTACCAACATCTATACTTAAGCTTAAAAATATTCCGTTAAAAGGAGAAAACGCATAACAACCACCAAGCGGCCCCATAAATGGCACGAACACCTCGCACGGGACCAATGTAACTCGTAAGAACTGACTGCATAGTGAAGGGACTCCAAATTTGAGAATATAGTGATAAGTTGCAAATATCCTGACCTGGGCTTAAGTGTGCCATTAAAGGGTGAAAACCCAGAACAACCCCCAAATAGCCCTATAAGAGATATGAACACCTCCATGGACCAATGTAACTCGTAGGAGCTAATCTCATAGTCATGGGACTCCCGATTTTAGAATATGACAATAACTTGCAAATATCTAGACAGGGGCTTAAAAACTTGTCGTTAAATAGTGAAAACATAAAAAAAATTATTAAACGGCCCCGTAAGAGGAACGAACACCTAACATGAGACTAATGTAACTCGTATGAACTGACCGCATAGTCATGGGACTCCCTATTTATGAATATGATGATAATCTCTAGACTTAGGCATAAAAACATGCCGTTAGAGGTTTAAAACCCAAAATAGCCCCCAAACGGCCCTATAATAGACACGAATACCTCACACGGGACTAACCTAACTCGTAGGAACTGATCAAATTGTCATGGGTCTCCTGATTTGAGAATATGACAATAATTTTTAAATATATAAATTTAGAGTTAAAAACATGCCGTTAAAGAGTGAAAACCCAAAACCTCTATCAAACGGCCCAGTAAAAGACACAAAAACTTCGTAGGGGGCGATTGTAACTCGTAGGAATTGATCACATAGTCAGGGACTCTCAATTTGAAAATATGATGATAATTTGAAAATACCTAGACTTAAGCTTAAAATCCTTTCGATAAAGGGAGAAAACCCAAAGTGACCCCAAAAGGCTTTGTAAGAGCACGAACACATCACACAGGACCAATGTAACTTGCAAAAATTGATATTGTAGTCATATGATTCTCTCTTTGAAAATATGACGATAAAATGCAAATATCTATACTTAGGCTTATAACATACCGTTAAAGGGAGAAAATGCAAAACATCCACCAAACTGCCCCATAAGAGGCAGGAAGACCTAATACGGGTAAAATGTAACTATTAAGAACTAAACGCGTAGTCACGGAACTCACGGTTTGAGAAGATGACGATAATTTGCAAATCCCTAGACTTAGTCTTACTAATTTGCCTTTAGAGGTTTAAAACCCAAATCCACCCCCAAACGGCCTCATAAGAAATACGAACGCCTCGCACAAGACTAATGTAACTTATAGGAATTGACTGTACAGTCACTGGACTCCCGATCTGATAATCTAATGATAATTTGTAAATATCTATTTATGGGCTTACAAACATATCGCCAAAGGGAAAAAATCCAAACAATCCCCTAAACGTAAAATAGCTGCCAAACGGCCCCCCATAAAAGGCATGGACTCCTCGCATGGGACCAATGTAACTCGCATAAACTCATCACATAGTCACAGAATTCCTGGTTTGAAAATATGACAATAATTTGTAAATACCTATACTTAAGGTTAAAAACGTGCCGTTAAAGGGGGAAAGCACAAAACATCTACCAAACTACCCCATGAGAGGCACGGACACCTCGCACGAGACCAATCTAACTTGTAGGAACTGAATGCATAGTCACGAGACTCCGAGTTTGATAAATATGATGATAATTTCTAAATATCTAAACTTAAACTTAAACTTAAAAACATGCCGTCAGAGGCTCAAAACTCAAAACAACCCTCAAACGGTGCCGTTAAAGATACGAACACCTCGCATGGGATCAATGTAACTCGTATGAATTAATCGCATAGTCATGGGATTTTTGATTTGAGAATATGATGCTAATTTTTGAATATCTAGACTTAGGCTTAAAAATTATCGTTAAAGGGTGAGAACCCAAAACAACCCCAAACGGCCAGGTAAAAGACACAAACAACTCGAACATGACCAATGTAAGTCGTAGAAACTAATCGCATAATCACGGGACTCCCATTTTAAGAATATGAAGATAATTTGAAAATATCTAAACATAAGCTTAAAAAATTATATTAAAGGAAAAAAACTCAAAACACCCCCCAAACAACCCCGTAAGAGACACGAATACCTCACACGGGACCAATGTAACTTACAAGAATCCATAGCATAGTTACGGGACTCCCGATTTGAAAATATGACAATATTTTGTAAATATCTGGACTTAGTCTTAAAAATTTGATGATAAAGGGGGAAAATGCAAAAAAAATGACCCCGTAAGAGGCACAAACACCTCGCAAGGGATAAATGTAACTTATAAGAATCGACCACATAGTAACAGGACTCCCAATTTGAGAGTATAATGATGATTTGCAAATCTCTAAAATTAGACTTAAAAACATGTTGTTAGAGGTTTAAAACTCAAAATGACCCACAAATGACCCAGTAAGAGACACGAACACCTCTCACGGGATGCACATAACTCGTAAGAACTGACTACAAATTTACAGGACTCCTGGTTTGAGAATATAATGATAATTTATAAATATTTCGAATTAGGCTTAAAAACATGTCGTTAAAGGGAGAAAAATGAAAAACGCCCCCCTAACAGCCCTATAAAAATACGAATAATTAGCATGGAACCAATGTAGCTCATAGTAACTGACCGCATAGTCGCGGGACTCCTGTTTTGAGAATATGATGATAATTTTTAAATATCTATAATTTGTCTTAAAAACATGTCGTAAAGGGTGAAAATCCAAAACATCTTCGAAAAGGCCCCGTAAGAGACACGAACGCCTTGCACGTGATCACATATTCTCGGGACTCCCTATTTGAGAATATGATGATAATTTGTAAATATCTAGACTAGGACTTAAAAATATGATGTTAAAGGTTTAAAACCCAAAATAGCCCCCAAATATCCCCGTTAGAGACATAAAGACCTCGCACGATACCAACATAACTTGTAGAAACTAGTTGCATAGTCACGAGACTCCCGATTTGAGAATATGATAATAATTTATAAATATCTAGACTTATGCTTAAAAATATGTCGTTAGAAGGCGACCTAAAACAGCCGTAAACGACACTGTAAAGACATGAACACCTCACACAGGACCCATATAACTCATAGTAACTCATCGCATAGTCACGAGACTCCCGATTTAAAAATATGACAATAATTTTAAAATATTTAGACTTAGGCTTAAAACTTGCAGTTAAAGGAAGAAACCCCAAAATAGCCCAAAAAGGCTCTGTAAAAGACACTTCACACTTCACATGAGATCAATGTAACTCCGAGGTTCTGACCGTGTAGTCACAAAACTCTCGGTTTGAGAATAAGACGATAATTTTTCAATATCTAGACTTAAAGTGTTATGGATATGCGAACTTTGTGATGGTTAAATATGTTGGTTTCATGTATAAACAATGAAGACTTTGCTAATTTTTTTATAAATTGTAAAGAGTTATCAATACGATTAACTAGTATATTTAGAATTATTTTATTTCACTATAATCATATTTTACTATGCAGATGATTTCTTAAGTACTTTCAACACGTGGTTGTAGGGAATTTGATCAGGTATTCCCATTTCTCATCACTATCCAATTATGTTGCGTTTTTATTGAAACTTGGACATGAGTGTGGCGGAACTACTTTAATGTTAAAATTTACCTTTAAAAATACTATTGTATTGAATCGGTGGAAGGGATTGAAATTGGTAGATTATTGTTGTGTTATTTAATGTAAGATTAAACAAGTTGGTTTTCACATATACACAAAAGAGACTTTGCCCATTTTTTTAAATTGTAAAGTTTTGTTGATACGATTAACTAATTTATTTAAATGTTTTATTTTATAAAAAATTATTTTACGATAATATTATTTAGAGGTGAGGGGGGGGGGTGTTTGGTGTTATAATGGAGGTAGTGTTGCATTTGGTGTTGTAATGGAGATGGGGATGCGTTTGGTGTTATATGGAGGTGGGATGGGGGTTAGGTCTTATATATAAATTATTCAATCAAAGACGATTGAATGACTAGAAATAAATTATCTACTTTTAACTTTAAATTTATGTTCAAATGATAATAATTACATTTGAATGTTTGCAGTTATACACATGGAATGCTCGACATATGTAGTATTCAAAGGCCAAAGTCCAAGTGTATACACATCATGGCAATCAACACAATCATCAGTCAAATGGATACCAAGGAGCGACATTTAAAGGATTTACTTCATTCAACTTGCTCAGCAGGCATACTCAAAGTACATGAGGGAGGTTGTTACCATATCAATACTCCCACAGTTATTATAAATCGACTTCATGAAGCTTGGGAGCTTTACTAGCAGTAGGAGTCACATTATTTATATTAGTTTGGGTGTTCATTTTGTATTTGTTGCCCGGTATGGATTTATTTGATTTTTTAGACTTGTATGATTCCCGTAATGGGGTTATATGATATTATTCTTGATGTTAAATTTAAGTTTAAACAAGTTTTATGTCTACAGGATATTTGGAATGTTCAAAATATAGAGGAAATTTGACAATTTTTTAGGACTCGTATGACGCCAGAATGAATTTATGTGATATCATTCTTTATGTTAATTCAGGTTTAAACAGGCTATATATCTATAGGATATCTGGAATATCCGAAATATAAAGAAAGTTAAGCCCTTTTTAAAAAATAATTATAAAATAACTTGTCACTACTAAATGCAGTGACAAACATCATATTTGTCACTACTGTCGATAGTGACAAATATTAAATTTTTCACTGCTAACAGCAGTGATAAACATCAGATTTGTCAATACTATCAGTAGTGATAAAATAAGCAGTGTTATTGCCATCATATTTTATTATCCCACGAGGGTGACAAAGACTATTCATCTTTGCTTCGAGTGGTGACAAATGCCACTGCCTAAATCGTGACAGTAAATAACAGTGACAAAGTTCATTTGTCACTACTAATGGCAGTGAAAAATCTCCTATTTTGGTGTAGTGTAATAAAATTTGAATTATTATACAATTATTGTAACAAATAATAATATGTGAATTAAAATAAGGGCATTTACTGTTTGTGGTACATTTGTTATCACTATTTTGTTCTTGGGGTACGTTTGTTTACGTATTAGTTCGTTGGGTCCAAAACTAACGGAAACCGTCAGTTGCACAGTTGACCGTTAGCTGACATCTTTTAAAAGTTGTCTCTTAGACGATAAATGACATCTTTGCCCTTGATGTCATTGATTGGGTCCAAAATGTTGTTTAATAAGAACTTTGTAATAAAAAATATTTAATATTTATAAAAAAATGTTTAGTATTTGTAAAAAAAACTACAATATTTCTAAAAATTGTTTAATATTTATAAAAAAAAGTTTGATTTTTTTTTTTAGAATTTATAAAATATGTTCAATATTTATAATAACTGTTTAAAATTTATAAAAACTATTTAGTAAAAACTGTTTCCGAAATTGAATATATATATTATTATTATAGTATATATATCATAAGGATTAAATATATGGGGAAAAAATAGTTAAAAAGTTTTTAAAAATAATTTCCAAAAATTGTTAAAAAAATATAAATTTCGGTCGAAAAAGTACATAAATTCGTGCCAAAAAAATATATGAACTGATTTCAGTTAAAAAATTATTTTTAGGGAAAAAAATGTTTTTCAGTTAAAAAATGAATATTTCAAGAAAAAAAACCATTTCAAGAAAAAATATTATCTGTGGCAATTTTTTGTCCACAAAAAAAAAGATTTCCAACTTCAAAAAAAAAATATCTCCAGCAAAAAATTGGAAAAAAAAACTGATTTGAATTAAAAATATATATTTCAAGAAAAAAAACGTTTTCAACCAAAAAAATAGATTTTTAATAACAGAAATTTGTTTTCTACCCAAAAAAGATTTCTAAAAACAAAAAAAAATATTTCCAGCAAAAAAAATTAAATGATAAAATTGATTCTAGTTATAAAAATATATTTCAAGAAAACAAAAACATTTATAACCCAAAAAAAAATTATTGGATTTAAACCGTTAAGTTTTATATGCTTTTTTTGTTGGAAATTTGTTGAAATTTGTAGCTTGGATTTCTGGAATTTATTTTCTGATTTTTTTTTCAGAATTGTTTTTAAATAAAAATAGTTTTTAATCAGTTTTATTTTAATATTTTTTTGCATGGAATTTTTTTTTGGCTAAAAACATTTCTATTTTAATCAAACAGTTTCTAGAAACATTTCTGAAAATAATTTATGAAAACAGTTTTTAGAAACATTTATGAAAATATTTTTTAAAAACCGAATTTAGTTTTTAAACACTTAACAAACAGTTCTTTTCGTATATATAAAGAGTTCTTTTTATTGATATAAAAAATACATTTTTTTATATTCTTTTTATTTCGTAGAAAGCTTTTTTTTTTCTTCTAAAAATCTTATTTTTAAATGATTTTCTTCGTTTAAACATTTATAAACATTTTAAACAAAAAATCATATTTTTTTTTCTGAAAATGATATTCTTCGTATAAACATTGTTAAACATCTTGAAAATCATATTTTTAATTGAAAATCCTTTTTAAACAGTTTTTTAAAATCATTTTATAACTGTTTATTTTACTAAAATTCATTTTTAAACATGCTGGAATTTTTTAAACATTTAAACTGGAATAGTTAATTTTATTTAAAACAGTTTTTATCTCAAAAATCATATAAAAGAAATGTATGGTTTATATGATTTTTTTATAAAAGAAATGTATTTTATAGAGAGGCACATGTGTCTTTTTGTATCATCAAGGGCAAATAAGAGATTTGACAAGTGAGAGAAAGCTTTTAAACGAAAGTTAACGGATTCCCTCCAATTCAACCCCATCGAACTAATACGTAAACAAACGTACCCCAGGAACAAAATACTAATAACAAATGTACCCCAGACACTAAATGACCCTTAAAATAAATGCACACCTCGTTTTCCACAATTATCGATGAATAGTGTATCTTCGTTGTGTATATATTGGGGGCTTGATGCAGAATGCCATCCCTAGAGAGAAATTCGAAATCATCTATACCATGGTAGATCGCGCGTGACACTCATGCTTTATGCAAATAAGTTCTCCATATGTTAACAAATCTCATATGCACGTTCATTGGTTTAAAAATAGTAGGCAGTTTCTGGTTAGGAGAGAAATAGAGATGAGAGTGATATGGGTAGCAATGAATGTTGTCGAAAGAAAAATCGTGGGTATATATTCCACATTTCACATGATGTTTGGATTATAACCTGAACCATAATGTCTTGGTTTTTATTTTTCATAATAAAGATATCTATACATCTCCACCTAGAGGTTCAATGAAATTTTTGGCATGTCGTATTAATATTAAATATTTTTACCATAAATAACAAACACTTAAATACTCTTAATGGTCCAATGTATTGTGGTAAAGAGTACTACTAACTATACCCAGAGAATAAACCTAGAATCAGACTAAAGTGAGGTGTTGGTAATATATTGGTTGGTATGTAGAGTTCATATGGGTTCATTAAAAACACCACAAAATATATTGGTGCCACATCAACAAGTTTGTTTTATTAGTATACCTAATATTACTTTAGGGTAAATGCAGCTGATGAGGATTAATATTCGGGATTTAAAATATATGCACGAAAGAGATGTGGAAGAAGATAATATTTTTAATTTCATTTACTTTCTTTATTTATATTATCGAAATTATTTAGGAGTTTAATTGGAGATAATTATTTGTCTCCTATTTCATCTCAACTTTTTATCTTTCGTTAGGCTTATAAATTTATTCTAATCCTATTAAGGTATCCAGGTGTACACTACTACAATCAATTCTCACCCCACCCAAAGTCACACGACCTCTCTCTCACTTTCTAAACCCCATTTCCCCTCTTCATATTCCAATGTGTTTATTATTATCCATCCTATTATACTTCCACCGGACTCTTCAAATATCAGTCTTCAAAACTCATTACATCCTACAAATAATTCATCACTTCCTTTATCTGTCTCTCCCTACCATTGATGTTGTATTTTTAGACTTTCACTTCTCCCAAATGCTTATCTAAGATAAAACCCTATTATTCAAGTATATATGTTCTCTCATAGAAAGTAATTCTACATAAAATAGAGCTATCAACATATCTGTACTTTTAACGGCGATAAAGATTATCGGTCCACTCTTTTACTTCTAACGCTAAATCTGTATATCCCCCTCTCGAACTGGATCTTTTTTATTTTTTGATTTTGAAGTTTAAATCAGGGATTTGAAGTATTGATATGATAAATCTTGGGTTTTTGATTTTATTTTGAAGTACATGTTTGGATTTTTTTTCAGTTTATAGCACGGAGCAGGAAGAGTTAGCCGGTGTTAGTATCATGGGTGTAAGAGAAATGGTGGTTGCGGTGGGTGTGGTATAGTGGATCACTTCATTGATGATTTTTTATTTTTCAAAATTACATCTCGTTCCATCGGTACAGTGAGTTTTCCTTTTTTTTTTTGTCTCTTTTGTGTTATTAAGATTCAAGACATCACTTTTGTCCTTCTCTCTCTGATCAATCTATATATAGTAATTTCAAATTTATGTATCTTACAAAGCGCACTACTTTGTGATGCCATATTAGTTTTGAATTTTAGAAATTAATATCTTTAAATCTCATACTAATCACATTTATCTAAAATCAGAGATGGAATCTGCGTGTTTTTGTGTTAGATAGAAAATGAGAGATGCTTTTTTCATGTTAACATGGAACTTTGTTGCGATTTCTATGCGGACATCTGACCAACATGTTAATGGTTTTCTTATTGGTAGGCATCACAATGAGAGAGGTGTGTAGTGTAAAAAATAACTGATATATATATATATATATATATATATATATATATATATATATATATATATATATATATATATATATATATATATATGATAGTATAAAATGGTCTTAAGTTGCATTATGATAATGTTCTTCACAAGTTGTTATTTCTGAAAGATTTAGAAATGTTGTTTTCTTGCATCATTTTATTTTGGGTATACCCATCATCCATCTGTTAGAGCAATAACTATATTTTGTTTTCATATATAAGATCTATATGTACATGTTATGTTTATTGAATAATAGAGAAATGTAAAAATATATGTATCTTTAATTTCCTCTCTCTTATGTCTTTTTATTTTCTGTAAATTTTTTATCCTTTTTTCCCATTCTATAATTTGTGTTTTGTTCGTTAAGTTTTTGAGGTTTCAATTTTCCAAGGTGGCGGTGGTAGGTAATGACGGGTTGGTTGTTCAGTTCTTTTGTCAATAGAAAAAAATGTTTTGCTCTTTTTCTGTATCATTTTAATATGTTATATTCAGTTCTGGCTTTTAAAAAAAATTCATTTATTTTTCGGGTGCCCCAATTCATTTGTTGATGTTCTATGATAGAAGAAAATCTTGGTAATTTCAAGCAAAGGTATTTTTCTATTTTATTTACCCACTTGCTTTATTGCTTATATTTTGGCATTTACATTATTGTTTGATGAGAAAAAAGGAAAGAAAACAAAAATACTTTACATTGAAAAATATTTGGAGCTCCAAAATTTTCGATCACATGGAAACAAAAAAAAATTAGGGTCACGTCATTTTGGAAAACTTTGTTGACATATTTATTGTATTAAAATTGTATTAGGTATAGATTTTGTTTAAATATTTGATGATTACCTTCGAATCTTCCATAATCATTTTGTCTAAATATTACATGATCCCATGTGTATGTCTTTTCCTTCAATCTCAGCGTTTACCTTACTGTTTGAATGAAAATGGAAAAAGTAAGTCAAGATCCCATATATCTTCCCATTTTATCTACTTAATTTGTTATAAGAAATTTTTTGAATTAGTAGATCATTCCATTCGTATCATACTGAAATTAGTTTTGCACAATAATTTCGTTCAAACACTACATGTTCCCCTGTGTATCATTGATGAATTTATTTGGGCTTGAAAGAGGATTGGAATCTTCCAACTAAGGAGTAGTTAAATTTTTTGCATTTTTAAAGTTTTTATTGATATAAATTCTTATCGAATGTATTAAGCATCCAACATTTCTTCCATGTTTCATGCCATGTGTTTATAGCAATAGCACGTTTGGTAAGGATTATTGCCTCACCAACTTCTCTTAAAATTAACATTTTCTCTCACTATTTTTTATTCACATTTCATGTTTTGTAAGGATTATTCACTTGTAAGACCCAAATCTATTTTATATTTCATATGTTGTTACGTGACATTTAATATCCTTATAAAGGATTTACATACCCCTCCCCCCCTTTTTTTTTATTTATATATGCATTGGTAGAGAAGGTGAGATAATTATGAATTAGATACTAGGGATTAATTTCAATTGATAATGAACAATTGCCTTGGACTTTTTGTTAGTTAAATCAACTAAAGGATTATGCGTGAGTTTACTTGGTTTTTTTATTTTGTAATATTCACACATGGAATGGTTGACTTCTCATTGTTGGTGCACAAAGTAAATAATTTAAAGTGCAAAATGACTATCACAATAGCCTAGCCCTCGCATCGCGCGAGTTTACACCTTGTTAATATGTATTTTGCTGTAAATGGGAACCTTATTTTAATGATTGATAATTAAATACTTTGTTTTGATTAATATAGTTAATAGTTTTTGTTCTTTTTTAGATGTGTTCTTCATTCATGTTTGTTCTACACCATTTTAATATCAAAGCCTAATTTTGATTTATCATCTCAGATTTTAACTGCGATATTCTCACTTCTAATAGCAAATAAACCTCATTAAAATCTTCCCTATTTTTGCCAAACAAACCCACCTAAAAGGTCTACAACACCCATCGCATAGACCCACATCGTCAATTAACCACGTTCCAACCCAGCAACCATCAACACCATCTTTCCATGATACAATCACGACTACCACCGTCCACTTTTGCGTCCTGCACCATCCAAAACCCCTTTGTGAATCAACATCAACACTACTAGATAAGAAAAAAAATCAACAACAAAGAAAAAGATATAGGAATTTAGATTATTTCGGTAATCACTGTCACTAGAGGCTACCATAGCCGCCGTCGCCGAATCCCACTATCGTTGATGACTTCCAGTTCCTCTGTTAGGATTGAATGCAGTTTTCACTCTAACAAAAGAGTGGTTCTATGCGTACAAAGAAACTCTACAAAGACTCCCCCAAAAGCAATAAATTTTGGTGCCCTGACGGGACTCCATACCACAAGGCAATATTTAATAGATGGGTAAGAGAATATGTGAAATCCACATCAGATTTTGGGGAACCAAACACGGAGTTTGATTCCACCTCTTCGTCAAAGTCGGGAAATCCCAAGAATTTTAAGGGCTTGTTTAGTTCGAGTTTGGAAGGGAAATTGAATTGGGATTTAGTCCCACTTTTGAATTTTTATTTGTATTCACTCTCGTGTTTTTAGTTTTTTAGTCGTTGATCCTATTTTAACAAATCCAGGACACGCGTCATTCTCTGTGGAGAGAAAGAGAGGTGGCTACAAGGTGGTTGAGAGAAGTTTGGGTAGTTATAGGATTTAATACAATTTAAAAAATACAGGGGAGGGAAGACTAATTTTTTTTGGATATGGGACTAAATCCATAAAAACTAATTTGAATTCTTAGATTTAATTTTTTTGGGTTTGGTCCCATGTCCAATGTTTTATGCCCCCTTCCAGGTATTTTTTAAATTGTATTAAGTTCTATAACTATCCAAAAAAAACCTCAATCGTTTTGTAATCGTCTATCTTTCTCTTGGCAGAGAATGACATGTGCGTTACGGTTGTTATAATAGGACCAATGACTAAAAGAATAAAAACATGGGAGTAGATACAAATGAATCTTTAAAAGTGTGACTAAATACCCGTGATGCCTTCTTGATTTCCTGAACTTAAATTAGTTGCCATTGTTTGATTCAAATATGAATTCTCTTTTCTGGACATCTATATCATTGAACTAAAATACCCTTCTACTTGATTTTTTATTTATACTTATATAATTAAACATCAACAATAAAAAAATGATGTACACGTTGAATGTATGCACTCACATAAACACGCTCATATACACATACGTGCACACTAACACTAACACATATTCACATACACACACAAACTCTATATCTCACACACAGACACTAACACTCTCTCACACACGCACTCCTTATCTTTCTGTCTCTCTCTCACACAGTCTCTCAAACACGCCTTCACACAAGCATAATTACACACAAACTCACCCTCTGTCACTCACACACACATACATTCTCTCTCTCTCCCTCTCTCTCTCTCTCTCTCTCTCTCATTCACACACACACACATGCACACACACACACACACACACACACACACACACACACACACACACACACACACACATACTCTATCACTTTTACACACATACACACGCATTTACACATACACATAAATATACTCATGCATTATCTCTCTGTCTCTCTCTCACACACCCACACACTTTCTACCTCTCTTTCACACACACACCACCTTGAATTTAAGTCATGAGTGTTTATGTATGTGTGTGTGTGTGTGCGCGCGCGTATGTGTGTGTTTTTATCTTTATGTGGTCGTGTGAATGATTATTTATGTGTGATGTGACACCCTGCCTAATAAAATACAGGGCGATCACTCCTATATCAAATTAAAATAGGAGTCTCATATGGTTCATTCTTAGCATCACTATCGAAAACCAATTTAATTACTAATATCCTATTAGGTCGGCGTCAAATTTTTAATTAACTAATCTTTTTAACCAAACCATTCAAATAAAAATTACAACAGTTTATACGCAGCAACTGAAATAAAATAAAAGAAAATAACCGAACACTCGGTACAATAATACAACCAAATCAAATGCCGCACTAAAAAGCGATAAAAGAATAAATGAGTACAGTCGGGCCATAAGCCCGAATGTTTCTACAATACCTCCTATCTAGATATTAATGATAAAAGCGTCTAATATAAACCTGTTTACATCCACAACTGCTGCAGTAAACGTCTGACTCGAAAGAATCATCATTCAGGCGTCCTTGTGTCTGGACACCTATATATATATAGATATAGCAAGAGGGGAAAAATATAGAAACGGGTCACAACCCGAGTTGTGAAAATATTTTACAAGTGCATAAATACTTTATTTAGGAAATTATGTTTTATCTCATATTTAAATTAGTATCGAATTCCCATAAGATACCCCTCACCCCTCTTCTAATAGTGCACAACTATCGCATACCTTTTTAAACAACCAAGTTAAGCTACCCTGCCTACTAAGGTAATTCCCTTATCTTCCAAAATCCCCAAAAATCCGAGTACTAAGGACTAAGCTTCTCCCCATTCCCAACATTACGTTACGTTCGTGCGTGGGGTACCTCGCGAAGCGAAATCCAAACAAGGAACCCCCCCGATACACTACTACGTGACAATGTTGATCATCGGGATCCATTAAGCCTTAAGTACACACCACATTTACACCATCCCATATATATTAATAGTTCTCATTAACTTATGATCCATATTCATATAAATCCGGATATAAATCTACCGGAAGGAGTATATCACTTTATTCATTATTTTCCCTTTTATACAGGGTTACGTTATATGATATCTCATCTCATATATATAAATTATATACTACACGCAACAAGTATATTAATCATCCACCGAGCTATAATATTAAGCAACCGTGGATTATCTCAAGTACATATATTTTAATCTCAATACATATATCCATATCCGGCACCCATATTCTTAACAGCGGTGCCGACATACTCTGCTATCCAAATCCAAGTACATCTCGTACAAAAAGGATTACCCGTTCCACATCACTTAGGAACTGCAACAATACAAATCACACGTATTGGAGGCGAACATAGTTCACGTACCTATGGGTCACGCACATTCCTACGCTCCAATAAGCAGCAGACTTATCGACTCACAAATAAGCCTTTCACAACCCTATGTTCTTGAGGTACCAAATCTAAAACCCCCCCCGAAGGAAACACAGGATAAGATTGTCCTCTTTCGAACACCAACCTCCCGTTATAGCAAGTATGGTAGGTATGTGGTACACATAATAAACAGTCATATAGGTACACATTCCACCTATATAAATATACCATCAATTAGGTATTCACACAACTATATTATAATCATAGGTATTTCTCTCACCTATACATAATTCTCCATAGGTAATTATTTAACCTACGTATATAATAACATTCGGGCATACGCACAACCCGTATAATAAATTTCCCACGTAGTATATTTATGTCTCGAATATCCTACGCGTTTATTGATTTTAAATCATTCCTCAATATTTTATATTCCGAACCTTTCTCACCGCACGATGATAATACCAACAACACCGATATATTTATTCGTCCCATAAATAACAGTAGGCATTCCTCTCACCTATAATAATTGTCATAAATAGACGTATCGGATAACTGCTCAATTCTCTTTAGCTCGTATCCTAAATTTCATCATAGTCACCTCATAGGATTTTACTCAACCAAAATCGGCATATAAGTGTGTTTTCAATGCGCACAATTACTTATATAAAATTTTGCCTACCGAAACATCACTCCGAGTGTTACTCCTCCCAAATACCCCTATTTGGGTAAATTTTGGGGTTTACTTTCATCTAACCCAAGATATACATCTTACTAAAAAAAATATTTAGAAGTCCCCACACTATTTTTAGGAACCCCAAATATTTATCTCCAAAGAATTCCAGCCTTTTTTTTTTCCAATTTCCGAGTGCATTTTCGAGTTGGTGATTTCACCGCGGAACTACTATCTTGTAAAAATCATAACAATTCGAAAAAAAATCAAAAAAGTACGCGGTCGGTGCTCACGCGACCGTATCAAAAAGATCTATAGCTTTCGTGCTTTGACCGAGAGCTTACTCTTCCCTCTTCCTATTCTAATTTACCCCGCAAGCTATGGAGTTACTATTCATCGTCTTCTCCAAAATCCCAACCTCCATTTTTCTCCATTTTTGTTGTTTCTAATCTCATCCAACAACTCCATAAACATCTAATCTATGTTTTACAACTAACACATCAATTTTTTGGGGGTATTAAACCATTTCCCTTAGATTTAAACCCTAAAAGCATAAAAACCCCAACTTATGATTTTAACCCATTTTAATCCATTTCTTCACTCCATTTACATGGATTTAACACTAGAAATCATTAAGAATTTATATTACATCAATATGTAAACTCATATTCAAATTTTCCCAAATTTATTTTAAGGGTTTACCAACCATAATATGAAATAAATGCACAAAATAAAATAAAGCAAGTACACACTTGCCTGGAGGATGAAATCCGATGACCTCGACTCGAATCCGGCGGAGTTTGGCCCGAAAATCTCTTCTTCCTTCTTCTTCTTCTTCTTCTTCTTCTTCTTCTTCTCTCTCTTAAATCTGATTTGGGAAAAATTTGAGGGTTTTCTCTTATTAAACTCGAAATTGGGTGTATACCCAATTATTAAATGACTCGTGTACTTATTTACGAGTCCTTACTAGTCCAAAAATGTTCGAAACCTAAATACTATCCTCGGTTACTCTATTTTGACTATCTCGGCCATTCCGAACCCAATGGCAGAGTCAAAATCTCCATCCGAGTCACTTAACTAAAATTCACTAATTTGACCCAACACGTTCAATACGCGCGTTTTCCAATTTAAAATATTTTTCTTTATCGCTTTACCCAACTGCGACATGTAATAAAAATAATCCACTGATATACTTAATCTTGAAATATAATCCATGTAAATATTCATCTATCACTCGAAAACTAATATTTACTATTCATTTTATAATATCGAATTTATTTAATTACACTCAATAATCCCAAAATTACTATTCATAATAATTCCTCAAAATACCAAATTACATCCACAGTGTAATTTAAATACTTTTAAAAGTACGTGGTATTACATACTTCCCCCCTTACAAAAGAATTTCGTCCTCGAAATTTAGATATAGCCTGTATTACTACTTTAGGATCGGTATATACATTACCTCCTAGCTTAACCAAATTTAGATATAGCTTAACACAATGGTATCCCGCTATATTCCACCCATCTCAAGGCACATGCTCATATATATATTCTCATCATCGCTATGCATATATATACTAATTCTGCACCCCCGGGTTAACACCCATTAGTGCTCTTAATAATCATATCACATAATAGTCATACACACCTCCTATTAAAATTTATAGGCATTCTCCCAACCTATTTTCATACTTACCATATGTATTTTTATTCTCGTCGCTACGTATTGTATAAATATTCGGATTACTATCTCTCTCGTAATCTCCAAGGTACATTCCCTATACCAAATAATTAAAGTATTAACTCTCATATACTCTTCCGGAATTTGGTACTACATACACTCCTTCTTTCCTTGGAGTATTCTAACAATACAATCATGTGCAAGCCACTCTTCAACACTCGTTCGAGTCAATTTCCGCTCTACTTTCTCACATTATTTGGTATCCTTTTCATTAAGAGGTGCCTTTTAAATGGCTTTACACAGCCTTCCAACCCATGTTGGGTGTGCTAGCTCTTGTTGCACATAAATGCTTGAATTATCGTCATTCTCACTCGACATTCGATTCATCATACCATATTAACCTTGTATATAGATGCCCCCCAAGAATATATTCTACACATTCATTTTTACGTCCTTCTATCTCGGATATTTTTTTTAATTAACTAACCAGGGCACTCGTACCCCCTATCATTCGTGTATATCTGCACAACCATTGTAAACGTTTTGATACCTTACACTCACTCTAAATAATGGGCATCATTTCATCGGCGTGGTACTAACACTTGGGTATCCCTTAACTCGAATAATTTGAAGTTTAATTCTCCCAATACCTGGAAATTCAATCATTCTCAAGATTATCTCATCGATCTTCTTGTGGTTAGCTCACAATAGCCTTCCTATATCAGTGTCGATAGGCTTATTTCCCTTACTTCGTGGTAGTCCTAAGATTAAGGTGTTTAACACACGTAATATGCGTACTATTCTAACTATATCCCTAGTGCCCAAGACCTCTCTCGACTTCAAATTTTTCTTGGTTTCGTGCGTGGGACGTCTCGCAAAGCGAAATCCAAACAAGGAACCTTCCCGAGTTGTGAAAATATTTTGCAACTGCATAAATACTTTATTTAGGAAATTATGTTTTATCTCATAATTAAATTGGTATCCCACTCCCATGAGACCCCTTACCCCTCTTCTAATAGTGCACAACTATCGCATACCTTTTTAAACAACCTAGTTAAGCTACCCTACCTACTAAGGTATTTCCATTATCTTCCAAAATCCCCAAAAATCCGAGTACCAAGGACTAAGCTTCTCCCCATTCACAACATTACGTTACGTTCGTGCGTGGGGTGTCTCACGAAGCGAAATCCAAACAAGAAACCCCCCCGATACACTACTACGTGACAATGCTGATCATCGGGATCCATTAAGCCTTAAGTACATACCACATTTATACCATCCCATATATATTAATAGTTCTCATTAACTTATGATCCATATTCATATAAATCCGGATATAAATTTACCGGAAGGAGTATATCATTTTATTAATTATTTTCCCTTTTATACAGGGTTACGTTATATGATATCTCATTTCATATATATAAATAATATACTACACGCAACAAGTATATTAATCATTCACCGAGCTATAATATTAAGCAACCGTGGATTATCTCAAGTACATATATTTTAATCTCAATACATATATCTATATCCGACACCCATATTCTTAACAGCGGTGCCCACATACTCTGTTATCCAAATCCAAGTACATCTCGTACAAAAAGGATTACCTGTTCCACATCACTCAGGAACTGAAACAATACAAATCACACGTATTGGAGGCGAACATAGTTCATGTACCTATGGGTCACGCACATACCTATGCTCCCATAAGCAACAGACTTATCGACTCACAAATAAGCCTTTCACAACCCTATGTTCTTGAGGTACCAAATCTAAAATCCCCCCGAAGGCAAAACAGGATAAGATTGTCCTCTTTCGAATGCCAACCTCCCGTGATAGCAAGTATGGTAGGTATGTCATACACATAATAAACAGTCATATAGGTATACATTCCACTTATATAAATATACCATCAATTAGTTATTCACACAACCATATTATAATTATAGGTATTTCTCTCATCTATACATAATTCCCCATAGGTAATTATTTAACCCACGTATATAATAACATTCGGGCATACGCACAACCCGTATAATAAATTTCCCACGTAGTATATTTATATCTCGAATATCCTACGCGTTTATTGATTTTAAATCATTCCTCAATATTTTATATTCCGAACTTTTCTCACTGCACGATGATAATGCCAACAACATCGATATATTTATTCGTCCCATAAATAACAATAGGCATTCATTTCACTTATAATAATTGTCATAAATAGACGTATCGGATAACTGCTCAATTCTCTTTAGCCCATATCCTAAATTTCATCCTAGTCACCTCATAGGATTTTACTCAACCAAAATCGGCATATAAGTGTGTTTTCTACGCGCACAATTACTTATATAAAATTTTGCCTACTGAAACATCACTCCGAGTGTTACTCCTCCCAAACACCCCTATTTGGGTAAATCTTGGGGTTTACTTTCATCTAACCCAAGATACACATCTTACTAAAAAAAATATATAGAAGTCCCCACACTATTTTTAGGAACCCCAAATATTTATCTTCAATGAATTCCATCCTTTTTTTTTCCATTTTCCGAGTGCATTTCCGAGTTGGTGATTTCACCGCGGAACTGCTATCTTGTAAAAATCATAACAATTCGAAAACAAATCAGAAAAATACTCGGTCAGTGGTCACGCGACTGTATCGAAAGGATCTACAACTTTCGTTCTTTGACCGAGAGCTGAATCTGCCCTCTTCCTATTCTAATTTACCCCGCAAGCTATGGAGTTACTATTCATCATCTTCTTCAAAATCCCAACCTCCATTTTTCTCCATTTTTGTTGTTTCTAATCTCATCCAACAACTCCATAAACATCTAATCTATGTTTTACGACTAACACATCAATTGATTTGGGGTACTAAACCATTTCCCTTAGATTTAAACCCTAAAAGCATAAAAACCCCAACTTATGATTTTAACCCATTTTAATCCATTTCTTCACTCCATTTACATGGATTTAACACTAGAAATCATTAAGAATTTATATTACATCAATATGTAAACTCATATTCAAAATTTCCCAAATTTATTTTAAGGGTTTACCAACCATAATATGAAATATATGCACAAAATAAAATAAAGCAAGTACACACTTGCCCGGAGGATGAAATTCGATGACCTCGACTCGAATCCGGCGGAGTTTGGCCCGAAAATCTCTTCTTCCTTCTTCTTCTTCTTCTTCTTCTTCTTCTTCTTCTTCTTCTTCTTCTCTCCCTTCTCTCTTCTCTTTCTCTCTCTTAAATCTGATTTGGGACAAATATGAGGGTTTTCTCTTACTAAACCCGAAATTGGGTGTATACCCAATTGTTAAATGACTCGTGTACTCATTTACGAGTCCCTAGTAGTCCGAAAATGTTCGAAACCCAAATACTATCATCGGGTACTCTATTTTGACTATCTCGGACATTCCGAACCCAATGGCGGAGTCGAAATCTCCATTCGAGTCACTTAACTAAAATTCACTAATTTGACCCAACAAGTTCAATACACACGTTTTCCATTGTAAAATATGTTTCTTTATCGCTTTACCCAACTGCGACATGTAATAAAAATAATCCACTGATATACTTAATCTCGAAATATAATCCACGTAAATATTAATCTGTCACTCGAAAACTAATATTACTATTCACTTTATAATATCGAATTTATTTAATTTCACTCATTAATCCCAAAATTACTATTCATAATAATTCCTCAAATTACCAAATTACATCCACAATGTAATTTTAATACTTTTAAAAGTACGGGGTATTACATGTGAGTGAGAGAGTATGTATGTATATGTATGTATGAGTGTGTGTTCATGTGTTTGTTAACGAGTCGAATATTATTTATGGTTAAACCTTGTTAAATTGTTCATTGTGGCTTCTTATCATGGAAGTAATTTTCATATTAATGCAAAGAATGGCACCCAGATACATGCTATGAAGATAGGTTGACTAATATTAATTTAAATGTAAAATTATTGTGAGGTAATTTATGTAATACCAAAGATAAGTTTCAAAACTTGGAGAATAGCCTTAAGGTATAAAATTATGATAAAGGGATGATTTTTATGGAGATTATTAACGAATTGAAGTTAAAAATATGCTACTTATAAAAGAATGGTGTTAAGTAATTTTATTAGTAATTAGTTGGCTTTATCTTTGTGTGAGGAATACAAAATTACTTAAGATGGAACCAAAGGATATTTAGTTGGTTAAAAATGATAAAGGTTGAGGGTTAATTCCATAAAATTAGTTGGTATACAATTTATAAGGTTATAAGCATTAAGAGGAACCTTTGTAGGTTTAGACTAGGTCAATTGCATGTTTTCTAAACGGGGTACATTTTTTTATCGCTACTTATATTGTATATAATGGAAGGGGGAATAGTTATATACCCGTAAAGATGTTGAAGTCAGGAGGTTGATTGGTTTTTAGCTATTCATGGAAAACAACAAGAATAAGAGAGGAATCATAGAAAGGGGATAATTTGCATCTTAACTGTGATGGCATCTTGTAGAAGCCGCAAGTGAGGTGCAAAGGGGTACAACCACAAAAGCGGTACATTCATAAGAAGGGCGGATCTCCCACTTGGTTGGAAGTCGCGATAGCAAAAAAATAAACCGCGAGGGCGATTGGCAAGGGTCGTGGGCGCATAATAATCATTAGTGGATAGAACTAGCCATGGGTCGTGTGGAGTCGTGTTCATATCATTTTTATCATGTTCGGGTCCTATCGGGTTCATGTCTAAATGGGTGAATTTTTTATCGTGTGAAAAAGACAATATTCAAATCATTAACGTGTCATATCGTGTTCACCCATTATTACCCATTAAGATAATGATTTATTTTGAATCGTATACAAGTTGACATATTAACTAATTTTTTAAATAAAACTAGACCCATTAATTCTTTGATAATACTAAATCTCTCATTTAGAAAAATTAATTATGATTAAATTAACATTAAGCTACATAAACTCTTTATATGTCCCAACAATATATCGTAATGGGTCTTATTAGGTATTAACGGGTGAAGGGGGTCAACACCACCCCGACCCGTTAAGTATCTGGTCTTATCGGACTGACATTGATAGGATCTAAAACCATAAAGGGTTCATACATTAACTTATAACTTCGTGTCGGTTCGTGTCATCTTATCATGCCGTACCTCATTTTGCCAGCTCGAGTCGTGGGTGCAGTATTAATTTGAGATTTTCAAGTTGGTTAATATAATTAATGTGTTGTCGAATTTTCCATGGTCCAGAACTCTTTTGCCTGGCAAAATTGTCTCCTCTAACCAAACAATCAGATGCTCAGATAATGCGTGTCAAACTTTGGGTGGTTTAACCCATTTTCGTCCTCTTATATATTATCACAACGTTATTATTATTATTATTATTATTATTATTATTATTATTATTATTATTATTATTATTATTATTATTTTTATTATTTTTATTATTATTATTATTATTATTATTATTATTATTATTATTCTGGCATTTGTATTTTTCACAGACCTAAAACAAAGATCCTCTACATAATAATACCCATCAATACTCAATATTCCTCACTACATCTCTTGAAAGCAAAATATATTCATGAATAAGATTTAGTTGCAAGTGTTTTAGGGTTATTTTTTGAGAGTTGTTTTAAAGTAATATTTTGAGCATTTTTAGGATCATTTTAAGGAGTTTTTATTTTAGGAGTCCTTGGTAGTCCTTTTAAGGCCACCTTTGGAGGTGGGGACACCCTTCCACACTAACATTACCCCAAGTTTTTTACTACAAATAGGCGGGGGTTTAATTCATTTAAGTTTTTGAATGTTTTAGAAGTGCATTATGTAGTTTCACGTGTAGAAATATATTCCTGAATATTAGCATTTTCTTAAAACTTTGCATATACAAAAAGAGTTATGTGTGTATTATACACATGTGTTTAAGAGTATTAATTATTCTACACACTTGGCTAAAGTAAAAGTTATCTCTGTTGACAAATCGGAATATATAATTAAGGGTTTTGTTCAAAACAATATATTAAAAATATTATTCAATCCTCGACTAAAATTGTTATTTGGGATCAAATAGTATTATAAATGATTTTTTTATCCCACAAACTGTGTAAAAACGATTTTTAACTCCAAACTTCCATGAAATTACAATTTGGACCCTAGACTGGATAAAAATGCGATTTTGACTATAAGAACGTATTTTATGGGATATTTTCAAACTGATCCCAAACTTAGAAAAATAGCAAAATTGACCTCAGAATTTGAGTAATTACAAATTAGCCCTGAACTTTGAATTAATTGTAAGACAAATTCGGAGTTCGATAAATTAACAAAAGTGCCCTAAACTTGTGATTTGGGGAGCTAGCCTGTAATACCCGTGCCAAATATTTTATTATTATTCATCTGCATATTATAATAATATGAAACCCTTGGAACTTGGATCATTAATATGGACTTTTATTGTTATATTTGATTATTCTTTGGGCCTTGATGGTAGTTTTTGAAAGTTATTGGATGAAATTAAAGATTTAAGAAACATTGCAAGATCGAACAAACTTGAAAGTCGTTTGAACGAGAACCTTAATTCATTACAATGAGAATTTGGTGGTTCAAACGAGAGTTCAATATCGTTCGAAGTTGGGTTCTAACGAGGATCTAACGAGATGTCATAGCTTTGGTTTTCCCACCCTCGTTGGAAGGTCATTCGAACGAGATCCCAATCTCGTTCAAAAGACCTGCCCGTAAATTTTAAATCAGGTTACCTTTGTGTGTTGTTGTTTGTCAATTTATAAAATAACGTAAGTGCACATGCTATTATAGAATAGCGAGTGTAAGTACTTGTCGAATCCACAGAGATTTATCAATTTTTCATTCAAAATAATTGTGATTGTCCAACTAGACTAAATGGTTTTAGAGATGAGATGTAATATTAAACTAAGCTAACATAAATAAAAAGTGTGAGTATGGAAGATATAATTAAATGAGCGTGAAAACATGGACGTTGGATCCACTTATCATGTCAAACTAACACTGTGCAATAATTTAAATTCGTTATTCCTGAATTTATAACTCAAATTAAACCAACTCTCGTCGTATTTAATTCGAAAAAATAACACGTTATAAGTCAAAAAAAAAAATTTACGTCTCTAAATTTAGGCACCTAAAATCCCTATTCCCTTAGAAAGTTTATTTTTTTATTTTTAAAGTATAGTCTTTAAGCATGAGCTATCAATCAATTTAATAAAAGTATAACCCATCAAACAGTACTCATACTTAAAAAAATTATTTTTTTTCAAATAATGCCGAAGGTTTAAAATCCATTCTCGTGTCGTTTTCAATGAATACCGATTTTTTTGAAAACATTTAGCACATATCGGGAACAAAAACGAATTTAAATCACACGCAATATTAATCACACATCATAAATTTCACCTAGTCTTAGTAAGAAAATTAAGCGAGCATAATTGTAGATATAATAAATTTGCAAGAGTGAATACTAATTTTCATTAAATAAACAAACTTACAAATGATGTGTCATAAATATTCTTGACAGAATTCCTCCAACAAAATAATTATTGGCCCTCAAATATAAATAAAACACTCAAACTAAAACTACCAACAATTATTTTGAAGTGACTCTCTATAACTCTCCGTAAAAAAATAATGAATCCAAGGGTTCTATTTATAAGCTTAGGGACAGGGTATTTGGATGGGGTGGGTCTCTCCCTGAATGATCTTATTTGAGCTGATAATTATCTCATAGAGTCTTGGAAAGAGTTGGAGATAATTATCCCCAATTTTGTCTCTATTCACGTCACTATTCAAAACACCATCTTTAATCGCATTTTTGACCTTCAAAATTTTAAAATATCATATTCGTCCGAACTTCAAAGTTGTGAGTTTTGTCAAGACCTTTTCAAAAAGCTATAGTGCGGCCTTAACGGACACTCGAGCGATTTTATAAATATTTAGTACAACTGTGTCACCCGTGTCGTGCCGTGTCGCGTCGCGTCGCGTCGTGACGTTTCCTAACAATTTTTACACATCGACCCCTTTGTTGTCCAAATTTCTGGGGTATCTGTAAAAATGCAAAATCAAAATAATTAAATCAAATTTAGGGTCATAAATATTTAAAAAATTACAGAATTATCCTTCTTTGTATTTTCACCCCCGAAATTAAAAAATCGCTTGTTTTAATTCAAAATTCAACCAAATTTTTTAGCGAACTTTATTTTGCCTAAATAAATATTCAAAAATTATTTTCAGGCCTATAAAGTTTGATAATTATGATTTCACACCCTAGAGTTACTAAAATCACATTTTTAACTCAAATTTTATTCAAACTTGTATTTTTCTTTTATTTTAAGAAAATGACTCTAAAAGCTCATTATTTATGATACAAAGGGCCTAATAAGGCATAGATTTAGGCATATTTCATATAAAATAATGCACTCATCAAATACCCCCAAACCTAAACTTTTCTAGTCTTCGAGCAAAACTAAAATTTAAAATCTAACTCACTTTCCTAGGAATCATGATTGCAGTTATTATGTGCAACAAGCCGTTAAAATTCTAGGTTACCCTAGTGGATGAGTTTTGTCTCGTGAGGGTTTGAAGTGAATATACCAACGAAATTAAAAAACTTGACTCAATACAAAAGACTTAAAAGTAATATAACGAAGTTTGAATGCAAATTTCATAAATATATTAGAACTTTACTTTTCAATCTCAATTTATCATGTGTGTGTGCATAGCCAATATAACCGTCCATTTCAAAAGATTTGATCATTATATTTCTTATCCGAAAGTTCATTTTGATTTCAAAATCTTACGGGATGTACTCACAATCGAATACTCAGAAATGGGTTATTTTTTTCTCGATATATGTGAATAAAAGAGTAAACTTAAGTGAATAAATTTCACATATACATAATCAAAAACGAACTTTTTTATAATGGATGAATATGATCTCATGAAAGGAAAATCGATTGCTTTTGAAGCATTGAATCACACCATTGATCCTATTCATTTTCTCTATACACTATAACTAACTTCACTTGATATTGATTAGGACTTTCTTTGGTTGTATTGTAGGCTCGTATTTTGGCTAGAAAGAATGTCCTTTGGAGTTCAAAACTTCTGAGAATATAGAGGTTTTTTGGTAGTTTGACTTTTAGGCATTTTTTCTTCTAACCTACATTTTTTTTCTTCTTGCAGTCCTTTTTTTTATTTCTTTCCATTTTTTCATTCTTTTCTTTTCCCACGTCATTTTTTTGTAAACTTTTTTTTTCATTTATGACCTTTTTCCTACTGTACTTTTACCCTAGTATTCTCAAAAAATGGGCATGGCTTCTTTTTATGGGCTTTAAACTTTCAGTTGGAGTTGGGTAGGATAATGGGCTTTTAACAAAAGGCTTATCTTCTTTTTGGCTCAAATGGGCTTGCAATGTAATAATGTAAAAATGTTGGAGTTTGGGCTTAATTTTTGGGCTTTCAAATGATGGCCTAATCTCATTTCTCAAGTTTCATTAAGTTGATTTGTGTCTCAAGATGACTTACTAAGACTTCTAGTGCTTCAGATTCACATTTTTACTTTTTATTTTCAATAATCGAAAAAATAAAGAAATTGAGATCATCAACGAATTTATCACTGAAGGAAAGTTTGAGTTATTTTAACTCAGATTGATTTAAATCTCTCGGAAACGATGAATGGCACAGTATCTCACCGGGTTAAAATCTCCACATTTATCGTTAAGTATATTAACTTCCACCTCAATATCCATTTTCGATCATATTATATGGCTAATGTGTAAAAAAAATTCATACGTTGGGAGATTCATGAATTAATTCTATATTAAGAAATTGTTTCAAAACTCAATTATATTGAAAATCTTCTTGGATTTTTGAAATTTTTCTGATTTTTTTCTTCAAAATACCATCCTTACCCCCAAACCTAAATTTTACATTGACCTCAATGTATGCTCAAACTAAAAAAATGGACAAAGTAAATAAAGTACAGAAGTAAAAAGGATGATATTACCCGTGAATTTTCTCTTGTGTTACCAACTTCTCACTGATCGCACATGCATTGCATCATAAATCAAAAGTCTGAACAATTGAGAGTCAACCCAATCGACAAAGTATACACATGAAGACACATAATGAATGTGGTGAGTGAAATTATCGAGGTGTGCAATCACATTATAGCATAGATGGTCAGTCTCGAAGAGACTACCATAATGAGAATGACACGCTAATCCTAGGTTTCCCTAAAACTCGAGAATGAATAAATCGGGCTCTAAATCGGATGATCCTCTACTCATGTCCTTGATCTCATCCAAAGACTCAAATGATATAGGTGGACATGGTGGAATAGGACAATATGGCATGGCAAAATATGTGTCACCCGGTGGAAACGCTCGAATGATTTTTTTCAATCTCATCACTAATAGATAAAACCTCACGTATCAGCATACTCTCAAAAGGATCGGGTTCACATTTACAGAGAAGGAATTGATCGATCCTATCGTCCCAGTATCTCTCATCTAAAAGATAAAGAGAATCCAATAAAGATTGGACTTCAATAGTAATATCCTCATCAATCGGACCAAATTCTTTCTCAATATCTTCAAGACTCATATCTAGAGACAGATCAGGTGGCCAAGCACGTAGATCGATTGTGTCACTATCCCGTGGGGTAGTGACACCGTTTACTTCTTGCACGTACTTGAATTCATTCTCTCCCTCATCAGATTATGGATTCTTTAAATTAAACACATTTAAATCCATTGTCATGTTCCCAAATGACAGGTTCAGTTGCCCACTACTACATCGATTGACAGCGTCAGAGGTGGCCAAAAAGGGTCGACCGAGGATGATCGGAATTTGTGTGGATGAGTTTAGTACGTGTTGCGTGTCTAAGACCACAAAGTCTACTGGAAAGATAAAATCTCCCACTTTAATCAATAAATCCTCTACAATACCTCTAGGCACCTTAATAGATTGGTCGGCTAAGGACAAGGTCATCATAGTGGGCTTTAACTCCCCCAAACCTAGTTTCTCGTACACGGTGTACGACAGAAGGTTCACGCTAGTTCCTAAGTCTAAGAGAGATTTCTCGATGTGATGCTCCCCTATCTTAATAGAGATCGTCGGAGTCCTGGCATCCTTGTACTTGACGGGAGTTCTATCGGAATTGATCGAGCTAGATTACAAAGGTCCTCAAGAAATTTGGCGTAGGATAGGAGTTGTTGTATAGCGTCAAGCAGTGGGATATTGATTTGTACTTGCTTGAATACTTCCAACATCTTATCAACTTGCGCCCTTTTCTTTTGGTGAACCAATCGTTGGGGAAATGGAGCTTTTGGAACATATCTCTCTACAGATGGCTCGGAAGATAAGGGTCGGGAGGAAGTTAGATCCACATGTGGATCTTTCTTCTCCTTAAGTTTCTCGAATTCACTCTCGATGGGTGGTGAGACATTCTTTTCGACTTCCTTACCAGACCTAAGCGTGATGATTGCTTTGACATCCTCTTAGGTTTGTGATGAACCGATGTTATCTTGTACAAAATATTGGCCTTTAGGTAAGTTACCTTTAGGATTGGGCTCAGGTTGACTCGGGAATGTTCCCTTATTTCTCTTACTCAACGTGTTCGCTAATTGACTTACTTGAACCTCGAGTTTGGCTATGGATTTAATGTTTGCATGCAAGCTCTGTTGGGTGGATTGGAGGACATTCTGAGTCGACTGCTGGAATTGAAGGGTACTTTGAGCAAACAAATTCATCGTATCATCAAAAACTTGGATATTTTAGGATGAAGGATACAATGGCTCATGAGCATTCTTTTGGAAACCCGGGGGTGGGTTAATAGAAGGTTGACTCCCACTTTCTTGGTATTGACCTTTAGACCATGAAAAATTAGGTTGGTCTCGCTACCCCGGATTGTACGCATTGGAATACGAGTCGTACTTCGGCCTATTTTGGTAGAGGGCATTAGCTTGCTCGGTGAGTGCCTTGTGAGTCGGAAGGGTGGGACAATTCCAACTAAGTGGTCGAATGCATCACAAAGTATACACATAGGGGAACCTACATGTTTAAGGATCGCAGGTGTGGTTCGATTTCCCTATTTGATCGTCTCTAAATCTTCTAAACGTCGGGCTAATGTGGCCACTTTGCCATTTAAATCATAACTTTGTTCGACTTGGTGAGCGAAATCTTCATTGGACGTGGTGGACCTAGATTATTTATTGGGTGTACATCGCTGGGACTTTTTCTCTACGGCTTCTAGGAATATCCATGTGTCAACCCCACTTTCATCGGTAAAATCACCATTACATAGTGACTCGAGCATAGTTCGAGTATTACAATCGACCCTCTCATACAAAATTTGGACTTGGCGTCCCATTTCAATCCCATGGTGCAGACATTGCAGTAGAAAGTCCTTGAATCTCTCCAAATACATCCACAATGCTTCTCCCTCCTTTTGGCTAAATGTGTTGATGGCGTGACGTATTGACACCGTATTTTCGTTGGGAAAGAATTTTTGCAGGAAGGCGACACTCATTTCGTTCCAAGTGGTGATAGATTCGGGTGTTAACGAGTTAAACCAACTCTTGGCTTTGTCTTTCAACGAGAATGGGAACAATTTAAGTTTGACAATCTCATCGCTGAGTTGTTGATACTTAATGGTCCCACATATCTCCTCGAATTTCCGCATATGAAGGTAGGGATCCTCTATGTCGGTGCCTCGAAATACAGGCAGCATTTGGATTGTTCCATGATAGAATATAGGAAATTATTCGCAATGTGATCGGGTAGATGTATACATGAAGGTTGACTAGATCTGGTCGGTTAAAGGTAATGTTTAAGGGCACATGGCACCAACTCGTCTCCCATTTCGGTGAAAATAAAAAATCTACCTACTTAAGTATCGGGGAAGTTAGACTCCACACTCGAAAAATGACCGGTATGATCTCGAAACCAACTTCGCATACACTGATCTCACTCAAAATTTTCTCTCACCCTTTGATTTTTTTATCAATTTTTTTATGTGAAGAAAATTAAAAAAAAAAAAATTTGACCCAAACCGCGTAATTCCTGGCTAACACAAAGAAAATTGAATTATCTAATTTAGGTGAGGGGAATTTCAAATAGTAGAATCTAGTTTTTTCGAGATTAATCGATGACGGCAGGGGTCTCCGAATTAATCTTCTTAATTAGATAGCTCCTACTCTTTGACAAGGGAGAATTTAAAAGACGACCAGTTACAGTTTTCGCCTCAAATCCCGTTTTTTCCTCCAGGTAGGTGGTCAGTACGAAGACACATTAAAAATCACCAATCCTTGACAAGGTGAAACAGGATCGATTTGACAATTTCGCGTTGGAGTAACTTTTAATTCTAGCCTCGTTAAGAGATTTCGTATGTGCTATGTGATATCCTAAGGCCAATGTCTACTTGATTTTAAATTAAATTTGATGGCTCGGGGTTTGTAATTTCTGGGTTAATTAGTGATTTTCAGGCCAAGGAAGGGTGATGAAATCCCCACCTTATCTTTCACACGGGTTCTTATCCATAAGTTAATTTATGCAACGTGCTAAATTAAATGCGAATTAAACCACGCAGGAGCACATGAAAACGTACCTCCGACATGGACTTTTTCAGGTCACTTGTTTACACGGGTCGAAGTTTAAGTTGACGTTGATCGGAGGGATACGCCGCCTACGTTTTAGTCGTCCCCGAGAGTTCCTTATGCTTGTGGAAAGATTGAACAAGTTTTCTTCACATTCGCGCACCGTTGCATACTTTTTCGAATTTTTCTTCACTTTTGCCTTTTTTTTAATGTGCTTCTGAAAAAAACAAAAGAAACTATACCAATGTAAAGTGGGACACACACAAAAAAAAAATACTAACAAATAAAGAAGAAGAAGAAGAAGAAGAAGAAGAAGAAGAAGAAGAAGAAGAAAATTGACACGACACACGCATTAGCGGTGTATTTAAAACAAAAAACAAAAAAAGCGCATTTATGATTTTTTTGAAATTTTTTTATTCTCCAAATAGAAAAATTAATACTAGAAAGATTTTTTTTAAATATTTTTTTGGACTACTTACCAAAAAAACTAATCTGAAAATTTCTCGAAAAAATATTTTTTTTCAATTTTTTTTATGTATTTTGTGATAAACTAGTGCTAAAAGTGCTATTTATTAAAAAAAAAACTTAAATCTGATTTTTTTTTACCCAAAAATAGAAATATTGTTGTTGATTTTTTCCCCCAGAATTTTCTCCTTTTTTTTTGATGAATTTTTACTAACAAAAATGCGAAAAGTAAAAAAAACTAGTCCGAAAGTCACAACTTTTTTTAAAAAAAATTGAACAAATCCCCGACAACAGTGCCCAAAACTTGTTTGTCATTTTATAAAATACCACAAATGTACGGGCTATTATAGAATAGAGAGTGTAAGTATGGGTTGAGTCCAGAGAGATTTGTGAATTTTCCATTCAAAGTAATTGTGACTGTCCAACTAGAGTAAATGGTTTTAGAGATGAGATGTGATATTAAACTAAGCTAACACAAATAAATAGTGTGACTACGAAAGATATAATTAAGTGAGCGTGAAAACTAGGACGTTGGATCCATTTATCATGTAAAACTAACACTGTGAAATAATTTAAATTTGTCATTCCCGATTTTTTAACTCAAATTAAACCGACTATCATCATATTTAATTCGAAAAAATAACACGTTATAAGTCCAAAATAAAATTTAACGTCTCTAAATTTAGACACTAAAATCCGCAATCCCTTAGAAAGTTTATTTTAATTTTTCAAAGTATAGTCTTTAATCATGGACTATCAATCAATTTAATAAAGGGTCATTTACAGTGTGGGGTACATTTGTTATCAGTATTTTGTTCCTAGGGTACGCTAGTTTGAGTTATTGTTGAATGGGTGTTCAAGTAACGGCTGGCCTCAACGTCCGTCAGCCAGACTAAAATACCCACATTACCCATGGTCAAAATGACACATGTACCCTTTGTACAAATCAAAATATTAATTTGCCTTTGGGGTTTTTTGTCTCTAACGATCGAAGAAAAAACATCTTCAGTTTTCAAGCATCAACGATTTGCAACCAGTTCAAGCATCATTTTCGGGTAATACCTCTGTATTATGATTTAGTTTTTTTTAGTTTGAAGATCGTTTGTTATATTATTTGTTTATAAAGTTTTTTTAATCAATTTTTCTAGGTTTTTATAGTTTCTAATTTTCTTTTGCCTCTATCATGAGTAAAGAAGAATTTGTTTGTCTAGGGTTTTGTTTTTGAACAATTATTTTACTGCATGCCTTGTATTTTTTAGGTTTTGTTAAATGACTTTCCATGGGATTAGAAATTTGGTACTACACTTTGATTGAAAGTGGAGTAAATATAGTAGAAAATGCAGTGGTGGGAGGAGGGTAGTTTTGAAAGACATTGATGGAGATGAATTATGTTATATGGACTTGGCAAAATGATTGAAAAGTACACCGGTCTTAAGGGTATGAATATTAAATGGGTTAAAGATGGAATCTTGTGGACCATTGAAAGTGATGCTCAGGTAATAGACATGTGGGACAACTTGGTAGAAGACTTTGGAGAGTACCATCTCTATTTAAAAGACCTAAATTTGCCATCTACATTCATCCCTCCCAAGAAAGCATCAAAAACTCCCCCAAAAAAGATTAAATCACCTGTAGATGTAAGAAAATCCCCAAGACTCAATGTTAAAGCCACCTCAAAAGTGTCAAAATAATCAAACACTACTTCTTTGGGCTTGAGACGATCATATATGGTCATAAACTTGTTCTCCAACACCTTTGCAAACACTCCTGATGATCCATTAACACTTAGTGAGGAGGAGGCAAAGTTTGAGTATGCAGAAGGTGTTACTGGTGATCGGTCATTCATGAACTTACTTCAAACTACATTGCATATTGGTGAAGATCCTATTGGGCAGCCTACCAACCAGTTCAATGTCCCTATTGAGAAGCCTACCGACCAGTTGAATGAGTGGTCTTTAATAACTTCACACACTCTCAATGCTAAAGAATCTTATCACTCAGACAGTGAGGGTCATGAAAATTGGGGTGGGTATTTTGACTCTGAAGGGGTAAGGCACGATCATATAGAGGATGCAGAAAGCAAAAATGATTCAGAAGGCACAGAGGATCCTAGGAAAAAGTTTAAAGACTTTATAGCTAACACATAAAATTTGTACAAAGATAAAACAGTGTATGGAAGACAATATATGTGTGGGGATAGAGTTTTACAAGAGTTGTCACTAGGAATGGAATGGCGTACAATGTTAGATTGTAGGAAATACATGAGAAAATTTGCAATATTCAAGAAGTTTGAGTATAAGCAGAAGCAGAACTACAACTCAAAGATTGATCTGATTTTTAGGGATCCTAAATGCAAGTGGAGGGTGTATGTAAGGAAGTTACCACATGAACCAACTGCCAAGGTCAAAATATTGATGGGAGAACATACTTGAAAATCCAACCCCAAAGGTAGTAATACAGTGGCAAACGCAACTTGGGTTGCTAATGAGGTTGAAGAGATAATGAGGAACACAAAGAGAAGAAACCAAGAGATATTCAAGTTACGATCTCGAAAAAACTTATAGTCAAGATATCATACCAAACTGGATACTAAATAATTGTCAATGAGAGGATACATGGTAGTTATAGTGATGCATTTAGGTTTGTACCTGAAATTGCTAGGCAGGTTCATGTTTCAAATCCAGCTAGTATTGCTGAATGGACAAGGGAACCAAATGATCAAAAGTTTGTCTCATTTTGTCTTGCATTCAAGGCCTCTATAGATGGTTTTCTTAATGGTTGTAGGCCAGTGCTTGGTTAAATGGATCATTTCTGAAAGGAAAGTATGGTGGGGCAATTTTATCCATTGTTTCATTGGATGGGAACAATGGTTTGTTTCCAATTGCGATATATATTTGTAGAAATGAAAGTTATGACACATGGAGTAAATTCTTGAGAATTTTGCAACCTCATCTGATGAAGCATAAATTATCATTGACTATAATGTCTGACAGACAAAAAGGGCTTATTGAGGCAGTTGCAAAGTTGTTCCCTCATTATAATCACAGGTATTATTTTAGGCACATGTATAAAAACTTCAAAAATTCAGGATATAAGGGTCCACAGCTAGAGGCTTTAAGTTGGGTGCAACAATGGCATATAAGAAGGAAGATCATGAAAAGTATATGCCTAAAATGTCTAAAGATTGCAAGGGAGAAAAACTATGGCTAGACAATGAGGAGAAGGCTACTTGGGCAAGAGCATACTTTGATACAACAACTAAATGTGAACATATCACCAATAATTTCTCAGAGTCTTTCAATAAATTGATTTTGAGTTTAAGAGAAGTACCAATTCTAAAGATTGTTCAAAAGTATGAAATGCTTGTTATGTCATTGTTGTACACAAGAAGAACCAAGGCAGAGGAGATGGATCCCAGTGGGCTTGTACCAATAGTAGAGAGGCATTTGAATGACTTGAAGAAGAAATACAATGAGTATATTATAACGGGTTCAACCGAGTTCTTACATATGGCAAAAAATAGTCACAATCAAAGCTGGACACTTAATATTCAAACACAAGAATACAGTTGTTTTGAGTGTTAGATAAGTGGCATCCCTTGTGTACATGCTATTGGGGATATAATGCCAAGAAGAGAGCCATGGAACAAGTAACACTTATCTTGTCATGTTTTATGTAGCTGGTAATACTTTGCTTATGTTCATATTTTTTATGCACAGGTATTGTAGTCCTATGTTTGATGTAGCTGCATATAGAGCAACTTATTCAGCTTATGTTCATCCCATAGAAGACCATCAATGGTGGTCCAAGGCAACTGTATATAATTCACTTCAAGTGTATATAATGCACCTCAATTTAAATCATATTAATGTTTTTTGTTCATGTCCTTTTAGCCACAACATGTAGTCAATCCTCCAGAATTAACTCGAGGACTTGAAAGGCCAAGGGATAAGAGGAGAAGAGATCCCGATGAACCGGTTGCATCAAAGAACAAGAAGAAAAAATGCAGAAGATGTGGGGAGTTAGGCCATAACAAAGCTGGTTGCTAGGGGAAATCAACCAAATCTGGTAATAAAACACAAGCTGCTGAGGGACCAAGCACTATGGAGGGATCAAACAACCCACAAATTGTTACATCAATGCCAGTTCCAAGAATAAGAGGAGGTGGAAAGAAGGGGAAAGTGAATAATGTGAATACATCAACAAATGTTAGTCAAGGTTGTACTCGGTAGGTTCATTACTTTGGGTTTAACTCTGTGTTTTGGGACAAAGTAATAATCTTTTTTATATAGCTTTCTATTTTTAGACAAGGTACTTACCTTTTTGTTTTGGGAACTTTGTGTTTTGGAACAAAGTAAGTTATGAATGAAGGTAAGTTATGAATGAAGTTAAGTTTGAATGTGTTTTGGGAACTTTGTGTTTCATAGAATATTAGAAAATTTCATTGCAGAACACAGATTACAAATACATTTCATTACAAAATACACATTTCATTCATTGCAAAATACACATTTCATTCATTGCATACACTGATTACAAAAACATTTCATACATTGAATTTATTTTTAAATCCATCACAAAGATCATCCAAACTAACTTATACTTAAACCCTCACATTCACTTTCCTACCTTCATCAGATTTTATAATTTCCTATGTTAACCACTCAGAATCCCCACATATCAAACACTTGAGAATTTTTTTTCCATTGCTTCTTTATTTCTTTGAAGTCCAGAGTTTCCTTATCCCCTGACATTTATTTGGGCATGGTGACTCTTTCCATGGAGGATTTCTAAACCAATGATCTCTACTGCCACATTGAAAACATCCATTTCTTGATGATGATCCTCCAGTGCTTTTAACTGCATCTTCTAAGACTTTAAATCCATTACATGATGCATGTTGGCACTTCAATTTTTTTTTACCATTTGATGACTTCAACAGCAACATGAGACCATTACACTGATCAAAAGTACATCTGTTGTAAACCCATGGACAATCAATTGCAGTGTGATAATTTTGATCACACATTTGACATACATCCTCTTGAGTTCCTTCATCATCTAAGATGCCACCCATTTTAATTTCGTAAGATGTTAACTGATGCTGTTGCTTGGTGAAATGATGGAAATGTTGTAACAACAAATAAAGAAAAAGTTAGCCCTTATAAAGCATATGTAATAAATGTAGGTTTTGATTTTTTTTATATAGCCGTTGTAAAGAATGGAGGATTGGAAAGAATGGGTAATGTTGGTAATTGGGCCTGGTAGGTATAGCTGGCTAAAAGTAGTTAAGGCCAACCGTTACTTTAACACCCATCCAACAATAACTCAAACTAACGTACCCGAAGAACAAAATACTGATAACAAATGTACCTCAGACAGTAAATGACCCTTTAATAAAAGTGTAACCCATCAAAAAGTACTCATACTTAAAAATAATGATTTTTTTCAAACAATGTCGAAGGTTTAAAACTCATTCTCGTGTCGTTTTAAATGAATACCAATTTTTTAAACATTTAGCACATATCGGGAACAAAAACGAATTTAAATCACACACAATATTAATCACACATGATAAATTTCACCTAGTCTTAGTAAGGAAATTAAGCGAGCATAATTGTATACATAATAAATTTGCAAGAATGAATACTAATTTTCATTAAATAAACAAACTTACAAATGCTGTGTCATAAATATTCTTGACAGAATTCCTCCAATAAAATAATTATTGACTCTCAAATATAAATAAAGCACTCAAACTAAAACTACTAACAATTATTTTGAAGTGACTCTCTACAACTCTTCGTAAAAAATAATGAACATAAGCGTTCTATTTATACGCTTAGGGATAGGGTATTTGGATGTGGTGAGACTTTCCTTGATTGGTTGTATTTGAGCTGATAATTATCTCATGGAGTCTTGGGAAGAGTTGGAAATAATTATCCCCAATTTTGGCACTATTTACGTCACTATTCACAATACTAGCTTTAATCGCATTTTTGACCTCCAAAACTTCAAAATCTCATTTTCATTCGAACTTCAAAGTTGTGAGTTTTGTCAAGACTTTTCTAAAAGTTATGGCACGGCCTCAACAGATACTTGAGCGATTTTATAAAAAAGATTTAATATAACTGTGTCAATCGTGTCGTGTCGTCTCGCGTCGCGACGTTTCCTAACAATTTTTGCACATCGACCCCTTTGTTGTCCAAATTTCTGAGGTACCTGTAAAAATGCAAAATAAAAATAATTCAGAATTACAGAATTACAGAATTATAGAATATGATTTAAAAAATAATTCGTAAATTTTTAAAAAATTACAGAATTACCCTTCTTTGCATTTTCGATCCCGAAATTCAAAAATCGCTTGTTTTAATTCAGAATTCAACCAAATTTCAAAGAGAACTTTATTTTTCCTAGATAAATATTTAAAAATTATTTTTAGGCCCATAAAGGTCGATAATTATGATTTCATAACCCAGAGTTATTAAAATCACATTTTTAACTCAAATTTGATTCAAACTTGCATTTTTCTTTTATTTTAAGAAAATGAATTTAAAGCACATTATTTATGATACAAAGGGCATAAAAAGGCATATATTTGGGCATATTTCATACAAAATAATACACTCATCAATTGTCACATTTTGAACCCTTCGATTGATGAGGTGTCGAGTTCTGGTGCACCCAGATGGACAAAATGAGATTTTAATTTTGGAATAGTTTTTATAAGGGTTTGTTTGGTTATATATGGGTTGGAAAAAAAGAGGGTGGGGGTGGGTTTCCCCCACCATTAACAAATTTTGCCTCCCTCTCTCTAGCTCTTGAGAGCTCTTTCACCCTCTCCGACCATCATAAGTCACCCTACACCACCGTAAATCCACCTTATCCCACAACATATTAGAAGTATTCCACTATATTTAAGCCCAATACACCCATTTACTCCATTGTTGGGTATAGCTACAAATTTTGGAGGTATTGTTGGGGGTTATTGAAGATGAGGATGGAATATTAATAGAGTTTGAAGGAGGTTTTGCTTCGAGGTTTTTTTGGAGGCAAGATTTATCGAGCTTGGCAACCTCCTTGAGGCCACCCTAGTAGGTGGGGTGGGGTGGGGTGGGGGGGGGGGGGGGGGTTGCCATCACATTCTTCTTCATCTGACCATTTTTAGATCTCCATTGAGGAGAAAAAAATCTACTTTTAGTTTAAGACTCTATTTTGTACATTAGTAATATTTTAGCTAGAATTGCTGGAGGAGAATGCATACACTAGTTAAGAGGATGCTTTCTTAAGGTTTTGTGTAAACGGTCAATAAATAATTTCAAAGGTTTTGAGAAAAGTACTATGATTTAAGAATGTTGAATAAATGATGTATTTCAAGAAGTTTGTTATTAAATATTTTATGGAATAAAATGTCTTGAAAATTATATTTACATTGCTAAAGATATTTTGGCTGAACTACGTTTTAAAGTTTCTTACAAAAGTGAAGATTTTATAATATTGGTTATTTGTTGAAGTTTTGAAGAATAAAAATGTACATTAGTCTTAAAAAATGTATTTTTGCAAGTATTATATAAATTCTAGAGTAAATCACATATTCTACCCAATGGACAAGATTTTTGGACTTAAAAGGGATCTTTACGTGCATATAAACTTGTAGTAGTTTGAGGTTGAACATACAAACAAGTTTAATGAGGATTTTATTGGGTCTAAACATGAAATAAAGAAATTAGAAATTTCAGTCCTTAAAGTGTGAGAAAGATGTTAAAAAGGTGATAAGTGTTTGCTTTTAAGACTACATATGTTATTGAAGAAAAAATGTATTTTCTTATAAAGTAGTCTTTAAATGTCCAATAATTTCTTAGAGAGAGAAAGTAATAAAATAAATATATTTCCAACTTGAGAAGAATGTTACTCAAAAAAGTTTAAATAAAAATTAATGTGTTAAAAACACTTGTTAGTGTGGGTAACTTAGTGCTGTTTTGAAAAATAACACTCGTGAAAATGGAGGAAAAGACAAGTTTAGAAACAAATGGATAAAATGGTAATTTTACGTAAAGAGGAACATTTTTATGAAATAAAAATATTGAAACACAAAAAGGGTCCTAATGAACATGATTTGGGGATAAAATCAATTTTAGTAAAAAGAACAAGAAATGATGATTTTAAAGTGTTACACAAGTTGGGGTGTAACCCGAATTTTGACTTCGGTTGGAAAAAAGGCAAAGTGAAATAATGTGGACATTTGTAAAATGTTAAAACACATTAATAAGGACCCAGATGACACCAAAAAATTAAGAAGGGACCGAAGCCCTATGGTGAAAGCCAAAATCACTAACTGGAGTATATGGTAGCATAGCCGATAGTGTGGAGCCCGTTAAGGTCTGCGATTAATGGAAGATTTTGAGAACAAGATAATGAAAATGAAACACATCAAGAAATGGTTTGTGGGGTGAGTATGTGAAAAGACAACCTAACTTGAATAAATTAAAAGATGTTTCGGTAAAGGATAAAGTGGACAAGTAATGTGAAAATTGATTAATGTATATAAAGTAAAATAATGGTAAAGTGAAGGGAGCAAGCGGTTTGTTAAGCAACCTAAAGACGTTTAACCCATAACTAACACAAGGGTGTGTTTATGAAAGGTTTTCAAGGAAAAATAAGTATTTCTTAACACGATGTTAGCGTGAGTTAAAAGTATGATTTTTAATGAAAATACTAACATGAATTGGTATGGATAAAGGATTAAATTTTGAAAAAAGGAATGATTTTTCCTTAAACACAGTGTATTTGTTTGAGTATTCAACTAGGTTTATTAAATCAAGGAATAAATTTCAAGTCAAGTAAAAGGAAAATTCTTTTACAAGATTAAGGTGAATTAATCGGGGTAAGTAACATTTCTGGACATAAAAAACGGTTTCAGGCATGTAAGTGTGTGTGTGTGTATATATATATATATATATATATATGTTAGTTGCATGTCCACGTAGATATAACGTGTTAGAGTCTTCTTTCTTTCATTTGATTCTATACTGTATTATCATAATTTTCCACTGGGCATTCGGGCCATTCCTTCATCTTTGTTACGGCAGGTTGGGTGCGGTTCCGTATTTTGAGAGTGTTATACTAGTAAGCATTCTTTTTATTTTTAAATTAGTAGCTCTGTACGCTTAGATTTGGGGACGCTTCCCACGAGTCCCCCACATAGCTTGATTTAAATGGAAATTGCATGCTAAATAAGTGAAATATTAGATAAATAAAACTCGACTAGCAACATTGTGTAGGTTATTTCATTACAGTTCACACCTAACGCTCGGGTCGGACTGGATTGACCATGAGTAACCCATAAATCTGGGTCGGGGCGTTTCAAATAATATCAGAGTTTTAGGTTTAGGGTTCCTTTCCAGAGTGATGTAATAAGGTCGCTAGTGGATCTTTCGACGTTGATGTTGGTTTTGGGTCGATCATGCAAGATTAGTGACGATTTGAGTTTGTGTTCTCGATGGTGGAGTCAAAGAGATTAGAACGATGACCAATTCATTGAAAAGTGGCATGCGACCAAGTTAGTTGTCATTAATCGCTTATGCATTCTGATTTAGGTATAATATTGATTTGCGAGGGTTTGTGAGAGCCTATAGTGGTGACACCACAGTTTTTAGTGTGAGGTGCTTGTGTGTCAATCTGTGATGATTAGAGACGTTAGATGGTAAATATCGTCCACTAAATTAGAAACATGAATGTTGTAAATCCAACTGTGGAGGTTAGATGACTACCGCTCCATTCCTAAGCGGTTTAGGTGTGATAAGAATGCATTATGTTCCTTAGTTGGGTAATTACGGGTGGTTAATGCCAATGGTGCGATTAGGCGAACTTGATCTTTGGCGTAGTATCATGTCCTAAGCCAGTTGATGATTTAGTAGCCATTAGGAACCGTGTTGATCAGCACTTGGGAATGTGTACTCGGTCAGAGTCGATAAGATACTATGGTTACCATTAAGTGTCTTAGTGGTTATTGATTGAAATTTGTACCTTGAAAGGTATGATGAGAGTTTCGAGAAAATTGCGATAATTATGTTACGTATGCAATAATGATGGTTAGGGAGGCATAGAAGTGAACTCTATATAATATTCCATGTTAGGGTTTTAGGAGTTATGATGCAATTTGGGATAACATGATCCATATTGATGTCTATGATGTAAATCTAGAAGCTTGTTGGTTGTATACGACGTCCTGTATTCTGTTAGAATTCTTAGTAGTGTTAGTTTGTGATTTGGTACATAACTGATGATCACAACGATTTAAAAGAGGGATAAGATTATTATCTAAGTGTCAGGGCCCATTTTAGTGGCCCAAGTAATGGATGGATACGAGGTAATCCTAGTGTGAGTATGGTTTAAGGTCATCTTGGAGTGTCCGTAGGACTAATTGTGTGTGGCATCATTGGGAATAAAAATCGACTTATTGTGACATATTAAGGTGTTCAATGGTTAAGGTGCGCCATATGTAGAGGATTGTATACTATTGTTTTTGCGAGGACCTAGTTTTAGCGATGTGGGTATTGAGAACTTTTTAAGGCATACGATGAGAAAGTCAAGGATGATGAAATCTTGTTGAGTTTTGAGGAATTTTACGTGGAGTATGTTTGGTGTCCTTAGGAAATCAGTTAAGTCCAGTATGAAGAAGTTCTAGTGCCCTAGTGATGATCGTTTTGAAGTTCAGGTAATGATCCCCGGCTGTTGGTCATGGTTTAAAAGAGTCGAATAATGTACGTACCTAGTGCTGTCATCCGAATTGGCAAAGTTGGGTGGTGTAACCTTCTAAGAGAAATTGGAACCTTGTGTTATGAGTGGGCATAATGCTCGAGTGTCATGGAGTGACTACTATAGGCAGTGTGACACTTGAATTATAGGAGTACTAGGAAATGTATTAAGGACTTGAAAATATCACCCAGGGGGGGGGGGAATTGAGGCATGATCAGAATGTTGACATGTGTCGACAACACAAGTTAGTATAACCCTAGTACGATAGGGAATAGTTCTTGGCATGTCTTGCCAAGCTTGTATGGATTAGAAGGTGTAGACCTGTATGGTACTTACTAACCTTAGAATGCTAATGGTGACCGGTGTGGCCATCACGTAAACTCAGCTTGGGGAGCGTGGCAACCTTATGTAGTTAAGGTTAATTATTAGGTGAATGCTTCTCTTAACGAGGTTCGTCCTAAGGAGATGTTGGTATGAGATCACGGTATGATAATGACCATGGTGTGTTAGGTTGGTCATGATGTCAATAAATATATGGACAAGGTCGGCTTTGACAAAGGCATTAGGCATTCTCCAGTTGGAGTAGATCTTGTGTATCAAGGATGTAAGGGGGGAGCCTTAATCCTAAGAAGGGAAGTTTGGCATTTGACTTTCCAGAGAACAACAAGTTTGTATGTTTCTTTCATGTGATAAGGATGAATGGTTGTAATTCGATTCGTCATGGTTGGTGACTCGAGCCCGGGTATGTGGCTAAGTTGGTACTAGTGAGAATGTCTAGGAGAAGTCGTCAACTTCGAAGCATGCGGCGTAGGTTCGCCTTCCATAAATCATCGTCCTTTGTGTACGAATGGGATTTTTTTTAAAACGGTCATTCATTCCTTTTGATTCTTGTGTGTCCCTACAAGTTTCGATAATCGAGGATTGGTATTCCAACGAATGTGGTAGTTTGGATTTGTACTATATGGCAGTACGATACAGTTTAACCCAGTACGGTGCGGGTGGATCGAACATGGCCAATACAACTCGGTAATTGGGTGCGTCCTTATTTAAGGCATCCTTGCTATTGTACAAGTTACTTGTATGGTCGAATGCGCTTTTAACCGCACGGCTTGCTCCTAGTATTCACTTTACTTATAATTAGTGACCATAGGATCGGTCGGCATGTTAGTCATTGGCACTGGTTGTAAAGAGCAACATGGTGACTTGAGGACATTGTATAGCGAGAAAACTTAGCACACAGGGTTATTTTGACACGATGAGTGGATTGGCGTAATACTCAAGTGTGCGTTCCACCGTTGGATGCCTAAAGTGATCCTAAGTTCATGGAAGGATCTTATGGGGAGGGTTACACGAATTGCGACTTGATTGGTGTGTCGTTCCACAGAATGAATGACTTATGATATGAGGTTATATGGTCATGATGACTCGAGGATTTGAGAAAAGTTTGAATGTGTAGTCTTTAGATTCTTGATGATCCTTGGTGATGAATTGGATAATTGGTTGTATTCTGGTTCACTCTTGGGTGACTATTGATCACTAGAGAGGTTTCCCGATAGAGGCGCCAATATGCTTTGGATATTAACAAAGGCAGTTTGAGGACTTATTCACAAGTGATCATAAAATGAGTAAAGACTTGAGATGGTTGTGTAACGTTGATGGTTAGCATAATGGTGAGCATTAGGGCATGTCGCATGGTGAGCTTTTGGTTAAAACTCCTGCCTAAGAGCATGTGGTTTGATTATAGCTATTGAGGACTTCGATGATTTTTTCTCTCAGGATTTCTATGATTTAGAATAAGAGTTGGTAAATCCCATGAACTTGAGAATTGGCGTATCAATAATTTCGAGGACGAAATTTCCTAATGAGGGTAGAATGTAATACCCATCCAAATATTTTATTATTTTCCCACGGAAATTATAATATTATGAAATCCTTGTGATTTGGATCATTAGTATGGAATTTTATTTCTATATTTGATTATCCCTTGGGCCTTGATGGTAATTGTTGGAATTTTTGGGTGAAATTAAAGATTTGAGAAATCTGGCAAGATTGAACGAACTTGAAAATCATTCGAACGAGATCCTTGTCACATTTGAACGAGAATCAGGTTGTTCAAATGGGAATCCATTGTCATTAGAAGTTGGTATCTAATGAGGATATAATGAGATGTCATTGCATAGGTTTTCCAACCCTCATTGGAAGATTGTTCAACGGCCTTTCGAACGAGATCCCATTCTTGTTCAAACAACTTGCCTAGAAAATTTTAAATCGGGTTGCCCTTGTGTGGTGTCATATTTTGGCCCCTTAGATTGATGATGAGTCGAGTTATGGTGCACCCAGATGGACAAAAATGGGATTTTAATATTTGGGATAATTTTCATAAGGGTTTGTGTGGGTTATTTGAGGGTTGAAAGACAAGTGGGTGGAGGCAAGATTTTCCCACCATTGTCAGATTTCTCATCCCTCTCTCTAGATCTTGAGAGCTCCACCACACTTTCCCACCACCATAAACTACCCAACACCACCATACGTCCACCTTATACCATCACATTTTAGAAGTATTTCACCATATTTAATCCAATTACACCCATTTCCTCCATTGTTGGGCAGAGATACGAATTTTGGAGGTGTTATCGGGGGTTCTTGAAGATGAAGGTGGAAGATCAATGAAGCTTGAAGGTGGTTTTGCTTGGAGTTTTTTTAGGCAAGCTTTGTGGATCTAGGCAACCTGTTTGAGACCACCTTAGGATGTGGGGGTTGACATCACCTTCTTCTTCATCCAACCATATATGGAGCTCCATTATGGTGGAAAAACTCTACTATTAGTTTAAGACTCTATTTTGGACATTAGTAGTCTTGTAGCTAGAATTTCTAGAGTATAATGCATACATGAGTTAAGAGGATGATTTCTTAAGGTTTTTTGTAAATGGTTTATAAATAATTTCAAAGGTTTTGTGAAAAATACTATGATTCAAGAATGTTGAATAAATGATATATTTCAAGAAGTTTGGTAGTAAACATTTTATGGAATAAAATATTTTAAAACTAATATTTATCTTGCTACAGATATTTTGGGTGAACTATGTTTTAAAGTTTCTTGCAAAAATGAAGATTTAATAAAATTGGACATTTGTTGAAGTTTGAAGAATAAAAATGTCCTTATAGAGTAAATCACACGTTAGACCTATTTGATAGGAGTTTTGGACTTAAAATTCATCTTCTCATGCGTATAAACTTGTAGTATTTTGAGGTTGAACTTATAAACAAATTTAATGAGGATTTTATTGGGTTTTAACATAAAATAAAGAAATTAGAAATTTCTGCCCTTAAAATGTATGAAAATAGATGTTGAAAAGATGAAAATTATATGGTTTTAAGACTATATATGACAATGATGGAAAATGATATTTTCTTATAAAGTAGCCCTTAAATGTCCAATGATTTCTTAGAGAGAGAAAGTGACGAAATAAAGATGTTTCCAACTTGAGAAGAATGTTACTCCAAAATGTTTAAAAATTAAGAAGTGTTAATGTGTTAAAAACACTTAATAAGCTAGTTTGGGTAACTTAATAGTGTTTTGAAAGATAACACTAGTGAAAATAGAGGAAAAGACAAGTTTGGAAACAAATGGATAGAATGATAATTTTACGTAAAGTGAAAGTTGAAAAACGTGTTACACAAAGAGAGTCCTAATGGACATGATTAGGGGTAAAATCAATGTTAGAGTACAAAATGATGATTTTAAAGTGTAATACAAGTTGGGGTAGAACTCCGAGTTTTGCCTTCGATCGAAAGATAGGAAAAGTGGAATAATGCGAACATTAGTAAAATATTAAAACACATTAATAAGGATTCACATGACATCAAAAATATTAAGGAGGGCCCGGATCCCTAGGATGAAAGACCCAAAATCACTGGCCGGAGCATATGGTAGTATTGTCGAAAGTGTGGAGCCCGTTAAAGTATGCTGTTATTTGAAGATTCCAATAAAAAAATAATGAAAATGAAACATATCAAGAAATGGGTTGTGTGGTGAATATGTGGAAATACAACCTAATATGAATGAATTAATAAATGTTCCGGTAAAGGATAAAATAGACAAGTAACATGAAAATTGATTAATGTCCACAAAGTAAAGGAATGGTAAAGTAAAGGGATTAAATGGGTAGTTAAGCAACCTAAAGAGATTTAACCCATAATTATACAAGGGTGTGTTTATGAAAGGTTTTCAGAGGAAAAATAAGTATTTTCTCACACAGTATTGACGTGTGTAATCAATGAAAATACTAACGTGAATTGGTATGAATAAATAGGTAATTTCGAGAAATGAAATAATTTATCCTTAAAAATGGTGCATTTATTTGAGTATTTAACTGGGTGTATTAAATCAAGGAATAAATTTCAAGTCAAGTAAAAGGAAAATTATTTTACAAGATTAAGGTGAATTAATCGGGGCAAGTAACGTTTTTGGAAATAAAAAAAATAGTTTCACGCATGTAAGTTATATGTAGTTGCATGTGCACGTAGATATAAAGCGCTAAAGTCTTTTTTCTGCCATTCGATTCTATACTGTATTATTGTAATTTCTCACTGAACATTCATCTCATTCTCTCGTTTTTGTTACTCTAGGTTGGTTGTGGTTATGTATTTTGAGAGCGTTATATAGGTAAGTATTCTTTTTATTTTTAGTTAGTAGCCCTGTACGCTTAGATTTCGAGGATGCTTCCCACAGGTCCCTCACGTAGCCTAATTTAAACGAAAATCGCATGGTAAACAAATGAAATATTAAATAAATAAATTTAAACTAGAAACATTATGTGAGTTGTTTCATTGCACATCACACTTAAACTCGGGTCGAACCGAATTGACCACGGTAACCCATAAATTCGGGTTGGGGCATTACATAGTTACTTGTTTATAAAAGTTGATGGATTTTAACTCTGTTAAAGGAATTATGAAGGAACCTCGGCATTTTAGAAATTATAAAATTAACATTAAAAGTTATGTCAAATGACTTTAACTCTTAAACGGTTCTGATAATATGAAAATATCGCGTATTTCATCCGTCGAACCTACGCATTTTAGCCCCCTCGGGTGCCTTAATCTCTATATTTAAGCCTGTTAATCAGAAATTTTTTATTTATATTGTTAACACGCTATATGAGGTATAATTGGGCTTTTGTAGGTATTTAGGTACCAAGTATGGGATTCAGACGCATTCCGCGTAATTTTCGTACGCAATCGCACGTTCAAGGGCAATTCGGTCATTTCATAGCTTGGGCACCTGGCCCGACATCTACACGGAAGTTGTAGCTCTCCTCACTAGCTTCGCGTGGCCATGAACGGTACGCGATTCTGAGTCCGTATGATAAGGTTACGGCGATTTGAGCGAAGTTGAATTGCATGCCAAAACAGGGGATTCTGCAGGCTGCCCTGCTTGATCAATCGATCGAGCCTAGGGGTCGATCGATCGACCCTCTTTATTTTTTCCTCGATTATAACAGTCGATCGATCGACCACAGGGGTCGATCGATCGATCCCCTGTTTTTTCCTGCAGATATTTTTTTTCATTTTCTTTCTTCTTTTCTTTTATTCTAACTTGGTATATATACCAACTTTGTTGTAATATTCAGGGTGAACGTTTTTAGAGAGTTTTAGAAGATAGAATAGTTAGGGTTTGGGTGATTTGCTTAGTTCTTCTTCATTTCTTCTTGGATTGACACACTTTTGGGCTTGAATGTTGACTATTCATCATCCTCTCCATTAATATAGTTTGTATTTCTTCATTTCTTGCTTTCTAGTTAATTTACAAGCTTTATAATTTAGGTTTTCTTGCTTTATTTACATGCTTTGATTTACACGCTTTCTAGTATAGATTTACCGCGTTTATTTATCGCTTTCCATTTATCGCGTTTTTACGTTGCTTTCTAGGTAACTTAAGTTAGGTTGTGTTTGAATTGAACTCACTCGGGTTGACGCATTGCTTTGCTTTGGTGATGGAATTTACGGGTCTATTTTGGGTGTGTTGTCCTAGTTATTACGACTAGGGGATTTGACGGGGCATATCATGTATGTCCCGTGCTTACGACCTTTCGCGCGTAATTTTCGGGATATTTGTTGATGCCAAAATCTTATTAGGCTTTTATGATGATTTAGGGCGTAACAACCCCTGATTTAATTAACTGTCGAAACGAGACGTATTTGTAATAACTCGTCGACCCATGTAACCATTTTATACTAATTAACTCGGGTGAGAGATATTCGACGCAACCTATAGTTTTACTCACTTTCATAATCTAGTTTCATTACCCTTGCCTAGATTAATATTTCTCTTTATGCATCTTTTCTTTTAGTTTGTAATCATCTTTTACACTTTTATTTCGGAGTATTAAATCACTTAAATTCTAGCATCTCGTCCCAGTGGATTCTAGATATCCGACTTACCGCTGTGCTTGCCTCGCAAGTGTAGTAGTAATTTAGGTTTTTGTATTGAGCTGGCAAAACGAAAACAACGATTATCGTCATTACACGCGCTACTTTTCGCGCTCAATCAGGTTCATAAAGGAAACATATGTGTTTTAAGTATATAAAATTATAAACTATGCATAAAGTGTTCTTACATGGTTTGGCCATTGGGAGGATATAAAATGTTAAAATGTAAAATGCAACTTAAAAATAGTACTTTGTTAAAATTCGGCGCAAGCCAGGTATTTGCTAAAAACGACGATTCGACCGCACAAAAATGAACTTAATAAAAAGTGAAATATTTTTCACAAAGGAGTAATTTGGATAAATTTAAGTGTTCCACCCCATAAGCATAAATAGATTGATCAATTCTAATATAAAAATAGGAGAAAAAAACAATTAGTAACATTCCCAGCATAACTAGATAATTAAAAACAATATGAGTAAATGTAATATGAGATAATAAAATATTAAATGAATTAAAACATCTCTAATACCATCTAATTGACAATATAATCAAACTCGAACTCTAGAATATAATCTATCTCAGTGTCTTAAAGTTCAACTCTGAATAGTAAATACATCTCGTACAAATATGTGACTGAGGGGATCTGAAATAGTACAATTGACTAATAACTAAAATATAAAATAATACAGGAATGTAAGGAACTATAATGCTTGACACCGACATCCTACGAATGATAAATATAACTAGTGATGGGGAAACTCATCCAATGAGTAGCTCAAATATGCGGCATAAGACTTGTATAAATGTTTCAACAATGAGGATTAGACTTAGTAAGTCTACAGTGCTTAAGAATATAATTACATTTGGGTTACAACGATATGAAACGTTTTCCTCCCATTCTAAGTTTATTTTAAGTTATTTAAGTTACCTAAACCCAAACAATCTAAGTAGGCATGCGGTTTTAATTCCAAACCCAGATAAGGCCCAAGTGATATAATTTCATCTTTTAATTAAGTATTCTTCACTTTTGAAAAATCTTAAGTTCATCTATAGTATTAATAATCTCTTGCTCTATGATTATCTCTTACATTAATTGTTTCTAACTTACTGAAATTTATTCTCTTACTTTAATGATGTCAAGTTATAATTCTAGATAAATATTTCTAATGTATTCGTGATTCACATTCTCGAGTTACACTTTAGTATAAACGTCTCTAGTATATTCTATAATATTATTCCCGAGCCATAATCTTAAGTGTTACATCTCTAGTATAGTCATCTGTAGTAAAATTATCTCAACACACTACCATTGTAAGAATTACATAATCCAGAATATCCGTGAGTATATTCAACTCACCACTGGTCATATGGGTTATGCTCAAGCCTAAAAATAATAGTGTGAAGTTCTATCCCTAATGCCTTGGGGATCTCTCGTGCACTACTAGGTATAGATATAGGGCTTCCCAACCCTATAAAATTAAAATAGTAATAATAATGGGAAATCATTATGCTCTCACACCAAACTTATGGGCCCTACACTCGTCTATACGAGAGGAACCGATCACATTGTTCGAACTCAGTGGATGAATACCTAAACATTTAGGAATAGGGTAAATAGGACACGCATAGAGCCCGTCTATATCACCGAGTGTACTAATGCGGTCAACATCATATGGACCCTATCAAATCCCTCTTAGTAGGTCACCCACAGATTGCACACACACCCATGGTATGATTGTACATAAGTCAAACAAATCAGTACCAACCCTACTCAGTTGAGTTACGTATTCAATCTCTTTAATTACAGGAAATTAAAAGACACAAAATATGTGCAAGGTTTATATATGGATAAGGTCTAAAAATACACACAAACCATTATTTTTAAAATTTTCAAATTAAACTTATCTAATTAAAACTAAGTACCAATTAAACGAAAGTTTTGATAAATTATTAACTAATTTTATCTTAACATAAAGCAACCCATAATGGAAAAAACCTCGGATGTCCCAGCTACGTAAATTCACTATTTACCAATGTTCTAAAAAACCCGCCTAGGCTCTGCCTAAGCACGCCTAGGCTTAAGGCTTGGGAGAAACGCCTCGCCTTACGCTTTTCACGCCTTATTCTTGGTAAAACCCTTAAGGCGCACTTTTTTCTAAAAACAACAATGCTTTAGTGAAACGATGTCGCCTTTTAAAGAATTTCTTTACAAACCGGACCATTATCTCATCCAAAATAATCAAATAGTATTTTAATTTGCATATATTCAGACATATTTTTATGATATGTGCAATTTTTGTATTTTAACAGCCTTGTTATGGTTAAAAAATATTTAAATAAATTAAGAAGGCCTAAACGCCTTTTCACGCTTTTTTACGCCTAGGCCCGCCTAGGCTTCTAAGGCTTAAGGCTTGGCCTCCACGCCTCAATCACGCCCCGCGTTTTTTAGAACCTTGCTATTTACGCAACTAAGGACACGAAAAATGACTTACTCAACCAACTCAATGCCTTTAAAAGCCTTGACACATCTTCCTTCCTTCAACCTTCACCACAGTGACACGTAGGGGTTCACCCACGAAGCGGCCACAACGTGTGAGTCCACACACACTGCGGTATCCATCGATTCAGGCTCAACAACCATAAATGATTCGAACACGGAATTCACCGCTTTAAACTTCCACACACACGGAGTCCATCGTATGTAAGTAGTAAATAGCAAGTATACAATCCTTCACATAAAAAAAATCCTTAACAAGATGTATAGAATAAACCTTGGTTCTCAAACTCGAGATCTCAAAGCATATAAAGATCGAGTTTTGGATCTCAAAATAGTTAGGTGAGCCTTTTTGTCATAGATAAAAATTATTTGCCAAAATTCTCACTCAAAGCATTTCCACCATGCCTATTTGTAGAAATACGATCTTTGAGGCGACAGAAACTCATTCGAACGAAAATAGTAGGTTCGTTCGAACAAAGTGTGTAATCTCGTTTATTAAAAATTAAAACTTGTTTAAATGAAACATACAAACTCGTTCGAATAGAGATCGAACAAAATTCTAACGAGATTTTTCTGTAATGAAGATAATTCTCATATAACCCTCGTTAGAACCTCGTTGGAATCACATATCATATCTCGTTCGAACGACAATGATCACTTCATTCGAACGTCCCAGAAACATTTTTTTTTAAACTTTTTATAAAAATTGCCTCAAACATACCAAATGAAATTCTAAGGATCAAAATTATATGCATTCATAGCTCTCGATATCCTTGAATATTGAAGATAAAACATGGCACAATACACGACACAATTGTGTAGACAATTTAACTTGGCCGCTACGATCTTCAATCAAGCATGTCATGGGCTTTGAAGGATAAACACTCAAGACCTAACTTACGACTCAAATATATTTATCCAAATAGAATCAAGCCAAAACTTACAAATTGACTCGATTAAAAAATTTATCCTTACAAATCTCCTCCATTGTCTATTCCGGGACAAAACATAAAAAAAAAACTATGGGTCGTCAAACTCATCTAAACACTCAATACCACCTCCGAAAGGAAAAAAAGTACAGACTTGACAGACACATTATTGAACTTTTTTTTATTATATTTTTAATTTTCAAATGATCATAACTTTTCATTGACAAATCTATTTTTTACAAAATTACTATTTTTGAAATCTCCTCAGCGAGATCTATCAAACAAGATTCATGAAGCGTATAAAATTTCAAATAAAAAAAATTACACATACAGTAAACTTTGTTGTATGCACCGGAAAATGAAATAGTTTTATATCTGTGACATTTTCATAAACAATAACATTCACTGTGTTAATATTACACAGATAGTAAAATTTACCTCATTTTCAAGAGAATTTCACCCATATATTTATCAAACAAGATCCACGGAGTACATAATATTACAATGAAAAAAATTACACATACAATAATATTTACTGTGTACACCTTTAAAATAGAATTAATTAACGGTTGAATAGTCAACGGGACTTAATTAAAAAAAAATCTCAAAATAGGAATTACATATAATAATACATAATAACTGGGTTGTCACATTAGTTATTACTATTAAGCAATAATACAAACAAATTGGTTAAATAAATGGATCAAATAATCTATAACCCCCCCACCCACATATATATATATATATTGAAAAAAAATATATTTTTAGTTTAACCCATTTAGCGGCTCAAGCACTCATGTATATAATATTCTCTTATTTTTAAAGCTCCGCCCCAACGACACCCAATGCCACCCCAACTCACCCTAAACGAGAGCGCCGATGGATCCAAACCTCATTTATCCAATATTCTCTTATTTTTAAAATGCGGCGCCAGGGGTACTCCATGCTACCTCTACTCACTCCAAACCGTAGCTTTGATGATGGTCGTCGGAACCCGACAATGGGGGTGGGGATTAGGTGCCGCTTGCACGGAACTTTAAAAATCGAGAATATCGAAAAAAAAAGGTTTGGATCCACCGGAGCTCCCATTTGCGGTGAGTAGGGGTGACACGGACCTTCAAAAATAAGAGAATATTGGATAAATGAGTGTTTGAGCGACTAAATGAGTTAAACTACAAATATTTTTTTTTTGTTACAATATATATATATATATACACATTAATTGACCAATTTATTTAATCAATTTGTTTGTATTATTGTTTAATTAGAACAAAAAATGGGATAACTCATTTAATATGTATTATTATATGTAATTCTTAGTTTAAGATTTTTTTAATTAAGTCCTATTGACTATTCAACCATTAATTAATTCTATTTTTAAAGGTGTACACAATAAATATTATTGTTTGTGTAATTTTTTAATTGAAATATTATGTACTCCATGACACTTGTTTGGTAAATATACAGATTTTATTTTCTTGTGAACACAGTAAAATGTAGTGTGAAATAGTTTCATATTTGTGACATTTTAACAAACAGTAACATTTACTGTTTCACAGTATAATTTGCTGTGTTCGCAAGAAAATATGACATTTTCAAAAGTGTTTGTGAAAATATTATAGATATAAAACTAGTTCATTTTTCGATTTTGGGTGGATAAGGGTGACATGGGGTGTTGCTGGCGCAGACCTTTAAAAATAAGAGAATATTGGAGAAATGAGATTTGGATCCATCGGAACTCCGGTTTAGGGTGACTAGAGTGCCGCTGGCGCGGAGCTTTAAAATTATGAGATCATTGGATAATTGGGTGTTTGAACGACTAAATGGGTTAAACTAAAAATGTGTCTTTTTTTTCAATATATATATATACAGTCTTGCTTTTCATTTTAAGAATACAGACCGGACATGTGTCACTTAGCGGTGCGCCGAGAAAAGAGAGAGTGTGTGCCTATAATTTAGGGGATAATTTCTAGACGCACCGTTAGGTGACACACGTCTGGTTCGCATTCTTAAAATGCGGACTAGTCCGCTCAAGAGTATATATATATATATATATATATATATATATATATATATATATATATATATATATATATATATATATATATATATATGAGTGTGCTCTTGTGCGGACCAGTTCACATTTTAAAAGTGTGGACACGACATGTGTCACCTGACGGTGAGTCTAAAAATTATAGTCGCACTCTCTTTCTTTTCTAGTGTCACCGCTAGGTGACACATGTCCAGTTCGCACCCTTAAAATGACGACTAGTCTGCACAAGGGCAATACTGCTGTATATACAGTTAAAAAAAAAAGGAATACAGTTTTTTTTTTAATATTTTTTAAATAAGGTTTTTTAAAATATTTTATTTAAAAAAAAAAATATAGCCCCGAACATGCTTTGAGGATTAAAAAATTATGCATGTCCATAACATCTATTTCGTATTGCTAAGGAAAACTGAATTGATGTTAGTTTCAACTACCTTATAAATGAACTAGTGGATTTATAGATTGTTTTATCCATTTATTTAACCAATTTATTTATATTATTGTTTAATAATAACAACAAATGTGACAACCCAGTTAATATGTATTATTATATGTATTTCCTATTTTGAGTTTTTTTTTAATTAAGTTCCGTTGACTACTCATCCATTAATTAATTCTATTTTAAAGGGGTACGCAGTAAATATTACTGTCCATGTAATTTATTTCATTGACATATTATGGAAGCCGTAGATTTTGGTTTTTAAATGTATTGAGTAAAATTTTATTGAGAGCACAACAAATTTTACTGTATGTATAGTATTAACATAATAAATGTTACTGATTGTGAAAATGTCATAAATATAAAATTATTTCATTTTCTGGTGCCGACAATAAAATTTACTATCTGTGTAATTTTTTCTTTGAAATTTTATTGATTTCACGAATCTTGTGAAAAACGAATTTGTCAATCAAAAGTTATGATTATTTGAAAATTAAAAATAAAATATAAAAAAATTCAACCATTTATGTGACTTTCCTAAAAAAATTGCGAATGGTTAATTTTAAAAGGGTAAAATTGTAGGAAAAAAAAAGTCCCAAAAAATTAGGCATATAATTTATTTTATGGTTGAAAAATCAATAGAATTTAATTAGAAAAACTTTGTTCATATGTGATTAATATATAATAAATCTTATAAATTAATAGGTCTTTTACCATAAAAAGTTAGATTATTTTGATAATTGACAATTAAAAACTTTATTATTAATACAGTTCGTAATTTTAGTTTTCTTCCAAGTGTGTTCTTCATTTATGTTTGAATCTGCGCCAACGGCATTTGATTCTTTGTATAGAAAACGGTGTGCATTATCTAGATGGGCGACGAAAACTCGTAGACCATAAAAGAGGCTACAAATATTTGTTCTATAGTGATGGGCCTCGTGCCCACTTGCATAAAGTGGCGTTGGAGTTGGAAGGGATGCTTTTTCACCACTACTCATATATCTATCATAAACTAAACATATGTAAAATATATATAATGCCACCCGACATATCGTGCCTTAATTGCTTCAACAAAATCAGACACTCAAAATACAATTACGGTGGAAGAAGCTCTATGAGAGTTATTGCCTGCCTTATTTTTGGACTTTGGAAAATGACAACGGGGATATGCATGAAGCATGATCAATAAATGGGCCTTTTTACTCCTTTAAATTGAAGCAAAATATTTAGCAATATTAAGGATGCAGTTATTATTTTGTTCCCCTTTTTCTGTTTATTATTTTTTTTTTTTGGCTTTAATCTCATGAATAAAAATTTGTTCGACTTCATTCCTATGTATTTTTAAAATTGTAAAAAACTTCAAAATCACTTATAACCTCTATGTAACTAACCATCTTTCCTTTTACAGAGAATGACATTTGTTCCATATTTTTTATAATAAGACTAACAACTAAAAAAATAAGATCATAGATGTGGATGCATAAATCTTTACAAATGGAACTAAATACTTAAAAACTCTTTATCTCGTCCCAACACTCGGGGAGGTAGAGATGTGTAATCTGATCTGCATAATTTTTCTACATTAAGATAAAAATATTATATTATTCTTTTATCGTTTTTAATTTTTTTGTTATAGTATTTCTTTCTGGATTATTTAGACTTTAGCTCCTTATGTATTCATACTGGCTAGGCCTGTCAATGGGTCGACTGAACCCGGACTCGACCCGGAGTCGATCCGTATAATAGAGTTTGATCATATTTTTTTGGACTCGAGACCAGAAGACCCGTTTATTAAATGGGTAGGGTCTGGATCTTATACAAGATCCCGACTCGAAGATCCGCTTCGAATTGTACATTATTATTTTTTAAATATACATATATATATATATATATATATATATTTATAAATATATCTTATCAATATAACATGTAAGTATTATATATAAAAATATATATTTATGTATTTAATAAATATAAATAATATATGTTTTATTTATTCTAATAATATTCTATAATACATTACAAATTATTTTAATTTAAGTTAAAAAAATAAAGAAGGGGATAAAATAAAATAAATATAAAATAAATGTATATATTTGGCCAGTCCCGGAGCAGAACCCGAGACCCGAAGATTCGAACGGATTCGGGTCTGAATCCGATGAAGATCCGGATCCGAATTCGAACCCGATGAAAACCCGATTACACGAATCTGGATCTCTCTAAACCCGACTCGACTCCGACCCGTTGACATGCCTAATATTGACCCAGTTTGGTACTTCTCTTAACTTTTGAGGCCTAAATCATTCTTCACGACATAAGAACTTAAATAATTGCCGCAAAAGGTCATTTCAAAGGTCAAAGAGTTGGAAATCAAAACTTGATAATCTAAACTAGGTTAGCATAAACAAATAAGGGCTAAAATTAGAATAATCCTTCTTTCCTTTTTCCTTGGTATTACGTTTATGCAAAAACAAAGGCGTGTTTAGTTTAGGGAGCGACTATTAGCACTCCATTTTATTCTCAAGGCACTCCAAAACTTTTGAAAATGACAATCTTACCCTTGTCTCCCTAATACCTCCCAAAATAGAGTAGAAATCAATTAGTAATTGTTCAAATGTTGAACTTTTTAAAAAACTTTTATAAAAAATATTTTCTTTTAAATTTTTTTTATAATGATAAAAAAAATGCTCTAATAATAATAATTGTTTGGAGAGTTTTTCAAAAAGCTGTTTTGAGAAAGTAAAAAATTATTGTTTATGTAAAAAAAACAGATTTTTAAAACAATTCTTTTCAATAGAGAAAAATATTGTAAATCGTTCTTTAAAACATTTTTTATTTTTTAAAATTAGAAAATAACTGTTTTTAATATAAAACTGTTACAACAGTTTTTTTTAAATAAAAGCAGGGTTTTACAAAAGCTGTTATGATAGTTAACAAAACCTTTTTTTTTTTATTTAAAAAACTGTTATGATAGTTTTACAAAAAAAAAAATTTAAGACAATTTTAAAAACTATTTTTTAATAAAATTTCAAGACAACAGTATTTTTACATAAAATTGGGGGAAAAAATTAACAAATTAAAAAAACTGTTTTTGTACATTGAAAACTGTTTTTTACATTGAAAACTATTTTTTATATTAAAAAAAATGGGTCATTTGATGAAAACTCCGTCGACATTTTTTTAATTAACGTTTAGTACAAATATTTTTATTTTGTTCCAAAATATCCTTCACAATATAAAACACTCACAAACACTCTTTACTATTTCAAAAATAATCTTTTTACTAGAAAAAAAAAATTGTCCTCGGCGGTCCAACCACCTATACCTATCGCTAGCGCGAGCCATTTTTTTCTAATATATTGGTCCGCCCCATCAGTATGTATATGTGGTATTATGAAACATCGTAAATAAAATGTATGGACACTCCAAATACTGTTTTGTATATTTTATTTACGATGTTTTATAATACCCCATATACATACCGCTGGCATGGACCAACTTATTAAAAAAATGGTCTCCGCCATCGGTATGTATAGGTGGTTGGACCGCCTATGCATACCACTGGCGCAGACCATTTTTTTAAATAGTTCAAAGATTATTTTTGAAATAGTAAAGAGTGTTTGCGAGTGTTTTATATTGTGAAGGATCTTTTGGAACAGAATAAAAATGTATGGACTAAACGATAATTAAAAAAATGTCGAGTGAGTTTTCATCGAATGACGCATTTTTTTATATATAAAAAAGAGTTTTCAATGTAAAAAACAATTTTCAATGTAAAAAACAGTTTTTTTTATTTGTTAATTTTTTCCCCGTTTTATATAAAAAAACAGTTTTTTTGAAAAAAAAACTTGTTTTTAAAATATCTTTTAAAAAAAACTTTTGTAAAACTATCATAACAGTTTTTTAAATAAAAAAGGTTTTTAAAACTATTTTAACAGTTTTTTAAAACCCTTTTTTTTATTTAAAAAAAACTGTTGTAACAGTTTTATATAAAAAACAGTTATTTTCTAATTTAAAAAAATAAAAAATGTTTTAAAAAACAGTTTATAATACTATTCTCTATTGAAAAAAATTGTTTTGATTGTTTTAAAAATCTGCATTTTTTACATAAACAACAATTATTTACTTTCTTAAAACAATTTTTTTAAACACTCTCAAAACAATTATTATTAGAACATTTTTTTATCACTATAAAATAAATTTAAACGAACAATATTTTTTTATAATTTTTTTTTATAAAGTTCATCTAACATTTGAACAATTAGTAGTAGATTTGTAATCTATTTTGGGAGACAAGAGAGAGACAAGGGTAAGATTGTCATTGTCAAAAGTTTTGGAGTGCCTTAAGAATGGGATGGAGTGCTAATAGCCGCTCCCTTAGTTTATGGGGAAAGCTTATTACCTAAGTTCGGGGCAAAATATAATTATTGTTAATCAACCGTTATTATAACTGTTAATTCAATTAACCTAAAATCAATGTGTTAATGGCTGACTTTGTCCGGTTGCACGCTTGGATCTTAAAATTATGGCTTAGGCATTAGTGTGTTGCTGTAATTTGAAAGGGGGTGAAGTTATATGTATCTTACTATTTGGCCTAATTATATTTGGTGAAGAGTAAGAATGTCACACCATCCTCTTTTTCTCATCTGTGCTAAACTGTGCGTGGTAAGCAGTAAAGTAAAACATGATTGTCAGCTTGTTATTGTATGTGTAGTGGTAAAGGGTCCGAAAGGTAGATTTACAAAACGAAAAGTGGGTTTATCTTTCATTTGAAGCGGCGTCTACAGTGGAAAAAGCTTCAAAATTTGTAAAATAATTCCTACGAACTTTTGTTGTTCGTAAAAAATAAAATAATATTTCATACGAACAATAGAAGTTCGTGAGAATTCTTACGAACTTTTGTTGTTCGTAGGAACCCACAAATATAATAAAAACGAGTATTTATATTTCCTACGGACTTTACTTCTTCGTAGAAATTTTTACGAACAAATGAAGTTCGTAGGAACCTTTGCAAATTCTGTTTCAAATTTGTATCTTTGCATAACCACTACAAATCAAACTAAAGAATTTGTTGAGTTTCACCCACCACTTCGGACATCTCATTTTGTAAACTTACAAATTTTGTTGGCTTTTTCCCCTACCATTAGAGCATCCACAGTGGTGGATACTCTGAAATGTAAATTTGCCGTACTAAAAGTGAATATTGCCTTTCTTCAAGAGGAGAGGTTAATAGTGGTGGAAAAGGTAAATACTTCCTACGAACTAATGTTGTTCGTAGGAAGTATCAAAATATTTCCTACGAACAATATTAGTTCGTAGGAAGTATTTTGATATTTTCTACGAACAACTGAAGTTCGTCAGAACCTAAATACGAGTTCCTAGGGATTTCATTTGTTCGTAGAAATTCCTACGAACAAATGAAGTTCGTAAGAACCATTTGCAAATTCAGTGGTCGTTCAGCAAAGTTACAAATTCATTGCCTTTTCTCTTACAAAATTTGTAGATTTCACTCCACCATTGGAGAGCCCTCAGTTTGGAAGTTTACAAATTTTGTTGTTCGTTTCCTCCACCACTACGGATGCTCTTACAGATGTTCTTGCAATTTATACACATAGATATAAAAGTTTCTTATATGTAAGGCCCCACTTCTTAATGTCAAATATTACTTGTCTTAGAATTCTTTGTATACCAAATAAATATACGCTCTCCTTCGTCCAAATGACAGAACTTATGAGTAATTATACATGAACCGCATGGGGAACCACCTGTGAACCACATTACCCTTTTTTTTTCGAAGTTTCTTATTCTTTCGTGTTGAAAAATTAATATAAAAATAATTTTTTATATTAAAAAAATTAGTTTTTCTATTAATAGAAAAAACAATTTTTTTTAAGTAAACAGTTTTTTATTAAAATAAAAAAAATATTTTTTCATAAATAAAAAAAGGGTATATACCAAATAGTCCCACAAACTTTTTTTAATACACGTTTGGTCCAGGTCTTTTTTTTTTACACCAAAAAGTCCTTCACCATGCCAAAAAAATTTTACCATGCCGTTGGCGCGGACCTTTAAAGATAAGAGAATAAGGGACTTTTTGGTACAAAATAAAAAACTTGAACTAAATGTGAATTAAAATTATTTGAGGGACTTTTTGGTATTTGATCCTAAAAAAAATTATGTTTATTGACATGATTAGTGCTGCTGACGCGGATCCACATTTCCTGAACCACATCATTTGTTAAATTTGAATCCGCGCCAGCGGGGCATATTAGTAAACGTAATTTTTTATTTATTTATGGAAAGACATTTTTTTAATTTTAATTTTAATAAAAAAATATTTTATTGACATAATATCGCGATTGATTAGTGCCGCTACGTGGACCCACATTCCCGAACCTAAATCATTTGATAAATGTGGGATCGCGCTAACGACACTAATCAATCGTGATATTTTATTCACATGCTATCGCGATATAGCGATGAAATTCTCGTTGTGTCTCACAACAAGAATCAGAAAAAGAACCACACTCTAGTTGTTTTAAAGGCAAATGGGAAAATTATGAAATTTTAGAAAAAGAGCCACGACCAGAATTAGGGGTGCAACCGGTACGGTATGGTCGGTAAAGACAGCTTACCAATACCAAAATCACATTCTATATGGTAAAACTGTACCGTACCAATTTACCGACCGGTACATCAAAATAAAAACCAAAACCGAACCGACCGATTTTTCGGTTTTTTCAGTATTTTTGGGTTTTTTTGGTTTCGGTAATTTCGGTTTCAATTCAGTTTTTTTCCGATAAATACCAGAATTTCAAATCGATTTATGCATTCGGTAAATCTGGTATATATTTCGATATACCCATTTCTAGCTGTTACAATTTCTAGGATTTCTAGCTATTACAATTTCTAGCATTTCTAGTTGTTTGGAACAATTAGAAACATAAACAAACAGGTACAATTTGTAGCATTTGGAACAATAGATTTAAACAGATACGAGACCAAACTAACCGGTTTGCTTTTGTCGGAGCCGGAGGAGAGTGAGACGAGACCAAAATGACCGGTTTACCTCCGTCAGAGATGGATGAGAGTGAGACGAGATCAAACTGACCGGTTTGCCTAGCCGGAGTAGAGTGTGATGAGATGAGGGATCTGGTGCCTAAGGAGAGTGAGCCAAGATGACGAGCCTAAAAAAATGAGGGAGTTGTTACCTAAAAAAATGTTTGCCGAAAAGTCAAAATCATCCACACCTCCAACACCGAAAAAACAAACCTTCGTCGGAAAAGCCAACTTACAGAAAAAAATCACCGAAAAACATAGAGGGAACTTAGATCCGAATACAACTGGCGCCGAAAAAATTATCACCGAAAACCCGATCTCAAAACGAAGTAACCACACCAAATCGAAAGCCAAATCTCAAAACAAAAAAATGGTGTTCTCAAATAAAAGTAAAATTATTTCTCAAAATCAACCCATGGTTGAAGAAGAAAAAAAATGAGAGAGAGAGAGCTCAAACAAAAATGACGGCCACACTTTTTGAGAGAGAAAAAGGTAAAAAAAATGAAATGGAAACCCTAAAAAAAGATCTCTATACAAACCACAATATAAAGCCCAAATGAAATAAGGGCAAAACGGAAATATAGCCAACAAAACAAACGGCTCTTTTTATTTTAACAAAATGCTGGCTAATTCATTTTGCGTTAAATGTTTGATTAATTAAACAAAATATATGTTTAATTAACATGATTATTTAACACTTAAACCAAATACTCAAATAAATAAATTTAAATTCAAAGAGAATATAAAAACTCACTCATGAGAAATAAAATAAATAGAAGTAGTATGATACCCAAAATAATTTGACACTGCACAAAAAGTTTGGTACGGTATTTCGGTACGGTAATTCTGGTACGATATCGGTATGGTAAATTCGGTAAACCGGTTTTTTGTATCTAAAAACCAAAACCAACCAAATTTTTTACGGTATTTTCGGTTTCGGTAAAATCGATTTTCGGTATTTCATAATATGAAACCAAAACCATTTTTTCCCGAACCAAAATGATACGGTATGGTAAAAACCCGTACTGGTTGCACCCCTAACCAGAATTTTAAAAACCAGACTCAGAATAAGTATAAGAACCCTGGAAATTGACAGTCTAGTAACTCGGGACATGTTTTCTATTTCAAGTGTAACAAGCCTGGCCATATGGCTTGCAAATGTCGTAATGTGCCAGACGTACAAGCAAATTTGACCGAAGAGGAGCTATGTGCTATGATTTCTGAAATTAACATGGTTAGAGGTGCTGTAGGATGGTGAGTGGATACTGATGCTTTTCGCCATATCTGTTATGACCGTACTCTTTTCAAGACTTATTATGCGGTTGCATATAAAAAAATGTTGTTGGGTGAGTTTTACTCCACTGAGGTTGTTGGCACTGAAAATATGGAATTAAAGTTCACTTCGAGAAAAACTGTGATTCTCAAAGATGTTCTTCACACTCCCGAGATAAGGAAAAATTTGGTTTCGGGTTATCTTCTCAACAAAGTTGGATTTACTCAAACTATTGGTGTTGATTTATTTACTTTGACCAAAAATAAAATTTTTGTAGGCAAGGGTTATGCCACTGATGGAATGTTTAAGTTAAACGTTGATGCTATTAATAAAATTTCTCCTTCTGCTTATATTGTTTGTTCTTTTAATGTTTGGCATGCTAAACTTTGTCATGTTAATAAACAACTTGTTAAAAATATGAGCACTTTATGAGTAATTCCAGAATTATCATTAAATGATTTTGAAAAATGTGAATGGTGTAGTCAAGCAAAAATAACTAAGACACCACATAAATATATTTTAAAGAATCTGAGCCACTTGATTTAATTCATTTTGATATTTGTGAATTGGATGATGTGACAAATGAAAATGGAAAACTTTATTTCATTATTTTTATTGATGACTATTCTAATTATTTATTTGTGTATTTAATGAAAAATAAAAGTAGAGCGTTTGATATGTTTAGAATTTTCTTAAATGAAATTTAAAATCAATTTAATTGGAAAATTAAAAGGTTACGTGGTGATAGAGGCACCGAATATGATTCTGCACCATTTATTAAATTTTATAAAACTCGATGTATTATTCACGAAAAAAATTGCCCCCTATTCACTCGAAATGAATGGTAAAGCCAAAAGAAAAATTAGAACATTATCTGAATTAGTTGTTGCTATTCTATTAAACTCAAAGGCTGCGTCACATTGGCGGGTGAAATTATTTTGACTGTGTGTCACGTACTTAATAAAATTCCTAAGACTAAAACGAAAATATCTCCTTATGAAATTTGTAAAAATATTAAGCCCAACGTGTCATACTTTAGAACGTGGGGGTGCTTAGCCTATGTACGTATACCTGACCCTAAAAGGTCTAAATTGAATAGCCTATGTCATACTTTAGCGTATGAGTGTGTTTTTATAGGCTATGCAATTAATAGAAAATAATATCATTTTTATGACTTGAAAAATCAAGTAATAATTGAATTAAATGATGCCGATTTTTATGAAGAAAAAATTCTTTTAAATTGAGAAATAGTGGGGGCGCGACATTCACTAATGTTTCTTTCACAAATAATTCAAAATCTAATGAAACAGTTGTAGAACCAAGAAAAACTGAAAGAGCTCGTGTTGAAAAGGATTTTGGTCTCGATTTTTATGCATATACTTTAGAGGAGGTCCCTAAAAATATTGAAGAAGCTTTATCTTCTTTAGATGTCGATTTATGGCAAGAGGCTATTAATGATGAAATGGATTCTTTGCAAATAAATAAAACTTGGCATAATTTGTGGACCTTCCACCTGGGTGTAAAATAATTGGGTGTAAACGGATTCTTAAAAAGAAATTAAAACTTGATGGCACTACTGAAAAATATAAGGCACGTCTTGTTGCCAAATGTTTTAGATAACGAGAAAACGTAGACTTTTTTGGATACTTTTTACCCATGACTAGAATAACGTCTATACGTATCCTATTTGCCATACATGCCTTAAATGATTTAATTGTACACCAAATGGAAGTTAAAATTGCATTTTTAAATCGAGAATTAGAATAAGAGACCTATACGGATCAATGTGAAGGTTTTATCGTACACGGTCAAGAAAATAAAGTGTGTAAATAAGACAAATCTCTTTATGGTCTCAAACAGACACCTAAACAATGGTATGATAAATTTGATAGCTTAGTCGTCTTTGATGGGTTTAAAATTAATGAAAGTGACAAATGCATTTATTATAAATATGTAGAGAACATTTGCACTATCATATGTTTTTATATGTATGACTTGCTTATATATGGTTCTAACATTCATGCCGTAGATAATGTTAAATTCTTGTTGTGTGCCAACTTTCATATGAAGGATTTATATGAAGCTAGTGTAATATTGAGAATTAATATTACTAGGTCAAAAAAGGGACTTTCTTTGGATAAATCTCATTATATTGAGAAAGTTCTAAGGAAATGAAATTACTTTGACTGTAATCCTACTAGTACTCTATTTGATCGTAGTGTGATGTTATTTAAGAACAGTGGTGACAGTGTAAACCAAAACGCTTATGCAAGCATCATTAGTAGCTTACGTTATGCTACAGATTGTACTAGACATGACATAGCTTATGTTGTGGGAGTATTATATAGATTTACTAGAAGACCTAGTATGGAGCATTGTCATGCTATTGAGAGGGTCATGCAGTACCTTAAAAGGATGATGAACCTAGGATTACACTATAATAAACATCCCTTTGTGCTTGAAGGATTTAGTGATGTTGATTGGAACACCCTATCTGATGATTCTAAGGCTACCAGTGGATATATATTTAGCATCGTTGGTGGTGCAGTTTCTTGGAAATCTATGAAACAAACTATTTTGGCTCAATCTACTATGGAGTCTTAGATGATATCACTAGCTACTGCTAGTGAAGAAGCAGTTAGTTAAAAAACCTCCTGCCAGATATCCTGTTATGAGAAACACCAATACCAGTCATTTTGATTAATTATGATAGTACTGCGGCTATTGAAAAAGTAGAGAACCGTTACTATAACGGTAAGAAATGATAAATACGTCGTAAATAAAGTACTTTTAGCAAATTTAACTCTACAAGTGTTGTGATGGTCGATCATATACGGTATGAACAGAACTTAGTGGACCCTTTGATAAAAGGACTAGATAGAGAGAAGGTATGGAACACTTGAAAGGGTACATGAGTCACTTGTGATGGTAACTCAACATATGGACTGGAGATTTCAAGAAATATGTTCAAATGGTAATAACAAGTCACAAGTGATATGGGTCGAATCATGCTATTATTAATTAATATAGAACGGGTTTTACTCCGAGTCCATCCCTATGGGGCATGATATCCTAAAGCGAGTAAATGATGAGTTACTACAACTTTTTTGATACCTTTTCATCCATGGTTAGGATAACCTCTATACGTGTACTATTTGCCATAGCTTCCTTAAATGATTTAATTATACACCAAGTAGATGTTAAAACTGCATTTTTGAATGGAGAATTTATAGATATTAAAAGCTTCACAATAAATGACAATGGTGGGTGAGTAAACTCTCTCTGGTTTGTGATAAATTCTCTTGAAATATCTTTCTTTATCTAGCAATAAACTCTCCAGAAATAACTCCCCTTCTCAGAAGTGGTTGAGGCCAATAAATAGCCCCCCACCCCTGCCGACATGCCTCAGTCTTCAGTAATGTGAAAGATCTCCCTTTCACACTTTAATTAAATGTCTGATGGATTAGCACACCTTATGTCAGAATCATTAAATTCAAGTACATATCTTTTGTCTATACACTGTGCGTCAGAGGACTGTCACAACAGGGGTGGCTCACCAAACCGTCTGACAACCCCAATACCCTAATAGTTTACTCAAGTTCGGATTGGACAGCGAGCAGGTGGCTAGTGACGCCACCTAAAGTAGAAGTGACATTTTATAGAGGGATGTTTGGCTTAAAGCTCACTATACGATGGAACTTAAGGTTACTCTGCACAAGCCCCCATGGTGAAAGATCTCTCGATATTTTACCAGGTGTATCTAAGATGGTTAAGACAAGCCTTAACGTTAGCTCACTTTTTAATTCTCCAAACCAAGTTCCTCTGAATTTATCATTCGATAGAGCATGTGAGCTCTCCCAAGCCTTGCCAAACCTGGTCTCTCGCGAGTACCCTTTAACCCCACACTCAATATTACAATCATTACATTATTACAATCAATGTAATTAAAAAGATACAATTTGCCTAAGTAAGAACGGAAGATAAAAGTGATCTCTTCTCAGTAAGTTTCCTCGTTGAGCTTTCTCATTGGGCTGTGTCGCTAGGCCGCCTCGTTGAGCTGACTCGCTGCCTTCATGCTGCTTCCTTCTCATGAGTCTCTTTTGTTAATTAATTGGGGGTTATCTCTAATTCAGAGATTACCATCAAGTCCCTACTACATTTACCCCTTCGTGTAGAGATTTGTTGTGAGAATAAGAAATTTTTACACAAAAAACTTCTCAATCCTATGGACCATCTCCTAGAGACAAGTAAAAAATTCATCTTTATTTGTCTTCGTTGCAACCTCTGCCGTTATTTCTGTTTGGAAAAAGTTAAATTCTCCCTGATGTACTTGAACCCAAGATCTGTAATACCTAGGAATATAGCGAGGGGACATCATAACTTTTTCCATCTCTTGGATCTCAGTCGTTCTTCCTTCTTCATTGCTTGTTGGAATTCTCCTAAAGTACCAGTGGATCCTGTCTATCATCTCTCTAACTTCTTAAAAAATAACTTCTCCCCAATTTGCTTCATTCTATTCCACCACTGAAGGAATTTTTAGTGAGGGGACATTTTCGTTAGGAGTGCCCCTAGTAACATGAATTATCTCCGTTATAACTGAGCCATGGTCATCCTTGTTCCAACTTGTTCAAAAAAGAAAAAATTTCCTCGATGTACCTGAGTCAAAGTCGTCTTCGTTCAGACTTATGGAGAGGGGACATCGTGAATTTTTTGAACTGTTCTGCGATGCAACCTTCTATTCTTGGGAGGTCAAAATTCTCGCCAATGCATCTTCAACCTGTTATATCATCATTCCGTCTTACAGCGTGAGGACTTACCTTAATTGGGAATTTTGGCTTTAAATATATTTCAAAAAATTTGGCGCCAAAAATCATTACTTCATTTAAAAGCAACCCTCTTTCTCTCTTAGGCGTTACCTCATTAATGACGTGAAATTATCTTTTCAACTATTAGGGCACTCCCTGAAGTACCACGTGTACATTTGTAATCATTTTGATGGCTAAGAACGTGCTTCTGTGGGAAACTCAACCGCCCCCTTGATTTCCAAGTGTCAAATACCTCAACACTTAGCCATTTTTCTCTTTCACGCTTTCATTTGCTATCATTGTCCCAAGGGCCTTAGAGAGAGAAAAGAATATTTTCTTCCTCCATTTTTGCTCAAACCTTCTCCCTATTCTTCTTCTCTTTGCTATTTTTTCCTGTTACTACTCCCTTATTTCCAGTCTACTTTTTCTTTATACCACCCCTACTTTGCCTCAAATTCTAATGGCTTCTTCCTCTAACATCCTTACTGCTGGAGTTGTTCCCACCACCACTGCTCTGCTTGCCACCACTATTACTCTTTATCCTGCGTTGGATTCCACCGGCCTGATGGTAGCTCGTCAAGAGCAACTCCGATTTTATCGTCATTCTCCTATTTTTGACAAGGACAATGAATACTCAACCACGTGCAAAAACCTTCATTTTAAATGCCAAATGTGATTCCTTGACACTTGGTGATGAAGATAATGAGATGACATTTCTTTTTGGGTTTTCTTCCCCTTAGAGGGGAATTTGCATTTTCCCCTTGACCGAGGTAACTTCCCCTTTTCCCAAATAGACTTCGAAGGGCCAGGAGGCTTCCCAACCTATTTTGCTACTTGGAACACGTATATACAGATAACTTATGCTGATGCCCTCACAAAGGTTGGGATCCATCGAGATACATGGTTTGGTGAGTTTACCATGTTCAAACACAACGTTGCATTTCAAGTACTTATACCTCGCTGGGACGTTACGACTCACACCTTCATGGCTGTGTGGGGAAAGTTTACCATTACACTAGAAGATGTCTGTGAGATGCTTGGACTTGAGCCCACGGGTACCTCGACTTACTTCGATGAGGATTTAGATGTTGAAGAGACTGCTACTAGGGTAACGTTGGATCAAATATACCGAAGATGCACGGGTTCTTCCAATAAAGCTAGATTTTCCCTTTTCATCAGTTATTTCTTTCAAGATCCTTTTGAAAATGATGGTTCCTCTAGTTTTGGCAAAGGCAAAGGTATGCCTTTAGATTACCACCTTACATACTTGTGATCCTTTCCCATTTTTTGTTGCCTGGGAAGCTTAACGACTAACCCCGATGGGACCTCATCAACATCTCTATTTGTTTAGCTAGGGGGTTCAATCTTCCTCCGGCCTCCATGATTTTAGTGTCCCTCTATACTTGGTTGGATAGGACCCACGTAGATATGGAGAGGTCCTTTGGCCGCTACAACTCAGTCAATTTTTCTAATACCATAATTCTGACAAGTTTTCTCTAAAGCCATTATCCAGAGATAGCTATCGCTGAAAAGGCTTACCCAGTTCGCGCAGACCTCAAACCCCATCGGTTATTTCGATTTCATAAGAAACAAAGCCGAAAGGATATTCTTCTCATTATTTACAGGCCCAATTGCTTCGTCATGCGTCTCTACGGTGATGATGCTTTTGCCTAGACTTGGTCCTTCTTTGCCCATCTAGACAGAATAATTCAAGTCACTTCAGAAAAGCTTATCAATAAAGATCCTTCCTTTGCCGTTGTGATCCCCTTAACCCCAGGTTATCTTCCTTCTTACATTGAATGGGGATACATCTCAGAACACTACAACCCCAATTGTTGCTCTCGTCAGTTTGGCTTCAACTAAGGGGTTCCTTGACCTATTTTCTAAGAATCCCATACTAGGGCTACTTTATTTGAGGATTGTTCTTTTTATACTACCTCACATGCCTCCTCTATTTGTTCGGAGATTGTTGGCCGAATCATCATCCCCAAGATAACAAAGAAGGGCGATGTAACTTCTCTTTTTTCCACTAAATATTGGCTGATGCAGCTCGAGAAAATTCATGAGTTTATTGAAGGACCTCTTGTTTACCCTCCTATCCTTAGCTTTCCACCCCTTGAGTTAGGACTCAAAGGCAATTCTATCATGGGGGTTGAGTTCAGCACCCCCAAACCCAGTGAGCTACCTCTTTACTGCCCTTTAGCCGTTGCAGCTGCCCTTAGGCCCAAAAAAGCTCCAGGTCCAGCTCTAAAAACAAGTTCCCCTGCCAATGGTACCATTGCCATAGATACTTCTGGTGAGGGACCTTCTCAATATCCTTCAAAAAATCAAGGATAACAAAAAGTGGGACTTCTTGAAAATCCAAGTCTGAGTCCACGTCCCAAGTCCATGTGTATTCCTTTCTAATTGCCTTTGTTCCCCCTCCCATGTCTGCAGACCTAAGTGGGGAAATAGGAGCAAAATGTCAAACAGAGCTTGAACGGGTCCAATGTGAGTTTCAACGTCACACTCCTCTCATTCCCCCTACAACATTTTCCATAATATAGGTAGATCCAACTGAGGGGGACACATTAAGAAGAAAAAGTTCTAAAGTCCCCTATGCAGGTGGTGGCTCTGGTATAAGGAAGAAGACTCTGGGTACAAATTCCCAGAAGAAACATGACTACAAAGTGTAACCACCACCTGTTGCCTCTGTTCCTAGTACTTATCCTCTTCCATATCTCCTCGAAGCCATTACCCTTGATGACAGCCCTGAAGTTGAGCGTGGTCCTATTGAAGGAGCTTTTGCAGTACCTTCATCTCCTTCTTTGCCCATGGTCATTTCGTCCCACTCTTTCACAAAGAAAGGTGTATATTTCTCAACTCTTAGCAATTTCTAACTTAGTGAGGTATATTCTCTAACACTTGTACAAATTTCTTTTCTCTATAGGAGGGTGAAGCAGATAGGCCTTCTCCACTCGTGGGCCCTTTCGTGGGAGGACATTTCGATATTTCTGAGACCGTTGCATCTCCTCCTCGTTCTCCCATGATTGGGCTTACCACTACACCAAAAATAGAAATTTACCACACCCTGATATTAAAAATCTGGCACAGTTTTAAACTGTGCCAAATTCTAGCACGGTTTAATGGCAATCTGACACACTTTAAAACAGTGCCAAAATTTGGCACTCTTTTAAAATGTGCCAAAATTGAGTACACTAGACTAAAACATAAAATACCTAAAAAAATCATCATACTAACTTTTTTGATTCCCGCTCACCCTCTTGTCTCATTCCCGCTCTCTGCTTTGATTTCTCTCTCTCTCTGTCCATCTTTCTCTTTCTTTTCGATAAGTGTGGAGAGCTCTCTCCGGTCAGCTCGGTCTCTCCTCTCTCTCTCTCTCTCTCTCTCTCTCTCTCTCTCTCTATATATATATATATATATATATATCTGCGCTCAACTCTCTCTCACTCCACTCATCCCAATCAAGTAATTTTTAAAAGCATCTGTTTTTTTTTAACATAAGTCTTTACAAAGACAAAGTTAGGGTTCCCAATTTTCTCTGCAAAGGTAATCACAATCTGCCAAATTAGAGGTCAAAGTATTCTTGGAAAGGTATCAAATTTGATCCTAGAGTTTATGCAATCTGTGATTTGATTTGTGTTTTGCATTTTTAGGGTTTTATATATAGATTTTCAAATATTTATTGTGTTTTTTTGGGGGGTATTTCATTTCCCCCTATTTTAGTAGTCATTTTTATTTGCTCCACGTTTTAAAAAAAAACACGAGTTACACCTTGGATAACTATTTGACTTTTTTTTATATTTCTTAATTCAAAATTTGCAGTTATTTTTATTTACAGGTTATGGTGTTGGGTAGGTTTGATATAAATATTTTATATATTTTTTTTATGTCAATGTCAAAGATTGCGTATATAATCAATTATAAAAAGCATTTATGATTGTGTATGTATGGTGTATGATAAAATGTTTGTTTGAGTATTTTGTTCAAATCTTAGAATTTTTTGGAACATTCTTAGAATTAATTCTTTGTATATATACATGCATGATAATATGTACATATATATATACACATACCTACATATATGTATGTATATTTACACATATATGTAGGTTGTTGTTATGTGTTGGATTTTCTTATACGCTTCTAACTATAGAGCTGTTAGGATTTAGGAACTTATAATTATTTTCTAGTTTGTTTATAGAGGTTCTAATTTACTTCTAATTATTGACATTATTTTATTGTTGTTTATAGGATTTAAGAACTTATAATTATTGACTTTAGGTTATTTTTGTTTATAGGATTTTCTTATATGGTCCTAATTACAGAGCTTTTAATATCAACTTCATCATGTGAAGTTGTTTATAGATTAGGATTGTTTGGTTTCTATAACAGTGCCTGGACCTCTTTAATAACTATCGAGGTGTTGGATAAAATGTGTGATTGAAATAAGTCTATCTAATCCATTTCGTGGGGGGCTGTGAGAGATACGTTAGGAAATGATGAACTTTTGATTTTTATAGACCTGCCACTATTTCATAAAATTATATAGTGGGGAAGCACTTGGTGAGAAATTATTTGAGCCACGGAATCCATAGCTTTTCCATTAATGCTAAAATAACTTCTTTCCTCTCAATTGTCCCACGGGTCATCAAGTTTCTATGTTCCGGTTGATGATGGTCATATTCATTTCTTAATTTAAGCACTTCATTATAGAGTTTAAACCCTTCACTTATTTGTACATGTATACATGTATGTCCAATTGTGTATAAATAATCATATTAATATATATGTATATGTATATGTATATGTATATGTATATGTATATGTATATGTATATGTATATGTATATGTATATGTATATGTATATGTATATGTATATGTATATGTATATGTATATGTATATGTATATATGCAAGACATACCATTGGGTTTTGTTTTGTTTTATGTTTTGTTCTTATAAGTTCTGCATTATTCCCATCAACCATTCGGTGGAATGCCAACGAAAAGATCTCCCTACATTTGTGTATTTTAGAAAATGTCATGTTATTAAATCCTTAGAACTATTTGGTAGAAATATTAGAAGTTAGAGATCAACTATTGAAGGTAACTACATGTATGAGTGAAACAATTTATATGAATGTTGAAGTCCATTCCATTATAATATTACCATAAATTTTCATTGATATACTTTTGAATATGGATGTTTTTTTTAAATGGCGAATTCATTATTTTTTACTCAATAGAAATTGAGTGGAATTTCCAAGGCTTGTTTTGGAGACTAATTTTTCTTCAACAATGAATTTGATTCCTGAAAAGATACAAAGTATTTAGTTGTATTTCAAAAATATTTGTTTAACTTAATGGAGTGTTCTTATTTTTGTGCTATGTATGGTTTTTGATGTGTGAAACTAAAATCCACAAATAAGTTCGGTATGTTATCTTCATAGGTCGGTATATGTTGTTGCAACTCTTGAGTACGCGTGTGGAGTTAAAAGGTTTCAATTTGTAATTAGTGCTTATCTTGATGGAGTGGTTTATTGTTATAAGAGCATATTTTTTAACTGTGTTCGTAAAGAAGTTGCTATAGAGATTGATGGTATACGGATCAAAATAATTGCATCAATTGAGGAGTTGATTCACTACTTAATCTTTTATATATATATAGTATGCTTGACTCAAATTTCCACAACAATTTGAACGAACTTCTTGGTGCTATTAACAAACAATGGTCTAATTTCTTATTTCTTATTTCTGAGCGAACTTCTTGAGTTTCTTCAGCCATCGCAGGTACTCACTACTGGGACAAAAATTTGGTTTTACTGGGTTTTATTCCCCGGTTCTCAAGGTACTTATGCCAAGACTTTTGCAAATTTTCATTCAAATATGGGAATTCAGGTCCCACATATGCAAGCTGATGTTCGGAGCTTTATTTCTCCTTAATCGACAATCTCGTATACTCTCATTTGAGTATTCTTAACAAATAACTACATTTTTCTTTATATCATAATATGGGTTGGTATAATTTGAATTACATGGACTGTACTTACTCTTCAGTATTTTAGTTTATTAGATAATGTTTACTTTCTATTTTTAAACGTGTTTTCGTTAGTTATTAGAAATGTGTAGTTCTATTATGTGGTTCAACCTTTTAGTTATGATTTATTACTGATTTTGTTTAATTTCCTTACTCATGTGTTCCAAGAAAATGATCTATGACAATTAGTCATATGAGTTGTAAAGTATAAAAATAGCATGAATGCTTAATGAAAGGTAAGCCCAACTTCCTTTTACCACATTGTTTTGTGGGTATGATATTTGGATTTGTAAGGCATTTGATGATTAAGATTTACTCAACTTATGTTCTGTGGGTATTATCTTTGTCTTTGTAAGGAATTGGTCTATCTAACTGGTCTATATAATTTTCAATTTTTTTGTTTCTTCAAGGATTCATTTTTTTTATTTATGTAATCCTAATTATATTACATGATTTTAGTGGTACAGTGCTCAAATTGTAATGTCAAATATTTTCTCCATACTCTATACTAGCCTTGTTATTACTTATTTTCTCTGTTAAATATGTATTTATATTATTCGGCCTATGTTGATTACATAATATATGGTTACACATATATTAAAGACTTGAGATTTATGTTTAGTGCTGGTATATTCCACTCCCATGTTTATTATTATGATGTAATTTTGTGTTGTTTGAACATAATTTCCTCATGACCACCTCTTTCTTATTTTTGCAGCTAACATCAAGATATAACTGCCAAAATTTGTTAGGTTTTTGTTACAGTTTGGGATTGTCTAAGCATGGGACCAATGATCAAACCCTTTGGCATTAGAAGGTACAAATCTCTCCCATGTCTATCGATTCTTAAGGTTCTTTGTTTTTCAACTTTAAGGGTAAACTATTTTAGAAAACAATCATTTGTGGGTTATATATAATTAGTTGAATTTATCCATATGAATTCGATTGCTTAAGTAGTTCTCTATTATGTATGATTTATTTTTTCATCTAGGTTCTCAATTTTTTCCTTAGTGTATTATTGGCAAAATTTATTATTTAAGTTCAACATGGTTTTAAAGCTTATCATTTATTTTATCCTTCTCTTTTTCAAAGAAAATATCTCTATTTTTGTTCATTCATCATATAGTTACTCAATAAACAGATTCGTAAGCTCATTGTCCTTTTTGTATGTGTTATGTTCTACTGTTGGCATACGTGTTGTTTCCTCTTAATTTTATTTGAAGAACTCCCATATTGGACGAATGATAAATTGTATTCATGGGATGAATGGTCGCATGTTGAGGTTAGTCCTCTCAAGTGACGTGTTAAATTTTAACTCTGAATCAAGGCGTGTCTCTTTTTTTTGATAAAAAAGAAATATCCTAATCCCAGTGTTCAGATACTATGACAAAACCCCTGCTTTTTTCTCCTTCTGACAGTGAAGTCATAACTACGAATTTATATCCCATCTCAATCAAACCTATGCTCACATCAGCCTATACTTCAATGCCCCCTTTTTGTAACCCCTAAACCAAATGGTTTGATGTTAATGCAACCATAATTCCCCCTTTTCCAAATGACGTCTTTATTATTGATTTGGATATTAGTGTTTATAACTCTTAGACATGATACCTCTATTACACACCTTTATCTTAATGTTACCACATATCATAGTTAGTAAAATTTAATTCTTTTTTCCCTTTCATTGGCATATAATTTATGTTTTTGGGAAAAATGAAAGATTGTATAGATTTATAACCCCCTAAACCAAATGATGAATCACTCTTCTTATCTTAATGGATTCTATACATTCTTTGGAATTTAAAGGTACTTAGCATTTTGTGTTGTATTCTGTTTTGATATTGGTTATTGGAGTTTAGATATGAAGTTGAGTTTCAATTTTTATTGGATGCACAACTGAAATTGATGTGAGTTTATTATCACAACTCTATGGGCATTTTACCATGTCAAAGTGTGAGTACACTTGGGATTAGGGGTGTGTCAGCTGTGAGTACACAAGTTAGTTCTACATGATTTGATGTTTGGGTGAATTTAATGTATGTTTGTGGTTCAAAACTTAAATACGATTTAATATTTTTTACACCCAACATTTTATCATTTTTATCCTATGTTCACAGGTAGAAATCAAAAGGAAGCATGATGTATGGAATTATCCTATGTTCACAAGTTAGGTCCTCGCTTTATTGCATTCATTTTTAGTTTAGGTTTTATGGACATAGACACCCATAGGTGAATCAATATAAGTGGTTGATACCAAATTTAGTCTGCTGACATGGCTCAATTAAGTGGAGACACGTGTCAATCTACATGACACTAACTAACATTTCTGAACAATACCTTGACTTCGAGGAACTCAATTTCCCCGACCAACTCAGATACTCCAAGCAGTAGATGCTCACCGAGGAACTTTACTGCACCGAGCAACTCATGGATACCGAGATACTTAGGCGGTCCGAGAAGCTTAGGCGGTCCGAGCTGCACCTCGATCAGAGCATTTATTATCAGACAATTAAGAGGATTAAATGCGAATTAAATGCTGATTATTATCACACGGATGTATATGCTTATTGAACAACTATGTATTACCCATTCACATGCACAACCTCATGGCTATAAATACATTGTATCATCCTCATTGTGAGGGGACCGGAATCTCTTGAGATAAATCCTACCTCGAGAATTACCAAACAGTCAATAATAACACAAACAGTGGGCGTAGGCCATTCATTCAAGGCTGGACCACTTTAAAATCTCTTGTATTATTTATTTTTTATCTGTGATTAAACAATTAGAGATAATCTAATTTTTTACATCAACAGATTGGCGCCGTCTGTGGGAAACGACTGTAATTTTCGTTTTTCACCAAAAACAATTCATCACCAATGACTGACAATCCTGAATCCAGCAATCAAAACGCTGGAAACCCCCCAAATCCATCCGCTCCTCCAAATATCCAAGATCTGGCTGGAATCATGGCCAGTTTGGCTCAAGGTCAGACAACCATGCAAGAAACAATGCGACAACTCATGCAAACTATCCAGGGTGGAGCATCAACCTATTTAGGACAACGAAGTGTTCAAAGAAATACACGTTTACTTTCTTCACGCATTAGGCAAAGCGATTCATATCGCACTGAGAAATCTGAAGATTTTTCTTATCAACCAGGTCCGTCAGTACGAGCCACAGATACTGAACAACACATCACTCTCTCTCTAGAAAGGACCAGTGCACTGGAAAGATTAAGTAGGGTCTCTACTTTTGATCGATTGGGCCCTAAGAAGAATAAAAGTCCTACTAAGGTTGTGTCGAGAAACTTTCAACGACCATTTGATCTAAGAGAGGGTTCTTCCCAATCACAACCAGTTGCTCGACAAGATAGATCCCAGGAAGCGACTTCAACACGATCAATTGCTCGAACCAATGGGCCCGAGGAGGGAAATGATGCGTGAAAAGGCTCTATTCAAAGGTTGGAGGATAGACTAGGGGAAATGGCTAAGGCCAAGAATCCTCTACAAAGAACTTTTGTCCAAGGGACACCTTTTGTCCAAGCAATTGTGGATTTTCCCACACCATCAAAGTTCAAAGCACCTATTGTGACTCCTAAATATGATGGAAAAACGGACCCTGTCCTTCATATAGAGCAATACCAAGCTGCTGCAGACATCTATGTTGTGCTAGATGAGATGAGATGCAAGGCATTCTCAGGAACTCTTACAGGATCTGCTCAAATATGGTACAATAATCTTCCTCGGGGTAAGATTTCAACTTTCTTTCAACTGGCCGAGCTCTGCTCTTCATTGGAAATTTATGTTTTGGAGCAAAACCTGTTAAACGAGTAGCACACTTGTTAAGTGTTAGACAAAAGGCAGGTGAGAGCACCAGGGATTATATAACTCGTTTCAACAATGAGAAACTCGAAGTTATTGATTATGAGGAAAAGACAGCGATTACTGCTCTGATGAGTGGGTTGTTGCCCAACAAGTTGTACTACACTTTGGCTAAAGATCCACCCAGAACTATGTCAGAATTGATGGCAAAAGCGGCCAAGATCATGAATGCCGAGGAGGCTATGGTTGCAAAGAAGAATATGGATACAAAAGAGAACAAGGTGGAGGTTGATAAGGCCAAAAAGAAAGAGCATAAGAACAATGGTGGTGACAAGCACTCAAAAACAAAGCCATCATGGGAGGTATTAAAGAAATTTGAAAATTATACTCCTTTGAAGGTAGACATCAACCATGTTCTAGAAGAAATTAAGAACAGCGAGGAGTTAAACTGGCCAGAGAAAATGAAGTCAGACCCTGACAAGAGGAATAAGGACAAATATTGTGAGTTCCATAAGGATCATGGCCACACGACCAAAAATTGCATAGCTCTTCAGAATGAGATTGAAGCACTCATTAGACGAGGAAAACTAGCAAAGTATGTTGATCGTAGAAATGAAAAAAGAAACAACGACCGAGCAAGAGAGAGGTCTAGATCTCCTCGTCGAGCAGAGGAGAACAAGAAAAGAGACCATGAAGTTGATCCAAAGGACGACCCCGATATTCCCAAAAGACCAAGGTAGCCAGAACGTGAGGTATTTTTAATACATTTTGGATCATTTGATTGCAATGTGATTACAGGTGGAGATGTAGGAGGTGGAGACCTTACTGCAGAAAGAAAAGCTTACCTCAATGAGTCTCAAGCCTGTTCATATATTCAATGAATAAACTTGGCTGAAGATGATCGCCCGTCAACAAAGAAAAACTAGTCATCGGTTTCTCAAAAAATGACCTCGCAGGTGTGCTGTATCCTCATGATGATCCATTGGTGATCAAAATGAGAATGAAGGAAGTGATGATCTCGAGAGTACTGGTTGATAATGGTATCTCGACTGATATTATGTTCTACTCGTGCTTCGACAGCTTAAATCTAACGTTGTCTCAGTTGGAGCCTTATCATAGGCCCCTCGGTTTTGCTGGCGAGAAAGTTTTTCCACTTGGGACGATCAAGTTGGATATGTTCATTGGTACATGGCCTGATTGTCGAACAGAAAGAGTACGCATCTTTATGATGGATAAGAATGTTCAATCAGCCAACAATATCATCATGGGAAGGGTAGGATTGAAGAAGTTCGAAGCAGTACCATCTACGGTACATCAATGCCTAAAGTTTCCAACCAATTTTGGAGTAGGAGTTGTGAAGGGTGATCAAAAAGTAGCTCGGGAATGCTACTATTCATCTGTCGAGCAGGAGGAACTGGAGGAATCTAGGAAAAAGACTACTACCTATCAGGCGGATGAGGGTGCAGAAATTGAAACATTGGATCCTAGAGATGAGTCGCAACTCATGAAAGGTCAGGTTATGGAAGCTACTGAAAACATCATTCTGGACGACGAGCACCCTGAACGAACAACTCAGATATGTTCATTGTTAGATGCCTCACTAAAACAGGAATTGATAGTTTTCTTAAAAAGCAGAAAATAAACTTTTTCTTGGAGTCATGAGGATATGCCCGGAATAGACCCAAATTTCTTATGTCACGAGCTCAATGTGAATAAGGAGATCAAGCCAGTGAAGCAAAGAAGAAGAGTGTTCAGCCCCGAGAAGAACCAAGTTATACAGGAGGAGGTCGAGAAGCTCCAGAAAGCTTGCTTTATTGAAGATGTTAAATATCCAGACTGGTTTACAAATGTAGTGATGGTGAGAAAGAAGAACAACAAATGGAGGATGTGTGTAGACTTCACCGACCTCAACAAGGCATGTCCAAAGGATCATTTTCCCTTGCCCCGAATTGATCAATTAGTGGATGCTACCTCGAGACACGAGCTGTTGAGCTTCATAGATGCTTATTCTGGTTATAACCAGATTAAAATGAAACCTGAAGATAGGGAGAGTACTTATTTCATTACCCCTAGGGGGACTTATTGTTATAATGTTATGCCTTTTGGTTTGAAAAATGCAGGTGCAACATATCAGCGGTTGATGAACAAGGTGTTTGCAGAGCAAATCAGTTGCAATATGGAAGTTTATGTTGATGATATGCTGACAAAGAGCAAGAAAGCTGATGATCATCTAGTTGACTTAGGCCAGACCTTTGATCAATTAGATAAATATCAAATGAAGTTGAACCCGACTAAGTGCATATTTGGAGTACGAGAAGGAATGTTTCTCGGGTATATTGTCAATCAACGAGGCATTGAAGCAAACCCTGAAAAGATCAAAGCTCTATTAGGACTACGATCTCCAACGACGAAGAAATAAGTACAAAGTCTTACAGGGCGAGTAGCAGCACTTAACAGATTTGTATCACGAGCGACTGATAGATGCCTCCCATTCTTCAAAACGCTCTGAAAGACTTTTGAATGGAATGAAGAATGTGAGAAAGCTTTTCAATAATTGAAGAAATATTTGGGAGCACCTCCACTGTTGTCTAGACCGGTCATGGGAGAAAAGTTATACTTGTATCTGGAAATTTCGAAAAATAAAGTTAGCTCAGCATTAATAAGAATAGAGGATGGAGTACAAAAACCAGTTTATTACACTAGTAAGTCCTTCCGAGGAGCAGAGATCAGATATCTAAAACTGGAAAAGTTGGCACTGGCGCTGATCGAAGTGAGTAGAAGAATGAAGCCATACTTCCAAGCTCATACCATAGCCGTATATACCGATATGCCGTTGAGGCAAGATCTTCATAAACCAAAAAAATTAGGGAGATTGATGTATTGGGCAATAGAACTTAGTGAATATGATATAATTTATGAACCTAGATCGTCACTAAAAGGGCAAGCAGTAGCAGATTTTATAGCAGAGTTCACTTATCCTGATACCCCCGAGGAGCAAAAGCTAAACACCGACCAACCTGTGGATGTTATAGGATCATCAAATTTAAACCCCAATCAACTTAAGTTGGTTAGAGAGAAAGAGGAGAAGGTCGACGAGCAGCGAGGTGTAGTAGAAATGGAGATAAAGGAGCAACAAATATTCCATCGAGGAACTTTGTCCAATAAGAAGTTTGAGAACGAAATACCTATATGGAACCTATATGTGGATGGTTCGTCATGCACCTCAGGTAGTGGAGCTGGGATTGTATTGAAAAGTCCAGACGAGGTCAATATAGAATATGCTCTGCGCTTTCAATTTCAAGCTTCTAATAATGAGGCCGAATATAAAGCGATGATTGTAGGTCTTAGTCTGGCAAAAACCATGAAGGCAGAATAGGTAATCGTATGCAGTGACTCACAGTTGATTGTAAACCAAATGCTTGGTGTATATATAGACAAAGGAGAGTTGATGATTAAGTACCATGCAAAGGCAATGGAATTGGTATCGGAATTTGTTACTGTTCAACTGGTCAGAATACTAAGAATGGAGAATGCCAGAGCAGACACTTTAGCTCGATTAGCATCGGCTACTCGTGCCGATCTACGAAGAATAATCCCAATTGAAGTTATAGCTAGTCGGAGCATAGATGAAGATCTGACGATGAATTTTATTACCCTTGATTTAGGGCCATCTTGCATGGATGCCATCAGGGCATATATTGAGGAGGGATAATTATCGATTAACAAACTCGCAACAAGAAATTAAAGTTTAAAGTTGCTCGTTATGTACTGACTAATGGTGTTCTATACAGACGAGGAATTATGGAAGGTTTGGAAAGATGTGTGCGTCCCTCCGAGGTGAAAGATTTGATTGAAGAGGTCTATGAAGGGTCCTGTGGAGCCCATGTAGCAGGTCGAACACTTTTGCAAAGAGTGATGATGCAAGGATACTACTGGACAATGATGAGGGCTGATTGTATAGCCTATGCCAAGAAATGTGACAAGTGTCAACGCTTATCCACTATCTGAAGAACTCCCCAAGCATTGTTGACACCCATTACTTCCCCTTGGCCATTTGCCATGTGGGGAATTGACTTGGTTGGGCCGCTTCCAACGACCAGAGGAAGATTTAAATATCTCGTCATCGTAGTGGATTACTTTACTTTATAGGTTGAAGCTGAGCCTCTTGTCGACATGACGTACGAAAAGATGTACCAATTTATTTGGAAAAATGTCATTTGTAGATATGGTCTTCCCTATGCATTCATCACCGACCATGGAACACAATTTGATAACGAGGAGTTCACTGCCTATTGTCATCAGTCAAATATCTTGAAAATCCACTCGGCACCAGGCCATCCCCAAAGCAATGGACAAATTGAAGTGACAAACATAACGCTGCTAAATGTCTTGAAGAAAAGACTGAATGAAGCGAAAGCAAACTGGATCAACGAGCTACATTCAGTACTATGGGCTTATCGTACTAATCCCCGAGAAGCAATTGGAGAATCTCCATATATGCTGGCATTTGGAAGTGAAGCTGTTATAACTGCCGAGTTGGTCCTCCCAACACACCGAGTACTGAACTTTAACTCCCCTGTCAGCGATTTAATGAGAAGGTTAGACTTGGACATGCTCGAGGAAGTTAGAAGAAGAAGCAGCCATCAGTAATGCTGCTTACCAACAACGAACAACTTTGTTCTACAACAAGAGAGTGAAGAAGTGCGACCTGAAAGAAGGAGACTATGTGCTAAAGAAAGTGATTCAAAAGCACAAAAAATTGGAAGCGAACTGGCATGTACCTTACCGAGTTACAGAAGTTGTTCGACCAGGAACCTACAGAATAGAAACTTTAGAAGGGGATGAGTTTAAGAATGCATGGAATGCAGAGCACCTGCGCAAATATTATCAGTAATGTAAACCCTCATGTAATGCAATTTCATCAGTATGAATAAAATGTGAATATTCTACCCAATTCTCTACTTTTGTTGAAATTTTTTCGCGGAATAGTAGTGCTACACACTACTCAGCAAAATCCACCAACTCCGGTTGGTCGGGAAGAGAAATATTTCCCAGAAATACCAACTACGGTTGGTCGGGAAGAAAATCCACCAACTCCGGTTGGTCGGGAATAAAAATATTTACCAAAAATACCAACTAAGGTTGGTTGGGAAGAAAATCCACCAACTCCGGTTGGTTGGGAATAAAAATATTTCCCAGAAATACCAACTCTGGTTGGTTGGGAAGAAAATCCACCAACTCCGATTGGTCGGGAAGAAAAATATTTCCCAGAAATACCAACTCCGGTTGGTTGGGAAGAAAATTCAACGACTCCGGTTGGTCGAGAAGAAAAATATTTCTCATAAATACCAACTACGGTTAGTTGGGAAGAAAATCCACCAACTCCGGTTGGTCGGGAATAAAAATATTTCCCAGAAATACTAACTCCGGTTGGTTGGGAAGAAAATCCACCAACTTCGGTTGGTCGGGAAGAAAAATATTTCCCAGAAATACCAACTCCGGTTGGTTGGAAAGAAAATCCACCGACTCCGATTGGTCGGGAAGAAAAATATTTCCCAAAAATACCAACTACGGTTGGTTGGGAAGAAAATCCACCAACTCCGGTTGGTCGGGAATAAAAAAAATATATTTCCCAGAAATGCCAACTCCGGTTGGTTGGGAAGAAGATTAAACCACTACAGGTGGTCGGGAATAAAAAAAAAAATCCAACTAAGGTTGGTCGAGAATTAAAAACACCAACTCTCTTTGGTCGGAAATAGTTGCTTAAACAAATAATGGCTTGGAATTAAAAAGTGATCAAGCAAAATTTTAATACTTGAAACATTTCACCAAGTTGGTCGAGAAACAAAATATCATCAACTTTGGTTGGTCGACAAATAAGTATTATCAATTTAAGATAGTCAATAATAAGTTTCACCAACTTTAGTTGGTCGGCAAATAACACAATGTTGTTATCTTTTTAACAGATATACGTGCACATTCATTAGTAAATAATTAAAGTGTTTTACAAAATACCTACAAGACAATGGCAATCAGGATTTCAAAGAAAAATATAAGTTTTTCATTAAATCCAAAACAAAATACATTGGGAATAAAATTATTACATCAGGAATCCTATTCTATGGGTTTTTTCCCCTCTGCCTTTGAAACAGGTTCTTCACCAGCAGGAGGATCGTCTAAGGCATAAGGGGAGTTTATGAGGTTCAAATCTTTAAGCATCCTGATGTTCATAACTGATGGCCGATCAAGAAGGTGCTCTGGGCGAGATATCTCAAAGTTGGGGTGAAGACTGTAGTCGCCGAGATACTTTGAAATTAGGCATTGTGGAATGGCCCGAGAAGGAATCCAGCTCATATCAAGCTTGAAAGGAGGCACTGGTAGGTCGAGCAACCCAGGATTGTGGTATCCCACAAGTAATGACCTTGTTCCAATTTCAACACGCCCAAAGCATTTATCCAACCTTGCTTGTAGCCCACATTATTTGCATTTTGGATCCGATCATCTAGATGGTAGAGGGATTCATTATAACCAGCCATCCAAAACTCCCTAGGCTGTTTGTGGAATTGATAGGTTAGCCTCTCCAATTTGCTCGAGGAAGTTCTTCGCTAAAAGTTCTTTACTCTCCAAAGCAGACTTTTGAGCAGAGAGCTGCTCGTCCAGATTCATGATTTTCTTAGACATCTCAGCCAATGCCTGGTTCTTTGCCATCAATTGGAAGGCTTGGTTCTCCAGAGCCGATTGAGTTCTTTATTCCTCATTGTAATCTGAATAGCTCTTGCTCGTCCCTGAGAAGCTCTTGCTCATCTCCGAGCAGAGGTAGAAGGCCCAATCCTCTTCAAGGTTTCTAATTCGTCTCTCAGATTGGCATTTTCGACCTCCAAGAAAGAGAATCCCTCGTCGTTTACAGGGACCAAAGCGTTTGAGGTAGAGGCTGCAGACGTCAGCTGGGATACCTCTCCTCGCAAGCTATTATTTTTTTGCTCCAGCAACTTGGCTATCTGCCTGTGCTCCTCGACCTCGGTTTTCAAAGTTCTCTCCCTCACATCATAAGCAGCAAACAACTTATCATATCCCTTATCAGCATTCAGTTGCTGATACTTCTTCTCATATCCTTGATGCAAGAGGGTTGAAGATTCCTTGTATTGTTGTTGAAGCTCCTCGAAAATGCCCTAGAGGTCTTCAATCATCTCATAATATGCTACATTATTAGCCACTGCCCGGTCGAGCAGACACTTTAATTACTGGTAGGCTTTGATTTCTTGCTCTGAAGCATTTGGACTGAGGATATCAACAATTTGAGCATCAGTCATATCTGTATGACCATCTTTGAAGTACTCATTGCATTGTCTCAACAATTTTCTATCATGAGCAGATAATAAGTCCATCCTGGCCATAAACTAGTAAAAAGAAGAAATAGCAAGAATCAATAAGGAGCAAGAGGAAGAGAATCAACAGTATGAATAATCGAAATTTCAAATTTTATTACATCGTAAAAGAGAAGTACATAGTTAAGAGATACAATTGGCAAAAATAAACAGAGAGAAAAATCCGAACAACTCTACACCTTCTCCTTGTGTCTCAAAACTTTCTCGGGAGACTGGGACGAGGAGGTAGGTTGCTCGAATGGCACAAATGGTTGCTCGATGGGTGCTGGGAGCTGCTCGATTGAAATAATGGATGGTTGAAGTTGCTCGTAGGAGGACTGGACAACTGGGGGATGAGAAATTTGATCTCCCATCACCATGGAGGATTCCTTAGAGGCAGCTTCGTCCTCTTCTTCTTCTTCAGGAGTTGGAGGGGGGCCAGGGACATGTCACTGAAACAGGTCGGAATTTTCATCAACATTCATCTCTTTCAGAGCAGTGACCCATCCATCCCTTAAGTACTTAAGGCTACCATATTCCACTTATGACATCATGGCATCCAGACCCTTATTCCATCCTTTATCCCAGCCAGCGCTGAAGGACTCCTTAATATCCATTTTCCTTTTCACTTTCTCTGAGGAAATCTTCTCAGTCATGAGTTCCTTGGCAGCTTTCAATTTCTTTTCTGCCTCGTCCCTCTGGCGATCCACTTCACGAAGTTTGCCCAACTCTTCTTCAACAGACTTGAGCCTACCTTCAAGCTCCCCAGCATTTTGGAGATTCCCTTCGAGCTCTTTATTTTTACTTTCCAAGTTTTTATTTTCTTCTCCAATCCCTTGGAGACCTCAACAACCTGATCCTTCTCCTGCTCGGTGGAATTAATCTTCTTCTCCCAAGCATCTTTATCCTCAACATACTTTTGACGAGAATCCTTCAGAGACTGCGTCAGACCCACCAAAGCTTCCTCTACACCTGACGAGGAACTTGAAGCTTTAATAGATTCATCCTTCTTCAAAATTGTATTAAAACGGGTTACCAACTGGGAAAAGAGAACAATAGCAAGTCAGTGCAAAGATATAACAGCGAAAAAAATGAAAGTTTACGACAATAATACTTACAGAAGAAATATGACGAGCAACCAATGTGGTAACCATATCCCGAGAAAGATTTTCTTCAATACCTTGGATCTCGGGAATGATCCAAGATTTCACCGAGCTCATGGCAGAGCTCGGAGCAATGATAGTGGGAACACCACTTCTAGTAGTTGGAGGCTGAGAGATGGGTTCAGCCAAATTGACCGAGGTTCTCTTCTTCAGCCTCCTCGAAGGAACATCAATGGTCTCGACCAAGGATGTAGTCTTAGTCGGGGATATGACTATAACCTCGCTTGGAGCAGCGACTTTGCTCGGAGCCACTGGGGGCTTCTCGGCAACCTTCACAGTAGCAGCCAAAGGAGGTGCATCGATTTTTCTTATCCCTTATTCTGGGACATCATGTTTTCTTTTTCTTTGCCTCTCCAGCAATAGAAGCAGATTTCTCGAAGAGGGCAGGAGCTCTTCTTCTCTTCATTCTTTCACTCAGAGGAATATGTGACTCAACTGAAGAACTTGCAGAAGCTGGTACTGGTTCTACGTCACTTATCACCGGACGAGCAGTGAAGGACGAGGTGTAACTCTTATACTGCAGCAAATATGAAGCTGATCTGATATGCTCGTCGGCAACAGTCTGATGCAAACCCCAGATAAGTTTCAAATGTTTTAAATTAATTTCTGTCTCTTTTGGAGACCTTCTTTTGCTGTCAACTGCAAATAAATGAAAGTTAAAACATCAGTGACACATTTTATCAAACACAAAGAAAGCATAATTTCAAAAAAAAAGTAAAGTAAAAACAACCTATCCCATTGTCATAGGGAGGGCATCTAGGATCCTGATACACATCATTCCCAGTTAGTGGAGCATGTTGCCAATTTTTCAAAACAACACCATGCTCGAAATAATCCCTATTGGCATCTGGGAGATTGACCACTAAAGCTCTATTTAAAAACCTAGTTTTCAAGTAAAAAGTTATGTCGCCGACAGCCCATCTATAACAAAACATAATTTCTGGATTTCCTATACGAGTTCCATGAATCTGATTTAATCTATGAACTCCATTAACTATTATCCATGTATTGGGGGATATTTTTGCAGGAACCACGTCAAAATATCGACAGAATTCCAGACACAAAGGGTTTGGGGGAAAAGAAAAGCCACATTCAGCCACAAAGAGACTGGGGAACCAATGTCCCTTAGCCAAACGGAAATAATCTGAAGGTTCAGAAAGCTCCTCCAGAACAACCCATGAAGGAATTGAGAAATCAGAACGAAACTTATCAAGTGACTCAACAAGGTAAACCATGATGAATAAAGGAAATAAAAGAGAAAGAAGAAGATCTTACAGGAAAAGGATGGATCTGTTGACAACGAACGATGAAAGGGATGAACGAACAAGAGAGAGAGAGAAAATGGAAAACTCAAAGATACAGATTTGAAAAAGTAGAAAACTATATGATTTTCTGCAGCGCTTAAATACCCTACCTTGGGAAAAGATAAAAATAATGATTATAAAGGGAGACGTTTACGCTACCGGCGGCTAAAAGGACAAAAGGGGCGCGGAGATCGAAGCAGTTAGAGAAATTCGAAAAGTCTGATTCTATGAATTTGAAAAGAAAAATAAATGCAAAGAAAACTCCCCTAAAATTCAGGATGACCATTTAATCCTGCCATATTTCGAGAAGAATGTTCCACACTCCTCAGTCTCGAACTGTGAAACATTGGGGGCTTCTTTTGATACCAAATTTAGTCTGCTGACATGGCTCAATTAAGTGGAGACACGTGTCAATCTACATGACACTAACTAACATTTCTGAACAATACCTTGACTTCGAGGAACTCAATTTCCCCGACCAACTCAGATACTCCAAGCAGTAGATGCTCACCGAGGAACTTTACTGCACCGAGCAACTCATGGATACCGAGATACTTAGGCAGTCCGAGCAGCTTAGGCGGTTCGAGCTGCACCTCGATCAGAGCATTTATTATCAGACAATTAAGAGGATTAAATGCACATTAAATGCCGATTATTATCACACGGATGTATACGCTTATTGAACAACTATGTATTACCTATTCACATGCACAACCTCATGGCTATAAATACATTATATCATCCTCATTGTGAGGGGACCGAAATCTCTTGAGATAAATCCTACCTCGAGAATTCCCAAACAGTCAATAATAACACAAACATTGGCGTAGGCCATTCGTTCAAGGCTGAACCACTTTAAAATCACTTGTATTATTTATTTTTTTATCTGTGATTAAACAATTAGAGATAATCTAATTTTTTACATCAACAATAAGGATAAACACCTGAATGACGAATGGGTCTACAGAATCATCGAGTTTGTGTACATTCATTTTGATTTTGCAGCAGATGTCTCAATCTTAAGCTATGATGTTGTCTAAAAACAAAAGAGAAAGGAATTGAGTGAAAAACACAAGGAGGCTCCTGAACTCAGAATCTGGAATAATTGAGTTCAATTCCCAAAGTGTTTTATTCACGTACTAATTTTGAAGGAGAGAAAGACAATGAATTAACCTAAGGTGAATGTTTTTATTAATATTCTGCGCTCGACGTTCTCATTATTTGATTGATTATTTTTCCATTTAACTCAGTTGAATGAAACAAAAAATATTATGACATGACATGTCTAACTTTTATATTAGGATGAAATGGAAATGCCATTCCTAGATTTCATCCTTATAAATTTGTTTATCTTTAACCGACTCTATTTTTCTTGAATGTTATATATACTCTCAATACGTTAGCAATATTTAGTGCACCTAATGCCTTTTAATTTTACTAGGATAATCAACAACGCAAACAGGGTTTCATATTTTGTTGTGTTTTTATTTTGATTTGATAGATATTTATGTTTTTATGTTATTGGCATGTTATATTTGATAACATCAAAATGAAAGTAGTGTGATGAAGGAACCCTTCATTTTAATATGAAGCTCAATTGGAACATTCAATTTGTATTTCGATCATCTAAGAAGTTTTCCAGAATTTTGAATCTGCACGATGACACTAACACCCCCACTTTAACCTAACCAGTTACACTAGATTATGTAAATAGTAAGAGAATGCAATAATTACATTTCCCTCGCATACTCACGTTCCCTTCCGCGCGTAGTTGGTTATGTGATATTTTGCATGACATTGAAACAAAATTAATATCAATTTGGTTATATTCTGTTCTGGAAATTTACAAGAATTTGTTTACACCTTAAGTATACTTTTATATAGAATTTGTGATGAAGGTTGTCTATGTTTACATTACGGTTGGCTTCCCCGGGTAGTTACATTTCATGGATGAACCACAGTAACTGTTTAGCACGTGCCATTGCCATTTCTATCTAAATGGCTGGTGGTTTGGCCTCAAATTTGGCTGTTCCACCATAGTGAGCTGGTGAAAACAACAAATTGGCCAACATTTAGTATATAACTGTTGTTGTCAACTTTCTTATTGGGTGTTATACCTTCTCAAATGTCCTCTTTGCAATGGTTTAATATGCTAACATTTCTGCAATATCTGATGCCCAAATATCCAATTCAAGAACCCTTGCAACTTCAATAGAAATCCAATAAACTTTATAGAACTTTCCCATGAACAAATACCTTAAAACATATGCCCTTAGACAAGGTTTTGGGTCTGAATCTCTTCTTCATATTTAAATTTATTGAATCATTAACGTGGTTTATCCCTTTTCCCTTATATTTTTACATTCAGTTAACATCCATATATCTTGTTTATTGTTTTAGTATCTATCAAGGCATAAAGGGGATTTAGTGGAAAATTGTTACTTTTCTAAGCACAAGCTTGTTTGGTAAGTTCTTAATGGTGGTCTGAAGAATAAAGTCGAAATACAGTGGTAAGATATTATGGCAATAAAAGCCAGCTCCCCTGATAATGGACCTGGGACATTGACTGTAGTTGTAAGGATCACATTTTACACTGATGATCAGTTCTTTAAACTTCTTTTCCTTGTGAATGTATCTCTGTTCAAATACTATTATGGTATGGTATGGGGCAAGAAACCTTTCCAAATTATGCATCTTTTGCAAGAAACTCCTTTGAATTATTTTAGTTGCAAAAAAATGAACTATGCATTTTGTTGAACCCCTCCCCCGTACTCTCCCCCTTCCCGGATGTGTTTCTAAAATTCCCCATACGAATAGCTTATTTTTTCCTTGAAATTGTTCTTAGGTGTTTCATTTTAAGACTGCATAGTTCGGATTATCTTTTACACTTTTCCCTATATTTTTCCTATAAAATTGATCATATATTAATTGGTGATTTTGCATGGTCCAACTGGCCAGACCGCCCCTTTTCTGTAGGCAGACAAATCCACTTCCTAGAAAGCACACTTAGGGGAAGGCGACAACATATTTTACTAATGGGAAAGCTAGCACACACTAGCAAACATTTATTGCGCTGGTTAAAAATACTCTGTTTCAAACAATATCCTCCCTTCCCCATCTCCAGTACACTCACTCCATAAGGATGATTGCGTGATGTTAAACTAGGAATGCATCAACAATTTAATTTGATTTGGAGTGTTGACTTTCTTATATTTGAGTCATCATCTTTATATATATGTTTTATTTACTAAATATAAGTACAATTATATAAACAAGGTGCAGTATGTTTATAGTTTACTGTACTCGAAACTTAGTGTTGCAGTATGTGTTTTTTCCTTGATGTTGTATGAGTTTAGTCCCATATGCACTCTAGGATGAATGAAAAATATCTACTTTGCAAAAGTAGTTTGACTCTAAAAATGTTATTTCTTCTGTGTTGCATGAACAAATTATTTCTCACGTGTACTATTGCCGTGAAGTGTGACCCATTGGTGCATGTGGTTTACCGTTTATAGTGTGATAAAAACACCAGCATCGGTCAATACTCAATAGCATTGGTCACGTGTACTCAAGGTTCTAAAAAACGCGGGGTGTGATCGAGGCGTGGAGGGCAAGCCTTAAGCCTTAGAAGCCTAGGCGAGCCATAGGCGTAAAAAGGTGTGAAAAGGCGTTTAGGCCTTCTTAATATATTTTAATATTTTTTTAACCATAACAAGGGTTTTAAAATACTAAAATTGTACATATCATAAAAATATGTCTGAATATATGCAAATTAAAATACTATCTGATTATTTTGGATGAGATAATGGTTCGGTTAGTAAAGAAATTCTTTAAAAGGCGATATCGTTTCTCTAAAGCATTGTTGTTTTTAGAAAAAAGTGCGCCTTAAGGGTTTTACGAAGAATAAGGCGTAAAAAAATTAAGGCGAGGCGTTTCTCCCAAGCCTTAACCCTAGGAGGGTTTTTTGGAACAGTGCGTGTACTATTGATAAAATTTTTATGCTCTGTTTTAATATTTGATGTTCTTGATGTCCAAGGAATTGTTGAAGCGTATCACATTAATCTACCACTCTTGCAACACAACGACTACCGCTCAAGATGCCTTTATTTTTGTACAATTTCCTACTGTTGTGGATGCGAAATCCTGGACAATATTCGGGATAATGGGGATAGTGGTAGTCGATTTGACTCTAGGCAAAGGGAAGAAAATTTGGGATCACAACTGATGAGCCTGATGGTAAAGAGATCACGATTGAGTGGGTCCTCTTGAATAATTTCCATGATGCATTTGAAGGCGCTGAAAAAATATGATAAGAAATAAGGCAGCTGAGTGCCCCCGAGCAAGAATAGGAATGCATAGATAAAGAAAGAATGATCAAGCTTCGCACTCTTCGAAATATCTGTCTAATTGGGGAGATTTTTAAACTAAAGACGGTCCCATAAAATATTGTTCACCACATAGTATTCTATCTTGAATTTTGTATATTCAATGACATGAATTAACTTTAATGTGAGTTTATTGTTGTGTCCCCATGTGTGTTTGGCTACATAATTGTTTATGGAGTGTTGTTTCCTTATGTATTGAGATGGATTTCATATGTATTGACATAATTTTCTATTAATGGAATTTAAGCCATTAATTTTTAGTGGGCTTATTATCTAGATGTGTGTTAGTGTTGTTGCAGACTATTTTTATTGTTCTTGTACTATTTTTTTCCATGTTGGTTTTATATTATTATTGATTTTTTTATTCTAAAACAAGGACTAAATGTGGAAATGTTGCTAATTTTTTTGGATAATATTATTTTTAATTAATTTCTTTTCTTTGATCCAAAAATTTGGCAGACTTCAAAACAATGCCAGAAGTGTATCAAATTTTGGCATAGTTTTGAACTGTGCCAAAAGTGTACCAAAATGTACTCAATCTGGTACAGTTATAAAGTGGGCCAGAAATATCAAATTGTGCGATGGTTATAAAGTAAGCCAAAAGTTTTCATGTTTGGCCAAATCTAACACACTTTTAAATCGTGCAAAAAAATGGCCATTTTAGAACATCTGATTCTGGCACTGTTCAAAATTATTGTAGATTTGATCTGGCACAGTTTTAAACCATGTCAGATTGCTATTTTTGGTAAAATGTACCTATCGCGCCATTCTGCCTCCCAACCTGCAAAGGAGGCTGCTAGAAGATCTGCTTCCTCTATGGAATCCGTTAGAGCTTTCCATCAGCCAAATGAGACACCTTTGGCTTCTTATGAGGCATCTCCCATGCCTATGGTTCCTATGACTGTTGTTCTAGTATCTTCAAGTCCTCCAGAGGTAATAACTTTTTCTCTTTTAGCTAACTTTTCCACTTGGTTATATTGTGTTCTTAGCATTTTCTTGGCTTTCAGGTTGTAGTTTCTTCTAACCTAGCCACATATCTCGTTGGGTCACTTCTTCAGTTCTTTCTGGTGAGGCCTGTCATTGGGTTTGCCCCTTTTTCTAACATCACTGAGGTAAGCTCACTTCTTGTTCCTTTGCCTCCTTTTATGTGTTGTTTCTTGTGTCTAACACTTTAATAGTCTTTGAAGCTTTCTCTAGATCTGAATCATCCCTCTCATTCTGAGACTCCATTGGTTCTCCAGGCCTCCGTTGGTTCATCTTCTCGTTGTTCTTTTGGCCCCTGTGAAGGTTGATACATTTGGAGTTAAAACAACTTCGGTAGAACCTTCCCCAATCTTGGCACTTGTGACCTTTTGCTAGGAAAGTGTATCGTCAAGGGCTATGGTTCCTCTTTCTGAAGGTTTAGCTGAAACTCAGAGAGATATTGAACTTACTCTTGTAGTTGTTACCCCTGTAGTTTCTACCCCTACAGTTTCCTGCCTTCTCCCTTTTTTTCATAAGTCTTATCATTATGCCTGTCAAAACAAAGGATAAGAAAGAAAAATATAGCTTCCTTAACAATGAAAACCACTTGTTAAGGTTCTTCGCAAATTCTCACCATTGAGGTGACTTAATAACGAACAAACACGTGTTAAGGTTTTTTGTAAGCTCCACCTATAATGGTGACTTAACAATAAAAATACACTTGTTAAGATTTTTCTCAAACTCCACCTATAATGGTGGCTTAACAATGAAATCCGCTTGTTAAGATTTTCCTCGAACTCCACTTATAACGGCGACTTAACAATGAAAACACTCTTGTTAAGATTTTTCTCAAACTCCTCTTATAACGGTGACTTAATAATGAAAACACACTTGTTAAGATTTTTCGTAAACTCCACCTAGAACGGTGACTTAACAATGAAAACACATCTGTTAAGATATTTCTCAAACTCCACCTATAAAGTTGACTTAATAATTAAAACATAATTTTTAATATTTTTTTCAAACTCCACCTATAATTGTGACTTAACAATTAAAACACACTTGTTAAGATTTTTCAAAAACTTATCCTTTTTTATCTCGTTCCAGGTTGCGAGGGAACCTGCTCCCGCCGAAGAGCCAACTCAGCATGGTCCCATGCCTGTTTTCTTTGCTGATCAAGGACCAGTCTCTTTGGAGGAAACAAGTCACAACGATCGTGGTTCAACCACATATCCGCCAGATGATAATGAGTCCAGTTGTGTGATTCATCAACCCAATATGGCTCCTCATGAGTTTTGCCTTATGGCCCTTCGACAGTCTCCCCAAGTCTCTACGATTAATTGTTCCATCAATGAATAGATTGACACTCATCACCCCCAAACCTTAACTGTTGACTGTCTTTGTTCAAAAGTATTGGTGATAAGCTATATGCTCCAGGGTCTAGCATCCATTATTGTTGAGGTTGTCAATACTCAAACATCAAGTCTTACTAGGCCCCTTATCAATCGGTACCTGGAAAACTTGAGGGAGATGGGCAAGGATGTCATCCAACTAAACTGGTTGATCAACCACTCGAAGTTTTTAGAGAGCAACCAATTAGAGAGCCAGAGGGAGATCTATCGGAAGCATGTAGAGTCCTAACGAGTTAGTAAGGATAGGTTGGTGGAGTTGGCCCCTTTTATAGGAAGCAACTAATCAGGAGGTTAAGTCTGCTGAAGAAGCTCTGTTGAAAGCCAAACAAAAGTGTGAGGCCGTAGACATTAAACGAGCCTAAGACCATACTAGACTTGAGGGCTCTATTACTGACCAGAAAGCGTGCTTGGAATCCTCTTCGGGCTTATCTAGAGACTTCTTCTCCTCTCCTGACTTATGGTTTCTTCTGAGTTGAAGTCCTTTCTTTTATTATGTTGTAATTTTTTTCATTTCCTCATATGTAATTCTTGGGCAATAGTTACCAATTTTGTAATCCTTTTGAGTATATAAATGAAAAAAATAGAATCGTTACCATCACATGCTTTGTTAAATATCTCTTCTATTCACTGCAAAGATTAAACTCTTACAATTTACAAGCAAACTCTTTCTTCTTAACTCGTGAGAAGAGTCACAATAATAGAAATAACTCATAATGAATTGAAACATAACTTTAATACAAAATAAATCTCTAACGGAGGTTACTCGCTTAAATATGATAGAACTTTAACCACTTGTTATTAATCTTGAAAAGTTTATCTTCTTACATCTTAGAAATTAAGCAGTAAACTAAATCGTAAGCCTCCTTCATAATGAAAGATCTCTCCCAATTTGCAGCAAATGTAGGCAATGAAATCCCTCGAATGTGCTTTACCACTACCTTCAAAACCAGATTCCCTTTTACGAACTTTCTTGGCCTCGCCAAGTTGTCATATGCCCCGGAGAGCTTCTTCGTGTACATTTACAATTATTGCATCGTATTGTCCTTATGTTTATCCAGTACTTCCAACTGTATGTGTCTACTCCGAGTAAGCATGCTAGTTCACAAGTCATATCAGTCTGAGGGAACTTCCAGCTCCACTGGCAGAATTATTTTGGCTCCAAACACAAGAGAGAACAACATATAACTTGTAGGTTCCTCTTTGTCATTCGATAGGCCCAGAGAACTGCTGGAATCTTATTATCCCATGAACCTAGGAAATCTTCCATCGTCTTGGCTAAGATATTGACAAAGGTCATGTTAGTTTCTTCGACTTGACCGTTACCTTTGGGATATGCCACCGTTGAGGTATGATGGATGATGGAGTAATTGTCTGTCAGCATCGTTACTTATTTGTTGACAAATGGGGTCTCGTTATCAGAGGGGATAATCTTTAGGTTACCAAATCAAAAAATTATGTACTCTCTAATGAAGTTGGAACCACACCTGTTATTGCTCTCTTTAGTGGTATTACTTTAGCCTACTTTTTAAATCACTCCATTGCCACTAATATCCAGATATTTCCTCTTGAAGATGGATGTATTGCACCTACCAGGTTAAATGCCCAAGTGTGGAATGGTTAAAGAGTTGCCAAAGAGTGTAAGTCTACCGAGGGAGAATGGATCATATTTTTATGCAGTTAGCAAACCTTTCATTTTCGAATAAACTTAGCAGAATTATTCTCCATAGTTAGCCAATAATAACCCAAGGTCATTGATTAGTTATATAACTTTGTCCCTCCAATGTGAGTTAGTTCGTGAGATTATTTTAAGACTTCTATTGCCTCCTTCTTTATGATGCATCGTAATGGCCTGTTAAAGTATCTTTTGCGATAGAGTTACTCCTCTTAGATGTAAAACCGAGGGGCCCTCCGCTTGAGTCCCATTGCGTTAATTTTCTCCGTAAGAACACCTCTATCCTTAATAAAATCAATGTAAGGCTGCCTCCAATCTACTTAAGTTTCAACTAAGTGACATTCAACTTCCTGAAATAAAAGTTAACATTTATCGCACCTTTATTATAACTATGTTGCGTCTTGCTTCATCGTTGGCCAGAATTATCCCCCTCCTTGGATTCTCATGTACAGAGGGATCTCAGTTATTTCTTAAAGTTCGTCATATGTCTTCTTTAACTTTCTCTCTTCTTCTTCTGGACCGATGCATCTTGATAACCATCCCCCCACGTTTCTGAAGTAAACACTTCCTTGGCTTGCAAAATACTGCGCCATCTCTTTGAGTTCCATTTTGACTTCCCCAGACGCCAACTGTTTTCTAACCTCGCCTCTACAATCCGAATTGTCTTCCATTGTCAAGATCGTTTGTACCATCGAGGGAGATATTCTTTGTTGTATCACAACTGTAGTTGTGTCGCTCTTCATAGCCACTTTCTAAGCAATGGTGGCATAAGCATCAGCATGCTTACTCATCGTTCTAGGATGCCCCTTTATCTTAACCTGATGGAATTAGTTGATCATTCATTGGATGATTTTCCTGTAGTGCCATGCTGAGGTGCTTCAACGCATATTCCCCGTTCACTTACTGGATCACCAAGTTTGAATCACCTTTTATGCATAGTGAATGGATGCCCCTTCGGAGGACCTCTAGCAATCCCAGTACTAACGCCTCATATTCTACTTTGTTATTGGAGAAAGGGAAATATAACTTGTATGAAAGGAAAATATTTTCCTTCCCTTTTGAAAGAATAATCCTCCCTTTCTTCTGTCAAGGAACCATCAAACTGCATAGTCCATTTTTCAAGGTTTGCATTTAAAAAGTTAGTCTGCAAATCGTCTCCGAGAATGCTCTCATAGGGTGGATCAAATATTCCGGGAAAAATTGCCAATAAGTTTGCATATGCCTAGATCTTGATCGCATGAGGGACTACACACTTCAAATCATATTCTAAAAGGATGAGGAACTACTTATCTGCTCTTTCAAGAAAAATACTTATTGGCAATAAAAACTTAATGGGATCACATCTTGTTATTATATGAATTATGAAAGACAGTATGTAATGTCTAAGTTTTTGTGCTACAAGTACTAAGGCTAAGAAATCTCTCTCTATACTACTATACCTTGCCTCTAGTCCAAGTATGATCCTACTCAGATAGTATACTGGACGTTCCTTCCCATCAACTTCCTGCACCAAGAGATCTCTAATATACCTAGTGGTAGATGTGAGGTAGAGTTGCAACGGTATCCCTACCGTTAGAAGAATCATCGTTTGTGGAGAAATGAGTAGCTTCTTCAGCTTGGTGAGAGATTATTTGTGAGCTTCCTCATATTTGAACTTTGTCCCTTTTCGCAGAAACTCCATAACTGGATGAGTTATCTCGTCTAGTCCTGGCATAAATCTCCTGAGGTAGGAGACTTTACCGAGGAAACTCTTGAGCTGCTTCGCCATTCTTGGACATGGCATCTCTAGGATCGCCCATTGTTTATTCTGGTCCGTTTTTACCCCTTGTCGATCCCCCACGAAGCCTAGAAACCTCCTTCTTATAACTCTGGAGGCACACTTCAGTGGATTCATCTTCAACTTGTACTTCCTGTACCAAATGAACACCTCCCACAAATCATCTAAATATGACTCTTCCTTCTTCGATTTGATGACCAGATCATCCACATAAAATATCCAAAAACTGATGAAAGAAGTCATGGAAAATGGCCATCATTGTTCTCTGATATGTTGCTCCAGCATTCTTCAACCCAAAAGGCATCACTTTGTACATGAAATTGCCTATTGGAGTTCTGAATGCTCTTTTCTCTACATCTGTTGGATCCATCTTGACTTGGTTGTAACCCATATTTCTATCCATGAAACTATACATTTTATGTCCATTCGTTGCATCTATCAAGCTATCAATTGAGGGTAGAGGGAACTCATCCTTTGGGCAAGCTCTGTTCAAGTCCTTTAAGTCCACACAAATTCATATCTGATTCTTGCCCTTCTTTTCTAATGGGATAATGTTGGACAACCAAATTGGATGATGTATCAATTTGATGAACCCTATTTCTAGCAACCGTTGAACCTCCTCCTTAATTTTCAGATCCATCTCAAGCTTGCAAGTTTATTTGTCCTGCTTCACCGGTATGGATTAAGGCATAACTTTCAACTTGTGGTAACTTACTTCTTCATCTAACCCCTCCATCTTTGTGCACTTCCATGCGAAGACGTCTCTATATTCCCGAATCAGCTTAATCAAGGCCCTTCTTTTCTCTACGCTCAGATCCTTCAAAATGAAGATGGGCCTTGGATCTTGTCCTTCTTCGGCTAGATCATGCTACTCTAGCTCCTAGACTTGTGTCTTTAGCCGGTCTATCATGTAGTCCGGATATTCTTCTACTTCCTCCACAAACTCTTGTATGTGATAGATTAAACTTTTGCTTATATTTTTTTCGTTGTTGCTTGAAAAGCTCCTCTAATCAAAATCCTCAAAATACGTACAAATATATAACAAACTCAAGTGTAGAGATAAGTAAGGGTATCAATCCACATCTAGGGGGTAAGCTAGAGACAAACTCAATTGTAATTCAATTTTTATTTTCTATTTGGGCTTTTGTTTTTTCTATTTTTTTAGCTTTTTCAAATATTAAAACAAGTAGGTGAGGTGAGGTGAAATATCACTAAACTAAAATGAAAGATCAAATGACAAACTAAAAAGTGACTAAAATGGAAAATAAAGTCTAACACTAAAATATGAGATAAATGAGGTAAATAAATGTGAGAACAATCAAGGAGTGGGATTACACCACAAATTTTAGCTATTCTAATTAATTTATTTATTTAATTGAATTCTCCCAAATTAATATCAAAATTACAAATCAACTCTCGTTGCAAATGTAATTTTAATAGCAACCTTTTAGAAAATTAAGTTTAACACCCCACGCCTCTAGAAAATAGATCTACACTCCTTTTAATTTATCACCCGCTGGGATCGATCAATTAAAATTTATGTAAATCTTAGAAAATAAATTTAGAGTTGAAATTCAAGTAATAATACCCCACTTAAGAAACCCCTATCTCTAGTTAGAATATAAAATGAGTATTATAACTAGAATTTCGATTTTCTCTCGAAAATCATTTACCCTCTATCAAGGCGTAAATTTAAGGGTGAGGGCTTAAAATTAACATTCAAAGGAAATTTTCAAGTAATCAAACTAATTAAACTAAAATAACATCAAATAAGGATTCACCCCCACCCATTGAAAGGGTATTTAGCCTAACATAATACAAAGCATGATAATCAAATAATCAATAGGCATTTAATATAAAAGAGGAAAGAGAAGAACAATCAAACAAATCTCTTGAATTTAAATGACTCCAATCCTCCAATTTGAAGTATACAACCCTCTTAATTGAGCATCCAAGTAGTTTGCAATAATACCCACTCAATTAAATCTCATACAAAATTTCTCCTCACAAATCTCTAAAACAAATAAAACTAAAACTATTTACAAAATATTTCTCCTAATTTATTTTCTACACTAAACTATCTCTAACTCTCTCTAGAATTATCTTCTCTATGTCATGATATCTCTTCAAATGAGGTCTTCCATCCTTATATAGTAGGCACATGGAGCATGGGGGTATTTTTGGGAATGGGCTTAAGTGTGCATAGAAATGGTGAGAGGAGTGTGAGATCATGTGGGTGAGGGGATTGGAATAAAACAAATCAGATTTAGTCAAAGGTTATTTTTGAAAATGGTTTAAAGTTGGTAGTTGGGGGCTTTTTGGGTAAAAAGGGTTAAAGGGTTTTTATTGGTTTTAACACATGTGGGCATTAATTGGCTTGGTCTTTGGTTTGCTTTGGTTTTTAGTAGGTGGTAGAAATCGTGGCTTAGTTTGGGAGTTGAAATGGGTTGAAATGGATTTGGGTCCTTTTGGGAATTGGGTTGCGATTCTAGCGGGTATACCCGATTTCGGGTCTTGGGTTCAACAGAGGAGGAGTTTGGGGGGTCGGCTATGGGGTCGTCGACCGGAAATGGGGGCTGCATGGATGAGGTCATCGCCGGCGAAGGGGTACGGCGCAGTTGGGATCGTGGCCAGGCAAGTTTCGTCGGCGCGGGTTGTGGCCTAGGGTTTCGGGTATGGTCATTTGAGCTGATTCGGGTCGCCACCATGGTTTGGTTTACAGTTTGGGGCACGGGTCAGGGCTGGAAGGTTCGTAGGAGGTAAGTGGTAAGGGGTTTGGTCTAGGCAAGTCCGGTGGGTCGCCGGCGAGCAGGTGTGCTGGTGGGTAATCGGAGGTCGGCGGCGGGTTCGTTGGACCGTAGGACGCTGGCCGGAGTTCCGGGTTGGGACGGGGATGGTGAGGTTGTTGTTTGTGTAAGGGTGGTTGTGTTTGGTTATGGCCGAGTAGGAGATTAATGGAGTTTTGATTAAGAGGAGAGAGAAAGAGGTGGGAAATTTGTTGGAGAAGATGAGAGAGAGGTGATAGGGTGTGTGTCAGTGTATGGAAATGTGGGTGTGTGTGAGAGGGTGTTTGTGTGTATTAGGGTGTAGGATAAGTTTGTGTGTGTGTGTGCTTTATTTGGACACCAAAAATAATAAAGACTCAACTAAAATTAATAAAACTAAAACTAAAAAATAAAATCTAACTTAAAATAAAACAAACTAAAAACAATAAAAAAAAATATTAAAACTAAAAAAAAATCCTAAGCTTATATAAAAAACAAAATAAAACAAAAGAAATAAAAACTTAAAATCTAAATGAAAACTAAAGTCCTAAAAAATATAAAATATAATAAACTAAAAATAAACTCCTAAAACCTAATCCTAATAAAAAACAAAATAAAATAAAATTACACTAATAAAATAAAAATAGAAAATATAACCTAGAAATTCTAAATAAATCTAAAATAAAACTTAAAAAATAAAATGACACAAAATAAAAATCTAAAAAATATTAACAAGGGACAAACAAAACACACACAGGGTTTGGGGTAGGTTTAGGCTCAGTTTAGGGTAGGCTAGGATACGGGACAAGGGTATTTAGCTCCATTCAATGCGCATTTGCCTTGATATATAGCTTTTGACACCGTAAACGGACATTTGACCTACAAGATTAACATTTAAGCACATAAGTCCCATATTACTGAGAATTAGCAACTAAATTACGTCTATTCGGGGTATAAAATGTACACTTTTGGTGCTTATCAGTATGTTTGATTTATCCGTGACCATTCACTACCCCCGGTGGTCTACTAGAAAACATTCATATAACGAGTCAGCCTCTTCATCAGAGTCTGTAACAGCTCCTTCAATCAACCGCTCACACCTTTAAAGGCGATATATCACCTTTCTATCCTCTGTTATCACTTTCTTGCATTACATGTTGTCCGTCACAGTTGCTTTCTGTTTCCTGTCTCTTGAAGCTTCTGCCAACCTATGTCTCGAAAATCTGTTCAACATGCTTTGTCATTAGACCTCATGCTCCACCGAGTCCATCCTAGGCCTCATCCTATCTTTAAGTTATTTAGATATATTACTAGGTTTTAGATCAACATGATTGACCTCCTCAGCTACTCCTCTCTTGCCCGCTCCTTCGCTACTTTGACCATTTAAAGGCCCCATCTTTTCTCTGATAGAGGGAATGCTAGCTCCCTCTATTCATCTCATTAGAACTCTTGTGTCCTCTTTTAGCGCTATATTAAACACTGTATCCACCAAGTGAGCTTATTTGGTTGCAAATGGCTTCTTAATTGCATGTATAATGATCTCAATCCCCTTCACATTTGCCTAAGCGTATTGGTGATATGTCGAATGGAATAAATCATGATTGTGCATCCACACCCTTCCTATCAGAAGGTGGTAAGAAGTATTGCTCTCAATCACATGAAACTTGATATGTTAAGTGAGATTCCCCATTACAATCCCTACGTTCACATACCCAATCGACTTGGAGGACTGGTTGTGATAACTAGAGATCACTAAAGGCATTGGTATTAATATTACCTCAGAGATACTGGATGCATGGAATGATTTGATGGGCGTGATGTTTATGAATGCTCCCACATCCATTAGGGCTCTCGCAAAACTTACCCTATTAATACTTTTCATCACGTACAAGGTCCTATTATGTGGGAACATTACAGATCTATCGACATCATTGAAAGTCACTTCAGACATGATGGGCCCTCTCCATCTCAGGGATGAAACTGCATTCTTCCGTGCAATGTTAAAAATCGCTTGCGTTATCTTTAATCGGCTTTCCTTTGGCATTCCCATCTAATTAAATAACCATGAGAACTTGGGCAACTGCGATACAATATGGTATTCCAGCCCTAGTCTACTTCTTCATTATCATGTTATACACATCTTCCACATCTATGTAACTAGCTTCACCGTTGGCTATCACCATGTTAGCCATTCATCTCGTGTAGTCTTCTAACGCCTCCTTAAACTCTTCCTGCTCCATCACTAGTTTCCTCACCCCCCGTTCAAATTTTTTATCATAAGTAACTACGAATTTAGTTGCATGTACTGGTAGAGGGTTGTTGTTTACGTTCTCTTTAGGGATCTGCAAAGTCCTTGCCTTTATGTGTTTGCTTATAATCTTCCTTAGTGTAAAACTCGTCGTTGTTGGATAGACAATCCTTTTATGGATCTAGAAATATTTGGGATTGGCTCTTACTTTTGAATCTAGATCCATTTTTGGAGTATCCTTGGGCTCATAAACTATCCCTCCTTGCACCATTACTTTATAACAACTGATGGCCTCTTCAATAGTATAAGGCAATGGTAGTGGATTCTCTCTATCTCTACCAAACTTCCTTTTGTTATCCTTCTTTGGCTGCTTGGCCCCCTCTCTTCCATTAGTATACCATACTCGTGAGGGTTAGATAAGTCCCACAACGGGTTGTCCTGACTAACTGAATATCATCGGCATCATGATCAGGCTTGGTCAACGACCAACAAGATGTTTCTAGTTGCTTTTAGAATGCTGCAAAGGTTCCTTCACGCGTTTCATTAATGAGGTGATCGATGTATTCTGGGAGCAAAGCTTCAGCACAAATCTAAAGCAGTTTGGACTCCTTAGGATGTATGCCACCATCTCCTCCCCTAGACATTGCTTCTCCCCACCAAGTTGCGTCAACGTAAATTCGTCCTCTGCCATAAAGAAATTCTGGACAAAGAGAACATATATCTCCTCCCTTGTTGAGACAATCTTCGGTGCCAAGTGAGAGTACTAAGTGTATGCCTTATCAGTGAGGGATTTTGAAAAATCCCTCAACCTCAACTTCTTATTGTTACAATGGCCCCGCAAGTTCTCAATGAACCGTTTAATATGCTCCTTCAGGTTTCCTCCCCTTCTTGTGTACTTTTTAAGGATAGGAGGAATGTAGTCCTTTTGGGTAAGGTTCCTCGTTGTACTTCTCAAGATAGAGAGTACGAAAATCATCGTACACTGATGCTACCTCGCTGGATAACTATGATGAAGCTACTATCATCTTTATCATTTCTTTCTGCTTCTCCTTCCTTGTTTATTCTAAGGTAGATGCAGGAGTTTTCTCAGTAGCAGGAGTAATGGGCTGAGTGACCACAGGTGGAATACTTTCCACACCTGGGGTACCCACTGTTGGGATAGGGGTAGGTACATTGTTCGTGGGGGCAGGTCCCATTGGAGTTGCGCTCGATGGAGCTATTGGTGCCGCCATTGGTGTTACAAAAGAGCTAGGATCAAATCCCCCTCCAAAAGTCATTACAGCTATAGGATTCTACAAGAACTTAAAGAATTTTCCCATGAGAAGGGCCATCTGTGTCGGTCCTATCACGACACTCGTGGAAGTCTGTGTGACTGTCGGGATTCCTATTTCCATTTGAACTAGGGAAATCTCCCTGAAAGCCTCAAGCTCCCTCGTCGCTTGTTATTCGTTTCTCCGAATAGCATCAAAGTCAAGGGTATGGTTAATGGTGTCTTGTGCCATACTTCTAGAAGAATGCCTCCCCAGAAGAGTGGCCAAATGTAAGAGGGTAGTTCCCTTGAAGCCTAGGCATATAATAATACTAATAGAGACCTAACCCTATAGGTATGGTAATAAACGATAACCCAAGTACTCTTGAACAAAGACAAATGAACACATAATATTATATATAATCAACACTCAGATTGAACTCACCAATATCTTGTGCATAACTTAAATCGTAATAAAGGAAACTCAAAAGCAACTCATTCAAAGGGAAAGAGAAGAGAGCACCATAGATACACCTCGGCAGGTATCCAACACACCAACAACCTCTGATGTATCTCTAGTTAGCTATTAAAAGCTTCATAATAAATGACAATGGTGGATGAGTAAATGTAACACCCCTCCCGCCCGGGGAGAGAGAACGGGGTGCCACTATCGATAGAACTAAACAAATCCACAAGTAACAATGTATAGAGCATCTAAATAAAATTCCACAAAATAAGAGAAACCACTAATCTCAATACTCCAAATTCAATACAACAAAGTCTCTCGAAATAATATAAATCACCAATGCTCTATACAACACAAGAAAATAATACAAATCTTCCAAAAATATTCTTCTCAAAATAATCCACGTTAAAATCATCCCAATTGGTCCATAGCTCTTAAATCGACGCTAACCTGCCAACTAAAAGAAAATATGGGGAAGTACACAATACGACAGGAAAGATGCTCAACAAATATATGTTAGCGATACACGAGTACGAATATTCAAATAAAATGCAAATCCCAAAGCATTTATCAATAAATTTCTCAACAACACATTAACCGGGTCACCAGGCCTCACCCCATCCGCATATGCTTTATCAAGACATAGCCCGGGAAGAAGGAATTTTGGTGGGTGCCCAACCTCCGTGCCATATTAAAATCTCATGACAACGTTCTCAACAACAATATAAGGATACCACATGAATCAAAATAATTCAACAATTATTTTTCCAGATTTCAATGAATTTATCAATTCAAATATGAGTTCAATTAATAAGAAATCAACGGAATAAACTCTCGAGATTTAAAGGAGCATATTGTGTAAAACCCCATACCTCAAAATCATTTAATGAATCGCCACATAAATTAAGCCTCAAAATATGATCGCACCATCACGTTCCTCTCGCGAAAATAAGCAAATCACGTTCTAGCCCCAACACGAGATAACCCCAAATAGTCCTATTTTAAAAACTCAAAAAAATTATCACCAAAAATTATTCGAATCACTGATCCGAATTTAGATTTTGATTCTACACGAAAAATTGAGTCAGGTATGTGTTTTGAGTTTTTCTCAAATCTCATTCGAATGCACTCAAAAAGAAGATCTAAATATTCTAAATTGGCTCTTCTCATTCCACTCGTTTTTGCCTCTTTAGATTTCGGTTTTGGCCTCTCTTTTTCATTTCCCTTTCCTTATAATCACCCATAATATTCCTTATACAACCCTCTCTCAAACCCTGGCTTGGAACCTAAGCTAACGCATATTACTATATTACCCTTTAATTCAAAATTATCAACTTTCCATATTTAAACCATTACAAAATGTCCAAAAGCCAATTAAATTTGAATTTAAATATTCGATTCATTTCAAATAAAAATAAATATAATAACAATATCCCAATTATTGAAGTTATATACCATATTCATAAATAAAGCCCTTAAAATTATGGGGTATTACATAGTTCCCTCTTGAAAAGGAATTTCGTCCTCGAAATTCGACAAAACCTAACACTCGAAATAAAATGCTACTCGATTATATTTCCCAAAATCACAACTCTAAAGTCATTGATACATTCTAAACATCCTCACCACGACGCCTAACACATCCTCAAAAATTTTCTATCTCCAAAGAAAATATGTCTAACCCGCATGCTAGGCCAAATACCCAAGACCCATGGGTTGTAGTATACCTAAGCTCTGATACCATTTGTAACACCCCGCCCGCCAGGGGAGAGCGAACGGAGTGCCACTATTGATAGAACTAAACAAATCCACAAGTAACAAGGTATAGAGCATCTAAATAAAATCCCACAAAATAAGAGAAACCAATAATCTCAATACTCCAAATTCAATACAACAAAGTCTCTCGAAATAATATAAATCACCAATGCTCTATACAACACAATAAAATAATACAAATCGTCCAAAAATATTCTTCTCAAAATAATCCACGCTAAAATCATCCCAATTGGTCCATAGCGCTCAAATCCACGCTAAGCTGCCAACTAAAAGAAAATATGGGGAAGTACACAATACGAAATGAAAGATGCTCAACAAATATATGTTAGCGATACACGAGTATGAATATTCAAATAAAATGAAAATCTCAAAGCATTTATCAATAAACTTCTCAATAACACATTAAACGGGTCACCAGGCCTCACCCCATCCGCATATGCTTTATCAAGACATAGCCCGGGAAGTAGAAATTTTAGCAGGTGCCCAACCTCCCTGTCATATTAAAATCTCATGACAACATTTTCAATAACAATATAAGGATACCACATGAATCAAAATAATTCAACAATTATTTTTCCAGATTTCAATGAATTTATCAATTCAAATATGAGTTCAATTAATAAGAAATCAACGAAATAAACTCTCGAGATTTAAAGGAGCATATTTATAAAACCCCATACCTCAAAATCATCGCATGAATCGTCGCATAAATTAAGCCTCAAAATATGATTGCACCATCACGTTCCTCTCGCGAAAATAAGCAAATCACATTCTAGCCCCAACACGAGATAACCCCAAATAGTCCTATTTTAAAAACTCAGAAAATTCATCTTCCAAAATTATTTGAATCGCTGATCCAACTTCAGATTTGGATTCTACACGAAAAATTGAGTCAGGTATGTGTTTTGAGTTTTTCTCAAATCTCATTCGAATGCACTAAAAAAGAAGATCTAAACATTCCAAATTGGCTCTTCTCATTCCACTCGTTTTTGCCTCTTTAGATTTCGTTTTTGGCCTCTCTCTTTCATTTCCCTTTCCTTATAATCCCCCATAATATTCCTTATATAACCCTCACTCACCCTGGATTGGAGCCTAAGCTAACGCATATTACTATATTGCCCTTTAATTCAAAATTATCAACTTTCCATATTTAAACCATTACAAAATGTCCAAAAGCCAATTAAATTTGAATTTAAATATTCGATTTATTTCAAATAAAAATAAATATAATAACAATATCCAGATTATTAAAATTATATACCATATTCATAAATAAAGCCCTTAAAATTACGGGGTATTACAGTAAACTCTCTCTAGTTTGCAATAACTTCTCTCAAAATATATTTCTCTCTATAACAATAAAATCTCTATAAAGAACCCCCTTCTCATAAGTGGTTGTGGCCAATAAATATCCCTAAACCCCCATTTAGATGTCCCAGTCTTCATTAATGTGAAAGACCTCTGTTTCACACTTTAAGTCTCAAGCATTAAATGCCTGATGGATTATCACACCTTACATCATAATCATTAAATTCCAGGACATACCTTTTGCCTATGCACTGTGCGTTAAAGGACTGTCATAATAAAGGTGGCCCACCAAACCATATGACAAACCCAATACCACAGTGGTTTACTCGAGTTCGGAGGGGACAACGGGCAGGTGTCTAGTGACACCACCTAAAGTAGATGTGACATTTGGTAAAGGGTTGTTTGGCTAAAAGTTCACTATACAATGGAACTTAAGGTTACTCTGCACAAGCCTCCATGGTAAAATATCTCTCGGTGTTTTACCTGGTGTATCTAAGATGGTATGACAAGACTTAATGCTGCCTCACTTCTAGTTCCCCGGAAGTTCCCATGACGAGGTCACTCGATAGATCATGTGAGCTATCCCAAGCCTTGCCAGGCCTGGTCTCTCTCGAGTACCGTTTGACTTCACACTCAATATTATAATTGTTATAACATTACAATCAATTTTATTAAAAAAAGATACAATTTGAGCTCTTCTCAGAAAGTTTCCTCACTGAGTTGCATCACTGGGCTTCCCCACTGATCTCCCTCGTTGTACTACCTCGCTACCTTCATGATGTTTCCTTCTCACAAGTATTTTCTGTTAATTAAAGGGCTCTCTCTAATTCTGAGATTACCATCAAGCCCCTCCTACAATATGGATCAACCTGAAGTTTTATTGTACACGGTTAAGAAAATAAAGTGTGTAAATTAGACAAATCACTTAATAGTCTGAAACAGGAACCTAAATAATGGCATGATAAATTTGATGGCTTAGTCATATCTAATGAGTTTAAAATTAATGAAAGTGACAAATGCATTTATTATAAATATGTAAAAAACATTTGCACTATCATATGTCTTTATATTGATGACATGCTTCTATTTGGTTATAATATTCATGTCGTAGATAATGTTAAATCCTTGTTATGTACCAACTTTGATATGAAGGATCTGGGTGAAGCTAGTGTAATATTGGCAATTAATTTTACTAGGTCAGAAAAGGAACTTTCTTTGGATCAATCTCATTATATTGAGAAAGTTATAAAGAAATACAATTACTTTGACTGTATACCTACTAGTGCTCTATTTGATCCTAGTGTAAAGTTATTTAAGAACAGTGTCGACGGTGTAAACCAAAATGCTTATGCAAACATCATTGGTAGCTTAAGTTATGCTAAACATTGCACTAGACGTGACATATCTTATGCCGTGGGAGTATTATGTAGATTTACTAGTGATGAAAGGGGAAATAGCGCATGCTCCATAGGGATGGACTCGAAGTAAAACCCCGTTCTATGTTAATTAGTAATCCCATGATTCAATCCATAACACTTATGACTTTTTATGACCTTTTGAACATATTTATTGAGATCTCCAGTTTTTATGTTGGGTTACCATCACAAGTGACTCATGTATCCAACGGATTTAGTCCCATCCCTTTCGAGGTGTTCTACAGCTTCTCCCTAGCTAGTTCTTTTGTCAAAGGATCTGCTAAGCTCTATTTAGACCGTATATGATCCATCCTCACAGCACTTGTAGAGATAATTCTCTAACAGTTCTATGTTTACGACGTATATGTCATCTTTTACCATTACAGTAACGGTCATCTACTTTTGCAATTGTCGTGATACTATGATAATGAATCAAAATGACTGGTATTGGTCTTTCCCATAATGGGATATCTAACAGGAGGTTTGTTAACCAACTTGCCTCTTCACTAGCAGTAGCTAGTGCTATCATCTCAGACTCCATAGTTGATTGAGCCAAAATAGTATGTTTCTTAGATTTCCAAGAAACTACACCACCATCGATGAAAATATATATCAACTAGTAGCCTTAGAATCATCAGATAAAGTGTTCTAATTAGCATCACTAAATCCCTCAAGAAAAGAATGATGTTTATTATAGTGTTATCCAAGGTTCATCATCCTTTTAAGGTATTGCATGACCCTCTCAACAGCATGCCAATGCTCCATACTAGGTCTACTGGTAAATCAACATAATACTCTCACAGCATAAGGTATGTTAGGTCTAGTACAATCTGTAGCATAATGTAAGCTACAAATAATGCTTGCATAAGCATTTAAGTTGACAATGTCTCCATTATTCTTAAATAACTTTACACTAGGATCAAATGGAGTACTAGTAGGTTTACAGTCAAAGTAATTGTATTTCTTTAGAACATTCTCAATATAATGAGTTTGATCTAAAGAAAGTCTCTTTTTCGACCTAGTAATATTAATTGCCAATATTAGACTAGCTTCACCCAATTCCTTCATATCAAAGTTGGCACACAAAAAGGCTTTAACATTGTCTACAACATGAATATTAGAACCAAATATAAGCAAGTCATCAACATAAAGACATATGATAGTGCAAATGTTCTCTACATATTTATAATAAATGCATTTGTCAGTTTCATTTACTTTAAACCCATTAGAGATGATTAAGCTATCAAGTTTATCATGCCATTGTCTAGGTGCCTGTTTGAGTTCATAAAGAGATTTGTCTAATTTACACACTTTATTTTCTTGACCGTGCACAATAAAATCTTCAGGGTGATGCATATAGATCTCTTCTTCTAATTCTCCATAAAAAATACAGTTTTAACATCCATTTGGTGTGCAATCAAATCATATAAGGAAGCTTTGGCAAATAGTACACGTATAGAAGTTATTCTAGTCACGGGTGAAAAGGTATAAAAAAATTCTATGTTTTCTCGTTGTCTAAAACATTTGGTGACAAGACGTGCCTTATATTTTTCAATAGTGCCATGAAGTTTTAAATTCTTTTTAAGAATCCATTTGCATCCAATTGTTTTACACCCCGAAGGAAGGTCCACTAAATGCCAAGTTTTATTTGTTTCTACAGAATTCATTTCATAATTAATAGCCTCTAGCCATATATCGATATTTAAAGACGATAAAGCTTGTTCAATATTTTTAGGGTCCTCCTCCAAAGTATATGCATAAAAATCGGGACCAAAATCCTTTTAAACACGAACTCTTTTACTTTTTATTGGTTCTAAAACAATTTAAATAGATTATGAATTCTTTGTTAAAGAAACATTAGTGGATGTCATGTCCGCACTATATCTCAATTTAAAAGGAAATTTTTCTCCATAAAAATTGACATCATTTGATTCAATTATGACTTGATTTTTCATGTCACAAAAACGATATGCTTTACCATTAATTGCATAGCCTATAAAAATATACTCATAGGCTTTACTACCCAATTTAGACTTTTTAGGGTCGAGTATAAGTAAATAGGCTAAGAGCCCCCACGTTCTAAAGTATGACACGTTGGGCTTAATATTTTTCCAAATTTCATAAGGATATATTTTCATTTTAGTCTTAGGAATTCTATTAAGTACGTGACACACAGTCAAAATAATTTCACCACGCTAATGTTAGACGGCCCCTGAGTTTAATAAAATAGCAACAATTAATTTAGTTAATGTCCAATTATTATTTTTCGGCTTACAGTTCATTTCGGGTGAACAAGGGGCAGTTTTTTCATAAATAATACCCCGAGTTTTATAAAATTCAATAAATGGTGCAGAATCATATTCGGTGCCTCTATCACTACGTAGCCTTTCAATTTTTTGATTAAATTGATTTTTAATTTCATTTAAGAAAATTTCAAACCTATCAAACGCTTTATTTTTATTTTTCATTAAATAAACAAATGAATGATTAGAATAGTCATCAATAAAAGTAATGAAATAACGTCTGCCATTTCTCATTTGACACCATCCAATTCACAAATATCCGAATGAATTAAATCAAGTAGTTCAGATTCTCTAAAAACATATTTATGTGGTGTCTTAGTTATTTTTGCTTGACTACACCATTTACATTCTTTCAAATCATTTAATAATACTTCTAGAATTAATCCTAAAGTGCTCATATTTTTAACAGGTCATTTATTAGCATGACAAAGTCTAGCATGCCAAACATAAAAAGAATAAGCAATATAAGTAGAAGGTGAAATTTTATTAATAGCACCAACGTTCAAGTTAAACATTCCATCAGTGGCATAACCCTTGCGTACAAATTTTTTATTTTTGATCAAAGTAAATAAATGAGCACCATTAGTTTGAGTAAAGCTAGCTTTTGTAATAACCCGTATTTTTATGGCAATTAATTATGGGATTAATTAAATTAAATTGTGATAAATTAATTTAATATTAATCCGATTTTAAAATAAATATTTACTAGCGTGACGAGAGTTAGTAATTATTGGTAAGAACTATGTTGAATATTACTAGATGAGTAAATTAATATATGAGATTGAATTATTAAAATTGTCGAGAGTGAATAATACGACAATTATAGAAATTAAGTCGGGACGCACGTGAGTCGTGTCGGGACTAAATTAATGGAATAAAAAGTAATTTAATTCTAAGTCACCTGTATGATCATTTTGAGTACGCCAATGTGTCCGGAAGGGTTGAGATAGTCAGAAAAGTGTACCTGGGGATTTAGGTTGAGTCTCAGGACGTTTTTAGGACTAACCGGTAATCCGGGAGGGCATTTTGGTAATTTTCAATTTTAAGCCTTAATTATGGACGAAAATTGAAGGGTTATATCTGATGGGAGATAGAATCCTCTAGGTTTAGAAACATTTGAGTTGCAAAGACGCTAAGGAAGAGAGAATCTTCCAAGGAGGAGAGCCACCAACCCTACACCAATCTCACCAATTCCACCACCAACGCGTAGATCGAAAGAAGGGAATCGTTCCTATACCACTCTAATCCATAAGACCAGACCTTTGATTTCCAGGCAAGTATTTAACTTGTTGTTCTTTAGTTGATAACACATCCATGCTAGTGTATGAGTTAATTATTTAATGTCTGCATGAAAATATAATGTTGATTGGAGATAATTATTGCAATTTTAGAGTAGAAACCATGTTAGGATGAATATCTTGTTATATGTTGAATATTATCCACGAAATTTGATGCCCAGTAGAGATAGAAATTTGGAAATTAAATGAATTCTTGAGAAAATTTGAAGAACTAGGGTTAACTGATAATTTCTTGAATTAACCCATTTGAGGGCGAATCTTGAGGAATTAATGAATGTTTTATGTTAGAATTAATCCTTATTGGTTTATATAACGTTCATAATGTTTGTTTGGGAGTTTGGGACATGTTAATGGAGTTTTGAAGATTTAAGTTGGAAGAAGCCTGTAGGCTTGATATGCAGAATTCTGGGGAATAACTGCTTGATCAATCGATTAACTCAAGAATGTTGATCGATCAACCCCCTTTCATTGATCGCTTGACTCCTCCTGGAATTAGAAACTTTTTTTTACTTATAATTGTTAATCCAGTCCCGATGTGTAAGGACCTTTGGACATAATTTAAAGATCATAATGGGACTTGAGAAGGACCAGTAGGGTCCGAATAACACGATTTTATATGAGATTTAACCGTGGGATTTTGGGGGTATAAATTGAGTGGAAAATCGTGCGTACGTTAAATTAGGTCTTGCGAGAATTAAGGTCTTAGACCAGTAGGGTAGTGAGTGTATGCCTACTGATTTTATATTTATCAAGAGGATATACTTCGCGAGTTGAGCAACACTTAAGGATTTACGGTAATTATGAAAATAAAAAGAATAATTTAATTATACGTAGAACTCGGGCGTTATGTGCCACGCTTGGTTCGAATATATCATGGGTCGTGGGCGTACCTAGCTGAAGAATGTGAATATATATATGGGTGCATATATATATATATATATATATACACACACACACACACACACACACACACATAGACAGGCTCTAATGCGGACGCAACTTGCAGACGGATTTTTGTGTGATTTTTTAAAAATAGAAAAAATCAAATTTCAACTTGATTTTTTTTCCTGTGGTATTTAAACATTTCAGGGGACCCGTGTTAAAAAAAACATATGTCAGTTTTTAAAAGCTTTTAAAAATGGAAATATGTTTGACCGATTTTTTAAAAATAGCAAAACAATTCAATTTGGGTTGATTTTTTTTAGGTGTCCCTTAAAGTGTTTAAATACCACATAAAAAAATCAAGTTGGATTTTTTTTTTGCTATATTTAAAAAATACGAAAAACTCTGTCCGCAAGTTAAATCAGCAAGTTGCGTCCGCATTAGAGATGGTGTGTGTGTGTATATATATATATATATATATATATATATATATATATATATATATATATATATATATATATATATATATATATATTGTATATTTGTGTGTGATCATACCAGTGCTACTTTCTATCATTGAGGTTCCGCATCAGGACAGTCTTCTTTCGATTGAGCCTTTATGGGGGATATTGACTTGTACCCTAGAACATAGCATCCCTGGATACGGGCCATCTGAGAATGATAGTTGGATGGTCCTAAGAGACGTGAGGGTATGTGTTGACTTCTTAGTGACTGGTAACTATGCTTCGCCTCTAATATGTGTGTTTTGTATTAATACAGTTCGAGAGTGATTACGAACTAGTATTTACCTTTTGTACGAGTGATACGGGGTACTTGTTAACGAGTATGCCAAGACCATAGATTTTACGTGGGGTGACCGATTAGTATATATATTATATGAATGACAAATATATACCTATTGTGGTCATCCCCGGGATATATCCCCTCGCGACGGGAGAGGATCCCCCTAGGTCCCGCGCGTCCCTCTCGGGAGAGGTTCGGCCGACATCGGTGAATGAGGTGAAAAATATAGAGAGATAGAGTCGCCAGTCTATTTTACTCAAAACAGACAAAAGAAAAGGGAGCCATCCCGAAGGACAGTATCCAAGTACATACTGATACATACAAAACCAAAATGATTCGAAAAGGGTCCGGAGGCTAAGTTACGAAATGGAAAGGTGTTAGGAACCCATTCCGCCCTTACGGTGTCTCATGGGTTGTTACTATTTTCCTTTATTTCCCCTGTGATATGTGTGCATGTGTTTATGTAGTGGTGATAAGAATCATCGACTTGTATCATGGAAAAGATAAAGCGATACATCTATAGGAATGTTCCTGAAAGTAATATTAGAAAATAGGATTTATGTGATTATCCTAGCGTCGATCATTATAAGGGAATAATAATGCATGTGGAATAATACGCCATTAAGAATATATATATATATATATATATATAGGGAGAGGTTCTCTAGTGGACCAAAAGAATGGACTTTTTAATGGACCTTAACAAAAAACACATAATAACACATTAATTTAAATTCCTATAGTGTAATTGGTCCGCGCCAGCGGCACTCGAGACCTCACTACCCCCGCCCCTCCACCACCACCACCACCACCCAACCCTCCCCCCCACCCACCCAACCACCACCATCACCATAGTTGCCCTCATGACTGCAGGGCTGCCATGGGGGGGGGGGGGGCGATTGGGGGCGGGGGGTTGGGGGTCGATCGACACGCGTGTTAGGTGCCGCTGGCGCGGACCAATTACACTAGAGGAATTAAAATTAATGTGTTATTATGTGTTTTTTGTTAAGGTCCATTCTTTTGGTACACTAGAGAACCTATATATATATATATATATATATATATATATAGAGAGAGAGAGAGAGAGAGAGAGTTAAGTTTAAAGAATATAGAAAAATAGGAAAAAAGTAGAAAAATGACTCAAGTCTCGGGTTTTACCCCGAGACGCCTACATACCCAAACAGGCATCAAAGTCCATGTAGTTCGTATGGAAAATGAGGGGTGGGATTTATACCATAAATCCAACAGGGGACTTCTCTTATATGGGTGTGTGTGTAAAAAGGTGTTTTAGTTCTGAGAAAAGTGTGAGAATTCCCGCTTGGAATTTATGAGAAAATCCTTTTTGTCTTATTTTTTTGGGTTTTAATTATATGAAAATAAGAGATGTGCAATAATACTAGATAAAAATTATGTTAGGATATGTGAGATAAGAGAATAAAAGTACTAAGTAACAAAACAAACTAATGAGAATTTAGGCGAATTTAAGGAGAGAGTGGAGAAAGTTGGACCTTCCTAAAGATCTTGAGCTTGATCTTGGATGTTGGAGAGAAGCCCTTGCACTTGGATGATGATTAAGGGTACCTAATTCACCAAGTTTGATGAAAAAGGTGATGAAAGGTGAAGGTTGAAAAGGGATTTGGATGTGGAAATCACGCTGACTTCGAGAGGGGTTTTCTGAGCTTGCTGAGAGTGATGGATCTCTGATCTTCTTCCCTTTTTTGGAATGAGGTTAGGCCCTCCTTTTTATAGGCCCAGGGCATTTCCAATCATCATAGTCGTAGTCCTGCCAATCGACAGGTGTGTTTAGGCACACTGCTGATAGGCAAGGCTTGGAACCTGCCGTTTGGCAGTGTCTTTCAGGTTCCTTCGAAAAATTGTTCATAGAGCGCGAACCGTTGATTAAAATTGTGTACGGGATGAATCGTTGGAAAGTTATTTCAGATACCTTAGAAAATCCTTTGGACTACTCCCGGGTTCCGGAGTTAACTTTGGGTCAAATGTGGCTCGAAAGCTCTCGTCGGTCATTTGGACGAGGAAACTTCAGACACAAACGGATCGTTCGTCAGCATGGTAAGTCATAATTGCGCACGGGGGTGGACCATTAGAAAGGTTCAGAGATTTAAATTGACATTACGAAGAGTTTGATTTGGTTCGGGGAGTTAACTTTGGTCAACCGGGGCCTAGAAGCGTTTGGTGATCTTTCGGAGTAAAACAGATCGTTCGTCCGTACCGTAAGTATGAATCACGCATGGGGTGGACCTTTGGAAAGGGGTTTTAGTGCCCTTTGAAGATTCATTCAGTCTCGGTTGAGTTGAAGTGTTGACTTTGGTCAAACGGAGTCTGGGAGCGTCCGGTGACCTCTTGATCGAATTTCGGGGGAAAATGGGTCGTTCGTCCGCATGGTAAGTTGGAATCGTGCATGGGATGGACCATTAGAAAGGGGATTCAGTGCCCTTCGAATATCCATTGAGTCTCGGTCGAGATGAAGAGTTTGACTTTTGGTCAAACGAAGCCTGGGAGTGCCCGATGGCCTTTAGGTCAGTACCTCGGGTATGACTTGGGTTTGCAATGATGAAGGGAGGTGCTAGGGACCTTAGGAGAGGTTACGGGGTATTAGAATGGGGTGTCTACAGAGCCCCTCGATGGGTGAGTTTGGAACAAATGATAGCTGTCGAATAGACCCCACATGATGCCTTTGAAAGAGGATGACCAGAGGTTCGAGGTCGATTCTGAGGACCTAAGGATGAGGATGACCGATTCTGCGGGTTGAAGCCAATTTTGAGGGCTTGGAGATGAGGGTGACCGATTCTGCGGGTCGAAGCCAATTCTGAGGGCTTAAAGGGTCATGTTGGGAGTGGTCTTAAAGGAAAAATTTAGGTCAATTTCGAGGACCTACAGTAATGATGGGGGTGACCAATTCTACGGGTCGAAGCCAATTCTGAGGGCTTAGGTTGTGATGATCGATTCTGTGGTTCGAACCCAATTCTACGGGCTTAAGGATGAGATGACCAATTATGTGGGTCGAAGCCAATTTTGCGGGCTTAAGGTGAGATGACCAATTCTGCGGGTTAAAGACAATTCTACGGTCTTAAGGTGAAATGACCAATTATGCGGTCTTAAGGTGAGATGACCAATTCTGCGGGCAAAGCCAATTCTACGGGCTCAAGGTGAGATGATCAATTCTGCGGGTCGAAGCCAATTCTGCGGGCTTAAGGTGAAATGACCAATTCTGCGGGCTTAAGTTGAGGTGACTAATTCTGCGGGCTTCAGGTGAGATGACCAATTCTGCGGGTCAAAGCCAATTCTGTGGGCTTAAGGTGAGATGACCAATTATGTTGGTTGAAGCCAATTTTGCGGGCTTAAGGTGAGATGACCAATTCTACGGGTCGAAGCCAATTCTGCAGGCTTAAGCTGAAATGACCAATTATGTGGGTCGAAGCCAATTCTGTGGGCTTAAGGTGAAATGACCAATTCTGCGGGTCGAAGCCAATTCTGAGGGCTTGGAGGTGAGATGACCAATTCTGTGGGTCGAAACCAATTATGCGGGCTTAAGATGAGAGGTTCTTATGGAACTATGCTGGAAAAATTACCTCGTAATTTTGATTTGAGCTGGGGAGCTGATTGCTGGGGAAATCTTTGTGTCTTTTGGAGACCTTACTTGGGGAACAGCCAATCTGATGCTGGGGAAATGATTAGGTGGTCCAGGGTTTGGACGTATTTCTCGAGGAAAATTGAGACCTTTGGGGAATAGGAGATGATCCTGAAGTTTTGGATATTTTGGAGGTCCTCTAGGGACGTTGCCGGGGAGATGTTCGCTTGTCTTTTGAGAGTTCCTCTGGGGAAATAGGGGTTCCGCTTGAGGAAGTGCGAAATTTTCTTGGTAAAAATGCTCTTAATCCTTTCTGGGATTTTTTGGAAAATTTTGAAGATTTTTCAGGGTTTTTTGGTATTTTTTATGAATTTCTGTACGAAAATTTAAGGGAGGTGTCGATCGGCATGGTGTGGAGGGTGCCATTCGACAGTGGCACGAACTTTTGGGCTGCTTCGAGAAGGAAAAAGGGTCCGTGCCGATCGGTAGGCCCTTGGCGTCTTGTATAAAGGGGGAGCATTCCCCTCATTTTTCATAGTTTATTGCCTTCTCTCTTTCTGCGATTTTCTTCTGCGAATCGTTCTAGCATTCCGATCTCTAAAATGGTCACTTTTGTGAGCACTGCAGTATACCGGGAATGGTTGGCTATTGATTCCTGGGAAAACGTGGAGTGGAGGGCCAGGGGACCTCTTTCTTTGGGGAGCGATAACTCTTTTGACGCATTCGAGCCGATTGTAAATGAGTGGACCTTGCTGCGGGAGCTATCGCGTCATCGCTTTTCGAGGGTGGTAAACCCTGGAAATTATGTAAGTAAAAGGCATTCTTTTTTTTGTGTGGTTTTCCTTTTTTCTTAGATTCTGATAAGGTTTTTCTCTTTTGGCAGTCTGATGTTTCTCTGTCGCATATGCGTGCTCGCGGGATGACGGGGATTAAGGATGTCTGGGAGCATCTTCCACCCGTGGTGCATTGGGTGGTATCCTCAGCAGGCTTTGGAAGGTTGGCATTTGTGCTGGATGAGACGCCTCATTCGACGACAGTCTTATGAACTTTGGGGGAGAGGTGGTGGGACACTACCAGGGGAAATGGCGTACCTTAAAGGGACGATGATCCTTAGATTACACTATAATAAACATCCCGCTGTCCTGGAAGGATTTAGTGATGTTGATTAGAATACCCTATCTGATGTTTCTAAGGCTACTAGTGGATATATATTCAGCATCGCTGGTGGTGTAGTTTCTTGAAAATGCTAAGAAACAGACTATTTTGGATCAATCCACTAAGGAGTCTGATATAATAGCACTAGCCACGGCTAGTGACGGGGCAGGTTGTTAAGAAACCTCTTGTCAGATATCCCGTTATGGAAAATACCAATACTATCCCTTTTAATTCATTATGATAGTACCTCGGCTATTGAAAAAGTAGAGAACCATTATTATAATGATAAGTGACGTCAACTACGTCCTAAACATAGTACTATTAGAGAATTTATCTCTACAGGTACTGTACGAGTGGATCATATACGATCTTAAGAGAACTTAGCGGATCCTTTGATGAAAGGACAAGCTAGGAAGAAGGTGTGAAACACCTCTAAAGGGATGGAACTAAAGCCCTTGGATACATAAGTCGGTTGTGATGGTAACCCAACATATAGACTACAGAGATTCCAAGAAATATGTTCAAAGGGTAATAAAAAGTCACAAGTGATATGGGTTGAATCATGCTATCATTAATTAATATAGAACGGGGTTTTAATCCGAGTCCATACCTATGGAGAATGATATCCTGAAGCGAGTAGATGATGAGTTACTATAATTCTTAATGAGATCTATAGATATATTTTGAGTGAGGTACGTCGCTACAGGAGTATCCTTGATAGATTAACCTATGGGAATATGGAAGTGTGGCCACTTCCTATGGATATTCTCGACAAATACCTAGAGCGTTCACTGTACTGGGATAGAAGCACATGGTCGTAACATGGTGGCTATTAAAACTACATCGAAGTGGGGTTGTATGAGTGATGTTTTCAGAGATAAAGTTCAAAACTACGGTTACTCTAGTATATTCTGAATCATCTTTACTATGTAAAGGTTCAAGTCGAAAGACACCTTTGCTTATGCACAATTCTATGAATTATTACTCGATAAAATATTTTCAAATTTTGCAAGTGGGGGATTGTAAGAAACAGCTTAGAGCTATTAAGATGAAAAGCCTTGAAAATGACTTTGGAACTTGTCTCATATCGATGGGTTGATTCTTGTGCGTTATTAATCCGCATTTTCTTATTATTCGAAGTTATTTTCTCCTGGGGGTGACGAGGCCAATAAGATTGTCACCACACTTTGGGCAAACCTGTGAAACACCTTAAAGAGAGCGACATTGCCAGCTACTCAGATGTGTTCTAATTTTTTTCCAAATTTTTGGATTTTTGATATTTCTATCTCGTCTTTATCTTCTCGTCATTGGGTAATTTCGTTCCTTCAATTCTGCATTTTAATTGCTTCCAGTATAAAAAAATTTAAGGTGTTTTGAAATTTTTCCATGGACGAAATTAACTCAACAAACCTTAACAAGCCTTTCAAATATAAGGGCAAACTTTTTAACGTTGGAGTGAAAAACTGTTATTTTATTTAACTACGAAACAGGTTGCATCTTGTGTTCAATTTGACAAACCCATAGTGAATAATCTACCAACTATTGAGGAAAAAAAACTATTCGAAATTGGGAGGAAAATGATTTTATGTGCTAAAACTATATTTTGAATGCTCTAAGTGATGAAATTTATGACTATTATGCCAATTATAAAACTGCAAAATATGTATCGGATGCTCTTTTTAAAAAATATGGCACAAAGGAGGCAGGTGCGAAAAACTATACCGTCAGTTGTTATTTGAGATTTCAAATGACGGATGATAAATATGTTGTTACTCAAGCCTATGATTTACAAATGATTGCCCATGAACTTATTTTCGAGGTCATGGCTTTATATGAGAAATTTAGGTGGCTATGATTATTGATAAATTGCTTCCAGTGTTCAAAGAGTTCAAAAATACTTTGTGTCATCAATCGAATAAAATTTCACTCGATCCACTCATTACTAATTGAGAATTGAGAAAGAATCCCTAAAACAGAACTGCAAAGATGAAATTCTCATTTTGTCTAACAACAAGAATTAGAAAAATAACCACACACGTCATTTTAAAGGCAAACGGGTAAAATATAAAATTTTAGAAAAAGAGCCACAACCAGAATTTTAAAAACAAGACTCAGACTCATAATAAGAATAAAAATCTTGGAAATGGAAAACCTAGCAACTCGGGACAATTTCTCAATTTCAAGTGTTGCAAACTTTTCCATATGGCTCGCAAATGTCGCAATGTGCCACATGCACGAGTGAATTCGACTGAAGAGGACCTATGTGCTATGATTTCTAAAATCAAGATGTTTAGCGTTGCCGAAGGGTGGGGGGGACACTGGCACTTCTCTCCATATCTATTATGGACGTACTCTTTTCATGACTTATTCTGAGGCTGAATATAAGAAGGGGTTGTTGGGTTATTCTCGTTCCACTGAGGTTACTGGTACTGAAAATGTGGAATTAAAGTTCACTTCGGGAAAAAATGTGATCCTCAAAGATGTTCTTCACACTCTGAGATAGGGAAAAATTTGGTTTTAGGATCTTCTCAGCAAAGCTGGCTTTACTCAAACTATTGGTGCTGATTTATTTACTTTGACCAAAAATGGAATTGTTATAGGCAAGGGTTATGCCATTGATGGGATGTTTAAGCTGAACGTTGATGATATTAATAAAATTTCTCCTTCTGATTATATTACTTGTTCCTTTAATGTTTGGTATGCTAGGCTTTGTCATTTTAATAAACTACTTGTTAAAAATATTAGCACTGTGGGATTAATTCCAGAATTTTCATTAAATGATTTTGAAAAATATGAATGGTATAGTCAAGAAAAAATAACTAAGACAACACATAACTCTGTTTTAAGAGAACCTGAACCACTTGATTTAATTCATTAGGATATTTTTGAATGGTATGGTGTCACAACTAGAAATGGCAAACTTCATTTCATTACTTTTATCTATGATTGTTCCGATTATTCATTTGTGCATTTGATGAAAAATAAAACTGAAGCATTTGACATGTTTAGAATTTTCTTCAATGAAATTGAAAAGCAATTTCAAAAAATTATAAGGTTACGTAGTGATAGAGGCACCGAATATAATTTTGCACCAATTATTGAATTTTATAAAACCCATTGTTCACGAAAAAACTGCCCCCTATTCACCCGCAATGAGCGGTAAATCCGAAACAAAAAAAATAAAACATTAACTGAATTAGTTGTTGCTATTTTATAAAAGTCAGAGGATGCCTCACATTGGTGGTGTGATATTATTTTGAGTGTGTGTAACGTACTTAATAGAATTCCTAAGACTAAAACGAAATATCTCCCTATGAAATTTGGAAAAATATTAAGCCCAATGTGTCATACTTTAAAACGTAGGGGTTCTTAGCCTATGTATGTATACCCGACCCTAAAAAGTCTTAATTGGATAGTAGAGCTTATGAATGTGCTTTTATAGGCTATGCAATTAATAGCGAAGCATATCACTTTTATGACATGAAAAATCACGTAATAATTGAATCAAATGACCCCAATTTTTATGAAGAAAAAATTCCTTTTAAATCGAGAAATAGCGTGGGCGCGACATCAACTAATGTTTCTTTAACAAAGAATTTAGAATCAAAGGAAACTATAGGACAAAGAAAAAGTAAACGAACTCATGTTGGAAAGGATTTTGCTTCTGATTTTTATGCATATACTTTAGAGGAGGACCCAAAAATTATTTAATGAGCTTTATCTTCTTTAGATGTCGATTTATGGCAAGAGGCTATTAATGATGAAATGGATTCTTTGAAAACAAATAAAACTTGGAATTTAGTGGACCTTCCTCCTAGGTGTAAAACAATTGGGTGTAAATGGATTCTTAAAAAGAAATTAAAACTTGATGGCACGGTTGAAAAATATAAGGCACGTCTTATTGCCAAAGGTTTTAGACAACAAGAAAACTTAAACTCTTTTGATAACTTTTCACCCATGACTAGAATAACGTCTATACGTGTACTATTTTCCATAACTGTCTTAAATGATATAATTGTACACCAAATGGATGTTGAAACTGCATTTTTAAATGGAGAATTAGAAGAAGAGATTTATATGGATCAAACTGAAGGTTTTATTGTACACGACCAAGAAAATAAATTCTGTAAATTAGACAAATCTCTTTATGGTCTCAAATAGGCACCTAAACAATGGCATTATAAATTTGATAGCTTAGTCATCTCTAATGGATTTAAATTTAATGAAAGTGACAAATGCATTTATCATAAATATGTAGAGAACATTTGCACTATCATATGTCTTTATGTTGATGACTTGTTTATATTTGGTTCTAATATTCATGTCGTAGATAATGTTAAATCCTTATTGTGTGCCAACTTTGATATGAAGGATTTGGGTGAAGCTAGTGTAATATTGGGAATTAATATTACTAGGTGAGAAAAGGGATATTTTGTGGATCAATCTCATTAGATTGACAACGTTTTAAATAAATACAACTGCTTTGACTGTAAAGTTACTAGTACTCCCTTTGATCCTAGTGCAAAGTTATTTAAGAACATTAGCGATAGTGTAAATCAAAATGCTTATGCAAGCATCATTGGTAGCTTACGTTATGCTACATATTACACTAGACCATATATAGATTATGAAGTGGGAGTTTTATGTAGACTTTCTAGTAGACCTACTATCGAGCATTGTCATGCTATTGAGAGGGTCATGCGGTACCTAAAGAGGACGATAAACTTTAGATTACACTACAATAAACTTCCCGTTGCCCTTGAAGGATTTAGTGATGCTGATTGGAACACCCTATCTGATGATTCTAAGGCTAATAGTGGATATATATTTAGCATCCTTGATGGTGAAGCTTCTTGGAAATATAAGAAACAAACTATTTTGGGTCAATCCACTATGGAGTCTGAGATGGTAGCACTAGCTACTACAAGTGAAGAGGCTTCTTGGTTAAGAAACCTCCCGTCAGATATCCCGTTATGGAAAATACCAATACTATCCCTTTTAATTCATAACGATAGTACCTCGGCTATTGCAAAAAGTAGAGAATCGTTACTATAACGATAAGTGATGACAAATACATCCTAAACATAGTACTATTAGATAATTTATCTCTACGGGTACTGTATGGGTGGACTATATACGATCTGAACAGAACTTAGCGGATCCTTTGATGAAAGGACTAGTTAGGGATAAGGTTTGGAACACCTTTAAAGGGGTGGAACTAAGGCCCTTGGATAGATAAGTCACTTGTGATGGTAACCCAACATATAAACTGGAGATCCCAAGAAATATGTTCAAAGGGTAATAACAAGTCACAATTGTTATGGGTTGAATCATGCTATCATTAATTAATATAGAATGGGGTTTTACTCCGAGTTCATCCCTTTGGAGCATGATATCCTGAAGCGAGTGAAGGATGAGTTACTGTAATTCTTAGTGAGATCTATAGCTATATTTTGAGCGGGGTACGTCGCTACTGGAGTATCCTTGATACACTCACCTATGTTAATGTGGAAGTGTGACCGCTTCCTATGGATATTCTGGACAAATTCCTAGAGCGTTCACTATATTGGGATACAAGCACATGTCTGTAACGTGCTGGCTATTAAAACTACATCGAAGTGGGGTTGTATGTGTGATATTGTCATAGATAGAGTTCAAAACTACAGTTACACTAGTATATTCTGAATCATATTTACTATGTAAAGGTTCAAGTCGAAAGACACCTTTGCTTATGCACAATTCTATGAATTATTGCTCGATAAAATATTTTCAGATTTTGCAAGTGGGGGGTTGTCATAAACAACTTAAAGCTATTAAGATGAAAAAACTTAAAAATGACTTTGGAACTTGTCCCACATCGGTGGGTGAGTTAAAATAGCTAAAGTTAATATACTTTTTTTGTGAGTATAAAGGGTAAGCCCTTTTGGCATTCATTATTTTGTGGGTATGTGGGGGAGTCTTATTGGGCCAAGTCACAAACGCGAGCGCATTGTCATCTTCATCCGTGTCAATTGTCAGGTTCGGGTCTTAGGTATTGGGCTGGGGCTCATTAAGAAAATATTTTTGGACAAATAAATTGACGATTTTTGGGCTTACAAATTATTTTTTATTAACTTTAAATAATTCCATTAAAGAACGTGCCTTTTTATCTGCTGAATTTTTTCACCCAATTACCCATGTTTTTTCAAATTTCTCTTCACGTTTTACCAAAATCTTTTTTCTTGTTGCCTAGTAAAAGAGGTCCTAGCCTCCGTTTTTTTAACACACCCGAACAACATTTTTAATACAGAAAATTTGCATTCTCTCTCAAATATTATTCTCTGTATTGAAATAATAAATCCTCCCCAGATTTTTTATTAAACTCGAGCAATTAATACAAAGGGATGTAGATAGGCCAGATTGATTCTTATGCTTTATCAATCTGCATTTTCTTATTATTGCAGGTTGGTTTATCCTTGGGTGACGAGGCCATTAAGACTGTCAACACACTTTGGACAGAGCCGAAAAACACCTTAAAAAGAGCGACATTGTCTGCGACTCAGCCGTGTTCTAATTTGTTCCAGATTGCTGTATTTCTGTTGTATCTGTCTAGGTTTTATCTTCTTGTCATTGGGTAATTCCATACCTTTTAATTCTGAATTTTAATTGTTGTTGGTACCACAATTTTAAGGTTTTCTGAAATTCTTCCATGGACGAAATTTACTCAACCAACCTTAAAAAGCCTCTCAAATATGAAAGCCAACATTTTAAACGTTGGAGTAAAAAACTGTTATTTTGTTTAACTACGAAAAAGGTCGTATCTTGTGTTCAATTTTATAAACAAGTATTAAATAATCCATCAATTATTGAGGAAATCAAAACTATTCGGAATTGAGAGGAAAATGATTTTCTATGCAAGAACTATATTTTGAATGCTCTAAGTGACGAACTTTATGATTATTATGCAAATTATAAAACTGTAAAAGGTGTTTGGGATGCTCTTTTTAAAAAATATGGCATGAAGGAGGGAGGTGCTAAAAAATATGTCGTCAGCCGTTATTTGAAATTTACAATGACGGATGATAAATCTGTTGTTGCTCAAACCCATGCTTAGCAAATGATTGCCCATGAAATTATTTCCAAGGGCGTGGCTTTAGATGAGCAATTTCAAGTAGCTGTGATTATTGATAAATTGCCTCTAATTTTCAAAAAGTTCAAAAATACTTTGCGGCATAACTCTAAAGAATTTTAACTCAATTCACTCATTAATAAATTGAGAATTGAGGAGGAATCTCATAAACATGACTATAAAGATAAAATTCTCATTGCGTCTAGCAACAAGAATCAGAAAAAGAACCACATTCCAGTTTATATAAAGGCAAACGAAAAAAATATGAAAATTTAGAAAAAGAACCACAACCAGAATTTTTAAAGTCAGACCCAAACTTGGAATAAGAATAAGAACCCTGGAAATGGATAGTCTAGCAAGTCGAGACAATTTTTTTGTTTCAAGTGTGGCAATCCTGGTCATATAGCTCACAAATGTCACAATGTGCCACACGCACAAGCTAATTTGATTGAAGAGGACTTATATGCTATGATTTCTAGAATCAACATGGTTAGCAATGCCAAAGGGTGGGGGTGTATACTGGTGCTTCTCGCCATATATGTTATGATTGTACTTAGGGCTGTGTTTCGACCGGATCGGATCGAAAAATGCCTCTTCGAAAAAATTTCGATTTTTTCAAAAATAAAATAACTATTCCAATTTTCTATCCGATTTTTCAAAAAAAAAACGAATTCGAAAAAATCGAAAAAATCGCAAAAATTGAAAAAAATCGGAAATTCACAAAATATATTAAAAATCCAGAAATTTCTGAAATTCCAAAATTTCAAAAAAAAATTATGGATTTTCGATTGCTCGAAATTTTCATTTTAAAGAAACATAGAAAATGTCTTAACTCAACATGTAATTACATGAGGATTTGGCCCGTTGTTACATTTGTGTAGAAGTTAGGAGGATACTCTTCTTTTATAGAGCATATTTTGGAGCTCTCTCCCTCTCCCAAACGATGTGGGATATGGAAAACTTTCAAAATATCTCAAAAGAAATCAAAAAAATTGGAAATCGAAAAATAATTCTAAAAAAATCGAAAAAAATTGGAAAAAATCAGATCGGCATAGTTTCGAAAAAATCGGATTGGAAAAATCAAAAATTCAAAATTATTTCCGATTTTCGATCCGATATTTTTCGAAAAAATTGGAAATCGAAAATCGGCAAACTAAAATTTTATTCCAAATTCGAAAAAAATCATCTTGAAAATCGAAAAAACTGAAGAGTTCGAAAAAAAACACAGCCTTACTTATTCTGAGGTTTCAGATAAGAAGGTGTTATTGGGTGATTCTCACTCCACTAAGGTTACTTGTACTAGAAATGTGGAATTAAAATTCACTTCAGGAAAAACGATGATCCTCAAAGATGTTCTTCACAGTTCTGAGATAAGAAAAAATTTGGTTTCAGGCTATCTTCTCAAAAAAGCTGTGACACTCCGCCTAATTAAATACCGGTGATCAGTCCTTTATTTAATTAAATCAAAGTGTTCGGTTCGTTCATTCTTAGCATCACTATCGAAAAACATTTTTTCTCTATTAATCACCTAATAAATAATTAAGCTAAGTGTCAAAACATTTAATTTTATAAATTAAGATTTATTTTTATGATTTAATATACAAAACCATTTTTACGAACACATATAATAATATTAAAACTAAATCATCCATATGAAATAACCAAGCTAGATTAACCAATCCAAATAATAAATCCGAATCGCAGGACAAGGAAATAAATAAAACAATCTCAACCATAGCTAAATCCTGAAATAATAAAGAGTACAAGTCTCTCTCTGAACTAAATGAAATATGAAAATGGGTGACACATGCCCAATCTGAGAGTAACTAAATAGAAAACTGGGAAGACAAGAATGGAGTCGTCTACTGCAAGGATCTGCAACTTCCACACTAGCTGCAGCACGTCAATGGTCCAAAGATCTAGGCTTGACGCCCCTGTGGTTGGGCACCTGTAATACACACACACACACACACACACACACACACACACACACAAGAGGAATCAAAGATAATAGGAAACATGTCAGAGCCCGAGTGTAAAACAACTTTAAAAATAGTTTAGAAAGTATTTAAAATGCTTACCAGTTGATATTACATACATGTTAGTACCTCGAAATTCACTTGAGAATTCTCACCTCTCAACTACTGTAAACGCCTAACGTACTAACGAGTTAACCTAGTTAAATATAACCCAGTTAACTAGTCTAACCCAAATTTTCATTCACCAAGCCTAATCCAAGTGATTGCATGATTATAGTTTATATCTGATAACCATTTCTTATGAATTTTCCAAGCCAGTTATATTCATCTCAATTCAGACTTGAGTTTTCAACCATTTCATTCGTTTAATATTAATTATTCCATTTTATCAACTTACAAGTACAGTAGATGAATCACACGTATAGGTATATATATTTATCACTCATATAATATATATATACTAATCGGGCACCCCACGTAAAATCTATGGTGCTGGCATACTCTTCTATCAAGTCTCCCGTATCACTTGTACAAAAAGGAAATACTAGTTCGAAATCACTCTCGAACTGTATTAACACAAAACACACATATTGGAGGCGAAGCATAGTTCCCGATCACTAAGAGGTCAGCACATACCCTCACGTCTCTTAGGATCGTCTGACTATCATTCTCTGATAGCCTGTATCCAGGGATGCTACGTTCTAGGGTACAAGTCAATATCCCCCATAAAGGCCCAATCGAGATAAGACTGTCCCGGCGCAGAACCTCCGAGTAGCAAGTAGCGCGGGTATGATTACACACAAATATTATATTATATATATTCACATTATTCAGCTAGGTACGCCCACGACCCATGATATATTCGAACCCTGTGTGGCACATAACACCCGAGTTCTACGTATAATTAAATCATTTTTTTTTATTTTCACAATTACCGTAAATCCTTAAGTGCTTCTTGACTATCAAAGTGTATCCTCTTGATAAATATAAAATCAGTAGGTGTACACTCACTACCCTACTAGTCTAAGTCCTTCTTAATTCTCGCAAGACCTAATTTAACGTACGCACGATTTTCCACTCAATTTATACCCCCAAAATCCCAAGGTTAAATCTCATATAAAATCGTCTTATCCGGACCCTACTTATACCCTACTGGTCCTTCTCAAGTACCATTATGATATTTAAATTATTTCCAAAGGTCCTTACATACCGGGATTGGATTACCATTTATAAGGAGAAAAAGTTTCCATTTCCAGGAGGAGTCGATCGATCGATGAAAGGGGGTCGATCGATCGATCAAGCAGTTATTGTCCAGAATTCTGCATATCAAGCCTACGGGTTTCTTCCAACTTAAATCTTTAAAACTCCATTAATATGTCCCAAACTCCCAACCAAATATTATGAATGTTATATAAACCAATATGGATGAATTCTAACCTAAAACATTCATTAATTCCACAAGATTCGTCATCAAATGGGTCAATTCAAGAAATCATCATTTAACCCTAGTTCTTCAAATTTTCTCAAGAATTCATTTAATTTCCAGATTTCGATCTCTACTGGGCATCAAATTTCGTGGATAATATTCTACGTATAACAAGATATTCATCCTAACATGGTTTTCACTCCAAAATTACAATAATAACATCCCAACAACATTATATTTTCATGAAGACATAAAATAATTAACTCCTACATTAGCATGAATGTGTTATCAACTAAAGAACAACAAGTTAGATACTTGGATGAAAATCAAAGGTCTGGTCCGACGGATTAGAGTGGTATAGGAACGATCCCATTCTTTCGATCTATGCATTAGTGGTGGAGTTGGTGAGAGTGATGTAGGGTTGGTGGCTCTCCTCCTTGGAAGTCGTCTCACTTCTCTCTTCCTTAGCCTCTTTGCAACTCTAATGTTTCTAACCATCGAGGACTCTAACTCCCATCAAATATAATCCGTCAATTTTCGTCCATAATTAAGGCCTAAATTTAAAAATTACCAAAATTCCCTCTCGGGTTATCGGTTAGGCCTAAAAACGCCCTAAGACTCAAACTAAACCCGCGGGTACACTTTTTTTACTATCTAAACCCTTCCGACATATTGACACACTCGAAATGATCATACAGGCGACTTATAATTAAATTACTTTTTATTACATTAATTTAGTCCCAACACGACTCACGCGCGTCCTGACTTAATTTCTATAAGTATTGTATTATTCACTCGCGATAATTTTAATAAATTCAATCTTATATATTACTTTACTCATCTAGTAATATTCAACATGGTTCTTACCAATAATTACTAACTCTCGTCATGCTAGTAAATATTTATTTTAAAATCCGAATTAATATTAAATTAATTTATCCCAATTTAATTTAATTAATCCCATAATTAAATTGCATAAAAATACGGGGTATTACATACTTCACCCTAATAACAGAATTTCATCTCGAAATTCGGAAAATAAGGCATACCTGGTGAAAACAATTTCAGATACTTTTCGTGCATATATGTCTCGCGCTCCCAAGTGGACTCCTCTACATTATGATGCTCCCACTGGACCCGTACAAGTGGGACTACTTTCAACCTTAATCTCCTCTCACTATAGTCTAGGATATCCATTGGTCTCTCCTCATAAGAACTGCTGGGCCGCAAATCAATCTCATCTATCGCAATATGAGTGTGGGACAAATCATCCCGAAGATACTGCCTCAATGACGAAATGAGAAAGACATCATAAATAATATGCAAGTGTTCCGGCAACCCAAGTCTGTATGCCACTGGCCCAATCCTCTCGATAATGGAAAATGGTCCTACGTACCTCAGAGCCAATTTACCTTTCTTCCTGAACCTCATCACTCCTTTCATAGGAGACACTCGCAATAGTACCTGGTCCCCCACACTAAACTCCTTGAAGAACCGCTTTTCATCAGCGTAGCTTTTCTACCTGTCATGGGCTACCCGAATGCGACTCCTAATTCAATCAATCCTGACTGACGTCTCCTGAATCAGCTATGGCCCAAGTAGCTTGTTGTCCCCCACCTCAAGCCAACAAGTGGTAGAATGACAAGGTATGTTGTACAACGCCTCGAAAGGGACCATGACAATCGTAAACTGGTAGGAGTTATTATAACCGAACTCCACGAGATGAAGGTACTGCTCCCATCTCCTCAAAAATCAAGGACATACGTGCGTAGCATATCCTCCAGCATCTGATTAGTACGCTCAGTCTGTGGGTGATACGCCATACTCAACCGCAGCTCGGTATCCTTGGCCTCCTGGAAGCTCTCCCAAAAGTGTGACATAAAAATCTTGTCTCTATCAGCTACGATATTCAGGGGCACCCCATGCAATCGCACTATCTCCACAATAAATAACTGGGCATATTTTTCAGTAGTGTAGTCTATCCACACCGATAGAAAATGCACTACCTTGGTCAAACGATCCACCACTACCTATGTAAGAGGGTAGTTTAGATAAGATGGAGGCGTAAACCCTTTTGAGTACAATAATGATAAGTTAAATAGCAAGACTATTGATTAACCACATCACATACAAACACGAATAAATGAAGATAAACTCAGTTTGAACTCACAAATCTATCGTGTATAACTCAGAAGGTAATAATGAACTTCGAAATAACTTATCTAGAGGGAGAGAGAAGTAAGCACCCTAGATACACCTTGGCAGGCAGCCAAACACACCAACCAGCCTCAAGAATCTCTATCAAGTATTAAAAGCTTCGTAATAAATGACAATGGCAGGTGAGTAAACTCTCTGGTTTGTAATAACTCTCTCTCTCTCTCTCTCTCTCTCTCTCTCTCTCTCTCTCTCTCTCTCTCTGATGTATATTATCTCTAGTAATAACTTCTGAACTCTCAAAAAGATCATCCTCTCCTCAGAGGTGGTTGGGGTCCTTAAATAGCCTCCCACACCATCCCCGAAGCAACTCCGCCATTAATGCCTGTGAAAAGACATCCCTTATAATTTATGTCACAAACATTAAATACCTGATGCACTAGTTATCTCCACGTCATAACCATTAAATGCCAAGACATGCATTTTGCCTAACTACTGTGTGTCTGGCGGCTGTTGTCACAGAGGTGGCTCACCAACTGTCTGACAGCCCCAAATACCATGGTGGTTTACTCAAGTGCATGTCTGATATTGCCTAGCTGGTTAGTGACATCAAATAAAGTGGATGTGACATTAAGTAGAGGGTTGTTTGGCTCACAACTCATCGCCCGATGGAACTCAAGGTTGCTACCCCCGAGGTTCCATTATCAGGGTCCTTCGTTGTTTTACCAGGTGTATCTAAGATGGGCAAAACAAGCCCCAACGGTGCCTCACAACTCAATCCTCCAAACCAAGTTCCCACAGAGAGGTCATTCGATAGAGCATGAAAGCTCTCCCAGACCCCGCCAAGCCTGGTCTCTCGCGAGCATCGTTCGACCTCACACATAATCATTATTCTCGTTACATCATTATAATCATTATAGCTCATAGTCAGTACAAAGAAAAGATACAATATGGCTAAGTAACACAATAAGCTATAATATGAGTTGCCACGCTAAGCTGCCTCGCTGAGATTCCACGCTTGAGTTGTCTTGCTGATTTGCCATGCTACCTTAACCCCAGATAATGTTGTAAATAGGGGAATTATCCCTAATCTTGGGATTACCTTCAAGCCCCTCTACAACCTATATAGAATCGTGACACCGCTGTGATGTAGGCAACCCAGTGATGAAATCCATGGAAATGCTCTCCCATTTCCACATAGGGATATCTAGCGACTGAAGTAACCCTGGCGATATCTGATGGTCCACCTTTACCAGCTGACAGGTGTCACACTTGGGCATAAACTCCGAAATGTCCTTCTTCAGCCCACTCCACCAGTATTGTCACCTCATATCCTAGTACATCTTATCCCCTCTGAGAAGTACCAAAAATTAAGAACCATGCGACTCTGTCATTACTGCATGACGTAAGTCCTCTGCCTCTAGGACCACTAATCTCCCATTAAATCACAATCCTCCATCTGAACTCACTGAGTAGGACTCTGCGCCTTCGGCTATAGGCCGTACAATTTGATCTTGGCAAAATAAATCATCTGCTTGGGCCTGGATCACCCTCATAACAATATCTGGTGTGACTATCATGATGGATATAAAGGATCGGACCACTGCCTCCAGATGTCCAAAATATTTCCACTTCGCCTTCCACACATCCTCCACCTCACCTACTGGCCTACGGCTCAATGCATTTACAGCTACGTTAGCCTTCCTCGGGTGGTATTGTATCTCAAACTTGTAATCCTTCACAAACTCCAGCCACTTATGCTGACGTATGTTCAACTCCCGTTGAGTAAACAAGTATTGCAGTGACTTGTGGTGTGTGAATAGGCAAAACTTCTCTCCCAACAAGTAGTGTCTCCAAATTCGTAAGGCAAACACGATCGCTACTAGCTTCAAGTAGTGGGTGGGTAATTCCTCTCGTGCGGCTTAAGCTTTCGGGAGGCATAAGATATAGCCTGCTCCTCCTACTGAAGTACTCCACCAAGTCCCTGTAAGGAAGCGTCAGTATACACCAGGTACTCTACTCCTGTCCTAGGTAAAGCAAGGACTGGCACCGAAGTCAACTTATCCTTTATCTTATTAAAAGCCAACTGACAAGTGTCATCCAATACGTACGGTACCCCCTTGCGTGATGAGAGTTAGTAATTATTGGAATTTTGTTGTAAATTACTTTATGGGTAAAGTAAGATGTGTAATTGAATTTAGTAAAATTATCACGACAATCTAATTTGATAATTTTGGAAATTTATCGGGACGCGCCTTTGCCGTGTCGGGATTTAATTCGAATTATTAAAAGTGAATAAATTATAAGTTACCCGTATGGTCATTTTGAGTGTGTCAATGTGTCCAGAAGGGTCGAGATAGTCGAAATAATGTACCCGTGGATTTAGTTTGGGTCCCGGGGCATTTTAGGCCTAATTAACATCCCGGGAGGGCGTTTTAGACATTTTATGTTTTTGGGAATGGAAACCCACGAATTTTCTAAGGTTATATCAGATAATAGGAGTTGTCTTCTAGGGTTAAAATAATCAAAAACTAAAGACGGCCATTGGAAGGGAAGAGGAGAAGCTTTCCAAGGAGTTCTAGGCCAAGAACTCCACCGTTTGCACCGTCGTCGCCGCCATATTGTAGATCGCGCAATGAGGATCACAACCACACCAATCTTTTCCACAAATTTGAGCCAAGAATTCCCAGGAAAGTATATATCTTGCTTTATTTTATTTAATGCTTCAATGATATTAGTCTAGGGTTGATTAGGACTAGTTTTGTGAAAGAAAGCGTACGTTGGAGACTCAAATTCGCATGTTGTAGAGGCAAAAGACATATTGTGGAAATCTAATTCATATGTAGAAGTTGAACCACGAAATTTCATTGAGTTAGCAGTTGAAAATATGGGAAAAGAATGAGAAGAACTAAGTTAAAGAAATTATTAGGGTTCTTGTTATTTTTATGGATTTTGACCCTTTTAATTCGTTATAATTAATGAAAACTCGCATGCCTTACGTAAAATATTAATTATTTGGGGATATAACACTTGTGGTATCATTTGTTGGGAGATTGGGAATCAAATATGATGATTTGGATGATTTTGGAATAGCATTCCCGTAACTGGTATTTCTGCAGTTTCGCCATAACTGCTTGATCGATCGATCGACCCAAGAGCATCGATCGATGGATGCATCGATCGATCGAGACCCTGTCATCGATCGATTGACCCCTCCTGGAAAACTCACACTTCCCTTTTTAAATAGGTTGTTCCTACTTAAATGAATATAAATCCTTGGACATTAGTGTTAGAACATTTTGGGATATAAAGAAGACCAGTAGGACTTTATTAAAATGGAACCTTTAATGTAAGACGAAATTTACATTTAACGGAGGTGTTTTACACTTATGGAATAATGGGAACGTGTGTTTAAAGGGTGAGACTCGTAATGAAGTTACATCGAAAATTAAAGAATACCTACTGAAATTACACTTAGGGAGATAGGATTTCATGAGTGTTACGAAGTAAGTTTGGAATAATCCCATAAATAAGAATAAAAGAAACGAACCGTTATATGGGATAATCTAGTAATGTGCAATAAGAATAAATATCCTAAGTATGGGTCGTGGGTGTACCTAAATTAGAAATGGGATTGGTAGTATACCTATATGACTGTGTTTGTGCATATACTATATACGTGTAAAAATCATGCCCGCACTACTTGCTGTCACTGAGGTTACCGCACCGGGACAATCTTATCTCGATGGGACCTTTATGGGGGATATTGACTTGTACCCTAGAATATAAAAATCCTTGGTACAGGCTATTGGATAGATAGTCAGACGGTCCTAAGAGATGTGAGGGTATGTGATGACCTCTTAGTGATTTAGAACTATGATTCACCTCAATTTTTATGTGTTTTGTGTTAATACAGTTCGAGAGTGATTCTGAACTAATATTTCCCTTAGTACGAGTGATACGGGGACTTGATAGCAGAGTATGCCTGCACCATAAATTTATGTGGGGTGCCATTATATATATATATATATATATATATAGAATTTAAATTGGGAAACTTTCTACGGTGATTAAAAATAGTTGAGTAATGAATAAATATTCCGATATTTAAAAGTGTGTGAAAAGTTTGAGGCAACACTGAGAAATTTTATAATAAAATGAGAGTTATGTGAAAACTTTTCCTTTAGAAATTAACTATATTAGCACTAGTAATTGTCGGCATGAAATCTTATTTGAATTTTAAGAAAAGCTAAACTGTTGGGATAAATAGTGCGGTAGGTGTGCACATTAGAAGAGAGGTGAGAATTCTTCAAGAGAGTTTCGCATACTAATATGATTGTTGCATTAGACGATAAACATTTTAAATACTTGCTAAACTAAATTTTAAACTGTTTTACAATCAGGATCTGACCCATTTCCTTTTATCTTTTCTCTTTTGTATATATATGTATATATTACAGGTGCCCAGCCACAAGGGCTTCATGCTTAGGATCCTTTGGAAGGAACGTGCTGCAGCTTAGGTGGAAGTTGCAGGCCTCTTACTTAGACGACTTCATTATTGATTCCACTTCTAGTTATATTTATTCAGTTGGGCATGTGTTTCCCTTTTTCCAGTATTCAGTTGGTTTTAATCAGAGATTGTGATTCGTTTACTTCCAGTATTTATACTTCGGGATTATTACTATGAGGATGTTGTTCCTTTGAAGTTTGAAAATTAGAATTTATTTGTTGAATGCTTAAATTGCTTGGATTATCTCTTCCAGTCTAGTTGTTTTGTGACTCTTAAATTATGGATTATGAAAGGTTTTAAATGTTGGTTTTAAATTAAATATGGGATTGATGTCTTAAAAATGGTTTTGACACTTAGCTTAATTATTTAGGGTGTTTAATATGAAAAGTTATTTTGGGATAGTGATGCTAAGAATGAACCAACCGTTCACCTTGGTTATAATTTAATAAAGGGCTAATCACCCGGTATTTAATTAGGCGAGGTGTCACAGACACCTTTCTCGGATCCACTGATATCCCCCTAGTGAAAATAATGTGCCCTAAGAAGTGGACCTCGCATAGCCAAAACTCGCACTTGTCATACTTAGCATATAGTTGATGCTCTCGTTGAGTCTGAAGAACCCGTCTTAAATGCTCTGTATGTTCCTCCTCGGTCTGGGAATATGTCAGAATGTCATCTATGAAAACAATGACGAACTGATCCAGGAACTCTTTGAACACCCTGTTCATTAAGTCCATAAACACGGCTGGAGAACTGGTTAGCCCAAACGACATAACCCAGAACTCGTAAGATCCATAACGCGTCAAGAAAGAAGTCTTTGACACATCATGCTCCCTAATTCGTAACTGATGGTATCCCGACCTCAGGTCTATCTTTGAGAAGAAGGCAGCTCCTCTCAAATGGTCAAACAATTCATCAATTCGGGGAAACAAATACTTATTCCGTATCGTGACTTTGTTCAACTCTTTTCTTAATAACCCATCTCTTTTCTTCACGAATAACACAGGAGCACCCCAGGGCAAGGTACTCCTACAGATGAAGCCCTGTCCCAACAGCTGGTCAATCTGATCACACAAATCTCTCATCTCAACTGGGGCCATACGGTATGGTGCTTGGGTTATCGGCTGAGTGCCCGACATTAAATCTATAACTAAATCTGTCTATCGGCTAGGAGGTAGTCCCGATATCTCTTGGAACACGTTGGAAAAATCACGAACTACGAGAATCGAATCAATGGGAATCACTATCACCTTAGAGGTTTCCTTCTCTATGTAATGTAAATGAGTGTATGATCCTCCCTCAGCATGAGGCATAGCCACAAGAAACATTTCCTGGCTCGAAATAGAAAGAATAATACTCCTACTGAAATAGTCTATCATGGCTCTAAAAGCAGCAAGCCAATCCACGCCAATAATGGTGTCATGCTCATGCATATCTAAGACTAACATGTCTACAGACAAAATCAGACTCCCAATCTCTATACCTACTCCCCGGCATATTAAGAAAATCAATGACCCATTACCCAACGATGAGTCTACACATGTCACTGTACTTTCTGCCGAGTCTAACAACCACGTGGCCCGTGAAAAACTAGTGGCTATAAAGCAGTGTGATGCCCCAATGTCAAATAAAATGTTCCCCATAGTACCATGGATAGGAAAATTACCTTCAACTGCGGGTGGCACCTGTGGTGCTGCTGCTTGGTGGAAGTTATAAACATGACCATACTGCAATTGTCCTTTTTGAACTGGGACGGCTGGTAAGGCTGGCATCTGAGGTAATGCTGGGAGGGTGGCTGGAAAGATCGATCTCTTTGGCTCCTAACGGCCACCCTGCTGCTGCGGGGCCCTGTCCCCTTAGGGAAATCCTGATGTCTATGGCCATTCTTGCCATAGCTCAAGCATTTTCCCCTAAAGTTCCCTCCCCTCTGTCCCTGCTATCCCCGGACCTGATGTCCATTATCACCCCTCTACTAGCCATGCTGATACCATTGTTGGAACTATTATTGGCCCCATTGATAACGATGCAGGCCTTGCTGACTGGACTGGCCCTGTTGGCCCTGTCTATAGCCTCCCTGCTCCTGCCTAGAGTCACCAGCTCAGAATCGCTTAGCAGGGTCCCCTTGATGGGAACTCTTCTCACCCTGACGGACCTGCCCCTGAGCTGTTGGTGCCCCACTGGCAATACTACCTCCTGTCCGTCCCTACTGGATGGACTCCCCGGCTCGTTTGCTCCCCTATTGGTGGAAGCGGTGTTCCTTGAAATGCAATAGGGCGGCGTTGAGTACATCAGTATAAGTACCCAATGACAGATTACCCAAGAGGTGCTGGTGAATCCTCCAGGTCAAACCATCTATGAACATCTGAACTTTCTTATCTTCGATTGGTGCCGGTGGAATAATAGTAATCAGTCTCGTGAACTCCTCCTCATAATACACGATAGTCATACTTTCCTGCTTGAGATTCAAAAGTTTCCACCTCATCTCAGTCTGCACAGCGTAAGGAAAGTATTTGCGGTCAAACTGCACCCAAGATCTCTGAATCATCATATTATCCCTCTCCTCCAAGGTGGTGGTGGACTCCCACCACTGTAAGGCGCCCCCCACTAGCTTGAAGGAAGACAATAACTATCTCTTAATGTCTGTGCACTCGTACATGCGAAGATGCCTCTGGATGTTTTTCTTCCATTGGCTCGCGATGATAATATCCAAACTGATCGAGAACTCTGGGGGATGGGCGCTCTAAAAGTTATCCCTAACCCTCTCCCATGCAGTAGAAAACTGATCTAGAACTGGATCCACAGCCTGAACCTGGGGTCAGGCCTGCTGCACCACTGCTAAAATCGCATTTACTGCCTGAGCAACTATGGCGAAAACTTCAGTTGCGTTCATCATTCCCTGAGACTGAGCTGATGGTTGCTCTGGCTGGGCATTTCTATCCATCGGGGCTCATCTTGGAGGCATCTTAAACGAGAAGGAATTTTATTAGTCCGCAGTTATTATTAAATCTCAAATAGCTGAAGACGTAATCGCATAAATAAGAGTACAACAATTCGAAAGATAGGGCAAATGACGCTAAGCTGAAAGCATAATAAGCCATACAGATACTAAAAGACTCTAGAACCCGATGCTCTGATACCACCTGTGGCACCCCTCCTAATTAAATACAGCGTGATCACTCCTTTATTAAATTAAATCAAAGTGTCCGGTTGGTTCATTCTTAGAATCACTTTCGAAAAACAATTTTTCTTTATTAATCACCTAATAAATAATTAAGCTAACAGTCAAAACATTTAATTTTATAAATTAAGACTTATTTTTATGATTTAATATAAGAAACCATTTTTATGAACACAGATAATAATATTGAAACCAAATCATCCATATGAAATAACCAAGTTAGATTAACTAATCCAAATAAAAAATCCCAATCGCAGAACAAAGAAAAAAATAAAACAATCCCAACAATAGTTAAATCCTGAAATAATAAAGAGTACAAGTCTCTCTCTGAACTAAATGAAATATGGAAATGGGCGACACATGACCTATCTGAGAATAACAAAATAAAAAACTAGGAAGGCAAGAATTGAGTTGTCTACTGCAAGGACCTGCAACTTCCACACTAGCTGCAGCACGTCAATGATCCAAAGATCTAGGCTTAACGCCCCTATGTCTGGGCACCTGTAGTATATATATATACAAGAGGGAGAAAATATAATAATAAATGGATCAGAGCCCGAGTGTAAAACGGCTTTAAAAATAGTTTAGCAAGTATTTAAAATGTTTACCAGTTGATATTACATACATGTTAGTACCTTGACATTCACTTGAGAATTCTCACCTCTCAACTAGTGTGCACGCCTAACGTACTACCAAGTTAACCTAGATAAATCTAACCCAGTCAACTAGTCTAACCCAAATTTTCATTCACTAAGACTAATCCAAGTGATCGCATGACTGTAGTTTATATCTCATAACCTTTTCTTATGAATTTGCCAAGCCAGTTATATTCATCTCAAATCAGACTTAAGTTTGCAACCACTTAATTCGTTTAATATTAATAATTCCATTTTATCTACTTATAAGCACAATAGATGAATCATTGGTATAGGTGTAGACACCCCATTCTAATACCCCCTTAACCTCTCCTAAGGTCCCTAGCACCTCCCTTCATCATTACAAACCCAAGTCATACCCCAGGTACGGACCAAAAGGCCATCGGGCACTCTCAGGCTCTATTTGACCAAAATTCAAACTCTTCATCTCGATCGAGACTGAATGAATATTCGAAGGTCACTAAATCCCCTTTCCAACGGTCCATCTCGTGCGCGATTCTGACTTACCATGCAGACGAACGACCCATTTTCCCCCGAAATTTGATCAGGAGGTCACCGGACGCTCCCAGACTTCGTTTGACCAAAGTCAACTCTTTAGCTCAACTAAGATTGAATGAATCTTCAAAGGGCACTAAAACCCCTTTCCAACGGTTCACCCGGTGCACGATTCTGACTTACGATACAGACGAACAATCTATTTTACTCCGAAAGATCACCGAATGCTTCCAGGCCCCAGTTGACCAAAGTCAATTCCCCGAACTAGATCAAACTCTTTGGAATGTCAAATTACATCTCCTAACCTTTCTAATGGTCCACCCCATGCACGATGCGGACTTACCACGCAGACGAACGATCCGTTTGCGTCCGAAGTTTCCTTGTCCAAAGGACCGACGAGAGCTTCCTAGCCACATTTGACTTAAAGCCAACTCCCGAACCCAGGGTCAGTCCAAAGGAATTTCGAAGGTCTCTAAAATACCTTTCCAATGGTTCACCTCGTGTACGATTTGGATCAACGGTTCGCGCTCTATGACCTATTTTTCAAAGGAACCTGAAAGACACTGTCAAACAGTAGGTTCCAAGCCATGCCTATCGGCAGTGTGCCTAAACACACCTGTCGATTGGCAGGACTATGGCTATGACAATTGGCAATGCCCTGGGCCTATAAAAGGAGGGCCTAACCTCATTCCAAAAAAGGGAAGAAGACCAGAGATCCATCACTCTCAGCAAGCTCAGAAAAGCCCTCTCGAAGTCAGCGTGATTTCCACATCCAAATCCCTTTTGAACCATCACCTTTCATCACCTTTTTCATCAAACTTGGTGAATTAAGTACCCTCCATCATCATCCAAGTGCAAGGGCTTCTCTCCAACATCCAAGATCAAGCTTAAGATCTTTAAAAAGGTCCAACTTTCTCCACTCTCTCCTTAAATTTGCCTAAATTCTCATTAGTTTGTTTTGTTACATAGTACTTTTGTTCTCTTATCTCACATATCCTAACATACTTTTTATCTAGTATTATTGCACATATCTTATTTTCATATAAATAAAACCCAAAAAAAAAGAAAAAGAGGATTTGCTCATAAATTTCAAATGAGAATTCTCACACTTTTCTCACAACTAAAACACCTTTTTACACACACACCCATATAAGAGAAGTCCCCGATTGGATTTATGGGATAAATCCCACCCCTCGTTTTGCATATGAACTACGTTGACTTTGATGCCTCTATAGGCTACGTAGGCGTCTCGGGATAAAACCCGAGAGTCGAGTCCTTTTTCTACTTTTTCCGATTTTTCTATATTTTTAAACTTAACTCTTTTAGATTCTATGTATTTACATATATATATATATATATATATATATATATATATATATATATATATATATATATATATATATATATTTGTTCTTAATGGCATATTATTCCACATGCGTTATCATTCCCTTATAATGATCGACGCTAGGATAATCGCATAAATCCTATTTTCTAATTTTACTTTTAGGAACATTCCTATGGATGACTCGCTTTATCTCTTCCATGATACAAGTCGATGATTCCTATCTCCACTATGAATACACATGCACACATATCACGGGGAAATAAAGGAAAATAGCAACAACCCATGAGAGATCGTAAGGGCGGAATGGGTGCCTAACACCTTCCCATTTCGTAACTTAGCCTCCAGACCCTTTTCGAATCATTTTGGTTTCGTATGTATCAGTATGTCTTTGGATGTTGTCCTTCGGGATGGCTCCCTTTTCTTTTGTTTGTTTTGAGTAAAATAGACTGGCGACTCTATCTCTCTACATTTTTCACCTCATTCACCGACGCCGGCCGAAGCTCTCCCGAGAGGGATGCGCGGGACCTAGAGGGATCCTCTCCCGTCACGAGGGGATATATCCTTAGGATGGCCACAGTGGCGACTCTACTGGGGACTTTTCTATTTTGAGGGCTAGACTCTATTTACGTGGGTATTTTAATTTCTTATATATCCCCCTATTTTCCCCTTTACTATTCATGTGTACCTCATGCTTATGCTTCTATTCACACACTTGTAGAAAATTCTCCTTGTACACTTCACACCACGTGCACCTAGGATCATATATATCCTCATGTTGCACGCATCACCCATACTTGGTATACCATTGGTACTCATACTTTGCTCCCTGTCGGGCCTGATCAAGAAAGATACTCTCATCATAAGATACTAATAAGAGGATCATGCATGATTCACACGATATCACCAAAGAACATTATGATTGACTAAATTTTGTCCAGTAACTAGAGGGTCACTTCGTGATGGGCGCTGGTCCGAGAGGGCACAGTTAGCCTAAGCGATATGACTCTCACCTTCCATTGGCCAAGTACCTTCGACATATATCGAACGATTCCCCCTCATTGTACCGCTTGACCGAAGTCATGACGGGAGGTATATCGCAAGGAACTCGTTCACGTACGCCGATTATATCGAATTCGCTCTCACACGTACCGTCCACATGAGGTATATAATGAGGCGATTCATGTACACTCAGGTATATCAAATGGATTTCTCACACGTACTGATTGCTCTAAAAAACCAAGATGTATATTGTGGAAGCCACGCTAAAGGGGGAAACCCTTTCCGATTCACCCAACCAACTGCATACTCGCATATATGTGTCAAGCCTAGGACACACATATTGGATTGTCGGTTTCCACCCAAAACTCTGTCGAAATTTAGAGTTAGCCTGCCACCTAAATTTTTACGCATTTTTAAAATGGGACCCTGCCCGTGAGCCTAATTACAAGTCTATCCATAGCTTTGCACATGTTACAAACCCAACTTTTCCAGGCTTAGGTCCCGTCCGACATTTCATTTTGCATTTAGGAGAATTTAATACAAGTGAGAACATAATAATAATAATCATGCTGAGACCCGTCTTCCAAAAACATTTCTCCTTTCTTTATCAAAAATCCAAAAATATTTCTCCTTTCTTTATCAAAAATCCAAAAATATTTCTCTTTTCATTATCAAAAATCCAAAAATATTTTGTCTTCGAATCTCAAAAAGAAAAAAATGTCAAAAATATTTTCATCCTTTTTTGGTAAAAAATAAATCCCATTTTACGCCTTCTCAGGTCGATCGCACGCCCTTGGCCTGGCTCCTTATTGGCTTCGATCTTCAGTCAAATCACCCTAGAGTTCCGTCTGTTCCCCTGCTACCTCTTTTGAGTCTGGTATCCATCCGCTTTCTATGGATAACACATATCAAGTACCTGTCGCACAACCAGACCTGATGGCAGTTTTATCTCAGCTCGTGTCCAATATTGACAATCTTCAGACTAAGGTTCGGGAGATGCAATGAAACCAGGTTCCTGTTCCTCAAGAGCCCGAGGCCTTAGTCCCTCGCGCTATGGGTCCACTCGAGCCTATCTGAGTTCTTAAAGAATATCAACACGCTCCCCGTGCTTTCCTGTTAATGGGTCGCTGCCTGCCCAGCTTCCTATGTCGAACCTTGCCCAGCCTGGGGCAACCATTCCTATGATTGTTGATCCGAAAGAAGAAGAGTTGAACAAGGTCAAAGAAGATCTCAAGATCCTAACTAAGAAGTTCGACCAAGTCATAATCTCTAAAAATTACATAGACTACACCCACATTTCCCCTTATCCTAAGGTAAGGTTACCCGAGAAGTTCAAGATGTCGAATATCAAGAAATTCGGAGGAAGTGGACCACCGATTGTTCATCTTCGCAGTTATCACCGTTCCATGACTCTATTAGGGGATTCAGAAGACGTGATGGCCCAATTATTTCACCAAACTTTGAAGGATAGCGCCCTCCGATGGTTTTTGTCTCTCGAGGAGTCCAGAATTCGTTGCTGGGAGGATGTAGCTCGTGAATTCATGTCGCAGTACAAATACAATGAACAGCTTGAGGTCACCCACCATGATTTAGAGCTTCTCAAAAAGAACTCTGGGGAATTAGTCAGTAACTTCATAGCCCGATGGAGGAAAAAGGTAGTCACTATGACCAATCGGCCATCTGAGGAAGAACAAGTCAACATAGTGAAGAAGAACTTCTTGCCCCATGTCCGAGAAACCATGGGAGGACAATACTATCCCCACTTCCAAGCTCTCAAAGAAGCAGGAGTAGAAATCTAGGAAGGTCTTGCTAAAACAGAGGTTGAACCAAAGAAAGTGTCCAGACAGTTCACCCCTAGAAAATATGATAAATATGCCAGTGCTGGAGTCTCAACCATCAACAACATCTCTCAACCAACCACTTCGTGGGCACCAGAGAGCCGCCCTATCCTAGTCTAAAAGGAATACACCGAGCTCCATGCTCCCCTATCCAAAGTCTATCAGGCCTTGTTAAGCCGAAATCTTATCAAACCCTTGGATCCCTGTCCATTGCCAAATCCACTCCCAAGAAACTTCAAGGAAGATGCCCATTGCGCCTTTCACCAAACTGTTGGTCATACCACTGACCAATGCTTTCACCTTCAAAATGTAATCCAAGGTCTAATTTACCAGGGTACCATTGTCCCCCCAGCCACTCATAAGACAAACACTACTTACAACCCACTCCCAAATCATACCAATGCTATCTTCCTAGAAGAGAACCCAGAATTTGGTCCCTCAACTCAAATCACACCCATACACTCTCCCAAACCTCTCCAAACCTGCCCATATTTCCTCCTACACCCTACTAGCCTCGATGATTAGGCACTGTCACTTCTTATCAGAGCATGCATCATTGTCCGTACTCGTTATGAAAATGGAGGTATGGAATTGTCAGAAGTGTTAAACCAACTCCTAGAGTTCGGGCTGAAATTGCCCTCACAGATGATCATTGATTGCCATAAGTTCAGCACGCTATTCTTGGAAGCACGAAAATGGGCTCGAGAGTCAGACAGTTGGGTGGTACCCATCGATGAATTCAACCTAGATGACGTCGTCCAGATCATTGCAGAATTATTTAGGAAAACCAATAACATATGCAATATGACCGAGTTACTTGATACTCTGAAATTGCAAGGGCGCCTGGTCCCCTCACCCTTACGTATCCCCACAGAATGGGAAGACCTATATAAATAAGCCATTGAAGTTGTGGAATGCATTGACTTTACATGGAAAGATAGAATTGTTGCCACCGGATGGGGGGAGAATTCGGAGATTAGAATGAAGAACAAGCTTTCGAGAAAACTGACCCGGTAGCCGACATGTGTGGGATGATATCATTTGAGGAGCTCCTTGAATAAATAAACAAAGTGGCAGAACAACCCGAGATTGATGAAGAAACAGGGTTCATGTTCTTCTCTTCTTCAGTAAATCACATGACTAGATCAGGGAGGCATTACCAGATCCCAAGCTCACTACCAGCCAATGAGAAGGGGAAGTGATCGAGCGCGAAAAGTAGCGTCGCGTCAGAACGCTAATCGTTGTTTTCGTTTCGCCTACTCAATACAAAAACCTAAACTACGACTGAACTTGCGAGGCAAGTACAACGGTAAGTCGGGTATCGTAAGAAATCCACAGGGAGTGATTGAATTTTAGATGTTAATTGTTTAATTACTTCAGGAATAAAAGTGTAAAATAAATAAATGAAAAGGTGATGGTTGGGAATGGTGACAAAAGAGAAAAAGGAAGAAGTTAACACTATACTACAATTAATAAAACGAGAGTCGGGATCGCATCCCCACCATGGGCTAAACAACTAATAATTAGAATTTCGGTTCGAAAATATTTAATCGAGCATTTTCAATTAAGCATAAACATCACACAATAAGGAATTTAACCAAAAGTTGCGAGATTAAACATTTAATCAAAAATGGTCACACGCGGATTAAATTCGAATTATCGCTATAAACACTAATGTTGCGTGACAAAAAAAGTTAAACGCATAATAATCCGACTTTAATACCCGAGGTTTCAATTAAATGCAATTTTCCCCAAAACCTAACTTTCGGAGCTCGACTCCCATTAATGGCGGAAATGCAATCCCAACCCGTTATCTACGGACAATACATGGATTAAACTACTTTAAACAACTAATTAATTAATTAAAGCAAGAAATAAATAACTACAACTAATTATCTAGGCAAGAAATGGAATGACATCAATGGAAATAAAGCAAGAAAAGGAAATACAATTATATTAATGGAGAAGAAGATGAATAGTGTTACTTACAAACCCAAATGGTGCAAACCCTAGAGAGAGAAGCTCCACCACCAAAATCCCCTCTTCTAACCTAAAATGAATTCTTCTCAAGTCTAAAAATGATCCCCCACTTAATACAATTCTTTTTCCCCAAAATACCCCACAAAAATCCACTTAAAAATAGAGATCTGCGGACTTTCTGTAGGGCCGAATCGATTTGGAAAAATTCCGAATCGATTCGCACCTACAGGTCTACAATTTTCAGCTTTACGGAAAATGCCGTCATTTCTTCGTTATAGCTCAGAATGAGGCACGGTCGGAGGCTACGCGAAGATAACTCAGAGGAATACAACATCCAAGAAGACATTAGGCTAAAAAACCAAAATATGAAATGACTAAAATGCCCTTGAATGTGACCTGGAGTGAACTTTTCATGTCAAAACCATCCTAAAAATGCCATAACTCCATCGATACAACTCGGAATCATGCACCGTCGGCGGCCACGCGAAGAGAAATCAAAGGGCTTCAACTTCCGTGAAGAGCTCGGGATTCAAACCCGAATGCTGGAATTACTAAAATGCCCCCGAAGATGCAAAAGTCGACGAAACAATTCCGGAAAGCGTCCGAACTTCATATTGAGCATCCAAATACCTACAAAAGCTCAATTAACCCCTGCAAAACATGTTAACATAGAAATCCGAGGTTGTCTGGTTAACGAGCATAAGTATAGGGATTAAGATACCCAAGGGGGCTAATAAGGCGTAGGTTAACGGGTGAAATACGCAATATTTGCGTCGTATCACACCCCCTAACTTACACATTGCTAGTCCCTAGCAATGAAATAGGAAACAACAAGAACTACAAGCAAACCAAAAGAAGGATACAAGTACAAAAGTATGGTATAAAAGCAATAAAAAGATAAGGCCACTTTCGCGGGCGATTCGATTGCATTTAGCGTATGCAATAAGCCGTTAAACCCCTAGGTTACCCTAGTGGACGAGTGTCGTCTCGTGAGGGTTTTCTGTGATGAAACCCACAAACATCATATGGTTTCCTCAAAATATGCCCAACCCAACATGCGACAAACTCAACAACAACGAAAAAGATTTCAAACATGTTATTAGCATATTGAACGAATTCAAGCAAAAGTCTGTTGTTATTAACAGGTTGAATGCACCTCATAGAATTGAAACTTTAAAAGTGGGAGGGGGAAGAGCACATACAAAGTATGATTTGGCGAAAAACTTAAATAAACCGGATAAACACTAAAGCAAGCATACATTCAATCCTCATGTGCATTACGCTCAACAAATGAAATCACTCGGAATGGGAGGTAATACACGGGACATGCGGGCTAAAGAGTAAATGTAAATGGAAACTAGGCCGCACACATGTCACAAAAGAAGAACGCTATATATAAACTGAAAAACTGTAATCTCAATGAAAGGATACCGCACACTAAAAGAGGCAAAATGCATTTTCACAGATTATCAAAACTATTATGACTTTTAAATTAAATGCACCCTAAGATCATATAGGACTTTATAGGGTTGTAATGTAGGTTTGGGGTTAAGGTATGAAATGAAAGGTATATGTACGGATTCAAAGTGTTCGGAGATGAAAACTTGGAATAATGGGGAAAATGTGGGCAATTACAAAATTGGAAAACAAGTTCCAAAACAAGCATTAAATGTATCATTTGGAGAGTAATCAAAGCTTATTGAACTATATACACAACAAATACAACTTTCTCTTTTCTTTTCTTTTCTTTTCTTCTTTTTCTCATGTTTTCTATTGTTTTCTATTGCTTTTTGCTTTCTCTTTTTCTTCACTTTTTTTTTCACTACTTTGTTTTCTTTGATTATCAAACTCTCATATGCCTAAAATTGCAACCGCAATACAACAACAACATTCAATCCCAAGTAACATTCCAAACAAAGGTATGTAAGGTATATGTATGGTATATAACTCCAATTTGGAGTTGGTTATTGGATTTGGGTTATGAAACGAAAGACTATATTTAGGCTCAAAGGGGTTAACGAGGGTAAACATATAAGGGTGAGGTCAAGGCTAATATGGGTGATAACAAAGAGGGCCTATGATCATTTCACAAAGTTTACGCAATTCTCGAGTCAAAACAATATATGAAAATCATGATCAAGTAACACATTTCAAGCATGAACTCAATTAATGAACGGTCAAATGAAAGATTAGAGAGATTACCAACGAATTCAACGTTTTCAAAGAGGAAAGAATAGTGTATAACACTCACAAACGACGAAAGGTACAAAGCTTACTCGGTGTAAGTATATACAATGCAACAAAAGATTACCGAGTTATAAAAATCTTAAACCAAATAAATATAACCAGGAAAGTGCATATGCTCATGGGATAAAGTTTAATTCATGAAGTTATTCACAATATCAATGATTTGAGGACTAAAGTCCAATAACTTCTAAAATCGAGAACATGCATCATTGAGTTGTCTATTGGATCGGGCAATTATTGAAATTTATCACTGGAAACAAGGCAAAATGCCCAACAAAGGAGAAAAAAGAAAGAAAATTTTGAAATTTTTCACAAAAAGGCATACTTAGTAACTAAATGTGAGCAAATCCATGGACTACACATGAAATGGATAGAATATCCTACACCCCCTAACTTAAATGTTGCATTGTCCTCAATGCGCATTAAGAACACAACACAAAGAGAGGAAAAGAACGATATTACCCAAAATTGGAGCGATCTCCATAAGCGCGAGTCCAAAGGAATCTACAAAACAAGTTAGTACCGAGCATAGCAAAAACAAATAACAAAGAGTTAACTAATTACACTAGACTAAATTAAAAAGAAAGAAAAATAGGAAACAAAGAAAATTAAAAAGCTAATTATTCACAACCTACTATTTAGACTAGACACTAACTATACACTAGAAGTCTAAATAGTTGATGGTCCACCCAAAAAGGGATTTGACTTTGAAAGATCAACGGTGGACCCTCCAAAGCGAACATGCCTCCCGGAAAATAATAATTCCGTTTGAACAACGGAAGGCACGTGGGTGGTGAAAAAAGTGAACCATCGCCAATTTGAAATTTCGGGCGGACGATGGGGGATTTGGATAATAAGGGGGAAAGGTACACTAGAGGTCCAAGAAAAATCGACTCATCTCCCAAAGGTTTTTCAAGTGGAATGGGAGATGGTGCACACACGGGGATAACATCCATCGAAAACAAGTCTGGTAAGGAGTCCTCATCGGCAAAAAGTGTAGAAGTTTTAATTTCTACCGACTCATAGGAATCAACCGGTAATTCTAATGGTTCGATCACGAAAAACGAATATGGTGATGAAACAAATTCAATCTCCATCAACATATCGTCAGAAGGAGATTGAATTTTGGGGGAGAAAGATTCACACTCGATGAGAAATTCTTTAAAAAATTGAGGTGAAACACAAGTTTCCACCTCCTCGTTGTTTTGTGCATAAGAATTCATCTCATCGCAAAGTGCACCAAGTCTCATTCCAGCATCATTTAGGCTTTCCAAACCTTGGGAGTAAAGAAGCAAAGTCTCTTCCAAAGTAGGCTTCCTCGGCTCAAGAGCCTCAGACTCCTCATTTGGTTGAAACTCGTCTTCGAAAGTAATGAAATAAGAATCGTCAATGGATTCGAATAATAAATCCAACTCAAGCTCCCAATAACGATTTTCATTCCGATAAATGTTTTCAAGTCTTTCATTTTCAAGAAAATCTTGAAAATGGAAAACTTGAAAACTATCCCCAAAGTATGAATCATTAGAATAACCGTAATAACTATAATAGTAGGACATGATTACCTCGTTGTTTGCAGATGGAGAATCCGAGAAATAAAGTGAGCAACCGCGAATCAAAGTTTCTTAGCGCTCAAAGTATGCAAATCATGCAAAAAAGGTTAAAACAAAGAATACAAATACAAAAGGAAAAATACTACGAAATAATAAAACAATTACTATCTAATACACACTCCCCGGCAACGGCGCCATTTTGATCGAGCGCGAAAAGTAGCGTCGCGTCAGAACGCTAATCGTTGTTTTCGTTTCGCCTACTCAATACAAAAACCTAAACTACGACTGAACTTGCGAGGCAAGTACAACGGTAAGTCGGGTATCGTAAGAAATCCACAGGGAGTGATTGAATTTTAGATGTTAATTGTTTAATTACTTCAGGAATAAAAGTGTAAAATAAATAAATGAAAAGGTGATGGTTGGGAATGGTGACAAAAGAGAAAAAGGAAGAAGTTAACACTATACTACAATTAATAAAACGAGAGTCGGGATCGCATCCCCACCATGGGCTAAACAACTAATAATTAGAATTTCGGTTCGAAAATATTTAATCGAGCATTTTCAATTAAGCATAAACATCACACAATAAGGAATTTAACCAAAAGTTGCGAGATTAAACATTTAATCAAAAATGGTCACACGCGGATTAAATTCGAATTATCGCTATAAACACTAATGTTGCGTGACAAAAAAAGTTAAACGCATAATAATCCGACTTTAATACCCGAGGTTTCAATTAAATGCAATTTTCCCCAAAACCTAACTTTCGGAGCTCGACTCCCATTAATGGCGAAAATGCAATCCCAACCCGTTATCTACGGACAATACATGGATTAAACTACTTTAAACAACTAATTAATTAATTAAAGCAAGAAATAAATAACTACAACTAATTATCTAGGCAAGAAATGGAATGACATCAATGGAAATAAAGCAAGAAAAGGAAATACAATTATATTAATCGAGAAGAAGATGAATAGTGTTACTTACAAACCCAAATGGTGCAAACCCTAGAGAGAGAAGCTCCACCACCAAAATCCCCTCTTCTAACCTAAAATGAATTCTTCTCAAGTCTAAAAATGATCCCCCACTTAATACAATTCTTTTTCCCCAAAATACCCCACAAAAATCCACTTAAAAATAGAGATCTGCGGACTTTCTGTAGGGCCGAATCGATTTGGAAAAATTCCGAATCGATTCGCACCTACAGGTCTACAATTTTCAGCTTTACGGAAAATGCCGTCATTTCTTCGTTATAGCTCAGAATGAGGCACGGTCGGAGGCTACGCGAAGATAACTCAGAGGAATACAACATCCAAGAAGACATTAGGCTAAAAAACCAAAATATGAAATGACTAAAATGCCCTTGAATGTGACCTGGAGTGAACTTTTCATGTCAAAACCATCCTAAAAATGCCATAACTCCATCGATACAACTCGGAATCATGCACCGTCGGCGGCCACGCGAAGAGAAATCAAAGGGCTTCAACTTCCGTGAAGAGCTCAGGATTCAAACCCGAATGATGGAATTACTAAAATGCCCCCGAAGATGCAAAAGTCGACGAAACAATTCCGGAAAGCGTCCGAACTTCATACTAAGCATCCAAATACCTACAAAAGCTCAATTAACCCCTGCAAAACATGTTAACATAGAAATCCGAGGTTGTCTGGTTAACGAGCATAAGTATAGGGATTAAGATACCCAAGGGGGCTAATAAGGCGTAGGTTAACGGGTGAAATACGCAATATTTGCGTCGTATCAGGAAGGGCATTGAAAACCTTCCTACGCCAGAAATGACCCTCGAGAAAAGCAAGATCCTCGATCAACTGAAGAAAACTTAAGCTAACATCACTCTATGGGGTATTTTCATGCCTTCCCAACCACACAGAAAGGCTTTGATCAATTTTCTCACTGGACCCATAGTTCCTCCTTCTACCACACTAGAAGAAACAATAAATTTAGTCGGATCCTTGACCTCTACCCGAATGTTATCCTTTTCCGAAAAAGAAATCCCCAGAATTGGTTCAAACCACAACCATGCACTCAACATCTCCGTTAAAGTTATGGGGAAAATCGTACCACTCTCTCTTGTCGATAATGGATCCGCCTTGAATATCTGCCCATTAAAAACCTTCAAATGCTTAGGACTGAAGGAAAGTGATCTCGCTCCAATTTTCACTGATGTACGTGCCTATGATAATACCCGTCGGGAGGTAATGGGATCCATAAAACTTGTAGTAGGGGCTAGCTCTATAAACCCCATCATTGAATTCCAAGTTATTGACATTCCAGCTTGTTTCAACCTGTTTCTCGGACGACCTTAGCTCCACAGTATCAAGGGTGTGTCTTCCTCACTCTATCATAAATTGAAGTTCTTCGCCGATGGACAAGTCATCGCCATTTTGGGCAACGACGATAATACCGAGGTTGCAAGTACCAGCAATCCAATCCTTGAGATACAACACGGGTCAAAGGATATGTTCCTATCAGGATTTTGGGTTGAGCCACTCCTACTCCCGACAAGGAACGATTTCAAAGAAAGGGTTTGTCCAAAATACGACCCTTATGGCAATGTCAATGTGATTCAGATTTTCAAAAACATGCACTTCATGCCTGGACTGGGGCTAGGACAAAGGCAACAAGGGATACTTGATCCCATTGAATTGAAGAAATCTTTCCCTCCTTGTGGTTTGGGGTATCAACTATCGAAACAATAGCTCAGAATGATTCGCTAGTCTCGACTCAAGAGAAGATTAGACTGCCTCCAAACCATCTCAAGTGACTCCTTGAATGGATAATTCATCAAAGAGGGTGAGGACTTCCCCTTTTTTTGCTTTTCGGAACCATGGTATGACCATAAAGACAAGAAGATGAAACCCAAAATGGAGATCTTTTTCCAAGACAGCTACCCATGGGCCGAAATCTCCCAATGCCATCTACAATCGCTCATCAAAGATATCGAAGAGACTGAGTAAAGTGACTCCGAGGACTCTTGTAAGTTACAGACACTGGTGCTGATACTCTGCATGGTTCATTCAAGCACTACATTCCTGGATCCATCCCACTTGATTAAAGTTGTTGATACACCTCTCCTCAACTGGCATGCTGCACTGGTTCTACCTGTTGGAATCCCACCTAACCCCAATGTTTACCCCATTTCTTCCTCTGTTGTCTATCCTTGCTCAAATGTAATCGATACCTCCTTTAATGAGGTTCTCAATGTTGTTTTTCCTAGCAATGAAATAAATGAAGATTTTGAGTATCTTGCTGTGCCTTACATTAATTGTTTAGATTCTAATCAAACTTTTGATGATGATGACTTTGCAAATGAACAATTCTTAATTGATCTAAATAAGGTTAATAACAAACAACATAACCGCGTTCAAGTTAATAAAGAATAGATAGTTATTATTAACCTCGGTTCTAGTAGCCAACTACATGAGATTAGGATAGGGGCTACCCTTGACGAGCATGAGCACGCACAACTCGAAGAATTATTGAAGGAATTCGTGGATGTCTTCGCATGGTCCAATGACGATATGCCCGACACTGATCCTGAAATTGCTCAGCATGAGATCCCCACTCTTCCAGATTACAAGCCGGTTAAATAAAAGATGAGAAAGCTTCGCACCGAATGGTTGCTCAAAGTCAAAGAAGAGGTGGTCAAATAGCTGAACGCGGGCGTCATTCATGTGATCGAATATCCCACATGGCTAGCCAAAATAGTGTCTGTGCCAAAATCAGGAAGGAAAGTTTGAATGTACATAGACTACCGGGACTTGAACAAAGCCTCTCTAAAAGATGATTACCCGCTACCCAATATCGACATGATCGTGGAAAACACGGCCAACCATGCTCTCAAGTCATTCGTCGATGGGTTTGCCGAATACAACCAAATCAAAATGCACCCAGATCATCAAGAAAAAATTACATTCATCAACCCATGGGGAACCTTTTGCTACACTGTTATGCCATTTGGTCTCAAGAATGCCGGGGCTACCTACCAGAGGGCTGTCACGACCATCCTGCATGATCTGATTCACAAAGAAATTGAGGTCTGTGTGAATGATATGATTATCAAATCGAAAACTAGAGAAGGTCATATTCCCGCTCTCTGAAAGTTCTTCGAACAACTGCGACGGTATCAGATGAGACTCAATCCACAGAAATGTATCTTCGGCGTTACAAAGGGAAAACTCTTGGGATTCATGGTCAGTGAAAAAAGGATAAAAGTAGATCCTGCCAAACTAAAAGACATACTTGATATGCCACCTTCCCGAACGGAGAAAGATGTCTGAGGTTTCCTTGGGAAATTGCAATACATCAGCCGATTCATCAGCCAGCTCACCTCCATTTGTGAACCAATTTTCAAACTCCCCCGAAAATATTCAACTAAAGTTTGAAACGAGGCCTTCCAAGAAGCCTTCGACCGAATCAAACAATACCTGACTCAACCTCCGGTACTCATGCCACCACAGCCTGGTCTCCCCTTGCTCCTATACCTAACCATAATCAACACTACAGTTGGGGATTTGCTTTCTCAATACCTTGAAGATTCCTGTAAAGAAAGAGCCAGCTATTACACCAGTCATAAATTGGCCAGATACGAAGTCAATTACACTGCTTTAGAAAAAGCATGCATCGCGCTTGTTTGGGTCACCCAAAAGTTACGACACTACATGCTCGCCTTCCCCATTAAACTTGTATCCCTACTGGCCCCCATTAAGTACCTGCTTGAGAAATCGCCTTATCCAGCCGAATGGCTCGATGGTTGATGCTCTTAGCTGAGTTTAATATCGTATACATCACACAGAAAGTCATGAAAGGAAGAGCCATCTCTGACTACCTCGTTGATTACCCCATGGAAGAGGCTAATAACTGGATCTCCGAATTCCCAGATGAAAACATCGTCTATGCTACTCAAGATGACCTTTGATGGAAAATGTTCTTTGATGGCACGGACAACAAAAAGGGACATCGCATTAGGATACTTTTGATCTCCCTAGATGACTCCCACACTCCCATCGCCATAAAATTGGATTTCCCCTACACCAATAGTATGACTGAATATGAGGTGTGTACGATAGGCCTCAAAGTTGCTCTCGAGAAAGGTATTCAATGCCTAGATGTCTATGGGGATTTTGCCCTCATCATTGGCCAAGTGCTTAGAAAATGGAAAGTCAAGGACGAGAAATTCCAACACTTCCATGCCCACTTAGAAGAACTAGCCTCCCAATTCGGAGACATCACCTTCCACTACCTACCTCGAGAAAAGAATAACCTAGTCGATGCCCTCTTAGCCTCCATGGTCGACATACCTGAAGGAATAACAATAGCCCCCTTCCTGGTCCAAAAGAAAGATAAACCAACCCACTGCTACCATATTGAGCTCATCACCAAAGAAGATCCCGAGCTAGCCAACTGCTGATATTATGATATCTGGCACTCCTCAACCACAGTAGGTATCCCGAGGGTTCCAACAAGAAAGACCGGGCAACCCTGTGAAGACTGGCCGCCCAATACATCATCTTTCACAAAGCACTGTTTAAGAGAAACTTCGATGCAACCCATCTACACTACATTGCAGGGGCAAACATTGAAGAGGTGATGCAAAGAATCCATAGTGGGGAATTTGGACCCCACACGAACGGTCACATTCTTGCCAAGAAGTTCATCCGACAAGGTTATTACTGGACCACTATGATCCAGGATTACACCGCCTATGTCCGAAGATGCCTCAAATGCTAACAGTTCTCCAACCTTTAACACTTGCCTCGATAAGAATTATACAACATGACTTCTCCCTGGCCATTCTCCGCCTGGGGCATCAACATCATAGGGAAGGTTACACCCAAGGCCTCTAACGGGCATGTGTTCATCCTGTTTGCCATTGATTACTTCACCAAACGGGTAGAAGCTGAGTCATATGCAGTTCTAAATGCGAAGAAAGTGGACAAATTCATCAAGAAAAACATCATTGGTCGATATGGGATCCCCCACGAGCTAGTGTCAGATAACGGGTTGCATTTCAAGGAAGAAGTCACAGAAGTGGTCAACGATTATGGGATTCAGAGACACAAATATTCTACCTACCGACCTCAAACTAATGGTGCAGTCGAAGCCGCTAACAAAAACCTCAAAGCCATTATCAACAAGATGATCGAAAGTTATCGAGATTGGGTTGATCGAATCCCATACTCCCTCTGGGGATACCGAACCTCAATCTGAACCTCTACTGGGGGTACCCCTTACTCTCTAGTATACGGCATGGAAGCAGTCCTACCCTTGGATCTAGAAATAGCCTCGTTACGCATCATGATTGAAGGCAAGGTCAGTGAGGAGGACTGGCATCAAAGTCGCCTCGACGAGCTATCACTCTTGGACTAAAGGATACTGAAGGCGTTATATCACATACAAGGATACCATCGCCGAATAGCACGATCATTCAATAAGAGAGTTAAGGACCGCGATGTCCGAGAAGGTGATTCAGTCCTCAAAGAAATAGTAGAGCCCATCTGGGACCCAAGAGGGAAATTCAAGCCCAATTGGAGCGGCCCATACATTGTGAAGAAGATCTTGTCTGGTGGTGCCACCATGCTCACCGACTTAGATGAAGAAGAGATGGATCGTCCAGTCAACCTGGACCGTCTCAAGAAATTTTACCCCTAGTCCGAAATCTCGGCGTGTTACGACTCTTCTCATCTCCCTTCTATTCTAAAATATATATATATCTTCATATCCCTCCACCCAGAACTACGTGGGCCTGATCCTCTGTAAAAATCATTCTCATAAAAATTCAAAAAACCCTAGAGGTACATAGGCAGCTCATATGTCTTATATGAGCACGGCCCCTTCTTTTTCATAAAAAACTATTCTTTTCTTATCTCCGAGAACGACAGTCCATTCTAACATATATTTGAATAAAAGGATTATGCATGCCTTACCGATCGGTATAGATAATTCAAAATACAAAATTCATCAAAAGGCACAGCTAGATGATAAAAAACTTGTTTATTTCATTAATAAGAAATTATGGTACAATTACATAAGAAAAGGAACGGATGACTCCCTTTCCCTACCTTCCTAAAAAGCCAAATAAATTCCCAAATTTATTCCCCATTACAAAACAAACTCTCCAAGATCCCTACCCACAACTACTAGAGGAGTCTTCTCCATCATCGTCATCTACATCCTGGGGTCCCCAAGCTTCCCCTGCCTGAATGCAGTGCCGCAGATGCTGCATGGACCGATAGGCTCAAACCAGCCTCAGAAAAACTACCAAACCTCCATCTATGGTATCAGATAAGGCAAGCCATCTTTGTCCAGTATCCACTTATAATATCTTGCTAACTACTCTCCTCCACAACCACTTCATATAATCCCCAGGGATGTGCCAAACTCTCCCAGTAGACTGAGAGGGATGGGTCGACAGACGTCGACTCTCCCACAAAGAGCCAAGCCGCATGCGTAGACGCTCTGTCAAATCTTCTACTGGAAAGAAGTCTAGTGTCCGAGGTGGCATGATCTTCTCCAAGCCAAATTGTTGCAGAAGTCGCCAAGGGAAATAAAAAGAGGTATGTCTGAGACCAACCAGCCGAACATACGGGTATTCTCCCAGTTCCAGAATAGGCAGCAACTGTCCCCATTAAGGTACTGAGCAGTACAGATTTAGAGCCCCATGCTCCACGAACTAGTTCTCCCAGCTCTCAATATCTAGGCCAACACTAATGAAATGGCGCAAAAAGAAATTAGGTACAGTCGACAAAGGGTATTCCAGAGGAGTCAGCAGGCGGAATCTTTCAGAAAACCACATGAACAGCATCACAGGGCTACCCCTCAGAAAGTCAAAACGACCTTCTCGTAAGGCATCCAGGACATTTAGAGTCTCCACCAGTATCACCGCCGTAGGATTGCGACGTTAGGACATCCATGAGGTAATAGCTGTAAGTTGTGGGTCCACCAGTAGCTCCCTAGTCACCAGCGGTAATTTTAAAACCAAGCGTAAAATGACAACTCCGGCATATCCAGCATCACCAACCTCCTGCAAATGCACGTACCGCAACACCGTCAAAAGATAAATCATACCTCCAGCCACCAGTGATCTATCCGCTGAGGACGAAATACAAAGAATCCCCGCCAACAACTCCCGAGGAGAACGAGAAAACTCAAGCAGAGCAGCAGCAATGCCGAGATTTATCCCCAACATGACGAAAAATTCCTCATAAGTCAGACCACTTCTTCCAAGCCAAAGCGGAATACATGGTCTTCAGGGTAACAAAATTATACCTCCGCCATCAGCATGTTCCACACTATGGCTCGATTACGCCATAAAGAAATTCGACGCATGTTGTAAGCATCGCAGTCGACGTTATAGGAGCACATCGCCTCCAAATTCTCGAGGTAGTTGGCAAAATCAAAGCTACCAGGGAGGTCCATCTCACAAAATAAGAAAGTAGGGATGTGAGGGTGTGAGGAAAACACTCCACTCTTACCCCTTTTTTATACTTAAAAACCCCCACAAAAGATATAACCCCTGTAGAAATTGGAGGAAATCCTTCCCCACAAGGTACCAAAGGATGAAGAGGGTACTAATCAATGCTTTGAATTGATGGGACTGGACTGACCTACCGATAGGCAGGACAAGGTGCTTTTCGATCGGCAACCCTCTACTTTTGGAAATTTTCCTTTTTCCTCTTTTGTCAAAATTCATAAAACTCAAAATAAATTGATATTCTCAATAGAATTTCAAAATTCCCTTTTCATCTTTATATAAGTTCTCATTTTGAATAAAAATTTCTTTCAAAATCCCAAAAATATTTCTTTTTATTGTCTCAGCAGCAAAATAAAAGGCGCGTGTGCATGAAAACATTCATCATTAACAGAAGATAAAAAAAAACTTCATTGCATTGCATAGATATGTTTCTGTGTTACATCATTTTGCAGGAAAATAAAGAAAAGCAAAAAACAAAAGGGACTCAACCCGAACCCACATTCTCTGTCTCTCTCTCACTTGCGCTTTCCCATATCTCTCCTAAGAGCTTCCGCCCCTGCGGCGCGCTCTCTTTCCCCGACGGTGAGATGACGCACCACCGCTACCTAAACCAGACTCCTCCCCGGATGAGGCAGACGACACCAAGTAAGAAGGAACAGGAACTACGTCCCGAATATGGGCAGTCATCGAAGATATCGACTCCCTAATATCCCTCAACTACGTGGTGGACACCTGAACATGCTACAAGAAAAGGCCGAATCAGTATAAAAGTAGAAAAGGTTAAAAGAAACCAAAAGAAAAAGAGCAGAAAAGATATACCTCTCGGGGAAGAACCTCCTGTATCAAGCCCAACTCCTCCGGGTCCATCGCATGAGGACGATGCAGCATAGGCACCATCCCTCCATTAGCCCATCGGATGTTGTATGAAGGAGTATGTAGCCATACAAAAGGAACCTCCAAAAGTGCCACTGTAGCAGATGTCGAAGGACCGCCACAGTTGTGGGAGGACCCCACTGGCCAACTCGAACCCGCAGGAGGGAAGGGCAGTGCATCATATATGTTGGGCGCCATCACCCAGCTCATAACAAAGTCCATATAATCATACGTCACAGTTGTATCGATGTACAACAGGTAGGACTTGCCAATCATCGCCACAATCCTCGCATCCTCCGGCAACAGCCGCTCTCGCCTCTTAGACATAGGGGGCCTCGCAGGTGGCACCACCACCTCTCCCTCAGCAATTTGTCGGACCACCCTCTCCCCAATATACCAAGTATGGCCAAACTAATGCGCTAGTAAATGCCTCATTTGCGTATTTACTCCTGTCAAACCCGTGTCCTGAAAGGACGTCCCCCAAGGGTAAAAGGTCACCTAAAAAATCCCCAGTAGATATGAGTCAAATACAAAATCAGAGCACCCAAAGGTCTTAGACTGAGGAAGAAAATTCTTACCCTATCATTGGTCAGGACATTCAAGACCTGACGCACGGCCTCTAGAGAGATACCTCTTCGACTGTCGATTCGCCTTGCGCCATCGATGCAACCGGCAAAATTCCCCAACGGTCTCGTCCTTCAAAGAAATCAGCAAGGTATTACACCCAATCACCTCATAGAACCATGTCTGCCAAAGATAAAATTTTGCAACTAAAAACATATGCATAAGGAAAATGCGAATGCATGAAAGGAAAATGCACAAAATTAAAGAATACCTCAAGAAGATACATGGTTCTAGTGAAAGACTGTCGGTAACACCGGCTGAATGCACCCAAGGAAAAATAAAAGGTCGCCAAAGTCAGGCTCCCCCAATCATAGAGAGGGATGTTCAAAAACATTCTCAGGTATGGTAAAAACCATAAGTGGACAACGTCGCCACTCAACGCCACCAGAAATCCCCCCAACACCAGTAAAATGAATAATCGGGCCATCTGCCTCACCTGCAGCTTGTCCTCCACATTGATCACTCTACCCAATAAAACATCCTTCAGCAGCGACAGATGAATGGAGTTCACAGACACTATCCTCCCCATATCACCAAGCGTCGTGTGCACCGCCTCCGTCCTCACCAACAAAGAGCGATCCACCTCTAAAGGATAAGTTACTATAACTCTTAATGAGATATATAGCTCTATTTTGAGTGGGGTACCTACCTACAAGAGTATCCTTGATAGACTCCTCTATGTGAATGTGGAGGTGTGTCCGTTTCCTATGGATATTCTCGATAAATTCCTAGAGCGTTCACTATACTAGGATAGAAGCACATGGTCGTAACGTGCGAGCTATTAAAACTACATCCAAGTAGGGTTGTGTGTGTGATTTTATCAGTGATAGAGTTCAAAACTAAGGTTACTCTAGTATATGTTGTTGCTCAAACTCATGATTTACAAATGATTGCCCAGGAAATTATTTTTGCGGGCATGGCTTTAGATGAGGAATTTTAGGTGGCGATGATTATTGATAAATTGCCTCTAATGTTCAAAAAGTTCAAAAATACTTTAAGGTATAAATCTAAAGAATTTTTACTCGAGTCACCCATTACTAAATTGACAATTTAGAAGAAATCCCGAAAACAGGACTACAAATATTAAATTCTCGTTGTCTCTAACAACAAGAATAAAAAAAGAACCACACTCCAGTTGTTTTAAAGGCAAACAGGAAAGATATGAAATTTCAGAAAAAGAACCACAACCAGAATTTTAGAAATAGACTCAGAGTCAAAATAAGAATAAAAATCCAATAAATGGACAGTCTTGCAACTCAGGACAGTTTCTCTATTTCAAGTGTGGCAAGCCTATCCATATGGCTCACAAATGTCGCAATGTGCCAGACGCACAAGCAAATTTGACCGAAGAGGACCTATATTCTATGATTTATGAAATCAACATGGTTAGCAGTTCCAAAGGGTGGTGGGTGGATACTGGATCCTTTCGCCATATCTGTTTTGATCGTACTCTTTTCAAGACTTATTCAGCGGCTGCAGATAAGGTGTTGTTGGGTGATTCTCACTCCACTGAGGTTGCTGGTACTGAAAATGTAAAATTATATTCCACTTTAAAAAAACTGTGATGCTCAAAGATGTTCTTCACACTCTTGAGATAAGAAAGAATTTGGTTTCGGGTTATCTTCTCATCAAAGCAGGCTTTACTCAAACTATTAGTGTTGATTTATTTACTTGACCAAAAATAGATTTTTTTGTAGACAAGGGTTATGCCACTGATGGGATGTTTAAGTTGAACGTTAATGCTATTAATAAAATTTATCATTCTCCTTATATTGCTTGTTCTTTTAATGTTTGTCATGCTAGACTTTGTCATGTTAATAAACGACTTGTTAAAAATATGGGCACTTAAGTATTAATTTCAGAAATATCATTAAATGACTTTGAAAAATACGAATGGTGTAGTCAAGGAAAAATAACTAATACACCACATAAATATGTTTTTAAGGAATCTGAACCACTTGATGTAATTCATACGGATATTTATGAATTGGATGGTGTCACAACTAGAAATGGCCAACGTTATTTCATTACTTTTACTGATGACTATTCAGATTATTCATTTGTGTATTTAATGAAAAATAAAAGTGAAGCATTTGACAGGTTTAAAATTTTCTTAAATGAAATTAAAAATTAATTTAATCGAAAAATTAATTTGTTAAGTAGTGATAGAGGCACCGAATATGATTTTGCACCATTTATTGAATTTTATAAAACCCACGGTATTATTCACGAAAAAAATTGCCCCTTATTCACTCGAAATGAACAGTAAAGCCGAAAGAAAAATATAGGACATTAACTGAATTAATTGTTACTTTTCTATTAAACTCAGGGGTTGCCTCACATTGTGAGGTAAAATTATTTTGACTGTGTGTCACATACTTAATAGAATTCCTAAGACTAAAACGAAAACATCTCCTTATGAAATTTGGAAAAATATTAAGCCCAACGTGTCATACTATAGAACATGGGGTCGTTAGCTTATATATTAATCCCAACGTGTCATACTAGAGACTGGAAACAGCGTAAACCAAAATGCTTACGCAAACATCATTGGTAGCTTACGTTATGCTACAGATTCCATTAGTCCTGACATAACTTATGTCGTGGGAGTATTATTTAGATTTACCAGTAGACCTAGTATGGAGCATTGGCATGCTATTGAGAGGGTCATGCCATACCTTAAAAGGACAATGAACCTTAGATTATATTATAATAAGCATCCCGATGTCCTTGAAGGATTTAGTGATGTTGATTGGAATACCCTATTTGATGATTCTATGGCTACTAGTGGATATATATTCAGCATCGCTGGTGGTGAAGTTTCTTAAAAAAACTAAGAAGCATACTATTTTGGCTCGATCCACTATGGAGTCTAATATGATAGCACTAGCCACTACTAGTGAAGGGGTAGGTTAGTGAAGAAACCTCCTGTCAGATATCTCGATATGGGAAAGACCAATACTAGCCATTTTGATTCATTATGATAGTACCTCGGCTATTGCAAAAGTAGAGAACCATTGCTATAACAATAAGAGACGAAAAATACGTAGAGAATTTATCTCTACGAGTATTGTGAGGTGGATCATATACGTTTTGAACAGAACTTAGCGAATCCTTTGATGAAAGGACTAGCTAGGGAGAAGATGCGGAACACCTCGAAAGGGTTGGGACTAAAGCTCTAGGTACATGAGTCACTTGTGAGGGTAACCCAACATATAGACTAGAGATCCTAAGAAATATGTTTAAAAGTTAATAACAATCCACTAGTGATATGGGTTAAATCATGTTATTTTTAATTAATATAGAACAGGGTTTTACTCTAAGTCCATCCATATAGAGCATAATATCCTGAAGCGGGTAAAGGATGAGTTACTATCACTCTTAATGAGATATATAACTCTATTTTGAGTGGGGTACCTAGCTATAAGAGTATCCTTGATAGACTCACATATGTGAATGTGGAAGTGTGGCCACTTCCTATAGCTATTCTGGGAAAATTCCAAGAGCATTCACAATACTGGGATAAAAGCATATAGTCGTAACGTGCTGGCTATTAGAACTACATCCAAGTAGTGTTGTGTGTGTGATGTTTTTAGAGAGAGGGTTCAAAACTAAGGTTACTCTAGTATAAGGTTCTAAAAAATGCGGGGCGTGATCGAGGCGTGAAGGCCAAGCCTTAAGCCTTAGAATCCTAGGCGAGCCTTAGGCGTAAGACGTGTGAAAAGGCGTTTAGGCCTTCTTAATAAATTTTAATATTTTTTAACCATAACAAGGCTATTAAAATACTAAAATTGTACATATCATAAAAATATGTCTCTATATATGCAAATTAAAATACTATTTGATTATTTTGGATGAGATAATGGTCCAGTTAGTAAAAAAATTCTTTAAAATGCGATCTCATTTCACTAAAGCATTGTTGTTTTTAGAAAAAAGTGCGCCTTAAGGGTTTTACCAAGAATAAGGCGTAAAAAAATTAAGGCGTGGCGTTTCTCCCAAGCCATAAGCTTAGGCGGAGCCTAAGCGAGTTTTTTAGAACAGTAAATCATCTTTACCACGTAAAGGTTCAAGTAGAAAGGTACCTTTGCTTATGAAAAATTCAATGGATTATATCTCTATAAAATATTATAGATTTTGTAAGTGAGAGATTGTTGGAAACAACTCACAGCTGTTAAGATTGAAAACCTAGAAAATGCCTTTGGCACTTCTCCCACATCGGTGGGCTAGTTAAAATGGGTTGAGTTAATATACTCTTTTTGTGAGTCTAAAGGGTAAGCCATTTGGGCATTCAATGTTTTGTGGGTATGTGAGGGAGACTTATTGGGCCAAGTCACATGCGCGAGTGCACCGTCGCCGCCATCCATTCGGCCCGTCCCGTACCCGTGTCCGAGTCTAGGTCTTGGGGCTTGGGCTCATGAAGAAATAATTTTTTGGATAAATAAATTGACGATTTTTGGGATTCAAATATATTTTTTTAACGTTAATTAATTTTGACAAAAAGTGGTCTTTTTATCTGTTGAATTTTTCCACTCACTTACCTACGTTTTTCCAGATTTATCTCCAAGTTTTACCAACGTCTCTTTTTTTGTTTCCCAATAAAAGAGGTCTTAGCCTCTATTTTTTAACAAACCTGAACAGCATTTTTGCTAACACAAAAAATAGTTTTCTCTCTGAAATATTTTTTTCTGCACTAAAATAGTAAATCCTCCCGAAATTTATTATTAGACTCGAGAAATTAATATAATGGATGTAGATAGATCAGAATGATTCTTGTGCCTTATTAATTCGCATTTTCTTATTATTGGAAGTTGTTTTATCCTGGGGATGACGAGGTTAATAAGATTGTCAGCACACTTTAGGCAGAGCTGCAAAACACCTTAAAGAGAGCGGCATTTCCAGCAACTCAGTCGTGTTCTAATTTGTTCTGAATTTCTGATATTTCTATCTAGGATTTATCTTCTCCTCGTTGGATAATTTTGTTCCTTTAATTCTGCATTTTAATTATTGCTGGTACAACAATTTTAAGGTGTTTTCGAAATTCTTTCGTGGACGAAATTAACTCAACCAACCTTAACAAGCCTTTCAAATATAAAGTCAAACATTTTAAACATTGGAGTAAAAAAAGTGTTACTTTATTGAACTACGAAATTGGTCGCATCTTGTGTTCAATTTGACAAACCCGTAGTGAATAATCCACCAACTGTTGAGGAAAGGAAAACTATTCGGAATTGGGAGCAAAATGATTTTCTGTGCCTTAACTATATTTTGAATGCTCTAAGTGATGAGCTTTATGACTATTATGCCAATTATAAAACTGCAAAAGAAGTTTGGGATGTTCTTTTTAAAAAATATGACATAAAGGAGGCATGTGCTAAAAAATATGTTGTCAGCCGTTATTTGAAATTTCAAATGATGGATAATAAATCTGTTGTTGCTCAAGCCCATAATTTACAAATAATTTCCCATGAACTTATTTTCGAGGGCATGGCTTTAGATGAGCAATTTTAGGTGGCTGTGATTATTGATAAATTGCCTCATATGTTCAAAGAGTTCAAAAATACTTTGCGGCATCAATCTAAAGAATTTTCACTCGAGCGACTCATTATTAAATTGAGAATTGAGGAATAATCGCTAAAACAGGAGTACAAAGATGAAATTCTCGTTGTGTCGTACAATAAGAATTAGAAAAACAACCACACACATATCATTTTAAAAGCAAACGGGAAAAATATAAAATTTAAGAAAAAGAGCCACAACCAGAATTTTAAAAATCAGAGTCAGACTCATAATAAGAATAAAAATCCTGGAAAGGGACAACCTAGAAACTCGGGACAGTTTATTTGTTTCAAGTGTGGCAAATCTTACCATATGATTCGCAAATGTCGCAATGTGCCACATGCACAAGCGAATTTGAGTGAAGAGGGCCTATGCGATATGATTTCCAAAATCAACATGGTTAGCGATGTCGAAGGGTGGTGGGTGGATACTGGTGCTTCTTGCCATACCTGTTATGATCGTACTCTTTTCATGACTTATTCTGAGGCTGCAGATAAGAAGGTGTTGTTGGGTGATTCTCACTCCATTGAGGTTACTGGTGTTGAAAATGTGGAATTAAAGTTCACTGCGAGAAAAACTGTGATCCTCAAAGATGTTCTTCACACTCTGAGATAAGGAAAAATTTGGTTTTCGGATCATCTCGACAAAGCTAGCTTTACCCAAACTATTGGTGTTGATTTATTACTTTGACCAAAAATTGAAATTTTGTAGGCAAGGGTTATGCCACTGATGGGATGTTTAAGTTGAATGTTGACGCTATTAATAAAATTTCTCCTTCTACTTATATTGCTTGTTCTTTTAATGTTTGGCATGCTAGATTATGTCATTTAATAAACAACTTGTTAAAAATATTAGCACTATAGGATTAATTCCAGAATTATCATTAAATGATTTTGAAAATGTGAATGGTGTAGTCAAGCAAAAATAACTAAGACACCACATAAATCTATTTTTAGAGAATCTGAACCACTTGATTTAATTCATTAGGATATTTGAGAATTGCATGTTGTCACAACTAGAAACGACAAACTTTATTTCATTACTTCATTTGTGTATTTAACGAAAAATAAAAGTGAAGCGTTTCACATGTTTAGAATTGTCTTAAATGGAATTGAAAATCAATTTAATCGGAAAAATTAAAAGGTTACGTAGTGATAGAGGCACCAAATATGATTCTGCACCATTTATTGAATTTTATAAATCCCATTATTCACGAAAAAAATTGCCCCTTATTCACTCAAAGTGAACGGTAAAGCCGAAAGAAAAAAGGGGACATTAACTGAATTAGTTGTTGTTATTTTATTAAACTCGGGGACTGACTCACATTGGTGGGGTGATATTATTTTGACTGTGTGTCACGTACTTAATAGAGTTCCTAAGACTAAAACGAGAATATCTCCTTATGAAATTTGGAAAAATATTAAGCCCAACGTGTCATACTGTTGAACGTGGGGGGGCTTAGCCTATGCACGTATACCCAGCCCTAAAAAGCCTAAATTGGCTATAAGAGCTTATGAGTGTGTTTTTATAGGCTATACCATTAATAGCAAAGCATATCATTTTTTATGACTTGAAAAATCTAGTCATAATTGAATCAAATGACACCAATTTTTATGAATAAAAGTTTTCTTTTAAATTGAAAAATATTGGGGGCGCGGTATCCACTAATGTATCTTAACAAAGAATTCAGAATCTAATGAAACTATTTTAGAACAAAGAAAAAGTAAAAGAGCTCATGTTGAAGCAAATTTTGTTTCTGATTTTTACGCATATACTTTAGAGGAGGACCCTAAAAATATTGAAGAAGTTTTATCTTCTTTAGTTGTTGATTTATGACAAGAGGCTATTAATGATGAAAAGGATTCTTTTGGAAACAAATAAAACTTCGCATTTAGTGTACCTTCCTCCTGGGTGTAAAACAATTGGGTGTAAATGGATTTTTAAAAAGAAACTAAAACTTGATGAAACCGTTGAAAAATATAAGGCACGTCTTGTTGCCAAATGTTTTAGACAATGAGAAAACGTAAGTTTTTTTTAATACATATTCACCCGTGACTAGAATAACTTCTATACGTGTACTATTTGCCACAGCTGCCTTAAATGATTTAATTGTACACCATATGCATGCTAAAACTGCATTTTTAATTGGAGAATTAAAAGAAGAGATTTATATGGATCAACGTGAAGGTCTTATTGTACACGGTCAAGAAAATAAATTGTGTAAATTAGAAAAATGTCTTAATGGGCTCAAACAGACACCTAGAAAATGGCATGATAAATTTGATAGCTTAGTCACCTCTAATGGGTTTAAAATTAACTAAAGTGACAAATGCATTTACTATAAATATGTAGAGAACATTTTCCCTATCATATGTCTTTATGTTGATGACTTCCTTATATTTGGTTCTAATATTCATGTCGTAGAATGTTAAATCCTTGTTGTGTGCCAACTTTGATATGACGGATTTGGAAGAAGCTACTGTAATATTGGGAATTAATATTACTAGGTCCGAAAAGGGAATTTCTTTAGATCAATCTCATTATATTGAGAAAGTTCCAAAGAAATACAATTACTTTGATTATAAACCTACTAGTACTCCATTTGATCCTAGTGTAAAGTTATTTAAGAATACTGGCAACAATGTAAACCAAAATTCTTATGCAAGAAACATTGGTAGATTACATTATGATACAGGTTGCACTAGACCTGATATAGATTATGATGTGCGAGTATTATGTAGATTTTCCCGTAGACCTAGTATGGAGCATTGGCATTTTATTGAGAGGGTCATGCGGTACCTAAAAAGGATAATAAACTTTATATTACACTATAATAAACATCCCGTTGTCCTTTAAGGATTTAGTGATGTTGAGTGGAACACCCTATCTGATGATTTTAAGGCTACCAGTGGATATATATTTAGCATCGTTGGTGGTGCAGTTTCTTCAAAATCTAACAAAGTATTTTGGCTCAATCTACTATAGAGTTTGAGATGATAGCAGTAGCTACTGCTAGTGAAGAGTCAGGTTTGTTAGGGAAACGTCCTGTCAAATATCCCATTATAGGAAAGACTAATACGAGTCGTTTTGATTCATTATGATAGTACCACGACTATTGCAAAAGTAGAGAACCATTACTATAACGGTAAGAGACGATAAATACATCGTAAACTTAGTATTGTTAGATAATTTATCTCTATGGTTGTTGTAAGGGTGGATCATATACGGTCTGAACAGAACTTAGAGGATCCTTTGATGAAAGGACTAGCTAGGGAGATGGTATGGAACACCTCGAAAGGGATAGGACTAAAGCCCTTGGATACATGAGTCACTTGTGATGGTAACCCAACGTATAGACTGGAGATCCAAAGAAATATCTTTAAAAGGTAACAACAAGTCACGAATGATATGTATTGAATCATGATATTATTAATTAATATAGAACGGGGTTTTACTCCGAGTTTATCCCTATGGGGCATGATATCCTGAAGCGAGTAAAGGATGAGCTACTACAACTTTTAATGAGATCTATAGCTCTATTTTGAGTGGGGTACCTAGCTAAAGGAGTATCCTTGATAGACTTACCTATGTGAATGTGGAAGTGTGACCGCTTCCTATGGATATTCTCGATAAATTCCTAGAGTGTTCACTATACTGGGATAGAAGCACATAATCGTAACGTGTTGGTTATCTGAACTATATCCAAGTAGGGTTTTGTATGTGATGTAGTCAGAGATAGAGTTCAAAACTACGGTTACTATAGAGTTCAATACTACGGTTACTCTAGCATATTCTAAATCATCTGTACTACATAAAGGTTTAAGTCGAAAGACACCCTTGCTTATTGATTAGTCATAAATTCTTCCAAAATTATCCCCTAATTTAGTATCTTTTACCACTTCAGATAAGGTAATTCATCTTGATTTATCTCGTTTAAATGCTACTGACCTTTCTACATAGTATCTCGAGTTTTGTGCCTTTTTCATGATATTTACAGGTATTTATTGCTAACTAAAGAGAGAAAAAAGCCGAAGCAGAAGAATGAATCAAGGAAGAAAAGTCAAAAGGGCAAAAGCGTAATTTTCATCAGGAATTTGGACGAGAACCCAAAATGAAAGGTGAAGACCTCGAGTCTGCAAGTGCGTAGGAAGAAACGGCGTCTAATTTTGAGTTCCGGAGCAGAAGTTATGAGGTTCTAAAGATGAGAGATAATGAGGAGAAATTGAAGAGAAATTGCATTGAAGACTAGAACGATCCTATTTTCAACAAAAAGGGACCGATTCGGACCCTTAAAACTTACTGGCAAAAATCACAACACGAACCGATCCTATTTCCAACAAAAAAGGACCGATCTGAATTCTTATCATCGTACTGGGAAAATTTACATATCGGACCTATCATATTTTCAACAGAAAAAGACCGATCCGGATTTAGATAGGGACCGAACCGAGCATATTCAACGGACCGGTCCGGCGAAGATAAATATGATTTTCTTCTTTCGATTTTAGAGTTTGATTGAGCTACAACTCCATATTTTTCGTGATATATTTAACTTATAGTTATTGTTAGACAATGGGGTTCGAACAATTTACATTTTTTTAATTAGTTTTTAAAGAGAGAAAGCTCTCTCATCTGGTTGCAAACCCCAGTTTTGAACATTCATTGCGAGATTCAGAATTGATTTCCAGTTTTATTGAATGCAAGTAATTTCATTTCATTTCTTTAATTTAGTTTATTAATTCTTCCAATCCCAATTGCACTTTCAAAAATTACGAATTGTTCTTGTTTATCTCTTTTATGGCAATCATGAATCTTGTTAATTTAAGAGTTAATGTTCTCCTTCACCTAATCGTGTATGGATAAACATCTTTAGGGCTGGGGTGCATGCATCCCACCCGATGTAATTCATCGTAATTGGAAATAGATTTTTGAATTGAATCTTAAAAGAATCATGTTGTCTGACTATTGCAACCGTCATAGGACTTTTGATCATGTTTGCCCTAGGTAACCAGGATGCTTAAGAGTGTGATGCGCGTGTAGTTAATGTGATACTGCTTTATTCTTACCTTTGATTTCGTATGATGCGAGCTACGACCCTTCATAATAGGAATGCTTAGGATTAATAAATATCGGGTTCTTTGACAATTCTAATTCCGAAATATAGTATCCTACAAGGTGAATTACTAGGGTGTGGGGGATTGCAACCTAACCTTTTGTTCTCATTGCAGTTAAATTTTTTATACATTTGCCATCGGTTCTTAGATTAGTTAGCCTAGTTGCATTCCATTAATAGTTAGTCTAGTTAGTTGTTAATTAAATTTCACATTTAGTCCATAGTTGGTCTTCCACTCAAAGCATCTTTTCGTTTCTTTTGGAGTCAAGTTAGGATTATCTATCTTTCCAACGTCGTTATGATTTTTTCGTCTTAATTCCCTGAGGATGGATACTCAACTTACCTGGATTATTACTTGAGCGACAGTCTTGCACTTGAGCCTAGATAGCATGAACACTAGAATACATTTGTAGTCGCGTCAATTATGCACAATCCTATGAATTATTTCTCGATAAAATATTTTCAAATTTTACAACTGGGGGGTTGTTGGAAACTGCTCTGAACTGTTAAGATGAAAAACCTTGAAAATGCCTTTGGCACTTGTCCCATATTGGTGGGTTAGTTAAAATGGGTAGAGTTAATATACCCTTTTTGTGAGTCTAAAGGGTAAGCCCTTTGGGCATTCTATGTTTTGTAGTTATGTGGGGGAGACTTATTGGGCCAAGTCACACATGCGCGTGTACCCCCACTGCCGTCCTGCCATCCGGCTCATGCCCCTGTGCAGGTCTAGGGTCTTAGGCTTGGGCTCATTGAGAAATAATTTTTTGGAGAAATAAATTGATGATTTTGGGGATTAAAATTTTTTTTTAATGTTAATTAGTTCTCGAAAAAAAATATGGCCTTTTTATTTATTGCATTTTTCCACCCACTTACCCACGTTTTTTTCCAGATTTCTCTTCACGTTATACCAACATCTCTTTTTTTATTGCCCAATAAAATACGTCTTAGCCTCCGTTTTTCTTAAAGACCTGGACAGCATATTTAGTAACATTGAAAAACTGCTTTCTCTCTCAAATCTTTATCTCGGCAGTGAAATAATAAATCAACCCCAAATTTATTATTGGACTCGTGCAATTAATACGATTGGATGTAGATATATCCAATTGATTATTGTGTTTTTTCAATCCCTGTTTTCTTATTATTGGAGGTTGTTTTATCTTGGGGGTGACGAGGTCATTGATACTATCAGCATATTTTGGGCCGAGCCGCAAAACACCTTAAAGAAAATCGACATTGTCCGCGACTCAGTCGTTTTCTAATTTTTTTCGAATTTCTAAATTTTTGATATTTTTGTCTCGAGTTTATCTTCTTGTCATTGGGTAAGTTCGTTCATTTATTTATGCATTTTAATTATTGTTGGTGCAATAGTTACATATGTTGTATTATGGCAGGGCTTACATTATAATATAACATATATAAAAAAAAAATTGAAAAAAATATATATAAAAAATAACCAATGGGGTTAGCCCCAATGGTTATTTACGACCCTTGGGTACAGAGGTCGTGCGTTCAAGTCCCCCCCCCCCCCCCCCCCCCCCTCCGGAGACTTTAACTTTGAAAGAATACATATATATATAATTTCATAATTTTTTGACATTAACATTAGGCAAATATAACATTTTTCTTTCAAAAAGTATCCTCCATATGGATGTGATTGTATAATATAACCATTGAGGCTAGCCCCGATGGTTACCTACGACTCTTGGATTCAAGAGGTCGTGCATTCATGTCCCACCCCCTCCCCTCCCCCACCCCCCGAGGCTTGAACTTGGAAAAAGTAAATAAATAAATAAACAAATTGTTGTGTTTTATTGACAAAATTTAGGCTGAAAATGCGATGCTTGATTTAAATTTAATTTTTATAAATAATTAGACATCACATCAATTTCGTGCAAAGTGATACATATTTCATGCAATTCGACACTTATGTCATGCCAATCAATTACTCTCGACACATATTTCATGGAAAATTATACATATTGAATGCAAATCGATATTTTTTCTACCGAAATCAACATTTTTTTTCTTCGTGAAATTGGAATGATATCTAATTATTTATAAAAATTGAGATTAACTCAAATATCATATTATTAAATTGAAAATTTGTCAAAATAACACTATATTATTTAGTTAATGACTTGAACTAATATATTCGATACTAATAACATTACCCTTAGTTTTTTGTTCTTTATTTCATTATAGCTAACGGTTAACTCCATACGTTGCGGAGGAAGAGAAGTAGTACATACATTAACCCTCCATCTGTGGACTCGAGCAAGCAGCCAGCGATGGGAAAAGGACGAAAAGTTAAAAAACCATCCCTATCTTATATCATCTTTTTAAAAGTAGATTTAAATTCACCTACTGGTAACTTGCTACTCACCCCACAAGGTTTTATGAAATACTTGAACTTCGCTCAGTAAATTGGGTAATTTAGTAGAAGGAAAAAAGGATAATTCAATGAAAAGTCTCTTGACATATTTCTAAATAAAATTTAGCCCAAACTTTATTTTATTATTTCAGAAAACACTTCACCATATAAACACTCACAAATATTTTTTTCCTCTTATCGTGAAGCCTTAAAAATTTATCAAAAAATAATCAATGAATTTTTTGGAACATAAAAAAGTAGGTAGACTAGGTGAAAAATGTACTTATCTCTTTGAAACCGAACACCAATTGTCCCAAAAATTTATATAACTTTGCATTTTTATAAATTAATTCTTAGCATGCTTATTGTCTATGCGTATATATATTACTTGATTTAGAAATAGACAATGAATCAACAAATCTGAATGATTGTCGACCACCTCCTCATCAAGGGTTCCTAATACATGATGCAAATAATATTAAGGTTATATAAAGGGAAGAAGAACTCACTATCAATAACTGCAATGAGGTTTGCATCTCAACTATAATCTGGAGTATTTATATTTATATATAATGAATATATATAAAGTGAAAGAACACGTTGGAAAGCTAGAATCATTTGAACTATATGTCATTAGCTGATCTAAACTTGAAAGGAAATTTGTATTTGAGAGAAAATGAGGTGGAGTAAGGAGAATGATAATTTAATAGGGTAATAGTTGTAAAAATACACATTGTTAATTAATTTTAAATATTCTAGATGATGCGAAATAAAATAATTGATGGGTGTGGTCATTATTTATCTTCTTAAATCATTTGGCCTATTTAACATGCCTTAAACCTTAAACTTACATCCATCTTTGAAGGATAAACGAATGATTTTTTTAATGAAAGTGATGTGATCTTGGGTGCAGAAACGTAAAACAAAAAAAAGTTTTCTACACAACAACAACAATAATAATAATAACAACATGGAAAATGGAAGAGGATTTCTTATTTCTTTCTCTAGTCTTTCAATCTAAAAATGAAAAAAGTGTTACAAAAGAAGTCCCTTGGCTTATTTATACTGCACATCCAAAAGGCTAAAAAAAGAATAAATAAAATAATATTAAAAAGTGCGACCATGCCCTTATGCTCCTGCATTACTCTTCCCCCTTGAGAAGACTCTATATACTCTGTATATTACTGATAGAAATCGGGGTCGATGTGATGGAGGGTAGCCTCGGTGATCCATGAATCCTCTGCCTTGGGACAGCCAACCTAATGAACTAAATAATGTGTATAATCACCCGATGAGGACTACACGAGCTCGGAGTCTAGAATCCCCTCAATGCGACCAACATGGGAATGAACTGGGTGGCCTGTGATCATGGGAATAGGAATCGATAGGGCATGAGTGCCTCGAAACGGAGAAAGATCTGCCACGTTAAACATGGGGTGCATGCGAAACTCATCAGGGAGATCAACCTCATATGCATCCTTAACACAAGCAAGGATAGTGGAAAAAAGTCCAAATCGGTGTATAAGAAGCTTGGAACCCTTACATTGATGGTGCGCTTTCTGGAGATAGACTATGACTAGATTACTCGGGCGGAAGGAGACAAATCGGCGGTGCTCATCGGTAACCTCATTATAAGAGGTATACATGGTCTGTAATCTAGCGCGAATATCATCCTGGATTGACATCAGGCCAGCCACAAACTCCTCGGCTAAAGGGCATATGGGCACTATTAGTGGAAGCTCGAGGAGATCAATGGGCATAGTAGGAGACTGTGTTGTGATAATCAAAAATTGGGAGAGGCCTGTAGAATGGTTGACAATGTTATTAAAGGCAAACTCGTCCTGTGCGATCACAATGTCCCACCTACGAGGATTATCCAGAGGTAGGCACCTCAATAGGTCACCCACACTATGGTTGACCACCTCAGTCTAGCCATCCGTCTGAGGGTGAAAAGCTAGAGTGTATGCCAAAAATGTCCTATAAATTTCACATCTCTGTATGAAGTGATGTTACGTGGGACACTATGAAGTCGAACAATCTCTTGAAAATATAATGAAACCACACGAGACACATCCGTCGTGCGAGAGCAAGGGATGAATCAAGACATTTTGGAAAACTAGTCCATCACAACAAGAATGAAATCATGGCCACAAGAAGTACAGGGCAGTCCAACTATAAAATCCATCGATACGTCTTACCATTGGTGCTAGGGAATCGGCAATAGAGTGTATCGACCAGCATTAATGTGTTGGCCCTTGGCTGTTTGGCAAGTGTAGTAACGTCTAATGAAAGCTTTGGAATCTATCCTCATTGTTAGCTAATAAAATCAGTCCCTCAGTATCACGTGAGTACGCTCTTATCCCAGATAGCTGGCTAAACCTCACTCATGGATCTCGGAAATGATCTTCTCCCATATGGATGAAGATAGAATGCATATGGCCATACTTCAGTGTAGGAACCCATCTTGTAATAGATCGACCCAAAAACTACATCCGTCGATTAAAGATCACGGACCTCATCAAATCCAAATACTTAACTCCTCAGAGTCACCAACTCATGTGCCCTCCTGCTAAGGGATTCCACCACTTGATTTTCTTTCCTCGATTTGTTCTGTAAATGAAAAGTGTAGTGCTAGAGGTAAGCGGTCCACTTGGCGTGTTTGTCACTACCATGCCAATGAATATGTAATAAATGAAGATCCTTATGATCTGATTTGATGAAAAACTCCTTATGAATGAGATAGAGAGACTAAAACTTCATATTAAACCATCGCATAAAATTCGAGGTCATAAGCCGAATAATGGAGAGCGGCGCCCGTCAACTTCTAACTAAAGAAGGCAATCAGTTTCCTATTCTGTCTCAAAATAGCATGCACCCCTATCTTACAAGCATCGCAAGACAACTCAAACAACTGATCGAAATCGGTTAAGGCTATGATAGGGTTATCATCATCAGCTCCTTGATGCATATGAAGGCAGCATCCGCCTCCGATGTCCACTTGAACTTAACACTAGAGGAAGTACTCATTAAATATGTAATAAGGGGAAATGACAATACTGAATTCAGCTATAATGCGCCGATAATCCATGCAAATTGCGCACTTAAAAGATCGAAGAGGGTGGGGGTCAATACACTACCCCCTGAACTTTGGTATCCTCCCCCCTAATGTCATTACCTAAGATTACATACCCCAAAAAAGGTCACCGATGTTACCATAAAATCACACTTCTTCAACGTAAGGAAGAAGTGCTCAGCTCGTTGGACCTCTGGTACTTGAACCACATGATCTAGGTGCTTCTCCTCTGATTGGATATAAATCCGGATGTCATCAAAATAAACAACCATAATTTTACCCATGAAAGGGTGCAATATCTGTGTCATCACTCTCATAAAGGTAGATAGGGCATTGGATAAGCCAAAAGGCATCATCGTCCACTCATATAGCCCATCCTTCATTCATCTTGAAGGCAGTCTTCCACTCATCCCTTAGTTTCATATGAAATTGGTGATAGCCAGTCTTCAAGTATAGTTTGGAGAAAACCTTCACACCATGGAGTTGATATAGCATATCGTCCAACATAGGAATAAGAAATTTGTACTCCACGGTGATCTTGTTAATAGCCTGACAATTAAAATACATATGCCAACTCCCATCCTTCTTTGGCGCTAACAGGGCGAGTACCGCACAAGGAGACATACTCTCCCAAATATAACCCTTGTCACAGAGCTCTGTGACATATCTCTGCAACTCTGCATGCTCTCTGGGTGAAATGTGTTAGTGGGGAAGGTTGAGGAGCTGTGCTCTAAGGATAAAATCAATGGCATGCTGTGTATCTATGAAAAGCTAGAAATTTTTTACACGATAATCAGTTTATGGTAATAACTCAAAATTACCCTAAGATGACACGATTAACTTGTATAGATTTAAGAGTACTCAAAAATTATACTCAAATTAAAAATCAACACAACCCGAAAATGACACGATTAACCTTAATTGCAACCATCCCTGAGAGGAGGAAGATCATCTGGGGGTGTACACATCGGTAAAAGAATCCAACAAACTCTGAACACGCAATGGGGCAGTCTCCTCTGGGGTGGTAATGGGAGTAACGAGAGCATAACACAACCTTGTATCCACAATCTCCGTGGCTAGTTTCTCAAGTAAAACTAACAGGGCGAAAGGTCGAGACATCTAGAATGATCACATACGACAGAGAAGAAAGTCTTTCCCCTCATGCTTAAATGAATAGGTGTTGTCTTGGCCATCGTGTATGCTGTGATGATAAAATTGCCACAGCTCTCCGCAAAGAAGGTGACACGCTCGCATATCCATGATAGTACATATAACCTCATCACGATAGTCTCCGATGGAAAAAGTCACCCGATAATATCGGCTAGGATCTAAGGTGATTTCATTTTTCAACCACCCAATATGACACGGGGTAGGCAATGATTCTATCGGTGGGTTTAGCTTGTCGACCATCTCTTGCACGACCAAATTATAATAGATCCTCCATTGATAATCATCGTGCATAGTCTCCCCTTTGTGGTGCAACGAGTTAAAAAATTGTATCCAAGTATCGTCATTCGGCAAAGATGCTTGAGGATATGCGGGAGTTGTTATCATCACGGTGTGCATATAAGTGGTAAAAACTCCCACACATCTTACTTGTTCATGGAAAAATGAATCCCTTCGCCAACAAATTGATTGAGTGGAGGCTAGTGGAACATGGGGTGGGATAGGAAGGATCCCTAAGTAAGGACGTCCCTTGTATATGTGGTTGGATTGATCGTAAGTGTTGATGTAAAAAACTAGATCGCTCTAATTTTTCAATCACAGATAAATAAATAAGACAAAGATTTTTAAAGTGGTTCGGCTAGGAATAAAGCCTACGTCCACTGTTATGTTATTGCTGAGTGTTTGTGGAATTCTTGATTACAAGTTCTCTCAAGAAATTCCGGTCCCCTTGAATGAGGATGATACAAGGTATTTATAGCCTTTAGGCTCTCTATGAAAGGTCCAATACATTAAATGATATACATATGAAAGGGTAATACATTTAATGCAGCGTGTGCGTCAAGAATATAATGAATAGTTGAACAGTTGTCCGTCTGGTAATTAATGATACGGCCGAGATGCAGTTCGGACCGCCTTAGTTGCTCGTTGATCAAGAGTTCCTCGGAGTGCTTAGAGTATCTCGGGATGATGGAGTTCCTCGGATGGAGTTCCTCGGGGTGTCCTCCTCGTTGCTCGGAGAGAACATGACTTGGTCGGGGGAAATAAACTTCCTCGTTGTTATTGTGCCATGTAGATTGACACGTGTCTTCTTATTATTGGTCCACGTCAGTAGATTAAATTTGGTATCAACAGAAGCCCCCAATGCTTCATGCTTGATGGGTTACTTGAAAGGATGGAGTATTTATTCTGCAATGTTGCTCGGTGCTCGTGAAATTCTTGATCTACCTTCTTGATTTGTTCAACATAAAGTGCATTATCTCCTGGACGACATATGATGCAGGCTGATCGATGGTTGCTAATCTTTCTTTTGAGGAACTCTGTGTGCTATGTATCACCCCTGGGAATTTGGATGCAGCCATGCCATAGTATGAAACTTGTAGCTTGTCATAATCTTCAAGTATGTTGATTGGTTTGCCAGCCGACCAACTGCTTCCTGTGTCGAGCAACTGAGTGCTAACTTCACGTGCTTGATTTTTCTGATTTATGCTCCTCTGAATACTTTGTCGAGTAACATATTAGCTTTTGAACCCAACTCTTCAATCTGATTAGTACCAAGCAGGTGGCAGACTTCGAAACATTTTCTCATAAATTCTTCTTCATTATTGGTCGAGACAGTATTAGCAAAGATCTCAGTGCTGTAGATGTTGATTTTGACTTCTACCTCTGCTCGGGGACGAATAAGAGGTTCTCGGGGACTAACAAGTGATTCTCAGGGACGAGCAAGTGCTTTTCGGGAATGAGCTAATGCTTCTCGGATAGATCATCTGTGATGAATATCAGAATGTTGAAAGATCTTAACTTCATACACTCCCCTTATGCTTTGAATGATCCTCCTGCTGGTGAGGAACCTGTTTTAAAAGAAGAGGGAAAAGAAACCAATAGAATAGGAATCTCAATGTAATAGTTAGTATACATTTTCATTCTCAATGTATTTTGTTTTTTAAGTTTAATGAAAGACTTTCATTTTTGTTCGCAATCTTAATTGGTATTGTCTTGTAAATATCAAACACTTTACATTTATGTATCTGTTAAAAAGATAACAATATTGTGTTATTCATCGACCAACTTAGTAATAAAGAAGTTACAAGTATTAGTAACGTTGCTCGATCACTTAATAATAAAGTAATGAGTATAAAAATGTTTAAAATTTTTCCAACCAACCAAGGTTGATAAATAATGTTTGTCGACCAACTACAGTTGATGGAAATTTATCTCCGACCAGCCATACTTGGTTTAATTTCAAATATTTTCATAAAATGTGCCCGACCAACTAAGGTCAATAATTTGAGAGTATATTTTTATCTTACCAACCGTAATTGATCATGCTGGTGTACACCTCCTAACCAAAGGAATATTTTTTGGCTCCTTAGAGCTGTCCTCCTAACCAAAGGAGGTTGGCTACTTATAGCACTTTTTGGCTCCTTAGAGCTGTCCTCCTAACCAAAGGAGGTTGGCTACTTATAGCACTTTTGCTCCGTAGAGCTGTCCTCCTAACCAAAGGAGGTTGGCTCCTTAGAGCACTTTTGGCTACTTATAGCACTTTTGCTCCGTAGAGCTGTCCTCCTAACCAAAGGAGGTTGGCTCCTTAGAGCACTTTTGGCTACTTATAGCACTTTTGCTCCGTAGAGCTGTCCTCCTAACCAAAGGAGGTTGGCTCCTTAGAGCACTTTTGGCTACTTATAGCACTTTTTGGCTCCTTAGAGCACTTTTGGTCTATTAGCTCTGACGACATCCTGGCGCTGAATGAACCTTCAAAATGTTTGACTGATGATAATATGCAGCAAACTCCTCGTTTTTAAATTGTGTTCCATGGTCTGTGATGAAGGCATGAGGGAGACCATATCGGCAGATGATGTTCTTCCAAACAAATTGGTACACCTTCCTTCTCGTATGTCATGTCAATAAGTGGCTCATCTTCTATCCACTAAGTAAAATAATCTACTGTGATGACGAGGTATTTGAATCTTCCTCAAGTCGTCGGCAATGGTCCAACCAAATCAATCCCCACATGGAAAATGGCCAAGGATAAATAATGGGTGTCAACAATGTTTGTGAAGTTTTTCGGATGGAGGAAAAGCGTTGGTACTTGTCACATTTCTTGGCATAAGCTATACAATCAACTCTCATCGTCGACCAGTAGTATCCCTGCATCATCACCTTTTGCAAAAGTATTCGACCTGCTACACGGGCTCCACAGGACCCTTCATGGATCTCTTTAATCAATTCACCTCGGAGGGATGCACACATCTTTGCAAACCTGCCATAATTCCTCGTCGAGCAGCTTTAAACTTCCATTTCTTGGCAGAGAACTTATCCTCCGAATACCATTATACCGAGGAGCTTTAAACTTCTATTTCTTGGCAGAGAACTTATCCTTCGGTAATTCTTCCTCCTCAATATATGCTCCGATGGGATCCATCCAAGATGGTCCTAAATCAAGGGTAATAATATTCATCGTCAGGTCTTCATCTATGCTCCGACTTTCTAATACTTCAATTGGTATCGTTCTTCGCAGCTCGGTACGAGTAGCTGATGCTAATCGGGCCAAGGTGTATGCTCTCACATTCTCCATTCTTGATATTCTTACCAGTTTGAACAGCAAAAAACTCTGATACCAACTCCATCGCCTTTGCTTGATACTTGATCATCAATTCTCCTTCGGCTCATTATTTTCCCAACATTTGGTTTACGTTCAATTGAGAATCACTGAAGACAATAACCTGCTGTGCCCCCATAGTATTTGACAAATTAAGACCTGCAATCATGGCCTCATACTCAACCTCATTATTAAAAGCTTTGAATTAGAAACGTATGGCGTATTCCATGTCGACCTCGTCTGGGCTGTTCAAAATGATCCCTGCCCCATAGCCTGTAGTGCAAGATGAGCCGTCTACATATAGGCAACTTGTCTTCTAATTTCTGGTCTGACAGAGTTCCTCGGTGGAATACTTGTCGCTTTCTTTCATCATGTCCTGATACTTCTGAATACACCTCTTGAATTTCAATATACCTCCTGAGCTTCAATATTCCTCCTTAACTTCAATATTCATCCTGAACTTCAATATTTCTCCTGAACTTCAATATTCCTCCTGAACTTCAATATTCCTCCTGAACTTCAATATTCCCCCTGAACTTCAATATTCCTCCTGAACTTCAATATTCCTCCTGAACTTCAATATCAAAAGTAATTCCTGAGAAAGAAAAATAACTCCTGAATGATGATTAGTCGGGGTTGAATTTGATGCTCGACTGCATGATGATATAAGAATGTGCCACCAAATATATCTGTAATAGAAGCCCCCAACTGTGGAATGTGAACTTTGAATGAGATTTATCGACCAATACCAACCGGAGTTGGATTTTATCTACCAACCGGAGTTGGATTTTATCTACCAATCGGAGTTGGTGGTAATTGATAATGAATGATGAAGACTTCCTCGGAGCTGACCAACAGATTGTTGGGACTAAGATAATATAGATGCTGGAGACCTCCTCGGCACTGACCAACAGATTTGTTGGGAATAAGATAATATAAATGCTAGAGACCTCCTCGGCGCTGACCAACAGATTTGTTGGGAATAAGATAATATAAATGCTAGAGACCTCCTCGGCGCTGACCAACAGATTTGTTGGGAATAAGATATAATAAATGCAGGATACCTCCTCGGCGATGACCAACAGATTGTTGGGAATAAGATATAGTAAATGCAGGATACCTCCTCGGCGATGACCAACAGATTGTTGGGAATAAGATATAATAAATGCAAGATACCTCCTCGGCTATGACCAACAGATTGTTGGGAATAAGATATAATATAAATGCAGGATACCTCCTCGGCTATGACCAACAGATTGTTGGGAATAAGATATAATATAAATGCAGGATACCTCCTCGGCGATGACCAACAGATTGTTGGGAATAAGATATAATAAATGCAGGATACCTCCTCGGCGATGACCAACAGATTGTTGGGAATAAGATATAATAAATGCTGGAGACATCCTTGGAGTTGAATAAGATATAATAAATGTTGGAGACATCCTTGGAGCTGAGTAAGATATAATATTTGTCGAGCTCCATGCTGAAATGAGAATAGAATATGCATCCAAATAGATATAAAGAATAATTAAAAATAATAAAGTGCCTCGCCGATCCGTCGAGGTAGAATCATATAATGCAGAACAAGAATAAGATCTTTCAGAACATAAGAATATGGTCGAGAACGTTGTCAGGCCTGAATATAAATAAGAATTATCCGAACGAATGTTGTAATTCTCCTTAAAGCTGAATAAGTATCTTGTCGAGGCATAATTGCAGAATGCCGAATAAGAATAATATTTTCCAGAACATAAGAATATGGCCGAGAACTTTGCTGGGCCTGCATATAAATAAGGATTACCCCGACCAACTATCCGTTGGGGGTGAAATATAATAAATGTTGTAGCTTTTCCTCGGAGCTGAATATATATAGAGAGAAGAAATTTTTCGAGCTCCATGCTGAGATAAATATAAAATATGAATCCGAACGGATATAGAATAATTTGTGCTTCAGCATTCGTCGGCATTGAATCTTGTGCCTGTAAAAATTAATAATTTACTCTACCATATGTGTAGGCTGAATTGATTAGTCATGAGAATAATTTACTCATCCAATCAATATATGATATGTATCAGCATAAAAATTTCAAAATATGAAATAATATGTTTTATGCCAAATGTGTGTGAGATGGACAAATTATTATCAAATATGCATCATAAGTAAGACGTAAAGTTTTTTGTAAATTTAACAACCAATCAGGTATTAGTTGCTGTTTAAAAATATTTTTGGGGTGATCATAAGTTAAAAAGACTTAAGCCCCCTGCTTGTCCCCAAGCCGAACTCGTGTTTAAAGAAATATCAGGGGTGCTTCGCATTTTTTAATACCCCAAGATTCTACTGCTGCCGACAAACGACATGGATGTTGCCGACCAACATTTAAGGATATCTCAAGTTATAGAATATATGGTTGGATGACTAGAATATCTCGAATCTTTAGATCAAAAAATAACATTCAATGTAAAATTTAAGTCTTAAGAATGTTAATTAAATGAATAAATAAATAATCCGCTAGATCGTGTGATTTCGACAAAGAAACCTTGTGATGTGATGAATGAGGGGCCAACATATCAAATTTGTGCCCAGAGTCTTGATATGGTCATGATTATTTTACTGATCCTCTTTTACAAGAGGTGGGTAATGATTTTTCAGGTGAGAGAAATTTTTTTTTTTTTTTTATATTGATCCCTTCCTATTCCCAATTTGGAGAGATAAAGATATGGTGAATGATCGAAATTATTACCAAATTTATATAAAAAATCAATCAATTTGATTTTATTGACATAGATGGAAAATGAACCAAATTAAGTATATAGTTCATAAAAGTGAATGCAAAGAGACTCAAACTTGAAGAGAGAGAGAATATATATGGGTCATGATTTTCATGAGAAGACTTTTCATTGTCTTTAACCTTTTCCCATTCTTTTATTAAAAATATGATGGGAATATGAATAGACATCAAATATCTTACAAAATTTATTTCAAAATCAACAATGAAAATGATCAAATCTTATCATCGTCGTACATATTGGCATATGTAATCATTTACAATATTTATTTCATGATATAAAATAGAAACTTGAGAATCAAGCAAAAATTTATGATTTATGAAATCCATTATTTTTCAGATTTCTAAATAAGAATGAATCTAACAGTTATGATTTAAAAATCATGATATGCAATATTTTGCAGATAAAAATTGGACAATTAATTTATGTATATAAACATAAAAATCATGATTGAATCAAAAGATGTATGTATAATTGATTATACGTAGAGAAAATAAAAACTTAGCTTTTGGTGGAGAACAACGCTTGTAACACGTTCCCACAGACGGCGCCAATCTGTTGATGTAAAAAACTAGATCGCTCTAATTTTTCAATCACAGATAAATAAATAAGACAAAGATTTTTAAAGTGGTTCGGCTAGGAATAAAGCCTACGTCCACTGTTATGTTATTACTGAGTGTTTGTGGAATTCTTGATTACAAGTTCTCTCAAGAAATTCCGGTCCCCTTGAATGAGGATGATACAAGGTATTTATAGCCTTTAGGCTCTCTATGAAAGGTCCAATACATTAAATGATATACATATGAAGGGGTAATACATTTAATGCAGCGTGTGCGTCAAGAATATAATGAATAGTTGAACAGTTGTCCGTCTGGTAATTAATGATACGGCCGAGATGCAGTTCGGACCGCCTTAGTTGCTCGTTGATCAAGAGTTCCTCGGAGTGCTTAGAGTATCTCGGGATGATGGAGTTCCTCGGATGGAGTTCCTCGGGGTGTCCTCCTCGTTGCTCGGAGAGAACATGACTTGGTCGGGGGAAATAAACTTCCTCGTTGTTATTGTGCCATGTAGATTGACACGTGTCTTCTTATTATTGGTCCACGTCAGTAGATTAAATTTGGTATCAACAGTAAGGTTCTTTGGTGTTTGGTCTGGGGTTTTGGTAAGAGATTGAGGATAATTTGGGTGATTTTGAGGGACGGTTAAACCAGTGGGTTTGGTTAGAGGGCTTATTAGGGTCGGATGGGTTTTTTGTGGGTCAAAAGGGTTCATCCGGGGAAAGTATGTGCTGAAATGGTTTTCAGGTAGGTTTTTGGGCACAGTTAACTCCAGTCAATACCCATTAGGGTTGCCCGACCCACCGTTTTTGGGTTTGGGGAGAAAATTAGGTTTAGGTTATACGGTTTTTGGGTTTGGGTTATGCGATAGGGTTTCAAGTAGGGTTAAGGCTATTGTGGGAGGGTTAATATTGGTTTTAGGTAGGTAAAAGTTAGCGTTTCTTGAATTTTGGATTTCTAGGGTTAGGATGTCATGGAGAAGGTTGGGAATTTTTCGAATCTCATCCGGATGAATCCAACCAAATTCCAATCTTCGATGATCATACTTAATCCAAGAACAAATTGAGCTCTGATACCAATTTGATGTGATCTTGGGTGTGGAACGTAAAAAAAGAAGTTATCTCTACAATAACAACGACAATAACATGGAAAATGGAAGAGGAATTCTTATTTCTCTCTCTAGTATTTTAATCTCAAAATGGCAAAAGTGTTATAAAACAAGGCCCTTGGACTATTTATATTAAACATGCAAAAGGCTAAAAAAGAACAAAATAAAAGAACGTCTATATCCCTATGCTCCTGCATCAGAAAGTTAGTGTAGATGATCACCTCACAATGAAGATCACCTCCTGCAGATTTCATAAATTAAATTAAATCATTTAATGGATAAGATGGTGATTGCATTTTTCAAATGCTAAAAATGTGCGCACACACATATATCAATCTATCTATTTATGTCCATTTATATATATCCTATTTTCATTTCATCCACCAAGTTGTTGCGCTTTTTAATAATATCAGTTAAGATGACTTTATACTGAAGAGATCATCTACACTAAATTTATCCAAACAAAAATCCATTTACCCTCTCAAACCTGGATATATGTTATTCAAGTAAGTTAAAGAAAATAGGGTGTTGCTAAAGGCACCCCTATTTTTTCGCATTAATTCCAAAATATTGTTTTTGAGTTATGGTGTACATGAGTTTTATGTATTGCATGCTACTAAAGAGGATATTTTTAGGTGCTTTTTGAAACACCCATAAATTATTTATGAGACTCATTCTTAAATAAATTTTGGTGTGTACGCCTTCTTTTTCCTTCTCCCCAAACCCACATAGCAAAAACCTAAGCCTTTCCCCTACCCAAATAGTCCTCTCCCCCAGCGTGATTAATAACCTACCCAAAGATCCCCTTTCAAACCAAATCAACCCCAAAATCGCCTACATTTATTGTGGTTCACCCTCATTCGGCAATTTACGTATTTCACTCCCATATCACCCCCTCCGAGGTTAAGGCCCTTTTATGATGTCATGACATATATTTCTACCTCTGAGTCTTTCGTATTGAATAATACCCACCTATTACTTCATCCCCCAGTATCGAAATGTGTATAACTCTTGTGGCCATTGAGTTTGATGACATTAATTGGCTCTGCACTAGTATCTTGTACACCCGTTGCATAATTAAGGGGATATTATGCGCCATCATCTTTGTTTGTGTTCAAGTGAAACCCTAGTTTCCTAAGAGATTGTAGATAATCTTGGGCTATCAATTGGCCCCCTTTCTAAGCCTTGTCGTGTAGGTTAGCTTGGCAGTAGTTGATCCCTCACCCAACTCTCCATTTTCTTATCCCATTTTTAGTTGGATCCTATGGTGACAAGATCCTTCGCATGGTTGTGGATTTTTTTTCCCATTTATTGTTGAAATTATGATTATTTTAGCATGCACAAAGGTCATACCAAAACCCACACATTTTAGGACTAGAAGGAGCGGTTCCAACTTCGAGCTTCGGCCTTAATGGCCTTTGGCCTGCATCATTTCCCACACTACCCTAATTGTATCAGTGAAGGAGGCGATCTTTTGTTATGTTGTAGTTTGTCCAATCTTAACACCAACGATCAATATTTCACATACGTTCTTTGGCCTCTTGGGCTCGTCCATGGACATCTTTACTCCGCCAAATGAGCTACCATTGGTGCGCAACACTCAGCATATCAATGATTTTATGTGTAGGGCATCAATACCTAACCCACCACATTATTGGATGTCATCTATTAAGAACGGGGAAATAAAAGTGGGTTTTAGATTTATACGATAGGGGGACTCATAAGAGATAGTATGTCTTCGTGCATAATTTTGTCCCTACTCATCCTGAAAATGATGTGAGTCCCTGATACGCGTTGATAGTGGGGAAGTTAACAAGATCACCAACTTAAAGAAAAAATGGAAATTTGGTTGCCTTGTTTAGACATAAGATCTTGAGGCCCTCCGTGAACAATTATACATATGATATAGAATTCTAAGTTGTTGTCAAGTCCCTAAAGTTTTGTCAATTCTATCTTCTACATGAAGAGTTTGGTATCAAATTGGACAATTAAGTCTTCTAATACCTATATAGTTAGAGATGGATTAGCGATTAACATGATGAATGGGTTGCCTATCTCTAGCGATACACCTTCCACCCTCAGTAAAAATCAAGAAAGGAAAATCAGGTGGCAGATGCTCATAGTCCTTGGGGCCATGCATTAATCGTCTTCTGTTTTTAAATTTATGGGTTTAATGAGATGTGAAACCTCATCCTTCCTTCATTAAAAGATTTTTGGTTAGTTTTACATTGGTATCTTGGTTGGCCGCATGAGTGTTGGATGCACTCATTATTCCGTTTGGGAGCAATTATTTTGGCCTACTATGGGTTAGTACGTAAACTTTTCATCTTCTGATATTGTACGTGCTAAAATAATGAAGGGTAGATGTTCCAGATTCAATCTCTCAACCTTGTTACTTAAACCCAATTGACCCTGGAGAGACATCTCCATGAACTTTATCATAGGACTTCCCCATATAGCTAAGGTCCATGACTATATATTCTTCAAAATCGATGGGTTCTCTAATAAGGAACACTTTATTCTCGACTCCCACACCACGAACTTCTCTCATGTTCCATACAATACTTTTAGGAAATTATTTAAACACCCCGTAGCATCACCTAAAATAGGAATGTTTGGTATAAAAGACACTTTTGACAGAAACTTTGAGGACTAATGTGACTTTACCTCTAGTTTTTTATGCCTTTCCACCCGCATATTAATAGCTAGACCGTGGTAGTCAACCAAAGTGTTAGTGATTTACTTTCCTGCCTTGCTACAAAAACACCCTAGAATTAGGAAATTGGGATTTCCCAAGCCTAATTTGCCTTCAATAATTCCTTCAATTTCTCTACTGGACTATTCTCATTTCGTATCATCTTAGGGCCATCTACCTTAATGCCTGGTAACCTAGAAGATTTACCTCCCACCATCCCGATTATCCCTTATGTTATTATGTTCACTAGTCGCATGGTCTTTATCCATGAGGATGTTTGCACCTGCCCTTAGTGTATGTGTAACACATACAAGGATCATATGGATGCCAACCGTTGGGGACTTATATTCTAGCCTATAGACGTAACCATGTTATAAATCTAAGAGGACCTCTACTAAGGAAAGGCTTGCAAGCTTCAGATTCATAGCTTTGTCCATTTCCCCATGATTCGCTATTATGAGAATGGTGATCATGGGATTGATTTATCTACCCATTATTGCATGTGTCGTAACTTTAACATCGTCAACCTATTACTATTTTGTGGCATGACCCCGTTCATTTGCACACTAATAGCATAGAGGGCATCCATACTTCATAGTTTGTCGTTTCCTCATCTAGTGGTTGGGTGCCCCGAGAGTGAGAGCACTTGGGTCTTTAAGGCCATTGTTTAGTTCAATGAATCCAATATGTAAATTATATGGAGACTTTTCGTGAAGGGGTGAGTGATTCAGAAGCATGATATTAGAGAGCTATTTTTACCTTTCCCTTAAATTTAGTTAGTTTTCCTTATATTCAGGTCTTGTATTGTCACGTGTGTTATCTCTCCCCTATGACATCATGTATGACATCACTAGGCCTACCCCACACCTATAAAAAGGATTAGTCATTTATTGCGGGCATTGTTATTACTTACTAATTAAATAAGAATTAAAAACATAATAGTTTATATTGTTTTCTTCCCCTTTTAGCTTAGCTTAATTGCTTCTACTCCCTACTAGACATCAATTTAATAGCTGGAAATAATAAAATTCCTAAGTGGGGTTCTAAGAGTTTTTTAGAGAACCACCCATTCTCCTCATGAAATCCTTAAGAGAAAAAGACTCGAAAGAGCAGTATGAATTTCTTTGAGGCCTTTGGAGTACCGTAGAAAATCATAGAGGCCATAGAAGAGGATTCATGGCGAAGCTTGAAAAGAACCACCCATCATCTTCATTAACTTCATCACTTTCTTTACTAGATTCTTGTTCAAAGTGGGGTGGGGATTAGAATACATTTTTTCTCACATAAATAAGCATATTATTGTATACTTGTATGTATTCCAGTCCTCATTAGTTTATATGTCTAATATGTATATATAATATCGCTTGAAAACTTTGATTATGCTATAAAACTATCTCATATGAGAGTAGGGTTTCTGAAATATCTACTTTCATTTGACATTATATCTCACATTGTAGAGGATGTAAGATTTCATGATCACAAAGCAAACATATATGCTTTATTTATATTGCATCAATCATTGTTGAATAACATTTAAGCTTTTATAAAGGTATGGTATGAAAGGAACGCGTTTGGGAACTTTGGGGATGAAACATGTAGAAATTATACCCTTAATGTTACAAATAACATTATAGAATTAATGATTATTTTATGATTAAAAAAGTGTAATATATATATATATATATATATATATATATATAAACTTCACTAACTTCATTCTAAAGTCTTTGAGTTGTTTCATCATTCTCAAACCATGAATAATTTCCTTACAATAAAAGAAAAAAACATCATTGAAACCAAAGGTATTCAAAGGAGAAAACTTAACTTCATGAAGATTCTTGGTCGAGATCAAAGGAGATGACAAGAGAATAATCAAGATTACAACAAGACAAAGTTCATCAACATCAACAAAGCTTCAAGAAGATGCAAAAAGACTTTGAGTTATTTAGAAAATCTTATAAATGTGTATTTATCTCTTGACTTGTTTATTTTATTGCCTCAAACATACAAAAAACTCAAAACATCTTTTTCATATATAAAAAAAAGTTTCAAAATCAAATTACATCAAGATGAATTATTTTAGGTGACAAAAACTCTTTTAGTTAACTAAAATTGTGTAAATGGAGATGACTAGCATTTTTCTAACCCCTTGGGATATTTAGTCAACTAAAGATAATGTTTAGTTGATGAAATCTAATTAAGTGGACTAAACATGATTAAATATAAATATAACGGCTAGTTTTTTGGAAATATCAAAAGCAACTTTATCCTAACAACTCACAACAGATGGTTTTCTTTCCCATGGTATAAATACTTTCACCAAACATCATTTTTACACATACAAGAGATCACAAATAATAACAATACATCATATTTAAATTACAACACGGGTGTCAACATCATTGAGATTTCATAAGAAAGAAAGAGAAAACCTCACAACTCACATTAATTCATTAGTGTGCAAACAAAGAAGAGATGCAACTCTAAAAGAGAGAAATTTCATTTCAGAAAAATAATTTATATTTATCATTTTATTAATAATGTAAATTCCATTATATTTTCAAGGCTAATATTGCCTTTATGTGATTTGTCAAGGATGTAAGACATTGAACTTGGTCATATCCGTAAGGTTGAAAAAGTTGTCTCTTGTTGGATGCGGTTACAAGGTGTGTAATATCCTTGTAAGGTGTTTGCTCCACCTTAGTGAGCGTAAGATAGTGAAGTTCTAGAATACCTTCTCGGCATGGATATAGGCAAAGGCAAACCACGTAAAAATATTGATTTTCAAAGAATCTTAACGCTTTCTTTTATTAAAAATATTATTAATTTATTAGCTTTTACATATATTTACATTAGTTATCACAGTCAAACAAAGAGAAAAGTTTATATTGCTATTAATTTTATTAAGATTCAATGCACCCACTCCTTTTGGCTTATTTTCTGAGCTAACTACTGGTAGTAGAACCTAACTCATATATACTTATTTTAAAAAGTATATTTGAGTCAATGATAAAATGTCAAATGATAAGTCTTTATCAAATCATTTTGGACAAAAATAATCTATCATTATTTTCAAAAGATTATTTTAAACTATGGAAGGCTAGAATGACCTGTATTTTACAATCTTCTCAGTATTACATGTGAAATATAGTTTCTGATAAAGAATAAGTTTTAGTCATATAATTATATGAAGAAAAATATATTAATTAAACATTGAGATTATGAAGATTTTATAAGATTATCCATGTAAAATTATTTCAATAAATGTTCATCATTACAAGGAGGAAAATGAAATTTGGAACTTTCTTTTAATGTAGTATATGGATAGAGATGTCACAATCGATAAAAATAACGAAAAAGAAAAGAAAAGATGCAATAATGAAACATTTCATCAATTAGAAAGACTTTATCATGCTCCTCTCAATATCAAGATGAATAAGAAGTGGTAATACTTTGTTCTTTCCCAAGAGAAAAAAGAAGTGACTGTGGAAGATTGTACAATTTCATCAACCTAACATGAAGTGAAAAGTCAATAAATTTAACAAAAATATCCAATGGATCATGAGGTAACTTATAGCTTACCCAAAAACCCATGATATCGATAGTTTTACAATAGAAGAAGATATTATCTCTTTTGATTGTTTAAGTGATTATTATGATGCATTAATTTCTAGTTACAAAAGATTTGTTATACCGATATTGCTAAACTAAATGAGAATAAATATTTTTACATTTCAACTGATTTCTCCAAGGGAAATAAATAATTAAGTTATGAAAATAAACAACTCGAAAAATAAATTTATGTGTTAGAAAAGGGAAAAGTCAAAACCCTTAAAGCCTATAGGTAGAAAATAATTAATTAAGAAAATAAATTTATTTATTATGAAATACTTTCGAAAAATTAGACCAAAGTAGTAATTGTCAAATCTTATTTTTTGAAAAAAAAAATAACAAGCTACAAATTAAAAAAGATCAAAATTTTTAATAGAAAATGAAAATATTAAAGATGAAACCATTTTTGTCAAATATCAATGGAATGTCTATTGCAATTTTCCTCTAAAAAGAAAAATCACATGTTTGAAGAATGTCAGAAAAGATTGGGAAAGAAAAAAATCGTTTTTGTATAACATGTAAAGGAAGGAATCAAACATATGTCGGTTGTAAATTATGACATCCCATAAATTATTGCATATTTTTGGAGAAAAATAAACATACATTTAGTGTATGTAAAAGATAAAGGAGAATGTCTAGAAACAACTCATCATACCAACCACCTAACAAACAAGTACGAAAGCTCAAAGGGTACTGGAATTTTTTTTATTGTTATGGAGGTACACAAAGAAGCCCACATAAGCGCGCTATTCAAATCCCACCTCCAGAAGAAGCAAATTTTTACCCAGAAAAATTTGAAGGAATGAGAAATGGTATTGTAGACAAGACAAGATTAGGATGAAGAATGCAAATTAATATCTTTGTTGTAACCCCACTAAATCAATGAATCTCGTAGTGGGCCAAGAAGTGGGTGAAATATGATCAACTTAATTTTACCTCTTGAATTATCTATAGTATAATCACCTACTCCATCTGCCCAAGAAGTGGTAGTCATGACACACTCATCCTCTTAGATATCTTCCTCAATTGGTTCATATTAACCAGTTTCTTGTTGATCTCGGATTCAGTACACAAAAATGCACATTTAGTAACACACTATTTTTGTTATTACTAACAGTAATATACTATTACTATTTCTCACAATACATTACCGTTAGTAATCTCAGGTAAGTGTTAGTAATATTAGTTCAATATTTTATAAGTAATTTTTCCTTAAAAAGGGTTAATCTTCCCCTAACCCAAAGAATTTCTCCGACTATACACGCGCTCTCTCTAAATTGGCTGATCTGTTCAAATCGTGATCTTCTCCAAAATGAGACCTTCTAAAAAATGAGACCTCTTCCTCTTATTCAAACCCAACAATGCGACCTCTTCCTCTTTTCCAAACCCAAAACATGACCTCTTTCGCTTTTCAAAATCTTGACCTGTTGAACTACCACCTACGGTTTGCAAGAACTATCACCTAGAGTTTGGAAGAGCCGCAACCTAGGGTTTGGAAGAACTATCACCTAGGTACGTTTCTGTCTCTCTCTCTATATATATGTGTGTGTGTGTGTGTGTGTGTGTGTGTGTGTGTGTGTGTATATATATATATATATATATATATATATATAAATTATAGCGGATTGTAGGAATTTAGTTTATAAGGGGCAAAGCGTGGAATTATTTTTCTTGTTAAAATTTTGATTTGGCTAATTGGAGTTTTTTAAAGTTTAGGACATGTTGAAAAAAAAATTCAATAGATATGCAATGCTATTTCAGTTGCTAGATTACTAAACGCAACTCATCTTCTTACAAATTTTTTGTATAGTAGCGTTTGGAGAAATATAAGGTGATATTTTCTTTCCTAGTTTGGTTTTAATTTTATTATATTATCCTATGTCATTTTCTGCTCAATTATTATCCAGTACTAATTGAACTCAATTGATTGAATGTTCTTTTTTATTTCAAGGGTTAGAGCTATGTTCTGATTAAAAAAAATGCATGTTCTAGTTGTTATATTATTTATGTGTGTGTCAATAATTATGTTTTTGTATATTTTCATAGAACTTGTGTGTAAAGCATGATTTTTTTGGTAGTTCAGAGTGTCACAAACATTGAACAAAAAGTAGATGAATGAGAAAAATAGAATAAGGAAGGTGTACATAAATAGAGTTACATCTTTTCCTGATTTTGAAATTGCAAACATTGGCCCTCAGTTCTCGACCTTTCCCTATATATGTGTTAAGTGTCAAAATAAGAAGCGTTTCAATGTGGTAGGTATCAAGGGTCGTTTGATAATGCATGGTATAGATAATACATATACTACGTGGGTTTTGCATAGTGAAACACTATCCTTGAACATAACATGTAACATAGTAGAACCTATTGAATGTAAAGGACATGATGAAGCTGATGACATTAAGAATGAAATTCTTTGAAACTTATTTGACATATGTTACAGAGTGCACGAACAATATTATGTAAAACCCAACAAGACAGGATTCTCTGAAAAATTATATGTCAACAATGAGAAGTATAATTAGTAAAAATGATTATCAATCAAGAAATTGTACCCTTCATGTGAGGTTCCTGAAACTACTCTCTACAATTATGGAATTTCATGATTTGAAAAAGCAATTCAGTTGATCAGAAAATAACGTGATTGCTCTCTTGTTGGTCTTAAAAATGTGACTTCCAAAAGAAAACACATTACCAAAAAAGTCTATGCACATGAAGAGAGTGATGAAAGACCTAGGGATGAAAGAGAATTGCATTTATATTGGAAAGGGAATGAAGATTTGGAGTAATTTCCTCAGTGTGGAGAACCGAGGTATGTAGTGACCTCGAGGAAAGGGAAAAGGTTATGTAAAGAACCGATGAAAGTGTTGAGACATTTCCTTTTAATTTCAAGGCTCATGAAATTATATATTATACCTTAGATAGAGCATGAAATGACATGGCACCATAGGGCAAAAAGTTCATGGGATTATCAGCGACATCCTTGTGATTCATCTCAATGGATAATGCTAAAAGTAGATGGCCCGATTTTGCCAAAAAATGGCGTAATGTTTGGCTTGAAATATCAACTGATGGATTCAATCCCTGTGGTATTCAATCTAATAGTTATAGTTGATGGCATGTTATGACTGCACTTTATAATATGGGCCCTTTTTTCACTTGAAGCATGATATCCCAATCTTATCTCTGTAGATGCTTGGGACAAAGGCACCGAGTTAAGACATTGATTTTTTTCAACCATTAGCAGATGAGTTGAAGGAATTATGGGAAGGAGTTCCAGCTATTGACATGTACAAAATGAAATCTTTTACATTAAGAGCTATGTTGATATGGGGGATTTATTATTTTCCTGCATATAGGAACTTATCTGGGTGTAACACATATTTACAAAGCATGACCTATTTTTGGTGATGACACTCCATCCATTCGGCTAGAGCAAAGCATAAAGATGGTTTACACGAACTATCGTATGTTTCTTAAAAGTGATCATCCTTTTAGGAGTGGTAGAGATTTGGGACTTAGGACAGAAGAAGTTGGACGTCCCCCGGTTCGACTAAATGGAGATGCACTTATGGAGAAGTTAAGAAACATAGAGTATGTACCTAGCAAAGTCTCAAAAGTTCCTGGTAAGAAGAGAAAGTCTAATAGCGTGAATGAGAATGGCAATGTTGAAGTTAAAGAAGCTTGGTATAAAAATTCCATTTTATTTTACTAGGAATACTGACAATATCATCAAGTTCGACATATCCTTGATGTGATGAACACCAAGAATAATGTTTCATAGAATTTAATAAACATAATTCTTGATGCTAATAAAATAAAGGATACTAAAAAGAGGTTATCTTTCGTTTGGTACTTAAAGATACAGCAAGGAATAATATGGTTCTTCATCTATATTGCATGGTAGATTTGACTCTTAGGTATCACACGCTAACAATTTGATTTGTTGAACGAGTTATTAGTTATTTGATTTTGTGTTGCAAGATGTTAATCGAACCCTTTCTAACTAAAATTTTATGCTTCTTTGGTTCTCAGTTGTTTTAACCATCTAAACGGTGCATTATTTCTTATTTTTTCTCTGCTAATTTTTGCAAGCCCCAATTTCGTCCTCTTATTCGCAGAAAATAATAATTTTGCAGTTTGTATAACACTAATTATGAAGTTTGGAACTTATGTATTATGTTTATAACCTTTGGTGCACTATTTTCTTACAACCATTTTTCAGTTTGCAAGAAAGAACTCAAGTTAAAAAAACTTATACGATATATAGTGGAGAAGGTCTAGAGGAAGCTAAAAAATATGAACTTTTGCTTATGTTGGTATTTAATGCCCTGATTGTCATAGGGTTATTATGGCGAAAGACGGATTGTTTCATGAATTATCTTCGAGTGTGTCCAATATTTTTTTAAAAGTATCTTTTTACATATACGAAGAAAGTGTGAATGCTTTGGTGTTATGTAACACTTGAAAATATGACCGATGTCTTCATTATACGAAGAAAATGTAACTATTGTCTTCATTATATGATCATCTAGGCTCATCAGGACATTATAAGGAAGTTGATTGAGCTTATATGAATTACATCCATTATGGAGGTTTGTTTTAATTTCTCCCTTCGTCCCAATTATTATTCACATTTTATTTTATACGACAACTCAAATCAAGAGTCACGTTTCGAAAGTTAATGTACCGAGTTCCACAATAGTTGAATAAGTTTGATTTTGACCATTGATTTACATTAATGCATTTTCCTAAAAGTTTTGACTTTCAAATAGTGACTTTCAGCTCGTCAGTAAGTTGCATTGGTGATCCAATTATATTATTCAATCGAGGTGGCAGCAAAGAAGTGCGTTCATTCCCCGTTGATGAAGATTTAGCAATTGAAGAATATGAACTACTTCTTTTGATATTTCATTTGCTTGGTTATAATTTTAAAACATATCATTTTCAGGGTGATTGTGTGTTAGGATGTTATATCAAATACATTTAATGAAAACATTTTAACTTTGGAATTTAGCTTATTTGATATGATTGCATAAATGTTATGTAGACTACTTTTGTATAGTGTGGTAAGCATAACTGAAATTGTTTAAATTCAGGACAGGATGTCGGATCTTGAAAATTAAATATTTTTTTAAATATGTATTAATATTACTAACGGACCTTTACCGTTACAAAATAAGAAAAAAGTGTTACAAAATTGTGTAATAAGGTAGAAATAGTAACAGAAAAGTTCGCTATTAAATCAAAATTAGTAATGGTAAAATACCATTAGTAAAGCGAAATTAGTAACGGTAAAATACCATTACTATATCAGAATTAGTAGCGTTAAAATACACTTACTAAATTCAAAATTAGTATGGTAAATATATGTTACTAATTTTGTTCTCGACGCCTTTTTTGTAATGAAAAATTATCGTTACTAATATCTTTTCTAATGATAAAACACTATTACTAAAGGTGCATTTTGATGTAGTGATTATACATCATCCAACATATAGTGGCATGTTGCAAACATAGCCACAGTAGCCTTCCTCATGGCATTGTTATTAAAATGTTTTTCAAATTTGGCAAGTTCGATTTACATCCAGCCCATGACAAACAACCATAATATGGTTCAACACTATTTCCTCACACATTCTTAACCTCGTCAAATTTATTTCAACTAATAGCTTGTGGAAAATTCGAATTCAATTGGATTATGGGGAACCAAACGAGATAGAAGTGATTAAATATATGTTATCTCATAGAAGCTATGACGATAATTTTCCACCTCTCACTGACTCCACATACACGTTTCTCCAAAACCTATCAAACAAATCTTCATATCTCAACACTTATGTTCGTGAAGAGGTTTCCCACTTCCAAACCTGTCAAAAGAATATATGGGATAATTAACATCTCTTCACAATGACTTCCAAGATCATGTACAACACCAGCACCAATAATAAGATTTCACTAATAAAAGTATGGATGAACATGTGATTGGAATTCGAGAATTTTGTGATTCCATAAACATGAATTTACAATAATGGAATGCATGGTTCGATTAGAATAACAATGTGACGTATGCCATCTATCGCAACACATACGAGATCCTCCAAATATCTGTTGTCATTTACGACATGCCCGTGGATAACATAATTCCATAAAACCAAGGAGAAAACTCACATAAGGAAAAACATATGCTTCACCACGTCTCTCTTTTTCTTAGCCACCATTTTGATTTTATTTATTGAATGCCTGTAGTATGTGTATTTTCATCAATTTTATCCATCTTCCCATATTATTGAAAAGAATTTATCAATTGTCCTTATATGACCTAATATATATACAAACATGTTACATGTGTCACTATGATATACATTGATTCTCTTCACAACTATTTTACTACTTAACATTTACTTGACTTTTTTTATCTATCAATAAAAAGTACAAAAGGTATATATCTTTTAATCAAAACATGCTACAAGTAAGGGGGTGAGGACTTTATCGTTCATGCTACCTGCCCATTTTATTGTGACACCCCATATTTTTCACATATAATGTGGTCGGCCAAATATATGATAAAAAAGGCTAAATAAAAATTTATATATTTTAATCATGCAATAAGATTAATTACCTTGAATATGATAAAATAAAAATGATAGTTTAAATAAACTGATAATTGCATCTCAATCATAATATCATTTAACATCAAAACCAAACTAAAATAACATAATCTCCGGTACAACAATGGAATCCTCCATAATCCATAAACAAAAGTATTTAATGGATAATATGATAAATAGTAATGAGAGTGAAACTTTTGACAACTATATCAAAATGAGCATATTGTAATAACTTAAATGGTGGTATAGCTTTTGAGAAATATTACAACCTCAACCCTACTAATGTTATTGCATGTGAACTAAAAATTTAACAACACAATGTGGATTAGACCTACAACAAGTAACTTTCTGCAATATCCCAATCCGAGATAACATATAACTATAATAAATTAATTCCAATCTCATAGTATATAACAAGGGAAAACCATTCCCTAGGGGATTAACAGTACATCAAATATGAATAAACCCATGTTAATCCATCAATTTATGCTACAGTACATCACATAATATACAGAATGAGGGGTAAGTTTATTTCTAGCTACCCTAACAATATAAATATAACTAATGCTAATATAACCAAATTACTATGCTTACTATCATAAAAACAAAATAAGTAAACCCTACCTATGGTCATAACTGATAGGGAACCCATACGGACCATAAGTAAATGTCTCACGAATGTATTTCGGGATTTCTCATGCCTCTATTAGTCCTTACTAAAGGATGGTTCACCTCCTAAAGTACTAAAACACACAAAGGGAAAATCACTATACCATCATACCAATCGTGCAACCACAAACTAATGTTTATACGAAAAGATATAACCTATTGTCCTAACTAAGGAGACAGTGATCTTAACATATAGGATCGGGATAATATAGATATATGCACAAACTGCATCATCATCCAAGATGTAGTACACAACCCCATCATAAACATCTCGTAAAATCCCTAACTACACACACATATATGATATACTCACACATATAAAATTGTACAACAAAATTACACACAACCTACGGTTAGCACTACGAGGTTTAATAATTATATTTGGTTCCCAATGGTAACTTAATTTCTAAGAATTACCCTAAGTAACCTAAGGTGGTTTGTCACTTGAAATCCTATCAAGCCTCCCTTAATGTTACTAATATTGATAAGTATGTTCTTATAGGTTCTAGGTTATAGGTTCTAGGTTCAACCCCCAAGCTATAATAATGAAATCGACCCTTAAAAGCCCAAAACTAGGCCAAACAACCAACCCAAATCGGTTCGACACTTATCCCAAAGCAATTTAACCCTATAGTAGCTTTAAACCAGTTTTAAAAATTTATGCTAAAAAAATCTCTGATTTCAATGCAAAATATCCCGATTAAAATCCAAATAATCTGGTATATGTCTAGGGTTAAAATTTCTACATGAATAACATCTAAAACACCAATTTTATCGAATCTACAATTAAAAATTTAATAATTATGAAATTACCTTCCATTGTTAGTCATAAATTTACCATTCATGGATTTACTCATAATCCTAAATAATTCAACTTAATTAGTCACGAATTAATATCAGATATAAAGATTTTAACATGATTTAGAATTGCAAGCTATGATATAATTAATTAAATCTATTTAATTAACCCAACTCACAGGGCAATTACAAGAACCTTACTTTTAGTATTCATGGCTTGCAACATGATACTTCCATGGATTTTATTCATGAATTCCATCTAATAATCATCATATTCAAAATAACATTAACATACTAATTTTATTGGCTACCATAATAATCAAATTACAATTACATTAAATCAAAGAGGAAAATTTGAACAAGTTCCTTGCCTTGATGGTTTGATGGGTGGTGATATATTGTAACAACCCTCGCTTTTGAGGCCCTAATTTATATTTAATTTGCTAAATATAGTGATTAGATATAAAGATGTTGATATGTGGAGTAGGTATTTATTTAAGAAGAAAAGTTGGCATCTTCAATGATGTTGCATATTTACCGTATGTAGAGGTGAATTTTGCTATGTTATGTTTCGTAATGTCATAAGATTTAAAAATGACATTTGGCTTAAAATGAAATCGGAACCTAAAATGAATTATAAAAATATCCAAATGATAATTTGTAGGGTGCCAATAGTTCCGGGAGGTTCGAGATAGTCAAATTATGTGACATGTTGTATTTTTAGTTTCCGGGCACTTTTGACTAGTTGTAGCTTATATGAGTAGTTGCGTATTATTTTACCGCGTATCAATCACTTAAGCTGGAAATTTTGACATAAGCCACGATTCATGTCTTGAACTAAGTCACTATTCCCCTAATTACATTGGTAAACCTAAAAAAAGAAAGAGAAGAAGAAATCTTGGGAGAAAGTGAGAGATTGAAGCTTGGGTGATTGTTCTTGCATTCAACTTCTTCAAAATCTGAACTTGCAAACTTGAGGCAAGTTTTCTACTTGCTATTTTATGATTTAAGCAGAGTAATTTGCATTGATAGTTATGGCTATGTATGGTTTATGGAAGTTAGGGTTTTTGGTTTGATTTATGGGCTTTAGATCTTTGGAAGTTATATTGATATGATTTGGAGGTAAATTATGGTTGGATGATGTATTTATGATCAGTTGGTAGCATTAAAGGATAGGGATTTGAGTTGGTTGAAGTTGGGTAGAGTTTGGAGTCAAAGACTCCATAAACAAAACTTGGAAATTCTGCAGAACCGAATCGATTCGGCCTTGCCGAATCGATTCGGTGAGAGACAGTTTCCAAACCTGGGTAGTCCGAATCGGTTCGGCTCGTCCGAATCGATTCGGCAATTATGCAGAAACCCACTTTTCTCGGCCGAATCGATTCGGCGGAAAGCCTATTTTCCTTTATTTTTCTTTTTAAATTTTATCCCTTTTTTCTTTAGGATTATGACCTAGGACTCTTCTTGTAAGAAGTAAAACTAGGATTTTAGAGTTCTAGTTAAGTTTGGTCGTTACCCTATAGTTGAATGGGAACACTTGGGGTTAATTCAGGGATATTTAAAGTGATGCTTATGTATCACTTTACTTTTAGGAAATTAGTTAAAGTTAGAGTTCTAAGCCCATATGTGGAGATGTTAGAAACCCTTTTTGAGGTGTATGAAACCTCGGGATTTGTTAGACTTTGGGGGACAGTTTGGAGAATACTTCGGGACTTAAATATATGATGAAATTGAATAAGAAATATTCAAAGATAAATGTTTCAAGTAAAAATGAAACACATAAGATTCATGGTAATGAAAATGAGATTAAATTGGTAATTGTTGAATTACTTAAACACACCTCTCTAAATGCTATCATAAGGTAAGCTCGCACATGAGGTGATGTCCCCTGACAATTGAATGCAGGCTGACTATAGTCCTCAGCCATATGCAGGTTTTGTATATGTTTTTCTGCGCTAGTGAGGTAATTTCGGGTGTGGTTATGACTCACTCGCAGGCATATGGCCACTTCCCGACGTGCGTTAGGTGCCCAGGTTGTCTTGTATAGATAGTCCCTGGAAGATGATAGTCATTTAGGGGCGCGCCCAGTGGGGAAACTCGGAGGGGCGGTCTTAGAAACGTTATATGTATAAGAATATAACCTTTCGAACTCAAGTGGGACTTGAGGTATGTAAATTTCCATAAGATATGAGATGGTAATTATATTCCTGCTAAGGAATGGAAAACGGAAAGATATGATGGAAACTATATTCCTATTAAGGAATGGAAAATGATAAAATATGAGAAGGGATGAGATTTAATTTAATTTCTCTTGCTTAATTTCATAACTGTTAGAAACTTATATAATTGAATCATCACAATTTATGATTAGGTTGTTAGAATCTCATTCACATTGTTATGATTCATTGTCCATATCTATCATGTTTCTTACTCTTCTGGGAATCATATATAAATCAGGCCCTGGCCCGTTCATTTTCCATGTTGTGAATGTTGTTGTATTCGCTTAGGTGTTCCTCCGCAAGGGCGCCCGTTATGATTTTTCCACCCTTATGCTTTTGACGAGCTGTATGACCTTGCGGATTATTACAGGATGTTTGTTAGATGCCCTCATTTTTGGAAATCTAGTTATGATCGGGTCTTTCATTCGGGCTAGTGGCCCATATTTTGTACTTGTTAATGAATGTAGTATGTAAAATATTGAATTGTGGAAACACTATGAATGTAACTGTAGACCGACAGACTATTCGGTTCTTTTATTGTACGTTGATTTGGTATTTATCTATATGTTCCTTTGAAATTCCACTTTCATCAGATTTGGGTTGCTTATTTTATTTCTTAAATTGTTATTAAATCAAAAATTTTGACAACCTGCTTTCTGATTTATGGAGTGGTTTTCCCGTATACCTATTTTATTGTTATGATGCTGAGGATGATATCCATCCATGATTCCGTTATGTTGAGGTATCGGGCTGGCCACCCCTTATTTCAGAATGCGGATTGTCACAGATGGTATCAGAGCATCAGGTTCTAGTGTCTTTTGGATCTTTGTGGACTTGTCACGTTCTACCGTAGCGTTCTTTGACATAGAGCCTAATGTTAGGACTATTTTGTTACTTATGCTTACGATCTTCTGCAAAAATAGATTATTTTAAGTGAAATTCTAACTCTATTGTTTCTCCATCTCAGATGCCGCCTAAAAGTGGTCGCCCGGCGAGACGCAATAGGGTCTTAGATGAGGATGTTGGTCCTCCTCCGCCGCCACAAGGAACATTCAATGCCGCGGATGTGGTGAATATAGTGTCTCAAGCCATTAATGCGGCCGTGATAGCAGTGGCCCAACAAGCACCACAGGCTCAGTAGAGAGCGCCAGATGCCCAAGTTCCTACCGGACCTTCTCCGTGGGAGAGAGCTAGGGAATCTTTTCTAAAGGGTCAGCCCACGGAATTTGACGGGAGCTCGGATGTTATAAAGTCGAATCAGTGGAAGAAAGATATATAATGCCATCTACGTATGGTGGAGTGTGGTGAGGACAGAAAGCAAGTCCTTGCTACTTTTAAACTGGTTGGGGCCACATTACACTAGTGGGAGTCCGTGACTACACCAGAAGAGAGGGATACAATGTCGATCTCTGAATTCTGGGTTTTATTTTATCATAAGTACTTTCCTCCCGCAATTCAAGGGGAGATGATAAGGAGGTTGCAGGACCTTGTGCAAGGGGAGAGGTCACTAGCGGAATATGAGGAAGAATTCACCCGGTTGGCAAGTTTTGTACCGGATGAAGTGACTCCCGAAGAAAAGAAAGTTTCGAAGTTTATGAGAGGGTTGAACTGGAGAATCCGGAAACACTTGCTGGGTAATCCTGCTTTACAGACTTTTGGGGAGGTGATGAATGCAGCTCTATTACACTGCCAAGAACATAGACTATATTTGCAAAGTGGTAAGAAGACCTCCGTAGTGGGGCAAACGGGAAGGCCGGGAGGTAGTGGGACTGGAGGAGGAGTCTTTCGCTCGTCCCAAACTTCGGGCAGTAAACAGAAAGAAAGGGATACCCAACAGGGGGACTTGTCGAAGAGGCAGCGTTCTAGTGGGTTTAATTCGGGGAACCAAAATAATAGGTACGGTCAGGGTGCCCCACAACATTAAGAAGGCCGTGGGGGTCAGGGAGGCAGAGGCCAGCAGGGCCAAGGTGTGAATCAGTTTAGAAACAATCGTGGTCGAAATGCTGAAAATATGATAGGTCGGTGTTTCCAATACGGGGAAGCGGGTCACTATAAGAAGGAATGTCCACAGTTGATTGGGGGACAGTTTCCTCGAGATCCAGAGTAGCCGTACGTTCAGTTCCTGTCGCAGGTGCCTAACCCAGTTGCTCCTCCACAACAAGGTCAGTTACAGTATGGTAGGGTTTACCATATTCAGGATGTTATGCTTCCTCCAGCTCCGCCTGCACCGCCAGCCATTGAGGGTAAGTTCCTTATTCAGGGACATATGGGTCGTGTTTTATTTGATACCGGTGCAACACATTCATTCATTTCTAGGAACTTTGCTCAGACCATCGAGTTGATTAAATCTGCTGAAAGAACTTTTACTAGTGTGGAGTCCTCTATGGGTGATGGTTCACTCATCTTCTTTGTTTGTAAAAATATAGAAATCTCTCCCTGTAATTTATGCTTTGAGGCCGATTTACTCGTCCTGGATATGGTTGGGTATGACGTGATTTTGGGTATGGATTGGCTTATGAAGTATCATGCTATAGTAAATTTCTACGGGAAGAGTATAGTCTTCGCCGTTCCGGGACAAGAAATGTTCCTGGTAGTTTTACCTCGTTTAGAGGGGAGTACTAGTACTTATTTGTATTGCATTGCTGAGGATACTTCTAGGGATGTAGTTGTTCCCTTGGGTTCTATTCCAGTTGTGAAAGACTTTGAGGATGTTTTTTGGGAAATACCGGGTTTGCCTCCTAGCCGAGAGATTGAGTTTGTGATCGATTTAGCGCCGGGAACGAGGCTGATTTCGATAGCTCCATATCGAATGGCTCCTATTGAAATGAGGGAGATACGGGATCAAATTCAAAAGTTGTTGGAGCAGGGATTTATTCGGAGTAGCACATCGCCGTGGGGTGCTCCAGTGTTGTTTGTGAAGAAAAGAGATGGTTCTCTCTGGTTATGTGTGGACTATACAGAATTGAATAAGGTCACCATCCGGAATAAATATCCTTTACCTCGTATCGATGATTTGTTTGATCAACTTCGAGGAGAGATGCACTTCTCCAAAATCGATTTGAGGATGGGGTATCACTAATTGAGGATACGGGAGGAGGATGTATCCAAGACTGCTTTTCTAATGAGGTACGGGTCCTATGAATTTTTGGTTATGCCCTTTGGACTAACCAATGCCCCCGCTGTATTTATGGATCTTATGAATAAGGTGTTTCGGGATTTTCTGGATCAATTTGTTATTGTGTTCATCGATGACATTTTAGTCTATTCTCGAGCAGAGTCTGATCATGCTATGCATTTGAGGTTGGTCCTACAGAGACTACGGGACCATCAACTGTATGCCAAGTTCGAGAAGTGTGGCTTCTGATTACAGGAAGTACAGTTTTTGGGTCATGTGGTGACGTTTTAGGGTGTATCGGTGGATCCAGGCAAGGTAGCTGTGGTGAGGGAGTGGGGTCAGCCCACGACACCTATCGAGGTTCGCAGTTTTCAGGGATTGGCGGGTTATTACCGTCGGTTCATCAAGGGTTTCTCTAACATAGCTAGCCCTTTGACAAATTTAACCTGGGAAAGGGGTGAGCTTTATTTGGGATGATTCTTGCCAAGCTGCATTTGATGAGCTTAAAGATAGATTGACTTCGGCTCCGGTCCTTGCATTGCCAAAACTAGGATTGGAATATCTAGTCTTCACCGATGCATCTCTTCAAGGATTAGGAGGTGTACTTCAGCAAGAGAGACGGGCTATCGCTTATGCTTACCGTAAGTTGAAGCCTCATGAAAGAAACTATCCAGTGCATGACTTAAAACTAGCCGCGGTTGTTTTTGCCTTGAAGATATGGAGGCATTATCTCTTGGGAGAGAAGTTTAGTCTTTTCACGGACCACAAATCGCTGCAATATTTATTTTCCCAGATGGATTTCAATATACGTAAGCGTCGATGGTTGGAGTTCGTGAAAGATTATCAATTTGATATTCATTATCATCCGGGTAAGGCGAATATTGTAGCGGATGCCTTGAGTAGGAAGCCCGATGGATAATTAGCTGAGGTCTGGAAAGCTAAGTGGAAGGAACTCAGTCAGGAGGATGCGATGGTGAGAGCATTCATTTCGCTAATGACCGTTACACCTACCATTGTGGCAAGGGTGGTAGAAGCTCAAGGAAGGGATAAGGGGTGTCAAGACCATATTCGTCGATTGCTGTTCGAGGGAGCGGAATCCTACTCGATTGGTTCTGAAGGTGGATTATGCTTCCATGGAAGACTCATCATTCCGGAGGAAGGAGATTTGAGACGGGCGGTGATGGCCGAATCTCATGGGTCTAGGTTCACGATCCATCCTGGTGGGAACAAAATGTATCAGGACATGCGCCGTCAGTATTGGTGGCCAGGTATGAAGAGGGATATTTCGAAAATTGTGTCCCAGTGCACTACTTGTCAACTGGTCAAGATTGATCATCAGAAACCGACAGGTTTGTTGCAACCGTTAGAGATCCCGGTGTGGAAATGGGAAAGCATATCGATGGATTTTATCACGGCCTTTCCAAGATCACAGGGCGGGTGTGATTCTATTTGGGTGATTTTCGACCGCTTGACAAAGTCGACACACTTCCTACCTGTGCGGACAAATTATGACACTGCTCGGTATGCTCGTTTGTTCATCGAGGAGGTGGTGAGACTCCATGGGGTGCCTTTGAATATAGTTTTCGACCGAGATAATATTTTCGTTTCCCACTTTTGGAGGAGTTTCCAAGAAGCGATGGGGACCGAATTGAGGTTAAGCACTTCATACCATCCTCAAACAGATGGCCAAACTGAAAGGGTAAATCAAATGTTGGAGGATATGCTTCGCATGTGCATGCTTGACTTCAAAGGTGGTTGGGAACAATATCTCCCATTGATTGAGTTTGCTTATAACAAATCTTACCAATTCACAATTGGAATGGCACCTTATGAAGCTTTGTATGGAAGACCGTGTAGATCACCCGCTTGTTGGTTGGAAGTGGGTGATAATAAATTTCTTGGGCCTAAAAAGATCCAAGATACTTCCTCAAAAAATTGAGTTGATTCGAAATCGCATTCGGATAGCCCAAGACCGTCAAAAGAGCTATGCCGATGCGGGTCGACGACACATGGACTTGGAAATTGGGGACCAAGTCTTGGTTCGAGTGTCGCCCATGAAAGGAATAAAGCGTTTCGGTAAGAAGGGGAAACTTGCGCTGCGCTTTGTTGGACCATTTCCAGTTGTTGCAAGAGTGGGTCCAGTAGCATACCAACTTGCTTTACCGGAACCACTGCAACAAATTCATAATGTACTCCATGTTTCCTCCCTAAAGAAGTATAGGAGATGTGAAGGTGCGCTTTGGCACATTCCTTTCGAGAATATTGAATTGCAACCCGATGTTTCATATGAAGAACAACCGGTTGCTATTTTAGAGCATGGGGAGCGTAGATTAAGGTCTCGTGTGTTGCCCTTGGTGCGGCTTCCATGGAGTCACCATAACGCCAAGGAATCGATGTGGGAACGCGAGGGTGATATGCGGGAAAAGTATCTGCATCTATTTATACAAGGTACGCTTGAATTTTGGGAACAAAATTCACATAAGGGGGGAGTATGTAACAACCCTCGCTTTTGAGGCCCTAATTTATATTTAATTTGCTAAATATAGTGATTAGATATAAAGATGTTGATATGTGGAGTAGGTATTTATTTAAGAAGAAAAGTTGGTATCTTCAATGATGTTGCATATTTATCGTATGTAGAGGTGAATTTTGCTATGTTATGTTTCGTAATGTCATAAGATTTAAAAATGAAATTTGGCTTAAAATGAAACTGGAACCTAAAATGAATTATAAAAATCTCCAAATGATAATTTGGAGGGTGACAATAGTTCTGGGAGGTTCGAGATAGTCAAATTATGTGCCATATTGTATTTTTAGTTTCCGGGCACTTTTGACTAGTTGTAGCTTATATGAGTAGTTGCGTATTATTTTACCGCGTATCAATCACTTAAGCTGGAAATTTTGACATAAGCCACGATTCATGTCTTGAACTAAGTCACTATTCCCCTAATTACATTGGTAAACCTAGAAAAAGAAAGAGAAGAAGAAATCTTGGGAGAAAGTGAGAGATTGAAGCTTGGGTGATTGTTCTTGCATTCAACTTCTTCAAAATCTGAACTTGCAAACTTGAGGCAAGTTTTCTACTTGCTATTTTATGATTTAAGCAGAGTAATTTGCATTGATAGTTATGGTTATGTATGGTTTATGGAAGTTAGGGTTTTTGGTTTGATTTATGGGCTTTAGATCTTTGGAAGTTATATTGATATGATTTGGAGGTAAATTATGGTTGGATGATGTATTTATGATCAGTTGGTAGCATATAGGATAGGGATTTGAGTTGGTTGAAGTTGGGTAGAGTTTGGAGTCAAAGACTCCATAAACAAAACTTGGAAATTCTGCAGAACCGAATCGATTCGGCCTTGCCGAATCGATTCGGTGAGAGACAGTTTCCAATCCTGGGTAGTTCGAATCGGTTCGGCTCGTCCGAATCGATTCGGCAATTATGCAGAAACCCACTTTTCTCGGCCGAATCGATTCGGCTATTCCGAATCGATTCGCCTTTAAGAACCCAAATCGATTCGGCTAGTCCGGATCGATTCGGAAAGCCTATTTTCTTTTATTTTTCTTTTTAAATTTTATCCATTTTTCTTTAGGATTATGACCTAGGACCCTTCTTGTAAGAAGTAAAACTAGGATTTTAGAGTTCTAGCTGAGTTTGGTCGTTACCCTATAGTTGAATGGGAACACTTGGGGTTAATTCAGGGGTATTTAAAGTGATGCTTATGTATCACTTTACTTTTAGGAAATTAGTTAAAGTTAGAGTTCTAAGCCCATATGTGGAGATGTTAGAAACCCTTTTTGAGGTGTATGAAACCTCGGGATTTGTTAGACTTTGGGGGATAGTTTGGAGAATACTTCGGGACTTAAATATATGATGAAATTGAATAAGAAATATTCAAAGATAAATGTTTCAAGTAAAAATGAAACACATAAGATTCATGGTAATGAAAATGAGGTTAAATTGGTAATTGTTGAATTACTTAAACACACCTCTCTAAATGCTATCATAAGGGAAGCTCGCGCATGAGGTGATGTCCCCTGATAATTGAATGCAGGATGACTATAGTCCTCAGCCATATGCGGATTTTGTATATGTTTTTCTGCGCTAGTGAGGTAATTCTGGGTGTGGTTATGACTCACTCGCAAGCATATGGCCACTTCCCGACGTGCGTTAGGTGCCCAGGTTGTCTTGTATAGATAGGCCCTGGAAGATGATAGTCATTTAGGGGCGCGCCCAGTGGGGAAACTCGGAGGGGCGGTCTTAGAAACGTTATATGTATAAGAATATAACCTTTCTAACTCAAGTGGGACTTGAGGTATGTAAATTGCCATAAGATATGAGATGGTAATTATATTCCTGCTAAGGAATGGAAAACGGAAAGATATGATGGAAACTATATTCCTATTAAGGAATGGAAAATGATAAAATATGAGAAGGGATGAGATTTAATTTCATTTCTCTTGCTTAATTTCATAACTGTTAGAAACTTATATAATTGAATCATCACAATTTATGATTAGGTTGTTAGAATCTCATTCACATTTTTATGATTCATTGTCCATATCTATCATGTTTCTTACTCTTCTGGGAATCATATATAAATCGGGCCCTGACCCGTTCATTTTCCATGTTGTGCATGTTGTTGTATCCGCTCAGGTGGTCCTCCGCAAGGGCGCCCGTTATGATTTTTCCCACCCTTATGCTTTTGACGAGCTGTATGACCTTGCGGATTATTACAGGATGTTTGTTAGACGCCCTCATTTTTGGAAATCTAGTTATGATCGGGTCTTTCATTCGGGCTAGTGGCCCATCTTTTGTACTTGTTAATGAATGTAGTATGTAAAATATTGAATTGTGGAAACACTATGAATGTAACGGTGGACCGACAGACTATTCGGTTCTTTTATTGTACGTTGATTTGGTATTTATCTATATGTTCCTTTGAAATTCCACTTTCATCAGATTTGGGTTGTTTAGTTTATTTCTTAAATTGTTATTAAATCAAAAATTTTGACAACCTACATTCTGATTTATGGAGTGGTTTTCCCGTATACCTATTTTATTGTTATGATGTTGAGGATGATATCCATCCATGATTTCGTTATGTCGAGGTATCGGGATGGCCACCCCTTATTTCGGAATGCGGGTTGTCACATATATCTTCCTAAATTTATTCCAATCCTTAATCTTCTTGTTCCCAAAACTATCCCCAATTTCTAGATCTCGAAAACTATTATGTTTTGGTTTGAGGTATGTTTTGTTTTAACTATTAAACTAATGTGATGTGATTAATTGGTAATCTCGTTTGTCTCTATTTACCCGATAATAAAACCTCTAACAAACCCCCAAAGCACGGTTTAAACAAATCCAAAACTATCAAAATGTCCCCCGAAACCAATTTTACATATTTTTAATATCATTTGGGCACTTTAACTTCTAATGAGAGCGACCCAAAACCACATACCACTTACTCAATGTCATGACTAGAAAAATAAATTATAACATATAAAATAGCAAAAACATTTTAAATCTATTAACTTGTTATTATAAGAAAATGATTCCCAATCAGTGAGATCTAGTGTATAATGCGTGATATCGATTAATTATTTAATTTGGAAATTTTCAAATTTAAACCTATTTAACTATAGTCAATCTTTGATCCAAATTAATTAAACCCTAATTATGCATATATGTGAGATAAATAAAATATGCATATCAAACAATTGCAAATCAAGGTTCAGGAAAAAAAACTTTCGGGTAAACCTTTATTTCACTATATAATGCAAATCGCAACTTACAATTACACAGAAAAATCTGCAATGAATCTACCGCAGCAAATCCACATAGACCGTAGCCTAGTAACCAACAAAGATCCCCTCGAGAACCTCAATGGCCATTGTCGTCAGCAAGTACCTCCCACAAGAACTACCAATCTAGCAGTAGGGATGGCATTGCACAAAGATAAACTTCTAAGAAGTATTTTGGGTTCCACAAATGATTCATAAAAGGATTGGGATGTTTTGGTGAATCAAAAACTAGGTTTTTCACCCTAAAAGATGAAGACTAAAGGTCTGTCAAAAACTAGTTTTCGTGTATCAAAAGTTTTAATGAAAACGGTCTTCAAAACATGTATTTATAGCTGAATAAAAATCTCAAGGCGGCGCATGTCACTAGAAGTCATTTGAATGGCAGCAGATGTCCTTACAAACGACGTAAGAAACGACCCATAAAAACACAAAACAGTACGGGTTTGTTTGAAGCAGACAAGAAACCACCCTTCGAGCTACCCTTCAAAGGACATTGCAAGTCATTAGAAGCTGTCGTTTGAATGAAATGTCGATGTCGTTTGAACAACATTGCCTTGTCGTTTGAATGATAAGAGCGATAAAATATTATTTTAAAAGGCTCGCCTACAGGTCTTAAAAAATTAATGTTGACTTGGAAAAAATACCTCAGTTTGATAAAAACAGTTTTGAAAAATATCCCAATACTAAAGTAAAGAATTTACGATACTTGAACACATTATATACGAAATAGTACCTCATTTTGCGCATATGATGAAGATGCTTAAAATTCGGATTCGTCGTCTTAAATAATGAACGTGAACTTCTTAGATGGTTGTAGCAGTATACGATATACTCTATGTAAAGTACGTACTATAGAAAATATGTCCTTACTAATCTCCCCCTATGTTTATGCCGGTATAAAATAAAAATATCTGAATTATCAATCAAAATGCTTATACAATTTTAGTACCCTCCCATGCGACCCAAAAGCCAAAAAAATACTGAAAATGCAAGTCTTCAAATTCTTCATAAATCTTCAACTTTGAAATCTCTTCATATCAAATCTCTTTGTTTTCCTTGATCTTCTTTTGTGTGTTTTTCAAAAGACAAATGATCATCAAACAAAGCAAATACCTTCGTGACATATCGATTTTGAAATGAGATAAGCATGAATCAAATATCAAATCAAATCTAAAATTCAAACTCTCACTCCCCCATAATTCATAATTCGTTCTCCCCCTTTTTATTTATCCGAAATAAATAAGGAAACGAATAAATAAAAATAAGCACAGAGTGTCACAACAAGAATTGAAAATCATCACGAATAAATCAATTATGCTCATGCAAGGATAAACTCAAAAGAATCCACAAACTTTTTTTGATTTTTCAAAATTTTAAGCAAACATTTTACAAAACAACACACACTATGAATTTACACTAAGATAATCAAATCCTGAAAAACGGAATGAATGGGTCTGAACATATTCAATAGGTAAATCAACTCAAACATACATAACAAATGTGCACGATGAATATGGATAATCCTAACGAATGAACTTCAAAATCATCCATAGGTGTAAAAATTATTGAATTCAAATGACATCAACTCAATTTAATCAGCAAATCAAAGTCTAAAATGATTTTCACATCAATAATGTTTAAAACTATGTAATACTTTTTCAAGACTTTATCAGGACGTGCAAATCCGTTGATATATTTCCAACCAAACTCCCTCATATATAAAAATGATCACATTTTTCTATTCAATGTTTTTCTTTGAATGGTCATATCAAGCTAAACTAGTTTGGCCTTGGCTAATTTTTACAATGCCACACTTTTTTGGCTCTTTTTAAATTCTTTGGGTATTAGCTACTTTTTAAAATGCCACACTTTTTAGACCCAATTTAAACGGTGGCTTTCTCGCAAAGAATAATTGTGCCTTTCGTATCCCTTTTCCCGTGTATACTCATCATATATTCATATTAAACAAATTCCTCACAGTCAATGATTCTTACATGCACTACTTTCACTGTCAAGTTTTATCACATATGGTTTATTTTAAAGAGAGTATTGAGATGAAAACACTTCGACCAATATGTGATAGACAGCAAAATAATCAAGTAAATCCGTGCAAGTGTGCATTAAAGGAAATCATGAGTCAAACATGTAGAAAGTAATCTCAAATCTCATCTTAATGATTCCAAACATTATAAAACACATGGATGAAATGATATATCTTCTCAAAACGCTATCAAATAGTCACATGGATATGAAATGATGTTATGACTTGGTCATCCTAAATGTCCATCCATAAACGGTGTAAAAATAAATACAAAAATCATTTTTTTCTTTTAAAAAAAATTGTCAAAATAAAATCTTTTTGGCTTTTTCAAAAAAAAAATTCAAAAAAATATAAAATATTTTTGTATTTTTCCAAAAAATTTCAAAAACAAAAATCGTTTTGGGTTTTTCGAAAGATATATCAAAATTACGAAAGTGGTATCCACTAGTAATAGGCATAAAATATCTTCATGAAAATCATCCTACACTATCAAACAAGTCTAAACCTCAATCATTAGGTGTGGAGGAGTTTTCCAAAGGTGGTGCATCCTATGAAAAATATCCATAAAATCATATGAAATTTGACTAAAAATTTAAGTTGTTCTCGAATGTGTGCAAACTCTCTCATGTGATGTGCAGGATCAAGCAAAGTATCATGAGTGGGATCGTGTGTGGGAACATGTGGTAAAAATCTATATGACACACTACCCAACTTAAAACGTAATTCCCTAAGGTGTCCTCTCTTAAAATGTTTAGGATGCATTCTTCTATCGGGTAACGGACGCCTAGGTGGGTTAGGTTGAGAGTCATATGGATCTAACACAAATTCGGGAATTGGCTCAGGTGCAACATGGGAAGTGGACGCACCATCATGACCTATTTCTAATCTCTCAAAATTACCCAAAACTGAACCAAGGAGCATCTTTCCTACCTTCTTAGATATTGTTTGCACTCGGAGCGGATTTCAACTTGTAGTTCCTTTATTTTTTGCACTTTATTATTTTTTTTGTTTTGTACCATTTTTTATATTTTTAGAAGGCTTGTATTGGGATTTTTATCCTTGGCTTGTATTGCGGTGCTTAGAGATACCTTTATTTTATTTTTCATTTTAAAATTATAATAATCGAAGATAAGCGTGATTGGGAAACCGGACAAGGTAGAGTGAGGGCATCCAAAGGTGAGGATTTAGAAGCCTCTCTACCTTGGGTCGGTAGGACTCCCGGGGCCGACTGAGATAGGCGTGATCTCCCCCCGATCGACTCAAAAAATTTCGGCACCCCGTGGCCTAAAAACCATGGGAGGTACATTTCTACACCCTCGCGCCTCTCCTGTTAGCGAGTCAATTCTTTTGTGTGCTTTGTGTGCTCTTACTTGATTTTATTCTCGCATTTATTTTTGAATGGTGTGATGAATTAATTGATTAAGACCTACACCCGGTCACTCACGAGAAGGGATTTCATCATCCGACTCACTCGCTTACCATTGTGTGCTACCCTAGCCATCACTAAATTTAAAATCCATTCACTAGGTAGCCCACTAGGAGAAAATTTTGCAAAGGCGATCACAAAGCTTTTCGTGAATTTTTATCCCCCGCGGACTTAATTAAAATTCGACTACCCCTTTCACTAAATTTAACGATAAAAATTGGCTATGTGCTAGTTAGGAAATTTTCTTGACTTGTGTGTGTGTCCAATTCATTTTTTGGTAGTCGGTTTTAGTTGGTTCGTCCAATTCAACGAGTCCATATTTTTCCTAATCTTTTCTTTCAAAAAAAATCCAAAAATATTTTTCTTCCTTTATTTTTCACAAAAATCCAAAAATATTTTCTTATATTATTTTTATAGAAAAATTCAAAAATATTTTCTTTCTTTCCTTTTTAGCAAAATCCAAAAATATTTTCTTTCCTTTTGAAAAAATTTAAAAATTAAAAAAATACTTCTCTCCACATGGCCGAAGAATGTCCTTTACGAGACTACTTTGGTCATTTTCCATTGACACGTGACACATGTGAGAGTGATCCCGAGCCGTCTCTTTATGATATTTTTAGTGGTTTCACCTCTCTCACGAGTGCCCTTGATACTCTTGACCCGTCCATGCACGCACCTCCTACTCCATCGCCCTCGGTGTCAAGTGTCGACGTGTCTCATCCTTTGTTGTGCACCCACTGTTATTATGCCGATCACATGTCCCATGAGTGCCCTTACATTACATATCCATCGGAACCCACCATGGAACAGCTGTATCCATCTGACACTGTTCTGGAACCCACCTCGGCCTACGATCCTGATGTATGTAATCTCGAGTTGTGTGAGTACCCGAGTTATTTGTGGAGGCCTGATCACCCTCCCACACAATACGAATCCCAAACCCGATGTTGTGGATCCTCACACGTTCCAACAGTTGTCATGGCAACCTTGTGCACCCGTTCACGATCAGTTACCTCACTACGCACCCCATGATTATCAACCCTTTGTCCATCATGAAAGCGATCCTTCTCTGTATGATGAACTTGGCCCCACTCCACCCACTTCATTTGTGTATTCTCCGTATATTCCTGACCATAGCAAGTTGTGTCCACCTCAACCACCTCCACCACCCATCACACCACCATCATCCACCTCCGCTCTCAAAAGCCTCTTGCAAAAGTTCATACTTGAGCAAGAGCAAGCCACTCAAATTCAAACTCAAGCTCTCCAAAGGCTTGAACAAAGGTTAAATGAATTGGAGTGTGCAAGAGAGTCGGACATTACCATGGCCCCACCCATCGTTGCAACCGAGTGTGACGATGATGTGTCCTCTTGTGACATTGATTTTGAGTGTGACCAACCATACCACCCCGAGAATCTCGAAGTTGAGACCATTCCATGGTCCGGGTCCCAAGTCGACAATTGTGTTGACCTACCTTTCATTAATGAGCCTGGTCACATTCCACCATATCCAAATGAACCCACCATTGAGGTTCCCACTCCCGCTGAATCCAAAACAATGCCCGAGTCTATACCTATCGAGCTTCACCGTTGTGTTCCCGAGGAACCAATTTATCCTAGGTTAGCTCCGGCTACGAGTGCTCACCAATTTCTCAAGATGGAATCCGTGATAGTTCCTAACTATACGGATATGGATGATGTCCCACCATGCATGGCTCCCTTTGAGCCCAATATTTCTAGAGATTCCTCTATCTCCGATCTTGGTGCCTCGTTTGAACCAACCACCCTATTTCCCGATGCTACTCTTATGGAGAAGTTGAAAACTCCATCTTTAGAAACCACACTCCCTTGTGAGTATTCTTTTACTCCTCCCAATGAGTGTGTGTCTCCCACGCTTGAGTTGGATCATCTTCCTCCACTATTTATCCCACCCGACCCACCCATTATCCTTTCCACCCCACCACCTGGTTTGGATCTTGATTTTACACAGTTCATGTTTCCATCCACAGTTTTAGATCCTCACTTGAAACCATTCCCCACCCACGAGAGTATTTATGGTGCTACTCTCCACTTCCGTGACACCGAGCTTGTTCCTCCATGCACACCGCTTCCTTGTGGTGTTGATTTTTCTTCTCAGCAGCTCCCTGGCTTTTCACGGCGCGACCATTACCATCGCCCATTTATATAATGGTCGTGTGATTTTTTTGAGGCCCATTCGATTCAACTTAGCAAACCATTTTGCCTCCCTCGCAAATTAGAACACCATGCTTATAGGTACCTAGTTTCCCTCACCTTTCGGCTCAATAAGGCTCGTGACCGATGCCTATTCACCCTCACCCTTACCTTAATACCCACCCGCCCATGGTCCACCGATGCTTTGCATCGTGTGATGCACATTGCCATATAGGTTCATTGACCACTTTATCCTGTTTCCAACAAGACTGACGCTTCAGTCTTGTTTGGGGGTGATTCTCATCACCCAATTTTTCTGTCGCCCCGCGCTTTCATAGATCATATCCTTAGGGTGAGATCCCATCGGTCTGGCTGAAGACATTAAACTTAGCGCTACTGGGAGGCAGCCCGCATTTCTTGTATGAGTCTTATCCTGTTTAGGGGTGGTGTTTCACATCACTCTATGCTTTATCATGCTTGTAGACTTGTACACATTTTTTTCTCTCTTCTCACTTCTTAATCAGGTTTATTATTGGCTACATCTTTCCACTTTATTAGCGGTTCATTCTGGTAATCTCTTTCCTACCATATGCTCTCAATTTTAAAAATTGTTTTACTTAACATCGAGGACGATGTTCCTTTTTGTTTGGGGCGGGGAATTTTATCAAAATCGTGCCTCTTTTGAAAAAATTTCATTTTTAAACCCGATTTTTTAAAATTTCGTGCAGTTTCTTTCATCTCATTTATTGATGTGAATTTTCAATCATCCATCTTTTTAAGTCTAGGAATAAAGCTAGAGAATATTTTTTCTAATAGCTTGTGTAATACATAACAAGGCATGTTGCACCATGAATTTCTAGACTCAACAAAATTTGCGCACTTATCATGTCACTACGGTTAAGAGTTGAGGAGTACTACAATTCTAAAGAGAACCTTAAGGATCACTAGTGGAGACTTTAGCTTGTGAGATTCGTGCCTTTCACCCTTTCAGAGTGTCTTACGCAATCTCCGAGTCACAAGTTGATTCAACTTCTTTTGGGTCCGCACTAAATTGTTGTATGATCTCATTATTCTTCATGAAATTTTGGCTTGATCACTAAGAACGACATCACTTTTGAATTGTAAGAAACGCGTGTCTTGAAAGTTGTCCCGAATACTAGATTTTCATCCATACACCTACCACTTTCCCCCCATATCACATTTCCATTCACTTCACCCATTATATTCCCACGCTCTTCCATATTCCCACATATTTCCCCACACCATCACCTATCACCTCCATTTATATCACCATCATATTGAGAAAATGAGTGTGATTTCAAATGTTAAATGTCTTCATTGTTGGTTTGAAAAGAAAGAGAAAAACAAACAAAAAGGGGGAGGGGGAATAGCAAAAATAGCAAAAAGAAAAGAAAAATCGAAAAAAAAAAGAGAAAATAAAAGAAAGAGAGTTTGTAGTTAGTAATAAAGACATTTGTGCCTAAAGTGTATACACTCTTCTTTCGCATACATTTCGCAGCCATCTTTTATCCATCACTCATCATTAATCCATACATCACCATCTTACCTCATATCATCATATCCTTCCTATTTCATTTCCCCCTCACCCATATACATACATGTTCCCCTAGGTGTTCGGGCAAATGATGGTCAACGTGGTGAATAACTCGACGTTATCACTATAGTGATTAGCATTTCTTTCATGAGATCACTTTTCTTTCAAATATGTACGTTCTTTCATGTGTGTGTGTGTGACGTTTGAACTTGATTACATTTACTCAAATCCTCACACACAAGAGCGATACACTTACCCTAATCTTGAGAGTTTGATTGAGAGAGTTATATCCATTGAGATTTGAAGTTGAAGCATTGATTCCGAAAAGGTAATCTAGGAATTACTCTTGTGATACTCGACCCGTTTTGATGGATTCACACACACACGTTGAGTTCTAGGAAGGATGTGCCTTGAGTACTTACTTAGCTTAATCTTTTTACACATTCTAGCTTGTACTTCTGAAATATTTTTTTTGTGATGGAGTGTGTTATCATTCTTTGTCTAAAAAGAGATTGACTTCCGTTGCAAATAAGAATTTTGTGGGTATATTCCCTGCAAATCCTCACGAGACACAACTCGTCCTGTAGGGCAACCTATAAGTTTAAAGGCTTGTTGCACATGCTAAGTGCAATCGCAAGTGCCCGCGAAAGTTGATTTGTAATTTGCAACGAGAGTTGATTTGTAATTTCAATAGTAACCTTTTAGAAAATAAAGTTTAACACCCCACAACTTTAGAAAATAGATCCACACTCCTTTTAATTAATCGCCCGCTAGGATCGATCAATTAAAATTTATGTCAATATTAGAAAATAAATTTAGAGTTGAAATTCAAGTTATAATACCCCAATTAAGAAACCCTATCTCTAGTTCAAATCTAAAATGGGTATTATAACTAGAATTTCGATTTTCTCTCGAAAATCATTTACCCTCTCTCGAGGCGTAAATTTAAGGGTGGGGGATCAAAATTAATATTCAAAGGGAATTTTCAAGTAATTAAACTAATATAACATCAAATAAGGGTTTCCCCCACCCCTTGAAAGGGGATTTAGCCTAACATTATATGAAATATGACAAATTAATAATCAAAGGCATAAAATAAATGAGATGAGAAAAGAACAATCAAACCCCAATCTCTTGATGCTTAATTGATCTTCAATCCATGAGTTGAAATTCATAATCCATCGAATTGAGTGATCCAAACAATATTACATAAAAATTTCACTCAAATTAATCCTCACACATTTATCACTCAATAATCTCAAAAAAGAAAAATAAAAACTATTTACAAAATGGTGTTTATCCTAATTTATTTCTAACCCTAAACTTTCTCTCTCTAAAAATTCCTATTTATCTCGCACTTTTTCATGGGGTCTTCATCCTCTTTAAATAGTAGGCATGGAGTTAGGGGTATTGTGGGTAATGGACTTTAGTGTGCATGGAAATGGTGAGGTGTAAGGATAAGTGGGTGAGGGAATAAAAATATGATATTGTTATGGGGGTATTTTTGGGAATTGGGTAAAAGAGGTGGTTGGGGGTAAAATGGGTAAATGGGAATAAGTGGGTTTATTGGCACATGAAGAATTTATTAGGTTTGGTTTTAGTTTGGCTTATGCAGGTAGAAATCGTGACTTTGGTTTGTGGGAGGTTCAAAGTTGGAAATGGGTTTGAGGTTATATGGGTAGCTAAAATGGGTTGATGGATGTTGGCTCCGGGGCAGCTAGAGTGGTTGAAAGCGGGTAAGGGTTGGAGCGGCTGGAGGTGGGGAGTAGCGCCGCCGGATATAGGATCCGGGTTCTAGCGGGTTAGGGGGATGAGGCAGGTGGTCGTCGGGGCTCCGGGTTGTACTGCTGGCAGGTTTTGGGGCAGATTGCGTGGGTGGCCGAAGCAAGGGGGTTTGGGCATGGGGTTAAGGAGGTCACGGGTTTTGGGTTTCTGGTTTTTGGGTTGAGGTCTCCAGCGGATCAGAAGCTATAGGGTTAAGGTTTGATCACGTCGGAGAAGGTGCATCCGGGGTTAGGGGCTTCATCGGCGCTGGCAGGGGCGCAGAATGGATTGTCGGTTTAAGGGTTGGTTGGAGCGGGGTGTTGAGCAGGTGGTATTCCGGCGGCTTGGGCTAGGACGCCGTCGGCGCTGGTAAGAGGGTGTTGGACTGGTGTTTTGGTTATGGTGGGGTATATTAGAGAGAGAGAGGTTGAGGTATTTCAATGGAAGAGAGAGGAGAGAGAAGGGTTTGTTGGGGAAGAAGATGGATAGGAGGGATAAGGTGTATGAGGGTGTAGGAAAGTAGGGTGAGGTGGTGTTTAGGTGTAGGATAGTGTATATCTTAGGGTGTGAGGGGTTGTATGGGTTATGTGTATGTGTGTGTGTTTAATTTGGACACCTAAAAATATAAAGACTCAACTAAAATTAATAAAACTAAAACTAAAAAAATAAAATCTAACTAACTAAAAAAAATATATAAAAATAAAAATATTAAAACTTAAGAAAATAAAATCCTAGGCTATTAAAAACTAAATTAAAACAAAAGAAATAAAAACTCAAAATCTCAATGAAAACTAAAGTCCTAAAAAAAATATAAAATATAATAAACTAAAAATAAACTCCTAAAAACTAATCCTAATAAAACTAAAAACTAATAAAAATCAAAATAAAATAAAATTTTACTAATAAAAATAAAATTGAAAAATAGAAAATAAAACCTAGAAAATACTAAATAAATCCTAAAAATAAAAATGACTCAAACTAAAAATCTAAAAAATAATAAAAAGGGACAAACAAAACACACACATGATTTGAGGTAGGTTTAGGCTAGGCTTAGGCTCGATAAGGTTACGGGGTTGGTAATTAGCTCCATTTTACTGCAAGTTGCTTCGAATTATAGCTTTTGACACTGCAACTGTAATTAAGCCCGCATATTGAACAATTAAGCGCATAAGACCCATATTGCCGAGAATTAGCAACTAAAATACATCTATTCGGGGTATAAATTGTACAGTTTTGGGTGCTTATCAAGCATCCTTCCTACCTTCTTAGATGCATCCTCTATAGTAACCATGACCTCCCGAGCACGTTCGATATCTCTCTCAAGTTGGGACATACGGGACAAGTTTACTCTTTTTTTGGCCTACGATGATCAACTGATCACATAAAGAAACCTTCATCTTGTCGAGTTGACTCGTCGACGCCTCACATCCCCTAAAAACTTATATCTATATCTCTCCAAATCTAACAGCTTAAGACCTAACTTTTCATTCAACTCCTTCATCTTTAAGGTCTCGACGTATAATTCTCTAAACGCTTTTTGGAGATCGTTTTCACCCTCACTTTCAATTTATAATTTTCTTTGGAAAATTTGATAAACTTTTTAACATTTTTAGCAAACATGGCCACATCATCAAAAGTAAGCTCTCCCTCAGACTCGAACTCACAAACTTTATATTTCTTCTTCTTCTCTTTCTTCCTAGACACTTCCTCTCTTTTTTAGATTGTGCCTTAAGTGCAATCCCTCTATCCTTAGGTTTAAGAATTTTGGGAAACATATCGATCTCATAAGTTTGAAGGTCTCCTACGAGTTCTTCCAAACTAAGTGTATCTAATTTTCCTAAAGAATTTAAAACAATGGCCTTACGAATAGAACGGGATAGGAGTGACCTCAAAATCTTTTTAATAACCCTCGTGTCCACAATTTTCTCATCCAAATTAAAAATTATATTGACTATGTCAAACAACCTAGCATAAAACTCGTCAAAGCATTCAAACTCTAATATGGTGATTGTCTCAAACTGGGTAGTCAAATTTGGTAGCTTAGACACCTTAACCTCGTTGGTACCCTCATATGTCAATTGAAGGATATCTCATGCCTCTTTAGAAATGGTGCACGTCATAATACGACGAAACTCGTCAGGGGTGACAGCTCATGAAATAGTGCTCAAGCACGGGAGTTAAAGTTACTCCATTTAAAATCATCATCAGTTCAGTCAGACACAGGTTTCAGATTGGTAACATTATCGACGGTGACAGTGGGAGGAGTCCACCCTCTTTCACAAACAATCCAGACACGTTCATTAATAGCCTTTAAACCGTATTTCATGTGGACTTTCCAATAGGCATAATTCGTGCCATCAAAGACGAGTAACCTATTATACAAGTTTTCCATTGGAAAAATTACAAAATTTTAAAATATCAGACTTAAAAAAAAATCGATATCACAAAAAATTACGGAAAAAGAATCACTCGATAAATTAGAGTAACATGCTCTGATACTAATTTGTAGAATGCGTGATATCGATAAATTATTTAATTCATAAATTTCTAAATTTAAACTTATTTAATTAGAGTCAATCTTTAGTCCAAATTAATTAAACCCTAATTATGCATTTATGTGATATAAATCATATATGCAAATCAAACAATCAAAAATCAAGGTTCGGGAAAAAAAACCTTTTGGGTAAAACCTTTATTTCACTATATAATGCAAATCGGAGCTTACAATTACACAGCAAAATCTGCAATGAATCTGCCGTAGCAAATCCACATAAACAGCAGCCTAGTAACAAGTTAAGATCCCCTCGAGAAACTCAATAGCCACAGTCATCAGCAAGCAGCTCCCACAAGAACTACCAATCCAGTAGTAGACATGTCACTCCATAAAGATAAACTTCCAAAAAGTATTTTGGGTTCCACAAATTATTCACAAAAGGATTGGGATGTTTTGATGAATCAAAAATTAGGTTTTTAACCATAAAGACTAAAGGTCTGCCAAAAAAGCAGTTTTCGTGTATCAAAAGTCTTAATGAAAAAGGTCTTCAAAACATGTATTTATATCTGAACAAAAATCTTGAGGCGACGCATGTTGCTAGAAGTCATTCGAACGACATGTTCATGTCGTTACTAATGACGTAAGAGATGACCGATAAAACACAAAACAATACGGGTTCGTTTGAAGCAGATAAAAAATGACCCTTCGAGCGATTCGTCGGATGACATTGCATGTCATTAGAAGTTGTCGTTTGAACGACATGTCAATGTCATTTGAACGACATTACCTTGTCATTTGAATGATAAGAGCGAGAAAATATTATTTTAAAAGGCTCACCTACAGGTCTCAAAAATTTAATTTTGACTTAGTAAAAATGACTCAGTTTGATAAAACAGTTTCAAAAAATACCCCAATACTAAAGTAAAGCATTTACAAAACTTAAACACATTTATACGAAATTGTACCTCATGTTGTGCATACGTTGAAGATACTTGAAATTTGAATCCATCGTCTTGAGTAATGAACGTGAGCTTCTTCGACGGTTGTAGCGGTATACGACATACTCTATGTAAACTAAGGACTAAGGAAAATATGTCCTTACACCTAGTACATCGTGTGAATAATCCAAACAAGAAAATCCACGTATATACCATTAGTCTTGTGACAAAACTTTACACGCCCATAATAATAAGTCCACATAAGACACTAACTACACACATAGTCCAAATAATACACAACGGTTAATTTATTTTAATTGATTAATTTTTCACGTCAATAATTATTCTAACGTTAAATGAGTATTAATTATAGAAATTAATCATAAAAATATTCAATAATTAAATTAAATTACTCTAAAACCATGGGAAACTACATTGATAAAGACAAAAGGGGAGAAATATGAGAAAGGGGAAGAAAAAAATCAAACAAAATTTTCAAACAATATCAATTGAATCGAAATCATCAAAAATGGGAAGAATATAAATCCAAGATATTTTAAAAGAATAAAATAATATCTTTTGATAACAATAATTGTAATACCTCATATTTTCAGTAATTTATCAAATAATGAATTTAACAAAAAGGGGATTTAAAAAGAAGATTTAATTTAATTTAAATTAACTTTATTTGTTTTCGATAAATGATTTTATTTAATTAAATACATTGGTTATATTAAATTGGACTTTTTAGTTTGAATGGTTAGGGATTGTGCAATTTTAATGATTCAGTTTGGATTATATATATTAAGAAAGTTACAAATTGGTTGCATGGGTAATATCGAAATAGAATTAAGGGTATAAAAGTAATCGTGTAGTTACTTGGAAGGCAAGTAGGGCAAGCACATACTTGAGTAAGGAGGTTATGAGTTTGATTTGATTAAGGAAAGTAAATGATTTTTATGAGTACAAAATAAAGAGAAAAGGAAAAGGGGAGAAGGTTGGCAACTGTACCTGCACCTTTTCGGGCGGCGACCACAATTGGGTCGCAGGACGCCCACGGATTAGGTTGGCTAGACCTACTCAAAGGGAATTTAGGCCTACTTTTCACTCATTTTAACCTATAAATTATCTCTCTCGAACCCTAATTATCCCCACTTTATATACACATAAACCCTAGTTGTTCTAAGGCCTATAAAACACCAATACAACTCAATTTTCAAGACTATATATGAGGATAAAAAAGAGGGATTAAAGAAACAAGAAAGAAGACTAAACGAAGGAAAAAAGAGGAAGATTCAAGAGGGAATGTCACACAGTTGGAATCTTGAATCATCATCAAATTCTACACACTTTCAAATTCATTCAAAGCAAGATAAAACTACTCTCTCCTCTCATGCCTATAAGTAGTCATATCTACCTATATAATAATCAAAATATTAAAATTAATTATAAGTAAATAGGTCTAAATATTCAATTAATCATTCTTTTAAACAAGAAATATTATGTAAAATGTTTATACTCCAATTCATGTAATTTTATTAATATTTTAATCCAATTTATGGGATTTCTATTATGCATGTGCTTAATTCAACCTAATTCTATATTGGAAATGTAATGGTAAATATGATTTCACATATGTTTGAAATTATGGGAATTAAAAGTATTTTCATCCTGTTAGTAATTGAGTTGAATTTACATAATTGTTAGTTATATATGCGTTTTGGCATATTAGTGTAATAATTCCTCTTGTTATTGAATTTGCATTACATTTAACACCCACGTTTGTATAGTATAAATTGTGTAATAATGCAATGTGAATCCCTCTTCTAACTAGAAATATGATTAATAAACTCTGGTTCACATCTTCTCCAAAATTTAAATTTCTTAAGAATTTAACTCTCATAAGTAATTAGTATAATTCTAATAAAAATTCTTTAAGAAAGTGTGTAGGTTGTAAGTTGGTTAGAAACATATATTGCATGGGTGTTACTTTTACTTTGAATTGAGTACAATTATGACTTCTCACATGTTAAACATTCTCCCCATGAAACGTAACACATAAATGCAAAAGTATTGTATTAAACAATTGGACTTAGTTTTCGATTGTGATTTCATTTGATGTTGTCCTAAACATATTGGGAATATATGAAGATAAAGAGATGGAATCTAACATCTAGGCAAATAGATTAATTGTTTTAAAAGTATTTATAACCCTTTAGGATAATATGATAAAATGGGTCGGGTATGGATAGTTATGGTCATTACCATGGCTCGGGTTAGCGTCATGGTTTTGATATGATTGGTTATTATTATGAAAGCGGTCGAAGGTGGCGATGTCATCTTATTTAGTCCGCTCCATCTAAAAATGGTGGATTTTGCAATAGTGACCTCAGTAGTTGGTGAGGACTAGTTGCGATTTATTTTGTCAGCACTAACTAAAATATGGCGGAGTTACATGCTAGTGACCTCATAGTTAGTGGGGGCTAGTTCGAATTTTATGTGTTGCTATATTAGTAATGCATATTAAATTTGGGTTAATCTCAAATTTTACTTATAAAGATATTATGGTGGGTATTACGTATACTAGTGATCTCTTCATAATGGCAAATAGCATGATTTTATAATATTTCATAAAATACACATCATGAAAAGATAGTGCGGGTAATAGTGGGACAATAAGTTAAATAGTTAATCTAACAACTATGGATTTATTATTTATATGTGTGATTTGTAGTTTTATTATTTGAGTTATGTATATTTTATCTTGCGGTGGGCCTGGCCCGTCATATTGTTCTAACTTCTTAATTTTTGCATTATCAACCTCGAGCATCGAGTCATCTTCCCAGTCACCGACAATTATAGATGTAGGTGTTGGAGTTCAACTTTATTTATATTTTGAGTGATGTGAGGTTTATACTTTACCTCATTTGAGATTGAACTCAGTAATTTATATTGGAGGTTTTGAAAACAGTGGTATGTATGGTTTAAGAATTTGATGTCGAATATTATGACTTTATGTTTCATAATTAGTGATGGTGATTTATGCATATTCTGTGTCTATTTTACATTAAGGATATTCATGTCACACTCTGTTTTGTCTATCATTTTTCATTATTTCCATTTAATGATAAGGATGGCATTTAATTATTTTAACAACATGTATAGTTTAATAGATAGACTTGATCAACCTAATTATTAAAACGTACGGGATGTCAAAGTTGGTATCTGATCATAGTCCTTGGCAATGTGAGTTCTATAGGTCTATTCTAGTCGTCCGCATAATTTTTTTGATACGTTAGTTTCTTTATATTCTTGTTGTATGTTCCTTATTACTAATCAGCGTTGTGTATAATATTTTACATGGCCCCTAAAAGGAAGACTCGCATATATACATATGCTTCCCAGACAGTTCCAGCAGCACCACCACCACTTACACCACTAACTGTGCCGATACCACCTATGTCAGTAATCCCAACACCAAATGCTTAGGGATAGTTCATTGTTAGAGCTCAATAACTGTTGGAGTTGATCTACTAGGGTGAAAATATAGGAAAGACCACTTGAATCACCACAAGCGGTGGAATAATCTCCCACACCAAATTGGGAGAAGATTAGAGGAACATTTATGATGAATAGTCCGTCGATATTCTCTAGTCTTACAAATGAGCTAGTGGCATTATATTGACATTAGGATATTTATCCCTAACTTAGGCTTTTGGCATGCATAAATGTGCCAAAGTAGGATCTCACCCCATTCCTTTTTATTGATGGTGCTCTCAAGTGGTAGGAGAGTGTGACTACAACAGAGTAGATGGATTCGTTGACCTATGTAGAGTTTGTCATGAGGTTCAATGACAAGTACTTTCATAAGTCTATTTGATCCCTAAAGAAAATGGATTTCCTTTTAATCCATGAGGGGACTCGTATTGTCGTAGAGTATGAGAAAATGTTAATAAAGTTGTCATTGTTGCTCCAGAGAAAGTGAATGTGGAGAAGAATAGGATTGGATCTTTTATGAAGGGTCTTATTTACTCTATATGGGATATTCTTATGGAAAACTCGTCATACACTATGTACACACAGATAATGAATGTTTTACTTTACTACTTGCATAGCATATTAAGAAGCTTGAGAAAAGGAACCATGTAAATGGGCCCAAGATTAAGGGAGGATATTGTAGAGACCGATATGGATTTCAGGGATAGTAAGGCCAAGGGTTGTGGAGGATATTTTGAATAAATCAGTAGAAGCCCCAATAGAGTGGGCAAGGAAAACATAAGCATGAGAAATAGGTTAACACTCCCCGGGGACAACATTCTAGAGTTTGTTTTAGGTATGGTAGCACTGGCCACATGAAGAAGGAATGTTTGAGTGGGGGTAAAGTGAATCAGTAGAGCCAATATACATAGGTTCATTTGGTCAGTATAGGCTGGGCTGGATGATCTTTAGGCCCAATTATCAACATCAATAGAGTCAGTAGTAGATTCCAGCTATTCCATCCCCAAGGTAGCAAGCACTAATAGCACTCCCAGTACCATAAACCATAACACCTCAGCCTCAGTTGCAGTATAGCAGGGTCTATCATGTGGGATCAATAATGAGACAATGCCTATTAAAGAAATTAATTGTATATTTTATGTTCATATCTCATTAGTCAAGGTTTTATTTGACACGGTGTTATACATTCATTTATTGCACAACATGTTGTGGGTATTTCGGGGATGATTTCGATTCCATATGTTGGAGTTTTATGATGGGATATGCATTGATATTGGTAGGCTATGGTTTGTATATTTATTTATTTTATATACCCATACATACGATGTTATATTGGGGATGAATTGGTTATGTACCTATCAGGCTTAAATTGATTATATGGGTAGAGTTATTGTATTTGCTATACCAAGTCAGGAGATGTATTTGGTATCTATGCTTAGGCCGAAGGATGGGGATACTACCCATTTGTATTTTATTTATGAGGAAACCTAGGATGAGACCACAGTGTCTTTAGATATGATCCGAGTAGTACAAGAGTTCTTTGATGTTTTTGATGAGATTTCAGGTTTATCGCCTAATAGGGAGATTGATTTTGTTATAGATTTAGCATCGAGCATGAAGTCGATAGCTAGATATCAATATCATATGGTCCCTATGGAGATTAAAGAGTTTAAAGATCAGATTAATTAGGTGTTAGAGAAGGATTTTATTCATTCTAACACTTCACCTTAGGGTGCGCTAGTTTTGTTTGTGAAGAAAAAGGATGGATCTTTGAGATTTTTTAATGATTATCGCGAGATGAATAAGGTACCAATGAAGAACAAGTACCCTCTACCAAGGATTGATGATATTTTTTATTAGTTAGAGGGAGAATATTTCTTTTCAAAGATTGATTTGTGATCTGGTTATCATCAACCGAGTGTACGAGAGGAGTATGTGCCTCAGACATCTTTTTTTACTTTTCATGGGCCTTATGAGCTCTAAGTGATGCTGTTTAGATTGACTAATTCCCAAGTAGTATTTATGGACTTCGTGAATAGGGTGTTCCAATCGTATTTGGACCTTTTATCATAGTATACATTGATGATATTCTAATCTAATCACAGGCAGAGAATGACCACGCTAGACATTTACGAATTATGTTACAGACATTAAGGGCGCATAAGTTTTCTGTGAAGTTATCCAAGTGAGAGTTCTAGAAGAGGTGAGTAATTTTTTGGGCCATGTCGTGTCTGAGAAAGGACTATGTCGGTTGTATTGGATTGTGGACAACCCATGATACTAACTGAGGTCTTAGATTTTTGGGTTTGGTCAATTATAACAGGATGTTCATCTATGGTTTCTCAAAGATAGCAGGGCCAAAGATTGAGTCAGAGAAGAAGGATGTGTTATTATTTTGGAGTGAGAAATATTAGCAAGCGTTCGAAACTCTCAAAGAGAAGTTGGCCTCTGCACTAATTCTTGGCTTACTTAGGAGTGGTGTGGAGTTCTTGGTTTACATCGATGCTTCTCTATAGGGATTAGATGGGGTATTGATGCAGGAGGGCAAGTCGATTTCATATGTATCTTGGAAGTTAAAGTCGCATGAGGTTCATTATCCAACTCATGACTTGGATTTAGCAGTTATTATGTTTGTATTGAGGAATTATCTTTAGGGTGAAAAATTTATACTCTTCAACGATCAAAAGAGTCTGCAGTATTTATTCACACTGAATATTTAAATAAGAGGTAGTATAGATGGTTAAATTTTATAAAGTATTATTATTTCATGATCCAGTACCATCTAGGGAAAGCTAATGTAGTAGCGAAGCATTAAACTGACGAACCAATGGTAGTCTATCGACCCTTTAGTTAGCAGACTAGCGTTCAGTGAAGATTATAGGTGAGTTGACCAGAGCCTTTCTGGGAATACTTATGGTGACTCCATAGATTATGATACCGTTTATCAGGATGTAATATCAATATGCGGTCTGGAATAAGAAGGTGAACTCCTCTCTACTAGTGTGCCTTTCTTTTTAATAGGATCGATGGTGGGTTTCGCTACAAGGGTAGATTGGTGGTACTCTCAAATGAGGAGTTGGGGCAAGAAATTATGCCAGAGACTCACGGTACATGATATGAAACAAAAGTATTTGTGGGTCGAAATGAAAATAGATGTGGTTGAGTTTGTATCCCGGTGCACCACTTGGAAGATGGTAAAGAGGACCATCAAAAGACGTCTAGTATTCTTTAACCTCTACCCATTACCAAGTGGAAGTGGGATAATATCTCGACGGATTTCATTATGGGATTACCAATGATGCCCCGTCAACATGATTCTATTTGGGTGATAGTTTATTGTCTTACAAAGGTAGTGCATTTCTTGGTCATACGTATCGATTATTCGACTGACATTAGATAAATTATATATTTTCGAGATTGTTCGATTAGATGGGGTTCCATTATCGATCATTTTAGATCGGGCCCTACTTTTGTGGCACATTTTTTAGAGAGTTTATATCAAGCTATAGAGACTCAACTGCACCTTAGCACATCTTACCATCCACAAACAGATAGCCAGACAGAGAGGATAAATCTGATTTTGGAAGACGTGATAAGAGCATGTGTGATGGACTTTAAAGGGATTTGGGAGGTACACTTACCATTGATGGAGTTTGTGTACAATAATAGTTATTCAAAGTATATTTCTATGGCACCTTGTGAGGATGTTTATAGGCGATCGTACTGATCGCCGGTGTGCTAGTTGGACCTAGGTGAGGGTAGACTTTTAGGATCAAAATTCCTCCAAGAAATGACAATGAAGATTAAGTTGATCAGAGAGCGGATAAAGACCACCCAAAATAAACAGAGGAGTTATGCATATTTGAAGAGGATGCCTATGCAATTTCAGGTAAGGGAACAAGTCGTACTTCAGTTTTCCCCAATGAAATGGGAAATAAGCTTCTGGAAGAGGGGGGAAATTGGTGCCACATTATATTGGACCTTTTATGGTTATAGAAAGGGTGTGTAATATTGCGTACCATTTAGCACTTCCAGGTCATCTTGATTGGGTACATAACGTGTTTCACGCATACCTACTTTGTAGATTTTAACATCCTAAGGATGCTTATCAATACATTGATTCGGGCGAGATTGAGCTAGATCCGAATACTTTTATAGTGAGCAACCGGTGAGTATACTGGATAGGGGGATTTAGAGGTTGTGTGTAATACCCCAAAATTTTCTGGCATTTGTTTTTATTTATTAATTATGAGAAGAAATTCATAAATAATAATTAATAATTACTTGAAATAATTAGTAATGAATAATTGCATATTTATATGATAATTAAATGTGCATGTTATTTGATTTGACTATGTCGCGTGCTATCTTAATTAATAAGTGTAATTAATTATGTAGATTATATGTAATTATGTATAAAATAATTAATTGGGTTTTTTTATTTTACTTCACGAGTTTTACCGTGAGATATGAGGTATACCCGATTCGAGTGGATTTCAGAGTGACACAGTGTCCCGGTTGTATGGTTTAATCATTTTAAGTTGGGCCCAGGGGTAGGTATACTCTTAAGGTGAGTTTTGGGCTATTATGGGTAGTCTTTTGGGCTCAATTAGGGGACCAAAAATAGGCCTCTTTTAGAAGTGCGGGAATTACAGTTTTTAATGAGATTATGACTATTTAATTAGTGTTAATATATCACCTAAAATAAACCCTAGCAGTCTTATTACCATGGGAGCACTAGATAAGACTCGGAGAGGAGGAAAGTAAAGGATTCAAGTGAAAGTTCTTCATTATTCAACCTAAGGCAAGAAATGTTTTGAGATATCATATTAGAAATTGTAATTAAATTAGAATTCATGCTTTCCCTTATTTTTTTGGGATTATAACTCATGTTTTCCCATGGTATATCTTAATCATGTTACTGCTTTGGGATAATTAGAATTAATAACTAATTTACCTTGTATTGAAAGTTTAGGTTTTCGAAAGTGAAACAAGAAATTGATGATGATTCTTGATTGAACCCATGTTACAACTCACAATTTAGGATTTAATCTCATTTTTAAGATAAATCCATATGTTCAATTGAAGATTGATTATGAAATTAAAAGAGATTTAGAACCCATTCAAGTTATTGGCAAAATTATAGTTTTGAAAGATTAAACCTTTAAATTGTTGTTTTGGGTTTATTATAATGATTAGAAATCATTAAAAGCATGCACACGTGTTCAAATTTGATGTTATTATAGTTGGGTTACCTTTTTAGAACTCATTAATGGAGAATTTTTGGGTTGATTTTCATTCTGGGGACGAAGAGGACATTCTAACGTAATGTCGTTTAAACGAGTTATCAGTCTCATTCGAATGAGATTACTAGTTTTGTTGGAACGAGTGATTTTTTTAGATCAAACTAGGGGAGATTTTCGTTCTAATGACACTTGGAATGTCGTTCAAATGAGATTTAGGAAGTTTGGGCTTTGGGCCCATTTTCAATGGAGAATTCGTTCCCGGGTTGATTCGAGTGATTGGACCTTTATTTGGGTGAAAGACGAACAGTATGGAGGTAATTAGGTTTATTATATTATAATCATAGAGGCTTAAAGATTATTATAAGTTTATTAAAAGTTAAAATTAATAATATCAATTGATAGCACAATCTAGCTTTTGTGGATTGGGTGATTTGGGTAGATGTGTGAGTGAGGCAATATATTATTGGTAATTACATATGTTGTGTGTTGTATATATTTGTATGCTATAATTGTGTGAACATACCATTGCTCGTGGTGAATCTATTAGTTCGGGTTTCATTCTAAATTGGGACCGTGTACCGCACATCTGGCTCATTGGATCATGATGTAGTGGAGGTCATTATGTTAGATCATATGGTCAGTATGGTCACCATTTCACTATGAGAGAAGGCAAGATGACTTGATCCATCAATAGGGTATAGGTATAGGCCCGTTGGTGGTGTTATTGTTTAGTGATCTCCCTATTGTTTATTTGTGTGTTTTGTTTAGCCCGTTAGGTGATGGACTCCAACGGATTTACCAATAAAGGAATAAGATGACCCAACAGGGAGTGGCTTTCGTGTGATCTAATGAATAATGAGAAATAATTTAATATAGTCTAGGGATGGACAATTGATAATGAACCCTATATCGTGTTAAATATATTATGTGATTTACTTATATTTTTCGTGTGGGTGACATTGTGGGGGTTGGTACTTGGGTTATATTCTTACATGTGTAGTTAGTTATATACCTATTGCATAATAAATGTTTATTGCTAACAAATTGAGATAGTACATAGACTGGTTATTATAGTTATGCCTTGGGTTAGGACATGCGCATAATATTGCACTTAGTTTAGGGATGAAGTACTTATTGCATATGAGAGCCGACGGGTGGTATGTAATTGTAAATACGTCGTATAATTATTTACCCATGATATTATAGTTATTTCTTACAACTTTCGGTCTTTGCCCCAAAATTATAAAAAAAAAAAAGTTTTTTAGCATTGCATAGACTGGATCAGCAGGGCTAAGGAGAGTTTAGACTTGTTGTTCCACCTTGCACAATAGTTTTCAGTTCATTTGATTGTAGCATAGATTATTACTCCATTTAGTCTTCATTCTTTTACATTTCATAGTTTTGTATGGACCCTGAGTCCGGATTTATTATTTCAATCAGTTTGATTCAGAGTTGAGATATTCAAACTATTTATTATTGGATGGATTTGAGACAGTTATTATTTATGAGATAACTATCCTTTTAGTTTATTCGCATGCATAGATGGTTTTAATTCAGTTTTTACTTTACGTTTGATGCCGAGAATGATAAAAATTATTCGACGAGCCCTATCTTCAACATATTAGCCTAGTCGACTGATATGCAAAAAAATAGGGGTTGTTACATTGCGTTCCAAGGAGAAACCTTGAGTACGTGTACAGTGGAACCACCATAATAAGGAGGAGTCCACGTGGAACCACGAGGATTTGATGAGACAGCAATACCCACAGTTATTTTGAGGTAAGTGTGTCTTTTATTTGTGAATTCTGAGGATGAAATTCTTTTTGTTAAAGGGAAAGATTGTAATACCCCCTATTTTCAATAAGTTATCAAATACTATATTTAAAGAAAAAGGTATTTAAAAGGGGGATTTAATTTAATTTAAATTAAATTAACATTATTTATTTTTTGTAAATGATTTGAATTAATTAAAATACATTGGTTATATTAAATTGGACTTCTCAGTTTGATTGGTTTGAGTTTGGGCCATTTTACTATTTGGGCTTGGATCGTATATATTGAGAAAGTTACAAATTGGTTGGGTTGGTAATACCTAATTAGAACTAAGGGCATAAAATTAATCTTATAGTTACCTGGCAGGCAAGTAGGGCAAGCTCATACTTGAGTAAGGAGGTTATGAGTTGGATTTGTTAAGTAAAGTAAATGATTGTTATAAATAAAAAATAAATAGAAAAGAAAAAATAAAGGGAAGAAGTTTGGCAGTCGTGCCTGCGCCCAATCTGATCTCCACCCTGGTTAGGTTATCCAAGCCTATTTAAAGGGGCTTTAAGCCTCTTTTTCGCACTCATTTGAACCTAAAACTTATCTCTCTCAAGCCCTAATTATCCCGGCTCTCTATTCACAGAAACCAAAGTTGTCCTAAGGCCTTAAAAACACCATTACAACTCAATTTTCAGGACTAATAAGATAAAATGAGGGATTATAGTTAGATTAAAGAAGACTAAAAGAAGGAGCGAAGAGGATGCTTCAAGAGGGAATTTCAAAAACATTGAAGCTTGAATCATCATCAAATTCTATACATTTTCAAATTCATGCAAGGCAAGATAAAACTACTCTTTCCTCATATGCCTATAAATAATAATTTCTAACTATATGTTAATACTAATTGTAAAATTGATTAAAAATTAACTAAGTCAAAATATTCAATTAATCATTCTTTTAAGCAATAAATGTTATATGAAATGTTTATGCTCCAATTCATATATATATATATATATATATATATATATATATATATATATATACATATATATTCAATTATGCTTGTGCTTAATTGAACCGAATTATATATTAGACTTGTAATGGTAAATATGATTTCACAAATATAAGAAATTATGGGACTTAAAGTCTTTTCCCATTTCTAATTGAATTGAATTCAGATACTTCTTATTTAAATATGTGAGTTGGCATATTATTTGTGGCACCTCGCTTATTAAAATACCGGATGGCCAATCCTTTACCAAATTAAAACGTTGGTCTCATATAGCTCATTCTTAGCATCACTATCGAAAACCTTTTTAAAGTTACTAACCACCTAGTAATTAATTTTTGAAGGAATCATTATGGATAGTAAGAAGATTATCTCTAATGTCTTCAAGCTAATGCATATGTGCTCTTCAAATATTTATTTCAAATCCAAATCTATGGCCTATGTTAATATTAAAGATCTTTTCAGCATCAAATCCGAGCCCAAACCCAATGTTTGCTTTCTGGTCAAATGGTTAAAACCAATCGGATTTCAATTCAAACTCAACACAGATGGGGCCTCCAAAAACAATCCAGGTGTGGCTGGCTCTGGAGGGATCATCAGAGATCAATGTGGAAGATTTGTTTCAGCGTTTTCTTCCTTTGAAGGGATTATGTCAAACACTAGAGCTGAATGTGTTGCTATTCTCAATGGTCTCAAAATCTGCAAAGATCTCAACTTAAGTAGATTACAGGTGGAATCTGACTCTCAATTTATTATCAACATCCTCAAGGGTATCATTCCAAAGCCTCCTTGGTCTCTATTGGACATTCTGAAAGAAATTAAGGACTTAGATTTGGACATCTCCTTCACTCATTGTTGGAGAGAGGCAAATAAGGTTGCTGACTGCTTGGCCAACCATGGAATTGAGGATAAACAACACAAAATCTTCTCTTCAGCTAAGGATCTTCACAAATCCGCCATTGGATGCTATAGGATGGACTTACAAGGCATTCCATCAATTAGGCTTCTAAAGTAATTTATTCAATTTATTCTTTTTTAATAGCTAGCTCTTTATCTCTTGTAATGCCGCCTTGGTAGGGCTTTTCTACCTTTCTATCAATAAATTGGGGGTCTTTCTTTAAAAAAAAAAAAAAAAAAAAAAAAAAAACTAGTAATTAAATATACCGATGACAAATTTTATCTTACATTAATTAATAACATGCAAAAATCAATAATAATTACACCATCCATATAAACTGATAACTTAATCCAACACAGATAATTAATATGAATAAAGAAGACCGAATCAATTATCGGTTCAACAATAAAATCCAACAATAAACTGAAATAATAAATTGGATACACAAAGTCTAATCCATAAACTGAAAATATTAAATCTGAGGGCGACATGCCCAAATGAATACTGAATAAAGTCTCTACACTGGGAATAAATGAATGAGACGTCTATAACAATGTCCAGCAACTTTCACACGAGCTGTAACTACGCATCCCTGGATAGAATCCTCAAGCCGGGCGTCCCAGTGGATGGACATCTAAAATATTTGGACACGGGTCAGAGCCTAAGTAAAACATTTTGAAAATATTTAACAAAAAGTTAAATTGCAATTAATTAAATATACATGCACAATTTTCGTATTTAAGCTAGTGGCACACTCTCTTGAGGTATAACTCATCCCTCATCTAATGTGCACAAATAACGCTAGCCTTCTAACCTTACTAGTTATACTACCCCACCTAACAAGATTTATTACACCTATTTCTATCGCACTACTCTGAGCCGAGTATTCTTATTTTGATCATTAAGTTGTCTACTCATTAACTTATTAATCAGTTCAACTATATTAAGTCATATAACATTCATAATAGCTATATAGGAAACCTCTTTTTAATCGTATAACTTTCACACGAGTTATTTATGAAATACATTCACACTTATGTATTAATCTCGTATAAAATTATCTACTCATTTTATATATGTACTAGTATACTACAACATTCACACACATATCGCGTATAATATCCATCCATTCCCGAGTAATAACTCACCTGATGCTTTCTCTAAAATGCTGTCATATCCCTGGTATGCTCACTCTAACCCGGTTACCTCAAGTCGGACTCACTCATGAGCTTGGGTAAAAATATCACAAACGTAGTGGAGGTGGTCATATTCCTCCCAAAAGTGATACCTAATCATACCCAAAGCATCTCACCTTAGAAAATAAATCACACTAGAAGACATCAGGCAATATGACCTCAGGACTATACTCTCTCTGCATTCACTAGCTAGGGAATTCACCCACATCGCGCAACCTCCTATGATAGCACTATAGGGGTATGTATTTATAAAATACTTAACACCAATATTTAATGAGCACATAATCATATATATATATGATACATCGCGAATATTGCATATTTGCACTCTTTATCTTTATGCATTCTAGCACTTTTATGTTCTTAATGTCTATATTTATGCTCGTTAATCAGACAACCTTGGGTTTGGACATATATATGTTTTGCAGGGGTTAATTGTGCTTTTGTAGGTATTAGAACACTAAAAGTGAGGTTCGGTTGCATTTCGGAGAAGTTCCGTCGTCGAATGCTACTTCAAGGGAAATTTGGTCTTTTAAAACTCACTATTTTTTATGGAATGAAGTTACCAACATGTAGATCATCAAATTATCTTTTCGTGGCCACTGACCGTGCGTCATTCTGACTCCGTATGTGGAAGTTATGGCCATTTTTCGGAAGGTTTCAGTATTTTCTTCTACTTCAAGGGCATTTTGCTAATTTCATACTGTATAATTTGGAGGGTTTCAAAACAGAATCATGTAGGGAATTTAATTAGATTCGCGTAGGTTCTGACCACGCCTCATTTTGATTCTGTATGAGGGAGTTATAGCTGTTTTCGTGCAATGTGTCAAAATTGGTTCAAAGAGGAAAAGTGGGTTGTCTCCAGCCCAAGGCAAATTCCAAAACCGCGGTCGACCGGTCCCAAAATAAAGGTCGACTGCGGCCATCAGATATGGACTAAAATTGACTTATTTTGGGTGTTTTGACTTGGTTTTGTTGGGGGTTTATTTTGGGGTATAAATAGAATGTTGGGGGCTTTTTTTGAAAGATATATTTCATTTTAGATAAGATATTTTAGGGGTTGTTCTTGGAGCTTCCCTCTCCTCTTTTCTCTTTAGTTTCCACCCATTTATGTAAGTAAACTACTATTCATTATCTCTTTCCATTAATACATGCTTTGATTACTTGATTTCTTGCTTTGATTAATTAGTTGTTGTAGTTTATTTCTTGTTTTCCTTAGTTAATTAGTTGTCTTAAATTAGTTAATTTATACATGCTTTTTAATATGATTTCTAGCTAATTTAGTCTAGGTTGTGTCGGATTGAACTCATTCCGGATTGACATGTTGCTTTGCTTTGGTGATGGTGTTTACGGGTCTATTTTGGGTGCGTTGTCCTAGTTTAAGCATAGGGGATTTGACGGGGCATATCATGTATGTTCCGTGCTTATGACCTTGTGTGTGTAATTTCTGGGGTATTTGTTGACAAAATCGTATTAGGCTTTTATGCAAATTTAGGGGCGTGACAACCCTTGATTTAATTAACTGTCGAAATGAGACGCATTTGTAATAACTCGTCGACCCAAGTAACCATTTGATACTAATTAACTCGGGTGAGGGATATTCGACGCAACCTATAGTTTTTACTCGCTTTCTTAATCTAGCTTTATTTTTCCTCACCTAGATTAAACATTTCCCTATTTGAATCTTTTCCCTTTTTGTGTATAATCATCTTTTACACTTTTATTTAGGAATATTAAACCTTATAAATTCTAGCAACTCGTCTCTGTGGATTTTCGATACCCGACTTATCGCTATACTCACCCGTTGAGTGTAGTCGTAATTTAGGTTTTTGTATAGTTCGGGTGAGCCGAATTCAAAACGACCAGCGCGTAGGTGACTCTCGCGCCGCGGCAAAACCCTGTCCATCAAATGGCGCCGTTGCCGGGGATGAGTTTGTTTTAGAATTTATTTGATTTAGTATTTCATAGTATTTTCTTTTTATTTGTATTTTTTGCCTAACATTTTTGTAGGATTTCCACATTTGAGCACTTAGAAACGCTTGAATCTCCCACGCGCATCTACTTTGTGGAATTCACCACTTCGATCCATTTTTGAGGTAAGCATGTCTTATTCCAATTCTTTCGATAATCATTATGATAATTCTCAAAATTCTCGCAAACCTTTGACTTTTGGTCAATACTTAGAATCCCAAAAAATTAAAACATCTAAAATGACTTTGGGTGAGTATTACGAAAGTCAAAACCTGGGTTATTGGAATTTTGATGATGATGATAATTATTTTGGGCCTCTACCACCTTATAATTGGAACTTTGAAATGAATTGCAATAGTTTTCAAAATTCCTATAATAATGAGTTTTACTTTAGTGCCGCTAATGATTTTCAAACTCCTTATTTTCAAGCATCCGCACCTCGGCCAATGACTTTCGGTGAGGGTTTGCTTATGCTTGAGAACGAGAGGTATGAAGAACGTTATCGGGAAGAAAATCGTTGTTGGGAGTAAGACTTGGATTATTATTCGAATCCGACAACGATTTCTCTTCCGAGACTTTTGAAGTCGAGGAATTTTTTGAACCAAGTGAGGTTTTTGTGCCTACTTTGTAACAAACCATTCGTCACTTGGCCCATCTTGTAATTGAGAATGAAAGCGGGGATGAAATGAATGTAGTATCCATTTGCAATGAGATGATTTCTTCTTTGTATCCTAAAGAAGAAAGTTTCATTGAAAATGATCCTATCTCCTTTGAAATTCCAACTTTGAGCGATGATAACTCATCTCCTGAGTTTGAATTTCTTTCCTCCCCATTTTCATTCTCCGTTACCACACCGTCACAAGTACCCGATGAATTGGTGCCGAACTTTAAAACGTTCAATCCTTTCACCGACGAGGAGTACTTGCTCGAGTTTCTTTCCATGAAGGCATCTTTGCCCTCATATGCGCCACCTCCCATTCTGCCTGCTAAATCTTTGGGAGGATATTCTTCTTTTCTCGCTTCCCACATGTTTTTGTCACCCGTTCAATCCAAATCCCCCATCGTCCCTCCAAAACTCTTAATTGACGATGGTTTATTTCTTACGCCTTACACATGGCTTCCGTTTTTCAAACGGAATTCATATTTTTCAGAAGGCATGCTTGTATGTGAGGGTACACCGGTTATCCTCCAAAGTTAAATAATTTTCATGGTGGACCCTCACCTATTTAGACTTCTAGTGTACAGTTAGTGTGAAGCCTAAATAGTAGGTTGTATATAATTAGCTTTTTATCATTTCTTTCCTTTTTAATTTAGTCTAGTGTAATTAGTTAACTTTTTATTATTTGTTCTTGCTATGCTCGGTACTAACTGTTTTGTATATTCTTTGGACTTGTTCTTATGGAGATCGCTCCAATTTTGGGTAATATCGTTATTTTCCTCTCTTTAACTTGGTTCTTAATTCACATTGAGGACAATGTCAGGTTTTAAGTTAGGGGGTGTGGGATATTCTATCCATTTCTTTATTTAGTCCATGTTTTTGCTCACATGTTAGTTACTTAGTATGCTTTTCTTGAAAAAATCAAAATTTTCAAAAAGATTTTCTTTCTTTTTTCTCATTTTTTGGGCATTTTGCCTTTGTTTTCGATGATAAATTTCAATAATTGCCCGATCCAATAGACAACCCAATGATGCATGTTCTCGATTTTAGAAGTTATTAGACTTTAGTTCTCCATTATTTATATTATAAAATAACTTCATGAATTAAACTTTAATCCCATGAGCACAAGCACTTTTCTTGCTTTATTGATTTGGGTTAAGATTTTTATAACTCGGTACTCTTTTGTTGCATTGTATATACTTACACTGAATAATCTTTGTACCTTTCGTCGTTTCTGAGTGTTATACACTATTCTTTCCTCTTTGAAAACGTTGAATTCGTCAGTAATGTCACTATTCTTTCATTTGATCGTTCATTAATTGAGTTCATACTTGAAATGTGTTATTTGAGCAATATTGTTTTGATTCGAGAATTGCGTAAACTTTGTGAAATGATCATAGGCCCTCTTTGTTATACCACCCATATTATCCTTGACCTCACCTTATATGTTTACCCTCGTTAACCCCTTTGAGCCTAAATATAGCCTTTCGTTTCATAACCCCATTCCCATAACCAACTCTAAATTGGAGTTTTAGCCCATACATACATTTCCATACCTTTGTTTAGAACGTTACATGGGATTGAATGATGTTGTTATGATGTCGGTTGCAATTTAGGCATATGAGAGTTTGAAAAGTAAAGAAAAGAAAGTAGTGAAAAAGTGAAGAAAAAGAGAAAGCAAAAGGCAAAAGAAAACAAACGAAAACATGAAAAAGAAGAAAAGAAAAAGAAAGAGAAAGTTGTAAATGTTGTATATAGTTCAATAAGTTTTTATTACTCTCCAATTGTTATATCTAATGCCATTTTGGAACTTGTTTTCCAATTTTGATATTGCCCGCATTTTCCCATTACCCCGAGTTTTCATCCCGAACACTTTGAGTTCGTATATACATTCCTTCATTTCGTACCCTAGCCTAGCCTACATTACAACCCTACAAGTCCTATGTGATCTTAAGTAGATGTAATTCAAAAGGTTTGAATAGTTTTAATAATCTGTGAAAATTCATTTCGCCTCTTTTAGTGTGCGGTATCCTTTCTTTGAGATTACAGTTTTTCATTTTATATATAACGTTCTTCATTTGTGACATGTGCATGGCCTAGTTTCCATTTACATTTACTCTTTATGCCCACATGTCCCGTGTGTTAACTCCCTGTTTTGAGTGAATTCACTTTATGAGTGTAATGCCCGTGAGGATTGAATATATGCTTGCTTTATTTAGTATTCGATTTATTTAAGTTTTTGCCAAATCTCACTTTGCATGTGCTCACTCCCCTCCCACATTTTAAGGTTTCAATTCTATGAAGTTCATTATATAATGTTAATAATGTGGACTTTTGTGTGAATTCGTTCACTTTGCTAATAATGTGTATGAAATCTTTTTCGTATTGTTGGGCTTGCCGCATGTTGATTGGGCATATTTTGAGGAAACCATACGATGTTTGTGGGTTTCATCCCTGAAAACCCTCACGAGATGACACTCGACCACTAGGGTAACCTAGGGATATAACAACTTATTGTATATGCTAAATGCAATCGTGTTCCCTACGAAAATGGCAATTATATTTCGATGCATATATACGTTTTGTATTTCCTTCTGTGGACTAGTTTTGTTTGTATCATCACTAGGGACTAGCAATGTATAAGTTAGGGGGTGTGATAGATCACGAATATTGCATATTTGCGCCCTTTATCTTTATGCATTCTAGAACTTTTACATTCTTAATGTCTATATTTATGCTCGTTAACTAGACAACCTCGAATTTGGACACATATATGTTTTGCAGGGGTTAATTGTACTTTTGTAGGTATTAGAAGGCTAAAAGTGAGGTTCGGTTGCATTTCGGAGAAGTTCCATCGTCGAATGCTACTTCAAGGTCAATTTGGTCTTTTCAAACTCATAATTTTTATGGAATGAATTTATCAACATGTAGATCATCAAATTATCTTTTCGTGTCCACTAACCGTGCGTCATTCTGACTCCGTATGTGGAAGTTATGGCCATTTTTGAAAGGTTTCGGTATTTTCTTCTACTTCAAGGGCATTTTGGTAATTTCATACTGCATAATTTGGAGGGTTTCAAAACAAAATCATGTAGATAATTGAATTAGCTTTGCTTCGGTTCCGAGCACGCGTCATTTCGATTTCGTATGAGGGAGTTATAGCTATTTTCGTGCAATGCGTCAAAATTGGTTCAAAGAGGAAAAGTGGGATGTCTCCATCGCAAGGCAAATTCCAAAACCGCGGTTGATCGGTCCCAAAATAACGGTCGACCGCGCCCATCAGATATGGATGAAAATTGACTTATTTTGGGTGTTTTGACTTGGTTTTGTTGGGGGTCTATTTTGGGGTATAAATAGAATGTTTGGGGCTTTTTTTGAAAGATATATTTCATTTTAGATAGGATATTTTAGGGGTTGTTCTTGGGAGCTTCCCTCTCCTCTTTTCTCTTTAGTTTCCACCCATTTATGTAAGTAAACTACTATTCATTATCTCTTTCCATTAATATATGCTTTGATTACTTGATTTCTTACTTTGTAGTTACTTTTCTTGCTTTGATTAATTAGTTGTTGTAGTTTATTTCTTGTTTTCCTTAGTTAATTAGTTGTCTTAAATTAGTTAATTTATACATGCTTTTTAATATAATTTCTAGCTAATTTAGTCTAGGTTGTGTCGGATTGAACTCATTCCGGGTTGACATGTTGCTTTGCTTTGGTGATGGTGTTTACGGGTCTATTTTGGGTGCGTTGTCCTAGTTATTACGCCTAGGGGATTTGATGGGCATATCATGTATGTTCCGTGCTTACGACCTTGCGTGCGTAATTTATGGGGTATTTGTTGACACCAAAATCGTATTTGGCTTTTATGCAAATTTAGGGGCGTGCCAACCCTTGATTTAATTAACTTCGAAACGAGATGCATTTGTAATAACCCGTCGACCCATGTAACCATTTTATACTATTTAACTCGGGTGAGGGATATTCGACGCAACCTATAGTTTTTACTCGCTTACTTAATCTAGCTTTATTTTTCCTCGCCTAGATTAAATATTTGCCTTTTTGCATCTTTTCTTTTTTTGTGTATAATCATCTTTTACACTTTTATTTAGGAATATTAAACCTTATAAATTCTAGCAACTCGTCTTTGTGGATTTTCGATACCCGACTTATCGCTATACTCACCCATTGAGTGTAGTCGTAATTTAGGTTTTTATATAGATTAGGTGAGCCGAATTCAAAACAACCAGCGCGTAGGTGACTCTAGTGCCGCGGTAAAACCCTGTCTATCAATATACTATCACAGTATCCGTATATATATAATTTAATTAAACCCTACTAACCCGTGCCTAGCTCCCGTAGCACTAGCCCACAATAATACCCGAGTCTATTCTCCGACTCTTAATTTAATTGATTTCACCTCAATTCATTTTATTAAAGTCGTGTAACTCAACTACAATACTTAGACTCACTCACTCGGTTCGTATTTTTACCCTTTAGAATTTATTTCATAAAATTTCGTTATTTAGTTTGGCACTCTTTCTAAATTTGATATTACTTAAAAACCCATCTCCCAAGGCCCTAAGTATTATTCTCCATTTAAATTTTTTGTTCTCTAATTAAATCCCTTTAGGAACCTAAACGAAAATAAGTAAATTACATATTGTCGGCATTCGAACGAGGTCCTTGGTCCGGGTTCAGCCCTCTTCTTCTTCCCTATGACTTCCTTCCGCTATTGATTATTCTTAGAGCTTTTGTATCTCTCCCCCAAATCCAACCTAGTTAAGGTTATACATCAAACACATCTAAGATTGATCCTAACCATTTTAGTAACCCTTAAACGCGATTAATTCTCACCAAAAGTCATAAATCCCAAATTGATTTTCAAGGGTTTCATTCGTTTATTTCATCAAATTCGTTTCTATAAATCTGAAATAAAGCAACACCACTATAAGGATTCGAATAGGATTCAGATTCTAACAACATTAAACTATTCTTCATCGTCAATTTCACTTTTAATCATCACACAGAGTTAAATACGTCGAAAAATTCGCTTACACATGATATCACCCACCCCAAAACAAATTTTGATTTCCACCCACTATGATATGAATTAAAATGCTGCAATTTAGATTGAAAACAAGTATTGTATTCGTAGGGTCTGATTACGTTGATGTAGAAGATGAGTTTAACACAAGCTCCTCAATCCCTCTTCAAATTGGCTTTCAAAAGCTTCTCACTTTCTTCCTCTTTTCTTATCTCCAGATTTAGAGTTTTCAATCATGGTGAGCTACTACCCCAACTCCTTAAATTATGTTAATTAACTCTAATCCCAAAATTAAACCTAGGGGTTAAGCCCAAATATCCCGAACACCCACGTGTGGGCCCGGTTATGCCTAAAAATACCTCAAGACCCAATTACTACCCCCAGGTACACTATTTTGACTATATCGACCCATCCAAAATCAACTGTGATCTCGAAATCACCATCGGAGTCACTCTACAACAAATTCCTATCTCGACCCCTAAATAGTCTATACCAACTCCCGATTGAGACAAAATAAAATCTCGTCGTTTAACTCACTTCGACGTATAATAATAGTTACCTATTATTTACTATACACTTAGTAAATTTATTTTGTTTATATTAATCATTATCTCTCCCGATTAATATTTAAATAAACACATAATAATTAAATCAATTAAATTACAACACATTTGTAATTTAAAATTACCCGAATTAATTAAATAATATATGAATTAAATAATAAATACTCAAAAATACAGGGCGTTACATTAGTATAATAATCCCTCTTGTTATTGAATTTGGATTACAATTTACACCCAAGGAAGTAAAATTTGAAATGTGTAATATTGTCATGTGAATGCTCCTTCTAGTTCGAAACATTATTAAAAAAAAACTATAATTCACATCTTCTCCATATTTTGGAATTCTTAAGGATTTAACTTTCATACATAATTAGTATAATTCTAGTGGAAATCAAAGTATGTAGGTTGTAGGTTGTAAGTTGGTTAGAAACATATATTGGATAGGTGTTAAATACTCTTACATTGAATTGAGTATTATTATCACTTCTCACATGTTGAACATTCTCCCCATGAAACGTAGCACATAAAATGTTAAAGTATAATATTAAACACTTGGACTTAATTTCCGGTTGCTATTTCATTTTATGTTTCCCTTAAATATATTGGGAATATATAAAGATAAAGAGATTGAATCTAACATCTAGGCAAATAAATTATTATTTTAAAAGTATTTATTATCCTTTAGGCTAATATGATAAAATGGGTCGGGTATGGATAATTATGATTATTGGCATGGCTCGGGTAAGATTCACGGTTATGATATGTTTGGTTATTACTATGGAGGCGGCCGAAGGTGGTGATGATGGTTTATTTTAGTCTATGCCAGCTAAAAAATGATGGACTTTGCACTAGTGACCTCAGTAGTTGGTGACAACTAGTTTCTGTTAATTTTGTCCATGCCAACTAAAAATGATGGACTTACATGCTAGCGACCTCATAGTTAGTGGAAGTTAGCCATGGGTTATTTGGTGTACTAGTTATCCCATAGTTAGGGGGGGTTAGTTCTGGTATTATGTGTTAGTATGTTAATAACATGTAGTTAATTGGGGTTAATATAGATTTTTTCTTATGAGCGTATTATGGGGAGGTATTGGGCATACTGGTGATCTCTTCATAAATGGGAACAAGTAGGATTTTATAATTTTTCATAATATACACATTATGAAAGGATAACAACGTTAGTGGTGGGACAAGATATTAAACAATTAATCTAAGAACTATGGATTTATTATTTATATGTATGATTGCTAGTTTATTACTTAAGTTGCGCAGATTTTATCTTGAGGTGGGCCTAACCCGTCGTGTTAATCCAGGTACTCCAGCTCGTTAGGTTTAGCATTCTCACTCTTGATCACCGAGTCATCTTCTTAATCACCACCAATCATAGATGTAGGTGTTGGAGTTCATATTTATTTTATTGTTTTGAGTGATGCGAGGTTTATACTTTACCTCATTTGTTATTGCACTCAGTTTATTTATGTTGGAGGTTTTGAAGCCAGTAGAATGTATGATTTTGAATTTTGATGCCGGATATTATTACTTAATGTTTCGTAATTAATGGTGGTAATTTATTCATATTCCATGTCTATTTTACATTAAGGATATTCATGTCGCACTCTATTTTGTCTATCATATTCATTGTTTCCATTTCATGTTAAGGATGGTATTTAATTATTTTAACAACGTGTATAGTTTAATAGCTAGACTTGATCAACTTAATAATTAAAATGTACGGGGTGTCACAATAATTCAGTTGATTTAAATACAAATTTTTATTGTCTTAACTCTAACATCCTTGGATTTATTTTATCGTACTCGAAGAGTGTCATTATAGGAAAATAAAATATCATCATTGCGACCAAAGCTATTCAAAGGAGAAAGCACAACTTCAAGAAGATTCATGATTAATCTCAAAGTAGATGACAAGAACATAAGCAATATAACAACAACATGACATTCATCAACATAAATAAAGCTTCAAGAAATATAAGAAGACAGTGAAAATTTAAGAAATATCATAAAAGTTTATTTTTCTCTTAACTTGTTTATTCTATTGGCTCAACACAAATAAACAATCAAATCATATATTACATAATTAAAAAAAATCAAAATTGAACTACATCAAGATGAATTGTTTTAGGTGACTAAAATGGATTGAATTGACTAAAACTATGTAAATGTAGATGACTATCATTTTAATAAACCATTGGGGGGTTTAGTCAACTAAAGAAAATGTTTTATTGACTAAAAATGATTTAGTCAGCTAAACATGATTTAGACGAGTAAATATGATTAAACAGAAACATAATAACTAGTTTTCAAAAACACTCAATAGCAACTTTTTGTCAACAACTTATAATGGTTATTTTTCTTTACCAGATTATATATACATCACAAAAAAATTAATGACACAAAATATTAGAACTAATACCAACCATCAAAGCTTTATTGTAAGACTTTTGTCAGCAATTCAATGAGATTTAAAAAGAAAAGAAAGAGAAAATCTCACAACACACATTGAGCCTTTATCTTGTAAAAAAATATACTTCTAGAATAAACCAATTTTATTTAATCAAAAGATTTACTTAGGGAAACTATTTTATTTTAATATTTTATTTACGATGTGTACTTCATTATATCGTCAAGGCCGACAATGCCTTTATACGAGAAGTCAAGAAAATAGTCTTTGAGCTTGATTGTGTCCATAAGAGCAAGAAAGGTGTTCTCTTGTTGACTTACTTTCAAGGTATGTAATATCCTTGTAAGTTATTTTCTTTATCTTAGTAAGTGGAAGACACTGAATTTCCCAAATGTTATCTCGGCATGAATGTAGGAAAGGGAAAATCACTAAAATAATATTGATTTGCAAAGTCTTTTAATTCTCTTTACTACTCATATTGTTGATTTATTAGTTGCTTACATATGTTTACTTTTTTATTACAAGAAAAGAAAAAGAAAAATCTAAATTTTGATTTATTTTATAACAACAAAATTCATCCCGCCATCTTGGGTTATTTTCAAGGCCAACAAATCATATGCCAAATAACAATAAATCAAAGACTTTAGCTAAATGTTGTGGATTTTGTTTGAAATAAATAAGTTTTAAGTGTCAAATTGTAAAGAAACTAAGTTAGGCGTAATACTATTAAAAGAACAAAAGATTATTCCCTAAAAATCATATTCACGACTCGTGAAAGATTCATTACAATACTTAGTGAACCATATAATGCTTAGCCACGTTGATCCACACCTTGAACTAGGGTCGTTCGACCTGGATTCTGGGCTATCTCCCAAGGGGGACTTAGCCAAACTTGTCTTAGTTACGCATGTAAGGATGGAAAAATTACCTCGTGGGGTGTCCCCGATTCAAGGCAGGGATGGGGATTCAATTCTAAGGATGGGGCTTGGTAGGGATCAAAGTCAATCCCCAAATCAGGTTTAGGGCGGGAACGGGGAATGGGGTCCCCGACCTAGAAAAAACAGGTACGAAACGAGGATAGGAATGGGGATTTCATCCCTAGCATCGTCCGCCATGTGTCGTCCTTATATGTAGGTTCGACCATGAAATCGAGGTCATCGAAGTGACGTTTCTGATATGGCTTGTAGGTATCGACTCGAATCCTTTATATCAGTCGGCTTAACAATATGCATGTTTATCGTCGAAATATATAATCAAATAGTAACAATTTTACAAAATAGAACGCATGATATATGTATATTTTGTTGGATAATATATATGCAAATACAGAAATGGAGCTCTTTATATATCACAGTAATGTAAACTTCAATACAATAATGTTACTTCTAAATAGATTTTGGAAAACTTCAAGGAGTGATGTCACTTTCCTAAATATAGTATTTTCCCCACACGAATAACTTCAGTATACAAATGGGAATCTGTAAATCCGTACTCAAGATACAATGAAGCAAATTGCACTGTCTGCAACTTGTATATTTGAAGACAACCTTTGAATGCAGCAGCGAAGAACAATCAATCAAGTTCTTATTATGTTTATGTGCACAAAACAGAATAAGATAATTTATATCTCCTGAAAATTGTAAGAGAGTAATTGCAAGAGTTGGAAAATTCGGAACTGGGTTAATCTTAATTATGTACAATTTTGAAATAGGGTGCCTTTATTTATAGTAAATGAAAGGTTGTATCTCAGGGGTCATGACTGTTGAGTTTTAACAGTCTTTACTTAATTCCAAAATGGTATGACTGTTAATTATCAATAGTCTTAAACCATTTCCTAAACAGGTACAGTAATACCGAAACGGTTTTACACGGACCCACCAAAAAGTGACCGCGCCCGAGCTACAGCGATCCGACCCGGACGAATCTTGGCAACCCGCTACCACTGCGAACACGCGATATGCGAAATGCAAAGTGCGGCACTAGTGCCTCTACAGCACACTGCCCTGCACGCACGCGCGCTTGCTTGTGCGTATGATGCCTCGCATCTTATTGGAGGTCTATTGAATAGCCTCTTAAATGCTAGATGAAGTAACTCTTCATCTTCCATTTTTACTTATTAAGTGCACACTTTCTTAATATTTTGCTAATATGGGACTCAAAGGTTCCCCATTCCTTTTATAACTTAGTGGGTATCACTTAGCTTTACTCATTTTCCAATATGGGACACTCTCCCTTTTATACTGGGTTAGCTTTCCACTTTTCTCCACACACTTCCAATGTGGGGCAAGCTTTTACTCCCAAAGCTCTTACTCACTTATTTTAAAAATTCTCCAACATTCCTCCACCATTTTTAAAATAAGTTTTATAAATCTTTGATTGTCTGTAAGACTGTGTATAAGCACTGGTGTCTCACGACTTGAACCAATATCCTGTGAAGATTCGTCAAGGCTAACAATGAAATTATAGTAGACTTGTCTTTTAACTATCAATCCATAATGATCAGCCGGATTTGTCTACACACAAAAATCGTTTAGTCACTGATTATCCATATAAGCCGACACTTGTATTAGGCCTTGTGTCTGTACCTTGATTTCGTGAGTGCTTTAGAGTCAAGCCCAGTTCTCATAGGAAGCGGCACCACTTCCACACTCATATAGGTATATTATCATAGGTTTCCATGTTACTAAAATACCATAAATCTATTAAGGTTAAACTCATCCTCTTCCATTATTCATTAAATGTTCTAAGCACTTAGCCTTGGGATATTTGATTTTATAGTGCTTCTAATCACATCGTATGATGTACTTTAATCATTGAACTTCAGACTTTGAATATATCAAGTTTCAAGTTGAGTTTCCATCAAGAGTTATTATTGTTAATGGGCTTTAATACCATCCCTAATGATGTCTTAGACACCAGTCCTCTTGCAAGACCTTTTTGTAAAAGGAACAGCTAAATTTTGACTTGATTTTACATAATCCACTGTGCTTACACTATATATAATCATTTGTCTAACATAACTATGTCTCAGGCCAATATGTCTAGATTTTCCATTGTACACTTTACTATAAGCTCTGAAAAGTGTAGTCTCACTATCACAATGTATAGATATTGGAGGCATTAGTTTTGGCCAAACTAGAATTTCAAAAATAAATTCCTTAAGCATTATGCCTCTTTACTAGTTGCAGCTAATGCTACAAACTCAGCTGCCATAGTAGAATCAACTATACAAATTTTTTTCTTTGATCCCCAAGAAACAGCTACTCCACCAAGAGTGAAAATCCATCCACTTGTTGATGTAGAGACGCTAGTGGTTACCCCTACAATCATTTGTAGGAACCAAAATAAAAATAGGGCCCGTGTAATCATTTACATGGCCTGAGACGTAGCGTTAACCCTACAACTGCTATCTTTCTTAGAACCAAAAGAAAAATAGGGTTGTCACTTTACAAAGAGGAGCTCAAGACCCAAGTCCAACCCCTGCTCTCCTTATCTCAACCAAGTCCGAACATCGCTCCACCTATGGATTCCGACCACTCCACTCCACCTCTGGATTTTATCAACTCCACTGTGTAATGTACACTACACCAAAATGGGTAAATTGGCACCCTTTCAGCGACTAGCCTTGTCACGATCATTGACCGTGACAAAAAAAACACGCGTCAATGACCGTGACAAGTTCGTGACAACTACACTTGTCACGGTCAATGACCGTGACAAACCTTATAATATTGTCACGGTCAATGAGCGTTACACGTCCATGACAATTTGTTCAGTAAAAAAAACCCTACGATTTCTTTTTTTTCCACCGTTTTTGGTTTCCCTCTCTTTCTCTCTCTAAACGATTTTGAGCTCTCTCTCTCTCTCTAAGGTATGTTTTTTCCTCTCTTTCATTTCTATATGTGTGTGGTGGTGTGTGGTGGGGGGAGGGGGCAGGGGGTGGTGGGGGTGGGGTGGGGTGTACATGTGTGTGTGTGCGTGTGTGGTGGGGGGAGGGGGAGGGGGAGGGACAGGGGGCTAGGGAGGGGAGGGACAGGGGGCTGGGTGGGGGGCAGGGTGGTGGTGTGTGTGTGTGTGTGAAAGTGTGCATGTGGTGGGGTGAAGGGGGGCAGGGGGTGGTGGGGTGTATGTGTATGTGTGTGCAGGTGTGTGCGTTCATGTGTGGTGGAGGGAGGGGGTAGGGGGTGGGGTGGTGTGTGTGCGTGTGCGTGTGTGTGGTGGGGGAGGGGGTGGGGTGGGGTGGGGTGTGTGTGGTGGTTGGGGTGTGTGTGTGGTGGGGGTGGGTTGGGGTGGGGGTGTGGTGGGGAAATCTCAACAATTGAAACGGACAAATTGATTAATAAAATATGTATTGCCCCTCATTAACAAATAATTGTTGAGATTCGAAATAACTTTAATTGTATAGATTTAATAAAATAAATTGTATAGCTTTAATTGTAACTTTAATTGTATAGTTTTATATGAAAGTAAATTAATAATTAGTGCCCATTTCATATGAAAGTCGGATTGCCCTTCATTGTAAATTAGTAAATTAATAATTGTATACTTTAATTATTAGTTTAATTGATGAAATGATTTAATTGAGTAGATTAATTAAAAGGAGTACGAGATACACATTTGTTGTTGCGGTTGGATTATAGTGGATCGATGTTGGGTTGGTTAATTTTAGAAATGGTATGACCACTGGATTAATGTCCATATGGTGGTGGGATTTTTCAACTTTTTTTTTTAAAATTACTTTGTATCACTCTTGTGTAGTGTGCATGTGTGTGGGCAATAGGGGTGGGGGTGGGGATGTTTCACCCTTGTACATATTATGAGCTAGATGTTGTTGTTTTGGAATTCATAATTGAGGTGTGTGTGGTGGGGTGGGTGGGTGGTGGGGAAATATCAACAATTGTATAGCTTTAATTAATAAATTGTATAGCTTTAATTGTATAGTTTTATATGAAAGTAAATTAATAATTAGTGCCCATTTCATATGAAAGTAGGATTGCCCCTCATTGTAAATTAGTAAATTAATAATTGTTATACTTTAATTGTAAGTTTAATTGATGAAATGAATTAATTGAGTAGATGAATTAGAAGGAGTACGGGATTATAGTGGATTGATGTTGGGTTGGTTAGTTTTAAAAGTGGCATGACCACTGGATTATTGTCCATATGGGGGTGGAATTTTTTAACTTTTTTTAAAAATTACTTGAAATTAAATGAAACGTACTTGAAGTCACCCTTAGGAGGAGATGGGGGAGGGGGAAGGGATGGGAGGGTGGGTGGTGGGGTAGGGGTGGGGGGCTATGTGTGTGTATGTGTGTGAATGTGCGCAGGTGTGTGTCTATATGTCCGCGTGTGTATATGTGTGTGTAGTGTGCATGTATGTGAGTGTTTGTACGTAATGTCCCTTGTTAGTTTATTTGCATGTCTTCTTTTAATTCATTTTGATATGTACTAATAAATTTATTACAACAAATGTCTCCTTCAAGTATTAAGGCAAAGATGATGATGCTTGTTATGATGATATAGTCTGGGCTCGGTGGTAGCGGAGGCGACGAGGGCTCCTCTGCCCCTAAGCTCCTCAAATATGGCAAATTGGGGATGGCCATCGAGAACAAGTCGGTACTATTAGCGAGATCCCTCGAGCTGGTAAAGACGATCATCGGTCCGGGGTACATTAGTTGGAAGGAGGTGCCATATGAGCTCAAGTTAGCTGTTTGGGTGGCACTACATGTAATGTATTTATATTTATATTCATATGAATATTTCAATTTCGATTTTAATTTTAATTTTATTTTATATTTATATTTATTTGCAACTAACATTATATTTGTTGGACATGAACAATTCAGCCTGGATCCAAAGCTACGCGATTCTGTCTTGGAGCAATTGAGGGAGCAACACAAGACGTGAAAGAAAAATATGCGAACCCGGTACTTTGGGAAGACACGAGAGTCCATTATCCAAAGGCGTGAATCCGTCCCGCCGAAGAAACCGATCTCATTGGCACAATAATGGCAAAAGTTCGTTGACAATGAGATCGGGGAGTGACAATTGGCATCTCACCAATCAGGGAAAACCGGGAAAAAAAGACGGACGTGCACTACTCCGGCCGGACGTCTTACGCCGAGATGGAGCATAGGATGATGGTAAGATTTAATTTTTCTATAACTATAGAAATATATTATTCTGCATTATTTTACTTTGCAGGGCCGATACTAATTTTACTTTATTTTATTTCAGGGGACAGGGAGTGGCCCTAGGGGTAGGCCACATAGGCTCGATACTTATGTGGCTCTTTGCACGAAGAAGGGGAAGGACAAGGAGGTATCCCCGAGCGTCGCGGCCACGATTGTAAGTAATCCGACAGTTTACTTTTTCTTAATTACATTATAATTTTTTAATTTACTTATTTTACTAATCATGTGCTTTTTGTCGTTTCAGGCAAAGCTTAAAAAAGTGCATGAGTCGCAGTCTGATGCCGACAAGGCATCTTTGTCCACAGACGCACTCAGCCAAGTGTTTGGCTCTGATCGCAAGGGGAGGACAAGGGGGTGAGCTCGCGGGTGGCCAAATCTAGGATCATCGGATTGGAGACGAGCGACAACGGGTTGGCTCGAACGGTGGACTCGCATGACGCGAAGCTGTCTCGTTTGGAGGCGACGGTCCAAGATATGTTCTCCTTCATGAAGCGTTCGTTGGGCGGCGAAAAACGCAAGGGGAAAGGTAAGGAAAAGGTGGGGGGAGGGAGGATGAGGTGAGGGATGACGAGGTGCGGGATGACGAGGATGTGGACCTCGCTGCTTCATCGCCGACACGTGCGGACTTTGATGATCCACTTCCCTATTTGGCTCCCTTCAACTGACTGATGTCGACGCTTGGTTGGCCGAGCGTGTTTATACTTGACATATTTGATGGCCAGCGGATAGGGCAGGGGTTGAGGGACCCGAATATCGTCCAGGGTGGACTAGTTCATGGACGTGAGCTTCAAGACATCGAGTCCAGGGTGCTCGTCACGCATGTGATGCCCGGGAAGGAGAACTCCCCGTTGTGGTTGCGCGAACAATGAGGCACGATGTATATCAATGGGTGTGTCAATTCGTATATCGTGTGGACTACTCACCTCCTCGGATTTAACCTTACCCAAGACATGTAGTGACATTATTTGAATTGAATTGTATTATTTTTTAGTTGGTACATTTGAATTGTTTTTAAGTTGGTACATTTGAATTATATTTGGATTATATCGTGATGCATATTGTTTTTATTTTGAATGTATATTTGCATTATCTCTAGTTTATTTGGATATATGATGTTTGAACAGGTACAACATTGCTATAAGAGGTACAAATATACTACTGGGCAGTGGCAGTGGCCATACTGCCCAGTAGATTTTTTTTCAATTCTGCCCCAGAATAATCACGATCAATGACCGTGACAATTTTTAAATAATGTCACGGGTTTGTCACGGTTATAAAGACAAAAAAAGTTGTCTCGTCCAGAATTGTCACGGTCATTGACCTTGACAAGTTGAAATTATCAAGGTCAATGACCGTGACAATTCGACAGATTTGGTGTAGTGGTAAGACTCCGGCCCTTTAACCCTTTAACATCTTGCAATTTGAATTTTTTTTAGGGATTTGCACAAATTGTATTTAAACTTGCAATTTGTATTTTTTTTTAATTTAATGTTTGGTGGGCTAAATTTATTTCAATTTACACATCGCGATTTGTATTTTCTTTTTTAGGGATTTACACCAATTGTATTTAAACTTGCAATTTGTATTTTTTTTAATTTAATGTTTGGTGAGCTAAATTTATTTAATATTTAAACTTGCAATTTCAATTATGGAAAAGTATTATAAAAGAACTCACGAAAATGTGGTGCCTCAAACGGAAAAAATCGATGTCCAAAGGGAACCTACTCCAAAAAAAATAAGTCGAAGTCGCATTCTAGTTGATTTGTCAAATCTTCCTTCTGATCTGAGTTTAAGACCACAGATTTCAGAATATGATGCGAACGACCAAGGCAAGATTAGACAAGCGTATTTGCAAATGGGTCCTTGTCAGCCTTATACGCATTTATTTCCTCAAACAATGTTTGGAAACAAGGCTCGTCGTTTCAATGTAGCATGGTTCACTCAATTTGGGGGTTGGTTGGAATATAGTGTTAAGGAGGGTGCTACATTCTGTTTGTCTTGTTATTTATTTCGTCCAGAGTCCGAGGACAGAAATCAAAGTGATGCGTTCATCAGAGGTGGATTTAATAATTGGAAACAAAATCGAAGACTCTAAGAGCATCAACATAGTGATGCTCACAATGCGGCATATATGAAGTCTCAGAATTTGTTGAATCAAAATCAACATATTGAGGCTCTATTTGATAACCAATCGAAGGAGTGTCGGGACGAGTATCGATTGCAGCTAGTTGCAACCATTGACGTGATTCTATTTCTTCTACGACAGGGGTTATCTTTTCGTTCGCGTGACGAATCAGAAGGCTCGATGAATAAAGGTAACTTTCTTGAACTTTTACATGGGTGATGGTTAGTTAAGTGATAGTTGTGTGACATATATTGAAAAGGATGTCTTTGATTGCATTTATAATGACGCAATTGTGGATCGCTTCCAGAAGATGAAAAGCCACAGAGGGAGATTATAGAATTTTCAAATCTAGTATAGTGTATTTTGACAACTTTCTACTTTTGTATGAGAATTTCAAGATATGTTTATCTCTTTCTTAGTAATGAATTGTTATTGTATTCAATTTTAATTTATTTGAGTTGTAATTGTCTAAAAATATAAATTATCAATTAAATATTTGTAAAAAAGTAAAAATAAGCCTAAAAAAAATTTCGCCGTGAACCCCTGTCTATGCAGTATGCCCCACCAACCCTTGATTCCTGGCTCCACCACTGATGGTGGGTGCCCTCATTATTTCTTTTATTACCATGTTATTATTCCGATTTGGATTTTTAAACTTATTATGAACCATGGTCTCTAATGATAAATGTTTAATTTCACTTCAAACTACTTAATTATCCTTGGTACTTAGTCATTCTTCCAACTACTGAATTGAATCCTAATAAATAGATAGTAAGTGGTTACCTCTTTACAAGTTAAATTAAGCAAACATATGTCAACAACTCTATGCTTAGGGTGTGTGTTCTAGTGTGAGTGTCAACCTATCGTTAAAGGATATATTCACCCTACCACCTCGGTGTCAATGTGGGTTAGCTCAAGTGGGTGACCCAAATATGGGCATGGGTGTTACATTTATCGCATATCGATCTCGAACACGCCTCTATACAAAGCAAACACAAATCAAACTCAAGCTACTCGATACGCTTTACAAACCATTCATTCTTCTTAGTAACCCTCACCTAGATGATGTTATTGTGAACTTACTAGACATATTTCTTATTTTTTGGACTTACAATCTATCATTAGGTTATAAATGAGTTGAATATTAAATTTCTCAAGCTTGGTTTAAAAAAATTGATGATTTCAAATAAATTCAAAAACGTTATGTTCATTTAACATAATACTAAACAAACACAAAATTAAAAAATCTAGCTTGACGACCTTGTTTGTTTGCGCTATTTTAGTATAATTATTGATGATGAAGTCGAATTTGAAACAATGTTAACAAGCTTGTATTTGAACAAACATGGACATCTCGAGCTTGAGAGGGATATGGTTTAATTTACAACCTTAGCTATCATTGGTTACGGACTCAAAGTTGGTTCGACTCGAGTTGAATTTACTAGGCAATCTTACATGAAGAAATTTAAGAGGAGGGTGATTTGGCTTTTGGCCCTATTAGTTTTGTTGTATTATACTTTTGGTGTCACAAACTACCGTACTATACTTGTGACAGCCAAAAGTATCATAAATATGTTTTTATTGCACTTTGAAGATTTCTATAAGGTTTTTTAGGTATTTATGATATTTTTTTAGATCAAATGTTTATTATCACCGGAGTTTTTTACACTCAAAAGTAAAATGGGGCGAAGCAACTTACAAAAAGAAAAATTTGATTCTACTCCCCTTCTACACTTAAATTTTCAACTAAGAATAAGCGAGAAAAGTATGTACTTGCATTGCATTGCACATGTGAAGTGCTTGACAGCTAAATGGGGACTGATTTTCTTCTCCTTTTAATTTCTGAGCATTGACTGCAATACACCAACACATGGGCACACCACACTTACATTGCACGATGTTCAAGCGAACCATGTTTTACAAACCTAACGCGCTTTACAACTAACCAGCACTACCATGTAACACTTTGGGCTGGGATTCTTGGTGGACCCAAATTAACTCACAAGCTCCTCCTTTCATTAAACCAAGCAAGCCGTTAGGGTCTCAGAGAGAGAGAGTTCCCAGTCTTCTTAGCAATCTTGGTTTGAAAACCAGACGAATGTTGAACTATGTCACATATTAATAATTGGTGGATAATTTCACCATGTGGTCCACTCAACAACATTAATTGCTATAAGTCAATAACCATTAATTAAGCATAGCTCACACAAATTCACAACCAAAAGTAACTATTTATGTCGTTTTCATTCTGATATTGGTCCTGGTTTCTCTAATGCTTAGCTACAGGTACAGGCATGCCGGATGTGAAAGAACCCCCACAGAATCGAGAGGGTAGATTTGCCAGTTAATTGAAAGTAACAGATTTGCCAGTTAGTTGAAAGTGAAATGTTCAATTTAACTTCCAATGACTCAATTCTTTTACCCTACTTCTTTGAGTGTGTTCAATGCAATGGTGGGGTATGCTCCTGCCCCCAGCTCCATACTTCAACTAAAGTTGGATCATTAGGTCCAATTTGTTTTACAGTAGGGCATATGTTTGATAGCACGGGGTGAAAAAAATTACAATGACAATTTGCATGGAAAATTTTGCCACACCCATTCGCCCAAAAAATTTGTCATTATGGTCCGTTTGATAGCACAAAAATTCCAAGGCAAATTCTCAAAAGTTGGAAAATTATGATATTTTTCAGCTTTTAGGGTGTTTGATAACCTTAATTTGCCTTGGAATTTGTTTTCTATGTACAACACCCCTTAAGCACAATTTGACACCCTAGGGTGGAATTCAATTCTTTTGGGGGGGGCAGGTTTTTGTTTGCCACCTTTGGGTGACAAATCACTTAAAACCAAATTTTTTTTATAACTCTATATATTTCATAAATATATAAATATATATTGTTAATAAATATATAAATATATATATTTCGTATATTTTAATATATATTCGTATATTTTATATATTTTAGCACATATATGTATATTGCATATATTTCGTATATTTATGTATATTTCATATATATATATATATATATATATATTTCGTACATTAATATAATTTATATATTTTAATATATATTCATATTTTGTATATTTCATATATTCCTTATATTTAATATATATTATTTACAAAATATATACATATATATAATATATATGTATATTATATTCTGTATATATACATATATATAATATACATATGCAGGATAATGTCCATTATTCTGCATATGTATATATATATGTATATAATATGCATATGTATATATATAATAGTATATATATAAATAATATAATATACATTATCCTGCATATGTATATTATATATATGTATATAATATGCATATGTATATATATAATAGTATATATATAAATAATATAATATACATTATTCTGCATATGTATATTATATATATCACTGTTCTAAAAAACCCGCCTAGGCTCCGTCTAGGCACACCTAGCCTTGAGGCTTGGGAGAAATGCCCCGCCTTAAGATTTTGACGCCTTATGTTTGGTAAAATCCTTAACGCATACTTTTTCTCTAAAAACAGCAATGCTTTAGTGAAACAATATCTCCTTTTAAAGATTTTTTTGCAAATCGGACCATTATCTCATCCAAAATAATCAAATAGTATTTTTATTTGCAAATATTCAGACATATTTTTATGATATGTACAATTTTAGTATTTTAATAGCCTTGTTATGGTTAAAAAATATTAAAATATATTAAAAAGACCTAAACGCCTTTTCACGCCTTTTTACGCCAACGCCCGCCTAGGCTTCTAAGGCTTAAGGCTTGGCCTCTACGCCTCGATCACGCCCCGCGTTTTTTAGAACCTTGATATATGTATATATATAATATGTATATATACATATATATAATATACATTATTCTGCATATGTATATATATAATATACATTATTATATATATATATAATAATGTATATTATATATATACATATATATATAATATATTATATTCATATTCATATTCATATTCATATTATATATGTATAATATATAATATACATATATAATATGAATATGAATATGAATATAATATATTATATACATATACTATATATGTATATTATATATGTATATAATATACATATATAGTATATGTATATAATATATTATATTCATATTCATATTCATATTCATATTATATTATATACATATACTATATATGTATATTATATATGTATATATATATAATATACATATATAGTATATGTATATAATATATTATATTCATATTCATATTCATATTATATATGTATATTATATATTATATATTATATATATATGTGTATATAATATGAATATGAATATGAATATAATATATTATATATATATGTATATAATATACATATGCATAATGCATATGTATATATATAATATACATTATTATATATATATATAATACATATAATAATGTATATTATATACATTATTATATATATAATACATGTATTATATATATATATATATATATATATATATAATATACATTATTATATATATAATACATTATTATATATATATATATATATAATAATGTATATTATATATATACATATGCATTCTGCATATGTATATTATATATATGTATATAATATACATATATAATATGAATATAATATATAATGTAATATGAATATAATATATAATGTATATTATATATATGTATATATTCATAAATATGTAATATACATATGTAATATGAATATAATATATAATGTATATATTATATAATGTATATTATTATATATATGTATATATTCATAAATACGTAATATATATGTATATATTCATATTATATATGTATATATTCTGTAAATAATATATATATATACAGAATATAATATTCTGTATATATGTAAATATATATTCTATATATATGTATATATTCTGTAAATAATATATATTTAGTATATTCAGTATATAATATAATATATATTCATATATTCAGTAAATACTATATTATATTTTCATAGATTTTGTATATTTAATAGATTTTGTGCATTTAATAATATAAAAATTATATTATTAAATATAATAGATTTTTATATTATTAAATGTACAAAATCTATTCCGTAAATACTATATTATATTTTCATAGATTTTATACATTTAATAGATTTTGTACATTTAATAATATAAAAATCTTATAATAGATTTTTATATTACTAAATGTACAAAATCTATTAAATGTATAAAATCTATGAAAATATAATATATTATTTACGGAATATATTCATATATTAAATATATTATTATATTTAATATATGAATATATATTATATTATTTGCGGAATATATATATTCCGTAAATTATTATTAATTTCCGAAAAAATATACAAAATACATGAATATTCCGGAAATTAATAATAATATACGGAATATATATATTCCACAAATTATATTAATTTCCGGAATATATATATTCCGCAAATAAAATAATATATATTCATATATTTTGTATATTTAATAATATATATTTATTATATATATATATATATATATATATATATATATATATATATATATATATATATATATATATATATATATATATATATATATATATATATTCCGTAAACAAATTTTCCACATTTATATCTATTTTCCAGCTTTTGCGTTTGATAGAAAATGTGAAAAATTGATGATTTTCCAACTTGTATCAAACAGACACAAGTTGGAAAATATTCATTTGCCTTGGAATTGTTTGCCCTGGAATCAAATGTCCTGAAATCATTTGCATTTTCCCAGTTTTCTATCAAACGGACCATTAGTGTAAGTTGGCAAAATTTGTCAAGACAAATGAACGCTATCAAACATGCTAAAAAGACAATAAAGAAGACTCCCTATTTGCCATGTGAATATAATTTGTTTAACTAATAAATTAGAGCTGATCTGATTAATAAGTGGAATGTTAGCTGGAACCAAATTCTAGTAATTGGTTTATGTTTGGGAGAGTAAAAATTCATCCAATTTTAGTAATTTAAGGCCCACTTTGATGCACCAAATAAAAAAAATCGAATATATAAAAAATGATATTTCATTCTAACAGGAGTATAAGACAAAATAGTTCTACCTACAAGGTGAGATGACTTTAATTGGCAATCATACTTAAAATCATGCATCTAAATTTAAATTTCATCGAATACAATAGTAAACATGAGATAGGATGAACTTATTATGTCACCTCAGTATCTTGAGAATTAAATGAGGCCTAATATTTTTCAAATGATACTATATCATTATTTTCTTTTAAATGAGTTTTTGTAGTAAAGTAAGAATCCCATCGGTTTTCCATTGATTCATAATCCAGCCACTTGCCCACAAACTAAGTACTCACTCTCCCATGTCAATTAATCTCCAACCAAAAGCATATAATATTGCAATGGAATGAGATCAATCTAAACAGAACTTTTGAAGTAATTTTCTATTAATGTAACTAAACTTAAAAAAATAAGGATAAATTATAATAAATCCACTATACTATTCGGATTTTGGGGTCACTCTCGATAGTTTTTTATTTCACAACCCGTCCCCTACACTTTTGACCCCTTTCGATATGGTCCAAATTTGTTAGGGGCACATGCATTTTATATTACAAAATATGACTACATTCCACCATCCCACCTCACCCACTCACAACCAACTTAACAGCCCACCCCCACCCCCTCCACACCCACCACCCAAATATTGGGAAAGCACAGTAACCAACGCCATCAAACAAAGACAAAAAGGTTCAGAATTAGAAACCCACCACCAACGCCAGCAACTAACTGAAAAAAAAAAAAAAAGATTTGGAAAATCTTCAAAATCGATCCAACAATTGCTGGAAAATTACACATATAAGGATTTTATTTAAATATATTGGACAGTGCTAGAGAGCTTGGGGCATTCGAAATGAATGGGGAGAGAGAGAGATGGCTTTATCCCGCAACCAATGGGATAAGAGTTTTGCATTAAATAGGATATATTTATTGTATGTCTCCTGTATCTTGAGAATTAAATGAGGCCTAATATTCTTTATTGTATCATTATAAAAAAAAATGATTTTTTGTAGTAAAGTAAGAATCCCGCCCGTTTTCCTTTGATTCATAATCCAACCACATGTCCACAAACTCACTCACTCTCCCACGTCAATTAATCTCTAACCAAAAGCCTGTAAGTGGAATGAGATGAAACTAAACAGAACTTTTAAAGTAATTTTCTATTGATGTAATCAAACTCATATAAATTTAGGAAAAATTACAATTAACCCTCTATACTATTTCGGATTTTTGAATCATCACCCGATAGTTTTTTATCTGACAACCTGCCTCCGATGCATTTGAACCCTTTTGATTTGGTCCAAATCTGTTAGGGTCACATGACTGTTAAATTACTAAATAATGACTACATTCCACCACACCACCACCTCACCACCCACACACAACCAACACGACAACCCCCACCCCACCCCACCCCCACTCCCACCCCCCACACCACCACACACACACACACAAACACCACCCAAATCTCAAAAGCGATCCAACAATTGATAAAAAATTATACATATAAGGTTTTATGAGAGCTAGGGCCATTTGAAATTATGGCGGCACTAGGGTGGTCTCGGGTGTAGAGAGAGAGAGAGAGATGGTTTTGATTTTGGTCTTTTATGTGTGTTTGTTTGGTTATTATATTTGGTTTATACACTACTGAAATAAGGTTGGCTTTGACCTGATTTTAATTTTTTTGAGGGTATTATACTCTTTTTAATGAAACGGTCAGCTTTGTTAGCAGATCTAGACCACAATGAAATGGGTCAATAGTTAAAGATTTGATTTGTCTAGTAAACAATCAAAATCACAGGTAGTGGCTCAAAAATCCGAAATAGTACAGCAGCGTTTACTATAATTTTAAAAAATAAAAAATAAAATTTAAAAGACCAACTATTATAAACAATGATAAATTACAGTAAACCCCCTTGAAGTATGAACTATTTCACCCGACATCCAGACCCTTGTACTTTCAACCCGTTCCAATATGACCCAAATCGCTTAACGGGGCTAACACAGTTGTCAGAAAGAGAATAGTACCCTTTAAAAAAATTTAAAACAAAAAAAAATGCCAGAACAAACCTTATTCTAAAATAGTGTAACATATACCCCTGTCCAAACCGTTTAAACAAATGATCCATCGGTTTTTTTGCATCCAGACATTCTAATAACAAACAAAACCCTAATTTATAAATCCCTCTCTCTTCACCCGACCCGTCCACTTCACTCTCTCTCTCCACCAATGTCCGTATATCGCACGACCACCATAGATCTAGGAAGCAACAGCAAATGTGTTTCATTCATGAGAAAGAGTGTAGAAAACCCTATCCTATCGATTCTTCAATGTTCGATTTTCAATTTCAGCTTGGAGTTTTGAGAACAGACTCGAATAATTGATTTGCAAACTATTAGATTTGTGATAATTAAATTCTGCTCAATTTGGTTCGATTTCGGCTTCAGATTTTGAGAACAAACACGTATAATTCGAAGAACAAATTGTTCAATTTGCAATTTTGACTAGGGATTTTTTTAGAAAAAATCAATTAGTTTGGTCGTTCTTATCAAGGAGGATCAATTATTCGATTTGTTCCTGAGAACAAGACACTGATATCCTTAACACTCCAGCTAGATTTATAGATCTATTTTGTATATTTTTTATTCATTACTGCATTGTTTCGGTTCTTGGATTGGTATGCGTTTATGTTTTTTTATTTCTAGTTTAAGTTTTTGGGTGGAGGGGCTGTTCATGGTGGTTTCATTTCTTTTTTTTTTTTTTTTTTTTGGGTGGAGGTGGGGGGGGAGGTGCTAGTTGGTGGTGACGGCAATGGATGGTGGAGAGTCTGGAGACGAAGTTGTTCATGCTATTATCTGTTTATTGGGGGTTTTGGATGGTGGAAGGTAGGAGTGGAGGTGGAGTTGGTGGTGTTGGGTGCTGTGTTAATTTGTAAACTGCAAATAAATAATTATATTTAATTAAACTAACTAATAGGAAAAACAAAGAGAAGAGTAGTTGCTCATTATGAAAAGAATTAATAGACGCGTGACTTGCTTGAACGGGTTAAAAGTGCAAGGGGCTGGTTGTCAGGTAAAATAATCCAGAGTAGTGACCTGGAAACCTGGAATAGTAAAGGGGTGTTCAGTGTAATTTACCTTTTTTATTAATTAAAATACACCCCGAGGGTGCACCTCTGTACAAAGGGAAGGTTGTTCTATTGTATCTTGAGCATCGCAGGCTCAAGCCATAAAAATAGCTCGCAGTCCAGGGATTAAAGCTGCATTGAGCAACTTTCTTGATCCCAAAATGACGGGTATTGTGCACAACACTGCCCTTTCAATTACTCGTGTATTGAAAAACAATCCAATTCTCCTATACATTCACAAATTCAACCACATTTTTTTCAAAACAATCCACATTTTTATAGATTTCCCAAATCTATAAATTGTATAGACAATACAACCACTTGTCACCATAAATTTTATAGGAAGTTACAAAACAATCCAATTCAACCACATTTTTTTCAAAAAAAGCCTACCTCCTAAAAGATTTCCCAAATCGATCCACAGAATCAAAAGATTTCCCAAATAAATTCACAAATTTGGATATATATTGAAAATCGTTTTCTCCTATACAAGTGGTCCACACTAGAGGAGAATGTGTGGGATTTGGATCGATTTGGTACATAATGTTGGATGTGGACTTTATTGGTAAAAATACGTTGTGCATAATCGCTTTGACATTAGCCCTTAATTTTAACAAACATTTTGATTTTTTAATCATAAAAGTAACTTCAGCTTTGAAAAGGGAAAGCTTACGTCGGGCATAAGTTAGGCATAACTTCGGCAAATCTACTATCAGGAAAAAGACTAGGCAAAGAGAATGTAGGGAAAAGAAAATAATTCACTTCGAAAATTTGGATTATTGAGGTAAATTACAGCTCATGTAAAGAGGTTTAACAGCCAGCACAGAGCGATTAGTTTTGATGTTTATGCACAGAGAATCCAATTTCACTCGAGCTTGGCATCATCAACTCCAGCTGATTTTTGGACAGGATCTGGAGCAACAGAATTAGGTTCTCCTGCAACCTGTTAAAAAACGAGAGAAACATCTGTTTCATTTGTCATTCAAAATATTTGTGGAAAACCAAACTACTTTGTGGTAATGGACTCATAATCACAGCTGTTAAAAAGTGGAAACAACAAACAGCACACTAGGGCGGATGGCACAAACAATAAATTAATAGGAATGAAAGTGTTGGAATCTGTTCTGTTCTTTGTTGTAAGATATCAACCACGGTCAAGGTTAAATTAATAATATTAATAAACACAATCATAGAGTAATTTAACTCCAAACTACAAGTCCCAATTAGAGTCTCTATTACATTAAGATCTGTTGCTTTTTTATTCGTAAACTAGTGTCTTTTAGTGATTAGGTACCAACGTAGTAATAAGTGATAACTGGACAAAAATACACCCAGTTGTCATTTTCCGATACGGGGCATTTAATAATATCATAGCATTTGACTGGACAAAAATACGCCTACTCGTCAATATCTATCAAACAAAATCTATGTTCAATAGACATCTATATTTTGGAAATAAAAAATAAAATGTTGACAAACAAAGGAATTTCAGTTCTTGACAAACAGAGAAATTTGTCGCATTTCTCTATTTGCCTCAAAAACTCATCCCTTAACCAAACAGGTTTTGGTTGATATGAACATCAAACAACAGAATGGGTTGGGTCGTGTTCGTTGCACATACCACACAGAACAGATGAGACAAGAAATTCAAGTCGGTAATAACCATCGAAGATGTACAGTAGAGAATCAATTGGTTGAACACAAACAATGGGTGTGGATTAAAAGAGTCTTTCCGGCATCCCCAGCTCAAAGTGCATATTTGCCCATTTGTAGGGTATACTCACCCAACCAAACAAGTCTCAACTCCAGTGGGGTTACCTTAAGTATACAATACACGCCCTAAAACGCAATCATATGAGAGCAATCCCCCTAATGCACCCCAATATGCTCAAACAACATCGTTTTATGGCCTAGTTGAATGCTCCTTCTAAGGCTCAAATGGCACATCATGTGTCTCCATACCCACGAGTCCCACTTGATTAACACGGATAGAACGGTGGTTACTTAGTTATTGTATGGTATGTCGCCTTTACCCTGCCAACGTCCATGTGCTATATTTGCCAACGTCCGCGGTAAAGATCTTGGTGTTCTCAAATATGGATGGATATACATATACATATATATAGAGCGAGGGAGGGAGAGAGAGCAAAGCTCTCAACTTTTATCCGGGGAGCTAATCCCATTATTCAAATGCTTCTTAAAATAAACAAAAAGAAAATGCCTAAACTAATCATGAGCTGTATGCAAAAAAAGCTTTGAATTAAACAACTAAAACTCATGAAAACATTATGTTTTAAGTTAAATCAATAGATGAGTACTGCATCAAATAGGATACATAATCTCCCCTCCTCGGAAAAAACTATACCTTGAATTTTGTAAATTTTAATATGATGTATTCAGAAAATTCACAAGTAAAAAAATGATATATGAAAAAGATTGCAGTTCATCCTCGTAGCGTAGCAATAATTAAAGCCTAGTTCTATTTCTAAATCCACTAAAACTCCTTACAACTTTGAGAGCAATCAGTTTATAAATGCCTAAGAAGAATAATAATTAAGTCATACGAATAGATAACAAATCTTCTGATGTAAATGACATCAAATGGGAGCAAGAAAAGATAATTCTCTCTCAAACTCTCTCTAATCAAATCCCATAAAATGGAAGAATGACCCAAATGAGTCTACAAAAGGGGTGTTTAAAGGGGGAAGGTTGCTTGGCCACTAGCTAAGTACCTAATTACAATTGTGCCCTTAAAGCCAAATAACCTTCCTTCCTGTACAAAATAAAAGGAAAAATACAATGAATGCTAAAAATAAAAGAAATACTAAAAAGGACTAAAAATGACGAGAAAACTCTTATTCACATCGCTCTCCCCCTTGAAAAGAGTTCGTCCTCGAACTCAGAGGGGAAGGCCTTCTGTGTCACCATCAAGGATCGTGATGAGAGCTGGCTGAGATGGGATCTCCGGTGCCTCCTCAATGTAGTCAGGGTCCCCAGAAGCTAAGAGAGCTCGACGGCGAGGGAGAGAACAATCTGAGGCTCGATGGCCCATCACCCCGCAGTTGTAGCATTTGAAGGTGACCGGATGAGCTGGTGCAGGAGGAGGAATCGTGGTAGTAGGAGTAGCAGCACTGGAGCGAGGCCCAGTGGGTGCAAAAGTCACTGGTGCTACAGGAGTAGTCATGAAGCGGCTACGCGGCAGTCAGGTTGAAGAACTCACCTTAGTGGCGTACTCCACCGCCTTGGCAAAGAAGGTGACCTCACGCAAAGCAAGATCGCGCTGGATGTAGCCGCGAAGACCGTAAATATAACGGCTAATGCGCTGCTCTTCACTCTTGCCGAGGCGGGATCGAGTACATACAAGCTGCAATCGCTCAGTGTAGTCCAAAATTGTGGGAGTTCCAAGGCTCAAACAGCCCTACCGAGGGTCGTTTGACATCTTCGGGTCATTCCGTCAATTTTTCGATAAATCCATCTCCCTTATGTGTTCAAATGGCACCAACCTTTGATCAGAACGTTCTCTCCGACAATAGCCAAGATGATCCGTGACATTCGGCACACAAAGGGTTTCAATCCAATTAATCCACAAACAAAGGTACCAATTATGTTGTCAAATGAATCTTACATGGCCATTAACCCAAATCTTGAATACCAAACCCTAGAATTTCAACCAAATACCCTTCCCCTCCACAATTCACAAGCATTCCCCCAATAACCTCCTCCACCACCCAAAATAAGAACACACCACTATATATCCTCCCCACACCTCCACCCCGCATTCTTGTTTCCCCCCATCCTCCATCACATCACCCCCACAATTACCCAACCCCACCTCCCCATGACCACTCCTTCCCTCATATCTCCATTTACCCTCGCCATCATCCACAAAAGCACCTCGAACCACCACATTTTCCCTCCATAACTCCCGCTCCACCCATTACCACACACCCTCACTGATGTAAATGACGTCAAATGGGAGCAAGAAAAGATAATTCTCTCTCAAACTCTCTCCAATCAAATCTTATAAAATGGAAGAATGACTCAAATGAGTCTACATAAGGGGTATTTATAGGAAGGAGGTTGTTTGGCCTCTAAGCTAACAATCTAATTACAATTATTCCCTTAAGTGCCAATTAACCTTCCTTCTAAATATCAAAGAAAAAGAAAAATACAATGAATGCTCAAAATAAAAGAAATACTAAAAAGAACTAAAAAAAGATAAAATGACAACACATCACTCTCCCCCCTTGAAAAGAGTTCGTCCTCGAACTCAGAGGGGAAGGCCTTTGGTGTCACCATTAAGGATCGTGATGAGAGCTGGCTGGGATGGTATCTCCGGTGCCTCCTCAATGTAGTCAGGTCCCCAGAAGCTAAGAGAGCGCGACAGTGAGGGAGAGAACAATCGGAGGAGCGATGGCCCATCACCCCGCAATTTGTAGCATTTGAAGGTGGCCGGATGAGCTGGAGCAGGAGGAGGAACCGTGGCAGCAGGAGGTGCAGTGGTAGAAGGAGTCCCAGTAGGTGTCAAAGTTACGGGTGCTGGAGGAGTATGCGCGGAGCGGCTACGCAGTGGAGGGGCAGTCTAGTGAAAGGACTCAACCTTGGTGGCATACTCCACCGCCTTGGCAAAGGAGGTGACCTCACGCACAGCAGAATCGCGCTAGATGTAGCCCTGAAGGTCGTGAATATATCGGCTAATGCGCTGCTCCTCACTCTTGCCTAGGCGAGCGCGAGTACATAAAAGCTGAAATCGCTCAGTATAGTCCAAAGCTGTGGAGTCCTGGCGAAGCGACTAAACTCGAAGAAATAAGTCACGCTCATAAGTGGCTAGAACAAAAGCGGACATCAACTGTGCACGGAGCTCGGTCCAGGACTGGATGGGGGAAAGGCCCTCAATGGCATGGCGCTGCTCCAAGTCATTCCACCACACACTAGCGTAGCCCTGAAACTTGGTTGTTGCCAGAAGAAAACATCGACGACCCTTTAGCAGTTTATACTCAAAAATCCGCTCCATGGCGGCAAGCCAATCAACAACGGCATTAGGGTGTAGGTGGCCATCAAACATGGGAACATCCACTCTGATATCACCCTGCATGCTCTTGGATAATAACCAATGTTTTAAATCGCGATCACGCAGGTTGTCGCGTTTTGGTTCTGAAATCGTGTCGCGCAAATAGCGTCGCGTATCGCGCAAGCAATTCGTGCATTCTAGATTTTTAATTTGAAAAACATGTAACATATATGAATAAATAAATAAGCTCAAACAATCACTCCAAATCATTTCAAATATAGTCATAAAGCCAAAAAGTGCTACAACATTCCAAATAAAACACAAAAATAGGACCATATTGTGCCAAAAATCTCAAAGGCATGAAGTTTTAAAAATAAATTAACACCAAATGAGGTTTTTCAAAAATTGTCAAACATAAAAAATAAAAAAATGAATTGTGTAAATTCTTACCAAAGTTGGATCGGCGCTGCCAAACTGTGGAAGGAAGAGTCCGGAGCACTGTTAATGAGGTTTTTTTGGGGGGGGGGGAGGTTATTGTTTTTTTTTAACCTTTGTACTTGCCAAAACGACGCCGTTTTGGTAAGCCAGAGGGTTAAAAAAAACATGCATCGCGCGGCTATAGCACAGATTTGCGCACTTTTGCGCTAAATCGCTCCAAATTGCGCCCAGTAGTGCACGCAACAACAGCATCCCAGTTATCATACCCATTTGCGTTGCCTTTTCCAGTAGCAAAAGGCAATAGCGCGCTATTGCGTTCGCGATAGCGAGCTATTTAAAGCACTGATAATAACTGAAGGGCCAACTGTGTGACGGCATCACCACCGGGAAGAGCAAGGGTATCCTCATCGAGATCATCATCGCCTGACGGAGGCTCGGTAAGTAAGGCTCGCTGTGGGCGCCTCTGAGGCGGTGGATGAGGAGGGTCGGGAGCTGGTGGGCGAAGTGGGGCTGCAGGAGAAGCGGTTTGAGGTGGAAAAGTCTCACGAGGTGGGGAAGGAGGAGGTGGTGGAACCAATGGCTGGCAGTAGGGGAATTGATTCATTTTTGGTGTCCTTTCTGGTGGCAAACAAAGCAATGGCGCTTAGAGATGGGGACATAGGGGGTCACCTTGGGGTTGAGGGAATCAAAGGGGGAACATCCGTGCGCCACTCAGTAGGAGGGAGTGGCTCAAACTCAGGAGAGGAGTAGGGACAGGGTGAAGGGGGATCGGCATAGGGAGGTTGGGTAACCCATTCCCGTACCCGCTCATGGGAATCAACGGGTGCAGAATGAAAGGAACGAGTATCCCACGGAGGTGGATGATGCGGGACATGGAGTGGGTGGCCGGGTGGGGGAGAGTTATGTAAAATAGGTGGGGGCGGAAGCGTGAGGAAGGTGGAATCGGGCTGGTGAGGGTATGTGGGAAGAGGAGCGGGGGGTATGGATGGTATGTAGGGGTTTTCAAGATGTTTTTGTAGGTGATGAAGAGGGTAAATGGAGATAGGGGGCAAGGAGTAGTCATGTTGGGGTGGGGTGGAACATGTGGGTGGCTGTGGTGGCGGGGAGTGGGGGGGAACAAGAATTCGAGGCGGGGGAAGGTGTGGTGAGGGTATTTGGAGGTTTGGTGATATGTATGGTGGTGGAGGGGGAGGTATAGGGGGTGGGGGTGAATTTTGGTGGACAAAATTGTTGGGAGTGTGGAAAGACGAAAATTCTAGAGTTTGGGGTGCAAGATTGGGGTTAAGTGGTAAAGGGTTTGTCACATTGGGATGTATTCGAAGCGGGTTGGATTTTTTTGCGTGTCGGATGTCACGGATCATCTTAGCAAGAGTGGGGGAGTATGTTCCAATCAAAGGTGGTGCTATTTGAACACATATGGGTGATGGATTTTTCGAAAAATTGTTGGTAGGCACTGGAGAGGACACCTGACCCTCGGTAGGTGCGTCCTGCCCTAGGTGGGAGTAGATTTGGTCGATAGACCCCCCCTGGTAATCCCCTCGGCGACTGATTTGAGGCTGTTTGGCCTTGAATCGGAATTGTATGGTTGCGTGAAGAATAACCGACTGCAGGATCTTGATTTCCGATTTGTTGGGTTACCGACGAGTGTAGATCGATCTGTGGTTGAGGTCGGTTTTGACTGTGTTGAAGTTCCAACAGCTATTGAGTCGGTTTCGGTATTGCGGCTTGGATTAGGATCGAGATTGGTGGATTTAGGGCTGGACAAGGGTCGGAATATGGTTGGGGTGTTGCGGAGGGGTGTAGGGGGAAATCGGGGTCGGAATAATGATGGGGTTAGGTGCGGGTTGGGGGAGTGTTAGGGCTGGAGTAGCGGCGGGGGTGGTTGAGGGCAGGGGAAGGGGTTTTGGGTCCGCCTGAGTAATTTTTTTTGAGTTTTTTTGTTTTTCCGGCAGGTGGGGGTGGTGGTGCAGCAGTTGTTTGGGTGGTGACTGCTGTTGGGATGAGTATGGGATTAGGGTATGATGAGCTAGGGTTTTGGTGTGGTAGAGGTGTAGAATGGGTTGATCTTGGAGAACTAAGGTTAGGGTTTTAAGATGTCACCAGTGCGGTCCGTGGTGGTTGCCGGTGGTGGAATTCGAGCGTTAATATCATCCATTTGAGCCTTCAATTGTTGAAAAGCTTCCATGATTTGCTCGAAAGGGTTTGATATAGAGTTGTTCATCTTTCTTGGACCCACGTGACGTTTACGAGTTTTTGTCTACACAACAACAACAACTGGGTGGAGCGACGAGGCTTTGATACCAACTGACGTAAATGACGTCAAATGGGAGCAAGAAAAGACAATTCTCCCTCAAACTCTCTCTAATCAAATCTCATAAAATGGAAGAATGACTCAAATGAGTCTACATAAGAGGTATTTATAGGAAGGAGGTTGCTTGGCCTCTAAGCTAACAATCTAATTACAATTATGCCCTTAAGTGTCAATTAGCCTTCCTTCTTCTAAATACCAAAGAAAAAGAAAAATACAATGAATGCTCAAAATAAAAGAAATACTAAAAAATGATAAAATGACGACCACGTCCCTGATTCACATCACTCACCCATCCCATTCCGCCTTCCCCACTCTTCACCCCCACCGATCCTCCACACCTCACCGCCACCCGTTCACACGACACATGTACCCCACCATCATTCTAAATGGGATGCCCGTTCCGTTCATTCTGCCCCCGTTGACTCCCATGAGCGGGTACAGGAATGAATTAGTTTACCTCCACATGATGGACCCCCTTCACCCCAATCCCACTCCGCTCCAGAGTTTGAGCCATCCCCTCCTACTGAGTGACGCACTGATGTTTCTCCTTTTGACTCTCTAGAACCGAAGGTTACTCCATATGTACCTCTCTGAGCTCCATTGTTTTTTGTGTTATCAAAAAGGGCACCAGATGAACCACTGCCCCAACCGCCAGCCGTTGGTCCCAGCTCCGCCTCCTTCCCCACCACGAGAGACCATTTCACCTCATGCATCCCCTCCATCAGCCCCATTACCACCACCAGCTCCTGACCCTCCTCATCCACCGCCTCGGAGACGCCCACAGCGAACCTTAATTCCCGAGCCTCCGTCAGGCGATGATAATCTAGATGAGAATGCCCTAGCCCTACAGAGTGGTGATGCCATTACACAGTTGGCGCTTCAGTTACTCTCGAGGAGCATGCAGGGCGACATTTGGGTCAACACAGTTGGCGCTTCAGTTACTCTCGATGCCATTGTTGATTGGCTTGTCTCCATGGAGCGAATATTTGAGTACAAGTGACTGCAAGGTCGCCGGCGTGTCTTGCTAGCGGCCACTAAATTTCAGGACTACGCGAGTGCTTGGTGGAATGACTTGGAGCAGCGCCATGTTCTTGAGGGTCAGCCTCCTATACAGACTTGGGCCGCGCTTCGTGGCCAATTGATGACAGCTTTTGTTCACGCCACTTACGAGCGTGATCTATTCTTGCGGGTCCAGTCTCTTCGGCTGGATACCATAGTTTTGGACTACACCGAGCGCTTCCAGCATCTTTGTATTCGTGTCTGCCTCAGGGCGAGGAACAGAGGATCAGTCGGTATATCCACGGCATTCAGAGTTATATCCAGCGCGACCTCGCTTTATGTGACGTCACCTCCTTTGCTAAGGCAGAGTACCCCACTAAAGTTGTGTCCTTCCATCAGTCTGCTCCTCCTTCCTGTGGCCGCTCCACGATAGCTCCTCCAGTACCAGTGGCTTATGCTCCTCCTGTGACTCCACCTACTGCAGCTCCTCCTACTCTCACGGTCCTCCTCCTGTACCCACTCATCCTGCCACATTCAAATGCTACAACTATGTGGTGATTGGTCATAGAGCCTCGGATTGTTCCCTTCCCCGCCATAGCGCTCTCCTAGCTTCGGGCAATCCCGAGTATCTTGAGGAGACACCGGAGATTTCACCTCAGCCAGCTCTCATTACTATCCTCGATGGTGACACTGAAGGCGAGGAGAGAGTGATGTGAGTAAGGGCATTTTCGTCATTTTTTGTCATTTTTAGTATTTCTTCTATTTTTAGTATTCATTGTATTTTTCTTTTTGTTTAGTATTTAGGGAAAGGAAGGTTAATTGGCACCTAAGGCCATAATTGTAGTTAGATTCTTAGCTTAGACGCCAAGCAACCTCCCTCCTATAAATACTCTTTTGTAGCCTCATTTGAGGCATTATTCCATTATGAGATCTTGAGATTTGAGATAGTTTAGAGAGATTTATCTTTTCTTGCTCCCATTTGATGTCATTTACGTCAAATAGTGAAGATTACATTTGTTGGTAAGCCAATTAAACCTAATTCTATTAGGACCAAAATACTGAGAGAGAATTTCAGAAAATAAATAATCATCTGAATACCTATTTCTCCCATATTTGTATCAAATTCTTTCACATCAAGCCTCTTTTTGGCAGTGAGTTGCAGCTATCTGGATCCTTTGTTTCTCTTTAACCAATTTGACGATTGGACTAAACTTGGTTATGGAAATAGTTTGGCAACGCATAATGAAATCTTATTTAAAGTTGCACGTGGAAATGGCCCCAAGGACGAGTAGGGCCTAAATTTAAAAGGAGTTTGGGCTCAAGATTAGATACAATCTATGTTACCCTAATAAATTCCGGTTCTTGAAAATTATGGGTCCGTACTAAATTTTCAAAGTGGGAGGAATTTATTTTTTAGGGCCCAACATTTTTTGTAAGAATTGTCTTGATGGAAATGGGCTCCATTTTAGAATTTTATTGCATTTTATTTTCCTTGGTATTTTTTTTAGTTTTTTATTGTACTTTCCTTTGTTTTACTTTAGTCTTTAGAGGTAAGGAGTAGTACTGGTATTTTTGTAATTAAAGCCTTGACTTGTAGCCTAAGCTACTCCTACCCTTTAAATACCCACTTATAGTCTTCATTTGGGGACACTCCATTTTGAATATAAGAAATCGTTCGATTCTCTCTCTAAAGTTAGGTTTGGTGTATTTCTTTTAGCCATTGACGTGTAGTTTACGTCAAATTGGTATCAGAGCAGGTGTCGCTCCATATTGGTGTTGCTGTATCGGTGTATTTTTGTTATCAAAATCATACGCTACAATCAATGGTTCCTAGAAGATCCTAACAACTATACGAGGAGATTTAAAAACGAACGGGACAGTGGGTACAATCACAACAACAAATCTATACCCATTTTCAAAACCTTAACCCTAACCCTAGAAATCCCTACCCACAACCCCTGCCCTACCCCACCCTTTATACCAAACCCACCACCATAAAACCCACTACCCCGAAAACCCAAATCTTGAACCCTAATTTCCCCCTAAACCAAATCCATTCCATAAACCCTTCATTCAAGATCCAAGGCAACCCACTTCCAGGGTTTCACCTACCATTTTACAATCCAATCCACAATTTACAAACCCTAGCCTCCAACCCTACAAAATTCCTCCACCACCAACCCGAATTCCCCAACCCACCACCCATTTTTCAAACCCCAAACATCAAAAAAATTATGTTTCCGCCCTGATTCACTTTCGAGGCTCAATTCAAGATTATCGGCGGCTAGTCCAAGATTGATTGCTTTACCCAATCATTCTCCCTCACTCATACACCCAATTGGGTCAAATCAACGATAAAAAGTCCCCTCCCAAGCCAGTTGATTGCAAGAAAAAGAAGAAACGACGAAATTGGGTTGTGTATTCGGAATTTTTTTGACATTTTTGTCTAGGATGTTTGGGTGACTCGCACGCACTTTTGCGAGTCGGAACCATTTGATTTGAGCGACTTCTTCCCAATCTTTGGGCATGGGGATGACGATTTTGATGGGGTTGGATCGGTGTTTATCTCTCCCGGGGATAAGGTGGTGATCTTGGGTGATGTGATAGGTGGTGGGTATGTGGACCCATTAATGATAGCTTTTGATATGCGCTCGGAGAAAATTTTTCGCGGCATAGCATTAAGGAGGTTCATCATGGGAATCTCGGGTCGCGGTTTTGTTGGTCTGCCAAGTTTGGATTGTGTTCCTATTCTCCCGGAATTTATTGCAAACTGGTATAAGGGGCATTTCCGAGGACGGCTCTTCTTCCTAGCGAGGAGCTCTTTGATGGTTGCCTTGCTTTCTTACCGTTCATCTCATACGCTCGAGGACGAGCTTTTCGAAAACGGGGAGAGTGCTGGAAATGGGCCCCATTTTAGAATTTTATTGCATTTTATGTTCTTTTCTATTTTTTTTATTTTGTTGTTGTACTTTACTTTGTTTTACTTTAGTATTTAGAGGTACGGAATAGTAATGGTATTTTTGTAATTAGAACCTTAGCTTGGAGCCTAAGCTACTCCTACCCTTTAAATACCCACTTGTAATCTTCATTTGGGGACACTCTCCATTTTGAATATGTTTTGGTGTATTTCTTTTAGCCATTTACGTATAGTTTACGTCATGTCTTCGATCATAATTAAAGCACGAAAAAATTTCATAATATTTATTTTAATGGCACTGATTTTCCTCAAAAGCCCGAGGACGAGCTTTTTGAAGGAGGGGAAATAGTGTAGATGGTGGATCGGTTGGTTTCAGTGGCGACCTCCAAAATTACGTGAGGGTGAAATGATTTGTAATCATTAACAATTAGTAATTTTAGTAGCTATTTTTAGGAGTTATGTAATAAGTAGTAATTTGTCTTGGAAGCTACCTCTCTAATAAATGGGGGTAAGGCTTGCTTATATCAATCTCTCCCAGATCATAAAGCGGGAGTCTTTGTGCACTAGGTACCACCTTATTTTTTTGTGTTTTTATCGATTCTACCAATTTACGTCAAGATACGGTATACATACTTTATTGCAAATTTAAGATATTAATTACAACATACACTCACCTAAAGTATAAGAAATATATTGTGTCATACTCTAAATATATGTGATATCCCATATTAACGATATTCTCTAAATTATTCATTAAAGTTATGAAAAGGTATATCCAATTTAATTAAGGTATATGACTCTTTAATCAAAGAGTAAATTTAAGTATTTAAGATATATGTGACTGAAATATACGCAAATTTATTTGAAGTATGAATTTATTTAAAGTATGTGCAAATTATTTAAAGTATATGTAAGTTAAGCTAAAGTATATGTGGATTCAATAAAGAACATGTCCATTAATTTAAGGTATACACTAACCTTGAATATATTCAATACTTTAGTCCATCGCTATAAATATATTCATAATATTTATTTTAATGGCACTGATTTTCCTCAAAAGCCCGAGGACGAGCTTTTTGAAGGAGGGGAAATAGTGTAGATGGTGGATCGGTTGGTTTCAGTGGCGACCTCCAAAATTACGTGAGGGTGAAATGATTTGTAATCATTAACGATTAGTAATTTTAGTAGCTATTTTTAGGAGTTATGTAATAAGTAGTAATTTGTCTTGGAAGTTACCTCTCTAATAAATGGGGGTAAGGCTTGCTTACATCAATCTCTCACAGATCATAAAGCAGGAGTCTTTGTGCACTAGGTACCACCTTATTTTTTTGTGTTTTTATCGATTCTATCAATTTACGTCAAGGTACGGTATACATACTTTATTGAAAATTTAAGATGTTAATTACAACATACACTTTGACCTAAAGTATAAGAAATATATTGTGTCATACTCTAAAAATATGTGATATTCCATATTAAGGATATTCTCTAAATTATTCATTAAAGTTATGAAAAGGTATATCCAATTTAATTAAGGTATATGACTCTTTAATCAAAGAGTAAATTTAAGTATTTAAGATATATGTGACTGAAATATACGCAAATTTATTTGAAGTATGAATTTATTTAAAGTATGTGCAAATTATTTAAAGTATATGTAAGTTAAGCTAAAGTATATGTGGATTCAATAAAGAACATGTCCATTCATTTAAGGTATACACTAACCTAGAATATATTCAATACTTTAGTCCATCGCTATAAAATAATTATGTATACCACTACACACTACCGCTGAAGACTTAACAAACACACACTCGATATCACAAGGGTTCCACTCTCAATCCATTCAAAATATAATCTTAGTAATAGCTCCAATACAAGAGAGGCTAACAAAAATTTATATCAAGCGAATTTACTTGCGCTCCAAGTTACCCTGATACCTAAATAGATGCAACTACCCCTAAAAGCTACTCCATAATATTACTAGTAAATATTCCTTTACCAGACTAAATCAAAATAAGTAAACAGATAAATATAATACAATTGTTCATGTCACGCTTTATAGATGATATACATCATTTAATGTACCATGTTATCATTTATTTAATTTATTCATTTTCAGAATTTGACTAGTTTGAAAATTCTTGGCGACACGATCTGGAGAATACAAATTTTATTATAAGCAAACTTGTAATATAAAAGCCATGGTCTCTAAAGCTTAGAGACCATAAACATGGCAAGCTTAGAATTATCAAAAATCTAATTACTACTACCCATTCATAGAATTGTGAACCGACATCGCATCCTATTTTAATTTGGCGTCACCGAATCAATGGAATACCTTAGCAAGGGACTGTTGCCAACTTTTCTATTGATTCAAAGGCAACCGATAAAATGATGGAAACAATGATCAGAAAGAAGAGTTTCTCAATCATGTGTTTATTGAGTCAACAGTCCTCAAACCAAGACTCGCGGATATAAATAGAGATATAATGGTAATATAATAAGCAGAATATAAAGATGAAAGTAAAAAAGAACACACTTTTTACGTGGTTCGGCAATACACAACTACGTCCACACAAAAGCAAAGTTGCAATATAACATTATAAGACATACATGATTGAAGATTACAACAAAATATTCACTCCATCCCGGTATAACCCAATCTCTCACAAGAAAACTCTAAGTTCTAGACAAGAACTCTCATACCCAAAGTGCTCTCTCATATACAGTGGAAGAACATCACCACCTTCCAAGATACAATGGAAGTTCATGTTCACATATCTAATCAGAGTTCTCCTCTTTAAAAGACTTGCAACCCATAGAGTTCTCTTGCTTCTCAAAGATGCTGAAATGAAGATATATAATCTGAAATCTTAAGATCTCCTTTCTACCCAAAAAAAAAAGCCTTCAATAAGAAGAATTTCAAAATATAAAATTTATTGATAAATGTGTGTATAAAAATGAAGATATACAAAATGTATTTATATGCCCTCCAATACTTGGTGAGCAAGATAAGCTCTGATGTAATATGAGACGTCATGGACTCAATGACCTAATCTTTGACATCACTAGACCTAACTAACTTATTCTAGATTATTCCAAAGGAATACCCCTTTCCCTAAATAGTTAATGACTCAAATCACTTAAATCCCTTAACTATGGGATATTAGACCAACACTTTAAAATAGTACCATACATAAAAATAATATATTCCAACACTCCCCCTCAAATGAAAGATTTGTGAAACCGAAATCAATTTGCTCTTTAAAATGATATGCCTTCGCTGAAAAGCTACTCCCCCTTAACTCGAACTCGGGTCTTCAAATAACATATTCATTGCTCCTTTATGCTTGAGAATGTGCACGCCCCAAAGCAAAACCTCAATTCTGAAAAAATCAAAATGGAACATGCACCAAAGATGGGAACAACATCCACCCCAAACATGTGCCAATAATGGGTACAGCATCCACCCATATATAGTCGATCTTGAGACAAAACGGGCCGACCCGGACAACACAATGCTACCAAACAACGCGTCGGAGCACCAAGGAGGACCCTTAATTGATCATAAAGAAATTAAGGGGACACCTCAAAAGAGAAGAGGTTCAAAAGAGGAGAAAAGAGACCCTTGGATAATTGCACCTGCACCTTAAGCTGAAGTCAATCTCAAATAATAACAATAAACATAAGCAACCCGCGGTCCAAAACTTTTAATCCTAGGAGAGTATGATAACCAAACTCCAACAAAATTGGGTGCAGCCCAAAAGCGCATAACAACCCAGCAAACAGCCATCCTTAACGATGGAAATCCAATGAAATGCCAGAGCTTTGAAGAGCAGAAGCATAACTCCGACCAGCCACATGATGAAAGGAATAGTCCACTGTCATGGATTTTTGTTCTTTAAACAGACAAGAAGCACAGAGAAGATGAAACTGATCCCAACAGAGGTAGGAAAATAAAATCTGCCATGCCACAAAACTGGTTCTCTGATTTAAAAAGAACTAAGGAGAATTGGGCTTTATACAGAACACAAAGACCTGGGCCAAAATAATTCAGCTAGCCCAAGATGGGCTTAACCCTTAAATGGACCATGAAAATTACAGTGGACTTGGCTGGTCTGAAAGAAATTGGGTACATACAAACTGGAAATAAGATGGCCCACACAATAAAATAGAACTAAAGAGAAGTGGGGTTAACATAAACAAATTAGCTGGGCTCAAATAAAGATGTTTAAACTTGGGCTTGTCTACTCTTTAGTTATTTAAATGAGCACAAAATAGAAATATAAAAAATGCACGAACTAAGAAACCCTTGTGACTTATTACATCACCTTCTTCACATATCAAAAGCTTTAGGAAGCCCTAGCTGTTGCAGCAGCTGACAAAGGCTACGGAAAATAAAAACATGGACAACGCCGACTATAACAACAACTATGAACCCGCCAGCACGATTCTCCCAACAAACTAGATCTTCAAATATAAGAGAACTCAGTATTCCGACATCGACGGCGGTGAGGCAACATAAACATCAACGGTCACCGAGGACACAACCATTCAGCCTAACTTTGATGAACAGAAAAACCAGGACACGATCCAATTAATAACAGACCAAGGAACGATTACTGTAACAGGCGACAAGTAAATTAAAACCAGAGATTGCACCAATAAATATAACGGACACGAATGGAGGAACAAAGCAACATATTGTGATAATCAACAACAATGGGTTTTTTTTTATGGGATCTCCCCCTTACAGAACAATAGCTATTTCCAGAAAATCGGGAGCAATAGAAGAAAATCTTGTTAGGCGCTCTGATACCAACAAGAATTCCAAAATATAAAATTTATTCATAAATATGTGTATCAAAATGAGGATGTACAAAATATATTTATAGGCCTCCAATACTTGGTGAGCAAGATAAGCTATGATGTAATATGTGATGTCATGGACTCAATGACCTAACCTATGACATCACTACACCTAACTAACTTATTCTAGAATATTCCAAAGGAATACCCATTTCCCTAAATAGTTAATGACTCAAATAACTTAAATGCTGTAACTATGGGATATTAGACCAACACTATAAAATAGTACCATAAATAAAAACAATATATTCCAACAGACAGAATAACCCTTATTAAGACCATCTCCAATCGTTTGGGCAAAATGGATCCAAATTCATTTTGCCCATTCAGACAACCTTTCAAATAGGTTTTACCTATTTTCAACTCAAATTTAGAGCAATTTTGCTCAAAATTTTGTGTTTGGCGTGTCGCAACCGTGGCAAGTTATGGCCCAAACATTGTACTCTCTTACTGAAATTTATACGTACAGCCCCAACTTCTTCCTCAATTTTTTTTATTGGTGGGGCAGCACAAGCCTTGCCCCCCAGAAGGAAAAAATGGTCAAATCTCTCGGTTGCCCCCTTTGTAAATTGGATTTCACCCATTTTTACCATGTAAAATGGCCAAATGTTTGGACCCTATGCCTGCCCTTTCTTCCCTTCCTTGATCTAGACTTGCTATTATTACTACATCCCTTGATGGCATTCCTTCTCTTATTCTGCTGCCATTGCGCAAACATAATCAGGTCTTCAACATCTTCATTGGTCATGACTGATCATGATTTTGACAGGTGCCTAACATCATGAACAATTCCCTTGCTATGAAGGAAAATCTAGTCAAAGCTTTTACCAAACACCTTGGCTGCACTTCAGAACTTTGATACCAAATTAATTGACAAACAACCCTTCAAACAAATGCCCACAAATGTAAATAGAGATATAAGGGTATAATAAGATAAGCAAGCACAATTCGAGATAAAAGCAAGAAAACATGCACCAAGAGTCTTACGTGGCTCGGTTATACACGCCTACATTCAATGAGAGCCAAAATTTTCACTGGTCAATTTATTTTTTACGATTAAATTTACTACACTACTTTCAATAAATTTATTTTTTATAATTTAACTTATCACACTACTTTCTACGGCGGTCCACTCTACTGCCCACACGAGACGGTACACAGGATCAGGTCACTTAAGAGTACCCTCAATCTCCCCCTCTATAGGTCGTCAACTTCTGTGACAAGTGTTAAGTCATAACTCTCCGCACTATGCCCAGTCCCAAACTCAGCATGGCGCCATTTGATATGAACCCAAAGGTAGTTTTGTACCTAAAATCCGTCATGCAAGGGAATGATGCGCATGAGCTCATATACTACCACAAAATATTCTATTTTTTTTGTGGGACTAATGGGTCATAAGTCATAACTATCTACCACGCTCCACAATCTTTATTCACAATGTCTCACTCTAGGTCCCGCGAGACAATTCACACAAAATCATCTCACACAGAGTACCCCAAGTCTTCCCTCAATAGGCCGCCCCTTCTGCAACGATGGTACCAAACCGTAGGTGGACACACTACATCCAGCCCCACACCCAGCAGACTGCCTTGATAATAAATCCAGCAGGATAACTGCTTTGATGCCAATTGATACAACGCCCTTAGTAGAACTGGACCCTTAAAACTGACTTATAAATAGATGGGTGTGCATTAGCTCATATATTAGTCCAATACTCCCTCTATTGCCTCAAATTAATAGTCACACATTCTTTTTTAGTCCGTCCCAAATTAATAGTCATGTTTCCAAAAGCAATATATAAAACTAGCCGAGATTACAAAGTTACCTTCGCAAACAATACCCATAGGAGAAGTATGATCCAAGTGCATGTCTTCCATTTAAAAGTTTTCAGAGGACAAATTTGGAAAGCATTTTATTAATATGTTAGAATTTCAAACCGCGAATATTAAGTTGGGTCGAAAGGAGAATATTTTATCCTTAATATGTGTAATTGGGTATACAACACAAACCAACACTATTTAGCTCACAGTTAGCCAATTACAAAATAAAACTAAAATTCACACACGCCCATCGTATTGTGATAGCAAATATTGTCAGGATCACCAAGGGAGTTAGTTAGCTAATAGTTAATGGGTTAATGAAGCTGTTATAACAGATCAGGGAGGAAGCAACATGTGTGTGTTAATTGGGGAAGTTAGTAACTAATTAGGAAGTTAGTTAGTTGGTCAATCATTTGTATGCCTATAAATACGTCTACAGCTGATTTGTAAGGGATCATCCAATTAATGAAATTTGCGAAATTCCTATCTCATATCTATCTCTCTCTCATCTCTATCTTTGTTCTTTTTCTTAATTGTTCTTCATTATTTTCTTAATTCTCTCCTAACCCAATCTGTTCTATTCAATTCAGTTCCAAAACTCAATTACAAGTTCATCAAGTCGTCCATTTTCCAAAACTCAATTACAAGTTCATCAAGTCGTCCATGGATGCCATGGGCATGACAATTGATATCAAAGCATGATCTTGACCTCAATTCTCTTCTTCTTGACTGATCCTTTTTCGTTCACCTCTGAAATTCTATCTTTTCTCTTTCTCATCTCCTTCCTTGTTATTCTTCTTCTTTTCTCCATTTTTAATTCTTTTAATTCTTTTCTCATCATATCTATTTCTTTAATTCTTCAATATTCAATTACACACAAAGAAAATTACAAATTCTCCACATCTCTAAATTCAATTTTCTAATTCTGCAATTCAATTCTTCTTGCCTTAGATGAATTTTAAATTCAGCACATGGAGTCACGTTTACAATCTAAAGATGCAAGAATGGAAACAATTTATCAGAAATGGTGCTCTATGAGAAAAGCTATAATGGAATTAGAAGAAGTTACGATGACCCATTTCATAAAAGGGCTCGATATCAAGGTGAAGAAATTCATTCAATTTTGTGCCCCTGCAAAACTTAGTGATGCTGTAAAACTTGCAAGATTGCAGGAGGATTTCATCGCCAAAAGATTACATGGTTGCAACCCAGAAATTGTAAGAAACCAAAGTTACAAGGGATCAATTCAAAAAATGGCTCAACGAAGAGGTGAAGAGATTTGTGGAGTTTTGTGCTCCTACAAAACTAAATGATGCTATAAAAAGTCCCAATTGCAAGAAGATTTTATACCCAATAGATCAAAGGATTACAATCTACAATTACATTGCCCCGATATTGTAGTTATTTGGGAAAATGAAACTCCAATGAGTAATAAGGAAGAAATGGGTCTAGACTTCACAAATAATCAAGAAATTGAAGATTATGGTGCAAAGAGTGCAAGTCTTGGTCCAGAAAAGTTGAAGAATTACAGAAAAGCAGTGGAGATAAATCTTGGATATAATAAAATTAAGAATTCGACAGTTCTTCATGGGGTTTCATTCCATCATGGAGCCACATTATGTGAAGAAGATATACAAAAAGGGGATATGGGTGCTAATGGGGTTAATTTGCAATCACTACCATATTTTACTGCTAAGGGAAGATCTTGTTTTAGCATTTAGGGCTCGTTTGGTTTGAGGTTTGGAAAAGGGATGGAAATCCTTAATTCTAAGAATTCTAAGTTCCTGGAATTTTGAATTCCTTTCCATTGTTTGGTTCGAACAGGAATTCATTTTTTCCGGCATTTAAATTACTTTCTCATATTAGGAATAAATATCATTTAACTAAAATACCTTTCTACTTGATTTGGGTGTGTGCACGTGAGTGTGTGTGTGTGTGTGTGTGTATGTGTATGTGTATGTGTATGTGTATCTGTGTGTAAAAGAGAGAGTATGTGTTTAGTTATGTGTGTGTGTGTGTGTGTGAGAGAGAGAGAGAGAGTGTGTATGTGTGTGAGAGCGTGTATGTGTGTGTGTGTGTGTGTGTTTGTGTGAGAGATAGAGAGAAAAGATAGTGTGTGTGTGTGTGTGTGTGTGTGTGAGAGAGAGAGAGTGTGTATGTGTGAGAGAGAGAGAGTGTGTGTGTGTGTATGTGTAAGAGAGGGGGGTGTATATGTGAGTTTATGTGATGTTGTATTTTTGTCTCACCACAAAAGTAAGCTAAAATGTCCGGGAATATAGGATTCCCCTCATTTTAGAGGGGAAAGGAGAATTTCAATTTTGTGGGGATTCCAATTTTGTAGGAATTCTAAATTCCAGGAATAATTCTAAGTTCCCACCAAATTTCTGTCCAAACATTGTAATTCTAGATTAGGGGAATTCTAAATTCCAAGAATCCTAAATTCCCTTTCCAAACCTCGAACCAAACGATCCCCGAAGGTAATCATCAATTTAAAAATCATGACGAAGCAAAATACTTGACAGAGCAGAATTTTTTCAACATGGATAGGCTTCTTCAAGATATTTCCCATCGTAAAAAGGATATTGATGCTACTATGGTCAGTACTAGAAATGATTTCATCCATCATGATCCAGTTGCATCCAAACGAGAAAGTGGCGAAGGAGTTTACCCGTGTTGTGTTTGACCCTTGGGGCAGGTTGAATTTTTCCATGCATTGTCACATGTTGTAGTTCAATCATTGCGGACAACCATTTTAAAGGGGAAGGCATTGTCAGGATCAGCAAGGGAGTTAGTTTAGCTAATAGTCAATGGGTTAATGAAGCTGAGAAGCAACATGTGTGTGTTAGTTGGGGAAGTTAGTCAGTAGCTAATTAGTATGCCTATAAATATGTCTACAACCGATTTATAAGGAATCATCCAACTAATAAAATCTGCACAATTCCTATCTCAAAATCTATCACTCTCCCATCCCAATTCAGTTCCAAAATTCAATTACAAGTTGATAAAGTCAGCCATGGGCATGACACAGCAAAACCCTAAAAAAAAAAAGTAGTTTGATGCAAACATACTTTATTGTTGGGCGATGGGTTGTAGGGACATGCGGGTGGTACCCTGGCTGGCCTCCGATATTCCTTTCCAAAAAGCTTATATAGCTTTGCCTGAAAAATGAAAATGAAATAATGGGCGGTAAAGATCCATAAAACAGGAATCAAATTGAGCGAGTTTGACCAACTTACCATGATGAAATGAAACAAAAGAGGCAATATGTTCACAATCGGAACAAGAAAAAGCGGCAACAGGCACGCCAAGCACACCTACACGTACACGTACACGTAGTATAATAATAAAGACAAACATCACAAAATTAAAGTAAAGCAGGAGATGCTCAACTCTACAAGACTTACCATTCTTTAACTCACAATATCGTCTTTCTTTCTTCCCTTTCAGATTTCTCTTCCTCTCTCTCTCCGTTATAGTCGTTGATGATCATTATATCCGCCAACAAAATGCTAACCTACGCCCAATGCGTCTTCAATACACAAAGGGTGAATTGGTAAATCTCTAAATCATCACCCACCTAAGTGAAGAATTTAGGATTTTTTTACTTAAATCACTCTTTTATAACCCTTCCAAAATAAAGGATTTTTTCACTTAAATCACTCTTATAGATTTAAATTCTTCACTAGTGTACGGTGGATGGCACAGCTTTAAATTCTTTAAGTGTTAATCTCCCTAGGATAATATTATAGGTTGAAAAGATATGCTCATCCATCACAAAGAAACTGATTTTCCTGGTCAGGCATCTTTGCAAGGTTCCCATAAATAAGTCCATCTTATAGACCCCGAGCAAGTGTACTTTTTCCCCGTTGAATCTGATCTAAGGCTGGTGATAAGGAACCAATCTCTTCTTGCTTAGCTTCAGGCCTTTTAAATAGTCCTAGAACATGACATTCGTTGAGCTCCCACCAGAAATGGAGTGTACTTTCGTCCACTCCTTATAAGAATACCAGGCCTTATAATTATGGAGTGTACTTTCGTCCACTCTTTATAAGTTTGCTAAGTACGCTCCCAGAGGTTAAACGATGATAAATTTCTCAGCTTGGTATTCTTTCTTCCATTAAACCTCTTCCTTCTCTCGTCTCGACCCCCACTCTTGTTTACGTCTTGCGAAGCTTCCCCTATTTTAACAATTTCTCAATCTCATCTTTTCAAGGCAAATCAACTATCGAATGTATGGTCGTGGTCCTGGTGGAACTCGCACCATTTACTTTTGTCCCTCTTGCCAGGTGGGGACTTCAACTTTTCAGGCCATATGAGCTCCCTGTCGCTCTTTATCTCGGTCGGTATCAAATTCGGGCTTGTAATTATGGGAGTGTACTTAGCAAATTTATCATCGTTTAACCTCTTCTTCCCCTCCTTATCATTGTCTTTACCTTGGACGGACTTTTCACTGCCTATATCCTTCATGTCTCCTCTCTATGCCACCATAGTCTCCTCCGCATTCATGATTCTTTAAGTTGTTGCCAAAAGTTATGTCATGGTCGGGTTCCATAGGAGTTTTCCTAGTTGAAACCCAGTAATGAGGGTTATCATTGCAATACTTTCGTCATAATCTTCTACTTACAACTTTTCTTTATTAAAATGGGAGATGTAATCCCTCAGAGGTTTATTCTTCCCTTTTTTGGCACTTAACAGATGACTCACATGCTTTGTCGGCTTTATACCGAATAAAAAGTTGTGGATGAATTTTCCTGTGAGCTACTTGAAATTTTCTATGGATCCTCTCGGTAGGACAGTATTCCATACATGCACCGCGCCCGTGAGAGTTCTTGAGAATGCTTTGCATCTTATTTTATTCGGTGTCGAATAAATATCGACAATCGACTGATACATTTCTATGTGGTGAAGGGGGTTGTGCTCCCGTCATATCTGGGTGTCATACTCGGCGATTTAAATTTTACGAGAGTAGGGTAATTGATAATAGTTTGCACAAATGAATATCCCTACATATACCCCATGTGGGTTAGATCTCATCTTTTAATGAGAGATACGATGTTGGCCTCTAGCCCCTAAATCGAACTATTCCAGGGTTTTTCTTATTATTTTGCATTGTCTTTAGTTCCTTTTACTGTCGCAACAACCTCAAAAATTGGTTCTCTACCGATAGTTCTCTGCCTACTATTGACTTTTCTGTGATCCTCTATTTTCTGCTCTCATCTTGTCCTTTCTTCATCATGACGTCCAGTGGCACGCGTGCTACCCATGCTACGAGAGTGTCGGTATCGTCTAACATCATCCCTTGGGCCGAGATAGTAAAAAATTAACCCCTACTTAATCTATCAAACGTCGAGCCTCTCTGGTAACTTTGGGGAGTGCGCTGAACACTTTTTCCTTTCGTAAGTTTGTAATGGACCGCTCCTCAGTTGATAAGAGGTATCTGAAGTTTTATACCTTTCCTAGTACCCTTCCTCATCGTAAGACAAATCTTTCAGGTAATCCCGAAGTTACTTTACAAGGCAGAGACGCTGTGGATTAGCAACATCTCTCCTTCTTAGGTGGTGCTGAACCTCTTTTGCTGGAGCTGGGTGTGGTCCCCTACTATTGGATGCATCTCCCCCTGGAGGTCGGAGTTATCAAGTTCAAAGTAGTATCATCAGGGATCCTACTCATTATGCCTTAGTTGAAGGCCAAAAGTTGTCGTTACATTTGCTGTTGACTAGCCATGCCATTTTTTACTGTTGAGGCAGTTAGCTGGAACTGGCCCCGGCATTACAAGGTGGATCAGTGGCCATATTCGATGAGGATCAACCATACAATAAATCAAGTAGAGATGAGGAAAGAAATCCAGAAATAAGATAAATTAACGAAGCCAAAGAAATAAACAACTCAAGCTCTTCCAATGATGATTCGGCTCTAGTAATGATGGGTCTGGATCACCACCAGAGACAAGGATGAGAGTGTTCAAGATAAGATGAAGAAGAAAACAAAGTCTTTGTCACACCCCGCAAAATCTGACAGACGGGGTGGCCAGCCACCGCCGCCGAACTATGTCGGGCGTAAACTAAATAAATACCATTCTTAGCATGAGACGGATATGAGACATAAATAAACCAGTCCATAAGATAAATAATTGAATTGATCTCCAATGATAACAACCAATTGCGCGATAAAAGATCCATCACATACTAGAACTCAAAATAAATCCAATTTCCATTAATGATTAAATAAAATCTGAATAAATAAACCAACTGTAAATGCTCCAATTGAAAATCCTTAAACAACTTTGGAACCGAATGGCTCAATACATCTCTCAACTGAGTCTCATAATGAAATACGAATGAAAAGAAAGTCTAAACTTAAAACAAAGCAATAAAGTAATTCAGCTCTTGCTGCACCTCCAAACGATAACTTCGATAAACTTATGCAGCTTCTCCAATTCTAATCCTGGAAAAGATTAGTCAACACATGGGTCAGAGCCAAAGACCCGAGCAAGAATACACACTACTCCCCTCAAATAGGATCCTTGAATCTATATAGTAGCATTATACGCAATAAATATCACAATAGAGTATTTTAAATAAGCGAGATAATTAAACGTGATAAATATAAATCACTAACTACTCGAAGGAATTCCCATTAAAAAAAGGGACACCAATATGATTTTAAATTCTCAAGTCCCACGATGTTAATTTAATTAAATTAATCAACTCTTCTTATATCCTAAATTTATTATGGCGTTCCTTTCGCCTCGGGTGATTTCTCCACCAAAATACACATCCCCTAGTCAAAACGATGGCTGGCCCATTTAAACTGTCGGCCCTCGTTGATTGACGAGGTTCCACGCATGACACGACATAAAACGTCAGCTGGCCCGTTTAAACTGTCGGCCCTCGCTGATTATGTCGCCAATATATTTAAATACCCGTCTTATTATCTTAGGTATTAATTCTCAATTTTCTTAATTCACAATTTCAAACTACCCCACCCTTTTATCGATGTGAGATCCTCAAAACCCCTTAGTCCCATATCTAAGGTTCCCCAAGTTATCAATACGTCCTACCCTATGTACATGAGGATTTTCTATATAAATCTCAACCTAGTCTCATACCTAGACTAGCGTAACGATGATAAAGTAATAAAAATAAGCCCACCCCCGACATGATAAAAAATGCGATAATCTACCCGCACTAGTCCCATACCTAAAAGGTGTAAATCAACAAGAGGCATACCCGCTAGTCCCATACCTAGAAGGCATCCTAAAATATAGGGAGAGCAAAACTACCCAACAAGCCGTCGTCACAAAGGCAATATAATAATACCAACAAGTCACACCAATAAGAATAATTAATCAACGTATAAAACTATGCATGATAGTCCAATTCAATTAAATCTTTAATTAAATTATCACAATGTCAAAAATACCCAAATAATCTCATTTACTTATTTAAATTAAATATACCGCTATTTCATCATTTAAAACATCAAAATTCTAATTTCACTGTTTCAACATAAATTACATGAGTTATACGCCCCCAACTCCATTTATTTTAAAACTAGGGCTTTTCTACATGCAACCTACACCAATAAAATCCAAAATCACTCATGAATCCTACGTACCCAAAGGGTTATGAATATTATTCAGATTAAAAGATTGTATAAAAACAACCCCATAGTTAGTGTCCACTTTTTCTAATTAAGTTACTAATTATTTTTAAGAAAACATGTAATTAAGTGTTTAGGTGAAACTTAAAACGCATAATACTAAAGGAAAAGAATAGAGTATTCATGCCTGTGAAGATCGTGTTGAAATTCTAATTAGAAATCTGGATTTCTCTCAAAAAATTAAGAAAGAAGTGTTCTTGAATCAATCTTGATTAAGCCCCATTTAAGCCTCCCAAAACTTGTGACAAAAACTTGATTGTGTTGGAGGTTGATGATTATGGTTGAGAGGAAAATTATTTGGAAGTGTTTTCTGGAGAAAAACTTGAGAAAAAGTGATTATAAGAAGTCCCCCCATGATTAATGAAGCTTATATTCTAAGTTGGAGTCCTAATCTCATTCAAAGTCTACAAAGAAATCGACCCACCGCCTTAAATCTAGGCAGAGTCGATCGATTGACTCCCTAGGTCGATCGATCGATCGAATAGGTACGTCGTCGCTGCCATTCTCCTTCGTTTAATACCATTTAACTAAAAATCAATTTTTTATTAGTCACGGACTAAATCCGTGACAAATGTTTTTCCTTTTTTCCTTTTTTTTTTTTTTTTTAATTTAAGGCTAAACTTATAACTCTCATAAAAACTTCATTTTAAATCCGATTTCGAATCCGCTTGAAGTTTTATTCTTCTAAAATTATAACCAACATATTTAAGAACAAAATTATTAAATCCAAAAATTTATTTTTCTCAAATATTCCAATTAATCAATTAAAATAATTAATAAAAATACGGGGTGTTACATACTTCCCCACTAGCAAATAATTTCATCCTCGAAATTAGATGAAGCATACACATCAACTCGTAAATCTTGTAAAAGAAAATAAGTCTCACATATATCTTTCCCATAGAATACCACAATTAGGCCCCCATACACCTAATCTACCCGAACGTAATCCTTAACAAAAATATAATATATATATATATAAAGCCTACATATATAGGTATCTAAGAAGGTATTACGTACCGCGATATTCCACTAGCCACGCAACCTATCCTGCTCTGACTGAACCTGAGGTACATGGCACCTCCCATAACTGAGAGTGGTTGGTGCACTGACCACCCCTTGTGCACCTGATGCTACCGGTGTTGCTTGTTCTGCTGGCGCTCCCTGAACGCTAACTGCTACTAAGACTGGAGGCCTCAGTCCTAGCTGCTCCTAAACTCCTTGCCCTTATTGCCCCTTCACAACCTGCCCTGATTGGGCCTGTGTCGCTTGGCCTTGTTGTCCCTCCCTCTTGTTACATTGAGCCACTCGATGTCCTATTTTTCCACATACAAAGCATTCACCCCTAAAAGGTCTGAAACGCCTAGTATTGGCTTGCTCCTCTCCTTAACCTTGTTGTTCCTGATATGTTCTCTGCCTCTTACATGTTTGATCATTGCAACCTTTATTCTCACCTCCCTGTCCATTAGACTCTTGTCTTTTACCCAACTTCTTTTGATAACTAGCCTTCTCTTGCCATAACAATAATGCGACATCCACCACCTGAGCATAAGTAGTGTATGCTGGATTCCCCAATACCATTTTCCTAATCTACCAAGACAACCCCTTAATGAAACACTCCATCTTCTTCCTCTCATTTCTAACCTTATCTGATACGAACATAAATAAATTTGTGAACTCCTGTTCATACTCAACAACCGACTTTGAACCTTGCTCCAAGTCCATAAATTCTCTCTTCTTTGTGTTCCTAATTGCAAACGAAAAATACTTATTATTTAACTTGATCAGAAACTCTGCATAGCCCAACTGATCTCTCTCCTCTGATGTGGTGGCACTCTCCCACCACTGCAACGCATCCCCTGTCAGCTTAAATGTTGCTAGCATCTGCTTCTTCACATCCGTGCAGTCCACCATCCTCAAATGCCTCTCCATATCTCTCCTCCACTGGTGAGCAACCGTTGGGTCAAATCCCCCAACCAAAGTTGGGAGGATTTCCCTTAAAGAAATTGGTTCTCACCCTATCCCAAGCTGAGACGGGTGCACCCCGCTGCTGCGCCTCTAAAGTCACCCCTATCTGTCTCCCCATCTCCAAACTGGCTGTCTTGGCCTCACGAATGATAGCCGCTAATTTATCGACCTCCAAAGTAATATGACGCTGCCTCTCCTGAGTTGCGGGACCAGAAACAGACTCCTATCTCCTACTCCCAGCTCTCTTTGTGTTCACTATCTGAAAAGATAGGAACAAAATAACATCAGATTCGGAATGACTGAGAGTAAAAATTATCAAAACAAAATCAAAGATAAGCAACGCGGAAGGTAAAACGGACTCATAACCTATGAGACCTAGGACCATGCTCTGATACTAGGGGTGGCAATTTTTGACACGACCCAAAAACCCGACTCGAACTCGACACGATTTTTGCAGGTCAGGTCAAGGCTAAATAGGTCCGGGTCGAAATCGGGTCAGACCCGTTTAACCCATTTATTAAACAGGTTGTGTTTCGGGTCAACCCGCCTAACCCGCAATTGATCCGTTTATTTTTCGGGTTGATTTCGGGTCACTTTTGGGTCAAAAACCTATTAACCCGTTTAGACACGAATAATTATAAACAATTAATTTTTTAATCTAACGGTCAGAAAAATGAAAAACCTAACCTTAACTCCTTTAGAAAGAAAAAAAACTAACCTTAACTCCTTTAAAAAAAAAAAGAGCACCGCATAAGCAGGTGATAATCTTCTCTCTCGTCCGTCTCTTCTCTCTCACCCATCTCTTCTCTTCTCTTCCCATCTCTCATGTCCTCCACACACAGAAAAAACACAGAACACACGCGCACACACAGAGCACACACAGAACACACGCGCACACACAGAACACACACACGCACACACACAAAACACACACACAAAACACGCACACAGAACACATACATGCACACATCACAGAACACACACGCACACAGCACAAGCATTAGATTCCATTTTGTTTTTTTTATATTTCTGATTTTTTTTCCAGGTCTTTCTCACCATTATCCACATAAAAGCCCAAGGTACTGATTTTTTTTTCAGCACGTCATTAGATTTTTGTTATGATTTCTGGTATTGATTTTTTTTTCAGCACAATCATTTCAGATTCCATTTTGTACACATTTAAGTTCAATTTTTCTACACATTCCTTTCAGATTCAATTTTAGTTTTTTGACAGAACGTACACACTCATTTTATGACAGGACATACAAATTCATTTTATTTTATTCTTTGCAGATGGAATCCGATGGAGTTGATGTTAATTTAATTGGCAATTCTATTGATGTTAATGAAATAATGGATGAGGAGGAGGACGATGATGTTGTGTATCTGAATAAAGAATCTGCTAAAAGCCAAATTAAGGGTGGAAAGCACAAAAGACGATGCACTTCCAACGTGTGGCCATTCTTTGAAATTCTCAAACAAAATGGCGTTGATGGCAAGCAAAGATGTAAGTGTAAGAAATGTGGGTCCATCTTCATTTGCAATAGCAGGTACGGAACCGGTAATTTATCGCAACATAAGAATAAATGTCAAAAAATTACTACACGTGATATTGGGCAGTTAATTGTTCAACAACAAATTGGTTCAGATTCAATATCTTTGGGTGCCCCAAAATTTAGTCCCGAATTATTTAGGGAGATGTTAATTGCCTCAATCATAATGCATGATTTACCTTTTTCATTTGTTGAATACAAGGGTATAAGAGCAATTCTCTCTTATCTACGTGAGGATGCACCATTCATATCCCGTAACACCGCAAAAGCAGATGTTTTGAAAATGTTTCATAGAGAGAAGGTCAATATTAAGAGAATGCTCAATGTAGCTTCCGGTAGAGTGTGTTTAACTTCTGATTTGTGGTCATCAGTTGTAACAGATGGGTAAATATGTGTCATGATACATTTTATTGACAAGGATTGGGTGTTACAAAAACAGGTTTTAAAATTTTCATACATGGCTCCGCCCCATAATGGTATTTCTTTGTGTGATAAAATTTTCTCATTTTTAAGGGATTGGGGGATAGAAAAAAATTGTTTTCCGTGACCCTTGATAATGCTTCATCAAATGATACATTTGTTAGTATGTTTCGTACACAATTGAATGCTAGGAAATCACTTTTATGCAATGGTGACTTCTTTCATATTAGATGTTGTGTACACATCCTCAATTTGATAGTTCAAGATGGTTTAAAAGAAATTGATGTGGGTGTGCAAAAAATTCATGAAAGTTGTAAGTACATTAAGGGCTCACAAACGAGGAAAGTAAGCTTTGTTGAATGCACAAAATTGTTGTCACTTGATGTTCAAAGAGGGTTAAGACAAGATGTTCCCACGAGATGGAATTCCACATTTATAATGCTTGAGAGTGCACTTTTTTTTCGTGATGTGTTTTCCCATTTGGAATTAAGTGATTCTAATTATAAGCACTGTCCTTCGGAGAGTGAGTGGGCGAAGATTGAGAAAATATGCAAGTTCTTAAGTGTTTTTTATAGTTTAACTTGTATTTTCTCTGGCACGAAATATCCTACTGCAAACTTGTACTTCCCTTTAGTGTTTATGGCGCATTTGACATTAAAGAAACACATGGAAAGTAGTGATCCATACTTACAAAACATGGCCGTGATGATGTATGCAAAGTTTGAGAAGCATTGGGCAGATTTTAGCATGATATTAGCTATAGCGGTGATATTAGATCCTCGGTACAAAATTCATTTTGTGGATTTTTGCTACAAGAACGTGTATGGTATGGCCTCACTTGAATTTGCGAAAGTACGAGAAAATTTGTTCATCCTCTTTGGTGAATATGATGTTAAGCTTCCTTTTACCTCGGCACAAAATAAAACGGGTGATAACTTTAATCATGATTCATTTACCATGGATGATACACGTGATGTTTTGAAGGTAAATATTAAGTACATTTGTTAAGCTCTATTGACTTCAAATTTAGGTCTTTTTAACTCATATATTTATATTTTTTTTCATCTTATTTTGTAGGATTTTGATGATTTTGAAAGTGCGGAATTTAGTTCTTGTTATCAAAAGTCACAACTTGAACTTTATTTGGACGAACCAAGGATTGAAAGGAGTACCAATTTGGACATTTTATCATTTTGGAAAGCAAATCAATTTAGGTATCCCCAACTCGCATCAATGTCAAGAGATGTATTGAGCATTCCTATATCAACCGTGGCTTCAGAGTCGGCCTTTAGCATGGGTGGGAGGATAATTGATCAATATAGAAGTTCATTGAAACCGGAGGTGGCCGAGGCGTTACTTTTCACAAAAGATTGGCTTTTTGGTGCTATTGGTAATTATTAATGGTTAATATAAATTATAATACAATTGTTCTAGTTGTTTTATCATTACAACTTTTGATATACTTAATAATTATGAATTTAGAAGCGGCACAAGCTCAAATTGACGATCTCACCAAGGATATCTTGAATTTGGATATTAATAAAGAAGAAAGTCAATCATCTGATGCTCAATGCTCGACCTCTATTTTCGGTGAGCAAATTGTTATGTTAAATTCATGTGATAAGTTATTGTGTACTTATGAGTTATATATTTTGATATTGTATATTTCTGTATAGCACTTGGGGTGAAAACATGAGATCGGTTTCAAAAAAACATCAATCAATTACAGATGAGGTAAATATTGCATATTAATATATAGTTTAATTAAGTATCCTATTTGTTTTTTTAATCTTATTGCGCGTTGTACTCATTACTTTTTTTTGTTCGTAGGTATGGAATGAAACGGAAGGAGACTAGCTTTTGGATAGAGTGGAGCATGACATCTTTTTGCAATTTGGTTGAAGATTTACAAATTGTAATTTGAACTTGAAATTTTGAATGTGTTGTAATAGATAATGGATTAGACTTTGTTGTATGATGTTATTTTGGATAATGACTTAATGTTGTTGGTATTATTATGTTATGTTTATTAGATTTGACAAATATTTTTTTTATTAATGTTGTGATGTTTATTTGTTAAATTGTGTTTGGAAATAAATAGTGAAAATTATTTAATCTCATAAACAGGTCATTGTGGATCATGTAAACAAGTTCCCCTTGCAGATGACCTATTTATTAAGCAGGTTAAACGGGTCATGTCGTGTTAGCGGGTTGGACACGACCTATTTATTAAATAGGTTAGACGGGTCGTGTCATGTTAGCGGGTTGGACACGACCTGTTTATTAAATGGGTTAGACGGGTCGTGTCGTGTAACCTATATATAAACAGGCTTGTGTTCAAGTCAAGTACAATGACACGATTACTTAAACGGGTCGTATTCATGTCAATGGCATATCTAGAAATATCAGGTCTCGACACAACCCGAACACGACACGGCAACCCAAATTTCCAGGCCTATCTGATACCATCTGTCACACCCCATAAAATCTGACAGACGGGGTGGCCAGCCACCGCCGCCAAACTATGCCGGGCGTAAACTAAATAAATACCATTTTTAGCATGAGATAGATACGAGACATAAATAAACCAGTCCATAAGATAAATAATTGAATCAATCTCCAATGATAACAACCAACTGCGCGATAAAAGATCCATCACATGCTAGAACTCCAAATAAATCCAATTTTCAAGAATGATTAAATAAAATCTGAATAAATAAACCAACTGTAAATGCTCCAATTGAAAATTCTTAAACAATTTTGGAACCGAGTGGCCCAATAAATCTCTCAACTGAGTCTCATAATGAAATACGAATGAAAAGAAAGTCTAAACTTAAAATAAAGTAATAAAGTAATTCAGCTCCTGGTGCACCTGCAAACGATAACTCCGATAAACTTATGCAGCTTCTTTAATTCTAATCCTGAAAAAGATTAGTCAACACATGGGTCAGAGCCAAAGCCCCAAGAAAGAATACACACTACTCCCCTCAAATAGGATCCTTGAATCTAGACAGTAGCATTATACACAATAAATATCACAATAGAGTATTTTAAATGAGCGAGATAATTAAACGCGATAAATATAAATCACTAACTACCCGAAGGAATTCCCATTAAAAAAGGCACACCAATATGATTTTAAATTCCCAAGCCCCACGATGTTAATTTAATTAAATTAACTAAATCTTCTTATATCCTAAATTTATTATGGCGGTCCTCCCGCCTTGGGTGATTTCTCCATCAAAATACACATCCCCTCGTCAAAACGCCGACTGACCCGTTTAAACTGTCGGCTCTCGCTGATTGACGAGGTTCCACACACGACACGACATAAAATGTCGGTTGACTCGTTTAAACCATCGACCCTCGCTGATTATGTCGTCAATATATTTTAATACCCGTCTTATTATCTTCGGTATTAATTCTCAATTTTCTCAATTCACAATTTCAAATTACCCCACCCTTTTATCGATGTGAGATCCTCAAAATACCCCTTAATCCCATACCTAAGTGTCCCCAAGTTATCAATACGTCCTACCCTATGTACAAGAGGATTTTCTATATAAATCTCAACCTAGTCTCATACCTAGACTAGCATAACGATGATAAAGTAATAAAAATCAGCCCACCCTCGACATGATAAAAAATGCGATAATCTACCCTCACTAGTCCCATACCTAGAAGGCGTAAATCATTAAGAGGCCTACCCACTAGTCCCATACCTAGAAAGCATCCTAAAATATAGGGAGAGATAAATTACCTAACAACCCGCCGTCACAAAGATAATATAATAATACCAACAAGTCACACCAACAAGAATAATTGATCAACGTATAAAACTATGCATGATAGTTTTATACTATTGTAGGTCTCATCCAGATGAGGCCAGACTTAAGTATATCAATCGTATAGACAAAACATAATAATATAGGCACATTTATTTGATAATACTGTATCTTAAACTATTGTAAACTTAAAAATTGAAATTTCATTTTTAAACACTTTCACTGCAATGTTATCCTCCCTTCAATACACTATCCCTCTCTCAACTTGAAACTTAATTTGACATAAATTATAATTTAGATCCGCCATAAATCATTTTTGTTTCAGTGGTTGCAAATAGGACTTCACTTGCGATGTCAAACACTAGGTATATATGTTTAATATGCACGTAGTTACTTATTAATGGCGATTGTGCAGTAATTAATACAAACAACACTACACATGTGGATGTAGGCACCAATTTGGGCCGAACCATGTAAATCTGGTTCTCTCTCTCTCTCTTTACTCTTAAGCTTATTCACATGATTGGAATTTCAGTAATTAGACCTCTTATATGTTTATCTATTAGTAATTAGTATATTTATCTAAGATAATCAGTATACTAATTTCTAGTGATAACAGATTGGCGTCGTCTATGGAAAATAACTTGTCATGTTATTTTCCATCATTTTCTATTACTAAGGCTCATGGATACCTAATTATAGTAAATATGTGAATCGCAATCCAATTCACCTTGGTTTCAAAGGATTAGATCCACTTTTAATTTCAGTTTGATTCATTAAAATTTCATAGATCCAAGCTTATATCTCTATATTTATGTTTCAAATCTGCATTTTATATGAATTGATTTACTTTTTGTTACAATACTTTACTTCTTTTACTTGAATTCGATTAAAAATGGCTGAAAATTCGGGAATTAGTAGGGCATAGAGGATTTTCCTCCCTCTACACCTGTTGGTTTGGGTGACTTATAAGGAATCCTTTTTAACCTAGTTAAAAGCCAGGAGATCATGAAGAAAAATGTGAAACAATTAATTCGGAGCATCCTAGTTGGGAAAAACTAGCCAGAACTGAACCTTATTTCCCCTACAGGTGGGGAAAACATAGATGAAGGCATGAGATGCCACCTCCAGCCCCGCATAGGGAAAGGAGGCAGGCGATCCATGAACAAGAGCAAGATAACCCCAAGTAGCTGGACCTGAGCTCTTGTGGCGAAGGAAGTAGATCTAGAATGAGGGTATAATCTGATTAAAGTGATCAGTCTTATAAACCTGGGAGTACCTCCACTGTTCGATCAACAAGTATAACGATGACCATTCCTACACCATTAAGTGACCCATCGTCCTGGAAAGGCTAAGCAGGGAAAATTCCTTTAATCGTTTGGTCCCAAAACCAAGGGTAACACGAGGATATTCATATAGAAAGCAAAGGTAAGAATCCCGGAGATTTGAAACCAGGAAAGTCAGCTACTCGATGAGATCCAAGCACAACGCAAGAGGACTGGCCTAGTCTAAGTACACTTCTAGGATTAGGGAGAGCTTGATCGAGAGATAGAGATGAGCTGAGTGTGACACCCCCTAATTAAAATATTAGGTGATCAGTCTACTATTCAATTAAACGGGATTCATAAATGGTCTATTCTTAGCATCACTATCAATTTTTTTTTCTAAATCACTAAATATCCTAATAAGCCAGATGTCAATTTCAATTAACATAGGATAATGAATAACACAACCACCATAATAATAATGACCAAAATAAACTGAATAGAATAATAATCGGATAACACATCCAAATCCAAATCTTTATACAAGCCAAGTTCAATACCAAGACAAATTGGCTGGTATAAAGGTAATCCTAAAGACCAAATGTAAAGTCTAGACAATGAGCAAACACACACGAATGGAAATACTAAATCATAAGATAAATTATTAGAATGATAGATACGTCTAAGCTCGAGGTCCCGCAACATCCACAACACTGCAGCACGTCAACTATGGAATGAATCCCCTAATTATGGTGTACCTATCGTTGAACACTTAAAAGGTTTTGCAAAAATAGATTTGATTCGGGTCAAAGCCCTCAAAACTTTTTAAAAAATTTTAACAAATGTTTAAAATGTTGTATTATGAGTAATGTAAATATCTATGTTAGATGTGCATACTTTCACACGAGTCCTCACCTCTCACTTAATGTGCACACCCAACGTACTCTAATATTCCTTCCTAGTTAAGCTACCCGCCTAACCAACTTTAGACCACTCGATTAATCCTTATTAATTTATATAAATCTCTTAACCCATATGTATCTCCCATACAATATGTTAATATTATCTTACTTTCTTAATCATTTTATTCTCATTGTTTTAACCGCTTAGGTTCACATACTTTAAGTACATTTTAAACATTCATAATAATCTCTTCTATAACACATAATAGAGCAGACTATCACAAGCATATGTATATTTATAGATTACGCTATCTAATATATACATATATGAATACGTCATCTAAACGATCAAACTCGCAATGCATGCATACTTTGCTATCTAGTCCCTATATACCTCACGTACCAAATTAAGGACTAAGGTTAGGTGTGACATCTCAACCTATGAAATGATAACACATAATGAAGGCGAGCAAAATCCTTTAAACCAAAAGGATGACGTCCATACCTAAATATCCAAATGACTATTAATACACTACGATCTCTCAAGGTAATGACAAGATATGTGTTGTGTTCTGGGGCACGAATCCAAATCCTCCCTAAGAGCACACAAAGATAGGATTACCCATTATGCGTAACCTCCCATGATAGAAAGTAGCTAGGTCTGATATTACACATAATATTACAATCAACATAATATAGGCACACACTCATCCTATACACACATAGAATATATTTCAAGTTCATCCCATAAACTAATAATTCACATTTTATTCCCATTCCCCGCTATTCCTATAATCTCTTGTTAACCGAAGGGATTTAAATAATTTAAATAAGTATTTCAGTAGTTACCCTCAACCCGTACCTAGTGGTCCAAAATCCGGAATCAATATAATAAGCCCCAATTATAATTTAATTCCCAATAATCCTTTTTCTCGATAAAGTTACATTATGCCCAGATAAAATGCTGATTCAAGGCTTTCGTGATCCGATTTTAAAGAAACTTAAAACTAAAAATTTGTTCAGAATATGAATTTATACATGAACTCGCGTGTATACCTAAAATTAACATAACATGTTCGTCATTTTCTAAAATGATTTCACATGCGTTTGATATTCGGATTCGTATGAGTTAAGTAAATTTCCAGTTAGATAGTTTAATCTCTAATTGAATCACATGCTTTTCTCAAATTTTGAAATCTTTAATAAATTATATAATTCAAATCATGAGTTATATAATCCCAATTTATATTATCTTAAATCAAAACTTGCTAAACAAGATTTTTAATCCAAAAATCTTATAATCTAGCATGTGTTTCTACAAACTCATAATTAAACAACTTTAAACAACTTGCCTCTTAGGATGATTCTGAATTTCCTTTGAAGAAGATGATTTAAGTTCCTCCTCCTCATTCTTCCCAAATTCTGGCAATGTATGGTGGTGGGGCAAGGTGTCTCTTGGTGTTGCTCCTCCTCTAAGACCCTCCACCTTCATGAAAAGCTCTCACACGTTCTCTCCTTTAATTTCCTCTTACTTTAATTTTTCAATTCCTCGTTTGATTAGACAAAGAATTGGTTTTATAGTAGATAATCCCATAACTCTTCATGGGTTTGAAATCCAAAGGTAAAAAAATGGGCTTTTCACTTGCCGAGTCGACCTAGAAATGACGTGAGACCCTATACATATGCCCAAATATAGTTTTTTGACTATTTCAACCCTTTCGAACACTTTTATGCAGTCAAAACGACTATATAGGTTCAACATATTATACTTACCTCATAATGCTCATATTAAATCCCGGCATATCTCAAATGTGCATCCCGACTGAGTAATTCATAATTATCATTTTTCTCACTTACGACACACTGTAGCATATTCCATAATTTATATTACTCATTCTCTCAGTAATATACATTTTAATTTATAATATTAAATATTAACTCAAGTTAACCTTGTTAATATTTAATTTATTCCAAATAAATTTTCCCATAATTAACCCAGTTTAAATATCCATAAAAATACGGGGTATTTCATATTTCCCCCTAAATAACAAAATTTCATCCCGAAATCCGAAAAAAGAAAAAATACCAGACAAAGACAATTTTAGATACTTCTCACGCATATCATTTTCGTGTTCCACGTCGACTCGTTAGCATTATGATGACCCCACTGAACGTGAACTAAGGGTACTACTTTTGACCTCAAAGATCGCTCACTATGATCTAAGATAGCAATTAGTCTCTCCTCATAACAAATATATGGATGCAGATCAATCTCCTCAAATGCAATATGGTTGGATGACAAGTCATCCCGATTATATCGTCGTAATGAGGAAACATGAAACACATCATGAATACAATGTAAATGATCCGGCAACCCAAGCCTATAAGCTACTAGTCTAATCCTCTTAATTATAGAAAATGGCCCAACATACCTTAGCGCTAATTTCCACTTCTTATTAAACCTCACAATCTCTTTTATAGGAGATACTGGAATCAATACCTGATCTCCCACGCTGAACTCCATAAACATCTTATTAGCATCGATATAACTTTTTTGTCTACCCTGAGCTATCCATATACGACTTTAAATCAACTCAATCTTGGAGGAAGTCTCCTAAACGACCTCTGGCTCGAGGAGTTTGTTATCCCCCATCTCTAACCAACATGCAGGCGAATGACAAGGTCTCTCATACAATGCTTCAAAAGGTGTCATGCCTATAGTGAACTGATAGGAGTTGTTATATGCAAACTCCACCAATGGAAGATATTATCCCCATCCTCCTCAAAAATCTAAGATACACATCCTCAACATGTTTTTCAGCATCTGATTGGTCCGTTCGATTTTCCCATCCTTTTACAGATGATAGATTGTACTCAAATGCAATTCCTACCCATAGCCTCTTGAAAACTTTGCCAATAACGAGACACAAAAATATTACCCATGTCGAATACGATATCGATTAAAACTTTATGTAGTCTCCCTATCTCGACAATAAATAACTGAGAATACTGTGCTATCGTGTAATCCATCTCTACTGCTAGGAAATGGGCTATTTTAGTCAACTGATCCATGATGACCCATATAGATACGTGACCTCACTGAGAAGTAGTTAACCTAGTGATAAAATCCATAGAAATGCTCTTCCATTTCCAAATAGGAATATCAAGCGATTGTAAAAGTTCGGTTGGCTTCTGGTGGTCTGCCTTCACCAACTGATATGTGGCCCACTTTGAGAAAAATTCAGCAATCTCCCTTTTTATCCCGCTCCACCAATATTGTCAGCACATATCCTGGTACATCTTATCTCTTCCAGGATGCACTGTCAAGCATAAACCATGTGATTCTGTCATTACTGCATGACGTAACTCTTCACCTTCAGGAATAACATAAGGGGGATGGATTCTTCCTAGTTAGACAACGAGCAGGATGACCATTAATCATTGTAGGTGTCTTTCCTGATCTCATTATTCTCTCTTCATCTAGCCTCGATTTCTTAAGATGAGGATGGGAGGTATAGGGATCAATTGGCAATTTTATGGGTGGTAGCTGGAGACTCTGCTACCTTTTTAGGGTCATCCTGGGCAGTCTTGGGGTCGACCACGATAATGAAAAGGACATGAACAATTTCCATCATTCTCTAGAATCTTACTAGAATGCTCTCATTTGAATGAGGTGCATTATCGTTCGAACAAGGGGTAATTTCCTGTTTGAAAGAGTTCGGGTTTAACCCATTTATAGCCTATGTTTAACCCTCATTAAAATGAGAAAGGATATTATTTGAACGAGGCTCAAAGTTGTTCAAATGACCAAATGAATTTTTTTTTGCACATTTTAATGTGCTGTGGCAGCGTGAATCGTTGGCTTAGATGAGCTGTCGAGCTCTTAGCAGCTCAGATCAAAATATATAAGGATTTATTTTTGAAATAATATTTTCTAGTATGTTTATTTAAAGTTTTCTTGCAAAAAATGGAATTTTTGAGAAAATTAAGTGTAAATGCTTTTTGAAGAACAAATGGTATTTTAATCTTGAAATGTGAGGAAATAAGCACAAATATATATTTCCATGCTAAAATCATGTTTTCTTTCATATTTAATGATTTCAAGGCTTGAACTTCTCTTAAAATGTGTAAAATGTTGTAGTATGTTAAAGGACTTACAAATACGGTATATGGAATTAAAAATGGGTTTCTTAATGAAATAAAGAAGTTGGAAATATTAGCCATAAATATATTGTAAAATCATGATGAAATGAAGAAAAAATGATATTTAATACAACATATGTGTATGAAGGTAAAGTAGACATATTAGAAAAAATATCTTTATAACATTAAATATAATTCTTGAAAGGAAATATAAAGAAATAGGATTTTCTTGAAGAAAAAGGATAATGTATGGTTTTTCGACATAAATTCATGAAATATGGTTTTAAACATAAAATGACGATTTATGATGCCATAATGGGAAAATATGCTTTTCGGTAAATGAAGGGTAAAACGGTAAATTTGATCAAATTAGAGAGTCCTGGTAGTTAGACTTCCTCATTTGACCTTATTGGTCGGTTTTGTGATAAAGCATATAAATGAACAAAATTGTATGAAAACGGTGAAAGTAAAGGAATAATGTGGACATTGATGAAAATGTTAAAACACATTAATATGGACTCGGATGATACCAAGAAAGAATTAAGAAGGGTTGGGTGCCCTATGGTAAAAGACCTAAATTACTGAGCAGAGCATTTAATGGCATAACCAATAGTGTGGATCCCATTAAAGTATGCGATTATTTGGAGGATTTCGAGAAAAGATAATGAAAATGAAAATGAATTTGGTTGTGCTTAAGGAATGTAGATAAGACAACCTAATAAAAGGGATAAAATGGAGACTAAGGAATAAAATAAGATTAAATAGTCTCTAGATCCGGTAAAAGGTGGTATAAAATAGTTAAGTGTGAGTATGAGCACATCGCTCGGGTGCATTGTATTGCATTAATACTGGATAAGTTGACAAACATTTTTGAAATTGTTTTAAATACATATTATATGTATAGTATTTTCATAAAAAACTTATAGCTTAGTATTTTCCACCCCGCTGAGCATTCACTCACCCCTGCTTTTTATGTTAAAAAACCCACCCCTAGGTGCATCGAGTAGGGAGGTTGGGAAGGACGCTTGTAAGACCCCTGAGGGAAATAGTCATCGTTAGAAGCTCTGCCATTATAATTAAAACTTACTTTAAAAAATATTGATTTGGGACATTTTAGACTATTTTTATTCGGACCTTGGGCCAAGTATTGTAATAATACAGGGACAATAATGATTTATTTCCTATTAATTAAGCATTGTTGGACCCAAAAGATTTTTATAAATATACCTTGTTAATCAACTTAACTACGTAAAGTGATCACTTATTTCTCAAATATCACCCTTATCGAATGGTGCAATTAAAGGTTTTTTTTCTAATAATAAAATTGTAATTTACCCCTCTCCCTTTAACTCAACCCAACCCGGGTTGACCCGACGGTGACCCAAACTCGGGTCGGGGAGTGACAGATATTCAGAATATAAAAGGATTTGGGTATATTTGCTCTCAGAAATGAAGGAATTGGGTAAGAAGAAAAACCTAAACGCTACAAATACCTATGCCAACCATCTCAATGGGCACTTAAATTACCAAATCCACTAGCCAACAATAATAAAATAACCCAAACAATAATTTAAACCACTATTTAACAAAATTTGCAACCAAAAGGTAAAGAAATTAAAGGAAACCCTAGAACACTAGAGGAAAGAAGACAAAGGAATACCAGCTGTCACAAACGGCGGAAGGCAACCCATAAAACAACCCTAAAAACCCAACAACCACTGAAAAGGGAGAACTTTAGCCAGAAACAATGAACTCAAGTAGAATTGCGATCGAAAATGGTAGAAACAGGTAGGAGAAATTTGGTGTTGGGGGGGGGGGGGGGGGAGGTTAAAAACAAAGGAGTTTCTCTCCCTAAGCTTACATATAGAAAGTTTGGATGGTGAAAGGTTGAAATGACTTAGAAACCACTCTTTATAACTTTTTTTTAATAATCATTACCTTTTTGAAAAGTCATGACATAATGCCTTGGGGGAAATGCGGCGGTGCCTCAAAATTGTGCGCGCACCACCCAAGGCACGCGTGTGGTACTCATTACATGTTGCTCTAGCCATCGCTCGACATGTGGCAGGCTCACAACTACAGAATTTAAAAAAATACACAAGTCAATATGCCCGGTAAGTGAGGAGCCGATGAAATTCCAAGCGTACGACACATTGCAGATAAAACTTCATTCACTAACTTCTCTTAGCGCTAACCCAACAGATGCCAATCTCTTAAAAATATGCTAGAACCCTTAATCGTGAGCAAAGTCTTGGGGTCAATTATTAGATAAAAAATATGGAATGAACCGTGAGCTAATCAGAAGAAGACACCTATCCTTATGGATTCCTAAACGATGTGGTTAGACAAGGTAAACAAGTTAGTCGGATCATCAGAAGGTCAACTCGATCAAGATTGACAGGAAAATTAACCCCGTTAGTTTACACAATTAGCTAACACCCTTACAACATGCATATACTTCATAACGGGATGACGTAGCAAACTATATACACATGCACATGGAAAATATATGCAAATATTCTCCCCCATATGTAAATAACTAACTCATTATTATTCCCCCACCATGTATGTAAAGCATGTACCCACCTAACCTATAAAGGTGAACCATGTATCCATCTCTTTTCTCTCTCCTCTAACATCCTATAAATAGTATACACCACCCACGCGTGGGTAACTAATGAGATTTACCCTCATTGTTATGTTGTCCAAATCTAGATAGAACTCAAGAACTTCCTTTGTACTTGTTAATGGCGATTGCCCAGTAATCAATATAAACAACACGACACTTGTGGGAGTAGGCACCAATTTGAGATGAACCATGCAAATATATTTCTTCTCCTCTCTCTATATACTCGTAAGATTATTCTTGTGATTAGCATTTCAATATTAGATCTCTTATATGTTTATCTACTGGTAGTTAGTATATTTAGCTAAGATAATCAGTATGCCAATTTATAGCGATAACGTTTAGTTTCGACATGTATTTTTTTTGTATGTCGAGTTGAAAGAACGACTTGAATGTCCTTGACTATTCGAAGGTTTTCAATGAGATAATCCATAACATAGCTCCTCAATTCAATTATGTTGTCAAAGGGTGTTCATATGGCACGAGCTACTACCTCGCTAACAGCATGTACCTAAAAATGTCCACTTTTGTTCAAACCATTGCGCATCTGTATATCGCAAAAAACAAAAAGACGTCAAATAGTGGCTAGGGTGAGTGAGGAAGGATATTGAATGAGATTTTATTGTATTAAGTTTTTCTCCGTCATTGTCAATAACCTAACTCATTTTTTAGTATTGTGATGACCCAGAGAGCATCATGATGCCCTGTATCATTCTTCACAACATGATCATTGAAGATGCACACGACAAACACGATCACCATCCTTGACAACCTGATGACTGGGAAGGAGAGTCAAAGCCCGTGGAGTTTCTCAACCACAATGTCATAAATGATGCAACATTAATATTTCTCGCATTCGCGACACCACAATAAATACAACTTTGCACTATGATTTAAAAGAGAACTTGTGAAATTTACGTGACAAGATGTAATTTTTTTTCAAGACATGCGTTGAATAAATATTATATTATTAATTTCATGAGTTCATTTATGGATGTTTTGAAATATTATGTCTTACATTAGTATTATTTAATGTACAATAAACTTCTATTGTCTTTGTAATTAAACAGTTATGATTATGATGATAGATTTTTAAAGTCGTAACCATAATGCAACCCCCAAATATAGTATTATGTACTTAATTTGTAATCATGCATTTAATGTTGACTACATAAATGTGTAGACTTTTGTAAATAACTTACGTGATCCTCATTACACTGCTCATATTTTAAAATTAGAGGTTAGCCTTGCTCAAATACTTAGAACCGACACCTCGTCATGTCAACACATTTCATTGTAATTTTTGTTGGAAATTTATGGATGAATAATAATTATGAATCCAAGTTACTACAAGGACCGTTCTAGGAAGGCTGTCTTTTAGGCAATATTTCTCCCATCCGGGATAAAAATCGCGTGTACATAGTGGATTATTATTTGATTCAAATTATGTACGATCTTATAAAACTAAGAGAATTCTGAAATGTTAACCTGATAATGCCATAAGGTAGAGGATAGAGATAGGGGAATAGAGCAATTTTTGGTGTCCAAAACAGAGGACTAGAACTCTTTTTATAGCTATTTTGGTGATTGTTCATGAACAGTCACCTCCTTTCAAGTGTGCAATTCAGCAACCATTGGATTAAGTCTTTTCAAAATTCCTTTAATCGCATGGTCTAGATTTGGCATCTCATTGTAAGCAAATGGGCGCACCCCATACGAATAGCCTCGAGTCAATCTGATGGTTCAGATAAACCTTCTTGGGTTATAACATCCTTCGATCAGATCGATTAACCATAGTCATCGATCTGGTTGACTTTGACAAAACCTTAGGCTCCCATGCTCCGAGCGACGATGTACACATGACAAGTGACAAGTACGCCATCAAAGTGCCCAATGTTCCCTAAGTATACCTATCTCCCTTTCGCACGTCGCGAAATTACGCGAATGTGCGTCGCATGTCACGATTGGTGGTACTTTGCAACACTAGCATCATAGCATAGTCTCTTTGACTAGAATATAAATAGTTATTTTTTGTCTTTTAGTTATGAATTCACTTTCTTGTAAAGTTTCTATGTGGGACACTTAAACCATATCCACCTCATTTACGCTCACTTTGCTTTAGCTCTTTATCTACTAGAAGACGCAATTTAAAATCCAAAAATAAAAAACTCACTCACACAATATTAATACAAAATTATATTCCAAAATAAAACTTAATAATAAAATTTAATTAATAAATTATATTTTGAAATTCCAACAATCCCCTACTATTTCAAAATACTCATAAATAAGGAATTGAAGATACTAAAGTCTATAAACAGTGACAGTTTATGGCATTATCACTAAAATCTACTACATAAATGAGAAGTGTATTTCAGACTTGAACTCTCACTTAGTGAAAATAATTAAAAGCTTCATCAAGGTGCTATGGTGAACGTATATTGAACCAATGGCCATTTGAGACGAGCCGGAACCATTTCACATACTGATCTTTATGTTGAAGAGTGTTTTGTTAGCAGGCGCATTTACGACCTTGTGTTTAGCCTGATTTCATGAATGTTTTAGAATTGGTCTTAGTTCCATAGATAGAAGACACACTTTCATCACTCATATAGGTAAATCAACTTCAGTGATTTTACGAGTCACATTATGATTTATTAAGAAGTAAACTTCATACTCTATCATGTAGAATACTAACACTAGGCACATAAAAATGAACTATTACATAAAAGTTCACAGTGTTACATAACTACCATTTAACTTGGTAATACGGCATTTTCCATTAAATATAGTTGATTTATTTTATAGACCTTAGTCCCATTCCTATTGAGGATATATTGTAAGATTAATTAGAATTAATTGTGTTATAATTGGAAATTAATCCGGATTTAAATATTACTCTAGAATAAAGTAATATGTGATTAAGGTTGAATATTAATTAGTGATTAAATTAATATATATGATTATGAATTTACAATTTATTATGACTTAATAAACTTGTCATGAATTATGTGTACGACAATTATGGTAATTAAGTCGGGACGCGCATTTGAGTCGTGTGGGGATTATAATTTAATGAAATAAAAGTGAATTATTATTATGTCATTCGAATGGTCATTTTGACTGCGCTTAAGTGTACGGAAGGGTTCAAATACTCGAAAAAGTCTACTTGGATGTTTGATTTGGATCTCGGGGCACTTTGGAACCGAAAGGACACCTCGGAGGGGTATTTCGGTCATTTTACAAAGGAGGTGAATAGTAAATACGAAAATCTGAGTTTATTTTATAAGTAAAGGGATTAGAGAGTTTAGGTTCATTCACCAAAAATTAGAGGAAAAGGTTTAGGGGAGATTGAGAGACTTTCTATGGGAGAAGAAGAGACTTTTCTAGGAAACCAAAAGACAACACCTTGCACCACCAAGAGCCACCACCACCACTGTCGGAAGTTGGCCGAAAAAAGAGAGGACCCCCAGTAGAGTATCATCCCCAGCGGATCAGACTTACAATCTAAAGGCAAGTGATTAATTATTTCAATCTTAGCTTTTATATTGTCCATGTTAGGATGGTTAGGAAAATTCTGAAAAGTTACATGACCAAAGATAAATTTGTGATAATTTTAAATGGATCTTTATAATGGATATTATCTAGGAGTGATCTCTTTTGAGTATCGAATAAACTCCATGAATTTTATATTATCTTGTGAAGAAATCTGGGATTTACACTCTTATTGATGATTAAGTTAAAAATTAGAGTTCTTGAGAATAAAATGGAATTTGAATAAATTGATTCATGTTAATGATGTTTAAATGATTTTGGATACTTTATAACTTATCCATATATAATGGTATATGATCTGAATATCATGATATTAGATTGGGAAATCATTTGGTGAAGAAAAAATTGGAGTTTATATGATGTTCATGGAAAAATATAAAAATATGAGTTTTTCGAAAATAGTATGTTTTTAATCCAACCTTCTTGATGATTTTAATTGGTTTGATTATTAGAAATCATTTATATATCTTGGTATATCATATGTAATGAATATTGGGGAGTTTGGTATTATTTGATAAAGGTTTTGATGATTAAAAAGTATGAAACCCGTAGAAAAAACAATACAAAAAACTGGGCAATATCTGGTCCATCGATCGATCGACTCAAGACTGTCGATCAATCGACTAATCGATCGATTGACCAGAATCATCGATCGATCGACTCCCCCTGGAAATGTGAAATATTTTTCTTTTTAATTGTTGATTAAATCCCAAACTTTGAGGAATCTTTGATGATGATGAAATTGTAACAACCCTCGCTTATGAGAACCTATTTTTTATTTACTTACTATGGGAAATAATTACATATAAAATGTTGGAATATGGAGTAAGTATTAATTTAATGAAGAAAAGTTAATATTTACTAACTTGTTGTATATTTACTGTATGAGTATGTAAATATCCTCATGTTGAGTTTTATAGTGTCATAAGATTTAAAATGACCCTATGATTTAAAATGGAACCGGAACTTAAAATGAATTATAAAATATCCAAATGATAATTTGGAGGTTGTAGTTGGTTCCGGGACGTGCGAGTTAGTCAAAATATGTGCTATATTATATTTTGAGGTTTTGGGCACTTTTGACTGGTTATATCTTAAATAGGTAGTTGCGTGTTATCTTATCGCGGTATTGATCATTTAAGTTGGAATTTTGACTAAAGGCACGATTTAGCCTTGTTAAGTCTTCTATTTTCCCTAATTGTATTCCTAAACCTAGAAAGAGTAGAGAAAGGAGAAGAGATTGAGGATTGAGGTTGGATTCTTGCTACAATACAAGGAAAATCTACATTTGCAAGATTGAGGCAAGTTTTCTACTTGCTATATGTGGTTTAAGATAAATGATTTGTTATGATAATTGTGTATTAATCATGGTTTAACCATTTTAGGGTTTTTGTGGATTTGAGAGTCTTGAATCATTAAAGAATGATTTGGATGATTATTGATGGTTATGGTAGTAGTTAGTGGTATTTATGATGTATTGGTGACAATAAATGAGTTTGGTTTGAATGGATTTGAGTTGGGGTAAATTTGGAGTCTAAGACTCCAAAGTCAAAATTGGCAAATTTTGCAGGACCGAATCGATTCGGCTAGGCCGAATCGATTCGCTTAGGTCCAATTTTCAGGTCTAGGTGAACCGAATCGATTCGGCTGGTTCGAATCGATTCAACATTTACGCAGAAACCCAATTCTTCCTGACCGAATCGATTCGGGTGGTTCGAATCGATGCGGGTGGTCCGAATCGATTCGGTAATTATGCAGAACCCCATATTTTCTGGCCGAATCGATTCGGAAATCCTGCATTTTTAATTTTTTTTTTCTTTTTCAATTTTAACCCTTTTTCTCTAGACTTAGGACTTAGGAATCTTCTTGTATGAAGTTAACTTAGAGTCCTAGAGTTCTAGGTGAGTTAGTTTACTACCCTAGATTAGAATTGGTATATTTGGGCATTATTTCGAGGGTGCGTGAAGTGATGTTTAGGCATTACTTTCCCTTTATTATTAGTAGGAGTCTGGGACATTACGAAGGTGTGTTCGGAGACTTTAGAAGTTAATTTGAGGTATGATGTTCTATTACAAAGCCCAAAAGGAGACTTGGGAAAATAACTTGGGAGTTTCTATATTCATCGAGGCTTTTATGATGATACGAACCACGTATAGTTCTGGATAACCATAATGCATTTGATAAAATGTAAATGGATAAAGTAAATGATAATTTACTAAATCATGTCATGGTAATTAATAAAATGGTTGGAATACACCCTCTCTAAATACCATCTTAAGGGAAGTTCGTGCATAAGGTGAAGCCCCTTGGCTAATGAATGCAGGATGGATATAATCCTAAGCCATATGAGCACTTGTTGTATATTTTCTACGATGGTTAGGTAATTCCGGGTGTGGTTATGACTACCCCGCGGGCATATGGCCGCTTCCCGACGTTTCAGTAGGATCCCAAGTTGTCTTGATGATAGGCCCTGGAAGATAATGGTTATTTAGGGGCGCGCACGATGGAGAAACCCGGACGGGCGGTCCTAGAATCGTTATATATGTATACTTATAACTATTCTAACATCAAGTGGGACTTGATGGATATAAATGCCACAAAGAGCATAACGCAATGTCATAAAGATCAGAGTACATGCCACAAAGAGCATACAATTGAGATACGTGCCACAAAGAGCACATGATAAAATTTGTATTCCTGATAAGGAATTGGAAGATAAAATGAGAAGGTGAATAATGATAAGGATTTTAGATTAATGATGATTATACCTATCCTCTTGCAAAATTGAATTTTACTTTTTAATCATCTATTTGTCTTAGTTTATTTTATGATATTACCATGTTAGAATATCATCTTAATCGTCCATGATTAACTGTTCATAATTGTCATATTTGCTATTTATCTGGTGATCACATAAAACTGGGCCCTGACCCGTTCTTCTTTCTTGTTGTGCATAAATATTGTAACCGCTCAGGTGCTCCACCGCAAGGACGCCCGTATTGACCCCCCCCCCATTCCAGTGTCTTTCGAGGAGTCGTGAAATTTTATGGATATCACGGGATATTTTGTGTAGACTCCTTTATTGTTGTTCTCTAGTTATGTTCAGGTGTTTATTCAGGCGTGAGGCCCAAATTGTTGTAAATGTATAATGAATGTAATATGTAATTTATTGAACTTGTTGTACATTGTATGAAATTTTGTTGACCGACATTATATTCGGTCCTTTTATTGTATATTGTCGTAGTTGTAACAGTTATACTTTTGGGGTTTCCACTTCTTTTCTATTATGGGTTGTTGACAATGATTTCTTTAAATTACAAAACAAAATTTTTGATAACCCGTTTTCTGAAATATTTTGTGGTTATCCCGTATACTCTTTATGTTGTCACGATGCTGAGAATGATTCCATCCATGATTCCTGTATTATTGGAGTATCGGGTTGGCCACCCCTTATTTTGGATATCGGGTTATCACAGATGATATCAGAGCATCAGGTTGTAGAGTCTTTAGGATCTATGCGGATTTATCACGTTCTACCGTAGCGTTCTTTGATATAGAGCCTAATGTTAGGATTGCTTTGTTGCTTATGTTTGCGATCTTCTGCAAGATAGATTGTTTTATATAGTATCCTAACTCTATTGTTTCTCTATCTCAGATGTCGCCTAAGCGAGGTCGTACCGCTCGACGTAATAGAGTTGTGGAAGAGGAGGTTGGTCCTCCACAGCAGCCACCGGGGAGTATAAATGTTGCCGATGTAGCAAATATAGTGGCCCAAGCAGTCAATGCAGCTATGACTGCAGTGGTACAACAAGTGCCACAAGTTCAACCACGGTCGCAAGAGGCACAAGCTCCCATGGGACCTTTTCTGTGGGAAAGAGTTAGGGAGTCTTTTCTAAAGGGTCATCCCCCGGAATTCAATGGAGGCTAGGATTTTATAAGGGCAAATCAGTGGAAGAAAGACATACAACGCCATCTTCTAATGGTAGAATGTATCGAGGAGAAAAATCAAATCCTTGTTACTTTCAAGCTTGTCGGATCGGCATTACATTGGTGGGAGTCGATGACTACACCAGAACAGAGGGATACGATGACGATCACTGATTTTTGGGCCTTATTTTACCGAAAGTACTTCCCTCCCGCAGTTCAAAGGGAGATGCGAAGGAAGCTTCAAGATGTAGTACAGGGAGAGAGATCTGTTGCAGAGTATGAAGAGGAGTTCACCCGATTGGCAAGTTTTGTACCGGATGAGGTGACTCCAGAAGAGTGGAGAATCTCCAAGTTTGTGGGAGGTTTACATTGGCGGATAAAACAACACTTGTTGGGAAATCCGGCTTTACAAACCTTTGGGGATGTGATGAGTGCGGCATTACTTCATTTCCAAGAGCATAGATTGTTTGTGCAAAATAGCAAGAAGGCTACCGCGATGGGATAAGTGGAAAAACCTGGAGGTAATGGGATTGGGGGAGGAGCATCTCCTTCATCCCAATCTTCGGGGAGTAAGCAGAGAGAGAGGGACCCCCAGCAAGGGGATTTGTCTAAACGCCAACGCTTTGGTGTATTTAATGCGAGTGGTAACAATAATAGGTCGGGTTAAGGTGGACCGCCACAACAGCATGCAGGTAGAGGTGGGAATGGAGGTAGAGGCCAGCAGGGCCGAGGTTTTGGACAGTTTCGAAACAATCAAGGGAAAAACCAGGAGAATCTGATGAACAAATGTTTTCAGTACGGAGAATTGGGCCATTATAAGAGGTCGTGTCCTCAGTTGATTGGAGGACGTCTTTCTAGGGCTCCACAGCAGCCATATGTTCAGTTTTCGCCACAGGTGCCAAATCTGGTTGTTCCTCCACAGCAGGGACAACTACAGTATGGACAGGTTTATCATATTGAGGAGGCTATGCTTCCTCCATCCCCTCCAGCACCGCCAGCGATCGAGGGTAAGTTTCTCATCCAAGGGAATATGGATCGGGTATTATTTGATACGGGTGCGACACACTCTTTCAATTCTAGGAGTTTTGCTCAGACCACAGAGTTGATAAAATCTGCTGAGAGTACTTTCACTAGCGTTGAATCTTCTATGGGTGATGGTTCATTGATTTTATTTGTTTGTAAAAACATAGGAATTAATCTGGGTAATTTGTGTTTTGAGGCCGATTTGCTCGTCCTTGACATGGTCGGGTATGACGTGATTTTGGGCATGGATTTGTTAATAAAATATCACGCGATAGTGAATTGCTACTGGAAGAGTATAGTATTCTCCGTTCCGGGACATGAAATGTTATTGGTAGTTATGCCTAGTTTGGAAGGAGGTACGAGTACCTATTTATATTGTATAGAGGAGGAGACTTCTAGGGATGTAGTTGTTCCCTTGGATTCTATTTCGATTGTTAGAGATTTTGAAGATGTTTTTCGGGAAATACCGGGATTACCTCCGAGCCGGGAGATTGAGTTTGTGATTGATTTAGCGCCGGGAACTCGATCGATTGCGAGAGATCCATATCGCATGGCTCCTGTGGAAATGAGGGAGTTGAGAGACCAAATCCAGCAGTTATTGGAGCAGGGATTTATTAGGTGCAGTACGTCGCCATGGGGTGCTCCGGTGTTATTTATAAAGAAAAAAGACGGTTCTCTCCGGTTATGTGTGGACTATAGAGAGTTGACTAAAGTCACCATCCGAAATAATACCCTTTGCCTCGTATTGATGACTTGTTTGACCAACTTAGGGGAGCGTCGTACTTTTCTAAGATTGATTTGAGGACGGGGTATCATCAGTTGCGGATATGGGAGTAGGATGTATCCAAGACCGCATTTCTGACTAGATATGGATCCTATGAATTCTTGGTTATGCCTTTTGGACTAACCAATGACCCCGCTGTATTTATGAACCTCATGAATAGGGTGTTTCGGTATTTCCTTGACCAATTCGTCATTGTATTCATCGACGACATCTTAGTCTACTCTCAGACAGAAACTGACCATGCTACTCACTTAAGGTTGGTCCTGCAAAGATTGAGGGATCGCCAATTATATGCAAAGTTCAAGAAGTGTGGCTTTTGGTTGAAGGAAGTTTAATTTTTGGGTCATGTGGTGTCATCCCAGGGTATATCGGTGGATCCGAGCAAGGTGGTTGCAGTGAGGGAGTGGGGTCAGCCCACGACACCTACCGAGATTCATAGTTTCTGGGTTTGGCGGGTTATTACTGTCGGTTTATCAAAGGTTTCTCTAAAATTGCAAGCCCTTTGATAAATTTGACCCAAAAAGGGGTGAAATTTGTTGGGGATAACTCTTGTCAGGCTGCATTTAATGAGATCAAAGATAGATTGACTTCGGATCCGGTCCTCGCTTTGCCAAAGCCGGGCTTGGAATATCTAGTCTTAACCGATGCATCTCTACAAGGGTTAGGAGGTGTGCTTCAGCAAGAGCGACGGGTTGTTGCTTATGCTTCTCGCAAGCTAAAGCCTCATGAAAGGAACTATTCGGTACATGACTTAGAACTGGCCGCAGTTATTTTTGCCTTGAAGATTTGGAGGTATTATCTCTCAGAAGAGAAATTCAGTCTTTTCACGGACCATAAATCGCTGCAATATTTATTTTCGCAGAAAGATTTGAATATGCGACAGCGCCGATGGTTGGAGTTCGTGAAAGATTATCAATTTGATATCCATTATCATCCGGGCAAGGCGAACATAGTGGTGGATGCCTTGAGTAGGAGGCCCGAGGGAGAGTTAGCTGTAGTATGGAAAACTAAGTGGAAAGAGCTCAGTCAGGAGGATGCGGTGGTGAGAACATTCATGTCAGTGATGACCGTTACTCCTACCATTGTGGAAAGGGTTGTGGAAGCCCAAGGCAGGGATAAGGGCTGTCAGGATCATATACACCGATTACTATCCGAGGGAGCGGAATCCTACTCGATAAGTTCAGAGGATGGATTACGCTTCCATGGAAGACTTATTATTTCGGAAGAGGGGGATTTGAGACGGGCGGTTATGGCGAAATCTCACAGGTCAAAATTTATGGTACATCCTGGTGGGGACAAAATGCATCAAGACATGCACCGCCAGTATTGGTGGCCCGGCATGAAGAGTGATATTTCTGAGTTTGTATCCCAATGCACTACTTGTCAATTGGTTAAGATCGATCATCAGTGACTGACAGGTTTGTTGCAACCGTTGGAGATTCCAGTGTGGAAATGGGAGAGTATATCGATGGACTTTATTACGGGCTTACGAAGGTCACAGAGGGTTATGATTCGATTTGGGTGATTGTCGACCGCTTAACTAAGTCGATACACTTTTTACCCGTGCGTACGGATTTTGATACCGCTCGCTATGCCTAGTTGTTCATCGAGGAGGTCGTTAGACTTCACGGGGTACCTTTAAATATAGTTTTCGATCGAAACAAGATCTTTGTTTCCCACTTTTGGCAAAGTTTCCAAGAGGCCATGGGGACCGAATTGAAGTTAAGCACTTATTATCATCCTTAAACAGATGGTCAGACTGAAAGGGTAAACCAGATATTGGAGGATATGCTTCGTATGTGCATGCTTGATTTCAAGGGTGGTTGGGAACAGTACCTCCCATTGGTTGAGTTCGCTTATAGCAACTCATACCAATTTACTATTAGAATGGCGCCCTATGAAGATCTTTATGGCCGACCATGTAGGTCGCCCGCTTGTTGGTTGGAAGTGAGTGATAATAAATTCCTTGGACCTGAAATGATCCAAGATACTTCTTCTAAAATTGAACTCATTCGGAATCGCATTCGAATAGCCCAAGATCGCCAAAAGATCTATGCTGATGCGGGTAGAAGACAAATGGAGTTGGACATTGGGGACTAAGTCTTGATGCGAGTGTCGCCCATGAAAGGCATCAAGCGTTTCGGGAAGAAAGGAAAGCTTGCGCCACATTTTGTTGGACCTTTTCCAATTATTACGAGAGTCGGTCCAGTGGCGTATCAAATTGCTTTATCGAAACCTTTGCAACAAATTCATGATGTATTCCATGTTTCCTCTCTGAAGAATTATAAGAGATGCGAAGGTGCCCTTTGGCATATCCCTTTCAAGGATATTGACTTGCAACTCGATATTTCTTACGAAGAACAACCGGTTGCTATTCTAGAGCATGGGGAGCGTAGGATGAGGCCTCGTATGGTGCCCTTGGTTAGAGTCCAATGGAGTCATCACAATGCTAAAGAATCGACGTGGGAACGTGAGGACGACATGCAGGAAAAGTATCTGTATCTCTTCTCACAAGGTACGCTTGAATTTTGGGGACAAAATTCCCTCATAAGGGGGGGAGTATGTAACAACCCTCGCTTATGAGGACCTATTTTTTATTTACTTACTATGGGAAGTAATTACATATAAAATGTTGGAATATGGAGTAAGTATTAATTTAATGAAGAAAAGTTAATATTTACAAACTTGTTGTATATTTACTATATGAGTATGTAAATATCCTCATGTTGAGTTTTATAGTGTCATAAGATTTAAAATGACCCTATGATTTAAAATGGAACCGGAACTTAAAATGAATTATAAAATATCCAAATGATAATTTGGAGGGTGTAGTTGGTTCCGGGACGTGCGAGATAGTCAAAATATGTGCTATATTATATTTTGAGGTTTTGGGCACTTTTGACTGGTTATATCTTAAATAGGTAGTTGCGTGTTATCTTATCGCGGTATTGATCATTTAAGTTGGAATTTTGACTAAAGGCACGATTTAGCCTTGTTAAGTCTTCTATTTTCCCTAATTGTATTCCTAAGCCTAGAAAGAGTAGAGAAAGGAGAAGAGATTGAGGATTGAGGTTGGATTCTTGCTACAACACAAGGAAAATCTGCATTTGCAAGATTGAGGCAAGTTTTCTACTTTCTATATGTGGTTTAAGATAAATGATTTGTTATGATAATTGTGTATTAATCATGGTTTAACCATTTTAGGGTTTTTGTGGATTTGAGAGTCTTGAATCATTAAAGAATGATTTGGATGATTATTGATGGTTATGGTAGTAGTTAGTGGTATTTATGATGTATTGGTGACAATAAATGAGTTTGGTTTGAATGGATTTGAGTTGGGGTAAATTTGGAGTCCAAGACTCCAAAACCAAAATTGGCAAAATTTCGCAGGACCGAATCGATTCGGTTAGGCCGAATCGATTCGCTTAGGTCCAATTTTCAGGTCTAGGTGAACCGAATCGATTCGGCATTTATACAGAAACCCAATTCTTCCTGACCGAATCGATTCAGGTGGTCCGAATCGATTCGGCAATTATGCAGAACCCCATATTTTCTGGCCGAATCGATTCGGAAATCCTGCATTTTAAATTTTTTTTTCTTTTTCAGTTTTTAACCCTTTTTCTCTAGACTTAGGACTTAGGAATCTTCTTATATGAAGTTAAATTAGAGTCCTAGAGTTCTAGGTGAGTTAGTTTACTACCCTAGATTAGAATTGGTATATTTGGGCATTATTTCGAGGGTGCGTGAAGTGATGTTTAGGCATTACTTTCCCTTTATTATTAGTAGGAGTCTGGGAGATTACGATGGTGTGTTTGGAGACTTTAGAAGTTAATTTGAGGTATGATGTTCTATTACAAAGCCCAAAAGGAGACTTGGGAAAATAACTTGGGAGTTTATATATTCATCGAGGTTTTTATGTTGATACGAAGCACGTATAGTTCCGGATAACCATAATGCATTTGATAAAATGTAAATGGATAAAGTAAATGATAATTTACTAAATCATGTCATGGTAATTAATAAAATGGTTGGAACACACCCTCTCTAAATACCATCTTAAGGGAAGTTCGTGCGTAAGGTGAAGCCCCCTGGCTAATGAATGCAGGGTGGATATAGTCCTAGGCCATATGAGCGCTTGTTGTATATTTTCTGCGATGGGTAGGTAATTCCGGGTGTGGTTATGACTACCCCACAAGAATATGGCCGCTTCCCGACGTTTCGGTAGGATCCCAGGTTGTCTTGATGATAGGCCCTGGAAGATGATGGTTATTTAGGGGCGCGCACAGTGGGGAAACTCGGACGGGTGGTCCTAGAATCGTTATATATGTATACTTATAACCATTCTAACATCAAGTGGGACTTGATGGATATAAATGCCACAAAGAGCATAACGCAATGCCATAAAGAGCATAGTACATGCCACAAAGAGCACATGATAAAATTTGTATTACTGATAAGGAATTGGAAGATAAAATGAAAAGGTGAATAATAATAAGGATTTTAGATTAATGATGATTATACCTATCCTCTTGCAAAATTGAATTTTACTTTTTAATCATTTATTTATCTTAGTTTATTTCATGATGTTACCATGTTAGAATATCATCTTAATCATCCATGATTAACTGTTCATAATTGTCATATTTGTTATTTATCTGGTGATCACATAAAACTGGGCCCTGACCCGTTCTTCTTTCTTGTTGTGCATAAATATGGTAACCGCTCAGGTGCACCACCACAAGGACGCCCGTATTGACCCCCCCCATTCTAGTGTCTTTCGAGGAGCCGTGAAATTTTGCGGATATCACAGGATATTTTGTGTAGACTCCTTTATTGTTGTTCTCTAGTTATGTTCGGGTCTTTATTCGGGCGTGAGGACCAAATTGTTGTAAATGTATAATGAATGTATTATGTAATTTATTGAATTTGTTGTACATTATATGAAATTTTGTTGACCGACATTATATTCGGTCCTTTTATTGTATATTGTCGTAGTTGTAACAATTATACTTTTGGGGTTTCCACTTCTTTCTATTATGGGTTGTTGACAATGCTTTCTTTAAATTACAAAACGAAATTTTTGACAACCCGTTTTCTGAAATATTGTGTGGTTATCCCGTATACTCTTTATGTTGTCACGATGCTGAGAATGATTCCATCCATGATTCCTGTATTATTGGAGTATCGGGCTGGCCACCCCTTATTTCGGATACCAGGTTGTCACAGAAATGAACTTAATGGGACTTAGAGAAGGACAGTAGGATATACCTAAGACCGAAAAAATATTATTTTTGGGATTTTTTAATGAGGGAAAATTAACGAGTGTTAATTAAACTAGTTATTATCGAGACTTATGTTACTTGGGATTTAAATTGGATAAATGATAATTTAAGGTTGGGACCAGTAGTAAGAGATTTATTAATTACCGGTATAACCTTTGGAATAGGTGGGATTAACCCTAAGAGATAGAATGAAGGGTTAAGAATGAATTAAGGGTTACTGAGAATTAAACCTAATTAAAGATGAGTTTAATTCATTGAATTTCGGAAGTTGTGATCGGGTTTCACATCTTTTAATCAATCAAACCTCTATTTTAATGTACCAAACTTCTTATAATCCATACCACATGATATGTCCACATATGTAAATGATTCCTACTGATCTAAACAACCTAGAATCATCAAGAATGTTGGATTTAAGACATACTATTTCTAGAAAACTTATATTTTTATATTTATCCATGAACATCATATAAGCTCCAATTTTTCTTCACTAAATGATTCTCAATTTAATCTCATGATATCCAGATCATATACCATAATTTATGGATAAGTTCTAACATATCCAAAATCATTTAAACATCATTAACATGAATTCATTTACTCAAATTCCATTTTATTCTCAAGAACTTGAATTTTTTACTTAATCATCAATAAGAGTGTAAATACCAGATTTCTTCACAAGATAATATAAAATTCATGGAGTTTATTCTATACTCAAAAGAGATCACTCCTATATAATATCCATTATAAATATCCATTTAAAATTATCACAAATTTATCTTTGGTCATGTAACTTTTCAGGGTTTTCCTAACCATCCTAATATGGACAATATAAAAGCTAAAATTGCAATAATTAATCACTTGCCTTTAGATTGTAAGTCTGATCCGCTGGGGATGATACTCTACTGGTGGTCCTCTCTTTTTACGGCCAACTTCCGATAGTGGTGGTGGTGGCTCTTGGTGGTGCAAGGTGGTTGTCTTTTGGTTTCCTAGAAAAGTCTCTTCTTCTCCCATAGAAAGTCTCTCAATCTCCCCTAAACCTTTTCCTCTAATTTTTGGTGAATGAACCTAAACTCTCCAATCCCTTTACTTATAAAATAAACTCAGATTTTCATAGTTACTATTTGCCTCCTTTGTAAAATGACCGAAATACCCCTCTGAGGTGTCCTTTCGGTTCCAAAGTGCCCGAGATCCAAATCAAACATCCAAGTAGACTTTTTCGAGTATTTGAACCCTTCCGGACACTTAAGCGCGGTCAAAATGACCATTCGGATGACACAATAATAATTCACTTTTATTTCATTTAATTATAATCTCGACACGACTCAAATGCGCATCCTGACTTAATTACCATAATTTTCGTACACATAATTCGCGACAAGTGTATAAAGTCATAATCAATTGTAAAGCCATAATCATATATATTACTTTATTCTCAAGAAATATTTAAATCCGGATTAATTTCCAATTATATCACAATTAATTCTAATTAATCTCATTTTAAAAGTCATTAAAAATATGGGGTATTACAAACATGATGATGAACTGGTGTAGTTTTGATGTTGAATCCCTTATTTAAACCAAAAAAGCATGTAATCAGGCTGTAATGACTTTTTGATGTCCACGTCTGACACCCATTTTCACTATAATAATTATTGTTATCAAAACATACAATGTGTATCACTTGCACTCTAAAAATACTCACTCTATATTTTTATGGTTACACAAATTGTCTAGCACTCGCACTATGAGAATACTCACTCTGTATTTTCTGCCTGACACTAATAACACCTCTCTAAAAAAATGCACACTTTGTATTTTTCTCTCTACTCTTACTTGTTTGTAAGTAAGTGAATGGGTGATTCTTATCTTCTTCAATAAGGTGTATTTATAGTAGCTGAGGAAGGGAGTTGGCTAGAAGAAGAAGAAAATTGCAGAGCAATTGAGGGCGAAAAGAGGAGTCTTTCAAAAGCCACAAAAAGAAAGCAAGTGGGTTGTGCCCACTGTCTCCATAATCTAACCATAATTAGTTAAATATATATCAAAAGTATTGTATTAGTAATTATTTATTTTAGCTTCATCACGTTCGAGATCTTAGGATTTTACATTCATAATAGTGTAGCATTTACTAACTTGCCAAGCCACCCACAAAGTTACGGGTGCTTGGTTCTTTATCTATCATTGACATAAATTCTCCTCCCCACCCGATGATAGATTTCACTATTCTTAACATTATACCAAAGTCTTATCTCTAGAAATAGCAACATAAATTCCCCACGTAGGCACTTCTATACGAAGAATATATCGATTAACTATTTTTATTGTGTATTCAAAATTAGTGCAAAGATGTTAATCTCAAACATTCATCATAATATGTAAAAAAATGTTGATTGAGTCAATATAGACAACTAAGAAAATAAATTTCGTATATATCAATAAACAATAATGAGATCGTTGTACATAAATTTATTTCAAAATAAAGTATGTGTATCAATGTCATTATGTGCTGTAAATTTTGGTGAGAAAATTATATAAACATCAATTGGTCATCAATACATTCAATATACTTGATCAAAATTTACATTAATTACACATTCTTTGATTTGTTACAAAGATTCAATTTAAAAATATTACACTTCTCTACATATTAAGATCGAAAGTCTGTTATGCTCACAATCACCTCCCAATGATGTAGATTTGGAATATATTCCTAGTTTATCTTTGCAAAAATGTAAATATTAAGAGATTTCTGAACCTCAAAGTACTATCCACATGCTATCACAATTAACAACATAACAATATGTATCATGATAACCAAAGAATAATGAGCCATACAAAAAAATGTACATTGAACTTAATGGATGATTTAAAGGCTTGTGGAAAGGTTATTCAATTGTATCTAGATAAACAAGAAATCCATACCCTTGTAAAGCCTTTCCAAAAAATAAATATAACTATTTTATCAATTATATTAATAAGGAAAGGATCTATACATAAAATCTACATGAGACAAAATGAGAACCCTTATTTCCATATTTACCTTCAAATAAACTTAACAAATAAAATAAACCAAAATAAGCTTTATTAAATTATCAACTGTAAAAATTTATTTAATCATGCAAGAATGTTACCTAAGTCTTTTAAACGGATGATTAACGCAACGCTTAACAAGGGTGAGGGTAAAACAATTCACAAAATGAGAATGACTAATCATTCATCCGCAAAGCAATAACGCACGTTACGCAAATTAGTCATCACAAAATTAAATTTATATTGCCAAGCTTGTTCAAACATTATATATTACTCATAAAGTATGAAAACTAAATTTTAATAGTTTGCGGGTACCAAAATTACTAAAATAATAAAATTATAAGGACAAATTTTATAATGTACATTAAAATATTTATATTTAGCTTTATTTGGTTGGACAATATTGTTTTTAGCCATAGGTTCGGTCTATTTGTATATGTACATTTATACCTATGCATTGAAAACTTGTAGCGACCCTCAAAAAGCGACATCAAATTTATGCCGACATTACGTCTTCATCCTTGGGATCTTGGAAAGGTACAAAAGTATTAATATGTTGATCCCTGGATTTTTAATTGGGTGTTTTTATTTTTAAAAGTGGCAATTTTAAGAAAATATTTTTATTTTTAAAATCATTATAAAGAAATGGTTTTTCATTCTAACGAAATATGCACTCTCGTTCGAACAAGATTGTTATTTGGTTCGAATGAGATTTATTTTTTGTGCGAATGAGCATTTAGTGAACTTCAAAGAGACCTTATTGTTCGACTTCACAAATTATGGTTAAAAGCTCGTTCGATGGTCATTCTAGCGACTTTGGGGTTATCGATCAACTTTGTATCGTTTGAACGAGATGTCGATGTTGTTCGAATAAGGCATTAATTTTGTTTGAAATGCTTTGGATTTTATGCTTCATTTTGCATGCCCTTCGTTTTTCATCTTTTTCAACATACTAATAGATCGTTAATTCAGTTTCACAATTAATTTTTACACAAAATAATTTTTAAGCCTATAAACACCCTTTTCACTCTGATTTGAGATTTAAGAATTAACATACAAATCTTGTGTATAAAATTCAAGTTTTGATCACCATAGAAATTTTACTCTTCATTTTTTAAGTATTTTAGAGCGGTGGATTTCGTATTGCTAATTGACGGAGCCTATTTTAGATCGGTAGATATCGAGGCACAGTTGGACTACATTGTGTGTCATTGATGGATTCCTAAGGTGGAAGTGAGCAAGGTGAAGGGGAAAAAATTGCATCAAGCCGGAAGGGAGTCGAGTTGGTGAGTATGTTTGTATATCATCATATATAAATTCGTATATCATAGTGAACTTTCGTAAACTTGGTCGTCGAATTTTTTTTTGTTGTGAGTTTTCTCATACATCGCGGGGTTGTGTGATTATTTATTTACTTTGTTTATTGTATTCTTGCATGTCCACATAGTAGTTATTAGGCAAGATAAAAAGGGTACATTTTACACAATGGTTATTTAAAACCATGTTGTTTTGAAATTTGTGTAATTGCTCACTATTTTAATTAGCTTGTTTAAACTTAAAAGTTGGAATTGGAATTAACGTTTGTTTAAAGTAAGAAATCCCCTATAACATTCACATTTTTAGAAAAAATTATAATAAATGGAAATTGATAATTACAAAATTAACCCATGTTTTGAAAAGTAAGAAAAATCCATGTGAGGATACTACATTCCAAAATTTATGTGAATTTTTCAAAATTAATTTTTACCCATTTTCATACAAAAAATAACTAACAAATAATTAATAATTAAAGTTTGTAATGAAGGTTTAAAAATGAAACTTTTTCGATGTCTCTCACTAGTTGAAGTCCAAGTGAAATCCAAGATAAAATTCTCTCTCTATTATTAATGCATCCAACTAACTGCACACATGCATGAACCAAAAAACAACTTTGAAAAAAATTTATCTTTTTTTATATAAGCTATTTTTTTAAAGTTATTTTATATATAAAAACATTATAAAACTAAAAAAATAGTTTTTAATGTTTTTTTAAATAAACAGTTTTATAAATAAAAACATTAAAAGGCATAAAAAAATAGTTGTTTTTATTGTTTTTCTATATAAGTTGTTATATATAAAAATGTTATACATCATTTTTAATATATAAAATATAAATTTATTTTAGAACATTCACATGTGTGTGTGTGTGTGTGTGTGTGTGTGTGTGTGTATATATATAATAAAATACATTAATATTAACCTATTTTTATATATAAGCATTTAATTTATAAACCTATTTATATATATAAGCGTTTAATTTATAAAAGTATTATATATATATAAACGTTAAAAAAGTCCTTTTTTCACATATAAACTATTTTTTAAAAGTTTTTAATATATAAAAACATTAATTTAAAAAAAATATTTTTTTAATGTTTTACATAAAAACCATTTTAATATATATAAATGCTAGAAAATTCATTTTTATATATGAACTATTTTTTTTAACTGTGTTAAATATAAAAGCATTAAAAAACTTTAAAGAAAACATGTTTTCAACATTTTTTTATACAATTTTTTTATGTATAAACTCTTTTATATATTGTTGATGTCTAAAAATGATTTGACTCTAATTTTATAATCACGGATAAAAATAAGATAAATTACTCAAACCACACATGCAAGAGACAAAATTTTTAGAGTGGTTCAGCTGTAAAATAGCCTACGTCCATTGTTGTTGTTGTTGTTATTGTTGTTGTTGTTGTTGTTGTTGTTGTTGTTGTTGTTGTTGTTGTTGTTGTTCAGTAAGGTTTACAATAGCTCAGTATGACGTGCATATGAGTGATTCGAGTCGTCCCTTGAGCTAAGGGATTAACTTGTATTTATAGGGGTGAAAAATCCTAAAGATGCAACGCCTTCATATTGTTAGGCGTTTACATCTGTGTACATTGAGTAAAACTATTGGAATTGAGATCTAGTTAGTATCCTATCCGAGTAACTGTTGATGTTCCTTTTGGTTGGCCTTCTGGAGTTGGTCGACCTTCTAACCGACTAAGTGTCTCTGAATCCGATCAAGTAGGCTAGTTGTCCACGTTGGATGTCAGGTTTGGATTCATCATTGGTCCACTTGGAAGTATAATTTTTACATACAACAAAATCCCCCAATGCTCCATGCTTGATGCTTGCATGAAAGTATGGAGTATTTAGCCCCGGAAGTTACTTGGCATTATATTTAAGTGCCTGGTAGGAAGCCAACCTCCCATACTGTAAATTTTTTTGCCTGCATTATTTGATGATGGCATTTTTGTAAATAATTCAAACTTTTTGAACCACTAAAGGACATAGACGTCTTTTGGCGCTTCAAAAAGCGTGCAACCGCCGATAGCTATACGGTTGGTTAAGTTAATCATTTCATTCTCATTTTTCGAGGCAACCTATAAATAGGTCTCAAATTCTCTGAACTTTAGTTATCTCTTTGTCTTTGAATTTTTCTCTCTACGATTGTTTCTTTCTTCAGTTATTGCCATCGTCTTTGATTCTTTATAAGCCTTCTTTCCCTTTCCTCTGTTTTATCATCTTTTCTTCTTTTTCACCATGGTTCACATCATTGATGAGAACTCTCTAGATGAATTTAGAGAAAAAAGGAAAATCTCCTCTTGGGTGGACTTAGAGATACCTAGGGGTCCTATTAATGTTTATTCCCATTTCGAGGCTCACTGGATACCAACCTTGTTGATAGCTGAGTGTGGTATAACCTTTCCACCTAATCCCCTTTTTCTTCAATTTTTCCAATATTTTGACGTAGTTCCCGCTAGAGTAGCCCCCAATACTTGGAGGATTATAAATGGGATTTAAAGATTAAAAGAACTTTACGGGACCTATATTGGAGTTTTAGGTTTGACGTTTTACAACAAGTGGGTAATTATTGGAGAGAGTACCAACTATTTAAAGACTAGGCAAGCCAATAGGACTTTAGTAGTCAATCTACAGACTCCAATAAGGATTATTGGGAGTATGGTCTTATTGTCAAGAACTTGCAGTATTCCCCCTCCCAACCGGGGTAGCTTATACTGGTCCTAGATGTCCCCAATCAGGATGTGGCATATTTTGTGCTTTATTAATGATTTTTCCCCCTTTGATTTGTATTTTGATATTAGCTGAATAATTTTATCGTTTCTTTTTTTATGCAGAGGAGAGTAAGAAAATGTGCCCCAAGGAAGGGGAAATAAACCTCAACGACCTCAAGTTTTCGTGGGGTTTGAACCAAACGTTTGGGGAATAACATCCCAGGGCTGCATCAATATTATTAAAATATATGAGTTCGATCACATCTTTTATTTCCCAACCTACAGTTGCTCTACTCCTATTTGCTATCAACCTTGAAGAAGATCTAATGCCAACTTCTTCAGCTACTAAGTCCGCGAGTGCTGAAGTTATTCCAGGAGGAACTTCTTCCTCAGTTGAATCTTTGGAAGTTTCCAAGATTACTCTTTATTCTTTTGTAGATATGATGAAGAGGAATATGTCCAATCTGATGGGTGGTCTCCTATCTCTTCAACCAAAGAAGGTTGTTGTTACTGGTAAAAAGCCAGTTGAAAATAAATCCAAGGCCAGTGACAAGAGGCCTATTGGTGATGATAAGACTCAGGATGAGGAACATCAATTGAATAGGATAAAGAGAGGTTTGCTTGATCCTTTAAAATAGGTACAAAAGACATCAGTCGAGCAGCATATGTTAAGTGCAAAGAAAACCATCGGCCAACAGAATTTGGTGAAAAAAAATCAGGTTGACCTAGACATTGGGTCATCCTCTATTATTTTTAACCCTGGATTAGCCAGGGGTTTAATTAAATTAGGGACCTTCTCGCAGATCGATCTGCTTCATCCCCCATGTCGAGATCTAGGCTCACTGAGAGAGCTTTCCACGACTTAGCCTTAGTAATTTTTCCTTTTTTCTTCTTCTTGTTTAGCCTTTATTTATAATGGTGAATTCATTTAACCCTTTGCATTTATTTGCAGTTCCTGGTTAATTTTAACCAGATGATGGAGAAGGACGACCAATTGCATTCTTCTCTTGGAGAAGTTGTAGAGGCCTTTGAAGGTATAAAAATTCAATGGATGAGTCCCGATAAGCTTTGGAGTCGAAGCAAAAGTCTTAGGAAGAAGAGTTAAGGAAGGCCAATGACAGGGCCAACACCGTTGAAGGAAAAATAAAGGCTACCGAGGAGAGAGATAAAACTACTGAAGGCAAAGCTAAAACTGCTAAGGACAAGCTTGCAGAATTCACCTCTCAAGCCAAAAATACTGAAGATAAAGTGACTGGTCTGACTTATGAGGTTATTTCCTTGAAATCCAAAGGAAAAAATGCCTTTGATAAAGGTTGGGAAAAGGCCATTTTTACTGCCTCTGCTTAAACTGAGTATGTTAAGAAGTTGTCCTTCAAAGAAGGGTGGATTGAGGCCTTGAAGTTGGTCGACACTTAAGAAAACTTTGAACTCTTCACAAGTCATGATACTAATACTCCTCTCAATCTGGATGATGAGTTTGATGATGAGGAGGGATTAGGGTAATCTTCTGCAATATCTACTGAGTTTTCAGTGTTGCCCAACACCAGTGTCGACCTACCAGCTGCTAGCTAAGATCAGGGCAAGGAAAATGAGAAGGTATAACAAGTTTATCTTTTTTTGTTTCTCTTTATTTTTTCTTTCTTGATGATGTAATAACTTTTTTACTTCAACTGTCAATTAATGGAAGAACAAATTTTCATCTTCAATTGTTGTATGTGCCTCATTATGACTTGTAGTTTCTGTTTAATTGTGTTGGTTTACTTCTTATATTGTTTGATCTTTTTGGACGTTCGCAAACTCATGTATTTGCAACTTTCAAGTTTGATACAAGGAAGAAATGTATAATTTTTGTTGAATTTGACCTGCTCATACGAAGTTTTAATCTTCTAAAGGATGGTCATGTTCCCATGTTCGAAGAAGACTTACATGGGTTGCTTGACCCAGATGTTTTTGACCAAATGAAGGGTTCATATATCCACCTTCATTGCTTTTTGGACAGGGTACTTGCCAATAATGTTGCATACTATGAAATGATCGAGCAACTGCTAGAAGATCACAAGTTGTCCCTCACTTTACTTCACTCTGATTATGAAGCCAAGTACAAAGCATAAAGTGAAAGCCGGGGTTTTGATAAGAAATTTAATGATATTACTTCTGCTTTGAACAAGAAGGAGATTTGCTTGAACTAAGATTTGAAAAGTGCTAGGTCCATTACTATAATGTTAGAGAAGGAGAAAAATGCTTTGAGGGATGAATTATAAAGTTTAAAGAGATTAAAAACTGATAGTCCAGAGGAAGGTGCTTCTTTTTGGAAAATGAAAATGCAAGACTCTTAGAAGAACAAGAGGCACTTCAAAAGAAAAAGACTAAATCTGGGCAGACTTTTAGGCAGAGAATAGTTATGCGACCAACTACTGATGAAGAAATAACTAATAAAACCCTTGCCGATCAAGATGCCCATTTACAAGCCAAAGACAAGGACATTGCCGATGAAGCTACTCAACTAAAAGCCAAAGATAGTGTTCTTAAGAAACTTCAAAACTAGGTGAAAAGACTTATATTTTAGTTTCACAAACAGCCCCGGGAAGTTTGGATGGGGGGATACAATGAGGCTTTGGCTCATATGGAGGATCATCTTGCCCAGAGAAATTGTGAAGGCTACAAATGGGGATGAACCAACTTGCTAATCTTGCTGAAGTTTGATTAAAATAGTGACCTATGGCATTGGAATAATCAAAGATTTTTGGACTGTGATAAGACTCCCTTCAAGTTGGACACCACATGGATTCCTCGTAACTCCATTCCTAATGTCTAATAAATAAATATTTAGAGGATTATGGCCTTCATGATGAGCTTGAGATAGTACGCCCTCCTCATTTAATTAATAGGCTGAGCAACAGTAATAGGCAAATATTGAGAGACTTCAACACAATTAATCCCCCGTATACTCTTGATGATCCTCCTTCAGGCATGGATAAGGCCCAAGGGAAACGACCAGCAGAATAATTTAACATTTTTCTTGTACTATTTTTTATTAATTGCCATAATACATTATGATCGATGAAATGGAGTTAATTTGAGTTCTCATTATTCAAGCTTGTGGTTATTGTTAATCTTTTTTGTCGACTAGGAAAACTGTATAAAGATTAGTTAATCGGCTTATAGACTAAATAACCTGCTCAAACATTAACATTTTATTCATGTTTGAATCATGTATACGACCTTATATTCGACTAATGCACTTAAATAAAATTGTAACTAGTTTTATTGTGCTACGTTGTAGTATTAGTTATCAGTGGCGACCAAGTGTATTCGGAATATATAAATATTCCAGTCTTTTGACTTGGTAGGCTAAAACATCTAATTAAGAAGTTTTACCAACTTCTTGTTCGTGACTTGTCGAGGACAAAACATGCATGAAGTTTGAATTTTTCTTAAGTTGGAAAAGTTTAAACCATTTTATTTGGTGAAGACCTTTCTGAGAACTTTTCTAAAGTTGGAAAAGTTTGAGCCATGCATTTCTTGACGAGGAACTTTTTGATAACTTTTCTGAAGTTGGAAAAGTTTGAACCATGTCTTTCTCGGCGAGGAACTTTTTGAGAACTCAAAAAATTTCTTGCTTATCAATTGAATTAAAATTGCTCATGTAATTAGGTGTAGCAACCATACTCCAAAAAATAAAAACACAAAAAGTATTAAGGATGGAGAAGCTGAAATTTCATTAATTTAAATAAGCAATTGCAGTAAAAATAATTTTTTCAAAGCAAATTATCGATAATACTTGGGCAGACGATCTGTGTTCCATGGTTTTGAATTCTTCCCCTTCTAAAGTCTCCAATCGGTAGGTTATTAGTCGGATAACCACCGAGAATTGGTATGGACCATGCCAATTAGGCTTCATCTTGTTGCTTTTCTGGATTACTTTCTTAAGTACTAAGTCTCCTTCCTTCAGGTTGGTCGACTTGAACCTTCGATTATAGAATCTTGTTGTCCTTTATTGACAGGCACCAATCTGAATAGCAACATCTTCTCGGACTTCTTCTATCATGTCCAAATCTAGTCGCCTCATAAGATCACTCTTTGGTAAATGAATATTTAATAACCTGTGAGTGGGCAGAGCTATTTCCATCGAAATTACTGCTTCAGTGCCAAAAGCTAACCTGTATGGATTTTCTCCTGTTACTGTTCTGGGAGTAGTCATGTATGCCCAAAGAACGTTGTGAAGTTCATTAATCCAGGTGCCTCTAGCTTCATCCAACCTTTTCTTCAACCCTTCTAGCAAGGTTTTGTTGGTGATCTATGTTTGGACATTGCATTGTGGATGACCAGGTGCTGAATGAAGTTTCTAGATGCCCGATCGAATGCAATACTCTTCAAATTATTCATTATCAAACTGAGTACCATAGTCAGTGATGAAAGAATAAGGTATGACATATCTGTAAATGATATGCTTCCATATGAATTGGGACACTCTCTGATAGGTCATATCAACTAGGGGTTCTGCCTCCACCCATTTGGTAAAGTAATAAACAGACATAACAAGGTAGTTGAATCTTCCTTTGGTGGTCGACAGTGGTCCGACCAAGTCAATTCCCCATATAGAGAAAGGCGATAGAGAAGTGATGGGCGTTAGACTTGCTCATGGTCTCTTGTGAGTGGTAGCAAATTTCTAGCATTTATCACACTTCTTGGTGAAAGAAACACAATATGGACAGCTTTGATCAAATTATTTACCTCATTTGGATGAACACAACGAGGTAAGGAGACCGTGTATCCTCGCATGTACATGACACCTTTGTCGAGCACATAATTAGCTACTTTGTACCTCATCATCCTGACTTCTTTTTGGTTGGATGACAGTATTCCTCACTCTATGTATTCTCTAATTAGGTCCATCCATAAAGGACCTTACTCCACAGATATCACACTAATTTCCATTCCGTCGATACTACTATGGGCAAGAATCTCCACTGGGATTATTCGTTCGAGTTTTATCGGGGTTGCTAAAGCAAGTCGAGCAAGTGCATCTGCTCGGGCATTCTTAAGTCTCGGAATCCTCACTATTTTGACTAAAGTGATCAGAGAGATGACTTCCATTAATTTTTTGCGGTATCTTATCATAGTTTCTCCTCTTACACCATCAATCGATTTCATTTGATTAATAATCTATTGGGAGTCACTATATACTAATACCTGGTCGGCATCTAATAATGAATCCAATTCCAGTCCTATGTTTATTGCTTCATATTCAGCCTCATTATTGGAAGCCTTGAATTGGAATCTCAGAGCATATTCCACATTCAAGTTGTTCGAAGTTTTAATGATGAGTCCTACTCCATTTCTAGTAGAACATGAGTACCTATGCACAAACAGTTGCCAAGTTGAAATATCATCAGAGAATGCCTCTTCAACCAACACTCCATACTTGAAAATTTTCTTACTTTATGGAAATTTTTCTTGAGCAACCGACGACTCAAGCTGGTCAACCACAATCTCTGTTTGCTCTAGAGTTAAGCTCTCTTCCGTAGAAGTCTGATCGAAAGACAAACGTGGATTATATTTCTTCGCTACATAGGTGAATTTAACAATTAAGCTTGCCACTACTTGGCCTTTATTACAACTCTAGGCTCATACACAATTCCACACTCTCCCAATTCCACTGCCCAAGACATTAATCTTCCAGAATGTTTTGGTTTGTGCAACATTTTTTGTAGAGACAAATCTGTGTTGACAATAATAGTGTGGGCTTGGAAGTATGGTCTCATTCTCCTATATGCTTCAATAAGAGCTAGGGCAAACTTCTCCAAGCATGGATATATAATTTTAGCTCCTCGAAATGCCTTGATAGTGTAATACACTAGCCTCTGAGCTCTATTATCAAGCCAGATCAAAGATGAACTAACAGTCGAATCTAAAACAGCCATATATAAATATAATTTTTCTCCCAGAACTAGTCGGGAAAGAAGCGAGGGAGAACCCAAATACTTCTTCAGCTTCAAGAAAGCCTTCTTACATTCGTCATTTCACTCAAAGGTCTTTCTAAGAATCTTGGATAATGGAAGACACTTATCAGTTGCTCGGGATACAAAACAGTTCAATGCAACTACTCTTCCTGTCAGCTTTTGAACTTTTTTCTTATTGGTCGGGGACTGCATTTCAAGCAAAGCTTTGATCTTGTCAGGGTTTGTTTCAATTCCACTTTGGTTAATAATTTACCCTAGGAACATCCCTTCCTAGACTCTGAAGATGCATTTGGTTGGATTGAGCTTCATCTGTTGCTTCTCCAATTGATCAAAGGTTTGATTCAAGTCTGCTATGTGGTCGGCAACTTATTTTCTTTTAGTGAGCATATCATCTACATAGACCTCAATGTTTTTGTCGATCTTCTCTTCAAAAACCTTATTTACTAGTCTCTGATAGGTAGCTCCAGTATTTTTGCACCCAAAAGTCATGACATTATAACAATAAATTCCTCGGTTGGTAACGAATGAAGTGATTTCTTTATCTTCGAGCTTCATTTTCATCTAGTTGTAACTAGAGTAGGCATCCAAAAAGATGAGCAGGCCATGACGTGTTATAGCATCGACCAATTTATCAATCCTTAGCAAAGGTTGGACATGCTTTATTGAGATCTTTGAAATCCACACATACATGTGACTTGTCATTTTTCTTCTTGACCATCACCACATTAGCCACCCACGTAGGATACATGACATCCTTAAAGAACTGGGCTCGCTACAAATTCTCTACTTCCTCCTAGATTGATCCATTCTTTTATGGACTGAAAACCCTTCTCATTTGCCTGATCGTCTTGGAACCTGGATAGATATTAAGTTCATTACACATAAAATTTGGATCAATTCCCGGCATATCTTCATGGCTCCAAGGGAAAACATTTTTCCTTTCTCTAAGGAAATTGATTAATTTATGTTTCAAAAAAGGCGATAATTTAGAACCGATCTGAGTGGTTCTTTATGGATTCTCATAATACAACACCATAGTTTATGTTTCTTTCATAACCTATCCCTTTACCATCTACTCTTATTCTTGAGGATCTAGAGTACTGAAGTGGAAAGTGGTTGTGCTCTTCATTTGCATCTCCCGCTTGTCGACATATGTATAATAACATTCTCTGACATCTTTCTGACTGCCATTTACTATACCGACTCCATAGTTAGTTGGGAACTTCATACACTGGTGCACTATAGATGGAATAAGTTCTAACTTCTTGATTCCCACTCTTCCTAGGATGATGTTATAAGTTGATGGGACATTTTTATCTAAAATAAAAAAGGTGAATTATTTCTCTTCTACTTATTGGCCAGATGCCGACTAATACTTCCAGATTGATGGTCCTAAGCGGGTGTACCTTATGTCCTGTAAATTCGATGATGTGTATATGGTATGGTTCTAACTTGTTGATATTCATCCTTAGAATGTCAAAGTAGTTGTAGAACGTTACATCGGTTGAACTCTCGTTATCAACCAAGATCCTTGCAACTCTGCCATGATGAGCTCTGCATGTGATAACCAACGGATGATCATAAGGATAAAGAAACCCACTCAGATCATTTTTAGAAAACCCAATTATTAGCCTATCTCTGTGAACTTTCCTCGAGTGACTATCGTTGGATTCAACCATATCAATTTGTCTGACAGTTGGGTAGGCTTTTACTTCATTCAGATAATCTTTCCTTTCTACAATAGCATCTCCTCCTCCAGCGTCACCACATGTAATAAAATGGCATCCAAAGGATATCATGCCGACCTCCACTTTTGGTTTATCAGGCTTCTTCAACAAGTCAGGATATTCTTCAAAATCATCATTTCTTACCCTCTTGTTATCATTCCTTGCTCGGGCTGTAGATTCTGACCTTTTTCGATCATTTCTGTTTCCATTATAATAAATAAACATCCTCAACTTTCCACGTCGAATAAGATTTCCAATCTCATTCTTTAGTGCAATGAAACTGTTGGTGTTGTGCCCATGATCCCTATGAAAGTCACAGTACTTGGACTTATCCCTTTTGTTAGGGGGAATTTATAGCTTTTTAGTCCAATTTAATTCTCTGTTTCCATTGATTTCTCCTAGGATATAGTGAACACCTTTGTTGAGCGGGGTATATTCATCATACTTCCTGATCCGATCCATCCTTTTATCTTTCTCATCCTTTTTCAAGGAATTGGAATTATTTATCTGACCTTCACCTTTAGTCTCCGGAGATTCCTTGGCTGCCATGGCTTCCTCGACATTCATAATTTTCCCAACTTTAGCCATTAGTTCCGTCATGGTTTTAGGTTGATTTTGTGCTACGGCATAATAAAGATCTTTATGAAGTAACCCACTCATAAGTGCTGATATGACCGTTTTCTCCTCATAGTCTACCACCTATTGCTTTTCATTATTAAAATGAGTAATATATTCTCTAGTGCTTCCTCGAGGATTTTATCTTACAGTCAAGACACGAGTGACACTCTTGATCGTCTTAGCCCCAAAACAAAAGTTATCAATGAAAAACTTAGCTAACTAGTGAAAACTAGAGATCTTACCTTTGGGGAGATTATTATACCAAATCTGGGTTGTCCTAGTGATGAAACTAGAGAAAGATCTACATCTCATCTCGTCAGGCACTGAGTAGATGTCGACAACAGCTTGATATTGCGATATATGCAAGAGTGGATCAATTTTCCCATCATACTTGGGAGTAACTACTGGTGGCTTGAATTTGGAAGGCGTGGATTATTCCACAATTGATTGGACGAAAGGTGATCCTTTGATGAAACTCTACTGCATTGGATTCTTTGTTTTGGAAATTTCTCTTAGTCGATCTTCCAACTGTTGCATGGATCCCTTCCACGAATGCTCTTCTTGTTTAGACTTGGCTGAGGTAGATTTAGCAGCTTTGTTGTGCTTATGTGTTGAACTCTTCTCCTGAGAGGTCTGCTTGGCATGTACAGAGTCCTTCATACTGACCCTAGATCTTATGGAACCCTCTCTATATTCACAACGACAATCCTTCTCTTTATGATGTCCTCTGATTCCTCAGGGGCATAGTCGATCAAAGGCAGAATCCCTACTGAGCCTTTATAAGACATTGGTCTTTTTTGGAAAAAATATCCACCAACATAATAATCAGTTGACCGTAACAAAGAAGTTGTGCTAGGATAATATGACCTATCGTGAGAAGAACGAGAATAATGATTTCTTTCAGGCCTAACTGGTGGTGGTGGTGGCATTTCCCTTCTGGAACTAGAGGACTTAGATTGCATGGTGCAAGCCAACTTCTTAATAGTCTCCTGCATGGCTTCTTGACCTCTAGTAAGGTTGAGAAGAATGACCTGTAAATCTATCGCACTAGGGGGAGCAGATGGAATGACGGTGTTGCCTTCGTTGCGAGCGTTATTCTCAGCGTCAGTTATTTCTTTAGAGATAAATGAACAAAGCAAATGGTAGAAAACAATGACAAACAAACGTTCGCATAGACGACGCCAATCTGTTGATGTCTAAAAATGGTCTGACTCCAATTTTATACTCACAGATAAAAATAAGATAAATTACTCAAACCACACACGCAAGAGACAAAGATTTTAGGGTTGTTCAGTTGTAAAATAGCTTACGTCCACTGTTGTTGTTATTATGTAGGGTTTACAATAGCTCAGTATGACATGCATATGAGTGATTTGAGTCATCCCTTGAGCTAAGGGATTAGTTTGTATTTATAGGGGTGCAAAATCCTAAAGATGGAACGCCTTTACATTGCCAGGCATTTACATCTGTGTATAATAAGTAAAGCTCTTAGAATTCAGAGTTGGTTAGTATCCCATTCGAGTCGTCCCTGGAGTTGGTCAGCCTTCTAGAGTTGGTCGGCCTTCTAGCTGACTAAGTGTCTCTGAAGTTGATCAAGTAGGCTAGTTGGCCACGTTGGATGACAGGTGTGCAATCATCATTGGTCCACGTGGGAGTATAATTTTTACATACAACATATATAATCTTTCCTTAAAACTACTTTCATATAACCAAATATTATTTAAATGAAAACGTTGAAAGACATTTTTTAGTAAACGAAATTGTTTTTTTGTAAAATGGAAAAAAAGAAGAAAAATATTTTTTATGAATAATAACGTTATTGAATTTGTTTAATAGTTTCTTTTGTAAAAATAATGTTATAAATATATATGTTATATATAAAACAATTTATATAAAAAAAATTATATATAAAATAATTTATATACTAAAAAAATATTTTCACGTTTATATATATATAAAAATAGTTTATATATGAAACAGTTTATATGAAAAAAAACATTAAAACAACTATTTTAAGCTTTTTAACGTTTTTATGTGTAAAAAAGTTTATATAAAAAAAATGAAAATAACCTTTTTTCTATGTTTTATAACATTTTTGTTTGAAAATAAAAAATGTTTTCTTAAAAGTTTTTATCATTTTTATATGTAAAAAAACTTTAAAAACAGTTTACACATAAAAAAAATGAATTTATAACGTTTATATATATATATATATAAACACACACATGGAGTCTCCTGTAAGGACTCCTTATGGTGCAAATTTCGATACATACTATTTTTTAAAGTGGTAAAAAAGTGATTTTTTTATGAAACTTCATGAATATGATGTCCAAAGTGAGAAGGTCATCTGTAATTTTTTTTCATTAACAAATTTAATCAAAAAGTGGGTGAGATGGGGTGATATGCAAAAAATGGTATAAATATGCATTTTCGGCTGTTGAAATTTTGGCAATCGTCTCATCAACTTTTTGATTGAATTTTTTGATGAAACTTCATGGATACGATCTCGACAATGAGAAGATTGCCAAATACACCTTACACCTTATAACCTGAATTATCCAACTGTTCTCATTTTACCCAATACACATCATAACACAAGAAAGTCCTAACTGCGTCGGGATAACGAAATTAGTTACCCTGTGCAGAGCTAAGACATGAAAAGATAATAAGAGAGATTAATGGGTACGGATAAGAGTCAATGTTTCTCATTTTTCAATAACCGTGTTCCAACGATGAGATCTATTTACCTCAAATATTCCATCTTTCTATTTGTATGCGTGAATTCATGTTCCATTACATTTACTCTTTATATCATGCACATCGAGAGAAAATAGCCACATTTCAAGTGATTCGTTTGTGACAATATCCGTGAGAATTAGAATCAAAGCGAATTTTCAAAAATTTAACGTAATGATCAATAAGTGAAAATTAGTGATTTAATTTTTGACTTTGCACACACACACTCTTATGGATTGAAATGATTGAATAAAAATTTAAAGTGGTTATTTTTAATAAATTTAAATTGTACTATTTTTAATTATTTTGATATTTTTCTCGAGTAAAAAATGAGTTTTGTGGGTTAATTCACTACAAACCCTCATGAGACACCACTCGTCCTACAAGGGTAGCCTAGGGATTTAACGACTTGTTGTATACGCTAAATGCAATCGCTTGCTTGCGAAACAGGTATTCTATTCCAATAAAGTTTTTGGAAGTTTCTTTAAATCGTACAATTATTCTTTTTAGATGGCACGTTTGCCAATAAAAATATGCCATTTGGATTATGTAATGCACCCGCGACCTTTCAACGGTGCACACTTAGTATTTTTAGCAATATGGGCGAGAGAGGACTAGAGGTTTTTATGGACGAATTTAGCATTTTTTTATCCCTCCTTTGACCATTGTCTCGCTAATATTGAGAAGGTGTTAGCCCGATGTGTGGAAAAGAACTTGGTACTGAATTGGGAGAAGTGACATTTGATGGTTACCAAAGTCATAGTTCTTGGCAACGTAGTTTCGTCCAAAGGTATTGAGGAAGATAGGGAAAAAATTGATGTCATTGCTGATCTTCCCCCACCTAAGTTACTAAAGGATGTGCACTCTTTCGTGGGCCAAGCGGGTTTCTACCGCAGGTTTGTTAAGGACTTTAGTGCCATCCCTAAGCCTTTAAGCAACCTACTTGTAAGGATGCCCCCTTTGAGTGGAGTGAAGCATGCCAAGGAGATTTTGAAAAATTGAAAAGCATACTCGTCTTCGTTCCCATCATGCAAGCTCTGAATTGGTCCCTTCCATTTAAGCCTATGTGTGATGCGAGTGACTACACGATTGGGGTTATTTTGGGGCAAATAAAAAATAAGACGGATCACATCATTTATTCTCTAGTTGGACCTTAATTTAACCCCAACTTAACTACTCCACCACAGAGAAAGAGTTACTAGAGGTAGTCTTCGCCCGAGATAAATTTTTCTCCTATCTTATCAGTTCACCCATTACTTGCTTCACCGACCATGCAACTCTCAAATATCTCCTTTCCAAAATGAACGTGAAGCCGTGCCTCATTAGGTGGATCCTACTCCTTTAAGAATTTGATATTTCCATTAAAGATAAAAAGGAGTTGAAAATGTCACAATCGATCATTTATAGAGGCTTTCCTCCAACTTACCTATCAGTCCTATGCCCATAGACGGATATTTTTTGGATGAGTAATTATTTGCCACTTCTTCTCTCCCATGGTTTGCAGATATAGTGAATTATCTTGTCACGGGGTCCGTTCCCCCTATTGGACAACACAAGAGAATAAGAAGTTCCTTACTTAGTCGTGCATGATCTTTTATGACGATCCCTACTTGTTCAAATATTGCGCGGACCAAATAATCTGAAGATGTGTGCCGAATGAAGAGATTCCTAGTGCCATCCACTTTTGTCAGATGGAAGCATGTGGAGACCATTTTTCCATAAATAAGACAGCCGCTAAGATCTTTCAAAGCGGTCTCTATTAGCCCATAATTTTTTGGGATGTAAAATTCTTTACAAACTATTTGATACAATAAAGGATGGAAGCCATCACTCGATGAGATATGATGCCATTGACCCCTATTCTCGTTATTGAGATATTCGACTGTTGGGGCATCTACTTCATAGGTCATTTCCCTCCCTCATTTATTTTTTTATACATCCTCGTCATGGTAGATTATGTGTAAAAATGGGTTGAGGTCATAACTGCTAGGACGAATGACAAGAAGGTGGTGATAAAGTTCATCTAAGAACACATACTTTCTCGCTTCGGTGCTCCGAAGGCGATTACTACTGACAATGGCAAGCACTTTTGCAATAGGCCATTTTAGAAATGAATGAGAAAGTATGGCGTCATCCACAAGGCCGGGATGAATTATCACCCAAAAATAAATGGGCAAGCATAGTTAGCAAATCATGAGATAAAGTAAATTCTAGAGAAGACCGTTGATCCTAATCGAAAGGATTGGTCCATTTGATTGAGTGATGCGCTTATTGGACCGCCTATAAGAACCCCCTCGGAATGTACCCATTTCTCTTTGTCTATGGCAAGCCTTACCATCTCCCCATTAAGCTCGGTCACAAAGCGCATTGGGAAATTAAGAGGTTGAATTATAACTTAGATAAAGCCGTTGAAGTGCAAAAACTTCAATTGTATGACTTGGAATAAATACGCAATGATGCATATGAGAGCGCCCACATATCCAAAGAACGTATGAGACTCGTGTATGGGTGAACAATCCATTAAAAGGAGTTTCATCCCGATCAAAAGGTGATTCTTTACAACTCACGATTACACTTGTTTCTCGACAAGTTACGTTCAAGGTGGACTAACTCGTTTTTCATAAAAGAAGTGTTTCCCCACGGTGCGATAGAGTTAGAAAATATGAAGGATGCGGATACATTTAAGTTGAACGGACAGAGCCTAAAGCCATATCTCGAGGTTTGTGTTGAGGAAGTCGACACGATTTGGTTATCTAACCCTATTTAAGAGTATGCTTAAGTTTAAAAAAGAGGTTGTCACACCCCGACACATATGGGGTGAGTATGTGTTGTATACTACTGAATAAAGTTAGTTTTAGGGTAGTTTAGAGGTCTGTACATGTGATTTAGGAAGGTTAGGAGAACCACATTGGGTTTTCATGCACGGGAGAGCATATGCATGTTTCGAGAGCAAGGTTAAAGTATCCCGAGGTCCTGAGGTGTTTAGGGAGGTTTGAGATGCATTAGAGAGGATATATAAGGGGTAGGAACACTTAAACTATAAAAATCACGAAGAAAAGTAGGTTTGAGGCAGAAGGCAATCGGTGAACCACAGATCAAATCGGTTTGGATGCGAATTAATTCATTCCAGCATCCAAATCGTTTCGAATGGCCTACTACCAGATTATTCCTCCTTTTGTTTTTCCTATTAAATTCAATTACTTATATTCTCCATCCCTCCAACTGAAATCCATCAACCCAAAACTTCCCCATCTATATTTCACCCTTTTAACTTCCCTCCACCATTTCCCACCTCCACCTTTCCCAATTCCCTCCAAACCCCACCACTTCCTACCTATAAATACCCATTACCACACTTTCCTACACCCCAAAAATCCTCATCTCTTCCTCTATTAATTTTTCTTAAGTCCCCTTACCAAGTTTTAGTGGCACGACGTCACAAGCCTCGTACCACCAAATACGATTCCACCATTGTCCCTGACGAGGGGGTTGACCACATCTTTCATTCCAACAAGAGATGGATTGGTATAATTCCTTTTTCAATCCCATACGCACCATTCACATAGAACTCAACGTCAAGAGGGATGAGCTTCCCTGACGAGTCATCGCCCTCTTACATCTTTATGGGTGGTGCACTTTCCTTAATCCACTGGTTGATAGGGTTTATGAATAAGAAGTGAGAATTTTCTATGCCACCCTAGTCTGCAAGTCGTCCACCCTCCACGAAACCTATGTGGACAAGATCCTCATTCCGTTCTCTCTAGACATCTCTTAATGGAAGATACGTGAAAAGTGGATCATTCTACCCAAACTATAAGCTAACCTGACCAATGGGGCAGCCCACACCAAAGTCGAGTGTATCGCTCGGATGGTCCCAAAAAAGTCCAAAACACCTTTCCTGTGGGAAAACTTCTTGATACCATCCGATGTGCCCACCTCACTACTTATGGCACTATCCTCGAAACCACCCACAACTCAGTAGTTTGCATCCACCATGACTTTTTCTTATACCATCTTCTTAACGAGGCAAGCGAAATCAAACTCGCCCAACTCTTTTATGGCGAAATTATCCATGTCGTGTGTGAGAATACCGCCAAAGTCTCTCTTCCATATGCGCGCCTAATTTAAAAAATTATGCATGATGCCGGGGTGTGGGCCCCTGACTCTCACACCATATTTTTAAAACCCATTGGGCTCTCTTCCACACACCGTAGTGCCCGACAAATGAGAGTGGCCCACCCTCTAGTGCGGATTGTGGAAGAATAAGAGTTCATGGAAGAAGATACCCCTATGCAAGAAGAGGGGGCGAAGTCGAGGTGGGAGAGGATGTGCAAGGAGAAGAATGAGTGGATGGAAGTGAGGGTAACTCTGAATTTAAGCCCGAATTTGATGATGGTACCTACCATTCGACAGTTATTAACCGTCGACTTGATAATTTGGAGGCACGGTTAGACAATTTTGTCAACGAATATCGGGAAGACCACCATGCCTACTAGCGCAACACAAGGACGATCGTTCGCCTACAAGTGAAAATGTATAGGATGCAAATGAGCCCCAATTCGCAATTGCCCTTATACTACTATGATCCCAATGCACCCGAGTCTTCACATTAGTTTTTGTGGTTTTCTTTATGTAGTTCTTGTTATTTTTCATCGCTTATCTTGTAATAACTATGTATTGGCTATCTCTTCTTATTGTACTTGTTGTGGTGCTCTTAATGAAAAACATTTTGCATTTAAATTTTGCTTGTTTCCATTTCGCGCTTATTCTTTTTCTTATTTAGATTTTCGTCCTTTTGATTAAGGACAATGCAAAGTTTAAGTTAGGGGGTGACAAGTGCATCATGTAAACTTCACAAATCTTAAAATTCCCAAAAAAATTTAAAAAAGCCAAAAATTTCATAAAAACTAGAATGTTTTCGAAAATCCAAAAAGAATTGAAATAGTCTAAAAAAGTCAAAAATATTTTTCTTCAAAATAATTATAAATTGGAATTTAAATTTTTCAAAAATACCACTAAATTTTTTGTTTAAAATATCAATTTGTAAAAAATAAAATGCATTAAGCTGAAATTGACCAAAGATGGAAACGAGTGAAAATTGACGACTTTACGAATAAGTGTGGAGATTAATAACCCGTTGAGATTTCAAGCCTATCACTTTTTCGAGTAATTAAATCAATTTGAGTTAAAACTAAAAATTCAATTTAGCCTTTAAATAAGTCGTTGAAGATCTAAAATTTTTTGTTTTGATCGGTTACAGAGAATGAGCAAAATGTCGTCTTAAAAGCACGCTAAAATTATATCTAAACTAAAATTAATCTTGAGACGCATATGATAAAATACTTAGTAATTTGAATAAATGAAACTAGGCCATCATTTGTTCGTCCAAAAATATTATCCATAAAAAGTTGTGAAAAATATCCTTTTGCAAGCCCAATTGAACCTAACAAATTTTTCCTTTTCGTTTCACAACCCGAAAAACCCATTTAGCCCGGAGTTGTGGAAATTAAAAATTCATAAACTAAGTCCAAATAGTGCGATAAAAATGGGAAAAAAAAATACAAAAATGCTTGACAAAAATAGCTAAAAAAATAAAAAAAAATTAGAAAAATGAGAAAAAAATGAAAAAAATTAGAAAAAATAAAAGAAAAAGAGCAAATGCCCGAAAAGTGCCAAAGGGCATCGTGAGCAAGTAAATTTTTCCAAGTCCAAATTATCCAATTGTTCCCATTTTACCCAATACACCTTATAACCCGAGAAAGTTCTAAATGAGTCCGAATAACGAAATTAATTACCGCGTGGAGAGCTAAGACACGAAAAGATAATAAGAGACATTAATTGGCACAAATAAGAGTCATGTTTTTCATTTTCCAACAACCGTGTTTCGATGATGATATCTATTTACCCCAAATATTATGTCTTTCTATTTATGTGCGTGAATTCATGTTCCATTACATTTACTCTTTATATCACGCACACCGAGAGAAAATAGCCACATTTCGAGTGATTTGTTTGAGAGTGTATCCGTGAGAATTGGAATCAAAGTGAATTTTTTATAATGTAACGTAATGATCAATCAGTGAAAGTTAGCGGTTTAATTTTTGGCTTTGCACACACACACACACACACACACACACTTATGATTTGAGATTCTTGAATAAAAACTAAAAGTGATTATTTTTAAGAAATTTAAATCGTATAATTTTTAATTATTTTGATATTTTTCTTGAGTCAAAAAATGAATTTTGTGGGTAAATTTATTGTAAACCCTCACGAGACACCACTCGAACTACAAGGGTAGCCTAGGGGTTTAACGGCTTGTTGAATACCCTAAATGTAATCGTTTGCCTGTGAAATAGGTATTCTGTTCCAAAAAAGTTTTTGGAAGTTTCTTTAGCTTATAGTATTATTCTTTTACCTTGATTGGGAAGAGTAACATCCTAAGTTAGGGGGGTTTGATTCGGCGTAAATATTTCATATTTATCTCCATAATTTAGGCATTTTTATTATTTCGTGCAATGTAAGTGTAACACCCCGTATTTTTCATGCATTAAATATTTAATTAATTCGAGAATTGAAAATTACTTGTGAGTTATAATTTTAATTGAATTAATTAGGGAAATTTTATTTAAATATTAATCGGGAAGTGAATCGTTAATATTTAGGAAAACTTATTTACTAAGTGAATAGTAATATTATATTTACGTCATTTCGAGTATTAATGAAGGGATATGTACTTATTTCAGCCGGGAGTCGGTATAGACTAATTTGGGTGCGAAATAAGTGTTTTTATAAATTAATTTGGATGCCAATTCTGAGTGTACTATTGAGTTCGGATGGACCGAGATAGTCGGAAAAGTGTACCCGGGGGTAGTAAACGGGTCACGGAACGTTTTTAGGCATAGCCGGGCCCACACGGGGGCATTTGGGTCACTTGGGCTTGGCCTGTTAGACAAAAAACGGGATTAAGGTTAATTAAACAAATAAAAGAAATAAGGGAATGATTGAATTAATTGGAGAAAAGACTTAGAGGGTTAGGAAACCCTAACAACAGCCAAAGCCAAATTTGGGGATCACGGGAGAGCCATAAAGGAGTCATCTTCAACCTTGAGCACTCACGGTTCCAAATTTAGACTCTACGAACCCTAAGGCAAGTGGTTAACTTGCTATAGCATGTAAAGTGTATTTCAATTCATATTCATGTGATGTGTGTAATGAAAGAAATTCGTTTTGGGTTTTAAAGGGGTATAAACATGGGGTTTTGTAAATCATGAATCTGATTTTTAAATGGCTTAGAAGATCATATATAATCTGGGTTGTGTATTTATATCTGGTAAGATGTGTAAACCGGATGAATTAGAGACGAATTTGGTGATAAGAAAATGATGTTTAAATGGGTTAAAGACTGAATGTAATTTTACCCCAAATCTGTGAAAACAGTAGAGAAAGTGAATTAATTGATGTTGTTGGACTTTGTAGAGGTTCCATATAAGGTATTTGATATGTATTGTCGATGGAAAAGCTTAGTTTTTAGTGTAGAAGAAACTAGGGTTTGGAGGTGAGCGTCCATGGCTGAAACAGCCAACTCAGGGAAGACGAGGAGTTGCTCGATCGATCGATCGAAGGGGGACCATCGATCGATCGATGGTCCGAAAATTTTGACAGTTTGCCCAACTTTCCTCTATATGTAGAAAAATTAAATTTAACATTTTTCCATGCCTTAATTTTGAGTAATTAATACATGGATTTAAAAATCTAATTAATGGTGAATAAAATTAATTAGAATTTGAAGGCAACTTAGTGTGACATCATAATTAAAATAAATTGGGATTTGAGGAAATTAGGTGTGACACACTAAGGTCGAATTTTGGAAAGTTTGTTTCGACATGATTAAATAACGGATTGAGTGGACAAGTTCGGGAACATTGGCTGAGCGATACTGAGATGTAAATTTTATTTAGGTGAAGGCTAAATAATTTAGAGTCGGGAATATAGACTTAGGTGTTGTTTATTTCTGGCCACGAGAGTAAATCCGAATATGTTCGTTGGGGCGATACCAAAGGAAATTAGTGTGTAAATTAATTAATAATTCGAGTTGGACTACAAACTCATAATAAAATGGAATAGGCTTATGTTACGGACTTAGTCCACGTTTTAGCAAGGATATTTATATATATATATATATATATGGTGTGTGCTTTAATATCAGTGATAGATATTATTATTATATACTCTAGTGCTATAGGGGGAGGTTGCGGGTAGTGGATGAATCCCCTAGCTTGAGGAGTAGGGCGAGTATATTCCCAGGTCATAGCGTCCGTTATATGGGTGAGGAGCATCTCACTTTCAGGGAAGGAATATGACCGCCTCCAATATATATATATTAACCAAGTTAGTGAGCAAGTCTGACTTGGGGTAACTAGGTTATGTGATTGCACCTAGTGGGATAGTACTTTAGAGAATTTATACCCGGTGAGACTTTACTCGGAGAAAATACTATTATTAAACGTTATTTCAGTATATATGTGAATACTGCAATATGAATAAATATATAATTAGGTAAATAATTATATATGGGATAATTAATACAAGGTGTAGAATGTATTATGTGTATAATAGGTGTGAGTGTTATTTGGAATTAAAAAGGGAAATGATTTAATTAAGTTGATGTTTATAATAACTTAAAAATCATGATTTAGGGCATACTCGGTTAGAGTAGGTTAATTGCAAGGGGTTATATAAGTTATCGGGTCAGGAGAGTAGGACCTAGGTAAATTTAATTAGGGCGTTAGTACTGCACATTAGAGGAGGGGTGAGGATATCCTTACGGGATTGCGGCACTAACTAAAATATGGAGAGCATGCATATTTATTTATTACTGCAAGTTAATAATTTGCTAAATGTTTTTCAAATGTTTTTGGGTACTAACCCTTGCTATAAAAATTTTAAAAACCTTTTAGGTGTCCAGCCACAGGGACGCCAGGCTTGACTCTATTTCAGAAGATCCGTTGCAGCAGCATATGTGGGTGTTGCGGGAGTTTGATAGACGCTTCATTCTTTCATTCTTAGTATAGAGACTTCTTCAGTATTTCGAGCATGTCGCTCACAGTTCTATAGTTTTGATAGATATGTTGAGATTGTTTATTGGTCTTCATTTCTACTTGTTGGGTTTTGGGCCGATGGTTTATTCGATCAGTTAATTAAATGGTGAATGGTTGTTTTTAGTTATTTGTGATTAATTGTGTTATTTATTTTCCGCATGAGATTTCATTTAAGTTAATAAAAGATAAAATTTGGCACCAGTCAAATTTTCTCACTTAAGTGGTTAGTAATTAAAAAGACGACATTGATGCTAAGGATGATCCAACTGAGAAACCTGTTCTAACTTAATTTAGGACTGATCACCCGGGGTTAATTAGGCGAGGTGTCACAGTAAGTAGACTGGATTTATCTCGTATTCACGTTGCTAACCATTTCATGCAAGTATTTATTATTTTTTGTATTTTTTGTGTGTTTTATAGGTATTTCGTGCAAGTGAATGCGGGAGAGAAACCGAAACATTAAAAGAAACAAATGAAAGGAAGTTGAAGGGAATTTTTATAATATTCTAGCCATAGGCCGGATGCGGAGCCAATTGAATAATTGAAGAGCTTGAAGCCACAAGAACACTGAAAGAAACGGAGCCTCAATTTGAGCTACGGTGAAGAAGTTATACGAGTTCGAAGTCGAGAAGAGAATTTAGGATCAAAAGAGGAAATTCAAAAAATTTGAGCAGTGAACCGGTTTAGATTCCAATCGAACCGGTTCGGACGACCCGAGCACAAAATTTTATTTTATTCTAAATTTTTTAAAGAGATTTAACGATTAAGGACTCTTCCAAAAACGAGTCTTAGGGGTTGTAGCTTGACAGTAGACCTGGGGGGACATTAGTTTAACCTAGTTTTAGAGAGAGGAAGGTGGCAAAAACAAGAGAAGATTATTTTTCATCAAGTGTTATGATTTGTGGATAAATTTTCAAGCAATAATATAATTTGTTTCTTTTCCCTTGCTCTTTAATATTTGTTATTTTTATGATATTATTAGCATCTTCCATAAGTTAGAATTAACTATTGCATGCGTAGGAATAAGTTAATGATTGATAGGATTACATGCAACGTAGAATCCATGTTTTTTTATTAGCAAAACTATGTCCGGATAAATTTTCTAGGTTTGGGAAGCATGAACCCAACCCGACGTTTTTTGCATTAATATAAAATGTGCTTTTGAACTAAATAAATATTTAAAAATAGGGTATTTTGTTAATACAGCCGTCGTAGGACTTTTAACTCCGTTTTCCTTAGGTAATCGGAGTGTCTAAGAATGAGACGCGCATATTGATAATTTTGTCACAAATTTTAATTTTTTCTTGATTATGTATCGTGCGGGTTAATTGGCCCATATATGTAATTCTTGAAATAAGTAATGTTTTCTTTTCAATTAAATGTTTTCATGAAAAATTTTGTATCCTGTAAAATTACTAAGTGTTGGGGGATTGTATCTCCATTTTGTCTTTCTGTCATATTAGTTAAACATTTAATCTCTAGCTTTTCATGTGTTGATGACTTAGACAGGATTTACTTGCTTTAATTAGAAGTGGTACATATATTTTCACAATAATCAAGTTTTCTTTTCTTTTCTGTGAGTCGATCGTCGAGATTAGTCATTTTCCTTAGTATTCGTCATGAGAGGTCGTCTTAGTCCCTAAGTTTGATACCCGATTTACCAGATTGTTACTTGAGCGATCGGCTTACATTTAAGTCATAATTACACGCATTAGAGACCCATTATGAGTTGCGTTACCAAGTTTTTCCCATATTTTCCACATTTGTAATTTTGAGGGCAATGTTTCAAGGATCCTAACACCAGTTAGGTCCCATAGAGTTCATTGATCTTATTCACGTCATTGATAATTCTCCAATTGCTGGGATACAACTAGGCAGGTACGACATAAAAACTGATATAACTCAAGAAATAAGTGATCATGAGGAAAAATGATTCAAACTTAAGCCACAAATTGGGAGAATAGCCAATGTCCTCAATCGATCTTGTAATAGTCTAAGGGACTTAGACATAGCTCCATCATTGCCCATTAATTAAAGTAAAGACATCAAAAGGACTCTATGGAATTTTCATTAATGATGTAAACCATTTTTTAAAAAGACAACAGAAGATGGATAGAAAAATAAGGTCTTTTCGAAGAAATTACAAAAAATACAAATAACAAAAGGCAATGGAAAACTTTAATTTATGTAGGCACAAATGAGATCTAGTACTCTTGAAGATGATTGAGAATATCAAGTAATGAACCAAACTAACTTTAATAGGAATATTAGTGTGCTGGAATAACCTTAAAGCTAAATTCCATCATTAAATGGCACAGGCCGACATGACGAATGTCACACACAATCGCCCATTAGGTTTAGGATGTCTAATTTCTAACGTACCCTTGAAAAAGTTGGGTAATATTAGTAATGTTTTCTCTGAAGTTAACTAAGAAAATGAAGTTTTCACATTCAAAAACAAGTAACCATTTAGTCTCATGACCTTGGAATCCATGGACAACCATCATTACCAACAATCACGTCCTCAATCCAATTAAAAAAATGATCAGACCTTTGCACCCTCAACCAACCGCAAATCTTAGGGGACAATTGTGATGGATAATTCAACCACACATCAAGGGACGAAATATGATCACTAATACTATTAAATATATTGCACAAAAAGATAAAGAGTGTCAATGCCTATTGTTACAACTCACCTATTTAAATATTGGGTGATCAGTCCTTTACTAAAATAAAATGAGAATCTCATTTGGTTAATTCTCAGCATCACCGTCGAAAATATTTTAAACTACTAACAACCTATTAGTTAAATAAGGCGATGCCAAATTTTATCTTTCATTTAAAAGCCGACAAGTAAATCGTTAACTAAAACTAATAAAACAATAAAGCTAAATAACCAATCATGCCAATAAGGAAGTCTAAACATCATATAATAAAAATCAAACACGAATAAACCATCAGGTACCAAATGGCTATAAAAATCTAAATGAATTTATCATTAAGAGTAACTGAGTCTATAAATAAAGGGGAAACACGTCCAACTAATAATTGAAATAAAGTACCTATTCTAGAATATAATAAGTAAACGACTGCTCAGCGACATGCAAGCCTCCACATCAGCTACAACTTCGTGTCCCTATAAAGAATAGTCATCCATGGCATCCTTGTGGATGGACACCTAAAGGTTTTTAGAAAATAATTTGACTTGGGTCAAAGCCCAAAACCTTTTAACAACATTTGCATGTAATTAAGATGCATTAAAAAATATGCAGTACAACTTTCCATATTTAAGCCAGTGTCGCACTCCCATAAGATATCCCTCACCTCTCAATTATAGTGCACACCTAGCGCATACATCTTAACCTACCTAATTATGTTACCCGCCTAACTAGTCCTGTTGCAAATCTCACCAATACCCTACTATAACCTGAGTATTGTCTACTCAGCAGCTTAATTAATCATCTCATCACTAATCATTATTATAACTTTATTCCAAATATTTATAAGCATTCACACTTAATGTTTTAAGACCATATACAATAACTACATTATTATATATATGTAATGAGATACTACAATAAACACACATATGTCCACTCTTAATGTGTTAAGCCCATATATAATTAGTTAAACCATTATATACGTAAAGATATACTACAACAAACACACATATGTGAACTCTTAATGTGTTAATCTCGTATATAATTAACTAAACTATTATATACGTAAAGATATACTACGACAAACACACATATGTCAGGTATAGTCTCCATCCCCGAGTAATAATTCATTAGATGTTGCCCTCCCCCAAGTAATAACTCATTAGATGTTGCCATTCTTTGAGTAATTGATGATGCTGGAAATAGCACCACCCTTCAAGGTGTTTGTAAGCTCAAATCGGTGATAACAATGGGAGCTCAAGTATATACTAAATATAAGAGATTGAGATGAGGAGAAGAGGATGAACACCAATATGTAAGTGGTTCAGCCAATTAGGCCTACGTCCACTGTGCAAGTTAGTGAATAAGGTCACTAAAATAGGGCACTAATGGCCATGGATACAATCTCTCAAGCTTTCTCTCTCTACTGTATAATTTGACAGAGTTTAGCTAGGGTTGTAATTTTGGTATCCTCCCTCAAGGTAGGAGAAGACAAGTATATATAGTGTTTGGGGGGTGTAATGTACCCCTCATGCATGCAATGAGCATGTGTGTGTTGATCTGACCAATCTAATGAAGACATCTATCACTGTCACATGTAGAGAATGATGATGAAATATTACCCCACGTGAGGGGATTGATTTGGTTACCACTGATTTTTCCCACATGTTCCTGCCCTTGCATACGCCTACAAATGCTCGGCCTTGTCCTTGACTGGTATAACCTCAGCCTGGAAGAGTACGAGTTTGGTGAAGTCTGACCGGTGTTTCATTCGAGGTTATGCATGATGACCTCGGCCAGGTAGGTTGGCCGAGGTTAGGTCGGAAGAGTTGTAACATCAGCCTGGGCCGATGATAGGGCTTCCAGATGGTTGTCCCATGTAACACTACTAATCTCGGCCATTTGACTGTAACGTCGTCTTGGGCCGACACTGATGTTAGAGGGTGGCTGAACCCAAGAGTCTTTATAGACCTCGGCTGATGCCCAATCGAGGTTGATGTATGAGGTATATGTGATGTCGGCTGTGGATGACCTGATGGATAACTGACCCCATGAGTTATGCAAATTTCGGCTGTTTCCTAATCGAAGGATAAATAGTAACGTCGACCGTAGCCGACCTTGTGCTGGACGAGATCGCTGATCGTCAGTCTTGAGCGCCTATAACCTCGATCGTCATCCTGGCCGAGGTCAGTGCCTATGAGCTATCAGGTATACTTTGGGCATATCAATCACCCCTAGCCCTTGAATACCTATGTGAAATAGGTGACTAAGGGGTATGCAACTTCGGGGCTGTTCTTCCTTTTGTGCTAACCTTTCTTTGATAAGTGTCAACTGCTGAAGTAGGTTGCGTGCTTCGCAAGTGCAATGATGATTACCTTTTGGGCTCCCAAGGCAATGATGGGCTTTGGGATGCGTGCAAGCAGATTTAAGGGTTTAAATCATTTTTCCTTATCTTTCTTCTTTATTTCCCTCACTTTCTACCGCCTGAGTTTTCTGCATTCTCTCTCTCTTCAAGAGCTCCATCGCTGCTGGGTTTGGGGAATTTTCTTGGTTTCTGATCTTTCTCTCCTTTATTTCTCCTTCAGACAGGTATCGCCTTCATACTATTTCATCATTTTCAGCCTTATTTTTTCTTTTTATGCATTTTTTGGTGGTAGCTTAGGTTTTTTGGCGAGCTTATGAGTTTTCTGGTGGACTGTTCTTGATTGTTCTTGATTTGAAAGAATTCAAATAACCACGTTTGATCCTTAGCTTAGGTTATTCCAAGATGTTTGTTTGTGGTTTAGGGTCCTAAGTGTAGTCTCATCCTCCTATGCTCAGACCTCTGTATAAGCTTATTGAGGATTTTCCTTCTCTTAGAGAGACGACTTTCACGAAAATTAGGCAGATAGAGCTAGCCCAAGAGGAGGCTCGTAGGGCTGAGGCCTTTCCCCTCAGACCTATATTTTCCCCCACCTCTGAAGGTGGTATACTCTGAACCAGCCGATATTATTGAGCCATCAGTGGATCCAATTGATCCTTCTTGCATGTTTGAGTCTGAGTCGTCTATCTCAGACCCTATATCTGTGGATTCATTTCAAGAGGCCATGGACTTCTCCATAAGGCAAAACCAGGTCCCTTATTAGGCCGAGGTCCAAAGTCGTGCCTCGTCGCACAACGGTGCTAGCTCTTTACGAACTTCTTCTGATATTGAAGTTGTGGGGCCGAGTGTGGCCATACCACCAATTATTGATGGTATTCCCCTGTCGGCCGCCACAGGGGTTGAGTTTGCTCAGAGGTTCCCTGATGGTGTTCCTATGCCTTTCCAGGCCGATGTTGCCAGGGATGAGGATGATGGTCATAAAAGTGATATTGATAGCCGAGATAGAGAGTACTGTCACTGAGTTCGACCTCTTAGCCTTTAGGCGCCTTTATTCCATAGGCCCTTCTATCAAACTGAGGAGACCTTTGAGGGATGAGAGGGCCTTTGGTGGCCGAGATAGGGAAATCTGTGTATACGAGCAGATGTTTAAGTTAGGATTTTTTCTCCTCATCCATCCAATAATTAGAGCCATATTATCCCATATTAACCTGGCCCCTTCTTAATTATCTCCCAATGCTTGAAGGGTGATGATTGGAGCCATCTTCCTATGGAGGGCAGTCCATCATTCAGAACTTCCTGTCAGGGTCTTCACAGGGTGCTACGTGCCATCCTCTGCCAGGAATCACCCCAGATACTACCACTTTCTAGCTAGGAAGCCTGATAAGAAGATGTTGTTGGTCACACAGACCTCCAATCATAATTGGAAACCATGGTACTTCTTCATCTCAGGGACATGGGAATTTTGTAGTTATGCCCCATCATCACTAGAGTCAAGGACCTCTCTGAGGTGGGGGAAATTATTATTGGCTCCTAAAGCCGACCCTGTGTTAATCCAGGATAACCTTCAAAAGGTCAAAGACCTTTAAGATCAGGGGGAGCCTGGCTGGATAATCAAGTACGAGTATCTGATGACCCTCTACTACCTCTCTGAGACGGGCTTGGGGGGAAGTCCTTTAGCCGAGATTCGTAAGTGTTTATTTTTCTAAGTTGTACCTCTGTTATTTAATGTCTCTATTTTACTAACTCATACATATTTTTTGCAGAATTCCTAGAAGGTATATCGGACGACCTATGGGAGATGTCTGCACTAAGCCTGATAAAGTTGGTGAAGAAAGTTGGGCTCAATGCTCCTCCTCCTCCCCCGTCTAAGCAGAACGTCAGCACTTCTAAGGCTGATGCTATAAAGAAGAGGAAATCCATCACTGCTGCCCCTGAGGATTAGAGGCAAAGCAAAGCCCAGAAGGGTGACCGTTCCATCCCCGTCTCGTCTGATGATGCACTTACTGCTCATCAGGAGCAGTTGAAGATCAGTGACAGCCTGATAGGTCATGGTTTGAAGGTGATGGATGCTATTAGCTCTGCAATGACCGATGCGGACAAGCACCTCCTATGCTCTATAGATACCCTTTTACTGGTCGAGTTTTGCCTTTATAGGTCTATCCATGTAGAGATTTTAACTTTTTTGGCTCCAAGTCTAACCTCGTCCTTGATTTGGGTTGTCTTGATCTTATACATCTGACTTTGTATTATAGGGTATCCTGTCCATACACCAGTTTGTTAATTGGACCCTGAGGAAGCTTCCCTTAATTGAGAAGGGAAAGGAGGCCCAGAAGGTGGAGGCCTCTCTAAATGCTAAGGTTGAACGTCTGAAGACAGCCTTGGATGAATCTGAGAATAAAGTGAAGTAGAGGGGCAGGGACATTCCTAAGCTCCATAAGGACCACACCTCTGCCCTGAAGGCCAAGGATGACGTTCTTCAATAAAAGGTTAATGCTGCAGTGAAATCTACCCTTGAAGATGCCTCTATGAAGATCTTGTCCGAGTATAAGGTCTCTGACAAATTTATAAGCTTCGACTTTGCATACCTTGAAAGAAGTATTAAAGCTACTAGTAAATGGGCGGACATAAAAGAAAAAGAGTCAGGGATTTTGACAGCCTCGGACTTCATTGGTCTCGGCTATGGTAACCCTCAGTTTACTCAGTCCTTGCAAGAGGTTGAGGATGAAGGAGAAGGTGCTGCAACTGTAGAGACTATACAAGCGAAAGATACTAAGACTGAGGATGTCAACCCTCAAGATGATGGGGTCGAGGTTACCAACGTCGGCCAAGCTGATGGGGTCGAGGTTACCAACACTGTGGCCGCAGACACCTAGACCATAATTTATGAAGCTTCACTTGTAATTTTTGCTTTTCATCTATAATTATTTGTAACTTCTGATAACATACTCAGGCTTGTTTACTTGTAATTCTGACTTCTTCATGTTATATCATCCTCTTCAAAGGTTTTTGCTTCTTTTGATGAATTCTTTCTTGAATGCTGTCTTGCAAATCATACTTCCTATCAAGTGATGTCTAAGGTCTGATGTCAGCTAACTAAGATGTTACCCTCACAAATTTCATCAAATTAATGATGTTTAAGGTCTGAGATCATCTAACTAGGATGTTACCCTCATAAATTTCACCAAATTAATGATGTTTAAGGTCTGAGGTCATCAAACTAGGATGTTACCCTCATTAATTTCACTAAATTAATGATGTTTAAGGTCCGAGGTCATCAAACTAGGATGTTACCCTCATTAATTTCACCAAATTAATGATGTTTAAGGTCCGAGGTCATCTAACTAAGATGTTACCCTCATAAATTTTACCAAATTAATGATGTTTAAGGTCCGAAGTCATTTAACTAAGATGTTACCCTCATAAATTTCACCAAATTAATGATGTTTAAAGGTCTGAGGTCATCTAACTAAGATGCTACCCTCATAAATTTCACCAAATTAATGATGTTTAAGGTCTGAGGTCATCCAAATATGAGGTTTCACCTCAGACCTTGTTATCAAGTTATGATGTTTTCAGGTCTAAGGTCATCCAAATATGATGTTTCACCTCATACCTTGTCACCAAATTATGATGTTTAAGGTCTGAGGTCATCAAACTAAGATGTTACCCCCATAAATTTCACTAAATTAATGATGTTTAAGGTCTGAGGTCATCCAAATATGATGTTTCACCTCAGCCTTATCACAAAATTATAATATTTTAAAGTCTGAGGTCATCCCACTATGATGTTTCACCTTAGACCTTGTCACTAAATTATGATGTTTTAAGGTCTGAGGTCATCCAAATATGATGTTTCACCTCAGACCTTGCCATCAAATTATGATGTTTTCAGGTCTGAGGTCATCCAAATATGATGTTTCACCTCAGACCTTGTCACCAAATTATGATGTTTAAGGTCTGAGGTCATTAAACTAAGATTTTACCCTCTTAAATTTCACCAAATTAATGATGTTTAAGGTCCGAGGTCATCCAAATATGATGTTTCACCTCAGACCTTGTCACCAAATTATGATGTTTTAAAGTCTGAGGTCATACCACTATGATGTTTTACCTCATTCCTTGTCACCAAATTATGATGTTTTAAGGTCTGAGGTCATCTAACTAAGATGCTACCCTCATAAATTTCACCAAATTAATGATGTTTAAGGTCTGAGGTCATCCAAATACGATGTTTCACCTTAGACCTTGCCATCAAATTATGATGTTTTTAGGTCTGAGGTCATCCAAATATGATGTTTCACCTCAGACCTTGTCACCAAATTATGATGTTTTGAGGTCTGAGGTCATCATATAATAATGTTACCTTATAATTTTATCATTAGAGCAATTCAAACAAATTATTGACACAAGAACTGCTCTTCTCATTAATATTCTCTTCATAATATGATACATTTACATAGAAACAATTGTAACATCATATGTAGTACTTCTTCAGGTGATCATCATTCCATGGATTGGAGAAAGGTACCCCTTCGAGATTTTCTAGCTGGTAGGTACTAAGTACAACTTCATCGACAACTTTGTAGGGACCATTCCAATTCGGGTGAAGCTTGCTTGTCTTCTGTAATATCTTCTTCAACACTAGGTCTCTTACAGCTATAGGTCTTGATTTTACCCTTTGATTGTAGAACTTTGTTGTTCTCTACTAGTAGGCTGCCTGTCTAATCTCATGTCCTCCCTTCTTTCCTCAATCAAATCTAGGTAAAGTCTTCTCTCTTCTTCATTCTTCTCGGGGTTATAGGCCTGAACTCTATGAGTGGGGAGTCCTACCTCTGTAGGTATGATGGATTCTGAGCCATGTGTTAACATAAATGGGGTCTCCCCCGTTGGTTTTCTTGTCATTGTTCTGTAGGCCCATAACACTGCATAAACCTCATCCATCCATCTCCCCTTGGCCTTGTAATACCCCATATTTTTATGGATTTTAAATTTGGGGATTTATTAAATTTAAATTGAGATATTAATTTAATATTAATCCAGAAAATCATTTAAATACTTACTAGCGTGATGAGAGTTAGTAATTATTGGAATTGTGTTGTAAATTACTTTATGGGTAAAGTAAGAGGTGTAATTGTATTTAGTAATATTATCACGAGAATCTAATTTGATAATTTTGGAAATTTATCGGGACGCGCCTGTCTCGTGTCGGGATTTAAATTTGGACTATTAAAAGTGAATAAATTATAAGTCACCCGTATGGTCATTTTGAGAACGTCAATGTGTCCATAAGGGTCTAGGTAGTCAAAATAATGTACTCGGGGGTTTAGTTTGGGTCTCGGGGAATTTTTAGGCCTAAGTAACATCCCGGGAGGGCGTTTTGGACATTTTATATTTTTGGGCATGAAAACCCACGAAAATTATAAGGGTATATCAGATGGCAAGAGTCATCTTCTAGGGTTAGAATCACCATAAACCAAAGACGGCTATAGGAGAGGAAGAGGATACGTTTTCCAAGGAGTTCTAGGCTAAGAACTCCACCGTTTACACCGCCGTCGCCGCCAAGCGATAGATCGTGCAACGAGGATCACAACCACACAAATCTCTCCACAAATCTGAACCAAGAATTCTCAGGCAAGTATCTATCTTGCTCTATTTCAGTTAATGCTCCAATAATATTAGCCTAGGATTGATTAGGACTAGTTTTTGTGAAAGAAAAACCTATTTTGGAGATTTAAATTCGCATGTTGTATGAGTAATAGATGTATTATGGAAACCCAATTCATATGTAGAGATTGAACCACGAAATTACAGTAATTAAAGAGTATAAAATCTGGTAAAAGAATGGGAAGAAACTAAAGAAAAGAAATATTAGGGTTCTTGATGTTTTTATGGGTTATGCCCTTTAATTCGTTATTCATGATGAAAATCCGCATGCTCAACGTAGGAAATCACTTATTTGAGGTTATATGTAATACCCCGTATTTTTGGCTATAATTATTTTTGGGATTAATTAATTAAATGTGAATTAATTGGGAATTAATCCGGATAATATACTAGCGAGATGTGAGTTGGTATTTGACTATATTTGAGTACATATGATGTTATATGAATATTGAATTATGAAAAATTTGTCGTGAGATTTATATACGGCATTTTTGGGAATTTTGTTGAGACGCGTGTGACCGCCGCGTCATGGTGTATTATTTTAATTATAAAAGTTATTTTTATTTTATTATTCGTATGGTCGTTTTGAGTGCGCCAACGCGTCCGGAAGGGTCGAGATAGTCAGAAAACACTAGCCGGGGGTGTAGTTTGGGTTCCGGGGTATTTTTAGGCCATACCGGCAATATAAAGGGTATTTTGGTAATTTTGTATTTTTAGGAATTAAAAATGACGAAAATTAGAGAAGTAAATCTGATTGGAAATATACCCACTAAACCCACTAACCAACCCATATTAACCCATTAAGCTACGGAGGTTATCAAATTAGGTTTCCAACTTTCCCAAAGAAAACCCTAGCCACCATAGCCACCTTTGGAGAAGAAAGCTTGGAGAGGGAGAGGAAGAGAAGGAATTCTGCAGAAATCCTTACCAAATCAACACCAAATTCAGAGACAATAGAGGCAAGTGGTTTAATTACTTTTAAATTCAGAGAATGTTCCTTCCATGTTAGAGAATTTGAGAATTTATAGTTGTTCTTGGAAGATAAATGAAAACCCATGTTGATTGGACTTAGAACTTGAATATTGAGGACAAAATTGCATGTAGATTCACATAGAGATGATTATTCTGGTATTAATGTATGTTGGATGTAATAAAAACGGATCTAGAATGGGCAAACTGATGATTACTAATTTTAGGGTTCATGTTCTTGAGAAATTGGGGAAGAGTGTAGAGATTTGTGATTTAATGATGTTTAGGGCGATTTAATTCCTTAAAACATGTTAGGATGTGACTATATATGTTTAGGATTGATTAGAGACCTTAAAACATAGTTGGGACGAAGTTTAGAGGAGATTTGAGAAGTAGAAATTGGGTGAAAAACGATTTTGGAATTTCTGGGCTCGCAGCTGGTAGCTCGTTAGAAACCAACCCAGGTCGTTCGAACGAGCTCGTTCGAACGAGTTTCTAATGAGTTGACCAGTCGCTTCTAACGAGGGGCAGTTTCGTTCGAACGAGATATCGTTAGAAGGTACAGTTCGTTCGAACGAACTGGATTTCGTTCGAACAGTCTCGTTCGAACGAGACTTCTAACGAGCTGACAGTGGAATCTCGTTCGAACAGTCTCGTTCGAACGAGACTTCTAACGAGTTGGCAGTCTGGGCCTTTTTAGACTGTTTTGATTTTTAAAGTCCCGTAAACTCGTTCAAGGAGATAGATAACATTTCCGATGATGATGTAATGATAGATTTGGGACATTTGGGTATTTATGAGAAGGAAATCATATACAAGAGAGTTAAATTAAATGGACGGTTTGGGTTGAGACGTGAGTGTCTACTACGACGTGAGAATAAATTATGGCGCGTATGATTATAAACCGGAATTGTATAAATTGTGATAATTATATATTGGTACTAGAATGAGAATAGTACTACAATTAAACTACGGTGATTACTAAGACGTGTGTTTACTTAGTTTTGATATATGAATTGCGTGTATGACATACCTACCATACTTGCTATCACGGGAGGTTTACGTTCGCTTAGGGACCTCTAATCCTTGTGTTGCCCGGATTTAGACTGGTTACCTTGATGAACATAGGTCATAGAAAGACTTATTGGGATATTAATAAGTCCGCTGATCGTGGGAGTGTAGGTATGTGCGTGACCCATGTGATGTGACTGTGTTCGCCTCCATTATTTGTGATGTGGTTATCTGTGAACTATTCCTGAGAGATTCGAAATATGTGATCCTTATGTACGTGATGTACCGGGATGGATAGCAGAGTATGTGTGCACCACAGCTTAGTTCTCGGGGTGCTTGTATTGTATATTTATGATGTGAATAATATACACTTAATTAATGAGAATCTTCATGATTAATGTTGTGAATATAATTACGGTATTGTTTCGAGAAAAACATAACGGGCTAGCTGATAGTGAAATATATTGCATATTGAGCATATGAGTTTACGTTAAACCCCTACTTAATTACGAGCGTTATCATGTTAATAGAACCGAGTAATAAGGGTAGGACCTATGACAGTCTAGCTAGATATGTTGTCACTTAGCTAGTAGTTTGTATCACTCTAGTTGGGTACTTACGTTAGGAGTGCACAGTTAGAAGAGAGGTGAGAATATCATGTGAGTGCACGTCCTAACATGTATTTTGCATTTAATGTTTTAAATGTTTTTAAAGCACTTGCAGGTTTTTAAAATATCTCCACATTCGGGCTCTGACCCGTTTGCTTTCAAATCTATTTTTCTTGTAAAACCATTTTTAGGTGCCCAGCCACAAGGACACCATGCATAGGATACTCATTCAGGTGACGAGCTGTAGCTGTTTGTGGAAGCTACAGGGATTTGCTTGTAGACGCTTCTATCATTTGGATTCCAGAGTCATTATTTATCAGTTGTAGGGCATGTTGCCCATTTCTATTAGAGACATCTTTCCATTTCAGTTTTTCAGACTTTGGCATGTATTGATTCAGTATTTCAGTTTAGTTCCTTCAGTTGTGGTATTATAGTGAGGAGTTTTCCTCCAGACTTTATTTACAGTATGTGATGGTTATTCTTTTTACTTCATTATGGTGAATGGTGTTATTATTCTTCATTACACTTGTTGCATGTTAATCAGACTTAAATTAAAATTTGGCAACTTACTTTTTAAATACTAGGTGGTTAGTAATCATTAAAATGTTTTCGACAGTGATGCTATTAACTGGACCAACTTGGTATTTTGAATTAATTTAATAAAGGAGTAGCTACCCGGTATTTAATTAGTCGGGGTATCACAGGTGGTATCAGAGCATCAGGTTCTAGTGTCCTTTAGGATCTGACGGCTTATTATGTTTCCGCTAAGTTCTTTGATATAGAGCCCTATATTTTAGGATTGTTGTACTCTTTTTGTGTATACTTCGTTCTTCAGCTATCTTAAGGTTATAAACAGTGAACTTATAAACTTTGTTCTTATTTCAGATGCCTCCACGACGTGCACGACGAGTTCCCAGGGATGCAACGCCCGAACCCCAGCCCGCTCCAGTTCAGGGCATGATGAACGCCGCTGAGGTTGCAGCTATAGTAGCCCAAGCGGTAAATGCCGCAATTGCCGTTGTTCAGCAGGCACCACCTCAGGCGCCGGTTGCCGCGCCAGTACAGGCGAATGCATTCCCGTCTGCTTGGGAACGTGTACATGACGCTTTTCAGAAAGCGCATCCACCAGAGTTTGCAGGTAGCTCAGATGTGGTAGTCTCGAGCCAGTGGAGGAAGGATATGCAGAGGCACTTGAGGATGTATGAGTGCACGGATGTTCAGAAGCAGGTGCTAGCTACTTTCAAGCTAGTTGGATCTGCACTGCAGTGGTGGGAGTCTATTACCACCATGGAGGAGAGGGATACTCTCACTATTCAGGACTTCTGGGTGCGGTTTGACCGCAAGTACTTTCCGTCAGCTGTTCATACGGAAATGAGGAGGAAATTGATGAGTCTGAGGTAGGAGGGTAAGACTGTGGCCGAGTATGAGGCCGAGTTCACAAATCTATTGAATATCGTTCCAGATGAGATACCAACAGAGAAGAAGAAGATTGAGAAGTTCACGGACGGGTTGACATGGAGGATCCGTCAGCATCTGTTAGGGAACCTTTCGTTGGCCACGTATTCTGATGTGGCTAACGATGCCTTGTTACACTTCCAGGACCACCGCTTTCATATGGCTGAGGGCAAGAGGTCGGGAGAGTCTAGCCATCAGGGCAGGACAGGAGGACATGGTGCCGGTGGGGCACAATCTGTTTAAGGGCAGAGATAGGGTGAGCAGGGTTCGCAGCAGGGGGATCAGAAGAGGTTCCGATCAGGGAACTTCAGACAGGGACAAGGAGGTTTCCGTCAGGGCCATCAGGGTCCAAACGGCCATCAGGGCCAACAGGGACAGAATGGGCAGCAGTTTCACCAGGGCCAGCAGGGCCAAGGGAGGAACAGTAACGGCCACCAGGGCCGGGGCCAGCAGGGGCAGAGAGGAGGGAACTTCCCAGGGAAGTGTTTTGTTTGTGGCAAGACTGGCCATAAGCAACAGGATTGTCCTGATAGGGGCAGGGCCCCACAGAAGCAGCAGCAGGGTGCTCGCCAGGAGCCACAGAGGCCTATGTTTCCTGCCGCTCTCCCCGCATCGCCACAGATGGCAGCACTGCCACCCATTCCAGCAGTCCCAGTTCAGCAAGGGCAGCTACAGTATGGACGTGTCTACAACGTCCACCAGGCTGCAGTTCCACAGGCACCGCCCACGATTGAGGGTACGTTTCCTATCCATGGCACTATGGGTCGGGTATTGTTTGATACGGGGGCTACACATTGTTTTATAACTACACACTTCGCGAAAGATTTAGGATTGTTAACTACGGTAGAGAGCACAGTGACGTGTGTCGACTCACCATTGGGGAGTGGGTCACTTATATTCTTTATATGCCGGGGAGTGGGAGTAGGGATTGGTAGTCTGGTATTACCTGCAGATATGTTGGTATTAGATATGCATGTTCACGATGTGATCATCGGTATGGATTGGCTCGTAGCTTATAGATCCATGATTGATTGCTTCAGCGGGAGCATTGTTTTTGCCATTCCGGGGCAAGAGATGTTTGTAGTGGCGATGCCTCGCCCAGAGGGAGGATCGACCGCTCATCTGTATTACCTAGAGTAGGATACCTCTAAGGAGGTTGTAATTCCTTTAGATTCGATCCCGGTTGTCAGGGAGTATTCGGATGTGTTTTAGGAGATACCAGGCTTACCACCCAGTCGAGAGATAGACTTTGTTATAGACCTATTGCCAGATACGAGGCCTATAGCATGTGCACCGTACCGTATGGCTCCGGCAGAGATGCGAGAGCTACGAGATCAGATAGAGAAGCTGTTAGGTCAGGGCTTTATTCACAGGAGTACCTCACCTTGGGGCTCTCTAATTTTGTTTGTGAAGAAGAGGGATGGTTCACTAAGATTGTGTGTGGACTACCGAGAGTTGAATAAGGTCACGATACGGAATAAGTATCCATTGCCTCGAATCGATGACTTATTCGACCAGTTGAGAGGAGCTTCTTTCTTCTCAAAGATTGATTTGAGATCGGGATACCATCAGTTGCGTATCAGGGAGGAGGATGTCTCAAAGACTGCGTTCTTATCGAGATATGGTTCTTACGAGTTTCGGGTTATGCCTTTTGGTTTGACCAACGCTCCAGCTGTGTTTATGGACTTGATGAATAGAGTGTTGAGGGATTTCCTAGACCAGTTTGTCATTGTCTTCATTGATGATATTCTGGTTTACTCCCAGACAGAGGAGGAGCATGCCGAGCATTTGAGGCAGGCTTTGCAGACACTTCGTCATAACGAGTTGTATGCAAAATATGAGAAGTGCGGGTTTTGGCTGAAGGAGGTCCAGTTTTTGGGACACATTATTTCCGACCGGGGAATATCTGTTGATCTGGGGAAAGTATCCGCGGTGAGGGAGTGGGGACAGCCCACGACACCGACGGAGATTCGTAGTTTCTTGGGTCTAGCAGGATACTACAGGAGGTTTATTCGGGGTTTCTCAAAGGTAGCAGGTCGTTTGACACATCTGACTCGTAAGGGTGTGCCCTACATCTGGAGTGATGCCTGTCAGTTGGCATTCGATGAATTGAAGGACAAATTGACCTCAGCACCTGTGTTAGCATTGCCGAGACCGGGAGTTGAGTATTTGGTTTACACCGACGCATCCTTGCAAGGACTTGGAGGTGTATTACAACAGGAGAGACAGGCCATAGCTTATGCTTCCCGTAATCTTAAGACTCATGAGAAGAATTACCCCACACATGATTTGGAGTTGGCAGCAGTGGTATTTGCCCTACGGATTTGGAGGCACTATCTCTTGGGGGAGAAGTTCCAACTGTTCACGGATCACAAGTCCCTACAGTACCTGTTCACGCAGAAGGAGTTGAACATGCGGCAAAGGAGGTGGCTTGAGTTTGTGAAAGACTACCAGTTCGACATCCAGTATCACCCGGGTAAGGCTAACGTGGTGGCAGACGCGTTAAGCCGTAGTCCAGCAGATGAGGTGGCAGAGGTGTGGAAGGCAAAGTGGAAGGAGTTGGGACACCAGGATGCAGTGGCCCGATCTTTCATGTCTGTGATGACCGTTACACCGCAGATTGTCACGAAGGTAGTACGAGCACAGCCTAATGACTCGTTCTGTCAGGAGCAGATAGTTCGATTACTAGCAGAGGGAGCCGAGTCCTATACTGTCAGCTCAGACGGGGGATTACGCTTCAATGGGAGATTGGTAGTTCCAGAAGGGGAGGAATTGCGACACGAGGTGATGGCAGATTCGCACGGCTCACGATTTGCGGTACATCCCGGAGGGGACAAAATGTACCAAGACATGAGACGCCAGTATTGGTGGAGCGGTATGAAGAGAGATATCGCTGAGTTTGTTTCGAAATGTGCCACTTGTCAGCTTGTAAAAGTGGATCATCAAAGACCGACAGGATTGCTACAGCCGTTGGAGGTCCCGGTGTGGATGTGGGAGAGAATATCCATGGACTTTATCACGGGGTTGCCTACGTCGCAGAGGGGTCACGACTCTGTTTGGGTAATTGTGGACAGGTTGTCCAATGTCGCTCACTTTTTACCCGTAAGGACTGACTACACTACGGGACAGTATGCCCAGCTCTTCATTTCAGAGATTGTGAGACTTCACGGTGTGCCCTTAAATATCGTGTCTGACAGAGACAAGATATTTGTTTCGAGGTTTTGGGAGAGTTTCCAGGAAGCCATGGGCACGGAATTACAGTTGAGTACGGCTTATCATCCGCAGATCGATGGGCAGACCGAGCGCACAAATCAGATGTTGGAGGACATGCTACGCATGTGCATTATCGACTTTGGGGGTGGATGGGAGCAGTACCTTCCACTGGTGGAGTTTTCTTACAACAACTCCTATCAGTTCACTATTGGCATGGCTCCGTTTGAAGCATTGTACGGTAGGCCTTGTCGTTCCCCAGCATGTTGGTTAGAGGTGGGGGACAACAAACTACTTGGACCGGAATTGATTCAGGATACTTCGATAAGAATTGAGTTGATTCGGAGTCGCATTCGGGTAGCTCAAGACAGACAAAAGAGTTATGCTGATGCGAAGAGATTTTTCAGAGAGTTCCAAGTGGGGGACCAGGTTTTGCTCAAAGTGTCTCCTATGAAGGGGATTATGCGTTTCGGGAAGAAGGGGAAATTGGCACCAAGGTATGTGGGACCGTTTCCTATTATTGAGCGAATCGGACCGGTTGCGTATAGACTTGGATTACCGGAGCATTTGCATCGGATTCACGATGTGTTTCATATTTCCTCGCTAAGGAAATACCTTAGAGATAATTTGTCTCATTCTCACATTTCTGTGGAGGACATCGATCTCCAGCCGGATAGCTCCTAGGAGGGACCGATTGCTATTTTGGACCGAAGCGAGAGGAAGCTGCGGTCAAAGATAGTTCCGTTAGTGCGTGTTCAGTGGCGACATCACAATGTCGAGGAGTCCACATGGGAGCGCGACGATGAGATGCGCGAACGTTATCCAGAGTTGTTTTTAGCAGGTACTTTCTAGTTTCGAATTTCGGGACGAAATTCAGTTATTAGGGGGGGAGTATGTAATACCCCGTATTTTTGGCTATAATTATTTTTGGGATTAATTAATTAAATGTGAATTAATTGGTAATTAATCCGGATAAAATACTAGCGAGATGTGAGTTGGTATTTGACTATATTTGAGTACATATGATGTTATATGAATATTGAATTATGAAAAATTTGTCGTGAGATTTATATACAGCATTTTTGGGAATTTTGTTGAGACGCGTGTGACCGTCGTGTCATGGTGTATTATTTTAATTATAAAAGTGATATTTATTTTATTATCCGTATGGTCGTTTTGAGTGCGCCAACGCGTCCGGAAGGGTCGAGATAGTCAGAAAACACTAGCCGGGGGTGTAGTTTGGGTTCCGGGGTATTTTTAGTCCATACCGGTAATATAAAGGATATTTTGGTAATTTCGTATTTTTAGGAATTAAAAATGACGAAAATTAGAGAAGTAAATCTGATTGGGAATATACCCACTAAACCCACTAACCAACCCATATTAACCCATTAAGCTACGGAGGTTATCAAATTAGGTTTCCAACTTTCCCAAAGAAAACCCTAGCCACCATAGCCACCTTTGGATAAGAAAGCTTGGAGAGGGAGAGGAAGAGAAGGAATTCTGCAGAAATCCTTACCAAATCAACACCAAATTCAGAGACAATAGAGGCAAGTGGTTTAATTACTTTTAAATTCAGAGAATGTTCCTTCCATGTTAGAGAATTTGAGAATTTATAATTGTTCTTGGAAGATAAATGAAAACCCATGTTGATTGGACTTAGAACTTGAATACTGAGGACAAAATTGCATGTAGATTCACATAGAGATGATTATTCTGGTATTAATGTATGTTGGATGTAATAAAAACGGATCTAGAATGGGCAAACTGATGATTACTAATTTTAGGGTTCATGTTCTTGAGAAATTGGGGAAGAGTGTAGAGATTTGTGATTTAATGATGTTTAGGGCGATTTAATTCCTTAAAACATGTTAGGATGTGACTATATATGTTTAGGATTGATTAGAGACCTTAAAACATAGTTGGGACGAAGTTTAGAGGAGATTTGAGAAGTAGAAATTGGGTGAAAAACGATTTTGGAATTTCTGGGCTCGCAGCTGGTAGCTCGTTAGAAACCAACCCAGGTCGTTCGAACGAGCTCGTTCGAACGAGTTTCTAACGACTTGACCAGTCGCTTCTAACGAGGGGCAGTTTCGTTCGATAATCTCGTTCAAACGAGATATCGTTAGAAGGTACAGTTCGTTCGAACGAACTGGATCTCGTTCGAACAGTCTCGTTCGAACGAGACTTCTAACGAGCTGACAGTGGAATCTCGTTCGAACAGTCTCGTTCGAACGAGACTTCTAACGAGTTGGCAGTCTGGGCCTTTTTAGACTGTTTTGATTTTTGAAGTCCCGTAAACTCGTTCGAGGAGATAGATAACATTTCCGATGATGATGTAATGATAGATTTGGGACATTTGGGTATTTATGAGAAGGAAATCATATACAAGAGAGTTAAATTAAATGGACGGTTTGGGTTGAGACGTGAGTGTCTACTACGATGTGAGAATAAATTATGGCGCGTATGATTATAAACCGGAATCGTATAAATTGTGATAATTATATATTGGTACTAGAATGAGAATAGTACTACAATTAAACTACGGTGATTACTAAGACGTGTGTTTACTTAGTATTGATATATGAATTGCGTGTATGACATACCTACCATACTTGCTATCACGGGAGGTTTGCGTTCGCTTAGGGCCCTCTAATCCTTGTGTTGCCCGGATTTAGACTGGTTACCTTGATGAACATAGGTCATAGAAAGACTTATTGGGATATTAATAAGTCCGCTGATCGTGGGAGTGTAGGTATGTGCGTGACCCATGTGATGTGACTGTGTTCGCCTCCATTATTTGTGATGTGGTTATCTGTGAACTATTCCTGAGAGATTCGGAATATGTGATCCTTATGTACGTGATGTACCGGGATGGATAGCAGAGTATGTGTGCACCACAGCTTAGTTCTCGGGGTGCTTGTATTGTATATTTATGATGTGAATAATATACACTTAATTAATGGGAATCTTCATGATTAATGTTGTGAATATAATTACGGTATTGTTTCAAGAAAAACATAACGGGCTAGCTGATAGTGAAATATATTGCATATTGAGCATATGAGTTTACGTTAAACCCCTACTTAATTACGAGCGTTATTATGTTAATAGAACCGAGTAATAAGGGTAAGACCTATGACAGTCTAGCTAGATATGTTGTCACTTAGCTAGTAGTTTGTATCACTCTAGTTGGGTACTTACGTTAGGAGTGCACAGTTAGAAGAGATGTGAGAATATCATGTGAGTGCACGTCCTAACATGTATTTTTCATTTAATGTTTTAAATGTTTTTAAAGCACTTGCAGGTTTTTAAAATATCTCCACATTTGGGCTCTGACCCGTTTGCTTTCAAATCTATTTTTCTTGTAAAACCATTTTTAGGTGCCCAGCCACAAGGACACCATGCATAGGATACTCATTCAGGTGACGAGCTGTAGCTGTTTGTGGAAGCTACAGGGATTTGCTTGTAGACGCTTCTATCATTTGGATTCCAGAGTCATTTTCTATCAGTTGTAGGGCATGTTGCCCATTTCTATTAGAGACATCTTTCCATTTCATTTTTTCAGACTTTGGCATGTATTGATTCAGTATTTCAGTTTAGTTCCTTCAGTTTTGGTATTATAGTGAGGAGTTTTCCTCCAGACTTTATTTACAGTTTGTGATGGTTATTCTTTTTACTTCATTATGGTGAATGGCGTTATTATTCTTCATTACACTTGTTGCATGTTAATCAGACTTAAATTAAAATTTGGCAACTTACTTTTTAAATATTAGGTGGTTAGTAATCATTAAAATGTTTTCGACAGTGATGCTATTAACTGGACCAACTTGGCATTTTGAATTAATTTAATAAAGGAGTAGCTACCCGGTATTTAATTAGTCGGGGTGTCACATTATAATACTTTTAGTATAAATTATTGGGAGTTTGGTAGTCAAATATATCGTTTTGGATGATTTTGGAAGAGGAAACCCGTAACTGGAAATTCTACAGATTTACCATACCTGCTTGATTGATCGATCGACCCTAGAGCATCGATCGATCGATGATTCGATCGATCGAGCACCTGCCATCGATCGATCGACCCCTCCTGTATAACTCATATTCCCCTTTTAATGGGTCGTTCCAACTTAAATTATTAGACATTCTTGGATATTAATGTGAGAGTATTTTGGGATATAAAGAAGACCAGTAGGACTTTAGGAAATATATGGACCCGTTAATGTAAGACGAGATTAACATTTCACGGGGGGGTGTTTTTACACATAACGGACAATGGGAACTTGTGTTAAAGGGTGAGACTCGTAAGGAAGTTATGTTGTAAAATAAATGAGTACCTACTGAAATTACACTTGGGGAGATAGGAATCCACGAGTGTTACGTACTAAGTTGGATTAATCCCATGAATAAGAATAAGAGATAAACCATTATACGTGATAACTAAATAATGAGTAATAAGGATAAATGTCATAATTATGGGTCGTGAGAGTATTGATAATACGTAAATATTGCGTATTTCATCCGTCGAACCTATGCATTCTAGCCTCCTCGGGTGCCTTAATCTCTATATTTAAGCCCGTTAACCAGACAATCTTGGTTTATATTGTTAACATGCTATATGAGGTATAATTGGGCCTTTGTAGGTATTTAGGTACCAAGTATGGGATTCGGACGCATTCCGCGCAATTTTCGTACGTAACCGCACGTTCAAGGGCATTTTAGTCATTTTACAGATTGGGCACCTGGCCCAACATCTTCATGGAAGTTATAGCCCTCCGTGCAAGCTTCGCGTGGCCATGAACGGTGCGTGATTTCGAGTCCGTATGACAAAGTTACGGCGAATTGAGCGTCGATGGAAGGCATGCCAAAACAGGGGATTATGCATTGTGCTGCCTCTGCTTGATCGATCGATCGATGATTTTGGTCGATCGATCGACTATATTATAATGTCGAAATTTGGCCTTGATCGATCGATCGACCAAAATCATCGATCAATCGATGCTCTGTTTTTCTGTAGATATTTTGCATTTCTTTTCTTTTCTCTTTTCTTTTCTAATTTAATTCCCACTTGGTATATAAGCCAATTTTGATGTAATAAACAAAGGTGAACGTTTTTAGATAGTTTTAGAAGATAGAATAGTTAGGGTTTGGGTGATTTTCTTAGTTCTTCTTCATTTCTTCTTGGATTGACACACTTTTGGGCTTGAATGTTGACTATTCATCATCCTCTCCATTAATATAGTTTGTATTTCTTCATTTCTTGCTTTCAAGTTAATTTACAAGCTTTCTAATTTAGGTTTACATGCTTTAATTACATGCTTTGATTACTTGCTTTCTAGTGTAAATTTACCGCGTTTATTTACCGCTTTCCATTTATCGTGTTTTTAATATGCTTTCTAGGTAATTTAAATTTAGTTGTGTTTGAATGAAACTCACTCGAATTGATGCGTTGCTTTGCTTTGGTGATGGAGTTTACGGGTCTATTTCGGGTGCGTTGTCCTAGTTATTACGCCTAGGAGATTTAACGGGGCATATCAAGTATGTCCCGTGCTTTTGATCTTTCGCGTGTAATTTCCGGGATATTTATTGACGCCAAAATCTTATTAGGCTTTTATAATGATTTAGGGCGTAACAACCCTTGATTTAATTAACTGTTGAAACGAGACACATTTGTAATAACTCGTCTACCCATGTAACCATTTTATACTAATTAACTCGGGTGAGGGATATTCGACGCAACCTATAGTTTTACTCGCTTTCATAATCTAGTTTCAATACCATTGCCTAGATTAATCTTTCCCTTTATGCATCTTTTTCTTTTAGTTTGTAACCATCTTTTACACTTTTATTTTGGAGTATTAAACCATATAAATTTTAGCAACTCGTCTCTATGGATTTTCGATACCCGACTTACCGCTGTACTCACCAGTTGAGTATAGTCGTAGTTTAGGTTTTTATATAGTTCAGGTGAGCCGAATACAAAACGATCGGCGCGTAGGCGACTCTCGCGCCGCGGCGAAACCCTGTCCTATCAAAATGGCGCCATTGCCGGGGACTAGTTTGTGTCAGACTTTATTTGATTTAGTATTTCATATTATTTCTTTCTATTTGTATTATTTGCTAACCTTTTTGCAGGACTTCTACATTTGAGCGCCTAGGAACGCTTGAATTATCCCGCCGCATATCATCTTTGTGGAAGTCGCCTTCTCGAGCTTTTGTTGGGGTAAGCATGTCTTATTCTAATTTTTCTGGTAATCCTAATGATAATGCTCAAAATTCCGGTAAACCTATGACTTTTGGTCAATACTTGCAATCCCAAAAAGTTGCAACATCTAAAATGACATTGGGTGAGTATTACGAAAGTCAAAGTTTGGATTACATCAATTTTGTGCATGATCATTCTGATTTTGGGTCGCAAGATCCTTATGATAAGAATTTTGAAACCAATTGTAATCATTTTCAAAATTCCTATGTTAATGATTTTGATTGTAGTCCCGAGAACAATTTTCAAACCTCCCATTTCCAAGCATCCGCACCTCGCCCTATGACATTCGGTGAGGGATTGCGTATGCTTGAAAATGAGAGGATTGAAGAACGTTATCGGGAAGAAAATCGTTGTTGGGAACACGAGTTGGATTTACTATTTGAATCCGACGACGACTTTTCTTCGGAGACTGCCGAAGTCGAGGACTGTTTTGAACCAAATGAGGACTTCGTTCCTACTTTGGAACAAATCATCCTTGACTTGACCCACGGTATAGTAGAGAATGAAAATGAGGATGAAAAGGGCATAGTATCTATTTGCAATGAATTCGTTTCTTCTTTGATTTTCAAAGAAGAAAGTTTCATTGTAAACAATCTTATTTCTTCCGAAATTCAATTTTCAAGCGATGATCACTCATTGCCTGAGATTGAATTTCTTTCATCCCCGTCTTCATTATATACTGTCGTACCAATTGGAGTACCCGATGAATCGGTTCAAAACTTTTTAGTTCAAAACCTTTTCACCGACGAGGAGTACTCGCTCGAGCCGCTTTCCATAACGGCATCTTTGCCCTCATGTGCGCCGCCTCCCGTTCCAACTTTAAAATACTCGGGATTTGATTCATGTTTTCTCGGCCCGCATGTGAATTTGTTGCCTTCCTATCCAAATCCCCCATCCTCCCTCCCAAAGTTTCAATTGGGGATGGTTGACTTTCACCGCCTTACACATGCCTTCCGTTGTTCGAACGGAATTCCTATTTTCCGGGAGGCATGCATGTTCGGGAGGGTCCACCGTTGATCTGCCAAATTCAAATTGTGTTTTGGATGGACCCTCAAAAGTTTCAACTTTTAGTATATAGTTAATTACACATCCTAAGTGTAGGTTGTATATACTAACTTCTTCATTTTTGTTTTTCTTAATATTAGCCTAGTGTAATTACTTAATCTCTTTTTATTTCTCTTTGTATGCTTGATACTAACTCTTTTGTAGGTTCAACGGACTTGAATTTACGGAGACTATGCATCCCGGCACACATTTCTTAAGAAAATGATCAAAAAAAGCCCCAAAAACATTTTTCCTTTGTTTTGCACACACGCATCCTCACGCATTAACATTTTTTTTTCTTTTTTCTTTTTATTTTATTTTTCATTTTTTTCGTGAATATGCTTGTGTGTTGCTCGTTGTACATATGTTTAAATTTTTGGTTAGCATAAGCCTATTTGTGTATATATTTAAGCCTATGTCTATTTAATTTTATTTTTATTTTTATTTTTATTTTTATATTTTTATATATATATACTTATATATACTATATATATATATATATATATATATATATATATATATATATATATTTTATATTTACACCCCTTAATTATCCCTGAATTGCAATTCCCCCCCCATTTAAAATGCAAAGCAGTGTGCCTGGTCGTGCTTGATCGATCGATCGAAGGCCCAGGCTCGATCGATCGATCGAGCAGTTAAAGGCCGAGGGCTGCTTTCTTTTTCCCCCATTTCCTTATTCTCTCTTATTCCTCTCCTACACGATTTTGCCCTAGGATTTCCCCACACCACATTTCTTCCAATTTCTACACTTTCAAGGTATAATCCTTACTAATTTAACATGTTTTTGTAGTTTTTGGTAGATTTTTGTCACAAATTACATGTTTAAACCCTAAGTTGACATATAGTGAATGTGCTGGTTTTACCCCTGATTTTTGTTGTTCCAACCGATTTTTCTCATGATTCTTGTTGAAAATCCAACACATGTATATTGCTGCACTGTTGTTTTGTTCATGAGTGGGGCGATTTCGTTGGTTCAAATTGGTATTGTTCAACCTTGACGCACATTGCGCACGCCAAGTGTTCGCTAAAATGCCCAAAACAGTTTTCAACCCCATTTTGGCGCACACTTGAGTGATTTTCATTCCTTGTCACATTCTGACATTTTTTATCGTAATGTTGCAATTTTTCACCTCGATTTTGCGCACTTGCACCTCCATTTCAACTTGTACACTAACTAACCATTAATTGTGCTTATAATTTTTTTGTATTGCCTAATTCTTGTTTTGTAGGTTGAAATGGCCCCGAAGAAATACAACTTTTCTAGGTGTATGCCCGTCGGGGGCATTGAGGGGTTCCACTGCGATCAGGAGCGGGATTGGTACCGCGCCCACTTTCACACATCCGAGCATCCACTTGGGTATCATTTTGCGTGGACCATTGAGCATATACCGCGGGAGGCGCGTGTTCTTCTGCGCCGTCAGGGGTGGGAGCCCTTTCTTGCTACCAACGGGCGGATCAACGAAGAGCTAGTCCGGATATTTTATGCGACGTTGGTAGAGATAAAGGGGAGTGGGCCGACTACATATGAGGCGATGGTTCGTGGGGTGAGGATACCTTTCAGCATTTCTGATTTGGCTGATTTCATGGGTGTGCCACACCCCGGGGACTCGGTCAGTTTTATGGATGGGACCATCTTTGGCAGGGGGACATTGATAGAGGCTCTTGCACCGGGTGAGGCATGGAAAAAGGGTGATTTTCGCTCGGCTGCAATGGAGGACTTACCGAGGTTATTGCACTACATTAATGTCCACTCTTTCATGGTGGCGAACAACCGGTCAGAGGTTCGTCACAAGCATGCCACATTGATCTACACGATGATTAATAGTTTGGGCAATATCAGCTTGCCCAGTATCTTTCTAGACATGATGTGCGCGACAGCTAAAGAGATTGCTGGGAGGTATTCCCTTCCCTTTCCTTCCCTCATTACGAAGATATGTATATCGCACGATTGCCCTGAGTTTGACGTTGACGGTAAGTATGAGCCACTAGGGCTTATCTCTAAGGATAATATTTCAAAAATGCTTAAGCACGAGTGGGGGCAACCGGGAGGCAAGAGACAGAGGGCGGAGGTGGATGATGAGCCGGACGATGAGGAGGACGAGATACGGGAGATGGAGACTGGTGAGGGTTCTCACGCGCCGCACACTGATGATGATGCCCGCTTTGTGGCATTTCAGGCCGTGCAGGACCAGCGCTGGGAGGAGACCCAGCTCAGGTGGGCTACATGGGAGTCCCGCCTGGACCAGTTGCAGGCCGAGCAACGGCAGCAGTGGGCACAGCAGCAGTCTCAGCAGGAGCAGTTTCACGCTGAACAGCGGCAGGAGTGGGCCATGCAGAGGCAGGCGAGGGCACAGCACATACAGGACTATCGGATGATGCAACGGATGATGAGAGATCTTTATCTGCAGCGCAGTGACTCCGACACACCGCTGCCTCCTCATTTTCAGGACCCCTCTGATCCTAGTGGTTCCGGCCACTAGGCTGCTGCTGTACTAGGTTATTTTTGTATTCTGGGATCGGATATTATCTTGTACTTTTTATTTTTATTTCTTTTATTTTACTAGTTGTAATGTATTAAGTGTTTTTGTATTGAACTTATGAAATGAGAAATGAAAATGTAGTTTGTGGTTGTTTATTGGATTTTGATGTGTGTGACCTTCCATTTTATAAAATTAAAAAGTTCACCATCAATTTATCTAGTATTTGCACTTCAGCCCCTCTATATTATTGTGACTTGTGACATAGATTCTCTTAACTTAATACATCGGTACATATTCTTCATATGCTTTGTACTAACTTGTTTTGCAGTTTCATTTGGACTTGTACTTATGGAGATCACTCCACATTTGGGTAATATCATTCTTTTCCTAGCTTTGTGTTGTGTTCTTTAATGGACGCATTGGGGACAATGCAATATTCAAGTTAGGGGGTGTAGGATATTCTATCCATTTTGCTGTTTAGTCCTTGGATTTGATTACAATTTAGTTATGAAGCATGTTTTTGTTAAAAATTTGAAAATTTTCAAAAATATTTTCTTTCTTTTTTCTCCTTTATTGGGCATTTTGCCCTTGTTTTCGATGATAAATTTTAATAATTGCCTGATCAAATAGACAATTCAACGATGCATGTTCTCGATTTTAGAAGTTATTAGATTTTAGTCCCTAAATCATTGATATTATGAATAACTTCATGAATTAAACTTTAATCCGTGAGCACATGCACCATTCTTGTTATATTGATGTGGTTTAAGATTTTTATAACTCGGTATGCTTTTGTTGCATTGTATATACTTACACCGAGTGAGATTAGAGACTTATCTTCATTTGTGAGTTTATACGCCTTTCTTTCCTCTTTGAAAACGTTACAGTCGTTGGTAATCTCTTTATTCTTTCATTGACCATTCATTAGTTGAGTTCCTACTGGAAATGTGTTACTTGAGCATGATTTTCATTTGTTGTTTTGACTCGAGAATCATGTCAACTTTTTGAAATGATCATAGGCCATCTTTGTATATCACCCATATGACCTTGACCTCACCCTTTATATGTTGCCTAGTCAACCCACTTGAGCCTAAATACTAGCCTTTCTTTTCATTACCCAAAATCCCATAGCCAACTCCAAATTGGAGTTTTATACCATACATATTACCTTACATACCCTTGTTTGGATTGTTGTTTGGGATTGGATGATATTATTGTATTGTGGTTGCAATTTGAGCATGAAAAGAGTACGAAGTGAAAAGAAAAAGAGTGAAAAAGAGAAAGTTGAAAACAAAAGAGAAAAAGTGACAAAAAGGAAGAAAAGAAAAAGAAAGAGAAAGTTGTTTATATTATTTGTAGTGTTTCAATAATCCTTGTTACTCTCTCGATTGTTATATCTAATGCTTATTTGGACATCATTTGTCCACTTTTGATATTGCCCATTTTTTTCCCCATTATTCCAAGTTTCATCCCCAAACACTTTGAATCCGTATATACATCCCTTTCATTTCGTACCCTAACCTAGCCTACATTACAACCCTATACAAGTCCTATGTGATCTTAAGTTGATATAATTCAAATGTTTAAATAGTGTTGATAATCTGTGAAAATGCATTTCGCTTCTTTTATATGTGCGATATCCTTTCACTGAGATTGTAATTTTTATTTCCTATATAGCGTTCTTCATTTGTGACATGTGCGCGTCCTAGTTTCCCTTTACATTTACTCCTTATGCCCGCATGTCCCGTGTGTTACCTCCCTGTTTCAAGTGATTTCATTTGATGAGTGTAATGCCCGTGAGGATTGACTTTTATGCATGCTTTGATATTTAGTATCCGAGTTATTTAAGTTTTTTGCCGAATCATACTTTGCATATGCTCACTCCCCTCCCAGATGTTAGAGTTTCAATTCATTGAGGTGCATTCGATAATGTTAATAACTTCAGACTTCTAACGCGAATTCGTTTGCTATGCTAATAACATGTTGAAATCTTGTTCGCATTGATGAGTTTGTCGTACTTGATTGGGCATATTTTAAGGAAACTTTATGATGTTTGTGGGTTTCATCCCTGAAAACCCTTACGAGACGACACTCGTCCACTAGGGTAACCTAGGGGTTTAACGGATTATTGCATATACTAAATGCAATCGAATCGCCCGCGAAAGTGGACGTATCTTTTTATTTCTTTTATACCATAATTTTGTACTTTCCCCTGTTTTGGTTTACATGTTCTTCTTATTGCATCCTATTTCATTGCTAGGGACTAGCAATGTGTAAGTTAGGGGGTGTGATAATACACAAATATTGCGTATTTCATCCGTCGAACCTACGCATTCTAGCCTCCTCGGGTGCCTTAATCTCTATATTTAAGCCCTTTAACTAGACAACCTCGGTTTATATTGTTAACATGCTATATGAGGTATAATTGGGCTTTTGTAGGTATTTAGGGACCAAGTATGGGATTCGGACGCATTCCGCACAATTTCCGTACGTAACCGCACGTTCAAGGGCATTTTAGTCATTTTATAGATTGAAAACCTGGCCCAACATCTTCATGGAAGTTATAGCCCTCCGCGTAAGCTTCGCGTGGCCATGAACGGTGCGTGATTTCGAGTCCGTATGATAAAGTTACGGCGAATTGAGCGGCGATGGAAAGCATGCCAAAACAAGGGATTATGCAGTGTGCTGCCCCTGCTTGATCAATCGATCGACGATTTTGGTCGATCGATCGACTATATTAAAATGCCAAAATTTGGCCTTGATCGATCGATCGACCAAAATCATCGATCGATCGATGCTCTTTTTTTCTGCAGATATTTTGCATTTCTTTTCTTTTCTCTTTTCTTTTCTAATTTAATTCCCACTTGGTATATAAGCCAATTTTGATGTAATAAAAAAAGGTGAACGTTTTTAGATAGTTTTAGAAGATAGAATAGTTAGGGTTTGGGTGATTTGCTTAGTTCTTCTTCATTTTTTCTTGGATTGACACACTTTTGGGCTTGAATGTTGACTATTCATCATCCTCTCCATTAATATAGTTTGTATTTCTTCATTTCTTGCTTTCTAGTTAATTTACTAGCTTTCTAATTTAGGTTTACATGCTTTAATTACATGCTTTGATTACTTGCTTTCTAGTGTAAATTTACCGCGTTTATTTACCGCTTTCCATTTATCGCGTTTTTAATATGCTTTCTAGGTAATTTAAATTAGGTTGTGTTTGAATGGAACTCACTCGAGTTGATGCGTTGCTTTGCTTTGGTGATGGAGTTTACGGGTCTATTTCGGGTGCGTTGTCCTAGTTATTATGCCTAGGAGATTTGATGGGGCATATCAAGTATGTCCTGTGCTTATGACCTTTCGCGTGTAATTTTCGGGATATTTGTTGATGCCAAAATCTTATTAGGCTTTTATAATGATTTAGGGCGTAACAACCCTTGATTTAATTAACTGTTGAAATGAGACACATTTGTAATAACTCGTCGACCCATGTAACCATTTTATACTAATTAACTCGGGTGAGGGATATTCGACGTAACCTATAGTTTTACTCGCTTTCATAATCTAGTTTCAATACCATTGTCTAGATTAATCTTTCCCTTTATGCATCTTTTTCTTTTAGTTTGTAACCATCTTTTACACTTTTATTTTGGAGTATTAAACCATATAAATTTTAGCAACTCGTCTCTATGGATTTTCGATACCCGACTTACCGTTGTGCTTGCCTCGCAAGTGTAGTAGTAATTTAGGTTTGTTTGTATAGTCGCGGACAGACGAAAACAACGACTGTGCACTTTACACGCGCACACTTCTCGCGCTCTATCTAGTATACCTAAATTTGATATGGAAATAGTAGTATACATATATGGCTGTGTTTATGCATATACTATATACGTGTAAAAATCATGCCCGCGCTACTTGCTATCCCTGAGGTTACCGCGCTGGGACAGTCTTATCTCGATGGGACCTTTATGGGGGATATTGACTCGTACCCTAGAATATAGGAATCCTCGGTACAGGCTATCGGATCGATAGTCAGACGGTCCTAAGAGACGTGAGGGTATGTGCTGAGCTATTAGTGACTTGGAACTATGCTTCGCCTCAACTTGTATGTGTTTTGTGTCAATACAGTTCGAGAGTGATTCCGACTTGTATTTCTCTTAGTACGAGTGATACGGGGACTAGATAGCAGAGTATGCCCGCGCCAAAAATTTTATGTGGGGTGCTGTTAGAATATATATATTATATGAGTATTTAATATATATATATATATATATATCTGGAATTTGGGAACTACCTATTGTGACTATGGTACGTAAGAAAGGAATAATTATTTCAACTTGAGAATAAGTGTTTGAAAGGTATGATATATTACTGAGAAACTTTATAATCAAATAAGGCTTATGTGAGAACTTTGTTGTTAAATAAAATTAACCTCCTTAACATTTGAATTTGTCGGCATGAAACCTTACAAGTAACTTAAGATAAGATAAGTTAAATTGTTGGGAGTATTAGTGCGATAGGTGTGCACATTAGAAGAGAGGTGAGAATTTCTCAAGGGAATGCCGCACTAATATATTGGTTGCATTAGCCGGTAAGCATTTTAAATACTCTCTAAACTAATTTTAAATTGTTTTACAATCGGGCTCTGACCCGTTTCCTATTTTCTCTTCTCTCTTGTATATATATGTATATATTACAGGTGACCAGCCAGATGGGCATCTTTCATAGGATCCTTTGGAAGGAGCGTGCTGCAGCTTAGGTGGGAGTTGTAGGCCTCTTGCTTAGACGACCTCATTATTGATTCCACTTCTAGCACTATTTTATCCAGTTGGGCATGTGTCGCCCTTTTCCATTATTCAGTTGTTTTATTAGAGATTGTGATTCGTTTATTTCCAGTAAGGATCTAAAAAATGCGGGGCGTGATTGAGGCGTGGAGGCCAAGCCTTAAGCCTCCCACCGTAAAAAGGCGTGAAAAGGCATTTAGGCCTTCTTAATATATTTTAATATTTTTTAACCATAACAAGGCTATTAAAATACCAAAATTGCACAGATCATAAAAATATATCTGAATATATGCAAATTAAAATACTATTTGATTATTTTGGATGAGATAATGGTCCGGTTTGTAAACAAATTCTTTAAAAGGTGACATCGTTTCACTAAATCATTGTTGTTTTTAGAAAAAAGTGCGCCTTAAGGGTTTTACCAAGAATAAGGTGTGAAAAGCGTAAGGCGAGGCGTTTCTCCCAAGCCTTAAGCCTAGGCGTGCCTAGGCGGAGCCTAGGCGGGTTTTTTAGAACAGTGATTTCCAATATTTACACTTTGGGATTTATTACTGTCAGGATGTTTTTCCTTCAAGTTTTAAAGTTGGAATTAATTAGTTGGATGTTTAATTATTTGGATTGTTTGTTCCAGTATAGTTGTTGGGTGATTCTTAATTTATGAGTTATGTAAAGTTTTAAATATTGGTTTTTAATTTAAGTTCGGAAATTTATGTAAAAAAAATGGTTTTGTCACTTAGCTTAATTAATTAGGGTGTTTAACTGGAAAAATTATCTTTACGACAGTAATGCTAAGAATGAACCAACCGTTCACCTTGATTATAATTTAATGAAGGACTGATCACCCGGTATTTAATTAGGCGGGGTGTTACAGGTGGTATCAGAGCATCAGTTTCTAGCTTAGCGTCTTTGATTTATAGCCCTAATATTAGGAATGTTATATTCATCTTTATGCGTTTGAAATTCGTGCTTCTGTGATTTGTCGATGTGAATGTTGCACTTATCCAGATTATTTTAACTTTCAGATGGACCGTCAAAACGAACAAGCTAATGCCGTTATGGAATTTAGTGGGTAAGAACAGCTCGCACCTCAGGCATCTCCAAAGAGGGTACCGATCGTCGAATTTACAGGCATTGTGGCACAGGCAGTTACTACTGCAATCTTACAGAACGACGTCGTAGTATGCAGCTTAGAGAAGGAAAAAGACCTAGAGAGATCAGTCAATTTGATATAACTAGAGTTGAAAATTGTGCGAAGGCACCAAAATTTCCGCAACAAGCTCCTCAAGACCAAAATGGCCCCGAGGGTAACAAAATTTCTGGGGAGAGCCAAGAGCGACAGGGTCAACAAAGCCGGGGTCAGAATGAAGTCACAAAGAGGTGTTTCAAATGTGGAATGGACGGTCATAAATGTCAATGTTGTCCGAATCAGACTGGAGAGAAACTACAACCCGACCAGCGAAAAAATTTCAGGACTCTGCTATAAATGTGTACAACCGGGTCACAAGTGGAGGGATTTTCCTCAACCTGACATCATTTTTCCTCAAGTTGCACATCAAGACCAAGGAAAAAGTGAAACTAGTCAACAATGTAGTGAAATGAGACAGTTTCGAGGGAGGTGTTTCCAATGTGGCAGGAATGGCCATAGATGTCAGGATTGCCCAGAGAGGAATAGGGCCCCAGCAGCAGGGCCCCCGTAATGAACCACATAAGCCAGCTTTACCCGCCACCCCAGCAGCCTCAAATCAGCAGAGGCAATCACAGTATGGACGTGTCTACAATGTCCACCAGGTAGCAGCACCTCAGGCCCTAATAGAGATAAAAGGTATGTTCCCTATACCTGGTGCTATGGGTCGAGTTTTAATGGGTACTGGGGCATCGCACCATTTTATAGTTATTCATTTTGCATGAGCCTTAGGGTTAATAGTAACGACGATGAGTATGGTGTCGTGCGTAGACTCACCATTTGGGGGAAAGAGTCTTTAATCTTCTTTATTTGAAGGGGTGTAGATATAGAGATTGGTAACTTCATTTTTACCTGCGGTCAACACTGATGTTAGATATGCATGAGTATAAGGCCATTATTGGCATGCTAGAGTTTCGGTAAGAGTATTATCCCCGTCATTTTGGGGTAGGAAAGGTGTTTGGTGGCAATGCCTCGCCCAGAGGAAGTATTTGCCAATGCGATTGGAAAGGTAGAAGTATGACTCTTATCCTCGGAGGATGAGGCATGTTTCATGTGACACGAGCAAGTCACCATATTTTGTTCATTGCTAGATTTACATGTGAGACGAGTTCGTGGGTATAGCTATAAGTGTTAATATTATGTTGGTATATTTTTCTTTTCCCTAGTGTAGTGGATTATCTTTAGTGCTATCCACGAAGGATGAATGTGTGCATTAATAGTGTTATATGCTCTATTGAGAGTACTCGTTTTAGTAGTATGGTACACGAGTATGGTATTTCCTTGGTTAAAATTTTATAGACATGGCTAATACAATAGTAGGCAGTGATTTCAAGGCTTTCGGAGTGGTTGCCTTAGTGCAATCTGATTGATTCTGGCAAGGCCTCACCTGTGAGACACTCGGGACCCCAATTATATTATATATTTAGGGACTCCAAGGGTTATAGTGTCCCGAAGAGTTTAAATCCCGAAATGTTTAGGAACCTTAATTTCATGATTCTGTACGTACTGGGTTTACCGTTAAGCAAGAAGGTTTGACCCAGTATCACGTTTAGAGCTCAAGACTGAGTGATAGGTAGAGAACATCGATGTATCTACCCTTTAGAGATGTGATAGTTAACAATTAGACGCATATGTTTGGGATCAGGATTTTAAGGGTCTTGATTGTATATATAGGAGGTTTGTTGATAGGAAATTACCACCAATACTGAACGATAAAGGATTGGCGAAGTGTTCTTTGTGTAGGTGTAATTACGGTAGGAGAAGTAACTTTCTGTCAAGAGGTGGAGAAAAGGGGTACATGTTATGGATGGAGGGCCTAACAGATTTCGATAACCGACAATGCTAGGTAGTAGTGTATCCGGGAGGTTCCTTGTTTGGATTTCTCTTTGTGAGACATCCCACGCATGAAACTTTGCTTAAGGTTGGAAATAGGAAGGTGCTTGGTCATTAGTCTATAAGTTTAGTACCTCTGTCGTCGCAGGAGCAGGTAATTATATCTATAAGTCGGGAGTTGAATTATGATTTAAGGCCAGTGGATCCAGTTGGGTGGTAAGAAAACATCGAAGGTTTTATTCTATCACCACGAGTTGAGGGGTGGAGCGATGATAAGGGGGATTTAAAAATTTCAATTTTTAAGGGGATTGAGGGTACCCAAGTGTTGTAACCACATTCTGAACACAAAGAAAATAAAGAGTTGGGATGATTTTTAGTGTAGATTATCTAGGAAAGATTTTTAATACAAGAAAGAAGGCTTGTATTTATTTTGATGTATAGAGCATTTGTGATTTATTTCAGTAGTTGTATTTATTCGAAATAATTGTTGTACTTATCGGGAGAGATTAGAGATTAGTAGTTTCTCTATTGTTGTTGTGGGATTTAGATACTCTATACTTTGTTGCATTGAGAATTTAATTGGTTTTATCGATGATTAGCACTCCGCTCGCTCTTCCCGGGCAGTCGGGGTGTTTCAAGATGTGAGCTCTTGGTTAGCTGATGTTGAAATCGTCCGAGTTGAAGGGACGTGGGAATGGTCGTGTGGAATATGTGTTTATGGGACTACTATAACGAGGTTGAAGTAGTAGAGTGGATTAAGCGTCGCATCAAGGACGATAATCCATACATACGTGTGCGATTAGAATGGCACACTCGAATTTGGTTAAAGGCTATAGAAAGCCATTTAATGGTGGTATTCCTTGAGAAGAATAGAATTTAATTATTATGGAGAACACTCGAAACAGAGTTATAAGTAGTTAAATGGGAGTACTGCTTGCGATTACAAAGAGTGATGACGTTTAGTAGGGTGTACGAGGTCCAAAAGTGCACATCGTAGAGAAAGGTGCACGGGTCGAAACTTTCAGTGTATGCCAAGGAAAGAAGAGGAAGATTAAGTGTCACATAACATGATGTATTATTTCTAGGAAAAGTCAATGTTTAGCGGGACATGGTGTGACACCCCGACTAATTAAATACCGGGTAGCTACTCCTTTATTAAATTAATTCAAAATGCCAAGTTGGTCCAGTTAATAGCATCACTGTCGAAAACATTTTAACGATTACTAACCACCTAGTATTTAAAAAGTAAGTGCCAAATTTTAATTAAAGTCTGATTAACATGCAACAAGTGTAATAAGGATAATAACACCATTCACCATAATGAAGTAAATAGAATAACCATCACAAAACGTAAATAAAGTCTGGAGGAAAACTCCTCACAACAATCCCACAACTGAAATAAGTAAACCGAATACTAAATCAATACATGCTAAAGTCTGAAAGCTGAAATGTAAAAGATGTCTCTAAATAAGAATGGGCAACATGCCCTACAACTGATAGATAGTGACTCTGGAATCCAAAAGATAGAAGCGTCTACAAACAAATCCCTGTAGCTTCCACAAACAGCTACAGCTCGTCACCTGAATGAGTATCCTATGCTTGGTGTCCTTGTGGCTGGGCACCTAAAATGGTTTTACAAAGAAAAATAGATTGGAAAAGCAAACGGGTCAGAGCCCGAATGTGGAGTTATATTTTAAAAACCTGCAAGTGCTTTAAAAACATTTAAAACATTAAATGCAAAGTACATGTTAGGACGTGCACTCACATGATATTCTCACCTCTCATCTAACTGTGCACTCCTAACGTAAGTACCCATCTATAACGACACAAACCACTAGCTAAGTGCCATCATATCTAGCTAGACTGTCATAGGTCCTACCCTTATTTCTCGATTCTATTAACATTATAACACTCGTAATTAAGTAGGGGTTTAACGTGAACTCAGATGCTCAATAAGCAATATATATATCACTATCAGTTAACTCGCTATGTTTCTCGAAGCAATACCGTAATTATATTCACAACATTAACGTGAAGGTTCCCATTATATAAGTGTATATTATTCACATCATAAATATACAATACAAGCACCCCGAGAACTAAGCTGTGGTGCACACATACTCTGCTATCCATCCCGGTACATCACGTACATAAGGATCACATATTCCGAATCTCTCAGGAATAGTCCAGATAACACAAATCACAAATAGTGGAGGCAAACACAGTCACATCACATGGGTCACGTACATACCTACGCTCCCACGATCAGCGGACTTATTAACATCCCAATAAGTCTTTCTCTGACCTATGTTCATCGAGGTAACCAGTCTAAATCCGGGCAACACAAGGATTAGAGGGCCCTAAGCGAACGCAAACCTCCCGTGATAGCAAGTATGGTAGGTATGTCATACACACAATTCATATACCAATACTAAGTAAACACACGTCTTAGTAATACCGTAGTTTAATTGTAGTACATATATTATTCTCGTACTAACTATAATTATCACAATTTATACTATTCCGGTTTGTAATCATACGCGCCATAATTTTCTCACGTCGTAGTAGACACTCACGTCTCAACCCAAACCATCCATTTAATATAACTCTTGTATATAATTTACTCCTCATAATAACCCAAAAGTCCCAAATCCATCAATACATCATCAAGGAATGTTAACTCTACCCTCGAACAAGTTTACGGGACTCCAAAAATCAAAACAGTCCAAAAAGGACCAAACTGTTAACTCGTTAGAAGTCTCGTTCGAACGAGGCTGTTCGAACGAGATTGGACTGTCAGCTCGTTAGAAGTCTCGTTGGAACGAGACTGTTCGAACGAGATTCCAGTTCGTTCAAACGAACTGTACCTTCTAACGATATCTCGTTCGAACGAGATATCGAACGAAATCCCTTTTCGTTAGCAGTGACTGGTCAACTCGTTAGAAGCTCGTTCGAACGAGTTCGTTCGAACGACCTGGGTAGGTCTTCTAACGAGGGACCAGTTTCGGCACAGAATTTTCCCCATCTCGTTTTTTATCCATTTTATCACTCCTAATCTCTTCCAAAGTTCATCCCAACAGCGTTTTAGGGTCTCTAATTCATCCTAAACATATTCAAGTCAACTCCTAACATGTTTTCAAGGATTAAATCTCTTTAACATCAATCAAAATATAAATCTCTACACTTTTTCCCCAATTATTTCAAGAACATGAACCCTAACTTTTGAATCATGAATTAACTCACTATAAATCCGTTTTAATTCCTTCCTATCACAGATATCATGAGAATAATTATCTACCTATCATTCTACATGCAATTCTTCTCAATATTTTCAAGTTCTAAGCTCCAAACTACATGGGTTTTCATTATCTTTCAAGAACAGTTGTAATTCATGAATTTTCTAACATGGAAGAAACATTCTACTAATTTAAATATGATTAAAACACTTGCCTTGATTGGATTTATGATTTTGGTGTTGGTTTGGTGGAGATTTCTACAGAATTCCTTATCTCCAAGCTTCTCCTCTAATGGTGGCTTAAGGTGGCTAGGGTTTTCTTTGGGAGAGTTTGTAAACCTAATGATAGCCTCCGTAGCTTAATGGGTTAATATGGGTTGGTTAGTGGGTTTAGTGGGTTAAATCCACATCAGATTAAAACTCCAAATTTTCGTCACTTTTAATTCCTCAAAATGTAAAATTACCAAAATACCCTTTAAGTTGCCGGTATGGCCTAAAAATACCCCGGGACCCAACCTACACCCCCGGCTAGTGTTTTCTGAATATCTCGACCCTTCCGAACGCGTTGGCGCACTCAAAACGACCATACGGGTAATATAAATAAAAATCACTTTTTATAATTAAAATAATATACCATGACGCGGCGGTCACACGCGTCTCAACAAAATTTTCTAAAATGCCGTATATAAATCTCACGACAAATTTCATAATTTCAAATTCATATATAATCATATATGCACATAACCAAATACCAACTCACAACTCGCTAGTATTTTACCCGGATTAATTTCCAATTAATACACATTTAATTAATTAATCCCAAAAATAAACATAGTCAAAAGTACGGGGTATTACATACTTCCCCCCTAATAACTGAATTTCGTCCCGAAATTCGAAACTAGAAAGTACTTGCTAAAAGTAACTCTGGATAATGTTCGCGCATCTCATCCTCGCGCTCCCATGTGGATCCCTCAACATTGTGATGTCGCCACTGAACACGCACTAACGGTACTATCTTTGACCGCAGTTTCCTCTCGCTTCGGTCCAAAATAGCAATTGGCCCTTCCTCGTAGGAGCTATCCGGCTGGAGATCGATGTCCTCCACAGCAATGTGAGAATGAGCCAAATTATCTCAAAGGTATTTCCTCAGCGAGGAAATATGGAACACATCGTGAATCCGATGCAAATGCTCCGGTAGTCCAAGTCTATACGCAACCGGTCCGATCCGCTCAATAATAGGAAACGGCCCCACATACCTCGGTGCCAACTTCCCCTTCTTCCCGAAATGCATAATCCCCTTCATAGGAGATACTCTGAGCAAAACCTGATCCCCTACTTGGAACTGTCTGAAAAATCTCTTCGCATCAGCTTAACTCTTCTGCCTGTCTTGAGCTACCCGAATGCGATTCCGAATCAACTCAATCCTTGCCGAAGTATCCTGGATCACCTCCGGCCCAAGTAGTTTGTTGTCCCCCACCTCCAACCAACATGCTGGGGAACGACAAGGCCTACCGTACAATGCCTCAAACGGAGCCATGCCAATAGTGAACTGATAGGAGTTGTTGTAATCAAACTCCACCAGTGGAAGGTACTGCTCCCATCCACCCCCGAAGTCAATAATGCACATGCGTAGCATGTCCTCCAACATCTGATTTGTGCATTCAGTCTGCCCATCAGTCTGCAGATGATAAGCCGTACTCAACCGCAATTCCGTGCCCATGGCCTCCTGGAAACTCTCCCAAAACCGCGAAACAAATATCTTGTCTCTGTCAGACACGATATTTAGGGGCACATCGTGAAGTCTCACAATCTTTGAAATGAAGAGCTGGGCATACTGTCCCGTAGTGTAGTCAGTCCTTACGGGTAAAAAGTGAGCGACCTTGGACAACCTGTCCACAATTACCCAAACGGAGTCGTGACCCCTCTGCGACGTAGGTAACCCCGTGACAAAGTCCATGGATATGCTCTCCCACATCCACGCCGGGACCTCCAACGGCTGTAGCAATCCTGCCGGTCTCTGATGATCCACTTTTACAAGCTGACAAGTGGCGCATTTCGAAACAAACTCAACGATATCTCTCTTCATACTGCTCCACCAATACCGGCGTCTCATGTCTTGGTATATTTTGTCCCCTCTGGGATGTACCGCGAACCGTGAGCCGTGCGACTCTGCCATCACATTATGTCGCAATTCCTCCCCTTCCGGAACTACCAATCTCCCATTGAAGCGCAATCCCCCGTCTGAGCTAACGGTATAGGACTCGGCTCCCTCTGCTAGTAACCGAACTATCTGCTCCTGACAGAACGAGTCATTGGCCTATGCCCGTATTACCTTCGTGACAATCTGCGGTGTAATGGTCATCACAGACATGAAAGATCGGGCCACTGCATCCTGGTGTCCCAATTCCTTCCACTTAGCCTTCCACACCTCTGCCACCTCGTCTGCTGGCCTACGGCTCAACGCGTCTGCTACCACGTTAGCCTTACCTGGGTGGTACTGGATGTCGAACTGGTAGTCTTTCACTAATTCAAGCCACCTACGCTGCCGCATATTTAACTCTTTTTGCGTGAACAGGTACTGTAGTGACTTGTGGTCCGTGAACAGTTGGAACTTCTCCCCCAAAAGATAGTGTCTCCAAATTCGTAGGGCAAATACCACTATCGCTAACTCTAAATCATGTGTGGGGTAATTCTTCTCATGAGGCTTAAGCTTACGGGAAGCATAAGCTATGGCCTGTCTCTCCTGTTGTAATACACCTCCCAGTCCTTGCAAAGACGCATCGGGGTAAACCAAATACTCAACTCCCGGTCTCGGCAATGCTAACACAGGTGCTGAGGTCAATTTGTCCTTCAATTCATCGAATGCCAACTGACAGGCATCACTCCAGATGTATGGCACTCCCTTACGAGTCAGATGTGTCAAAGGACCTGCTATCTCCGAGAAACCCCGAATAAACCTCCTGTAGTATCCTGCTAGTCCCAAGAAACTACGAATCTCAGTCGGTGTCGTGGGCTGTCCCCACTCCCTCACCACTGATACTTTCCCCGGATCAACAGATATTCCCTGGTCGGAAATGATATGTCCCAAAAACTGGACTTCCTTCAGCCAAAACCCGCACTTCTCATATTTTGCATACAACTCGTTCTGACGAAGTGTCTACAAAACCTGTCTCAAATGCTCGGCGTGCTCCTCCTCTGTCTGGGAGTAAACCAGAATGTCATCAATGAAGACAATGACAAACTGATCTAAAAAATACCTGAACACTCTGTTCATCAAGTTCATAAACACTGCTGGAGCGTTGGTCAAACCGAAATGCATAACCCGAAACTCGTAAGAACCATATCTCGACAAGAACGCAGTCTTCGAGACATCCTCCTCCCTGATACACAACTGATGGTATCCCGATCTCAAGTCAATCTTCGAGAAGAAAGAAGCTCCTCTCAACTGGTCAAATAAGTCATCGATTCGAGGCAACGAATACTTATTCCGTATCGTGACCTTATTCAACTCTCGGTAGTCCACACACAATCTCAGTGAACAGTCCCTCTTCTTCACAAACAGAACTGGAGCTCCCCAAGGTGAGGTACTCCTGCGAATAAAGCCCTGACCTAACAGCTGCTCTATCTGATCCCGTAACTCCCTCATCTCAGCTGGAGCCATACGGTACGGTGCGCGTGCTATAGGTCTCGTACCTGGTAACAGATCTATAACAAAGTCTATCTCTCGACTGGGTGGTAAGCCTGGTATCTCCTGAAACACATCCGAATACTCCCTGACTACTGGGATAGAATCTAAAGGAATCACTACCTCCTTAGAGGTATCCTCCTCAATGTAATACAGATGAGCGGTCGATCCTCCCTCTGGGAGAGGCATCGCCACTACAAACATCTCTCGCCCCGGAATGGCAAAAACAATGCTCCTGCTGAAGCAATCAATCATGGCCCTATAAGATACGAGCCAATCCATACCGATAATCACATCGTGAACATGCATATCTAATACTAACATGTCTGCAGGTAATACCAAACCACCAATCTCTACCCCCACTCCTCGGCATATAAAGAATATAAGTGACCCACTCCCCAATGGTGAGTCGACACACGTCACTGTGCTCTCTGCCGTAGCTAACAATCCTAAAGCTTTCGCGAAGTGTGTAGCTATAAAACAGTGTGTAGCACCCGTATCAAACAATACCCGACCCATAGTGCCATGGATAGGAAACGTACCCTCAATTGCGGGCGGTGCCTGTGGAACTGCAGCCTGGTGGACGTTGTAGACACGTCCATACTGTAGCTGCCCCCGCTGAACTGGGACTGCTGGAATGGGTGGCAATGCTGCCATCTGTGGCGGTGCGAGAAGAGTGGCGGGAAACATAGGCCTCTGTGGCTCCTGGCGAGCACCCTGATGCTGCTGTTGTGGGGCCCTGCCCCTATCAGGACAATCCTGTCGTTTATGGCCAGTCTTGCCACAAACAAAGCACTTCTCTGGGAAGTTCCCTCCTCTCTGTCCCTGCTATCCCCGGCCCTGGTGGCCGTTACCGTTCCTCCCTTGGCCCTGCTGGCCCTGGTGAAACTGCTGCCCATTCTGCCCCTGTTGGCCCTGATGGCCGTTTGGACCCTGATGGCCCTGACGGAAACCTCCATGTCCCTGTCTGTAGTTCCCTGACCGGAACCTCTTGTTATCCCCCTGCTGGAAGCCCTGCTCATTCTGTCTCTGCCCCTGACCAGATTGTGCCCCGCTGGCACCATGTCCTCCAGTCCTGCCCTGATGGCTAGACTCCCCCGACCTCTTGCCCTCGGCCATATGAAAACGGTGGTCCTGGCAGTGTAACAATGCAGCGTTAACCACATCAGAATAGGTGGCCAACGATAGGTTCCCTAGCAGATGCTGACGGATCCTCCAAGTCAACCCGTCCGTGAACTTCTCAATCTTTTTCTTCTCTGTTGGTATCTCATCTGGAACGATATTCAACAGATTTGTGAACTTGGCCTCATACTCGGCCACAGTCTTGCCCTCCTGCTTCAGACTCATCAATCTCCTCCTCATTTCCGTATGAACAGCTGACGGAAAGTACTTGTGGTCGAACCGCACCCATAACTCCTGAATCGTGAGAGTATCCCTCTCCTCCATGGTGGTAATAGACTCCCACCACTGTAGCGTAGATCCAACTAGCTTGAAAGTAGATAGCACCTGCTTCTGAACATCCGTGCACTCATACATCCTTAAGTGCCTCTGCATGTCCTTCCTCCATTGGCTCGAGACTACCACATCTGAGCTACCTGCAAACTCTGGCGGATGCGCTTTCTAAAAAGCGTCACGTACACGTTCCCAAGCAGACGGGAATGCATTAGCCTGTACTGGCGCGGCAACCGGCGCCTGAGGTGGTGCCTGCTGAACAACGGCAATGGCGGCATTTACCGCTTGGGCTACTATAGCTGCAACCTCAGCGGCGTTCATCATGCCCTGAACTGGAGCAGGCTGGGGTTCGGGCGTTGCATCCCTGGGAACTCGTCGTGCACGTCGTGGAGGCATAAAAAATAAGAACAAAGTTTATAAGTTCACGGTTATAAACTTAATATAGCTGAAGAACGAAGCATACACAAAAAGAGTACAACAGTCCTAAAATATAGGGCTCTATATCAAAGAAACGTAGCGGAAACATAATAGCCGTACAGATCCTAAAGGACACTAGAACCTGATGCTCTGATACCACCTGTGACACCCCGACTAATTAAATACCGGGTAGCTACTCCTTTATTAAATTAATTCAAAATGCCAAGTTGGTCCAGTTAATAGCATCACTGTCGAAAACATTTTAACGATTACTAACCACCTAGTATTTAAAAAGTAAGTGCCAAATTTTAATTAAAGTCTGATTAACATGCAACAAGTGTAATAAGGATAATAACACCATTCACCATAATGAAGTAAATAGAATAACCATCACAAAACGTAAATAAAGTCTGGAGGAAAACTCCTCACAACAATCCCACAACTGAAATAAGTAAACCGAATACTAAATCAATACATGCTAAAGTCTGAAAGCTGAAATGTAAAAGATGTCTCTAAATAAGAATGGGCAACATGCCCTACAACTGATAGATAGTGACTCTGGAATCCAAAAGATAGAAGCGTCTACAAACAAATCCCTGTAGCTTCCACAAACAGCTACAGCTCGTCACCTGAATGAGTATCCTATGCTTGGTGTCCTTGTGGCTGGGCACCTAAAATGGTTTTACAAAGAAAAATAGATTGGAAAAGCAAACGGGTCAGAGCCCGAATGTGGAGTTATATTTTAAAAACCTGCAAGTGCTTTAAAAACATTTAAAACATTAAATGCAAAGTACATGTTAGGACGTGCACTCACATGATATTCTCACCTCTCGTTTAACTGTACACTCCTAACGTAAGTACCCATCTATAACGACACAAACCACTAGCTAAGTGCCATCATATCTAGCTAGACTGTCATAGGTCCTACCCTTATTTCTCGATTCTATTAACATTATAACACTCGTAATTAAGTAGGGGTTTAACGTGAACTCAGATGCTCAATAAGCAATATATATATCACTATCAGTTAACTCGCTATGTTTCTCGAAGAAATACCGTAATTATATTCACAACATTAACGTGAAGGTTCCCATTATATAAGTGTATATTATTCACATCATAAATATACAATACAAGCACCCCGAGAACTAAGCTGTGGTGCACACATACTCTGCTATCCATCCCGGTACATCACGTACATAAGGATCACATATTCCGAATCTCTCAGGAATAGTCCAGATAACACAAATCACAAATAGTGGAGGCGAACACAGTCACATCACATGGGTCACGTACATACCTACGCTCCCACGATCAGCGGACTTATTAACATCCCAATAAGTCTTTCTCTGGCCTATGTTCATCGAGGTAACCAGTCTAAATCCGGGCAACACAAGGATTAGAGGGCCCTAAGCGAACGCAAACCTCCCGTGATAGCAAGTATGGTAGGTATGTCATACACACAATTCATATACCAATACTAAGTAAACAAACGTCTTAGTAATACCGTAGTTTAATTGTAGTACATATCTTATTCTCGTACTAACTATAATTATCACAATTTATACTATTCCGGTTTGTAATCATACGCGCCATAATTTTCTCACGTCGTAGTAGACACTCACGTCTCAACCCAAACCATCCATTTAATATAACTCTTGTATATAATTTACTCCTCATAATAACCCAAAAGTCCCAAATCCATCAATACATCATCAAGGAATGTTAACTCTACCCTCGAACAAGTTTACGGGACTCCAAAAATCAAAACAGTCCAAAAAGGACCAAACTATCAACTCGTTAGAAGTCTCGTTCGAACGAGGCTGTTCGAACGAGATTGGACTGTCAGCTCGTTAGAAGTCTCGTTCGAACGAGATTCCAGTTCGTTCGAACGAACTGTACCTTCTAACGATATCTTGTTCGAACGAGATATCGAACGAAATCCCTTTTCGTTAGCAGCGACTGGTCAACTCGTTAGAAGCTCGTTCGAACGAGTTCGTTCGAACGACCTGGGTAGGTCTTCTAACGAGGGACCAGTTTCGGCCCAGAATTTTCCCCATCTCGTTTTTTATCCATTTTATCACTCCTAATCTCTTCCAAAGTTCATCCCAACAGCGTTTTAGGGTCTCTAATTCATCCTAAACATATTCAAGTCAACTCCTAACATGTTTTCAAGGATTAAATCTCTTTAACATCAATCAAAATATAAATCTCTACACTTTTTCCCCAATTATTTCAAGAACATGAACCCTAACTTTTGAATCATGAATTAACTCACTATAAATCCGTTTTAATTCCTTCCTATCACAGATATCATGAGAATAATTATCTACCTATCATTCTACATGCAATTCTTCTCAATATTTTCAAGTTCTAAGCTCCAAACTACATGGGTTTTCATTATCTTTCAAGAACAGTTGTAATTCATGAATTTTCTAACATGGAAGAAACATTCTACGAATTTAAATATGATTAAAACACTTGCCTTGATTGGATTTCTGATTTTGGTGTTGGTTTGGTGGAGATTTCTACAGAATTCCTTATCTCCAAGCTTCTCCTCTAATGGTGGCTTAAGGTGGCTAGGGTTTTCTTTGGGAGAGTTTGTAAACCTAATGATAGCCTCCGTAGCTTAATGGGTTAATATGGGTTGGTTAGTGGGTTTAGTGGGTTAAATCCACATCAGATTAAAACTCCAAATTTTCGTCACTTTTAATTCCTCAAAATGTAAAATTACCAAAATACCCTTTAAGTTGCCGGTATGGCCTAAAAATACCCCGGGACCCAACCTACACCCCCGGCTAGTGTTTTCTGAATATCTCGACCCTTCCGGACGCGTTGGCGCACTCAAAACGACCATACGGGTAATATAAATAAAAATCACTTTTTATAATTAAAATAATATACCATGACGCGGCGGTCACACGCGTCTCAACAAAATTTTCTAAAATGCCGTATATAAATCTCACGACAAATTTCATAATTTCAAATTCATATATAATCATATATGCACATAACCAAATACCAACTCACAACTCGCTAGTATTTTACCCGGATTAATTTCCAATTAATACACATTTAATTAATTAATCCCAAAAATAAACATAGTCAAAAGTACGGGGTATTACACATGGTGAGTAGTTTCTACTTACAGAACTCATAGATAGAGATCGATTGGAATAAGAGGATCAACCAGAGAATTTTATGACTATCAAAAATTCCTATAATGGAAGAGGCCGATTAAGTCGGTAAAGTTTTCTCGGATGGGTTACCATCTTTAAGACAAGATAAAGGGTTCATCCGAACATGTGGGACAAGTCTCCCAAGAGGGAAGTGATTGATGTTACTTTGGGGTGATTTATAGTATTAACTACTGTGCCCCAGTCTTCTTTTGAAAGGAAGGATCACGCCGGTACGTGGTTCTACACGGTGTTATTTTCTGAATCGAGATGTGATTTTTGAATCCCACCTTTAATATGGGATTTCAGGAAGCAGTGGGGATGATGTTTTGTTTTGAGTAGGATGCATCACCCATCGTCGGGGAGTAGGCGCACGGTAAGTAACGATTAGTGGAGCCGCATGAAGGAAATTTTAGAATCTTAGTGATCATTTCGTTTCCACAACGGATATAGCTAGCAAGTGAAGGATAACATGGTAGAGTTCCGTGGAAGAACTCATACCTGGTTGTCGTGAATGAGGTGCTTATTGAGGTTTTGGTGTGGAAAAACCTTAATTATTCTCCCCCTGTATGCTTAGAATTGAGCGAATAACCAGAATTTTGGATTTGTCAAATTAGAGTCTGATGACTATAGTGGAGTGACCACGACTGTTTTAAGAGAACAAGAGTGTTCAGATGCTCGTATGGCTTCCCTCAGAATGAGAGTTTTATTTTTTGATAAATACGAGTAGTTGTCATGTAGTGAGGTGTGGCCTCCCAATAATATTGAAGTATGTAAGCAGTGATGTATAAGCTCATCTTATGCGAATATTGTCGGATAGGAGCGCAATGTGTAGTGTCATTAAGGAGAGTGTTGATCAAGCCTACAATGAGACGGGTGCTATAGTGAGTGAACGTCTTACTATATAGATAGTTTGCGTATTGATAAGATATCCAGATTTATTCGTACCAGGTATGCCTTATTTTCCGAATTTCGGAACAAAATTCCGTTATTAGGGGGGAGTATGTAATACCCCGTATTTTTATGAATTTTAAATTTGTGGATTTATTAAATTTAAATTGAGATATTAATTTAATATTAATTCAAAAATTCATTTAAATACTTACTAGCGTGATGAGAGTTAGTAATTATTGGAATTGTGTTGTAAATTACTTTATGAGGTGTAATTGTATTTAGTAAAATTATCACGAGAATCTAATTTGATAATTTTGGAAATTTATCAGGACGTGCCTGTGTCGTGTCGGGATTTAAATTTGAACTATTAAAAGTGAATAAATTATAAGTCACCCGTATGGTCATTTTGAGTACGTCAATGTGTCCGGAAGGGTCGAGATAGTTAAAATAGTGTACCTGGGGATTTAGTTTGGGTCTCGGGGCATTTTTAGGCCTAAGTAACATCCCAGGAGGGAGTTTTGGATATTTTATATTTTGGGCATGAAAACCCACGAAAATTCTAAGGGTATATCAGATGGAAAGAGTCATCTTCTAGGGTTAGAATCACCATAAACCAAAGACGGCTATAGGAGAGGAAGAGGAGAGGATTTCCAAGGAGTTCTAGGCCAAGAACTCCACCGTTTACACCGCCGTCGCCGCCAAACGATAGATCGTGCAATGAGGATCACAACCACACAAATCTCTCCACAAATCCGAACCAAGAATTCTCAGGCAAGTATATATCTTGCTCTATTTCAGTTAATGCTCCAATAATATTAGCCTAGGATTGATTAGGACTAGTTTTTGTGAAAGAAAAACCTATTTTGGAGATTTAAATTCGCATGTTGTATGAGTAATATATGTATTCTGGAAACCCAATTCATATGTAGAGATTGAACCATGAAATTAGAGTAATTAAAGAGTATGAAATCTGGTAAAAGAATGGGAAGTAACTAAACAAAAGAAATATTAGAGTTCTTGATGTTTTTATGGATTATGCCCTTTTAATTCATTATTCATGATGAAAATCCGCATGCTCGACGTAGGAAATCACTTATTTGAGGTTATAATACTTGTAGTATAAATTATTGGGAGTTTATTAGTCAAATATATCATTTTGGATGATTTTGGAAGAGGAAACCCGTAACTGGAAATTCTGCAGATTTGCCATACCTGCTTGATTGATCGATCGACCCTAGAGCATCGATCGATCGATGATTCGATCGATCGAACACCTGCCATCAATCGATCGAACCCTCCTGTATAACTCATATTCCCTTTTTAATGGGTCATTCCAACTTAAATGATTAGACATTCTTGGATATTAATGTGAGAGCATTTTGGGATATAAAGAAGACCAGTAGGACTTTAGGAAATATATGGACCCGTTAATCTAAGACGAGATTAACATTTCACGGGGGGGTGTTTTTACACATAAGGGACAATGGGAACTTGTGTTAAAGGGTGAGACTCGTAAGGAAGTTATGTTGTAAAATAAATGAGTACCTACTGAAATTACACTTGGGGAGATAGGAATCCTCGAGTGTTACGTAGTAAGTTGGATTAATCCCATGAATAAGAATAAGAGATAAGCCGTTATACGTGATAACTAAATAATGAGTAATAAGGATAAATATCATAATTATGGGTCGTGAGAGTATACCTAAATTTGATATGGAAATAGTAGTATACATATATGACTGTGTTTATGCATATACTATATACGTGTAAAAATCATGCCCGCGTTACTTGCTATCCCTGAGGTTACTGCGCTGGGACAGTCTTATCTCGATGGGACCTTTATGGGGGATATTGACTCGTACCTTAGAACATAGGAATCCTTGGTACAGGCTATCGGATCGATAGTCAGACGGTCCTAAGAGACGTGAGGGTATGTACTGACCTATTAGTGACTTGGAACTATGCTTCGCCTCAATTTGTATGTGTTTTGTGTTAATACAGTTCGAGAGTGATTCCGACTTGTATTTCCCTTAATACGAGTGATACGGGGACTGGATAGCAGAGTATCCCCGCACCATAAATTTTATGTGGGGTGCTGTTAGAATATATATATTATATGAGTATTTAATATATATATATATATATATATATATATATATATATATATTTAAATCTGGAATTTGGGAACTACCTACTGTGACTATGGTACGTAAGAAAGGAATGATTATTTCAACTTGAGAATAAGTGTTTGAAAGGTATGATATATTACTGAGAAACTTTATAATCAAATAAGGCTTATGTGAGAACTTTGTTGTTAAATAAAATTAACCTCCTTAACATTTGAATTTGTCGGCATGAAACCTTACAAGTAACTTAAGATAAGATAAGTTAAAATGTCGGGAGTATTAGTGCGATAGGTGTGCACATTAGAAGAGATGTGAGAATTTCTCAAGGGAGTGCCGCACTAATATGTTGGTTGCATTAGCAGGTAAGCATTTTAAATACTTGCTAAACTAATTTTAAACTGTTTTACAATCGGGCTCTGACCCGTTTCCTATTTTCTCTTTTCTCTTGTATATATATGTATATATTACAAGTGCCCAGCCACATGGGCGTCTTGCATAGGATCCTTTGGAAGGAACGTGCTGCAGCTTAGGTGGGAGTTGCAGAACTCTTGCTTAGACGACCTCATTATTGATTCCACTTCTAGCACTATTTTATCCAGTTGGGAATGTGTCGCCCTTTTCCATTATTCAGTTGTTTTATCAGAGATTGTGATTCGTTTGTTTCCAGTATTTACACTTTGGGATTTATTACTGTCAGGATGTTTTCCCTTCAAGTTTTAAAGTTGGAATTAATTAGTTGGATGTTTAATTATTTGGATTTTTTTATTCTAGTATAGTTGTTGGGTGATTCTTAATTTATGAGTTATGTAAAGTTTTAAATATTAGTTTTTAATTTAAGTTAGGAAATTGATGTAAAAAAATGGCTTTGTCACTTAGCTTAATTAATTAGGGTGTTTAACTGGAAAAATTATCTTTACGACAGTAATGCTAAGAATGAACCAATCGTTCACCTTGATTATAATGTAATGAAGGACTGATCACCCGGTATTTAATTAGGCGAGATGTTAGAGGCCTCTTCCAACCTCTTATTAATCCCATCGAGGATCGTTCGGTTCGTGACCTCAATCTACCCTTTAGCCCGAGGTCGACTAGGAGAAGAGAAAAATTACCGAATCTCGACTCTCTCGCAGTATTTCTCCAAGGAAGAATTCTTGAAATGGGTTCTGTTGTCTGAGATGAGGGTGTTCGGAAGATTATGCCTGCATATGATGCTCTTCCAGATAAACTGGAATGTCCTTTGCTCTGTAATCGTGATCATCGGTTCAGTTTCTACCCACTTGGAGAAGTAATCAATCGCTACTATCAGAAATTGATAATTGTTCACAGCCCTTGGCAATGGTCCCACCAAGTCAATCCCCCATACCACAAATGGCCAAGGGGAACTGATCGATGTCATAGGTTGATGAGGTTGATGAGGGATAGTGGAGAATCTCTGGCACTTGTCACACCTCTTCACGTAGGTCGCAGCGTCTCTATCCAAGGTCGGCCACTAGTATCCCTGCGTAATTATCCTCTTAGCTAAAGGTCTTCCTCCTACGTGACTGGAGCAAGAACCCTCGTGTATATCTTGTAGGGCATGGAGGACCTCTATGGGATGGACACATCTGAGAAGAGGCAGTAGAATTCCTTTCTAATATAAGACATCTCCTATTATTGAGAACTTTGCAGCTCTGTACCTCAATTTCCTCCTTTCCAGCTTCGATTCCGACAGTTTTCCCTCTCTGATATATCTGATGAGGGGGTCCATCCATGAGTATCCTAGGTTCAAGTTGAGGCAAGAGCTGGCAACCTGATCATCCTCAATGGTCGGTTTGAGCAAGATTTTAACTGGTATCGTCCTTCTGATGCCTATCCTTATTGCTGAAGCCAACCTTGCTAATGCATCTGCATAACTGTTATCTTGTCGAGGTACCCTCTTCATCTTTACCTCTTCGAAGCCTTCTAGTATCACTCTTACCCTCTTCAACTATTTCGCGATCCTATCGTCCTTGGTCCATACACTCCAAGTATCTGGTTAACAACCAACCTCGAGACGCTATGAAGTAGGAGTCGGCCAACTCTAAAGGTTTTTGCTAAGGAGAGGCCTTCTATCAAGGCCTCATATTCTGACTCATTCGATGCTTTGAAGTTGAACCTTAGTGCATATTCAATGTCGATCCCATTCGAAGCTGATAGTATCAGCCCTGCACCGCTTCCACTTTCGCAAGAAGACCCGTCAACGAAGAGGTTCCACACATCTTTATCTGAAGAAAAGTGACCCTCTGACAGGGATCCTTACTTGAAAAGGTACCTATCATCCTCATTCTCAGTCACTCCTCTTATGGCTCTGCCGGGCGCAACCTCTTCCGGGTCTCGAAAGACGTTACTGTTTGATTCCTCTACGATCTTTGGATTATTCTCAACCTCGTCCTCTTCCCATGTGAACTCAGCAACAAAGTCTGCGAGTGTCTGCCCTTTAATAGACACCCTAGGTTGATAGACAAGGTCATACTCTCCCAACTCGATGGCCCGATCATCAATCTATCTGACTTCTCAGGCTTGTGGAGGACTTTCCTTAGTGGGGAGTCAGTGAGGTTGACCATAGAGTGGGCTTGAAAATATGGTTTCATCTTTCTGGAAGCATGTATTAAAGCATAGGCTAACTTTTCCATACGAGAATAGTTCTGTTCAGACCCCTGAAGGGCCTTACTATTAAAGTATACAAGCCTTTGTACACCATCGTCTTCCCGTACTATGGTTCGCTTATAGCTGACTCTGAAACTGCTAGATAGACATACAACTTCTCTCCCAGAATGGGTCGAGATAAGAGCCGTAGGGATCCGAAGGATGACTTGAGCTATTTAAAGGCGTTGTCACACTCTTCGTCCCATTCGAAGGCCTTTCTAAGCACCTTAGAAAATGTAAGACACTTTTTCGTAGCTCTAGAAACAAATCTGTTAAGTGCTGCGACTCTTCCGGTGAGCCTCTGAACGTCTTTTATACTTCTTGGTGTCTTCATATCAAGAAAATCCTTGATTTTCTCGGGGTTGGCCTCTATTCCCCTCTGGTTGACTATAAATCCAAGAAACTTTCCAGCTCCTACACCGAAGACACACTTGGCAGGATTGAGCTTCATCATATATAAATCTATGGTGTCAAAAGTTCTCTCTAGGTCTGCTATGTGGGTGCAGGCCTTCAAGCTCTTAGTCAACATATCATCTACATATACCTCCATGGTCTTGCTAATTTGATCTTCAAACATCTTATTTATAAGACGTTGATACATGGCCCCTGTATTCTTCAAGCCAAAGGGCATGACCTTATAGCAATAGGTCCCCTTATCTATGATGAAGGACGTCTTCTCTGAGTCTTTAGAATCCATAAAGGTTTGATTGTAGCCTGAATATGCGTCCATGAAGCTCATAAGTTCATGTCTTATGGTGGCATCTACCATCTGATCAATTCAAGGTAAGGGATAACTGTCTTTTGGGCAAGACTTGTTCAGGTCAGTAAAGTCTACGCACATCCTCCACTTTCCATTGGCCTTGGGAAAAATGATGGCGTTTGATAACCACTCTGGGTATATGACCTACCTAATGAATTTTGCCTCTTCCAACTTTCTGACCTCTTCCCTGATGACGTCATACTTTTTACTAGAATAAACTCTTCGTCTTTGTTTGATTGGCTTAGCATCATCTGCCACCTTGAGCTTGTGGCACATAACTTTCGGGTCGATGCCTGGCATGTCTGCGTGGCTCCAAGCAAAGACACTCTGCCTTTTCTTCAAAAATCTTATCACATCTTCCTTGATCCCCGATTTTAAGGCCTTGTCGATTTGGATTATTTTTTCCGGTTTGTCCTCATTGAGGATGATGGATTCTACCTCTTTCGCGGCTCTCCTTTATTCAATTTTGTTTCATCCCTAGGATCAAGTGTGTCAATATTATATGTGGTAGTTTCCCTCTTATGGGCCTCTCGCTATTCGGCTGAGCTGAAGTAGCATCCTCTTGCTATGGTCTGGTCACCATGCACTTCCCCTACCCCATAGGGGGTCGGGAATTTTAGCATTTGGTGGACCTTTGACAACATAGCCTCAAACTCCTTAAGGGATACTCTTCCTATAATGAGGTTAGAGGCTGAGAAGACGTTTTCATCCATAACAAAAAAAATTGATCTTCCTAGTCAACCTCTTAGGCCACTCGTTTCCCATTCGTACATCCATCTCATATATGCCCAATGGATGGACCTTTTCACCGCTGAAGCCCATCAACGGATGATGATAGGGTAGAAGCCTTGATTTATTGAGGTCTAGGATCTTAAATCAGGGCCAAAACATAACATCTGCGGAGCTTCCTCCATCTACGAGGATTCTCTGTACCTCACATCCATGCACTTTTGTTGTAATTCCTAAAGGGTCATCATGCGGAGCTAAGATACCTTTGAAGTCGAGTCGAGAGAACCTAACTATAAGAGTATCCATATCTACCTTCCTCTTCTGCTTAGCCTCTAAAGACGCCAGATTCATAACCTCCACTTTGGTCACTACCTTATCCTCTGCTAAATGAGCTTTACGGTCGTCTACTTCAGAGCCACCCCCTGCTAGTCCCCCACATATGGTATTAACACCAAGGGAGATCATTCCAACCCTCTTCATAGGGTTATTGTCATCCTTTGGTGGGAGGTCTGGATCATCCTCATCCTCGCTATTAGAATCCTCGTCTCTTCTCGCTGGGGTTTCATCTCGACACCTTTCGTTTCTCTTCTTTTTAGGATCATCTCTTCCCCTCTTAGGAGCCTTACCATCGACATACTTCCTCAATTTTTTGAACTTTAACATCTTCTCGATTTCATCCTTCAAAGCGAAGCACTTTTCTGTCACATAGCCGTGGTCTTGGTAGAACTCACACCACATGTTCTTATTCCTCTTATGCAGAGGATCCTTCAGCTTCTTCGACCATCTCAGGGACCGATCATTCTTGATCTCGTTGAGGATGTGTTCGCAGCTCACAATTAGAGGAGTATAATGTGCGATCTTATCATCTGTAAACCTCTTTTTTCTATCTTTCTTTCTTTCGAACTTCCCGCTGCCACTTCTGTTCTCATCCTCATACTTCGTGGCCATTGCCTCTTCAGCATTCATGACCTTTCCTGTAGTTGCCAATAGCTCTGCCATGGACTTGGGAGTCTTTCACAAGCTTCTAGAGAAACTTTCCCTTCTGGAGTCCTCCAATGAGGGTTGGCATGGCTATATTCTCTTCATAATCTTCAACCTCCAATTTTTCTTTATTGAATATAGCAATATAGTCTCTTAGGATCTCATTCTTGCCTTGCTTGACATACAACAGATAGGTGGTCTTCTTTTGAGGTCTTATCCCAAAACAGAAATTGTGAATGAACCGTTCAACCAAGCCCTTAAAGTTCTCAATTGAGCTCTTCAGAAGAGAGGTAAACCAGATGTGTGTAGCTCCCGTCAGGGTCCCAGAGAAAGCCGGGCACCTCATTTCATTGGAGATTAAAAAAAAATTCACTACAGACTGGTACATATCTATATGATGTAAAGGGTTGGTACTACCATCATACTTAGGAGACACCGTAGGTGGTTTGAACTTGGCAGGGGTTGGGAAGCTCACTATATTGGCCATGAATGGGGAGCCCTCTGAGAAACCTCTTTGCACTGGGTCTCGACTTTTGATGAGGTCCCCTATCTTCTCTTCAAGACGTTGAATAGAATCATTCCATGGCTTTACAATTTTAGCCTAGTCGAGGTTGTCTCCAGCCACCTCCAATGGGTGGACTGAGGGTTCCCCAGCCGCTGCATAACGTCAGTTATTGACCTCCTCTTGATCCCTATCTCGACCTTGCTGGGGTCGTCCATGATGGGCTCGGTCATGATGAGGTCGATGTTCCCCCTTTTCCTTTTGTGAGCCTGCTACACTTCTTGACCTGGATAGCCTCTGCCTCAGGTCATTAACTGGGTCGAGGCTTTCAAAGGTCGACCCTCTGCTCAAGTGATCAAAAGCTGATCCTCTTTGTTGGGCACCACCGTCTCTTCTGTCTCCACAACCTCGACTTCGGTGGATATGACGAAGAGTGTTGTTCGAAACCTCATACGACTCCCAACATTCCTCTGGAACATCTTCTGCCTCCATATCATCATACCTATCTTCTGGGCAAGGGTGTCCTTGCCTCCCCAGACGTAAACACCTATGGTCAACAATGTCCCTCCTCCACTGAGGTGTAGGTTGGTCTTTTCGCGGTGCCTGGGGTGGTCCCCTGGCTTCAGGATGGGGCTGAATATCCACCGGAGTAATCATCTCCAGTGAGACCACAGGTGACCTCATCATATTTTGACTGTGCTATGTAAACTGCTCCTTCATCGCTGGCTGCGTTGCAGCCAAGGACTTTAAAGCTACAACCACCTCAGCCATTTCAGACTGGGGTGGTGCCTGGCTGGAACTAGGCCCTCCAACGCCAAATGGTGTAGGAGGTGGTGGAAACTCTGGTGCTATATGTTAAAACTAAAGAGCTTGTGAAGAAAATTAGCTTAGTACCTTACAGGATCTCTTTCAATGGTGAAACATCTCCACGCAAGGGGTGAGGCCTGGTTCACCACTAGAGTCTCCAGTGAGGTTAAGAAAAAAAAGAGGAAGAGATAACTTCTCGTTCCCACAAACGACTCCAAAATGATAATGCTGGAAATAACACCAACCTTCAAGGTATTTGTAAGCTCAAATCAGTGATAACAATGGCAGCTCAAGTATATACTAAATATAAGAGATTGAGATGAGGAGAAGAGGATGAACACCAATATGTAAGTGGTTAATCCAATTAGGCCTACGTCCACTGTGCAAGTGAGTGAATAAGGTCACTAAAATAGGGCACTAATGGCCATGGATATAATCTCTCAAGCTTTCTCTCTCTACTGTATAATTTGACAGAGTTTAGCTAGGGTTGTAATTTTGGGATCCTCCCACAAGGTAGGAGAATACAAGTATATATAGTGTTTGGGGGGTGTAATGTACCCCCCATGCATGCAATGATCATGTGTGTATTGATCTAGCCAATCTAATGAAGGCATTTGTCACTGTCACATGTAGAGAATGATGATAAAATATTCCCCCACGTGAGGGGATTGATTCAGTTACAACTAATTTTGCCCACGTGTTCCTGCCCTTGCATACGCCTATAAATGGTCGACCTTAGCCTTGAATGGTATAACCTCGGCCTGGAAGAGTACGAGGTTAGTGAAGCCTGACCATTGTTTCATTTGAGGTTATTCATGATGACCTCGGCCAGGTAGGCTAGCCGAGGTTAGGTCGGAAGAGTTGTAACATCGACCTGGGCCGATGATAGGGCTTCCAGATGGTTATCCCACATAACACTACTGATATCGACCATTTGACTATAACGTCATCTTGGGCTGACACTGATGTTGGAGGGTGGCTGAACCCATGAGTCTTTGCAGACCTTGGTTGATGCCAAGCCGAGGTTGATGTATGAGGTATATGTGATGTCGGCTGTGGATGACCGGATGGATAACTGACCCCATGAGTTATGCAAATCTCGACTGTTGCTTGATCGAAGGATAAATAGTAATGTCGGCCATTACCGACCTTGTGCTAGACGAGACTACTGATCGTCAGTCTTGAGCCCCTGTAACCTCGGCCATCATGCTGGCCAAGGTCGGTGCCTCCGAGCTGTCAGGTATACTTTGGGCATATCAGTAATAATTCATTAGATGCTTCCATCCCCAAAGTAATAACTCATTGGATGCCATTCCCCAAGTTATTACCCATTGGATTCCTTTCTCTATAATGTTATCATAATTCGGGGCATACTCACTTTATCCCGGTTACTATTAGTCGGATTCTCACACCGACTCGGTAAAAATCACAAACGTATTGGCGGCAGTCATAGTCCTTCAACAGTGAGCCCTAAGCATACTTAAATCGTCTCACTTGGAATATAAATCACACAAACATAAACACGACTCTATGACCTGGGGACTATACTTACCCTGCTTTCACTCGCCAGGGAAGATCACCCACATCGCTCAACCTCCACTGATAGCACTAGAGGGGTTTGTTCACACCAATATCATACACACAAATATTATTGCATTTGTATATATATATATATATATATATATATATATATATATATATATATATATATATATATATATACCCATATATATTTATTCATATAGTTTGTCTAACTTGTGCCTATCGCCCGAAGCACTAGCCCACTTATCTCGAGTCTATTCCCCGACTCTTATTTATTTAAGTTCTCACTAATTAAATAAATAAAGTAGTGTCACCCTACTAAATTTCCCACACTTACCCAACCAGTCCGTCATATAAATTAGTTACTTTATAATGTAGCATTACTTCACTAAAACAATCAAACTTACCCAACCATCCCATACATCAATTGTTTTCGAATTCTTCTCTCCCAACTCGTTATTTAAACATTCTCGTGAATTATCTCTCTCACAATTTTTAGTTAAAGTCCTATTACCCCATCATCCGAAGGTAACATAAAACCTGCTAGGCCACTCCTAATAATCTTTTATGGGTTTTTTAAATCAACTTAAACCCTCCCAAATTAACCCAACAATCAAATAACCCAACATGAATCTGCCCGGAAATTCGAACCGGTTCGCTGGTCCAGTTCAATGAATTCTAGTCCTATTTTCCTTCTTCAAATCCATCCCAAATATCATCAACAAGTTATTCAATATTCACCAATTTATATAGAATATGAAGGGACATTTCCTAACGTCTAGGAATCATTTTAATTTCAAAGATCAACTAACAATCATCAAATTGATCCATTCAGATGGGTTTAAATGATGAAAACCTCAAATACCCTAGATTCAATTCAAAACTAAAATTAATTATGATTTTCCTACAAATCTCTAACCGTATCAAATTTCCAACAAGTATAATTCATCCAATAATATCAATATTCGTTTACACTACAATTCGTGGGATCAATTTCACAAAACCCTTTTTGCATGTGAAATCCCCACCCAAAAATAATTTTTCACATCACCTACCATAATATGAATAGAATCTACTACTTTTTCAATTAAGAAATTCAATTACTTGCCTTGGGGTGTTTATAAAGTCTGATCTACTTCGTGTGTGGTGGATTGTTGCTAGATTTTCTCCAAATCCCTTCTGAATTGGCCTCCACTAGATTTCTCTCTTGTTTTCTCTTCTTTATCCTCACTTCCCCCTTTCTCGGGATTTAGAAATAATGATATGGTTGCCTCACCCAGCTAACCCTTATGGTTTAAAACCCAAATATTGAAATTGGGTTATTAGGCTAAATCCAAATGACCCAAATACCCCTATGTGAGAAGGGACTATTCAAAAATGCCCCTGAAACCCAATTCCTACCTCGGGTACTTATTTCTGACTATTTCAACCTATTCGGGATCAATCGTGCACTCGAAATATCCATCCGAGTCACTGTACATAAACTTTCCATATCAACCTTAATATAGTCTACTGATAATCCCTGTTGAGATATCTTCACAATCCCATCATCATTACTTACTACGATGTACTAATAATTCATCGTATTTTATTTACTATAAACACATTTAGTAAATTTACCTAATAAATATTAATATTATTCACACAAATTAATATTTATTAAATACACAATATTTCATTTTAATTAAATTACTTCACATGTACAATTTAAAATAATAGGAATAATTAAATCCATAATTAATAAAAAATACAGGGTGTTACATACACCCCCCCCCCCCCCCCATGAAAAGGAATTTTGTCCTCGAGATTCGAATATGCCCGGTTTTAAAAACTTTGGATTCTTACCCACAATGAACCTGAATATATTCAATGTTAACTCGTGACAATATTTTGGTGTTTTCACTATACACACGCAGTGGAACCATTTTGACTGAAGGTCTACTCACTACAACCCAAGATTAACGACAAGCCCATTCAAACTCTTACGTACCGATATATTGCCTCATTCTTAAGGTCTTGCTTATACAATGACACGCAAAACTATCGTGAATCCTCTAACAACACTCAAAAGGACGAGCCTACACTCCACTGGCTCTATCATCTCAATCTTGGAAAAGGCCCCACTTCTATAGGTGCCAATTTCCCTTATTACGAAAACACTTAACTACTTTCATGGGAGACACCCGAAATAACCCCTAACCACTCATGTCAGACTTCATAAACTTTGGTTCACGACAACATACTCTCACTACATTACTGAGCTATACGAAATGACATATATCAACTCAATCCTTACCGACAGACCATGAATTATGTCGGGCCCTAGAATCTTGTTATTCCCCACGTCTAACCAACTAAAGGGTGGATGCCAAGACCTTCATATGAAGTCTCAGAAGGTTCCACACAAATAATAAACTGCTATGAGTTATTATACGTAACTCTACAAGTGGTAATTACTACTCCCAATTACCTCAAAATTACACGTTCAAGTTTTTAGTGTATCCTCTAACATCTTAGTCACTCCTTACATTAATCCATCGGCGTACGGGTGGTATATCTACTCAAATACAACTTTGTCCCCACTACCTTCTGATAACCCCAACCCGAGGTGGGACACAAGGGTCTCATCTTAACCCACAATAATGTTGGTTGGCACTTTGTGTTGGCTCATTCCCTTTTTTTCGTGAAATGTTGGGCACCCTGCCTGATATTGTGACTCACCAGATTAATAGTATTTGCCCCATATTGGTTAGATATTTCCACCAACTCAAATAATATTTTAACCCCCTCGCGGAGTTGGTGACCCCATAACAAACTTCATTAATCCGTTTAACCATTACATCATTGGAATTACCAAGTATTATAAAATGCTAGTTTATCACCTAGGATCGACTTTTTTCCCTCTAACGGGTGGTACACTTGGGGACAAATTCTCCATGTCCCCATTCACACTGACCCACACAATCAACTTCCCAAGTTACATGGTACATCTTAATCCTTTCCCTGGGGTATACTAAAATCATGACTCATGCGTCTCTTCCAAAACTACGTACTTTGCAAGTCTCTCTTATCTGGTAAATTTAGCATCCTATATATGCATTAGATTCCTCATAACTTGGTTGAGTACGACTCTTCTCTAATCCCCTAAACTTCTGGACCCTCCCTATTCTAAAGAGATTCCTTGTTTGTATACCTACAGTCTTTTACCCCTCTCTTGTGTGATAGATCTCCTTGTTGTATACATATCCAGACTATCTTTCTCCTTGACAAGATTCAGTCCAACTTACTTTTGCGATTCTGCTTCTAACTTACCCATACACATACGTTCAACAAATACATTTCCATGCCTATTAATTGCAGACGATACTAAAAATTCAACTAACTAGGGCACCCATACACCCTATATCCAACTATGCCCCGCATACTCGGCATGACTATACAGTAAGGGTATACTCAATTACCCAACCATCGCAATTTAATTATACTCGAGATTGACCCTCCGATCCACTAGGGGTGAAAACGTTTCACAATGCTTCCTATATAGAACTTACCGGCCTTACTAGCCTTAAATCAAAAGATCTATTAACTCCAAATGATATCCACGTACACATAAAATAACCATAGTACTAATTCCATGCCTACTGACCACAAGTCTCCCAGCTTTCGACATTCACTAAGGTTCATGCATGGGACGTCTTGCAAATGAAATCCAAACAAGGACACTCCCACGCCCTACTACTTAGCATTGTCAGTCACTAAATTTTGTAAACCCGAAGCATACACTCAAAGTCCTATCCCCTGACATATAAGTCTAATCTTCCACTACCATGTCACTCAAGGAGTCATACAATACGACATTCTTACTAATACTAATTCCTTGATGTTAAATCAATAACAAGTTCAATCTCCCCGCTCAATAATAAACTCGATATCCCCCTGAATCGCATCAGTAAAGTCCCTACACACCGGGATAAAAAATAATGAGACATCTATACTTCGTGAAGTCTCTATTACAATATATAACATATATATATACAGGCTTAACCCTCTTTCATGTGATACCTTGCAATACAATACAATACATACTACCCTGGAATAGTGAATACGATAGTCTTACTATAATAGGCAACCATCGCTCAGACCTTCGCTAACCTGTCAACACCCATGATGATAATATGCTCTACCCTTATAACTCTCAAAAGGAGAAAAAGTATCACACTATATAAATATCCTCTTAGAGTCCCTACCTACTCCCCTGCAGATGGCACTAAAGTTCCTGCTAACCAACGGTAAATATATGCAAAATAATAAGGTTGATACTACCAACGCACCCACTAAACTCAACTCACCCGAGAATTTTTAGTGTTAATAATGTTACATCATGATTCACCTACATCAATCGAAACCTACCCCATATAAAATAAAATTTTACCTTTAATTGCTAACTGCCTTGCTTGGTCAACGGGCTCCTGAACGTGACTTTCATGTTGGAAATAACCCAAGAATGACTGTAATGGTTTTACCTTTAGGATATCATCTTGTAGTTGCAATCGACCTCGCTTTGGTCAATCCATATTCTTGTGGCCCATCTTCCCATAAGTGAAACAATGGACAGAGAAATGTCCCTGCCTCTGGTCCTGGTGGCCCTGTTGAAATCCCTATTCACTCGGTCAAAATTCCCTTGGTCTGAATCTATTAAAGGGGTACCTCTCCTGGTTATTCTCCTAGATGGTTCCCCACTAGAACTGAGTACATTCATTCTTCCTCTGTTGACTAGACTCCCCAAGTCTCTTATCTCCCTTCACATGGAAGCATGATATTTCCCTTAAAAAGTACGACATCGACAACATAACCGTAAGTCATCCTAGCCGGATGCCCCCCTCAATGCTGATGTATTCTACCCATGAGTCCATAACCCACTTAAAGACCCTTTTTATCCTTCGTATCCACCTCGACGGGTATGAAGTTTGATAAAAAACAAATTCTACCTCATGTTCGACCATCGTCCATCCCTCTCTTGTAATAAGTAATGAAATTTCCTTGGCATCAATGTTTAAACAAGTGACAATAGTATTTACGATCAAACCTCTCTTTGAATTTCTTAATATTCGTGGTACCTCTCCTTGGATGTAATGACTGACTTCCATCACTGCAACACTGCTCCTATGGGCTAAATATTTTACCCCAAAATTTAATCCTAAGTGTCACTGCACTCCATCATGATCAATTGCCTTCAGATGTTCTCCTTCCAATTTCTAGTCACACTTTTGCACTTCCGTGAACTCTTGCGGGTGGCCCTTCTGAAATACACCCACGACTCTCCCCCTTACTGACTACACTAGGTGAGTCTGAATTTGCACCATCGTCTACTATGTTGGTACTTGTGGAAAGCTACTGCGCCCTAGAGGTTATCACGACGTTTAATTCCTTAACAATCATAGTGCTGACTTCTACTGTAGTAACCATTCTCATAATATTCCGTGGCTCTGACTGAGCCTCTCCTCCTACAGTCCTCATAACGGCCCTTGCTGGTCATGGTATAATCGCATCAATCATACTCAATAGCAAGAGAACTTAAGTCTCATTATGAATCGAAAGTCTTAAGAATAGGGTTGTATATCAACGAAAAGAAATAGTGAAAACATAGTAAGTTCGCACAGATACTAAGGACCCCTAGAACATAATGCTCTGATACCATCTGTGATACCCCACCTATTAAAAAATCGTGTGATTAGTCATCTACTAAAATAAAATAGGAATATCATTTGGTTCATCCTTAGCATCATCATCGAAAACTTTTTAAACTACTAACCACCTATTAGTTAAATAAGTCGGTGCCAAATTTTATCTTTCATTTAAAAAACGACAAGTAAATCGTTAACTGAAACCAACACAACAATAAAGATAATTAAAAAATCACACCAATAAGTAAGTCTAAACATCATATAGTAAAAACCAAACACCAAATAAACCATCAGTTGCCAAAATCCAAAACAACATCTGAAGGAGTTTATCATTAAGAGCAACTGAGTCTGGAAATAAAGAGGAAACATGCCCAAATGATAACTGAAATAAATAACCTATTCTAGAATACAATAAGTGAAGTCATTAATCAGTGACCTGCAAGCCTCCACATCAGCTGGGACTTCGTGTCCCTTGATAGAATAGTCATCCATGGCGTCCCTCTGGTTGAACACCTAAAAGTTTTTTGAAAATAATTTGACACGGGTTAGCGCCCAAAATCTTTTAAGAACATTTTCAAGTAATTAAGATGCATTAATAAATATGCAGTATAACTTTCGATATTTTATTCTTTTTTTTCACTCCCATAAGACACCCCTAACCTCTCAACTATACTACACACCTAACGCATACATCTTAACCCACCTAGTTACACTACCCACTTAACTATTCGTGTTGCAAATCTCACCAATACCGTACTCTAACCCAAGTATTATATATCATTTATTTCTTAGCTAGTTTACTTAGTATCTTAATTAATCATCTCACATTAATCATTCTTATAAATTCACTCCAATTATTTATAAACAATTCACACTTAATGCTTTAAGCCCGTATACAATTAACTACACTATGATATACGTAATGAGATACTAAAATAAACATACATATGTTCATTCTTAATGTGTTAAGCCCGTATATAATTAATTACACCATTATATATGTAAAGATATATATATATATATATATATATATATATATATATATATATATATATATATATATTTATAAACACTCACACTTAATGCTTTAAGCCCGTATACAATTAACTACACTATGATATACGTAATGAGATACTACAATAAACACACATATGTTCATTCTTAATGTGTTAAGCCCGTATAAATTAACTACACCATTATATACGTAAAGATATACTATATATATATATATATATATATATATATATATATATATATATATATATATATGTTCACTCTTAATGTGTTAAGCCCGTATATAATTAAATACACTATTATATACGCAAAGATATACTACGACAAATACAAAAATGTTGCGTATAGTCGCCATCCCCCAAGTAATAACTCATTAGATGTCATAATGTCCCGAGTAATAACTCATTTGATGTCGCCATCCCCAGAGTAATAACTTAAATATATATATATATATATATATATATATATATATATATATATATATATATATATATATCCGGCTAATCCTTGCCTAACACCCGTAGCACTAGCCCATAATCCCCGAGTCCATTTTCCCGACTCTTAATTTATTTAACTTCAAGTCCATTAAATAATTAATGTAGCTTCACTTGCTAAAATACCTGGACTTACCCAATCGGCCCATATTTATATATTAATGAAATTATGTCACTTAATTCATCCTTTAAGTTCTCGCCATTTCACACTTTTCTACACCCAAATATAATCACCCATAATCACTAGGTAATAGGACCCATCTTTATTTTTCACTAAATAAATAATCCAGGAACAAATCACAAAAAAATTAGGGCCTAAAAATAAACATAGGCAAAACTTCCCGAAGTTAGGCATAATCGATTGATCGACAAAATCGATCGATTGATCGATGCTGCTCCGCTGGCAGCTTCTTCCCCAACGCGTTTTCTCCATTTTTTTTCACCCAAAGCTCCATGGATTCTTCCCAAAACTCAACCCAAGCACATCCAATGTTTATCACACATCCAATGTTTATCACACATCAAAATAGCTTCTAATCCGAGTCACTCTAAAATAATTACCTATCTCGACCTTATATAGTCTACACTCGACTCCCGATTAAGATATAACACTATTACGTCATTATCATCCGCTATGACGTAAAATAATCATTTACTACTCACTTAGTAATTTTATTACATGAATATTAATCTTTATCTCTCCTGATTAATATTTTAATAAACACATAATATTTAATTCAATTAAACTACGTTTCACGTGTAATTTAAAATAGTCGAATTAATTAAATTTTAAATATTAAAAAATACGGGTTGTTACATTAACCAATTGTTAGTGGTTTGAAATTACAACACTTAAATCCATTACATTTACTCATTATAACTCACAACACTAAAAAGATTCTCCCTCGAGTTTTAGCCTCCCAACTTTATCAGTGTTGCCCGACGCATTAGCTCAATATCACATGATGTTGCACTTTTATGCCCTATGTGATGTTGGAATTTGACAAAAAATTTAGGACAACCTAAAAGAGAGAATCACGATTCCTAACTTGGGGTGGATGATGTATTTATTATTATCATTATTTTTTATATAATATTTGGATGATTTCAAAAATGTTTTTGAACCTGATTCCGTGTGTTGAAATTAGAACTGAATATTTTCAGTATAAAAAGTTCAAATTTTGAAATTAAATGTAACACCTAGTGATTTTTTAGCCGTAAAAATCGTTGTTAAATTAAAATTTTTGAAAAATATTTTTTTTGGAATTTATTTAATATTGGTACGTAAAAATGTTGGTCTTTATATATAAAGATAAGGTTTTAAATGGAATTTAAATCGGGATTAAAATTTGAAAATTATAAATTTTTATATAAGAAAAATTCGGAGAGGATAAAAAAATAAATTCGACCATCCGATCGAGCTGAATTTTTTACAGTAGCTTCGTCTCCCCGTCAGCTAGGCCTGTCAACGGGTCGGAGACGGGTCGGGTTTAGGGAGATCCAGATCCGTGTAATCGGGTCTTCATCGGGTTCGGGTTCGGGTCCGGGTCTTCATCGGGTCTACAATATTGGATCCAGACCCGGATCCGTTCGGGTCTTCGGGTCTCGGGTTCGGGTCCGGGTCTCATCAAATATATACATTTATTTTATATTTATTTTATTTTAACCCCTTTATTTTTTTAATCTTAAATTAAAATATTTTGTAATATATTATAGCATATTATTAGTATAAATAAAACATATATTACTTATATTTATTATATACATAAATATATATATTTTTATATATAATACTTACATGTTATATTAATAAGATATATTTATAAATATATATAAATTTATAGTGTATACATATATATATATTTAAAAAATAATAATGTACAATTCGGTCGGGTCTTCGGGTCCGGGTCTTGTATAAGATCCAGACCCTACCCGTTTAATAAACGGGTCTTCGGGTATTCGGGTTTTCGGGTCTCGGGTCCAAAAAAATATGCTCAGACCCTATTATACGGATCGGGTTCGGGTCGGGTCCGGGTCCAGACCCGACCCATTGACAGGCCTACCGTCAGCTATAACAAACCAAAATTTCAGTCAATTCCAACAGTCCGATCGTTGGAAATGTACTTTTGAGTGTTTGTGTTTGATTATAACTCAAATTCTTTTTTATATATAAACATAAAGTGACGGGTTTAGGACTTTTAAAACACATTTTAACATTCTTAAAAACCAGTAGCCTCCCATAATTTCATTCTTTTCTACTATAAAACCTGAACCCCATTGAACATAACTTTCAAAAGTTTTGAAGATCTAAATCAATTTTTCCAAGATCGTCCAAGAACGCGTCTTCATTGTTTTCTCTAGAGGAACGCAACCGTGCAATTGGTTTTTTCAAAAGCCCTTTTACAGGCATGAATACTTCTATTGTTACCCTTTAGTATTATGCGCTTTAAATGTTGCCTAAACACTAATAATTATTGTTTTCTTAAAAGAAATTAGAAAGACTAATTAGGGAAAGTGAAACTAAAATTGGGACTATTTTTTTTCAAATCTCTAATACGATTTAAGACTCAAAACCCTTACATGCTTAGGTTAGAGGTTGGGATTCCGTTAAAAATAATGATGTTCGCTTGTAGAATAAAGTGTAGGGATGTTATAAATTGATTTCGATATATAAAATTAAGTTAATTTTGTGCATTTTGTAGAATAGAGATTTATTGTTGTTTGCTCCCAAAAAATATGCGTGTGAATAGAAATTCTATAAATTGATGAGAAAACGAATTGTTTTAAATTAAATGCCCATAATTTGGATAAATAGTGATCTTGCGATTAATTTAAAGAATTATTTTGATAAGTTGAAAATATGCCATATGTGATTCATCAGTTGTATTAATAATCGACATTGTGGGGATGATGGGATTGTTGGGGTAGTTATTACTCTCACCATACTTTTAGGTTGAGTGCTAGGTATGGGACTAGTAGGTAGGCCTTAGTTATTGGTAACGCTTTCTAAGTATGGGACTAGATAGTGTAGATTTTTACGGATGGGTATTTTCGGGGTGGGGCTAAGTAGTACACTTTTTCGTTGTTCCGTTTAACCTAAGTGCGAGACTAGTTGGTATTTGTTGGTCGATATTCTTCCTCAATAATAGGTTAGGATATACTTGCGTCTTGGAGACCTCTAGGTATGGGACTAGGGGTGGTCTGAGGAATTTATGCTCGATAAAAGGGTGGGGATACTTGAAAATAATGAAAAACTGAGAAAATTGAGAATTACTGCTTAAGAAAATAAACGGGTATTAAAATGAATTTGCGACACGAGTATGTATAGGGCTGACGGAATACTGGCCGACTAGTTATAGCGACGTGGGTGTGTGTTGGCGTCACGAGTATATGCGAGGATGATAGAATACGAGTCTACTGGCTATAGTGACGTGTCGTGCGTGGAACCTCACGAGTAAGCGCAGAGCTAACAAAAATTGGGTTGATTGGCTATAGTGAGGGGAATGGGTATGATGTGTAAAACTTTAAGTGTGCCAAGAGTGTGTGCAGGACCGATAAGGGGTTGACTGACCATAATGATGTCGCACGAATAAAAATAATTCGATAATTAAATTAAGTAAGGGCAAGAGATCACTTGTAAATTATAGTGCTAATGGAACAATTGGACTTAAACTTTAGGGTGGATTAGTTATATGGGTAGATAGTGGCAGTTTACTTTTACTTGCACGTTTATATAAATCTCGTTTAATTTAAAATACTCTATTGTGATGTTTATCATGTATAATGCTATTATCCGGGTTCACGAACCCTAATTAGGAGGAGTATTCATGCGGTGGGCTCTGACACATTGCATTGACTAACATTTCAGGTATAGTCACGGGAGTAGTTGTATAGGATGTATTGGAGATCTTTGGAGTGCAACTGGAAATTTATTTTATCTTCTTTAGTAGTTTAGATTTACTTTCCATTCCGTCATTTCATTTTGAGACGATTATTTATGGATTTGGTGGGTCAATCGGTTCCACAGTTCTGTATAGCTTCAGTCAAATATTTATAGTTGGATGATTAAATTTGAAGTTTATATTTATTTGGAGTTGGGTTTATTTTGGAGATAGCATGGTGATGGATTTTTAATACTGCATGAATGGTTATATTTGTTGGATAAATTTAATTATTAACTTGTGGAAAATTTTAAAATGCCTCATATATCTATCACACGCTAAGAATGGTATTTAATTTAGTAACGTCGGGCATATTTTGGTGGCGGCCGATGCCAGAATGCGCAGGGTGTTACATCAAAATATTTCAATTCAAATTCTAAAGCATGGATTTTGCAACTGTTCGGGGTTGATTTTGCTTCGTATTGATTTGGGTGTTGTTTCTTTACATGAGCTTCAAATCGCAACATATCTATGTGCTAGATAAAGTAAGATTTCATGCATAGGAAGGGTAGCTATAGCATAAAATAGTACCCTGGTTTTAAAGGATGAATGTACTTGGGGATATCAACTCCTTATACACTATTAAAGATCTATGTTATGCAACTTTAAATATTGTTTATTCTAACTCCTTATTTAAACTTTGTTGAAGATCTGAGTTCTATACCAAACTTATTATGCAAGCTTGTTACTCTACGTCTCAAGTTTCAGCTGGCTGATTTCATTATGTATTAGCAAACCATTAAACGCTATTAGCTGATTTCATTCATTCTTTTGTCTTTATTTTTTATATTACGTTTTCTACTTGGCTTAATCATATTCTTAAGCAGTCAGTCAGTGGCATGACTAAGAGTTAGTTACCCTTCTTATCATCGGTAACGGAATAAATAATTAGTCTTCTAGGTATTACTCTTGTTAGTTGTAATTTTAGTAACGTTATGCATAATGACGTGATATTTAAAAATTTGATTTGAGAAAGCTTCATTTTAGCTACCATTGGGATAAACCATTATACAAAATTCAACTTTGTCCCAAATTAATTTTTTCCATTTCTACATTTTTGTGTATTCAACTACCATATTGCCACATGGCAGGATGGGCAGCATCATATCATGCCTCAATATCTCTATATGGGCAATCGCGAATTAAGGAACATGTATGTGTTGTTGAATGGGATTATGGTATTAACGTGTAATAAATGTTCTAATTTCTTATAATTTTAGATATGTTTATTCTTTTCTCTAAAAAATAACGTCCAGTGATGTTATTACTATTTGTTATGTGGTTTCTCATTTGGTTTTTGTGTCAATTTTCAACGATGTAATCAGGCGACCTATGTTCTGGGAGGTAGCAACACTGAGTGGGTTTCTTGGACTCACGATTAGCTTCACCTCATCAGGTTAGGAGGTTGCAAATGCTTGGAACTTGAAAAGAAATCCCTCCACTGTTAGGACCATAGTTGTCTCTGTATTTTATATTACCAATATTTTCCACTTGATTATGGAAAATTTGAAGTAATGGAAAATCCACATGTTATTAATGTAAGGTATTTCTTTCTTTTAGATGTAATTAGCAATGGCATAGATTGATGTACAATTCAAAGATCATATAAAGCTGTTCTGCATAGAAGAGCTTTGGAGAAGACTATTTATAGAAGGAAATACGTGTATATAGTTTATGGGTCTCTTGTTGTTCTTATGTGGGGATTTATTTTCCGTTTGATCTTATGGATTGGACATGTTGATGGTTATAAAGGTTTGTTGCAAATAGTTTTCCTCATTTTAAAATACCGGGTGATCAATCATATACCATATTATAACAGGAATCTCATATGGTTCATTCTCAGCATCACTGTCGAAAACCAATTTAATTACTAATAAGTTATTAGGCCGGTGTCAAAATTTTATTTAACTAATCTTTTTAACCAAACCAACCAAGGAAAAATCACAACAGTTTATATACATCGAACTGAAATGAAATAAGATAACCGAACTCTTGGTTCAGCATATAATACAACCAAATCGAAATGCCGCAAAGTCAAATGCAGTAAAAGAATAAATTAATATAGTTGGGCCATCAGCCCGAATGTTTCTATAGTAACTCTTATCTAGATTATAAGGATAAAAGCGTCTAAAATAAACATGATTGCATCCACAGCTGCTACAACAAATGTATGACTCAAAAGAATCATCATCCAGGTGTCCCTGTGTTTGGACACCTAATGTATATACATATATAGCAAGAGAGGGAGAATATAGAAATGGGTCAGAGCCCGAGTTTTGAAAATATTTAGCAAGTGCATCAAATGCTACCTTTTTAAAATATAAAATCTCTCATATTTAAACTGGTATCGCGCTCTCATCATCTACACATCTCCCCTCCTCTAATAGTGCACACCTATCGCATACATTTTAAACAACCCAGTTAAGCTACCCTGCCTAACTAATCTCTTTCACCCATACTCTAAGTCCTCATAACTATCACCTACCTTGCGTGATATAATATATGTTATACCGTAAGCTATCACCTAAGATTTAGTTGGTATGATCATCAATATATATATATATATATATATATATATATACTGTTCATTTTTCGAAATTTTCACTAGTTTAAAAAAAATACCCTTTTCACTTTAGTATAAAAAAATGTCGTATATATAATTCTCATTTAATATATGACTCACATTTGTATTGATCCAGATATAAATCTCCCGAAAGAGGAATAACCATTTATTCATTTTACACTTTACACAAGTTTAAGTTATATTATATATCATCTTTATATACGAGCAATATACTATACACAAAAAGTATATTTATACATATATTATAATCATAAGTATACTAACCATCCCACCAACCTATAACTCGAGGATGCAGTCTCAAAGTGCTATCATCATCCGGGTATGCTCAACTTAACCCAGGTACCAAGTCAGACTTACTCATGATTATGGTAAAAATACTAAATGGTGGAGGTGGTCATATTCCCCCCCTGAAAGTGGAATCATTATTGCACACATATGCGGGACGATATGACCTGGGGATATACTCTTCCTGCTCCGCAAGCCAGGGGATTCACCCACATCGCGCAACCTCCGTGGATAGCACTAGAGATATATGTATACATAAATATATCATTTGCATACCAATATATTTATTATCAAATCATATATATATATACTCTAATAACACCCGCATATATAATATATATCACTTCTCAATATGCCTTGGCTATAATTGCCGAACTCTTATGGTGATGGCCAAAATATCTCGAATGTTCCCATTCATAATAGTACGTAAGTATTTACACTCTTAAAATACTAAACTTATAAGCATTCTTTTACTTAAGATTTATTTACCTTAGTCGCTTTTAAGGATTTATATATAATCACGAATATACCAATTCGTAATACTTAAATAAGTATACAAGCTACTTATCTTAATTCCATAGGTATCACATCACCTATAATAATAGTCTTTAATAGACATACCGGATAGTCGCTCAATCCTCTTTAGACCATATCCTAAATTCTATCCTAATCACACCCTAGGATTTACTCAAATGCAATCGACCCATATTTATTCTAACTGCATAAATATATCTATACCCACTTGCTGAAGGCCTCTCTCGAATGTTACGCGTCCTAACCATTTATTAAGTCCATACCTCGGATAGAACACTTAACTAATCCAAGGTTCTCTCTTTCAACCCAAGGTTTACTCACCCTAAATTCCATTATCTAGGAGTCCTAATATCATGTCTAGAATCCCCTACAATAATCTCCAATTTCTAATTTAATTTCCCCCTAAACCTAAGGAAGAAAACTTTTAAAAATCTGACAGGGCCGAATCGATTCGCCTGGATCGAATCGATTCGCCTTGACCCCGAATCGATTCGTCCTGACCAAATCGATTAAAAAATGTTCTACTTTCTTACTATGTAAGACTTGAATCGATTTGGCTTGTCCAAATCAATTCTCCCTGCGACGCAAATCTGCTACGGGTTATCATCTTCTCCAAAACCCAAAAATCATCCCAACCTCCATTTTCGTGGTTTTTAATCCCAAACAACAACAATATAATCATCCAATCACTGAGTTATAACTAACGCATAAATTATTTTATGGGATAAAATAATTTCCCTTGGATTTAAACCCTAAAACCAATTAAACTCTCTTTTATCATTTCTTCCTATTTCTAACCATACACACCATTAACATGGGTTTAACATTAGAAGTCATTTAGAGTTAACAATACATCAATTTGTAAACTCAAAATCAATTTTCCCAAATTTATTTCAAGGGTTTCAACCCAAAAATCATATGGTTTACCAACTATAATATGATGTACACACACTCAATTAAATAAAGCAAGTAAACACTCGCCTCGTGGATAAAATCCGACGACCTCGAGTCGAATCCCGTAGAGTTTTTACCAGAATCCTCTTTCTCTTTTCCTTCTTCCTATCTTTCATTCTTCTTTTCTCTCTTCTCTCTCTCTCTCTCTCTCTATCTCTCTCTATCTCTCTCTCTCTCATGCCTTATAAGAGAGAAATAAGGGTTATCCCTTATAAAACCCAATTTTGACTCGTATACTCAAATGGGAGTCCCTATTAGTCCAAATGTCTCCTGAACCTGAACACTACCCCGGATACTCTATTCTCATTATCTCGGCCATTCCGAAACCAATCGTTCTCACAAAATCTCCATCTGAGTTACTTAACTAAAATTCACTAGTCGGACCCGACGTTTCTCAACACGCGTTTTCTAGAACTTAAACTATCACTCGTCACTTAACCCAACTAGGACATGAAATAAAAATATTCCGACTCATTTACTTAGTCCCCAAAGTAAATGTAACACACATTGGTAATTATCTAACACTTAATAAATCCTAAAACTACTATTCACCATAATTCCTCTAATTACCAAATTATGCCCACTTATGTAATTTAAATATCTATAAAAGTACGGGGTATTACATATATCTTATCTTTTATATGTTCATTTTAGGATATTTCATCATTAATCATTCTCATAACTTTACTTTAGTTATTTATAAACATTCACACTTAATGTTTTAAGCCCGTATACAATTAACTACACTATTATATACGTAATTAGACACTACAATAAACACACATATGTTCACTCTTGATGTGTTAAGCCCGTATATAATTAAGAACACCATTACATACGTAATGACATAATATAACAAACATACATATGTTCACTCTTAATGTGTTAATCCTGTATATAATTAAAAACACAATTTTATACGTAAAGATATATTATGACAACACACACAAATGTTGCGTATAGTCACCATCCCCCAAGTAATAACTCATTAAATATCGCCATCTCCCAAGTAATAACTCATTAGATGTCGCCATCCACGGAGTAATAACTCATTGGATACCATCCCCCGAGTAACAAATCATTGGATTCCTTTCTCTACAATGCTATCATAATCCAGGCATACTCACTTCATCTCGATTACCGACGATCGGACTCTCACACCGACTTGGTAAAAATCGCAAATGTATTGGAGGTGGTCATATTCCTTTTATGGTAAGACCTAATTATACCCAAATCATCTCACTTTGACTATAAATCACACAAACATAAACATGGGGCTATAATCTGGGGACTATACTTACCCTTCTTTTGCTCGCCAGGGAAGATCACCCACATCGCGCAAGCTCCACTCATAGCACTAGAGGGGTATGCTCACACTAGTATCATACACACAGATTTTATTGCATTCGTATATATATACTATCTCCATACCCGTGTATATATATTCATAAATTTTGGCTAAGTGTTGCCTATCACCCGAAGCACTAGCCCACTTATTCCGAACCCATTCCCCGACTCTTAATTTATTTAAGTTATCACCAATTAAATAAATAAAGTAGTGTCACCCTGCTAAATTGCTCGGAATTACCCAACCAGTCCGTCATATAAATTAATTAAGTTTATAACGTAGCATCACTCCGCTAAAACACTCAGACTTACCCAACCATCTCGTACATCAATTGTTTATGAATTCTTCTCTCCCAATTCATTATTTAAAAATTCTCGTGAATTATCTCTCTCACAATTTCTAATTAAAGTCTGATTGCCCCATTATACCAAGGTAATATAACACCTCCTAGGCTACTCCTAATATTCTTTTCTGTCTTTATGTTTTTCTAAATCAACTTAAACCCTCTCGAATTAACCCAATAATTAAATAACCCAACCTGAATCTGCCTAGAAATCCAATCGATTGGGCCTGAAGGCGAACTGGTTCACTGGTCGAGATTTGCGAATTACTCTGCTTTCCTTCTTCAAATCCATCCCAAATATCATCAATAAGTTATTCTACATTCACCAATTTATATAGAATAAAAAGAGACACCTGTACATGATTCAAATGTGTAGGAATCATTCTAATTTTAAAGATTTATTAACAATCATCTAATTAATCCATTCAAATGGGTATAAATGATGAACACCTAAAATAGCCCTAGATTCAATTCAAAAATACAATTAATTATGATTATCCTATGAATCTCTAAGCAAATCAAATTTTTAGCAGATATAATTCATCCAATAACATTAATATTCATTTACACTACAATTCGTGGGATCAATTTTGCAAAACTCCTTTTTACATGTGAAATTCCCACCCAAAAATAGTACTTCGAATCACCTACCAAAATATGAATAGAATCTACTACTTATTCAATTAAGCAAGTCAATCACTTGCCTTGGGGTGTTTGTAGTGTTTGATCTACTTCGTGTGTGATGGATTGTTGCTAGATTTTCCCGGAATCTCTTCCTAAATTAGCTTCCTCTAGCTCTCTCTCTTATTCTCTCTTCTTTCTCCTCTCTTCCTCCTATATTAGGGTATAGAAATAATGATACGGCTTCCTCACCCACCTAACCCTTATGGTTTAAAACATAAATCCCGAAATTAGGTTATTGGGCTAAACCCAAATGACCCAAATACCCCTACGTGAGTCGGGACTAGTTCAAAAAGGCCCCGGATACCTATTACTACCCTATGTACTTATTTATGACTATTTCAACCTATTCGGAATCAACCGTGCACTTGAAATCACCATCTGAGTTACTATACATAAATTTCTCATCTCAACCATTCAACTCACAAGCCTCGGTTAAGATATCATCACAATCCCATCGGTATTACTCACTACGGCGTACTAACAATTCACCGTATTTTATTTACTATAAACACACTTAGTAAATTTATGACATAGATATTAATCTTGTTCCCACAAATTAAGAATTATTAAATACACAATATTTTATTTAAATTAATTTACTACACATGTGTAATTTAAAATATCATAAATAATTAAATTCATAATTATTCAAAAATACGGGGTGTTACACCAATTTACGAAAATATCAGAATTAGATATACCTCATCAATATGGATAGCTATCTAGAATCACAGAGTCATACATGGGCCAGCCTTATTTTCTTTTTTATTATGTAAGCCTCACCGAAGAGAAAGGGACATGTGGCCATTGTTATGAGAATGAGATTGATAAAGATAAACGTCTCGTTAACGTCAAGACATTGTCGAACCACGTAGATATTGTTCTCATGTGTAATTGTGCATGCTTTGCATTATGCTCAGCTTTGATTGTGTCAAATATAACCAATAGGATTTTACCACCTACATATAAATGAATAGATGGATATATAGATAGATAAATTTAACAGATAAATATATAGATTTGATGATCATATAGATAGATACACACACACACACACACACACACACACACACACACACACACACACACACATATATATATATATATATATATATATATATATATATATATATATAGTTAGGCTCTCCAACATACCTCACTTTACATATAAATGAAAAAATCCATTTTTTTAAAATAGTAAAAAAATGTATTTTTCAACCAAATTTGGTATACATATTCTACATAGCAAGGAGATCATCTACGAAAAAAATCAAAAAAATTCAACTCGGAAGTGGTGTCATGAAAAGTGGATATATGTGTGCCTTTTCGACCGTTCAAATTTTTTCCATGATCTCACCCACTTAGGGTTGAATTTTTTGATTATTTTTTTGTAGATGATCTCCTTATTATGTAGATCATGTATACCAAATTTGGTTGAAAAATACATTTTTTACTATTTTTTAAATATGGGTATTTCATAGGTATGTTAAGTGAAGTATATTTAAGAGAGCTTAGCTATATATATATATATATATATATATATATATATATATATATATATATATATATATAGAGAGAGAGAGAGAGAGAGAGAGAGAGAGAGAGAGATAGATAGATAGATAGATAGATAGATAGATAGATAGATAGATAGATAGATAGATAGATAGATAGATAGATAGATAGATAGATAGATAGATAGATAGATAAAATTGATGAATAGATATATAGATATATGGATATATCGAAAAAATAAATTAGATAGATAAATAGTGTGGGGGAATTACCCGACCAAATTGGAGAAGTTGACACATGTATGATAATATTGATAAACGATCACAACTTGGAGATAAGAAATAAGGAAGGCCGATTAACGAAAATCCTAAAATCAGATTCATTCGATCAAAATTAAGACAAGAATCCAAGGTCATTGATTCCCACACAACTCAGTCTCCTTATGTTCTCTATAAATGTAACCTTAAAACCTAAAATGAATCTCCAAGACCTCGATTCTGGTCTAAGGTCCAACCTAACGGAAGTTATAATTAACACCCCCAACTCGTATTATCATCCCCCATGGGGGAATAAAATATGCAAATCAATGAGCTATCGAAATCCACCTAGATCCCACGGCTTCTGACCCAAAAATCTTGAATAAGATTAAAGATCAGAAATATTTCAAGTGGTCAAGGAAATTGACATGATATCCATAAAAAAATACTGCATTAAGGTGTTTCTACCATAAGGAGCTTGGCCATAAGATAAAGAAGTATGAAGTGGTCAAATCCTATGTATAGGGGTTGACCCAAGTGGTCCACCTAGACGATTATGTGAAAAAGTAAAACGCAAAGGCCACCGTGAAGCTTGACCAAAAGACAGACAATGTCCTGGAAGACGATAAGATTGGACATAAATTTTTAGCCATCCACAGTGCATTAAATCCAAAGCAGATTTGAGGTAATATTATTCAGACGGAAATGAAGAGGATTATTGAGATCATATAGGCTTTTCCGATTAACCCTGATAAGACCCCAAAGATCAAATGATGTCAACCATAGGACATTGACCATGAAAATATATAGTATTTACCGAGGGAGACCTAGTCGGAGTTAGAATTCCATATCATGATTCGATAATAATCACTTTCATAATTGTCAACTGGGATGTGGACAAGATACTAATCGATAAGGATTCTCATTATAGGTCATGCAACTAAAAATGTTCAACAAGCTCAACCTCAATATAGAAGATTTGAAGGAAGTGCCCATCCATTTGGTCGACGTCGTTGGAAAGATGACCATGCCTCTGGGAAATGTGATACTTCCAATACGAATTGGAAGTATCTCGAAGTTGATCAAATTTTTAACTATGGTAATTATGTCCTTTTATAAAGTTGTTATGGGATGAGGATGGCTTCACGTCATGTAGGATGTTCCCTCCACATATTGCCAAAATCTCGAAGGAATCATCAATGGGGGGATAACAGGGATACGAGGAAATCAAGTCGTTGCTCGATAATGTTTTATCATTGTCATTAGGCCAAAATAAGAGAAAAAATAAGAGAAAGTGGTCATAGATTAGGCGATCAAAGATTGGGCTAATCTTTCCAAGTATCAATCACAAAAGAGGTAGGGTGGAAAAAATATGGGTGGCCCTCATAGATAGAGTTATAAAACTACTCCAAGAAGTCATGTTTGATGACTTGCACCTGGAGAATAAATTTCTTATCAACGGCTCACTTAATGATCACGAAAAGGAATAATTGATATATCATCTCAAAGAGAATCAAGATTTATTTACTTGGTAGACTTATGATATGCCTAGGATAAATCCCCAAATCATGTGCCACTAACTTCACGTATAATCAACATTCATGTCGATCACACATAAGGAGTGCCGAACAACCACCGAAAAGGCAAAAACTATGGAAGAAGAAGTGATAAAACTTCTGGAGTTAAGGTCCATTAAAAAATTTCAATTACCAAAATGGAAATCTAACCTAGGTGTTATAAAAAAGAGTAATGAAAAATGGAGTGTTTCTGTAAACTTCATCGATCTGAATAAATCATATCCCAAAGACAACTTTCATTTTGCCAAAAATTGACAAGTTGATGCTATAGCCAACTATGAATGGAAGAGTTTCCTGGATGCTTACTCAAGGTATCATTAAATCCCTAGGTTCGGTACCAACTAAGAGAAAACTTCATTCATTACCATCCTTATCTTGTACTTTAGCAAAATCATGTCGTTTGGGTTTAAGAATGTAGGAGTAACTTACCAATTACTAAGATGTTCAAACATTGTTCAGGTGACATAATGAAAGTCTATATAGATGGCATTCTCGTGAAAAGAAAGTGCAAAAATTATCATCTACAATAATTGGCGAAGATATTAGAGGTCCTTAAGTACTATAGGATGGAGTTAAATGCAACTAATTCTCTTTCAGAGTAGAGTCTAGGAAATTCCCGGGCTACCTAGTCACCCAAAGGAATCAAGTCCAATACCAAAAAGATTGAGGCAATCAACATTATTAATTCACCCAAAAGAGTCAAATATGTTCACAAATTGACTAGAATGCTAGTACGCTCAATTATTTTATCTAAATCCTTTCAGAAGTGACAACTATTCTTTCATCTCTTAAAGAAAGAGAAGGGGACTTCCTGGAATAAAAAATGCTCAAAGGAGCTCAAAGAATTAAACATTGCACCAAATTAGGCAAACGACAACAAACTTGGGTTATGACTAGGACCATGGGTCAGGGATCTGGGTCGTGATAAAATCTAGCATGACCAAAATTACTGGTCATAGACCAAAACCCCGACCAAGATAAATGGTCACGGACCACTGCATCAGGGAATACGATCGCATATAAGAGTCCTGACTGGTTGATCACGGACCAAATTCCTGACCCAAGCTAACTATATGGTATCTTGGTCATGGACCATAGCTGTGATTGCTTCTTACCCCTCACAAATGTGGTTACAGCCCAAATCCATGACGAATTTTAAACCTCACAATTGTGGCCATCGTCGAAAGTTGTGACTACATTTTACTCCCTCAAGATGATGGTCATGGACCATAGCCGTAACCAACCAATACACCCTTTGTAGTGAGGTCACGAACTCCAATCGAGACAACATATATCACGAAAAAAATATGGTCATAGAATAGAGTCGCGACCCTATTTAATTGGAAAAAATGGTCATACTCTCAAATCAGGAGTCTCGCGACTGCTCGGTTAGCTGTTATGTGTTATGTTGGATGTGCACAAGGTGTTCGTGACACCCGCAGTGTCATTTGGGGGGGGGGGGGCATCCCCGTCACGACATTTTTGTTCACGAAATTAAGTCAAAACAATACAGGGACTCAATTGGAAATTTATGTCCTTATAAGGAGCATCACTTCGAGAAAGATATCTTAAATTTAGGATCAAGTGATAACATTTTGATGTACATTCTCTAAGAGAAACTAGGTTTGATGAACTTAAATTTCACTAAGATGACCTTGTCCTTAGCCAACCGATACATTAAGGGGCCTAGAGGTGTTGTAGAGGATGTATTGATTAAAGTAGGGGAGTTTATCTTTTCGGTAAACTTTGTGATCTTCGACACACAAAAGCCCGAAAAACTACCTAAAGACATTGCAAGAAAATTTTCCAACTCCGAATTTCCCAACCATTCCCATTTTATACCCAATACACCATAACCCGAAAAAAGGCCTAACCAAGTCCAAAGAAGAAATTAATTACCATGTGGAGAGCTTGTAAGAACAATTTTCCATTGTTTATAGCATAGTTTTAGACTACTTTGGAATATCCCATTACAAATCATCACGCACCGTTAAGACGAACCGAAATTAAGTATCTCCAAGTTTGAACACTTTTCGACATCCCGTAAAGGTATAAAATAATTTATAGTTTAGATTAATTTACGAAATTATGTTTGGGATTTTTATTTTTTTATTAAAAACGAACAAGTCTTTTTATTTGCAAAAAGAAAAATATTTTTTATTTTTATATCTCGTTCAAACGAGATTGAAAATCGTTACAAATGTCGTTTTTTTTTTACAGGGATCAAATGAGGGCTCACACCCTAAGTTTTCTTTAGGTAGTTAGAAACGAACCTCATGTCGTTCAAACGAAGTCACTATGTCATTAGAATGAGGTTTTGGTTCTCGTTCGAACGATCGCGCCACCTGTAAGGACATATTTTTATAAGTCCATTATCAATTTTTTATGTCATATACTGCTACACCGTCGAAGAGCATTCAAGATCCATCTACATCAAGACGGATCCGAATTAATCAAGTTCTTCATCAAAAAGACTCCGCAAAGTTTACTTTGGTAAGGTTATGTTTTAAATACCTTAACTTTCCACTTAGAGCTTTTGGGATATTTTTACAAAATATTTTCTAAGTGTTGAAGCGGACTTTTTCGTCAAAATTTGAGAATGAGTAATTTTTTCAAAGTGTTAGAGCGTACCTCGATTTTGACACCCAGTCGTTCAAGCGAGATAGCCATCTCGTTCGAGCGACATAGGGATGTTGTGAGATGTCGTTTAAACGACATTTGTAAGTCATTCGCGTGAGACCCTTATCTCGTTCGAATGAGCACGGTTTTTTAGGCGGCGTGTTTTTCTATAAAAACTCATTCTATGGTTTCGTTTTGTTTGAGAAGTCCCAGCATTTTACAAAACAGAAAAACTGCGAAAGTAAAATTCTTTTGGCTTCTTCCTTTTAGGGTTTAATGCCTTTTTGTTTACAATTCACAAAACTCCTATATGCTTTAGTGAATTGTTTTGGTGTTTGAAGAACACACTCTATTGTTATTTACTCTTATGGGGAGGATAACCTACACTGAGAAGACTGCATATCTAGGATTGCAGTCCTTGTGGTATAGCTGTGTGTGATCCGTTGTTGTTTTGTTTTTAGCCGTTGTTTTGGAGGTTTGTCGAAGACACCGTGCGTTACTCTTGTGGGTGAAAGCAAGATTGTATGTAAGTCAATGGTATTGTAAACACGTCAGAGTTCTAGAGATAAAAAAAGGTTTTTCCCTTCGGGGATTTTTCCTTAAACTTTTGTCGCATGCTTTATTTATTTATGGATTGACACACGCACACACATAATTGAATGGTTTGGGGCTGATTTAAGTTTGTTCAAACATAGAATCTAATTAAATAAGGTTTACTTGGAAACTTGCGAATTAATTTAATCAATTATCACACATCGCACTTATTCGGTTTTTACAAATTGGTATCAGAGCGGGTTACACTAATTTATCACATATTCCTATTTTTCGCAAAATTTTTGTGATATTGATTTTTTTTTGAAAAATCAGTTTTATGAAAAATCGCTATTTTTCCAATGGAACACCCATCTAATGAGGAACCTATTTTTGAAAAAGTTCACGACAGTGCTGAAAATTTAAAACTTTTGAATTTGAATCTTTGCAAAAAAATTAAAGTTTTGGAAGAAAATTCTCATTTTAAATCCGCGGTGGATATTTTGCAAACGGTTCAAAATCAAAGAGATTTTTATCGTGAAAATTTTGTTTCCTTGGACCATGACTTTGTTGCTTTAAAATTGTCCAATAAGGAGAGTGATGATAGGGTCCTATTTTTAGAAAAGGAATTGGAGGACTTAAAAAATTCTAGGGTTCCCGTTTTTGCCATCGAGGATGAAAAATTAATCGATGATTTTACGGCACGTGAAAAGACTCTTAGGGATAAGTTTGCTTTAATTGAGGGGGGGGGGAGAGATACCCTTTTAGGAATTGTTGAAAATTTGAAAAAGGCGTCCCTTAAATTGGAAGAGTCGAATTCTTTGCCTGAATCAAATATTTTGAAGTTGAAAAATGATTTATACAATTCAAGTAGGTTTGATAGTGATGGAAATTGCTCATCTTGTTCTCATGCTTCTATTGCTAAAGCCAAAACCATTATTTGTTTTAGAGGGTCAACCAATTTCAAGGATGTTAAAAAAGGTCAACCCATAGGTGTCGTTCCACCCGTTTACATATGTTCACATTGTGGTAGAAAAGGTCACCTTAGGAGATTTTATTTTGATCTTGGAAGATGTCCTAGAAATTCTAAGTCTAGTGTTTTGTTGGTTCATAAATCCCCCACACGACGTTTCACATCTATTTGGGTTAGGAAATCACTTTTAGAGGCACTAGATTTTAGACAAGTTGATCCCATTTGTTTGCACATAATTCTTCTCATGCCATATCATATAAATGATTGTGTTTGCATGTTTGTCATACACTAGTTGTGGTTTCATGATATATATTTGCTAGTGCGTTGACATGTACTTTTTGTATAAATTTTTGTATCTCAATTTTTTTTTAAAAATATAAAAAGATTTTATTTTGATAAAATTTTTGAAAAATCCAAAAAGATTTATGTTTTTTGTCTGCACCATTTATGGATGAACACTTAGGATGACCGAGTCACAACATCATTCCATTTTTCATGTGACTATTTCATAGTGTTTTGAGACAATAGCTCAATTCATCCATGTGCTTTATAATGTTTGGAGTCATTAAGATGTAATTAAGTGTTACTTCCTATATGTTTGACTCATGATTTCCTTTACTGCACAGACGCACGAATTTGTTTGATTATTGTGCTTGTATTATAACATGTGGGTTGGGTGTTTTCACTTCAATCCTTTCCTTAAAACGAACCAAGCGCGATAAAACTTGATAAGAAAGTTGTGCATGTAAGAGCCATTTTTGAGGTTGTGTGCTTTGTTTGAAAACGGTGAAGGGCCAGGAAAGATTTTCATTTATCCTTTGCGATTAAGCTACCATTTAAATTGGACCTAAAAAAATTGAGGAATTTTATTATCCGGGGTCCAAAGAGGTTTAAAAGAGCCCAAAAAAATTTATAGGTAGTAAAAAGTAATTCATGCCAAAAATGGACCATTTAGGTTATTGCACCAATTCTTCAATGTTTGAGAATTTAGATTACCTCAAAAAGAAAATATGCTTGAGGGAGTTTGAATGGAGAATTAAAACGGGTTTGTACGTCCTTGAAAGTCTTGAAAAAGCGTTAAATATTTTTGGACGTTATTAGTGTGGAAATCACTTTAACTTTGATTTGTTAATTTGCATAAGACGATGTCATTTAAATTCAACAAATTTTTACACTTAAGGATACTTTTGATGTTCATTCGTTAGGAGTACACATATGCACTGTGCACATATGATTGATTGAGTGGATTTTCCTATCGAATGTGTTCACACCCATTCATTACATTTCCATGACTTGGTTGGTTGAGTTTAAATCCATGGTGTGATTTTTAGTATCTTATTTTTGCATGAAAAAATTGAAAAATTCAAAAATAGTTTGTGAAATTTTTTAGACATACCTTTGCATGCGCGTAGTTCGATCCATGTTTTGCATTGCATTTTATCATGATACTCTATGTTTTGATTTGTTTTCTTCTTATCTGTCTATTTGGGGACATCATAAAGAGGGGGGAAAGAATTATCATGTATTGGGGGAGTTTTTGCATTATGGGGGAGATTTGATTCATTAATGATTTATTATTATATCACTTCAAACTCGATTCTTCACAAAGGTATTTTTGCTTTGTCTCATGTGTGTAGGTACAAAGATTAAATATCATGATGTTGCACACCCTGATGAGAAAAGATTTGATATTTGGGGAAGATGTTTGAAGAACTGTTTGAGAACTTGCAAATTTATTCATGGGAGGGTAGATTTGTATAGGCAATTTGGTTTTTGATAATTCGGATTTTTTATGTATGTATTGGCATAGACATAGGGGGAGATTTGTAAGGACATATTTTTATAAGTCCGTTATCCATTTGTTATGTCATACACCGCTACACCGTCGAAGAGCATTCAAGAGCCATCTACATCAAGACGGATCCGAATTAATCAAGTTCTTCATTAAAAAGACTCCACGAAGTTTACTTTGGTAAGGTTATGTTTTAAATACCTTAACTTTCCACGTAGAGCTTTTGGGATATTTTTACAAAATATTTTCTAAGTGTTGGAGCGGACTTTTTTGTCAAAATTTGAGAATGAACAATTTTTTCTAAGTGTTGGAGCGTACCTCAATTTTGATGCCCAAGTCGTTCAAGAGAGATTGCCATCTCATTCGAGCGACATAGGGATGTCGCGAGATGTCGTTTGAACGACATCTGTAAGTTATTCACGCGAGACCCTTATCTCGTTCGAATGAGCACGATTTTCGAGGCGGCGTATTTTTCTATAAAAACTCATTTTATGGTTTCATTTTGTTTAAGAAGTCCCAGCATTTTATAGAATAGAAAAACTGTGAAAGATGAATTCTTTTGGCTTCTTCCTTTTAGGGTTTAATCCCTTTTTGTTTACAATTCACAAAACTCTCATATGATTTAGTGAATTGTTTTGGTGTTTTAAGATCACACTTTGCTGTTGTTTACTCTTGTGGGGAGGATAACCTACACCGAGAAGACTGGGTGTCTAGGATTGCGGTCCTTGTGTTATAGGTGCGTGTGAACCATTGCTGTTTTGTTTCTACCGTTGCTTTGGAGGTTTGTCGAAGACACCGTATGTTACTCTTGTGGGCGAAAGCAAGATTGTATGTAAGTCAATGGTCTTATAAACTTTTCAGAGTTCTAGAAATAAAAAAGGTTTTTCCCTTCGGAGGTTTTTCCTTAAACTTGTGTCGCATGCATTATTTATTTATGGGTTGACACACGCACACACGTAGTTGAATGGTTTGGGGTTGATTTAAGTTTGTTAAAAAATAAACTCTAATTAAATAAGGTTTACTTGGAAACTTGCGAATGAATTTAATCAATTATCACACATCGCATTTATTCGGTTTTTACAAATTGGTATCAGAGCGGGTTATGCTAATTTATCGCGTATTCCTATTTTTCAAAAAATTTGTGTAATACAGATTTTTTTTGAAAAATCGATTTTGTGAAAAATCGCAATTTTTCCAATGGAACGCCCATCTAATGAGGAGCCTATTTTTGAAAAAGTTCACAACAGTGCTGAAAATTTAAAACTTTTGAATTTGAATCTTTGCAAAATAATTAAAATTTTGGAAAAAGAAAATTCTCGTTTTAAATCCGCGATGGATCTTTTGCAAACGGTTCAAAATCAAAGAGATTTTTATCATGAAAAATTTGTTTCCTTAGACTATGACTTTGTTGCTTTAAAATTGTCCAAGAAAGAGAGTGATGATAGGGTCCTATTTTTAGAAAAGGAATTGGAGGACATAAAAAATTCTAGGCTTCCCGTTTGTGCCATTGGGGATGAAAAATTAATCGTTGATTTTTCGGCACGTGAAAGGACTCTTAGGGATAAGTTTGCTTTAATTGAGGGGGAGAGAGATACCCTTTTAGGAATTGTTGAAAATTTGAAAAAGGCGTTATTAAATTGGAAGAGTCTAATTCTTTGCTTGAATCAAATATTTTGAAGTTAAAAAATGATTTAAACGATTCAAGTAGGTTTGATAGTGATGGTAATGTCTCATCTTGTTCTCATGCTTCTAATGCTACAGCTAAAACCATTATTTATTTTAGAGGGTCAACCAATTTCAAGGATGTTAGAAAAGGTCAACCCATAGGTGTCGTTCCACCCGTTTACACTTGTTCACATTGTGGTAGGAAAGGTCACCTTAGGAGATGTTGTTTTGATCTTGGAAGATGTCCTAGGAAGTCGAAGTCCAGTGTTCCATTGGTACCTAAATCCCCCACACGACGTTTCACATCTATTTGGGTTAGGAAATCACTTTTAGAGGCACTAGATTTTAGACAAGTTAATTTCCGTTTGCTTGCACATGATTTTTCTCTTGCCATATCATATAGATGATTGTGTTTGCATGTTTGTCATACACTAGTTGTGGTTTCATGATATATATTTGCTGGTATGTTGACATGTACTTTTTGTATAAATTTTTGCTTCTGAAATTTTTTGAAAAATACAAAAAGATTTTATTTTGATAAATTTTTTGAAAAATCTAAAAAGATTTTTGTTTTTTGTTTGCACCATTTATGGATGAACACTTAGGATGACCAAGTCACAACATCATTTCATTTTTCATGTGACTATTTGATAGTGTTTTAAGACAATAGGTTAATTCATCCATGTGCTTTATAATGTTTGGAGTCATTAAGATGTAATCAAGTGTTACTTCCTACATGTTTGACTCATAATTTCCTTTATTGCACACATTCATGGATTTGTTTGATTATTGTACTTGTCTTATCACATGTTGCTTGGGTGTTTTCACTTCAATCCTGTCCTTAAAATTAACCAAACGCGATAAAACTTGATAAGAAAGTTGTGCATATAAGAGCCGTTTGTGAGGTTGTGTGCTTTGTTTGAAAACGGTGAAGGGCTACGAAAGATTTTCATTTATCCTTTACGATTAATCCGCCGTTTAAATTGGACCTAAAAAATTGAGGAATTTTTTTAACTGGGGTCCAAAGAGTTTAAAACAACCCAAAAAAAATTATAGGCAATAAAAAGAAATTCATGCCAAAAATGGGCCATTTAGGTTTTTTCACCAATTCTCTAATGTTTGAGAATTGAGATTACCTCAAAAAGAAAATATGCTTGAGGGTATTTGGATGGAGAATTAAAACGGGTTTGAACGTCCTTGAAAGTCTTGAAAAAGCGTTAAATAGTTTTGGACGTTATTGGTGTGGAAATCACTTTAACTTTGATTTGTTAATTTGCATAAGACGATGTCATTTAAATTTAACAAATTTTTACACCTAAGGATACTTTTCATGTTCTTTCGTTAGGAGTACACATATGCATCGTATACATATGATTGATTGAGTTGATTTTCCAATCGAATGTGTTCACACCCATTCAGTACATTTCCATGACTTGGTTGGTTGAGTTTAAATCCATGGTGTGATTTTTAGTATCTTATTTTTGTATGAAAAAATGAAAAAATCCAAAAATAGTTTGTGAAATTTGTGACACATACCTTTGCATGCGAGTAGTTTGATCCATGTTTTGCATTGAATTTTATCATGGCACTCCATGGTTTGATTTGTTTTCTTCTTATCTGTCTATTTGGGGACATCATAAAAAGGGGGAGAAAGAATTATCATGTTATGGGGGAGTTTTTGCATTATGGGGGAGATTTGATTTATTAATGATTTATTCTTATATAATTTCAAACTCGATGCGTCACGAAGGTATTTTTGCTTTATCTCATGTGTGTAGGTACAAAGATTAAAGATCGTGATTTTGCACACCCTGATGAGAAAAACTTTGATATTTGGGGAAAATGTTTGAAGAACAGTTTGATAACTTGCAAATTTATTCATGGGAGGGTAGATTTGTATAGGCATTTTGGTTTTTGATAATTCAGATTTTTTATGTATGTACCAGCATAGACATAGGGGGAGATTTGTACGGGACATATTTTTATAAGTCCGTTATCAATTTGATATGTCATATACCGCTACACCGTTGAAGAGCATTCAAGAGCCATCTACATCAAGATGGATCCGAATTAATAAAGTTCTTCATCAAAAAGACTCCGCGAAGTTTACTTTGGTAAGGTTATGTTTTAAATACCTTAAATTTCCACTTAGAGCTTTTGGAATATTTTTACTAAATATTTTCTACGTGTTGGAGCGGACTTTTTCATCAAAATTTTAGAATGAGTAATTTTTTCTAAGTGTTGGTGCGTACCTCGATTTTGACGCCCAGGTCGTTCAAGCGAGATAGCCATCTCATTCGAGCGACATTGGAATGTCGCGAGATGTCATTTGAACGACATCTGTAAGTCGTTCGCGTGAGACCCTTATCTCCTTCGAACGAGCATGATTTTCGAGGAGGCATGTTTTTCTATAAAAACTCATTCTATGGTTTCGTTTTGTTTGAGAAGTCCCAACATTTTACAGAACAGCAAAACTGCGAAAGCAAAATTCTTTTGGCTTCTTCCTTTTAGGGTTTAATCCCTTTTTGTTTACAATTCACGAAACTCCCATATGCTTTAGTGAATTGTTTTGATGTTTAAAGAACACACTTTGCTATTGTTTACTCTTCTGGGGAGGATAACCTACACCGAGAAGACTGCATGTCTAGGATTGCGATTCTTGTGGTATAGTTGCGTGTGAAGCATTTTTGTTTTGTTTCTAGTCGTTGCTTTGGAAGTTTGTAGAAGACATCGTGCGTTACTCTTGTGGGCGAAAACAAGATTGTATGTAAGTCAATGTTCTTGTAAACTTGTCAGAGTTCTAGAAATAAAAAAGGTTTTGCCCTTCGGGGATTTTTTCTTAAACTTGTGTCGCATGCTTTATTTATTTATGGATTGACACACGTACACACATAGTTGAATGGTTTGGGGCTGATTTAAGTTTGTTCAAAAATAGACCCTAATTAAATAAGGTTTACTTGTAAACTTGCGAATTAATTTAATCAATTATCACACAACGCATTTATTCAGTTTTTACACTGCCTCAAAATTTGTGAACATCGTATAAATACCTATTTTGTGTTCAGAATGTTTAAGACTTTTGCCAACTCCATTGCTGCATAACTTTTGCAAAAGTTCTTCACTTTTTGTGTTATGAAAACACGTTTTAATTCATAATCAAACATCATTGAATATTATTATTGTGAATTCATTTAAACCCTGAAAAGTTTAGTATATTTTCATACATCTTATGGAGAGGATCTCCAAATCTGACTTGTGATACCCGAGGGAGATCACTGCTGAAGATAAAGGTTGAGGCTGTAAGAGGGAGGATTGCGGTCTTGTGATACTTATGAGGATCCTAGTTGTTCATTAGATATTTGTGAAGATTAACGCGTTATGCTTTTGGTAGTTATCTATTAGTTTGTAAGTTGACTGTCATGTATATTTCTAAAGTGAATAAAGGTTTTACCCTAAAGGATTTTTTTCCTTAAACCTTGTCTTTATTAAAGGCTTGGTTTAATTTATTTGTTTTATCACATAGATTCATGTTTAGGATAAAAAAAATAAAATTGAGTTAAGATAAAATTAGAATCTTTGTTTATCTTTGTCGAGCATATTTATTTCTGCACTCACAAATTAATATCAAAGCTAGAACATTAGGTTCATATGTGAGTGATCCCGCGTGTCTTTAGGTACGAATTTTGAAGGGTTTGATGTTTTTAGAACACCAATGTTTGATGGGTCAAATTATGCTTATTAGAAAATGCGTATGAAATGTCCACTTAAGTTTATAGATGAGCGTGTTTGGTTAGCTATTGAAAAAGGGTGGTCTCCACCAATCATGAGAGAAGGAGAGGTCACTAACTTAAAACCTATCGAGTTGTGGACTTATGTCGAACATAAATTGTCTCTATATAATTCTAAAATTTTACATGCTCTGTTTTCTTAGTCACCTCAGTGGAATTTTATCGTATCATGATGTGTGAGACATCTGAAGAGGCTTGGAATATACTCCAACTTACCCATGAAGGAACCAACACTCTTAAGGCTTCTAAAATCCAAAATCTCACCACCCAGTTTGAGACGATTAAGATGTTAGTGAGACCTTTGATGAGTTCTATGCTAGATTGTCTGATGTAGTTTACTCATCGTATAACTTGGGAGAGAAGATACCCGACAACCAAGTTGTAAAGAAAATCTTAAGGTCATTTTCGATAGATTTTGACCTAAGGTGATCGTTCTAAAATCTTTGGGTATCATTGACTCGACGAAACTAAAAGACCTTGTAGGTGACCTACAAACTTATGAGCTTGACATGTTTTCCTCAAAGCAAGTGTCAAATAAAGAAAAGGGGATTTCTTTGAAATTCTTGAAGGAGGAAACAAAAGTTTTGGAGTCCGACTTCAAATTCGAAAATGTGGTCATGTTGGAATAGAAGGTCAAGAAATTTCTTAATTTCCAAAAGCAATCGAAATATGCAAAATTGTTTGAGAAAAATAATGAAAACAAGGCTGATCACTTCCTTAAGAATCGGAGTGAGAATGTTAAGAGGGACGAGTCAGATAGGTGTTATGGTTGTGAGGATTATGGCCATAGGGTAGCGGAGTGACCCACTATACTTAAAAAGTAGGGTAAGAAACCAATAGCATTTAACGCCACCCTTAGTGATAGTGATCCGAAAGAGGGATATGATTCCCCCATTGAGTTCAATTACACCGCGTTCATGGTTTTTCATATAAGTGACGATGATAAATCTTCTTATGAAGATACTTATGTGAATAACACTTTTGAGGCCATAGTTAGTGAACCCCAAGTGAGTGAGGGTGAAGCGAGTGAGGATGAGGAGATAGAGCAAAGTGCAAGTTGCCTCCCATGAATTATATGAGGAAACTGTGAACGTGAAGAAGGCTAACTTGAAGTTGCTGGCTAGGTTGAAAGAACATTTTGTAGAAAATAATGATGCATCAATTGAGGATCTTAGGGTACGTGAGAAGACTCTTTGAGAGAAGATAGAGTGTGTTTAGGGTGATAGAGATAGTCTTTACGGTTTTATAGAGGCTATAAAGAAGGAGATTCTAGAGTTTAAGGAGTTTAAGCATCTACTCGAGTCTAGGATAGGAGATCTTGAGGAGAGATTCAGAGATTCGAGTAGGGTCAAATTGGATTTATAGGATAGGTCAAAAAAGTTTGATAGGATGTTAGGCACTGTCCAAATCAAAGATGATTGGTGTGTAATTGGCTTCGATGATCGTATTGCTCCCATTCCCAAAGCCAACACCACGCGTGTGAGAGAGCCGACTAGGAACGTTAGGAGAGGTCCACATTTAGGTGAAATTTCCCGTCGTATCTACACTTGCGCTCATTACGATAGGAAGGGTCATCTTAGATGATAGAAAATAAATTGTTTCTCTTTTGTGTATTTGTCGTTGTTGCAACTTCTTTTCCAATGGCACCATTTAAGGTGAATATAAACTAATAACTAAATAAAAAAATGATAATCAAACTAAATTAAAAGATAGAAAAACATAAACTAGTGAGTGATGAAAATGAGTGAGATGTAACTAAACGAGAGAAAATATTCAAGGGATGGAAAATCCACCCTCAATTCACCCAAAACAATCTAGCTTGCACTATTTTAATTTCATCAATTTCCAAAATATGCATTTAATTCAAAAGCTAATTCTCATTACACTAATGAATTAATTGAATATTCTTTTAGAAAAGTAAGTTTAATACCCACAAACACTTCTCTAAATGAGTTAAAATCAATATAGGTAAAATGGCGTGAGAGAATGTAAATGGTGAGGTGATGAGAGAGTGGGGATAAATTGGGGGTAAAAGGGGAAAGGGGTTAAATGGGTAAAAGGGCATTAAGACAAACAAATGGGGTTTGACTTTGTTTTTATTTGGTCTTTGTTTATGCAGGCTACGATTTTGGCTCATGGGTTTACAAAGTAAGATGGGAAATCGGTTTGGGGATGATGGTATTCGGGTTTGCTGTATTCGAATCGGGTCTGAGTATGTAGATGAAGGTGGGTTTTACGGGGATAATGGGTCAAAATCACGGGTTCGGAGATGGAAGGAGTTGGGTTCAGTAATGAGAAGGTGCTCAGCTTTGGAGTTGTCTCGATCGGAGGCGAGTCGATCTGGGTTGGATTGGTAGCTGGTTTGAACGGGGTCAAAGTCAGGTGGTTGATCCGGGTCGAGTTTGATAGGGTTACAGGTGGTAGGGTCAAATCGTGTTTGGTTGGGGTGTATGGTTGAGTTAGTTTTGCAGTCGAGTTGCAGTGTTTGCGGGCCATATCTGGGGATGGTCACACTGGGGGGTTGGGGGAGACAAATTTTGGTGTGTAAGGTCGTAGCTCCAGCGATGGGTGGGTACGGGTATGGTCTTTTTTAGGGTTTGGTTTGTTGGAGTGATAAGGTAAGGTGGGTGGTAATGGTGTGAGGGTTTAATTAGGTGTGTGTGAAATAATGAATGGTTTTGGTGGTTTAGGAGAGAGAAAGGGATGTTGAGAGGTTGAAGAGGAAGGTGGGGGGTTTATGGTGGTGTTAGGATAGCGAGTTAGTTTGTTGAAGGTGGTTTATAGGATGTATAAGGTTGTTTGGTTATGGTGGGTTTTAATGGAAGAAGAGAGATAAATGTGTGGATGGTGATAATGAGTGTGGGGTTAGAGTGTGTGAGGGTGTATGGGGAGTGGTGGTGGAGGTGAGGAGAGTGTGAATGGTAAGTGTATAGATTTAATGTGTGTGTGTGTGTGTGTGTGTGTGTGTTTAGATTTGAAAAAATTAAAAATAAAATATTGGAACCTAAAATAAAATAAAATCTAAGACTAAAAAAAATAAAGTCTATAAAAAGCTAAATTCCTAAAAATATTTACAAGTCTAAAATAAAAAATAATAAAATAAATCCCTAATCTAAAAACAAAAAGATTTAAAATAAAATAAAAAAGAAATAAATTAATTAAAAATCTATTAAACTAAAAACACTAAAGTCCTAAAAATTCTAATAAAACTAAAAATTAAAATCCTAATAAAACTTATCTTAATAAAAATAAAATAAAAACTAAAAATAAAATAAAACAACACTAAATAAAAAGAAATAAAATTAAAAAAATATTGCAAATAAATCCTAAATATCCTAAAAGTATAAATTCTAAAAATAAATCCTAAAAAATAAAAATGACTCAAAATAAAAAAATAGTAAAATAGTAAAAGTACAACACAAAATAACACACACACGGGGCTCGGTGATGGTTTGGGCTAGGACAGGCTTGGGTTAGGTATGGGATTGGGGAGTTAGCTTCATAAATCGCACATTTGTCGAACTCCGCAAATGGCGATTGTTGATACCAAATTTAATTTGCTGACGTGGACCAATCATATGAAGACACATGGCTATCTGCATGGCAACAACAAACACTTCCGAGGAACCCACACACTCCGAGGAACAAGACTACAACGAGGAAGACTAGTTCCCCGAGGAACACTGCTTACCCGAGGAACTCACATGCTCCGAGGAACAATGCATCTCCGAGGAACTCTTGAATATCGAGAAGCTTAGGCGGTCCGAGCTGCATGTCGAACAAAGCATTAATAGTTGGATAACCAACAGTTCAACCGATTCATTAAATCCCTATCATTCAGACGCACACGCAAAGAGGGCATTAAATGTATTACCCTTTCATATGTATATCATTTAATGTATTACCATTTCACATTACAGCCTCAGGGCTATAAATACATTGTACAACCCTCATTGTAAAGGGGACCGAATCCAGAACGGAATTTCTGGTAATCGAGAATTCCTAAACACTCAGCAATAAAACAACAGTGGATGTAGGCCATTCTTATAAGGCTGAACCACTTTAAAATCTTTGGTCTCATTTATTTATCTGTGATTGAACAATTAGAGCGATCTAATTTTTTACATCAACAGCGATCAAACATGTGCATTAAATATTTACGCATATACAACCCAATTTGTCGAGAATTAGCATTTAAAAAACGTCTATTCGGGGTATAAAATGTACACTTTTTGGTGATTATCATTAGACGTTATTGTTATGATCTTAAGAATGCTCTTAGGAAGTTTAAGAATAAAGTCATTTCGGTTCTTAAAACCCTTATGCGTTGTTACACACCTACTTGGGTTAAGGAATTTTATTTAGAGGCCTTAGGAATTAGACTTCATGACTCTTGTTTTCTTACATGATATTCTTCCCATAATAGATCTTACGGATGATCGTGTTAGCCATTTTTGTTATACGCTAGTTTTTGCTTCATGATATATATTTTCTAGTGGTATGCCACGTGTGTCGTTTGTATTTTATCTTTCTTTTATTGAGTCTTATGAAAAAATACAAAAAGATTTTATTTCTGATATATTTTTTGAAAAATACAAAAATATTTTACTTTTGGGTTAAAGTATTTTGATAAACACAAAAAGATTTTCCATTTTTGTGTCTTGAGTTTACACTTATGATATGGCATATTAGTGTGCTTGGACACCCTTCACTTTATTATTTCCATGTGGCTAGGACATATGGTCATGATTTTAGATGCTCAGATTGATCTTAACCATGTGCTTCATGGAGTTATTTTGAACTTGATTTTCATTTAGATTCGACTATGTATATACCATTGCACACAAATGCACGAGCTTATTTGAATGTTTGTCTTCTCATGTACATTTGAGTTTGGTGAGATGTTTACCTCTAAATCTTGTAATCTATGAACATATAAGAATTGGGGGAGTTATGCATGTAAGAACTGTTGCCCATGAGGATTTGTATTGATAATTGAAAAAATAATGAGTGTGTACAGGAAAGGGCTGCGAGAGGCAAGTGAACTCGTCGTGAAAGTCACCATTTAAATGAGTTGAAGAAAAACAACTAAGGCATTAAAAAGGGCATATTTGCCAAAAAGGCCCAATAGGAAATCTCTTAAAAAGAGAAAGTAGAACTTCAAAAGGAATAATGAAATAGAAAAGTGAGGGTGTTTATTTGAAGATCAATTGGTTATCACATTGAGTCCTAAGTTGAAAACGTTGTGTTATGGTGATATTATTTGGTAAAATCGTCAAAATTCCAGATTTGTGTGCATGATGTTTGTTTAGTTCATTAAGTTCGATTTATTATTGTCACATATGGCTAAACAGCAGTTTGATGACATTTAGCGGTCAATTAAAGGTTCTTAAATGTATACATGTGTTTGAATTATGATTCATTTGTGTTAGTTCACACCCATTTATTCCATTCCATGTTCAGGTACATCGATACTGTGTTAAAGTTTAACTCATTTTTTATTTTTTAGAGTCGGTATTTTACCTATTTTCGAAGTCTTGGGTGTTTTATTCTAGGTTGATGTTACATGTTTTTGTGTTGGCATCGAGATATTTGTCTGTAATTAGAATGAATTATCAAGGTCATTTGAATGACTTTGTCATGTCGTTCGATATATGGGTTTTAGCGAGCTTCGCACAAGATGTGTTCGACGTACAGTTTTGGGTCGTTCGATGGTCCCTTCAAATGTGCTTCGCACGAGGGCTTACTGTTTTAGGCCGTTAGAATCGAGCTTTTTCTAGTTCAAACTGGACTCTTATATCGTTAGAACGACATTCTCAATTCATTCGAACGACCTGCAATTTGTGGAAAAAAAATTTCAATTAGTTTCAATACATTTATGCTAGATATTCTTTTATTTTCCTCATGTGGTACTTCTAGATTGATTGTGGACAGTGTATATGCAATCGACTTAGATTATTCATGTTTGATTATAATACTGCATTGTTGGATGATATTCTGTTTAGTCACATCATTTACTATAGTGATGATTTATTCATGTGACTGTTTACTATCTATAATTTATCATATCCTGATCTTTTATTAGACAGTTACTCACATGTATCTAGTTATGCTTCACATGTTATACTCATGCTAAATATGATTTTCTCTATTTATTTATCCCACTAGTTGTCTATTCCAGGAAAAAAGGGGGAGAGATAAATATGTGATGTAGGGGGAGATTTGAGATTTGATCATATTATTTGTATATCATTTGTATTCCTCCATACTTCACTTAGTATGTGTTTGTTTTGTGTGTGTATTTATTATTCAGAGATCTAGATTTTTTGGCTACATCACATTCAAACAACTCATGCTTGTCGATCCTATAAATTATTATCTGTGTGTAGTCCACGTCCTATATTTTTATTTTTAGATTTATGGGATGGGAGATAGGTTATTCGGCTTGACGATCCGGCTTAGTATTTCACTATTTTTGGTTTTGTCCCAGAATAGCCGAAGGGGGAGATTTGTAAGGACATATTTCCAAATAGTGTCAATTTGTATGTTTTAATATTATTTCGGACAAAATACCACTCTCAGTCATAAGATAGTCTTTATATGTCACGATTCCATTAAGCCTATGACGTTTTCATGAAAACGTAGTGTACAAGCTTCAAAAGATAGATCTTGCCGCATTTTGGGTGCTCGTTTTAAGTTTTCACGTGGATTTTCGAGATTCTTTCAGGTATGAATGTATAACGGTTTATGGTTCTCGAAATATTGTATAAGGATGTTAGTTTTTATATAAAAAAATTTTAAAATGTTATTTTATAAATCTTTTCTGAGTTAAATCTAGTTTAGAGTCATATGAACAAAGGCTTGCACTTTATTTTGTTCAAAAGATTTTATACCTCGTTCAAACGAGATACCGATTTTGTTCGAACGACTGTTGTTTCTCATTCGAACGATGCGCCGCCTTGAAAAATGTGTTTTATTATTTATGGTGTCTTTGACTAAAAAAAGGGAGTGTAAAACATAACATGTGTACGTTTTCTTCAATTTGTTTACAAAGATTTTTCAAAGCTAAAACATAAACATCCTTCCTTTTCAAGATTCGACTTTACATAATCCTTATGTCATAGAGATCTTGGTTTGCACCACTTGTTTTGTTCTTTCTTATTGAACAATTGATTTCGTACGGTGGATTTCATATGTCCCGATTATGGTGAAGAAATGGTGTACTTCATGTTCCTAATCGTAGACGGTTACTGAGGCTTCATCGATGGATACCGAGGCATACGTGGACTCGTGTGTTGTGGACACTTGCATGGATGGATTCCTATATTGCACTATGGAGGAGTGGTTGAAGAGAATAAGAAGTGTCAAGGCTTGTGGAGTCGAGTCATTGTGTAAGACAAAATTCTTTCTTTGTAAATTCCATATCATAGTGATTTTCTGGCCTGGGCCATCCGAGGTTTTTTCCCTTAGTGGTTTTCTCTTACATAGGCATTGTGAATTTGCTTTACTTTATCTGCTTAATTTCACTAGATGCGTGTTTATGATTAAGAAGATAAATTTGGGTTAATTAAAATTTAGTTCACATAATTGGTGCATAATAAAATTGAGAAAATTTTTAAAAGATTATCTTTGCCTAAAGCACATACACATAAGGGACTTCAATATGACTCAATAAAAGAAAAATATAATATAAAAGATATTTAATGCTTGTGTATTTTAATTTTACACTATTTTTATGGCATATCGGTGTGTTTGAATCCAATTCACTACGCAATTTTCACGTGTTTAGGACATTTGGTTATGACTTTAGATGCTTAGATTGATCTTAACCATATTTATGGAGTTGTTTCGAACTTTATTTGCTTTACAGATTCGACTTTGTATATGCCTCCATACACACATGCACGAGCTTGTTGGATTTCGACCTCACATGTATATTTGAGCTTAGTGAGATGCTCTCCCATCAATTTTGTCATCTACATATTTATTTGACTATGGTGGATTTGTGCATGTACGAACCGTTGCCCGCAATAGTTTGTTTATTATTGAAACAAATATGAGTGAACATAGGAAAGACTGTGAGAGACAAGTGAACTCATCGTGAAATCCACCATTTAAAAAGAGCCCAAGAAAAAATTAAGGTAATAAAAAGAGCAAAATTTGCCAAAAATGGGCCAACATAGTTTAGTTTGTTTGATCATTCAAAAGAACTAACTTCAAAAGAAAAGGAAAGAATGAAATATGAAATATGTTTATCTTTTGAGGGAGTTTAGTTGAAGATCAACGGGTTTGCACAATGATACCTGGTTATGCTTATTTTTTCATGACGCTATTGATTTGTATAATCATTAATATTCTAGGCTTGTGTGCATTGTGTTTATTATGTTCATTAAGTTCTAACTTATTTTGTCACTTAAGGATAAAAGCGTAGATTGATAAAGTTTTACAGTCAATTAGAACTTCTTGAACATATTTGTGTGTTTGGGTTATAATTGATTTGCGTCTAGCTCACACCCATTAATTCCATCTCACACATTTAGACACATTGATACTATGCTAGTGTGTAAAGCTTATGTGTTTTGTATCTTGTTTTGTAGTCGTTGATAACTATATATGTGTGCCGGATTTTCTTTGATATAGTTTGCATATATTATAATTGGTATTGTATGTTGTATTTGTGAAATTTGTTTTTGTTTGAAAAAAATTGAAAATTTTCAAAAATAGTTGGTTGTGTTTGCCTTTGAGTGATCATTATACGTGCATGATTTATATCTTTTTGTGACGATATCTTATCTTCTATGTAATGCTTCTTATTTCATTCTTGTGTTTCTACGTCTTTGTCTATTTCGAATAAAAACAAAGGGGGAGAGCAAATTAAAATTTAGATTTGATGAGTTTGATTTATGGGGGAGAATTTATTTATGAGTCTTATCTATTTCAAACTCGATGCGTCACGAGGTATATAATTTTGTCTCATGTGTGTAGGCATTTAAAGAGGAATTCAAGACACACGAATGAAGACAAAGTTTGACAAAGGTAAAAAGAAGAAGTTTTTGAAGACAAAGAGACTTATGCCATTCTGTTCTAGGGCCTAGGAAGGGTGTAAGTATTTTTGTCATTAGGAGATTTTGTTTTTAATTTGGTGTTCGATAATGTTTGTTTATTTTGTACCGGAATAGCCAAAGGGGGATATTTGTAAGAACATTTTTTCTAACATAGTTTTAGACTAGTTTGACGTATCCCGTTACAAATCGTCACCCACCATCAAGACGAATCGAACTCAAGTATCTCTAAGTTTGAAGACTTCTCGGCATCCCATAAAGGTATAAAATAATTTGGAGTTTAGATTAATTTACAAAATTATGTTTGGGATGTTTATTTTTATAAAAAATGAACAGGTTTTTTTATTTGCGAAAAGAAAAATATTTTTTATCTTTATATCTCATTCAAATGAGATTGAAACTCGTTAGATAGGTCGTTTCTTTTATTTTTCAAATGGGGTTCAAATGAGGGCTCACTGCCTAAGTTTTCTTTAGGTCGTAGAAATGAACCTCATGTCGTTCAAACTATATCTCTCTGTCGTTCGAACGAGGTTTGGTTCTCCTTCGAACGATCACCCCACCTCAAAATTTGTGAACGTGTAATAAATACTTGTTTAGTGTTCAAAACGTTTAAGACTTTGGACAACTCTATTACTGCATAACTTTTGCGAAAGTTCTTGACCTTTTTTTATTGTAAAAACACTTTTTAATTCACAATCAAGCATCCTTGAATATTGTTCTTATGAATTAGTTTAAACCCTAGAAAGTTTAGTAACTTTGCATACACCTTGTGGAGAGGATGTCCATAGCTGACTTGTGATACTTGAGGGAGATCACTGCTGAAGACAAAGGCTGAGGTTAAATGAGGAACGACTGTAGTTTTGTGAGTCTGGTGAGGATCATAGTTGTTTGTTGAAGATTTGCGAAGATTAGCATGTTATGCTTGTGGAGGTTATCAAGTAGCCTGTAAGCCGACTGTCTGGTAGATTTTTAAAGTGAATAAAGGTTTTACCCGAAAGGTTTTTTTCCTTAAACCTTGTCTTTGTTGACTGCTTTGTTTGATTTATTTGTTTTATCACATAGATACATGTTTAGGATAAAAAAAATAAAATTGAGTTAAGATAAAATTAGAATCTTTGTTTATCTTTGTCGAGCATATTTATTTATACACTCACATAGCTGAAACGTGAAAAGATAATAAAAGAGATTAAATGGCGCGACAAAAAAATGATGTTTCCCCTTTATTCAGTGACCGTAATCCGTTCATGAGATCTTTTCACCTAAATAATTCCGTATTTAAATTTGTATGCATTCGTATTTCATTACATTTACTCTTTATATCACGCATACCAAAAGAAAATAGCCACAATCCGAGTTATTCATTTGTGAGTGCATTCCATGAGAAATCAAAACGAATTTTCAAAAAGTAATGTAATGATCAATCGGTGGAAGTCAGTGGTTTAATTTTCGACTTCGCGTACACACACACACATATGAATTGAGACTATTGAATAAAATTTTAAAATGAATATTTTTACAGAATTTAAATTTTGCAATTTTTATTTATTTTGATACTTTATTTGAGTCGAAAAATGAATTTTATGGATAAATTCACTGCAAACCCTCACGAGACACCACTCGTCCTACTAGGCTAGCCTAGGATTCTAAAGGCTTTTTGTATGCGCTAAATTCAATCTCTTGCCCGCGAAAGAGGTATTTTATCCTAATAAATTGTTTGGAAGCTTGTTTTAACCACTGTTCTTAAAAACCCGCCTAGGCTTAAGGCTTGGGAGAAACGCCTCGCCTTATGCTTTTCACGCCTTATTCTTGGTAAAACCCTTACGGCGCACTTTTTTCTAAAAACAACAATGCCTTAGTGAAACGATATCGCCTTTTAAAGAATTTGTTTACAAACCGGACCATTATCTTATCCAAAATAATCAGATAGTATTTTAATTTGCATATATTCAGACATATTTTTATTATATGTGCACTTTTTGTATTTTAATAGCCTTGTTATGGTTAAAAATATTAAAATATATTAAGAAGGCCTAAACGCCTTTTCACGCCTTTTTACGCCTAGGCCCGCCTAGGCTTCTAAGGCTTAAGGCTTGGCCTCCACGCCTCAATCACGCCCCGCATTTTTTAGAACCTTGGTTTTGACTATACACTTATTGTATTTACATTTCTCGGGATGAGGAACATCCTAAGTTAGGGGGGTTTGATTTGACATAAATATATCATATTTATCCCCTTAATTTCGATTATTCTACGATCTCGTGTGGTGTAATTAGACTAGAGTAACAAGAAGAATACACTATTGTCTTATTTTTGCACATATTCTCAATATAAGTATTATCTTCTTCTTTATCTCTTAAAGATTGCATCTTTAGGATATAATTATTATTTCTTCTGAATTTGTGGTTGAATACATGTTTTCTTGCGTTATATATATCATCATTCTTTCATGCAACCTAAAAATCATTCACAAAGTTAATTATTCCCATGTCTTGCTAGGTTTTTAGAGGGTTGGGGTACATGAACCCAACCTAGGTATTATGGATGAATATATAATTGGATAAAATAAAATAAATAATTAGGAGGTTTGATACTTTGTCGGAACAAGTATTTTAGATCTTTTAACTTCGTTTGCAGTAGGTAACCTGAGTATTTAATGATATAATATGCGTGTCGAAAATTGTGTCTTCCACGTTAAGTTTTCTCTGAATTATATATCTAATTCTTGAACATTTTATATTCAAACAAAATTACCGATGGTTCGGGGGAGTGTATTCCATCCCCACTTTCTCACATAGTTTATTTCTAAAACTTAAGCAAATTTAGTCTTGCATTTAATAGTGAGTGGCATTCATTAGTTACTTTTTATTAGTTCATAGGACTTCGCGTAGACAATTTCATCACCTTTTCTTATTTTCATTAGCGAGACCATAGTTAGGTTTTAGATGCCTACCCATAGTTTTCGTCACGATCATTTTCCTATTCCTTAAGTTTGACACCCGACTTACCGGGGTATTACTTAAGCAACTAGCTTACACTATAGCTATAGATACACGCATTACGCACACTTTTTAAGTCGCATCAATAATTGTTCGCCACAGTCACCGTGAGTGGTTGACAATGATCCAAGACCAATGACAGAAATAGGCACTAAGACGAGGAATGATGTAGGAGCCGACACTGGAGAGGGGCATATTGAAGGAGGGGGCATTGGGGAGGGGAATGCTGAAGGAGGCAGGAGTTGGGAGGGGAATGTTGAAGGAGGTGACATTTGGGATGAGAAACTTCCATAGGGAGGAAAGAGGAAACCTTGAGGAGGAGGGTAAAGAAAACCTTGAGGAGGAATTAGGGGTCAATAACCTTCAATAAAAAGAGTTACAAGTTTCGCAATATGGTTCATTAAGAGTCCTGGGTTATTTTTAATCTCCTGGACATCTTCATCGGTCTTGAACTGTTGTTCCTCGTGGGACGATATACGATTCCTCACCAAAGAAAGTTCATCCAAGAGAGGTTTAATGTGTTGTAATTTTAATTTTGGAATATATGATTCAACACCTCTTTCCATTCCCCTTCGCCTTTTTTCCTTTCCAAAAGTATAGGTCAAGGCATCATTATCCAAGTCATCAAAAGGATCGAACTTGACTGACTACTAATGGCCTCAATTAATTCCAAAATCTTAGCCAAGTGTGGTGAGAATTTATTATCTTTTCCCTATCGAGCATGAACGTATAAGTTGGTCCGCTTTGGTTGTTTATCGGCATCTAGACCATCCTTTGTCCTACTCGACCATTCATTCTTCAAATCTTCAAAAGATTTGGAGCCTAGCCTATGGACACCAAATTTTTTCCCTGTTTTGTTTACTCTTATCCCAATAAATAAGCTTCATGTCCTTCGACTCATTCTCCAAAAATCATTCCACTGCTCCACCAACATTTCAACATTAGGAGGCACCCTATCTTTCAGAGCCAAAATATTGGAGCTCGATGCATCCTTCGAGAAATGTCTCTGCTGAAGGTTTCTCCGATATTTCCTCAATTGTTCAGTAACCCAAGAAAAAATTCTAGGCTTTGACTTGTCAAAAATGTAAACCGCTTGAAGAGATGATCCTAGATATCATCTTTGATGGCTTGATCAATAAGGTTCCAATTGTTTACTCCCCCGACTCCTACGTTCATTTTTTCTAGCGACAAACATTAGGCTTTAAAGTTCAGCACGTCATTTTTATCACCCGTGGGTTTATTCCCTATAAAGGATAACCCATTGAGATTCTTTCCATATGAGTGAGAGTGTCGAGATCACTGGATGGGGGCATTGGAACAATAGGGGTTTGTTGCCTACTTGTACTTGGAGTTATACTTGGAGTTGGGGAATGAACCAGAGGTGGAGTTATGAATTGCTCAGCGATTGATGTCGAGAATTTGTGTTGTTGTGCATGCGATGAGGATCCTTGTGGGGGTGTCACCTCATCACTTGGTACATTTTGGCCATTGTCTCCCGACATTATCTACAAAAATGAAAAACGATAGGCGAATAAATAATTATAATAATAGAAATTATAACTAACTAATCAAATTTATGGCTATATATATATATATATATATATATATATATATATAGAGAGAGAGAGAGAGAGAGAGAGAGTAAAACTTCAGAATATGTTCGATGTGCCTGATCTCCATTCATTCAATATTAGTTTTAAAAACTTATTTATTTTTGCATGTGGCCATCTAAGAGGATGCGTACCTATGATTGATGTATTGATGTCCGTAATATGAACTCCGAATCACATATTTTTCAACTTGTTGGCAAGATTTAAATTTACGTGCATATGGTGCGAGACATCGCAGTCTATGTCAATGCTCTCTGTACACAGTTGTATCCATAATAGGTGAGTTTTTTTTCTTCCTTCTATAATAACCTAAACAAGATCAGGGCTACATAGGGATTATGTGTGTGGAATATATCCTCTATAGCATCATCTCATCTTTTTGGTAGGGAAAATAGAACATGACTGAACATGTACTCTTGATAGAGATCAACTCCACGATTTGCAAGGTAGTTAAATTTCCCGATCTTCTTATTCCCATACTTATAAATAAGATTTCCCTCTATATGGCTCACACTAATAAATGAGGTATATATGTGTTCCAATTGCAACCTCTCATACTCTTATTACCAGTGATTATAATCGTGCCCCATTTTTTCTTTCTAAGAAAATATACAAGGGCGTGAATACGAGTCCTAAAAATAAGGGCTCTAATTAATTAATAACTATTAATTCTAACATATGAGGTATAGGGTATATTAGTTTTATTAAAGTTTTAATTCATCAATACCCTTCTCTTAACCCAGTGCATGTTGGATCTCACCGATGTGAAATCCAAACAACAACCCGTCGTAAGTGTTAAGACACATTATGTTAGGATTTACTATTTGAGACTTTTAAAGTATATGTATATTATCAATCTAAGAAATCCAATATATTATCCAAAAAATAAACCAACAACCAATAATTAACCCATACTCCTTCTATCATCTATGTGATAAAACACATACCCATAATCACAATATCTCACTAAAGTAAGGTCATTTCTCATTAAACATATACATGAAGATTAGGGTTTTAAATTTAACTAGCGCTAAAATAGATACACAGACATATGCATGAAGATTAGGGCTTCAATTTCAATTGGATTAAAATAAATAAACATAAACATATACATGAAGATTAGGGGTTCAATTTTAACTAGGGTTAAAATAAATAAACATAAACATATACATGAAAATCAGGGTTTTCCTTTTAACCAGGGTTAAAATGAACACACATTAACATATACTCACAAATTAGGGTCTCAATTTTAGCCTGGGTTACAATAAATAGATATTAACATATACTCATAAATTAGCATTTCAAATTTAATTAGGGTTAAAATAAATACACATTTATATATACAAGAAAATTAGGGTTTCAATTTTAATTAGGATTAAAATAAACAGACATTAGCATATATATATATATATATATATATATACATACATTCACACACACACACAGGACGAAGCCAAGAATTCTAATGAGTGGGGCCTGAGTTCATAACGAACACTGGGGATTTGGGGGTTTCTTAGTTTATATCTTAAAATTCCTCATATATTCAATAACAATGTTAACACACTTATATTACTAACAACAATAAAAGAATTCATATAGACTACACACTGCACACACAAAACATAATGTTAGCACACACACATTGTAAACACAAAACATAACACAATACACACACACACAGTACACATATACACGGATTATATACACACAAATATACATAAATACACACGTATATACAAATACACAAATATCTAAATACAAAATGTTAGGGTTTGAGAGTTACCTTTGATATTGAGAGAGAGGGGAGCCGAAAAACTTGAGATTGAAAGAGATGGGAGCCGAAAATCACTTAGTGTTTGAGATTAAGAGAGAGGGAAATTCAGGGTGAAAATGAAATGAAATTTTTTTGAGTTTAAATATAAAGACATTGCCCATGGCTCTAGGACATGACCTATATGCATGACCATACTTTTTGTCATGTCATGAAATGTGACCAGGGCATTCAAATAGTTGTGTTCATGGACTTAGTTCGTAACCCACGCACAAGACCATTTAGAACTGGTCATGGCTCAAAGTTTTTACCCTATTAGATAGATTTTTGGCATCAGTCATGTATACGATCACGGTCTAGGTCCGTTACCACACCTGGAGGGAATTTTGGTGCAAATTTTATGCCTTGGTCAGGGATGAGGGTCGTGACCCACTATGGTTAGGGTTCAAGGCTGTGACCAGCTCCAAGTACTTCCATGACTACAGTTGCTCATGGAATTGATCACGCCTATGTTGGACATGGTCATGGTTTTGGTCGTGACCAGCTGGTCGGGGACTAAATCCATGACCCCCCCTGCCATGACTATTCGCAGAATTTGGTGTAGTAAAAGTTTTATTATGATTACCATCGCTTATCGTGATCCCAAATTCAATAGATCTAATTTATCTATATCTCACACTTTTTGGCCACACAGTTAGCCTGGCCTTAATGTGCGAAAAAAGGGCACGAAGTCGCAATCTATTATTTTAGCAAGATGTTATCAGACGCCGAGAAACGTTACCTAACTTTGGAAAAGCTAGCTTACTTTCTGGGAATAGACTCACAAAAATTAAAGCACCATATTAAAGCTCGCTCAGTCATAATTATCACCTCCATTCCACTCAAGACAATCCTCAAAAAGGTCGGCCTTTCTGGATAAATGTCTAAATAGTCGGTGGAACTAGGGAGGTTCGACATTCATTATTAACCAAGAACTGCGATCAAGGGCATGTGCTAGAATATTTCATCATTGAGTTCACCGAAAGGCCGAAATCCGACAAAGGGAAACACACCGACCAAGTCAACATTGAAGAGTCTGACTAACTCAACAAACGAATATTCTATGTCGACGGGGCTTCTAACCCATAAAAGGGAAGAAGTAGGAATTTTCCTTATAACTCCAAAACAAAGCATACTCGATCAAAAAATCAAACTTATCTTCTAAACGTCCAACAATGACGATAAACACGAAACCCCCATCATCGGATTGAAGAAGGCTTTATCCCTTGGCTCAACCACACTGATGTCTTATCTGACTTAAGGTCGATATCCAAGCAAGTTTTAAGAGACAATAATGCCATAGATAAACGCATGTCATCATACTTATCGGTCGCCCATGATCTGGTCTCCAAATTTAAGAAAATTCATATCCAATAGTTTCCCTCGTGAAACCACACACACACACACACACTTATCGGTCGCCTATGAACTTAATAAAACATTAAAAAACAACCCTTAATTACTTATTGTAATTAGTCCGCGCCAGTGACAACGAACACGCGTGTGACGGAGTTATTTTTTAAACCACCCCCACCCCCGCTCCCACCCCTACCCAACCTATCTGCCATCAGTTATATACCCACAACAAAAACCGGCCTAACTCATTGCCTTATTAACCCGTCGCTGATGAAAACCAATAAACCCAACCATAAACCAAGATCCGACCTGCCTAAACTCCCATTCAACGAAGCCAACCATCTCCGACCTCCGGCCAATAATCCCCTATACCACCTGCTACCCATTTTTTATGACACCAACAAAAAAAACCATTCTGGAAACCTAAGAACACAATCCCTACTCCTATACCCATTTCAACCTGAACCTAGCAGTCTCAATCCAAAATTGGCCACTTCCAGTCCAATTCCAACCCCCGACGATCCAAATCGGACACTAACCCGCCTTATCACTTCACCTCTGGCGACATCAAACCTTAAAGCTTCGGCCATGGCAGCTCTCTAATCCCAACTCTGACTTAACCCGTCAACCCAAATTCGAACAAAAACCCATAACCCGGCCATAAAATTGCCCTATCCCCTCTAGGTAGATGGATTATGTGTGCGGCTTTGGTCACCGGGTTATGTGTTAGAAGCATGTGGGGGTTTCAAGTTTGGAGAGTTGGAGATAACTGGTGGCAGGGGGTTGGGTGTGGGTAAGGTTTGTGTGTGTGTGTGTGTGTGTGTGTGTGTATGTATAGAGAGAGAGAAATTTAAGCCATTTTTTCTCTATTTTTTAGGGGTTGGTCCCATTTGAGATTTTGAGTGGGCTCATATCGTCTATATTTATTAACAAATATAATTTACCAAATATATTTTCATAGTATGTTCTATTAATTAAACATTAAATATTTTATATATGTCAAATATAATTTATTATGTCAATACATCTTAAAAATTCATGTTTAAGTTTGCAGTTTTTATATTTCAAAGTATTTAATTTTACGCGCGTGTGCAATTAAAAACTTTTGGTGGTAGGAACCAACCACATCGGGTTGTGCTGTGAGGATTGTGAGCAATCATCAGCATTACCTGACTTGTTTCCTACTCCATGACATGTTTCCTGAAAGAACATATAATTGATGATATTTATTTACAATGTCACACTCACATTGATTTGAATATTGGGTTAATGTGAACGTTAGAGATGGAAGAAATCATTTTAGGACTGAACGAGTTAAGTCTCATAGATTTATCGTCTGAGAATGATAGTCTCCTTCTAGAGGACTTTGCCAGTGACGGATATCAATTTTTCAAGTTTTCTCCTTGTTTTATTTTCAGCTATATTACAACTAATAAAGAAGGCATTAGACTGTATCTCCTCAATATATTACACATATTAGAACTCTTAAAACTAAAACATACAAAGAATAAAAAATGAGAAAATAAATTAAGAAAACTTAAAATATAAAAAACACTAATTTTTTAAAAAGTTAATACTCAAGAACTCAAAACTTTTGGTGGTCAAATTTAGTTATTTAGTAACCACCTCGGGTTAAGATGCGAGTTTAAAAAGATTCTCAACAATTAATAGCATTACCTTTTTTTTCCTATTCCATTATATATTTCCTGTAAAAAAACATAATTGGTGATATTTCCATGTTATCGTCACATTGAAGAGTTTCAGCGAACATTCAATGTCGACGAGGCTTCTTACTCGAAAAGGGCAGGAGTGGGAATTGTCCTTATAACTCCAAAACAAACCATACTCGAGCAAAGAATCGAAATTATCTTATAAGCACTAACAATGAGGATAAACACGAAGCCCCCGTCTTCGGATTGAAGCATGCTTTATCCTTTAGCGCAGTCACACTGACGTCTTCTCTCACTTAAGGCTAATATCCAATCAAGTATCAAGAGACAATAATGCCAGAGATGTACGCATGTCATCATACTTATCGGTCACCCATGGTCTGGTTTTCAAATTTAAGAAAATTCATATCCAATAGCTCCCCTCATGAAACAACACACACACACACACACACACACACACACACATATATATATATATATGCATACATCACTCATACATCACACGTAATTCTAGGCCAAAAAAACTTTTTTCATATATTTTTTTTTTATTTTACCCATGGAATTAACATTTCAATCAACACATTTTCAAAAAATTAGGTCAAAATACAATTTCTAGCTATTTTTTAAAAATCCAACAAAAAACGACTGAAAATACCTTATTTATAAGAGTCTACGCCAGTAGAATTTTGTGAATTTTTTAAAAATAGCTAGAAAATGTATTTTGAAATAATTTTTTATACATTGGGTGTCGCTGGAGAGGACCTTTAAAAATAAGATAATATTGGGTAAATGATTGTTTATGTATTTATGTTGGGGACTATACACTAATTGACTCTTTAAAACAATTTTTTTTTTAAATAGTTAAAAAAAGTTAAAAATAAATTTAAAACAATTTATTATTAAAAAAAGTTTAAAACAATTAAATATCTTATTTATGTAATGTTTCTTTTTAATAAATAAAAAAATTGACTTTTATGTAAAACATTTTTTTATTACTTATTTTAAAAAATTATTATTTATATTGTTTTATAAATTAAAGAATAATTTTTTTATAAAGGGGAGTTATTATTATGTAAAATAATTTTTTTAATAAAAAATTATTTTTCAAATAGTCAAAACCATTTCGAAAAATAAGAGAATATTGAGTAATTGGGTGTTTGGAGGACTGAGATATTTTTTACAAAATATGTATTTATGTTGGGGAATATACAGTAATTGACCCGTGTCACGTCGTGTCACACTTTTTCGAAAAAATATCGTTTAGGACGTTACATAATTAGTAAAATATGAATTATTTTGGGGAACAAAGTAGTTATTGAAATTTAAAGAGTGAAAATAATTAACTACAATGAGTTATGTTAATTAATAAATGCGTAGTTATTTAATTAACTAAAGTGTTGTAAATAATCTAAGTATTATTTCGTTTAGTGGGCAAAAAATTATTAACATTGTCGCTTATTTGGGTGTTATGAGGTATGGAGGGAATATAATAAGACTAAAGTGCTCACGAGGGATATTCAAAGAAAATAAACAAAAAAGAGAACACCTTTGGCCATCAGCTACTTTGGTCAACAATTGTTGGCCGTGACACCACTTCCGTTATCTTTAGTTCATTATCTGTATAGCCAGGTGGGCATTGCGGTCACAATGCGGTTCCAAAATGTGGTTCATCAAGAATTACGCTTTTTAAATTTAGGCGCGCGTGTAATTAGAAACTTTTAAATATAGAAAATCATCATTTTTGGAATAGGGTATAAATAGTGAAGAATTCAAAAGTTTTGGTAGTCAAATTTAGTTTATTAGGAAGCAATCGCCTTGAATTGTGAGCAATGAGCAGCATTACCGATTTTGTTTCCTATTCCATTACATGTTTCCTGAAAAGAACGTAATTGGTGATATTTATTTACATGGTCACGCACAAACACACTCACATTGATTTGAATATTGGGTTTATGTGAACTTTTGAGATAGAAGAGAACGTTTTAGGACAGAACGGGTAAAGTCTCTTAGATTTATCGTTTGAGAATGATAGTCTCCTTGCAGATGACTTTTCTTTTCCCAACGATAGATATATATTTTCAGGTTTTCTCTTTGTTTTGTTTTCAGCTATATTACGGGATAAAGAAGTAGGTCTCATGTTTTAATATTTTTCGTATCAAGAGTGCAATTTAGTCCTTTTTTTATGATTACGTTTCCAGTCTTGTAAATATAGAAGAAGTGTATTGATTACTCACATGTCAACCATTAGTTCCAACTACATCATTCACACAAAGATATGGAAATCAATTGAAACTAAAAGGATTACAATAGAATGGAGTACAACTACCATCTAAATAATTAAATCACCATGTGTTTCTTGCAATGGCCATATTGTTTATTCAAATGATGACGTGTGGGCTTTTTTTATTTATGTTTATGTATTTATGTTGGGAACTATACACTAATTGACTCTCTAAAACCATTGAAATGTTTTTTTAAAAAATAGTTATAAAAAGTTAAAAACAAATTTTCTAAAACAATTTATTATTAAAAAAATTTAAAACAATTTTTTATTACAGAATATTTTTTTATAAAGGGGAGTTATTATTATGTTAAACAATTTTTTTTAATAAAAACTAATTTTTTAAATAGTCAAAACATTTTCGAAAAATAAGAGAATAAAAAATAATTGGGTGTTTGGGGGACTGAATGGGTTAAACTAACAACATATATATATTTTTTTACAAAATATGTATTTATGTTGGGGAATATACAGTAACTGACCCGTGTCGTGTCGTGTCGTGTTGCGTCGTGTTAGATTTTTCGAAAAACATCATTTAGGCCATTTTCGAAGCATTTTTTGTACAAAATCAAAATTAGTAAAAAAAGAATTTTTTGGGGGGAATAAAGTAGTTATTGAAATTTAAGGTGTGAAAATGATTAATTATAATGAGTTATGTTAATTAATAAATGAGTAGTTATTTAATTAACTAAAGGATTGTAAATAATCTAAGCATTATTTCATTTAGTGGGCATAAAATTAAAATTATTAAGGTTGTAGCTTATTTGGGTGGTATGAGATATGGAGGAAATATAATAAGACTAAAGTGCTCAGGTGGGTTATTCAATGGAAATAAACAAAAAAGAGAACACCTTTGGCCATCACCTACTTTGGTCAACAATTGTTGGCCGTGAACCCACTTTCGTTATCTTTAGTTGATGATCTGTCTAGCCAGGTGGGCATTGCGGTCACAATGCAGTTCCAAAATGCGGTTCATCAAGAATTACGCTTTTAATTTTAGGCGCGCATGCCATTAGAAACTTTGGACTATGAAAAAGCGTAATTTTTGGAATAGTGTATAAATAGTGAAAAATTCAAAAGTTTTGGTGGTCAAATTTAGTTTATTAGGAAGCAATCGCCTCGAATTGTGAGCAATGAGCAACATTACCAGTTTTGTTTTCTATTCCATTACACGTTTCCTGAAAAGATTGTAATTGGTGATATTTATTTACATGGCCACATACACACACTCACATTGATTTGAATATTGGGTTTATGTGAATGTTAGAGATGGAAAAAAGCGTTTTAGGACTGAACGGGTTAAGTCTCATAGATTTATCTTCTGAGAACGATAATTTCCTTCCAGATGACTTTTCTTTTGCCAGCGACGAGTATCAATTTTCAGGTTTTCTCTTTGTTTTGTTTTCACCTATATTACATGATAAACAACAATGCCTAACGTTTTGTTTTCAGCGACGAACATTTTTTTATGATTACGTTTCCAGTCTTGTGAATATAGAAAAACTGTGTTGATTACTCACGTGTCTACCATTAGTTACAACCACATCATTCAAACAAAGACATGGAAATCAATTGGAACTAAGAGGATTACAATAGCATGGAGTACAACTACCATCTGAAAAAATTAAATCACGATGTCGTTTGTTGCAATGGCCACATTGTTTAGTCAAATGATATCGTGGGGGTTTTGTTTGATTAATGTTTATGTATTTATGTTGGGGACTATACACTAATTGACTCTTTAAAACAACTGAAATGTTTTTTTAAATAGTTATAAAAAGTTAAAATAAAATTTTTAAAATAATTTATTATTAAAAAAATTAAAACAATTAAATATCTTATTTATGCAATTATTCTTTTTTCTAAATATTATTTATATTTTTTTATAAATTAAAGAATATTTTTTTATAAAGGAGAGTTTTTATTATGTAAAAAAATTAATAAAAAATAATTTTTTAAACAGTCAAAACTTTTTCGAAAAATAAGAGAATATTGAGTAATTGGTCGTTTGGGGGACTGAATGGGTTAAACTAAAAACATATATATTTTTTTACAAAATATGTATTTATGTTAGGGAATATATAGTAATTGATTCGTGTCGTGTCGTGTCGTGTTGCGTCATGTTAGACTCTTTCGGGAAAAAATCATTTAGGCCATTTTTTAGCTTTTTTGGTACAAAATTAGTAAAAAAAGAATTATTTTCGGGAACAAAATAGTTATTGAAATTTAAGGTGTGAAAATGGTTAATTATAATGAGTTACGTTAATTAATAAATGAGTAGTTATTTAATTAACTAAACTGTTGTAAATAATCTACGCATTATTTCGTTTAGTGGGAATAAAATTATTAAGGTTGTAGCTTATTTGGATGGTATGAGGTATGGAGGGAATATAATGAGATTAAAGTGCTCAAGTGGGTTATTCAAAGGAAATAAACAAAAAAGAGAACGCATTTGGCCATCATTTACTTTGGTCAACAATTGTTTGCCGTGACCCCACTTCCGTTATCTTTAGTTGATGATTTGTATACCCAGGTGAGCATTGCGGTTCCAAAATGCGGTTCATCAAAAATTACGCTTTTAATTTAGGCACGCGTTCAATTAAAAACTTTGAAATATAAAAAACGTAATTTTTGGAATAGTGTATAAATAGTGAAGAATTCAAAAGTTTTTGTGGTCAAATTTAGTTTATTTGGAAGCAATCGCCTCGAATTGTGACCAATGAGCAATATTACTGATTTTGTTTCCAATTCCATTACACGTTTCCTAAAAAGAATGTAATTGGTGATATTTATTTACATGGTCACATACACACACTCACATTGATTTGAATATTGGGTTTATGTGAATGTTAGAGATGGAAAAGAGCGTTTTAGGACTCAACGGGTTAAATCTCATTGATTTATCTTCTAAGAACGATAATTTCCTTCCAGATGACTTTTCTTTTGCCAGCGACGAATATCAATTTTCAGGTTATCTCTTTGTTTTGTTTTCACCTATATGACATGATAAACAACTATGCCAAATGTTTGGTTTTAAGCGACGAATATTTTTTTTATGATTACGTTTCCAATCTTGTGAATATAGAAGAACTGTGTTGATTACTCACATGTCTACCATTAGTTACAACCACATTATTCATACAAAGACATGAAAATCAATTAGAACTAAGAGGATTACAATAGAATGGAGTACAACTACCATCTGAAAAAATTAAATCACCGTGTCCTTTCTTTCAATGGCCCCCCTGTTTAGTCAAATGATGTCGTGGGGGTTCTGTTTGAATTGTGTTTAAGTATTTACGTTGGGTACTATACACTAATTGACTCTTCAAAACCATTGAAATGTTTTTTTTAAATAGTTATAAAAAGTTGAAAACAATTTTTTTAACACAATTTATTATTAAAAAAATTTAAAACAATAAATTATCTTATTTATGCAATGTTTCTTCTCTCTAAATATTATTTATACTTTTTTGGAAATTAAAGAATAATTTTTTATAAAGGGGAGTAATTATTATGTAAAATAATTTTTTTTAATAAAAAATAATTTTTTCAATAGTCAAAACTTTTTCGAAAATTAAGAGAATATTGAGTAATTTGGTGTTTGGGAGACTGAATGGGTTAACCTAAAAACATATATTTATTTTTACAAAATATGTATTTATGTTGGGGAATACACAATAATTCACTCATGTTGTATCGTGTCGTGTTGCGTCGTGTCACACTTTTTCGAGAAAATATCGTTTAGGACGTTTTTTTTAGCATTTTTGGTACATAATTAGTAAAAAATGAATTATTTTGGGGAACACAGTAGTTATTGAAATTTAAGGAGTGAAAATAATTAATTACAATGAGTTGTGATAATTAATAAATGCGTAGTTATTTAATTTACTAAAGTGTTGTACATAATCTAAGCATTATTTGGTTTAGTGGGCATGAAATTATTAACATTGTAGCTTATTTGGGTGTTATGAGGTATGGAGGGGATATAATAAGACTAAAGTGCTCACGAGGGTTATTCAAAGGAAATAAACAAAAAAGAGAACACCTTTGGCCATCAACTACTTTGGTCAACAATTGTTGGCCGTGACACCACTTCCGTTATCTTTAGTTGATGATCTCTATAGTCAGGTGGGAATTGCGGTCACAATACAGTTCCAAAATGCGGTTCATCAAGAATTACGCTTTTAATTTTAGGCACGCGTGCAATTAAAAACTTTGAAACATAAAAAAGCATAATTTTTGGAATAGTGAAGAATTCAAAAGTTTTGGTGGTCAAATTTAGTTTATTAGGAAACAATCGCCTTGAATTGTCAGCAATGAGCAACATTGCCGGTTTTGTTTCTGATTCCATTATATGTTTCCTGAAAAGAACGTAATTGGTGATATTTATTTACATGGTCATAAACACACACTCATATTGATTTGAATATTGGGTTTATGTGAATGTTAGAGATGGAAAAGAGCGTTTTAGGACTCAACGGGTTAAATCTCATGGATTTATCTTTTGAGAACGATAATTTCCTTCCAGATGTCTTTTCTTTTGCCAACGACGAATATAAATTTCCAGGTTTCTCTTTGTTTTGTTTTCACCTATATGACATGATAAACAACTATGCCTAATGTTTGGTTTTCATCGACGAATATTTTTTTTATGATTACGTTTCCAGTCTTGTGAATATAGAAGAACTGTGTTGATTACTCACATGTCTACCATTAGTTACGACCACATTATTCATACAAAGACATGGAAATCAACTGGAACTAAGAGGATTACAGCAGAATTGAGTTCAACTACCATCTGAAAAAATTAAATCACCGTGTCGTTTCTTGCAATGGCCCCCTTGTTTAGTCAAATGATGTCGTGGGGGTTCTGTTTGATTTATGTTTATGCGTTTATGTTGGGGACTATACACTAATTGACTCTTTAAAACCATTGAAATGTTTTTTTTAAATAGTAATAAAAAGTTGAAAACAATTTATTTAACACAATTTATTATTAAAAATATTTAAAACAATAAATATCTTATTTATGCAATGTTTCTTCTCTCTAAATATTATTTCTATTTTTTTGGAAATTAAAGAATAATTTTTTATAAAGGGGAGTAATTATTATGTAAAATAATTTTTTTAATAAAAAATAATTTTTTAAATAGTCAAAACTTTTTCGAAAAATAAGAGAATATTGAGTAATTTGGTGTTTGGGGGACTGAATGGGTTAACCTAAAAACATATATTTATTTTAACAAAATATGTATTTATGTTGGGGAATACACAATAATTCACTCATGTTTTATCGTGTCGTGTTTCGTCGTGTCACACTTTTTCGGGAAAATATCGTTTAGGACGTTTTTTTAGCATTTTTGGTACATAATTAGTAAAAAATGAATTATTTTGGGGAAGAAAGTAGTTATTGATATTTAAGGAGTGAAAATAATTAATTACAATGAGTTGTGTTAATTAATAAATGCGTAGTTATTTAATTAACTAAAGTATTGTACATAATCTAAGCATTATTTCGTTTAGTGGGCATAAAATTATTAACATTGTAGCTTATTTGGGTGTTATGAGGTATGGAGGGAATATAATAAGACTAAAGTGCTCAAGAGGGTTATTCAAAGGAAATAAAGAAAAGAGAGAACACGTTTGGCCATCAACTACTTTGGTCAACAATTGTTGGCCGTGATACCACTTCCGTTATCTTTAATTGATGATCTGTATAGTCAGGTGGGCATTGCGGTCACAATCCGGTTCCAAATTGCAGTTCATCAAGAATTACGCTTTTAATTTTAGGCACGCATGCAATTAAAAACTTTGAAACATAAAAAAGTAGAATTTTTGGAATAGTGAAGAATTCAAAAGTTTTGGTTGTCAAATTTAGTTTATTAGGAAACAATCGCCTTGAATTGTCAGCAATGAGCAACATTGCCGGTTTTGTTTCTGATTCCATTATATGTTTCCTGAAAAGAACGTAATTGGTGATATTTATTTACATGGTCATAAACACACACTCATATTGATTTGAATATTGGGTTTATGTGAATGTTAGAGATGGAAAAGAGCGTTTTAGGACTCAACGGGTTAAATCTCATGGATTTATCTTCTGAGAACGATAATTTCCTTCCAGATGACTTTTCTTTTGCCAACGACGAATATCAATTTTCAGGTTTCTCATTGTTTTGTTTTCACCTATATGACATGATAAACAACTATGCCAAATGTTTGGTTTTCATCGACGAATATTTTTTTTATGATTAAGTTTCCAGTCTTGTGAATATAGAAGAACTGTGTTGATTACTCACATGTCTACCATTAGTTACGACCACATTATTCATACAAAGACATGGAAATCAATTGGAACTAAGAGGATTACAGCAGAATTGAGTACAACTACCATCTGAAAAAATTAAATCGCCGTGTCGTTTCTTGCAATGGCCCCCTTGTTTAGTCAAATGATGTCGTGGGGGTTCTGTTTGATTTATGCCTATGTATTTATGTTGGGGACTATACACTAATTGACTCTTTAAAACCATTGAAATGTTTTGTTTAAATAGTTATAAAAAGTTGAAAACAATTTTTTTAACACAATTTATTATTAAAAAAATTTAAAACAATAAAATATCTTATTTATGCAATGTTTCTTCTCTCTAAATATTATTTATATTTTTTTGGAAATTAAAGAATAATTTTTTATAAAGGGGAGTAATTATTATAGAAAATAATTTTTTTTAATAAAAAATAATTTTTTAAATAGTCAAAACTTTTTCGAAAAATAAGAGAATATTGAGTAATTTGGTGTTTGGGGGACTGAATGGGTTAACCTAAAAACATATATTTAATTTTACAAAATATGTATTTATATTGGAGAATACACAATAATTCACTCATGTTGTATCGTGTCGTGTTGCGTCGTGTCACACTTTTTCGGGAAAATATCGTTTAGGACGTTTTTTAGCATTTTTGGTACGTAATTAGTAAAAAATGAATTATTTTGGGGAACAAAGTAGTTATTGAAATTTAAGGAGTGAAAATAATTAATTACAATGAGTTGTGTCAATTAATAAATGCGTAGTTATTTAATTAACTAAAGTGTTGTACATAATCTAAGCATTATTTCGTTTAGTGGGCATAAAATTATTAACATTGTATCTTATTTGGGTGTTATGAGGTATGGAGGGAATATAATAAGACTAAAGTGCTCACGAGGGTTATTCAAAGGAAATAAACAAAAAAGAGAACACCTTTGGCCATCAACTACTTTGGTCAACAATTGTTGGCCATGACACCACTTCCGTTATCTTTAGTTGATGATCTGTGTAGTCAGGTGGGCATTGCGGTCACAATACGGTTCCAAAATGCGGTTCATCAAGAATTACACTATTAATTTTAGGCTCGCGTGCAATTAAAAACTTTAAAACATGAAAAAAGCATAATTTTTGGAATAGTGAAGAATTCAAAAGTTTTGGTGGTCAAATTTAGTTTATTAGGAGAGAATCACCTTGAATTGTCAGCAATGAGCAACATTACCGGTTTTGTTTCTGATTCCATAACATGTTTCCTGAAAAGAACGTAATTGGTGATATTTATTAACATGGTCATATACACACACTCATATTGATTTGAATATTGGGTTTATGTGAATGTTAGAGATGGAAAAGAGCGTTTTAGGACTCAACGGGTTAAATCTCATGGATTTATCTTCTGAGAACGATAATTTCCTTCCATATGACTTTTCTTTTGCCAACGACGAATATCAATTTTCAGGTTTCTCTTTGTTTTGTTTTCACGTATATGACATGATAAACAACTATGCCAAATGTTTGGTTTTCATCGACTAATATTTTTTTTATGATTACGTTTCCAGTCTTGTGAATATTGAAGAACTGTGTTGATTACTCACATGTCTACCATTAGTTACGACCACATTATTCATACAAAGACATGGAAATCAACTGGAACTAAGAGGATTACAGCAGAATTGATTACAACTACCATCTGAAAAAATTAAATCACCGTGTCGTTTCTTGCAATGGCCCCCTTGTTTAGTCAAATGATGTCGTGGGGGTTCTGTTTGATTTATGTTTATGTATTATGTTGGGGACTATACACTAATTGACACTTTAAATCCATTGAAATGTTTTTTTTAAATAGTTATAAAAAGTTGAAAACAATTTTTTTAACACAATTTATTATTAAAAAAATTTAAAACAATAAAATATCTTATTTATGCAATGTCTCTTCACTCTAAATATTATTTATATTTTTTTGGAAATTAAAGAATAATTTTTTCTAAAGGGGAATAATTATTATGTAAAATATTTTCTTTTAATAAAAAATAATTTTTTCAATAGTCAAAACTTTTTCGAAAAATAAGAGAATATTGAGTAATTTGGTGTTTGTGGGACTGAATGGGTTAACCTAAAAACATATATTTATTTTTACAAAATATGTATTTATGTTGGGGAATACACAATAATTCACTCATGTTGTATCGTGTCGTGTTGCGTCGTGTCACACTTTTTCGGGAAAATATCGTTTAGGACGTTTTTTTAGCATTTTTGGTACGTAATTAGTAAAAACTGAATTATTTTGGGGAACAAAGTAGTTATTGAAATTTAAGGAGTGAAAATAATTAATTACAATGAGTTGTGTTAATTAATAAATGCGTAGTTATTTAATTAACTAAAGTGTTGTACATAATCTAAGCACTATTTCGTTTAGTGGGCATAAAATTATTAACCTTGTAGCTTATTTGGGTGTTATGAGGTATGGAGGGAATATAATAAGACTAAAGTGCTCACGAGGGTTACTCAAAGGAAATAAACAAAAAAGAGAACACCTTTGGCCATCAACTACTTTGGTCAACAATTGTTGGCCGTGACACCACTTTCGTTATCTTTAGTTGATGATCTGTCTAGTCAGGTGGGCATTGCGGTCACACTGCGGTTCCAAAATGCGGTTCATCAAGAATTACGCTTTTAATTTTAGGCAAGCGTGCAATTAAAAACTTTGAAACATAAAAACGCATAATTTTTGGAATAATGAAGAATTCAAAAGTTTTGGTGGTCAAATTTAGTTTATTAGGAAACAATCACCTTGAAATTATCAGCAATGAGCAACATTACCGGTTTTTTTTCTGATTCCATTACATGTTTCCTGAAATGAACGTAATTGGTGATATTTATTTACATGGTCATATATATACACACTCATATTGATTTGAATATTGGGTTTATGTGAATGTTAGAGATGGAAAAGAGCGCTTTAGGACTCAACGGGTTAAATCTCATGGATTTATCTTCTGAGAATGATAATTTCCTTCCAGATGACTTTTCTTTTGCCAACGACAAATATCAATTTTCAGGTTTCTCTTTGTTTTGTTTTCACCTATATGACATGATAAACAACTATGCCAAATGTTTGGTTTTCATCGACAAATATTTTTTTTATGATTACGTTTCCAGTCTTGTGAATATAGAAGAACTGTGTTGATTACTCACATGTCTACCATTAGTTACGACCACATTATTCATACAAAGACATGGAAATCAATTGGAACTAAGAGGATTACAACATAATTGAGTACAACTACCATCTGAAAAAATTAAATCACCGTGTCGTTTCTTGCAATGGCCCCCTTGTTTAGTCAAATGATGTCGTGGGGGTTCAGTTTGATTTATGTTTATGTATTTATGTTGGGGACTATACACTAATTGACTCTTTAAAACCATTGAAATGTTTTTTTTTAAATAGTTATAAAAAGTTGAAAACAATTTTTTTAACACAATTTATTATTAAAAAAATTTAAAACAATAAAATATCTTATTTATGCAATGTTTCTTCACTCTAAATATTATTTATATTTTTTTGGAAATTAAAGAATAATTTTTTATAAAGAGGAGTAATTATTATGTAAAATAATTTTTTTAATAAAAAATAATTTTTTAAATAGTCAAAACTTTTTCGAAAAATAAGAGAATATTGAGTAATTTGGTGTTTGGGGGACTGAATGGGTTAACCTAAAAACATATATTTATTTTTACAAAATATGTATTTATGTTGGGGAATACACAATAATTCACTCATGTTGTATCGTGTCGTGTTGCGTCGTGTCACACTTTTTCGTGAAAATATCGTTTAGGATGTTTTTTTTTGCATTTTTGGTACATAATTAGTAAAAAATGAATTATTTTGGGGAACAAAATAGTTATTGAAATTTGAGGAGTGAAAATAATTAATTACAATGAGTTGTGTTAATTAATAAATGCGTAGTTATTTAATTAACGAAAGTGTTGTACATAATCTAAGCATTATTTCGTTTAGTGGGCATAAAATTATTAACATTGTAGCTTATTTGGGTGTTATGAGGTATGGAGGGAATATAATAAGACTAAAGTGCTCACGAGGGTTATTCAAAGGAAATAAACAAAAAACATAACACCTTTGGCCATCAACTACTTTGGTCAACAATTGTTGGCCGTGACACCACTTCCGTTATCTTTAGTTGATGATCTGTATAGTCAGGTGGGCATTGCGGTCACAATACGGTTCCAAAATGCGGTTCATCAAGAATTACACTTTTAATTTTAGGCTCGCATGCAATTAAAAACTTTGAAACATAAAAAAGCATAATTTTTGGAATAGTGAAGAATTCAAAAGTTTTGGTGGTCAAATTTAGTTTATTAGGAAACAATCGCCTTGAATTGTCAGCAATGAGCAACATTACCGGTTTTGTTTCTGATTCCATTACATGTTTCCTGAAAAGAACGTAATTGGTGATATTTATTTACATGGTCATATACACACACTCTTATTGATTTGAATATTGGGTTTATGTGAATGTTAGAGATGGAAAAGAGCGTTTTAGGACTCAACGGGTTAAATCTCATGGATTTATCTTCTGAGAACGATAATTTCCTTGCAGATGACTTTTCTTTTGCCAACGACGAATATCAATTTCCAGGTTTCTCTTTGTTTTGTTTTCACCTATATGACATGACAAACAACTATGCCAAATGTTTGGTTTTCATCGACGAATATTTTTTTTATGATTACGTTTCCAGTCTTGTGAATATAGAAGAACTGTGTTGATTACTCACATGTCTACCATTAGTTACGACCACATTATTCATACAAAGACATGGAAATCAATTGGAACTAAGAGGATTACAACAGATTTGAGTACAACTACCATCTGAAAAAATTAAATCACCGTGTCCTTTCTTTCAATGGCCCCCCTGTTTAGTCAAATAATGTCGTGGGGGTTCTGTTTGATTTATGTTTATGTATTTATGTTGGGGACTATACACTAATTGACTCTTTAAAACCATTGAAATTTTTTTTTAAATAGTTATAAAAAGTTGAAAACAATTTTTTTAACACAATTTATTATTAAAAAAATTTAAAACAATAAAATATCTTATTTATGCAATGTTTCTTCTCTCTAAATATTATTTATATTTTTTTGGAAATTAAAGAATATTTTTTTATGAAGAGGAGTAATTATTATGTAAAATAAATTTTTTAATAAAAAATAATTTTTTAAATAGTCAAAACTTTTTCGAAAAATAAGAGAATATTGAGTAATTTGGTGTTTGGGGGACTGAATGGGTTAACCTAAAAACATATATTTATTTTTACAAAAGATGTATTTATGTTGGGGAATACACAATAATTCACTCATGATGTATCGTGTCGTGTTGCGTCGTGTCACACTTTTTCGGGAAAATATCGTTTAGGACGTTTTTTTAGCATTTTTGGTACATAATTAGTAAAAAATGAATTATTTTGAGGAACAAAGTAGTTATTGAAATTTAAGGAGTGAAAATAATTAATTACAATGAGTTGTGTTAATTAATAAATGCGTAGTTATTTAATTAACTAAAGTGTTGTACATAATCTAAGCATTATTTCGTTTAGTGGGCATAAAATTATTAACATTGTAGCTTATTTGGGTGTTATGAGGTATGGAGGGAATATAATAAGACTAAAGTGCTCACGAGGGTTATTCAAAGGAAATAAACAAAAAAGAGAACACCTTTGGCCATCAACTACTTTGGTCAACAATTGTTGGTCGTGACACCACTTCCGTTATCTTTAGTTGATGATCTGTATGGTCAGGTGGGCACTGCGGTCACAATACGGTTCCAAAATGCGATTCATCAAGAATTACGCTTTTAATTTTAGGCACGCGTGCAATTAAAAACTTTGAAACATAAAAAAGCATAATTTTTGGAATAGTGAAGAATTCAAAAGTTTTGGTGGTTAAATTTAGTTTATTAGGAAACAATCGCCTTGAATTGTCAGCAATGAGCAACATTACCAGTTTTGTTTCTGATTCCATTACATTTTTCCTGAAAAGAACGTAATTGGAGATATTTATTTACATGGTCATATTCACACACTCGTATTGATTTGAATATTGGGTTTATGTGAATGTTAGAGATGGAAAATAGCGTTTTAGGACTCAACGGGTTAAATCTCATGGATATATCTTCTGAGAACGATAATTTCCTTCCAAATGACTTTTATTTTGCCAACGACGAATATCAATTTTCAGGTTTCTCTTTGTTTTGTTTTCACCTATATGACATGATAAACAACTATGCCAAATGTTTGGTTTTCCTCGATGAATATTTTTTGATGATTACGTTTCCAGTCTTGTGAATATAGAAGAACTGTGTTGATTACTCACATGTCTACCATTAGTTACGACCACATTATTCATACAAAGACATGGAAATCAATTGGAACTAAGAGGATTACAACAGAATTGAGTACAACTACCATCTGAAAAAATTAAATCACCGTGTCCTTTCTTTCAATGGCCCCTCTGTTTAGTCAAATGATGTCGTGGGGGTTCTGTTTGATTTATGTTTATGTATTTATGTTGGGGACTATACACTAATTGACTCTTTAAAACCATTGAAATGTTTTTTTAAGTAGTTATAAAAAGTTGAAAACAATTTTTTTAACACAATTTATTATTAAAAAAATTTAAAACAATAAAATATCTTATTTATGCAATGTTTCTCTCTAAATATTATTTATATTTTTTTGGAAATTAAAGAATAATTTTTTATAAAGAGGAGTAATTATTATGTAAAATAATTTTTTAAATAATCAAAACTTTTTCGAAAAATAAGAGAATATTGAGTAATTTGGTGTTTGGGGGACTGAATGGGTTAACCTAAAAACATATATTTATTTTTACAAAATATGTATTTATGTTGGGGAATACACAATAATTCACTCATGTTGTATCGTGTCGTGTTGCGTCGTGTCACACTTTTTCGGGAAAATATCGTTTAGGACGTTTTTTTAGCATTTTTGGTACATAATTAGTAAAAAATGAATTATTTTGGGGAACAAAGTAGTTATTGAAATTTAAGGAGTGAAAATAATTAATTACAATGAGTTGTGTTAATTAATAAATGCGTAGTTATTTAATTAACTAAAGTGTTGTACATAATCTAAGCATTATTTCGTTTAGTGGGCATAAAATTATTAACATTGTAGCTTATTTGGGTGTTATGAGGTATGGAGGGAATATAATAAGACTAAAGTGCTCACGAGTGTTATTCAAAGGAAATAAACAAAAAAGAGAACACCTTTGGCCATCAACTACTTTGGTCAACAATTGTTGGCCGTGACACCACTTCCGTTATCTTTAGTTGATGATCTGTATGGTCAGGTGGGCATTGCGGTCACAATACGGTTCCAAAATGAGATTAATCAAGAATTACGCTTTTAATTTTAGGCACGCGTGCAATTAAAAACTTTGAAACATAAAAAAGCATAATTTTTGGAATAGTGAAGAATTCAAAAGTTTTGGTGGTTAAATTTAGTTTATTAGGAAACAATCGCCTTGAATTGTCAGCAATGAGCAACATTACCGGTTTTGTTTCTGATTCCATTACATGTTTCCTGAAAAGAACGTAATTGGTGATATTTATTTACATGGTCATATACACACACTCATATTGATTTGAATATTGGGTTTATGTGAATGTTAGAGATGGAAAAGAGCGCTTTAGGACTCAACGGGTTAAATCTCATGGATTTATCTTCTGAGAACGATAATTTCCTTCCAGATGACTTTTCTTTTGCCAACGACGAATATCAATTTTCAGGTTTCTCTTTGTTTTGTTTTCACCTATATGACATGATAAACAACTATGCCAAATGTTTGGTTTTCATCGGCAAATATTTTTTTTATGATTACGTTTCCAGTCTTGTGAATATAGAAGAACTGTGTTGATTACTCACATGTCTACCATTAGTTACGACCACATTATTCATACAAAGACATGGAAATCAATTGGAACTAAGAGGATTACAACAGAATTGAGTACAACTACCATCTGAAAAAATTAAATCACCGTGTCGTTTCTTGCAATGGCCCCCTTCTTTAGTCAAATGATGTCGTGGGGGTTCAGTTTGATTTATGTTTATGTATTTATGTTGGGGACTATACACTAATTGACTCTTTAAAACCATTGAAATGTTTTTTTTTAAATAGTTATAAAAAGTTGAAAACAATTTTTTTAACACAATTTATTATTAAAAAAATTTAAAACAATAAAATATCTTATTTATGCAATGTTTCCTCACTCTAAATATTATTTATATTTTTTTGGAAATTAAAGAATAATTTTTTATAAAGAGGAGTAATTATTATGTAAAATAATTTTTTTAATAAAAAATAATTTTTTAAATAGTCAAAACTTTTTCGAAAAATAAGAGAATATTGAGTAATTTGGTGTTTGGGGGACTGAATGGGTTAACCTAAAAACATATATTTATTTTTACAAAATATGTATTTATGTTGGGGAATACACAATAATTCACTCATGTTGTATCGTGTCGTGTTGCGTCGTGTCACACTTTTTCGGGAAAATATCGTTTAGGATGTTTTTTTTAGCATTTTTGGTACATAATTAGTAAAAAATGAATTATTTTGGGGAACAAAGTAGTTATTGAAATTTGAGGAGTGAAAATAATTAATTACAATGAGTTGTGTTAATTAATAAAGTCGTAGTTATTTAATTAACTAAAGTGTTGTACATAATCTAAGCATTATTTCGTTTAGTGGGCATAAAATTATTAACATTGTAGCTTATTTGGGTGTTATGAGGTATGGAGGGAATATATTAAGACTAAAGTGCTCACGAGGGTTATTCAAAGGAAATAAACAAAAAACAAAACACCTTTGGTCATCAACTACTTTGGTCGACAATTGTTGGCCGTGACACCACTTCCGTTATCTTTAGTTGATGATCTGTATAGTCAGGTGGGCATTGCGGTCACAATACGGTTCCAAAATGTGGTTCATCAAGAATTACACTTTTAATTTTAGGCTCGCATGCAATTAAAAACTTTGAAACATAAAAAAGCATAATTTTTGGAATAGTGAAGAATTCAAAAGTTTTGGTGGTCAAATTTAGTTTATTAGGAAACAATCACCTTGAATTGTCAGCAATGAGCAACATTACCGGTTTTGTTTCTGATTCCATTACATGTTTCCTGAAAAGAACGTAATTGGTGATATTTATTTACATGGTCATATACACACACTCTTATTGATTTGAATATTGGGTTTATGTGAATGTTAGAGATGGAAAAGAGCGTTTTAGGACTCAACGGGTTAAATCTCATGGATTTATCTTCTGAGAACGATAATTTCCTTGCAGATGACTTTTCTTTTGCCAACGACGAATATCAATTTTCAGGTTTCTCTTTGTTTTGTTTTCACCTATATAATATGACAAACAACTATGCCAAATTTTTTATTTTCATAGACGAATATTTTTTTTATGATTACGTTTCCAGTCTTGTGAATATAGAAGAACTGTGTTGATTACTCACATGTCTACCATTAGTTACGACCACATTATTCATACAAAGACATGGAAATCAATTGGAACTAAGAGGATTACAACAGATTTGAGTACAACTACCATCTGAAAAAATTAAATCACCGTGTCCTTTCTTTCAATGGCCCCCCTGTTTAGTCAAATGATGTCGTGGGGGTTCTGTTTGATTTATGTTTATGTATTTATGTTGGGGACTATACACTAATTGACTCTTTAAAACCATTGAAATGTTTTTTTTAAATAGTTATAAAAAGTTGAAAACAATTTTTTTAACACAATTTATTATTAAAAAAAATTAAAATAATAAAATATCTTATTTATGCAATGTTTCTTCTCTCTAAATATTATTTATATTTTTGTGGAAATTAAAGAATAATTTTTTATGAAGAGGAGTAATTATTATGTAAAATAAATTTTTTAATAAAAAATAATTTTTTAAATAGTCAAAACTTTTTCGAAAAATAAGAGAATATTGAGTAATTTGGTGTTTGGGGGACTGAATGGGTTAACCTAAAAACATATATTTATTTTTACAAAATATGTATTTATGTTTGGGAATACACAATAATTCACTCATGATGTATCGTGTCGTGTTGCGTCGTGTCACACTTTTTCGGGAAAATATCGTTTAGGACGTTTTTTTTATCATTTTTGGTACATAATTAGTAAAAAATGAATTATTTTGAGGAACAAAGTAGTTATTGAAATTTAAGGAGTGAAAATAATTAATTACAATGAGTTGTGTTAATTAATAAATGCGTAGTTATTTAATTAACTAAAGTGTTGTACATAATCTAAGCATTATTTCGTTTAGTGGGCATAAAATTATTAACATTGTAGCTTATTTGGGTGTTATGAGGTATGGAGGGAATATAATAAGACTAAAGTGCTCACGAGGGTTATTCAAAGGAAATAAACAAAAAAGAGAACACCTTTGGCCATCAACTACTTTGGTCAACAATTGTTGGTCGTGACACCACTTCCGTTATCTTTAGTTGATGATCTGTATGGTCAAGTGGGCATTGCGGTCACAATACGGTTCCAAAATGCGATTCATCAAGAATTACGCTTTTAATTTTAGGCACGCGTGCAATTAAAAACTTTGAAACATAAAAAAGCATAATTTTTGGAATAGTGAAGAATTCAAAAGTTTTGGTGGTTAAATTTAGTTTATTAGGAAACAATCGCCTTGAATTGTCAGCAATGAGCAACATTATCGGTTTTGTTTCTGATTCCATTACATTTTTCCTGAAAAGAACGTAATTGGAGATATTTATTTACATGGTCATATACACACACTCATATTGATTTGAATATTGGGTTTATGTGAATGTTAGAGATGGAAAAGAGCGTTTTAGGACTCAACAGGTTAAATCTCATGGATATATCTTCTGAGAACGATAATTTCCTTCCAAATGACTTTTATTTTGCCAACGAGGAATATCAATTTTCAGGTTTCTCTTTGTTTTGTTTTCACCTATATGACATGATAAACAACTATGCCAAATGTTTGGTTTTCCTCGATGAATATTTTTTTATGATTACGTTTCCAGTCTTGTGAATATAGAAGAACTGTGTTGATTACTCACATGTCTACCATTAGTTACGACCACATTATTCATACAAAGACATGGAAATCAATTGGAACTAAGAGGATTACAACAGAATTGAGTACAACTACCATCTGAAAAAATTAAATCACCGTGTCCTTTCTTTCAATGGCCCCTCTGTTTAGGCAAATGGTGTCGTGGGGGTTCTGTTTGATTTATGTTTATGTATTTATGTTGGGGACTATACACTAATTGACTCTTTAAAACCATTGAAATGTTTTTTTTAAGTAGTTAGAAAAAGTTGAAAACAATTTTTTTAACACAATTTATTATTAAAAAAATTTAAAACAATAAAATATCTTATTTATGCAGTGTTTCTTCTCTCTAAATATTATTTATATTTTTTTGGAAATTAAAGAATAATTTTTTATAAAGAGGAGTAATTATTATGTAAAATAATTTTTTAAATAATCAAAACTTTTTCGAAAAATAAGAGAATATTGAGTAATTTGGTGTTTGGGGGACTGAATGGGTTAACCTAAAAACATATATTTATTTTTACAAAATATGTATTTATGTTGGGGAATACTCAATAATTCACTCATGTTGTATCGTGTCGTGTTGCGTCGTGTCACACTTTTTCGGGAAAATATCGTTTAGGACGTTTTTTTAGCATTTTTGGTACATAATTAGTAAAAAATGAATTATTTTGGGGAACAAAGTAGTTATTGAAATTTAAGGAGTGAAAATAATTAATTACAATGAGTTGTGTTAATTAATAAATGCGTAGTTATTTAATTAACTAAAGTGTTGTACATAATCTAAGCATTATTTCGTTTAGTGGGCATAAAATTATTAACATTGTAGCTTATTTGGGTGTTATGAGGTATGGAGGGAATATAATAAGACTAAAGTGCTCACGAGTGTTATTCAAAGGAAATAAACAAAAAAGAGAACACCTTTGGCCATCAACTACTTTGGTCAACAATTGTTGGCCGTGACACCACTTCCGTTATCTTTAGTTGATGATCTGTATGGTCAGGTGGGCATTGCGGTCACAATACGGTTCCAAAATGAGATTGATCAAGAATTACGCTTTTAATTTTAGGCACGCGTGCAATTAAAAACTTTGAAACATAAAAAAGCATAATTTTTGGAATAGTGAAGAATTCAAAAGTTTTGGTGGTTAAATTTAGTTTATTAGGAAACAATCGCCTTGAATTGTCAGCAATGAGCAACATTACCGGTTTTGTTTCTGATTCCATTACATGTTTCCTGAAAAGAACGTAATTGGTGATATTTATTTACATGGTCATATACACACACTCATATTGATTTGAATATTGGGTTTATGTGAATGTTAGAGATGGAAAAGAGCGCTTTAGGACTCAACGGGTTAAATCTCATGGATTTATCTTCTGAGAACGATAATTTCCTTCCAGATGACTTTTCTTTTGCCAACGACGAATATCAATTTTCAGGTTTCTCTTTGTTTTGTTTTCACCTATATGACATGATAAACAACTATGCCAAATGTTTGGTTTTCATCGACGAATATTTTTTTTATGATTACTTTTCCAGTCTTGTGAATATAGAAGAACTGTGTTGATTACTCACATGTCTACCATTAGTTACGACCACATTATTCATACAAAGACATGGAAATAAATTGGAACTAAGAGGATTACAACAGAATTGGGTACAACTACCATTTGAAAAAATTAAATCACCGTGTCGTTTCTTGCATGTACCAACCCTCACTTTTGATAGCCTATTTTATAATTATTTACTAGGTGTAGTAATTAATTATAAAATAATGGATGTTGAGTAAATATTAATTTATTATGAAAAAGGTTGATATTTACTGAAATTTGTATGATTACCTGATGAGTAGGTAAAAATATCCATGTTGTGATTTATTGTGTCATGAGAATTCAATGACATTTTGGTTTAATGAGAAATCGAAACTTAAAATGAGTTATAAAATTTCCAAATGATAATTTGGAGGGTGTAGTTAGTCCCGGTAGGTGCGAAACAGTCAAAATAAGTGCCATATTGTATTTTGGCATTTCTGGCATTTTTGACTGGTTATAATTTAAATGTGTAGTGCGTACCATTTTATTGCGTATTAGCCACTTAAGTGGGCTTTTCAGATTTAAGCCACGTTTAAGTCCCCAACCCCATTTCTTTACTTCCATTTCCTTTTCTTATTGAACCCTAGAGAGAGAGAGAGAGAGAAAGGAGAAAGAAGAGAACTTTGGATAAAAGGGAGATTGGAGCTTGGATTGTTGCCTCCACCGAATCAAATCTGAATTTGCAGGATCAAGGCAAGTAACTTACTTGCTATAATGTGATTTAAGTGGATTTATTAGCATGATTTGTTGTGGATTGTTATGATTTAGTTTAGTTAGGGTTTTGTTAAATTAATTGGGTATTAACCCTTAGAAAGTGATTTGGATGATAAATGTTCTTGATGATGGTACTTAGACATATTGTGGTGTATTAGTTCCACTAAATGTTATGGATTTGGTTGTGGAAGAAGAAATAGGGAGACTAGGTCTGCTATGGCCGGTCGATCGCGATTACCAGACCGGTCGACCGGGCCTTCGGAGGAGGGCACACTGATTTCTTTCAAAGGCATGAAATTGAGGGCGCGGTCGATCGACTCGTCCGAATTGAACTTTCTGCTTTTCTGCTAAGGCAAAAATTTGAGACACGGTCGACCGCGGTCTTGGGACCGGTCGACCGGTCCCCTGTTTTCTCACCCAACTTCCTACATTTGTTTTTAAAGTCTTTTTCTTCCCATAGGGACTTAGGACCCTTCTTGAATGAAGTAAACCTTGACTTTTAGATTCCTAGTGGAGTTGGTTGGTGCCCTAGTGTTGAATGGGTTTCACTTGGGGTTAAGTTCGGGGGAAAGGGTTGTCTTAAGTGATGTTGAGGCATCACTTTGCTTTGTGCATCCTAATAAGTGGATGGGGGTTAGATGCCCTAACTTGGAGGCTTAGGGGCTTATCGAAGTTAGATGAACCTTGATGATTAATAGGATCATAATGATCATTTGGAGAGTTGTTAGGACTGGTATATTGAAGAATATTAATTAAAATATTCGATGGGAATTAGGTTCGCATAAAATGAACCCAATTGGTTTAAGGATGATAGATTTCTCTATTATGGACCCGAACTATGTAAATTTTGATGGGTTCAAATAAAATGAACCTGGCTGTTTAATTACGCTAGGTTCGAGTAAAGGACCAAACACATGGATATTAATAATGGAAACTTGGAAATGAAAATGAGATAAAATATGGTAAATGCTAATTTACTTAAACACACCTCTCTAAATGACATCATAAGGGAAGTTCGCGCGCTTGGTGATGCCCCCTGGCTAGTGAATGCAGGGTGGATATAGTCCTAGGCCATATGCGGGGTTTTGTATATTTTCTGCGCTGGTTAGGGGATTCCGGGTGTGGTCCTGACTTTCCCGCAGGCATATGGCTGCTTCCCGATGTTGCGTTATGATCCCAGGTTGTCTTGTATAGATAGGCCCTGGAAGATGATGGTCATTTAGGGGCGCGCCCAGTGGGGAAACTCGGAGGGGCGGTCTTAGAATCGTTATGTGTATATGTATATAACTTTTCTGCATCAAGTGGGACTTGATGGACATATGCCATTAAGGGCATGATACGTGCCATAAAGAGCACGGGAAATGAGATTATTAAGATATGTGCCATAAAGAGCACTTGATATTAATAATATTCCTATTAAGGAATGGAAAGATGTTATGGTAAGATAATTAACTTTGGAAGTTAATAAATGAAAGGAAATTATACCTTCTTATTGCAAACCAAACAAATGGCTTTTAAATTCCTATTAAGGAATGTAAGAAGGATACGGTAATTAGATTACTGAGTAAAGGTTTTAAATTTATATTACTTTCTTTTCTTTCTTTTATGTAGGCATTTCATTTCCATTTCATTTCATAATTAGTTGTTATGTCATTGTCATATTATCATCCTTATTTATGCATAACTGTTCATTTCTTTCATGCTTTTATTTCTCCTGGTAATCATATAGAACCCGGCCCTGACCGGTTTACTTTCCTTGTTGCATATATGATTGTATCTGTGTAATACCCCGTACTTTTGGCTATATTTATTTTTGGGATTAATTAATTAAATGTGAATTATTTGGAAATTAACCAGGGTTAAAAATACTAGCGAGATGCGAGTTGGTATTTGATTATGTGCATACATGTTTTTATATGAAAAAAAATTGTCGTGAGATTTATATACGGCATTTTTGAAATTTTGTTGAGACGCGTGAGACCGCCGTGTCACGGTGTAATATTTTGATTATAAAAGTGATTTTTATTTCTATTATCTGTATGGTCGTTTTGAGTGCGCCAACGCGTCCGGAAGGGTCGAGATAGTCAGAAAACACTAGCCGGAGGTGTAGTTTGGGTCCCGGGGTATTTTTAGGCCATACCGGCAACATAAAGGGTATTTTGGTAATTTCGTATTTTGGGAAATTAAAAGTGACGAAAATTGGTTAATTACATCTGATGTGGATTTGACCCACTAAGCCACTAACCAACCCATATTAACCTAGAGGGCTACGTAGATTATTAGAATTAGGTTTTCTAATATCTTCCCAAAGCAAACCCTAGCCACCATTAGAGCAAAGCTTGGAGAGAGAGATAGAAAGGAAATTCTGCAGAAACCTTTACAGAAATCAACACCAAATTCAGAGACAATCAAGGCAAGTGTTTTAATTATATTTAAATTAGTAGAATGTTCCTTCCATGTTAGAAAATTGAAAAATATCAATTGTTCTTGAAAGATAATGAAAACCCATGTATTTTGAAACTTAGAACTTGAAATATTGAGGAGGATTTGCATGTAGAATGATAGGTAGATGTTCATAGTGATGATATTTATGATTGGGTGAAATTTAAAACGGATTTAAATTGGGTAAATTCATGATTTAAAATTTTAGGGTTTGTGTTCTTGAAATATTGGGGGAAAGTGATGAGATTTGATGGTTTAGTGATGATTGGGAAGAATTAACTCCGTAAATTACATTAGTTTATAACCTTGATATGTTTAGGATTGATTAGAGACCTTAAAGTATTGTTGGGACAAATTTTTGAAGAGATTTGAGGAGTAAAAATGGTGAAAAATGAGATTTAGAAAAATCTGGGACGAAACTGGCAGGTCGTTAGAAGCCCCTACCCAGGTCGTTCGAACGAACTCGTTCGAACGAGCTTCTAACGAGTTGACCAGTCGCTGCTAACGAAAAGGAATCTCGTTCGATACTTCGTTCGAACGAGATCTTGTTAGAAGGAGCAGTTCGTTCGAACGAACTGGATCTCATTCGAACAGTCTCGTTCGAACGAGACTTCTAACGAGTTGACAGTGGAATCTCGTTCGAACAGTCTCGTTCGAACGAGACTTCTAACGAGTTGACAGTCTGGGCCTTTTTAGACTGTTTTGATTTTTGGAGTCCCGTAAACTTCTTCGAGGATATAGATAACATTCCGATGATGATATAATGATAGAATTGGGACTTTTGGGTATTCATGAGAAGGAAATTATATACGAGAGTTAAATTAAATGGACGGTTTGGGTTGAGACGTGAGTGTCTACTATGACGAGAGAATAAATTATGGCGCGTATGATGATAGACCGGAATAGTATAAATTGTGATAATTATAAGTTGGTACGAGAATGCGATATGTACTACGATTAAACTACGGGATTACTAAGACGTGTGTTTACTTAGTATTGGTATATAAATTGTGTGTATGACATACCTACCATACTTGCTATCACGGGAGGTTTACGTTCGCTTAGGGCCCTCTGATCCTTGTGTTGCCCGGATTTAGACTGGTTACCTTGATGAACATAGGTCATAGAAAGACTTATTGGGATATTAATAAGTCCGCTGATCGTGGGAGCGTAGGTATGTGCGTGACCCATGTGATGTGACTGTGTTCGCCTCCATTATTTGTGATGTTGTTATCTGTGAACTATTCCTGAGAGATTCGGAATATGTAATCCTTATGTACGTGATGTACCGGGATGGGTAGCAGAGTATGTGTGCACCGCAGCTTAGCTCTCGGGGTGCTTGTATTGTATATTTATGATGTGAATTATATACACTTAATTAATGGGAACCTTCATGTTAATGTTGTGAATATAATTACGGTATTGTTTCGAGAAACATAACGAGTTAGCTGATAGTGAAATATATTGCATATTGAGCATCTGAGTTTACGTTAAACCCCTACTTAATTACGAGCGTTATTATGTTAATAGAACCGAGTAATATGGGTAGGACCTATGATAGTCTAGCTAGAGATAATGTCACTTAGCTAGTGGTTTGTGTCGTTGTAGATGGGTAATTACGTTAGGAGTGCACAGTTAGACGAGAGGTGAGAATATCATGTGAGTGCACGTCCTAACATGTACTTTGCATTTAATGTTTTAAATGTTTTTAAAGCACTTGCAGGTTTTTAAAATATCTCCACATTCGGGCTCTGACCCGTTTGCTTTCAAATCTATTTCTTTTTGTAAAACCATTTTAGGTGCCCAGCCACAAGGACACCATGCATAGGATACTCATTCTGGTAACGAGCTGTAGCTGTTCGTGGAAGCTACAGGGATTTGCTTGTAGACGCTTCTTTCACTTGGATTCCAGATTCATTATCCATCAGTTGTAGGGCATGTTGCCCATTTCTATTAGAGTTACATTTCCATTACAGTTTTCAGACTTTGGCATGTGTTGTTTTAGTATTAGGTTTACTTATCAGTTGTGGGATTTGTAGTGAGGAGTTTTCCTCCAGACTTTATTTACGTTATGTGATGGTTATTCTATTTACTTTATTATGGTGAATGGTGTTATTATTCTTCATTACACTTGTTTCATGTTAATCAGACTTAAATTAAAATTTGGCAGTTACTTTTTAAATACTAGGTGGTTAGTAATCATTAAAATGTTTTCGACAGTGATGCTATTAACTGGACCAACTTGGCATTTTGAATTAATTTAATAAAGGAGTAGCTACCTGGTATTTAATTAGTCGGGGTGTCACAGGTGGTATCAGAGCATCAGGTTCTAGTGTCCTTTAGGATCTGACGGCTTATTATGTTTCCGCTAAGTTTCTTTGATATAGAGCCCTATATTTTAGGACTGTTGTACTCTTTTTGTGTATGTTTCGTTCTTCAGCTATCTTAAGTTTATAAACAGCGAACTTATAAACTTTTTTCTTATTTCAGATGCCTCCACGGCGTGCACGACAAGTTCCCAGGGATGCAACGCCCGAACCCCAGCCTGCTCCAGTTCAGGGCATGATGAACGCCGCTGAGGTTGCAGCTATAGTAGCCCAAGCGGTAAATGCCACAATTGCCGTTGTTCAGCAGGCACCACCTCAGGCGCCGGTTGTCGCGCCAGTACAGGCAAGTGCATTCCCGTCTGCTTGGGAGCGTGTACGTGATGCTTTTCAGAAAGCGCATCCGCCAGAGTTTGCAGGTAGCTCAGATGTGGTAGTCTCGAGCCAATGGAGGAAGGATATGCAGAGGCACTTAAGGATGTATGAGTGCACGGACATCCAGAAGCAGGTGCTAGCTACTTTCAAGCTAGTTGGATCTGCGCTACAGTGGTGGGAGTCTATTACCACCGCGGAGGAGAGGAATACTCTCACTATTCAGGACTTCTGGGTGCAGTTTGACCGCAAGTACTTTCCGTCAGCTGTTCACACGGAAATGAGGAGGAAATTGATGAGTCTGAGGCAGGAAGGTAAGACCGTGGCTGAGTATGAGGCCGAGTTCACAAATCTGTTGAATGTCGTTCCAGACGAGATACCAACAGAGAAGAAGAAGATTGAGAAATTCACCGACGGGTTGACTTGGAGGATCCGTCAGCATCTGCTAGGGAACCTTTCGTTGGCCACGTATTCTGATGTGGTTAACGCTGCATTGTTACACTGCCAGGACCACCGCTTTCATATGGCTGAGGGCAAGAGGTCGGGAGAGTCTAGCCATCAGGGCAGGACTGGAGGACATGGTGCCGGTGGGGCACAATCTGGTCAGGGGCAGAGACAGAATGGGCAGGGCTCCCAGGAGGGGGATAATAAGAGGTTCCGATCAGGGAACTACAGACAGGGACAGGGAGGTTTTCGTCAGGGCCATCAGGGTCCAAACGGCCAACAGGGGCAGAATGGGCAGCAGTTTCACCAGGGCCAGCAGGGCCAAGGGAGGAACGGTAACGGCCACCAGGGCCGGGGACAGCAGGTGCAGAGAGGGGGGAACTTCCCAGGGAAGTGTTTTGTTTGTGGCAAGACTGGCCATAAACGACAAGATTGTCCTTATAGGGGCAGGGCCCCACAGTAGCAGCAGCAGGGTGCTCGTCAGGAGCCACAGAGGCCTATGTTTCCCGCCGCTCTTCCCGCACCACCACAGATGGCAACATTGCCACCCATTCCAGCAGTCCCAGCTCAGCAGGGGCAGCTACAGTATGGACGTGTCTACAACGTCCACCAGGCTGCAGTTCCTCAGGCACCTCCCGCGATTGAGGGTACGTTTCCTATCCATGGCACTATGGGTCGGGTATTATTTGATACGGGGGCTACACACTGTTTTATAGCTACACACTTCGCGAAAGCTTTAGGATTGTTAGCTACTGTAGAGAACACAGTGACGTGTGTCGACTCACCATTGGGGAGTGGGTCACTTATTTTCTTTATATGCCGGGGAGTGGGAGTAGGGATTGGTAGTCTGGTATTACCTGCAGATATGTTGGTATTAGATATGCATGTGCACGATGTGATCATCGGTATGGATTGGCTCGTAGCTTATAGGGCCATGATTGATTACTTCAGCGGGAGCATTGTTTTTGCCATTCTGGGGCAAAAGATGTTCGTAGTGGCGATGCCTCGCCCAGAGGGAGGATCGATCGCTCATTTGTATTACCTAGAGGAGGATACCTCTAAGGAGGTTGTGATTCCTTTAGATTCTATCCCAGTCGTCAGGGAGTATTCGGATGTGTTTCAGGAGATACCAGGCTTACCACCCAGTCGAGAAATAGACTTCGTTATAGATTTGCTACCGGGTACGAGACCTATAGCACGCGCGCCGTACCGTATGGCTCCAGCTGAGATGAGAGAGTTACGGGATCAGATAGAGCAGCTGTTAGGTCAGGGCTTTATTCGCAGGAGTACCTCACCTTGGGGCGCTCCAGTTTTGTTTGTGAAGAAGAGGGACGGTTCACTGAGATTGTGTGTGGACTACCGGGAGTTGAATAAGGTCACGATACGGAATAAGTATCCGTTGCCTCGCATCGATGACTTATTCGACCAGTTGAGAGGAGCTTCTTTCTTCTCAAAGATTGATTTGAGATCGGGATACCATCAGTTGCGTATCAGGGAGGAGGATGTCTCGAAGACTGCGTTCTTGTCAAGATATGGTTCTTACGAGTTTCGGGTTATGCCTTTTGGTTTGACCAACGCTCCAGCAGTGTTTATGGACTTGATGAACAGGGTGTTCAGGGATTTCCTAGATCAGTTTGTCATTGTCTTCATCGATGATATTCTGGTTTACTCCCAGATAGAGGAGGAGCACGCCGAGCATTTGAGGCAGGTTTTGCAGACACTTCGTCAGAACGAGTTGTATGCAAAATATGAGAAGTGCGGGTTTTGGCTGAAGGAGGTCCAGTTTTTGGGACACATTATTTCCGACCAGGGAATATCTGTTGATCTGGGGAAGGTATCAGCGGTGAGGGAGTGGGGACATCCCACGACACCAACGGAAATTCGTAGTTTCTTGGGTCTAGCAGGATACTACAGGAGGTTTATTCGGGGTTTCTCGGAGATAGCAGGTCCTTTGACACATCTGACTCGTAAGGGTGTGCCTTACATCTGGAGTGATGCCTGTCAGTTGGCATTCGATGAATTAAAGGACAAATTGACCTCATCACCTGTGTTAGCATTGTCGAGACCGGAGGTTGAGTATTTGGTTTACACCGACGCGTCTTTGCAAGGACTTGGAGGTGTATTACAGCAGGAGAGACAAGCCAGAGCTTATGCTTCCCGTAAGCTTAAGACTCATGAGAAGAATTACCCCACGCATGATTTGGAGTTGGCAGCAGTGGTATTTGCCCTACGGATTTGGAGGCACTATCTTTTGGGGGAGAAGTTCCAACTGTTCACGGACCACAAGTCCCTACAGTACCTGTTCACGCAGAAGGAGTTGAATATGCGGCAGCGTAGGTGGCTTGAGTTTGTGAAGGACTACCAGTTCGACATCCAGTATCACCCGGGTAAGGCTAACGTGGTAGCAGACGCGTTGAGCCGTAGGCCAGTAGATGAGGTGGCAGAGGTGTGGAAGGCTAAGTGGAAGGAATTGGGACACCAGGATGCAGTGGCCCGATCTTTCATGTCTGTGATGACCGTTACACCGCAGATTGTCACGAAGGTAGTACGGGCACAGGCCAATGACTCGTTCTTTTAGGAGCAGATAGTTCGATTACTAGCAGAGGGAGCCGAGTCCTATACTGTTAGCTCAGACGGGGGATTACGCTTCAATGGGAGATTGGTAGTTCCGGAAGGGGATGAATTGCGACACGATGTGATGGCAGAGTTGCACGGCTCACGGTTCGCGGTACATCCCAGAGGGGACAAAATGTACCAAGACATGAGACACCAGTATTGATGGAGCGGTATGAAGAAAGATATCGCTGAGTTTGTTTCGAAATGCGCCACTTGTCAGCTTGTAAAAGTGGACCATCAGAGACCGGCAGGATTGGTACAGCCGTTGGAGGTTCCGGTGTGGATGTGGGAGAGCATATCCATGGACTTTATCACGGGGTTGCCTACGTCGCAGAGGGGTCACGACTCCGTTTGGGTAATTGTGGACAGGTTGTCCAAAGTCGCTCACTTTTTACCCGTAAGGACTGACTACACTACGGGACAATATGCCCAGCTCTTCATTTCATAGATTGTGAGACTTAACGGTGTACCCCTAAATATCGTGTCTGACAGAGACAAGATATTTATTTCGAGGTTTTGGGAGAGTTTCCAGGAGGCCATGGGCACGGAATTTGCGGTTGAGTATGGCTTATCATCCGCAGATCGATGGGCAGACAGAGCGCACAAATTAGATGTTGGAGGACATGCTACGCATGTGCATTATTGACTTTGGGGGTGGATGGGAGCAGTACCTTCCACTGGTGGAGTTTGCTTACAACAACTCCTATCAGTTCACTATTGGCATGGCTCCGTTTGAGGCATTGTACGGTAGGCCTTGTCATTCCCCAGCATGTTGGTTAGAGGTGGGGGACAACAAACTGCTTGGGCCGGAAGTGATTCATGATACTTCGATAAGGATTGAGTTGATTCGGAGTCGCATTCGGGTAGCTCAAGACAGGCAGAAGAGTTATGCTGATGCGAAGAGATTTTTCAGGGAGTTCTAAGTGGGGGACCAGGTTTTGCTCAGAGTATCTCCTATGAAGGGGATTATGCGATTCGGGAAGAAGGGGAAGTTGGCACCAAGGTATGTGGGGCCGTTTCCTATTATTGAGCGGATCGGACCAGTTGCGTATAGACTCGGTTTACCGGAGCATTTGCATCGGATTCACGATGTGTTCCATATTTCCTCGCTAAGGAAATACCTTAGAGATAATTTGGCTCATTCTCACATTGTTGTGGAGGACATCGATCTCCAGCCGAATAGCTCCTACGAGGAGGGACCGATTGCTATTTTGGACCGAAACGAGAGGAAACTGCTGTCAAAGATAGTCCCGTTAGTGCGTGTTCAGTGGCGACATCACAATGTCGAGGAGTCCACATGGGAGCGCGAGGATGAGATGCGCGATCGTTATCCAGAGTTATTTTTAGCAGGTACTTTCTAGTTTCAAATTTCGGGACGAAATTCAGTTATTAGGGGGGAAGTATGTAATACCCCGTACTTTAGGCTATATTTAATTTTGGGATTAATTAATTAAATGTGAACTATTTGGAAATTAACCAGGGTTAAAAATACTAGCGAGATGCGAGTTGGTATTTGATTATGTGCATACATGTTTTTATATGAAAAAATTTTGTCGTGAGATTTATATACGGCATTTTAGAAATTTTGTTGAGACGCGTGAGACCGTCGCGTCACGGTGTAGTATTTTGATTATAAAAGTGATTTTTATTTCTATTATCCGTATGGTCATTTTGAGTGCGCCAACGCGTCCGGAAGGGTCGAGATAGTCAGAAAACACTAGCCGGGGGTGTAGTTTGGGTCCCGGGGTATTTTTAGGCCATACCGGCAACATAAAGGGTATTTTGGTAATTTCGTATTTTGGGAAATTAAAAGTGACGAAAATTGGTTAATTACATCTGATGTGGATTTGACCCACTAAGCCACTAACCAACCCATATTAACCTAGAGGGCTACGTAGATTATTAGAATTAGGTTTTCTAATATCTTCCCAAAGCAAACCCTAGCCACCATTAGAGCAAAGCTTGGAGAGAGAGATAGAAAGGAAATTCTGCAGAAACCTTTACAGAAATCAACACCAAATTCAGAGACAATCAAGGCAAGTGTTTTAATTATATTTAAATTCGTAGAATGTTCCTTCCATGTTAGAAAATTGAAGAATATCAATTGTTCTTGAAAGATAATGAAAACCCATGTATTTTGAAACTTAGAACTTGAAATATTGAGGAGGATTTGCATGTAGAATGATAGGTAGATGTTCATAGTGATGATATTTATGATTGGGTGAAATTTAAAACGGATTTAAATTGGGTAAATTCATGATTTAAAATTTTAGGGTTTGTGTTCTTGAAATATTGGGGGAAAGTGATGAGATTTGATGGTTTAATGATGATTGGGAAGAATTAATTACATTGGTTTATAACCTTGATATGTTTAGGATTGATTAGAGACCTTAAAGTATTTTTGGGACAAATTTTTGAAGAGATTTGAGGAGTAAAAATGGTGAAAAATGAGATTTAGAAAAATCTGGGACGAAACTGGCAGGTCGTTAGAAGCCCCTACCCAGGTCGTTCGAACGAACTCATTCGAATGAGCTTCTAACGAGTTGACCAGTCGCTGCTAACGAAAAGGAATCTCGTTCGATACTTCGTTCGAACGAGATCTCGTTAGAAGGAGCTATTCGTTCGAACGAACTGGATCTCGTTCGAACAGTCTCGTTCGAACGAGACTTCTAACGAGTTGACAGTGGAATCTCGTTCGAACAGTCTCGTTCGAACGAGACTTCTAACGAGTTGACAGTCTGGGCCTTTTTAGACTGTTTTGATTTTTGGAGTCCCGTAAACTTGTTCGAGGATATAGATAACATTCCGATGATGATATAATGATAGAATTGGGACTTTTGGGTATTTATGAGAAGGAAATTATATACGAGAGTTAAATTAAATGGACGGTTTGGGTTGAGACGTGAGTGTCTACTACGACGAGAGAATAAATTATGGCGCGTATGATGATAGACCGGAATAGTATAAATTGTGATAATTATAAGTTGGTACGAGAATGCGATATGTACTACGATTAAACTACGGGATTACTAAGACGTGTGTTTACTTAGTATTGGTATATGAATTGTGTGTATGACATACCTACCATACTTGCTATCACGAGAGGTTTACGTTCGCTTAGGGCCCTCTGATCCTTGTGTTGCCCGGATTTAGACTGGTTACCTTGATGAACATAGGTCATAGAAAGACTTATTGGGATATTAATAAGTCCGCTGATCGTGGGAGCATGGGTATGTGCGTGACCCATGTGATGTGACTGTGTTCGCCTCCATTATTTGTGCTGTTGTTATCTGTGAACTATTCCAGAGAGATTCGGAATATGTAATCCTTATGTACGTGATGTACCGGGATGGATATCAGAGTATGTGTGCACCGTAGCTTAGCTCTCGGGGTGCTTGTATTGTATATTTATGATGTGAATTATATACACTTAATTAATGGGAACCTTCATATTAATGTTGTGAATATAATTACGGTATTGTATCGAGAAACATAACGAGTTAGCTGATAGTGAAATATATTGCATATTGAGCATCTGAGTTTACGTTAAACCCCTACTTAATTACGAGCGTTATTATGTTAATAGAACCGAGTAATATGGGTAGGACCTATGATAGTCTAGCTAGAGATAATGTCACTTAGCTAGTGGTTTGTGTCGTTGTAGATGGGTAATTACGTTAGGAGTGCACAGTTAGACGAGAGGTGAGAATATCATGTGAGTGCACGTCCTAACATGTACTTTGCATTTAATGTTTTAAATGTTTTTAAAGCACTTGCAGGTTTTTAAAATATCTCCACATTCGGGCTCTGACCCGTTTGCTTTCAAATCTATTTCTTTTTGTAAAACCATTTTAGGTGCCCAGCCACAAGGACACCATGCATAGGATACTCATTCCGGTAACGAGCTGTAGCTGTTCGTGGAAGCTACAGGGATTTGCTTGTAGACGCTTCTTTCACTTGGATTCCAGATTCATTATCCATCAGTTCTAGGGCATGTTGCCCATTTCTATTAGAGTTACATTTCCATTACAGTTTTCAGACTTTGGCATGTGTTGTTTTAGTATTCGGTTTACTTATCAGTTGTGGGATTTATAGTGAGGAGTTTTCCTCCAGACTTTATTTACGTTATGTGATGGTTATTCTATTTACTTTATTATGGTGAATGGTGTTATTATTCTTCATTACACGTGTTGCATGTTAATCAGACTTAAATTAAAATTTGGCACTTACTTTTTAAATACTAGGTGGTTAGTAATCATTAAAATGTTTTCGACAGTGATGCTATTAACTGGACCAACTTGGCATTTTGAATTAATTTAATAAAGGAGTAGCTACCCGGTATTTAATTAGTATGGGTGTCACAATTTGCCCAGGTGCTCCACCGCAAGGACGCCCGTTTTGGTGTTCCCCTTCCTTTGCCTTTGACGAGCTGTAAGATTTTGCGGGTTATTACAGGACTTGTATTAGACGCTTCCATTCTTGTTATTCTAGATAAGTCCGGGTGGTAACTCGGGCGAGTGGCCCAAACTTTGATATTTGATTAATGAATGTCTTATATAAGATATTATAGTGTCGTATGGTGTTCTTTGTAGTTGTGGACCGACAGCTTATTCGGTCCATTTGTTTACTATCGTTTTAGTGGTAATATATATATATTCTTATGAAATCACACTTGTTTATCAGATCGGGTTGTTTAAATTTAGTTTTCTGAACTGCTTATTTAAAACTTTATACATGTTGGCAACCCGTTTTCTGATATATTGGGTGGTTTTCCCATATATTCAGTTTATTTTGATGATGCTGAGGATGATATCTGTCCATGATTCCTATCACCTTTGAGTATCGGGCTGGCCACCCCTTATCTCGAATCTCGGGTTGTCACAGATAGTATCAGAGCATCAGGTTCTAGAGTCTTTAGGATCTATGTGGATTCGCCATGTTCTACCGTAGCGTTCTTTGATATAAAGCCTAAGGTTAGGACGGTGTAGTTGTTTATCTTTGCGATCTTTTGTGGGATAGATAATATTGTAACTCTATTGTTTCTTCATCTCGAACGCCACCTTGAGAGGTCGCTCTAAGAGACGTAATAGGGTTGTAGAAGTGGGGGTGGATTCTCCATCGCTTCCACAAGGGATCGTTAACGCTATAGATGTAGCAAACGCTGTAGCTCAAATGGTTATCACCGCTTGGACCGCAGTGATCCACGTAACTCCCAGGGACTCATGATGTTCAAGCTCCTATAGGACCTTTTTGTGGGAAAAGGGTTTAGGAGTCCTTTCAAGAGGGAAATTCCCCAGAATTCGAAGGAGGTATGGATGTTATTAAAGCCAAAATGGAAACGGGACGTGCAACGCCACCTTCGAATGATAGAATGTAGCGAGGAAAGGAACAAGTCCTTGCCACTTATAACCTAGTCGGATCCGCGTTATACTGGTGGGAAATTATAACCGCATCAGAGCAGAGAGAGACACAATGATGACCACTGAGTCCTGGGCTTTGTTTGATCGTGAGTACGTTCCTCCCGCAGTTCTTAGGGAGATGAGAAAGAAGCTCCAGGGTGTTGTGAATGGAGAGAGACCTGTGGTGGAAAATGTAGAGAAGTTTACCCGGTTAGTGAGTTTTATCCCGGTTGAGGCGACTCCGGAAGATAGGAAGATCTCAAAGATTATGGGAGGTCTAAACTAGAGAATCCGGCAACAATTGCTGGGTTATCTAGCGTCACAAACTTTTGGTGAGGGTATGAATGTAGCCTCATCCCACTGCCATGAGCATTGGTTATATACACCGGGTAGCAAGAAAGCTACTGTCGTGGGGCAAGCAGGAAAGCTTGGAGAACATGGGATTTGAGGAGGAGAATTTCCCTCATCCCAATCTGCGGGTAGTAAGCAGAAAGAGAGGGGACCTCGATAAGGGGCTTCGTCTAAAAGACAACGTTTGGAAGGTTTATTGCGGGTGGCAATGACGTTAGGCACGGCAAGGATGCTTCACACTTAGGGGTCGGGATGGTCATGGAGGTAAGGACCATCTGGGCCAAAGTGTTTCCCAGTTTAGAAAGAGGGGTCGAGGTCGAGAGGACATGAAGGGACGGTGCTTCCTAGATGGGGAGACGGGTCACTACTATTGGGAGTGTCCTCGGTTGGTTGGGGTTCAGTTGCTAGGGCTCCGCAACAGCCGCGTGTTTAGTTCCTACCTCAGGTACCTGATCCGGTTGTTCCCATACAGCAGGGATAACTACTGTATGGAAGAGTTTGTTAAATCCGGGATGTTATACTCCCTCTAGCTTTGTTAGCATTGCCTACTATTATGGGTAAGTTTTATTTCGAAGGTACTTGAGTTACGTGTTATTCGATGCGGGTGTTACGCACTCATTTGTTTTATAAGCTCTTCTCAGGCTACAGATTTGATAAAATCTGCTGAGAGTATTTTTACTAGTGTTGAGTTTTCTACGAGTGATGGTTCGCTCAATTTCTTGTTTGTAAATACATAGGGATTTACTATGGTACTTTGTGCTTTAAGGCCGATTTACTCGTCCTTGACATGGTCGGGTATGATGTGATTGATATGCTTTCTCTCCACGACCGACAAAGTCGAGTAGTAGCGTATAGGAGGGGTTCCTTATTTGGATTCTGCTTTTGCGGGACGCTCCACGCGTGAACCTCGACGACGTTGGAAGGGGAGAGATGTTGTTCTTACTTCTTTTAGTTGATTTTATTTTATTTTGTTTTACTTTATTTTTACTTTTATTTTGTTGGTTGTAAGGTTTAGCTGAGAATCACGTAGAAGAGTGATTAATGGCTGCTAAAGTGCAATTAGAAGCACTGTATACAGTTCTCTCCTCTAAACGATGTGAGGGAGACTGGGATGCGAAGTTGGATTTAGACTTCGGGTTATGCCTTGATAAGAAGGCTATCTAAAATGATATATATATATAAGGCTTTATGAAAGTGAATACTTGATTTGTAAATCTTTAGTTATTTGATTGGTAATGTAAATAGGTAGAATCTTTTTGGTCCCGAACATGTGTCTTAGATCTGTATATCTTGATGACCGACAACGCGAAGTAGTAGTGTAACAGGAGGGTTCCTTGTTTGGATTTCGCTTCGGCGAGACGTCCCACGCACGAAACCGAGCAAATGTCGGGAGTTGAGAAAGGTCTTGGGCACTAGGGATATACTTAGTATTAAACGTATATGACTTAGATAGGATACAGTATAGGTAGGTAGACTTTAGGATTGTTTGGATGTAAGGCCTTTGGTATGTGACTTTAGTTTAGGAGGGATGTCGGGAGTTGACCATGAACAGATTGTGTGTTAGCTCCATAAGGGATTGATTTCCTAGTAACGAGAAGTGGGAGATTTCAAGAAGTTTTTTTTTTCTCTCAGTCGGGCCAAAGGAGATGAGGCCACTTGTAGTTAGAATATTAAGATGGTGCCTCGCTTTCAGAGAGAGATAGGTGAATTGACTTTCACTTCTAAGCCCATGTAGTTAAGATCGAGGGTGGATTCAATGGACAAGCCTCTGCCAAGATGGGGAGCGATAGCGCTGGAGCATAGATATATTATTTATTCACCTCATAAGTCTAAACTTGTTGGGAGTATTATTCCATGCTTGAATTAAAATTCATAGTGGGGTGATCGTCGTATAGGAAGGGAGATGCTACTTCTTGGGCAGAATTTAGTCTTTCGTGCGAGCAACACTTTATTGCAAGATGTCGTAGGAGAGAAAAGGGTGGTTAAGACCACATATACAAGTTGTTGATTTGGGAAACAGAACTCTGCTCTTAGGATCGTGAGAGTGGGGTGCGTTTCCATATGAGAATTTGTGTTCCAGATGTGAAGGACTTGAGAAAGGCAGATATGGAGGAATCTCATGGTTCTAAGTTTACGGTTCATCCGGGTAACGACGCAATGTGTCAAGATATGCGCCGCTAATAGTAGTGGCCGGGCATGGAAAGGTTGTTGGACCGCATGGGGTGCCCTTGATTTTATTTTCCGACTGAAATAGAATGCTCATTTCCCAATGGTGGAAAGTTTCCAAGCCATGGGAATCGAATTATGGTTAAGTGCTTCTTATCATTTTTTTTCCACAGATGACCAGTCAGAAGGGGTAAACCATATGTTGGGGCATATACCCCTTATGTGCGTGCTTGACTTCAAGTATAGTCTGGAACGGTGGCTTTCACTGGTCAAATTCGATAATTATAATTTATATCGATTCACTATTGGGATGGCGACTTATAAAGCCTTGTATCGTGGGCCTTGTGGATCTCCCACTTGTTGGTTAGAGGTGTGAGATGATAAGTCTCTCGGACTTGGACTAATCCGAGGTACTTCTTCGAAATTGAGCTCATTCGAAATCGCATTTGTATAACCAAGATAGACGAAAGAGTTATGTCAATGCGGGGAGAAGACATGTGGAGATCGAGGTCGATAGACCAAGTGTTGGTGCGAGTATCGCCTATGAATGGCATTAAGCATTTGGAGTAGAAGGAAAACTTGCATCGCGTTACGTTAGACCTTTCCTATATATGTTAAGGTGGGTCCGGTAGCTTATCAACTTGCTCTACTAAAATATCTGTAGCAAGTTCATGACGTAATCCCTATCTCTTCTGTTAGGTAGTACGAGGGATGTGATGGTGCCTTTAGGCACATTTCTTTCGAAGTTTGTGGGATGCAACTTGCCATTCCTTATGAGGAGTAGTCGGTTGCTATTTCAGAGCGTAGTGACCTGCGATAATGATCTCAGGTAGTACCTTTAGTAAGGTCGCAAGGTAGTCACCATAGTGTCGAGAAATCGACATGGGATCGCGAGGATGACATGCGTGAAAAGTATCCGCATTTCTTCTTGTGAGTTATGCCTGAATTTTGAGGGCAAAATTCCCTCCTAAGGGGGGGAGTGTGTAACAACCCTCACTTTTGATAGCCTATTTTATATTTATTTACTAGGTGTAGTAATTAATTATAAAATGATGGATGTTGAGTAAATATTAATTTATTATGAAAAAGGTTGATATTTACTGAAATTTGTATGATTACCTGATGAGTAGGTAAAAATATCCATGTTGTGATTTATTGTGTCATGAGAATTAAATGACATTTTGGTTTAATGAGAAACCGGAACTTAAAATGAGTTATAAAATTTCCAAATGATAATTTGGAGCGTGTAGTTAGTCCCGGTATGTGCGAAACAGTCAAGATAAGTGCCATATTGTATTTTGGCATTTCTGGCATTTTTGACTGGTTATAACTTAAATGTGTAGTGCGTACCATTTTATCGCGTATTAGCCACTTAAGTGGGCTTTTCAGATTTAAGCCACGTTTAAGTCCCCAACCCCATTTCTTTTCTTCCATTTCTTTTTCTTATTGAACCCTAGAGAGAGAGAGAGAGAAAGGAGAAAGAAGAGAACTTTGGATAAAAGGGAGATTGGAGCTTGGATTGTTGCCTCCACCAAATAAAATCTGAATTTGCAGGATCAAGGCAAGTAACTTACTTGCTATAATGTGATTTAAGTGGATTTATTAGCATGATTTGTTGTGGATTGTTATGATTTAGTTTAGTTAGGGTTTTGTTAAATTAATTGGGTATTAACCCTTAGAAAGTGATTTGAATGATAAATGTTCTTGATGATGGTACTTAGACATATTGTGGTGTATTAGTTCCACTAAATGTTATGGATTTGGTTGTGGAAGAAGAAATAGGGAGACTAGGTCTGCTATGGCCGGTCGACCGCGGTTACCAGACCGGTCGACCGGGCCTTCGAAGGAGGGCACACTGCTTTCTTTCAAAGGCATGAAATTGAGGGCGCAGTCGACCGCGGGTCCCCTACCGGTCGACCGGCTCGTCCGAATTGAATTTTCTGCTTTTCTGCTAAGGCAAAAATTTGAGACGCGGTCGACCGCGGTCTTGGGACCGGTCGACCGGTCCCCGGTTTTCTCACCCAACTTCCTACTTTTGTTTTTAAACTCTTTTTCTTCCCATAGGGACTTAGGACCCTTCTTGAATGAAGTAAACCTTGACTTTTAGAGTCCTAGTGGAGTTGGTTGGTGCCCTAGTGTTGAATGGGTTTCACTTGGGGTTAAGTTCGGGGGAAAGGGTTGTCTTAAGTGATGTTGAGGCATCACTTCGCTTTGTGCATCCTAATAAGTGGATGGGGGTTAGATGCCCTAACTTGGAGGCTTAGGGGCTTATCAAAGTTAGATGAACCTTGAGGATTAATAGGATCATAATGATCATTTGGAGAGTTGTTGGGACTGGTATATTGAGGAATATTAATTAAAATATTCGATGGGAATTAGGTTCGCATAAAATGAACCCAATTGGTTTAAGGATGATAGATTTCTCTATTATGGACCCGAACTATGTAAATTTTGATGGGTTCAAATAAAATGAGCCCGGCTGTTTAATTACGCTAGGTTCGAGTAAAGGACCAAACACATGGATATTAATAATGGAAACTTGGAAATGAAAATGAGATAAAATATGGTAAATGCTAATTTACTTAAACACACCTCTCTAAATGACATCATAAGGGAAGTTCGCGCGCTTGGTGATGCCCCCTGGCTAGTGAATGCAGGGTGGATATAGTCCTAGGCCATATGCGGGGTTTTGTATATTTTCTGCGCTGGTTAGGGGATTCCGGGTGTGGTCCTGACTTTCCCGCAGGCATATGGCTGCTTCCTGACGTTGCGTTATGATCCCAGGTTGTCTTGTATAGATAGGCCCTGGAAGATGATGGTCATTTAGGGGCGCGCCCAGTGGGGAAACTCGGAGGGGCGGTCTTAGAATCGTTATGTGTATATGTATATAACTTTTCTGCATCAAGTGGGACTTGATGGACATATGCCATTAAGGGCATGATACGTGCCATAAAGAGCACGGGAAATGAGATTATTAAGATATGTGCCATAAAGAGCACTTGATATTAATAATACTCCTATTAAGGAATGGAAAGATGTTATGGTAAGATAATTAACTTTGGAAGTTAATAAATGAAAGGAAATTATACCTTCTTATTGCAAACCAAACAAATGGCTTTTAAATTCCTATTAAGGAATGTAAGAAGGATACGGTAATTGGATTACTGAGTAAAGGTTTTAAATTTATATTACTTGCTTTTCTTTCTTTTATGTAGGCATTTCATTTCCATTTCATTTCATAATTAGTTGTTATGTCATTGTCATATTATCATCCTTATTTATGCATAACTGTTCATTTCTTTCATGCTTTTATTTCTCCTGGTAATCATATAGAACCCGGCCCTGACCGGTTTACTTTCCTTGTTGCATATATGATTGTATCTGCTCAGGTGCTCCACCGCAAGGACGCCCGTTTTGGTGTTCCCCTTCCTTTGCCTTTGACGAGCTGTAAGATTTTGCGGGTTATTACAGGACTTGTATTAGACGCTTCCATTCTTGTTATTCTAGATAAGTCCGGGTCGTAACTCGGGCGAGTGGCCCAAACTTTGATATTTGATTAATGATTGTCTTATATAAGATATTATAGTGTCGTACGGTGTTCTTTGTACCTGTGGACCGACAGCTTATTCGGTCCATTTGTTTACTATCGTTTTAGTGGTAATATATATATTCTTGTGAAATCACACTTGTTTATCAGATCGGGTTGTTTAAATTTAGTTTTCTGAACTGCTTATTTAAAACTTTATACATGTTGGCAACCCGTTTTCTGATATATTGGGTGGTTTTCCCGTATATTCAGTTTATTTTGATGATGCTGAGGATGATATCTGTCCATGATTCCTGTCACCTTTGAGTATCGGGCTGGCCACCCCTTATCTCGGATCTCGGGTTGTCACATTGCATTGGCCCCCTTGTTTAGTCAAATGATGTCGTGGGGGTTCTGTTTGATTTATGCCTATGTATTTACGTTGGGGACTATACACTAATTGACTCTTTAAAACCATTGAAATGTTTTTTTTAAATAGTTGTAAAAAGTTGAAAACAATTTTTTAACACAATTTAATATTAAAAAAATTTAAAACAATAAAATATCTTATTTATGCAATGTTTCTTCTCTCTAAATATTATTTATATTTTTTTGGAAAATTAAAGAATAATTTTTTATAAAGGGGAGTAATTATTAGGTAAAATAATTTTTTTTAATAAAAAATAATTTTTTAAATAGTCAAAACTTTTTCGAAAAATAAGAGAATATTGAGTAATTTGGTGTTTGGGGGACTGAATGGGTTAACCTAAAAACAAATATTTATTTTTACAAAATATGTATTTATGTTGGGGAATACACAATAATTCACCCATGTTGTATCGTGTCGTGTTGCGTCGTGTCACACTTTTTCGGGAAAATATCGTTTAGGACGTTTTTTTAGCATTTTTGGAACATAATTAGTAAAAAATGAATTATTTTGGGGAACAAAGTAGTTATTGAAATTTAAGTAGTGAAAATAATTAATTACAATGAGTTATGTTGATTAATAAATGCGTAGTTATTTAATTAACTAAAGTGTTGTACATAATCTAAGCATTATTTCGTTTAGTGGGCATAAAATTATTAACATTGTAGCTTATTTGGGTGTTATGAGGTATGGAGGGAATATAATAAGACTAAAATGCTCACGAGGGTTATTCAATAGAAATAAACAAAAAAGAGAACACCTTTGGCCATCAACTACTTTGGTCAACAATTGTTGGCCGTGACACCACTTCCGTTATCTTTAGTTGATGATCTGTATAGTCAGGTGGGCATTGCGGTCACAATACGGTTCCAAAATGCGGTTCATCAAGAATTACGCTTTTAATTTTAGGCACGCGTGCAATTAAAAACTTTGAAACATAAAAAAGCATAATTTTTGGAATAGTGAAGAATTCAAAAGTTTTGGTGGTCAAATTTAGTTTATTAGGAAACAATCGCCTTGAATTGTCAGCAATGAGCAACATTACCGGTTTTGTTTCTGATTCCATTACATGTTTCCTGAAAAGAACGTAATTGGTGATATTTATTTACATGGTCATATACACACACTCATATTGATTTGAATATTGGGTTTATGTGAATGTTAGAGATGGAAAAGAGCGTTTTAGGACTCAACGGGTTAAATCTCATGGATTTATCTTCTGAGAACGATAATTTCCTTCCAGATGACTTTTCTTTTGCCAACGACGAATATCAATTTTCAAGTTTCTCTTTGTTTTGTTTTCACCTATATGACATGATAAACAACTATGCCAAATGTTTGGTTTTCATCGACGAATATTTTTTTATGATTACGTTTCCAGTCTTGTGAATATAGAAGAACTGTGTTGATTACTCACATGTCTACCATTAGTTATGACCACATTATTCATACAAAGACATCTAAAATCAATTGGAACTAAGAGGATTACAACAGAATTGAGTACAACTACCATCTGAAAAAATTAAATCACCGTGTCGTTTCTTGCAATGGCCCCCTTGTTTAGTCAAATGATGTCGTGGAGGTTCTGTTTGATTTATGTTTATGTATTTAGGTTGGGAACTATACACTAATTGACTCTTTAAAACCATTGAAATGTTTTTTTTAAATAGTTATAAAAAGTTGAAAACAATTTTTTTAAAACAATTTATTATTAAAAAAATTTAAAATAATAAAATATCTTATTTATGCAATGTTTCGTCTCTCTAAATATTATTTATATTTTTTTTGAAATTAAAGAATAATTTTTTATAAAGGGGAGTAATTATTATGTAAAATAATTTTTTTTAATAAAAAATAATTTTTTAAATAGTCAAAAAAATTTCGAAAAATAAGAGAATATTGAGCAATTTGGCGTTTGGGGGACTGAATGGGTTAACCTAAAAACATATATTTATTTTTACAAAATATGTATTTATCTTGGGGAATACACAATAATTCACTCATGTTGTATCGTGTCGTGTTGCGTCGTGTCGCACTTTTTCGGGAAAATATCGTTTAGGACGTTTTTTTAGCATTTTTGGTACACAATCAGTAAAATATGAATTATTTTGGGGAACAAAGTAGTTATTGAAATTTAAGGAGTGAAAATAATTAATTACAATGAGTTATGTTAATTAATAAATGCGTAGTTATTTAATTAACTAAAGTGTTGTACATAATCTAAGCATTATTTCGTTTAGTGGGCATAAAATTATTAACATTGTAGCTTATTTGGGTGTTATGAGGTATGGAGGGAATATAATAAGACTAAAGTGCTCACGAGGGTTATTCAAAGGAAATAAACAAAAAAGAGAACACCTTTGGCCATCAACTACTTTGGTCAACAATTGTTGGCCGTGACACCACTTCCGTTATCTTTAGTTGATGATCTGTATAGTCAGGTGGGCATTGCGGTCACAATACGGTTCCAAAATGCGGTTCATCAAGAATTACGCTTTTAATTTTAGGCACGCGTGCAATTAAAAACTTTGAAACATAAAAAGCATAATTTTTGGAATAGTGAAGAATTCAAAAGTTTTGGTGGTCAAATTTAGTTTATTAGGAAACAATCGCCTTGAATTGTCAGCAGTGAGCAACATTACCGATTTTGTTTCTGATTCCATTACATGTTTCCTGAAAAGAACGTAATTGGTGATATTTATTTACATGGTCTTATACACACACTCATATTGATTTGAATATTGGGTTTATGTGAATGTTAGAGATGGAAAAGAGCGTTTTAGGACTCAACGGGTTAAATCTCATGGATTTATCTTCTGAGAACGATAATTTCCTTCCAGATGACTTTTCTTTTGCCAACGACAAATATCAATTTTCAGGTTTCTCTTTGTTTTGTTTTCACCTATATGACATTATAAACAACTATGCCAAATGTTTGGTTTTCATCGATGAATATTTTTTTTATGATTACGTTTCCAGTCTTGTGAATATAGAAGAACTGTGTTGATTACTCACATGTCTACCATTAGTTACGACCACATTGTTCATACAAAGACATCTAAAATCAATTGGAACTAAGAGGATTACAACAGAATTGAGTACAACTACCATCTGAAAAAATTAAATCACCGTGTCGATTCTTGCAATGGCTCCCTTGTTTAGTCAAATGATGTCGTGGGGGTTCTGTTTGATTTATGTTTATGTATTTATGTTGGGTACTATACACTAATTGACTCTTTAAAACCATTGAAATGTTTTTTTTAAATAGTTATAAAAAGTTGAAAACAATTTTTTTAACACAATTTATTATTAAAAAAACTTAAAACAATAAAATATCTTATTTATGCAATGTTTCTTCTCTCTAAATATTATTTATATTTTTTTTGAAATTAAAGAATAATTTTTTATAAAGGGGAGTAATTATTATGTAAAATAATTTTTTTTAATAAAAAATAATTTTTTAAATAGTCAAAACTTTTTCGAAAAATAAGAGAATATTGAGCAATTTGGCGTTTGGGGGACTGAATGGGTTAACCTAAAAACATATATTTATTTTTACAAAATATGTATTTATGTTGGGGAATACACAATAATTCACTCATGTTGTATCGTGTCGTGTTGCGTCGTGTCGCACTTTTTCGGGAAAATATCGTTTAGGACGTTTTTTTAGCATTTTTGGTACACAATCAGTAAAATATGAATTATTTTGGGGAACAAAGTAGTTATTGAAATTTAAGGAGTGAAAATAATTAATTACAATGAGTTATGTTAATTAATAAATGCGTAGTTATTTAATTAACTAAAGTGTTGTACATAATCTAAGCATTATTTCGTTTAGTGGGCATAAAATTATTAACATTGTAGCTTATTTGGGTGTTATGAGGTATGGAGGGAATATAATAAGACTAAAGTGCTCACGAGGGTTATTCAAAGGAAATAAACAAAAAAGAGAACACCTTTGGCCATCAACTACTTTGGTCAACAATTGTTGGCCGTGACACCACTTCCGTTATCTTTAGTTGATGATCTGTATAGTCAGGTGGGCATTGCGGTCACAATACGGTTCCAAAATGCGGTTCATCAAGAATTACGCTTTTAATTTTAGGCACGCGTGCAATTAAAAACTTTGAAACATAAAAAAGCATAATTTTTGGAATAGTGAAGAATTCAAAAGTTTTGGTGGTCAAATTTAGTTTATTAGGAAACAATCGCCTTGAATTGTCAGCAATGAGCAACATTACCGATTTTGTTTCTGATTCCATTACATGTTTCCTGAAAAGAACGTAATTGGTGATATTTATTTACATGGTCTTATACACACACTCATATTGATTTGAATATTGGGTTTATGTGAATGTTAGAGATGGAAAAGAGCGTTTTAGGACTCAACGGGTTAAATCTCATGGATTTATCTTCTGAGAACGATAATTTCCTTCCAGATGACTTTTCTTTTGCCAACGACGAATATCAATTTTCAGGTTTCTCTTTGTTTTGTTTTCACCTATATGACATGATAAACAACTATGCCAAATGTTTGGTTTTCATCTACAAATATTTTTTTTATGATTACGTTTCCAGTCTTGTGAATATAGAAGAACTGTGTTGATTACTCACATGTCTACCATTAGTTACGACCACATTGTTCATACAAAGACATCTAAAATCAATTGGAACAAAGAGGATTACAACAGAATTGAGTACAACTACCATCTGAAAAAATTAAATCACCGTGTCGATTCTTGCAATGGCTCCCTTGTTTAGTCAAATGATGTCGTGGGGGTTCTGTTTGATTTATGTTTATGTATTTATGTTGGGTACTATACACTAATTGACTCTTTAAAACCATTGAAATGTTTTTTTTAAATAGTTATAAAAAGTTGAAAACAATTTTTTTAACACAATTTATTATTAAAAAAACTTTAAACAATAAAATATCTTATTTATGCAATGTTTCTTCTCTCTAAATATTATTTATATTTTTTTTGAAATTAAAGAATAATTTTTTATAAAGGGGAGTAATTATTATGTAAAATAATTTTTTTTAATAAAAAATAATTTTTTAAATAGTCAAATTTCGAAAAATAAGAGAATATTGAGCAATTTGGCGTTTGGGGGACTGAATGGGTTAACCTAAAAACATATATTTATTTTTACAAAATATGTATTTATGTTGGGGAATACACAATAATTCACTCATGTTGTATCGTGTCGTGTTGCGTCGTGTCGCACTTTTTCGGGAAAATATCGTTTAGGACGTTTTTTTAGCATTTTTGGTACACAATCACTAAAATATGAATTATTTTGTGGAACAAAGTAGTTATTGAAATTTAAGGAGTGAAAATAATTAATTACAATGAGTTATGTTAATTAATAAATGCGTAGTTATTTAATTAACTAAGGTGTTGTACATAATCTAAGCATTATTTCGTTTAGTGGGCATAAAATTATTAACATTGTAGCTTATTTGGGTGTTATGAGGTATGGAGGGAATATAATAAAACTAAAGTGCTCACGAGGGTTATTCAAAGGAAATAAACAAAAAAGAGAACACCTTTGGCCATCAACTACTTTGGTCAACAATTGTTGGCCGTGACACCACTTCCGTTATCTTTAGTTGATGATCTGTATAGTCAGGTGGGCATTGCGGTCACAATACGGTTCCAAAATGCGGTTCATCAAGAATTACGCTTTTAATTTTAGGCACGCGTGCAATTAAAAACTTTGAAACATAAAAAAGCATAATTTTTGGAATAGTGAAGAATTCAAAAGTTTTAGTGGTCAAATTTAGTTTATTAGGAAACAATCGCCTTGAATTGTCAGCAATGAGCAACATTACCGATTTTGTTTCTGATTCCATTACATGTTTCCTGAAAAGAACGTAATTGGTGATATTTATTTACATGGTCATATACACACACTCATATTGATTTGAATATTGGGTTTATGTGAATGTTAGAGATGGAAAAGAGCGTTTTAGGACTCAACGGGTTAAATCTCATGGATTTATCTTCTGAGAACGATAATTTCCTTCCAGATGACTTTTCTTTTGCCAACGACGAATATCAATTTTCAGGTTTCTCTTTGTTTTGTTTTCACCTATATGACATGATAAACAACTATGCCAAATGTTTGGTTTTCATCGACGAATATTTTTTTTATGATTACGTTTCCAGTCTTGTGAATATAGAAGAACTGTGTTGATTACTCACATGTCTACCATTAGTTACGACCACATTGTTCATACAAAGACATCTAAAATCAATTGGAACTAAGAGGATTACAACAGAATTGAGTACAACTACCATCTGAAAAAATTAAATCACCGTGTCGATTCTTGCAATGGCTCCCTTGTTTAGTCAAATGATGTCGTGGGGGTTCTGTTTGATTTATGTTTATGTATTTATGTTGGGTACTATACACTAATTGACTCTTTAAAACCATTGAAATGTTTTTTTTAAATAGTTATAAAAAGTTGAAAACAATTTTTTTAACACAATTTATTATTAAAAAAACATAAAACAATAAAATATCTTATTTATGCAATGTTTCTTCTCTCTAAATATTATTTATATTTTTTTTGAAATTAAAGAATAATTTTTTATAAAGGGGAGTAATTATTATGTAAAATAATTTTTTTTTATAAAAAATAATTTTTTAAATAGTCAAAACTTTTTCGAAAAATAAGAGAATATTGAGTTATTTGGCATTTGGGGGACTGAATTGGTTAACCTAAAAACATATATTTATTTTTACAAAATATGTATTTATGTTGGGGAATACACAATAATTCACTCATGTTGTATCGTGTCGTGTTGCGTCCTGTTGCACTTTTTCGGGAAAATATCGTTTAGGACGTTTTTTTAGCATTTTTGGTACACAATCAGTAAAATATGAATTATTTTGGGGAACAAAGTAGTTATTGAAATTTAAGGAGTGAAAATAATTAATTACAATGAGTTATGTTAATTAATAAATGCGTAGTTATTTAATTAACTAAAGTGTTGTACATAATCTAAGCATTATTTCGTTTAGTGGGCATAAAATTATTAACATTGTAGCTTATTTGGGTGTTATGAGGTATGGAGGGAATATAATAAGACTAAAGTGCTCACGAGGGTTATTCAAAGGAAATAAACAAAAAAGAGAACACCTTTGGCCATCAACTACTTTGGTCAACAATTGTTGGCCGTGACACCACTTCCGTTATCTTTAGTTGATGATCTGTATAGTCAGGTGGGCATTGCGGTCACAATACGGTTCCAAAATGCGGTTCATCAAGAATTACGCTTTTAATTTTAGGCACGCGTGCAATTAAAAACTTTGAAACATAAAAAAGCATAATTTTTGGAATAGTGAAGAATTCAAAAGTTTTGGTGGTCAAATTTAGTTTATTAGGAAACAATCGCCTTGAATTGTCAGCAATGAGCAACATTACCGATTTTGTTTCTGATTCCATTACATGTTTCCTGAAAAGAACGTAATTGGTGATATTTATTTACATGGTCATATACACACACTCATATTGATTTGAATATTGGGTTTATGTGAATGTTAGAGATGGAAAAGAGCGTTTTAAGACTCAACGGGTTAAATCTCATGGATTTATCTTCTGAGAACGATAATTTCCTTCCAGATGACTTTTCTTTTGCCAACGACGAATATCAATTTTCAGGTTTCTCTTTGTTTTGTTTTCACCTATATGACATGATAAACAACTATGCCAAATGTTTGATTTTCATCGACGAATATTTTTTTTATGATTACGTTTCCAGTCTTGTGAATATAGAAGAACTGTGTTGATTACTCACATGTCTACCATTAGTTACGACCACATTGTTCATACAAAGACATCTAAAATCAATTGGAACTAAGAGGATTACAACAGAATTGAGTACAACTACCATCTGAAAAAATTAAATCACCATGTCGATTCTTGCAATGGCTCCCTTGTTTAGTCAAATGATGTCGTGGGGGTTCTGTTTGATTTATGTTTATGTATTTATGTTGGGTACTATACACTAATTGACTCTTTAAAACCATTGAAATGTTTTTTTTAAATAGTTATAAAAAGTTGAAAACAATTTTTTTAACACAATTTATTATTAAAAAAACTTAAAACAATAAAATATCTTATTTATGCAATGTTTCTTCTCTCTAAATATTATTACATTTTTTTTGAAATTGAAGAATAATTTTTTATAAAGGGGAGTAATTATTATGTAAAATAATTTTTTTTTGTAAAAAATAATTTTTTAAATAGTCAAAACTTTTTCGAAAAATAAGAGAATATTGAGTAATTTGGCGTTTGGGGGACTGAATGGGTTAACCTAAAAACATATATTTATTTTTACAAAATATGTATTTATGTTGGGGAATACACAATAATTCACTCATGTTGTATCGTGTCGTGTTGCGTCGTGTTGCACTTTTTCGGGAAAATATCGTTTAGGACGTTTTTTTAGCATTTTTGGTACACAATCAGTAAAATATGAATTATTTTGGGGAACAAAGTAGTTATTGAAATTTAAGGAGTGAAAATAATTAATTACAATGAGTTATGTTAATTAATAAATGCGTAGTTATTTAATTAACTAAAGTGTTGTACATAATCTAAGCATTATTTCGTTTAGTGGGCATAAAATTACTAACATTGTAGCTTATTTGGGTGTTATGAGGTATGGAGGGAATATAATAAGACTAAAGTGCTCACGAGGGTTATTCAAAGGAAATAAACAAAAAAGAGAACACCTTTGGCCATCAACTACTTTGGTCAACAATTGTTGGCCGTGACACCACTTCCGTTATCTTTAGTTGATGATCTGTATAGTCAGGTGGGCATTGCGGTCACAATACGGTTCCAAAATGCGGTTCATCAAGAATTACGCTTTTAATTTTAGGCACGCGTGCAATTAAAAACTTTGAAACATAAAAAAGCATAATTTTTGGAATAGTGAAGAATTCAAAAGTTTTGGTGGTCAAATTTAGTTTATTAGGAAACAATCGCCTTGAATTGTCATCAATGAGCAACATTACCGATTTTGTTTCTGATTCCATTACATGTTTCCTGAAAAGAACGTAATTGGTGATATTTATTTACATGGTCATATACACACACTCATATTGATTTGAATATTGGGTTTATGTGAATGTTAGAGATGGAAAAGAGCGTTTTAGGACTCAACGGGTTAAATCTCATGGATTTATCTTCTGAGAACGATAATTTCCTTCCAGATGACTTTTCTTTTGCCAACGACGAATATCAATTTTCAGGTTTCTCTTTGTTTTGTTTTCACCTATATGACATGATAAACAACTATGCCAAATGTTTGGTTTTCATCGACGAATATTTTTTTTATGATTACGTTTCCAGTCTTGTGAATATAGAAGAACTGTGTTGATTACTCACATGTCTACCATTAGTTACGACCACATTGTTCATACAAAGACATCTAAAATCAATTGGAACTAAGAGGATTACAACAGAATTGAGTACAACTACCATCTGAAAAAATTAAATCACCGTGTCGTTTCTTGCAATGGCCCCCTTGTTTAGTCAAATGATGTCATGGGGGTTCTGTTTGATTTATGTTTATGTATTTATGTTGGGGACTATACACTAATTGACTCTTTAAAACCATTGAAATGTTTTTTTTAAATAGTTATAAAAAGTTGAAAACAATTTTTTTAACACAATTTATTATTAAAAAAATTTAAAACAATAAAATATCTTATTTATGCAATGTTTCTTCTCTCTAAATATTATTTATATTTTTTTGGAAATTAAAGAATAATTTTTTATAAAGGGGAGTAATTATTATGTAAAATAATTTTTTTTAATAAAAATAATTTTTTAAATAGTCAAAACTTTTTCGAAAAATAAGAGAATATTGAGTAATTTGGTGTTTGGGGGACTGAATGGGTTAACCTAAAAACATATATTTATTTTTACAAAATATGTATTTATCTTGGGGAATACACAATAATTCACTCATGTTGTATCGTGTCGTGTTGCGTCGTGTCGCACTTTTTCGGGAAAATATCGTTTAGGACGTTTTTTTAGCATTTTTGGTACGTAATTAGTAAAATATGAATTATTTTGGGGAACAAAGTAGTTATTGAAATTTAAGGAGTGAAAATAATCAATTACAATGAGTTATGTTAATTAATAAATGCGTAGTTATTTAATTAACTAAAGTGTTGTACATAATCTAAGCATTATTTCGTTTAGTGGGCATAAAATTATTAACATTGTAGCTTATTTGGGTGTTATGAGGTATGGAGGGAATATAATAAGACTAAAGTGCTCACGAGGGTTATTCAAAGGAAATAAACAAAAAAGAGAACACCTTTGGCCATCAACTACTTTGGTCAACAATTGTTGGCCGTGACACCACTTCCGTTATCTTTAGTTGATGATCTGTATAGTCAGGTGGGCATTGCGGTCACAATACGGTTCCAAAATGCGGTTCATCAAGAATTACGCTTTTAATTTTAGGCACGCGTGCAATTAAAAACTTTGAAACATAAAAAAGCATAATTTTTGGAATAGTGTATAAGTAGTGGAGAATTAAAAAGTTTTGGTGGTCAAATTTAGTTTATTAGGAAGCAATCGCCTTGAATTGTCAGCATTGAGCAACATTACCGATTTTGTTTCTGATTCCATTACATGTTTCCTGAAAAGAACGTAATTGGTGATATTTATTTACATGGTGAAATACACACACACACACACACATTGATTTGAATATTGGGTTTATGTGAATGTTAGAGATGGAAAAGAGCGTTTTAGGACTGAACGGGTTAACTCTCATAGATTTGTCGTCTGAGAATGATAATCTCCTTCCAGATGACTTTTCTTTTGCCAGCGACGAATATCAATTTTCAGGTTTTCTCTTTGTTTTGTTTTTAGCTGTATTACTATAATACCTCGTACTTTTATGGATAATTAAATTACATAAGTGGGTGTAATTTGGAAATTTTAGGAATTATTGTGAATAGTAATTTTGGAATTTATGTGTGTAATTTATTTAGTGAATTTTAGTTAAGTCACTTGGATGGAGATTTCGAGTGCACGGTTGGTTTCAGAATGGCCGAGATAGTCAGAATAGGGTATTAGGGGGCAGTGTTTTGGTTCCGGGGATCTTTGGACTAGCAGGAACTCGCAATTGAGTAAACGAGTCATTTTGGGGTTTTTAGGGATAAGCCCATATTTCTCTCCTATAAGTCACGAGAGAGAGGAAGGGAAAGGAAAAAAAGAGAGAAAAGAAAGAAGAGAAGAAAGGAAGGAAAAAGAGGAAGAAAAGTGGGATTTCGTGCCAAACTTCGCGAGATTTGACTCGAGGTCGTCGAATTTCATCCACAAGGCATGTGTTTACTTGCTTTATTCATTTGAGTATGTATATCTCATATTCTAGTTGGTAAACTAGATAATTTTGGATTAGAGCCCTTAGAATAAATTTAGGGTGTAAGAGGGTAGTTTAGATAAGATGGAGGCGTAAACCCTTTTGAGTATAGTAATGATAAGTTAAATAGTAGCACTATTGATTAACCTTAAGACATTCAAACATTACTCAATGAAGATAAGTTCAGTTTAAGCTCACAAATCTCTCGTGTATAACTCAGAAGGTAATAATGAACTTTAGAAGTAACTTAGCTAGAGGGAGAGAGAAGTAAGCACCCCAGATACACATTGGCAGGCAGCCAAACACACCAACCAACCTCAAGAATCTCTATCAAATATTAAAAGATTCATAATAAATGACAATGGTGGGTGAGTAAAACTCTTTAGTTTGTAGTAACTCTCTCCGATGTCTATTATCTCCGATAATAACTTCTGAACTCTCCAAAGATCATATGATGATGCCCCTTTTCCAGAGGTGGGTAGGGGTCTTTAAATAGCCTCCCACACCATCCCCGAGGCAACTCCGCATTTAATGCCTCTGAAAGACATCCCTCATACTTTATGTCACAAACATTAAATACCTGATGCACTAGTTGTCTCCACGTCATAAACATCAAATGGCAAGACATGCCTTTTGCCTAACCACTGTGTGTTAGGAGGCTGTTGTCGCAGAGGTGGCTCACCAACTGCCTGACAGCCCCAAATACCATGGTGGTTTACTCAAGTGTAGGTCTGACATTATTTAGCTGGCTAGTGACATCACCTACAGTAGTTTTGTCTTTAATTAGAGGGTTTTTTAGTTCACAACTCAACGCCCGATGGAACTCCAAGCTACTTCGCCCGAGGTTCCACGGTCAGGGTCCTTCGGTGTTTTACCAGGTGTATCTAAGATGGTCAGGACAAGCCCCAACGGTGCCTCACTTCTCAATCCTCTAAGCCAAGTCCCTCTAAAGTTCTCACGGCGAGGTCATTCGATAGAGCATGAAAGCTCTCTCAGGCCCTGCCAAGCCTGGTTTCTCGCGAGTACCGTTTAACCTCACACTAAAACTCATTATTATTCTCGTTACATAATTACAACCGTTATATCTTAGTGTGAATAAACAAAGATACAATATCACTATCACAACAAGATAAAGTATGAGTTACCACGCTAAGCTACCTCGCTGAGTTACCACGCTTGAGCAGCCTCGGTTTCTTAATCCCAAACACTGTTGCTAATGGGGGAATTATCTTTAATTACAGGATTACCTTCAATCCCCCTATACATGGGGAATTTTGATTTTGAAATCACATATAGATGTGTTGTTAACTCTTAATGATTTCTAGTGTTAAACCCATGATAATGGAGTGTAGAAATGGGAGAAATGATATACTAGGGTTTGAAATGGTTTTAGGGTTTAAATCTAAGAGAAATGGTTTAATACCATAAATTAATTGATGTGTTAGTTATAAATCAGTGTTTGGATGATTGTGGTGACGTTGGTTGAGATTAGAAACCATAAGAATGGAGGTTGGGTTGATATTTGGGATTTTGGAGAAGATGAAATTGCCCAAACAGTGTCCTCCGAGCAGGGCGAATCGATTCGGGTATAGACCGAATCGATTCGTATAAGGAAATATGTAGGACTGTCTCAGGCCGAATCGATTTGGATTTGGACCGAATCAATTCGCCTTTGAAGACCTGTTTGCAGAACCTTTTCCGAATCAATTCGGATTGGACCAAATTTATTCGCTAGTCCGAATCGATTCGCATTTGGGGGTGAATTGATTCGCCTATGTTGAATTTGAAAGTTTTTCTACTTTAAGTTTTGGGGAAGTTAAATTATAAATTTGGAGATTATTGTATGGGATTCTAAATGTAAGATTAGGACTCTTAGATGATGGAATTGAGGGTGAGTAAACCTTGGGTAAAGAAGAGTGAACCTTGGATTAGTTGAGTGTATAATGTGGGGTACGGACTTAATGAATGTTTAGGACGAGAAGCATTCGAGAGAAGTATTCGACAAGTGCGTTTAGATATATTTATGCGGTTAGAATAAATATGGGCCGATTGCATTTGAGTAAATCCTAGGATGTGATTAGGATGAAATTTAGGATATGGGCTAAAGAGGATTGAGCGGCTATTCGGTACGTCTATTGACGACTATCATTATAGGTGATGCGATACCTATGGAATTAAGATAAGTAGTTAGTATACTTATCAAATTGTCATGAATTGGTATATTCGGGTTTATATTATAATCCTTAGAAGTGATTAAGGTGCGAGTTATATATATTAAGTAAGAGAATACTTATATGATTAGTATTTTAATTGGGTAAATACTAATATACTATTACGAATGGGAACATTCGAGGTTTTGACTATCGCTATAAGAGTCTGGCAATTATAGCCATAATATATTGAGAAGTGATATAGATTATATATACGATATTGTTACAGTATTTATAATATGATACGAATAAATATATCTGTGTATGACTGGTATATTTGTAATTATAGGTTGGTTCCCCAGGCTTCCCCGAACATAGGGATGGACATCCAGGTTATATATTTTCTCTAGTGCTATCCAGGGAGGTTGCGCTATATGGGTGAATCCCCTGGCTTGAGGAGCAGGGAGAGTATATGCCCAGGTCATATCGTCCCACATACGAGTGCGATATTTCTATTCCACTTTCAGGAGGGAATATGATCTCCTCCGCCGTTTAGTTTTCTACTATGACTCTGAGTGAGTCTGGCTTGGTACTGTGGTTGATTGAGTATACCCGGATGTGGATAGGCACTTGAGTCTTCATCCTCGAGTTATAGCTCGGTGGGATGGTTATTATACTTATAATTATATTAGGTAGAATTATACTTGTTGCGTATAGTATATTGCTTACATATGAAAGGAGATATCCTATAACTTTGAATGGTGTAAAGTGCAAAATTAATGAGATGTTATTCTTCTTTCGGTAGTATTATATCCAGAGTAATACAAATGTGAATCATAGGTTCTAGTGAGAATTATATATATACGGTATTTTATAATATGTGTTATGTACTGAGGACCTAATGGATCTCGATGATCAACATTGTCATGAAGTAGTGTATCGGGGGGTTCCTTATTTGGATTTCGCTTCGCGAGACACACCATGCCCGAAACGTAGCGTAATGTTGGGAATGGGGAGAAGTGTAGTCCTTAGTACTCAGGTTTATGAAGATTTTTAGAAGATGGGTGAAATAGATTAGTTAGGCAGGGTAGCTTAAGTAGGTTGTCTAAAAGGTATGCAATAGGTCTGCACTATTAGAAGAGGGGTGAGGTATATTTCATGAGAGTGCGATACCAATTTAAATATGAGAGATTTAATATTTTTAAATATGGCATTTATACACTTGCTAAATATTTTCAAAATCGGGCTCTGACCCATTTCTCTATTTTTCCCTCGCTTGCTATATATGTATATATATAGGTGTCCAGACATAGGGAGGCCTGGATGATGATTCCTTCAAGTCAGACGTTTGCTACAGCAGCTGTGGATGCAAGAAGGTTTATTGTAGACACTTCTATCCTTGTGATCTATATAGGAGGTACTGTAGAAACACTCGGGCCGATAGACCAATTGTATTCATTTATTCTTTTACCCCCTTTTAGTGCGACATTCGATTTGGTTGTATATTGTTGTACCGAGAGTTTGGTTTTTTTATTTCATTTTCGTTGTTGTATATAAACTGTGAATGTTTTATTTAGTTGGTTTGATTAAAAATATTAGTTAAATAAAATTTTGACGCCAGACTAATAAATTATTAGTAATTAAAATGGTTTTTCGATACTGATGCTGAGAATGAACCATATGAGATTCCTGTTTTAATCTGGTAAAGGAATGATCACCCAATATTTTATTAGGCGGGGTGTCTCAGATCGTATCAGAGCATCAGGTTTTAGTGTTCTTAGGAATTTGTGCGGACGTACTATGCTTCCAGTGTTGCTTTTTATTTGAGATAGAGCCTTACGATTAGGATTGTTGATTTCTATTGTGAGATTTCATTATCTTGCTATTATGTAAGATTATAGTAAATCTTTTGCGCGCTCGTTCGAGATTTGTGTGCTGATCGATGAAGGGCGACCAGGGAAGGCCGTGATGAGGGCAGCAGGGGGAGGGGCTTAGTTAGAGCTGTAAGTTGAAGTTGGGGACGAGGACCGCAATAGAAGTCACTCCATTTGGGGTATTTTCGTGGATTTCTACAACGACTACTAAAGTATAGTAGTTATATTTATCCAAGTACCTCTATAGTAGAGAGTGGTGCTAAACTTGAATTACCTAGTGAAGTAAATTGGGAAAAAGCTTGAAAGTGTCTTTGATAAGGACCATACATTGAAGTTAAGTCATAGGGAAGTAGTGTAGTGTTATCCAAAGGAAGTGGAAGGCTCAGAGGCTTTGGCTTAAAGCAGGGTATAGGAATGCCCAGATGTGAAAATTTGAGGAATTTTTTTTCACTCGTTGGAGCAATATTGAAATGGTGGGAACGGTGGTCACTATATTTGGGGATCAGGATGTTTTGCTCGTAGAGTAATCTTACGGATAGTTTTAACCGCGAGTTCCTTTGATTTATCATAAATGAAGAGAATGAAATTTCTCAATTATTCACATGAGGATCGGCCAGAGGCCGATTACGAATAAAGAGTGATATAGAGAACTGAACCTTGTACCGAAGTAAGGTAGGTACAATGAGGAGAGAGTCCTTCAGTGGAATGATAGGCTCACTAGTAAGTGTTGCTAGCACTTATGGAGAATTTGTGTTTATGGAACCCCAGTGGTGGACATCCACCCGGGGAATTCATTGAAACAGGGCAGATGAGCCCGGTAATATGTTTCCTTTTAGTCGGAGGAGCTAAGGGAACTATGAGGATGATTGTCAGGATCGATGCTATTAATGTCCGAGATACTAATAATTTAACATGGTCAAGGTGGCCAGCGAGGGGGAATTTTGTGAGGTGGAGTGTAGAACCACACGGTTAGTCCTTGCCCGGTAGGAGTTAAAGAATAAGAGTAGAGTTCTTAGATGGAGCATTGATTAGAGTATTTTTTGGTTCAGTTAGGACAAGTGTACTATGTTCGGGAACCAATTGGAGCAGTCAAGGAGATTGGCGAAGTTATTATTATGAGTTTCACCTCGGATGAAGGAGGTATATTTTGTGTGGCTAGATAGAGTCGCAGTATTTTGTTAACCCTGGATTCGTGTGTGTAATTCTAGCTTTGTGGAGGTATCGGTAGCATTATATAGTATGTTTATATGTTTTCCCTAGTAACAGTTGTTGGTATTTTGAATTTATATCTGGTTTGTACTAATCGTTTTGTATGTGTTATACAAGTATAATATATTTTTGATTGCTCAGAGCGATAGGAGGCTAATGATTGCAAGGCTATCGTATCCGCGGTTCCAGGGTGGAACTAATTATTTTACGATATCTCACCTCGATACGAGTTGAGATCGCCTTTATTATATGTTTAGATGGAACTTCGGTGAGTAGATGTTTCACTAGCATGACTTTAGTGCATGGGAACCTTATAGATATGATCTAAGGTGTGCAGGATTTAGTATTTTACATGTTTTACGCTGACATACCTCCACGACCGATAAATTTAAGTAGTAATGTATCGGAGGGGTTCATTGTTTGGATTTCGCTTACGAGACACTCCACGCATGAACCTTAATGACGTTGGGAGTGAAGAGATGTTACTGTATGCTAGGATGTTAGTTTTGGTGAAATTAATTGAGAGTCATATGATGATTAGGGGCTAATAAAAAGTTATTGTGCTGTGGAAAAGCGTTGGAAATGTTTCTTTCACCACAAGTATGTGGGTGAGGCAATCTAAAGGAAATTGATTTGAGGCTTATAGCCAGGACTTGAAATGGAAGGCAAATTCAGAGGAAATATGTTTTGGGTATGATGTTCGTAACACCTTTACAAAGAGTAGGCTCCCCGATTAGTTAGACTTTCCATTTCGCCAAGATGGAAGGACATAGTGGTAGAAGTACATTAGTAGGTTAGCAAGGTAGGATTTAGAACATCCCGATGTTGTGCCTTAGGCCATTATATCTCGATGACCGATGATGCGAGGGAGTAGTGTAACAGGAGGGTTCCTTGTTTGGATTTTGCTTTGCGAGACATCCCACGCATGAAACCAAGCAAATGTCGGAAGTTGAGAGAGGTCTTGGGCATTAGGGATATAGTTAGGATAGTACTCATTATACATGTGTAGGAAAACACACCGATCTTTGAACTACTAAGAGATAAAGGCCAGTAGGACAAGTGACGCTGATATATGAAGAATTGAATTTCGAATTATTTGGGTTAGTACCAGGCCGAGGAAATGAGTCCCATTTTTAGAGAGAGTGTTACGTGTCGGATGTTTACAATGGTTGTGCAGATTGGCATGGGTTAAAAGGTGTATGGGCACCTTGGTAAGTTGGTTTTATATATCGTATGAAATAGAAGGGGCATAGTATATAAAGTTGAAGAATATGCTTTGGAGCAGTTATGGGTTGGATTGAACATCGTAGGAGGCATGCGATAACCCAATTGTGTAGGTGCAATAAGAGTTAGCACACCAAAGATAAGCGAGAAGACTAACGGGAATAGTCAAGTGCTAGTGTAGTTTCCTTTTTTAGGGAAATTAGACGTCCTGATGTAGACGAGTGGACGCCTAGAGTAACGGATTTATGTGGGATCAATATGTTAGAGAAGCGAGTATAAGCTCATTTTCTTCATATGCGGTAATATAAATGCTAGGTGCGATGTGACATTATTAAAGTCAACCTTACGATCGAGGTAGTGTCATAACATATTGAGATTTAGATGAGCTTGTCGTTAAGCTAGTGTATTAGAATATAAGCCTTGAGATAGGTGGTATGTGGTAGGGTACCATTGGGTAGTACCATTCGACTTCGGTGTATAAGGACGTAGTATGCTTAACAATCCTAGGATGGTGCTACAGGTTGCATACGAATTTCGGGGATGAAATTCTGTTGTAAGGGGGGAGTATGTAATACCCCGTACTTTTATGGATAATTAAATTACATAAGTGGGTGTAATTTGGAAATTTGAGAAATTATTATGAATAGTAATTTTGGAATTTATTAGTGTAATTTAATTAGTGCATTTGAGTTAAGTGACTCGGATGGAGATTTCGAGTGCAGGGTTGGTTTTGGAATGGCCGAGATAGTCAGAATAGAGTATCCGGGGGCAGTGTTTAGGTTTCGGGGATCTTTGGACTAGTAGTGACTCGCAACTGAGTAAACGAGTCATTTTTGAATTTTTAGGGACAAGCCCTTATTTCTCTCTTATAAGTCACGAGAGAGATGAAAAGAAAGGAAAGAAAAGAGAGACAAGAAAGAAGAGAAAAAAGGAAGGAAAAAGAGGAAGAAAAAGGGGATTCCGGGCAAACTCCGCGGGATTCGACTCGAGGTCGACGGATTTCATCCACGAGGCAAGTGTTTACTTGCTTTATTCATTTGAGTATGTATATCTAATATTCTAGTTGGTAAACTAGATAATTTTGGGTTAGAACCCTTAAAATAAATTTGGGAAAATTTGATTTTTAAATCACATATAGATGTGTTGTTAACTCTTAATGATTTCAAGTGTTAAACCCATGATAATGGAGTGTAGAAATGGTTAGAAATGGAAGAAATGATAAACTAGGGTTTGAAATGGTTTTAGGGTTTAAATCTAAGAGAAATGGTTTAATACCACAAATTAATTGATGTGTTAGTTATAAATCAGTATTAGGATGATTGTGGTGATGTTCATTGAGATTATAAACGATAAGAATGGAGTTTGGGTTGATATTTGGGATTTTGGAGAAGATGAAATCGCCCAAACAGTGTCCTCCGAGCAGGGCGAATCGATTCGGGTATAGACCGAATCAATTCGCATAAGGAAATTTGTAGGACTGTCTCAGGCCGAATCGATTCGGATTTGGACCGAATCGATTCGCCTTTGAAGACCTATTTACAGAACCTTTTCTGAATCAATTCGGATTTGGACCGAATCGATTCGCTGGTCCGAATCGATTCACATTTTGGGGCGAATCGATCCACCTTTGTTGAATTTGAAAGTTTTTCTCCTTTAAGTTTAGGGGAAGTTAAATTATAAATTTGGAGATTATTGTAGGGGATTCTAAATGTAACATTAGGACTCTTAGATAATGGAATTGAGGGTGAGTAAACCTTGGGTAAAGAAGAGTGAACCTTGGATTAGTTGAGTGTATAATCCGGGGTACGGACTTAATGAATGTTTAGGACGAGAAGCATTAGAAAAGTATTCGGCAAGTGCGTTTAGATATATTTATGCGGTTAGAATAAATATGGGCCGATTGCATTTGAGTAAATCCTAGGATGTGATTAGGATGGAATTTAGGATATGGGCTAAAGAGGATTGAGCGGCTATTCGGTACGTCTATTGACGACTATTATTATAGGTGATGCAATACCTATGGAATTAAGATAAGTAGTTAGTATACTTATCAAATTGTCACGAATTAGTATATTCGGGTTTATATTATAATCCTTAGAAGTAATTAACGTGCGAGTTATATATATTAAGTAAGAGAATACTTATATGATTAGTATTTTAACTGGGTAAATACTGATATACTATTACGAATGGGAACATTCGGGGGTTTGGCTATCGCTATAAGAGTCTGGCAATTATAGCCATAATATATTAAGAAGTGATATAGATTATATATACGATGTTATTACAGTATGCATAATATGATACGAATAAATATATCTGTGTATGATTGGTATATTTGTAATTAGAGGTTGGTTCCACAGGCTTCCCCAGGCATAAGGATGGACAACCAGGTTATATATTTTCTCTAGTGCTATCCAGGGAGGTTACGCGATTTTGCCAGCGACAAATAACAATTTTAAGGTTTTCTCTTTGTTTTATTTTCAGTGACGAATATTTTTTTATGATTACGTTTCCAGTCTTATGAATATAGAAAAACTGTGTTGATTACTCACATGTCTACCATTAGTTACAACCACATCATTCATACAAAGACATGGAAATCAATTGAAACTAACAAAATTACAATAGAATGGAGTACAACTATCATGTGAAAAAATTAAATCACCATGTCATTTCTTGCAATGGCCACATTGTTTAGTCAAATGATGTCGTGTGGGTTCTGTTTGATTTATGTTTATGTATTTATGTTGGCGACTATACACTAATTGATTCTTTAAAACAATTGAAATGTTTATTTTTAAATAGTTATAAAAAGTTAAAAATAATTTTTTTAAAACAATTTATTATTAAAAAAAATTAAACAATTAAATATCTTATTTATGCAACGTCAATTTTTTTAAAACAATTTATTATTAAAAAAAATTTAAACAATTAAATATCTTATTTATGCAACGTTTCTTTTTTATAAATATTATTTATATTTTTTTATAAATTAAAGAATATTTTTTTATATAGGAGAGTTATTATTATGTAAAACTAACTTTTTTTAATAAAAAATAATTTTTTAAATATTCAAAACTTTTATCAAAAATAAGAGAATATTGAGTAATTGGGTGTTTGAGGGGCTAAAGAGGTTAAACTAAAAACCTATGTACTTTTTTTGCAAAATATGTATTTATGTTGGAGAATAAACAATAATTGACTCGTGTCGTGTCGTGTTGCGTCGTGTCACACTTTTTCGGAAAAAAATCATTTAGGCCATTTTTTTAGCACTTTTGTTACCAAATTAGTTAAAAAAAGAATTATTTTTCGGGAATAAAGTAGTCATTGAAATTTAAGATGTGAAAATGATTAATTATAATGAGTTATGTTAATTAATAAATGAGTAGTTATTTAATTAACTAAAGTGTTGTAAATAATCTAAGCATTATTTCATTTAGTTGGCATAAAAATATTAAGGTTGTAGCTTATTAGGGTGGTATGAGGTATGGAGGGAATATAATGAGATTAAAGTGCTCAAGTGGGTTATTCAAAGGAAATAAACAAAAAAGAGAACACATTTGGCCATCAACTACTTTGGTCAACAATTGTTGGCCGTGACCCCACTTTCGTTATCTTTAGTTGATGATCTGTATAGCCAGGTGGGCATTGCGGTAACAATGCGGTTCCAAAATGTGGTTCATCAAGAATTACGCTTTTAATTTTAGGCTCGCATGCAATTAAAAACTTTGAAATATAAAAAGCGTAATTTTTGGAATAGTGTATAAATAGTGAAGAATTCAAAAGTTTTGGAGGTCAAATTTAGTTTATTAGGAAGCAATCGCCTCGAATTGTGATCAATGAGCAACACTACCGATTTTGTTTCCTATTTCATTACATGTTTCATGAAAAGAACGTAATTGGTGACATTTATTTACATGGTGACATACACACACTCACATTTATTTGAGTATTGGGTTTATGTGAATGTTAGGGATGGAAAAGAGCGTTTTAGGACTGAACGGGTTCAGTCTCATAGATTTATCGTTTGAGAACGATAATCTCCTTCCAGATGACTTTTCCTTTGCCAGTGACAAATATCAATTTTCAGTTTTTCTCTTTGTTTTGTTTTCAGCTACATTACATGATAAACAACTATGCCTAATGTTTTATTTTCAGCGACAAATATTTTGTTTTTATTACGTTTTTAGTCTTGTGAATATAGAAAAACTCTGTTGATTACTCACATGTCTACCATTAGTTACAACCACATCATTCATACAAAGACATGGAAATCAATTGGAACTAACAAAATTACAATAGAATGGAGTACAACTCCCATGTGAAAAAACTAAATCACCATGTCGTTTCTTGCATTGGCCACATTGTTTAGTCAAATGATGTCGTGTGGGTTCTGTTTGATTTATGTTTATGTATTTATGTTGGGTACTATACACTAGTTGACTCTTTAAAACAATTGAAATGTTTTTTTTTAAATAGTTATAAAAAATTAAAAATAATTTTTTTAAAACAATTTATTATTAAAAAAATTTAAAACAATGAAATATCTTATTTATGCAACGTTTCTTTTTTATAAATATTATTTATATTTTTTTATAAATTAAAGAATATTTTTTTTTATAAAGGAGAGTTATTATTATGTAAAACAATTTTTTTTTAATAAAAAATAATTTTTTAAATAGTCAAAACTTTTCCGAAAAATAAGATAATATTGAGTAATTGGGTGTTTGGGGGGAGTGAATGGGTTAAACTAAAAACATATGTATATTTTTACGAAATATGTAAACCGCCTACAAACCGCATTTGCCCATATGGCATTCAAACCCATGGGATGCCTTTTACACATCCACAAAATCATTATATAGTTAAGTTTTTGTACCCCAAGTCAAAAATATTATATATATATATATATATATATATATATATATATTAATTTTAGGCGCGCGTGCAATTAAAAACTTTGAAATATAAAAAAGCGTAATTTTTGGAATAGTGTATAAATAGTGAAGAATTCAAAAGTTTTGGTGGTCAAATTTAGTTTATTAGGAAGCAATCGCCTCGAATTATGAGCAATGAGCAACATTACCGCTTTTGTATTCTATTCCATTATATGTTTCCTGAAAAGATTGTAATTGGTGATATTTATTTACATGGTCACATGCACACACTCACATTGATTAGAATATTGAGTTTATGTGAATGTTAGAGATGGAAGAGAGCGTTTTAGGACTGAACGGATTAAGTCTCATAGATTTATCGTCTGAGAACGATAGTCTCCTTGCAGATGACTTTTCTTTTACCAGTGACGGATATCAATTTTCAGGTTTTCTCTTTGTTTTGTTTTGAGCTATATTACATGATAAAATGTTTTAATATTTTTGGTTTATGATTACGTTTCTGAGTCTTGTGAATATGGAAGAAGTGTATTGATACCTCGTATGTTTAGTCTCTGTTTGATTTATTCCGAAATGATATTATTGCTTCCAACCTTTGACCATTCTATCATGAAATTCCTTCATCACTTGAGTATCAGTATCAGTAGTATTCCTTCATCAACCTTTTTTGCACTACTCGCCGACCAAACAAACCCCCGACCCATGCACTTTCCCCAACATATCTGGCCTTCCCGCCCCTTTTTCCCTGACCCATCCTACCCCTAAAAATAACATTTCCGCCCTTGCGGTTTCCAAAACTACCCCTAAATTTTCCGAAAATCGTTTTTCAGCCTCCAAACTTCAAAAAAATATAATGTTTCTGCCCCATGAACTCCAGAGAAACAATTCATGATTATCGGAGGCAAGTCCAAGATTGGTTGCTCCACCAATCATTCCCCCTCATTCACATATCCAATCCGGTAAAGTTATTTGACATTTTTGCAAGAAAGATCCCCTTCGAGCCGCTTTCTTGCAAGAAAGAGAGAATTGGGGATTTTATTTGACATTTTTGTTGAAAATGTTTGTATTTTCCTTTTATTAGTTATTTGGTATTTTGTTTACATTTTTAGTTGTAGCGTGGTTTAAGAGGAAGCTTCTAGAAGGTTCCATTAGTTAGTATTGTCATGACAATTCATACTTAGCTAGTAGCTTTTAGAAGGTTATATTTTAGCATGTGATGTAATTGTAGGTACTTATGGGATGAACCTGAAGCAAGGGTAAAGTTGTCCCATTATGAACTGGATGTCACAGGTTCGAATCGTGGAAAAAGCCTCTGTGCCGGGATAAGGTTGCGTACATCTATCCCAAGTACCCCGTAGTGGCGGGAGCCTCGTATTTTATATAATCGAAGATAGTTAATGACCCATGTGACATCACATGGGTCAAGATTCTTTCAACTAATAGTTCCTCCCCTATAAATACCCCCCTTCCTCCTCATTAATGATCAATTCTATTTTTGTGCCTTTGACGACTTTCATTTTACTTCACTTCCGCAACAGTGTTAGAGGGGTGTTAGAAGCTGATTTGCCTAGTCTAATTTGTTAACTTCCGAGGGGTTATGTTTAACAATTCAATTATTATAAGGTCTAAGTCGAAATAACCCCCTCTTTTTTTAACGCTTCCGAAAACTATTCCACTGATGTGATCACACTGCTCTGGTGTAGTCAGCTGGTGCTTCCCTGGTTAATGTATATGATTGAAATAGTAGTGGTTTCGGCTCTTACCTCACAACTTGGCCAAGAGTTCAAATCCTCTTTGTGACATCTTCCATAGTGTGTCCTGGTATTTGGAGATTAGAGGATCCAAACGTAGGGGATTAGTAGGATGCTCAAAGAGGGAAAAAAGGAATTAAAAAATATTAGGTGCTTTAGTAGTATGTTATCTTATTTTCCCTCCTAAATTTATTCTGTGGCCCCTGTGTAGGTTGGTTTAAATTAGGTACAAACAATACGTTTTCTTATCTGTGCCTGTATATTATGGTTGGTATCTGTGCCTATATAGTAGACAGAGACATGATTCTCCTGTGCGTTGGCTTCTCCATTTGTAGGCTTTGGTTACATGCACGATAGTGTTATATTACTTCTTGCAGTTGCCATTTGAAACGGTTATAGTGTCAGCTGTAAAGTGATCGAATTATCTGGATTCTAAGATCATCTTTAATGCAATTGTGTATTTTGTTGCTTATTTAAATGTGTAGCAAGACCGTGAATCTTATGTGGCGAAAATCTTAAATTTACAATCTATAAATAAACTCTTTATCCAATGCAAGTATCACACATCGTAGTTGCAGTGGAGAAGTATTATTGAGTTTAATGTCTATGGATCTTATGTGGTATTTACTTTACATTGTGAAAATGACCCTCCTTCACATTGTGGATACTCATTGCTGCCACGTCAATTTTATATTTATTTTGGAGGGTCATTGTGGAAATGACCCTCCTTCCTCCACATGTTGGATACTCATTGTTGCCACATCATTTTAATCTTTATTTGGAGGGTTGCAATAGATTTTTTTTTTAAACTCATCTTATGTGGCACTTCAAATTCTTTCAATCCACATTTGCATTAAAGATACTCTAGATTCTAAGTCATGTCTCTAAGGTGTGGGACGTGGTTGTTCCTTTTTAAGTCCTCAAAGGCTTGTTGCTCCTTTCAATCCTGGTTAGGTGTTCTCCTTTTGTCAAATCAGTGAATGATGTAGGTTTTTAATATCGCCCCCATAATGTGTTAACTGTTGTTTCTTGCTTTGGTTATAGAGTTTATGTGCCTCATGCATGGTGAATTTAGATTGTGTTTAGATAAGAAATTCTTTCATCTTATTTTTACTATCCTTATAATTATTCTAACTTAGTGTTTTATAAATGATCTTCAGAAATTCAGTATGACGCCAAAAATTTTGAGCTGGGAGCATTGTATGTCGGCAAAGCAGCAAGCTTGGGCCATACCAATGAGCAGAATGAGCAATTTCCTCTACTGTTTGGAACATCAGAACCAGAAAGAACAAGAAAATTTGGCAACTGTAACTTGCGCGAAAGTTTGGACTGGGATAGTGCATTCTTCACAAATTCAGGTATGATTTGAAAATTGAATGTTTTATCCTCTTACATGAGTAGGACATCACTTCCAATTCTTTTCACCAATGCTCACTGCTACAAATATCTATTTGACCTAACCAGGTGTTCTAGATCCTGATGAGTTGTCAATCGTGATTAAAGCGTCTGAAAATGGTGAAAAACACATTTTGCCAAAGATAGAAGCGGAAATATGCAGATCTAGTGATGCAATATCTACTCTCAAAAGTGATAACTTGACACTAGAAAGTCTTGAGAGTCTCGAGGCTGAGTTGTTTGAAGATATTAGAGCTTCCATCCAGAAATCCAGTGAAAAATCCAATATGGAAAATTCATGCAGCAAGGCCTGAATCAGGAGAAACCGATACCCAAATTATCTGTTGTAAGTATATTATTTCTGCACTAGGACAGAAATTCCTGTATATTTCCATGTTTTCCCCGACATCACTGGGGTGTGTGTGAAGGGGAGGGCCTTAGGAAAGCATATATAAATGTTGGGATAACTATCTTCTCTGCCTCAACGCAGTGCCACTGTATCACTGTACCGAAAGCTGAATCTCCATCATACGCAATAATGCTATATGTGCTCTTGACAAAACAATGTCCTGCTCCATTAATTGTTTGAGACGCATTATTCCGTTCACTCCTGAAACAGCTTTCACCTCATCTTGGGATATCACCCTTGAAACGCTGCCTTTACAATCCCAAATACTACTAAATCAAACAGAAATTTTAAGAATTTAGTATGTTTGTTCATACAATAGTATTTAGTTATAGTGAATTGAAATCTACCTTGTTCAATGGAAAATAACTAGTTTGGCTGAATATGAATTATGCTGATATTGTATGAGGGTATATACCTTCTAGACACGTGCCTGACAGAGGCGCTGCCACGTTCCTCTACTTTTATCAACAACAAAGAGGCCCTCATTAAAGGGAAATAACTTGAGCAAACCATGGTTCCTCCTCTAGAAGAGGGCAGTAGCTACTTTAGCAGCCGAAGGACTGTCAGGTTTTAGTAAACACCTTGAGTTAGGCAGAACTCAAGAGGGCCCTTGAGTGGCTCCGGTCTAGGTATCCTCTCGACCTCTAGGGTATTGGTTTTTGAAGCCGGGGGTAGGTACTGTTGGACGAAGTTATGACTTTGCAAGTATGAAAGAGAAGTTCACCACAAATATCCTCTTGAGAATGCAATTCCCCAAACCAAGCAGTCCCCTCTTGAGCAACTCTTGGTTGCTTAAAGAAGACACTTTATTGACAGGTTAACCCTTCAAATAAGTGGACACTTATCTTATTTTTTTGAATATTTTTCACGTTTGTCATAGGATATAGTGCTACACTAACAGGCAGCGATCAACCCTCTTTGCCACTGCACCCCATCAAACATTAATTGAGGGCTGAGCCCCTTGGCATTTTTGCATCAAATGCACCTAATACCTCAAATCACTATAAAAATTCAGCAATTGCTTCTTATTATAAACATATATATATATATATATATACACACACAAACACACACAACTCTTGAACTAGAGGTCGGACATGGTGCGATGGCAAGTGCTTGCCCGCCCAAAGCATTATGTAGCGGGTTCAAGTTTTGGAAGCAACCACCCAAAAATGGGGGTAATGCTTGCCTGCATTTACCTCTCCCAGCTATTGCGCTTGAACTCAAATTTACTCTCAATTGCAACACCACTTTGAAATCAAGTTCATCTAGTTCATTACCTTCCATTCTTCGTTTGTGAGGAAAACTTGGACGTCAAACCCTCTTACGCACAAAATAATGAGAACGTACCAAGAAGTCAATGCAATTGGCTTTCATTATTATGCATATACTAATTATTGTCGTTTAGGTAATTTGAGATTATAGGTAGATAGTTGACAATTGATAAGAATTTGCAAAAAATCAAATGAATTGAAGAAACAATTCGAATTGAGCTCAGTTGAATCTTTTTTGTCTGTTATCGTCATTGTGCGTGTGTATGTTTTTAAAAATGGAAACAATATCCTTTGGTTAATTTTTTTTGTTTGAAAAAATGAAAAAAATAATTTTTAATTAAGCATGTCCTTAATGGCTGTTCCAAAGAGAGGCCACTAAGTTTATTTAATTACAATAAGAAAACTTTGGAGATTGTGGTTAACCATAGTTATAGGTATCGCTTACGTACCGCGATCCGGGATCGCAGGAACCGAAATCTTGATCCGGATCTTCAGAAATGATGTTCCCAAATTTAACATTCACTGCCTTAGTTCCTATTACTTATAAGGCAACTTTTGACTTCAATAGTATAACAAATGCGAAGAAAAGAACTTCTCAACAAATGTATATTCATAATTCTTTATATATCATATTAATATATTATATATCGAGATTATCCACTAAATATATCCTTAAGGAACTTCTATATTGTTATGGTGGAGACATGAATCTTGACAAAATTCATGATTATAATACTAAGAGAACCATTAAGTCCCTTAATGATTTGGAGTAATGAACCAACTAAGCATACCCCGATTGTACCGCGTACAAGTTAAAGAAACCTCATACCAGAGCAACTCAAGATTCAGTATGCAACATGAAGATGCATTTTATTGTTGTTGAAGGCCACCTCAGCTTCAAGCTCCCATAGGCGGAACATGGGCACATTGCCTCAGCTCAAGCGAGACCCCCTTCAGTGAGGTGCGCACCTTGTGCACCTAGGCACTTGGCTCAAGGCGTGGCTGGGGCGTGCTTGATTAATTATGTCCGAATGGAATATGGGGCATTGGGACTAAACAGAGTCGAGCATATGAGACCCCTAAGTGAGTCTTAGTGAAGCCCTCGTTTTCTCACTAATAAAAATTTAAGTAGCAAAAGTGTTCCATCTTTGGCCGATTTATATGGTGATTTTGTTTCACACGTTTTAAAATATTCTAAGTATTTTTCATTTGTTGATTATTTGATAATGGAATGTTCAATGAATATATAATTTTTTAACATCTATTGATCAGATATATCTTCTTATATGTCTCTTTTATCATGTATAATAATAATTTATACTAGATATTTTAAAATTTAGATCACAATATAACTTTATTATTACAAATATAGAATAAAATCTAATTGTGCATGTCTTGTACAATGTGTGCCTCACTTCAATCACCTAGGCTCTGGGGAGACATTGATCCCTTGGTGCATCGTAAGTTCTCGTTTGGTTCAAGTTAATTCTCAAATTTCACTTGTGATGTACCAATTTAGATTTTTAGAACAGAAACCACAAAAATTCCGAACCGAATAAGCACTCAATAGCTATGGTGCATGCGTACAGTGATTACCAGATTCACCACTGAGATACTATGCATTGAAGGAACTTATGTCCATATGCTATTCATATTTTCCGTTTTTAACAACTTTTATTTCTCCCTTACCTTCTATGGACAAGCACGGCATGAAGTTCAGTACAAACATTAAAGCAAAGCCCATACTGCCAACTAAACCAACAAAATGTAAATGGTCGATATGGTTTCGGTTGTGAACATCATGTAACCGAGTAAGTTGATTCGGTTGAGAATTTTTTCAAAATCAAACTAAATTGTTAATTACTTAAGCTCATGAGTAGTCTTGTAATTTCCATATTTTACTTTTTGAATTATGAATTGTTAATCATGTGTGCTCAGGCCAACGTGCCATTGCTTGTGGGGATAATGTCCCCCTCCAAAAAAATCACTTCTCCTAACATGGTTATAGCTCGTTTTTTGGCTAAAAAACCCTTTACTCCATCGTCGATGCCAACAAAACAAAACCCGCGATCATACTTCATTACAATCATCTCAAAATCGGATCCATAAATCATCATCATTATTGTAAAAATTGCAGAAAATATATCCCTCCTTGCCAACACCCATCACCACATATCGTTCATAATCACCAACATCATAGCATTAGAATATCAATTATCTGACTCAAGCACTAACACGTTGCAAAATACCCCATCACATATGCCCAATTTTGTGTCTTACCTATTAACAATGTCCTTTACAACACCGTGCTAGACAGCACAAAATCTATCTTTCTTGCAATCGCCATAATTTTCTCACACACTATCATCGTCTTTGCACTGCAACATCGAATTACCATCATTGCCAAATACTTGTGTCTTTCCCAAACATAAACCCATCCACTACATTGTTGAGAACGACAAAATCATCCATTCAAATTGATTTTCCTCACCTTCGATCTTCATCTTACTTGAAGCCTCGAACACAAATATCAAAGCCCTGTATTGCCAACAAACTTTTGCTACCTTTGAATCTCCCAAGTGAATCCTTTCTTGGCATCATCGGCGTCATACCTTATTGTGCCGCTGCTTTAATAAAGGTTGATGAAAAGCCTAGTTTGAGACAAATTCAGTTCTCAGAAAAGAAGCGAAGGTTTGAATATATTAGTTTGTAGATTTGACCAGTAGATTTAAGTTGAATGATTATTTCATATTCTTATTTAGATACAATCAATATCATATAATCTGGCCGAAAATGTTAGTTCAGACACACAAGTTTATGTTTTATTGCCCTCTCTTTTGTCCAGCCTTTGGACTATCAGAAAAAACCAAACCGAATTAAAATGGAAAAAAAGAACCCTAACTAAATTTATGTTCTCTGTCACCCCCTCCCTACTCTGTTATGGGCATCCTTTTGGAACCAACATCCCCCCCCCCTCCCCCCCCCCCCCCCCCCTCCCCCCGGGACCAACGTTGTGCAAGATTATTGGAAATTGGAAATGCTCCGTCATTTGGATTTGACACCTGCAATTGGCAGATTCAAATTTGAACCTGAACGCATGGTTCAAAGACACCTTTAGGCCTAGAGTCGGCAATCCAGTTTTAAATTGGTAAAGGTGTATAGGTGTCAGAAGAGATGTAGCAATAAGTTGTTTTGGAGGATCCATAAAAGATTTGAGAAAACTAATATAACTAACGAATTGAACCTATCATTAGAGAGGAAAAAAATTGATAGTAATTGTTGTAAGTTTGGAAATTGGGGATTCTGGTCAATTTGAGTAGATTTTACTTATCTAATCTATTCTCTTAGAATTAGGCCTCATTTTTTTTACTATAGTTGAATTATGAATTGTATTCTGTGTGCTATTGCCTGTGGGCATCTCAACTTCTTCTGTTCCTTCGCTTCATTCTCAGTGCACATGTGTAGAGTTGTAGGACAAGAGTTCCGTATCTGTAATACATCACATATCAGGATCCATTGAGGTGAATTATGATTGACATGCTAGATAAATATGCTTGGATTGGGATTGATTGCGTTCATTCATTTCTAGGTGGACCAAATACATACATTTAAATTGAAAAGACTTGTACATTTAATAACTTTGATAGATCTATATGATATAGTATCAGATTTAATAGTTTTGGCAGTTGAGTTTCCTAGCCCCCTGGAGATAGCTGTGGCTTGTACGATAGCAGAATTTGCTTCGTGTTGTGCGATGCTAAATTAAATAATTTTCTTCAGTAAATAAAATGAGTTGACACCTTATAAGCTAACTTATAAATTGGATGGGAAACTTACAGTTAATTACTTTTTTCCATTTTTATTCTCGCTTAATGCTTTAATTTTCTTTCCAGCTGCAAATAAGGTGGATCTTGCTTCTCGGAATATGGTAGGTTCACGTACTCGGGTGGAAGCTGTTCTTCGTGATTGTTTTGTAATTACTGAAAGTTCTTTCTGGCTAAATTTCAGCTGAAGCCTAAACCTGCTTCGAAGACGATAACAATGGGCACACCAAGATCTGGGAAGACAAAAACACAGAGTTCTGGTCATCCACTAGTCACACAGGCATGTAGTTCATTAAGTAAACTGAACAAATGTTCTGCCTCTCCGTTATATTTACATATGACAAACTTAAATTATTAGGTCACTCAAGTTGTGATGAGCAATCTCTAATTAAATTAGCATTGTTTCTTCCTCCTGTGATTTCTCTCATTCAAGATATTGTTAGCTTTCCAATAATGCATTCAATATCAGAATATAATTTATGACCATTTTAGGCTCATATTCTGATTTCTGTCCATTTTTGGGTGTTATATATGTTAATTAATGAAGTCTGTCACAAGGATTAGGGATTCCACTTCATCACTTCCTCTACCACCAAGGGTAACCATCAAGGTTAGCCCCAACACAACAGTAACAACAAATATGGCTTCTTTGGGTGCTGGCCGTGTCAAAATAGAGAACCATAATGCAAAAATTACCACTGGTAAATAGTATTTTTCTCTATTCTGAATGCTTTATTTGAAGAGGAATAATTTCAATTGGGCTGGAACTGTAGCTATTTAAAAAATATCTAAATCTGACAGGTAGTAGTAGAGGGACTCGAGCATCAGAAGTAACAACGAAAAAGGCTTCTCTGGGTGCTGGCCGTGTTAAAATAGAGAATCATAATGCAAAAATTACCCCCGGTAAATAGTATCTTTCTCTATTCTGAATGCTTTATTTTGAAGAGGAATTGCTTCAATTGGGCTGGAAGTTGAACTGTAGCCATTTGAAAAAAATCTAAATCTGTCAGGTAGCAGTGGAGGGACTCAAGCATCAGAAGTAACAGCGAAAAAGGCTTCTCTGGGTGCTGCTCGTGTTAAAATAGAGAATCATAATGCAAAAATTACCCCTGGTAAATAGTATCTTTCTCTATTCTGAATGCTTTATTTTGAAGAGGAATTGTTTCAATTGGGTTGGAAGTTGAACTGTAGCCATTTTTAAAAAATCTAAATCTGTCAGGTAACAGTGGAGGGACTCAAGAATCAGACGTAACAGAGAAAAAGGCTTCTTTGGGTGCTGACCATGTTAAAATAGAGAACCATAATGCAAAAATTACCACTGGTAAATAATAATTTTCTCTATTCTGACTGCTTTATTTGGAAGAGGAGGTGTTTCAATTGGGCTGGAACTGTAGTCATTTTTAAAAATTCTAAATCTGTCAGGTAGCACTAGAGGGACTCAAACAACAGAAGTAACAACAAAAATGGCTTCTTTGGGTGCTGGCCCTGTTAAAATAGAGAAATATAATGCAAAAATTACCACTGGTAAATAATATTTTTCTCTACTCTGAATGTTTTATTTTGAAGAGGACTTGCTTTAATTTGGCTGGAACTGTAACCACTTGGAAAAAATCTAAATCTGGCAGGTAGCAGTAGAGGGATTCGAGCCTCAGAAGTGAAAAAGAAAAAGGCTTCTTTGGGTGCAAAAATTACCCCTGGTATATAGTATTTTTCTCTATTCTGAATGCTTTATTTTGAAGAGGAATTGTTTCAATTGGGCTGGAACTGTAGCCATTTAAAAAAAATCTGAATCTGACAGGTAGCAATAGAGGGCTTCGAGAATCAGAAGTAACTGGCTTTTGTGGTTTCCAAAGGACTATACCTAAGCCTGCATCATCTTCCAAAACATCTTTTCTGAGCTCCCCGGCTGCAACCAAGAAAGAGTTGACGAGAACTTCCTCCTCGTGTGATAGTTCAGGCAGTTGCAACACTGGTAAATATCCCATGACTTCTGCAAGAAGAAAGATCAATTCCAGAGCTGTTAACTCACCTTCTCTTGGTTCAGTCCCCAAAACCTCTTCAAAGATTGCATTGAAGAACGAAACACAATCTGAAAATTCTGGTCTCTCACCTTACCTGATGTCACCCAATCTCTCTTCTAACATATCACCTGGTGGTTCTAGTAGTGTATGGTCCTCCAAATCCTCATTATCATCTTCCATTGCCAACCAAAGGTCCAAGTTAATGACCGTCTGTGATACCCGTTCTTCTATCAGTTCCGTGGACAGTGATGCCTCTACTGCTTTGGGTTTTAACACGCATCCGAATAATGATCACAGTTCAGAACGAAATGAATATCAGGTAACAGAGCTACCTTGTCGAACTACTATAAATAAAACTTCAATGCAAACTGCTACACTTTCTCGACCTGTGTCTGCGAGACCCTCAGGACTTCGAATGCCATCACCGAAGATTGGTTTCCTAGATGGGGTTAGTTTTGCTCATATTCTTTTAGTGCTAGTCTTGTCATTAAGTTTCTTGTTGGAAGTGATTTTTCCATGGCAATTTTATGACAATTGACGATTCAAAGATTGGCTTGGAGAAATTGTTTCAACCCAACCCCCCCACACCCCCAAACCAACACACACACCTCCTAGCTCAGAAACAAACACAAAAAATTAGAAGTGTTTCTGAACATCTCTTTCCTGTCCTTTTAAAGTTTGCCTTCGCAATATCACGCCTCTTACTCTTGTATATTATAATTTTTAGCGCTTGTAATGTTTTTTTCCTCTTGTGAGTTAAATAGCAATGGTGTGCAATTTGTATGTCACGCAGGCAAAGTCAGTGGTTCGTACCCCTACTACCATAGGCAAGGTTTCTGATGCTGCAAGGGGTGTGGAAAGCTGCCCTACCATATCTCCTAAAGTTCAAAAGACTAAAACAGGTCGAATAAGTTGCTTCAAGGCTGAAGAGGTTGAAAGTGAAGGACCCGATAAAACTCAACACGTTACTGCTCCTTGTTTGGATGCTGAAAAGAATGGAAACTCAGGCGGCTCGAATAATAGAATGAGCCTAAATATGCAGAAGATGGTTGACCTTAAGGAGATGAAGATTACTGTTACTGTTACTGAAGGAGATAAATTTTATGTAAGTTCTGATTCTTGTGTTCAATATGGACAGGATCATCTGAAGAATAACTTACTTGATGTAAGTGGAATGATGGAAAGTGTTCTTTTGGAGATAGTACTGATGGTTCGAGAAGAAATGTTAGAGCGACAGACTCACAATCAGAGATGCAGAAAGAGCTCACAAATGAGTCGTGTCCCAAAGAGCCCTCTGTTGATGGCCGGAAGGAAGAGTCTGTGACTAATTTGTTTAAAGCTATCACAAGGACTCCTTTTTCTGTCAAGGATTCTTTATGCAATAGCGAGGGATTTGCTTTTACAATAGCAACGAGCATTGCGGTGATAGAGAAGACGGCCACCTTGCCTACTTCAGAGATTGACTAGAAGGAGAACAGTTAACACACTTTTTAGTTCAAAGTATGTATATTTTTTTAGGTAAATATATATTGGCTGCTGGTACATATTACACAATACTAATGTTTAAGCTGGGATCTTAAGTTTTTAGAATCCTTAATAGATTTTTGCCAATTGCTAATGTTAGATCGATTTCAAAGTCTTTTTGAAGCTTCTCATCTGCGCTGTGCATATTTTGTGAACACTGCCCCCACCCCACCCCCCACCCCCAGAAAGTGGTCAATGATATATAAATCATTAACCACTTTCCATACAATAGCTGACATTGAGGGTACAGGAGTGTTATGCCCAAAGACGGAGTACTTTCAGGCAGGTACATGTTTTTGGTTTTTACGAGGATATTGGAAATTTGAAAGTGATCTCGAGGCATTTGTTTTAAATCTATATGTTACCACCCTACTAGAGAAAAACTTTTGAAGAAACAAGGAAAATTTCGTCTGATGCAAGTCTGAGTGTTGCTAATAGTTTATACTCTTGCATCAAACTAAGTCCGATTTCGTGTGATTTATTTTAAACCTTTTCCGATTAAAGTCCACGTGGATCAAATGCCCTGAAGTCTTCAACCGATACTGAATCTTTTTGGCTACCAATCACAATTTGACTTTCTTTGGGCTACTGTGTTTGTCTCTGTTAGTTTGTACTTTGAGAAACTTTACATGAACCTCCCGTCAAAACGCATTGAAATAGCATCTCCCTTTCTTTCTTCCCTTTTTTTTTAAGTTTGTTATTCTTTTGTTTTTAACAATTGATATAAAGCAGTTTTTTATATAAAAAAAAAAAATTCCTATTAATATAAAAAAAACGTTTTTTTTTTGTAAAGTAAACAGTTTTTTATTAAATTTAAAATTAAAATTAAAAAATTATTTTTTTCATAAATAAAAAATAATTATGTTTATTGACATGATATCGCGATTGATTAGTTCTGCTGGCGCGGATCACATTTATGTCCCAAATAAATCCCCCAAATAGCATATATATAGAGTGATGCTATGGGTACCAAATAAATCCCCCAAATAGCATTAATGGGTTGTGCCCTGGCGGAACCCATATCATAAGGTATAACACTTAATGCTATTTGAGGGAGGATTTGGGGGAGTTGTTTGGAACACAAAGCATTTCCCATATATATAAGTGCTCCTGTGGGGGAAGTCTTCCCGCACAGGTTATATCCGGACTCTCTTTTATCTAGCACAACAAGTGCATATCTCTTGAATCTCTCCTATATTGTAGGGAGAATAGTGTTATGGGTCCCAAAAAATTCTCCAAATCTTTCCCCAGATTGCATTAAAGTGTTGTGCCTTGGAGAGACCCGTACCACAATGTACAACACTTAATGCTATTTGGGGGAGGATTTGGGGGAGCTTTTTGGAATTCAAAGCATTATTCTTGTAGGGAATATACCAAGTTAATTTACCCAACCCCTATTTTGTAGATGCAACAACCAAACAAAACATAAAATAGAGGGTAACTCTTGCTAAAGAAAAAGGAAAAAAAAGTACGGTCCGGACATATCCCGTGAAGGACTTGCACAAGAGCAATACTCTCTCTCTCTCTCTCTCCCCCCCCCCCCCATATATATATATAGAGAGAGAGAGGGGGAGAGAGAGAGTTTAGCTGGTTGGAGAGAGAAAATTCAACTTTGTTGGGATACTTAATTTGGTTAGATATTTATCATAACAAACATTTCTCTCTCTCTCTCTCTCTCTTACACACATACACGCGCGCACACACAAGTGCGCGCACGAAAGGACCACCCCTTTGATCCAAATGAGGAAGTCTTGTACTCAATCCAACAAACTCACAAATACCAAGTTATCCAAGATCAAGAAACCATTTGACTCATAACAACAAGATTGACTATGTTGATTCCGCAATTTGGTACGATATGAATCTTATGTATGTGATTTGTGCTCATAAATTATTACATTGGTATTAGAGCTCTCTATGTTTGTTGATTTGCCATAAATATTTTTTTTATTTTAAGTTTTTGTTGAAAACACCATCAATGGAGCCCGAAATCCATTTGAAATCTTCTTTAATATCGATCATTTTATCCGAAATTTTTATTAGGTTTTGTACCTTTGATTGTAAGGAATTTGCACGTTAAATTTTGTTGAGTTGTTTGGGAGATATTGCAAACCCTAATTCATAACAAGGATGATGCACAACTAATTTTTCGACATATGATTTTAATTGGTATAAGACAAAATAAATCTAAATCGTTTTGCATATTATTATCATATCTTTCAAGGGCTTTCCAATCGTATATTATACATCAATTTTGGATTTAAGGAAGTAGTTACGATCTCTGAAAGTTGGGATCATAAAATTTGAAATCCTGAAAACATTCAAAACAGGTTTTTTCAAACTTTGACTCATTTTTCGATTAATAGTTGTATGTTTTTTGGTGTTTTCCCCGCAATTCTTGTTTTTTTAATTGAGATGTTTGATTTGCTATATGTTACGCAATTTTTGGAGATGTATTGTATGAGTTAGGATCCTTCAACATTGCCCTTGAAATTGCAAACATGGAAAATCAACAACGTTTTTCGTAACTTTGATGCGTTTTTATTTTGGGGGTTTTGGGAAAAGGTTCAATTCAATTTGAAAGTGTGTAAAAATAGGACACATAAAAAATATTTATAAATTTAGTTCCTCAAATCATGAAAAATTTAGAGTGTAAGTTGTCCAGTTAGAGAAGTTGTGAAAGATCTTGACTTTAAAGGTGCGTGGAGGGCGAAGATGGGTATGTGATCTTAGCTTTTTCAATGGTGATTGAATCACAATAGGTTGTTGGGTCTAATTTTGTATGGTGTTATTTTGATTTTGATAACAAAAGAAGTTATCATTTTTTTAAGCAAAATAACAAAGTAAGCCAGAAATGAATTGTAAGAAATAGTTTTGGGTTTAATTTTCTCTACCGTCTTGGCTAATTTACAATATATTTAACCAGCTAAGTCGTTTAATGATATGGTTTCTTCACATTTTTTTCCGTTTATCTTTACTTACCTTTTATTTTCTTCTTATTGTTATCCATTTCTTTTTGTTATGAAATTCAACTGTATTGATAATTTTTATTCAGTTCTTATTAATGCACATCTTGTACTCAAACTTTTCTTTTATATTAAAGTTGCAAATATATGTTTTTTATGCGTAAGCACAATAAATATGTGCTGAACGTGTATAAAAAGTGAGTTGACTTGGCTATTCGGTAGTAGATAAACACTACGAGTATAATACGAATGTATAATTAGAGAGTTCATAATTTTTTTTATAATTTCAAAATATAAATTTAACAATTTCCTCTATTTATGATTATTTATCGTAAGGGTATTATTAATGGTTAGTGTTTGGCCTCAAAGCATGTGACAAGAACATTTAGATGCGAACACAACACAATTTTTTTACTTAACACAAAAAAATATCCATTTAAAACATAGAGTAGCACAATTAATAATTTGTATGCCATACTGATTATGTTAATGCAGAAACAATAGTAGAAACACAAATAATACATACACGATAATACGAGTCAAATTTTGTAAATAAACATAAAATGACACGATTTCATGCCAAAAAATCCCTACACAAACACCACACGATCAAGACATAACCTGTTAATTTTGGTATATTTTGAATCATATTATTGTGTTGTTGCAAAATTGCAACACCTAATTTTTGTACTTTTATTAACGCAATTCACCATAAAAAAAAATAAAAAATATATTTCGATATGTTATTAATTATTCTCAATTTATATAAATTAAGACAATTTTAAATAAGTTTTAATTTTTTTATCAAACGCTTGCGCGAGTTGCATGCAAGTTATCTCTATATTATTAAAACATACAATTAACTACACATATGCATGAACCACAAAACTAAACTTTGATTTTTTTTTCTCTTTCTGATATAAGCTATTTTTTTTAAGTTATTTTATATATATAAATATTATAAAACTAAAAAAACAGATGGTTAATATACAATATTTTTTATATAAAAACATTAAAAGGCATAAAAAACAATTATTTTTATTTATTTTTCTATATAAAATGTTATATATAAAAATGTTAAAAAAAGACTTTTAATATATATATATATATATATATATATATATACACACACACACAAAATAAAACACATTAATTTTAAAACAAACACTTTATAAACTGCTTTTATATATAAGAAGTTTTTTTATTTATAAATTCTTTTATATATAAATTATTTTATATATATATAAACGTTGCAAAAATCCTTTTTCACATACAAACTATTTTTTAAAATAAAATTACATGTACAAACATTAATTTAAAAGCCATTAATGGCACTTTTTCATATATAAATTAAGCGATTTTTTTGCCCCATCCTCTAGCTAAATTAAACTCACAACTAGAAGCCACTTTGATTCATGACCCACAACACCAACAAAAAAATAGCCATATGGAGCTCTCATATGGATACTTTTATCTCATGAAGAGATTAAACAATCTCATTGAAAAAATATGAAAGAAAAATTACATTCACCAAAAATAAAAATCACAACTATAATTGTCTACTCTAAACAATCATTCGTGTTCAATTACTACACAAAAGGCGATGTTAAAAAATCTAATGTGTTACACATCATGCAAAAATAGCATGCACTCTTAGCACATTTCAAAAGCTAGTATAACTAACTCTTGAACTTATTAAAGAAAAACCAGTTAATGATGAATCTCAAAAGAAATTTGACGCAAATAAAAAATTCAATTCGTTAAATCTCAATGAATGTTATTCTTAATTTCTAGTATTCGAGATAACAAAATGAATAACCCAATATGGGAGCACATTTAGCACGATCCATGAAAGTAGCCGACTCGCTCAGATGGATTAACACGTTGCCCGACCTAAATCATGACTTAATTTCCACACGAGTATTTTAGTATATACGAACACTTACGGATATGGTCAAATCAAATACCAAGAATCTCGGATGAGATATTCAGGTACCTCTCGCATATCCACATATTATTTTGAGTTCCTTAAACAACTTAAACTCTATGATGACACATCTATAAATTGTACACCCTCACCCGGAGCAAAGGAATTATAACTTGAGACTTTGAGAGACACTTAATAAGAACATTAACCTCCACGTGGACGTAGGCAAATTGCCGAACCATGTACATCGTTGTGTTGTGATCTTTTACTTTCTGTCTTTGTGATTGTTCTCGTGGATTTCTCTATTTTGATATATTCTGCACTCACAATTGGCGCCGTCTCTGGGAAGCGATTTTTATTCTTACGAAAACATTCACTAACAGAAAGCCCGTAATGTCTCACCAAAACAGCAACATCCCCTAGGTTGGAGATGTCCAAGAAGACCCAGTTCCTCCCAACGTCAGGTCTGAAATTCGCTAGCATACAAACTCCAGGTTTCGCCATGATAGACAACCTTCTAAAGAAAGCCAGGGGCTACCCAGGTCTACGCAGATTTTTAGGTTGGTAGACGCTTATGAAGCCAGGCTTCACGAATAAGAGGAGGTTGTACGTCTCCAACTAGAAGAAAACGCTCGCCTGCAAAGGCAAGTCGAGAGAATGGAAAGAGATCTCCAAAGGGCTACTGGAAAACGTCGTTATAGGACTCCTAGTCCTCAGGTGAGCAACACTTATAGTAGAGGGAGGAGCTCCGACATGACTAAGAAAGAACTGAACATAACAGGTCAGAGTGTGGACGATCAGATCGTGTCCAGCTAGAAAGGCGCCATAGGAGCAATGATCGACAAAATGAAAACATAAGGATTCTGGTCCGTAGGGAGATAGACCAACATCTAGCCCACCGTAGATCCAGATCCATTAGAGAGCTATCCAGGAGATATATCAACACTCAGATAAAATCCCCTTTTTCAAGGGCAATCGAGGAGGAGGAGCCCCTGAAGAAGTTCACTGTCCCTAGGTTCAAGGTCTACGATGGGATAGCAGATCCCATTGACTATGCTAGGCAATATTGGTAAGCAATGACCTTAAGGATCCATAATGACGCACTCATGTGCAGGATTTTCCCTTCTAGCCTACATAATGTAGCACAAAAGTGGTTTGAGAGGACTTCTCACAGGTCGATCAGAAACTTTGCAGCTCTGGCAGGGGATTTCACGACACGATTCATAACCAGCAGCTCCCATCCCAAGAGGATGGATGCACCGCTTATGATGAAGAAGAAGCCACATGAGAACCTCTGAGAGTACGCCAAAAGATATTGGGAAGTTTTTAATAAGATCGAGTCTCGAAGCAGGTTGCCGTAGCATCGCTCAAAATTGGTATGTCAACCACCTCTTTTTTCAACACCAGTCCCTTGCTAAGAAAGAGGCCAGCACCATCGACGATCTTATGGATTGAATTGAGAAGTATGCCAAAGTAAAAGATATGGTTCATTCTAGTGCAGGGGACAATGGTCGAGCAAAAGCGAACAAGGGAGCAGAGAAGAGTGATACTCAAAATAAGGGAATCAAGAATGGGGGAAAGAATGGAAATAAGGCCAACCCCTCCTTGGCGTTCTAGATTATTAACACTGTCTTCAAGGAACCCATTTACAAAATTCTATACAAAATCAAAGATGAGCCATTTATTAAATGGCCCAAAAAGATGGATGGCGACCCTACTTAAAGGAACAACGCTCTGAGATGCGCATTTCATATGGAGGGAGGCCATAGAACCAAGAATTGCAAGGCTTTGAAATCACACCCGAAAAAGTTAGCCCAAGAAGGGCACCTTAATGAGTACATCGAGAAAAAAAGTTGACAAGGTCGCAGCCAATGGCGATTAGAAGCCAGACAACATCCTCAATAAGGATACATAACATGAGTTTGCAGTAATCCATAAGGCACCAGACCTCAAAAATATACAAGGAAATGACGTTCGAATGGAAATCAAGAAGGTCATTGTTGTTATGGAAGCTTTTGAGATCGACCTTGCCAAAACCCAGACTGGTTAGCGTTGGCGACCAGAGGACGTTGACTACACCAAGCATATCGTGTTTACCAGGGAAGATTTGATCGGGGTGAGAACCCCGCATCACGACGCACTCGTGATCACACTCATAATAACTAATTGGGATGTTGATAAGCTGCTTATGGATCAGGGGAGTTCATCAGAAGTGACGTACCTAAAATTGTTCCATAAACTGAAGCTGAACATCGTCGATCTTAAAGAAGCCATAGTTTTGTTAGTCGGCTTTGCATGAAGGATTACGATACATACAGGAAAGATAATTCTACGAGACAGGGTAGGAAACATATCAAAACTCATCGAATTATTAGTGGTGGACATTAAGTCCTCGTATCATGCCATTTTGGGTAGGGGTTGGCTCTATTCTATGAAGGTAGTATCGTCCACGTACCACCAAAAGTTGAAGTGTGTTACTGATTGAGGCTTGGTCGAAATTCGTGGTGACCAGAAAATCGCCAGAAAGTGCTTTATTGGAGTTATCTACCCAAAGAAAGAAAAGAAGGAGGTAAAATACGCTCAGGAGGAAGCCTTGGAGGGGTTGTACCCTCCAAATAGCAACTACGGTACGACTAACCAAGGGCAGAGGAGACCAGGGTACACCCCACAGATAGGGTAATTGGAAACCTGGAAGAAGTTGTAGCCGATGGCAACTTAACATCAAGGAAATGTTTGGTCGAAACCATTCTCGATGATCAAGATAATAAAGAGTTGATTGCATTCCTCAAAAACAATTTACACTTTTTTGCTTAGAAACCTTACAATTTTCCAGGGATCGATCCCAAAATATCCTGCCAACATCTTCACGTTGATCCAACCTTCAAGCCAATCTCTCAAAAATCTCGCCAAACAATCGTCGAAAAGGCTAAAGCGGTGGAAAACGAAGTGAGGAAGCTACTGAATGCAGGATCCATTAGGGAGGTCCAGTTTCCAAAATGGTTGTCCAACCCGATAATAGTGCAAAAAAGCGAAGGTAGTTGGAGGGTTTGTATCGACTTCACAGCCCTCAGCAAGGCTTGCCCCAAGGATAGCTTCCCACTTCCCACAATAGACCAGTTGTTTGATGCTACAGTAACTCATGAAAGATGAGCTTCCTGGATGCCTATTCAGGCTATCACCAGATCCCTCTATATAACCCCAACCAAGATAAAACCTCATTTATAACTCCTATCGGGTTGTATTTCTAGAAGGTCATGTCGTTCGGCTTGAAGAACACAGTGGCAACATATCAAAGGTTGGTCACTAAAATGTTTAGCAAACAGATGTGAGACATAATGGAGGTCTACATCGATGATATGTTAGTCAAAAGTAGGAATAAAGGTGACCACCTCACTGACTTAGCCAAGACATTTGAGATCCTTAGGATATAAGAGAAGTGCGACTGTGTGATAATTGATTAAATTAAATTTTCAAGATTTCAATCAACCTTTATTTAATTCAGCCCCTAAACATGCATCTAAGGTGCGTGTGTCAACCCATAAATATATAAAGCATGTGACACAAAAAATATGCTGAGACACAGATTTCAGGAAAAAAAACCTTTCGGGTAAAACCTTTATTTCACTATGAATCTATAAATCGCAACTTACAATTACATAGAGAAATCTGCAATGGATCAACGCGCAGCCAACCCACAAAGACACGCAGTCTTGAACTCAGCAAGAGAATACACACAGCACCCTCCAAGGACACGCAGCCCAATCTTCAGCAAAGAATCTTCACGCAGCAAGATCCTCAATGACACGCAGCCATACAGTATAGAGACGCACTCCACAAAATATGAACAAAGGCAAAGATGTGTTCTTGAACACCAAAACAATTCACTAAAGCAAGATGGGAGTTTTGTGAATTGTAAACCAAAAAGGGATTAAACCCCTAAAAGGAAGAAGCCTAAAGGATTCTTCTTTCGCAGTTTTCTGTCTGTCAAAAACTGTGGACTTCTTAATGAAAACGTTACCATTTAATGAGTATTTATACAAAAACGCACCGCCTCAAAATCCGAGCTTATTCGAACGAGATCAGCAAGTCGCTCGAACGAAGGACAGATGTCGTTCGAACGACATCGCGCGACATGCTATCTCGTGCGAACGAGATGCTATGTCGCTCGAACGACTGAAGCGAGAAAAAAATATTATTTTAATGCCCGCTTCAACACTTAGAAAAAATACTCATTCTCAAATTTTGATGAAAAAGTCCACTCCAACACTTAGAAAATATTTTGTAAAAATCTCCCAAAAGCTCTAAGTGAAAAGTTAAGGTATTTAAAACATAACCTTACCAAAGTAAACTTCGCGGTGTCTTGAATGATGAAGAACTTGAGTAATTCGGATCCGTCTTTGATGTAGATGTCTCTTGAATGCTCTTTGACGGTGTAGCGGTATATGACATAATAAATTGATAACGGACCTATGCAAATATGTCCTTACAATATACCATATGAAGCTTAACGCAAGTAAGTGTTCATTAGGCGTCTAGTCAGGAAAATTTTTGGGCTATCTAGTTAGTAAAAGGGGAATCAAGGCTAAAACAAATCAGGTCAATGCTATTATAAGAGTGTAACCTCTTTAGACGTTAATAGAGGTTCATAAGCTTACCGACATGCTCGCGGCACTTAATAGCTTCATCTTCAAGTCTTCGGAATGCTATCGATCATTTTTACAGCTACTAAAGAAGGACAGGGGCTTCACATGGAATGACGATTGCTCGCAGGTTATGGAAGAAATCAAATCCTACCTCAGCAAGCCACCCCTTTTAATAATTCCAAATGATGGCGACCCCCTACTCCTTTACCTCGTAGTATCCGACCACGCAGTAAGCTCCGCCCTGGTATGCGAAAAGGAAGGAAGCCAGCATCCAATTTACTACGCCAGTAAGACACTTCTAGATACAAAACAATGATACCTGCTCCTGGAAAATCTCTCCTATGCACTAGTAGTTGCCTCGAGAAAGCTGAAGCATTACTTTGAGGCCCATTTGATAACTGTAATCACTTCCTACCCCCTCAAAGTTGTTCTACGGAAGGCCGATCTCTCTGGACGACTCTCAAAGTGATCGGTAGAACTCGAGAGATTTGATATACACTTCCATCCCAGAACAATGAATAAGAAACAGGTCTTAAAAGACTTTATTGTAGAGTTTTCAGGAGATCAACCAATAAACCAACTGGACAATGAGTAGTCAATAACACAGGAAACACAATCCAAATACTGGACCCTGTATATTGATGGAGCCTTTAATTCTAAGGGGGAAGGAGTAAGGATCATCCTCATCACCCCCGAAGACATTGTGATCGAGCAAGGAATCAGATTAGGATTTAAGGCCTCCAACAACGAAGCTGAGTACGAAGCATTGATCGTCAGTTTGAAAAAAGCCAAGTTGTTGGGGGTAAATACCTCCACTTACTCGATAATTCCAAACTGGTCTCCAAGCAGGTAAGCAGAGAATTTAACGCCAAAAATGATCGAATGGCGGCCTACCTCTCCGTAGTAAGAAGACTCATGGAAGGTTTTGAAAAGTTAAAAATTCAGCAGTTCCCTAGAGGGTGTAACAACCATGTCGATGCCTTGGCAACTTTAAGTTCAGCAATCGACTCCGAACTAAAGAGAACTTGTCATGACCCCGACCCAAAAATATTAGGGAACGAGTGTCTTGACATGCCACCAAGACATTCAATAGTCTGGACTTAAATTTTCTCTTAAAATAAATGCACATAATACATTCACATGGTTATGAGTTGTAACTAGATGAAAAGGTAACACATCATCAGAGCTTCTAAAACATAACTTTTTATTCTCATAGATAAATAAATTCTATTACAAGTCTTGCCAAAATCACTTAAAGAGAAATAAATCATCAAACATCTCATTCTACACTAGCATCTAGCCACACAACAAATCTCAAATTATAATCTTCAATTCAATCTTCACATATCCATCCTCATCTCTAACTATAACCTGAAAAAGGGTTATTTATACAACATCAGGTAAAAGCTGAATGAGATTTAATCTCCCGATATTCCAAGGTTTTCAGAAAATAGATACCTATTCAAGTCAAAAGAGAAGGCATATACATATATGGATAGGAACTTGCAGTAAATAGATATATATTTTGAAATGATAGTATATATATATATATATATATATATATATATATCACAATTGGATAGCTTGGAATAAGAAGAATGCAACAAATCAAATGTGATATCTGCCAATCATATCATTTTAATGGCCAAGTACACTCTAATACCGTGTTCTTCTACCGTATTATACCCCGGTAATTGAGGGTCAATCGAACTAGTTCGTCACAATGCCTTATTTAGGGCACACCAGCGATAACCCATCTCGGAAGGCCAGTCAGTAAAGAGGTCCCTTAGGCCGAATCTTATTTCCAATATTCAATCTCATTTTCAATACCCATTTTAATCGGTATGTATATCTGGACAAATATAAACATATCACAATGAATCAATCATCGGTATCATATGTATTTTGAGAATAAAAGCTATTCACAAAATACATAGTTTGCATAATATCATATAATTTAAATGTGCAAGAAATGACATAGAGTACTCACCAAAAATAGAGGCTAGAAAATACAGATATTGAGTCTTGGATCACACGTTAATCTAATAAATACAATAAAGGTTTAATTACGTATTCTAAATAAAGCCTAATTCTAAATAATGTGTTTTAATCCTAAAATAACTTGCTGAAAAAGGTTACTAAAACCATTTTCTCAATTTGTAATATTTATTCATCGTATTTAAAGAATTCAATTCATAGTTCTTCCTAATCAGTCGGTTCCCAGTAGAGATGGAGGGTCACAGGGGCACCACTTAAATACCATCTCATCTAGACAGAACATTTTCGGATTTATTCCCAGTATAGATGGAGGGTCACAGGTGCACCACTTAAATACCATCTCATCTTGACAGAATTTCACCGGGCCTGACTTTGGAATTACTTAAATGGGATTCCATAATAATGAGCAATTACTTTTACAAAATCATTTTTTAAAAGCGTATACACAATTTCAAACAAGTTTACATGAAAATAAAAACAACTTGGATTTCTTCTAAACTTTAAGTTTTGATTAGTGAAGTCTTTAGTGTATTTTACCAGCATAACTACGAAGTAAAGCTATAAAACACAAAATTAAAACTATAAAAATACATTATAACATTTAAATAAAATCATACCTACGAAATGAATTCTTTCTTCGAAATTACAGAACTCCTTCTTAAGATATTTCTCAAGCTTTCTATCACTCTTTCTTACTATAATTCTCAAGAAATTGGTGTGAGTTTCAAATGAACCCTAAGGCCCTATTTATAGTTTTCTAGGGATTTCACGGTGTTGACACGTGTATAGCTGACCAAGCCTTTACAACGGCGAGTCAGCATTGATGTGTCACGCAACGGAGGGGTCTTGCAACCTTATTTCATCAAGCAGCAACACGTGTTTTTAGCTTTAGCTATATCGACGACACGTGTTAGCACGAGGTGTCAAGCATGAGGTGGAAAGGATTAGGGGTATAATGGTCATTTTACATATGAAGGGCATTTTGGTAATTTCACACAATATATTTTCAATATTTCTTAGAGGTCCCTGAAAATATTTTACTTACAAAATGGTCCTTTTTATATTTTCATTTTAGTCCCTGAAACTTTCTTAATTAAAACAAAGTTCCTAAAGTTTCACAAAATTACAGTTTTTACCCCGAAACTTATCATTTAGCTTAGGATATGCCATAAAACTTCAATTTGACCCATTTTACAGTTGATTCTTCAAATTTAAAAACGGGCTTTGTCATATTAAGAATCCAGAATATCACATTTGTAATATTATAGCATTTTCAAATAGTAAGTAAGACGCAATTATAGAAATGATTATATATACTGGCATACAAAAATGGGGTCATTACATAACTATTCAGATAGAGTTCCTCGTGCAGCCAAATATTGACCAAAGCGTAATAGCCGAGTAGGTTCTCATCACAAAAAAGGCCTCTAGTTGGATGGATCCCATCGCTAATTACTTAAGGAGTAACACACTGCCCGATGACAGGAGGTCGGCCCACTAAGTGAGGGTCAAGGTTGCTCGCTTTTATCTCTCCTCAGAAGTAAGGCTCTATAAGAAGTCATTTATAGGTCCCTACCTCCAGTGCATCCACCCACAAGATACCGAGCAAGTCCTCAGCAAACTACATAAAGGCATCTATAGGAGTCACGCACGTGGAAGATCACTGGCCTTCTAAGAAATAAAGTAGGGTTACTGGTGGCCTCATATGCAGAAGGATGCAAGCACTTATGCTTGCAAGTGTGATAAATGTCAGAAGCATTCTCCCATAATCCACCAGCCCACCAGCGACCTAAAATCACTGACAAGACCATGGTCATTTGCGCAATGGGGACTAGACATAGTGGGACCACTACCTACTGCATCTAGAAATCGAAAGTATCTGTTGGTGGTTACAAATTACCTTACCAAATGGGTAGAGGCAGAACCACTAGCGAACATTTGCAACAAATATATGGCCAGGTTTATCTAGAAAAACATCATAACTCGCTTTGGAGTACCAAGGAATATCATCACCGATAACAAAACACAATTCCAAAGTGGTTTCTTTCAAGGCTTTTATGATGAACACGACATCAAGCACCACTTCAGTTCTATGGCATATCCCTAAAGCAATGGACAGGCCGAGGCTTCTAACAAAGACATGCTCGACGGACTAAGGAAACGGTTGAAAAGGGCCAAGGGTGCCTGGGTGGATGAGCTCCCTCACGTTCTTTGGGTTATCGCACCACCCTTGGACGGCCAACCATGGAGACACTATATGCGCTCGCTTACAGGAGGGAGTCTATTATCCCACTGGAGGTAGGTCTCCCTACCATGATAAGCCCTTTGGTCGACCAAGGCCTTAATAATGATGCATTATGCACTGAACTTGACTTAGTAGACGAGCGAAGAGAGCAAGACATGATTAAGTTGGCCTTTTATCCGCAATACCTGGCTAGGCAATACAGTAAGAAAGTTAATTCAAGGAAGTTTCTAATAGGAGATTACGTCCTAAGGAATGTCCTTGGCATTACTGTAAAACCATCAGATGGTAAACTAGGGACAAATTGGGAAGGACCCTTCAAGGTAATCAGACATGACCTTCAAGGAGCATATCACCTGGAAATGTTGGAGGGTAGGGAGACACCAAGATCATGGAACGCAACCAACAGCAAGAAGTTTTACTTTTAAATCTTCTTAATCTTTACTAGCACATTTAGTTTAAGAAAATTTTTATTTCCAACTTATGTTGCTCGGACAGTATTCAATGAATAAAGTCCAGATTGTCCCATTCACCTTCATATTTTGCATTGGCTGCTTAACACTTATTGGTAACATCTCATTCATACTCACATTTTCCAAGCAATATCTCCTTCGTGCATGGCTAAATTCCTGAGATTACGATAAGTTATTCAACTTATTTTCAAATTAGAGAACTTAACATGTCGAGTAGTGTTCATAGCAATTATAACACGCCAGCAGTCTCATTTCAATTACTACATCCCTCAGGTTCTTGTTATAAACAAAAGGGACCTCATGGGTTGCCCGTGTAACAACGAAATCCCTACATGGTATCCTTAGGTAGAAAAGCCAACTTTGTTGGTCGTAAAAAAACCTGCTCGGGCGGATGACCCAATTGCCAAGTACATTCTCTCCATCATCTCACTTAGGCCTAAGGAAGTGTGACGATACAACCTAAAAGGTAAAGTACATGGAATGACACTGCCGAGGCATGTTGGACTGGGAGAATGTTCAAATCAGCATATGGATAATGTTATCTTTTAAATAACATTTAGTCAGCTAAAAAGCTCAAAATGATAAAACCCAACAAGAAACAAGGAACCAAAGTGGTCGATCAAATATTGTACAGAGAATCATTACTTCTTGGCCTATAAAGTATGCATATTTAGTTAGCACATACTTAAAACATCAAAAATTTATAAATAACACTTTTTCATGAACTTAAATGAAAAGTTACATTTACATCAGAACCAGATTATACAGAAGATCTACATTGACCTAGTATAGAGAGCAAGGTAGTCTGCAATACGCGCTCTTTAGCCATCATCTAAGTGAGGCACAAATTCTTCTTCCGCATATTTTAAGTAATGTTTCATAAGCTAAGTAGGAACAATATCTATTGGGATCCACCGGTAATCCCTCAAAAATGGATTGTAATAGTAAGTCGAGTAATCAACCTGATATTTATACCATAAGTTAGACTCCTTAGGTGTCTTCAATTCCTTAAGGGCACTAAGCCACCCCCGATCAAAGGCAAACTCCTTTGCCTCCTTTAGCCTCATTGGGGCATCAGTTCAACCTTAGTCATAACCATCTGCCCAGACCTGTCAGGGACACCTTCGAAATGAGTGCCTCGGCCTTATCACATCTCTTTAAAGTCCGACAGTAATTATATAGGCTCACCGAGCATCCCCTTTGAGCTCAGGAACCTCTATTTGCAAAGATTGTGTCTCAGTTCGAACTGCCGCCATGGACAGTGAAGAGGATCCTCGTAGTACAAGGGAAGACCCTGATAGGGTGTTCCCCTTCAGTCGAGCAATCTTTTTCTTCAGATTTTCATTTTCCTTCTAGATCATCTTGCTCACTTAATTCACCTCGCTGGCATCTAGAAGTCTGGCCTTTAAATAATTCATTTCCTCTTTAACAGAGGCCCCAATCTCCTCCATCTCTTAGAGATCATCTTTTAATTTGGCGACCGGTTCAGATTGGTCCTTGTATTGATGATTTCTTTCCCTCAAAGATTTAATGATCTTTATAAAAGCTTTACAAGCTTTCAAACTAATGTTTGGACCAAGGATCTTCGCTAGATGGGAATCAACCTGGATATATTCATCTAGATCAATGGGCTATAATCATCAAAATAAGTAAAAGTCAGCAAACACGAATAAAGACAAGAGTGGATACAAAACAAGAATAATTTTTTTCATTCACTTCAAAAAAAGGGTGGCCTAAGCCACTACAACGGGTCCCAAGGGAAAGTTACAAACTGTCAAAAGCAAAAACAAAAGAGGACTTGTACAAAGGAAAAAAAGTTAAACTTTATAAGGACAAAATTTCCAATTGAGTCTGTTGCATGTTTATTTGACTTATTCTCGAAACAAAACAAGTTTGAGTCATAGGTCGTATTTTTATTGTCATGATCCCACACAGAGTATGACGTATTGAAGTTTATTGGAGACTTTACGACAAAGCTCCAAGGAATTTATCATGCTGATTTATGGTGCATATTTCGTCTTTAGGTTTAATTGCATTCCGAGATCACTCAGGTATGAATGCATAATTTTAGTGGGACTCGAAATTTATTTTAAAATGTTGAAGAATGTTATTTTATTAAAGAAATGATTTTTTTATATTTTTAAAAGTGTTTGAAATGGTTTACACTTTGTTTTATTCTGATAAGGACGGATTATAGTAGATTTTTAGTTGAAATTTAATTCACTGTGTCGTTCAAATGACCTAACTAGTCATTCGAGCGAGATGTCCATATCGTTCGAGAAATAGGCCAAAGTCGCTTGAGCGAGTCGCCGACTTAAGAAAATTATTTAAGGTGTGTTTCCCATCAGAATTTTGTGTGTGTGCAGTCCATAATTAACTTTTCATAATAGTACATTTATGAACAAAAGTTTTCTAAGGTTTAAAGTCTAAACACATCCTTAGAGTTGTAAAGATCCGGGCTCTCATTACTATATGCTATTGTGATCCTTGGTTGCACCAAGAAGAGTTTGTTCTACACTTGAACATTGGGTTTTGCGGTGAAAAAGCGAAGGAGTTTGTGTTCAACATCGTAGACGACACAAAGCCATATCGGTGGACACCGAGACATATGTGAACACGTGTGTTATGGACGAGCATCGTGGAAGAAGGACTTTCTACGTAGGCACTATGAGAGGAGTGGTCAAAGATCAAAAGAGCATCAAGTCTCGTGGGGGACTGAGTCATTGAGTAAGACTTGTGTCTGTTCCTCGTAAATCCACATTCATAGTGATTGTCTGGCTTGGGTCGTCCGAGGTTTTTTCCCGTTGTGGTTTCCTTGTACATTTGTCGTTATGAGCATTTTTTTTCCTTACTTTACTTGCTTTAATCACTAGATGAATGTTTAGGATTATTCAAGATAAAATTTGGTTAAGTTAAAATTGGTGCACATAAAACTTGAAAAAGAGTTTTTCAAAAATAGAAAGCGTTTCATCATCCTTAAAGCAAAGTCTGATTAAAAAATAAGGGGGAGAGATGTATGTGATGTAGGGGGAGAGTTTGTTTGATGAGCAAATACATTTGTTGCATTATTTTTTGGTATCATATTTGTGATCATATTCTTTCATGATTATATTGATTGGTTTACACAAATTGGTATCATATTGTTTTTGCATCGGTACAAATTGGTATCCTGATTTATATGTGTATGAGTGATGTAGGGGGAGAGTTTGTTTGATGATGAGATACATTTGTTGCATTAAATAAATATGCTATTGTGATATTTGGTTGCACCAAGAAGAGTTTGTTATACACTTGAACATTGAGTTTTACACTAGGTTGTCTAATGTTGTCAATTCGTCGTTTAACTTAGGAGAAAAGATTCCCAACAATCGTGTGATAAAGAAAATTTTAAGATCTTTGTCGAGTAGGCTTGATGCAAAAGTGGTCGTTTTAAACTCCTTAGGTATTCTTGAATCGACGAAACTAGAATAGATTGTAAGTGACCTACAAACCTATGAACTAGATATGTTTACCTCCAAGCAAGTGCTAAAGAAAGAAAAGGGCATTGCCTTGACTATAAGGAGGAAACTAAAGTTTCGAATGACGATTCCAATTCTGATTTAGAGGATGTCGCCTTGTTGGCAAAGAAATTCAAAAAGTTTTTAAATTTCAAAAGCAATCGAAAGATGCCAAAAAGTTTGAGAAATTCAATAACAACAAGGTAGATTCCACCCTTAAAGCTAAGTGTGAGAAATTTAATAGGGTCGAGTAAGATAGGTGTTTTGGGTGTGAGGGGTATGGTCAAAAACTTCCCGAGTGTCCCACTAGACTTAAGAAAGAGGTAAATAAACATATAGCTTATAGTGCCTCCTTAAGTAATAGTGATCCGAAAGAGGGAGAGATTTCCCCCAATGAGAGAAAGTTTGTCGCTTTCTTGGCATGTCATGTGAGCGATGATGATAAATCTTCCCATGAAGATTCTCATGTGCATGACACTTACGAGGCCATTAAATCCCAAGTGTGTGAGTGTGAGGAGATGAGGAGGACGAAATTGATGTGAAAGAGTTGCAAGTTGCATTTAATGAGTTGTATGTTGAGGCCGTGAAAGTGAAAAAGGCAAACTCTAAATTGCAAGCTAGGTTGAATGAGCGTACCAAAGAAAATAGTGATGCTTTGATTGAGGATCTTAGGGCATGGGAGAAGATGTTTGGGGAGAAGCTAGAATATGTGGAGAAAGAGAGAGAGATAACCTTTGTGTTTTGATGGAGGCTTTGAAAAAAGAAGGGGTAGAGTTTGAGGAGTCTAAGCGTGTGCTTGAGTCTAGGATTTATTAGTTGGAGGAGAAGTTAAAAGACACGAGTAAGGTTAAGTTTGACTTGGAATTTAGATCGAAGAAGTTGGATAGGATGTTAGGCACCGTCCAAGTCAAAAGTGATAGGTTTGGTATAGGCTACGATGATCACGTTGTTTCCATTACCAAAGCCAATACCAACAGTGTGAGAGAGCCCACTAGGAATGAGAGGAGATGTATACATTTTGATAATCATTCCCTCCGTCTTTACACTTGCACACATTGCGGTAGGAAAGGTCACTTTAGACGTTTTTGCTATGACCTTAGGAATGCTCCTAGGAAGTTTAGGAATTAAGTCCTTTCGGTCCACAAAATACCCATGCGGTATGTTATACCTACTTGGGTTAGAAAATCGGACTTAGAGGCTTTAGGACTAAAACTTCATGGCTCTTATTTGGTTGCACTTGATTCTTCCCATGCTAGGTCTAAAGGATGATTGTGTTACCATGTTTGCATACGCTAGTCTTTGCATCATGATTTATATCTTGCTAATGTTATGACATGTGTATCATTTTGTATTATATTTTTCATTTATTGAGTCTTATTTAAAAAATACAAAAATTTATTATTTTTGATAAAACTTTTCGAAAAATACAAAAGATTTTTGGTTTAAATATTTTTGAGAAAGATACAAAAGGAATTTGCTTTTATTTGAGTCAAAATATTTTTGAAAAACACAAAAAGATTTTATTTTTTGGGTCAAAAATATGTTGAAAAACCAAAATGATTTTCAGTTTGTTTTTGAGTTTACATGTTTGATGTGGCATATTGGTGTGCTTGGACCCCCATCCTTTCATTATCCATGTGGCTAGGACATTTGTTTATAATTATTGATGCTTAGAATGATCTTAACCATTGTATTATGGGGTTATTTCGAAGTTGATATGATTTTTTATTCAACTTTCTAAATATGCCATCTTTGCACACATGCATGAGTTTATATGGATGTTTGACTACTCTTGCATATTTGAGTTTGGTGACACGTTCTTATCTCAATTTTGTCATCTATGCGCAAGGAGACTTAACGAGGAGGTGTGCATGTAAGAACCGTTTATTATGAGGATTGAAATTGAAAAAATGATGAGTGGTCACGGAAAAGGACTGCGAGAGTGTAAAACTGACTCGTCGTGAAAGCCACCGTTTAAAAGAGCCCGTAAAAATTAAAGGCAATAAAAAGAATCATATGCCAAAATGGGCCAAATTAGTTTATGTTCATTCCAAAAGAAAAATATGATATATATTTGAGGTTGTTTGGATGGATAATTTAAACGGGTTTGCACCACGAATACTAACGTTGGAACATCGTATCATGACGCTATTATTTATAGAATCGTCAAAATTTTGTATTGTGTACATGATGTTTGTTTAGTTCATTAAGATCACATTTTAATTGTCACATATGTCTAAGATAAAGTGTAATGATTTACTGCTATCAATTAGGGCTTCTTGATCGTTTCAATGTGTTGAAATTGTGAGTCGTTTGTTTTAGTTCACGCCCATACATTCCATGTTCATGTTTGAGCACATCGGTACTATGTTAGCATATAACTCATATTGTTTTTATAATTTTCGCTGTTGTTTTGTTACTCTTTTGCCTTTTTCTGCCACTTCCAATTAGTTATTTGAAGAAATTTTTTCGCTGGGCGAAACTGTTTAATTTTTAGAACTGAATGTGAGAGTTTGAGTTTCTCGTTCGAGCGAGAAACTGCTGTCGAGCGAAGTTTTTCTGGAGAGATGCCACTGTCGTTCGAGCGACAGACTGGGATTTTATTTTTCCTTCTATTTCAGTACTCTGTTCTTAATTGATATATTTTCGGTACTTCTGGGTTGCTTCTGGGTTTCTGTTATGCAATTCACATTGATAGACTTTCTTATTTTACTGCAATGTGTTCGTTTAGTCACACCTGCTTAAATTGTCTATTGTGTGACTACTATTTGCTAGCTATAGATTTGATATTGTGGATCATTATTAGCTGGTTATTTCATTGATTATCTAGATATATTTCATTGATTATACTTGCACTAGATATGTTTATCTTTTCATCGGGTTGTCTATTTAGGATAAAAAGGGGGAGAGATGTATGTGATGTGGGGGGAGAGTTTGTTTGATGAGAAGATATATGTTTGATGAGCATATACATTTGTTGTATTTATTTGTTGGTATCATATTTGTGATCATATGCTTTCATAATTATATTGATTGGTTTACACAAATTGGTATCATATTATTTTTGCATCGATACACATTGTTATCATGATTTAGATGTGTATATGATGTAGGGGGAGAGTTTGTTTGATGAGCAGATAAATTTGTTGCATTATTTTTTTATATCAAATTTGTGATCACATGCTTTCATGATTATATTGATTTGTTTGCACAAATTGGTATTATATTGTTTTTGCATCGGTACAAATTGGTATCCTGATTTAGATGCTGTTTACATATTGATATCATGTTTTGCTCATATAACAAATGATTTGGATTTGATTTTACATACTGATTTATATTATTTATTCCTCCATACTTCACTAGGTATTTTTCTGTTTCATGTGTGTAGGTATGCTTAAGAGATTCGATATTTCAAGACTACATCACATTCAGACAGTTCATGCTTATCGGACCATCATTTACTAGTCTTGTCCTATAATTTTTTATTTTGGGTTTTATGGGATGGGATATAGGCGTCATACGACTTAATGGCCCGACTTAGGAATTTCACTGTTGGTTTTGTCCCAGAATAGTCAAAGGGGGAGATTTATAAGGAAAAAATTTCCAATTAAGTCCGTTGTATGTTTATTTGACTTATTCTCCAAACAAAATACGTTTGAGTAATAGGTAGTATTTTTATTATCGCGACCCCACACAGACTATGATGTATTGAAGTTTATTGAAGATGCTCCAGCAAATCTTCAAGGAATTTATCATGTTGCTTTATGGTGCATATTTCGTCTTCAAGTTTAATTGCATTCTGAGATCACTCGGGTATGAATGCATAATTTTAATGGCACTCGAAATTTATTTTAAAATGTTTAAGGATGTTATTTTATTAAAGAAATGATTTTAATATATTTTTAAAAGTGTTTGAAATGGTTTACATTTGTTTTATTTTGATAAGGACGGATTAGAGTAGAGTTTTAATTGAACTCTAATTTATTTCATCATTTAAATGACCTGACCAATCGTTCGAGCGAGATGTCCATCTCGTTCAAGCGATAGGCCAAAGTCTCTTGAACGAGCCACCGACTTAAGGAAATTGTTTAAGGCGTGTTTCCCATCATAATTTCGTGTGTGTGAAGTCTAAAATTAACTTTTCGTAACAATACATTTCTGCACAAAAAATTTCTAAGGTTTTTAAGACTAAACACATTGATAGAGTTTCAAAGATCCGAGCTTTCATTACTATATGCTATTGTTATCTTTGGTTGCACTAAGAAGAGTTTGTTCTACACTTGAACATTGGGTTTCACGGTGATAAAGCGAAGGAGTTTGTGTTCAAAATTGTTAGAGTTTCAAAGATCCGAGCTTTCATTACTATATGCTATTGTGATCTTTGGTTTCACCAAGAAGAGTTTGTTCTACACTTGAACATTGGGTTTCATGGTGAAGAAGCGAAGGAGTTAGTGTTCAACATTTTAGAATACACAAAGCCATATTGGTGGACATCGAGACATACCTGGACGCATGTGTTGTGGACGAGCATCATGGAAGAAGGACTTTCTGCGTAGGCACTATGAGAGAAGTGGTTGAAGATCATAAGAGCTTCTAGTCTCGTAGGGGATGGAGTCGTTGAGTAAGACTTGTGTCTGTTCCTTGTAAATCCACATTCATAGTGATTGTTTGGCTTGGACCGTCTGAGGTTTTTTCCCGTTGTGGTTTTTTCGTACATCCGGCGTTGTGAGCATTATTTTCCTTACTTTATTTGCTTTAATAACTAGATGCATGTTTAGGATTAATCAAGATAAATTTTGGTTAAGTTAAAATTGGTGCACATAAAATTGGAAAAAAAGTTTTTACAAAAAGAGAAAGTGTTTCATCATCCTTAAAGCAAAGCCTGATTTGAAAATAAGGGCCTACAAACTCCTAGTTTATGAGTCCTGCTCTGTCACTTACTGTTCTTCCACCACGACCATACCTTTATTAGCCGCTTTTGAACTTTGGCCAGCAGTGACTCCACCCTTAATAGGGACAATCTCTGTGCTAGCAGGCCGACCAATGTCACCTTCATCCTCTTCTTCATACTAATTTGGGCCAGGGGAGTGAAGATTGAAAAGATCAGACTTAACAGGGGTTCCAGTTGCCTTCAGGGCTTGGTCCCAACCCTTTTGGAAGGCAAGTTTGCAACCATAGACAAGTTGTTCCTCTACATCATCGTAGGCGTTGTTAAAGCCTTCTTAATAGCTGGCATCCTTTTTCCTGAGCAAGATTACCCTCCAACTTAGTGACCTTTGCTGACAAGCTCTGATTCTCCTCGACGAGTTTGTCCTTCTTAGCAACCACCTTCTTCTGGGACCCATCGATCTCATTAAAGTCCTTGGACATATTTCTCTTCTCCTGCTCCCAGGCCTGACGAGCTTCAATAAAATCTTTCTTCTCAGCCTTCAAAGCATCTTTCAACTCCTGCTCCTTTTTGGACTTATCATCATGATCGCCCAGAAGAGTTGTAAAATTATACAATAATTGCACAAAGGAAAGAGAAACTATAAGGTTAGCATGAAGAAAGGAAAAACAGGAGAAAAATAAGTAGTTTAAGCACAAAGGCTTACAAGGTCTATCCCCTGAGCAGTCTTTTGGGTGAGCTGGGACGACCCCAACCTTGAAGAGCGCTCACAGTTAGCAGCTACCACTGCCCTCTTTAGAAATTCAGGGGTAAGGTGAGGGCATCGCCTATGCTAACCCCCTCAATAGAGGCAATGGGAGCCAGCCTTTTCTTGGCCTCCCTCCTCTCTTATTTTCTCTTTCTCTCCTCCTCCTCCTTCTCTCTCTCTCTCTCTCTCTCTCTCTCTCTCTCTCTCTCTCTCTCTCTCTTATTTTCTCATTTTCTCTTCCTCTTCCTTCCTCTTCTCCTTATCTTTCTCCTTTTCTTTCCCCTTGACCAACAGATCAGAACTACTAAAACTTGGGGATCCAGTATCACATGCCTTTAGTGACTTCAACCGATCGAATAGGATTGCCCGATCGTCGTCATCATCAGGAAGCTTTAGGTTCCTCCTCTTTAATAAAAGGACCATTTCTTCCTCCTCTTCTTATTCCTCTTCTTTTTCCTCTTCTCCTCCTTATTCTCCTCCTCTTCAGAACTCTCTTCCTCTTCCTCTTCCTCTACCATTATGGGATTAGAAGAACCTACCTCAGGAGATTTCAAAGTTGGGACTCTATCAATCGAGCAAGTAATAAAGCTAGAACCTGTATTATTATACTCCAACAGAAAGGCTGCCAACCTCGGATGCTCATCGTCTTCTAATATTTTCCTAATGCTCCAAGACTTCAGAAGCTCGTCAGTATCAATTTCACTGATATTAAGTTCCTAATTTTTGGCACGAGCAGCAAAAATAAGGGAGGAAGAATATCAGCCAAAACAACTAGGATAAAAGAACAAGAAGTCAACAAGCAAGAATGAAAAGAAAAGAAGAAGCGACCTATTTTAGCCTCTCCATAATAAAAAATCACAGGGCCCCGTTATCTCTCGCCCATAGAAGCAGGAGGGCACTGCCAGTTCCTAGCAATAAAACCATGTTCCCAATAATCCTTATGGGAATCCGAAGATTTACTACTAATACCTGCTCTGACTTCTTAGTCTTCAAATACAACAAACCTTCTTTGGTTCGCGACCACATGTAGCAGTATCATAGCTCGACATAACCAATTTTTTTCCATAGAGGGTGTTTGTTCTATGGACTCCATTGACTATCTTCCAAACATTTGGGGCACATTGAGTGGGCACAATTTCAAAGTATCTGAAGAACCTAAGAAATAACTCATTTGGGGGAAATGTTAACCCCCCCGAGTTATCAAAAGGGTGTGAATCTAGTGCCCCCTTCAATATCATGACTTCTCGTAGAAGAGGGGCACAGTCGATAACTACCCAGTCAGAAATATGATATTGACACCTAAATTCTTCTACTGATTTATTATCTAGCATCGCCATGATTAAACAAGGAAGAAAAACCCTAATGATAACTATAAAATAAATTTGAAAGCTAAACTTTCAAGGATCAACGCAGCTTTGGAGAAGAAGAACAAATCTGATTATAAAGCAGAAAGCAAGGAAGGGAGCTTAGAGATGAAGTATGTGCAAAGACGAACAGGATCAATGAACTGATGTTTAAGTTTGCACTTGAACCAATTTCAAAAATCTCAAATGATGAGCCTATAGCTTCCCTAGGAGGATTTTTAGTGCTTCGGCTTCTCTAAGATGACCAACGCACCCTTCACCTCTCATAAAATCACAAGTATGCCACGTCAATTTTGAGTATCGCCTTAGGCTTTAGGCCTTGGGCCTTCTTAAAATCTATTGAACCAGAATTACTGGCCCAAAGATTTTAGGGGCAATTATGGAAGCCCATTTAGTACGGTCAATGAAAGTAGCCGACCAGCTCATATGGATTAACACGCTGCCCGACCCAAATCAGGACTTAATTTCCACACGAGTAATTTAGTTATATATGAACACTTACGGATATTATCGAATCAAATACCAAGAATCTTGGATGAGATATTCAGGTACCTCTTGGCATACCCATGTGTTATATTGAGTTCCTTAAATAACTCAAACTCTATGATGACACATTTCAAAATTCTGCACCTTGACCCGGGGTAAAGGGATTGTAACTTGAGACTTTGAGAGGCACTTAATAAGAACAGTAACCTCTCCATGGACATAGGCAAGTTGTCGAACCACGCACATCGTTGTGTTATGATCTTTTACTTTCTATCTTTGTGATTGTTCTCATGGATTTCTCTATTGTGATCTTTTTCGCACTCACACCTAACACATAATTATTAGGAAATTAAATACGGTAACTTCTGTCGAATAATAAAATTGGAAAATAGACATTGTTACTATCTTCTAATGATATTTCCATATTCTAGGGATCTAATGGATCAAGAAAATCTACTGAATGCAAAATAAATGGACAATATACACAACACGAGTATTTTTGTGGTTTACTAATTTAAGTATGTCCACAGCTCACACCCATTTTCACTGCAATAATTATTGTTATCAAAACATACAATGTGTATCACTTACCCTCTAAAAATATTTTTCTAGTTACACATAGTGTGTAGCGCTCGCACTAGGAGTTTAACAATTTGATTAATTTGGATTGAAGTCTAAAGTAAAAAATTAGTAATGTATTAAAGTAAAAAAATACTATATATATATGAGTTTAACTTTTTAGAGAGAGAAAATTCCAGCTTGTTGGGATATTTAATTTCGTTAGGTATTTATCCCAACAAACATCTCTCCCTATCTTTTTATCTCTCTCTCACACACACACACAAGGAGCTCCTCTTAGATCCAAATGAGTAACTCTTGTAGTCAACCTGACAAACTCACGAATATCAAGTTATCCAACATCAAGAAGCCATTTGACTCATAACAACAAACTCGAATATGTTAATTCCTCACTTGATAAGATCTCAACCGTATTTATGTGATATGTTCTCATATATTATTACATTGATATTAGAGCTATCTATGTTTATTGATTCACCATAAATATTTTTTGTTTGAAGTTTTTGCTGAAAAAACCATTAATAGAGCCCAATATCCATTTGAAATCATCTTTAATATGGATCATATTATCTAGAATTTTTATTAGGTTTTGTACCTTCTTGCACGTCAAATTTTGTTGAGTTGTTTGGGGGATATTGGAAACTGTAATAAGGATGATGCAAAAATAATTTTTCGACATATGATTTAATTGGTATAAAATGAAATAAATCTGAATCGTTGTGCATATTATTATCATATGTTTTAAGGGCTTTCCAACCGTATATTATACATTAATTTTGGATTGCAGGAAGTAGTTGTAATCTTTGACAGGTGGGCTCATAAAATTTGAAACCCCAAAAACATTCAAAACAGATTTGCTTTCAAACTTTGACTCGTTTTTTGGTTAATAGTTATATATTTTTTGGATTTTTCCCCATTTCTTTTTTTTGTGAGGGATTTGATTTTGTATATGTTAGGAAATTTTTGGATATGTATTATATGTGTTAGGATCCTTCAAACATTGCCCTCAAAATTTCAAATGTGGAAAATCTAGAAAAAAGTTGCAAAGCAATTTTTTTCCTCGACTTTGATGCATTTTTTTTATTATCACTAATAAACTATTTTTCGTGAAAAAATACAGATTTTTTTGTTAGAGTGAAAAGGCTTTAAGTGTTATACGATATGCACTTTTTGGAGATTGTATTTTATAAGCTATGATTATTTAATCATTGTGTAGGTCCCCAAACTATAACTTTCAACAAAACACTTTTTGCTTGAGCGGTATCAAATTAAGGATGAATGCAAATCAACTTTATCTTTTTGAAAAAACTCTTTTTCAATTTTATCAAACCAAGTTATGAACAAATTTACTATGCCAATTTTATCTTGTTTAAGTCCTAAACATGCATCTAGTGATTAAAGCATGTAAAGTTAAGTAAAGATACTCACAACGCCGGATGTATGAGGAAAAACCCAAAACGGGAAAAAACCTCAAACGGCCCAAGCCAGACAATCACTATGAACAAATATTTTACAAAGACAGATTTGCCTTACTCAATGACTCGATCCCCACGGGTCTTTACGCTTCTTCTGATCTTTTACCATTCTTTAATAGTGCCTATGTAGAAATTTCGTCTTCCACAATGCTCGTCCACAACACTCAACTCCACGAATGCCTCGGTGTCCTCCGATTAGGCTTGAGTTGTCTACGATGTTGAACACGACATCCGTCGCTTCTCCACTGCAAAACCAGCAATCACAAGTGTTCAATGATGAACAAACTCAACTTGGTGTATCAAGGATCACATAAACATTTGATAATGAATGCTCGGATCTTTTGCAAACTCAAAGGACGTGTTTAAGCCTTTGAAACTTTAGAAAACACGTGCAGAAAAATGTACTATTTGAAAAGTGAATTCCTTCTGCATGCACATCGAGAAAAGGACTAGGACCTGACTTAAATAGAATTTTTAAGTCGATGCAAATCTCCTTCGAGCGAGATGACACATCGTTCGAACGATAGTGCATCTCGTTCGAACGACATCTAAAGTTGTTTGAGCGATGTCGTCAGATAGAGTTCCAAACCGTTCCAACTTTATTAAAAGAGTGTTATTAAAACCAACTCTAATCCAACACAATTCCGTCCTTTATCTGATGTGTAAACATTTAAACATTTTAAAAACATTTTACTTTGAAAAACTAACATCCTTATTTTTATAAAATGAATTCCGAGTTTCATTAACATTATGCATTCATACTTATGTGATCTCGAAATGCAACTAAACCTTGAAGATGCAAATTGCACCAATTAAACTTCGGCACGATTAAATCTTTGTAGCTTTGCCGCGACGTCTTCAATCATTCTTCGATATGTCATAGACTCGTGGGATCAGACAATATAAGATCTATCTATGACTCAAACATGTTTTGTTCCGAGAATAAGTCAAAACTACATTAAGACTCAATTGGAAATTTGGTCTTACACATTGCCTGGGAACATGCAACCTTGAAAATTAAACAATTATAATAGTATGTGTTATTAAATATTGACCAATTATGAAATTCTCAGCATGATTTTTTTAGGTGGATTATCAACCTCTCTTTAGGTTTTCGATGTTCAAGACTCAGTAGTGTTGTCCGTTTTTAAACAATTTTTTTTATGTTGTTAAAGAAATCGCCTTTTAATGTCTCTCACTAGTTGAAGTCCAAGTGGCTTCCCAGATAAAATTTTCTCTCTATTATTAATGCATCCAACTAACTACACATATGCATGGGACAAAAAACTAAACTTTGAAAAAAAAAAAATCTCTTTTTAAGTAATTTTATATAAATACTAAAAAAATGTTTTTAATGTTTTTAAGTTAAACTGTTTTACATATAAAAATGTTAAAAAGCTTTAAAAAATAGTTGTTTGTTATGTTTTTCTTATATAAACATTAAATAAGTTCAATTCCCAAAATGGCTATCTAACCTAGATGTCATAAAAAAGAGTAATGGAAAATGGAGAGTCCATATTGACTTCATTGACCTGACAAATCCTATACCATAGATAACTTTCCTTTGCCAAAGATCTACTAGTTGGTCAATGATATAGTTAACCATAAACGAATGAGTTTTATAGATGCTTACTCAAGGTATCATAAAATCCCTACGTTCTGGACCGACCAGGAGAAAACTTCATTCATTACCATCCTTGCCTTGTACTTCTACACAGTCACGCCGTTTGGGTTTCAGAATGTGGGAGTAACTTACCAATGTTTGGTCACCAAGATGTCCAATCATCATTTGGGTGACATAATGGAAGTCTATATAGATGACATGCTCGTGAAAAGAAAGAAAAAAAATGATCATCTACAATAATTGATAGAGATATTTTAGGTCATGTACTATAGGATGGAGCTAAATGCAACCAATGCTCTTTCAGAGTAAATAAAGTCTAGGAAATTCCTGGGCTACCTAGTCAGCCAAAGGGGAATCAAGTCCAATCCCGACTAGATTGAGGCGATCAACATTATTAATTCACCCAATACAGTCAGATATGTTTATATATTAACTAGAATTCAAGCAAGTTCAACTGCTTCATCTAAATCCTTTAAGAATTGCTGACTATTCTCTCAGCTCTTAAAGAAAGAGAAGGGAATTGTCTGGAATAAAAAATGCTCATAGGCGCTCAAAGAAATAAAGTTTTATTTAAGCTGACCACCCCCGCTCGTGATCCCAAATTCAGAAGATCCAATTTATCTACATCTCACAATGTTCAACCACACAGTTAGCTTGGCCTTACTGTACGAGAAAAGGGGCACCAAGTCCTCATCTATTATGTTAGCACTATGCTATTAGATGCCGATAAACGCTACCTTACTTTGAAAAATCAAGCTTACTTTCTGGCAACCGCCTCATAAAAATTGAAGCACCATTTTAAAGCCCGTGCAATCATAGTTATCACCTCTATTCCACTCAAGGAAGTCCTCAAAAAGGTCGACCTCTCTGGACAAATGCCTAAATAGTTGGTAGAAATAGGGAGGTTCGACATTTATTATCAACCAAGAATTACGATCAAATTGCATGTGCTAGCAGAATTCATCACTAAGTTCAGCGGAGGGCAGAAAGCCGACAAAAGGCAAACACACTGACCAAGTCAACATTGAAGAGTTTGACTAACTCAACAAGTGAACATTCTATGTCGATGGGAGTTATGGAAAAATAGTAAATATATAATATACGAACCTGTGCAAATATATAGTATACGACCCTGTGCAAAATTTTGAATGGGACTAAACACTAAAAAGTTACTTAGTCCCATTCAAGATTTTGCATAGGTTCATATCCCATATATTTACTATTTTTCCATAACTCTCGTGCAGTTTTAGGTATGCGCACACACACACACACACACACACACACACACATTATATATATATATATATATATACATGAATTGATAATATTTTTTACTAGATATGTACTATATGTGTATTTTATATTATTTCATACATAAATAATACATGTATAAAACTATATAAGTATCATATATCTATTAATGATATTATTTAACATATGGTTCTTAGTATATTATATGATTTAATAAAATATAAATACATGTAATTTTGTGTACATAGACATATATATATTATTTATAAGAACTACACACATGTTAATGTATTATGTATGTAAATTATGCATAAGGTATATATAAATAAAAATATGAAGAATGAATATTTTGAGTTGAAAATTAAGAACATAATTTAGAAAACACCCTTTTTTTGTTTGATGAAAAACTTGATTATAACACATAAATATTATAATTTAGTAATTAAAACTGGTGTGCCAAGCGAATTTTTTTATCAGAATTGTATTGAAACACGGAAAATAGAATTATAGTTGCAAACCAAACATGCGATCAATATTTAAAAATATGTGTATTTAAACATAAAAAACAGAATTATAACTGAGAACCAAATTGGCCCTTATCTTCCTTTATATTTTTTTTACTTTGATATAACAAACTAAGGTCACAATATAAAAGGAATCTTACAGTTAATTGGCAAAAAGTAAAAGATATGAATCAATCATTAAATATATAATTCTTTGTGTATATATCAAATGGAGAGGATGGGAGATATGTGTATGTCTTTCATAAGGTTTTGTAGCCTGGAGGCGAAAGATTAATGTATGGGGGAAGGGTGACTTTTGCTTGGAAAAAAGGTGGATTGAGAAAATGGGTACCATTTGCTTTAGAAGAGTATATGGTTAATAAAGTAAGGCCGGTTTGATTGCGCAAATTATTTGATTATGTAAATTGGTTCATTGTGAATTAGTAAATTGTAAATGATTGAATTTGAAATGAGTTAAATCCAATTTTAAACAATGTTTGGTAATTTGAAATTGATGTTAAGGTGCTATGAAAAAAAGATAAAAACAAATCAAGAGAGAGAGGGGGAGAGGGGACATGCACTTTATGTGACTCCTATTTCAAATGGATTCATTTCACCTTTTTTGTGAAATGATCCAATTTCAGATTTTGCACATGAGCTAAAATTGGGCAATTAATGAATCATTTCATTAATGAAACCAAACACAATTAATGGGACAATTTACTGAATTTCAGATTTGTGAGGATATAGCCCACGAGGGTTAGTTAATAAGTGAGAATTTAGTTTTGGAGGTCAAAAAAAAATCGATCAAACTTTTGCAGCTTTAAAAGCCGCGAATGTTTGACCGGTTTTTTAAAAATACTAAAAAATGGTATTTTGAGTTAATTTTTTTTGTATGAACCTATTGAAATGTTTAAACATCATATAAAAAATTCAACAAAAAAATAATTCTTTTACTATTTTAAAAAATTGGTATACACCGTTTAGTATGTACAGGAGACTCTCACTATATATATATATATATATATATATATATATAACCACTAGTGCTAGCCTAGTGGCCAGTGCTCTCATCCTCTTATAGGAGGTTGAGGTTGAGGAGATTGAGGGTTCGATTTCCCCTCCCCTAATTTCAAAATATAAATAAATAAAAACATGTATGTATATAATGTCGAAAATGGCTCTAAGAGTATCTCCAATAACATAATCAAAAGTAGAAACCTAATCAAATTTTGCATATTTGTGTAAAATATCTCCTCCAGTCGAATAATCAAATTTTAACAATCCTTAACTAATAATCAAATTTTATTGGCGAATAATCAAAAGTAGCAATCTTTTAATAATAACCAAAATCACAAAGCCCAGTTTCCACAAATCTCTCCCAGTAATGGTTTCCCTCTTCCTCCCCCATTCCCCTCCCCCTCTCCTCCCTGACCCCGCACCCCCCCACCACTAATATGTTCTTTCTCCTTTCTCTTCCATTAAAAGTTGTCTTTGGTGATTTTGTTTATCTCCATCCACACCATTTTATCTTCAGTGGGTTTCATATCATCCATACCTTGTGAATGATACCCATATACCCTATTTATCGATTTGTGATTAGTAACCCACTTTCCACAAAAAATAAAGGAAAATCAATATTCTGGCAAAGGTTAAACTCCAGATGAGATAAGATCATATACTGCTGATGGAAGATTAGTATTATTTTTCAATGATTCAAAAGTGGTGATAACATAAAAAAAAATGTTAAAGCATTTTGACAAACCGAAGAAAGGGGGGTCAAGAAAAATAATTCCTGCTTTACTTTTTAAAAAGATGCAGTTATAAACGATATTTTTGTGCAGTACTAGAATATATTAAACACTGTAGTTTTATTAAAAATGTTCAGTTTTTTATTATGTAGTAGAACAACCATTGTAAAGGTTAAAATTGGTAAAATTAAAAATTGTGACAAGGGCCAAGCGTATGTGTTGTAATTCCCATCACAAGAAGTCTATTGATCATCTCTATACATTCCAGATCTCTCTGAATCATGACATTAATGCATAAACAATTAAGAAGCACTTTGAGCTTACAAGCAAACTGACTCCACAGGTACCTAGCCACTAAATTTTATAGGGGTCACAAAGAGGATGGTTCATTGGATACTGACATCTCTGCGTTGTGAAGGCCAAGTAGAAGCTCAAATTTCATAACAATCTCTCTGTAATGTTCTTGGGGGCAAGTGTTAAATACCCAGTGGTGAAAATGAGGAGTTTTGAAGAGCTTCAGCAGTTAATGATAGGGATGGGGGATGGAAATTTAATAGGGGCATTTGCATCTAACTATATTAGTACAGTTGCTGAGGCTGAAGCTCTTGTCACTGGCTTGATTATCTCTCACAATCAGAGGCGGATCCAGAAATTTATTTCGGGTGGGGCACAAACCATTGCCGGGAGTTCGGGGGTTCGGGGGCTCCCGCCCCCGAAAGTTTTTTTAGGGGTAAAATTTTGATTTTTTTTCGTTTTTCAGGTGGGACACAACTCTAAATTTACAATTTTCTAGGGGTAAAATTTTGAATTTGAGATTTAGGGCGGGGCACTTGCCCCACCATCCTTCCATGTGGATCCGCCCCTGCTCACGAGCACATTATAGAGGTGGCTGAAGTGGAGTTAGACTCATAAGGTTCTAGTTCAAACTATAAGTGGTGAAATGGATAGTCCTCGGAAGATTGTTCATCAAATTAGGAAAGCTCTGCAAATCATGCCGGGTAAATTCACAAGGAGACACTTTTAGAGAGGAACAATGCTGCTGATGCTTTCTGTAAGAGGGGTGATGACTATGAGAACATTCAAAAAATTTGGTGCATAGAAGAGATGCCAGACCAGGAGAAGAAGGCTCTGGCGGAAGACCAGATGGGATTGCCTAGATACGAGCCCCTTGATTGCTGTGTTTCCTTCTCTTTTTGTGTTTTTTTATTTATTATTCTTTTAGGCAACCCTGTGTAGATGTTGTATAGTTAGAAATTAGGATTTGCTTAATTTTGTATTCTTTGCATTTTCTAAAGAGATTTTCGTTGATGTCCCCTCTCGTATTTCTATGCCACCTAGGGAGGCTATTTCCTCTATTATTTCAATAATGTGTGGGATCCTGTCCATTTTCCTTAAAAAAAATGGTAACAACTTAGTTATATTAGAGAGCTTGATTGTAAATATATTATGTTGAGAATTGCTAATTCTATTGGTAACAGTGGTGATTTCTCTAGATCAATTATAACCGCCACACCCACACGGAAAGCAAAATGATTGAACGTAAACAAATTATCAAATACAGCAGCAAAAAACAAACATTTAGTTTCATTTAATCGCCCAGCACAAAGAAGTCTCTATATCTCATATTCCATATCAATAAGTGTATCATTGTTCAAACTGTTTTGACTTGAGCAGACAATGTGTATAGATTACCCGCAGAACTCATATACCCCGATTGACAGATGTGCAGATTTGAATTGGTTTTTACGCACACTCACCCTTACAGGGGATGTCGGTGCAGCGACAAACAGGCCTACCAGAGGCTTCCCACCCATTATAACCGCATTCCAAAACCATAATATTCTTTATCCCGACATCTTCTTTCACTTCAGCCAGATAATCTGCAAGCCTGCGTGCACACTTGGGGCCACGAACCTTCAAGAAAAAAGCAAAACAGCAATTCAATGTCTCCACTCAACAAATGAAAGAAAAGAAAGTGGTTTTATAACTTTTACAATGAATATTTCAATTTAAAGGAATTCAGCATATTGGCCTCATAAATTATGAGTCTCTTGAATCACCCATACAGTATGTTAAAATATTGTTTTTTTTTTATAATAAAAAACAAAGGAAAACCATTAACAAAGGAAATATAGAAGTACAAACCAGCAGAATACAAAAATAAAAATAAAAATGAAAAAAGAGACATCATGTAATACCCCGTAATTCTGCTTAATTAGGAAAAATACGTTTTATTTAAATTACGTGAGTAGAGTAATTTAATGTGACTAAATACGTTTTATTTAAATTACGTGAGTAGAGTAATTTAATGAGATATAATGTTAATAAAGACGAATATGACGATTAAAAAAATGTACTAAATGTGAGTAGTAAATTTTCAATGTTGATATGTACGGTCTAGTGACTATATGGGTGTACCGGAGTTATCTCAACCGAGTGTCGCGCGTAGGACAAAAATTAAGGATGAGAGTAGAAAAATATTTAAGAGACTCAAATGGTAATTTAGAGTCCACAGTTGATTCCGAAAGGGTCGAATTAGTCAAAATAGTGTACCCGGGGGTACTAGTTGAGTGCCTGGTCATTTTCGGGCTAAACCGGGACCATTCGGGGGCATTTTGGTCTCTTTACAATTATGGGAAAGAAGACCTACGAATTTTGTATCCCTAGATCAGATTATAAGAGTGGAGGCTAGGGTTAGACAAAAACATATCCACCATAGCCATTAGAGAAGAGGGAGAGAGACAAATTCCTAAGGCAAAAGAAGGAAGGATCATTTTTAAGGAGATTTCACCACAAAGATTGTTGAGGAAGGAGGATTGAAGTATCAAAATCATCAACCATCATCAACAACCACGAAATCAGACCCTACAAATCATAAGGCAAGTGGTTATTTACAAAATAATTGAGTTATAATACCCATGATTAAGCTTTGGTAAGAACATGACTTTTATGATATTCTTTGGAATAAAACAATTGATTATGATCCATGATTGATAAGGATTGCATGTAGAACGTTTTTGGGTTTCCAAGTATGTTGATATCATAGAAAACTTGATGATAAATTCGTAAGAAAATCTGGAATTTGGATGAAAGATATAAAGAATGCAGTTTTAGGGTTCTTGAATATTAAAGGGATTTTTAGTTAATTTGGCCAAGATTTATAATGATTTTGTTGTTTTAAATCGTTAGTAATCATCCCAGAACATGTAGGAATGATTAGGAATTGTTGGTTGTGAATATGGTGGATTATCATGTAAGATAGAGAATTAAAAATGGTGAAACCCGTAGGAAGAAGATGAACTGGGTCTGTCACTGCTTGATCGATCGATCGACCCTTGAATGTCGATCGATCGAGCAGTCGATCGATCGACCATATCCCCTCGATCGATCGACCCTGGCTGGACTTTAGAGAATTTTGTGAAAAATTTCTTTAATTACCGTCGCTTAATGGGAACCTTAGAAATGATATTTTACCTTTGAGGAGACTTTATAATTACCAGTAGGTGTATCATTAGGTTTCTCCACAAATGATTGAGTAGAAATTTTGGAGAAATGGATTGACGAAAGAACGATCGATTTAGCCGTACGTTGAGATTTTTAGAATTTAATTACGAAATGAGTGAGATTTAATTCCGGAAAGAAAATACCAGTAGGTTAAAATTGACTTAACTACTGAATTAAGGGAGGGGTAACTAGGGCCCTTAGAGTTGCGTGAATACTCGAATAAATACAATAGTGAAATAAATTGTAATTAATAAGTACGGCGAATATAAGTAAAATATATTACGTACGGGTATGATTTGTTAGGTCGGGTGTGTACCTACTAAATTATATAAAAGTTTGGGTTAAGAGAATATTACCTAAATTGATTATGTTAGGGTCGATGTGACATTCCGAACTAACATAAAATTATTATATATTTGGGGTCGATGAAAAATGCCGAACCAAACTTTTAACTGGTGTCGCGATGAAAGAGTCCCGAACCAGAATATGTGTATATATTTATATTTTTAAATAGTTGGGGTCGATGGATCATTCCGAACCAACCTTCACTTGGGGTCGATGAATTATTCCGAACCAAGAGTCCTTTATGTGTAATAAAAGGATATGTTAGTGGTAACTAATATTAAATACATTGTTGTGTGATAAAATGTATTCTATGTGCATAATCTACTAATTTAGAATAGTAGACAATGGAATGAAATGTAAATATCTTAGTAATAATAGCGTGATGTAATTATTACAAGAATAAGGACAACGAACAGTAAATCAGTTAACTACGGTTATGGGTAGTATAACTAGGAAGACTAAGTATCCTCGATAGTTAAGTAGTACGTAAGAGAGGTGAGGAAGTTCAAGGGAGTGCGAAATCTTAATATGTGTAATCAATAACTTAATTGTGATAACTGCTTGTAAAATATTTTCAAATGTTTTGAGTACTAACTCTTGCTATGTAAAATTTTAAAAACCTTTTAGGTGCCCAGCCACAGGGACACCCAGCATGATTTCATTCCAGAGATTTGGGAGCTGCAGCAAGTGTGGATGTTGCAGGGATTGTTTAGACGCTTCTTTTTCAATTCTAGTGCAGGATCTCAGTCTTAATATTCTTAGTTGGGACATGTTGTTCTACCTTTATTATTTCAGTTTATTCTAGTTATGGATTTGTAGTTGTCATTTATTGGTCGTGGTTTTCGGCAAGACTTTACCTACTTTCAGAGTATCTTTACAAACTGCTTAATTATTACTAGAATTTGTAATGTGGTTGCATGATGAATGTTCTGTTTTAAGAAGGTTAAAATTTGGCACCCGTTTAATTTCATTTAGGTGGTTAGTATATAAAAAGGCGTTCGACAGTGATGCTAAGAATGAACCATTTAAGAAACCTGTTTATATTAAAATAAGGCTTGATCACCCAAGGTTTAATTAGGCGAGGTATCACACATCAGAGGCTACAAACACTCCAATCACAACGGCAACAACACAGATTCAAAACAATCAACATCCATGCATACATCTGGGGAACCAACCAAGATACACACAGAAGCCACCACATATCACAACTCAAGGATCTCTAGCTATTGTCTCCTTCGAACTCAAATGCAGCAAAACTGAGGATAATCTTTAAATGACTTCATCCGAAAAGCCCAAAAAGTGCCCCTGAACTTTATCCTCTCCCCCAGGCATTCTTTGAACTCTTTTGTCTCTTCGAATATTGTATTAATCCTCTCCAGAAATCCCCGACACATAGACAACATAACACATTTTCAAAGAATTTAATCTTTAGAAACCTCCCCAATACCTCCCACTACAAAAGAATCAGGTCAACACCGTGAGTAGGAAAAGTTCCAAAGATATTCAGCTCCATGAGAACCTTAATCCATAGAAAATTTGAGTACGGACATGAATTAAAAGACGACTCAAAATTCCTCACTTTGAGTAAGTAGACAATACCATGAGGGGGATAAACGTTTATAGGCCTCCTCTTTTGTAGAATGCATATCACACGTATTGACCTTTCCATGCGCCTTGAAGGAACTTAACAAGCCTAGATCCAGTACTTCGTCTTCCACCTGAGAAACCTACGAACAATTTTGTTGGGTCAAGATTGCAGCCAATGCAACAAGGGCTTCTGCGGTTCAGTCAACGAGATCATGGAGTCGGGGTATGCTTTGGAAGATTCAAATCAATCAAGTCAAGAAAATAACTGAATTTTAATAGGAAAAACTGATGTCCAAATCGCCTTGGAAGGTACAAGGTAAGAGAATGATGGATTGTCGATCAAGAATTGAAAGAAGGAAGCACGAGAGAAGCCATCCCCTTCAAAGATCCTCTTCTACTACCCTCTTTAACTCCGGAATCAAGTAAACCCCTAAAAAAAGCTAGGCAAGTAGGCACATTAAGAAATTTCAACATCATTCAAGTTTCTTCTAGACAGTATGTTCTAAGAGGCAAGAATATTTTTATCCAATGAAGCCAAAGAAGAAATTGAAGAATTATAATTGTTATTGTTTAGAAGCGGGATATTGTTCATACGCGGAGTATTATTTCATACGCACGGTACTGTTCACTCTTACTCCTTATTTAAGGAGGGTTTCAGCCATGGTTCAAAGCACACCAACATCAATATAGAGTTAGAGACATTCTTCTTCCAAAGGTTTAGGGTTTGGGGTGAGAGGTGAGGGATTTTCCCCCTCACCCTTGGTATTGCTCGAAGGTGGAAGAAGGGTATGGGTGTGAGTGTGAGTGTGAGTGTGAGTGTATGGTAGGGGTACCAGGAGATTTCTTAGCGGTTTACATGGGAGCGGGATACACCGGATTAGGTACATGGGAAACACTTGGAAAATATTTAAGGGCAAGAGATTGAGAGGGTTTCTTGGCTAAGAACTTGGATTCACTTGGGTGGAGAGTTGGTGTATAATGGCTATCCTGAATTTGGTTACGAGAATAGAGGGTATATAATTTATCCTTCTATATTCTCTATTGTACTTGTAATTTCTTCAAATATAGTGGAATCGAGCCTCTCCATTTATGTACCCAAGTTGGTTAACCGCGTATATCTTGGTTTTGTCTCCCTTGTCTACATGTTTATCCTGCTTGCCATTATTACCATTTTATCTTGACTATATCGGGGCGGGGATCGTGGTTGACTAGAGGGTGCCCCAACAAACTGGGCATCGGGGCACAACAATTGGTATCATAGCTTTTAGTGCGCAAAAGAGGTTTGTCAAAAATCCGGAATGAGATTTGGATGTCAAAACCACTAGTGCTTGGGTTTCTTAAGTGTGTTCATTCATCCATGAAAGGGGATATTGCTTCACAAGTTCAGGTGGAGGGATTTGATGGTAATTGGTGTTTAGCTCTTGGTGATTACAGTGGAGGTCATTCTTGTTCAACATGGGTCGTGTACTAGGGTTGATGGAAGAATGGAAGTCGGAGAAAAATGGAGGGTGCTTGGCTGAAATGCAATTGGAGAGGGTGTGATTGCTAACCCAGAATGCAATTGGCAATGTTGTGATAGCTACCCACAAGGTCTATTAAGACACAGTTTGATTTTTACCCGGAAGAAAATTGATTGTCGAAGATGTTCTCATAGCAAGTCTACATCCAAGGACAATGAGCATTGCTATGTGGGGGGGAAATGAGTCATTTCTTAGTTCAGTATTTGAAACAAGATGGTGGGGGCTCAGGAAGTACCTCAAGATGGTTAGAGGTAGATGCTAGACTTTTGGAGATATTCTCACAATCTCAAAAAGTGATGAATTCCAAGGAGAAATGTGCTCGATTATAGGTGGAGTTCATAAATCACACAGTGTCGTGTGGATTTTGTGCGATTGGTTGGTGTCGTCTGGATTGATCTTGATGTTATATTTTTGGGAACAAGGTGCATAAGTATGAAAGGCTTTTCAAATGCTCTCATTTACATCTGATGAGCAGGGTGCATGTTTCGGCAGATAATAGTGAGAGGAATCTTGCTAGTGAAGGGGTGGGGTCAAGGTCCCTCTTCGAACTCGATGGATATATTCAACTAGTTGTAGCTACATTTAGGAAATGACTAGTGTGTTCAACTTCAAAAGATATCCAAGAAGAGCAGTTGAAAATTACAAGATGCAAGGGTATATTTGCAAGAGGAGGTGTATACTCCATGGGCAATTTTCATGGATTGATTGGATCTTTGAATAGACATTGAACGGTATACGGATATGTGTAGCATATACAATGAAGCTCAATGGTGATTCTTTTGGTTGCATGACAAACCGAGAGATTCGGATGGGAGGAATTCTCATCAGGTGGAGTCTCGATCGTGGTTTGCAGATTTCTCGCCAAGGTGAATATTTGTGAAGTTTGGCTTGAATTTTGTGCATGAACTGTTCATACCCTGTTCACTCTTACTTCTTATTTACTTCTTAATTAAGGAAGATTTCAACCACAGCGTACTGTTCACTCTTACTCCTTATTTAAGGAGGGTTACAGCCATGGTTCAAAACACATCAACATCAACATAAAGCATGGTTCAACCAAGAGGTAGTTCGATTTTGATGCGAGATCAAGCTAGATTGTTGAATATCGCCGAGATATCGGCGCAATAGTCTTGTATCGCTAATATATCGGCCGATACACCGAGACAAGCCCGATCTCAGTCGAGACGATTGTTTTCAAAACAAAAAAGGGGGTAAAGAAGTAAAGATGGGAGCAATGTTGATATATAAGTTTGCAGAGGAAGATTCGACATGGCAGCTGCACAGGGTGATGGAGTGGGAAGTTAGCGCAGCTTTTTTTTGCGGAGTATACTACCGAAGATGAAATGTAAAGGCTAGGGTTTTATGGAATTTAACTTTTCTTAGATGGAGTGTTGAACCCAGCTTGATACAACTATAAAAAAATACTTATTGGAGTCCAAATGTAATATGTTATGTTTTTTTTGTTGGTCTAATTTGTACAATAAAAAAATTAAAATAGTAGACATCTCTTTCCATAAAAAAACAGCTGACACGTACTTGAAAAGTGGAGTCCATCCTGACTTTTTTTATATCTGAAATTGGAGTCAGCTTGACTCAGTTATTGATCCAGCTGTCTTATTTAATCTATTTTTTTCCCTTAAAAAGTTCACATTGGTACATAAAAACAAGACATTTTACATTTGTTTCCATTAAAAGAGATGACATCTACTTTCATTAAAAAAAATTATATTAGTCACACGTATTTTTTTTTTTTAATTATAAATTGATTTTCAGTTATAATATCAGTACTGATTTATAAGCAAAAATAGTACTACTTTCTAAGATAAATAAGTATTAATAGTTTTTTCAGTTTTTATAAAAAATATATTTTGGGGGTTTTAATTCCTACTTAAAATTAACAGTTTTGTACACACATACACACCAAAAAAAGTAAAAGTAACAGTTGTACTATTTTTACAAAATTAGTACTTTTTTTAAAAGTTTAAATGTTTTTGCAATTGTTGTACATTTTAATATGAATAAAAAATGATTTCCTACAAATTAGTAAGGACTTTCTTAAAAAATGGTTGAACATATTTAAAAAATTAGTAGCATTCCATACAAAAAAATTTAATCTCTTAATTCTTTTGTACAAAATACTATGATTGTACATTTTCTAATGAAGGTTTATATGTCATTTGAATTTTTTGCTAGCTCAGTTATTAAAGAATATGGAAGCTGACAAGTTGGCCGATCACCAGTGTAATCAATAAGATAATGCTATGCATATCAAATAATGATTTTGAACTTATCTAATTGCTCTACATTATTAATCGTATTTTCCTAGAATTTTCTATATTTTTTTCGAAATTTTTTGGGCTCTCTAAATAGCGTATCTTTGCGTATCGTCCGATACCACGATCGAGTTGAAAATCGAGTGTCCAATACGGGGACCGGGACTTTAAACCATGACATAGAGTTAGAGAGAGTCTTCTTCCAAAGGTGAGAGTCTGGGGTGAAAGGTGAGGGATTTTCCCTCTCACCCTTGGGTATTGCTCGAAGGTGGAAGAAGGGTATGAGTGTCAGTGTGAGTGTTTCATGTATGGTAGGTGTGCTTAAGATGTAATGTGTGGGGGATTTCTCACCAGTTTACATGGGAGCGGAATACACCGGATTGGGTATATGGGAAACACTTGGGAAATAGTTGAGGACAAGAGATTGAGAGGGTTCTTGGCTTAGAACTTGGATTCACTTGGGTGGAGAGTTGGTGTACAATGGTTATCTGGGATTTGGGTAGGAGAGTAGAGGTATGTGATTTATCCTTGTATATTCTCTATTGTACTTGTAATTTCTTCAAATATATTGGAATCGGGCCTCTCCGTGGATGTAGCCAAGTTAGTGAACCACATATATCTTGATGTTGTCTCTCTTATTTACATATTTATTGTGCATGCCATTATTATCATTTTATTTCGATTATATCTAGGGGTCGTGGTTGACTGGCGGGTGCCCCAACAAATTGGGCGTCGGGGCACAACAATATCCTCCGCAAAAAGGCCCGCTCCCATGAGAGAGATTTCCGAGGGAATCTAAAAGAAACATGTTTTACCTTTTTAGAATCTCATTCGTTCTCACTAACCCCATGCTTTTACCCGATGGTTTTGAAATGGAGTGACCCTTTCTCTCCGGGACCCCTCCACAACCATTTTCCTAGATAGACTTCATTTCTGAAAATTGAATTGCTGATGCCCCGAACCCCCTTTTCCCATGGATTGCGAAACTTGACTTCAATCAATTAAGTGGTCATTTTTCCCGTCACCCCACTCTTACCAAAGAAAATATCTCGTTTTTTTTTAATTAAATAGGCTACTTTAAGCATGACTTTAAAACTGGATAAATAATAAATCGAGATGCAACTCAAATCCGACGAGATTAAAACAAGCCTAACCCCCGTAAGATAAAAATCATTATTTCTACCCATCGAATCATTTATTAATTTTATTCAAAATCGAATTCCAAAAGTTCAAAGGAAAAGAATTCCCCCAAAGGCATAAGTACTATAAAGGCCAATCATCTACCCACATCCCACCCTACCTGCTAAAGCTTCTTAGAGATTCTGAATGTTAAAACTTCTAAGAGACCTCTATCCACATTGATTACCACAAACGAACTCTTTGCCATATTCAATTTCAAATCAGACAAGTCACTGAACAATCTAATGCAAGACACCATATTATCAAACTTATCAGGTCGTACGTGGAGAACAATGGACTAAAACCAGCATAATGAAAGTGAGCTACTTCCTCGTTTAATCTACCAACTCTAAATCCCTTTAACTTTCCTCAGACTACACCGAGAAATATGTCAAACAAACACAACCTATTATCCACTTCCTCCACTAATCTACTTATAATACCAGCAATCCTATCAAAAAGAGACGGGCAACAGTTCACCTTGTCTAAGGCCCCTAAATCCCATTAACTTTCCTCTCAGACTCTACCGAGAAATATGTAGAACTAACACAACCTATTATCCATTTCCTCCATTGATTTTGAAACCCTTTTTTTTCACAAGGTCTAGAAAATTCTAAATAACATGGTCATAAGCCTTCTAAAATTTATTTCAAACACAATCCCCTTTGTTTGTTTTTGTTTTTGTTTTTGTTTTTGTTTTTGTTTTTGTTTTTTTTATTCCTCTGCTGCTTCATTGGCTATCAACATAAGAACCCAAAATTTGTCTACCGCTAACCAAGACTTCTTTCAACTCAGCGTCTAAGCTAGCTATTACATATAATCTAATGTACACTCCCTTGGACAGTTCCAAATGAATCAAATCATTGAATCAAAATTCAACTCTAGGTCAAACTTTAATTGTGCGAAGAAGGTGGGTTCATTAATAGATAGAGTTAGGAGGACATATACGAGATCAGGGGAGAAGGTCATCTTCTTTCCATTCTAGGCTGAAGAATGTGGAAGTATAACAACAGAAACGGATAACCAAAGCTGCATTAGAAAAAAAAATTTAAACATAAAACTTATCCCAGAATAAGAAAAAATGAAAATAATATTATAAAAGAACTCGGTTAAAGAGGAAATATCAGAATATAAACTTTAGGCAAATGATAGTGTAATGTATATGAAAGCAGAAAATCAGAAAGCATTCTCAACAAGCATACACCTATCATAGCCAACGGTCCAATAGTATAAAATAGACTTACTAAGATATAAAACCAGCATCAATTCCACTTTCCAATTGAATAGAGGGTCTCTCTCTCTCTCTCTCTCTCTCTCTCTCTCTCTCTATATATATATATATATATATATATATATATATATAGTAACGCTCTCCAACATACCTCATTAAACATACCTACGAACATACCTATTTTTTTAAAATAGTAAACAAAATAATTTTGAGTTGATATTTTTTATATGGGTTCATGATATTTTAGTGTGCCCCTGTAAAAATATTCAGCTCAAAATAATGTGTTCTGTTATTTTTAAAAAATAGGTAAAAAAAAAAAACTGACAGTTTTAAAGAGTAAAAACTGTCAGTTTTTTTACCTATTTTTTAAAAATAACAAAAAACATTATTTTCAGTTGATTTTTTTTATAGGGGCGCATTGAAATATCATGAACCCATATAAAAAATATCTCAAAATTATTTTTTTTACTATTTTAAAAAATGGGCATGTTCGTATGTATGTTTCTAGGAGGTATGTTGGAGAGCTATATATATATATAGAGAGAGAGAGAGAGAGTCAGGCTCATGTGCACACTAAGTTTGCACATCATTTTTTTAAAATAGTAAAAAAAATATTTTTGAGTTGATTTTTTTGGTGTGATATTTTAACATTTCAACGGATCCATGTAAAAAAAATCAACTCAAAAAAACTTTTTTTACTATTTTAAAAAAAATCGGTCAAACTTTTGCTACTTTTAAGCACTTTAAAAGCTGTGAAAGTTTTGCCGATTTTTTAAAAATAGTAAAAAATGTTTTTTTGAGCTGATTTTTTTTGCATGGGTCCGTTGAAATGTTTAAATATCACATAAAAAAATAAACTAAAAAATATTTTTTTAATACTTGAAAAAAATTGGTGTGCGTCAGCACTGTGCAAACTTAGTGTGCACATATATATATATAGAGAGAGAGAGAGAGTCGGGCTCATGTGCACACTAAGTTTGCACATCATTTTTTTAAAATAGTAAAAAATATATATTTTTGAGTTGAATTTTTTTGTGTGATATTTAAACATTTCAACGGACTTTAAAAGCAGCGAAAGTTTGACCGATTTTTTAAAAATAGCAAAAAAAGTTTTTTTGAGCTGATTTTTTTTACACGAGTCCGTTGAAATGTTTAAATATCACACAAAAAAAATCAACTCAAAAATATATTTTTTAATGCTTTAAAAAAATTGGTGTGCACAGGAGCCTGCCTCTCTCTCTCTATAGATATATATATAAACACACATATATATACATATATACACATATATATACATACATATGTATGTATGTAACTTCGACATTGGCTGTGTAAGGACCAAAAAATAAGCAATTATGGCAATGCAAGTGAGAAAATAAAGGATTCACACCACATATGTACACAAGCAAAGGGGATTTGTAGTGAATTTATTGAAGTCTAAAATTACAAGAGAATTTGCCACAGAACCAGTGCAAAAACCCACACACCTCTTTACAATGCATAAGTCTTCTATTTTATAGGGTTCTCGTTACTCAACAGTAACCAAATGAGTGGGACAACTGTTGACGTAAATGACGCCAAATGGGTAATAAGAGGTAGATATCTCGCACCTTAACCCTCAATCAATAACTCTCCAAAATGTAGAATGTCCCAAATGAGACTGCAATAGGCGTATTTATAGGTGGGAAGTAGCTTACGCTCCAAGCAAGCATCTAATTACAAATGTACCCCTATTAGCCTTTGTCACTTCCTATAATACCAAGCAAAACAATTACTAAAAGAAAACACATTAAAATAAGAAAATACATCAAAATAAGAAAAATAATAAAAATGCCACTAATGCCTAAAAATAGTAAAAATAGCCCCTAAACTTCTAATTCACATCATTCTCTCCGCCTTCGAAAAAGCTCGTCCTCAAGCTTTAAAAGTTGAGGATGCACAAAATCTTCAAAATTGGAGAATCACGTGACAAGCGCCAAAATTGTGTGGAAGAGGGGCAAAACTTATGGGCCAAAAGTAATTTCTAAAAAATTTGAGGAAGATCCTTCAATTCTTGCGTCAAGATCATCTTCCTCGCCTCTCATAGGAATCTTCAAAAATATCTTCCCCCGGGTCAAAAACGACTTTCTTAGTACCAAACCCTAATTCTTGACTGTCTTTGAGGGTGCCACCTAGGACAGAATGTAGATGGGTTGGCATAGGAGGGTTTAGGGCCAAAATGGGTCGAAACCCTAGGGTTTCATGGCCGTCGGCTTGATATGGGTGGTTTCCAGCTAAGATTGGATGTTTCCGACCAAGATTGGATGTTTCCGGCCAAAACCAAGCAGTAATAGGGGTTGCTTAATGGGTCCAACTGGGTTAGGGGTTAGGTAGGGGGCCAAAGGAGGTAGTTTGGCATTTGGGGAATAGTTTGGTGCTAGAAATTGCTCACCTGCTGAGATCGGAGACAACAGAGGTTGTCCGGGCTATTTTACTGTCGGAAGTGTTGAGGATGACTGGACGCAAGCCGGAGGACCAGATCGGGGGTCGATGGCCTTGGGAAAAAGGAACGGGGGCTTTTGGGATGCCGTCGGCCACCTGTATGGTGGTCCGACCATGGGGTTGGGGCTAGGGGTTTCGCCCAAGGGTTTTTTCATGTTGGTGACTTCGTACATAGAGATCAATGAACTGGGAAGGGCCGCCGGTCATCGGAAGGGTATTCGGCCTCTGTTCCGTGATGTATTGGATTGGAGATAGCCCAGAAGAGGCCACCGGGGATGGTCGGTATTCTTCCATGTTAGTCTAGTAATATACCTTCCATGTTAGTCTAGGAATAAAAATCATATGTTTTAATGGAAGAATTATATATTTTGGAAGAGAAATTATATGTGTTGTAGGGAGAACCCATGTAGTCAAAAATCTTGATCATATGTAGAGGATTACCCATGAATTTATTATGATATTTGGGAAGAAAATCTTGATTAAAATAGAGGGTGGTGATTATTCATGCAAAATTTGGTTTTATAAAGAGATTTGAGATTTAACCCCTTTTTGATTAATTCGTTGAGGATTCATTGATGTCGTTACGTTAGAACTTGTTTATGTACATTGCTTATACACTTGGTTTCTTTTCTATTATGGGATTTAGATGCTCTATACCTTGTTATTTGTGGAATTGATTTAGTTTATCGTTGAGTAGCGCTACGTTCGCTCTCCCCGGGCGGGCGGGGTGTTACAGAATGCGCGAGGTGGTGGAAGGTGAGGGGATGGAAAATGGTGGTGTGATGGTAATTTGGGTGGTGGTGGAGGGAAGTGGATCTCAAGATCGTCCATTCGTGTCGAGAGATGATCCAAGGCTCTCGCAATTCGATTATTACGAGTTTCCATGGGAGCATATCTCCTCTCAAAACCCATCTTGATGTTGTTTACGAGTTTTTATTTTTTTTACAACAACAACGGGTAGAACCAATGAGGCTATGATACCAACTGACGTAAATGACGCCAAATGGGTAATAAGAGATAGATATCTCACACCTTAACCCTCAATCAATAACTCTCCAAAATGTAGAATGTCCCAAATGAGACTACAAAGGGGTATTTATTTATAGATGGGAAGTTGCTTAGGCTCCAAGCAATCATCTATTTACAAATGTACCCTTATTGGCCTTTGCCACTTCCTTCCTATAATACCAAGCAAACAATTACTAAAAGAAAATACATCAAAATAAGGAAAATAACCAAAATGACACTAATGCCTAAAAATATTAAAAATAGCCCATAAACTTTTAATTCACATCAACTGTCCCCCTGCTATTCATATCACTGAAGTGGTCATCCCCATGCTCCCATGAAGTCCATTATGTGTACAAAATCTAAGGCAATCCTCTAACGTCTATTTGCATTTCCATAACTTTTAAGTATTTTTCGGGTACTTGGGGGTTGAGTTTTACTCATCTCTCAAGAGTTTTCCGTCCTAAATCTTCATACTCTTGGCTTCATTCCCTTCAATAACTTTTTTAAATCTATATAGGATAGCAAATCTAATCTTGGGAACATGAACTTCATATAACTTGCCTCTTGAATCGAGTGAGGCACAAAATCATAACAATGACATGGTTGTTGAGAAGCTTTCTGCACTAAGGATATTAGTTTTTAATACGTCAAATGCTTACATATTTTCTTTATAAGTGATATTGATGTGTAATTGGGAAACGGAAGCGATTTAATCTAAGAAACTACACAACAACAGCATTTATAGGCCAAAGGCCATAATTATCTTCCCTAATTCATCTCTATAATATTTATTAATTGAATGCTCTGCCCCAAATACAGAGTACAATATTTATAATGCTAGCAGAAGGATCTAGAAAAGGCCCATTCATTGCCCATTAAGGAATGCTTAGATCACATGTGATGTCATAAGTGACATCATTAATAACATCACATGGACTAGAACATTTCCATTACACAATACATATTCTAGCCCTCATTAAACTTTACAACTACAACAAAAACATGAAATATAATAAAAGAAAAAATACAAATGATACTCGCGAGCTCCGCATATATCATTCTCTCCCACTTGAAAAAGCTCATCCCAAGCATTGGAGGTCGGCGGCAAGGAAGGAAAACAACCAATAGTGGACTCCCCACTTGAAAGGGAAGGTGTCCTCGAAAACGGTCGGCACATCAGCTAGCAAAAGGGCAAGATTGGGTGATCAAAAATCCCAACCATGGCTGACCTATAAGAACACGGCCCCGAAGCTTTCCACAATAATAACCAAAACCCCACTGCCTTGGGGATGGCCAATGATGCCAAACGTGGTCCGAATTCCCCATCATAAGCACCCGTGAGGCTAGATGCTTCAACTCGACCACCGAATGCGCCTCAAATGCCTCCTAAAATGGGTACACATACACCCAATCAATCGCGACCACCCAAATCAACATGTCCTCTGGAGAAAAAATCGACAAACTATCCCCATCAAAATCATCATCATTCTCAAAAAATGGGAAGAAATCAACCATAACATACGCCTCCACCATGTGAAAATGTGTCGGCCAACCGCCCTCAATGAAAATGTCAAAAAAATCCTCGATAATGAGCCTAACATCTTCCTCCACGAAGATGGGAAAGAAATCCCCAAGCTCGGAAATATCTGAATCATGGAGTCGAGTACGTGTAACCCATCCATCTTCTTCAAAAATAGAATGAAATTACACGGAAAGAACTTGGGATCCATACCATACCATCGCTGGCGGGTCTTCGGCACCCTCGGAAAAGCCATCATCATGCGTTATTGGTTGGCGGGCATCATCGTCGTACATAAAAGCAATGTGGGTAGAAGGGGGTGTCACATCGCGGACAAATAGTCAAAATATGAAGTCAAACGTCTTGCCCTCTCTCATACCCAATGATCACGTTCCGCCTTTACCTCAAGGTATTCCGTGCGGCATTGACTTAAGTGATAATAGCACTCCATATACTCCTAGATGGATCAAACTCCAGTAATGGCCACCAGAATGAAGGACTATTGTTTTTTGTTTTAGGGATATGCGGCATATTTGAAATTAGAGGTTTCAGATCTAGGGTTTTTAGGGTATGATAGTGGAGGCAATGGTGGTGTAGCTTGCCCGCTGGCGAGGGGGTGTAGTTTGGGGAGGGAATCGTCGGTTCCTCCGAGTCTATCCATGGCTCTACAACAACTACTATGACGACCACATTAGGAGCGAACAAGACTCTAATATCAATTTGATGTGTAATTGGGAAGCGAAAGCAATTTAATCTAAGAAACTACACAATAACAACAATAATAACATTTACAGGCCAAAGGCCTGAATTATCTCTCTAATTCGTCTCTTAATATATCTATTAAATATATCTATTAATTGAATGCTTCACCCCAAACGGGGAGTGCAATATTTATAGGGCTAGCAGAAGGATCTAAAAAGGGTCCATTACTTGCCCTTTAAGGAATGCTTATGTCACGTGATGTTATGGGTCACTAATGACATCACATGAACTAAAACATTCCAATTATACCTATTCTAGCCCTCACTAAACCTAACAACTACAACTAAAACGTGAAAAATAATAAAAGCAAAAATACAAATGATTCCCGTGAGCCTCTCATACATCAGATATGATTTATTTTTCCCATTGATTTATCAATCTAAATTTTTTGTCATCTTTTTACTCTTGGCTTCTTCCTATAGTTTCTTTCAATTTAAATTGATTTAACAAGTCTCATCTTACGAGGCCGAACTTCCAACTCCATCCTCACAAATTAATAGTTCACGGTTGAAAGTTCAATTTTTGGAGGAAAGTTACACTTTAAACACAATGAGCCGGAAAAAATTAAGCTTACTAGAATATCTTAGAATTTGGATAATTGCTTTTCAATGTGGACACTTAATTTGGAACATACAAACTGGGAAAGTAATTCGTTTAACTCTGGGCGAGGGTAGTATATAAATAGTTACATATTTGTTTCAAAGGGGTTCTCTTAGATTAGGAAAATAAAGGTCGTACACAGTGCACAAGGCTCCCGCTTAACTGCAGGGTCTAGGAGAGACGAATAACAGCTGGCCTTACCTCATATAGAGAGAGGTTGCTCCCATGTCTCGAACTTGAGACCAATCATAGCTTGGGCTCGGGCACTTGCCATCGCACTTTTCTTTTCTTTTTAATTTTTTTCCTCTAAATTTATATTCCTTTGTTCCATCCAAACACTAATATTGAAATAATATTGTATGCAAATTTCCCCATGATTGGAGTTGTAATTGTAATTTTAAACTCTAATTTTAATTCTGATTTCCAATCAAACCTTCACGGTTTTGAACACATTTAGTGCGACGTATCATGAGATGCTCGTGAATTAGTAAAATTAGACAGCCATATTTTGATATGATGTTTCTAATGCAACTGAAAAATTCGTATGTGTCATTATGTATGTATATGATCACAATGGTTCATTTCAATTACTTGTAGAAAAAACCCATTGTATCAACAGTATGTTGTGTTGTGGAGGTGTATATCCTCATGCATAAGAGAATAAAATCCCTGACATATGTAAAATCATTGGATCATCAATGGATCAATATGAGCAATCGAACTTGTCTTCCTAAATCATTGAATTGCCAAAGGTGCAAACTGCAAAGTGAGTACTCCGACTTGTATTCCCATGATGGACTGCGACGATCATGCTTCAGATCCACACATATAATTTTGTACCTCTCTTTCTCTCACTTTATCCATGTATATTTACACGATTTTTGTATACATACACATTGATTTGTGTAGACATACACAAATCATGTATATATATGCACTTAGATTTGTGTATATATGTACATATTTGTTGTGTTTATATATATAGAGAGCGGTTCTCATGCATACCCCAGTTTGCATACCGCTGGCGCGGACCAATTTTGATAAAATAGTAAAAAAAATATTTCTGAGCTAATTTTTTTTATATAGTTTTTAAACATTTCAGTAGGGCCATATAAAAAAAATCAGCTCAAAATGATTTTTTTTACTATTTTAAAAAAATCGGTCAAACTTTGTCAGTTTTTAACAACTTAAAAACTGACAAAGTTTGACCGAATTTTTTAAAATAGCAAAAAAATTCATTTTGAGCTGATTATTTTTTTATGGTCCTATTGAAATGTTTATAAATCATTAAAAAAAAAAATCAGCCCCAAAATATTTTTTTTACTATTTTAAAAAAATGGTCCTCATTCGGGGTCCTTAAACTGGGACCTCACTTGATCCTTTCCCTATATATATATATATATACACACACACAAATCAAGCCCTTACCCTTTGATTGAAACCGTAGCTCTTTCTAGCTCCTTCACTGATTCATTTATACGAGGGAAGTTGGGTTTCTTATCTGTGTTGGTCGGTGAATGTGATGGAGAGGGATGGAGGGGAGAAGGGTGGGAGCAATGTGGTTAAAGGCGTGCCTGGGCTCCAGATTCACCTAGTCGCAGCATCGGCGCCTTGGCTCACTCAGGCAAGGCTCCTTTAATAAAGCGTATGATTTGTACACCTACGCTCAAGTCCGCGTCTCGTTAAAAAATTTTTGCTAACGCCCCCAATACAAATTGATGTGCTGATTTTACATATTTTCCAATATAATATGAAAGATTAGACAATTCCCCGCCTCAAAACTAAACAAAGTAAGACCTTAATTCCTAGTGAAACATTATCTTTCTCACTAGTCCCTACTTAGGCAAAAAAATAAAACTCCATCAACGTTGCATCTTTGAACAATTTATATGTTGACTTTTATTTTTATTTTCACACATTGGAGTATCCTTTATGCAAATATCAATATCTTTTCTTTTGTTAATTATTAAGTAATTAAATTATTAAATAAATTTGATATTTAAATATATATTTTTTCATATGGTAGTACAAACTCTATCTTCTTTTGATGCGTCTCTTGATAACCGCATATAATAGTAATTTATGATATATATTTCAAAAGTGAGACCCTCAATGGTTAGAAATTAAGTTTAATAAACGAAAAATTGCATATGGGATTATAATTACAAAACTGTTTCTAGTTGCACGAGTAGGCACGAAGCATGTCGCAATATCGCGTGCATGTAGGTTAAGAATCTCAGAATCCTCAATAATTTTGTCAAAAAGTCAAGTTCTTTTAAAAATTTGATTTCCTAAATTAGAAAGAAAATAAAAAAAAAAGACATAAATTAGCAACAAAACAATGTATAATACAACATAAACTCGATAAGATACAAATACATATAATAAAAAATGAAATTTCATAAAATACAAAAAATTACATAAAAAATATCACTTAGATATTAAAAGTTATCAGAATAATATGGAATATACAAGCGGCAAGACATGGGTGTGCCACAGATATGGGAAAAGCACGATGACGTAGAGAGCCTCTCTTAAAAATTACAAAATCTCTAGCACTCTCACTTTTCTCAGAATCCATGTCATTTTGTTATCTTTATTTTCTGTCCTTGTGGATTCAAAGAACTCCAGTGAATTAAATGTTATTCATAATGTTTTATTCAAGCATGATTATATAGTTATAACATTATATGATTGGAACAAAACAGAATTACTATTTAATTCCAGGAAATTTAATCTTCATGCATTTACAGATTAATTGCTTATAAATTACATAATGAAGAACACACCTTTGTCCATTGCTTAGAGATGAAAGGTGATGATGTTTCTCCTCACTTTGGTGCTCCAAAAATGCTCCTCAAGGCTCTAGAAATATGAAGGAAAAAAACTGATTTTTCTAAATTTCGGATTTTCTCCCTCTACTCGATATAGTTGTGTTGTGTTATAGTGTGCTAATAATGGAATTAGGCTACTGATTATATGGGTGAGGGAGGCTAAAATTACCCTTTGTTCATAACCCACTTCCCATCAAAGTGGGCGTAAAAAAAAGGAAACCAACCACTAACTTTTGACTACTCAAACCTCCACTAAATTCAAATTATTTTGACTTATTAAGGACCATATTAGTGGGATATTAATAAATTTCGAAATTACATAATTAATTAATTAATTTCCAACAGTCTCCCACTTGGTCGTAATAAGAACAACCTCATAATTTGTTTAGGGAACATAAGGTACACAATAAAGCAGAATAATTAACAACAATCATTGCCATGAATGAATAATTCACCAATGCGAGTCATGGCGATTCCACGCTATTCAAGAGAATAGTTCCTTCCATGCACCACAGCATCAATGTTTTATTTAACCAGGCCTATAATGTAAGTTGTCATAATGGCCTCATAATGTCTTCTGAGAAAAGACTTTTTGTGATACAATGTCACATTCACATGCATGCATACATTAAAGACAAAAATGATAGAAATCTAAAACACTTTTATTTAATTCAAAATATTAGTGTCAAAGAACTAAACCAACAGCAATCAGAATCAAACTAATCAAGATCCATCTCTTCGATATGCTTTATAAGAGCTCTGCTATGTTATCACTCGTACTAATGTGATCAATTGACACTCGTAGTTTCAAAACTTCTTTCACTGACAGATACTTCATCTCAATATGTTTAGCTACCTTAGTATACTTGTCATTTTTTGAAAAGAAGGCTGCTGCAACATTATCACAGTATATTTTCAGCAGCTTAGATATCGACCCCATGATTCTAAGTCCTGAAATGAAATTTCACATCCATAATCCATGATTTGTAGCTTCGAAGCAAGCTACGAAACCATAGTAGATGATGCAATAACACTCTGCTTAGCACGTTTCTATGAGACGGCACCTCCGTCAAGGAGGAAGACATAACCCGAAGTGCTTTCCCATTGTCAATACATCCTCTAAAATCTGAGTCTGAATATCCGACCACCTCAAGGTGATCAATCTTCCTATATGTGAGCGTGTATTCTTTAGTCCCTTGCAGGTACCTCAATACTTTCTTTGCAGCTTTCCAATGATGATTTCCTAGATTGTTTTGATATCTTCCTAGCATCCCAACAGCAAAACTGATATCTGGTCTAGTACAAACTTGCGCATATAATAAGCTCCCAAGCGAGGCATAAGCCACGCCTTTCATGTGCTCCTTTTTTAATTCACTTCCTGAGCATTGGTGTAAGTTAAACTTATTCCCTTTTGAGGTGGAATGTCGACAGGATTGCAACTTTGCATGTTGAACCTTTTTAACACTTTGTTAATGTAAGCTTTCTAAGACAGTCCCAACGTTCCACGTGATCTATCCCGAGACATCTCTATCCCGATCACGAAGGTCGCCTCACCCATATCTTTCATTTCAAAGTTTCAGAAAAGTATTCCTTGGTTTCACGTAATTAAACCAAGGTCACTGCAAGCAATAAGCAAGTTGTCAACATATAGCACTAAAAATACAAACTTACTCCACTAATCTTCAGGTATATACACCGGACAACGATATTTTCTTTAAACCCAAAGGAGATAATGGTATAATAAAACTTAAGGTAACGCTTGTTTTAGACCATATATTGACTTCTTCAACATACGGACTATGTTTCATTTCCTTGTTTTATCAAGCCTCGTGGCTGTGCCTGTTGAAAATTAATTATGTAAATTCGAAATTAATTGATATACCACTAATATGGTCCTTATTAAGTCAAAATAATTTGAATTTAGTGGAGGTCTGCGACGTAAACTAAACGTCAATAGCCAAAAAACATAACCAATACAATTTCTACAGAGAGAAATAAAGAATTTCTTATATTCAAGATGGAACCTATCTCCAAATGAGGAGTACAAGGAGTATTTATAGGGAGAGAATTACTTGCTAATTAAGTAATTACCTAACAGACTAAAAAGGGCAATCATTAACAAAAATATACCTAATTAGTCCCAAACATGCTTGGAGACCAACTAAATGACATAAAAGGAAATAAAAGAACTAAAATAAAAGGACAACTAATATGAAATACTAAAATGACAAATATGTCCTAATACAAATCCATTTTTATCACTCTCCCCGGCTTCAAAAAAGTCCGTCCTCGAACTTGAAGGGTAAGCGGCAACGCGATTAGGCCTTCTTCTAAGAATTCTACAATTTGGAATGGGAAGCGACCTCATAAGTGACTCGCGTACCTACTTTCAAGAAACCCAAAAATTTTAGGCAAGAATTGCGAGGGTTGAGGTTCGGAAATCAAGAAATGTGGGTCGGAATTTTCCGATTGGGCGGACAATCTTGATTTTTCGAGTAATTCGATTATTTGGACAGGAGGTTCTGGGTGGCCGAATAGGGTGGGGAGGTTAGCATGGGGTTTGGGTAGGGTGTTCAGGGCAAGGGATCCAAGGATTTCTCACAATTCTGCATGGTTCAGATCTGTCAGAGTGGTCCAGGAGGTCGGGAATCCGGTTCGCTTTGGGGGGTTCGGGTCTTTGGACAAACCGAAGGGTTTCATGGTGTCCGGTATGATCAAAGAACCCTAAGAGAGCAAGATCAGAGTTTCTGCCCATGGCTGATTTCGACCAGTTGTGCATCGAATTCCCGATGAGGAAAGCACTGTTTTGGAAGATTGGTTCAACGCCGATGGGCTGAGGGGGCTGCTGTCCTGGTTGGCGGTTTGGGGGTTGAATCTTGGCGAAAAGTTGTAGGAGGGTTTCCACTGCTTGTGTTTTTTGTGCCACTTCTTCCATTCTTTCAATTCTTAATTGCTTTCTCTCAATTCTTGATTAATCTCGTCTTGAAATCGATTCGATTTCTTCGGGGCCATTGAAAAGTAGTGTACAATTTTGATTATCTACACACCAATACACTAATCGGAGGAACGACACCACGCTCTGCTACCAATTTGACGTAAACTACACGTCAATGGCCAAAAAAACAAAACCAATACAACTTCTAGAGAGAGAAACAAAGAATTTCTTATATTCACAAGATGAAACTATCTCCAAATGAGGAGTACAAGGAGTATTTATAGGAAGAGAATTACTTGCTAATCAAGTATTTACCTAAAAGACTAAAAAAGACGATCATTAATAAAAAGATACCTAATTAGTCCCAAACATGCTTGGAGACCAATTAAAGGACATAAAAGGAAATAAAAGAACTAAAATAAAAGGACAACTAATAAGAAATACTAAAATGACAAATATGTCCTAATATGAACCTGTTTCCATCAGTTTGAGCAGTCAAAAGTGGGTGTTTTTCTTTCATTTAAGCCAACTTTAATGGGAAGTGGGATTATGGACAAAGGGTAATTTCAGCCCTCCCTCACCCCTATAATCAGTAGCCTAATTCCATCATTAGTAATTTCATCATTAGCACACTATAACACATAATTATATTGGGCAGAGGGAGAAAATCTGACATTAAGAAAAATCAGTTTTTTTTTCTTAATATTTCTGGATCCTTGAGGACCATTTCTGGAGCATTAAAGTGAGGAGAAACATCATCATTTTTCAACTCCAAGCAATGAACAAAGGTGTATTCTTCAGTATGTAATTTATAAGCAATTGATATGTAAATGCATGGAGATTAAATTTCCTGGAATTAAGTAGTAATTTTGTTTTGTTCCAATCATATAATGTTATAACTATATAATCATGCTTGAATAAAACAATATGAAATGTGGTATCAGAGCCCTAGTTTACGATCTCATGCTTTTCATTACGAATATTGCTTGTAATATGAACGATTTTTGTATGCTCGAAAAATCAGAAAAACAATTTATGCCCATAAAATAGAAAAAATGTTATAAACCCTAACTTGCCCAATTATGTTTCATCGTGTTTATGTCTCGTACCAGCAGATGCTGAAGGTTCTTACAATTTTTCCAGAAATGGCCCTTCTGTGTTTGTTGTCTCACAATTTCATAAATATTATCACATGAACTTTAATGTCAACAATTCAGTACTCACACAAAGGTCTAGTGTTATTAAATCTAGATTACAGCATGTGTTAAGCTTTTATCTAATGTTAAAACGAACATCATGAGAATAATAGAATGACTATGAGTGAAATATTCTCACATGCAAATCTTAGCTTGTTTAGCCTTTGATTCTACTTAAATGAATATTCACTTATTAGTCTTGAACAATACATTTAATATTCATTGCTATCAATTATAATCTGATTTTTATAACCAACACAATCATATATGAACAGTAAACCAAGAACCTCAAAACAAAACTGCCGATACAATGATGAAAATTAATTAATACTTGATTTTTTCCAAAAATAATAAAATTGAGTTATCACCATGTAACTGAAGTAAATCAGTCCAGAAACTCAAAAAAAATCACTGAATATTAAAATTAATTTTCTGGAGATATGGGCCTTTGGATTATTACCAAAAACAAGGTTTTGAGGCCCTAAATAGCCTCGAATTGCCAAAAAACATCTTACGTCACGGCCGAAGGCGTGAGTACTGATCGTTGGCCCGTTTCCAGTCGACCCACAAAGTTTCAAGTCAATCAGAGACTAAAATTTTCAAAAACACAATTCATAGCGGCAAAATCAGAAGGAACAAAAAAAGACGGAAACTGTTTTGGGCGTGGTCGACATTTTTTATCCGAAAAATTTCAAAACAGTTTTATATTCATACCAGAATCATTATTAGGGTTCTTCATATCACATACGAGACATAAACATGATGAAACATAATGGGGCAGATTAGGGTTTATAACAGTTTTGAAAAACTGGTTTTCTAATTAATGGGCATAAACTGTTTTTCTAATTTTCGAGCATACAGAAATCGTTCATATTACAAGCAATATTCGTAATGAAAAGCATGAGATCGTAAATTGGGGCTCTGATACCACATGTTAATCATATTGTTTTATTAAAGCATGAATATATAGTTATAACATTATATGATTGGAACAAAATAGAATTACTACTTAATTTCAGGAAATTTAATCTTCATGCATTTACATATTAATTACTTATACATCACATAATGAAGAACACACCTTTATCCATTGGTTAGAGATGAAAGGTGATAATGTTTCTCCTGGTTCTCAAGAAATTGATGTAAATTAGGGTGCGGAAACGTAAAAAAAAAGAAGTTATCTACACAACAACAACAACAACATGGAAAATGAGGAAGGGTTTATTATTTCTCTCTCTAGTCTTTCAATCTCAAAATGGCAAAAGTGATACACAATGAGGAACTTAATAGCTATTTATACTAAAAGGGTACAAAAGGGAAAAATAGAATAAATGCTAAAAAAACGACTATTTCCATATGCTCCTGCATCATTCTCCCCCCCTTGAGAGGAATCCATATATGCTGAGTACTGGCGAAAGAAATTTGAATCAACATGCTACAAGGTAGCCTCAGTAATCCAAGAGTCCCTCGCCTCAGGGTATCCAACCCAACGGACAAATAAGCGTGTAGTCCCCGATGCAAAAGAGACAAATGCGGAATTAAGTATACCCTCAATACGATCAACATGGGAACGAACTGGCCGGGTCGAGGATGAGAGAAGAGGAATGAGTGCCTCTGAAAGGAGAAATGTCTGCCACATTAAATGTGTGATGCGTGCAAAACTCCAGAGGAAGGTCAAACCTCATAGGCATTCGGCCCACAAGCGCGAATAATAGGAAAAGGGCCAAAATGTCTCATAAGAAGCTTGTTACCTTTGTCGAAACGTCGTGCTTTCTCGAGGTATACCATAACTAAATCACCGCACTGCTAAGAAACAAAACGGCGATGCGCATTAGCCGCCTCTTTTAAGAGGCGTAGATGGTCTGAAGACGAGTACGGACATCGACCTAGATGGATGTCAAATGGGCCGCAAACTCCTCTGCGGAGGGGCACGTAGGAATTGTCGATGGTAGCTCAACGAGGTCAATGGGCAAAGTTGTGAACGGTCAACACAATCTGGAAGGGGGAGAAGCCTGTAGAACGGTTGACTGTATTGTTGAAAGCAAATTCAGCTTGTGCAATCACAATATCCCTCCTACAGGGGTGCTCGGAGGTCAAACAACGCAAAAGGTCTCCCACACTCCTATTGCCAACTCTGTCTGTCCGTCATTTTGTGGATGAAAGGCAGTCGAAAACTGAAGCTTTGTCCGTAATAAGCGCCATAAGGTCCGCCGGAAATGTCCCGTAAAGCGTACATCTAGATTGGATGTGACGCTGCGGGGAACGCCATGTAAGCGGACAATCTCTCGGTAGTATAAGGACGCGACATGAAAAGCATATGTCATACGAGAACACGGAATGAAATGAGACATCTTGGAGAATCGGTCGACAACTACCATGATGGAATCATGCCCATTGGAAGTACGGGGGAGGCCCACAATGAAATCCATCGAAACGTCCTGCCATGGGCGCTCAAGTATTGGCAGTGAAGTGTACAAACCAGCATTGGAGTGCTGTCCCATGGCCGTCTGGCAAGTATAACAGCGCCTGATGAAGGCATTAGTATCCCGCCTCATAATTGGCCAATAACCGTGAACCTCAGAAATAATCTTCTCTCGCAAAGAGGGGAGAGGAAGAAGGAATGCACAAAGTTGTCCCGCGATGTAAAAACCCATCCTGTAACAAGTACTCACCCGATGCCCCATTGCCCTGCTGGCATGCGGCATAAATGGATCCCAAATCCACATCCGTCGGGTAAAGGTCTCGAATCTCATAGAATCCAAAAACCTGACTCCGCAAAGTCACTAAAGCATGAGCACGCCGGCTAAGTGCATCCGCTACTAGGTTCTCCTTCCCGGCTTGTACTGAAGGTGGAAAGTGTAACGCTAAGATAGGCCGTCCACTTGGCGTGTATGTCGCTAATACGCCTCTGGCTATGAAGGAATCGCAAGGCCTCATGGTCGGATTTGATCACGAACTCCTTAAGTAGGAGATAAGGTGACTAAAACTTCACGACCTTCACAACCGCATAGACCTCCAAGTCATATGTAGAATAGTGTAAGGCCGCTCCCATCAATTTCTGGCGAAAAAACACAATGGCTTCCCATTCTGGCTCAAGACAGCACCCACCCCTATCTTGCAAGTATCGCAAGACAACTCAAACAACTGTTCAAAGTCCGGCAAGGAGAGGGTAAGAGCAATCGTCATCAACTCCTTGATACGTGTGAAGGCTCGCTCGGCCTCCTCAGTCCACCTGAACTCGACACTCGAAGAAGTGCTCATCAAATTCGTGATCGAAGTCATAACGATGCTGAATCCCATTATGAATCGTCGATAGATCCAGCATGCCCATGAATGATGCGAACCTGAGTCACCGAAATGGGGTAGGTCAATCCATTATCGCCTGAATCTTGGCGTCGTCCATACGAACTCCATCTTCCGATACTACATACCCCAAGAAAGTCATCAATGGAACCATGAAAGCACTTTTTCAATGTGAGGAAAAAGCGTTCCACTCGTAAAACATCCATAACCTGAGTCACATGTCTTAGATGTTCCTCCTCAGACCGGCTATGAATCAAAATATCATCAAAATAGACCACAACGAACTTACCCAAGAAATGGCGCAAAATCTGGGTCATCACCCTCATGAACGTTGATGGAGCGTTGGATAGACCAAAAGCCATCAGTGTCCACTCGTAAAGTCCATCCTTGATTTTAAATGTTGTCTTCCATTCATCACCTAGCCTCATTCGTATTTGGTGGTAGCCACTCTTCAAGTCTAGCTTGGAGAATATCGTCGCCCCATGGAGTTGGACCAACATATCCTCAAGTCGGGGAATTTAAAACTAATATTTCAACGGGATTTTATTAATGGCGCGACTATCCAGACACATACGCCAACTTCCGTCTTTCTTGGGTGCTAATAATGCGGGGACTGCACAAGGAGACATGCTCTCCCGAATATACCCCTTTTCAGATAACTCGGTGACCTGTCTCTGTAGCTCAACGTGCTCCATAGGCGACATGCGATAGTGGGGAAGGTTGGGGAGCTGCGCCCAAGGATAAAATCAATAGCATATTGTATATCCCAGATAGGAGGAAGATCATCTGGGGTGTGCATACATCACTAAAAGTAATCAATAAACTTTGAACACACGATGGAACAGATGTCTCCGGGGTGGTGATGGGCTTAATAAGAGCATAACACAATCCTGTCTCCGCGGCCTCGGTGGCTAACTCCTCATGCGAAACTATTAGTGAAGAAGGTCGGGACATCGGAAATGGTCGCATGAGGCGGAGGAGAAAGTCCCTCCCCTCATGTGTAAATGAATAAGTGTTTGTTCGGCCATCATGCATACTACGGTGATCAAACTACCACGGCCTTCCCAAAAGTAGGTGGCATACCCGCATATCAACCACGATACACAGGACCTCATCATGATAATCTCCAATGGAGAAGGCCACCCAACATTGTCGACTAGGGACAAGTGTTGCCTCGCTACCCAACCATCCAATACGACACGGAGTGAGCAATAATTATGTGGGGAGCTTTAGTTTATCTACCATCCCTTGCGCTATCAAATTATCACTAGCTCCTCCGTCAATAATCACCGTGCACAGTCTTCCTTTTGCTGTGCAACGAGTAAAAAAAATAATCGTTCGGATCCATGTGTCATCATTAGGAGGAGGTGATTGGGTTTCACGGAAGTCGTAATCATAACGGTGTGAGTATAGGCGATAGAGACATCGGCGAGTCTTGCTTGAGAATGGCAAAAATAGTCACGTTGACGGCAAATGGATTGAGCGGTGGTTAAAGGCACATTGGGTGGAATGGGTAGGATGCCCAAAGAGACACACCCTTTGTATACGGAGTTAGAATCTTTAGGAGGTGTGGATGTTAGGGTTTCTTGGGTATGGGGTAAATAGGGTTTGGGATTGGTTTTAGGTTGTGGAAATTGCCTAGAGTTTGAGTTTGAGTGAATCTTGGTCCTAATTTCTGTTTTGGAATCTTCAACTTGGGTCACGGTTGGAACGGAAACATTTTGGGGCTGACTCGCTTTGGTCTTTGGGCGGACATCATCACAAAAGGAATCGAGTGGTTCTTGGGGATATTTCGACGCAATTAGATGAAGATCGGAACATTTTTTGGGTCGAAACCCTCGGCAAAAATCTCCAAGGCTTCGGTTCTCCCTTCCGGTGGATCTAGGGTTGAGTGGTATGGGGAAACATCCCCGAAATCCTTCGGTGGCAGGCGTTCGGCTTCTCTTGTGGTTCCAGACTGAATTTTTGGTGTAACATAGTTGGTCGTGGAGGACAGCGGTATTATTTGATTAGGGTTTGACCGAAAATCATCCTGGTGAACTCAATTTGAGTCCTACTCTTTAATAAACATGGTTGATCCAAGAACAAACCATGCTCTGATACCAATTTGATGTAAACTAGAGTGCGGAACGGTAAAAAAAAAATTATCTACACAACAGCAACAACATGGAAAATGAGGAAGGGATTATTATTTCTCTTTCTAGTCTTTCAATCTGAAAATGGCAAAAGTGATACAATAAGGGGCTCAATAGCTATTTATACTAAAAGGGTATGAAAGGGAAAAATAGGATAAATGCCAAAAAAGACGAGTATATCCCTATGCTCCTGCATCAGATATGCTCCTCAAGGCTCCAAAAATATGAAGGAAAAAAATTGATTTTTTTGAATTTCGGGTTTTCTCCCTCTACCCAATATAATTGTGTGTTATAGTGTGCTAATGATTAAATTAGGCTACTGATTATATGGGTAAGGGAGGGCCGAAATTACCCTTTGTCCATAACTCCACTTCGTACCAAAGTGGGCCTAAAAGAAAGGAAACCACCCACTAACTTTTGACTGCTCAAACCTCCACTAAATTCAAATTATTGACTTATTAAGGACCACATTAGTGGGATATTAATTAATTTCCAACCTTTGTGAGCGGACACTCCTTTCCAAACACGAAGGATCTTTCTTCTCACTCTCTCCTTATATCCTCGTAAACTAGCAATGATATAACAATCCCCTTGTAAGAAACAAGATAATCAATTGTCCTAAGTGCTAATCATCCTCATTGGATCAATTCAGATTGTATCAATCCCAAACATATCCACATTTCAGTCACTCCCTTTCAAATTAAGAGAGGTGATTTGAATGTAAATTTTTTTCATAAAACAGGTGTCAAAATTAAAAGTTGGCATAAAACTTGTTAGATTGATTTTGAAAGTGAGGTATAAATAGTGGGGAAAGAAGAAGATAGAATATGGTTTGATTGATAAAAGTAAAAGGAACCTGGCTAAGAGCGCAATGGAAGACGAGGGTGTCTTTGCCTTTGACGGCTTGAAGGAGATTGGGTAATTTCTGAGTAAAGGTATCGCTAGCAAAGTGAAGTGAACCTGCTATGTGCCCATCGTAACTCCTCTCATCATCCCTGCAACCATCACCATCACAGAATATATATGTGTATTTCTATTTGTTTACTATGAAATTAAATTAGTATGTATAGTAGAGTATACCTAACATCCACAACAGCAATGTTTGGTCGAGGTTTGAGGGAGAGAAGCTGAGAGGCCGTTATGTATGAGATGCATCGAGACATCCCTTTCTTCTTCTGTTTCTTTACGCAGACACACCAATTTGACCACTTCGCTCGCATTCACTCCTTTTCTTTCTTTTCTATTTGCTCACCACGCAACTCAAACAGCCGGATCAACAATTAAACTCTCCAACTAACTAAACAACTATTAAAGTCTTTTGATTTGTTTTGACCATTAATTTGGATGAAAAATTAACGTGTGTATTACATGTGACGATTTAAAGCGTAAATAGGTAATTTGAATAAAAAAATATATATATTTATTAAAATTAAGGTTGCATTTGTTTTTTTGTATGAATCTGAAATCTGAAGTCTGAATCTGAAAAAATTGTTTGTTTGCTGTCTGAACTGAATGCAGATTATTTGAACCATTTTACCCGTATATTTATTTTACATACAAAATATATATTTAAAACATTCAAGACTATAAATAAATATTATTACACATAATATGCAATTTAATACGTAAATAATATTAGTCATTCCAAGTAATAAGGAATTTGCATAGTATAAAATGTTTAAAAATATGTAAAAACTTATTAAGTAGCTATTAAAAGTCACAAAATACTAATAATACTGAATTATAAATCAAAAGTTCTACCAAATAATTGATATGCAATTTGATCACGTAAATTAATCATTTCTTGTTGCGGTGCTCGTCCAAATATTTGATCATAATTTGGTGGAGTTTCTGCTTGTTCACTATATACTGAAGGCTCAACCAGCAAGTCCACATCATCATCTTCATATATCTGAAACAATGGATCATTAAGTGATACTCGTCGAAGGAAGTTATGTATTGCCATGCATGCTACCACAATGTGTACTTGGGTTCGATAACTATAAGGAGCCATTATATGCAATATTGTGAATCTATTCTTCAAAACGGCAAATGTCCTCTCAATCACATTTCTTAATCTAGCGTGTGCATGGTTGAATTTCTCCTTTTTATCTCTAGCTTGACCATCACGACTAAAATCTGACAATCAGTGTCGTGTTCCTTTATAGGGGCACATAAAGCCCTTAGTGTGAGTGTATGCAGCATCACACAAATAATACATACCTTCAACAATAAAAAAAAATGCAAATAAGACAAATAGTAATAAACAAATATAATAGTTGTCGAAAAATAATAATAACAACAAATATCAACTTCAGGGGGTAATGAAAATTTGTTGCTTGGATGACGCAAAGTCTCATTTAACACTCGTGAATCGTGCACTATCCCCTCCCATCCGGCCATAACATTTTGAAAACATTCATTTCCGCCTCGTCCTCTGAAAGGGATTTGTTTATCAACCGGAATATGTGCATTAATTAGTGTACCATCAAGTGCTCCAATAGCCCCTTTGAATGGTCCTTCCCTAAGACGTCGATGTGATCGAATTTCTCCAGTAGATCCATCAAATGCAGGAGGTACTATAATCTCTTTGGAAAAATGAAGCATTGCCCACAATACTTCATGAAAATACTTACTTACAGTTTGTTCGGAATGTTGGAATCGGTATTTTATTACCCGATTTCGATGATTGTGACCAATAATGCCTACAAAAATGTCATTTTCTCTTCAACGTCTATATGTCTACTATCAGTAAGCCACCCTTTTTTGCGGAAGTGATCGCATAGCTCAAGAAATGCATTTGTCCTCATCCTAAATAAATCAAACATTTGTGTGGGAGATCCATCTAAAAGTTCTTGTAAATATGCCTTTCCCAAAAGCAATGATGTACACAACTTTTATCTCACACGTGTACGTTGTTTAATAAGTTTAAACATTATAATTATTGCAACAATGCACACCAACAACCTTTGTTCTGGATTCATTTTACTGCATGATAAAAAATTAGTAAAATGTAAAATAATCGCTTTAAATGTCAATATGAAAAACGGACCATCAAATAACATAACTAAACAATCGCTTTAAATGTCATCCTAAGGAAAACAAATGAGTGATCTAAGAACTCATATAAACTAACTACTCAATTATATTTCATTATACTATTGAGGAAGCACACTTTATGCTCATTATTTTTCATCAACAAAAATAACTTTATATACTCCACATTGTCCCCAAACGCTTTCATGGCCGCAATATAAAGATTGGTGTGAGTAAACCTAATATCATCAATTCCTTCATAGATGTGACACAGTCATCTAAGATTTTTTTATCGTCACCACGATCATTCTTGATAATATCTATAAGATCATCAACTTTTTTCATTAAGAGTTCATCAACATTCTCTCTTCTAGTGCTCTTTTTTTATTGACGTGAGGATCCCGCATCACTTCCCCCTCCTTGTTTTGGGTCTACAGATTTTTTTCCTCGTTGTTCTGAAGTAGCATTGGTACCTACATCCTGAAAGGTATAATCAGTGAAATAGGTATCATATATTGGTTGGTCTCCTTGAGTATCAAATGTTTAATTATCTCCGAAAACGTCTACATTATCATCCTCTAGTGAGCGTTGATTGCGGGGGTTCTCTTGAGGTAAAGAATGCATAGGGCAAAACGTTTCATCCCCAGTTGCCATGGTGGCCTCAAATAACGTCGTAAGCAAGTCTCTATCTTCCAGAGGCTTGTTTCTAAACTTTTTTGTGTCAGGGTACTTCTGTTGATTGCAATTAAATTAAGAACAAAAAGTTAAAATAATATATAGCTTACGATAAATTACTATATAAACAAAACAGATGTTTAATTCTTACCTTTATAATATCATCCCAAACATTATCTGGCCAATCGAAAGTCCCTGTTTCTGCATTATACCCATGACCAGTCCTATTCACAAGTACTCTCCAAGCGGAATAAGATTTTCGAAGACAGTCCCACTGATTCTTTAATTGTTTTTGGTCAAATTCGTGATTGTATTTCGTTTTTAATTCTTGGATGACCATATTCCATGACACAGTCTTCAACGAAGTTCCACTATACCCTTCCCTACTAACTTCTTTTAGACACATATCTATAAAATCTTTGCCTAGACTAGTGCCCGCAAATTTTGACCGTGGAGTTACTGTCGATTCTTTCGGAGCCATGTTTAAAACTATTTAGAGTAATTAGGTTATTAGATGAAAGAAATAAATTATGAAAAAAATAAATAAGATGCTTGATTATAAAAAACAAACAAATGTTTACAATTAACTGATCGCTAATTTAACTCATTTTGTCAAAATGAGTTGATATTGTGTCAAAAACAAACATATTTTTAGGAACATCTATTAAAAAAATGGCAAGTATCGTGTGCCTTAATGATGTCCCCTTTTCAAGCACTTTATAATTATCTTCCATCTCAATTGGGCTCGGATATAGACGCCAACTCTCCCATAGCTATTGTAGAATATTTACAGTGAACTTATATTATGCTAAAGGTCCTCAAGATTATGTTGTAAGAAACTCAACATATGAACTATTTGCTGACAAGAAAGAACATAGAGAACATACGAACATCTATTAAAAAAATGACAAGTATCGTGTGCCTTACACTGTTGAAACTGTGATGATATTGTGTAAAAAAACAAACGTATTTTTACGAACATTTTTATGAACACTATTGAAACTGTAACTCCGCCTGTGTTGTGCTTAACTTCTTTTTTTTTACACTGTCGGTCCCAAGCCCGAAAAAATGAGGAGGGTTGCATTAGGTAGCTGACAGTCAGCGTAAAACTTTGTCAGATCCTTATGAACATGAATCCTATGAATATACGTGCTAATGCTAGGGCATTCCCCTTAAGGGATGCGTTGCGCCTGCCACCGGGTGTCGTAAAAAATAGGCAAGGGACGCTGCGCCTGCCACCGGGTGTCTCGAAAAATAGGCAAGGGGCGTCGCATCGGCGCCCGGATGCGACGATAAATATGCAAGGGTTCCTGCAACAAGCTGGACGTGTGCGGGTAAAGAAGCTAGTCCAGGATACTAGACTTAGGTTAGCGACTTGGAACATAGGGACTATGACAGGAAAAGGGATGGAGTTAGTAGATACTATGATAGGAAGAAAAGTTAACATAACTTGTTTACAAGAAACTAAATGGGTCGGTGAGAAAGCTAGAGAAATAGAAAATACAGGATTTAAATTATATTATACAGGAAAACATAGAAATAAGAACGGAGTTGGAATAATAGTAGATAAAAACTTGAAGGACGATAGCGTAACCGTTATTAGGAAAGGTGATAGACTTATACTTGTAAAATTGGTATTAGGTGAAAACATAATTAATATTGTTAGTGCTTATGCACCTCAAGTAGGATTAGATGAGCACACTAAAGTACAAGTTTGGGAACAAATGGATGAACTAATTCAAGAAATACCCCTAGGTGAGAAAATCTATATAGGTGGAGATTTTAATGGCCATGTAGGAGAAGATCGTGTAGGATATGAGATAGTGCATGGAGGACATGGTTTTGGAGATAGGAACGACGGGGGAGAGTCTATCTTAGATTTTGCGATGGCTTATGATTTTGTACTAGTAAATACATGTTTTAAAAAGAGGCTTGAACACTTAATAACTTATAAAAGTGGAACACATAAGAGTCAAATAGATTTTTTCATTACTAGGAAAGGAGACCGATTAACGTGTAAAGATTGTAAGGTTATCCCGGGAGAGAGCTTAACCTCACAACATAGGATAATGGTGTTGGATATAAATATTAAAAATCAATCACGAGTGCGAAAAGTGAAGATTAACCCACGAAATAGGTGGTGGAATTTAAAAAGAGAGAAATTAGAACTATTTAAAGATAAAGTATTAAATGAAGCAACATGGAATAGTGAAGAAGAAACTAACATAATGTGGAATAAGATGGCCACATGCATTAGGAGAATATCAAAAGAAATTCTTGGAGAATCAAAATGCAAAGGGCCACAGTCTAAAGAAACTTGGTGGTGGAATGAAGAAGTACAGAATATAGTAAAAATTAAAAGGGAGTGTTTTAAAACATGGCAAACAAATAGAAATGAAGAGAATTTTGAGAAATATAAATGGGCTAAAAAGGAAGTTAAGAAAGTGGTAAGAGATGCTAAGTTAAAAGCGTATGATGATCTTTATACAAAATTAGGAACACAAGAAGGGGAAAAAAGTATTTATAAGCTTGCTAAACTTAGGGATAGGAAAATAAAAGATTTTAATAACGTTAAGTGCATCAAAAGTGATGATTCGAGAGTCCTAGTCAAAGATGATGAAATTATGGAAAGATGGAAAAACTACTTTGAGAGGTTATTAAATGGAGATAATGGGAGTAGATTAGATATAGAGGAACTTAGGGAGACTCGAGAAGATATATTTTTTCGTAGAATTAGGACAACAGAGGTCAGGATTGCTCTAAAAAAGATGAAAACAGGGAAGGCTTTAGGACCAGATGGTATCCCTATTGAGGTTTGGAAGTGCTTAGGGGAGGATGGAGTATCATGGCTTACAGAATTATTTAATAGAATTTTAATGACTAATAGGATGCCCGATGAATGGAGAAAAAGTATTTTAGTACCTATTTATAAAAATAAAGGGGACATACAAAGTTGTTCAAATTATCGTGGTATTAAGTTAATGAGTCATACAATAAAACTTTGGGAGAGAGTGATTGAATATAGATTGAGATTGAAGACAACAGTATCTGAGAATCAATTTGGGTTTATGCCTGGGAGGTCAACAATGGAAGCAATCTATTTATTAAGGAGATTAATGGAGAGGTATAGAGAGAAAAAGAAGGATCTTCATATGATTTTTATAGATTGGAGAAGGCGTATGATAGGATACCCAGAGATATAATATGGTGGGTTCTACATAAAAGAGGAGTGACTCGCAGATATATTGACGTGATCAAGGATATGTATGATGGTGTGATGACTACAGTAAGAACATCAGCTGGAGAAAGTAGTGAATTTTCAATTACGGTAGGGCTACACCAAAGTTCAACATTAAGTTCTTATCTCTTTGCTCTTGTTATGGATGAGTTGACTGGACAAATACAAGATGAGGTGCCATGGTGTATGCTATTTGCAGATGATATTGTTTTAGTCGATGAGACTAATATGGGGATAAATGTTAGGTTGGAATTATGGAGAGAAACTTTATAAACAAGAGGATTTAAAATAAGCAGAACTAAAACAGAATATGTGGAGTGTAATTTTAGTAGTAATAGGAGGACAAATGGAGATGTGGTGAAATTGGAGGGTCAAGAAATACCTAGAAATGATCATTTTCGTTATTTAGGATCGATTATACAAAAAGATGGAGATATTAGTGATGATGTTACGCATAGGATTAGAGCAGGCTGGGTTAAGTGGAGAAGTGCGACCGACGTTCTGTGTGATAGGCGTATACCTTTGAAGTTAAAAGAAAATTTTTATAGGACGGCCATTAGACCCGCCATGTTATATGGGACAGAGTGTTGGGCAACCAAGAAACAAAATGTGCAGAAAATGAGTGTGGCGGAGATGCGAATGCTAAGATGGATTTGTGATAAAACTCGAAAGGATAAAATTAAAAATGAACAAATTCGTGAAACGGTAAAAGTAGCCCCTATAGAAGATAAATTGAGAGAAAATCGACTTAGATGGTTTGGACACGTTAAGCGTAGACCAATGGATGCTCCTGTAAGGAAGAGTGATTTAGTTAGTATTGATGGTGACCCAAGGGGTAGAGGTAGGCCTAAATTAACTTGGCGGGATATTATAAAAAAGGACATGATATCATGTGGTTTAACCAAAGATATTGCACTGGACATAATGGAATGGAAAAATAGGATTCATGTAGCCGACCCCAAATAATTGAGAAAAGGCTTTGTTGAGTTGAGTTGAGTTGAGTTGAGTTGTTGAAACTGTGATGATATTTTAACACGGAGTTAACACAGTGGAACAAACGTATTTGTAAGGACATATTTTCATAGGTCTGTTATCAATTTGTTATGTCATATACGGATACACCGTCGAAAAGCATTCAAGAGCAATCTACATCAAAGACGGATCTGAATTACTCAAGTTCTTCATCATTCAAGACTCCGCGAAGTTTACTTTGGTAAGGTTATGTTTTAAATACCTTTACTTTTCACTTAGAGCTTTTGGAAGATTTTTACAAAATATTTTCTAAGTGTTGGAGCGGACTTTTTCGTCAAATATTGAGAATGAGTATTTTTTTTTAAGTTTTATAACGGACCTCAATTTTTGACGCCCAGGTCGTTCGTGCGAGATCTGCATCTCGTTCGAGCGAGATTGGAAGTCGCGCGATGTCGTTTGAACGATATGTGTACTTCGTTCAAGCGACATATGCTTCTCGTTCGAACGAGCTCGAATTTCGAGGCAGTACGTTTTTTTATAAATACTCATTAAATGGTAACGTTTTCATTAAGAAGTCCATACGTTTTCCAGAACAGAAACACTGCCAAAGTAGTAATCTTTAGGCTTCTTCTTTTAAGGGTTTAATCCCTTTTTGATTTATAATTCAAAAAACTATCATCTTGCTTTAGTGAATTGTGTTGGTGTTCAAGAACACATCTTTGCCTTTGTTCATCTTTTGTGGAGTGCGTCTCTATACCGTATGGCTGCGTGTCATTAAGGATCTTGCTGCGTGAAGATTCTTTGTTGAAGATAGGACTGCGAGTCCTTGGAGGGTGCTGCGGGTATTCTCTTGCTGAGTTCAAGACTGTGTGTCTTTGTGGGTTGGCTGCGCGTTGATCCATTGCAGATTTCTCTATGTGATTATAAGTTGCGATTTATAGATTCATAGTGAAATAAAGGTTTTACTCGAAAGGGTTTTTTTCCTGAAATCTGTGTCTCAGCATATTTGTTGTGTAGCATGCGGTATTTGTTTATGGTTTGACACACGCACCATAGATGGATGTTTAGGGGATGAATTAATAGACTCTAATTAAATAAGTGAGCCAGCGTAGAAAGTTGCAAAATTAATCAATTATCACAGAGTGTCACGACTTCTCAAAATGGTATCAGAGCAGGTTGGCTAATTTATTGCGTATTCCTATTTTTCGCAAAATTGTGTGATATTGATTTTTTTTAAATCAGTTTTGTGAAAAATCGCAATGTTTCAATGGAACACCCATTTAATGAGGAGCCTATTTTTGAAAAAGTTGACGACCGTGCTGAAAAATTAAAAAGTTTGAATTTGAAACTTTGCAAAAGAATTAAAGTTTTGAAAAAAGAAAATTCTCTCTTTAAAAGTAAGATTGAATATTTGCAAGCATTTTAAACTCAAAGTGATATTTGTCGTGAGCACTTTGGTAATTTGTGTATTGGTGTTGATTCTTTGAAAATTGCCAAAAAGAAGAGTGATGAGAAAGTCCTAGTTTTAGAGAAGGAATTAAAGGACTTAAAAAATTCTAGGGTTCTCGTTTGTGCCGTCGAGGATAAAAAATTAATCGATGATTTTACGGCACGTGAAAAGACTCTTAGGGATAAGTTTGTTTTAATTGAGGGGGAGTGTGATAAACTGTTAAGTTTAATTGAAAATTTGAAAAAGAAATCCCTGTCTTTGAAAGAGTCTAATTCTTTGCTTGAGTCAAAAATTTTGAAGTTAAAAACTGATTTGACTGACTCAAGTAGGTTTTATAGTGATGGTAATGGCTCATCTTGTTCTCCTGCTTCTAGTGCTAAAGCCAAAACCATTATTTATTTTAGAGGGTCAACCGTTCCAAAGGATGTTAGAAAAGATCACACTTTAGGTGTCGTTCCACCCGTTTACACATGTTCATATTGTGGTAAGAAAGGTCACATTAGGAGATTTTGTTTTGATATTGGAAGAGATCCTAGGAATTCGAAGTCTAGTGTTTTGTTGGTTCCCAAAACCCCGTGTCGACGTGTTACATCCGTTTGGGTTAGGAAATCACTTTTGGATACACTAGATTTTAGAATAGTTGATTCTCATTTGCTTGCACATGATTCGTCTCTTTTCATATCATATAGATGATTGTGTTTGCATGTTTGTCATACGCTAGTTATGCTTTTTGATATATTTTTGCTAGCGTTGTGACATGTACTTTTTGTATAGATTTTTGCTTTTGAAAAATACAACAAGATTTTATTTTGACAAAAATTTTGAAAAATCTAAAAATATTTTTGTATTTTGCTTGCACCTTTTATGGATGGTCACTTAAGATGATCAAGTCACAATATCATTCCATTTTTTTCATGTGACTATTTGATAGTGTTTTGAGACAATAGATCAATTCATCCATATGCTTTATAATGTTTGGAGTCATTAAGATGTAATTAAGTGTTACTTCCTACATATTTGACTCATGTTTCCTTTATTGCACACATGCACGAATTTGTTTGATTATTGTGCTTGTCTTATCACATGTTGGTTGGGTGTTTTCACTTCAATCCTATCCTTAAAATGAACCAAGCGCGATAAATTTTGATAAGGAAATTGTGCATGTAAAAACCGTTTTGTGAGTTTGTGAGTTTTGTTTGAAAACGGGGAAGGGCTGCGAAAGGTTCATTTTGCATTTGTGAATACTAAGCCGCCGTTAAATTAGACCTAAAAAATTGAGGAATTTTATTATTCGGAGTCCAAAGAGGTTTAAAAGAGCCCGAAAAAATTTAAAGGCAATAAAAAGAAATTCATGCCAATTTTGGGCCATTTAGGTTTTTGCACCAATTCTCCAAAGTTTGAGAATTTAGTTTATTCACCTCTAAAAGAAAATATTTATGAGGGTGTTTGGTCGGAGAACTAAAATGGGTCTGCACGTCCTTGAAAGTCTTGAAAATTCGCTAAATAGTTTTGGACTTTATTGGTATGGAAATCATATTTGACTTTGATTTGTTGATTTGCATAAGACGATGTCATCTAAATTCAACAAATTTTTGACACCTAAGGATTCTTTTGATGTTCATTCGTTAGGGGTACACGTATGCATCGTGCATATATGATTGATTGAGTTTATTTACCTGTCGAATGTGTTCACACCCATTCATTTCGTTTCCATGACTTGGTTGTTTGAGTTTAAATCCATGGTGTGGTTTTTTGTATCAAAATTTTCAAAGTGGTATCTTATTTTTGTATGAAAAATTAAAAAATTTAAAAATAGTTTGTGAAATTTATGAGACACACCTTTGCATGCGCGTAGCTTTATCTTTGTTTGCTATGCATTTCTATCGTGACACTCCATGTTTTGATTGTTTCTTCTTATCTGTCTATTTGGGGACATCATAAAAAGGGGGAGAAAGAATTATCATGTTATGGGGGAGTTTTTGCATTATGGGGGAGATTTGATTATTAATGATTTATTCTTATATCATTTCAAACTCGATGCGTCATGAAGGTTTTTGCTTTATCTCATGTTTGTAGGTACAAAATTGAAGATTGATATGTTGAACACCCTGATGAGAAAAGCTTTGAGATTTGACGAAGATGATTGAAGAACAATTTTAAAGTCTTGCAAATTTATTCATGGGAGGGTAGATTTGTATAGGCAATTTTATATTTGATAATTCGGATTTTTTATGTATGTACCGGCATAGACATAGGGGGAGATTTGTAAGGACATATTTGCATAGGTCCGTTATCAATTTTTTATGTCATATACCGATACACCGTCGAAAAGCATTCAAGAGCAATCTACATCAAAGACGGATCCGAATTACTCAAGTTCTTCATCATTCAAGACTCCGCGAAGTTTACTTTGGTAAGGTTATGTTTTAAATACCTTTAATTTTCACTTAGAGCTTTTGGGAGATTTTTACAAAATATTTTCTAAGTGTTGGAGTGGAATTTTTCGTCAAATATTGAGAATGAGTATTTTTTCTAAGTTTTATAGCGGACCTCGATTTTGACACCCAGGTCCTTCGCGCGAGATCAGCATCTCGTTCGAACGAGATTGGAAGTCGCGCGATGTCGTTTGAACGACATGCGTACTTCGTTCGAGCGACATAAGCTTTTCGTTCGAACGAGCTCGAATTTTGAGGCGGTATGTTTTTGTATAAATACTCATTAAATGGTAACATTTTCATTAAGAAGTCCATACGTTTTCCAGAACAGAAACGCTGCCAAAGCAGTAATCTTTAGGCTTCTTCTTTTAAGGGTTTAATCCCTTTTTGATTTACAATTCACAAAACTCCCATCTTGCTTTAGTGAATTGTGTTGGTGTTCAAGAACACATCTTTGCCTTTGTTCATATTTTGTGGAGTGCGTCTCTACACCGTATGGCTGCGTGTCATTAAGGATCTTGATGCGTGAACATTCTTTGCTGAAGATAGGACTGCGAGTCCTTGGAGGGTGCTGCGGGTATTCTCTTGCTGAGTTCAAGACTGCGTGTCTTTATGGGTTGGCTGCGCATTGATCCATTACAGATTTCTCTATGTAATTGTAAGTTGCGATTTATAGATTCATAGTGAAATAAAGGTTTTACCCGAAAGAGTTTTTTTCCTGAAATCTGTGTCTCAGCATATTTGTTGTGTCGCATGCGGTATTTGTTTATGGTTTGACACACACACCATAAATGGATGTTTAGGGGATGAATTAATAGACTCTAATTAAATAAGTGAGCCAACGTAGAAAGTTGCGAAATTAATCAATTATCACTGTTACGACTTCTCAGTATTTGAACTGTGATGACATAAACAAAACTATGATGACATAAACAACAAACATATTGAAAACTGTGATATTGCAAGTTTTATATCAGTCGAAGTTAACACGGTGGAGAAAACATATTGTTGTTGGGTCATCATATTTTAACACAGTGGCAAACCTATTTGAAAATGTGATGATATAAAAAACAAAACGTATTTGAAATTGTGAGTTGTTGGGTCATCATATTTTAACAAAGTGACAAACATATTTGAAACTGTGATGATATAAAAAACAAAACGTATTTCAAACTATGAGTTGTTGGGCCATCAGTGGAACAGTGGCCAGTCAGAGATATTTTTACACTGTGGTAAGTCATACATATCATTGTATGACTTAACACTGTCGACTGCTCTTTACTTTTTGACCATCTATGACATAGCTTGTTTTTTAGGTGATAAAAGTCTATGACATATGTTAACATATGTCAACTGCTGTTTGACATATGCTGACATATGTCGACTCCTCTAATAAATAAAAGAGGTCATCTCTTATCTCTTATAAGAGTTATAACGTTGGAAAAAGGAATAAGAGACTCCTATGGTATTATGGTGTTCTAGTGTGAGCAGAAGCAGTAAACGTCTGGTTTAGAATGGCATAATAGACTACAAATTTACAACATCTGCAGCAGATTTGCTTCAACATCTCTTATAAGAGATATACGTTGGAAGAAGAAGAAGAAGAAGAAGAAGAAGGAGGAGGAGGAATATACCTGTTGAGGCTTGTTTTCAAGATTGTAGAGTAGTGAAATTTTTCTGCACAATTTTTGGTGTATCTATGTCTCTATATATAGATTTTGTTTGAAAAGAGTTTGATTGTGGTTAGAACTCTTTCTTATCTTATATTTTCACACGATATTCTTATTGATTATCTATGGGTTATCTGATTTCAAGGGTATTATTGGAAACGAATTTCAGTTCAGATTTAAGTTTTCAGATTCATAGGGTTTAGAACCTCTGAATCATTAACTCAAAAATATGACCGTTGCCATCTGAATCATTTCAAAGACAAACGTATTTTTGCTCCCTCTGAAATCTGAATGGCTTAAATTCAGACTTCAGATGTGCAAACAAACAGGACCTAAGTGTGTCCATATAGGTTGCAAGTGCAATCTAATGTGAATGTGGGTATTCAATTTAAGCATTAAAAGTAGGGAAAGGGCATCCATAGTATATAATTAAAACTGTAGTTTGAAACCGTTAACTTGACACGTGGCATATCATAAATGAATTTTCCTATATTAAAAGTTTCCATCTTACCCATCTTTTTCAATCCCCTAAATCATTTACTCTCTACGCCCCTAAACTGTTTGGTTTACATATGTTGAAAACCTCCCAGGAGCTGATGAAATCCCCCTCCTATTTATTTACTCTCCCATTTTCTCACGATGGGACACCCTTTTCATACAAGCAATTAGTTTTACTTTCATATCAAGTCTAGAACCTGCATCTGTAAACTGCTCATTATTTCTCGCACTATCTCTCTCTGTAGATTTTTCTCTCCAACTTCTGAAGGTGAGTTCATTCCATATCAGTGGGGTTTGAGGGTTTGTATATATTTATGGTTGTTTGTTTGGTGGAGCTAAAAAAAAATCTATTTATTAATTATCTGTTTGTTTGGTAATGTTTAATGCCCCATGTTAAATATAATTTGTATTGTTGTGGGTTTTAGTTTTTTAGAAGCATGGGTGTTTAATTTTATTTATATACTTTGTTGGTGTGTTAGTATTTGTCTTGAATTTGATTTTATTCCATATCAAAGGGTTCATATGTTTGTATATATCTATGTTGGTTTGTTTGATGGAGCCGAAACAAGGCTAGATGTACAAACAATCAATAGGTAATGATTTCTTTTATTTTCAGATTTCGGTCTGTTAATGGCTCTTAATTTTCATCCATGGTATTTCGTTTTCTCTCTATTCCAAATATTGTAAAAAGGTTGGGTTGGATATTGTAACACCCCGCTCAATTAAATACTGGGAGATCATTCTTATACCCAATTAAATCAGAGTATACAGTTGGTTCATTCTTAACATCACTGTCGAAAAATATTTTCTTTTTGTTAATAACCCAATACTCAATTAAGTTGGTGTTAAAAAATTTCAAATTTTAATTTAATATAATCTCATTTTACTATTACAAATAATTTCATGTAATCCATTCCACAACAATGCACAATAGATAAGTAACATCACCACTGAATTAAATGTAACTGGAAGAAACTCCTCAGTTTAAATATCTCAATATAACAATCCAAATAAACTAAATGTATCAAAACTGACATAACTAATACCATTGTCTGAGATATAATCGAAATAACTAGAACCCTTAGGCGATATGCCCTACATGAACTAACTACTACATATGTATGAATTAAGAGAATGAAAGCGTTTGAGCATAGTCTGTAACTCCATAGCATCCATAGTACATCAAGTGTCTGATCCTCTATGCATGGCGTTCTTGTGACTGGACACCTAATATAGAAGATACAATGGAGGCAAAAATATGCAGGAAAACGGGTCAGAGCCCGATGGTCAAATATTTTTAAAAATAGCAAGTGATTAACAAGTACAATTAAGCAATTATTATGTACATGTTAGATTCTCGAACTCTCTCTTGATATTCTCACATCTCATTTAATATGCACACCTAACGTACCTTCAAACCATACGAGTTACTATTCCCATGCTAACTAGTTCTTTCCGGTCTAACATCTAAACATAGCCCAATATCGTTCCCACGTATTTCTCCCACAATATAAGTAATATATATATATATATATATATATATATATAATCTCTGTTTAACATGGATAAACACTTTTCAATTTAATATAATGAAGTGTTCACCAACTTAATTCATTTCAGATTTCATCATCATGCATGTCTACTTAATTCACACTGTAGATAATATCACAAGTATATATATACATTCACTCTATTATATATATACAACACTGCACCCTGAGACTTAGTTGCGGTGCATGAATACTCTACAATCATGTCCGGGTACATATCGTCACTGTACAAAGGACTGTCGGTTCGGTATATCCCTCGAATAATAAATAACAAACACAAATATTGGAGGTGAACATAGTCCTAAGTCTTTGGGCTATGCACATACCTACGCACCCAAATGACCGTTCGATACCATTATTTTCAAACATGGCAATCCAACTTAAGTCATGTGTTCTGAAGCACAAGTCAAAAATCCCCCCTTAAGGCTCATTAGGATATGACTGCCCACAACGCGCAAACCTCCCATCGATAATAAGTAGGCTAGGTATGTCATACACACAAATCATCATATAGGTATACACTCAACGTATATATATAAAGAGAGAGAGAGAGAGAGAGAGAGAGAGGCCCCCTCATGTAAGGACTCCTTATGGTGCAGACCCCGGTACATACTATTTTTTTAAAATAGTAAAAAAATGGATTTTTGTATGAAACTTCACGGATATGATCTTCACAGTGAGAAGATCATCTCCAATTTTTTTCATCAAAAATTTTAATAGAAAAACCATTGCGATGAGGTCATATGTAAAAAACGGTATAAATATGCATTTTCGACCGTCGAAATCTTAACGATCATCTGACCCACTTTTTGATTGAATTTTTTTATGAAACTTCATGGATATGATCTAGACAGTGAGAAGATCATATTCACAAAGTTTCATAAAAAAATCCAATCAACTAAGTGGTTGGCTCCGACCCAACATTTTAACGGTTGAAAATGAATATTTATAACATTTTTTTACATATCACCTCATCTCAACGATTTTTTCATTGAGTTTTTTTATGAAAAAAATTGGAGATGGGGTTCTAACCGTGGACATCATATCCATGAAGTTTCATAAAAAAAAATCATTTTTTAACTATTTAAAAATAGATGGTATGTACCGGGGTCTGCACCATAAGGAGTCCTTAGAGGAGACATTCCGTATATATATATATATCAACAATAGGGCATAAGCACATCCCATATTACAAGTCTCATACGTAGTATACTTAGGTCTCGAATATCCTACGTATCAGGGTATTTTAAACCTCAATTATATTATAGGTATTCGCTACACCTATGTACATATATCAACAAACGGGTATACTCTCATTCCATATACAAATCCCACACGTAGTATATTTCCAGTTTATCCCATAAACTAATAATTCACATTTTCCATTACTCCTAACATATATTGTTAATCGAAAGGATTTAATTATTATTCCAGTAGCTACCTTCAACCCATACTTATTGGTCCAAAACCCAGACTCTTTATAAGAAGCTCGGATTATATTTTAATTCCCAATAATCCTTTTTCTCGATAAAGTCACATTCTGCCCAGAAATATAAAATTACAATTTGAGGCTTTTCTGCTTCGATTTTGAAAAAAATTTAAAACTACAAAGTTATGCAGAACGTGATTTTATACAAAAACTCTCGAGCACACTACCAATTTCTGCTTAAAACGGTTATAAAATTATCATACAATGTTCCTCCTTTTTCTACATATTTCTACCTACGGGTTGTAACATAATTCATCCTCAAAACCTCTACCAAACGATCCCAAACGCCTTATAATTCATCTCAAATGATATACACAAGTATGCACATGATTTATAACATCAAATCATATCAAAATCATCATGGAATTTCGATTAATCATGCTAATCCCATTTTAATTCAGAAAACCTGCATTTTATCATTCTTACTCAAGAACATGTATAAACCCCAAATTTCTTCATCAAATAAACCCATGTTTCGTGATGTTAATTCTAATATTAACAAGGGATTAATCCTGCATGGTTTCCATTTCAAGGATTAAATCAAAACCATCAAAATTCATCTTTGATTTATAAAACTTAAAAAAAAATCTTTTTCTATCTACCATGGACAACATACATGCTATAGACTGCAAGAGTTAAAACACTTGCCTTTGATTTCGTAGGTCTGAACCTTCGGAGAAGATGATGCTATGGTGTTCATCTCTTTTTCGGTCACTCTCCGGTGGTGGTGCAAGGTGCCTTCGTCCCTTAGTTTCCTCGAACAAACCTTCCTCTAGAGAAATCTTTCCCTTTCTTCAATGGATGACTCTTAGAGTTTTGGTGAATAAACCTTTGGCTAACATATCTCTTAAATGATATAAAAACATCCAAATTTCCTATGTATTAATCATCTCCCAAGTAAAATGACCAAAATACCTCTTTGGGGTGTCTATTCGGTTCCAAATTGACCCGAGACCCAAATCAAACCCCCGGATAGACTTTTCTGACTATTTAAACCCCTCCGGACACTTTGGAAACACTCAAAACGACCATTCAGATGACATAAAAATAATTTACTTTTTATTCCATTCAATTATAGTCCCGACACGACTCACACGCGCGTCTCGACTTAATTACGATAATTGTCGTATTTATAAATCCCGATAATTTTTATAAAGTCATAATCATATATTACTTTTAATCACTAAGTAATATTTCATATCAATCACATATTACTTTATTCTAGTAATATTCAATCCATATTAATTCTAATTATTTTCACATAAGTAATTTCAATTAATCCCCATTGATTTAACTCATTTACTTTTAATTTATCTCATTTTAAAAGTCAATAAAATATGGGGTATTACATACTCCCACTTATAACGGAATTTCGTCCTAAAATTCAAAAATTAAGGCGTATCTGGTAAGGACAACTCCGGGTATCAATCTCACATCTCATGTAACCTTCGCCGTACTGCCCATAGAGTACATTATTGAATACCCCTAATAATGAACACCACATTGATGTTATACTCCAAGCTTTACCATTTAAGTTTCACTACTTAAATTTTAATTTTAGATAATCACTATCTACCATCCTACTATTTTCACTATAGTAGATTAATCAGTCTTTATATATATACAAACTTGTCTTACTAGTATGTCACATCAGTAGTTTATTCTTGTTTGTACGGTACATATTTTACACACAATATATTCTACAAATGCCAACACATTTACGCAATATTGCCTCAGCAAAGGACTATGGAACCCAAGCCTATACGCTACCGGTCCAATTTTTACAATAGTAAGAAATGGTTATACATATCTCGGTGCTAATTTCCCTTTTTTCGACATGCAATAACGTAGCATCCACTCATTTTAATTATGGCTCACGGGCCCTAAATCCCTCTGGCCCGAGTAGCTCATTATCCTCCACCCCTAGCCAATAAGTAGAAGGACGACAAAGTCTTATATATAACGCCTCAAATAGAGTCATACCGTAAAGGATCTTAGAGGAGTTATTGTACACGAACTCCAAATATGACACTAAATCTTCCCATAATCGAAAATCCAACATATCCCTAAATATGTAAATAGAATTCTCAGTCTGCCCGTCCATCTGTGGGTGTGTTAGGCCGTATACATTCGCATATTGATACTTATTGCCTTTCAAAAACTCTTCCCAATAATCGAGACATAACTCTCTTGTTTATATCACACACAATGTCGAAATGTACCCCATATAACCTTACTATCTCGAGAATAATGATTGGGGTTTACCGTCACATGTTATGATTAGTCCTAACTTGCATAACGTGAGCTACTTCGATTACTCGACCCACTATCACCCATATAGGGTTGTGATCCATTTGTGAAGTAATTGACTTTGTGATAATTTAGGTATACGCTCTCCCATTTCTACCAAGGAATTCCCAACGGCTGAAGGAACACTATTAATTTCTAATGGTCCACTTTCAATTAGAACTCAGTAATGTATTGCTTAGTTTTATACCATCACTACTACAGTTTTATATCACGATGCATTTTATCTTTCTCATAAACGCATCCACAACCATGACTCCTGTGATAATGCCATCACCGCGTGTCGTAAGTTTCCCCCCTCTTGTAGGCCTCCACATACCTTACTATGTAAGTTTCAACTTTCCCGATTTTAACTTTATTGAATTCTTCCTAAACCATCCTCGTGGCAAATTTGGGGAGTAGCGTGCCTAACTGACCTAAACCATCAAACGGCTAAGTCCTGAAGTCACAACTTCAACATTTATTCACCTCTAAAATACGTATTGTGCCACAATTCTCAATTATGGAAAATACTAAATCCAACTATCTAGGGCGCCCATACACCCTATGTTATGTACATTTCAGCATAGGATCTAAATGGATGTGACATCCTACACTAGATGTTATTACTCTATAAGGTTACACTTTACCAACTTACAACTTATAATATAATCTGTATCCCACTGGTTTTCACATTCACATTTGGCGACTCCACAGGCCTCAAATCATACTATAACCTATAACTCTCAGTTTTAGCAGATACATATTGTAACAATGGTTCTAAACCCATATCCTAAAGACCCAACATTCACTAGTTTCATGCGTGGGGTGTATCGCAGAGCAAAATCCAAATAAAGAACCCCATCAGATACACTACTACCTAACCTAGTCGGTCGTCGAAGCCCTTCAGGTCCTTAGTCCACAGTATGTACCTTCCCAACAGGTTTTATCTGTTTATATAAAGGTCTACTCATCCACTTTCATGTGACTCAAATATAATATTAAACATGGCGATCTCACTAATACAAGTTCTTGGTGCTGCAAAATAACGAGAATGTCTCTCTACGCACGAATTAAGAATACAATATATCCTTAATCACGTTAGCGGCAAGTCCCTACACACCGACATACTCACATATGTCAAGTATAGAATGCCATCTATAAATTTATACACTTAGGCCCAACCTTATTCCAGGTGGCGCCTAACAGAACTAATACAGTTCACTCTGAAATAACAAATGCGATAGTCTTATTACACAATTTACCATCGTTTTAATACTCGAAAATCAGTCACTACACATTACCGTAATAAATCCTACATTTCTCACTCACAAATGTACTATATAATAACATAATTCTTAATGATCCTATCCGTTTCTCCCTACGGGTGTCAACAGCGGGTTTCGCTACCCCATAAACATATATGATGATATACATACCTAGGATTCACATCTATTGCTCCCAGTCTCATGGGTCCCACTCACTTTCTATGAACTCATTCAACATTAATAGTCCCTATTTTTTTTCTACACCTAGAATAACTTTTCGTGTCATTTCCCCTGTCCCTAGTTTTACAGACCATTTTGAACCTAATAATACTAGCATCAATTGTTGCTCTACTGATTTCTTTAGCTCCACTTTCCCTATGGAACTCGTTATCGACTATACTAGCCTTGACTGAAGTCACCTCCACTTAGTAGATATTCAATTAAACCATGTATATGGGTCCCCCTTACTGGGTACGCCCCTAAGTGGTGTTCTAGTATCCTCGTTCACCCTAGTTTCACTTTTCGACTAAATTCTCCAACACCCCTGACTCCCTTCTCATGGAAGCATTGATACTGATTCATAATTGTACACCCTTGACGACATCATCACTAGTCATCTAAATCTGATTTTTCCATTTACACGTGGGTATATAAATTATGAACTCTTCAATCGAAAGTAACTCATTTTTGTCAAGTTCATCCCAATTATGATAAGGTCCAAATTTCACAACTTTATTCACGCATCTCTATTACAACCACAGATGGACGATTTTACGGTCAAACCGTACCTCAAATACCACATTTAGCTCAATACCAACTTCTTTATATACAAAGTCTAATGTCCATCACTTTAGATTTCTTTTATGAGCGAAATGTTGTCGAAAATCCTTAAATCCTGGGTGTTGTTACACTTCACCCTGTACAATTGCCTTTGGATTTCTACTTCTATTGGCCCCTCACTCTTCTTCCTTCACATATTTTATAAATGCCCTTTTTTTTAAATCCTTCAAACTCCGCCAGTCTTCACCGATAAATGTTGGGTGAGTCTGGAACGGCACTATCGTCATCAACGACGATGTTTAAGGAAACTACAGTTCCCCAGCGATTTTTTATTATCGTCAACTTGAACAATAATTACGGTGAATTTTACCTCAATCAACATTTACACTAAGTCTCCTGTTGAGCCTTTCCTCCTGCATTTTGTCCAATGGCCTTCGCTGGTCATCGTATTCTGTTCGGCGTACGAAGCCCGAACGAACTTGAATAAGAATTTCACCACTTATGTTTAATAGCAAGATAACGTAAATCTTCATACGTGAAGGAATACAACAATCCTAATCATAAGGCTCTACATCAAAGGACGCTACGCTGAAATGTAGATAACTCTACACATCCTAAGGACTTTAGCACCTGATGCTCTGATACTACCTGTAACACCCCGCTCAATTAAATACTGGGTGATCAGTCCTATACCCAATTAAATCAGAGCATACAGTTGGTTCATTCTTAACATCACTGTCGAAAAACATTTTCTTTTTTTTAATAACCCAATACTCAATTAAGTTGGTGTTAAAAACTTTCAAATTTTAATTTAATATAATCTCATTTTACCATTACAAATAATTTCATGTAATCCATTCCACAACAATACACAATAGATAAGTAACATCACCACTGAATTAAATGTAACTGGAAGAAACTCCTCAGTTTAAATATCTCAATATAACAATACAAATAAACTAAATGTATCAAAACTCACATAACTAATACTAATGTCTGAGATATAATCGAAATAACTAGAACCCTTAGGTTACATGCCCTACATGAACTAGCTACTACGGATGTATGAATTAGGAGAACGAAAGCGTCTAAGCATAGTCTGTAACTCCATAGCATCCATAGTACGTCAAGTGTCTAATCCTCTATGCCTGGCGTTCCTATGACTGGACACCTAATATAGAAGATACAAGGGAGACAAAAATATGCAGGAAAACAGGTCAGAGCCCGGTGGTCAAATATTTTTAAAAATAGCAAGTGATTAACAAGTGCAATTAAGCAATTATTATGTACATGTTAGATTCTCGAACTCTCTCTTGAGATTCTCACATCTCATCTAATGTGCACACCTAACGTACCTTCAAACCATACGAGTTACTATTCCCATGTTAACTAGTTCTTTTCGGTCTAACATCTAAACGTAGCCCAATATCGTTCTCACGTATTTCTCTCACAATAGAAGTAATATATATAATCCCTCTTTAACATGGATAAGCATTTTTTCAATTTAATATAATGTAGTGTTCACCAACTTAATTCATTTCAGATTTCATCATCATTCATGTCTACTTAATTCACACTGTAGATAATATCACAAGTATATATATACATTCACTCGATTATATATATACAACACTGCACCCTGAGACTCAGCTGCAGTGCATGCATACTCTGCTATCATGTCCGGGTACATATCGTCACTGTACAAAGGACTGTCGGTTCGGTATATCCCTCGAACCATAAATAACAAACACAAATATTGGAGGTGAACATAATCCTAAACTTTTGGGCTACGCACATACGTACGCACTCAAATGATCGTTCAATACCATTGCTTTCACACATGGTAATCCAACCTAAGTCCTATGTTCAGAAGCACAAGTAAAAAATCCCCCCTAAACCTTATCAGGATATGACTGCCCACAACGCGCAAACCTCCCGTCGATAGCAAGTAGGCTAGGTATGTCATACACACAAATCATTATATATATATATATCAACAATAGGGCATAAGCACATCCCATATTACAAGTCTCATACTCAGTACACTTATGTCTCGAATATCCTACATATCATTGTATTTAAACCTCAATTATATTATAGGTATTCGGTCCACCAATGTATATATATCAACAAACGGGTATACTCTCATCCCATATACAAATCCCACACATAGTATATTTCTAGTTTATCCCATAAATAATTCACATTTTATTCACATTTTCCATTACTCCTAACATATCTTGTTAACCGAAAGGATTTAATTCATTATTCCAGTAGCTTCCTTCAACCCATACTTATTGGTCCAAAACCCAGACTCATTATAACAAGCTCGGATTATATTTTAATTCCCAATAATCCTTTTTCTCGATAAAGTCACATTCTGCCCATAAATATAAAATTACAATTTGAGGCTTTTCTACTTCGATTTTGGAAAAACTTCAAAGTACAAAGTTGTGCAAAACATGATTTTATACAAGAACTCTCGAGTACACTACCAATTTTCGCATAAAATAGTTTTAAAATTATCATACAATGTTCGTCGTTTTTCTACATATTTCTACCTACGGGTTGTAACATAATTCATCCTCAAAACCTCCACCAAATGATCCCAAGCCCCTAATAATTCATCTCAAATGATATACCTAAGTATGTACATGATTTATCACATCAAATCATATCAAAATCATCATGGAATTTTGATTAATCATGCTAATCCCATTTTAATTCAGAAAATCTGCATTTTATCATTCTTACTCAAAATCACGTATAAACACCAAATTTCTTCATCAAATAAACCTAAGTTTGGTGATGTTAATTCTAATATTAACAAGGGATTAATCCTACATGGTTTCCATTTCAAGTATTAAATCAAAATCATCAAAATTGATCTTTGATTTATAACATTTAAAAAAAATATTTTTATATCTACCGTAGACAATATACATGCTATAGATTGCAAGAGTTAAAACACTTGCCTTTGATTTCGTAGGTCTGAACCTTCGGAGAAGATGATGCTATGGTGTTCCTTTCTTTTTCGGTCACTCTCCGGTGGTGGCGATGGTGGTGCAAGTTGCTTTTGTCCCTTGGTTTTCCTAGAACAACCCTTCCTCTCCTAGAGAAATCTTTCCCTTTCCTCAATGGATGTCTCTTAGAGTTTTGGTGGAAGAACCCCTGGCTAACATATATCTTAACTTATATAAAAATACCCAAATTTCGTAAGTATTATTCATCTCCCAAGTAAAATGACCGAAATACCTCTTTGGGGTGTCTATTCGGTTCTAAATTGACCCGAGACCCAAATCAAACTCCTGGGTAGGCTTTCCTGACTATTTAAACCCCTTCGAACACTTTCGCACACTCGAAATGACCATTCGGATGACATAAAAAATAATTTACATTTCATTCCATTCAATTATAGTCCCGACACGACTCACACGCTTATCCCGACTTAATTACCGTAATTGTTGTATTTATAAATCTCGATAATTTTTTGAAATTCATAATCATATATTACTTTTAATCACTAACTAATATTTAATATCAATCAAATATTACTTTATTCCAGTAATATTCAATCCGGATTAATCCCCAATGATTTAACTCATTTTATTTTAATTTATCTCATTTTAAAAGTTATTAAAATACGGGGTATTACACATATCTTACTAAGTTTTGTTTAATGGTCTCTTGGGTTCCATCTTTGCAACAGAGAGGTCATATGATAGTGTGTGTGTGTGTGTGTGGTTGCGAGAGAGAGAGAGAGAGAGAGAGAGAGAGAGAGAGAGAGAGAGAGAGAGAGAGGCTATTAGTGAGACCTTGTCTTATTATATTTTTATATGTGTTCTTTTTGTGTAGTTTCTGCAAAAGAATATGGGGTTGTGTTTGTTTACATAGGGTAAGGTGGGGTTAAAGAGAGACACATACATTAATTTGCGTGAGGTGTGTTTTGTTTCTATGTAGTTTTCTTCCACATTAGAATTATAAACTCTTATTCGATCTTCCTATATGAGAACTACACAATGTTTTCGAGAATTTGCATTCTTAGTGAAGTCAATTAACAATTTTCATGAATGCCACTAAAATGTGAGTTTTTTTGTTATAGAATCAATGGATCACGATGAAATAGATACAACTAGAAGCAAATGTGAAATTGTGTTGTGGCAATTTTTGTTATGGAATGATATTATATTTAGTAAATGCAACAAGACACCTTTTACAAATGAAGGACGTTTTAAATGAAATGCTTTTATCGATTTATAATTTTGATGGATTACAATTTTGTAGGCCATTATATTTGAATTTTCACTGTAATTTTACGAAGGACGTCAAATTCATAAAAATTTATATGTTGATTTATTATTAAACTTTATTCTCTTACTAAAATAGAAAATAGTTTTTATTCGGCCACGCATCGCGTGGCCTGCATGTTAGTTATAAGTACATAGATCATTACCAACTCATACATTCATACCGATATTATCTTATTTGGTAAAGGCGTTCAAATTATTGTAAGAAAAAAAGCCCCTCTAAACAACTGAAACAATATCATATAATTCATAATCTAATTACAAGAGTCACTCGGAGTGGATTAAAGGTAATAACTCATTGATATTCCCTAACACTCAATGATTAATTACCTAGTTTGTAATGTGTGGAGCATTGCCAATAGCCCCTTAATTAAAAGATGAAAAAAACTTTATAGAATTCATAAACTTCATTTTATTGTTATAATGGAGCCCACGGTTAATATAGAGTTTGTTTGTTTATCAAAGGAAACTGAATTTTAAGCTTGTCTTGGTAACTCTAAGAGTCACATATGGATCATGTGGATGTAAGGGACTGAATGAAAATAACGATTGATGTATGACTGTTAGAGTAAAGCACGATTTTTTGGCTTCTGCCATTGCTTCTCTGTGTATGCTAAATATTTAATAGTAGAGTTCCACCCTGGTTTGGTCCAGTGGTAAGGGGAGACTCGAAATGGCAATAGGTCACAAGTTAGAACCCCAGTAATAGATACTAGTCAAACTTTGAAGCGGAGCGTATGTTAGGGTGACTCTGGTCTCAGTGGCCTCCCTGTTTAGCTCGTATGGGGGAGTCTAAATGGCTCATTCGTGTGGAGGTTCAGGATTATAAGAAAAATATTTGAGAGTAGAGAGACAACCTTATTCCATAATTTATGGGATGAATTCTCGCTAGGGCTGTGTTTTTTTCCGAACTTTCCGATTTTTTCGATTTCCGATCCGATTTTTTCCGAATTTGGAATGAAATTTTAGTTTGCCGATTTCCGATTTTCCGATTTCCGATTTTTCCGAAAAAAATCGGATCGGAAATCGGAAATAATTCTGAATTTCCGATTTTTCGATTTTTTCGATCCGATTTTTCCGAAACTATGCCGATCCGATTTTTCCGATTTTTTTGGAATTATTTTCCGATTTCCGATTTTTCCGATTTTTTTTCCGATTTTTTGAAAGTTTCCCATATCCCACATCGGTTGGGAGAGGGAGAGGGCTCCAAAATATGCTCTATAAAAGGAGAGTATCCTCCTAACTTCTACACAAATGAAAAATGAACCAAATCCTTATGTGTTTACATGTTGGGTTAAGCCATTTTCATTGTTTCTTTAAAATGAGAATTTCGAGTAATCGAAAATCCATAATTTATTTTTATGAAATTTTGGAATTTTCGAAATTTCTGGATTTTTAATATATTTTGTGAATTTCCGATTTTTGTCGATTTTTGCCGATTTTCCGATTTTTCCGAATTTGGAATTTTTTTTAATTTTCCGAAAAAATCGGATCGAAAATCGAAATAGTTATTTTATTTCCGAAAAAATCGGAATTTTTTTCGAATAGGCATTTTCCGATCCGATCCGGCTGAAACACAGCCCTAATTCTCGCGATACTTTGTTTGACATAAATATGTAAAAATGATAGTGAATATGTTAAACTTTAGCATCCAAAGTGATATACAAGAAAAATTAACTTGCTACACCATGATGACCTTTATCTATATGAAATTAGGTGGAACAAAAAGCTCATTACCAAGTAGGAGATTATAATTCAAGAGATGGAATATAGAAATAAGGGTCTCTGGCAGTTTACATTGTAGTACCCATTTTTCATAATATAAGGTTTACCCCCCTTTTTGGAAGAAATTATGTGGTCCAAGCTTTTACCATATAATGACATCATAATATCAACCAAAACCCGTTAATTACCTTTTTTGACGCGTCTCATTCTTTTCTTGATATACTATTGACCTCATTTACATTTAAGATTTTTAAACTATTTTTTTTTTTAATATTAAAATGGTCCCGAAAGTCATACAAATGAACATATTCTTAATAAATTTATTAATATTATTTAAGAATTAAATAATTTTCATAAAAATAACTTTATACACATGGATAAAAATCCATTTATTTGTTTAAATATAAATGCAGTTGTTATGTCGCTCATATATTTTAAAGTAAAACTCATATAAAGCATTGTTTTGTTAAAGAAGAACAAATATAGTGGCTAAGTGTGTTGACCATCAAGGCTCACGGGGAGAGAAGAAACATAATACAAATTCTAATGATTCATTATACTCATCTCACAACAAATCTAATAAAATAATAAAATTCTAAAAACGTAATGAAATTATGTTCATGGGTATGAAAATTATGCCCATAATCTTTAATGCTCGGTATCATCGAAGGTTTGTAGACTTGAACCAATAACGACTATAATGATATAAGATTCATTAATAGACCTTGAAATTGTATCCAGCAGATTGATCGGATCAGATCAATTGAACAATCTTCATACGTAGCATGCTAAGTATCCCAACATGATCACATGGTTTATTTTTTTTATCGTAATCAAAGCATTGCAGAAGCATCAAATATCCATGATCTCTTATGTTTACATTAGGTATAAAATGAGATTTGATAGACTTGATGTTATGGTCCATTAAGATTGTAGAAATATGATTAATTAGCCACTTCATGGATTTGAAATAAAACACATTCATACTATTCCAACAAATGAAATAGAAATTTTATGTTTTTCCAATTCTTAGCATCCAAACTCAAATCTGATTACGTAGAGTAAAGAAATCGAGAAGAACGGAAAAGAAAAAAAAACACCCTCAAACACACAAGAAACTAAAGGGAACATGGAAAAATTACTTTCATAGGAAAGTAGCCTAACCCAATTATGTGATTATATTCCAACCATCAAAGAAAGAATATAAAGGATTTCCATATTTTTAGAAAATAGGGGATTTCCATAATTTTTTTAGTGGATATAAGGAAAATGATATCTTCGGGTGGGTGAGCCGTTCAGGAGCTTTGATCAATAAGTTGTTGATATGGATGTGATTAATGATTATAACAATACTATAATGTAATTGAAGAGGCTAGTAAGGCACGGAAAATAGCAGTGGTGGGGTGGAGTAATCGGCTCAGGGGTATGTGAGAAATATGGGTTTGCTAAAAAGTTGTTTTTTTATGAAACCTTCCCCGATTGGTGCCACTTTATGAACATTGTCGAGTATATAACTCACGGGCCCTATTTCCCTGATCCCACGGTACTAGGCCAATTTAATTCAGAGACTCGCTTGCTGGCAGTAAGTATCTAACCCCATGCCAGTGGATTTTTAAAGCATTTAGGGTGACCCACAATTACCAGTCGCTCTCGCCCCTGGGGAGTTGCTGAAGAGACTTACTAGGTAATTAATAGGTCGAACATGTTCATAAATAAAAGAGAGATAAGGAGATGAAGAGGCGAGAAAAAGGTCATAAGTATGAGATGCGATAAAATTATTACTTATTAATAATGAGTTGGCATTAGTCGGTTGGCATTGTTGAGAATTTAGGATAGCATGGGGTAAAATTACTAAATGATCACTATTTATAAAGTAATTGAATAGGCTGGGAAGGCAGGGAAAACATTGTAGGGGGGATAGAGGATTCGGCTTAGGGGTGTGTGCGAGATATAGAGAGGTATGGGTTTGATGAAGAGACTTGTTTTAGAGACCTTCCCCCACCAATGCCACTTAATGAATGTTGTCGGGTATCTAACTCACAAGCCCTTTTTTTCAATCCCATAGTGCTAGGCCAATTTAAGTCAGAGACTAGATTGTTGGCGGTAGGTATAGAACCCCACACGAGTGGGTTTTTATGGCACTGAGGGTGACCCCCCATTACCAGTCGCTTTCGCCCCTGGGGACTTGCTGAAGAGACTATTAGATAATAAACAGGTCGAACAGGTTCATAAAGAGAATGAAAAGAAGGAGATAAATAGGCAAGAAAGAGGTTATAAGAAAGAGATGCGATTAAATCGTTACTAATTATTAATTAATTGATATTAGTGGGTTGGAATTCTTGAGAATTAAGGATAGTGGGACGTATAGTAGTCAAATGATCACTATCTAAGACTTTCATGCTTTTAAGGAGTAAAGATATGAAGAATAAAAAAACACCCAACTAACTTTCTCCCTCTACAAATTCATTTTACCATCGAACGATAATTTTTTACACGACACAAAAACACGACTCGAACTCGACAGATAAATAGCAGGTTCGGATCGTGCATAAATAGGCCCGAGTCAAAATTTGGTCAGACTCGATTAACTAGAGAATTAAACAGGTTATATTTCGGATTGAACCCGCTAACCCTCATTGGACCCATAATTGACACGATTAAGTTTTGGTCAATTCGGTCATTTTTTAGTAAAAAAATTAACCTGTATAAACACGAAATAAAATTTACCCTGGATTTTATTTTTTTACTATTAATCAATTGGTTTTTAAGAAACGTTTGAGGTGAGTTATAAAACTAAAGTAAATGGTTCATTTATTAAAACGTCGTCTCCTTCTTTTGTTCTCTTGTCCATATCCTCTTCTCTTCTCCAACCAACGCTCACTGGCATCTACTTCTCTTCTCCAACTAGTGCTTGTCAGCGACTCTTCTATTCCCCCAGCACTGGCAGATCCTCTCTTCAGTCCAACCGGGCACCTCCTCCCCAAGTTATTCTGACAAGGTTATATATATATATATATATATATATATATATATATATATAGGATGACCAGTGAGCCAATCAGAAGGCGACACCTATCCTCATAGATATCCAGACGATGCGGTTGTCTGGGGAAAATAATCTGGTCGGCACATCAAGAGGTCGGCTAGCCCAGATTGACATGACAATTAACCCCGTTAGTTGACACTGTTAGCTAACACTGTTACAACATGTATATACTTCGTTACTAGATGACCTCAGTAGTCTGTATACATGTGCACATGGAGAAGTTATGTAAATATTCTCGCCCATGTGCAAATAAGTAACTTGTGATTATTCTCTCACCATCTATGTAAAGTGTGTCCTCACATATCCTATAAAGGTGGGCCACCTGCCTAACTCATTTATCTCTCCTATAGTAGCCTATAAATAGCACACACAACTCACACATACTTATGAGATTTACCCCTACCGTTGTGTTTCCCAACTTTAGAGAGAACTTGAGAACTTGTGTCTTGTACTCATCTATGACGATTTCCATTCAATCAAGACAATCAACACTGCACATGTGGACGTAGGCACCAATTTGGGTTGAACCACTTAAATTCGATTATTTTTTCTTTTATCCTTACTCTATAGCATATCCTAGTGTTAGTATTTCAATAATTAAATCTCTTATACGTTTATCTGCCAGTAGTTATTATATTTAGCTAAGATAATCAGTATATCAAATTCTAACGATAATAGATTGGCGTTGTCTATAGGAAGTAGTTTGCCATGTTATTTCCCAGCATTGTCGATTGGTAGGCCCCAAGGATACCCAATTCTAGTAAACATATAAAATATAATCCAACTAATCTTAGTTACGAAGGGTTAGAGCTGTTTTTAAGGAAATTTAATCAAATTACATAAAATTTTGTAGATCTCTGATTTGATATTTTGTATCTTGCTTTAGATTTTCGTTTTCTATAAATCAAAGTATCTTTTGTTACGATACTATATTTTCTACATAAATTATGTTGAGAATGTCTTAAAACCCTGAGAGCATTAGATTTGGAGATAGAATGCCTCCCTCCACATATGTTAGTTTGTGTGACTAACAAGGAATTCTGCAAAGCCTGGATAAAATCTAGGAGGGTATGTAGGAAAATATGAAACTGTTAACTTAGAGAATCATGAGTGGACAAGGTCAGTCATAATCGAACTTGGTTACCCATATAGTTGGTGAAAATCAAAATCAAAGGCATGATATGACACATTCGACCCCACATAGGGACACGAGGCACGCACACTATGAACGAGCACTGGAGAACCTTATGCGATTATATTTGGATTCACGTGGTAAAGGAAGTAGGACTAGAAGAGAAATATAATCCAATCGAAGTGAATATTCTTATAAGTCAGGGAGGACCTCAACCATCCAATCAACGGGTAATGATAATGATCAGTCTTATACGATGGAAATACCCATCATCTTGGAAAGGTTGAGTTGACGTTCTTCCTTTGACCGATTAGGCCAAAGGGTAGCATGGGGACATCCGTGTAGAGAGCCCAAGGAACACTAGGAAGATTACGAGTTTGACTTAATTCACGCACGGTATGAGAGGTACGTACTTCTACGGGGGAGGAGAGTTGTGCTGAAAGCCTACACCAAATCGAGAAATCAATTAAGGTCGATTAGACAAAACAGGGTGAGCCATAGGAAGGGTCCATTCAGCGCTTGGAAGATAGATTGAGGGATCTAATCAATAATTAAAAGCCTTTGCAAAGGGGTTATGTACAAAGTTTTCCTTTTGCATCATATGTTTTAAGTTACCTACCCCCGACGAAGTTCAAGCCATCGGTGATAACTTTGAGATATGACAAGAAAATTAATTTGATGCACCACATAGAGCAGTATCAAGCTGCTTTTGACATATATTCAATACCCGACGAGATGAGAGGATTTTTCCAATACTCTAATTAGATAGCCCATGTATGGTACAATGGGCTCCTCATGGGGAAGATAACAAGCTTCAAGCAGTGGGTTGAGCTGCTCGTTGATAACTTCTATTTTGATAAAAAAAAAATTGGGAAGATGGTGGCTCACTTGTTAAGCATTAGGTAGAAGGATGAAAAAATCATAAGAAAGTACATTACCGGGCTCAACACTAAGAAGTTGAAGGTGGTAGATTATGACGAGAAAATAATAACCACCATTGTTATAAGTGGCCTAATGCCTAAAAATCTTTACTGGGCATTGGCGAAGGAACCTCCAAACACAATAGTCGAGCTCCTAGACAAGGTAGGATTAATAATGAAGGCCTAGGAGGCAATGGTTGCAAAAGAGTCTGGTCATACCAGGTCCGATATTGGGGAACGCTCGGATAATAAGGACAAGAGTAAGAAGATGAAGCATTATAAGCCAAAGAGGTTTGATAAGTACACACATCTCAGCGTAGGAGTGCATCTCATCCTCGATGACATCTAAGGAAGTAAAAAATCTTAAGAGGCCAAAAAAGCTAAAAACGCCGGCAAACAGGAGAGATAAAAGAAAGTTATGTGATTTCCATAAGGATAATGACAACATAACTAATAAATGACTAAGTTTAAAAGATAAAATTGAGGCCCTGATTAAGAGGGGTGTTCCTAGACCGAGGAGATGGCCAAAGTCTCCTTGTAATCCAAAGTATGACCAGGAGCGGGGGCATGATGATAAGGATTCAGAAAAGGGTAACGACCTTGATTTTCCAAAAAGCCATAGGAATCGAAAGAGAATGTTAGTCTGATTTAATTCATAATGCATTTTATAGCCGAGGTAGATGCTGACGATGGTGATGGGATCGCAAAAAGGAAAGCATACATGAACAATGTGAAAGCTTGTACGCACAACGAAGAGCTTAACATAGATGAAGCAGTGGAGACTCTCCCTTGTAAGGTAAACAAAAATCATTTTATTATTGTTTTTTCTAAATATGATTTGTGTGGACTTTTATACCCGCGTAATGACCCCTGGTTGTGAGTATGATGGTCTATGAAAGGATTGTTTAGATAATTTTGGTAAATAATGAAATTTCAACATATATCCTTTCTATGATTATTTCAAAAGGATTAAACTGTCTGAAAGAAAGTTACAAGCCTACCACCATCCGCTCATCAGATTTTCAGGGGAGAAGGTGTACCCCGTGGGAACTATTGAGCTGTGATACAACGCTTAATTAAATACCGAGTGATTCGGTCTTTATTAAATTAAATCAGAATATCTAGTTGGTCTACGCTTAGTATCAGTGTAGAAAAACTTTTTAATATATACTAACCACCTAGTATTTGAATGTTGGTGTCAAATTTTATCTTTTTAGTTGACATGAAAACACTTTACAATTTAATAATAAACCATTCCCATGCATTCATCAATCATATAATAGATAATACAATTGAATAAATAAGGGTGTCTAAAATACTCAATCCAGTCTGAAATAATAATACAGTCATCCATAGTAAAACCAGTCTACGATCTGCTAAATAGGATAAAATCCACCATCTCTAAAAATGTCTAAAGGGATGGATAACATGTCCGACTGAATGGAATAACTACTCGTAATGAAGAAATTAGGAATATTGAAGCTTCTAATTATAAGGACCTGCAACTTCCACAGAAGATGCAGCACGCCAATGTGACACCCCGCCTAATTAAATACCGAGTGATCAGTCCTTTACTAAATTTAAAACATAATATCCAGTTGGTTCAGTCTTAGCATCACTGTCGAAAACATTTTTATTAAATACTAACCACCTAATATTTAAAAAGTGAGATGTTAAAATTTGTCTTTTAAGTTAACATACAATCATAAATAAATGTTTAAACATTCACCATCCAACAAACAATCTCATAGGAGTGAATTGACATAATGAAATAACTCAGTCTAGAGTAAACACTCCCAATACAATAGTCTGAACGAAATAAATCCTAACAACTGAAACAAAAATAAATGTCTAAAACCACTATCTCTAAATAATGATGGGGAACATGCCCTAAATGAAATAGATGACTCTGAATGAATCAATGATAAATGTGGAGGAATCTAATATCGAGGACTTATAACTTCCACAACAGCTATAGCACGTCAACAGATGGGAACTCCTATACTCGGCGTCCCTGTGGTCGATCACCTAAAAGGTTATCATAAAGACAAAATAGATTGGAAAGAAAACAAGTCAGAGCCCGAGTTGAAGATATTTTAAAATCAACAAGTGTTTAGATTGCAATTAACAGTATATATTATAAACATGTTAGTTCCACGTGCTCTCACTTGAGATTCTTACCTCTCAACTATTGTGCATACCTAATGCATATTTATTACCCTTCCTAGTACTGTTACCCCACCTAACTAAATTATAACAGTTCTCCATCTATGCCAACTAACCTATTGTGCCCATCCGTATAATAAAAATATACGTTATGTGGTTCCTCGTATTTTATTAATTGGTTCCAAATGTCTCATTAATCTTTTAAGTTCTTACACTCTTAACATATATTTGGCATCACCATTCTGTTCTACTGAACAACACAGTAACCGAATCTCTCAGGAATCGTAACAAAACAAATCACACACAAATCGGAGGCGAACATGGACCACGGTGCACTGGATTACGCACATACCGACACACCCATATAAACCAAACTTATCCACTCACAGATAAGTCCTCCTTAGATCCCATGCTCTGAGGTACCAATTTATAATCCCCCAGAAGTGCTCCTCAAAATAAGATTGTCCCCTTCAAGACCTCCCGACGATAGCAAGTATGGTAGGTATATCATACACATAAAAATCCATATAATAGGTATTCACGTAACCTAAGTATTTATAGGTTCAATATTATTATACGCACATCCCATATTACAAGTCTCATACGTTTCATTTATAACTTGAATAATATACGTAAATTTAATTAACACAATAACACTCGTCGTATAAATTCAAGTACATTTCCCTATCCCAAAAGACAACGAGGTCACCCCTTTATTCCTTAGGTTAATTCAGTACTATAGTGTCCCCCTACTACTGTTACTAACCCTAAGTCATTATCTATCCGAATTAAACCCCAATTCATAAAATTTCCAATCGTAACTCACTCGAAGAACACTCATAAATTTCCTCATTCGATCCCACACATAATGATACTTTTTGGGCCTTAACTATAACCCTACTGACCTTCCCTAAGTCCCATCATATTCAATTAATCAACATTAAGGATTCTTAAAATTTGGGGTTGGATCGAAACTTAAAAGAAAAACAAGTCCCAAATTTCAGGGGAGTCGATCGTTCGACGTTCTTGTGCCGATCCATCGATCCTTCAGATATTGTCCTACGATTTCTGCATAATTTTGCCTACGATTTTCTTCAATTTTAAACCTCAAATCATCCACTACAATGTACCAAACTCCCAAATAATTATACTAAGTTATAACGTATCAGAATCATCAACCCATCATGGCGCATAATTTTCTTGGATTAAATCATGAATATTTCTTAGAAACCCTAGTTCCTCAATCTTTATTCAAGAACACCATAAACCTCAAATTTAAATTCAAAATTCCCAACACTTATACTATGATTTCATTTTTCTATTAATTCCAGATCTTCATTTACATGCAAAACCTACCCAATTTCAAGATTTAATTTCTCCAGAATCATTAATTATCAATTATTCAAGGATTTTCTTGAATTTTAGACTACCATGGATAATATATGCACTTAATCTTTTCAAGATAAATCACTTGTCTTTAATGGAAGTTCTGATCCTTTCAAGAAGATGGTATGGGGGCGATCCTCTCTTTTCGATCTACGCATCGGTGATGACGGTGGTGAAAACGGTGTAGAGGTGGTGGTTCTATGCTTAGAAACCTCTTATCCTTCCTCCTCTAATGGCCTCCTAAGCTTTTATGAATTATAACCCTAAAAGACAACTCATCTAATCTGATATAACCCTTGAATTTTCGTAGGTTTAATTACTCTAAAAATTAAAATGGCCAAGATACCCTCCTGGTGTGTCGGTTTGGCCTAAAACTGACTCGTGGCCCAAACTAGACCCTTGGTAGAGTTTTCTGACTATCTCAACCATTCTAGAAACTTTGGCACACTCGAAATGACCATATGGATGACTAATAAATAATTTACTTTTTATTTCATTAATTTAGTCCCGACACGACTAACATGCGCGTCCCGACTTAATTACCGTAATTGGCTTATTTTTCACTCGCGATAATTTTTATAAATTCATAATCACATATTACTTTACTCACTAAGTAATATTCAACATAATTCACATCAATAAATACTAACTCTCATCATGCTAGTAAATAATCGATTAAATCCGGATTAATTAAAAAATAACTTCTCATTATTTAATTCAATTAATCCCATAATTAAAATCATTAAAAATACGATGTATTACATACTCACCCCCTAATCACGAAATTTTGTCCAGAAATTCGAAAATAAAAGTATACTTGGTAAGAATTACTCTGGATATTTTTTGCGCATCTCATCCTCGCACTACCAGGTAGACTCCTTGACATTATGATGCCTCCACCGAACACGTACTGGGAAGAATCCGGCTGTGAACTAATATCCTTTATCGCAATATAAGTGTAAGCTAATATTCACACGGAGATACCTCAGCAATAAAGAAATATGAACCACATCATGAATCATATGCAAGTGCTCTGACAACTCAAGTTTATAAGCAACTGTCCCAATTCGCTCAATGATAGGAAATAGCCCAACGTACCTTGGATCCAATTTCCCTTTTTTTGAATTTTACTATCCCTTTTATAGGATATACACTTAGCAACCCCTGGTACCCTACACTGAACTCTCGGGGGAACCGCTTGGCATCGACGTAATTCTTCTGTCAATCTCGAGTTACTCGTATGAGACTCCGAATCATCTCAATCCTTGACGAAGTATACAGAATCAATTCCGATCCGAGTAGCTTTTTGTCCCCCACTTCTATCCAACCAGCAGGAGAACGATAAGGTCTACCATATAATGCCTCAAAAGGAGCCATGTCAATAGTAAACTGATAGGAGTTATTGTACTCGAACTCCACCAGTGGAAGATACTACTCCCAATCTCCTCCAAAATTAATGATACACATCTGCAGCATATCCTTTAACATCTGGTTGGCCGCCTCTATCTGCCAGTTTGTTTACGGGTGATAAGTCATACTCAATCGCACTCAGTACCTATAGCCTCCTGAAAAATCTCCCAGAAATTGAGGCTTGAAAATCTTGTCCAGGTCGAACACAATATCAATTGGCACCCCATAAAATCTCACTATCTCCGTGTCATTATGTTATTTTCCCGATATCTCTACTAACGACATTCCTTCATCCAACGTTCTTCCTTTACCATTCCATTTTAGTGACTAAGTCACTTTAGTTATCACATATCGAAATATTCCATCCTTTTAATTTAACAATTCACCTTGGTGATTTCACTACACTTTGAAATTTCATTTATGTTCTGTCACTAATATGAGCCTCTCTACGCACCGCTAACGTATTTCGTATAATAAAGAAAAAATTTCCACTATTCTCATGTCTTAACTCCTTTCATCATTTGTTCTCGTCACACCTTTATTTCCATTTTTTTAATACTATTAGAGCATTACATTATTCCCCGAGTCCCTTCATTAACGGTACTCTTTACTCCGACTGTCTAGGCATTACCATTCAAACCGGTGATCCATCAGTTCGTGGGAGCTATTTTTAATAATACTCGACTACTCATGACAAACTCCAAAATCTCTTAAACTTTATTATGATGTAGCCCTCATCTTATTTCTCCTCTATATCGAGTGACTATTAATTATTCTCGAGAATTTATATTGTACATTTCTTGTACTTTCTATTACTCTAATAACTTCTTATCCTTTTACTCCTCGGTCTTTAATTATTTTCCTAGCTCACTAAGCAACTTCGTCACCCCTTTGTCTCATTTTAGTTATACTTCGAACCTATCCATATGTCTATGTGTATTCTTACCTTTTTACATCCACTCCCCGTAAATGTTATTGAAGATATGATTAACTAAGGCGCCCATACACCCGATACTCTGTGCATTTATGCACAATCATACTAGACGTGTTACATTTATCTCAAACTATGCCTCACATACTTGGTATGACTATTTGGTAAGGTCATACTCAACCACCCTATATTTTTTCCACTTAATTATGTCTTAGGTTGTCCCACCGTTCTGCTCGTGGTGTCAACGAATAGTAACATATTCTCATTTTAACACTATATGGCTCCACCAGCATTAATTCATAACATAGCTATTAACTCATTGTTATATCTACATATACATGTAATAACTATGGTACTAAACCCATGTACTAAAGGCAAAACATCTCTCAACTTCCAACGTTCGCTAAGCTTCATGAATAGGATGTCTCGCAAAGCAAAATCCAAACAAGGAACCCTCCGTTACACTACTATCTAACATTGTTGGTCGTCAAAATCCATTAAGCCCTTAGTCCATAACATGTACCCCTGAATTTCCATCTATGGATATAAAAGTCTACTCATCCACTCTCATATCTTTAAGACGACCTCTAACACGATGCTCTCACTATCACTAAGTTCTCATAGCTATATAATTAACGAGTTATATCTCTCCGCTCGACAATAAATCGATATACTTTGAATCACATCAGTAAAAGTCCCTACTCACCGGGATCGACTATAATAAGACAACATACTCACTGAAGTCTACGATACTATACAATATATATGCAGGCTCAACCCTCTTTCGGGTGATGCCTCATAAGACAATATATTTAACCCTGAAACAACGAGTACAATAGTCTTATCACAGACTTTACCATCACTCAAACCCTCGGTATCCAGTCATTACACAATATAATAATAATATGCTCTACTATTATAACACCCCAAAAGGAGCAAAAAACACTACGTAATATAAAAAATTTCTTGGTGTCCCCACCTGCTCCTCCCCGCAAGTGGCACTAAAGTCTCTCTACCCAAAGGTAATCATATACATAACAAGGCTATTACCGCCAGTGCACCCACTACACCCGATGCACACTCGAATTTCTGTGTTAATAATCAATTAATGTGACACACCCGTGTAACCCGAACATCCTCCCCTACTTATAAGGATAAGGCAATGTGACACCCCGCCTAATTAAATACCGGGTGATCAGTCCTTTATTATATTATAACCAAGGTGAACGGTTGGTTCCTTCTTAGCATCACTGTCGCAAAAATAACTTTTCCAATTAAACACCCTAAATAATTAAGCTAAGTGACAAAACCACTTTTAAGACATCAATTTCCAAATTTAATTTAAAACCAATATTTAAAACCTTACATAATCCATGGTTTAAAAATCACACAACAACTATACTAAAAAGGAGATAATCCAAGCAAATTTAAGCATTCAACTAAATGACTCCAACTTTAAAACTTTAAGGAAAACATCCTGACAGTAACAATCCCAAAGAATAAATACTGAAAATAAATGAATCACAATCTCTGATAAAATCAACAAAATAATGGAAAAGGGTGACACATGCCCAACTGGATGAAATAAATCTAGAAGTTGAATCAATAATGCGGTCGTCTAAGCAAGAGGCCTGCAACTCCCACCTAAGCTGCAGCACGTTCCATCCAAAGGATCCTATGCGAGACGCTCCTGTGGCTGGGCACCTGTAATATATACATATAAATACAAGAGAGAAGAGAAAATAGGAAACAGGTCAGAGCCCGATTTTAAAACAGTTTAAAAATTAGTTTAGCAAGTATTTAAAATGCTTACTAACTAATGCAACAATCATATTAGTGCGGCACTCTCTTGAGGAATTCTCACATCTATTCTAATGTGCACACCTATCGCACTAATACTCCCAATAGTTTAGCTTATCTTAAGTTACTCACAAGATTTCATGCCGACAATCTCAAATGTTAAGGAAGTTAATTTTATTAAATAGCAAGGTTCTCACATAAGCCTCATTTGATTATAAAGTTTCTCAGTATCGCCTTAAACCTTTCAAACACTTATACTCAAGTTGAAATAATTATTCATTAATTACCTACCATTAGTCACACGGTAGTTCCCAAATTTCAAGTTTAAATATATATATTAAATACTCTTATAATATATATATACTAACGGCACCCCACATAAAATTTATGGTGCTGACATACTCTGCTATCCAGTCCCCGTATCACTCGTACTAAGGGAAATACTAGTTCGAAATCACTCTCGAACTGTATTAATACAAAACATATACAAATTGAGGGAAAACATAGTTTCAAGTCACTAAGAGGTCAGCACATACCCTCACGTCTCTTAGGACCATCTGACTATCGATACGATAGCCTGTACCAAGGATTCCTATATTCTAGGGTACGAGTCAATATCCCCCATAAAGGTCCCATCGAGATAAGACTGTCCCAGCGCGGTAACCTCTGGGATAGCAAGTAGCGCGAGCATGATTTTTACACATATATAGTATATGCGCAAACACAGTCATATATGTGTACTACCATTTCCTTTTCAAATTTAGGTACACCCACGACCCATGCTATGATATTTGTTCTTATTACACATTACTAGGTTATCAAGTATAACGGTTTGTCTCTTATTCTTATTTATGGGATTATTCCAACTTACTACATAACACTCGTGAATTCCTATCTTCCCAAGTGTAATTTCAGTAGGTACTCATTTATTTTACAACGAAACTTCCTTACGAGTCTCACCCTTTAAACACATGTTCCCATTGTTTCTTATGTGTAAAACACCTCCGTGAAATGTTAATCTCGTCTTACATTAAAGGTTCCATTTTTAAAAATTTCTACTAGAATTCTTTATATCCCAAAATGTTTTAATAGCAATATCCAAAGATTACTACTCACTTAAATTGAAATTAATCATTTAAAAAGGGAAGTATGAGTCTTCCAGGAGGGATCGATCGATCTATGGCAGGGGTTCGATCGATCGATGATCCTAGGTCGATCGATCGATCAAGCAGTTATGACAAAACTGTAGAAATTCTAGTTACGGGTTTCTTCTTCCAAAATCATCCAAACCAATATATTTGACTTCCAAACACCCAAAAATTTATACAAGTGTTATATTCTCAAATAAGTGGTATTCTAAGTAAGGCATGCGAATTTTCATCATGTATAACGGATTAAATGAGGCACAATCCATAAAAATATCAAGAACCCTAATATTTTCTTTGTTTAGTTTCTTCCCATTCTTTTCCCAGATTTCATACTCCTAATTTACTGAAATTTCGTGGTTCAACCTCTACATGTGTATTTGATTTCCAAAATATGTCCTTTACCTCTACAACATGCAAATAAGAGTCTCCCATACATGCTTTCTTTCATAAAAACTAGTCCTAATCAACCCTAGACTAACAACATTGAAGCATTAACTGAATTAGAGCAAGATAGATAATTTCCTGGGAATTATTGGTTCAGATTTGTGGAGAGATTGGTGTGGTTGTGATCCTCGTTGCGCGATCTAAAGTTTGGCGGCGACGGCGGTGCAAACGGTGGAGTTCTTGGCCTAAAACTCCTTGGAAAGCTTCTCCTCTTCCTCTCCAATGGCCGTCTTTGGTTTATGGTTATTCTAACCCTAGAAGATGACTCCTACCATCTGATATACTCTTAGAATTTTCGTGGGTTTTCATGCCAAAAAATGTAAAATGTCCAAAACTCCCTCCCGGGATATTAATTAGTCTTAAAAATGCCCCAAGACCCAAACTAAACTCCCGGGTATATTATTTTGACTATCTCGACCCTTCCGGACACATTGACGCACTCAAAATGACCATATGGGTGACTTATAATTTATTCACTTTTAATAGTTCGAATTTAATCCCGGCACGACACAAGCGCGTCCCGATAAATTTCCAAAATTATCAAATTAGATTCTCGTGATAATTTTACTAAATTCAATTACACCGCTTACTTTACCCATAAAGTAACTTACAACAAAATAATTACTAACTCTCATCATTCTAGTAATTATTTAAATGATTTTTTGAATTAATATTAAATTAATATCTCTAATTAAATTTAATAAATCCCCAAAATTAAAAGTCATAAAAATATGGGGTATTACAGGCAATTAGTCTATCTTCATTTGTCACCTACCTTGCATGGTCAATGAGTCCCAGAGTACAACTCTCGTGCTGGAGTTGACCCATTGTCTGTTATAACGGTTATATCTCCAAGATCTTATATTGTGGTTGCCCTCTATCCTGCTTTAGGTAATCCTTTTTCATGCGGCCTGTCACTCGATAACCGTAACAACTTGACAGAGAATGTGACAACACGAATATAATTATTATTAAATATGCTTAAAGCATGCTTAGATTATATGATATGAGTAGTGTGTTATTAATATATATGATGTTAAGTCATTATGTTTAGTTTAATCTTACCTTTGTAAAGCTTGAAATATCGAATTAGTTACAAATGTGAAATTTTAAAGTTTTCGTTTGGAATGTTCCTGTTGGAGGCTAGTTTTGACCTTTACAACATAATAATGAACTTGAGGACTAGATATTTGTAGATATATGAGTTAGGTTTATAACAAAACAAACGGTTCATCGAACTAACATCCGAGTGGGAAGATATTATCTTTTTACGAACAGGGGTAAAGTAGTCATTTAGCCTTAAATGATATTTTGTTTTATATAATGCCACATGTTATATTTTGATTGGACCAAGAGGGGGTGGCCTTATGCCGACTTAAAACCCTTGAATTAAGCTCTCCCTTCAGCATATTTCAGCCCTGGAAGAGTTTTAACCTAAGGAAAGAGAGTTTTGAAGTTTAGGAAGAAAGTGTGAGGAGAAATTGAAGAAAAATTCATAGAAAAATTACGTAAAATCCCCTAAGGTATTTCCATCCATAAATCTTGTTTATTTTTTTGTATTAATTATTTAAATGATTGAAATAATCATTTGTTTGCTGAAATTTCATGTCTTGATGTGTACTTATGGATAGATGCAAGTTTAAGCAAACTTGAATGTGTAAACCCTTGAGATTATTTTGTTTAGGAACCTTGTTTATTAAAACTTCCATATATTTCTCTATACTTACTGGAATTGATTGATTATAATTGGAGATTAACCTAGACTCATATATGTATGACATATCTGAAAATTATGTGAAAATACCAATAAATGAGTCTTTGGTGAGAGTTTGAAGTTCGGGTATGAAATCTGCCCTAAGGGTGAAAGTATGCCCGCCATGTGTTCGATGTTTTGCTTGACATAGCAAATGAACTCTGAAAATTATGAAATTTTAATCTTGTATTGTTCAATATGTTTAATGATGTTGGGTTAATATCATATAAATTTATGATGTAGAAAAATTATGTAAATTCCTGGAAGTTGAATGAACGATAAAAGAGCCTATAGGGCAGATTTGCTATGTGGTAAAGATATGGGCATATCTTACTCTAGGAGACTTGAAATGATGTACCGTCTTTCGTATTGGAATACTAATAAGACAAAGATTGAATTACCGAGAATAAATTAATTTATATTTGGCCTATGATTTGGATATGTTAAACATATTAACATGGATTTGGATGGAACTTCACTTGTGATAAACGATTTGAATGGAATCATATGATGCTTATGGATTGAATTATGTTTAAATCATTCTTTGGATTATTGATGTTCTTATGATGATACTAATATTATAAGAATGATAGGAATGGAAGAAGAGTTGATTGAACAAATACCAGATAAAGGCAAGGGAAAAGCCAGTTAAACGGTCGAGGTGAGTGTACTTATGATTTGTTTCATATATAAATATAAATATAGCTCTAAGAGCAGGATTTTTTTGAATACTTCGGTATTCAGGATTTGTTTGGATATTAAAATATCCAGGATTTGTTTGGGTCTCATGATCGAGGATTGGTTTGAATACTTCAGTATTCAGGATTTGTTTGGATATTAAAATATCCAGGATTGGTTTGGGCCTTATGATCCAGGATTTGTTATCGCCAATGGGCAGAATTATTTGGATCTTATGATCCAGGATTTGGTATAGCCAATGGGCAGAATTATTTGGATCTTATGATCCATGATTTGTTATTGCCACTGGGCAGGATTGTTCGGATTTTATATCCACATATTCGACATAGAATTGTTATTTTGTTGCAGGGAAGGAGTACCTCACTAAGCTTAATGCTTACGGTTTATATTTTAACAATTTCAGGTTCGTACGCTGCCAGCTAGGATACCATATGACCGGTAACTTTGAGAGTTGCACCGTTGGAGAGAGCTGGGGTTTAAAAATGGGGATTTTATCGTTGTCACACTAAAGATTTTAATATACTCACACATTGTATATATTGATTTAGTATGGATTGAGTTGATTATAGTTAATCACAGTATTGTATGTCCGCTTAATTATGACTCTGATATTGAATTTTATGGTATAAGAATAATATTATGTTTATTATGCACAGAGTGAGTAGAAAAATATTGATGAATGAATCATATTTCCAATGGGCTTAAGATCATGATCTAATTATTCCAATAACAAATGATTAGTATGGATATTGGTTTGGGGTGTGACAGAGAAACTCTCTTGCTTCTGGCCATGGCCCTACTGTCCTCCCTCGCCATCTCCTCAACCCTGACGATTTTGAAGAACGGGAATGTTGTGTTACTGTTGAATACCTTTTAGGCCCTACCTGATCCCAATGATTTCTCAAGTTGATAACCTCTGGGATTAAATCTCTTAGCTCGATTTTCCTGTTGTGAATCTCTCTCATACTGCTACTATGCCCCACTAGTATCATTTGATTTATATTTCTAGTCTGACTGTTGTCACTTTCTCATTGTGGATCAGTTTAATGCAGGTGGTCCTACTCACCACACAAAGGACACCTTCATGTGTCATTCCTCTATCTCTGGCCCCACGAAACATGTCGGGGTGTCCTTCTCCTAGTCCTGGTAGTCTTCTCCCTAATCGCTACCCCCGTTGTCACTTTGTCTCTATTGGTCCGATGGAACTTGTTAGTGGCCCCAACTAAATCCACCTTTACTTGGTAAGAATTTAAATGATCTAAAGAATTTAAATGTGTCCCCTACTGGGTATACTCTCTTGCGATGCCTCATTGGTACCTTTAAGTCAGTGTTGTTCTTTGTTTAGATTCTCTAATCCTCTTGGCTCCATTCTCCTAAAAGCATTGACGTACCCTTTTGCACGTACGACTTTGATGACATCAGCACTAGTTACCTTAGCCGTATCTCCCATTCATGCTTATATATTCTACCCATGAGTCCATTTTTAAATTACGGACCCTTTTTATTCTCCCGGTCCCCTTCTTCGATTATGAAGTTCGCTAAACAAATTAACTTATCTTTCATGGTCGGTCTTTACCTCACCTACTTGTGATGAGTTTATAATTCCATTCGTATCTTTGTTTGAACAGTAGATAGAAGATCTTACAGTCAAACCACAGCCGATATCTCATTTATTTCTCTATATATTGCTTTATATGTGATGACTATCCATCACCGCTCTATGTTGCTCCTATGAGCGAAAAATTTCGCTCAAAATTTAATTATGAGTGTCACCACACTCCACCCTACACCATTATATTTGGATTATCGTTTCATTGGTTCATCACACTTCATATCTTCCTCAAATCCTTATAGGTGATTCTTCGAAAGAGTTCCTCCGATTCTCTCCTTGGCTACTACGCTGGGTGAGTCTGAATTTGCACTACTATTTTCTACGACAGTGTTTGGGAATTCATTTCTCCCGAGTGTTTGTCCCTTTAATCATCTTCCTAAAAAATAATTTCGGGGACTCCTATCGCGATCACCGTTCCCCAAATACTCCATAGCTTCTACTGTGCCTTTTCTCATGCAGTCCTTCCAACGCACCTTGATGCTCGTCCCATGTTACTCGGTGGATGATGCCCAATCGAACTCGCATATGAGTTGGGTTAACTATACTAAATCGTAGGAGAGCAAAAATCGCATACATAGAGGAATATAACAATCCTATAGAAAGGCATGAATGCTAAACTGAAACGTAATAAGCCGCAAAAATCCTAAAGACTCTAGAACCTGATGATCTGATACCACCTGTGACACCTTGCCTAATTAAATACCGGGTGATTAGTCCTTTATTATATTTAAAATAGAATGTCCAGTTGGTTCAGTCTTAGCATCACTGTCGAAAACATTTTTATTAAATACTAACCACCTAATATTTAAAAAGTGAGATGTCAAAATTTATCTTTTAAGTTAACATACAACCATAAATAAATGCTTAAACATTCACCATCCAATAAACAATCTCATAGGACTGACATAATGAAATAACTCACTCTGGAGTAAATACTCCCAATAAACAATCCCAATACAATACACTGAACGAAATAAAGCATAAAAACTGAAACATAAATAAATGTCTAAAATAACTATCTCTAAATAATGATGGGCAACATTCCCTAAATGAAATAGATGACTCTGAATTAATCAATGATAAATGTGTAGGCGTCTAATACCGAGGTCCTATAACTTCCACAGCAGCTACAACACGTAAACTGATGGGAACTCTTATGCTTAGCGTCCCTATGGCTGGGCACCTACAAGGTTTTCACAAAGACAAAATTGATTGGAAAGAAAATGAGTCAGAGCCCGAGTTGAACACATTTTAAAATCAACAAGTGTTTAAATTGTATTAAATAGTACATATTAGTTCCACGTGCTCTCACTTGAGATTCTCATCTCTCAACTATTGTGCACACCTAACGCATATTTATTACCCTTCATAGTTGCGTTGCCCCACCTAACTAAATTATAACAGTTCTCCATCTATGCCAACTAACTTATTGTGCCCACTCGTATAATAGAAATATACGTTATGTGGTACCTCATATTTTGTTAATTGATTCCAAGTGTCTCATTAATCTTTTAAGTTCTTACACTCTTAACATATATTTGGCATCATCGTTCTGTTCTACTAAACAACACAGTAGAATAAACATGGGCGTATATATACACACACACACACACCCATTCTATTCACTATTATAATATATACACTGATATCGCACCCCACATAGGCAAAACTAACGGTGCATACATACTTTGCTATCAATGTCCCGGTACCTCATGTACATAATAAGGACTATCGATTCTGAATCTCTCAAGAATCGTAATAAAAAAATCACACAAAAGCTGGAGGTGAACATGGACCACGGTGTATTGGGTTATGCACATACCTACGGACCCATATAACCCAAACTTATCCACTCACAGATAAGTCCTCCTTAGATCCCATGCTCTAAGCTACCAATCTATAATCCCCCCCCCCAAGGGCTCCTCAAGACAAGATTGTCCCCTTCAAGACCTCTCGACGATAGCAAGTATGGTAGGTATGTCATACACATAAAAATCCATACAATAGGTATTCACACATCCTAAGTATTTACAAGTTCAATATTGGTATACGCATATCCCATATTACAAGTCTCATACGTTGCATTTATAACCCGAATATCATACTTAAATTTAATCAACACAATAACTCCCATCGTATAAATTCAAGTACATTTCCCTGTCCCAAAAGACAACGAAGTCACCCCTTTATTCCTTAGGTTAATTCAGTATTATAGTGTATCCCTACTACTGGTACTAACCCTAAGTAATCGTCTATCCGAATTAAACCCCAATCCATAAAATTTCCAATCGTAAGTCATTCGAAGAACACTCGTAAATTTTCCCATTTGATCCCATACATAATGATACTTTATGGGTCTTAACTACAACCCTACTGACCTTCCCTAAGTCCCATTATATTCAATTAATCAACATTAAAGGTTATTAAAAGTTGGGGTTGGATCGAAACTTAAAAGGAAAACAAGTCACAAATTTTAGGGGAGTTGATCGATCGAAGAAATGGGTCGATCAATCGATCAGTTGATCGTTCGATGTTCTTAGGTCGATCGATTGATCTATCAGATATTGACTTATGATTTCTGCATAATTTTGCCTACTGGTTTCTTCAATTTTAAACCTTAAATCATCCACTACAATGTCCCAAACTCCCAAATAATTATACTAAATGTTACACCAACATAAATACATAAGTGTAACGTATCATAATCATCAACTCATCATGGGGAATAATTTTCTTGGATTAAATCATGAATATTTCTTTAAAACCCTAGTTCTCCAATCTTTATTCAAGAACACCATAAATCTCAGACTTAAATTCGAAATTCCCAACTCTTAGATTATGATTTCATTTTCTATTAATTCCTGATATTCATCTACATGCAAAACCTACCCAATTTCAAGATTTAATTTCTCCAAATTCATAAATTATCAATTATTCAAGGATTTTCTTCAATTCTAGACTACCATGGATAATATATGCAGTGAATCTTTGCAAGATAAATCACTTAACTTTAATGAAAATTCTGATCCTTTGAAGAAGATGGTATGGGGGCGATCCTCTCTTTTTTATCTACGCGACGGTGATGATGGTGGTGCAAACGGTGAAGAGGTGGTGGTTTTATGCTTAGAAACCTATTCTCCTTCCTCCTCTAATGGCCTCCTAAGCTTTTGTGAATTCTAACCCTAGAAGACAACTTCTCTCATCTGATATAACCCTTGAGCTTTTGTAGGTTTAATTACTCTATAAATTAAAATAACAGAGATACCTTCTCGGTGTGCCGGTTTGGCCTAAAACTGTCTCGGGACCCAAACTAAACCCCCGGGTAGAGTTTTCAGACCATCTCGACTCTTTAGGAAACTTTGACGCACTCGAAATGACCATATGGATGAATAATAAATAATTTACTTTTTATTCCATTAATTTAGTCCCAACATGACTGACATGCGCGTCCCGACTTAATTACCGTAATTGGCATATTTTTTACTCGCGATAATTTTCATAAATTCATAATCACATATTACTTTACTCACTAAGAAACATTTAACATAATTCACATCAATAAATACTAACTCTCGTCACGCTGGTAAATAATCGATTAAATTATGATTATTTAAAATTTAACTTCTCATTATTTAGTTCAATTAATCCCGTAATTAAAATCATTAAAAAGACGGGGTATTACAGCCAAAAGATAGAACCCGTTAAGCCTGGTGTCCGTGTGGCTAGGCACCTAAAATATTTTACAAAAAAAATAGAGATTTGGAGAAAACAGCTCAGGGCCCGAGTAAAACAGTTTAAAAAATTTAGCAAGTGCTTAAATGCAAAATTAACAAATATTATATACACGTTAGGCTTAAGTGCTCTCACTTGAGATGCTCACCTCTCATCTAATGTGCACACCTGACGTGTAGATTGAACCCGTCCTAATCATGTTACCCAGCCTAACTAGTCCCAACCAAATCTACTACTACCTAACTAACTCGTAATACTTGCCCGTATCGCCCATACAATACATTATAGCATTCTTCCTGTCCCTGAGACAATTATAAATTTCTCATTTTATAGTTAATTACTTACATCCCAGAGTTATCTTAAATGTCATTATCTTTCTCTTGTACTAGGCACACACAGTAAGACAGGTCATCAATATATATATATATATATATATATATATATATATATATATATATATATATATATATATATAACAATACTGCACCTTTAGGCTGAGAACTCCTGGTGCATGCATACTATAATACCCCGTATTTTTATGGCTTTTAAAATTGGGGATTTTATTAAATTTAAATTGAGATATTAATTTAATATAAATCCGAATTTTTTTAAAAAATATTTACTAGCGCGATGAGAGTTATTAATTATTGAGAATTTGTTGAATATTACTTAATGGGTAAAGTAATATGTATAATTGAATTTACAAAAATCGTCACCAGTGAATGATATGACAATTTTCGAAATTAAGTCGGGACGTGCATGTGTCGCGTCGGAACCAAATTATTATTATAAAAGTGAATAAATTATAAGTTGCCCGTATGGTCATTTTGAGTGTGCCAATGTGTTCGGAAGGGTCGAAATAGTAAGAAAAGTGTACCCGGGGGTTTAGTTTGGGTCTGAGGAAGCTTTTAGGCCTAACCGGCACTCCGGAGGGGTAATTTAGTCATTTCCAAATTATGCCTTAGTTAAATGACGAAAATTGGGACATTATTATTAGATATTAAAAGAGTTTTTTAGGGTTAACACTCTCAAAAAGATAGAACGAGAGTGAGTGGAAGGAAGGAAAAGCTTTCCTAGAAATCCAAGGCCAAGAACCAATTTGATTGCACCACCACCACCACCAAAACATAGATCGTATGATGAGGAACGCAACCATATCCTTATCATCAACAAATCGGACATTCAAATCCCATGCAAGTATCTATCTTGCTATTATTTCTAGTTAATGTTTCACCCATGTTATAATAGGATTGTTACACATATGTTTCATGGAAGAATTTGATGATTTAGGGAATTGAAATCACATGTTTTAGAGGAAATATATATATTATGGAAATCTCAACATATGTAGAGGATTACCCACGAAATTGCATTGGTTTAGAAGTGAGAAATATGGAAAAAGAATTAGAAGAATGGAAGTTTAATGTAAAATTAGGGTTCTTAATAATTATGATGAATTACCCCTTTAAATTCAATACTTTTGATGATTTTGTACATGCTTCATGTAGGAAATCATGTATATAGGTCTATGAAACCAGTAGTAAATTTATTTGGGAGTTTGGGGATCGTTAATGGAGTTTTGGTTGAGGTTGGAGAAGAAAACCCGTAGTTAACAATGGTGGAATTCGGAATACCTGCTTGATCCATCGATCCCTCGTGGAAAACAACATGTCTTTCCCCCTTTTTGTTTAATCCGGATAAAAGGCGTAGGAACCCTTGAATATTATTTATAGAGCATAACGGGTCATGGAGAGGACCAGTAGGGTCTAAGTAGATTACCGTTGAATGAAATTTTATATGGGATGAAACCGAGGGTTAACGGGGGGTTACTACATATTGAAAATCGTTCGCATGTTAGGTACGGAATTGAGATGTTTATAAATGACTTAGACCAGTAGGTTAGAGAGGGTGAACCTACTGAAATTAGCTTTAGTGAGAGAGAATACTTCGAGAGATGAGAAGTAAGTATGAATTGATTATAATTGAGAATAAAAGAGACGAATCCTTTATGCTAGATAATTGGGTAAAATTGTACTAAGTACGGTTAATAATTATTATTATCCGGTCGTGGGCGAACCTAATAGGAAAAATGAGAATATTTATATATATGATCGAGTTCATGTGTATATATTTATATTATACTTGTGTATAATCGTACCCGCGCTACTTGCTATCACGGAGGTTGCCGCGCCAGGACAGTCTTATCTCGATGGGACCTTTATGGGGGATATTGACTTGTACCCTAGAATATAGGATTCCTTGGTACAAGCTATCTCAGAATGATAGTCAAACTGTCCTAAGAGACGTGAGGGGTATGTGCTGACCTCTTAGTGACTTGGAACTATGATTCGCTTCCATTTTGTGTGTATTATGTTAATACAGTTCGAAAGTGATTCTGAACTAGTATTTCCCTTAGTACGAGTGATACGGGGACTTGATAGCAGAGTATGCCAGCACCATAGATTTTATGTGGGGTGCCGATAGTATATATATTATATGAGTGACTAATATATATATATATATATATATATATATATGTATATATGGAAACTTTATATTGTGCGTATAAGTAGTTAAGTATTGATAAATGCTCCAAATTTTTTAATAAGTGTTCGGGAACTTTGTAATGGTACTGAGTTGTTCTAAGTAACATAAGTAATCATGAAGAGATTGATTCTCTAAACTAAATATCATAGCCTTATTACTTCTTGAGATAAAACTTTACGGAGACTAAGTTAAATATACTTATGAGTTTAGTAGTACGGTAGGCGTGCACACTAGATGAGAGGTGAGGATTCTCAAGAAAGTGACGCATACTAACATGGTTGTTACATTAGCCGGTAAGCATTTAAAATACTTGCTAAACTGTTTTACACTCTGGCTCTGACTCGTTTTCTGTCATTTATCTCTTATATATATATATATATATATATATATATGTATGTATTACAGGTGCCCAACCACATGGGCGTCAGGCATAGGTTCTTCGGATTGGATGTGCTGCAGCTTATGTGGGAGTTGCAGGCCCCTGCTTTAAACGATCTCTTCATTGATTCAGTTATTGCTTTAGTTCTACATAGTTTGGGCATGTGTCTCACTATTTCCTATTCCATTTGGATTTGTCAGAGATTTGTATTTATTTATATTTCCAGTATTTAGTACTCATTGGGAGTTAACTCTTATCAGGATGATTTCATTTATGGTTCTTTAACTTGGTTTGGTTAATCTAGACGACTTAATTATCTTGTGTTGATTGCCATGTTTAGCATTTATGTGATTCTTAAACTGATGATTATTTAAAAAGGTTTTCACGTTGGAAATTTAAAATGGGAATAAGAGTTTAAATTATTTTGACATTTAACTTAATTATTTAGGGTGTTTAAATTGGAAATATTTATTTTGCGACAGTGATGCTAAGAATGAACCAACTGTTCACCTTGATTTTAATTTAATGAAGGACTGATAACCCGGTATTTAATTAGGGAGGGTGTCACAGGTGGTATCAGAGCATCAGGTTCTAGTGTCCTTTAGGATCTGTACGGCTTATTTTGCTTCCAGTTTAGCATCTTTGATGTAGAGCCCTATTTTAGGACTGTTGTATTCTTGTGTTTACGCTTACCTCTTCGACTATTTGATATTTGATGATAATTGTAGATTAATGAACTTCCTTCTCATTTCAGATGCCTCTGAGACACACACCCCGACACAGGAATGCCCAGCCCGAGTAGCCAGCAGCTCCGACTCAGGGAATGATAAATGCAACTGAAGTAGCCGCCATTGTATCTCCGACGGTGAATGCCACATTAGCGGTGGTGCAGAAGGCTCCACCCCAAGTTCAGGCAGTAGTGCCAGTACCAGTAAAGCTTCCCACTGCATGGGAGCGAGTCAGGGATGCCTTTCAGAAGGCGCATCCCCCAGAGTTCTCGGGTGGTTCGTACATCGTAGTCGCCAGCTAATGGAATAAGGATATCTAGTGGCATCTGCACATGTATGAGTGAACTGACGTGCATTACTGGCTTCCTTCAAGCTAGTGGGGGCTGCTTTGTAGTGGTGGAACTCCACCACCACCTTGGAGGAGAGGGACAACATATCGATTTAGTCATTTTGGGAGCGATTTGACCGCAAGTATTTTCCATCCGCTGTGCAGACTGAGATGAGGCGGAGGTTACTGAATCTCAAGCAGGAGAGTATGATCGTTGCTGAGTATGAGGAGGAGTTCACTAGACTTCTCATTATAGTGCCGGATGAGGCACCCATTGAGGAGAAAAATATATTGTTGTTTTTAGATGGATTGGCCTGGAGGATTCGTCACCTCATAGGCAATCTATCGTTGGGTACGTATACTGATGTACTCAACGCCGTATTGTTGCACTGTCAGGATCATCGTTTCCATCTGCGGGGGAGAAAATGAGCAGGGGAGTCCAGCCAATAAGGCAGGACAGGGGCAGTAGTACTGGTGGAGCACTAACATCCCAAAGGCAGACCTGTCACAGTGAGCAGAGTTCCCACCAGGGGGATCCTGCCAAGCGAATACGATCAGGTGATTCCAGGCAGGGATTTTGGGCGATTTAGATAGGGCCAGCAGGGCTAACAGGGCCAACACCGTCAGCAGTAGGACCAATAATATTTTTAGTAGGGCCAGTAGCGGGGTGGTAACGACCAATAGGGTCGTGATCAGCAGGTGTAGAGGGGAGGTAACTTCAGAGGCAGATGTTTTGGATGTGGAAAGAATGGCCATAGGCGTCAGGACTTCCCAAAGGGGGATAGGGCCCCACAGTAGCAGGGTGCCCGTAATGAGCCACATAGGCCACTATTTTCAGCCGCCGTCCCAGCGCCAGCTCAGATGCCAGCTCTACCAGTCATCCCAGTAGCGCCAGTTCAACAGAGGCAATTACAGTATGGACGTGTCTATAACGTTCACCAGGCAGCAGCACCTCAGGCGCCACCCGCGATTGAGGGTACGTTTCCTATCCATGGCACTATGGGTCGGGTTTTATTTGATACTGGGGAGTCGCACTATTTTATATCTACTCAATTTGCACGAGCATTAGGGTTATTATACACGACAGAGAGTACAATGACATGCGTAGACTCGCCACTGGGAATGGGCCATTGATTTTCTTTATATGTCGGGGTGTAAGTATAGAGATTGGTAACTTGATTTTACCTGCGGATATGCTATTTCTAGAGATGCATGATCACGGCACCATTATTGGCATGGATTGGCTCACTATGTACAAAGCCATGATAGATTGTTTCGATAGGAAAATTATCTTTGCCCTTCCGGGTCTGGTGATGTTTTTGGTGGTGATGCCTCGCCCAGAGGGAGGATCTTCTACCCATTTGTATTATATAGAGGAGGATACCTCTAAGGAGGTTGTGATTCCCCTGGATTCGATTCCAGGTGTTCGTGAGTATTCGGATGTATTCCAAGAGATACTGGGCCTAACCCCAGTCTAGAGATAGATTTTATCATAGACTTGATATCGGGCACTCGACCGATAGCTCGTGCACCGTATTGTATGGCTCCAGCGGAGATGAGGGAGTTACGAGATCAGATAGAGCAGTTATCGGGCTAGGTCTTCATTCGTAGGATCACCTCGCCTTGGGGCGCTCCGGTGTTGTTTGTAAAAAAGATAAATGGTTCACCGAGGTTATGCGTGGATTATCAGGAGTTGAACAAGGTCACGATACGGAATAAATATTAGTTGCCTCAAATCGATGACCTGTTCGACCAGTTGAGAGGAGGAACTTTCTTTTTGAAGATAGATTTGAGATCGGGATACCATCATCTATGGATTAGGGAGCAGGATATGTCGAAGACTACTTTCTTGACAATATATGGGTCCTATGAGTTCAGAATCATGTCGTTTGGGCTGACAAATACTACAATCGTATTCATGGACTTGATGAACCGAGTGTTCAGAGAGTTCTTGAATCAGTTTGTTATAGTATTTATAGACGACGTCCTGATTTAGTCGCAGACTGAGGAGGAGCATGCCGAGCACTTGAAGCAGGTTCTTTATACTCTACGAGAGCATCAACTATATGCTAAGTATGAAAAGTGCGGATTTTGGTTACGGGAGGTACTGTATGCCATAAAACTTTATGGAGACTAAGTTAGATATACTTATGAGTTTAGTAGTACGGTAGGTGTGCACACTATATGAGAGGTGAGAATTCTCAAGACAGTGTCGCATACTAACATGGTTGTTACATTAGTTGGTAAGCATTTTGAATACTTGCTAAACTATTTTTAAAACAGTTTTACACTCTGGCTCCGACCCGTCTTCTGTCATTTTTCTCTCTCTCGTATATATATGAATGTATTACAGGTGGCCAGCCACAGGGGCGTCAGGCATAGGTTCTTTGGATTGGACGTGCTGTAACTTGTATGGGAGTTGTAGGCCCTTACTTTAGACGATCTCTTCATTGATTCAGTTCTTGCTTTAGTTCTGCATAGTTAGGGCATGTGTCGCCCGATTTCCTATTCCGTTTGGATTTGTCAGAGATTTGTATTTATTTATATTTCCAGTATTCAGTACTCATTGGGAGTTAACTCTTGTCAGGATGATTTCATTTATGGTTCTTTAACTCGGTGTGGTTTATCTAGACGACTTAATTATCTTGTCTTGATTGCCATCCTTAGCATTTATGTGATTATTAAACTGATGATTATTTAAAAAGGTTTTCACGTTGGAAATTTAAAATGGGAATAAGACTTTAAATTGTTTTGACACTTAGCTTAATTATTTAGGGTGTTTAAATTATAAATATTTATTTTGCGACAGTGATGCTAAGAATGAACCAACCGTTCACCTTGATTTTAATTTAACAAAGGACCGATCACCCGGTATTTAATTAGGTGGGATGTCACACATACTCTTCTATCATGTCCCAATACCTATCATAAGAAATAAAGGACCCCTGGTTCAGTATCTCTCTCGAACCATAAACACAAATCACATATATTGGAGGCGAACGTGGCCCCCAGACAAATGGGTCTCGCACATACCTACGCTCCTATCCAACCGTCGAAACTATTATACTCTCAGATAACATGTATCCAAGGTTCTATGTTCTGGGTACAAGTCTAAAATCCCTCTAATGGGCTCATCAGGATAAGACCGTCCACGACGCGAAACCTCTCCCCCGATAGCAAGCAGCGTAGGTATGTCATACAAATAATAAATCATAAAATAGGTTTTCACACGTATTACCCATTTATATCATTAGTATAGGCATACTTGCAACCTATCATACATGTCTCGTACGTAGTATATCTATATCCCTCGAAAACTATACGTATTAATTAATTTCAATTATACTTCTCACCATACATTCTCGAGTATCCATCGCTACTCGATATATTATAACAATCATCAAACTATTTCAGTAGGTAAATTGTCTCTGTAGTGCTGGTTCGATTTTAGGTTCATTCGAAACCTCACTATCCATTTAAATATCTGTAATATAATTTAACATTAAATAATTTACATAGTCAACTCACATTCTACGTAACCCACTTAAATTCTCGTAAGGTCAAACTACATCCAAAGTTCGAAGTTCAAAATTCAATTATCTCTAGTTGGGAACAAATTATCAACTCAATCCCCAAAAAAATTGAAGCAAAAAAAAAAGACGAGTTTGTAAGTAACCGACATTCTGAATCAACCCTGGTCTTTACAGCGAATCGGTCCGCCTATCTAAGTTCATCTCCTTCCCTTATGCAGCTACGAATTTCTTCCATTTTCTTCACCAATTTCTCATGGATCTTTACCAAATTAAAATTAAGGCTCCCAAACATCATGTAGATATATAAGGGTGATTTCCAACATGAAAATATCATCAAAACATCTAGAATTCTACTCAAGAATCGATTAATTCATAATTATCATCAAGAAGCCTAGTTTTGTATTCTTCCACGTTCATACACCTACAAGTCTAGATTTTTCCCATCATTTAAGGTCTGATTTTGTCCTCTAATTCTTTCAAACTTTCATCTACATGCAATTCCTAACCAAGGACTTAATTTAATTCTCGAAGTTTAGCATCAAATTAATAGATACATGGGTATTTCTTCAAATATACTCTAACATGGATAACATATGCACATAATTTAGCAAGATAAACACTTGCCTCTTTTGGTAGCTCTGATCCGTTGAAGAAGAAGGGTATGATTATGTTCCTCTCTTCCCAATCTATAATTTGATGGTGGTGATGGTGCAAGATGATGGTTGTTGGCCTTGCAATTCTTAAGAACCCGCTATTTCTCCCTCACGTGCTTTCTCTTTTGGTTTAACAACTAATAACCCTAACTTCTCCTACGCGCCTGATACTTTAACTCTCTAATTTTCATCGATCCTTTTTTTTTTAAATTTTAAAAGACCAAAATACCCCTTCGGGGTGTCAGTGATACGTCACGAATATTGCATATTTGCGCCCTTAATCTTTATGCATTCTAGCACTTTTACGGTCCTTAATGCCTATATTTATGCTCTTTAACCAGACAACCTAGGATTTGGACATATATATGTTTTGCAGGGGTTAATTGTGCTTTTGTAGGTATTGGAACACTAAAAGTGAGGTTCGATTGCATTTTAGGGAAATTTCATCACCGGGCACTACTTTAAGGGCTTTTTAGTCAATTCATATTTCATATCTGGCTCGTGGGAATTCCACGGATGCGTAGTTCATTGAGTTTGCATCGCATGGTCACAAACGACACTTTATTTGGAGTTCGGATGAAGAAGATACTATTGATTTCGTATTCAACCTTTTATCCCCGTGTTGGACTAAACAAGGCTGAAAAACAGAGTACCGGTCGACCAACCCCTGGCCACCAATCGACCGGTGAAACAGATTTTGCCTTTGGTCGAAGACATTGTGCTTTTGCTTAAGGGACCGGTCAACCGGCCCCCTAGCTACGGTCGACTGGGTATAACATATATTTGGCATTTTTCTATTTTCATTTTTTTCCCTTTATTTTATTTGTAACTTACTATATAAACAGGTTTTGGTTTGTTTTATTAGGAACTTAGTTTTTAGAGATAGAATTAGGTTACGTTAGGGTTTGGGTGTTGAGATATCATCTTCATCTCTCTCATTTGGGAGTTCCCCATTTGTGGGTTGTAAGTTCACTTTTCATCACCCCTTCCATTAAATTAGATTGTTTTCCTTGATTTCTTGCTTTGATAATTGGTTATTTGATAATTAGTTCTCTTGCTTTGTAGTGTAGATTTATTGCTTTATTTACATGCTTTGATTAATTAGGTGTATTGCTTTCTTGCATTTAATTTATGCTTTTATTCATGTGTAGTGGCTAATTTAATCTAGGTTGTGTCGGATTGAACTCACGTAGGGTTGATTTGGTTGGTTTGCTTTGGTGATGGAGTTTATGGGTTTATTTCAATTATGTTGTCCTATTTATTACGCCTAGGATATTTAACGGGGTATATCATGTATGCTCCGTATTTACGAACTTGCGTACGTAATTTTCAGGGTATTTGTTGACGCCAAAATCTTATTAGACTTTTATGCGAATTTAGGGGTGTGACAACCCTTGATTTAAGTAACTGTCGAAATGAGACGCAATCTTAATAACTCGTGAGCCCATGTGACCATTTATACCAATTAACTCAGGGTGAGGGACATTCGACGTAACCTATAGTTTTATTAGCTTTGTTAATCTTAGTTTAATATACACTCGCCTAATATAATCTTTTCTCTTTCTTATCTTTTCCTTTTTGTTAAAATTACTTTTTACACTTTTATTCTTGAACTATTAAGCCAACTAAATTCTAACAACTTGTCCCTGTGGATTCGATACCCAGACTCGCCGCAATAATCCATTAAAAGAGTGTAGCCATAGTGTAGTTTAGTTTTTTTATTAAGGTGGTGAATCGAAAACAACAATAAGCATTTTGATACGACGCTACTTTTCACCCCTAATTAGTCAGTTTGGGCTAAAAGTGCCCCGGGACCCAAACTAAATTCCCGGGTAGGTTTTTTTTACTATCTCGACCCTTCTGGACACACTGGTGCACTCCAAATGCCATATGAGATACCAAAAGTGAAATTATATTTTATTTCTCAAATTAAGTCACGACACGACTGATGCGCGCGTCCCGACTACATTTATCATAACTGCCGTATTTCTCACTCGTGACAATCTCATTGTTTTCTCATCATTATTATTACTCACTCACTAAGTAATATTCAATATATAAATAAATACTAACTCTTATCTCGCTAATTAATATTTATTTTAACTCGGTTCAATCTGTAGTTAATTTTCCCATTTTAATTAAATTAATCCCACATTTAAGATTTTTTAAATTACGGGGTATTACATACTTCCCCCCTAATAGCAGGATTTCATCTAAAAATTCTGAAAAGAAAAGTATACCTTTTAAGAATAACTCTGGATATCTTTCGCGCATCTGCTCCTCGTGCTCCCAGATAGACTCGTCGACCTTATGGTGCTCCTATTAGATACGCATAGGTGGAACTATCTTCGACCTCAATCTCCTTTCGTTATGGTCTAAGATAGCAACCGGCCTCTCCTAATATGAACTATCAGGTCGTAAGTCAATCTCCTCCAACGCAACATGAGTATGAGCCAACTAATCCCGAAGATACCGCTTCCGTGAAAAAATATGGAACACATCATGAATACGGTGCAAGTGCTCCGGAAACCCAAGTCTATATGCCACCGGTCTAATTCTCTCGGTAATAAGAAATGGTCCCATGTACCTCGACGTCAACTTCCCCTTCTTCCCAAATCTCATCATCCCCATTATAGGAGATACTCGCAGCAACGCCTAGTCCCCACATAAAACTCTGGAAAGAATCACATAGCATCGACGTAGCTTTTCTGTCGTCCTGGTCTATCCGTATGCGACTCCGAATCATCTCAATCTTGGTTGAATTAACTCTGTCTTTCATGAATTAACTCTGGCTCGAGTAACTTATTTTCACCCACCTCTAGACAACAAGCAAGAGAACTACAAGGCCTATCGTACAACGCTCAAATGGGGCCATGCCACTAGTAAACTGATAAGAGTTATTGTATGCAAACTCCACCCGTGGAAGGTACTACTCCCAACCTCCCCAAAAATCAAGGACCCGCATATGTAACATATCCTCCAGCATCTGATTCTTTCGCTCAGTCTGACCGTCTATCTGCAGGTGATACGCCGTACTCAATCTCAATTCCGTACCCATGGCCTCATGAAACCTCTCCCAAAACCGAGACACAAAAATCTTGTCCCTATCGGATACAATATCAAGGGGTACCCCATGTAGTCTAACTATATCAGCAATGAATAACTGGGCATACTGTGACGTGGTGTAGTCCATCTAGACTAGCAGAAAGTTAGCTACCTTAGTCAACTGATCCATTATAACCCATATATAATCTTGACCCCTCTGAGAAATAGGCAACTCGGTAATAAAATCCATGGAAATGCTCTCCCGTTTCTACATAGGAATCTCTAACGGCAGTAGAAACCCCGTTGGCTTTTGGTGGTCCACCTTTACTAGCTGACAGGTGGCACACTTCGAGACAAACTCGACAGTGTCTCTCTTCATCCCACTCCATAAATATTTTCGCCTCATATTCTGGTATATCTTATCCCCATTGGGATGTAACGCAAATCGAGGTCCATTCAACTGTGTTATCATCGCGTGTCGTAAATCCTCCCCCTCGGGAGCAATCAGTCTCCCATTGAAGCGCAAGCCTCCCTCAGAATGCACTAAGTAAGACCCTGCTCCCCCAGCTAAAAGCTGTCGAATCCTTTCCTGACAAAATGGATCCGCTGCCTGGGACTGTACCACCCTCATTACAATTTGGGGTGTAACGATCATGACTAACATAAACGATCTGGCAACCGCATCTTGATGACTCAGCTCCTTCCATTTTACCTTCCACACCTCGGCCACCTCACCCACTGGTCTACGGCTCAACGCGTCTGCCTCTACGTTAGCCTTCCCCGGGTGATACTGGATCTCCAACTGATAATATTTTATAAATTTTAGCCACGTGAACCGAATCATATCCAGCTCTCTCTGAGTGAACAAGTACTACAGTGACTTATGATCTATGAACATGTGAAACTTCTCCCCCAACAGATAATGTCTCCAAATCCAAAGCGCAAACACGACTGATGCCAAATTCAAGTCGTGGGTGGGGTAATTCCTCTCGTGAGGCTTAAGCTTGCGATAAGAATAAGCTATAGCCTGATCCTCCTGCTGAAGTACACCCATGGGTCAGTAAAGACTAGATATTCCATCCCATACTTGGGCAGTGTGAGCAAAGGTGTTGAAGTCAACTTGTCATTCAGATCATCAAAGGCTAACTGATAAGCGTTATCCCATGCGAATGTTACCCCTTTGCGAGTCAAGTTAGTCAACGGACCCCCAATCTTCGAGAATCCTCGAATAAACCGCATGTAGCATCTGACTAATCCCAAGAAACTGCCACCTCGATCGGTTTCTTGGGTTGTCCCCACTCCCTCATCGCTGACACCTTACTTAGGTCCATCGATATCTTTCTGTCAGATAAAATGTGTCCCAAAAACTGCACCTCCCGTAGCCATCATTCGTATTTTTCATATTTAGCATACAACTGATGCTCTCGCTGTGTTTGCAAAGCCCGTTTCAGGTGATCGGCATGTTCCTCCTCAGTCTGGGAATAAATCGGGATGTCAGACAATGACAAACAAATCTAAGAACTCTTTAAATACCATATTCATCAAGTCCATGAACACAGCTGAAGCGTTGGTCAATCCAAATGGCATTACCCGAAACGCGTAGGATCCATATCTCGTCATAAAGGCAGTCTTAGACACATCATGTTCCCTGATGTGTAACTGATGGTACCCCAGCCTCAAGTTTATCTTAGAGAAGTAGGCTGTTCCTCTCAACTGATAGAATATGTCATCAATTTGAGGCAAATAATACTTATTATGTATCGTAATTTTATTTAGTTCTCGATAATCAACACATAATCGCAATGACCCATCTCTCTTCTTCACAAACAGCACTGGGGTATCCCAAGGCGAGGTACTTCTACGGAAGAAACCCTGCCCCAAAAGATGCTTGATTTGATCCCTTAGCTCTCTCATCTACGCAAGAGCCATATGGTAGGGCGTACGAGCTATTGATCGAGTTCCCAATGCTAAATCTATCACAAACTCAATCTCCATACTGGGGGGTAATCCCAGTATCTCCTGAAACACATCAGCGAACTTGCAAATGATTGAAATCGAATCTAGGAGAATCACCGCCCCTTATAGGTTTCCTCCTCTATGTAACATAAGTGAGTAGACGACCGTCCTTCAAGACGAGGCATTGCCACCAAAAAATCTCTTAGCCTGGTATAGCAAACACAATACTCCTATTATAGTAGTCAATCATAGACTTATAAGTAGCTAGCCAACCCATACTTATAATAGCATCATACTCCATCGTGTCTAACACAAGCATATCTGCAGGCAGAATCAGTTTCACAATCTCAACACTCACACCCCGACAGATAAAGAATATCAATGTCCCATTACCCAATGGAGAATCTACACATGTAAAAATACTATATGCCTCATCTAGTGACCTCGTGGTCCGTGCAAACCTAGTGGCTACGAATGAGTGTAATGCCTCGGTATCAAATAAAATGCGCCCCAAGGTACCATGTATAGAGAACATACCCTCAACTGCGGGTGGGGCTTGAGGAACTGCTGCCTGGTGGACGTTATACACATGCCCATAGTGTAACTGTCCCTGCTGGGGTGGAGCTACTAGAATGAATGGAATAGCTGGCATCGGTGCTGGTGCTGGAAGGGTAGCTGGAAAGATTGGCCTCTGTGGCTCCTGACGAGCACCATGCTGCTGTTGTGGGGTCATGCCCTTCTCAAGGCAATCCTGTTTTCTATGGTCGGTCCTACCATATGTAAAACACCCCCAGTAAAGTTTCCTCCCCACTGACCCTGCTGTCCTCGGCCCTACTAGCCATTGGAACCCCTCTATTGGCCATACTGTACACGTTGCTGGCCCAACTGACTCAGTTGGCCCTGTCGAAAACCTCCTTGTCCCTATCTAGCATCAACGGATCTGAATCGCTTAGCCGAGTCACCCTGGTAGGAACTATGCTCACCCTACCTAGGCTGACTTTAAGCTGATGGTGCCCCACTGGCACTGCCACCCCTTGTCCTGCCCTGGTGGCCGGACTCTCCTCCTCGCTTGCTCCTCTTAAAACTGAAACGGTGGTATTGGCAATGTCACGTGGAAGCATTTAACACCTCTATTTACGTTCAAAAAGAAAGGTTACCCAATAGGTGTTGTCGGATCCTCCGGCTCAGGCTATCCATAAACATCTGAATCCTCGTTTCTTCAATAGGCAATTCCCCTGGCACGAGATTTGTCAACCTCGTAAATTCTTCCTCGTACTCGATAACTGTCCTACCCTCCTGAGTCAGATCCAACAATTTTTTCCTCATTTTAGTCTGCACTGCGGATGGGAAGTACTTGCAGTCAAATAGCTCCCAAAACCCTTGTATCGACATACTGTCTCTCTCCTCGGGGGTGGTATTAGACTCCCACCATTGTAGTGCCACCCTAACTAGCTTGAACGTAGCTAGAATTTGTATCTGAACATCGGCGCACTCATACATCCTCGGGTGTCATTGGATAACATCAGAACTCTAGAGGATGTGCCTTTTAGAAGGCATCCCTAACTCCCTCCCACGCATAAGGGAAAGCATGTTCTTGCAGTGGTCCCACAACATGTGCCTGGGATAGGCCCTGATGTGTAACTATAGATAATGATGCATTTACCACCTAAGTAACTATAGCATTCATGGTACCCTAGGCTGGAGCCGACTAAGGCTCCGGCTGTGCCTTTGGGGTAGCTCGTGTGGCACGTCGAGGAGGCATATGGAAGGAGATATAAATTTTCATCAGTCTATACTTCAATATATCTTAAATAGTTGAAGACGTAAATGCGCAAATAAAAATACAGCAATCCTAAAAATAGGGCTCTACATCAAAAAATGCTACGCTGGAAATATAATAAGCCGCACATATCCTAAAGACTCCAGAACCTGAGGCTCTGATACCATATATGACACCCCACTTAATTAAATATCGGGTGATCAAGCCTTTATTAAATTAAATCAGAATATCCAGTTGGTCCATTCTTAGCATCACTATCGAAAAATATTTTAATATATACTAACCACCTAATATTTGAAAGTTGGTGTTAAATTTTATCTTTTAGTAAACATGAAACCAATTTACAATTTAATAATAAACCATTCCCATACATTCATCAACCACATGATAAATAAAATAATAGAATAAATTAGGGTGTTTGAAATACACAATCCAGTCTAAAATAATAATGCAGTCATCCATAGTAAAACTAGTCTACGATCTGCTAAATAGGATAAAACCCACCATCTCTGAAAATGTCTAAAGGGAAATGGACAACATGTTCGACTGAATGGAATAACTGCTCATAATGAAGAAATGAGGAATACTAAGGCATCTAATGTCAAGGACCTGCAACTTCCATAGCAGCTGCAACGCACCAAAAGATAGAATCAGCTAAGCCTGGTGTCCCTGTGGCCAGGCACCTAAAATATTTAACAAAAAAAATAGAGATTGGAGAACACGGGTCAGATCTCGAGTAAAACAGTTCAAAAATTTTAGCAAGTGTTTAAATGCAAAAATAACAAATATTATATATAGGCTAGGTTTACGTGCTCTCACTTGAGATGCTCACCTCTTATCTGATGTGCACACCTAACGTGTAGATTTAACCCGTACTAGTCCTACCACTACCTAACCAAATCACAATACTTGCCCGTATCGCTCATACAATACGTTATTGCATTCTTCCTATCCCTGCGACAATTATAAACTTCTCATTTTATAGTTAATTACTCACATACCAGAGTTATCTTAATATAAAAGTAACAGTCAGAACATGGTCGACCTCCAAACACAAATTATGCATTTCTTCAACGTGAACGAGAATGTGGCCTCGAGCTAAACATTATTTTTGAAAGGTTTGCTTTGAAGAAATTTGAAGCAACACCCTCTATAGTGCACCAAGTAATGCATTATGGAGTGGGTCGGGTAAAAGGAAGTCAAGTGGTATCACACAAATGCTACTACATGTAAATTGGAGATCATGAGAAGATGACACAAACTTATCAGATCGATACTTTAGATCCTCAAGATGATAATTAGTTAGTCATAGGTGAATCTGTCGAGTAAACAGAGCCAGTAATCCTGGACGATGAGCCCCTAGAGCGAATAACCCATATTGGCTCGTTCCTGCACCCAGCATTGAAGAAGGAACTTATAGACTTCCTGAAGTAAATATGGAATATTGCATGGGGCCATGAGCATATGTTGAAAATTAATCCAGACCTGCTCTTCCATGAGCTCAGCTTTATGAAATATGCAAAGCCTGTTAAGCATAAGCACATATGGTTCTTAGAGGGGAAGAATGTGGCCATTGAAGAAAAGGTGAATAAACTTAAGAAATCAAAATTTACCAAAGACATGAAATACCCAGCCTAGTTCTCAAATTTTGTAATGGTGACCTCAATAAGTCCTATCTAAAGGATCAATATCCTTTACCCCTGAATCGACCAGTTGGTCGATGCCATTGTTGGGCATGAGTTAGTCAGCTTTATGGAAGCCTACTTGGGGTACAACTAGATACAGATAAAGCTAAATGATAAAGAGAAAACCTCATTTATTACTAGTCGAGGTACATATAGCTACAATGTTATGCCCTTTGGGCTAAAAAATGCTGGAGCAGCGTATCAAAGGCTGGCCAACAAGGTTTTCAAAAAGAATATTAGGAGGAGTGTGGAGGTATACGTGACCTCGGCCAAACTTTTGACCAATTAGATAAGTACTAGATGAAATTAAATCCTATAAAATGTGTCTTCGGAGTAAAAGCAGGAAAAATTATTGGTTTAATTGTCAACCAAAGGGGTATTGATGCCAACCCCAATAAGATTAAAGCTCTGATCAATATGTAGTCTCTGGAAAGCAATAAGGATATACACAGGTTGACCGGTCATGTGGAAACACTAAAAAAATTTGTGTTGAAGGCCATTAATCGATGCCTTCCAATTTTTATGATTCTAAAAAAAATTTTAAACGGAACAACGAATGTGACAAAGCATTCTAGGAATTATAAAAGTACTTACAATCAGTCCATTTATTGTCGAGGCCTATCATAAGAGAAAAGTTATACTTGTATTTGGAGGTATCCGAGTGTGTTGTGAACTTAGTTCTTATGATATTATAATATAGGGTTAAAAAACTAGTCTATTACATGAGCAAAGCTTATAGGGGCAGAGATCCAATACCTCAGACTGGAAAAATTGGCATTAGCATTGATTGAAGCTTCTAAGAGAATGAAGCCATACTTTTAGGCTCACACGATTGTCATGTATCTAATTCACCCCTTTGGTAAGCCATTCATAAATAGTAAACCTGAGAAATCGCGAAGATTGATGGTTTGGGCAGTGGAGTCGGAGTAGTATAAAAGTTCAAGTAAGATAAAGAGTCAAGAGAAAGGCAGGCCGATACAGATCCCACCTCAACTCTGGACAATAACAAAGTAGAATCTTTTACATGGTAAGAATAAAAGGGATAATGATGTGGAGAAAATAAAGATGATTTTTAGGAATGTCTGCTTGGTTGAGGGTGGTTTTGAGTTGAAACCTCCTATTTGGAAATTTTTTATCTATGGCTCCTCATACGTCAATGGTAGTGAAGCATGATTGATTGTCACTACTCCAAAATGGATAGGCGTGGAATACGCCTTTCGAATCAATTTTGAAGCCTCTAAAAATGAGGTAGAGTATAAAGCCCTTTGTAGAAGGTTTGGGGTTAGCTTCATCATTCAGATCCTAGCAGATTTAAGCCCATGCCTACTCATAGTTAATCGTTAATTAAGTATTGGTCATATATAAAGTGAGGAAGGAGGCAATGTCTAAATATCTAGCAACGGTGAAGATGTTACTACCCAAATTTGCTTCACTACAAATGGTGAGAATACTAAAGATTGAGAACTCCCAAGATGGTGGATTGATTCGTCTAGCCTCAGAAACAAGCGTTGAGCTCTAAAGAACATTGCTAAATGGAGATACTAATGCAGTGAAGCATTGAGATAGAGGACGCGTGGCTAATTGATTTCCATATGGGACCGTCTTACCTATTTTATGATATGTCCACCTTAAGGAGGTCATAGACCCGATTAAAGAAGTTCGTAAAGGATCATATGGGTATGTTGGATGATCCTTGGTGAACAGGGTGGCGATACAGGGCTAATATTAGACGACGATAAAGGATAACTACACACTTTATGCCATAAATTGCAAGAATTGCTAAAGGTATGCCATCATCCGCCGGAGACCCTAAATATATCTAACCCAAATCACATCCCCTTGGTGATTTTCCATGTTGGGGATAGTTCTTGGTGGCATTATATCTAAGACTAAAGGACGGTTCAGGTACCTTATTATAGCAGTGGATTACTTTATGAAGTGGGTTGAAGCCAAACCACTAGTGAAGATGATGTCACCCTAGGTATTCCATTTCATCTGGAAGAACATTATCAACTGCTACAAAATGCCCTGCCCTGCGCGTTCATCACCGATCACGGCAAACTATTTAACGATAGCTAGTTTGAGGCATACTACATCCGATCAAATGTTTGGAAGTTGCAATCTATATCGAGTCACCCTTAGTGCAACAAGAATATCGAGGTTACTAATAAGACTCTACTGGACGGGATAAAGAAAATATGGGATGATGCCCAGGAAAATTGCATCAACGAATTGTAGAGCGTCGTGTGGGCCTATAGGATATCCCCAGGATAGGGATGGCAACGGGGCGGGTTTTCAAAAACCCTAACCCGCCCCATTTAATATTTTCCGCCCCGCCCCACCCCGCGACCTGTGCGGGTCTAGTTGTAGGATCCCCGAACCCGTGTAAATATTTTTTATATTAATCCGAACCCGCCCCGCCTCGCCCCATTTAAATTTTGCGGGTCACAAACCGCCCTGTTTATATGAATTCTCCCCGTTTATTTTTGAATGCTAAAAAAAATCAACATGTTTATTTTAAAAAAAATGAACATGTATTATGCCCTAAAAAAATTAAACATGTTTATTTTAAAAAATTTAGCATGTACCATGCCCTAGAAAAATTCAGAATGTTTAATTTAAAAAAATCAGCATGTATTATGCCCTAAAAAAACTCAGCATGTACTAAAGTGACAATGGATCTCAACATTAAAGTAACATTACTCTAAAAAATTCAGCATGTACTAAAGTACCATTACATAGAAAATGTCTCTAAAAATTCAGCATATCCATAATTGAGAGCTAGACACACATAAAAATGGTCCCAACAATCTCAAATACATGTAGACAAAATATAAAAACATAGAGGATTAAAGTTGAAGCAACACAACCTAGAAATTTAATCAAGTGATTCCACGAACTTCAACATCATCCTCATCATCAACTCCTCAAAACCTGAAAAGGTAATATTTCCAACATGTTAAAAAAATAATATCAATAAATTCAGCATACATTAATTTAATAATATTTACAACATTATAACTATTAAAAAGTTACCTTAAGCCTCCATTGGCTCAAACTCTTCATCACAAATCATAGGCCTCGAATCGACGGTATATTCTTCATCTAAAAAAATATGATACAAATATTAATGAAAAAAAATACGATAAACAACTAGCATGAATATTATTAATGAAAACAATAAACAAGTACCATGAATATTATTCCACAACCAATCTTGTGTACACATCAAAGCCTCTAAAACACCCGGACTAAGTCGACTACAATGAGCACTAACCATTCTTCCACAGGTGGAACTAGGTGTTGGTGTTGATTCGGTTTGTGTACCAGAAATAGTATTTTCACCTTGAATTGATTGACTCATTTTTTACTATTTTATTTATAATCGGAGAAAGCAAAGAGAAAGATAAGAATCAACAACAAACAACAATAAAATAACATGATCTAACAATACCCACACAACAACAATCATCCAAATCAAACAATATTATCAATGAAAATGCCAAACAACTATAAAATAAAAATAAAAAAAGGTACTATTAGAAAATACCAGTTAGTGATCTAATGGATTTGTTTAAAAATACCAGGTAACTTTGGATCTGATTCTGAAACAAAAGCACAGCAAAAAAAATATCAATTAGTGTTAATTGCAACCATATTTATATGAAGACAACAAAAAATAACCGTTTATTCAGAACAATATATAGAGTGTATGTTGATTTGGAACAAATTTCAGCAACAATTTGATCAACAAATTTGATTCAGAAAATACCAGTTAAAAAAAGTAACCACTTAAAAAAGCTATATCACATTTGGTCAACATCTTCCATGGATGTTGAGTAAAAAAAACTAAGCAGTTAAGAAAAGGGACTCGGGAGTTACTGTAAAGGGGACGATGAGAGAGCGCGTGAGAGAGAAGGAAAACGACGGCGGCGGGTTGGCTGTATGACTGAGGATGGTGAGCCGCTGCTTTGAAAGAGAAGGCAGAAGACCTGCTGTGCGAGAGAAGGCTGGGTCGTCGACGCCTTTGTAGGTGTCGAAAGTTGTGGTTGAGAAGTTCTCAATGAGAACTTGGATGAGAGAGAGAGAGAGAGAGAGGGAGAGGGTAAACGGCCCTTTTTTGGTTTCATTTAGGGTTCTCACTTTTTTAGTTTATTTATATATGTGTTGGGATTGTTATTTACATAATATAAGAAGGATATATTAGTAAATTTGCTAAACGGGGCGGGGCGGGACGAGCATATTTTGATAAAACCCGAACCCGCCCCGTTCAATAAACACTTTTTTTTAAACCCAAACCCGCCCCTATTATTTTAAACGGTTTTTTAACCCGCCCTGTCGGAAATCCTGCAGGTCGGGTAAAATTGCCATCCCTACCCCAGACATCCCTTTTATGCTGGCATTCAGTGCCGACGCAGTTGTTCTGATAGAGATCGGCTTATTGAGCCACATGGTTAAGAAATTGGACTCTCTAATAAGCGACCAGATGTGTTAGCTTGATCTGAATTTGGTAGAAGAGCCCGTGGAATAGGCGACCCTCAGAGTTGTCTAATAAGATGACAACCGCCCACCTCCTAGGGTGGCCTTAGAGAGGTTTCATAGCTCCACCAAGCTTGTCTTCATGAAAGATCCATCAAAACCCTTTTTGAGTTCCACAAATCATTCATCTTCATCTTCTCCAAAAACTCCCAACAACACCTCTAAAATTTGTAGCTCCACTCAACAATGGTGGAAATGGATATGGTGGTATACTAGAAGAATATGGTGGCATAGGTGAAAGAATGGTGGTTTGTGGTAGAGAGGGGTTGAGGAATACACAAAAATGGTGGAAGACCCACCACCCTTTCTTTCTCTTCTTTCGCTCAAAATAAATTAAAATAACCCAAACAAACCCTTATAAAACACCCACAAACCCTCAAATTCCATTTTTGCCCAATTTGGGCTCACCAAAGCTCGACATATCATTTATCCAACCACCCAAAACGAGATAGCGCGTGAGGTCAACCCGATTTAAAAATTTTGGGTCACCTCGTTCGAATGAGAATTTCTCCTCATTCGAATGAGAATGACTTCTCGTTAAAATTGTACTTGGAACGACCTGGAGCTGTTATTCAGTGGGATATTGTTCGAACCTTATTTGATCCCCACTTCGAACTATCTCAATTTCTCATTTGAACGACCTAAACTCGTTCAAACGACCGTTTTCAAATTTATCCATTTTTTCAATAATTTTCCAAAACTTCCCACAAATTTAATCAAGGCCCCAAAAATAGTCAGATAAGAATACCAACCCAATTTACATGATCCAAATCCCAAGGTTCTCATATTACTTAAACTTATGTTGGAAAAATAATAAAATATTAGGGAGGGATATTGCAGGGATGGTTAGCCAGGGTATTGTGTGTGTGTGTGTGTATATATATATATATATATATATATATATATATATATATATATATATATATATATATATATATATATATATATATATATGAATGTGTAAAACATACCTATCCTAGATGATATTGTATCAGTGGAGGTTGCGCGAAGTGGACGAACTATCCTAGCGAATCCCAGCAGGTGTCATATCGTTCCCCTGGGCCATAGGTTTGTCGCACACACACACACACACACACATTATATATATATATATATATATATATATATATATATATATATATATATATATATATATATATATGATTATGTCTGTATGTATGATATATTTATATAAAACATACCTATTCTAACGGATATGCTATCGGTGGAGGTTGCGCGATGTGGATGAACTATCCTAGCGAATCCCAGCAGGTGTAATATCGTTCCCCTGGGCCATAGCTTTGTTGCACGACCACACTACGTGAGTTTAGAGTCTGATGGGGGTAATGTGGTATAGTTATGCCCCACGGATGTATGACTGTGATCGCTTTCGATTTATATTTTAGGTTTGGTGGGGAGATTTTGACCCGATTGCCCAGGTAGAGGTGTGTATTCCTTGGAGCTTGATAGCGTGCTAGCGATTCGCATCCCCGAGGTAATACTCTGGGGATTGCGGTTATACATATATAGTGAGTGATATGTATGTATACTTGATGTGATATGAAATTACGTGTATAAAAGTGAAGAAAATTATATACGGGATAAGACACTAAGGTATGAATATTGAATTAATAAATAGTGAAAGTTATTTGAAATGAATTAATTAATTATAATTGAGAATTAAAAATGTTAAGCGGATGTGAACGTTAATTATATAAAATACGCGTAACACAGGGTAGCATATGGACTTAAGGATATATTGAGAATGCATACGTTAGGTGCACACTATAATTGAGGGATGAGGATTATCTAATGAGAGTGCGACACCAGTTTAAATATGGAAGAATGCACTTGTATTTATTAATGCATTTTAATTACTTGCAAAATATTTTAAAAAGATTTTGGGCTCTGACTCGTGTCAAAATATTTTCAAAAAACTTTTAGGTGTCCAGCCACAGGGACACCAGGCATGAGTATAATTTCCAGGTCATCGGAGCTGCAGCCACAGTGGAGTGTTGCAGCGAGTGTTTAGTTATTTTTTATCTTTGAGTAACTAGATAGGACTCAGTCAGTTATTATTCGGGCATGTTGCCCAATGTCAGTTTTTAATTTAGTTTTATTTCAGTTATTGGTATTATTGCATTGATTTAAACCGATGGTTTATTCGGTTCATTGACGTATATCAGATTCCGGTATTCGAGCTTAAATTTGTGATTGTGGATTTATTTAATTATCTGAATGAGTTATGGTGCATGGTTTGATTTATAGCATTTTATTAAAGTTAAAATTAAGACGCGACTTAATTAAATAATAGTTCATTAGTAATTAATTGGTTTTCGACAATGATGCTAAGAATGAACCAAATGAGATTCATGTTTATTTTAGTAAAGGGTTGGCCACCCATTATTTTAATAATCAGGGTGTCACATATGGTATCAGAGCATTAGGCTCTAGCGTCCTTAGGATCTTTGCGGACTTACTACGTTTTTAGAATTATTGTTCTTTGATGTAGAGCCCTATGATTGGGACTATCGATAGTTATTACAATTTAACATCTCCTACTATTGTGTGTAATTTAACTGAATCTTATATGAGTTCGATTGGGTTTAGAACACTAGAAGACGACCAGCGAGGGCTGTTAGGAGGATTGCAAGAGGAGCTCGGTCGGAGCCGCAGGCTATTCAGGGAATGGTGACTGCAATCGAGGACGCCACTACTGTTGCTCAAGCAGTTATTGCTGCGAAAACCATGTGGCGCAGCAATTTCCCAAGCATCGCCACAAAGGACGATGGCACTAATTAAGACTCATTCGGTTCAATCAGTATAAGAGTGTCAGTGGTGCCATTCATAAGGGCCATCCGTCGGAGTCTCCGAAAAATGCGAACGTTGTATTAACTAGCCAATGGAAGGCGAACATCCAAATGCATTCTTAAACTGAGATTTCTCTTATTTTTAATTTTTTAATTTCTTGTAAATCTTAGTTTTCAAATTATGATTCACAAAATATTTTTCATTTCTAATTTTTTTTTTAATATTCAAATTTTAAGAACTTTTTACGTACTTTCCAATATATTGAAAATGTTTTTTTTTTGTCATTATGAGATTTTATGAAATTTACAGTTTTTAATATTCTATAATGTCCAGTTTCTTTATTTTGAATATTCTGAAATCAATTTTGTTTTCTTTTTTTTTTTGCTAATTTTGTTTTCGAGGAATATATTTTTTTAACTTAAATCAATTTTCTTTTCTTTTTTTTTGGCTGGAAATCATTTTTTGGGGGCATATACCAAATAGTCCATCGAACATTTTTTAATATACGTTTAATCCAAACCTTTTTATTTTTCTTCAAAAAGTCCATCACCGATGATGCTGGAAACAACACCACCGGTATGAGATGTTAATAAGCTCAAACTAGCAATAACAATGGCAGCACAAGAGTGAATATCTAGTAGAGGGGGGTGATGATAAGAGAATGAACATTAGTATTTAAGTGGTTCAGCCAATCAGGCTTACGTCCACTATGAGTGTGTGAGTAATTTCAGTGGATGAAGGCATTAACAGTTATAGATACAATCTCTCAAGCTTTCTCTCTCTAATGTGTAAACCAACGGAGTTTCATTTAGGGTTGCAATTATCGATCCATTTACAAGGTAGAGGGAGACCTCTATATATAGTGCTTGGGGTGTAATGTACCCCCCAAGCATGCAATGAGCATGTGTATGAGGATCGAACTAGTATGATGATGACACCTGACTGATCTTATGTTGATAATGATGACCATAATATTCTCTCACGTGAGGGAAATGATTCGGTTATAACTGATTTGCTCACGTGTTCTAAACTTTACATATGCTTGCATATGCTCAGACTTGAGTTTTTGACAGATGTAACCTCGGCCTGAATGAGTACGAGGTTGGTGAAATCCGATAATATTACTTTGTTTTGTCAATAGCCATGATGACCTCGGACGGGAAGACTGCCCGAGGTTAGGCACAGAGGTGAGATGTAATGTCAACTCAAGCAGAGTAGGATGGTAACAATAACCTGTCCTCGTAAGGCACTGCTGACCTCGGCTGCTGTAGAGCCGCGGTTGGTAGTATAGAGCCGACTTTGCAGAATAGGACCTTTCTGATGGCAGTTGAAAGCTTCTTCTCAACTCGGCTGTGAGACAGGCCGAGGTTAGTGACTCTGAGTACGAGGGTGCACTTTGGGCATATCAATCACCCCTTAGCCCTTAGTCTCCTATATGATTAGGTTATTGAGGGGTATGTTAGACCAAGGTTGAGTTTCTTTTAGTGCCTTGGGGTATGAAGTGAGTCCTCGACACATATCACTCACTGAAGTGACTAACGTATTCCCCAAGGTATTGATATTTATGGCAGCGTCTTTTAGGTTTCCAAGGGTAATGATGGGGGCATTGGAAATCGTGCCCCATCATTGAGAGGGTTTAAAACCTTCTTCTCTTTCCTCTTCTGATTTTTGCCCGTCTAAGCTTTTCTGCAACCGCCATTCTCTCAAGCCCTCCATTATTGTGCTGCGATCCAAGGTTACCTTTGCTTCCTAACCTCTTCCTCCCTCACTCGTGACTAGTCAGGTATTTTTTTCGACATTTCTTTTTCCATTTCTGGTTATGATTTTTACAGTTTCAATTTTTTGGCGAATTTTTTCTTTTTCCGTCGAGGGTTTTCACTACTGTCAAGTGGTTGTAGGGCTAGACTTGCAGTGGTTGGGTGGCACTAGGGCCATCCCAGGTTATTATGAGGTTATTTTAGCCATAACTTCCTTCTTTTAAATTCTCCGGTGAACTTCCGATCATCTTCTCTGGCAACTAGCTTAGGGTGTTCTTGGTGTTCTTCGTTTGAGACCTTTCAACTTCCACCCTTTGAACTTTAATTTGGGTTCTTTAAGTTGTGTACCTATTTATAGTTTGAGTCCTTCCCTTAAGTGTAGTGTCATCTTCCTTACGCTCAGACCCTTGTACCAACTTATAGAAGAGTTACCATCTCTTCGTGAGAAGACCTTTGAGAAGATTAGGCAGATAGAGCTAGCCCAAGAGGAAGTTCGTAGGGCTGAGGCATTTCCACTCAGACCAATTTTTCCTTCACCCCTAAAGGTTATAGACCCTGAGCCTGCAGAGCCTATTGAGCCTGCAAAGGTTCCTGAGGATCATGTCCTATTGTCTGAGTCCTCTTCTTCAGACCGTATGTTAACGTCTAAAACAGGTGAATCTTTAGACTCCTTTCAATAGGATATGGATTATTCTCCTAGGCACGGTGAGGTTCCTGAGAAAGTCGAGGTTTCAAGCCGTGCCTTATCCCATCAAGGTGCTAGCACTTCGCATAGCTCTTCCGATGTTAAAATCTTAGGTCTCGGTGTGGCAATTCCCCCATTATTGATGCCATTCCTCTGTCGACTGCCACCGAGGTTGAATTTTCTCAGAGGTTTCCTGGTGGTACCCCTACAACTGTGCATGTCGATGTTGCTAGGGACGGTGACGATGATGAAGGGAGCAATCTTGATACCTCTGAGGTGGCCGAGTATGAGAGTACCATCAACGAGTACGACCTTCTTACTTTCAGGCACCTCTATTCCATAGATTCTTCAATCATCCTTAGGAAACCTTTGAAGGATGAGAGGGCCTTTGATGGCCGAGATGGAAAAATCTGTGTTTATGAGCAGATGTTTAAGTTGGGCTTTTATCTTCCTATTCACCCAACCATCAGATCTATACTCTCTCATATAAAATTTTCCCCTTCCCAACTGTCCTCAAATGCCTGGAGGGTTATTGATTGGGGCCATCGTCCTTTGGAAGGCTGTTCACCATTCAGACCTTCCAGTTAGAGTTTTTACAGGTTGTTACATTCCCTCGTCTGCCAAGAACCATCCCTGCTACTATCACTTTTTAGCTTGGAAATTAGAGAAGAAAATGCTCTTGGTCACCCAAACTTTAAATCATAATTGGTAACCTTGGTACTTCTTTATTTCCAGGATATGGGAGTTTGGTTCAGATGAGGCTTCTGGAATGTCGGTTCCAAGGACCCATCTGAGATGGGGGAAGGTCTCCCTTACTACTAAAACCAACCCTGGACTTAGCCAGGACAATTACAAGAACGTCGAGGACCTTCACAATCTGGGCGAGAAAGGTCGTCTCGTCAAATATGAGCATCTAATGACTCCCTATTACCTTTCTCAGACAGGTTTGGGGGGTGGTCCCCTAGAAAATCTTCGTAAGTTTTCAATATTTTTCTTACCCGAGTCATACCTCTTATATTTTTTTATCTCTGACTGACTAACTCAGGGACTTATCTTGTAAAGCGTCCAGCAGGTATACCAGACGAGTTTTGGGCGATATCTGCTCCTAGTCTGGTGAAGCTCATAGAAAAGAGAGGTGGTTAGAGTGCACCATCGCCTGCTTCAAAAAGGAACATCGGCACCTCTAAGGTCGATGGTAACAAAAAAAGAAAGTCCATGGCTGAACCGACGCATACGAGGCCGAGTAAAACTCAGGCTAAGGATCGTGCCATACCTATTTCTATAGACGATGCCCTGGTGTCTCGTCTATCTTAGCTCAAAATTAGAGATAGCTTGATGGGCTACAGTCTGAAAGCTACTGATGCTATTGGTGCAATAATGACTGAGGAAGACAAGCGTCTCCTATGCGCATTGGATGTCCCTTTATTGGCCGAGTTTTCTCTTCACAAGTCAATCCAGGTATCAATTTTTTTCTCATTTCCTCACAAGTGTAACATTGGCTTTTTAAAAATTATAACTCATATGTTCATACATCTAATCTACTTCTGGAGGGTGTCTTATCTTTTCATCGTCTTGTTGATTGGACTTTGAAGAAGATGCCCTTTATAAAAAAGGGTCAAGAAGCTGAGAAGGTTGAGGCCTCTCTGAATGCAGAGGTTGCAAGGTTGAACGAAGTCACCAGGCAGAGGGACAACGACATGTCTCAGCTCAAGAAAGATTATGATAAATCTCTGAGGGCCAAGGACGATATTCTTTAGTCTAAAGTTGATGATGCAGTTAAGGTTACTTTGGAAGATGCTGCTGAGAAGGCCATCGAGGACTACAAGGTCTCTGATGAATTTGTTAGCTTTGGTTTTGAATACTTTGAGTGAGGTATCAAAGCAACCGTCAAATGGGAAGCCATGAAGGAGAATGAATCTGGGGGCTTGACTGCATCAGACTTTGTTGACCTCGACTTTGGAGACCGTCGGTTCGCTCAAGCCTTGAAGGAAGTTGAAGAGGGTGGTGCTACTCCAGCTGAGACTTCTCCTCTCGAGGTTATAAATACTGAGGACGGTACTCATCATGAAGATGGAGTTAAAGTCACAAACGTCGGCCTTGACCAGACAACTGATGGCATTTGTGGGTCGGCTCCCGTCGAGATATAGGCTCTTTTACTAGTGAAGTTTTTCAATATTTATAACTTTGATGAACTTTTGTCTATAATTCTTATTTTTATGAACTCTGATGGCCTCTTGACACTCTGGCTTGTAACTCTTAATCCTTTTAATGACAATCATAAGTAGTTTAACTTCTTCAGATTCTATTGCTTCATACGATGTTTTGTTTAAAATTTATATGTTGATGTTGCCCTATAATTGCGATGTTTTACATCGTATTTTTACCAATATAATGTTGCTTGAGGTCCGAGGTCACCAAACTATAGTGTTTTACCCTCATATTTTCACCAAATAATGATATTAAAGGTCTGAGGTCACCAAATTATGATGTTGTACCTCATACTTTCACTAACTTAATGATGTTTTAAGGTCTAAGGTCACCAAATTATGATGTTTCACCTCATACTTTCACCAACTTAATGATGTTTTAAGGTATGAGGTCACCAAAATATGATGTTTCACCTCATATTTTCACCAAATAATGATGTTAAAGGTCTAAGGTCACCAAATTATGATGTTTCACCTCATACTTTCACCAACTTAATGATGTTTTAAGGTATGAGGTCACCAAAATATGATGTTTCACCTCATATTTTCACCAAATAATGATGTTAAAGGTCTAAGGTCACCAAATTATGATGTTTCACCTCATACTTTCACCAACTTAATGATGTTTTAAGGTCTGAGGTCACCAAACTATGATGTTTTACCTCATAGTTCACCAAATTAATGGTGTTAAGGATCTGAGGTCACCAAATTAATGATGTTTAACCTCGTAGTTCACCAAATTAATGGTGTTAAGGGTCTGAGGTCACCAAATTAATGATGTTTCACCTCATAATTGACCAAATTAACGATGTTAAAAATATATAATAAAAGTATCAGCACAATATTGCTATCTTTTCATTAACATCCTTTGTATAAACTGGTACATGTATTACAAAAAGATAAGAACAACTACAACATCATATGTAATATTTCTTTAAGTGGTCAGCATTCCAAGGGTTGGAGGAGGGTTCTCCTTCAAGATTTTCTAGCCGGTAGGTACCAGGTACAACCTCATCAATTACCCTACAAGGACCGTGCCAATTAGGATGGAGTTTATTCCTTTTTTTCCACGCCTTCTTTAGGACTTGGTCTCCCATAGCTATCGGCCTTGACTTTACCCTCTGATTGTAGAATCTCGCAGTTCTTTGCTGATAGGCTGCCTGTCTTATCTCTGTATCCTCTCTTCTTTCCTCAATTAAATCAAGATCATGCCTTCTTTCTTCCCCATTCCTCTGAGGGTCGTATGTCCAAACTCTATGAGTTGGAAGTCCTACCTCTGTTGGGATAACAGCCTTTGAGCCATGGGCTAACATAAATTGAGTTTCTCCTGTCGGTGTCCTCGTTGTCGTCCTGTAGTCCCAAAGCACAGCATATACATCCTCTATCCATCTTCCTTTGGCCTCTTCCAACCTCTTTTTTTTATCCCATCAAGGATTGTTCAATTTGTGACCTCAGTCTGGCCGTTTACCGGGGATCGGCCAGGAGAAGAGAAGAACTGCTTGATCCCCACTCTTTCGCAGTATTTTTCTAAAAATATGTTCTTGAATCGAGTTCCATTGTCTGAGATAAGGGTGTTTGGAAGACCATACCTGCATATGATGTTCTTCCAGATGAACTAGAAGGTCTTATTCTCAGTTATTGTGATCATTGGCTCGGCTTCTACCCATTTGGAGAAATAATCAATTGCCACTATTCAAAACCGATAGTTATTTACAGCTATTGGCAGGGGTCCTACCAAATCAATGCCCCATATCACAAATGGCTAAGGGGAGCTGATTGAAGTCAGAGGTTGGTGAGGCTGATGAGGGATGGTGGAGAACCTTTGGCACTTATCACATTTCTTCACATATGCGGCTACATCTTTGGCCAGGGTCGGCCACCAATACCCCTGAGTGATTATCCTCTTCGCTAACAGCCTTCCTCCTATGTGACTGGAACAAGAGACCTCATGCACATCGTGTAGGATGTACGAAACCTGTGAAGGGTGGACACATCTAAGGAGAGGGAGCATGAATCCCTTTTTATACAGGACATCTCCTACGATTGAGAATTTAGCTGCTCTGAACCTCAGCTTTCTCCTTTCTAACTTCGACTATGGCAGCTCTCCCTCTCTGATGTATAAGATAAAAGGATCCATCCATAAGGCTACCATACTCAGATTTAGGCAAGGTCTAGCAACCTTTTCCTCTTAGATGGTCGGCTTGGGTAGAATCTCAATCAATATTGTTCTCCTTATCTCTGTCCTTGTTGCTGAGGACAACCTCGTGAGTGCATCATCTCGGCTATTGTCTAGCCGATGTATCCTCTTCATTTTTACTTCCTTGAAGCTTTCCAGTATCGACCTCACCCTCTTCAGATACCTGGACATCCTTTCATATTTGGCTTCATATACCCCCAGGATTTGGTTCACAACTAATCTGAAGTCACTGTGGACTAGGAGTTGGCCGATATTGAGGGCTTTTGATAAAGAGAGACCTATTATTAATGCCTCATACTCTCACTCATTATTGGAAGCTTTGAAGTTGAACCTCAACACATATTCAATATCTGTTCCATCTGGTGTAGACATTATCAACCCTGCTCCACTTCCACTTTCACATGACGACCCATCAACGAAGAGGTTCCAAGTAGTTTTATTAGAGGAGAAGCTTCCCTTTGAAGAGGTATCTCTCTTCCTCATTCTCAACTGCTCTTTGTCTGGCTTTGCTTGACTCAACCTCATCCGAATCTCGAAAGACGTTTCTGTCTGGTTCATCTGTGGCCCCATGACTCTCCTCAACATCGTCCTCTTCCCAGGTAAACTCGATAATAAAGTCTGCGAGTTCCTGTCCCTTGATGGTAACCCTGGGTTGATAAATAATATCGTATTCCCCCAACTTGATTACCCAGGTCATTAGCCTTCCTGACTTCTCAGGCTCATGGAGGACCTGTCTGAGTGGGGAATCAACGAAGACGACCATGGAGTGGGGTTGGAAGTACGGTTTCATTTACCTTGAATCATGTATCAAAGCATAGGCTAACTTTTTAATTCGAGGGTACTTCTTCTTGGATCCATGGAGTACTTTGCTATTGAAGTACACAGGTCTCTGCACTCCATCATCTTCTCTTACTATAACAGCGCTGATGGCTGACTCTGAGATAACTAAGTATACATATAGTTTATCACCCTGAATTGCCCGGGATAGTAGTAGGGGAGACCCGAGGTAGGACTTGAGCTCTTTAAAAGCAACGTCATATTCCATATTCCATTCGAAGGCCTTTCTAAGAACTTTGAAAAAGGAAGACACTTATCTGTAGCTCTTGAGATGAACCTATTAAGTTCAACAACTCTTCCGGTTAGCCTCTGAACATCTTTGATAGTTCTGGGTGTCTTCATTTCTAGCGAAGCCTTGATATTCTCTGGGTTAGCCTCGATTCCCCTTTGGTTGATGATGAATCCTAAAAACTTTCCTGTTCCTACCCTGAAGACACATTTGGTCGGGTTGAGCTTTATTCTGTATTTGTCTAGGGTGTCAAAAGTTCTTTTAAGGTCGGCCACATGAGTGTCGGCCTTCAGCCTCTTCGTTAGCATATTGTCCACATAAACTTCCATGGATTTACCTATCTGATCTTCGAACATCTTATTTACAAGATGTTGGTAAGTATCCCATGCATTCTTCAGACCAAAGGGCATCACCTTGTAGCAATAGGTCCCATTATCTATAATGTAGGTCGTATTCTCTGAGTCTGATGACTCCATGAAGATCTGGTCATACCCCGAATATGAATCCGTGAAGCTCGTGATCTTATGTCCTATTATGGCATCCACCATCTGATCAATACGAGGTAGAGGAAAACTGTCTTTTGGGCAAGACTTATTTAAATCAGTGAAGTCTATGCACATCCTCCATTTTCCATTACTCTTGGGTACTATGACAGCGTTAGATAACCACTCTGGGTATATAACCTCTCTTATGAACTTGGCCTCTTCAAGCTTTCTAACCTCGTCTCTTATCACATCCTACTTCTCTCTTGAGTATACTCTTTTTCTCTGCTTGATGGGTCTGGCATCTTCTACAATATTGAGTTTATGGCACATAATCTCATGACTAATACCTGACATGTCTGCATGTCTTAAGGCTTTGCCGACTTGAATGGCTTTTTTCGTCTCGTCCTCAATGAGGACGATGGATTATACCTCCTCCGCGACCTCTCCCTTTTTTAGCTTTATTTTATCTATAGGATCAAGTGTGTCGATATTGTACGTGGTTATTGCCCTTTTATGAGCCTCTCTCTCTTCTGCAGAGTTGAAGTAGCATTCTCTTATCGACGTTTGGTCACTATGAACTTCCCCTACTCCATAGGGAGTCGAGAATTTTAGCATTTAGTGGACCGTTGAAGGCACGGCCTCAAACTCCTTGAGTGTTACTTGTATTATGATAAGGTTGTAGGCTGAGAAGATGTTTTCATCCATCACAAAGAAATTGATTTTTCTGGTCAACCACTTAGGCCATTCATCTCCCATTCTCACATCCATTTCATACATACCTAACGGATGAATCTTTTCATCGCTGAAGTCAATCAAGGTATGATGATAAGGGATAAGCCTAGCTCTGTTGAGGCCCAGGCTCTTGAAACAAGGCCAAAACATAATGTCTGCAGAATTACCCCCATCAACGAGGATCCGCTAAACTTTACACCCATGCACCCTTGTGGTGATGACTAAAGGGTCATCATGGGGAGTTAATATACCCTTGAAATCAAGTCATGAGAAGCCGACCACGAGGGTGTCCATATTTACCTTCTTTCTCTTCTCTTATTTAACTTCTATAGATGCCAAGTTCACAACCTCGACCTTGGTCACTGCTTTGACCTCTGCCACGTGGGCCTTGCGATCAGCTACCTCTAAGCCACCACCTGCTAGTCCTTCACATATAGTGTTTGCACCGAAAGAGATCGTATCGACCCTCTTCACTAGAACATTGTCATCTTTTGGTGGGAGGTCAGGGTCATCATCATCTGAGTCATCAACTCTTCTGTCAGGGGTATCTTCCCGCCAATTATCATTGCTTTTCTTTTTAAGGTCGTCTCTTCCTCCCTTAGAAGCTCTACTATCCACATACTTTTTGAGCTTTCTAGACTTCAACATCTTCTTAATCTCATCCTTCAGGGCAAACACTTGTCAATCAAACGGTCATGATCTTGATGGAACTCGCACCATAGATTATTATTTCTTTTATGTGGAGGAGCCTTCAGCTTCTCCACCTATCTCAGGGATCTATCATTCTTTATTTCATTGAGGATGTGTTCGCAACTCACAGTTAAAGGAATGTAGTGTGAAAACTTGTCGTCTATAGTTCTCTTCTTTCCATCCTTTTTCCTTTGAAACTTCCCATTGCTACTTGCATTCTCATCCTCATACTTCGCAGCCATTGCTTCTTCTATGTTCATGACCTTTCCAGATGTCGCTAGCAACTCAACCATAGACTTAGGAGGGTCTTCAGCGAGCTTCCAAAGTAGTTTTCCCTTCTGAAGCCTTCCAATAAGGGTTTCCATGGCTATGCTCTCTTCATAATCTTCTACCTCCAATTTTTCTTTATTGAATTTCGTGATGTAGTCTCTGAGGCTTTCGGTTTTCCCTTACTTTACATAAAGAGTGGGTCGTCTTCTTTTGAGGTCTTACCCCAAAATAGAAGTTATGGATAAACCGCTCGGCCAATCCTTTGAAATTTTTAACTGAATTTTTAGGGAGAGAAGTGAACCAGATATGTGCAGCCCCAGTTAAAGTTCTTGAGAAAGCTCGGCACCTCATCTCATCAGAGATTGAATAAATGTCTGCTACAGATTGATACATTTCAATATGATGGACTGGGTTAGTACTACCATCATACTTGGGAGACACCACCGGGGGTTTAAATTTGGCAGAGGTTGGGAAGTTGACAATCCTTGCCACAAATAGTGATCCCTCTGAAAACCCCCTCTGTAATGGGTCTCAACTTTTTATGAGGTTCCCTATCTGTTTCAGCATTTGGATGGAATCATTCCATGGTTTGGCAACGTCGGATTGGCCGAGATTGTTCCAGCGACTTCTAATGGGTGACTGAGGGTTCTCCAGCTGTTGCGTAACGTCGGCTATTGACCTCCCCCTGACCACAGTCTCGGGCATGTGGGGGTCGACCATGATGAGGCCGATGCTCACCGTCTTCCCTTTGTGAGCCAGCTATTCCTCTTGACCTGAATAGCCTCTGCCTAAGATCATTAATTGGGCCGAGCCTTTCAAAGGCCGACCCTCTATTTAAGCGATAAAAACCTGACCCTCTCTATCGTGCATCACCATATCGTCTTTCACACTGACCTCGACTCTGCTGTATAGGACGTACAGTGTTGTTTGAGACCTCATACGGCTCCCAACAGTTTGCCGGGGCATCTTCTACCTTAATGTCATCGTACCTATCCTCCCACGCATAAATGCCTAGGGTAAGCAACATTCCTCCTCCGCTGAGGAGTAGGTTGGTCCTTTTGTGGTGTCTGGGGTGGTCCCCTGGCCTCATGCTATGGCTGAGCAGCCACCGGAGTAATCATCTCCGATTAGACACCAGGTGGTCTCATTATTATGTTTTGGCTTAGCTGGGCAAATTTCTCCTGCAGCCAAGGACTTTAAGGCTGCTGCCACCTCAGTCATCTCGAACTGGGGTCGTGTCTGGCTGAAACCGGGTCCTCTAACACCAGATGGTGGAGGTGGTAGTGGTAACTCCGGTGCCATATGTTTGTGCTTTTAATGAGAAGACTATAGAGCCTTGAAACCTTAAGGGACCTCTTTCAATGGTGAAATAACTCCACACAAAGGGTGAGGCCTAGTTCACCACCAGAGTCTCTGGTGAGGTCAAACAGCTATTGAGGAAGAGATGAATCCTCTCCTTCCCACAGACAGTGCCAAAATGATGATGCTCGAAACAACACCGTCGGTATGAGAATAAACTCAAACTAGCAATAACAATGGCAGCACAAGAGTGAATATCTAGTAGAGGGAGGTGAGGATAAGGGGATGAACATTAGTATTTAAGTGGTTCAGCCAATTAGGCCTACGTCCACTATGAGTGTGTGAGTAATTTCATTAGATGAAGGCATTAACGACCATAGATACAATCTCTCAAGCTTTCTCTCTCTACTGTGTAAACCAACGGAGTTTCAGCTAGGGTTGAAATTATCGATCCCTTTACAAGGTAGAGGAATACCTCCATATATAGTGCTTGGGGGGTGTAATGTACCCCCCCAAGCATGCAATGAGCATGTGAATAAGGATCAAACCAGTATGATGATGACACCTGGCTGATTTTATGTAGATAATGATGACCATAATATTCCCTCACGTGAGGGGAAGGATTCGGTTATAACTGATTTGCTCACGTGTTCCAAACCTTACATATGCTTGCATATGCTCGGACTTGTGTCATTGACTTATGTAACCTCTGCCTGGACGAGTAGGAGGTTGGTGAAGTCCGATAATGTTGCTTTGTCTTGTCAATAGCCATGATGACCTCGACCGAGAAGACTGCCCGAGGTTAGGCACAAAGGTGAGATCTAACGTCATCTCAAGCAGAGTAGGATGTTGATAATAACCTGTCCTCATAAGGCGCTGTTGACCTTGGCTGCTGCAGAGTCGAGGTTGGTAGTAGAGAGCCGACCTAGCAGAATACGACCTTTCTGATGGCAGTTGTGAGCTTCTTGTCAACTCGGCTGTGAGACAGGCCGAGGTTAGTGACTCTGAGTACGAAGGTGCACTTTGGGCATATCATTCACCATGCCTGTGGCGCCGTCCTTTAAAAATAAAAGAATATTAGTTAAATGGGTGTTTGAGACACTTTTTGGTTCAAAATAAAAGATTTTGACTAAATGTGTATTAAAAATGTTTAAGGGGCTTTTTGGTATTTGATCCTATTTTTTTCTGAAAATACTTTTTTTTAACTGAAATCAGTTTTATTTTTTGTTTTTGTGCTAAAAATTATTATTTTAGTTTATGGAAGCCATTTTTTTGAGTGAAATTTTTTGTATTTTGTTGAAAATCATGTAATTTTTTATTTTTTTTAAATCATGTAATTTTTTTTAAAACAGTTGTGAAATTGTTTTTAATTAAAAAAGACACAACTTAACATTTTTTGACAATTTTCTAAACTTTTTTAATAAAGTTTTTATATATTTTTTACTGTTTTGAATTAAAAAAATTGACTGTTTTTTAACAAAAAAATAGAAAAAACTTAAAAAAAACTTTTTTTTTAAATACTTTTATTTCTCTCTCTCTCTCTCTCTCTCTCTCTCTCTATATATATATATATATATATATATATATATAATTGGAAAATAATTTTATATAAAATAATTTTGTCCAAAATTTCGATCGAGATGAAAGGACAGAGGGGCAAATAAGTCATTTGAGAGTTGAGTGACAACTGACGAATGTAGGTTTAGTTGCTTCCGTTAAAATAACACCCAACCACCTATCATGGAAACTAGTGTACCCCAAACCCTAATAATTATAAACAAATGTACCCCAAATAATAAATTACCCATCTAAATATATAGTTAAATTGTTACTTCAACAAATACTATATTTCCTCCTAATATAAATCGACACTTGACACGCCAAGTGAATGGGCAATAATCTAGTATTGTCTTACTATTGTGGTTAATTATTTTAACATATGTTCAGTATGTTTATATTCCCACACTCATAATAATAAAAAAAATCATCTCCTCGATTTCTCCTTATTACGCGATGCTGAAAAAGTTGAGTACAATGTTAGTGGAAATGATTTTTATGTTTATGTTCAGTATGTTCAGTATGTTTATGTTCAGTATGTTTATTATATCTCGGTCGAATCCCATATTTATAATATTTAGGTCTCAACGTTAGACCTTGACTTTATATGTATTAGAAATTTATACTATTATGAAATAGTATAAATTATAAATTTTTATATGTATTAGAATATGATGTTGAGAAGTGTCGTTTATGTATATATATATATATATATATTAGAAATAGTAGGAGAATTAAAAAGAATCTAAAATTTAACAATCACTAACGAGAAATTTATATGTATTTTTTAGATCCCCGTTGTTAATATCATGTTTCTAATATAACATGTTCAATAATGCAAGAACTGGTGATGTATAAACCCCAACACTTATTACAAAGAAAAATTAACTTATTTATATGCTTTTTGTACATTTAAAATCATGTGATTTAGGACTATAAATTTATCATTTTGTTGCTTATTGTATATGGGAGTCCCCACCAAAGAATGATTAACTAAGTTAATCATATTCTTAGCGGATGAGGTTCCCACGAAGACCCTCCACTAACGTGCTTCGAAGGCTCCCTTTTGAAGGCCAAAGTCACGCAAATGATGATAGATTGTAATATGAAACAAAATGTATTTTATCATGTACTTTATCCTATTTTGTAATATAAGCGAGGTTGTTCGGTACCCACGATGGACCATGCCTGGTATGGCATGGGAAAGCTTACATGCTCTACCGAACGACCTCCTCTTAGGAACCTCGCAGGGATGTGGTTTGGAGGGTTGGGAGCAAGGCAACGTTGAGAACACAATAACCAACCTTCTTGGCGCACTTGGGCAAAACTTCATTCAGTATACATGGTTGTTCGAGCTACCTACAGCCGAGCTACCATTACTTCAACTCGTTCGAAGGAACCTCCTCGAGGTACCTTAATATTATAGTCTTAGCCTAAAAATAGTTCTTGGCTAACAAACAGTATGCTAAACACTCGAGATACCAATCAACTGAGCAACCTCAAACCAAACACCACTAGTTTGATTGATGTGACCACATGCTTAGTGGGGTCACTGTTCACCCACTTTGTGACGTCATGAATGTCTGATATTGGGGAAATCGAAGTTATAGTACTCAGTTGAGATTATCCTTAGGATGGCAGACTTAGGTCACAAAATCTGATTTCATAGTCGTCCTACAAAAAACCATTGAGCTGCCACGTCACGCCCTCATTAATATCACCGTGCTTTCAGCTGAATAAGCAGTTTTCCGCCAAAACATAACATCTCATGCATTTAATGATGTATTTTGGACATTTAATGCACAGTATCTTAGCACTTAATGCTAATAAATCACGGTTAATACCGATGAGGTTACTCGTGTAACCCTGTCTCCATATAAATAGCTCAACCAAATAGCTTACAGGGATCGAGAATCTTGATACCAAATTGCTGTTGGATTCTCCTCGTACACGAGAGCTCATATGAGAACATTTATTACCCGAACATTTTGTTCGCCCCAATTATCACCCACATCATTGAGAATTAACTGAGCTTGAAGATCCCGCCTTGCCTTTATTGTGTCTAGAGTGCTTGCCCTTTATCCCTCCTACTGAGTTACCTGCTGGTTCCATCTATTTATTGTAATTACAGTGCATTTATGGTGTAAAGATCTTTTGTAACGATAGTTTGAGTGTTAAATGTTATAGTCCCTTTCACCTATATTTACTATCAATATTAAATATTGTTTTGTGCATTAATCTCAATCTTGATAAGTGGTTACGCCTCACTTGATACTAACCGTATTCCAAGAACCCACATCTTACACTTGGCGACTCCACTGGGAGGTATGATCTTTTGAAAATATGTCGAAGGATAACACTATCGGGACTATCGATTTTGACGACATACAGCTTGAGGAGGAGGCAAACCTCACTATGTTGCCTGAAGGAGTAAGAGTAGAACGAACGGAGCCTAACTCATCCATTATCGATGTGATAGAAACGACATGCATGCAAGAAGGAATGGGCCCAGCGCAAATAGCAGGGTTCATGGGTTTGTTAGCGGAGTTCATCAAGACTCGGGTGGACAAGGAGATATTGGGAGTCACTGGGGGAGTAAACTATTTAATGACGCCCCGGGCAGGGATACCTGGTCCTACTGTTATAGGAGGGGTTGTTATACCCACCTTTAGTGGTGTTCCTCTCACTGCTCCAGCAACCTTGGGTAATGTTCCTCCCACTACTATCCCACATGTGGCGACAGGGCTAAGGGCACAAGACCGGGGAATGACTTCAACAGCGCAGGCCACAACTGTTAGCGTAAGGAAAAGCACACCAGCTACTCTGTCGACGCCAGCTATGGTAGTAGTGTCGTCAACTAGCTCTCCACCATCCAGCTTGGATGAAATAAAGAAGGAGCTGCCAAAGTTTATAGCAATGTCTAAGGTGGGATATAGTTCTTCGGTATATGATGACTTTCGTACTCTATACCCAGAGGAATACAATAACAAACCCTACCCAGTAGGGTATATTCCATCAATCTTTGAGAAGTACATGGGAAAGGGAGAAAATCCTAAAGAGCACGTGAGAATGTTAATTGAAAGCCTTGGGCCCATTGCAATGACAAGACTGAGGTTGAGGGAATTTTTACTACAACAAAATACTAATTTTGTGACTGCCTTCTTGTAAATGCTAATGGGGGTGACAAACGTTATCACTGCCATTAGGAGTCATAACATTATTTGTAACTGCCATTAGGAGTCATAAAATAGTTGGGTAATAAAAAATTTGAGTCAATTGGTTTGTCACTATTAATGACAGTCACAAATCTTATCATATAATTAATTTGTGACTGCTATAAGGAGTCACAAGTCTATAACTGTCATAAGGAGTCACAAATATATCGCTAGGCTTAAGTTATGACTCTTATGAGTAGTTACAAAATTATAACTGCTATGAACAGTCACAAATTTTGGATTTATGATCGCTATTAGCGGTCACAAATTTGTGATTGCTCATAGCGGTAAAAAATTATGGTGTAAAAGTTAATTTATGACTGCTATTAGGAGTAACCAAAATTTTGCCCTGAGTTTAATTTCCCTCTTCTCTCTCCTACGTGCTTTTCAATCTCCCGCTCCCTTCTTGGCAAAATTTTGGTTAAACTCTCTCTCTCTCCCCCTAAAGTTCGAAGAAAGCTTCCTCTCCCTTCCTCACAAAATCACAAATTTGCAAACCTGCTCAAATTCGCAAATTTACCAACCTACTCAAAATCACAGGGCTGAAAATTACAAACCTTTGCCTATTTGCAAACCTGCTCACAAAATCACAAATTTGCAAACCTGCTCAAATTCGCAAATTTACCAACCTATTCAAAATGGCATGGCTGAAAATTACAAACCTTTGCCTATGGCACAAAATCGCAAACCTCCACTTAGGGCACAAAATCGTAAACCTCTAGCTAGACCTAGGTATCATCGAAACCTTGGGCTCATCGAAACAGAAGTAAATCAAAGGTATAATGCTCGCTCAATCCAAATATCGGATACATTTTTTATTTTTCAACATACTATATATCTTATCGGATATGTTTTTTTATGCTTTTGTTATTCAATCACAGCATGGAAACCTAGGGCATAATTCTCCTCTTTCAATTCTATAAATTGGGCTCAATTGCTATTTTGTGAAGGTACAATGCTCAATCCAAACCTGATATGCTTTTTTCAATATACCAACTGATTGTTTGAGTTGCATACCAATGAATTACCATTTTTTATTTCAACTTTTTTCTTGCCATTGCCATTTCACTATGTAAATGTTATCATTTTTAGAATGATTATCTTATGTCAGCAAATGGGTATGGACTTTTAGTAAAATCAAATTTCATTATGGGTGCAATTTATTGCATAGTTGGAAAACGATTGAAAACAGGCGAGATGTTTCTTATGAACTAGTACATGGAGTCACGGACTCACATTCTTGATTTTTGATGTGTTGTGGAGCTGATTATATTAACCTACAATTACAGACTGTATGTAAATTATGAGGAAATTGTATGCTTATTTTGTGAAGCCATGGTATTGCTCATCATGTCCAAGCCCGGATAACACAACACCAAAATGCACTTTTATTGACAGACTATTTTTTTAATATTAACAATATTATACCATTACTATTTCTCACAATAAATTATCGTTACTAATATCATAAATCCATTAGTAATTTTAGTTTACACTTAAAAAATAAAACAAAGAGCATTTTTTATAACACACCTAAGTGCGATGTCATTTTCCCTCCCAATGTGAAAAGTCCTAAATTTCCTCTTCCCTCTCGACTCTCTCACAAGAAACCAATGAGTCCTTGGACATATATTCAATTTTTGGTGTGTATATGTTCATCTCTAATAAGCATTTTCTCTGTAGTTTTGTTGATGAGTGATAATAAATTTCGCTATAGCTTTAATTGTCTTGTATCAGGTTTGCTTTTTCCCAAGTTTCGGTATGGGTGGAATTTGAGTCTCCACGCTATACCTCATAAACTATCTAAAAATCCCAATCTACAAACCTTTATGGTGATTGCTAAGAAAGAGGGTTCGACTGTGTTTCAACAAATATCATCATCATTCAATTAATCTATTATTAATGTTACAGGGATCAGGTAGAGTAATTGGTCCCTATTTTTTTTATATCTCGTGATATCTACTTTGCGTAGAGCGCCTGATGGCGCTATGGTGTTGAAAGTTTTGATGTAATTTCCTTTGAATGTTTATTCAATTACGCGAGTCTTATATAGTGGAAGCTTTATAGAGTTGTCACTTGTATTTTGGGCTCATGGACTCTTTGAAGCACTCGAAATTGAGAACAGAATCCGTATATAACATTCTAGTTGTTCAGATATATTGTACTCGCTGGAAGATTTCAACCTACAGGCCAAATGGGGATCTGACAGAGATTAGCTCAAGTCATCGGCTCCAACTTCCTTTGGGTGAACCAGAGACCTCGCGCTTTTTTCATAGATTCGTGCTTCTTGATGATCTGCAACAATCTGATCATTTCTCATATTCTTGTGGTGGTTTTCTTTTTCCTAAGGTTAGTTTCTTTTTCAGCATACCTAGTTTTTCACCCATGATTTGTTTTAATTATTGTATTCCTGTCTTAGGGCGTCAATTTATTTATTTTTATTGTGCGTGTAATATGTGTTCTAAAAAGAGGTTTGAACACTTGATAACTTATAAAAGTGGAACAAATAAGAGGCAAATACTTTTTTTATTGCTAAGAAAGGAGATAGATTAACGTGTAAAGACTGTTGTTTCTTGTTATATATGTCTAATACGTTTCTACATGTTATATGCATAGGCACCATGACAACACCACTGTGTCACGTGCTTTCTTTATTCAGAAGACTGAACCTAACGATATGAACTCATGATGTATTGGTTATATATGTTTATGATATCATAGATAACTTAATAGGTCAAACTTAAGTACGAAGTTACTTTCGTACCATATAACTACAAATTTTTGTATTTGTAAGCATATCCATGACTTGAAAGGCTAAGGGTGTGTGTGGGAGACCCAATCCCATGGCATGGAATTGGGATTGGAAAAATTTTAGTTCAAATTCTGAACTAAAAATATTCTAATTCCAATTCCAAGCCATGGAATTGGGGTTCCCAAACGCACCTAATCTTCCTAAGTATGAGTTATCCTTTGAGTTTGTGATGTCCTTGGAAAACTGTAAGAACAACAACAATAACATAATTTTTATGAGTATTGTTATGTAGGCCCTTATGTATTTGATTGTATTTATTTTGGTGTTGTTTAATCACACAGTATGTTTGGTTTATTATTATATTTTTATAAAAAATTCAGCATATGCTTAGTTGGGTAGCGATGTAACCACATCTAACCAAACTGATGATGTGTTATCAAGCATGGCTATCAAACAGTATATTTCTATCTTTGAAAAATAATTTATAAGTTTTATTAATTGTCAGTTAGATTTAGAGCAGTGAATAATACCTCATTCCTTCATTCAAGGTATGTTTCTACATCATTTCCATTCAAGAAATATATGGGAATATGGAGGTTCATGTGGATCATCCAGAGTCCCCACGATTTCCCCATAATCGTCTGGTATGCCTCTTCTTCACTTTATTAAGGGGGAATTAGAGGAATCAAGTATTTCCAAAGCGCTTTGTGTAGGTATCGACATGCCCAAGAATACAATAGCAAGCCTCTTTCTTCATGCATGAGTATACCAAAAGTATCTTTCTTTTCCAAAATCAATATTTGACGGTTAGCAGTACTTTGATATGTTGTCTCTACGAAAACTATGATCTAATATTGGCTCGGATGTCGTAACGTAAGAGAAATTATTACTGCCGTGTAACTAAAACCTTGAGCTTTGATATGTTTTAACACATATCTGGATATTGTATTTTAAGAGAAATAATTGGGGTTTGATGTGCTAGTTTTTAATTGCTTTCCACTAAATGATAACGGAACTTAAACTCAAGTATAGAATGACTAGTTCCACACATTAAGAAAGTCTGTTTTTAGTACTTCTAGATGTCACAAATAGCACGGGTAGTTCAAAAATCGTTAATAAGTCTTGTTGCCTCTACAGGGATTGTTCTAATACTTTGCTTTTATCTTTTTTCTATGTTGCCCAATTCTTCCTTCTCACTATCCAAACAGAGCCTTTGTTTTGATGCCTATATTGCATTGTGAGAAGGTGAAATAATTTTAGCTCGAGCTGGGCTTGTGGCGCTTTTTTTAAAGGAAATAGTCACTAATTAACAAGAGTTCCCCGTATTTATTTCATGTTTCAGTTTGCAATTTCGTTGCCAAAATTTATGTTAGTCTGTTGAAATTAATAACAGAGAAACGATAATTTCCAGGAGAAGCTCGTACTAATGAATTATTGCTTTGGAGAAAGAAGGAATACAAGTCTAGAAACAGATATAACTCCGCCCATAGACGTTATAGTCAGTGATGCAGCTTGCCTAGCATGGTATGATTGCCGATACATTAAAAAGAAGGCAGTTGATCCAAATGAGCCTTCTCCATAATTACCTTTATATATTGAGAATATTGTTATGAATGTTCTAACATCTCTCAGTTTGGCTTTTAGTAGCTGCATTCTGGTAATTATCTCTTCCACCTTAGTAAGTTCAATCTCTTTATGTGACATAGAACCAGAACAATGAGACGGGAATGTATTCCCCACATTTTTTTTCTTCTTTTTGTGTCTTTTTTAGCTGACTTTATTTACCTTTCCTGTTGATCGCATTAATATTGGGGAAAAGTAGTGGAATTGAACTGCTTGAATCGTGATACATTTGAGTGATTTAATTGAATTAGTTGTTTACTTCAGCAGTTGGGTGGTTTGGCCTATCTTCTGGCTTGCACAAGGCACAATATTTTAGGCATTATTTGTTCTTGGCCATGATTGGTAATAAATCACTCTCATTTCTTTTCCATTCAATTCATTTACACACAAACAACCATTTGTTTGATTTCATATATCTTGTGTCTGTTTCAATGAAAATTCAACAGGGGACATGGAATCTTTTCTGACAACGCCAAGCTTAACAATGTCGTGGGCCATTTCTTGTATTTTTCAATTCCTATGCCCTTCCATGGCTGGTAACGTTCTTTGAATTTCCTCTAGTTTTATGTTTTTTTTTGTTAATTGAGTTGATTGAAATCTCAACTTTGTGAATTGTACAGGAGAATCAGCCATATAACTCACCATCAGAACAGTGGAAACCTTGAAAATGATGAATCTTGGGTGCCGGTAAGAATTCTTATCAACCACACAACCCACATTTTTCGATCTAACCTTAATTCATATGAGGATCTTGATAATATCTTGTTTTATTTTAGATTGATTCATGTATAACCATTTACTGTTATTCTTCCAGTTGTCTAAGAAAATATACAAGGATTTAGATGTTTCTACCCAAATTCTCAGATTCAAAGTCCGCTTTACAATGTTTGCATACCCTATATATTTGGTGAGGACACATTGTTTATATAGATATCATCTACAGTGTTAGTTGTTTTTTGTTTTTTGAATTGCACAATTTTACAGATTAAGAACTAAGAAAATTTTACAAAACTTATAGTAGAGCAGGAGTCCAGGAAAGAAAGGTTCTCACTTCAACCCTTACAGTAACCTTTTCCACCCCAGTGAGCGGAATTATATAATCACTTCCACCGTCTGTTGGTGTGTAATGGTTGCTCCGCGAATCGCTTTATCCACTGTAATTGGTCCACTCCAATTTCTTATGGTCTACGATGTTCACTACATGATTTTTGTAATGTGGTTGTATTTTGTTACTTGCACTATCGTGGCCATGAGTAGAAACTTCCTTGGTACCGTGGCAAGGAATGGAGTTACCTAAGAGGAGGGCTTACCGCGGTTGATAGGAATTTCGAATTGTTAAATAACATCCACCATGGTATTAGCACCCATTTTATACATCATATTTTTCCTCCAATCCCACACTATCACTTGGTAGAAGTGACGAGGGCAACTAAGCATGTGCTGGGAAATTACTATCGAGAGCTGAAAAATCTGGGCTTATTCCATTTCAATTGATCAATAATATAGTAAGAAGCATTCATGAAGATCACTATGTTAGTGATACTTCGGAGATTGTGTTCTATCAAAAAGACCCTCAGCTGTATGGATTTTCTCATAGCAAGATAAAAGTGACTCTTTCTGCAAAACTAGTCAAGATAGGGAGCGTAGTAATTGTGATAGGAATGATCTTACTTTATAAACTTAGTATAAGATGTTTACTCTTGATGGGTAGTTATATTATGTGTCATGTCGTCTAAAGGAGAAACTTATGGAAGGCCAACCGAGTTATCATTTGCATGTTTCCTTGACTTGGATTAAGAGGTTGTAGTAAGGTAAGTTTTTGTATGTACTTGGTGAGGATGTCTAGATATCCTCATAAAATCTGGCACTATTTTATGTTTCAATGGAAGTGGTAATAAAAATCTGGCATTGGTGAGGATGGCTAGATATCTTCATAAATATGGCATTGGTCAGGATGTCTAGATATCTTCATAAAATAGAGCAGGGGTGAATGTGGGGTGGAATTCATCACTGAAGGAAGAAGAAGATGGTTTGTCAGAGGGCCTAACGATGGTAAAGGATGAGATAAAAAATATTTGAAAGATCTAATTTGATACCTATTTCAATTGTATGATTGAATAAAGCGTCCTCATTTTTTATTAACTAATTTGAAAGATCTAATTATTTTTTCTTTAATACATTTTTTGCAGATTTCAATTATATTCACTATCATTCAATTTTTTAATATAAAGCGTTTGTAACACGGATGTTATAAAATGATGCAGATTAGACTCTCAGGTGGAGTTCTTTTCATTGTTTTCGAAATTCAATCCTTCCTAGTGGTTGATTTATGATGCATGGCATGTTGCCGTTGGTTAGTAATATTTATTTATTTATTTCATTTTGTACTTCAAGAATGCTTAATGATATTGTAAAATTAATCTTTATTAAATTTTATGTAGTTGTATACTAAACTTTTCTATGCAAATGCAGATTTTGGGGAGAGCATGGGTTCAAGGAATGTAACACAGGGATTTCTCTCAACCCAAGTGGTGTTATTGTCGTAAAGTATCACATGTAATGTTTGTGAATGATGTGGACATGACTTTAATGTGTAGTTTTTATTTATTTAGTGTATCTCGATGGCACATGCTATACATTGTATGAATTTTGACCATTTGGCAATTTGCACAACCCCAATCGATGAATCCTTAGATTTTACCCTTGAACCCTCACCAGATGGAAGTGGAGCAATTAGTCCCTCAGAATCTTTTAGGGATAATGGCGCGACGGAATCTTCGCAGATCCGTGTACATGACAGATTAGATTTCGGGATGGATGAAAGCACAAATGCATCTGTTGTACACAACTCAGGTATGAATGGGATTAATATACGTGAAAATATTGTTCATGGGCGACCTATTTGTCGGCCCAAAACACGTGCATGTTCTTCAGAAAATGCTTCGATTCTCTCTAAGGTACAGTTACTATATTGTTGTATATTGATGTTTTTAGCCTAGTCTTCTGATATTGATGGAGAAATCATAATTTCAGACCAAATGGCCGGAGCAATCTGAGGAGCTCTTGGGATTGATCGTGAACTCATTGAGAGCATTAGATAGAGCTGTTCCATAAGGCTACCGCTGTCCCAAGCCAAGACGAAGGCCATAATCTGCACAAAAGATTGTTCTTATGTTGGATAAAGATCCTAAGCATTTGCGCCCAGAATTGGGCGCTTTAATACCCAGATTGGTCAATCATTCAGAGCATCCACTTACTACTTGTGAACTTTTAGATCGGCTTCAAAATCCAGATGCGGATGTAGAACTTGCATTGCGATTGCCTCTAAAAAAAATCAAATAACTTTTCTGATATTTTTTTCTTGAGACACTCTTTTTACTAGAATTATACATAGATAGTATAAAACCAACACCAAATTAAAAAATTTCCAAAATATAACGGCTTGGGAATCCAGCCATTTGGCTATATTTTGGGTTCAGGGTGGCATTACTTCGGCTCCCCACTAACATAAGATATTAAAATACGGGTGAAAAGTTAGGACGATAAAGAAGTTTCCCTCTGAACTACAAGATTATAAAAGGAGAAAAGGAAAATGTTGGGGAATTACAGCCCGAGTCAGGCTTGTGAACCCATCCGGGCAAAATGTGTTAAAAGTTTTTTGCCTGGACCAATTCCATATGAATGAATTTTCCTTCTCAGTTTTCAATAGGGTTTCCCTAGCTAAATAATATGATTTCTATTCTTCAGGTTTTTGGTGCTCTTTGCCAATTGGAATGTAAAAGTGAAGTATGGGAACGTGTTATGTTTCAATCGTTTGAACTCTTGGCGGACTCAAATGATGAACTTTTAGCAACGACAATGGATTTTATATTTAAAGTTGCGTTACATTGTGAACATCTTCCATAAGAAGTATGCATATCAACATCTTTTCAAATTCAAAATTGGATCCTATCTCATTTGTAGCTTGATTTTTTGTTATCTTGCTTTTCTATCGACATGTATTAATTTCTTTTATTATTTTTTGTAGGCCAGATATGTTCGTGCTAGGCTAAAAGATTTGGGTGGTGAAGTCTCCCCATGTGCCCTTGATTATTTAAGCAGAACGGTGAATTGTTGAAGTTATCTTTAGAGATTTCAACTGCGATTAAACTTGGAAAGGCGGCTTGCTCGACGATTAAACTTGACTTCACAAGAGACGATTTCACTACGGTTATAGGTCTTGTCAAGACGTTAACCCTCTGTAGAGATCCCCGTGTGAGAGGATTTGTGAAATTGCTTTACACTATAATGCTCAAATGGTATGCTGATGAGGCTTACAGATTAAGGATTCTGAAGAGACTTATCGATCGTGCCACTAATACTACGAATAGTAGCTGCAAGGTAGATTGTTAGGCCAATTTTGCGCATGATGCGGGAAGTTGCTTGTGACAACCCGCCTAATTAATCCCAGGTGATCAGTCCTAAATCAAGTTAGAACAGGTTTCTCAGTTGGTTCATTCTTAGCATCACTGTCGTCTTTTTAATTACTAACCACCTAAGTGAGAAAAGTAGACTGGTGTCAATTTTTATCTTTTCATTAATTAAATGAAACTCATGCGGAACATAAAATAATATACAATCACAGTTAACTAAAATAACCATCCACAAATAAAATACCTAGCCGAATAAACCATTGGTCCAAATATCCAATACAAGTAAAGACAAGAAGAAAATCTCAACAAGTCTAATACTAATAAATGAACTGTGAGCGAAATGCTCAAACAACTACTAAAGAGTCTCTACACGAATGAAAGAATGAGGCGTCTATCAAAACCCCGCAACATCCACACGTGTTGCAGCAACGGATACCTGGAATAGAGTAAAGTCTGGCATCCCTGTGGCTGGACACCTAAAAGGTTTTTTTAATTTTTTTATAGCAAGGGTTAGTACCCAAAAACATTTGAAAACATTTAACAAATGATTAACTTGCAGTAATAAATAAATATGCATGCTCTTCATATTTTAGTTAGTGTCGCACTCCCTTGAGGATATCCTCACCCCTCCTCTAATGTGCACTACTAACGCCCTAATTTTGTTTTACCTAGGTCCTACTCTCCTGACCTGATAACTTATGTAACCCTTTGCAATCAACCTACTCTAACCGAGTATGCCTTAAATCGTGATTTTTAAGTTATTATAAGCATCAACTTAATTTAGTCATTACCCTTTCTAATTTCATATAACACTCACACCTGTTATGCACATAATACATTTTTCACTATGTAGTAATAATCCCATATATAATTATTTACCTAATTATATATTTAATCATATTACAGTATTCTCAAACATGCTGAAATAACATTTAATACTAATATCCCACCGGATAAGAATACTCAAAAATATAATTTCTCTAAAGTGCTATCCCACTAGGTGTATTCGCATAACCTAGTTGCCCAAGTTAGATTCGTTCACTAACTTAGTTTAGCATACGATTGGAGGCGGTCATATTCCTTCCCTGAAAGTGATATGCCCCTCACCCCATATAACGGACGCTATGACCTGGGAATATACTCGCCCTACTCCTCAAGCTAGGGGATTCATCCACTACGCGCAACCTCTCCCTATAGCACCAGAGTATATAATAATAATATTCAATCTCTGATATTAATGCACACACACTATATATATATACTATCACACACCGTATATATATATATATATATATATATATATATATATATATATATAATGCCCCGGCTACACCATGTACTAGATCTGTAACACAAGCCTATTTAATTTATTAAGAGTTTATGGTCCAACCCTAATTATTAATTAATTTGCACATTAATTAATTTAGTCACCTTTGGTGTCGCCCCCACCATAAATTTGGACTTACTCTCATAGCCCGAATTAACCTCACCCGAGTCTAAATTCCCGACTCCCGAATTTATAATCCTGGCGTGTCACTCAAAAATTCCCTCAAAGTCTAATTAACTTTACTCACGATTAATTAGGTTTAAACTCATGTATTAATCTCTCAATAATTAATTACATAAATATTTTTATATAATTTTCCTCTTATATATATAACTGGGGGAATCTGCCAGATTCTGCCGACCTTCGATCGATCGACCCCTGACCTTCGATCGATCGATCGAGCAGGTCTTTGTCTTCTTCGCGAAGACAGAATCAGCCATGGACGAAATTTCTCAAACCCTAGTTTCTTCTACCAGTAACCTCAAGCCCTCTTAACCTTAATACATGTTAGAAAACTTATTAGGAACCTCCAGAATGTCCACCAACATTATTAATTCGTCCATTAACTACAATTTCTAAAATTGGGGAAAAATTCATCTTTAACCTTTAACCCATTTACACCCCAAAATCAATCATCAAATCCATTTTAAATTGTTCAGATATCATCCTACCAGATAGGTATCAACTTATAACTATCAGATTTTACATGAATCCTCACTCAAATTCGTAAATCAAACTATTATTTTCAAAATCCCATGTTTATGCCATGAGCACCCAAAACGAATTTTTAATCAAACACATCACATGAATATGAATTGAAAAACAGATTCAATACTATTGCAAGTTATCCACTTGCCTTAGGTTTCGTAGTGTCTGATTTGGAGATGAATTCCAAGGTTGAAGATGACTCCTGTTGGCTCTCTAGTGATCTCGAAACTGCCTTTAACTGCTAATAGGGTTCCTTAACACACTTAGCCTTTTTCTAAACTCTCTGAGCCATTTCCTTATTTCTCCTAATTTAACAATTAACCTAAATCTCATTTTTTGCCTAATGGGCCAAGCCCAAGTGACCCAAATGCCCCCGTGTGGGCCCGACTATGTCTAAAAAAAAACGTGACCCTTTTACTAGCCCCGGGTACACTTTTCTGACTATCTCGGCCCATTCGGACTCAACCGTATACTCAGAATTGACATCCGAATTAATTTATAAAAATACTTATCCCCCCACCCCTTTAGTCTATACCGACTCTCGGTTGAGATAAGTGCATACCCTGTCATTAATACTCGAAATGACTTAAATAAATAATTACTATTCACTTAGTCAATAAATTCCCGTAAATATTCACCATTTACTCCCCGATTAATATTTAAACATATTTTGCCATAATTAATTCATTTTAAATTACAACACACTAGTAATTTAGAATCTCCGAATTAATTAAATATTTAATGCCACCAAAAATACGGGGTGTTACATACTCCCCCCCTTACAAAGGAATTTCGCCCTCGAAATTAGGTCATACCTGTGATGAAAAGCTCTGGATATTGCTCCCGCATATCCTCCTCCCGCTCCTAGGTTGACTCGTCATTGTTGTGATGACACCACTGTACTCTAACTAGTGGAGCAACCTTGGATCTTAACTTTCGTTCGCTACGGTCCAGAATAGCCACCGGTCTCTCCTCATATGAGATGTCTGGCTGTAAATCAATTTCCTCGAGTGGAATGTGCCAGAAGGCCCTCTCGCTCCTGCGATATTTCTTCTGCGATGCCACATGGAACACGTTGTGTATTCTCTAAAGGTACTTCGATAATCCCAGCCTGTAGGCTACAAGCCCCACCATCTCGATAATAGGGAAAGGTCCCATGTACCTCGGTGCTAACTTACCCTTCTTGCAGAACCTCATCACCCCTTTCATAGGGGACATCCGGACCAATACCTGCTCCGCAACCTCTAACTCCACATGTCTCCGTGAAGCGTTAGCGTAACTTTTCTGCCTATCCTAAGCTATCCGAATCCTACCTCGTATCATCTTTATCTTGGCAGATGTCTCCTGAACAATCTCCGGCCCCAATAGTTTGTTATCCCCCACCTCTAACCAACAAGCAGGTGAACGACAAGGTCTCCCGTATAGCGCCTCGAATGGTGCCATGCCGATCGTGAATTGGTAAGAGTTGTTATACGCAAACTCTACCAGAGGAAGATATTTCTCCCAACCTCCCCCAAAGTCTAATATGCACATTCTGAGCATATCTTCAAACATCTGATTGACTCTCTCAGTCTGTCCGTCAGTCTGTGGGTGATAGGTTGTACTCAAACGTAACTCCGTGCCCATGGCCTCCTGAAAACTCTGCCAAAAGTGGGCCACAAATATCTTGTCCCTATCTGACACAATATTTATCGGTACCCCGTGCAGCTTAACAATCTCTGCTATGAATAGTTGCGCATAACGCATCGTATCAAAGTCTGTGCGAACCGGCAGGAAGTGGGCCACTTTGGTCAACCGATCCACAATAACCCATATGGAATCGTGACCCTTCTGCGATGTCGGTAACCCTGTAATGAAGTCCATGGAGATGCTCTCCCACTTCCACACGGGAATTTCAAGTGGTTGTAGCATTCCTGATGGTCTTTGATGGTCAACTTTCACGAGCTGACACGTGGCACATTTCGAAACAAACTTTGTTATGTCCCGTTTCATTCCTGCCCACCAATACTATCTCCTCATATCCTGATACATCTTATCCCCACCGGGATGTACTGCGAATCTCGACCCATGAGACTCCGTCATAACAGCGTGCCTCAACTCCTCATCCTCTGGCACAATCAACCTCCCATTAAGGCGTAAGCCTCCCTCCAAGCTGATAGAGTAACCCTCTGCTCCCTCAGCTAGCAACTAGCTCACCCTATTCTGGCAGGTCTGATCCTCTGCCTGAACCCTCACAACTCGCATAATAATCTCAGGTGTGATGGACAATGCTGACATACAAGCCCTGGCTACATCATTCTCATATTGAAGTTCTCTCCACTTCGCTTTCCAGACTTCTTATATTTCCCCAGTCGATCTTTGACTTAATGCATCTACTACCACATTAGCCTTACCAGGATGATAGTGAATATCAAACTGGTAGTCTTTCACGAATTTTAGCCATCGCCTCTGCCTCATATTCAGATCCTTCTGAGTGAAGAGATACTGAAGTGATTTGTGATCCATGAATAACGTGAACTGCTCCCCCAGAAGATAATGTCTCCATATCCTCAAAGCAAAAATGACCGTTGCTAACTCCAGGTCATGAGTGGGGTAGTTCTTCTCGTGGGGCTTTATTTTCCTAGACGCATAAGCTATAACCCTTTCCTCCTGCTGAAGCACACCCCCAAGCCCCTGTAAGGATCCGTCAGTGTAAACCCGATACTCTAATCCTCCTTTCGGCAATGCAAGCACGGGTGCAGATGTCAACTTGTCATTTAACTCGTCGAAAGCTCATTGACAATGATCACTCCAGGTGAAAGGTACCCCTTTCCGGGTCAGATTCGTCAAAGGTCCTGCAATCTTTGAGAATCCTTTGATGAACCGCTTGTAATAACCGGCCAATCCCAAAAAACTGCGCACTTCAGTCGGTGTCGTGGCATGTCCCCACTCCCTCACCGCCGATACCTTACTCGGATCCACCACAATATCCCGGTTTGACACCACGTGGCCAACAAACTGAACCTCCCGTAGCCAAAATCCACACTTATCGAATTTGGCATAGAACTGGTGCTCCCACAATGTCTGCAACACTATACGCAGGTGCTCTGTGTGCTCCTCCTCGGTGCGTGAGTAGATCAGGATGTCATCAATGAACACGATGACAAACTGATCGAGAAACTCCCTGAAAACCCTGTTCATGAGGTCCATGAACACTGTTGGTGCATTGGTGAGCTCGAATGGCATCACCCTGAACTCATAAGATCCATACCGCGATAGGAAAGCGATCTTAGGAACATCCTCCTCTCGGATACGTAGTTGATGATACCCTAACCTCAAGTCAACCTTAGAGAAGTAAGACGCCCCTCTCAACTGGTCAAATAGATCATCAATCCTAGGCAACGGATACTTATTCCGTATCGTGGCCTTATTCAGCTCTCTATAGTCCACGCATAACCGTAGTGAGCCATCTCGCTTCTTCACAAATAACACCGGTGCACCCCACGGCGATGTACTCCGTCGAATGAAGCCTTGACCCATAAGCTGCTGAATCTGCTCTCTCAACTCACGCATCTCTGAAGGGGCCATACGGTATGGGGCCCGAGCAATTGGCCTCGTCCCCGGGGATAAATCGATTACAAATTCAAATTCCCTGCTAGGTGGCAACCCTGGTGTTGATGCAAAAAACTGGACCGAATCATGCAAAAAACTGGATCGAATCCCATTTTTATGATCACAGATAAATAGATGAAAGCAATCTAATCAAGCACATGAGAGAAAAAGATTTTTAAAGTGGTTCGGCTATAAGAAAAAGCCTACGTCCACTGTTATTTTATTCCCAGGGGTTTACAATAGCACAATGTGATGTAGAGAGAGAAAGGATGTGTATCTTGTGTATGGGGTTTCTAGGTTCTCCTGGATCTCCTCCCTTTTGGCTAAGGGAATACATGTATTTATAGTGATGGGAGATAAAGAGATTCATTATATGTAGACATTTATGTCTACATTCAACGAATCTAATTGTTGAATTGCTTGGTATGCTATGTGTTGTCCTTTATTAATACAGTATAAATGTACATTAAGGCTCATTAAATGTGCTGCCATCTTCATTAATGCACATTAAATGCATAGTTATCCTTTGATCTTCCTGGTTGATATGCCGACCAACTCTCCTCGGGTGCCGACTATCACTCCTCGGGTGCCGACCAACTCTCCTCGGGTGCCGACTAACACTCCTCGGGCGCCGACCAACTCTTCTCGGATGCCGACCAACTCTCCTCGGGTGTCGAATATTGCCACGTAGGATGACATGTGTCCTTTTCTGATTGGTCCTCGTAGATGGAGAATTTTTGCGTTAACAGAATCCCCCAATGCTCCATGCTTGATGGTTTACTTGAAAGGATGGAGTATTTATTCTGCAGTGTTGCTCGGTGCTCATGAAATTCTTGATCTACCTTCTTGATTTGCTCAACATAAAGTGCATTATCTCCTGGACGACATATGATGCAGGCTGATCGATGGTTGCTAATCTTTCTTTAGAGGAACTCCGTGTGCTATGTATCATCCCTGGGAATTTGGATGCAGCCATGCCATACTATGCAGCTTGTAGCTTTTCATAATCTTCAAGTATGTTGATTGGTTTGCTAGCCGACCAACTGTCTCCTGTGCCGAGCAACTGAGTGCTAACTTCATGTGCTTGATTCTTCTGATTTATGATCCTCTGAATACTTTGTAGAGTAACATACTAGCTTTTGAACCCAACTCTTCAATCTGATTAGTACCAAACTAGTGGTGGACTTCGAAATATTTTCATACAACTTCTTCTTCAATGTTAGTCGAGACAGTAGTAGTAAAGATCTCAGTGCTGTAGATGCTGAATTTGACTTCTGAACTTCAATAGTATGTGCATAATAACTCCTGAATATGCCTCCTGAACTTCTGAATACGCCTCCTGAACTTCAATATACCTCCTGAACTTCAATATCCTTCCTGAACTTCAATATCAAAAATAATTCATGAGCAAGAAAAATAACTCCTGAATGATAATTAGTCGGGGCCCCGACCGTGTGAGTTTGTGGAGTTGAATTTGTTGCTCGACTTCATGATGTTATAAGAATGTGCCACCGAATGAACAAATATATCTGTAATAGAAGCCCCCAAGTGTGGAATGTGAACTTTGAATGCTTTTTGCTTGATCGCTTTCACATACTCATAAAATGTTTCCGACTAATTGTAGTTGACAGCTTCTTATTTTCGACCAACCTGAGTTGACATTTTTGGGAATAGATTTACTTCCTAACCAACATAAGTTGGAATTTTTAGGAATATATAGTTTTACTTCCCGTAGGAATACATAGTTTTACTTCCCGGAGGAATACAAGTAGCTTTACTTCCCGGAGGAATACAAGTTTTACTTCCCGGAGGAATACAAGTAGCTTTACTTCCCGGAGGAATACAAGTAGCTTTACTTCCCGGAGGAATACAAGTAGCTTTAATTCCCGGAGGAATACAAGTTTTGATAATAAATGATAAAGACTTCCTCGGAGCTGACCAATAGATTATTGGGAATAGAATAAGATATAAATGCTGGAGACCTCCTCAGCGCTAACCAACAGATTATTGGGAATAAAATATAATAAATGCTGGAGACCTCCTCGGCACTGACCAACAGATTGTTGGGAATAAAATATAATAAATGCTGGAGACCTCCTCGGCGCTGACCAACAGATTGTTGGGAATAAAATATAATAAATGCTGGAGACATCCTTGGAGCTGACCAACAGATTGTTGGGAATAATATATGCTGGAGACCTCCTTGGAGCTGAATATATGATTATAAATATTTGTCGAGCTCCATACTGAAATAAGAATAGAATATGCATCCAAATAGATATAAAGAATAATAATAAAGTGCCTCGTTGATCTGTCGAGGTAGAATTATATAATGCCGAACAAGAATAAGATCTTCCAGAACATAAGAATATGGCCGAGAACGTTGTCAGGCCTGAATATAAATAAGAATTATCCGACCAACTATCCGTTGGGGGTGAAATACAACGAATGTTGTAATTCTCCTTAAAGCTGAATAAGTATCTTGTCGAGGCACAATTGCATAATGCCGAATAAGAATAATATTTTCCAGAAAATAAGAATATGGCCGAGAACTTTGTTGGGCCTGCATTTAAATAAGAATTACCCCGACCAACTATCCGTTGGGGGTGACATGTAATAAATGTTATAGTTCTCCTCGGAGGTGAATATGATAATAAGTATCTCGCCGAGTTCCATGTTGAGATGAATATAGAATATGAATCCCAAGGGATATATAGAATAATTTGTGCTTGAGCCGATATCTCCGAGCAATAATAAAATATATAATGCCTCGCTGAGGTGAAATGATAATAGTTTCCAGATTGTTTCCGAGCATTCGTCGGCGTTGAGTCTTGTACCTGTAAAAATTAATATCTTGATCTACCATATGTGTAGGCTGAATTGATTAGTCATGAGAATAATTTAATCATTCAATAAATATATGATATGTATATGTTTGAGAAATAAAAATATTAATTTCAAAAAATGAAATAATATATGTTGGCTAATATGTCGAGGCAAAATTGCCTGATGTCGAGCAATAATAGTTTCCAGAGGTTTAAGATTATGGCTGAGCTTTCGTCGGGATTTTATATCGTCCCCATGAAATCTTAATAAGCTGCCCGAGCACCTGTCGAGACTAGATCAAATAATTATTGTCATGAGAATAATTATTCAGCCAAACAATATGTGATGTGTATCAGCATAAAAATTTCAAAATATGATAATTTTGTGCCAAATGTGTGTGAGATGGACAATTTTTTATCAAATATGCATCATAAATAAGACATAGAGTTTTTTGTAAAGTTATTTAATCTCCAACAACTAATCAGGTATAAGTTGCTGTTTGAAAATTATTTACCACTTGGTTTTAAAAATATTTTTGAGGTGATCACAAGTTAAAAAGACTTAAGCCCCCTGTTTTTCCACGAGCTGAACTCGTGTTTAAAGAAATATCTGGGGTGCTTCGCATTTTTTTATACCCCAAGATTCTACTGCTGCCGACAAACGACATGGATGTTGCCGACCAACATTTAAGGATATCTCAAGTTATAGAATATACGGTGCCGACCAAGAAGCAAATGGTCCCCGACCAGCTGAGCAATTTCACCGATCAACAAAAATGGTGCATTGACAGCACCGAACAACATTAGATGTCAGCGACCAAAAAGTGGATGGTTGGATAGTTGTCGACCAGTAAATTAAACCCTCCGAACATGACTGAGATGTCGCCGATCAATAAGTAGATGATCGTCGACTGCAATTGGTTCCACCGAGCTACAATATGGGGCTCCGACCAATAATAAGATACTTCGTAGTTGGATTAAATTATTTCAACGTTGCTAATGGATCTTCACATCTTATCTCCGACAAACAAAAATTGTTTGGTTAAGCTTCCCTTTAATAAAAGATGGCCCAAGATGATGCCGACCAACAATATAGATGGCTGACCAGAATATCTCGAATCCTTAGATCAAAAAAATAACATTCGATGTAAAATTTAATCATTAAGAATGTTAATTAAATGAATAATTATCTAATCCACTAGATCGTGTGATTTCGACAAAGAAACCCTGTGATGTTATGAACGAGGGGCCAACATATCAAATTTGTGCCCAGAGTCTTGATACGGTCATGATTGTTTTAGTGATCCTCTTTTACAAGAGGTGGGTAATGATTTTTCAGGTGAGAGAAAATTATTTTTTATGTTGATCCCTTCCTATTCCCTATTTGGAGAGATAAAAATATGCTTAATGATGGAAGTTATTACCAAATTTATAAAAAATCAATCAATGAGACTTTATTGACATAGATGGAAGATGAACCAAATTAAGTATATAGTTCATAAAAATGAATGCAAAGAGACTCAAACTTGAAGAGAGAGAAAGTAGATCTGGGTCATGATTTCCATGAGAAAACTTTTTATTGTCTTTAACCTTTTCCCATTCTTTGATTAAATATGATGGGAATTTGAATAGGCATCAAAGATCTTACAAAATTTACAATGAAAATTATCAAATCTTACCACCGTCGTATATATTGGTATATGTAATCATTTAAAATATTTATTCCATGATATAAAATTGAAACTTGAGCATCAAGCAAAAAGTTATGATTTATAAAATCCACTATTTTTCAGATTTCTAAATAAGAATTAATCTAACAGTTATGATTTTAAAATCATGATATGCAATATTTTGCAGATAAAAATTGGACAATTAATTTATGTATATAAACATAAAAATCATGATTGAATCAAAAGACGTATGTATAATTGATTATCCGTAGAGAAAATAAAAACTTAGCTTTTGATGGAGAACAATGCTTGTAAAACGGTTCCCACAAACTGCGCCAATCTGTTGATGCAAAAAACTGGACCGAATCATGCAAAAAACTGGATCGAATCCCATTTTTATAATCACAGATAAATAGATGAAAGCAATCCAATCAAGCACATGAGAGACAAAGATTTTTAAAGTGCTTCGGCTATAAGAAAAAGCCTACGTCCACTGTTATTTTATTCCCAGGGGTTTACAATAGCACAATGTGATGTAGAGAGAGAAAGGATGTGTATCTTGTGTATGGGGTTTCTAGGTTCTACTGGATCTCCTCCTTTTTGGCTAAGGGAATACATGTATTTATAGTGATGGGAGATAAAGAGATTCATTATATGTAGACATTTATGTCTACATTCAACGAATCTAATTGTTGAATTGCTTGGTATGCTATGTGTTGTCCTTTATTAATACAGTATAAATGTACATTAAGGCTCATTAAACGTGCTGCCATCTTCATTAATGCACATTAAATGCATAGTTATCCTTTGATCTTCCTGGTTGATATGCCGACCAACTCTCCTCGGGTGCCGACTATCACTCCTCGGGTGCCGACCAACTCTCCTCGGGTGCCGACTAACACTCCTCGGGCGCCGACCAACTCTCCTCGGGTGCCGACTAACACTCCTCGGGCGCCGACCAACTCTCCTCGGATGCCGACCAACTCTCCTCGGGTGTCGAATATTGCCACGTAGGATGACATGTGTCCTTTTCTGATTGGTCCTCGTAGATGGAGAATTTTTGCGTTAACAGAATCCCCCAATGCTCCATGCTTGATGGTTTACTTGAAAGGATGGAGTATTTATTCTGCAGTGTTGCTCGGTGCTCATGAAATTCTTGATCTACCTTCTTGATTTGCTCAACATAAAGTGCATTATCTCCTGGACGACATATGATGCAGGCTGATCGATGGTTGCTAATCTTTCTTTAGAGGAACTCCGTGTGCTATGTATCATCCCTGGGAATTTGGATGCAGCCATGCCATACTATGCAGCTTGTAGCTTTTCATAATCTTCAAGTATGTTGATTGGTTTGCTAGCCGACCAACTGTCTCCTGTGCCGAGCAACTGAGTGCTAACTTCATGTGCTTGATTCTTCTGATTTATGATCCTCTGAATACTTTGTAGAGTAACATACTAGCTTTTGAACCCAACTCTTCAATCTGATTAGTACCAAACTAGTGGTGGACTTCGAAATATTTTCATACAACTTCTTCTTCAATGTTAGTCGAGACAGTAGTAGTAAAGATCTCAGTGCTGTAGATGCTGAATTTGACTTCTGAACTTCAATAGTATGTGCATAATAACTCCTGAATATGCCTCCTGAACTTCTGAATACGCCTCCTGAACTTCAATATACCTCCTGAACTTCAATATCCTTCCTGAACTTCAATATCAAAAATAATTCATGAGCAAGAAAAATAACTCCTGAATGATAATTAGTCGGGGCCCCGACCGTGTGAGTTTGTGGAGTTGAATTTGTTGCTCGACTTCATGATGTTATAAGAATGTGCCACCGAATGAACAAATATATCTGTAATAGAAGCCCCCAAGTGTGGAATGTGAACTTTGAATGCTTTTTGCTTGATCGCTTTCACATACTCATAAAATGTTTCCGACTAATTGTAGTTGACAGCTTCTTATTTTCGACCAACCTGAGTTGACATTTTTGGGAATAGATTTACTTCCTAACCAACATAAGTTGGAATTTTTAGGAATATATAGTTTTACTTCCCGTAGGAATACATAGTTTTACTTCCCGGAGGAATACAAGTAGCTTTACTTCCCAGAGGAATACAAGTAGCTTTAATTCCCGGAGGAATACAAGTTTTGATAATAAATGATAAAGACTTCCTCGGAGCTGACCAACAGATTATTGGGAATAGAATAAGATATAAATGCTGGAGACCTTCTCAGCGCTAACCAACAGATTATTGGGAATAAAATATAATAAATGCTGGAGACCTCCTCGGCACTGACCAACAGATTGTTGGGAATAAAATATAATAAATGCTGGAGACCTCCTCGGCGCTGACCAACAGATTGTTGGGAATAAAATATAATAAATGCTGGAGACATCCTTGGAGCTGACCAACAGATTGTTGGGAATAATATATGCTGGAGACCTCCTTGGAGCTGAATATATGATTATAAATATTTGTCGAGCTCCATACTGAAATAAGAATAGAATATGCATCCAAATAGATATAAAGAATAATAATAAAGTGCCTCGTTGATCTGTCGAGGTAGAATTATATAATGCCGAACAAGAATAAGATCTTCCAGAACATAAGAATATGGCCGAGAACGTTGTCAGGCCTGAATATAAATAAGAATTATCCGACCAACTATCCGTTGGGGGTGAAATACAACGAATGTTGTAATTCTCCTTAAAGCTGAATAAGTATCTTGTCGAGGCACAATTGCATAATGCCGAATAAGAATAATATTTTCCAGAAAATAAGAATATGGCCGAGAACTTTACTGGGCCTGCATTTAAATAAGAATTACCCCGACCAACTATCCGTTGGGGGTGACATGTAATAAATGTTATAGTTCTCCTCGGAGGTGAATATGATAATAAGTATCTCGCCGAGTTCCATGTTGAGATGAATATAGAATATGAATCCCAAGGGATATATAGAATAATTTGTGCTTGAGCCGATATCTCCGAGCAATAATAAAATATATAATGCCTCGCTGAGGTGAAATGATAATAGTTTCCAGATTGTTTCCGAGCATTCGTCGGCGTTGAGTCTTGTACCTGTAAAAATTAATATCTTGATCTACCATATGTGTAGGCTGAATTGATTAGTCATGAGAATAATTTAATCATTCAATAAATATATGATATGTATATGTTTGAGAAATAAAAATATTAATTTCAAAAAATGAAATAATATATGTTGGCTAATATGTCGAGGCAAAATTGCCTGATGTCGAGCAATAATAGTTTCCAGAGGTTTAAGATTATGGCTGAGCTTTCGTCGGGATTTAATATCGTCCCCATGAAATCTTAATAAGCTGCCCGAGCACCTGTCGAGACTAGATCAAATAATTATTGTCATGAGAATAATTATTCAGCCAAACAATATGTGATGTGTATCAGCATAAAAATTTCAAAATATGATAATTTTGTGTCAAATGTGTGTGAGATGGACAAATTTTTATCAAATATGCATCATAAATAAGACATAGAGTTTTTTGTAAAGTTATTTAATCTCCAACAACTAATCAGGTATAAGTTGTTGTTTGAAAATTATTTACCACTTGGTTTTAAAAATATTTTTGGGGTGATCACAAGTTAAAAAGACTTAAGCCCCCTGTTTGTCCACGAGCTGAACTCGTGTTTAAAGAAATATCTGGGGTGCTTCGCATTTTTTTATACCCCAAGATTCTACTGCTGCCGACAAACGGCATGGATGTTGCCGACCAACATTTAAGGATATCTCAAGTTATAGAATATACGGTGCCGACCAAGAAGCAAATGGTCCCCGACCAGCTGAGCAATTTCACCGATCAACAAAAATGGTGCATTGACAGCACCGAACAACATTAGATGTCAGCGACCAAAAAGTGGATGGTTGGATAGTTGTCGACCAGTAAATTAAACCCTCCGAACATGACTGAGATGTCGCCGATCAAGAAGTAGATGATCGTCGACTACAATTGGTTCCACCGAGCTACAATATGGGGCTCCGACCAATAATAAGATACTTCGTAGTTGGATTAAATTATTTCAACGTTGCTAATGGATCTTCACATCTTATCTCCGACAAACAAAAATTGTTTGGTTAAGCTTCCCTTTAATAAAAGATGGCCCAAGATGATGCCGACCAACAATATAGATGGCTGACCAGAATATCTCGAATCCTTAGATCAAAAAAATAACATTCGATGTAAAATTTAAGCATTAAGAATGTTAATTAAATGAATATTTATCTAATCCACTAGATCGTGTGATTTCGACAAAGAAACCCTGTGATGTTATGAACGAGGGGCCAACATATCAAATTTGTGCCCAGAGTCTTGATACGGTCATGATTGTTTTAGTGATCCTCTTTTACAAGAGGTGGGTAATGATTTTTCAGGTGAGAGAAAATTATTTTTTATATTTATCCCTTCCTATTCCCTATTTGGAGAGATAAAAATATGCTTAATGATGGAAGTTATTACCAAATTTATAAAAAATCAATCAATGAGACTTTATTGACATAGATGGAAGATGAACCAAATTAAGTATATAGTTTATAAAAATGAATGCAAAGAGACTCAAACTTGAAGAGAGAGAAAGTAGATATGGGTCATGATTTCCATGAGAAAACTTTTTATTGTCTTTAACCTTTTCCCATTCTTTGATTAAAAATATGATGGGAATTTGAATAGACATCAAAGATCTTACAAAATTTATAATGAAAATTATCAAATCTTACCACCGTCGTATATATTGGTATATGTAATCATTTAAAATATTTATTCCATGATATAAAATTGAAACTTGAGCATCAAGCAAAAAGTTATGATTTATAAAATCCACTATTTTTCAGATTTCTAAATAAGAATTAATCTAACAGTTATGATTTTAAAATCATGATATGTAATATTTTGCAGATAAAAATTGGACAATTAATTTATGTATATAAACATAAAAATCATGATTGAATCAAAAGACGTATGTATAATTGATTATCCGTAGAGAAAATAAAAACTTAGCTTTTGATGGAGAACAATGCTTGTAAAACGGTTCCCACAAACGGCGCCAATCTGTTGATGCAAAAAACTGGACCGAATCATGCAAAAAACTGGATCGAATCCATTTTTATGATCACAGATAAATAGATGAAAGCAATCCAATCAAGCACATGAGAGACAAAGATTTTTAAAGTGGTTCGGCTATAAGAAAAAGCCTACGTCCACTGTTATTTTATTCCCAGGGGTTTACAATAGCACAATGTGATGTAGAGAGAGAAAGGATGTGTATCTTGTGTATGGGGTTTCTAGGATGGGAGATAAAGAGATTCATTATATGTAGACATTTATGTCTACATTCAACGAATCTAATTGTTGAATTGCTTGGTATGCTATGTGTTGTCCTTTATTAATACAGTATAAATGTACATTAAGGCTCATTAAATGTGCTGCCATCTTCATTAATGCACATTAAATGCATAGTTATCCTTTGATCTTCCTGGTTGATATGCCGACCAACTCTCCTCGGGTGCCGACTATCACTCCTCGGGTGCCGACCAACTCTCCTCGGGTGCCGACTAACACTCCTCGGATGCCGACCAACTCTCCTCGGGTGTCGAATATTGCCACGTAGGATGACATGTGTCCTTTTCTGATTGGTCCTCGTAGATCGAGAATTTTTGCGTTAACAGAATCCCCCAATGCTCCATGCTTGATGGTTTACTTGAAAGGATGGAGTATTTATTCTGCAGTGTTGCTCGGTGCTCATGAAATTCTGGATCTACCTTCTTGATTTGCTCAACATAAAGTGCATTATCTCCTGGACGACATATGATGCAGGCTGATCGATGGTTGCTAATCTTTCTTTAGAGGAACTCCGTGTGCTATGTATCATCCCTGGGAATTTGGATGCAGCCATGCCATACTATGCAGCTTGTAGCTTTTCATAATCTTCAAGTATGTTGATTGGTTTGCTAGCCGACCAACTGTCTCCTGTGCCGAGCAACTGAGTGCTAACTTCATGTGCTTGATTCTTCTGATTTATGATCCTCTGAATACTTTGTAGAGTAACATACTAGCTTTTGAACCCAACTCTTCAATCTGATTAGTACCAAACTAGTGGTGGACTTCGAAATATTTTCATACAACTTCTTCTTCAATGTTAGTCGAGACAGTAGTAGTAAAGATCTCAGTGCTGTAGATGTTGAATTTGACTTCTGAACTTCAATAGTATGTGCATAATAACTCCTGAATATGCCTCCTGAACTTCTGAATACGCCTCCTGAACTTCAATATACCTCCTGAACTTCAATATCCTTCCTGAACTTCAATATCAAAAATAATTCATGAGCAAGAAAAATAACTCCTGAATGATAATTAGTCGGGGCCCCGACCGTGTGAGTTTGTGGAGTTGAATTTGTTGCTCGACTTCATGATGTTATAAGAATGTGCCACCGAATGAACAAATATATCTGTAATAAAAGCCCCCAAGTGTGGAATGTGAACTTTGAATGCTTTTTGCTTGATCGCTTTCACATACTCATAAAATGTTTCCGACTAATTGTAGTTGACAGCTTCTTATTTTCGACCAACCTGAGTTGACATTTTTGGGAATAGATTTACTTCCTAACCAACATAAGTTGGAATTTTTAGGAATATATAGTTTTACTTCCCGTAGGAATACATAGTTTTACTTCCCGGAGGAATACAAGTAGCTTTACTTCCCGGAGGAATACAAGTTTTACTTCCCGGAGGAATACAAGTAGCTTTACTTCCCGGAGGAATACAAGTAGCTTTACTTCCCGGAGGAATACAAGTTTTGATAATAAATGATAAAGACTTCCTCGGAGCTGACCAACAGATTATTGGGAATAGAATAAGATATAAATGCTGGAGACCTCCTCAGCGCTAACCAACAGATTATTGGGAATAAAATATAATAAATGCTGGAGACCTCCTCGGCACTGACCAACAGATTATTGGGAATAAAATATAATAAATGCTGGAGACCTCCTCGGCGCTGACCAACAGATTGTTGGGAATAAAATATAATAAATGCTGGAGACATCCTTGGAGCTGACCAACAGATTGTTGGGAATAATATATGCTGGAGACCTCCTTGGAGCTGAATATATGATTATAAATATTTGTCGAGCTCCATACTGAAATAAGAATAGAATATGCATCCAAATAGATATAAAGAATAATAATAAAGTGCCTCGTTGATCTGTCGAGGTAGAATTATATAATGTCGAACAAGAATAAGATCTTCCAGAACATAAGAATATGGCCGAGAACGTTGTCAGGCCTGAATATAAATAAGAATTATCCGACCAACTATCCGTTGGGGGTGAAATACAACGAATGTTGTAATTCTCCTTAAAGCTGAATAAGTATCTTGTCGAGGCACAATTGCATAATGCCGAATAAGAATAATATTTTCCAGAACATAAGAATATGGCCGAGAACTTTGCTGGGCCTGCATTTAAATAAGAATTACCCCGACCAACTATCCGTTGGGGGTGACATGTAATAAATGTTATAGTTCTCCTCGGAGGTGAATATGATAATAAGTATCTCACCGAGTTCCATGTTGAGATGAATATAGAATATGAATCCCAAGGGATATATAGAATAATTTGTGCTTGAGCCGATATCTCCGAGCAATAATAAAATATATAATGCCTCGCTGAGGTGAAATGATAATAGTTTCCAGATTGTTTCCGAGCATTCGTCGGCGTTGAGTCTTGTACCTGTAAAAATTAATATCTTGATCTACCATATGTGTAGGCTGAATTGATTAGTCATGAGAATAATTTAATCATTCAATAAATATATGATATGTATATGTTTGAGAAATAAAAATATTAATTTCAAAAAATGAAATAATATATGTTGGCTAATATGTCGAGGCAAAATTGCCTGATGTCGAGCAATAATAGTTTCCAGAGGTTTAAGATTATGGTTGAGCTTTCGTCGGGATTTAATATCGTCCCCATGAAATCTTAATAAGCTGCCCGAGCACCTGTCGAGACTAGATCAAATAATTATTGTCATGAGAATAATTATTCAGCCAAACAATATGTGATGTGTATCAGCATAAAAATTTCAAAATATGATAATTTTGTGCCAAATGTGTGTGAGATGGACAAATTTTTATCAAATATGCATCATAAATAAGACATAGAGTTTTTTGTAAAGTTATTTAATCTCCAACAACTAATCAGGTATAAGTTGCTGTTTGAAAATTATTTACCACTTGGTTTTAAAAATATTTTTGGGGTGATCACAAGTTAAAAAGACTTAAGCCCCCTGTTTGTCCACGAGCTGAACTCGTGTTTAAAGAAATATCTGGGGTGCTTCGCATTTTTTTATACCCCAAGATTCTACTGCTGCCGACAAACGGCATGGATGTTGCCGACCAACATTTAAGGATATCTCAAGTTATAGAATATACGGTGCCGACCAAGAAGCAAATGGTCCCCGACCAGCTGAGCAATTTCACCGATCAACAAAAATGGTGCATTGACAGCACCGAACAACATTAGATGTCAGCGACCAAAAAGTGGATGGTTGGATAGTTGTCGACCAGTAAATTAAACCCTCCGAACATGACTGAGATGTCGCCGATCAATAAGTAGATGATCGTCGACTGCAATTGGTTCCACCGAGCTACAATATGGGGCTCCGACCAATAATAAGATACTTCGTAGTTGGATTAAATTATTTCAACGTTGCTAATGGATCTTCACATCTTATCTCCGACAAACAAAAATTGTTTGGTTAAGCTTCCCTTTAATAAAAGATGGCCCAAGATGATGCCGACCAACAATATAGATGGCTGACCAGAATATCTCGAATCCTTAGATCAAAAAAATAACATTCGATGTAAAATTTAAGCATTAAGAATGTTAATTAAATGAATAATTATCTAATCCACTAGATCGTGTGATTTCGACAAAGAAACCCTGTGATGTTATGAACGAGGGGCCAACATATCAAATTTGTGCCCAGAGTCTTGATACGGTCATGATTGTTTTAGTGATCATCTTTTACAAGAGGTGGGTAATGATTTTTCAGGTGAGGGAAAATTATTTTTTATATTGATCCCTTCCTATTCCCTATTTGGAGAGATAAAAATATGCTTAATGATGGAAGTTATTACCAAATTTATAAAAAAATCAATCAATGAGACTTTATTGACATAGATGGAAGATGAACCAAATTAAGTATATAGTTCATAAAAATGAATGCAAAGAGACTCAAACTTGAAGAGAGAGAAAGTAGATCTGGGTCATGATTTCCATGAGAAAACTTTTTATTGTCTTTAACCTTTTCCCATTCTTTGATTAAAAATATGATGGGAATTTGAATAGACATCAAAGACCTTACAAAATTTACAATGAAAATTATCAAATCTTACCACCGTCGTATATATTGGTATATGTAATCATTTAAAATATTTATTCCATGATATAAAATTGAAACTTGAGCATCAAGCAAAAAGTTATGATTTATAAAATCCACTATTTTTCGGATTTCTAAATAAGAATTAATCTAACAGTTATGATTTTAAAATCATGATATGCAATATTTTGCAGATAAAAATTGGACAATTAATTTATGTATATAAACATAAAAATCATGATTGAATCAAAAGACGTATGTATAATTGATTATCCGTAGAGAAAATAAAAACTTAGCTTTTGATGGAGAACAATGCTTGTAAAACGGTTCCCACAAACGGCGCCAATCTGTTGATGCAAAAAACTGGACCGAATCATGCAAAAAACTGGATCGAATCCCATTTTTATGATCGCAGATAAATAGATGAAAGCAATCCAATCAAGCACATGAGAGACAAAGATTTTTAAAGTGGTTACAATAGCACAATGTGATGTAGAGAGAGAAAGGATGTGTATCTTGTGTATGGGGTTTCTAGGTTCTACTGGATCTCCTCCTTTTTGGCTAAGGGAATACATGTATTTATAGTGATGGGAGATAAAGAGATTCATTATATGTAGACATTTATGTCTACATTCAACGAATCTAATTGTTGAATTGCTTAGTATGCTATGTGTTGTCATTTATTAATACAATATAAATGTACATTAAGGCTCATTAAATGCGCTGCCATCTTCATTAATGCACATTAAATGCATAGTTATCCTTTGATCTTCCTGGCTGATATACCGACCAACTCTCCTCGGGTGCCGACCAACTCTCCTCGGGTGCCGACTAACACTCCTCGAGTGCCGACCAACTCTCCTTGGATGCCGACTAACACTCCTCGGGTGCCGACCAACTCTCCTCGGATGCGGAACAACTCTCGTCGGGTGTTGAATATTGCCACGTAGGATGACATGTGTCCTTTTTTGATTGGTCCTCGTAGATGGAGAATTTTTGCGTTAACACCTGGTATCTCCTGAAACACATCCTCAAAGTCACTCACCACTAGGATTGAGTCCAACGGAATAGTCACCTCCTGTGAGGTTTCCTCCTCAATATAATACAAGTGTGTGCGTGACCCTCCCTCGGGTAGTGGCATTGCTATCAAGAACATCTCCTGCCCTGGAATGGAGAACACGATGGCCCTTTCGTAGCAATCCACCGTCGCCCGATAACCTGCCAACCAATCCATACCCAAGATGACATCGTATCCCTCCATATCTAACACCAAGAGGTCCGCTGCCAAACTAAGTCTCCCAATCAAAATGTTCACACCCCGACAAATCGAGTGGATCGTAGCCCCGCTGCCTACTGGCGAATGTACACACATCCGAAGACTACCCGCGATCTCTAGTACTCCGGCCCGTTTAGCAAAATTATGTTTAATGAATGAATGAGAAACATACCCTCAACTGTTGGCGGTGCTTGCTGCGCTGGAGGATTGGGAACATCCCGGACGTTATACACGCGTCCGTAGTGCATCTGTCCCTGCTGTGGTGGGGCGGGTGCTGATGTTGCTGCTGCTGGCGGCATCTGCTCCCGTTGTCCCTGTTGGGCCTCCTGCTTTTGACCTCTGCCCCTCTGTGGGCACTCCCTCTTGAAGTGTCCTGGCTGGCCACAGACAAAACAGCGTCTCTGACCATCCCCCTATCGTTGGCCCTGTTGGTCCTGGCATAGCTGGCATTGGCCCTGTTGGCCTCCCCCATTATTCCCTTGGCCCTGACGGCCCTGCGGAACCTACTGCTGCTGGTTTGGACCCGACTGCCCCTTCCTGAACCCCTGTACTCCCGGTCGGAAACCACTAGGCTTAAACTTCTTAGCCTGATTCCCTTGCTGACTGCCCGTCTGCTGCTGAGCACCACTTGTGTCACCACTGATAACTGCCTTGCCTTGTTGGCTCGGCTCCCCTGTTCTCTTGCTCCCCTTCGCATGGAAGTGATGATCCTGGCAATGTACGAGGGCGGCATTAACGACATATGTATAAGTCATTAACGTCGGATTCCCAATCAAATGCTGCCTGATTCTCCAGGCTAAGCCATTCATGAACCTTGACTTCTTTCGCTCCTCGTCGCTCACCTCATTTGGCACAAAGTTCGCCAAACGGGCGAACTCTTCCTCATAGTCGACCACTGACCGGTCACCTTGTACCAACTCACTGAACTTCTTCCTCATCTCAGCCTCTACCGCTGGTGGAAAGTATTTGCGGTCGAACCGCACCCCGGATTAGAATATCATCATCAAATCTCACTCCTCAGTGGTGGTAACCGACTCCCACCATTGTAAGGCTGCCTCCGACAGACGAAAGGAAGCAAGAATCTGCCTCTGCACATCGGCACACTCCAGCATGCGTATATGGCGCTGAACATTCTTCTTCCAGTCACAGGCCTCCACCACATCGGTGCTACCTAGAAACTCAAGTGGGTGACCCTTCCGAAAGGTCTCCCTAACTTGCTGCCACGACGGTGGCCCCACTGGAACCTGGACTGCTGGTTCCACTGGAGGCGATGTCTGGGGCTGTGGAAAATGAGCTGTCATAACTCGCATCGCTGTCTCGACCGCCTGGGCCACTATCACTGCCACCTGAGTAGTGGAAATCAACTCGGGTGGTGGTGGTGGTGGCGGCATCTGTGGCTCCTGATGAGCCTCTCTCACCTCATCCCAAGCCTCAACCCACTCCGCTCTGTGCCTCTTTGGTGGCATCTGAAATAGATTGAATCACATAAGTACACGGTTTACACAATAATATACACAGCAGAAATACGATATCTCACATGCGGAAAATGAATCAACAGTCCTAATAATAGGGCTCTATAACAACCGAGTGCTACGCTGAAACGTAGAAAGCCGCACAGATCTTAAGGACACTAGAACCTGATGCTCTGATACCATCTGTGACACCTTGCCTAATTAATACCGGGTGATCAGTCCTAAATCAAGTTAGAACAGTTTTCTCAGTTGGTTCATTCTTAGCATCACTGTCGTCTTTGTAATTACTAACCACCTAAGTGAGAAAAGTAGACTGGTGTCAATTTTTATCTTTCCATTAATTAAATGAAACTCATGCGGAACATAAAATAATATACAATCACAGTTAACTAAAATAACCATCCACAAATAAAATACCTAACCGAATAAACCATCGATCCAAATATCCAATATAAGTAAAGACAAGAAGAAAATCTCAACAAGTCTAATACTAATAAATGAACTGTGAGCGAAATGCTCAAACAACTACTAAAGCGTCTCTACACGAATGAAAGAATGAGGCGTCTATCAAAACCCCGCAACATCCACACGTGCTGCAGCAACGGATACCTGGAATAGAGTCAAGCCTGGCGTCCCTGTGGCTGGACACCTAAAAGGTTTTTTTAATTTTTTTATAGCAAGGGTTAGTACCCAAAAACATTTAAAAATATTTAACAAATGATTAACTTGCAGTAATAAATAAATATGCATGCTCTTCATATTTTAGTTAGTGTCGCACTCCCTTGAGGATATCCTCACCCCTCCTCTAATGTGCACTACTAACGCCCTAATTTAGTTTTACCTAGGTCCTACTCTCCAGATCTAATAACTTATGTAACCCTTTGCAATTAACCTACTCTAACCGAGTATGCCTTAAATCATGATTGTCAAGTTATTATAAACATCAACTTAATTTAATCATTACCCTTTTTAATTTCATATAACACTCACACCTGTTATGCACATAATACATTTTTCACTATGTATCAATTATCCCATATATAATTATTTACCTAATTATATATTTAATCATATTACAGTATTCTCAAACATGCTGAAATAACATTTAATACTAATATCCCACCGAATAAGAATACTCAAAAATATAATTTCTCTAAAGTTCTATCTCACTAGGTGTATTCGCATAACCTAGTTGCCCAAGTTAGATTCGTTCACTAACTTAGTTTAGCATACGATTGGAGGCGGTCATATTCCTTCCCTGAAAGTGAGATGCCCCTCACCCAATATAACGAACGCTATGACCTGGGAATATACTCGCCCTACTCCTCAAGCTAGGGGATTCATCCACTACGCGCAACCTCCCCCTATAGCACCAGAGTATATAATAATAATATTCAATCTCTGATATTAATGCACACACACTATATATATACTATCACACACCGTATATATATATATATATATATATATATATATATATATATATATATATAATGCCCCGGCTACACCATGTACTAGATCCGTAACACACGCCTATTTAATTTATTAAGAGTTTATGGTCCAAGCCTAATTATTAATTAATTTGCACATTAATTAATATAGTCACCTTTGGTGTCGCCCCCACAATAAATTTGGACTTACTCTCGTAGCCCGAATTAACCTCACCCGAGTCTAAATTCCCGACTCCCGAATTTAAAATCCTGGCGTGTCACTCAAAAATTCCCTCAAAGTCTAATTAACTTTACTCACGATTAATTAGGTTTAAACTCATGTATTAATCTCTCAATAATTAATTACATAAAGATTTTTATATAATTTTCCTCTTATATATATAACTGGGCGAATCTGCCAGATTCTGCCGACCTTCGATCGATCGACCCCAGACCTTCGATCGATCGATCGAGCAGGTCTTCGTCTTCTTCGCGAAGACAGAATCAGCCATGGACGAAATTTTTCAAACCCTAGTTTCTTCTACCAGTAACCTTAAGCCCTCTTAACCTCAATACATGTTAGAAAACTTATTTGGAACCTCCAGAATGTCCACCAACATTATTAATTCGTCCATTAACTACAATTTCTAAAATTGGGGAAAAATTCATCTTTAACCCTTAACCCATTTACACCCCAAAATCCATCATCAAATCCATTTTAAATTGTCCAGATATCATCCTACCAGATAGGTATCAACTTATAACTATCAGATTTTACATGAATCCTCACTCAAATTCGTATATCAAACTATTATTTTCAAAATCCCATGTTTATGCCATGAACACCCAAAACGAATTTTTAATCAAACACATCACATGAATATGAATTGAAAAATAGATTCAATACTATTGCAAGTTATCCACTTGCCTTAGGTTTCGTAGTGTCTGATTTGGAGATGAATTCCAAGGTTGAAGATGACTCCTGTTGGCTCTCTAGTGATCCCAAAACTGCCTTTAACTACTAATAGGGTTCCTTAACACACTTAGCCTTTTTCTAAACTCTCTCAGTCGTTTCCTTATTTCTCCTAATTTAACAATTAACCTAAATCCCGTTTTTTGCCTAATGGGCCAAGCCCAAGTGACCCCAATGCCCCCGTGTGGGCCCGGCTATGTCTAAAAACGCCCCGTGATCCGTTTACTACCCCCGGGTACACATTTTCGACTATCTCGGCCCATCCGGACTCAACCGTATACTCAGAATTGGCGTCCGAATTAATTTACAAAAATACTTATCCCCCCACCCCTTTAGTCTATACCGACTCCCGATTGAGATAAGTGCATACCCTGTCATTAATACTCGAAATGACTTAAATAAATAATTACTATTCACTTTGTAAATAAATTCCCGTAAATATTAACCATTTACTCCCCGATTAATATTTAAACATATTTTGCCATAATTAATTAATTTTAAATTATGACACACTAGTAATTTAGAATCTGCGAATTAATTAAATATTTAATGCCACCAAAAATACGGGGTGTTGCATTGCCGAATTTGCAAATGTTGATAGGCAGCTCTTTGGCATCAGTTAAGTGCCAGTGAGGATGAAATCGTACGTACCCGTGAAGAAATAAAAGCTGAAATTTCTAGTATATCAAAAGAAAAAGCTCTTATATCGCAGAGGCTAAGTGAATCCGAGGCGACTAATGCACGTCTCGAGTCCGAGTTGAGGGCCGAGTTGAATTCTTTTGTGCGGGAGAAAAAGGAACTTTCTGAACAGAGACAAGAAGTTGAGAGTCAACTCGAATGGCTTCATTCGGAACGTGATGACGAAATTCCAAAGGTCAAGTCAGAGAAGAAAGCTCTTTAAGATCGTCTTCATGACACAGAGACACAACTTTCCCAATTGAAATCCCATAAACATGATGAATTGAAGAGAGTAACAAAGGAGAAAAATGTTCTTGGTGAAAGGACGAGGAGTGATGAAGTAGCACGAAAAAGATTCAAGTCCATTGAACTTACTCAGCTGGCGTACTCTGAGTACACGAAAGAGGATGTCACCGCATCAATACCCCCACGGTTGATATACCTAGACTTCACGAAGCGTATCCATCGCGTGGTGACCCCTTATGAAGGTTTAAAATAATATGTTACCTGTTCATGACATTTCATGTCATCGAAGTGTTGTGTCGTTATTTTTTTACTTTATTTTTTATTCTATGTTCATTTTTGTACTTGGCACCCCAAAAGGGGTTGTTTGATGTTAAATTAAGTGTAAATAAGTTTTATGTGTACCGAATATTTGGAATATTAGAAATATAAATGAGATGTTATCAATTTTTTTAGACTTGTTACATGTTCATAATATTTATTATACTCCCATCATTTCATCATTTTGTGAAAATATAAAGATATTCATAACATGTCTTAACACATTTAACAAATTCAATTTTTGTAACTGCTAATAGCAGTCATAAATTTGTCATTACTGTCAATTTTGTAACTGTTAATAACAGTTACAAATATAAGATTCGTAACTGCTGACAACAGTTATAAATATTAGATTCGTAACTGCTGTCAGCAGTTATAAATATTATATTCGTAAATGCTGACAGCAGTTACAACTAGTAGTTACAAATTGGGGTCATCAGTCATCACCCCCACATGGGTTATAAAAATTTATGACTGCTATTAGGAGTTATAATATTTCTTTTATCACCCCCTAAATTATGATGGTAAATAGGAGTTATAAAGGTCATTTGTGACTGCTAACAACACTCACAAATCACCCATTTTGATGTAGTGTTTCAAAGTCCCTAACAGATAAAGCCTACACGTGGCATTCCCACTTGACCCCCGATAACATAGCCTCCTGTGAAGAGTTGCATGTTTTGTTTGTGCAAAAGTTCTTCTGGGCTGAGGACGAATTTACACTAATGCAACTGGAGCGTGAGAAACAAAATCCAGAAGAAGATGTTGTGGCCTGTATCAGGAGGTTTTGTGAGCGCTCTCTATACGTGAGAGAGGATACGCGAGAAGATAAACTTTTGCAAGTTTGTGTATAAGGGTTGTTGCTCGAATATATCTGTCACCTGATCAATGAAATGTGAGAGGGTACATTCGCATCGTTCTTGAAAGCAGCGAGGAATATTGCATTGGTGGTTAAACCCGCATTGCCCCCACCTGCCTTATCAAGTTTGTTGCTAAGGACATCGGTTACCTCGGGGAGGGGAGTACCCTCGAGGGTAAATTACACAAACGATGGAGGAAAGTGGGAAAGTAGTGGCGACCGAGGAATAAGAGGTGGAGGCAATAAGAGGAGGTTCGAAGGCAAAGAGGATCCCCCCGAGCTACCATGTACGGTGGAGCAGGATCTAAACCTATACGATCTCATGGTTCAGGACAAAGTCTGTAAACCACTCAATGTTCGTATCACGCAACTCTCTCAAGAGGATAGAGAGAAGTCGCACTATTATGCTCTCCACCACACAGTGAATCATCCAACCAAGGTATGTTCCTCACTGAGGCGATTGATCGACCATCATGTGAAGAACTGAGATATCCAATTTCCCTAAGGCAACGTAAATGACAACCCTCTACCAGCTCACGGGTCTCATATGGCTAGCGCTTTCGATGGGGAAGCAAAGCAACTAGGGAAATAGCGGTGGCTCATTGTGAGAACATTTATTTCCTGAACATTCTCTTTGCCCCCATTATCACCCACATCATTGAGCATTAACTGAGCTTGAAGTTCCCGCCATACCTTTATTGTGTCTAGAGTGTTCGCTTTTTTTCCCTCCGACCAAGTTACCTATTAGTTCTATCTATTTATTGTAATTATAGTGCATTATGATGTAAAGATCTTTTGTAACAATAGCTTGAGTGTTGAATGTCATTGTCCTTCTCACAATGATTTGATGTTTATCTTAATATAATGTGATTGGGGACTATAAATTTATTTAATTGTTGCTTATGATCGGGGACAATGGGTACTAGCATGATATCTCATGTTATTTTAATAACTTATAGTTTTGAGTTTTTGTATCTTACTGAGTTAATTTTGAGACATGAGAAAAGTAATATTCAATGTTAGAGAATAAGTGACCTAAATTTTGTAATGTTCTGAATACCTAAAAGTAAATTAATCTAGTGAGTATCTATTAGAACAATTTTAGTAACATTAATTTGAGGATTCATATTTGACATTACAACTATATGTTCAATATACTATAATGTGCTATGAGAAAACAATTTTATTTTCACTTTTTAGTTGTTGCTATTTTCTCTTACAAAAGTATAGGTATTTTACTCCAAGAAACTAGACATAAAGGTCATTATTATTTGGTTACACAATTCAAAGTGAACGGTAACAAAATTTTCTATTACACTGAGCATAGTCTTAAACTGAATTGTTTCAATTACATAGTGTGAGCATACTTTGCATAGTTATTTATATTATATATACATACATAAATAAGCAAATAAGTTTATTGTAACTTTTTGGTGTGTTTGTCTTTATCTTTTTCCCCGACACTAACATTATTTAAAAACATATGTTCTTGGACTATCTACTTAATTGATTATTGTTAGTGTTGTTATAAGAATAAAATAAATTTATTTTCAACCTTGATCGCAATAATGGTTTGAACTTTAAAGAGCAATACATAATTGGCATTACACTGATACATTAGGTAGAACTTTTTGCCATTACACTGATACATTGGGTAGAACACCCTAAAAAGGAGAACATGTGTTACTATATAATATTTAATGTCCTTGTTTTGTATCTTCTTTGTTTATAATATGATCACTTTTTACACACATTTTCAAATTGTATGAGTCGAGCTCATTTTACCAGAGTTAAAAAAGCAAAGATTCATGTTTTTTAAGATTTTTTAGGAAGGGAACGAATCGCTGGAGAAATTTTCAACATGTTTTTTATGGCATTTTTAATTCCTCCGACGTTTGTCTTTAAATCATGTGATTTTGGACTGTAAATTTATCTTTTTGTTGCTTACGATTTTGAATAGTGGGTACTGATAAGATATATCATGTTCTTTTACAAAGTGAACTTTAAGAAATGAGAAAAGTGACATTCAATGTTAGACTTATTCGCCTAAATTTTGTAATAAGTTTAAGCCCTAAAGTTAAGCTCCTCTAGCAAGTATATGTTAGATCAATTTTAATAACAATCATTTTAGGATTCATATCTGACATTACAACCATATCTTCAATATACTATAATTTATTTTAACGAAATAAGTTTATTTTCACTTTTTAGTTATAATAAAACTTGTTGCATGGAATATAATTATTTGTTTGATTATTATTATTATTATTATTATTATTATTATTATTATTATTATTATTATTATTATTATTATTATTATTATTATTATTATTATTATTATCTGTTGATACCAAAATTAATATGCTGATGTGGACGAATAATACGAAGACACGTGTCAATCTACGTGGCACAATAGCAGCGAGGAAGATCATTTCCCGACCAGCCATGTTTCTTTCCGAGCAACAAGAATACACCGAGGAACTCTATCACACCGAGGAACTCTATCACACCGAGGAGCTCTATCACACCGAGGAACTATTGATCAACAAGCAACTAAGGCGGTCCGAACTGCATCTCGGCCGTATCATTAATTATCAGACGGACAACTGTTCAACTATCCATTGTATTCTTGACGCACACGTTGCATTAAATGTATTACCCTTTCATATGTAAATCATTTAATGTATTAGACCTTTCATGTACAGCCTCAAGGCTATAAATACATTGTATCTCCCTCATTCAAAGGGACCGGAATTTCTTGATAGAACATGTAATCAAGAATTCCATAAACACTCAGCAATAACATAACAGTGGACGTAGGCTTTATTCCTAGCCGAACCACTTTAAAAATCTTTGTCTTATTTATTTATCTGTTATTGAAAAATTAGAGCGATCTAGTTTTTTACATCAACAGATTGGCGCCGTCTGTGGGAAACGACTGTTATTATCGTTTTTCATAAAAATCATTTATCACCAATGGCTGATAATCCAGAATCCAGTAATCGAAATGTTGGAAATACTGGAAATCTTCCAAATCCATCTGCATCCCCAGATCTGGCTGGGATTATAACGAATCTGGCTCAAGGACAAACCGCCATGCAAGAATCCATGAGGCAACTCATTCAAACTCTTCAGGGCGGTGCACCTACCTATTCAGGGCAAAGAAGTGATCATAGGCAATCGCAATCTAGACGCACTGGGTCATATCGCAATGAGGAGTCTAATGATTTTTCTTATCAACCTGGGCGAACTTCATCAATACGGGCTTCGGATACAGATCAACGTATCACTCTCTCTCCGGAGAGAACTAGCGCTTTGGAGAGGTTAAGTAGAGTATCTCCTTTCAGTCGGTTAGGACCAAGGAGGAACATGAATCCACCTAGGGCTCCATCAAGAAGTTTTCGACCGCCGTCAGGATTAAGAGAAGGATCTGCGCAATCGCGACCAACCACTCGTCGAGATAAATCTCAGGAAGCTACGTCAGAGCAATCAGTTGCTCGGACTAAACGGCCCGAGGAAGGAAATGAAGCATGGAAAGGTTCCATTCAACGATTGGAGGATAGACTGGGAGAAATGGCTAAGGCAAGAAATCCCTTACAGAGAACTTTTGTTCAAGGAACACCTTTTGTGCAAGCCATTGTGGATTTCCCTACGCCGTCGAAATTCAAAGCACCCGTAGTGACTCCCAAGTACGATGGAAAGACAGATCCCGTACTTCATATAGAACAATATCAAGCTGCTGCAGATATCTACGCTGTTCCCGACGAGATGAGGTGTAGAGCATTCTCGGGAACTCTTACTGGATCTGCACAGATATGGTACAATAATCTTCCTCGGGGTAAGATTTCAACTTTTGTTCAGTTGGCCGAGTTGTTCATTGGCAATTTTTGTTTTGGAGCAAAGCCGGTAAAGCGAGTAGCACACTTGCTAAGTGTTAGACAGAAATCAGGTGAAAGTACTAGAGATTACATAACTCGTTTCAATAACGAAAAGTTGGAAGTCATAGATTATGAAGAAAAGACAGCAATCACTGCTTTGATGAGTGGTTTGCTGCCTAACAAGCTGTATTACACTTTGGCTAAAGATCCACCTAAAAATATGTCGGAGTTGATGGCAAAGGCGGCCAAAATCATGAATGCCGAGGAGGCTATGGCTGCGAAGAAGAGTATGGATAAAGAAGTTAAAGTGGAGATCGACAATTCTAAGAAGAAAGATCAGAAAAGTAATGGTGGTGACAAATATTCCAAGAATAACAGGATGAAGTTGGAAGCCCTAAAAAAGTATGATAATTATACTCCATTGAAAGTGGGTATTAATCATGTTTTGGAAGAAATCAGGAATAGCGAGGAAATCAAATGGCCAGAGAAACTGAAGACAGATCCCGACATGAGGAATAAGACCAAATATTGCGAATTTCACAAAGATCATGGCCATATGACCAAAAATTGTATAGCCCTTCAGAACGAGATTGAAACACTCATCCGAAGAGGAAAATTATCAAAGTACGTAGATCGCAGGAGTGAGAGGAAGAATGATGATAGAACTAGAGAAAGATCTAGATCTCCTCGTCGTGCAGAGGAGAAAAAGAGGAGGGACCATGAAGAGGATCCAGATGATGACCCCGATCTTCCCAAGAAGCCAAGGAAACCTGAACGAGAGGTATTTTCCATACGTTTTGGGTCATTTGATTGTAATGTTATTACAGGAGGAGATGCAGGAGGAGGAGACCTTACTGCATAAAGAAAAGCTTATCTCGGAGAGGCTCAAGCTTGTTCATATATTCAGCGAATAAACCTGGCCGAGGATGATCGTCCGAGGAAAGTAAACAAAGAGAAACTAGTGATTGGTTTTTCAAAAAACGACCTGGCAGGTGTTCTCTACCCTCATGATGATCCGCTGGTGATCAAAATGAGGATGAAGGATGTGGTCATTTCAAGGGTGTTAGTAGACAATGGTAGTTCGGCAGACATCATGTATTATTCATGCTTTGATAGCTTGAATTTAAAATTATCTCAGTTAGAACCTTATCACAGACCCCTTCTGGGTTTTGCTGGCGAGAAAGTTTTTCCACTTGGGACGATCAAGTTGGATATACTCATTGGAACTTGGCCTGCTTGTCGAACGGAAAGAATACGCTTTTTTGTAATGGATAAGAATGTGCAGTCCGCCTACAACATCATCATGGGAAGAGTTGGATTGAAGAAGTTCGAAGCAGTTCCATCTACAGTTCATCAATCTTTGAAATTCCCAACGAATTTTGGAGTAGGAATTATGAAAGGTGATCAAAAAGTAGCTCGGGAATGCTATTATTCGTCGGCCGAGCAAGAGGAACTTGAAGAGTTACAGAAAAAGACTACTACTTACCAAGTGGAGGAAAGCACAGAAATTGAAACTCTTGACCCTAGGGATGAATCTCAACTCGTTAAAGGACAGGTTGTGGAATCTACAGAAATTGTTATCCTGGACGACGAGCATCCTGAGCGAATAACTCAGATAGGGTCGTCGTTGGATTTTTCAATAAAACAGGAGTTGATAACTTTCTTGAGAAACAGGAAGAATACTTTTGCTTGGAGTCATGAAGACATGCCAGGAATAGATCCAAACTTCTTATGTCATGAACTCAATGTGAATAAGGAGATCAAACCTGTAAAGCAAAGAAGAAGAGTGTTTAGTCCCGAGAAGAATCAGGCCATACAAGAGGAGGTCGAGAAACTCCAGAAAGCCCAATTTATTGAAGACGTGAAATATCCAGATTGGTTGGCGAATGTGGTGATGGTAAAGAAGAAGAACAACAAGTGGAGAATGTGTGTTGATTTTACTGATCTCAACAAAGCATGTCCAAAAGATCATTTTCCATTGCCCAGAATTGATCAACTAGTGGATGCTACTTCGGGACACGAGCTACTCAGCTTCATGGATGCTTATTCTGGCTACAACCAAATCAAAATGAAGCCTGAAGACAGGGAAAGTACTTCTTTTATTACCCCAAGGGGAACTTATTGTTATAACGTTATGCCTTTTGGTTTAAAAAATGCAGGTGCAACATATCAGCGGTTGATGAACAAGGTATTCACCGAACAAATCAGCCGCAATATGGAGGTCTATGTCGACGACATGCTCACCAAAAGCAAGAGAGCTGCAGATCATTTGGTTGACTTGAGTCAAACTTTTGATCAACTGGATAAATACCAGATGAAGCTTAATCCGACGAAATGTACCTTTGGAGTACGAGAAGGAATGTTCCTCGGATACATCGTCAACCAACGAGGTATTGAGGCAAATCCAGAAAAGATCAAAGCTCTTTTAGGGCTGCGATCCCCGACGACGAAGAAAGAAGTGCAAAGTCTTACCGGACGAGTTGCAGCACTCAACAGATTTGTATCCCGAGCAACTGATAAATGCCTCCCATTCTTCAAAACGCTACGAAAAAGTTTTGAGTGGACTGATGAATGTGAGAAAGCCTTTCAAGATCTGAAGAAGTATTTGGGAGCCCCACCATTGTTGTCTAGGCCAATAAATGGAGAGAGGCTGTACTTGTATTTGGCAGTATCAGAAAATGCAGTTAGCTCGGCGTTGATCAGATTGGAGAATGGAGTCCAGAAGCCAATTTATTATACAAGCAAGGCCTTCCGAGGTGCGGAAATCAGATACCCAAAGCTAGAAAAATTGGCACTGGCATTAATTGAAGCAAGTAGAAGAATGAGACCATACTTCCAGGCCCATACCATCATTGTGTATACCGACATGCCGTTAAGACAAGCCCTTCACAAGCCAGAAAAATCAGGAAGATTGATGTATTGGGCAATAGAACTCGGTGAATATGATATTGTGTATGAACCCAGATCATCGTTGAAAGGGCAAGCCGTGGCAGATTTTATAGCAGAGTTCACATACCCTGATACCCCCGAGGAGCAAAAGATGCTTGCTGACCTACCTGTGGACGATACAGGATCGACAGACATAGATCCAAACCAACTAAGGTTGGAAAAAGGACCTGTGGATGTAGAAAAATCATCATATTTAAATACCGACCAACTCCGATTGGTGGAAGGGCACGAACAAATGATCGACGAGGAACGAAGGATACCCGGGGATGATGAAAGAAAACAGATGATATTTCACCGAGGAACTCTAACAGATAAGAAATTTGAAGACGAGTTACATACATGGAGATTATATGTAGATGGATCATCTTGCACCGCTGGTTGTGGAGCAGGGATTGTTTTAAATTCTCCAGATGATATTGACATGGAGTACGCCTTGAGATTCCAATTCAAAGCTTCCAATAATGAAGCTGAATATGAGGCTATGATAGCAGGTTTTCATTTGGCGAAAGTTATGGAGGCACGTCAGGTAATTGTTTTCAGTGATTCTCAGTTAATTGTGAATCAAATGATGGGAATATATGCAGTGAAGGGAGAGTTAATGGTGAAGTACCATGCAAAAGTGATGGAATTGTTAAAAGAATTTGATGCTATTCAATTGGTGAGGATACCAAGAATGGAGAATGCCAGAGCAGACGCATTGGCTCGACTAGCGTCAGCTACGCGCACCGAGCTGCGAAGAACAATACCAATTGAAGTATTAGAAAGTCGGAGCATAGAAGAAGATCTGACGATGAAGATTATTACCCTTGATTTAGGACCATCTTGGATGGATCCTATCAGAGCATACATTGAAGAAGGAATACTACCGGAGGACAAACTAGCTGCCAAGAAATTGAAGTATAAAGTTGCTCGGTATGTGTTAACTAATGGTGTTTTGTATAGACGAGGAATTATGGCAGGTTTGCAGAGATGTGTGCATCCATCAGAAGTCAAAGAATTGATTGAAGAAGTCCATGAAGGATCTTGTGGAGCTCATGTAGCAGGTCGGACCCTACTGCAAAGGGTGATGACACAGGGATACTATTGGCCGACGATGAGAGCTGATTGTATAGCTTATGCTAAGAAGTGTGACAAGTGCCAACGTTTTTCTTCCATCCGAAGAACTCCACAGGCATTGTTGACACCTATAACATCACCTTGGCCATTTGCCATGTGGGGGATTGATCTGGTTGGACCACTGCCGACGACCCGAGGAAGGTTCAAATATCTCGTCGTGGCAGTAGACTATTTTACTAAGTGGGTGGAAGCTGAACCACTAATTGATATGACGTACGAGAAGGTGTATCAGTTCATATGGAAGAATATCATTTGTCGATATGGTCTCCCCCACGCTTTCATCACAGACCATGGAACACAATTTGATAATGAAGAATTTGCTGCCTATTGTCATCAGTCAAACGTCTTGAAGTTTCATTCAGCACCAGGCCATCCCCAAAGCAATGGGCAGACTGAAGTGACGAACAGAACATTACTAAATGGGTTGAAAAAGAGGTTAAGTGAGGCTAAAGCCAATTGGATTAATGAGCTACAGTCAGTTTTGTGGGCTTATCGAACAACTCCCCGAGCAGCAACAGGAGAATCACCATATATGCTAGCATTTGGAGGTGAGGCTGTGATACCTGCCGAGTTGGGCCTACCAACACATAGGGTGTTAAATTTCAATTCTCCGATCAGTGATTTGATGAGAAGGATGGATTTAGATATGCTTGAGGAAGTCAGAGAAGAGGCAGCCATTAGGAATGCAGCTTATCAACAACGAACAGCTCTGTTTTACAACAAGAGGGTAAAGAAATGTGATTTAAAAGAAGGGGATTATGTGCTAAAGAAGGTCATTCAGAAGCAGAATAAACTAGAAGCAAACTGGCATGGACCTTACCGAGTTACAGAGGTTGTTCGACCAGGAACTTACAGAATAGCAACTCTAGAAGGAGAAGAATTTAAAAATGCATGGAATGCTGAACACCTGCGCAAGTATTATCAATGATGTCCAATGTAAAGCATTTCTCTCATTATGAATAAAACAAAGATGTTTCACCAGTTTTCCTTTTGATGAAAGTTTTTCGGGGAATACTAGTGTAATACACTATACAACAAATACAGCTCTTCGGAGCAAAAGTGCTCTAAGGAGCCAACAAATACAGCTCAGTGCTCTAAGGAGCCAACAAATACAGCTCTTCGGAGCAAAAGTGCTCTAAGGAGCCAACCTCCTTTGGTTAGGAGGACAGCTCTTCGGAGCAAAAGTGCTCTAAGGAGCCAACCTCCTTTGGTTAGGAGGACAGCTCTATTGAGCAAAAAGTGCTATAAGTAGCCAACCTCCTTTGGTTAGGAGGATATGCTCTACGGAGCCAAAAAATGCTCTAAGGAGCCAAAAGCTTTAAGGAGCCAAAAAGTGTACACCAGCAGGATCAACCACGGTTGGTAAGATAAAAATATACTCTCATATTACAACTTATGTTGGCCGGGAGGTAATATTGTTACAATGAGTTCTTTGAAGAACAAAATGTTCAAAAAATACACCAAGTATAGTTGGTCGGGGATAAAAACCCAATAACTGTAGTTGGTCGACGAGGACAACTTATTGATCTTAGTTGGTCGGATGCAATTTTATAATCAAACCAAGTATAGCTCGTCGGAGCTGTATTTGGTCGACAAACATTATTCACCCACCTTGGTTGGTTGGAAACAGTTTGAACATTTTCTCATTACTTTATTATTAAGTGCTCGAGAAACATTACTAATACCTGTAACCTTTTATTAAGTTGCTTATTGAATAATAATACTGTTAGCTGTTTAATAGATACATAGATACATATGTACAAATATAAATGTGTTTGATAAAACAAAATTGGCAAACAGAAAATGAAAATCTTTTCATTAATCTAGAATAAATTACAAATTACAAAATTGTTACATGGACATTACTATTCTATTGGTTTTTTACCCTGTGCTTTAGAAACAGGTTCCTCGCCGGCAGGAGGGTCTTCTAGGCAAAGGGGAGAATTGATGAAATTAACATCTCTGAGCATTCTGACGTTCATAACAGAAGGTGTATCCAAAAGATGCTCAGGACGAGATAATTCAGCTTGGGAGTGAAGGCTATAATCACCAAGATATTTCGAAATTAGACTGCGAGGAATGGAGCGAGCTGGAATCCATGCCATATCCAATTTGAAAGGTGGTACAGGCAGGTCTAATAGTGATGGAGAATGATAGTCCCATAAAAAATGCCCTTGCTCCAACTTTAATACACCCAATGCATTTAACCATCCTTGCTTGTAACCTTCATTATTAGCATGTTCAATGCGAGCATCCAGATGAACAAGAGCTTCATTGTATCCTGCCATCCAGAATTCTCTTGGCTGTTTATGGAATTGGAAGGTTAATCTATCCAATTGTTCATGAAGGCTTTTGACAAAGAGATCTTTGTTATGCAAGGCAGATTTCGTTGATGCCAGCTGATCTTCCAGAGACAGATTTTTATTGGACATTTCAGTCAGAGCACGGTCTTTTACTTTCAACTGGAATGCTTGAGTTTCCAGAGTAGACTGAGTGCGAGCTTCCTCAACATTTTGGCTGATTCTTCCTCGCCCCCGAGAACCTCTTCCTCGTCCCCGAGCAGTTCCAGAAATAGCAGATCTTCTTAAATCCTCCAGCTCTTGCCTCAGTTTGGCATTTTCTACTTCTAAGAACGAGAAGCCTTCATCAGTGACTGGTATTAATGCAGTAGAGGATGAAGCAGCAGATTCATACTGAGCTAATTTCTTCTGCAAATTGTTATTTTCTTGCTCCAGGATCTCAGCGATTTGTCTACAGGCTTCAATTTCACCTTTTAGGGTCCTCTCCCTGACGTCATACCCAGCAATGATTTTCTTGTGGCCTGTTTCTGAAGAGAGCTGCTGGTATCTATTTTCATAATCTTCATGTAACAAAGCCATTGATTCGTTATGTTGATTTTGAAGATCCTTTAAGGAACCATGAAGCTCTTCAATCAATTGATAGTAAGCGACATTGTTGGCTACTGCTCGGTCGAGTAAAGCTTTCAAGTATTGATAAGCTTCAATAGCCTGCTCTGAAGCATCATGACCAAGGATATCAACAATTTCCGATGTACTAAGATTTGTATGACCAGCCTTATAATATTGATGGCATTGCTGCATCAGCTCGGTATCATGAGAAGAGATCAATTCCATTCTAGCAACAAACTAATGACAAGAAAAAGACAACAATCAACAAAAACAAGTTATCAACAACAGAAATGAGCAAAGATATATTTTATTAGATCATCAAAAAGTTACATCGTTCGATTACAAGGAAATACAGAAAGGCTGCCGAACAACTTCACACCTTTTCCTTGTCCCCCAAGACTTTCTCGGGAGGCTGGGACGAGGAGCTCGGTTGCTCGGTGATAACTACAGCTTGATCGGTAGAAGTCTTCTCGGGAGGAGGAGGCATGGAGGAAATGTCCTCGGTGGCAGATGGTTGAGAGGCAGAAATTTGATCGCCCATAGCCATGGAAGATTCATCTGAAGCAGGTTCATCTTCTTCTTCTTCCACAATTGGTGGAGGAGGACCAGGGAGATGCCGTTGGAATAGCTCAGAATCATCTTGGACTTTTAGCTCTTGCAGAGCAGCTACCCAACCATCATAGAAGTATTTCAACTCCCCATATTGGACTTGGGACGTCATTGCAGCTATCCCTCTCTCCCATCCTTTCTCCCAACCAACACTGAAATGTTTCTTGATTGCAACTTTTCTCCTCGATTTCTCCGAGGAAAGCTTCACCTCCAGTTCCTCTTTCTTAACCTTAATATCTCGCAGAGTAGATATTTCTTCTTCTGCCTTCTTCAATTTATCATCAGATTCCTGATGTTTAACTTCCAGATCTTTAATTTTCTCCTCCAAATTCTTGGAGGTTTCAGCCATCTTCATCTTATCAGCCTCAGCCACAGCCAATTTTTTCTCCCAAACAGTTTTCTCCTCGATGTACTGTTGGTGAGATTCCTTCACAGATTGGGTTAAACCCAACAAAGCATCGTCAACATCGGACGAGGAAGTGGAAGCTTTAATAACTTGATCTTTCTTCACGATGGTATTGAAGCAGTTCACCAGCTGAAAGATAAGAAAAACAATAAGAGTCAACAATTCAAGAAAAAGAGAGAAAGATCAAAGGTATGAGAAATTTACTGAAGAAAGATGGCGAGCAGCTAGGGACGTCAGTGTATCCCTAGGAATTTTTTCATCAACCCCGAGAACCTCGGGTATAACTGAATTCGTTGAAGAACTCGGAAGAAGGATGTTTGAAACACTACTACCACCAGCTGGTAGAGAAGATGCAGTCCCAGCAAGATTAACTGAGGATGATTTCCTCAATCTCTTCAAAGGACGGTCAGCAGCATCAACCAAGGAAGAAGTCTTGGTCGGAGAGATGACAATTACATCAGCAGGAGCATTTTTCTTGCTCGGGGCCACTGGGGGCTTCTCGGCAATTTTGGAGGAACCAGCATCTACTTTTTTAGTCCCCTCCAGGACATCAATTTTGCCTTTCTGGGCTCCAACAGCAGAAGAAGTGTCAACAAATAGAGCAGGAGGAGCTCTTTTCTTGCCCATTCTCTGAGATAGGGGGATATGAGAATCTGAAGATGAACTTTCTGGTGTTGAAGCTGGTTCAACAGGGCGAGCAGTATAAGAGGTTGTGTAACTCTTATACTGTAGTAAATATGAAGCAGATCTAATATGCTCGTCAGCAATGGTCTTATGCAAATTCCAGATAAGTTTCAAATGCTTGATATTCACTTCTGACTCTTTTGGAGTTTTTCTTTTGCTATCAACTGCAAACAAATACATAATAGAATATCAGTCATACATTTTGTCAAACACGATGAAAGCATAATTTCATAAGTAAAATAAAACGAAAAATAAACCTATCCCATTGCCGTATGGGGGACATCTGGGACCGTTGTATACTTCATTCCCAGATAAAGGCGCATGTTGCCAATTTTTTATGACCAACCCATGCTCAAAATAATCCCTATTTGAGTCAGGGAGATTAACTACAAGAGCCCTATTCAAATACCTAGTTTTCAAATAATAAATATTATCTAGAACGGCCCATTTATAACAAAACATAATTTCAGGGATCCCAATACGAGTCCCATGAGTTAGATTTAATTTGTGCACCCCGTTAATTATTCTCCATGAATTGGGGGCTATTTTTGCAGGAACAAGATCAAAATATTGACAAAACTCAAGGCATAATGGGTTTGGTGGAAAGGAAAAACCGCATTCAGCAACAAAAAGACTGGGGAACCAATGTCCCTCAGCCAATCGAAAGTAATCTAAAGGCTCAGAAAGAACCTCTAGAGTTACCCACGAGGGAATGGAAAAATCAGAACGGAATTTCTCAACAGATTCCACAATATAAACCATATTGAATAAAAGAGATACAGAAGAAAGAAAGAAGATCTTACAGAAAGAAAGGAGATGTGTTGACAACGAACGGAAACAAAGATGAACGCACAAGAGAAGAAGAGAAGAGAAAGCTTGAATGCAGAGAATGAAAAACGTAGACGACGGTATGGTTACCAAAGAAGTTTAAATACTTTGCATTGGGAAGCGGCGAAAGAAATGATTACCAAGAAGAAATTACTAAACTTCCGGCGGCTAAAAGGACAAAATTTGCACGAATATCAAAGCGCTTATCAAAAAGGCGGAAACTGCGAAATAAGAAGGAAAATTTGAATACAATGTTCCTAAAACCCGGGAAGTACATTTAATATTGCCATATACCAAGAAAGAATGTTCCATACTCTTCAAAGTTCAAAATATGAAACATTGGGGGCTTCTGTTGATACCAAAATTAATATGCTGATGTGGACGAATAATACGAAGACACGTGTCAATCTACGTGGCACAATAGCAGCGAGGAAGATCATTTCCCGACCAGCCATGTTTCTTTCCGAGCAACAAGAATACACCGAGGAACTCTATCACACCGAGGAACTCTATCACACCGAGGAACTCTATCACACCGAGGAACTCTATCACACCGAGGAGCTCTATCACACCGAGGAACTATTGATCAACAAGCAACTAAGGCGGTCCGAACTGCATCTCGGCCGTATCATTAATTATCAGACGGACAACTGTTCAACTATCCATTGTATTCTTGACGCACACGTTGCATTAAATGTATTACCCTTTCATATGTAAATCATTTAATGTATTGGACCTTTCATGTACAGCCTCAAGGCTATAAATACATTGTATCTCCCTCATTCAAAGGGACCGGAATTTCTTGAGAGAACATGTAATCAAGAATTCCATAAACACTCAGCAATAACATAACAGTGGACGTAGGCTTTATTCCTAGCCGAACCACTTTAAAAATCTTTGTCTTATTTATTTATCTGTTATTGAAAAATTAGAGCGATCTAGTTTTTTACATCAACAATTATTATTATTATTATTATTATTATTATTATTATTATTATTATTATTATTATTATTATTATTATTACTACTACTCTACCGTCCTTGACCAATTACTTAATTATATTTCTTAAAATTACATTCTGTGTGTAAAAGAGGAAAATGGCTCGAAACGAACGACAACTTGTAATTCAAGCGAACCAATTTTTTGCTCGAAAATATGTCATTGGCGTGGATAACCCCTCCCCTCGGGAGTTACGTTTCCAATCAAGGCTCCGAGTGTGGGAACTAGATGCTTTTTTTAATTACTCGAAGAACAAATTTAAAAAGACTAGGTCCGGCTCCGAGTGTGGGAACTAGATGCCTTTTTTGAGTGTGACCAACCCTACCACCTCGAGAATCTTGAACTTAAGACCATTCCATGGTCTGGGTCCCAAGTTGACAATTGAGCTGACTTACCTTTCATTAGTGAGACTGATCACACTCCACCATGTCCAAATGAACGCCACTTTAAGGTTCCTATTCCTTTTCCCGTCGAATCCAAAAAAATGCCCGAGTCTATGCCTATTGAGCCCACCGTATGTGTTCCCGAGGAACCACTTCATTTTAGGTTAGCTCCAGCTACGAGTGCTCACCATTTTACCGCGATAGAATTCGTGATAGTTCATAACTATCCGGATATGGATCATGTTCCTCCATGCATGGCTCCCTTTGATCCCGATATTTCTAGTGATCCCTCTATATCTGATCTCGGTGCCTCGTTAGACCCTTTCACCACATCGAATGGTGATACATTAGTGGATAAGTTGATCTCGAAATCACTTGATACCACACTCCCTCTTCAGGAGGATATTGATGATCATTATGTTCCTCCAAATGAGTCTGTGTTCCCTACTCTAGAGATATATCATCTTCCTCCACCATTTATCCCACCCGATCCACCATTTGTCCCACCCAACCCACCCATTGTCCCTTCCACCCCACCACCTGGTTTGGATCTTGATTTTGCACATTTTAAGTTTTCAACTATATATTTAGATCTTAACCTGAAACCATTAACCACCCATAAGAGTATTTGTGGTGCTACTTTCCACTTCCGTGACAACGAGCTTGTTACCCTATGCCTGCCACACTCTTGTGGTGTTGATTTTTCTGCTCAACAGCTCCCTGGCGTGTCACGGCGTGACCATTATCATCGTCCATTCATAGAACGGTCGTGTGATTTATCCGAGGCCCAACCCATTCCACTTACCAAACCTTTTTTGCCTTCACATACAACTTGAGCACCATGCCTATAGGGCCCTAGTTGCCCTCACCTCTCGGCTCAATAAGGCCCGTGACCATTGCCTATTCACCTTCACCCTTACCCTAATCCCCACCCACACATGGTCCACCGATGCGTTGCATCGTGTGATGCACTTTGCCATACAAGTGCATTGACCCTCTTTAGCCTTTATCCAACAAGACTGACGCTTCAGTCTTGTTTGAGGGTGATTCCCATCTCCCAAAATTTTCTGTCGCCCCGCACTTTCCTCGTTCTTATCCTTAGGGTGAGATCCCTTCGGTCTGGCTGAAGATATTAAACTTAGCGCTACCGGGAGGCAGCCCGTTGTTCTTGTATGAGTCTCATCCTGTTTGGGGGTGGTGTTTCACTTCAACCAGTGCTTTACCATGTTTATAGACTTGTACATTTTTTTTTTTTTTCTCTTATCACTTCTTATTCAGGTTTCACTTTGGCAATATCTGTCCACTTCATTAGCGGTTGATTTTGGTACTCTCTTTTCTACATTATGCTCTCAATTTTAAAAATCATTTCACTTAATATCGAGGACGATGTTCCTTTTTATTTGGGGGTGGGGAATTTTATCAAAATCGTACCTCTTTTGAATTTTATTTTATTTTTAAACCTGATTTTTAAAATTTCATGCAGTTTCTTTCATCTCAATCAATGATGTGAATTTTCAATCATCCATCTTTTAAGTCTAGGAATAAAGCTAGAGAATATTTTTTTTCTAAATAGCTTATGCAATACCTAACAAGGCATGTTGCACCATGAATTTCTAGACTCAACAAAATTTGCGCACTTATCACGTCAATACGATTTAGAGTTGAGGAGTACTACAATTCTAATGAGAACCTTAAGGATCACTAGTAGAGACTTTAGCTTGTGAGCTTTGTGCCTTTCACCATTTCAGAGAGTTTTATGCAATCTCCGAGTCACAATTTGATTCAACTTTGTTTGGGTCCACACTTTAAATTGTTGCACGATCTCATTATTTTTCATAAAATTTTGGCTTGATCACTGGGACTGATATCTTTTTCGAGTTGTAGGAAATGCGTGTCTTGAAATTTGTCCCGATCACTAGGATTTTCATCCAAACACCTACCACCTTTTCCCCATATCATATTCCCATTAATTTCACCCATTACTTTCCCATATTTCATATACATTCCCCACACCATCCATTTATCATTCCACTCGTATATCATCCATTATTTTGAAAAAAAAAAGTGTTTATTCCAAATGTTAATTGACTTCATTGTTGGTTCGAAAAGAGAGAAAAAGAAAAAAAAAATAGCAAAAAAAAAAGAAAAAGAAAAAGAAAAAAAAAGTAAAAAAAATATATATATAGAAAAAAAGACAAAAAAGAGAGAAAAAAAATAGAGAGTTTTGTAGTTAGTTCTTTTGTAATAAAGACATTTGTTCTTCAAGTGCTATACACTCTCTCACATCGCATATCCACCCATCATTTCACACATCCATCCTATTTACCCACATCACCACATTTTCCATTTCATTTTCCCCTCACCCATTATCATCCATTTTCCACTAGGTGTTCGGGCGAATGAAAGTCAACGTGGTGAATAACTCGACGTTCTTACTATAGTGATTAGCATATCTTTCGTGAGATCATTTTTCTTTCTAATTGTTCGTTCTTTCTTATGTGTGTGTGAGACGTTTGAACTTGCTTACATTTACTCACCTCCTCACACACGAGAGCGATATACATAACCCAAATCTCGAGAGTTCATTTGAGAGGGATATATTCGTGAGATTTAAATTTGAAGCGTTGATTCCGAAAAGGCAATCTAGGAATTACTCTTGTGATACTCAACCCGTTTTGACTGATTCACACTACACATGTTGAGTTATAGGAAGGATGTACCTTGAGTATTTACTCAGCTAAACTTTTTATGTACTTCTAGCTTGTATTTCTAAAAATATTTCTCATGTGATGGATTATGCGATTATTCTATGTCTAATAAGAGATTGACTGCCTTCCAATAAATTTTTGCAAAAAAAAATTTTGTGGGTATATTCCCAGCAAACCCTCACGAGACACAACTCGTCCTGTAGGGTAACCTATAGGTTTAAATGCTTGTTGCACATGCTAAGTGAAATCGCAAGTTCCCACGAAAGTGGTACACTTTTGGTTTCTTATCTTTCTCTTTCTCTCTATCTTATTGCTCGAGGACTAGCAACGCTCTGTTTGGGGATGGTGTGATAAGCACCAAAAATTGTACATTTTATACCCCCTAATAGACGTACTTTAGTTGCTAATTATCGGCAATATGGATTTTACGTGCTTAAATGTTTATCGTGTACGTCAAGTGTCCGTTTGCTATATCAAAAGCTATATATCAAGGATAATGCGCAAAGAATGGAGCTAAATTCCCTCCATTCGTAACCTTACCAATCCCGTAACCCTAGCCTACCCTAACCTAGCCTAAACTCTGTCCCGAGCCTTGTGTGTTTGATTTGTTCCCTTTCGTATTTTTTTATTTTTTAGATTTTTAGTTTGAGTAGTTTTATTTTTAGTATTTACTTTTTATTTATTTAGTATTTTCTAGGTTTTGTTTTCTATTTTTCTATTTTATCTTTATTAGTATAATTTTATTTTATTTTGATTTTGATTAGTTTTTAGTTTTTATTAGGATTAGATTTTTTTAGGATTTCATTTATTTTTTTAGTTTTATTAGATTTTATTTTTTTTTAGAATTTTAGTTTTTAGTTTAATAGATTTCTATTTTTTATTTTTATTTTATTTCTTTTTTTAGTTTTATTTTTAATTTGAGTCTTTATTTTATTATTAGAAGTGGGATTTTATTTTTTAGATTTTTATTTTTATTAGTTTTAGTTTATTTTTATGTTATTTTTAGGTGTCCAAATAAAACACACACATAAACTCCCCTACACCCAAATACTTCACTCACCCTTACCAACTATCACCTACACCTCACCCACACACAACACCTCCCTCATCATCTTCTTCCCTAAGCCACAAACCTTTTATCTCTCCTCACCCAACCTCCATTAACACTACACCCACTTTTCTCTCTCTCTAAAACCAACAACAAAACCTACACCACCACCTTTATTATACTCTCTCTCGTACCTCCATTAACACACACCTTTAACTACTCTCTCTCATCCCACCATTACAAAACATAAACCCACCATCTAACCCCTTTATTCACCTTCTTCCCCAACCAAATAATCCCCAACCAAACCCGGGGCTGACCAACCCAAAGTGCCCGGAAACTCGTCGGAGTATGAACCAACTCCCACACCTGAACCCTACCCACCAAACGTCGGTGGAACCATTTTCGACCTACATCCACTACCCCGAGAACACACTGCGCCGATGAAGCCACCCCTGCTCAGGCCTTAACCCCTCTCACCCGCCAGCACCGACCCATAATCGGCGAGCTCGTTCTCCTTCGGACGCCTACCCGAAACCACCTGAACCCACAGCTACTTTACCAACTTGAGCCCGACTCCATACGAGAACCCGACACGTTCTGAGCCCCGCTGTCGACCTCCCTTTCAGCCCCACGACGCTGACCCGAGCTAACCCCATTTCCGTCATTTCCAATCTCAAACTCGGATACCCTTTTCATTCCCAAGCAAAATCGTGCACCTGTTTTTTTTTTCCAAGCCCAAAACCAAAAACATTAAAATCAACTAAATTCCCCACATGCCATATAACCCACTTAACCCCAATTGCCCAAAATACCCCTCAAACCAAATATGATTTTATCCTCACCACCACACTTCCCACCTGACCTCACCTCTACCCATGCACATGTGTGCCTAATTCCCTAGATACCTGTAATACCTCGCACTTTTATGGGAGAATTAAATTCAATAATTAAGAGAAATTTAGGAAATTCAAGAATTATCATGAATAGTAATTTTTAGACTTTTCAAGGATTAAATGATTTTCAATGGGTGTTATATTTACTTTTGGCGTTAAGTAAATAAGTCAGAGTATTTTAATTATATGTCGCGACTGGGTAAAGCGACAAAGGATAATATTTTAACGGGAATACCGCATTAAGTTGTGTGAGTTAAATTAGTGAGTTGCGGTCAAGTGCCTCGGATGGAGATTTCGAGTGCGCGGTGAGTCTCGGAATGGCCGAGATAGTCATAATTGAGTATCTGGGTGTCAAAATTGAGTTTCGGGAATTTTTGGACTAATAGGGACCCACAATTGAGTAAACGAGTCATTTTTGGGTAATAAGGGATAAACCCTTATTTTCTCTCTTATAAGTCACGAGAGAGAGGAAGAGAAAGAAAGAAAAGAAAGAAAAAGAAGAGAGAAAGAAGGAAGAGAAGAAAAGAAAATAAGAGAGAAATGGGGGATTTCATCTAAACTCCGTCGGATTCGACTCTTGGTCGTCGAATTTCATCCTCCAGGCAAGTGTGTACTTGCTTTATTTCATTTTGTGTATTTATTTCATATTATAGTTATTAAACTATATGATTTTGGGTTAGAATCCATAAAATAAATTTGGAAAAATTTGAACACAAGTTTACATATTGATGTAATGTAAACTCTTAATGATTTCTAGTGTTAAGTCCATGTAAATTGAGTGAAGAAATGGATTGAAATGGGTTAAAATGATAATTTGTTTTTTTTATGGTTTTAGGGTTTAAATCTAAGAGACATGGTTTAATACCCCAAATTAATTGATGTGTTAGTTGTAAAACATAGATTAGATGTTTATTGAGTTGTTGGATGAGTTTAGAAACAACAAAAATGGAGAATAATGGAGGTTTGAATTTTTGAGAAGAAAGTAAATAGTGACCTGCGTCTTATCCGAATTGATTCGACCAGGGCGAATCGATTCGGCACTTGGTCAAAAAATAAAAATTGTAGATCTTTTCGATACGGTCGCGTGAGCGCCGACTGCGTATTTTTCTGATTTTTTTTGGATTTATAGTGATTTTCATACCGAAAGTTGTCCAAGATCGAAATAGTTAGTCAGAAATTAAGGCTAGAATAAATTGGAGATAAATATTAGGGGTTCCCAAAGAGAGCGTTAGGACCTCTAAAGGACTTGAGGAGATATGAAAACTTTGGGTTCGTTGAAATAAATCCGAGTTATAATTTAAATGGAGATTAAATTGAGTTTTGGATTTTTTTGGATATATATAAAACCTAAGCAGATTTGGGGATATCGAACCGGTCGAATCGATTCGGACAGGCCAAATCGATTCGGTAAGAGACAGTTTGAAAGTATAACCATTTCGAATCGATTCGGACAGGCCGAATCGATTCGGTCCTGGCAGTTTTTTGAGGTTTTCTCCTTTTCAGTTTAGGGAGACTTAAATTATGGTTTTGGAGATATTTATAGGAGTTTCTAAATGGGAGGTTAGGACTCCTAGAAGATGATTTGAGGATAGAAAATCCTCTGACTAATATAGAGTGCGATCCAGGGTAGGAATTTTATTAATGTTTTGAGACAAGAGGCATTCGAGAAAATCATTTGGCAAGCGTGTATAGATATAATTATGCGCGTAGAAAACATAATCATAACAATTGTGGTTGAGTACCTCCCGCGAGACTATTAGGATGAATTTCGAAAAACGCGTACTTACTTAGTGTGAATGGGTATAGTTAGAGAAATTGTATAAATCCTTAAGTGTGAATAAGGTACACGATATTTATCAAGCGAGGGGATACTTTTGGGTTTAGTATAGTGAGTGTGTGAATACTCGAATAGTATTAATTATGAGAATCTTTGGGATTATGGGTTATCGCTATGTGTGATTGGCAATTATGGCCATTTATATTTGTTTAAGGAACTATGTGGATTATATATATACTATGTGAGTAAAGTATATATATATATATATATATATATATATATATATATATATATATATATATATATATATATATATATATATATATATATATATATATATTGTGTGGATGGTATATATATGTGTGAAGCATACCCCTTCTAATGCTATCATTGGGAGGTTGCGCGATGAGGGTGAGCACCCTGGCTCGATGAGCAGGGTGTGGATATTCCCCAGGTCATAGCGTCCATTGTGATATTATGTGATTTTTATTAGGGGTGAAACGTGGTGGGTATGTTTCGTCTCATTGTCGGGGAGGAACTATGACCATTTTTCAGACATTGTGTGAGTGTGTTGGCCGCGATGTCGGTGATATTGAGTCCGACCGCTGGTCCCCAAGATGGTATGTGAGTGATGCCCTGGAAGATGATACTATTAAGAGACCGCATCCTTGAGTTATAGATCGTTGAGATGGTTATTGTACTTGTGGGATAATACATTACTTGTGTATAAGAACAAGATATAATATTTCTATGAGAGTAAGGAGATAAAATGAATATGATATGTAAAAGAATGAATTCTCATTCCGGGAGATATATCCGAAAGTGTAACATGATACGTATGTAAAATTGAGTATGAAAAAGAAAAGATGAGTATGATAATGAATATAATTATATGTGTATATATATATCTTTCGTGTACTGAGGGTCTAATGGATCTCGACGATCGACCTTGCCAAGTAGTAGTGTATCGGGGGGGTTCCTTGTTTGGATTTCGCTTTGCGAGACACCCCACGCACGAATATGGCATAGCGTTGAGATTAGGGAGAAGTTGAACCGTTAGTACTTGGGTTGTTTAGGATTTATATAGCTTGGGGTGATGGATTAGTTAGGCAGTGCGGTTTGACTAGGATCTTTAGAGGGATGCGCTAGGTGTGCACTATTAGAAGAGAGGTGGGGGATATCTCATGGGAGTGCGATACCAATTTAAATATGAGATAAAACATATTTTTAAAAATAAAGCATTTATGCACTTGCAAAATATTTTCACAACTCGGGCTCTGACCCGTTTCAATATTTTCGTCTCTTGCTATATCTATATATATATAGGTGTCCGGACACAGGGACGCCTGGATGATGATCCTTTCGAGTCAGACATCTGCTGCAGCAGCTGTGGATGCTTGCAGGTTTGATTTAGACGCTTCTATTCTTGCGATCTAGACAGGAAGCATTGTAGTTACTCTCGGGCCCAAAGCCCAATTGTATTTATTTATTCTTTTACCGTCTTTTAGTGCGGCATTCGATTTGGTTGTATCATATTTGAACCGAGCGTTCGGTTATTTTATCTCTTTCCAGTTTTATTTATATAAATTGTGTGAATGTTTTAATTGTATAGTTTGTTTAAAAAGATTAGTTAAGTAAAATTTTGACGCCAGCCTAACAGGTTATTAGTAATTAAATTGGTTTTAGACAGTGATGCTAAGAATGATCCATATGCGACTCCTGTTTTAATTTGATATAGGAGTGATCGCTCGGTATTTTATTAGGCGAGGTGTCACAGATGGTATCAGAGTATTAGGTTCTAGTGTCCTTAGGAATCTGTGCAGACGTACTACACTTTCAGCGTTGCTCTCGATTTGTTATAGAGCCTTTATGATTAGGATTGTTGATTCCTTTTGTGAGATTTCATTCTCCTGACATATTGTGAAATTATAATAAATCTTTTGTGCGCTCGTTCGAGGTTCGCGTGTTGATCGAGGATGAGTGACCAAAGAAGGTCGTGATGAGGGCAGCAGGAGGCAGGGAGTGGTGGAGTTTCCTTTTCATGAAGAAGTTAAGGGGAACTAGTAAAGTGATTATAAGGATCGCGGCTATGGAGTCCAAGATACTGATAACCTTGAAAGGATCAGGGTGACTCGAGGTGGGGAATATTGTAATGTGCGGTGTAGAACCATACGGTTAGTCATTGCCCAGTGGGAATTAAAGGGCAAGAGTAGGGTGCCCATATGGGGCATTGATTAAAGAAATTTTTGGTTCAGTTACGGCAAGTGTATTAAGTCCGAGAACATTTTTGGAGTAGCTAGGGTGATAGGCAAAGTTGTTGTTATGAGTTGCACCTCAGTTGAAGGAGGCTTGTTTTGTGTGACGAAATTGAGTCACAGTGTTTTATTAGCCCTAGATTCGTGTGTGATGCGAGTCTATAAATAGTATCGATAACGTTATGTAGTATATGTTTATGTGCTTTTTCACGATAGCGGGAATCTATTTTCTTTCATTCGCTCAGAAGAGCGGGTGTTAGTATTTTAAGTTTATGGTAGATCGGTAGTACTCGTTTTGTGTGTATACGAGTATTGTGTTATTTTGATTATAATATGATATTCGTTGTTCAGAGCGATAGCAGGCTAATGATGGAAAGACTATTGTGTCCGCGGTTCCAGGTTGGAACGGATTGTTGTTGCAATATCTCACCGGGATACAGGCTGAGTTTGTCTTTATTATGTGTATGGATGGAACTTCGGTGAGAAGATGTTTCATTATCATGATTTGAGTGCGTGGTGACCTTATAGGTGTGATTTAAGGTATGCAGGGTTAATTGTTGAGCTGTGAGTTTAAGCTCATTATTGATTGTGCAAGGACTGAGTGTTAGTGCGAGCGCTCAGTGGTGTGGCTCCTGGATAGAGAAAGGAGTTCAGACCGCATTCTGTTGAGAGGGGGGATAGGGTTATCCCGATTGCATATTTGAAGTTAACGGACCTCCATGACCGATAAAGTTAAGTAGTAGTGTATTGGAGGGGTTCCTTGTTTGGATTTCGCTTGCGAGACGCTCCACGCATGAACCTTAACGACGTCGGGAGTGGAGAGATATTATAGGATGCAATGATGTTGGTTTTGTGGATAAGTCATATAGTGTGGAGGAAACACTATAGACTGTGAGCCGTACGATGATGGTATGCTTATGGAAATATTGTGCCATGGAAAGCACTAAAGTGGTCCTCTCACCACAAGTGGGTGGGTGAATTAAGACTTAGAGAAATTGGTTTGAGGATTATAGCCAGGCCTTAATGAAAAGGCAAATTTTGAGGAAGTATGCTTTGGGTATGACGTTTGTAACGCTTTTGCAGAGAGTGGGCGCCTCGATTAGTTAGGCTTTCCTGTTCGCCTAGGTGGAAGGATGGAATAGGTTAGCGATGTACGATTTAGGATGTCCCATTAGTGTTCCTTAGGCCTTTATATCTCGGTGATCGACGATGCGAGGGAGTAGTGTAACGGGAGAGTTCCTTGTCTGGATTTCGCTTTGCGAGATGTCCCACGCATGAAACTGAGCAAATGTCGGGAGTTGAGAAAGGTCTTGGGCACCAGGGACACAATTTAGGATAGTATTATTTCACGTAGTTCGGAACACTTCGATCTTATAATTTTTGGGCAGTGAAGCCAGTGGAGTTAGTGGCGCCGATATAGAAGGATTGGTTAGTTAACCTTGAGAAGGATGAGATTTTACGGGTTGGGAAGACCCATGTATGAGTATTACGCCGACGAAATAGGGTCCATTATTTAGCAAGTGTGTACGTGTCAAACGTGTGTGTTAGTGTGCGAAAAGGCACGGGTTAAAAATGGTGTATGCGCACCTTAGTAAGTTAGTTTTATATACCGCTTGAGATGGAAGGAATGTAGTATATAAAGTTGAAGAGTATGCCGAAATGGTAGTATAGTATAGTACAAACCTTGTTAGAGGTGAGTGCTTATTGAGCACGGTTAAGAGTTATTGGGTAGTACCATTCCACTTTGAGGTATTAGGATGTGGAGTGATTCACGATCCTAGGTTAGTGTTGGTAGTATTGGTTATATCTGAATTTCGAGGACGAAATTCCGTTGTAAGGAGGGAAGTATGTAATACCCCGCACTTTTATGGGAGAATTAAATTCAATAATAAAGAATAATTTTGGAAATTCAAGAATTATCGCGAATAGTAATTTTTGAAGTTTTTAAGGATTAAATGATTTTCAATGGGTGTTATATTTACTTTTGGGGTTAAATAAATAAGTCGGAGTATTTTAATTATATGTCGCGACTGGGTAAAGCGACAAAGGATAATATTTTAACGGGAATACCGCATTAAGTTGTGTGAGTTAAATAAGTGAGTTGCGGTCAAGTGCCTCAGATGGAGATTTCGAGTGCACGATGAGTCTCGGAATGGCCGAGATAGTCAGAATTGAGTATTCGGGTGTCGAAATTGAGTTTCGGGAATTTTTGGACTATTAGGGACCCGCAATAGAGGAAACGAGTCATTTTGGGGATAATAAGGGATAAACCCTTATTTTATCTCTTATAAGTCACGAGAGAGAGGAAGAGAAAGAAAGAAAAGAAAGAAAAGGAAGAGGAGAAAATAAGAGATGGGGGGTTTCGTCCAAACTCCGTCGGATTCGACTCGAGGTCATCGGATTTCATCCTCCATGCAAGTGTATACTTGCTTTATTTCATTTTGTGCATTTATTTCATATTATAGTTAGTAAACAATATGATTTTGGGTTAGAACCCTCAAAATAAATTTGGAAAAATTTGAATACGAGTTTACATATTGATGTAATGTAAACTCTTAATGATTTATAGTGTTAAATCCATGTAAATGGAGTGAAGAAATGGATTGAAATGGGTTAAAATGATAAGTTAGGATTTTTATGGTTTTAGGGTTTAAAACTAAGAGAAATGGTTTAATACTCCAAATTAATTGATGTGTTAGTTGTAAAACATAGATTATATGTTTATTGAGTTGTTGGATGAGTTTAGAAACAACAAAAATGGAGAATAATGGAGGTTTGGATTTTTGAGAAGAAAGTAAATAGTGACCTGCGTCTTATCCAAACCAATTCGGCCAGGACGAATCGATTCGGCTCTTGGTCAAAAAATGAAAATTGTAGATCTTTTCGATACGGTTGCATGGGCATCGACCGCGTATTTTTCTGATGTTTTTTGGATTTATAGTGATTTTTCTACGGAAAGTTGTTCGAGATCGAAATAGTTAGTCAGAAATTAAGGCTAGAATAAATTGGAGATAAATATTAGGGGTTACTAAAGAGAGTGTTCGAACCTCTAAAGGACTTGAGGAGATATGAAAACTTTGGATTCGTTGAAATAAATCCGAGTTATAGTTTAAATGGAGATTAAATTGAGTTTTGGGTTTTTTAGGATATATATAAAACCTAAGCAGATTTGGGGATTTCGAACCAGCCGAATCGATTCGGAAAGAGAGATTTTAAAAGTAGAACCATTTCGAATCGATTCAGACAGGCCGAATCAATTCGATCCTGACAGATTTTTGAGGTTTTCTCCTTTTAAGTTTAGGGAGACTTAAATTATGGTTTTGGAGATTTTTATAGGAGTTTCTAAATGGGAGGTTAGGACTCCTAGAAGATGATTTGAGGATAGAAAAACCTTTGACTAATATAGAGTACGATCCGGGGTAGGGATTTTATTAATGTTTTAAGACAAGAGGCATTCGAGAAAATCATTCGGCAAACGTGTATAGATATAATTATGCGCGTAGAAAACATAATCATAACAATTGTGGTTGAGTACCTCCCACGAGACTATTAGGATGAATTTAAAAAAATGTGTAATTACTTAGTGTGAATGGGTACAGTTAGAGAAATTGTATAAATCCTTAAGTGTGAATATGGTACACGTTATTTATCAAGCGAGGGGATACTTTTGGGTTTAGTATCGTGAGTGTGCGAATACTCGAATAGTATTAATTATGAGAATCTTTGGGATTATTGGTCATCGCTATGTGTGATTGGCAATTATGGCCATTTATATTTGTTTAAGGAACTATGTGGATTATATATATACTATGTGAGTAAAGTATATATATTATATGATACGGATATGTATATATATCTATGTGTGGATGGTATATATATATATATATATATATATGTGTGTGTGTGTGTGTGTGTGTGTGTGTGTGTGTGTGTGTGTGAAGCATACCCCCTATAATGCTTTCATTGGGAAGTTGCGCGATGAGGGTGAGCACCCTAGCTCGATGAGCAGGGTGTGGATATTCCCCAGGTCATAGCGTCCATTGTGATATTATGTGATTTTTATTAGGGGTGAAACGTGGTGGGTATGTTTCGTCTCATTGTCGGGGAGGAACTATGACCGCTTCCCAGATGTTGTGTGCGTGTGTTGGACACGATGTCGGTGATATTGAGTCTGATCGCTGGTCCCCAGGATGGTATGTGAGTGATGCCCTGGAAGATGATTGCATTGAGAGACCGCATCCTCAAGTTATAGCTCGTTGGGATGGTTATTGTACTTGTGTGATAGTACATTACTTGTGTATAAGAACAAGATATAATATCTCTATGAGAGTAAGGAGATAAAATGAATATGAAATGTAAATGAATGAATTCTGATTCCGGGAGATATATCCAGAAGTGTAACATGATACGTATGTAAAATTGAGTATGAAAAATAAAAGATGAGTATGATAATGAATATAATTATATGTGTATATATATACCTTTCATGTACTGAGGGTCTAATGGATCTCGACGATCGACCTTGCCAAGTAGTAGTGTATCGGGGGGGTTCCTTGTTTGGATTTCGCTTTGCGAGACACCCCACACACGAATATGGCATTGCGGTGAGATTATGGAGAAGTTGATCCGTTAGTACTTGGGTTGTTTAGGATTTCTGTAGCTTAGGGGTGATGGATTAGTTAGGCAGTGTGGTTTAATTAGGATGTTTAGAGGGATGCGCTAGGTGTGCACTATTATAAGAGAGGTGAGGGGTATCTCATGGGAGTGCGATACCAATTTAAATATGATATAAAATATATTTTTAAAAATAAAGCATTTATGCACTTGCAAAATATTTTCACAACTCGGGCTCTGACCCGTTTCTATATTTCCTCTCTTGCTCTATCTCTCTCTCTATATAAGTGTCCGGACACAGGGACGCCTGTATCATGATCCTTTCGAGTCAGATGTCTGCTGTAGCAGCTGTGGATGCTTGCAGGTTTGATTTAGATGCTTCTATTCTTGCGATCTAGACAGGAAACATTGTAGTTACTCTCGAGTCGAAAGCCCAATTGTTTATATTTATTCTTTTACCGCCTTTTAGTACGGCATTCGATTTGGTTGTATCATATTTGAACCGAGTGTTCAGTTATTTTATCTCTTTCCAGTTTCATTTATATAAACTGTGTGAATGTTTTAATTGTATAGTTTGTTTAAAAAGATCAGTTAAGTAAAATTTTGATGCTAGCCTAATAGGTTATTAGTAATTAAATTGGTTTTTGAAAGTGATGCTAAGAATGATCCATATGCGACTCCTGTTTTAATTTGATATAGGAGTGATCGCCCGATATTTTATTAGGCGGGGTTTCACAATACCCTCACCCAAATACCTTCCACATCCCATACACCCTTGTCCTCCCATTTTTACCCCCACGCTACATGCCTACTATATAAGATGGAAGACCCCATATCATGAAATAGGAAGAGAATTCTAGAGAGAGAGAGGTTAGATTATAAAATAAATTAGGAAATTATTTCTGTAAATAGTTTTTATTTTTATTTTTAGAGATTATTAAGTGATAAATTGTGAGTAATTCATTGAGTATTATATTGAATTAATAATTGTTGGATGCTCAATTTGTATGGATAGCGCTTGATTTCAATGAAATCAGAGTTCAATTTATCTTCAAGAGATTGGATTTTATTGTTCTCTTCTCTTCTCATTTATTTTATGCATTTGATTATTAATTTGTTAAATCTCATACCATATTAGGCTAAATCCCCTTTCAAGAGGTGGGGGGAAACCCTTATTTGATGTTATTTTAGTTTAATTAGTTTTAGTACTTGAAAATTCCCTTTGAATATTAATTTTGATCCCTCACCCTTAAATTTACGCCTCGAGAGAGGGTAAATAATTTTCGAGAGAAAATCGAAATTCTAGTTATAATACCCATTTTAGATTCGAACTAGAGATGGGGGTTTCTTAAGTGGGGTATTATTACTTGAATTTCAACTCTAAATTTATTTTCTAAGATTTACATAAATTTTAATTGATCGATCCTAGCGGGTGATTAATTAAAAGGAGTGTAGATTTATTTTTCTAGAGTTGTCGGGTGTTAAACTTAATTTTCTAAAAGGTTACTGTTAAAATTACATTTGTAACGAGAGTTGATTTGTAAGTTTAATATTAATTTGGGATAATTCAATTAATTAAATTAATTAATTAGAATCGCTAAAATTTGTGGTGTAATCCCACTCCTTGATTGTTTTCAAAATTATTTACCTTATTTATCTGATATTTTTATGTTTGACTTTATTTTATATTTTAGTCACTTTTTAGTTTGTCATTTGATCTTTCATTTTAGTTTAGTACTATTTCACCTCACCTCACCTACTTGTTTTAATATTTGAAAACGTAAAAAAAAATATAGAAAAAGCAAAAGCCCCAAAAGAAAATAAAAATTAAATTACAATTGAGTTTGTCTTTAGCTTACCCCCTTGATGTGGATTGATACCCTTACTTATCTCTACACTTGAGATTGTTATATTTTGTAGGTAAATTGAGGATTTTGATTAGAAGAGCTTTCCAAGCAACGACGAAAAATATACACCGAAAAGTTCTTTCTATCAATGTACATTCATAATTAGTCCACGTTGGAGTGTGATTTTTACATACAAGAAAAGCCCCCACTTCTCCATGCTTGATGCTTGCATGAAAGTATAAAGTATTTAGCCCAGGAAGTTGCTCGGCATACTGTTTGAGTGTTTGATCGACAAACGACCTCCCATACTTGTAAAATTTCTGTTGGAACTATTTGATGATGGCATTTTTGCAAATAATTTGAACTTTTTTGAACCGCTAAAGAACACAGTCGTCTTTTGACGCTTCGAAAATTGTGTAACCAACGGTAGTTATACGGTTCGTTCAGTTAATCATTTCATTTCCATTTCTCGAGGCAACCTATAAATAGGTATGAAGTTTCCTTATTTTCTTTCTACCTCAAATATTTTGAACTTTTGTTATCTCTTTGCTTTCAAGTTTTTTTTGTGCAATTATTTTTTGCCATTTTCTTCTTCAGTTTTTGCCATTGTCTTTGATTCCCTGTAAGCCTTATTTTCCCTTTCCTTTGTTTTATCATCTTTTTCTCACCTTGGTTCACATCGTAGATGAGAACTCTCTATATGAGTTTAGAAAAAAGAAGGAAATTTCGAGTTGGGTAGATTTAAAGATACCCCATGGTCCCATAGACGTTTATTCCCTTTCTGAGGGTCATTGGATCCCAACCTTGTTTATAGTTGAGCGTGGTATCACCTTTCCACCAAACCCCCCATTTTCTCCAATTTTGCCAATACTTCGATGTAGTTCCTGCCGGAGTAGCACCCAACACTTTGAGGGTTGTGAATGGAGTTCATAGGTTGAATGAATAAATCCCCCATAGTCACAACATGTAGATGACAAAATTGATGGGATAACATCTCATAAAACTCAAATATACATGTGAAGTTAACGTTCAAAAGAGCTTGTGCATGTGTGTGTGGACGCATATACAAAGAGAATCCATTAAATAAATCAAAGTCAAACTTCTCCATGCAAGCATGGTAAATAAGCATTTTAAGAATTGAAATTCATAACCAAATGTTCTAGCCACGTGGAAACGGGGAATGATATAGTATTCAAACACAAGGATATACCATACAAAATGTGTAATAATAAATACACAACAATAAAATATTAGTTTTAGGGTTTCAAATTTTTTAAACAAATTTTAAAAACGAAGATAACTCAAATGACAAACATAATCTTTTTGTATTTTTCAATAAGACCCAAAAAATGCAAAAATAAAATACAAAAGATACACTTGTCATGATTATAGCAAAATATATATGATGAAGCGTAAACTAGAATATGACTAACAAACATACAACTAGCAAGAATATATCATGAAGCACAACCGGTGTATATAATCAGGAAAGCAATCACCCATAAGATATAGCAAGTGAATAGTCATGTGCAAGCATGCGGGTATCAACCATTCTAACATTCATACGCGCTTTCTAGTAACCGGAGGTAGATCCATAAAAATAGGATACCTTGAAAATGATAAAATTTTCATATTTAAGCCTAAAAGGATCTAACACAATAATTTAGTGCACCTGTTATGGTACCACTTGAAAGGGGACAAATTATTTGAATATGCTCTAATACTCGTACGAAAAATGAATTTCCTTCAAATTTTAATTTCTTTCAAATTGAATTTTATCTTCGTAAACAAAACTTCAATTCAAGTTTAAATCAACACAACCCAAATTAAACATGCATTTTGCCAAATTGAACTTTTTCTTAAACTTACACAACCCAAATTAATTAAGCACAAATTACACGATTTTCACGATTAAACTGATTTTATCTTATTAAACCTAAACATGCATCTAGGAGAGAATTTGCAAGATAAAATACACAACCACAAAGCCGCAATAAACGAGGAAAACTCACAATTAGAAAAAATCTCGACCGACCCATTCACAAGTCCACAAAGTACGGATTTACTACAAGGATGCGATAGAAGACTTAGCTCGACTCCCTCGCAAGCCTCTATGCTCTTCGTCCCTTCAACCTCTTCCTAGCGACAACGAAGAAGTCCATCGATGGAGCACTGCTACTATCACGTATACGGAGTCCACCTTATGTACACCAACGAATACAAAATCCTCCGTAAGAAACAATCTTAATGATGTAGAGAATGATAAACCCGGTGTCAAAACTTGATCTCGAACATATAAACATGTGTTTTATTTTGAATGTTAAACCACGAGCTTCGAACAAAAACACTCTTGAATTTTCTAAAGGTTTCTCCTTCTTAGCTATTGGAAAAGTCTTTGAATAAACTGAACTCCCGCATCACATAAATGGCTAAAAAAAGTAGTGGGGAGTTATTAGATAAACTATTTCGGTTGTTTGAACGAAAACCAGTCTCGTTCGAACAATAAAGTCATCTCGTTCGAACGAGACATGAACGAAACTTCTAAAGAGAAGTCATCACAAGCCAAAAAGAAAACTCGTTAGAAGTCGTTCGAACGAAAATAAAAAAATGTCGTTCGAACGACTTGGGAAAGTCGTTCTAACGGCCTGGGAAAAAATAAAATATTTTTCTTGAAAAAATATAAAGTCATTTTAAAATTGCTTAACAAAAATTCTAACACCCAATAATAAATTTTCAAGGCAACTCATACCCGAGAGACCCTTGGGATGTTGATGACGAAAATGAGGCATGAAACATAGGCATATGATGTAATCTCTTTGACTTGGCCACTACATCTTCAACAAAAAATGTCATAAGATCGAAATGCCACAAATACAACTTATATCCTATGACTCAAAGAGTTTTGTCCGAAATTAAGCCAACACATGCAAATTGACTCAATTGGAAATTTGTCCTTACATAGCCACCAGAGTTCAAGATAGGAAGTAGTTTAAGTACCTTTTGGGTGTGTCGCTCGTAGTTGGCTAGGGCATTTCATTTATGTCACTTATTTTATTTACTCCTCAATATTGTTACGTTTGATTATTATTTTTGGTAATTTATGGTTTATTCAATTTACTTTATTTATGCTTATTTCGTTTTATCAGTTCTACCGTCATTATATTGGGTGTATGTTTACATTGGTTTTAGATTTGAATTATTTATTGCGATAGTGATGCTAAGAATGAAATCATACTATATTCATGTTTTATTTTAATAAAGGATTGATCACTCGATGTTAGAATAGGAAAGGTGTCATAATCCCCCTTCCAAGGATAGCGTGGTAGGGCGAGTCGATGTCTGCTATTAAAAACTCAATGAGCTTGGAGATGTTTCCTACCCTAACCGACATGACCACCTTCCCCAAAGGCATAGTCATTTTTCCAGTCAAATCGACCGGAGGGACGGTCAATTCCTTTAGGCTTGTCATCTTCAGTTTGATCTCATGATTAACTTTAGGTATATTACTTCATAAGAACTCCCTTAAATCCACTAGTAGCTTATGCACGTCCCAATTTGAAATCCTGATAATGATTACAAGTGCATCGTGGTGTGGGTTACTCACCCTTATCAATTCGTCTTCTGTGAAGACTATGTGCTTATTGTAGTCAACATCGTTTGGCCGCGTGCGTTTGCCAACTTAGCTTTTGGCGAGGTAAATTTGGAGTGCCTCAATTACTGACGTAACCTTTTTGAGTTCCATCTAGACTGCGTTGCCTTGGATCTGCTTGGGGTCTGAAGCTCCGTGAATAACAAAAAATTCGTGCCCCACTTTGTCATCTAAAACATTATCTGGTTTTGGGTCAACGCTGGAGATGACCTAGTTAGCTTTATTTTTTATGTAATCATTCAAATTTCCCGCCTCAGCTAACTCCTCCAGGTGAGACTTGATGCCTTGCAATTATCTGTTTGTGTCCATTTTTCTCGTTGTAGGCACATCTGAGTGTATTATTCCTCTTGCATGGATCACTGCCCATCTTTTTTCGCTACTTAAGGAATTGTTAGTTCCTGATCTCGCTTAAGATATTGAAGATTGGTTCTTTGAAAACGGTATTGACTTCCTGGAATGCCTTGGATGGGTATACTTTACTCCCATTTTTGGATCCGCCGTTATGCTATTTACTCCCTTTCTCGGGGTGTTATCTTTGTCGTTTCCCTTGGTCGCCTTTGTGTCACCATTCACTCATTGGCTAAGGGTGACCACATCTTCCACCTTGACATCTTCTCAATGCGTGACATAAGATTATTGACAACTTTCTCCCAACGAATCCATCCTCTTTAGGCGTGAACTGTTTATTATAAAGCGAGTTGTAAAAGCTTTCATGAGAGACTACAAGATGTTGACAAACCTGTGGGGAAACCTTTCGAATTACTTTTAAATGACATCTCCTAGACTGGGTGGGAATATGAGACACGTGAGAGCGTTGTTGTGGCTTCATAGAGTCGTCTCCTGCCTATACTGGTACACGTGATCTATAAGTTGGTTTATCCGTCGCATATCTTAAAACTTGGGATTGTGAACTTCTTTGGAGGCTCCTTTTTTTCAATTGCCCTTAAAGAGGGGGAATGCATCCGAGTGAAGAGTGTACTCCTTGCTGGCTCTTTTGTTGATCTAGACCCAAGATGAGTTATGTGTTGGTCTATTTTTCTTCGGACCGGACTTCGTATATTGTGCTTATGGCATTCTTCGTCTTGGTTTTGCCTTGTCACATGATTGCCATGCTCTGAACGGTCCTATTCATGGGGCCTTAACTCCTTCCTTGTCTGCGAGTTTTGCTCACCTGAGGACTAAGTGTTCGATCAAGTTGCTTTTGGTTTCTCCCATGGAGTTCTCTTTCCATATTTTCCAGACGTCGCTAGAGGCGTACGTTTTCCTCCAACTAGAAGTGTGTCGTTTCCTCTTATTAATGGAGTCGTTCCTCATAAGTGTCGACCAATCGCGAGATCTATGTTATTCTGGGCTATTCATTACTCTGCTTAAAAGGTTTCTCTTGTAGGCAAAATCGTGGATTTTTATCACGATGAACCTCAAACCCGACTCTGTGTAAGGATAACCCAACTCATAGGTCACCAACAATGGGTGCACTGTGAGGGTGTGACATTGTTTTGTAACAACACGGATTTTTAAATGGGTATTTTTAAACAAAAGTGGACGTTTTATTGGGGTTAAAAATAATTTGAACATATTTACTAGATGCTAAAAATAGGCTTAAGAGTGCCATGGGGTCAAAAGTCAAATAAATAAATAAATAAATAAAATATTATTATTTTATTCAAAAAAATAAAAGTGCTCAGAAAACTCTGAAAATCACCATACCGACTCAAAAATTAATTTTGAGCAACTTTACCTTTTTCAACATTTCTAAAAAAACGTCATTTATATCCAATTTAGGCCATTTTTCGGCGGACTCGGCCAGAAGTCGTGTTTCAGAAGTTTTGTTTAAACATCAATCATTTTTGCCTTATTTAAAGGGATGGTGGGCAACCCTTTTTTACTATTTTTGAAGCAACTTTAGGCACAATATTTTGGCAGCATACATATTGTATATTCCTCTCCTTTTATATATACACCTTAGCCCCTTTTAATTTATGCATTCAACCTTAGTTTTTTGAGGTGTCCTTTAGGGCTGTTTGGGTGTTTATTCTTGGAGGAGTTGTGATGATTCTCGAGATATGATTTTGACGGAGTAATCTGAATTTCTGGGCAGATTTATAATGGTTCATTTTGATGGTTTAAGGTATGGAATTTTACACAATGTGCTCCTTAATCTCGCGAGTGTTATTCCCTTTGATTTCATGTGATTATTGAACTCATATATGAATTGCGAAATTCATTTGGAATCTGAAAAAATTATTATTGGAATCTGATTTTGATTCATGTGGTATTATTATTTGTTGGGCATGTTTTCATGAGATTTTAATATGGCACTGATGTTGGTCACCCGCCAAGATTCCTGTTCCGGCTACTTGATAAAGTATGGCGTGGTATGGTGAGGCCTGGTGACTCCGGCTAATGTGTTGTTGAGAAATTGTATTGATCAATTGCTTATGAGATTCTCATTTGATTTGAATATTCGTACTCGTGTTGTTATGTTTTATTCACCGCTAATATTTGTTGAGCATCTTTTTTGTCGTATTGTGTACTTCCCCATATTTTCTTTTAGTTGGTAGGTTAGCGTGGATATGAGCGCTATGGACCAAATGGAATGATTTAAGCATGATTATTTTTAGGAAGAATATTGGAGAATACAAGATGATAAAATTTGTATTTATTTTGATGTATAGAGCATTGGCGATTTATATTCTTTCGAGATAGATAGTTGAATTGTTTCGAGAGACTTTTGGTTGTATTTAATTTGAAGAAATTGAGATTAGTGGTTTCTATTATATTGTGGGATTTTTAGATGATCTATACCTTGTTGTTTGTGTATTAGTTTTATTTTATCAATAGTGGCGCTCCGCTCCGCTCTCCCCGGACGGGCGGGGTGTTACATGTTTCACTCGTTGGTTTTAAGTTTCTTTTAGAAAAGAGAATCGCTTATCACAGACAGTGCCAATTGTGAGTGTAAATAATCACAATTATTGATTATAATAGCAAAGAAATTAAAGAGCGAATAATAGCACGATACACATAATTTACGTGGTTCGACAACTACCTACGTCTACGGAGGGTCTCTCAGTTTTTTATTGATTCTTTAAGAGTTTCAAAATTATATGCCCCTTTGCCCCTCCCCCCCCCCCCCCCCCCCCCGACGCGAGTAAGGGTTTTATTTATAATGATAGGAGTGATTGAGCCTTGTTTGAACTTTTCAAGCTGTTGATTAGCTTGTTGGTCGATCCACGTTTATTCCCTCTGAGATTGTAGATAACAATAATGCGCTCCATAATTATCCACGCGACACTAATTCTAACTTGAGCAATATGTTTTATTCCTTTGGGTTACCGAATATTCGAGCCATTATGCACTCCATAATTATCAACCGACGCAACACATGGAATACCAAATCATTGTTTGTTTATTGCCTGTAAATAAACAAATATCCAAAATAGTAGATATCAGGATACCAAATGTAATTTGTTTACATAAGAATACATGCAAACTTCATTTAACAAAAGTAGAATTATAAAATTGCATGTTATCAAGATACTACCAGACAGTAGGAAGTATAAACACTAACTAACTAACTAACTAACTAACTAACTAACTAACTATATATATATATATATATATATATATTTTTTTTTTTTTTGTAGAAAGACAATTTAATTATCGAATTAGAGGTACGTGAATGAGCATTCAATGTGGGTATTAGTCTATATATAACATCTGTACAATCAAGTGACTTTAACTTTTTTTGCCTTGTATGGGATTTTGTGGAAGACCAATTACTCATGAGATTTTTGGCGATTCTCTGCTAACAGAGAAATTTGGTAGAAGATAAAGAAATTATAAGTTTTTTTGGGGATATTTTTGGAGGGTTTTTGGGCAAGAACATAAGATTTTATTGAGCTGGGAGCTAGAAATTTCGAGCTGCTAGTTGGGATCTAAGTGGAGGGTTATGTGATCATTTTTCCACTACGCGAAATCCGACCTATTTGCTCGAATGTATACTGCGAGAAATACTTTCACGCAAGAAAATGATATTTATATAATTTTCGTAAACCAATCGTGTAAATTTACACAGAAAACATGATTCCCATACTTTGCTTCACTTTTTAGGCTAACCAACCGGTGCCTTAGAGTGCGTTTGTTTGTCAGGATAGGTAATGAAAAGTGGGGAATTTTTTTTTCCTTAACTTTTTGTTGCGTTTAGTTAGGAGAAAAGTTGTGAAAAACTCGTCCTCAAATTTTTCGATGGGAAAAAACTTTCCCAAAAAACACATACTGCCAAAGGCCTAGGATATTGCAAGAAAGTTAAGGGAAACTTGATATATTATCGTGTATTATTATTATTATTGTTGTTGTTGTTGTTGTTGTTGTTGTTGTTGTTGTTATTACTATTATTTTTATTATTATTATAGGTACTACTAAAACTAAAATATTTACACATTACTATTCATAATAGTACGCTATATACTGATAGTTTTATGAATTAAATGTTCAAAATTTTTATTTCATATTTAGTAATGTTCGAGTTAAATGGATTTTTATTACACAAATCATACTTTTGGGCATATAAAAAATGTACTATACTTTTATTTATTATAAACTTATAATGTAAGTATATACAATTTTAATATGTACATAGGGTTGAGCATGGTTCAGATTGGTTCGGTTCCACTATAGAACCAAAATCATAACCGAAATGGTTCGGTTATCTGATTTTGGAACCATAACCTAATCGAAATGTATATAGAACCGAACCGAACCGATGGTTCTCGATTTGGTTTTGTCGATTTTCGGTTCTGTTCATTCTTGATTTAAGCAATAAATTAAATATAATAAAACATGCGCTTACTAATTATGTCCATGCCTTAAGTTTTTCTCTATAACATTTCATACTAACATTTTTTTTAAAGAGAGTGTACTCACAGGTATGTTTCATACTGCAAATAAAAAATGAAATGTTTAAGAGGCAGTGGCTAGAGGCTTCAATTATTAAATATTTTTTAAATAAAAACATATATACTTGTTTTAAAAACATATATACCATTTTTTAAAATAAACACACACACACACACACACACATACATATATATATATATATATAGAGAGAGAGAGGCAGGCTCCTGTGCACACTAAGTTTGCACATTACCTTTTAAAAGTAGTAAAAAAAATATTTTTGAGTTGATTTTTTTTTGTGTGATATTTAAACATTTCAAGGAACCCATAAAAAAAAAATCAGCTAAAAAAAACTTTTTTTGCTATTTTTAAAAAATCGGTCAAACTTTCGCAGTTTTTAATGATTTTTTTATATGGGTTCCTTGAAATGTTTAAATATCACATAAAAAAATTGGTGTGCGCCAGCACTAAGTTTGCCTACTTTTAAAAGGTAATGTGCAAACTTAATGTGCAAACTTAGTGTGCACAGGAGCCTGCCTCTCTCTCTCTCTCTCTCTCTCTCTCTCTCTCTCTCTCTCTCTATATATATATATATATATATATATATATATATATATATATATATATATATATATATATATATATATATATATATATATATATATACATGTTTAAAAAAAACTGTTTTACTAACATGTATGAAATGTTTTAAAAACGACCAGGTATGAAATCATTTATACATATCTCAGTAAATGCACAGATCAATCCAAGTATATTAGTACATACCAAAATAAATCATTTATACAAAAAACTATTGAAGAAATTACATTTCTATATAGAAAATCATTTATCTCATTATATTAAAAGAATTTATTTATAAATAAATCCTTGGATATAACTGGTAAAAAATTACCAAACATTACATTGTTTCGCTATAACTGGTAAATGGTAAATATAAACATATAGTTATAATTTTTGGATATAATTGGTAACCCAAACCATAGCTGGAGACAAAAGGGTCTTAGTAGAGAAAATTTTCGCTACATAAGGGTTTTAGCAGAGAAAATGAAAAAGAAGTAACCTAAATATCACTATAGCACAAGACGAGAGATAGCAAATACCTTCGGGTTTTAGTTGGAGAAGACGACCACCACACAGGACGAGAGAGAGAAGACGACGGCTCTATGAAATGAAAATGAAAAATGAAATGAAACCCTACTTTACTTACTAGCTGGATATGAAAAAAAGTAAAGGACTAAAACGTTCAGATCCAATTTCGATTCTAGGTTTGGTTCTATGGTTCAATTTTCGGTTCGATTTATATACCAACCCGATAACCGAACCGACTGCATCGTTTTTAGAACCAGAACGAGTTCATAAATAGAAAAAATCGACCCACCCGAACCAAAGAGGTCGTTTTGGTTTGGTTCTTCGGGTTGATGGTTTTTATGCACAACCCCATATATAATTTTCTTTCAATTTTTCTATTAACTCATTACACACGAAAAAATAACTTTCATTTTTTTACTTGAGTTCACTTTTCTCGGATTCCTCGTAATGAAAATTAAGTTGCATTTGTTTTTTCATATGAATCTGAAGTCTGAATTTGAAATCTAAAGACTGAATCCGAATCGAAAAATATGTTTATTTTTATGTTTGAATGAACGCATCTAGACCTCTTAATCATTAAAAACCAAATATAATTACAAGGTCTCGTTTGATATGCCGTATAAGGAGTTCGGATAGGATTGGATAAGAGTCGGATTGGATAGGATAATGATGGACCGTATAAGGCTTATTCCAATACTGCGTTTGGGACAGTTCCGAATAAGAAGACGGGATGTGATATAATAATACAGTCATGTGTTTGAAATGCTTCGGATAGGATTAATTTATCTACAGTTTTTCAAAAATACCCTTCTTTTGTATTTAATAATAAAAAAATATATTGTTATCAAATATTTTAACTCAATAACATAATATTTAATTCTACGTGGGATGTTAAAAAAATAATATTATGAGATGAAAATATGTATTTGTATTTATATGTATAATTTGTACACACTCAACCACTAGAAATCACTTACACGCATACAAAAATCATGTGTACACAAACTAGCCACCAGAAATAATGAGATAGTAAAATCGATTGCTTACTATCTTATCTTTTGATTCAAAACAAATCAATTGCAGAAAATTGCTTGAAGTCGCAACTGAATAACATCGATTTTATCCAAAATAGTCGCCGGAAACATACAGAAACAAATAAATTGAATTGTATACACCTTTCAACTTGTCTAGCATATTGGTTAATAATACATTAAAAAAAATATGTGTAACAAAATATTAACGATGAATTAACAACACATAACTTTCAACTTGTCTAGTAGGTGAGTTAACATAATATTTGCATCGATTTAAACCAAAATAGTAGTTCATGATAAAGCAACAAATAGAAAACAATAGAAAGAAAAAATGAGAAGGTTACCTACCATGATGAAAAATATGAACGGAGAGTTATGTGAATCAAAGGGATCGCCGAATGCTATCTAATACTTGAAATAGTGCAAGTTGCGTGAGTTTTTTATAACTTAATAAGGGTGGAATAGTAATTTTTAATCAAATTTTGACACCGTATAATTTTATACGACCTTTGAGGTGAGATTTTTTTATCCCACTCCACGTGGGATAAGGCGCTCACTTTGGATAGCTTATTCCATCTCATATCCCATCCTAAATTACACCAAACACCGGATAGGATAATTTTATCTAATACGAACTTTTTATACGGCGCATCAAACGAGACGCGTATTAATCAATTAAAAAACAATCTACCTTAGCCTTGAAGGAGCTGCAGGGGCATTTAGGTAATTTTCTTTGGCATTCGGAAAGTATCCGTTTCCCTCCCCTTTTTGTTGGTGCGAAGCAAAGGGAGTGTTAAAGCGAGAGTAGTTTGGGAAAGGGGAAACTCTGTCTGTTGGTTTGAATTTGAAATTGAATGGAGGGTGACGAAGACGAAGCTTTTGGTTCTATCTATTTCTTCCGAGGACAAATTCACGATGCAGATCAAAACGTCAATGTTGAAGTAGAAACCGAAGAGGAAACCGAAGAAGAAGAAGACGAGGAGGATGTGGAGTTTATTCCGGTGGTGACGTCAGTTAGGGTTTCACAAGAGACGGTGATTAATGTGGCTGATGAAGATAGCGAGAGAAACGAAAAAGGCGGTGAAATGGTGTCGTCAGATGGGGGAGAAGAGTGGAATAGAAGTGAAATTGATGGATTGTTTTGCCCTATTTGCATGGAAGCTTGGACCAACGGGGGCGATCATCAAATTTGGTTCCAATTCAATTCCCCTACTATTTTTTATTTTTTTTGTTTTGTTACCCTAACATTTACATATATCTTATTGTGTTGAATTTGGGATTTGGAATGCTTTTAGTTTTTGGAATATGGGGACTTTAAGGTCTTTCAAGAGTGGAACCCTTTTACATTTTCTTACAATATTTACTTATATGCTTTGACATACTTTTTGAGACGGAGAGTTTCAAAACATAATTAGAAATAGGCCTTGTGGAGTGTCAAAAAACATTAATCCCACCCTAGGTGGCTAATTGGGCTTGATTTTGGGTCTGTTTGGTTTGGGGTTAACTACTGTTATTCGCGGTGACAAGTAAAATGGTGCCGTGTTTTTTTTACATATTTAAAATCAAGTTTTTTTTCTTTGTTTGAAATTGTGAAAGCTCTAAACAAAAATGGGGAGCAAAATTTAACTTTAAATAGGTGAAAACATATTTTACCATTTTACTTTTTAGCGCAGTGGAAAATATTTTATTCCAAACCAAACGAATGGTGTGTTTTGAGGGTCTCCCTACAATTACCCTTTTGACATGTACAACTTTTTTTCCCCATTTACCTTGATGAAAAGATTTATTTTAAGTCTAGTTGTAAATATAGGGTAGTGTTACACCCTAACTCGGTTTGGCATGGTCACCTGCGCGTGTTTTGGCATGGCCAAAGTTAACGTTGGTGAAGTCAAGTTTGAGACAACAAAGTTTGGCTAAGTATTGAACAAATGCGAGTTGCTCCCCGTGTGGCAAAATCCTTGTGAATTTACTTACCAAATCATGGTTAAGTGTTCAATTTTAACCCATATATCACAAGTATATCAGGTTTAACTCCATTTTTAATTTAAACACTCATTTTTATGCACCGCTTTACATTTATTTTAATATCTCCAATTATTAATACAAGATCGTACCCTTTCATCTTGCATGCAATGGTCACCACAAAATAGCCATTTTCTCATAACCTTGTAATAATAACCTCATTTTCCAAATTTATGCCTTTAAGACTTTTCTTTAGAAACAAGATAACTCTTAAGTTTTCTTGCACTTAATAATAACTATAACATATAATTTGAACAACATATCCTCTTTATGCATATAATAAAACATCCATGTATTTATATACGTATATAACATGAGAAACCCTATATATACTTATATACATACATGCATATCCATATCTTCCATGAAACTAGGTTTGAACTCCTGCCTTAATCAAGCAAGAAGAAGAACTTGTTGGAGATGAGGATAACCTCAAGCCTCCAAAGGCTTCCTTTTGGAGGCTACCACAAGCCTTAAGGTTTTCTCTCCAAAGACTCCAAGAAACCCTCACAAGACACGAAAACCCGAGGTTACACTAATATAAGCCTAAAACAACGTTGTTAATCATTATGATTTGAACTATAACATTGGAAATACAAAGCGAATCTTTACCTTCCCAAGCTTGGATATTCTTCAATATCTCCTCTTCTTTCTCTTAATTCGTCTCCTTTCTTTTCTCCTAAACACTCTCGAAGCTCTCTCTATAAGACCTAACATTTTGCTCAAAATTGAAGTAAGAGACCTTAAATACCAAATGAAAGAGTCTGACCATGTTGAAATACCCTAAATTGACATGTTGTTTAAACGGACCCAAGTTGTTTGAATGACAACCCAGTCATTCGAATGCACAAGTGCTCCTCTGGAATGATGACACATGGCAACGAACTGGACAATGAGAAGTGCTTTCCTTTAATCAATGGTCCATAATTTGGAGTTGCTCTCCTTTTAAATGGAAATATACCTTTAAACTCAAAAATGGTATGTAGTTAAAATTTAACTAAATAATTCCCTCAAATCCAATTCTAACTCACTTATGGTAAGTCCTTAAAGCTAGTTTAGTTTAGACACAATTAGTTCCTTACACCTAAATTTAATGAATTAGTCTAATATCGCACAATCGTTCTGATGCATCCGGATATTTAATGAAAAAGATTATAATATTATTATTATCTGAGTTATTTAGATATTAGATTATTAATTTAGACATTGTTTAGATTATTGTTAGGATTTGTCTTTTCATTCGTTATTTATTTTAATTAGGTTATTTAATTTCCTAGTTTAATTAGGAAATTTGCTCCCCAAGTTTAGGATTATCTATAAATAAGGCCTTTGGCCCTCTCTTATAATCATAATTATTATGGAGAACTTATTATTAATGAAATTTATGAGATGATTAGAGAGAAAATATGGTTTGATTATTAATATTATTATTATTATTAGCGTGTGTTAATTTCGCTGCGTTTCACATTAAAGTGATATCAGAGTTGCGTTCGCTCCCGATTTTCCACACAAGAGTGTGTGTATCAAGGTCACGAGCTATAACAAGCGCTCGGGACAACATATTGTACGACGTGTACTCACCGACGATCAGTGCTCCAAAATCAGCCACCGCAGTCGCGCCACCATCAGCGGTGATTGAATTTGATATTGCGGCCCAATTAAAAAAATTAGGTCAACAAATAGAGGTTTTGAAGGTAGAGAGACTACGAGAAGCCATTCGACGGGTACACCAGTTCAGGATGGTGGGTTTTCGGCTGTCGACGAAGCCGGTGAAGATCGGGGGATCACCAGCCGTCGCCGGCCAAGGCCATGGCGACATGAGTAGTACGGATCTGGACGAGGGAGCCCAAGAGGAGGGAGCTAGGGTTTCATTTGTTGAGTTGGGACTTTTAAATGTAAGAGTGGACTTTGAGGCTTTAAATAGAATGGGCTGCCCATGTGGTCTTTATTTGATTTTGACCTAATTTTAAATGACAAACCACTTGGGTTGAAGGTTAATGGCCCCAAAATTGATTTTTTTGGTGTGGAAAAATTCAAGCAACCCCCAAAATTTAAAATGTTGCAAAATATTTATTTAAGCCCCAAAATTTCCCCAAAAATTATTTTTCACTACCAATAAAAGAAAAATATTTTGGGGGAATAGTTAAAAGACCGATTTATTCCAAATATTTATTTATTTATTTATTTAGATATTGGATTATTTATTTAGATATTGTTTAGATTATTGTTGGGATTTTTCTTTTAATTAGCTTATTTAATTTCCTAGTATAATTAGGAGACTTGCTCCCCAAGTTTAGGATTATCTATAAATAAGGCCCTTCGCCGTCCCTTGTAATCGGAAATATTACGGGGAACTTATTATTAATGAATTTATGAGATTGAGAGAGATGATTTGAGAGAAAATATGGTTTGATTATTATTATTCGTGTGTGTGTTTATATGTGTGTCAATTCCGCTGCGTTTCACATCACGTTCATTTATTTTCTAATAAATCCATACTCTTCAAAAAATTCCGTAATAAAGCACAATATTCTCTTAATATTTTTCCTTCAATATTATCAACAAAAATGTGATTCCGATTATTCTTCTCTAGTTAAATTATATTGTTGTCTTTTCTATAAATCCTTAATTAAACATCCTCCAAATCATTTACCAAATTATCTAAAATTCTCGGCAATTAATCATATTCCTATCTCAAGCCTAACGAATAATTCCCATCATTAACTCTTTATTGTCAACCTTAATTGACATTTAATCAAATTCTCCACTTAAGTTACCAACCAAACTTTTACTTTCTTCCATTGTTGACCTTTGGTCAACAATTCTTATAATATTTGTCAGTCAATTATCCGGTTGAAATATATAATTGTCTTATATTTGAGTGAGTTCATAGTAATTCCACAATTAAATATTCAATTCCCCAAATCAAAATATTCGTAAGTTACAAAATTTTGGGACAGGTTATTCCAGGAAGGCTCTCCTGAAACCTCCCATTCCTAAAGTAGGATATCTATTGGTGATAAGAGGCAATCCTTGACAAAATTCCCCAAACACTTTCGTGTATAAAAGTTCAGCGAAGGAGCAATGGAAAAAAATGAGTCAGTTGTTCTCCGTACAAAGACAACATGAATCTGGTGGGCAGATTCCTTTGAAGCTAGTTCATTTGTTAACTCTCTTATGAGATACCAACCGCACCAACACCTTAACCCCAACGGGAATTTCGGTTGCCTGAGTTTTCTTGGAATAAGAAAAGTGGGAGAGGGAAGGTTTATCGCCAAGGTATTCAAAGAAAGATTTACAAGAGAAGCTTGATTGTCTAACTTCCACATTCTTCTTACCCCACGATGAAGTTGAACACTCTCTATACGCCCCAACAAAGATATAAAATCCCCTGTTTCAATGTCATTGAAATTTCTCCGAAAAGAAAGATTCCATGAGACCAAACCGATGTGACTGAATCAATGGACCAATCTTCTTTAAAGAAAGATTGAATAATTGAGCAAATCTGGATTGTAAAGAAGCTTCGTCAACTTAACAATCCTAGCAAAACCGAATAGACTCCCCATCCCCAACTACGAAGGAGACGCACTTTAAAAAGGGTTCTATGCCATGGGAAATGTATTTTCAAGGACTTCTAAAAGATCCTCTCTCAACCCTATTGGAATTCCACTCATTTCTACCCAACCCATATTTTTGCCTAATGATTGTTCACTAAAGGGAGTCAAACTCTATCGGAAACCTCCATAACCATTTTTCTAAGACAACTTTATCTTTTGCCATCAAATTCCCTATACCCCCAATTTCCTCTATCTTTAGGTATTTTTACCATCTTCCACTCAATTAAATGGTCATGTTTGCTCTCACCCCACCCTTCCCACATAAAGTTTTTAATTCGTTTCTTGATTAAATTTGCCACTTTTGCCGCGAAGTTGAAAATGGATAGAATTTAAGCACGTATGCTTTGTAAGATCAACAAGATTAAAGTTGTTCTTTCCCCTCTTCTAGATAAACATCAAGTTTCCAACCCATTCAACCGTTTATAAATTTTATCCACCATCGGGTTCCAAAATCTTGCTCGCATTGTTTGTACATATTTTGTCTCTTTTTGTAAAAGGCATGGTTATCTACATCTAGTTTAGTTGAGTTCGTTAATACATAGATACGGGTAACACTTTTGGATGTAGGGTGCCGAAACCAAGTCCACGCGCGGTTCAGGAACCATGGTCGAATGCTATAAAAGAGCAATGCAATGCAAGCTTGATTTCTATATATTTGTCAAATGCAAGTTAATTAAATGGCTAAAAAATTTCTTTGAATGGCACCCAAAGATGAATAAATAATAAGACAAATTTCTTTAATAAGGTGTATTGAAGGATCCGATGCCCCAAAAAGGGCTACAGTATATATAAGAAGGGGATAATGGAATATTTCCTAAATCAGCTAATTAGCTAAGGAATTTTCTGGTTGTTGGTGATATCATGGGTGACATCACGATAGTAGTGACATAAGCATGACATCACTAAGAACCTTCTACATTTTAACTAGTTAATACAAACCAAAACATATTATCTAATACTATAGGGAAAGGGTACGTATTACACTTGGCAAGATAATTACAAGACTACCTTCCTATAATTTACATCAGCTGCATTCTTTTCGCCAGTTGGTCATTTGAGATTGGATAGCTTATAAGTTATATGTTATCACGTTATCTTATCATGATGTGTTTTGAGGAATGCAGTTGTCTTCCTTGCGGGCATATATATGGTTTATCTTGTATCAAGAGATGGATTCAACAACGTAGAAGTTCAGGGAAGGTATTGCTTATCATCAGTTATTTTCATGTTCGCTAAAATGATAATAAATATACATTGGTTCTCTCAATTTTGACTTTTCCCCAAATTGGCTTTTAGTGTCCTCAATGCAACAAGAGATGCGCATTGAAGGATCTTAGAGTACTTTATGCATCACGGATTGTTGTTGTTGATGAAGAATTACAAAAGGTTATTTATAATCTCATGAATATGATATTTGAAAAAGAGACTCGTGAGTCTGTTAACTGACTTGAAATTATCTTGTTTGCAGAAAGTTAGAACGCTAGAAGCTAAATGCACTTCTCTTGAGAAGAAGGTAAGAAAATGTATTAGCTAATACAATTTCTGTTTTGACAGTAGCAGCATTTGTTTCAAACAGATGAATGAAACTTCCCGACTATATATATACATATTTTAAGTTATAGTTTGATGTAACTGACATGACTCATCTCTCTCTCTCTCTCTCTCCACCTTTTTTCTAATTGCATATTATGCTCTTTGTTCAACAAGTTATCTCAATCCTAATGGAATAGATGCAAAGGATCAAACAATTATATAAATTGGTTCATTTTTTTTTTGTCATGGTTTGAGAAGTCTCTCTCTCTCTCTCTCTCTCTCTCTCTCTCTCTCTCTCTCTCTCTCTCTCTCTCTCTCTCTCCACGTGGCATCGTGTTTTCTAAATAAAATATTTATATATTGAGTGATGCTTCTTTTTTGTTTTTGACTAAAAATTTATGGATACTTCTCGATAGACTCCAAATTGCTTTTCAATCCTTGACTGCCACATACGGTCTATGTAAATGGACAAGAGTTGCTTGCTTGAGCGTGAAGAAACATGATTGTTATGGTCACTGTTTGACTACCATTTTACTCCAATATACAACATAGTTTGTTTCACTATTGTTAAAGGCGCGCCTAGGCTCCAGGTCACCCAGGCGCAACATCGGTATCTTGCCTCACTCGAGGCAAGGGTCCTTCAAAAAGTTGCGCGCTTTGTGCGCCTAGGCTCTAGGCTCAAGGCGTGGTTCGTTAATTTTTTTGATAACTCCCCTAATACAAGAATGGATCAATTGATATGTTGATTTTACATATTTTCCAATTGAATATGGAAGATTAAACGATTCCCCATTCCAAAACTAACCAAATTAAGCTCTTGATTCCTGGTGAAACTTTAATTTTCTCATTGGTCCCTACTTAGGAAAAAGGAAAAAAAAAACAAAATTAAACTCCAGGAGTGTTGCATCGTAAAACAACTTATATGTTGATTTTTATTTTTATTTTCACACATTGGAGTATCTTTTTTTCAAATAAATAAATATCTTTTCTTTTGTTAATTATTGGATGATTAAATTGTTAAATAAATTTGATCTCTCTCTCTCTCTCTCTCTATATATATATATATATATATATAGATAGATAGATAGATAGATAATCTCTGGTGCGGACTCACCGTGCGGACATTTCGTGCGGACTTTGTCCTTATCCCGAAAGTGGTCCCCTCGTGGTCCCAAAGACTTTTGTTATTTACTTAGATGGCCCCCCTCTTGTTTTATACTAAAACCTTAGTTTAAGACTATATATTTAAAAGATTTATAGTTTAGACCCAAATTGGTATCAAGACCTTAAAGACTTTAGAAACTCACCAAATTCTGACCAAAACCCTAATTCTGGTATCAGAGCCATAAGACGCTCCTTTTAGACTTTAGTAAAAAGACTCTAATGCCCTTGGGATTTATCCCTCGCATTTACTAAGATATTTTTGGAACCAACGCAGACTACCAACCTATACCCATAACAAATTTAGACCCAGTAGGTTGTTTAACCTCACATAGACGGTTATTCACACTTCGAACACATCACAGCCAAACACACAGACAGTAGACAAGTTACTGCTAGTGCTATTAATAGCATAATAGACCAAAATAAGTGTATACTCCTTATATTAAGACAATTAATAAAAGACACTCAAACCCTAGAAACAAAGATAAAAAATATCTCTAAAAGATTATTAGAAATAGATAATCAAATCCCAATAGACTTAGTTCATGTTCTACAAGAAATAAATATTAAGACTAATCATATAGAAGTCCTTAACAAAGACATTTTAGAAATTAAAACCTTAATTAAAAATCAAGACAGTGAGTTAATTAAACTTACCAAAGAATAAGCTAAGCTTATCCCTAGATTAGATAGTTATCTTCCTAATGGAGGTATCAAGAGACGTCTCCATTCAGACTTTATCAGAATTTTACCAAAGATTTCTAGAAAAGATAAATGATGATAGATTTTATTATAAGATAAATGAAAATGAAGTTGCCAACGCGGCTAAAGCAAAAAGACTCATACTAGAAAGACTAAATTTAATTTCCACATCCATAGCTGCTACCCAAGACTATAACAGTAGCTTTGTTAAAGACTTGCATCTAGATTTAAAGGCTAAGACAGAAGGATTAACCACCTTCTATACAGACTTTGTTAAATTCCAACAAAATTTAGCAAATTACCTTAATAATATGGAAAGCCATAACCTATCCAAAATGGATAGTATTATTAATGAACTTAGACTAAACATGGCCCAAGTAGAAGAAAAATACAAAGAAATTATAAACGGAATTAAGGTCGTATTTAATATACCTTCCCAAGCAGAAATAAACTCTCCTTTTATTCTAACTCGTTTAGATAAAATAGAAAAGACTGTAGAATCTATAGAAGTTAGAACTATGCAACAACAAGAAAAAGATAATGAAATAAAAGACTATATTACAAATGTTGCAAAATCCCTTGTCAATTCTCTAGCTAGACATGGTGAAGAAATTTCTGAGAAGACTAGAAAAGAGAATAAGAATTTTAAAGAAGAAATCCTTAATCAGATAAAAAGACAAAAGGATTATTCAGACTTCTTAGAAAGAATTGAAAAAAGACTTCGAACAAAAACAGGCAACCACCTGTAAATTTAGAGAACCCCCTCCTATAGAGACTAGTGAAGGAAAGACCTTAGGTAGACGAGTCATAAATGACAGATTAGATAAGACTAGTAAGATAGCCAACTCTATCCAAAATATTGGACAGAGTAATCATATGCTTCAAAGACTTAAAGATTCATCCTCCAATGTTAGAACATGGTGAAAAGAGAGAAATTTCACCAATCCTCTCAAATGGAAAGAATGGGGTGAAGTTGACTGGAAGATTGTTGAAGATTCCATTCATAATGGACAACTTCCAGTCGTTAGATACATAGACTTATTTAAAGAAGGTGCCACTCCTAAGACTCCTAATTATAACATGACTTACCATTGTAGGAATCACGTGTCAGACAAATCTTATACTGAGCTTCAAGTATTTGACTAAGAATGGCTTAGATCTAGAGGAACTGATAGGAAGTTCCAATTCCTAACCTTTGGACTCTTTCAAGCAAGAATCCAAGGATTACATAGACCTCAGAATAATATCAACATATTATGTTGTTTAGTAGACAAAAGATGGAAATATTTTGAGCAAAGCCTTATTGGGATAGCCCAACTAGAAATGTCAGATAACATAGGATACTTTAATGTCATTCCGGCATTTACAGTAACCGTAGACACAGCCAAACATTTTAAGTTAATCTTATATGCTAGTGGCTATGAAGACTATTATCCCAGACGCTAATATAAATATAGAATTCCAAATCTATGTGAAGTTCTTCCAATTTCCTTATGAAGGAATGCAATCGGGAATTCCTAGTGGTAGACTTAATGAAGAAATCTTAGTTAGAACCAATGTTTCAGACCAATGTTTAAAAAGGCGAGGCGAGGCGAGGCGTAAGCCTCACCGAAAAGAAAAAAAAAGAGCAAAATAATATTAAAAAAATACTAATAAAACCATAAAAATAAAATAACAAAGAAATATAAAATAAAACTACAAAAAAAAAACATCCTTGAGGGCTTTCGCACATAGTTTGACATTTTTTTTTGTTCCCCTAATATAACTTTTTAGAAAAATAAAATCAATTTGAACATATTGGTTATTTTAAATATGACAATAAATTAATCAATGCAAAATCGTATTGGCAAAATCATTTTTTTAGCTTCATTCACATATTGGTTCTTTTATAATATGACAATAAATTAATCAATGCAACTTAACAAGCAAATTTATTAAAAAAAACATTGATTTTCAAGCTAAGATTAAAAAAATAGCAACTTTATTAAAAAAATAATAAAACATATTAACCTAAGTTTATTAAAAAAAATAGCAACCTTTAAAATATTTTAGTATTAGTTAAAGAAAACATATTAATCTAAGTTGAAAACCAAAAAATAGAAACCTTTTAAAAAAAGTCATAGTGAAGTTAATTTAGTACATTTATTTCAAACAAACTATATATTTGTAACAAAATATAGTTTCAAACAAATTTATACACTTATTTCAAACAAATTAGTAAAGAAAAACAAAATTAAGTGCAACGTTGAAACTAAAATAAAATATAAAAAGAATAAGAGTTAGTAGATTAAAACAACATTTTTTTAAGTTACGTGCAAATTTAGACAAATGAAGAATTTTAACCTTTAAAAAAACAGACTTTGTGATGAAAGAAAAAAAAAAGTTTTTTTTTTCCCCTTCGCGCCTCAGCAAAAAGGCGTGAGGCGAGGCGTGAGGCGCATTGATGCGTAAGCCTCAAATTCAGCCCTGAGGCTTAAGCCTCGAGGCTTTTTTTCAGCGCCTCGCCTCGAGGCGTACGCCTCTTTCGTCTTTTTAAACATTGTTTCAGACTATAATCATACTTACAGTATTAGGAATACTGGACCTATGAAAGAAAAAAGTAAGACCCTCTGGCAATTGCCAGAATTTTAAGAAACTAAGACTATACAAAATAAACATTTGTTTATTAATCAAGACGATGTCACTGGAAATGTTACCATCCAGTTTCGTCCTCCGAAGATTGTCAATAAGAATATCCAGACCGAAGAAATTAGATTTAGGAATATGGGAGAAGCCATAATCAATGATCCTTCAGAAGGAGAATGTAGTAGTAAGACTAGTGCTAGTTTACTAAGACAAGCCCCGGTAATTAGACCTAGAAGATCATTTGAACCAAAAGACTTAATTAAAGAAAAAGCTATGATCCAAAACTTTGGACATGAACCCTCAGAATTGGATATGAAGACATTTAAAGATAACCTTAAGAAAAGTCATTCCGTTAGATTTCAAGAAAGAGAAAGATTTAATATGATAGCCTAAGACCGCATATTAAAATTAAAGGAATCTAAGAATACTAAGGAACTTCTTAGAAACCTAAGACTAATAGAAGAAGGAGAACAAAGACTAATGCCAGCTACACAAGTAGAACCTAGTAAACAAGAAATATGAAGTAGTAGTAGGCTAGAAGATGCTCCTAGACTTTTTAGTAAACCAATAGGAATAAATATTCCTATATACTCAAGCATCGTAGTAAAGACTAAATCTGATTACATAAAAGACTTTCCAACTAGTGACAAGAGTTTCACTCCTGTAAAGACTATGGCAAGCCAAGCCATAAATCCAGTAGGTATATACCTTAACCTAGACAATGTTTAAGATAGAAAGAAGGCCTTAGATGAATGGCGTAATCAGATGAACATGTGTTTTGCAGCTGATGAACAATGGGATGCAAGTTCATGTAAGCAGTACGCTGAGCAATCCATTAGAGGTATTGCAAAAGATTACTTAAATAGTTTAAGAAAAGCTACAGACGAAGACTCCTTAGCAAAGGTTGAGAAGATGAAAGAAAACTTAGAAGAAACATCAATTGAAGAATATATTCAATTGTTCACATCAGAATTCATTGGAGCTGGACATCTAGCTCAAATCAATGAACAAGACCTAGCAAAAACTAAGTTAGCCCTCCTTAGCATTTGCAAATTAGATAAGATAAATGAATATAGCAATAATTATGAACAGCTATATTACCAAATTAAAGAATTTGGAGAGACCTTAAAAGATGAATACTTTAGAAAGATACCAGCCATAGGACAAATCCTAATTAATGAATATAGGAATTGGCCAGGAGTCGCTAGAGTTAAGAACAACTCCCTTGGTGAAAGAATCAATTTCGCTAAAGACTATCATATCTAAGAGACGTGATATAACTCAAGGAAAGTTGATAGAAGAGACTTTCAAGCAGATCCCTCCAATCAAAGACGAAAGAGACATCGCTCTAATCCAATGGGGATGTGGAAGTGAATCTAAGAAATTCAAAAAGAAATTAGAATGGAAACATAGGAAGTTTAAGACTAGACCTTTAGGATTTCCAAAGAAATATAAATTTAGACAATCTACTACCTTTAGAGAAAAGAATCCTAAGACTAAAAAGAATAGATTTAACCAAAGAAGATACTTTAAGAAGAATACTAGTAAATATAAGAAGGTTCCTAATTATAGGAAAGACAAAGATATAGCTCAATCTAAGACTGCCATAAAAGAATGTTGGACTTGTGGCAAAGAAGGACACTTTACTAAAGACTGCCCTAATAAGAAAGATAAAGAAAGTATTAAGATTATAAATACAATATTAGACTATGCAGATCAAGAAGAATTAGATATCCTATATGCTATAGAAATATCTGACATAGAAGATGATACTAATACTAGTATCTATAGCGCATATACAGATAGTGATTCAGAAGATTATAGTGATACTGATGAGTATGAAGACTCTCAGGATACTCTAGACTTGTATATGATGCAAACTAATCAAGACGATTTAGATAATGAATATATAGACTTCGAAGAAACTTGGTATAAGTGTATATTAAGCCCCTTTTTAAAGAAAAGATGGACAGTTAGTAATCCTGAGTTACTAACCTATATACCTAGATGTTACTTTGATGAACGACATTATTGCACATTTGAAATGAAATGTAGCAAGAAAGACTTTAGATGTGTAGAATGCTTTGAGACTATACAAACAGAATTATTTATGGTTTGTGTTATTTGTCAATTACACTACCATGAAGACTGTTGGAGAACTAGATTTAGAGCAATTTATACTAGCCAGTATGACGCTCAAATAGACTTAGATATTAAAATATATTATCAAGACATTGATAGAAATATAGCCAAAAGACTGCAAGAAAATGAAGACTTCAAAGGAAAAGGAATTTCCTATGATTTAGAAGAATACCATTCTGATAATAGTTCAGAAGATCAAATACCCTTAGATTTTATAGATAAACCTCAAAAAGAAATATCTATTTTAGAAAAGAACAATTTAGGAATTTCTATTAAACCACATGCTTGTTTTGTAGAATTATTTGTTCAACACAAAGACTATCCTAAAAGACTTTCAGCTTATAGATACAGGGTGCTCTCAGAGTATTTGTAAGGCTAATGCCTTTCCTGAAGACTATTTTTTAGAAAGTACTAAAGAAATCTATGGTAAAGTGGCTAATGGAGATCCATTTACCTTATATTTCCAGACTATTCCTATTTATTTTAAATTAGGAAATCACACCAACAAAACCGTTAATCATCGGTTTTGGATAATGGATCCTCGTCCTAGTTTCACAGGAAACATTATCTTAGGACAAGAATTTATTAGTAAATATCATCCTTATACTCAATATAACGATAAGATATTAATTAGTGATACAGAGGAATTTAATATTAAAGCCCCTCTAATAGATCACAAGACTGCCTTTGACCTGATGCAGGTCAAACCAAATTATAGACCCATAAAACATAAGAGTTCTTCAGCTGAGCATGGTGGATCTAGACCTACGACCCAACAAGAAGCCGTATAAATTACTAAGCCCTTACAAAAAGAATGTAAGTGTCCAGACAAAAAGTGTTATAAGCAAATAGAGCTTATACAACAAGACATTTTAGATCAAGCTCAACATACCTTATTACATGTTCAAGCTATATCCAAACAGAAGAAAATGGATATAGAAGTAGAAAAGGAAAAGATTGGGCAACTAGCAGAGCCTACTTTAGGAGAAAATCCTATCGCTAAGTGGGATAAAGACCAAAGCTATTGTGAAATCATCCCTATTAACCCAGACGCCACTATTTATGGTGGAACCTATAAGAAAGGATATTCATAAGAAGATAGGGAATAATTCAAGAAAGACATAGATGAAATGCTTAAGTTAGGCATTATTAGAGAAAGTAAAAGTAGACATAATAGCCTAGCATTCTATGTTCAAAATGAATCTGAACGTAAAAGAGGAAAAAGACGTATGGTTATAGACTATAGACAATTAAATAAGAATTGTGAATTTGATTCTTATAAGATACCAGACAAGAATAATTTGATCAATTTGATAGAAGATAGAATTATATTTAGTAAGTTTGATTGCAAATCAGGCTTCTGGCAAATTAAAATGCATCCAGACAGTATTACTTGAACAACCTTTAGTGTGCCCCAAGGAAAATACGAATGGCTAGTAATGCCATTTGGATACTTGAATGCTCCTTAAGTTTTCCAAAGAAGAATGAATAATATATTTAGACCTTATTCAGAATTTTGTCTTGTTTATATAGATGATATTCTTGTAGCCAGTAAAACTGAGATAGAGCATGTAGAGCATCTTAAAAAGATTATTTTAGAATTAGGCAGACATGGTATTGTTATTTTCGAAAGGAAAATGCAATTATTTCAGACTGAAATAAACTTTGTGGGAATGCATATTAATAAAGGAAAATTATCCGTGGCAGAACACATAACCAAAAAGATTCTTGAGTTTCCAAACCAACTTAAAGATAGAAAACAATTACAATCATTTTTAGGATTGCTTAATTGTGCTGCAGACTTTATTAAAGACCTTGCTTCAAAAAGACAAAGCTTAACGGCCAAATTAAAAGGAACAGACAAAACCAATCTTTTTTATTGTACTTTATGATTTTGAAGTAATAAGACAAATTAAGGATGCAGTCAAGAATATTCCTTTACTTGAACTGCCTAATGCAGAAGACCGGTTTATAGTAGAAACAGATGCCTCTGATAAACAATGGGGAGCGGTATACTTTGCCATTGATCATCAGACAAAAAAGAAGAAACTTTGTAGACATAGTTCTGGAACCTTTACAGACCCAGAAACAAGATACACTGCCCATGAAAAAGAAGTTTTAGCCATAGTAAGGGCAATAGAAAAATATATGCTGTTTCTTAGACCTAAACATTTTACTGTTTATCGCTCTTCTTATGCAGTAAAATTCAGAGATTTAGACTTGTCCAAATCAAGGACTAATAGACTAATTAGATGACAACAATTGCTTAATGGTTATGACTTCTCTGTTATACATATTAAGGGAAGTAAAAATACCATTCCAGACATTATATTAAGAGAGCCAATATTTGCTAACACTAATATAATTTCATGTTTTATGTTGCAAACAGAAGACCTAGAAGACACGAGTTCCTCTGGAACGAATAGACTGAACAGGGAAGACGTTGCAGACTATCTTAGACGCATAAGACCAAATACTGGTGTAACTCAAAGACAGACTCATATTCAAGACTCTCAAGAAAGACTAATCCTAGAGAACTTTGATGATATCTTGGTTCCTCCAGGAAAATCTAGACAAGAGATTATTGCTCAAAATAGACTCATTGGGAAGATGTATTTTTCCCAATATAGACCCGATCAAAGATACCCAGACTTGATCAAATTTAGACGAGAATTTTCAGAAGACGAAAATACTCTTATAGACGCCATATGGTGGAATGTGAAGAATAGACTATGGATCGAGTTCAAACAAAATTTGGTAGCCATTGCCAGATTCATGAGGACTCAAAGACTTGCAGTTACCCAGCTCAGTGGTACTACTGTGCCTAGACCTCAGACTCAAACTTATGCTCAGACTCTTGGAGAAACCTCTAAAACTAAACCTACTGATTTCTGTTATCAGAGAAAGACTTTTAAGACTAAGATTGTTATACCGTTTGGTCATAATAATCTCCTATTAGCAGAAGACTTTAAAAAAGAAACTAATAACATTATTGATCATTTTAATATGTTATTATCAGAAATAAATGGAGATGCCTTAATGATCAAATGTTTCTTCAAAGACGTTCCAAAAATATATCTTTTTGGAAAATCAGACATGGCTCATATAACTCTTGCAGATCACGGGTTCATTGAACTCGTTCAGATAAAAGATATTGAAGACTCTGTTGCTCTTGGAAAAATAGTCCATGAGTATGTTAAGAAAGTAGAAGACTTCCTTCTTCTATTTGTTAGAATCTATCAGATTGCTCCAAGTTCCTGTAGAGGAATGAGAGTTGAAGGATTTAGACTTATTAGATTTTCCAATTATATATTTGAAGACGTTAAGATTTTATCAGAAGATGAGACTAAAGATTTAATTGTTGATAAGTCCAAACTCCAGATCACTCACGCCATGGAGACAATTGAAATCATGGAGTTATTAACAGGAGAAGGCAAGTGGTACACTGCCTACCACAAAGAAGACCCGATAATCCAAGCTGATGAGCCATTCAACGGAAGGCTCAAGAAAGAATCCAAGGAAATGGTAGAGATATTAGAACTGTAGACCTCATTGATGAATTTATCAACAGTACCCTACCAAACCAAGACAAAGAAGAAGATACAGATACAACAAAGGGCCCCTCAGTAGTGGAAGAATTATTGAAGACGGAAGACTCAGTTGTTTAGACTCTGCTTTCCATAAAGCAAAAAGATGCCTGCCCCACATGGGCCACCAGACTGATAAAAAAGAATGAAGACATTGTTTGATGCTCTTACATTATTACAAGACGACAAAACTCATGATGAAGACTTGGCACGCCCCATCAGCTGGCCTTTCTTTTCAAAAAGAAAAAGGTTCCCCAATTATCGAAAGATGTTAAAAGCCTGTAGACCAGCTGATAAGATTCCAAAGACAGAGTTGCTTTAATAATTTATATTCTTCCACCGGATTGCTTTTAGTAGCCGGTTACCAGTAATTTGTAGTGCCCTTGTGGTATAAAAGGGAGCGTCCATTTGTGTTTTAGATATCAGTAGTGAGATAGAGAAGCTTAGAAGCTAGATACAGTGTGTAAGCTTGTAGTAAGTAATATGTACATGAGTGAGTAAACCTCTCATAGTTAGGGGAGATGGGAGAGTTGTATTTACATTTGCAATGCAATAAAAGTATTTTCTTTTCCAGAAATCTCTTATGTTGAGTTGTTATTATTTTCCAAATTGTCTCCAACTTTCTATTTATAGAGGACTATTGTGTGGAACCTTTGGTGTAGCACACAAGGTGTTATGATGGTGAACCGCCGTTAGGTGCCGATTAGCCGTGAGCCGTTAGCCAGGTGGGCGTTAGGCGTGAAGGCGTACAGGCAGGAAATGGGTTCAACGCCAAAATAGTGGATTGAGGTGCGACACATAAAGAGAGACTTGTAGGAGTCCGAGACCGGAGAAGAATAGTAGCAAGGCTGAAGAGAAGAAGGAAGGAAGATAAAGATATTGCAGACCAGAAGGAAGGTATAACTCGAACCAAACCCTTAGCTATTTTACATATTATTGTTTTAAAAGAATCTCGTATGAGCCTACAAATTACTGCAGACTTTTTAGAATTTGTTAATCAAACAAGTTTAGACTTAACTAGAGAAATTCAAGACTGGACTCTTACAGACACTAAAGATAAAGAACTTATAGAATCTGCTTTAATATACGCAGGTGGTACTTTTAAATATATAAACCAGATTATTGAGTGGTTAGGAAGAGAAGTACCTAGAATAGAAATAATTAGAACAGGGATCCGTGATCTCTTTAAATAAAAATTAAGAACCGAAGATTTTGCAGAAGAACTATCAAGACCTGAAAAATATCAAGAATACACTAGGATACTTGAAGACAGTATAGACGTATTAAAATTTATTAGACGTAAAAGGTTAGCTGAAACAAAGGTTATTTTAATTAGAGCCGGAGGAATCCGTCATCTTCTTAAAAACGTAGAGACAGCTGCCCCTAGAACATACCTTAGATTTTTGTCATCTTATGGTGATAATAATTTAGATGAATTTATAGATAACGATATAATTGATATTATTAATCAAATATATAAAGAAACTAAACAAATAAACCCCCGATACCGTATAAGGTATTTAAGACTAGAATATTTTCCATCAAGACCTCTTGCAATTTCTAGACTCCCTGAAGAAACTATTTATATAGATAATCCTCGCTATTCAGAACTCCAGTACGATAGTGACGAAAGAAGCTTAAGAAGTAGTAGTAGCCCTGAAACTTCTACACTTAGACTTCCAGATTAATTAGGCTTTAAAATAAGCTTAAAAGACCTTAGAAATCATTGGGGTAAAAATTTATATTCCCTAAAACTTAGAAGAAGTTAAAAGACATTGCGGTCCCAAAAGGTGGTCCTAAAAAGACAAAACGGTCCCTAGATAATTCTTGGACGGTAGCGGTCCGTAAACTAGGTCCGTATGAGAGCCGGTCTCTCTCTCTCTCTCTCTCTATATATATATATATATATATATATTTCATATGGTGGCATACGCTTTATCTTCACGTGTCTCTTCTTAACTGTGTATAATAGTAATATATGCGATATAGTTCAAATTTTAGATCATAAATGATCCTATTATTATAAATATACAAAATTTGCATGTTTTATAGACATTGTGTTTCACTTTGATTAGGCGCCTTGCGCCTAAGCCTCACGTGGCCTTGGTGCGCGTTTCGCCTCTGACAACTATGGCTTGGTTTAAATTTTAATGGATTACACTATCCTTATTTGTCTTTTCTGCAGATTATCTTCCTTGAATAATAAGCACTATATATTCTGTTTTTGCCGTTGTATCTTTTGCGTAATATTTGGTTGTGTAGTCATAGATAGACATCCATGAATAGTTGTTTCTTCCCTGTACAATATTCTTTATTGCCAAGAAACATTATTTATCATCTGATGACTCTGATAGTCATTTGCTCCATTTAAATTCATATAATACGTGCATTTTGATGCAAAGGAAGCTTCCTAAGTGGTGCCTTTGACCAAGTTGTTCTTGTTGTGTAGCAAAGAGGACATCAATCACATCCTTATTCATTGTTCTTGACGTAACCACACGTCCATGACAACTCTGAAGGCGCACCACACCAATTTGGAGAGAGAAACTAGAATTTCTTTGTATCTTTCAAATGTAGGATTCCATACTAAGGTCCTTTATATAGAGGGAGAGAAGATTCTAGAAGGGATCTCCTAAGCTTCTAAGCTTTTATTGGCTGAGAAGGTGTAAGCGCATGTGATGTCACATGGGCTATAATTAAGTCCAAAAATACATCACATGTCAAAATGAAACTTTCTAAATTCTATTAGTTACGTATGAGTTGTCATTGGTCATGACAACTCATCCATGACAACACTAACTAATGAAATCTTCTCGAAGTTTCCTTTCAACCCTTGCTACTACTAAAAATGTAAACAAAATACTAAACAACTAATAAAAGGAAAAATACAATGCAATACTAAAAATGCAAGAAAATATTAAAATAGCCCTAATTTCCATCATTGTCCCCCACTTGAAAAAGTTCGTCCCGAGAGCGTAGGAGGTGAACTTGCAAGAAAGCAAGGCAACCATCAAATGACTTCCCCACTTGAAAGCGGAGCCGTCCTCGGAAACGTCCCTCGTACTGGCTACTAAGAAGTTCACGGAGAATAGGCATACAAACCAAACACGGACGATCCACAAAATCTTGGTCTCGGAGTCCCGTGATGAGCCTTCTCAATATCAAGACGCTAAAAACATCTTCCGAGCGCATGTCACATGGCACAAAAAATACCACCTCAACCCCGGGAGAGATAACCACCGAACCAACTCCATCAAAATCATCATCCCTATTTCCAAAAATTGAAAAAAAACTCCCAAATCAAACGTCTCTACCTCGCGAAAATGAGTGCGAGTTACCCAAATATCCTCACAAAAATGTCAAAAATCCCCAGTACACCATTCAATTTCGTCATTTTTTATCTTTCTTGTAAGAAAGCGGCTCGAGAGGTGATCTTTTAGTCTCTAGTTGACCCGATTGGATGCGTGAGTGAGGGAGAATGATTGGGTGGAGCATCTTGGACTTGCCTCAGATAATCATGAATTGGGTCTCTGGAGTTAATCGGGGAAAAAACATAATTTTTTTGAAGTTTGGGGGCTGAAAAGTGATTTTTAAACAATTTTGGGGTTGGATTTAGGGTAGGTTTAGGGTTTTGAAAAAGAGATGACATTTGTCAGGTGAGGGTGGCCATGTGTTGCTCCATGAGGGAGGCTATTTTTTCTCTCTTTTGTTCTTGCATTTGGATAAATCTCTCATCAATTGTTGCTTTTTTGGGAGCCACTAAAATGTGAAAAACGATTTAAATAATTTTTTTTTATTGCGACACCTCACAAAAATAAAATAAAATTGTGGTGACACCTCATACACAAATGGCGGAGCGACACCTCGCTCTGATACCGATTGACGTAACCACACGTCTAATGACAACTCTAAAGGCACCACACCAATTTAGAGAGAGAAACTAGAATTTCTTATATCTTTCAAATGTAGGATTCCATACAAATGAGGGACTAAGGCCCTTTATATAGGAGGGAGACAAGATTCTAGAAGGGATCTCCTAAGCTCCTATTGGTTGAGAGGATGTAAGCGCATGTGATGTCACATGAGCTATAACTAACTCTGAAATACATCACATGTCACAATGAAACCTTTTAGAAGCTATTAGTTAAGTATGAGTTATCATGAGATGAGTTGGGATGAGTTGTCATGAAAACTTATCCATGAGAACACTAACTAATGGAACCTTCTAGAGGCTTCCTCTCAACCCTTGCTACTACTAAGAATGTAAACAAAAGAATAAATAACTAATAAAAGGAAAAATACAATGCAATAATAAAAATGCAAGAAAATATTAAAATAGCCCTAATTTCCTCAGTTCTCTTCCGGATTCCTTTGATTTGAGGCGTTAAATCAATTTTGGATTGTGGGGTATCTCCCAAGGTAAGGGAGACAATCACACGGAGAAGATGAGATGTCTGTGGAGATGCATCGCGACTTTTTCTTGGCTGATTTGGAATGAAAGGAATGATAATATTTGAAGAGAGTAGGGAAAAAGAAGCAGTGTGGGAAAGCTTATAGTTCATGTTTACTACTTGGGCTCACTCATCAAAAGCCGTCGTTGCTTTTTCGTTTTATTTATTGTTTCTGCCTGTGAAGATAGTATTATTTAGTGAGTTTTTGTATAAAATTATGTGGGCTTAGGGGCTTTTTGTAAATTTCCTAGGAAACTCCTTGGCCCCCCTTTTACGTAAATCTTTTTGGTTTTAATGAAATATCTTTTTTCCGATAATATTCTTTTTTGACTTTTAACATTTCCATAATTCTCGTATCCAGACTTTACTACAATTTTAATTTTAATTAGATTTTGGCCTATATCTGTTATGTTTTTGTAAAAAGTAACTGCCACATGGCATTTTAAATAACAAAATGATAAAAAATAATATTATCAACACCCACACCCGCCACCAACAAAAAGAAAAACAAAAAAATAAAAATAAAAATAAAAAGAAAGAATGCACTCCATTTGCAAATTATTTTTACATGAGCACCCGTACCTTGACTTGGAGTCAATTAAGGCAGCCTTCTCATTATTTTGATGTCTTTTGTTATCTGGTTCATAAATTTGGTTTGGTGTAACTGCTTGTGCCACTTATGATGTGTGAGAAGAAGGGCTTATATTCATTGTATGTCTGTTTCATGGTTTTATTTTTCTAAACAATGTTATTATACCCCCTGGAGATAGTTTTCTACATGGTTGGCATCTGTAAATCATTTTGCCCTTGTATATGCAGAATACTGAAAACTGCAAGAAAGAAGTCGAATGGCAAAAGAAAGAAGTTGATTTCCACCTGCAAGTTCACCAACTTAAGGAGGCATGTTTGATATATATATATATATATATATATATATATATATATATATAGGAGAGGGTTCCACTTACATAGGCGTTAGAGATAAGAAGTTTTACACAGCCCTCAATAACTTTTTGTTCACTATATAGTTCAGTAATCTATCCAATAAACTTGACATATTAATTATCAATATTATGCACATAGAAATATCAAATTAATATGACATCGGTAAGGATTCAATTAATATGCTTACATTCTTCTTAATTTTATAGCTACATATATTAGTTAAAATCCTCTAAGTTTTATGCTTACATGATTTAGATTAAAGCACATTCACATTGAGGCACATCTTACTCTAATCAGTGTAATATTTGTCATGCATAATCAATGTTAAATGAGTATCCAGTCTAACAATTGAATGAATGGATTATGAATCCAATAAAACGCTATTAACGGGTGTAAAAGATTTTATTTTTACACCGTTGTAAGTGGAACGCCATATGATTATTGCAATTTTGGATGTAGTCTACCATTTTCTCAGATGTTGTATGTTATGAATTACTACTACTACTATTATTATCCGCAGATACGCAACGAACTTTACATGATTTTCCATTTTGGTTACTAAACTTTTTTTTTGGTGGATATAAAACTGTACTTTCATTTTGTTGCTAGACACTTAACATCGTTAACTATCACTAACAAAATGCTGGCGTGTCATCCACGTGGACTAATAACGTGGCATTAATGTGATAAACTTAAAAAAAACACATAATATTTTATGTGGCAGCAAGCTCTATTTAAAAAAAAAAATAATGAACCACCACCACCACCGCCTCCTTCCACCTCCAACACCTCCTCTACCACCGCCTCCAAATCACCCCCCCTCCCTCTCTCTCTCACAATATATCCATCTCAGCCACACAAACAAAAACCCGTTCACACGCTAAACCCACCAGAGATGGAGCCCCGCATACGGGTTGATTAACTGGTCATCACATCCTTTCTCCGACTGGGACACAAAAATCCACCACTTGTCCACCATAGTTTTTCGGACCGGATCCTTTACCTTCGGCCCAATAGGTTTTACCCCCCAAAAATACGGGTGGATTAAAATGATATCATTAATCTTCAATTTCAAGTCCACTCAAATTGCCCGGTGAAGTGCTGCCCATGAGTCGCTATAAGCTGTCGGAAGTGGATGCTCAAGTGCTCTCCGGTAGTTGACAGAGACGATAATGGCGGAGATTTTGTTTAGGGAGTTACGGTACTTGGGATCGTGGGTGAAGGCGATACAAAAAGAGCCGCCGTGGAAGTAAATGGCGAGGGGGAGTTTTTGCGAGGTGGGAGAGAGATTGGGAAGGTAGATGGCGGTAACGCCGGTTTCGGGTAATATGAGGATGTCTTTGGATGAAGTGCTGGTTTGGGGTTTGAGGGTGTCAGAGGTGGAAGGAGGCGGTGGTGGTGGTTCATTCTTCTTTTAAAAAATAAAAATAAAAATAGAGTTTTTGCCACACAAGTTATTATGTGTTGTTTTAAAGTTTTATCACATTAATGCCACGTCATTAGTCCGCGTGGATGACACCTCAACACTTCGTTAGTGATAGTTAACGGTGTTAAGTGTCTGACAACAAAATAAAAGTACAATGTTATATTCGCCAAAAAAAAGTTTTAGTGACCAAAATGGAAAATCATATAAAGTTCGTTGTGTTTCTGCGTAATTATCCCTTATTATTAATATATATATATATATATATATATATATATATATATATATACACACACACTAATGAATTGTAACATTCATTAAAATCATTACACTCTGCACGCCAAATAACCGCTAATAAAATCCATTGGGAAAAGAAGATTGCATAGTCACTGACCCGATGGTGATAAAAAAGGTCGTACATAGTGCACAAGGCTCTCGCTTAATTGCGGGGTCTGGGAGAGGCGGATATCGACTTGCATTACCCCCATATATTCACAATAATCCTAGGCTTGCTCTCTCTATTTTTCTTTTAGGATTGTTTCAGGACATTAGGTACTCATCCATACTTAGAGAAACTTAAAAAAAACAGCTTGAATACTGGTCTCCAGCTCAGTTCTTGTTTTCATCTTGTAGCATGTTGCTCAACTTATATCTTATGGCTTTGTAGAGGACAAGTTTATTGGAGGGTTTGCTACGAGATAAGCAAAGAAGGCTGTCAGGATCGTTCACTAGTGGAGGCTGGGGAGGAGAAGCCATTCTTGGTAATAATAAAATAACTAACCCTTTGTTTAGTGGATTGTACATTGTGTAATTGCTTTTAGTTGCATATTTTCTGATTTATGATGAAAAATTCATTTGACTCATAGGGCATGACCATGATTCTGTGTTTGGCAACCGAGGATGTCCAACCAGCTTTGCATTACAGGTTTGCGAATATTTTTCCTTCCCGTTTGCTCTTAGTCTACTAGGGATTTTGACATCACGTATGAGCTATTTAAATTTTTTTCAGTTTTGTCATGGTCTGTAATATTATTATGAGATAGTTATACTTCTTGAAGGGTTAGGACTTGCAAGTTTGAGATAGCGTACTTTTTAATGGGTTCTATTAAGATTAGTTACATGACCTTTGATGGAAGAGTAAATTTTCGCAAATAAGTTGAGCAATATCATATATGGAAGCTTTCACAGTTCTTGTTCAAGGGGAGAATAGTAACTATAGTAATATTTGCCACCATAGTTAGCGTAGTAAAGTTAAGTTCATAAATGATTATTATAATTTTTGACCCTTCTTATATTTATTATATTCCATGCCTTGGCTTGAAGTAAAGAAATAAGAGAGAGGAAGAGGCGGAATAAAGGGGTCAACCCCTACAAGAGAGGCCAATAAATTATTTTTTGTTCTTTATTTCATTTATCTTATAGTTAGAAAAACAGGGTGATAATATTAGGTTATTTATCTCTTATTTATTTCCTTTTCTTTTTAATTAGTTTCCTAGATTAGGTAGATTCCTTGGGAACAAGTATTGTAATGCCTATTTAAAGAGGTCTCTACCTTCAATTTAATTACACAATAATATTAAGATTTTTGAGATGGAGGCTTTGGCTTGAAATTTTTCATTGCTTTCGTGTGTGTATTCCACTGCGTGGTTACATGTTTTAGCGCGGTTCACTCATGGTGTGTGGCAATCATATTTGTGAATTTACACAACGGAAGCAATGGCCAACACTCGATCTGAGGGATCAATCGATACGAATCAAATCATAGTTGAGTTAATGGCTTAACTAAATTGCATGAACAACAAGATGGAGGAGATGGAAGAACGAATCAATGCCGAATTGTAATCCTAAGGGAAACCAACCCATGCCGACTTCGTAGACCACCACCCTTCGTCTAAGGGGTAGACGCCAGATGCTGTGGGAAACCTCCCTAGATAATCACAAGGCAACGTCACCGGTGAAAGTGCAAGCTGCGAGAGGAGGAAGGGTAGCCCTATGGGGTGGCGAACCTAGACAAACTAACTCGCGACCCACAACTCGGTGCGACGGAGGCCAATAACGGTCAGGTCCCTTTCAAGGCGTCGTTTGGCCTATAAGAGGCTCATGGTCGAGTAACTTCCCATGATACAAGCTTCCTTTGCAGTGTTCGATGCTATTGAAGCTCGATAGAGATTGAGGCAAGAAAAATGGGAATGATACAACACATGGTGCTTTGGCACCACCACCACCCCTACCACAATCCAGGCGCTTTCGGGGACACCTATCCACATCCTTATTGAGGGTTGCATCCCCAAAAGGTGCAACATCAGCCAATTGTGATTTCATCCCTACCAAACCTCAACACTTAGGTTGGGACCGAAATACTGCGGTGAGAGTGACTGCAGCAATCAACAAGGCTCCAACTTTAGTCAATTTTGGTCAATTATATGATAAATTTGAGGTGGAGGTTCAACCTTTTCCTATTGATGCCCCCCCCCGCGCGCGCGCGCGCGCGCACACACAATTTCTAAATATCAAACATGGTTGCACATAGGGATACGCCCGAATATGTTTAAAAAGAAAAAGAAAAGAAAATACAAAAACATTGGGGAGCTTACCTCTGTAAATGAGCTTCATTAGTGAACTAAGGAAGTCTCATTCGTTGCTTCCTCACGAAAAAGCCCTAGTTTTGTGCAAAACCAAAAATCCTTAGTTTTGATGCCCAAGAAGAAACTCGAGGAAATAAAGGATGCAAAGGAAAACAAAAGAAGTTTGGTCGCATTGAAGAAGAATGAAAACATTGAGCGAAAAATCGGTTGTTACTTAAATTGACTACAACTGCTTTACCAAGCCGAATTTAGTCTTCTGCAAATTTCATCACTACAACAAGTGATGGAGTTTGCTTTGAAGGTTGAAGACTAGACATTACTCATTAGCAAAGAAGGTGGTACTTCTACACAATTGAGGTCGCCCGAGCCTCCATACACCCCTCCCTCGACCCAATTCAATTGCAATCGTTGTAAGTGGTGCAATGGAACATAGGATAACGAAGTGTCAAATCTACAAGAAGCGCACCGTTCTAGTCACTGATGGGACGCATATAGAAGAGCCGCTTGACACTAGACGACTTGAGGAGGCTGTGCAACGGGAAATCTTGATCGGCCAAGTGTGTGTGCCACTGGTGGGGGTGGTAAACAGACGAATACAAAACGAATACCATATTATCTGTATCTGTTTAAAATTTTACCCTCCCTATTTGTATTTCTATTTACTCGGATAGTATATCCCTATTCAGATAGAATTAATAACCCTTTTCGTTAATATTATGTTGTATTAACATATATTGCACTTCTCTAACTTTACTTACTCTTTATCACAATCCCACTACATGCGTTCCTCACCAAATCTTTCAAATTTTTTGCAAAGAGAACTTAGTGCATCTTTTTGAAGCGATCAACTTGGCCAACTTGATTTCTTATTATTTTAGATAGTCTTTTTTCATGATTGTGTTAAAGTAAATCATCAATGTTCAAGACTATAAAAATATATATCCCAATCTCTGCCCGTATAGATTTGTTTAGAGACAAAAGGGATAGAGAGCTGACTCACCTTCATCAATGTTTCTCCCGACGGAGTCGAACTTCGAACAAATGAAAAGAGATTCAAGGAGATATGAGGCACTAATGTGATGACATGATGAGGTCCACGACTGAACATTAATTTCTAACTCTTATTACTAAAAACTAAAACCCTTCTTACCTTTTGTGAGTTTTTATTTTCTTTTTATTTGTTTCACTTTGCGTTCCACGATATTGACTTTAGTTAGACTTGAAATAAGTGACAAAGATTGTGTTAAATCCAAGGTTCTAAAAGGCGCAAGGCGTGGTCGTGGCATAGATGTAAAAAGGCATTTTCCTTTTTTTTAATGATTTTTTAATTATTCTATGGCTAGTAAAACAATAAAATAATACATACCTTGAAATTTGAAAATATATCGGTAGTCATCATTCAATTATCAATATCAATAATCATTCAGTAATTGATACAAAATAGTTCAGTATGAGAAATGTATTTTTCAGCTTTCAAATGAAACAAATAGGTAACAAAAAAAATACTAAAACTTTCAGTAATTACTTGGACCACATTCTCCAATATAAAAAATAATCGATACAAAATAGTTCAATATAAAAAATACTGAACCTATATCACTTAGCATTAAATCAATGAGGTGAGCAGAACAAGGAGACAAAAATAATTTTTTTCTTTTGTTTTCCAACTTTTCTCCGCCCAAAATATAAGCCGGCGCACTATCCGTAATTACTCGGACCACATACTCCTTCCCTATCTCCTCAACAAGCGAATTAAGTAATTCACATCGTTTGTCGGCATCCTTTACAAAGGAGGAAGTATCCAAAGATTTGAGAAAAATCGTTCCACGAGGGCTATTCACAAGGAAATTAGTTAAGGACCTTGATTTCCAATCGGTCCATCCATCCGACATAAGAGTGTATCCCGTCTTCTTCCATTCTTGTTTATATTTTTCCAAATTTGCTTCAACATTTTCAACTTCCTTCGTTAAGTAAGTAACCCTTGTCTCATGGTAAGACGGAGGCTTTAGCCCCTTCCCATAATCACCAATTGATTTTACCATCTTTGTAAACAAGGGGCTTTTTTACTACATTAAAAGCTATACCATTTCCATAAAAAACCTACAAATATCACTAATTACCGCCCACCTCTTTTTTCACATTGCATTTATCGTTGTTTGTTTTACAAAACCTTGTTTTTTCTTCCCTTTAATGACGTATCCATCCATAGTCCATTTCTTTGATTTTTCAAATTTTTTCTCAACTTCAAATTCCACTTCTTCACCCTCATTTTGTTGTTCGCCTTCTTCATTATACTCCTCATTTACTCCTAAAATGTTTGCATATTTTTTTCTAACATCTTCGGGGCATTAAATACATTTTTTGGCATCTTTCCCCGTACCAGCAAGATGGTGCTTCATTCTAAAAATCACACCTCATTTTGGATCCTTACAAAAGTTACATCTTAAATGCAATCTATTATCATTCACTTTTTCACAATAATCCCATGTGGGGTTAACCACAACTTTTCTCTTTTGCTTAGTCATTTCCTAAATAAATAAAGAGGAAAAAGAAATAATGCCATATTTCTTTCCTGTTGTTCTGCCATCCTCAATATTGCCTTTGCCATTATTTGCATCTCTGTAGACTGCTCCTGCACTCTAGCCCTTCCAGCAACACTTTGCTCTACTTCAGTATTGTCTGTACGAGAAGCTGCTCCCTCTTCTCTAGGTTGTCCATTCCCAGGTTCCATCTGGAATTATCTGTAATACAACAAAGTTCTAACAACCAATAATAACAGTTTATAATACTAAACTATTAGTTAGTACATAAACAATTCATAAATATCAAATCAATTCAATACTGCCATCTAACCGTCACACACGTCCATAATTAACAACCACGCTCTGATACCACTAACTGTCACATCCCAGACCCATACTAATCATTTGTTATTGGAATAATTAGATCATAATCTTGAGCCCATTGGAAATATGATTCATTCATCAATATTTTCCTACATAATGTGCATAATGAACATAATATTATTCTTATACCATAAAATTCAATATCAGAGTCATAATTAAGCGGACATACAATACTGTGATTAACTATGATCAACTCAATCCATACTAAATCAATATATACAATGTGTGAGTATATTAAAATCTTCAGTGTGACAACGATAAAATCCCCATTTTTAAACCCCAGCTCTCTCCAACGGTGCAACTCTCAAAGTTATCGGTCATATGGTATCCTAGCTGGCAGCGTACGAACCAGAAATTGTTAAAATATAAACCGTAAGCATTAAACTTAGTGAGGTACTCCTTCCCTGCAACAAAATAACAATTCTATATCGAATATGTAGATATAAACTCCGAACAATCCTGCCCATTGGCAATAACAAATCATGGATCATAAGATCCAAATAATTCTGCCCATTGGCAATAACAAATCCTCGAGCATTAGTTCCAACAAATCATTGGATCTTTGTCCAATTCCAATCCTGGATCATAAGACCCAAACAAATCCTGAATACCAAAGTATTCAAACCAATCCTGGATCATAAGACCCAAACAAATCCTGGATATTTTAATATCCAAACAAATCCTGAATACCAAAGTATTCAAACCAATCCTGGATCATGAGACCCAAACAAATCCTGGATATTTTAATATCCAAACAAATCCTGAATACCGAAGTATTCAAACAAATCCGCTCTTAGAGCTATATTCATATTTATATATGAAACAAATCATAAGTACACTCACCTTGACAGTTTAACTGGCTTTTCCCTTGCCTTTATCCGGTATTTGTTCAATCAGCTCTTCTTCCCTTCCTATCATTATTACAATATTAGTATCATCATAAGAATATCAATAATCCAAAGAATGATTTAAACATAATTCAATCCATAAGCATCACATGATTCCATTCAAATCATTTATCACAAGTGAAGTTCCATCCAAATCCATGTTAATATATTTAACATATCCAAATCATAGACCAAATATAAATTCATTTATTCTTGGAAATTAAATCCTTGTCATATTACTATTCCAATACAAAAGACGGTACATCATTTTAAGTCTCTTAGAGCAAGATATGCTCATTTCTTTACCACATAGCAAATCTGCCCTATAGGCTCTTTTATCGTTCATTCAACTTCCAGGAATTTCCATAATTTTTCTACATCATAAATTTATATGATATTTCACCCAACATCAGTAAACATATTGAACAGTACAAGATTAAAATTTCATAATTTTCAGAGTTCATTTGCTATGTCAAGCAAAACATCGAACACATGGCTGACATACTTTCACCCTTAGGGCATATTTCATACCTGAACTTCAAACTCTCACCAACGACTCATTTCTTGGTATTTTCATATGATTTTCGTATATGGCATACATATATGAGTCCAGGTTAATATACAATTGGAATCAATCAATTACAGTAAGTATAGAGAAATATATGGAAGTTTGAATAAACAAGGTTCCTAAACAAAACAATCTCAAGGGTTTACACATTCAAGTTTACTTAAACTTGCATCTATCCATAAGTACATATCAAGACTTGTAATTTCAGTAAACAAATGATTATTTCAATCATTTAAATAAGTAATACAAAAAAATAAACAAGATTTATGGATGGAAATACCTTAGGGGCTTTTATGTAATTTTTCTATGAATTTTTCTTCAATTTCTCCTCACACTTTCTTCCTAAACTTCAAAACTCTCTTTCCTTAGGTTAAAACTCTTCCATGGCTGAAATATGCTGAAGGAAGAGCTTAATTAAAGGTTTTTAAGTCGTCATAAGGCCACCCCCTCTTGGTCCAATCAAAATATAACATGTGGCATTACATAAAACAAAATATCATTTAAGGCTAAATGACTACTTTGCCCCTGTCGTAAAAAGACAATATCTTCCCACTCGGATGTCCGTTCGATGAACCGTTTGTTTTGTTATAAACCTAACTCATATATCTACAAATATCTAGTTTACATCTCAAGTTCATTGTTATGTCATAAAGGTCAAAACTAGCCTCCAACAGGAACATTCCTACCGAAAACTTTAAAATTTCACATTTGTAACTAATTCGATATTTCAAGCTTTATGAAGGTGGGATTAAACTAAACATAATTACTTAACATTATATATATACTAATAACATATTATTCATATCACAAAAGCTAATCATGATTTAAACATGAGTTATCATAATTATATTTGGGTTGTCACATAAACCCATAAGGACTTGGTAAGTATGCTGATTGCACTCCTCGCTCCTCGGGAGGGATAAAACCGAGAGGCTCATATTGGGCCAACTCCTCCCATCGAGACGTAAAATATAAAAAATAAGCCTGAACCGAGAGATTTAGGGCCTTCTGTGAAGCTCATGCGATCTCCTAATAAAGCTCAAAGATGCAGGCGTCATTATGAGCATGAGCATACATTTTGTTGAGGCCTGCCTAAGATTTGAAACTAACTCATAGAACATAGACATGTTGTATAAACGCTCCTCCTCTGAGTTGAACATATAAGTAAAGATAGTGCACCACTACATATCCAAATGATTCTCACTTCTTAAGATTTTCTGCTGGTGGCTTTTCGTTTCCCAAAGGCCAACTAGATTTTCCTTTTCCCCTAACATAGAAGCTCAAGGAAAGAGACCAAGCAACAAAATTAGGCCCATTCAAGAGGACACTCGTAACCCTTTGGGCCGGGTTATGTTGTGCTAATGAAAATATATTTTTTCCAATACCCATATTACCCATAATAGATTAATAAATGACTGACAAAGAACATGTCTAAACAATTCAGAGATAACTTTGGCACAAGAAATCAACCACCCTAAAACAAATTACCGAGTATGTACAAATCCCCAAATTGCTATGTAAATAACTGGAGACATCAAAAATTAAAAAATTTGTTGCCGACATCCTGACGGCCTCAAATGGGATGGAGTAATTGCTCTTTTAGCATATGCAAGCTAGGACGAAACCCTAAATAGGGTCCAACAAGGGGTTCACGACTCTTGCTGGCTGCTGGAAATGAGGTCGCGACCTCAAATGTGTAACACCCCGTAATTTTGAGTAATTGGAATGTCATTAATTCGGTTATTTTAAATTACACGTGTGCCGTAATTTATGGGAGAGAGAATGATTAATGTTTATTGATTATAATTACTAAGTGAATAGTGATTAATTATTTTACGTCAAAATAAGTGAGAATGACGTGACCGTGTGATATCTCAATCGGGAGTCGCGTGTAGACTATATGAGGTAGAGATAGGAAATTATTGTAAAGTGACTCAAATGGTGATTTCGAGGTCGCGATTGATTCCGAATGGGTCGAAATAGTCAGAATAGTTTACCTGGGTGTATAGATTGGGTCCCGAGGCTATTTTTGACCAACTCGACACCATGTAAGGGCTTTTCAGTCATTCAAGAGTTTAGGGTAGAGAGAACTCCGAGAATTAAAAGGTTATATCAACCCCTTGGAGTTAGAGGCTAGAGTTGCAACAAGTTTGAGAGAGAGGAGGCCATAGGAGAGGAAAAGGAGAATAGACTTAGGCCATTCCACACCAATTCTCACCTCGAATGTCGCCGGAGTTGAGATCGGATCAAGGAGAGACCAACCTCATCGTCTTAGAAGAGAAATCAAACCGGCAAAATCTAAGGCAAGTATTTATCTTGCAATCTATTTAAGCATGTTATAAACTCATGTAGTGTAGGGTTTCAATTACATGTTATGGATGAATTCGTGGGGATTTAATGGGTGTAATCCATGAATTAATATAGGAATGGATGTAGAATAGATTCCTTTATGTAGAGAATACGAAATCAGATGTTGTGTGATGAAAATAATGGAAGAAATCCGGGTATCTTGTTCATTATACATGAAGAAAACCATAACTTAGGGTTTTGAGGTTTATGGGGTTTAAATCTATTCTTGGGTGGATTTCGTATGAATTTAATGTATGATTTACGTTAGAAGTCATCCCCACACGTATATTTGATGTTTGATAACGTTGAATGGGAGTTTGGGATTGTTTGATAGAGATTTTGTTGAATAAAAAAAAGAAACCCGTAACAGCGAAGAAGGAAGTGTCAGGGGTTTAGAACCGGTTCGGGGGACCTCTTATCCCCAGAATTTATTTGTTTAATTTTTTTAGAGATTAATTATGGGAAAACTTTGGGATAAGTTTAATATTTGTACAAGGACTTAGGGTAGGTCAGTAGGTACATAATTAAGGCCCGGTTATTCTTAATGAGGGTAAATTAGGACTTGGACCGATAATGCCTAACCGATTGAGGGATGTGTCGGTAATTTACGTTTTGGGTTTCGGAGCGAGTGAACGATAAATAAACATTATGTGAGGACTTATTTAGTACGTTAAGTATTCGAGAGAGATAAATACTACGTACGGAAATTATATGTTAGGTTGTGTGTATACCTATGCTGATGATATATATATATATAGGTTGTGTGAATATCTATGATGTGATTTGTTATGTGTGTGAACATGCCTACGCTACTTGGTATCACGAGAGGTTCCGCGCAGAGGGCGATCCTACCTTGGCGATTCCAACGAGGTCTGGATTTGTGCTCCAGAACATTGAACTTAGGGCGGTTCACTATGTGCAGTGTATTAGTGAGATCGACGTGTCATTTGGGTACGTTAGGTATGTGCGTAGCTCAAAGGCTTAGAACTATGTTCGCCTCCATTGTGTGTTGTTTGATTGAGGGTTCGAGGAGACTTTCGGAACCGCTAGTCCTTGATTGGTACGAGAGGTACATGGACTTGATAGCAGAGTACGCATGCATCGCGGTGGTCATTCCGGAGGATGCAATAGTTGTATATATATACAAGTGTGCTTATTCTACTTATGTGTGATAGTAGAAAAGATAAATAATGTATATCTAAAAGTGACTTCAGTTTGTGACCTCAAGAATTAAGAAATAACGATTTAAATGTTATCGGATCAATTCTAGGAGAGACAAAAGTGACGAGGTTGTTTAATGTACCAGAAGCCCTAGGTTAGAGTATTTTGAAGATCGATCTGACCAGACCAGATTGAGGTCAAAATGGGGAGGGTAAACCCTAGGTTAGATCAATTGGGTGGGGATGATTTTAGGATGACGGTGGGAAAAAGAATATCTAGTTAGTTTAGGGTTTCAACTCTGATACCAAAAATAATTTTGTGATGTGATGGCTTACGCAATTGGGATTCCAATGATTGTATTTATACTGAAGTGTTACAATTTTACAAGGTTCGAGTAACTACAAAGTCTAAAACTACACAACTAAGGCCCAAACCACAGAGGACCCAATATAAAGAAAAAATAACATGGAATCCAACAAAATTCAATTTTAAATATAGACACGGTTATCGGGAAGATGGATATCCACAGTGGATACTCTGATACGGATTATCCGTGATAGATACACAAACTATCCGTGTCCATTTTTCCGGATATTTAAACATGCTATCTGAATCTTCTCCTTTTTTAAGATAAATATCTGCAGAACTCAGGTTCAAATTTTCGAATATCCAGTTGCACTCCTAGCCATCGAAGGACAATCCCTTATATCTCGAGACCCGAGGGGGAGAGCGACGTAAAGAAAGAAGAAAGAGGAAGAGGCAGAAAAGAAGGTTGTCCTAGAGAGGAAAAGATAAATACGTTTTTTTTCCTAATTTTTTATTTCATTTATCTTATAATTAGCTACTTTTTTAGGAGGTGTAATATTAGGTTATATCTCATATTTAAAAAAAAAAAATAATTTCGTAGATAAGATAGGAGTTAATGCTGATTTATAGAGGCCTCTACGTGCATTTTAATTACTTAATAATATAAAGATTTCCGAGATTGAGGTTTTGGCTTAAATATTTTCTATTGCTTTCGTGCGTGTATTCGCCGTGTAGTTACGTGTTTATGCCATGGCTATGTATTAATCATATATTTTTTCTTTTAATTATTGGGTTGGAACATAGTTACAGAATACACTTATACCCTAGCGATTTACATATTGGTAAGCATGTTCCAGGATATGATCCACTTTGTTCCAATATATGAGAATTGGCGATCCAAGAATCTTTTCCTCGGTTTGGTTTCTTAAAAGAAATAATATTGAAAACATCATGAATTCTACAATCTAATAATATATTAGGGGTTTCAAAGGAAAGTTCTGCTAAAATCCGAACTGTCTCAAAAACAGAACTTGAGATGCTACTTTGACGTGTTAACATGAGTAATTTTCATTTGCAAAATCAGAAGAGACTTGAGTATCGTAACAATATTATTGGGATGTTATATATTACAACTCTTTAATTAAGTTGGTAGTTAGAAGGAGCCAAACTCAATAGAACAATATGACCTAAATGAGCCCTACCCCTAGGCTTATTGTGTTCTTGTTCAAGTTTCTGTTTCACGTACAGAAACCGTCTCTTTTTTAGGTAATCTTGGTTTGGAAACATGATGTAATAATTACCATCATTGTTTCATTATGACACATGCGAACAATTGAATTCCTGTTTTGTTAGTGGGTTTCCTAGACTAATATTTATGTTCTTTTCTTTTTTAACATTTTTTTTGGTATGAGACTACTATTATACATGATTGAGTTGAATTACTGTTCACAGAATCATTATTTAGATGCTTGTATTTTAATCTAATAGTTGTAATCTTTGTAGAAGGAGTTGCATGTAGACAATGCTCAATGTTTTGATGTGGATGCTTCTAGTCAACTTCTTATAATTGCTCAAAGGCTCTCTGGAATGGGGGGAATGCATGTACTTACCAAAGTAGAGTTTTTTGGCCTTGAAATGGAATTTAGTGGAATATTTACTTAACGAATATTTGTTTTAAGTTCTTATACACTGGGTTTTGCAGATGAGCTTGATAGCTCCATATGAAACAGAAAATATTCAACTTCCCACGAATACAAAAGCTGTTAAGGACCTTCATGTTTCTCCTTACAGTAGACTTGCACTAGTGGCCTCCTTGGGAAAGAAATTGTCCGTTATGAGGTGCAGTTGCTTTTAGTTATTTTGTTTGTTATTCTCTCTCTCTCTCTCTCTCTCTTTCTCTCTCTCTCTCTCTCCTTTTTGATGCTGTTTCTTGTACATTTTCCACTGAAATTATATTTGATATTTTGTTGTTTCAGTATGGAAAGCAACAATACCATCCTTAGCTATGATTTACCGGTAAATATTGTATTTATTCATTCTATGCGATAGTTCTTTAAATATAAATGTAGATATATCTTAGCCAAAAACCTAAAATGTAGATATTAGATTGTGTTGAATGTTTCGTTCCCAAAAGAATAAACAAGAAAAAGGTTCTGTCACATCGCCTTCTCTGATTTAATTACATGAAGCATAAAGGGTTGCAATCTGCTCGAACTTTATGAAACATCCTTCATCATTACTAGTATAATTGGGACCATTGCCTAGTGCAGTGGTCAGAAATTATTAGTCTTTTTTTCTTCTTTCCATTTTCCAATGAATAAAAGATTCTATCTGTTTAATGTTGTATTTCTAGGCTGCTGCCTGGTCATGTTCATGGGATTTCAACAGTTCACATTATGTTTACGCCGGATTGCAGGTCCTGCTCAATTATTTATTTATCTGGATGAGCTTAACTGGTAACTTCTTTAATTGTAATTGATTAACTTGTTGATATTTGCAGAATGGTATGCTTTTGGTTTTTGATATGCGACAAACTAGGAGTCCTGTGGAATCCATGGCTGGGTTGGCTGGCAAGCCTGTTCACAGTATATACTCCTTTTCACCTGATTCAGCGAGCCCTTCTGGTGTTAGAACCCTCCTAACTGCCTCGTCAGTTGGCTTGTGTGAGTGGAACTTTGGTGGCGTTGAAGAAAGGTAGGTCTATATCATGATTTTGTATATTTTGAAATTTTGTACTTATCTTGTTTAATATTTGTGGGGCTTAATTGCCTTTAATTAAAAATTAGAATTAAGTGTAAACATCACCATCAACTATCTACAAGTGATCCAAAGCCGATAGAAAGGGTGTAACTCAACTGTCTTATACCCTTACAACACACCCTCACATGATGGCAAACTCTTCTCCATAAGTTGGCCAACCACGTGAGGTGCCAATGCGCTGAAATAGTAGTTATAACATATATTCTTTATTTTCTTTGATACTTGTCTTATCAAGCAATTATTTTCAAAGCATAACGCCTATAGAAAAGGCGCAACTCAACTGTTTTATACCCTTACAGCACACCTACACATGATGACAAACTCTTCTCCATAAGTTGGCCAACCACGTGCATGTACCATAACTATTAAGTGCCAGTGAGATTTAAAAACAAGGCCTCCTGCTATGATACCATAAACCACATTTATGTGCTTGGCCTACTCATGAAGGGGAGTTTAGCACTCAAGAAGCTTGTTGGAATATTATTATATTAATATTTTATTTACACTCTCCTTAAATTGTTTCAGCTTTTTGAGCAATTGGTTGTTAACAACTTTAAGTAGTAGTTATTTATTTATTTATTTTTATTTTCCCCCGTACTGTTGAATTTTTAAACATATTGATACTTCTAATAATAACTATGGGAAGATTTTTAATTATTCATTTTCTGCTCTATGATGGATTGTTGATATTTTGTCAATTTTCATTGAAGGCCATTTTTAGTTCCTGAATCGGAGAATCAAGGAGTTTGTATATCTCTTGCTTGTTGTCCTAGTAGTAATGACATTGTTGCTTCATTCCGTCCCAAGGTTGAGATGTCTCCTGAGGTGTCTGTTTCTCAAACTTTTCTTACTCCTTCCACTTCTCTCACGGGAAACGGAGTACAGGGTTCTCATGTTCATTACAAAAGAGTGGGTAGCCGGTATTATCAGAAGGCAGGATCAACATGTGGCTATGTAAATGATATTCGACTGCCAAAGTCTGCTATTATTAACAGAGATAATCGCAACACATTGTTTGCTACTGGGGATGAAGTATCATGCGAATTGGTTGTGCAAGAGTTGCCATCTTTAGTGGTTGTTAAACATATGAAATCTCGGAGTCCTATTCGAGATTTGAAGTACACGAATCTCCAAAATACCGGATTACTTGGTTGTTTAAGTGCGGACGCATTGCAACTTTACTCTGTGAACCGCTTGTGAAAAAGGTAAATTTGTTTGCCCATATAATTTATCAATAGTTATAGAGTATGAGTATCACTCAGAGAAAAGATTAATCCAACAGTAGCATGGGGTTAATATTGTCAAATTTTCTTTTGTTTGAGAACACGTTATGTTGTTTGTGCATCGAATATTAATGATTGACAACCTTAATTCTTGGGTTTAAAGCTACAATTCTGTATATATTTTTCATTTTAAAAATATTGAGAATGTTCATTTACATTTGAAAGATGTCCATGCATAACCAAAGTTTCTATGTAATCTCTGAAGTCTGATGTGATTAAAGTTTTTAAAATATTATTAGAATTTGTAGTTGAATTGTATATCTTTCTGGGAAGGTAAGATGGTTTGTGAAGTTTCCACTAGTTTGGAAGTGGCTTCTTGGGCAAATCAAAGGTGGAAGTCTGGTATTAAGGTTCTTGATCTCAATGGGATGCTTGTTTTATATGTTTTATCTTTGGAGTGAGACAAGATGAATTATTAATTCGGAATCCAGTTAATGGTGAATGGTTCTTTTTTCATCTCTGACACCCCTGATGTGCGGGTACAAATGGATTGTAGACCATAGTTTGTTTTGTTCAGAGTATTGAATTACATGCTAATTTTTGCAAAGATATGTCTTGGAATCAGAAGCTAAAGGTGAAATGGATTAAGGAACGAGACAACAATTCCAAGTTGTTTTTATAGAGTTGTGAGAGGTAAGAGGATCAGCGAAGTGATTGGTAAGCTGATAAGTGAAGATGGGGGGTTGATTGAAGAAGGAATATTGAATGAGGTGGTATTGTTGAGGAACTCTGTAGAAGACTATAAATGATTTCCACATCCTCCTCTCTAGGCTTCGCAATAGCTAGTATAAAAAATTACTCAACAAAGAAAATGAGCATCATTTGGATAGAAGGATTGGATTGGTGTCCTTTTGGGTTAGATGAAGCAAGTAGGCTTAAAAGAAAATTTAAGGTATACGGAGTTTGGAGAGCGGTTCAAGAATGCTGTGATGAGAAATCACCAATGTCGGATGGGTTTATTTTTGCCTTTTTAAAGGAATGCTGGGAGGTGGTTAAGGGGAATGTTATGTGCCTTTTGAAGGAGTCTTCAGAAAGGGAACTTTAATGCATGTGTTAATGAAATTTAAATATGTTTGATCCCTAAGAAGCATGATGCATTGTGAATAAAAAAAATTATATCCATAAGTTTAACTACAAGTTTGTACAAAATCTTGACTAAAGTGCTGTCAGTAAGGTTAATTGAGGTCATAGTGGATACGATGCCATTGAACCAAGGAGCCTTTGTTCAAGGTAGACAAATTCTTAGATCATGGACTTATTGCAAGTGAAGTTGTCAAGTGAGGGAGAAGGCGGAGGTTCACATCTCTAATATGCAGACGACGCTATTTCCTTTATGTCAGGGAAAGATTGAAGCTTTAGGATTTTAATAAAAGTTTGAGGATTGTTTTTGTAAAATATACGTCTTGAACATTGAAAACGCAGGGCTATATGGATTCACTTGTATCTTAGGTTACACACACACAAGGATTCAATTTTTAACCAAATTTTATCTTGATTAAAATTAGGTGCGCATGCAAGATAAATTCCAAATTAGATTTTGCCAAATCACGCAGAAGAAGAATTGAGGAAAAATCCCTTTCGGGCAAAACCTATATTTCAGCACTGTATCAGACATAAGACAACTTACAGATTACTTAGAGATCCACTGAGTATAACATGATGTTGGTCTTCAATTCTTCAACAGAAAGTGACGCAGTCCAACACCATCCACAAAAAAACAACTCTTCCCTCAGTATCCACCGATCAGCCTCAGGATGCGAAATCCTTTCTTCTTCAGTTGTAGAGTCTCAACTCCACAAAATTCAGCTTAGAGTAAACTCTACAAGGTTTTGATAATGTGTATGGAACTAGGGTTTGACACAATCAACAAATCATTCTAGAGATGAGTGATTTGGAAAACAAAATGTTGTTTCAAAGAAACCAAAAAGAAGAAAACTTTTGGAACAGGTATGGGAATTGTTTTTTGCCAAAAGAGTTGTGTAAAAGAGTTCAAAATATTCCTTTTTACTGAAAAACACGTTTTTCGAGTCGGCGAACTCGTTCGGACGAAAATGGGACTGCGTTAGAATGAAGACCATAGTTTCGTTCTAATGCGGTCCAATTTCGTTCAAACGACAAGCCTAGCTCGTTCGAACGAGCTTCCGACGTACTTCTGATGAGGTTAGTTCTATCAAACAGAGACCGCACGTTAGAAGCTTGTTAGAAGTTCGTTCTAACGACTTAAGCAGTACATTCCAACGAAATTACGACCTCGTTCGAACGAGAACAAAGTCTTGTTCTAACGTGATGTCAATCTCGTTCCAATGAACTAGAAAACAAAAAAAAAATATTTTGAAAAATATTTTTATGCAAAATGCCTCAAGTAAAAAGATCACATCCCAGAATAAATTTGACTAAGTAAAATCAAATACCCTAAATACCATATACCTCCATATTGAGTCGTGACGGTTTCAACGGTTTGAACTTCAGAACGTTGCTTGGTTACTAACTTGTCTTCAAAGATTGTGGAAGCATATGTGGATGTAGTGTTCGGTTTATCACGGGATACACCAAAATATCTAAACTATGAGCAATTATGAAATCTCGCTTATTACAAAAATAAAATAGGCAAAAAGTGAGGTTGATGGGAACACAGTGGGAAACACACACACATACACACACTACGCACTCATAATAATCCAAGGAAATTATGTCTTAAGCCATCGCTTCATAAATCAGTAATAAGTTGAAGTGATTACAATGGTTGGCCAAAGGCTTTGTTTATAAGCTAACTAACTAGTGCTAAATCTACCATATAGCTAACAGGTGATTACCTAAATTAGTTGGGAGGTACATGCCATTAAAAGATAATTACTCATAATATTCTACTACCTAAAATATCTTTTAAATATTATCCTAATTAATATCTACTTCTAATAATAAAACAAATTAAGAGTTCAATGTCTTGCCCACATAACTCCGAAAATATCAAGGGATCCACATAACACCCATGCACATCATTCTCACCTACTTTGAAAAAGCTTGTCCATGAGCTTTGGGGGAAATTTTCAGAGGCCCATGCAAAATCCACAAATATTTTTGTCGCTTAAAATTTCGGCCCACAAGTTTACGGACCAAAAAATTATGTTGCTTGCACTTTAAAAATTTGGGGCCAACTCTTAATTTTTTGTCCATCAAAAATCAGTTTGAGTCAATTTTGAATCCATTATCCCTTTAAACCCACCACCAAATATTCTAAAGCAAAAGCCCATTTCTTTGGTGGACCCGAATTTTAGTTCAGCCCCACAACCAACATATGACCAGCAAACACTTCCTTCATGGTGGAATGTCTTGGGGAGCACCGAACTCTGAACATCTTAGAGGATCGCGATGCATGGGATTTGTGCACGAAGGGTCCCACATCATACCCTACACACCATCAGAAGACTCCTTTGCTCCATCCCTGACTAGAGCGCTGTCCCTGCATAAGACAAACTCGTCCGCGGCCTCTTATTCTTCCTTGCATCCTCTCTGTTTGTTGACCTCGGTCAACTGTCTTAAGCGTTCGTCGGCAAATTTGCTCTCGGTTGGTGCCGATTAGTCGAATATTGTCAACGTCTTTCCCCAGTTGTCGGCCTCCTTGTTCCATGCTTCACCCTCGTCGAACTTTCTATCAAACTCAATCACCTCTTCATCATCCTAACCAACAACCCATGTTGTGGACTCCTCGTCGAAACTGTCAAAGCACTGTGGTTTGTGGCTAGGCTGGCGTTGGGGCTTGTGCAACAGATTACCCTTCATATGCCTCCAGTATCGTTGCCAATTGATCCTCTATATGGTCCATTTTCTCTTCCTCTGTCATACCTCGAAAAATAAATACACGCACCAAGACACACTCATGACATGCCAAGAGCAACAAGGCAGTTTTGGAATTCAGTGATTGATTAAGTTAATAAAGGGTTAGGTGGGTAGAAAAGGGTTGCCTCTGGGAAAGTTTTTTTTTTTGGGTGGGTAGGTCGTGGGTAGGGTAGGGGTGGGTGGGGGAGACATTGATTCAAGCGGTATTGTCTAGCATACCAATTTACTTTTTGTCACTGCTCAGGATTTGGTGGGGGTGGGTACAATGATTGAAAAGAAAACGAGGAATTTGATGTGGAACTAATGTGTAGAAACATGTAATATTTTTGAATTGATTGAGTATTTAGCGGCCCTAAATATATGGATAAGGTACTGTATTTAGGGGTACTTTTCTGAAATATGCTCAATATTTTTCAAATTGATGGAGTAATTAGGGCTAAATATTGATTCAATATTGTATTTGTTACTCAAATTGGGTATTCAATTTTTCATTCAAATGAATGGAAATTTGTACTTGTATTGGCTTAAATATTTGAGGCTAAATATTTAAGTATTTGAGTTTCTATTGATTGAATATTGAAAAAGTATTTATGAAAAATAAAAATAACCCCAAAAAAATTTGGCTCATGGGCTTTCTCCCCCAAACCTTCGATATTAGCCACAAGTTCTTCTCCCACTGACTAGAAATCCTGCATACGCCACAGCGGTTGCCCGTATGCTCACGTCAGAAATCTAGTTTCAACTCATCTCAAACTTCTCCCAATGTTGTTCTAAGGTTTCCATCTTTCGTCGTAGAGCCATCCTGTTTCGAGTGGAGATTCTATCCATCTTGTCATGTTCCAGGTGAAGTGTGCTTGAGGAAGGCCTGAGATGGAGATTGAGGGGATGTTTTGTAGGGTCAGAACCTTTTTTGTTAGTTTCAAGGAGTTGAGATTGTCTGAGATGGCAAATCGAGGGCCAATAGCGAAGGAGGAGCAATCGTTGTGCTTCCAAGAGAAGTGTGCTTGAGGAAGCCCATGGTCAGCTCTGAATTGTCGGGGTGTTGGGGGGGGGGGGGGGGTAATATTAGGAACTGTGGGAGGGAGTGAGCACGCAGATGGTTTAGAAGCTCTTTCCCTTGTTTCATCTGATTATCAGAGTACATAATGAAAAGAATACATACAAAATGCCCAGAACTCAAGAAATAATTCTGTCAATATAATCCAGTGAATAAAAATGATAACATAAGCACTATTTATATGCTAACAAATTAGGGTCCTATTATAATAAAAGATCCTGAATTAATTAAAGAATTTTCGGAGATAATATCGCTAACCAACACATCCCTAAAATCTCTCTAAGCAGCTGACCATTTATTTTAAATGATAAAGCTAATTGGCTGGGCCTATCTTACCCCATACTGAGATCCTAAAGGTAAATAATAAAAATAAAATGCAACAATTAATAATCCAGATTCTGATTATCCTCCCTCTCTAAAGATGAGCTACTCTACAAGCTCAAAACGGGACTTCCTTGGTTTTGGGTGGAACCAGAATGCGCGTAGTGAATGCGTCCCGCCGAATATCTCCAACCAGCGGTTCGTCTACTTCTGTGCCATCCCTTATGAGTACCGTTCCGTTCTTTGGATGATCTGCTGCTCGATGGACAATTACCCCACAATCATAACACATGTAAAATATTGGGAGGATGAGTGGTTAGGGGAGTGTAATCTTTGAACTTATTTCCAAGGCTTTATTTTGAGTCTTCATCTCTTCATTCTACTATAGCCACCTTGCTGTCTTGGAACTCTTTTTCCAATTTCTTTTGGAATCATATTTTTAGAAGAAATTTTATTGATAGGGTAACTCTTGAGTTTATCACACTTCTTGGTATACTAGATGGAGTTCATATTATGTGGGAATCTTCCGATAAAAGTGTGTGGTTGAGTAACTCTTTTAGGTCTTTTTCCTGCAAATCTCTTTTTGAAAATTTGGTTGATTCTCCCTCTCCTTTCCCTTTTTTTGGCCTTATAAAAGAATTTGGAAATGTGATGTCCCTTTAAAAGTTCAAGTTTTTGCATGGTTGGTCGCTCACAAAGGTTAATACTAGTGACTTGATGCAAACAAAGAGACTAAACACTTGTTTCTCCCTCTTTCGGTGTATCCATGGCAAAGTAAGGACGAAGATTTTGATCACTTACTTTTACATTGTGACTTTACCAGATTTTCTTAGGATAAAATATTTTTGAGCTTGATATTGTTGGTGTTGGGCCCAAATTATGGTTCTTTTGAGCAAAGGGAATGTTGAGAAGGGGAAGAGCATGTGGTCTTGCATTTCTTTGTGCGTGGCTTGGCATGTTTGGATCGAAAGAAATGAGAGGACTTTTGAGAACAAGGAGATATTTAAGGAGGACTTCTGGGAGATAATTTAATTCATCGCCTTCCTTTGGATTTTGACCTCCAAGCATGTTAAGTTACGAAACACACGGACACTTCGCTAGAGGGTTTGTACATGTGTAGGACATTCTGGGACACAAACACGCGTACAACACGCCTTGGACACGTGTTCCATACGCCATGTGGCTTGTCAAACATATTATAAAATGCCAGATATGCGGGGGACACAATGAGAACACTACGGGGCTAAAACAAATAAATAACTTAACAAACAATGAGAGCCAATTTGAGAGATCAATTTTATTTCATGATTCACTAAAGATCAACACAAAGTAAAAAGCTTTTAAACTTTATTAACTTTTTCGAATTCTGTCATCACCCTCCTTAAAACCTAGGGTTTCCTCATCTGTCGTCACTCCCTCTCAAAACCAAGGGTTTCTTCATCCTCACAACATATTTAATTTACTTTTTAGAACGAATTTATTATTTGTTTGAACAGATTTTAGTTAACTCCTTATAAAAAAGATATTTTTTACTAGAACAGATTTCATTTTGTTATTTTCAGCTCCTGTTAATATTATTTTTGAAGGAATCATGTTCAATGTTTAAGTTGGAATTAAGACTCCTATGGTTTATATGTTTGTATGGAATATATGACTATGTTAGTTTAGCAATATAGATAAGTTGGTTCTACTACTAATTTTATATATATATAAATTATCAATAAATTATTTGTTGCTGTGTCTCCGCCGTGTCATGTTCATTTTTATTTTTATTTTCGTGTCTGCGTGTCTGTGTCGTGTCCAATACGACACATGCATCCGTTTTCATAGACTTTAAGGGATCTACCCATCCATTTATTATCAACTACTGGGCAAAGGCACTGATAAAACGGTTGTTTGGAAGTTTGGAACTGTTGGCCGTGAGATGAGCTGTTGATGGGAATTATTGTTGCTTGAGTTTGCTGTTTTCTCTCTATTTATGCTCTTCTTTGTTTTTTTGCCTTTTATTTGGTGGACCCCTTTCCCCCATTTTTTTTCACATTTTCTTGTTCTTTATATATATATATATATATATATCATCTTGTTTCTAATATTCAATGAATACAAATGTCAACATAAGACATTATTTAAAGGCCAACAAACTAGAGTCCGAAGATAATAAAGAACTTAAAAGATAATTAAATATTTATCCAAGTCCAAGATAATATCCCTAACTTATCCGTAAAATCTCTTTAGGCCAGCTTGGCCATTTCTTATAAATGATAAAGCTAATCGGTAGGGCCTATCTTACCCCAATTTGAGGTCGTAAATGAAAATAATAAACTAATAAGTTCAACAATTAATAATCCGGATTCTCATCATCTTCCCTAAGACGTGTTTGAATCTTTATGATGTAAAATTTGATTTTATTCGGAAGGTTTATGAACTGAATGTCATGAAGTTTAATGTTAAGTCAAATATCGGAAACAATCTTGTTGGGTTAGATGATTAGTTGATGTCCACTATAGGAGGTTTTAGCAAGTTTCTGGGGGTTTCTTTGAAGGGAATGAAAAGGAGTGCCTTTGGCTTTTTAAAATTGAAAGCAATTGAGAACGCTGGTTGTAAAGAATTGTTGAAGAAATGAAGTGCTTTATCAGTAACAATGCTAGAAAGGAGGATCAGAGTAGTACAACAAATAAAATGGAGGAGAATGGTAAGCTCCATATAAACGTGAATAATACAAGTAAAAGAGCAATTATTAAATGATGCGATCCATGAGGTTATTTTTGTCATTTCTATATTTGTCATGTTCTATTTCTATATTAAAGGAGGATCATGTTCTATTTCGTATTTGTCCATTTTTTGTAACTTTCATTTTGTTCAATTGGGGTGGTAGTTAGAAGGATTAGTAAGGGCTAGAAAATGTATTTTGTAATAAAGAATGATCTAGACCATGCGATGTCATAGTGGGGATCTTTAGTGATGTCACCCATGACATCAGATGGGAGCTAGTATTCTTAGAGAACAAGTAATTGATCCTTTCTAGATCCTTTATTAGGCCTATAAATGTGGTAATACCCCATTTGGGGAATTCATTTCCTCCAATAGATATTTTGAGTATTACTACTCTTGTTTTGAGTGTGATTTTTTTTTTTTGTGCGCCATTGATACCGTTTATGCCAATTGGTAGACTTGTCAATGGGTCGTGCCGAGTCGTGTTCGTGTCGTTTTTTATCGTGTTCGGGTCTTATTGGGTTCGTGTCTAAACGAGTGACTTTTTTATCGTGTGAAGAAATCATATATAAACCCGACCCGTTATGTTATCGTGTCGTGTCGTGTTCACTCGTTAATACCCATTAAGATAATGAATTATTTTTAATTGTATACAACTCATTTTTGAACCCAAATAGACCCATTAATTCATTGACATTACTAAATCTCTCATTCAGTGAAATTCATTATGATTAAATTAACATTATGCTACATAAATTATTCATAAGTTCCAAAAGTATATCTTATTTACTTAAATTAATGGGTCATAACGGGTTTTATCGGGTATTAACGGGTGAAGGGGGTCAATCCTAACTTGACCCGTTAACTATCGTGTCTTATCAGATTGACACTGATATGACCCAAACCCATTAAGGGTTCGCCCGTTAACTTATAACTTCGTGTCGGTTCGTGTCGTGTTATCGTGTCGTGCCTCATTTTGCCAGGTCTACCAATTGGTATCAGAGCCTAGTCACTCCATCCATTGTTATTGTTGTGTAGAGAATCGTAAACAAATAAATAATAACACCGAAGAATACCCAAGCCGAGTGTCGTAGCTCCCAAATAGAAGAATCTCTCACTTTACCTCATCGGAAAAATGAAGTGCCTCTTCAACCGTGATTAACAACAAGTTCCAGCTATTCGTTCAACATCTACTCTAGCAGCCTCATGGATCCAAGACTTACCACCACCCTAATCGGATCCCAAAACCAACCCCAATACAATCGACAGTACACACTAACCCTCCGACATGCTCTAATCATTAGAAACCATACTCAACCAGGTTCTCAACCACAATAACTTCCGATCTTCACAGTGGCAGACTTGCTTTCCAACCATCGATCTCCACCTGCCGACTTGGGAATCAACCAATCGGTGAACCTCCAGCCGACTCTCCTCACCCATACCTCGAAAACCCCCCAGTCAACCCTCGCCTCTCATTTGTATTGTTTTTAGACCACGAGCCGACTTCATCGGACCCAAACCCTAGGTCATATATCCACCCTTGGGCCTTTGGACTTAACCCAACCTCACCAACTCCCATTTTCACACCCCAACCAAGTACGAGTCATCCACCACCACCCCACCAATCTCGGGACCCATTTATCACCTTAATCCGACCCCCTCACCTCCCATTACACACCCAAAACCCCACTGCCACCTTCTAGCGACCCCAACCTTCTTAAATAAATTCCTAATAGTTACTCGAGGCTCAATGGGATGCCTGTTCAACAGTTACCGCCTCTGTTGACCCCACGACACGACACCGCTAGAGACTACACACAACGGGTCAAAGAGTGTGATGTAAAGAAAAGATGCGGAAGCGTGAAATTTAGTATACACAACAACAACAACAACAATAACAACTAAAAGAAGCCATGAAAATTTTCAATTTCTCTCTTTAGGTTCTCATTATCAAAAGTCAAAAGTGTTTACAAGAGGAGCCTCCTAAGGCTATTTATACTAGGGATAAAAGAAGGCTAAAAAAAGGACAAATAAGAAAGAATAATAGAAATGACACCCCTGTCCTATGCTCCTGCATCACTATCCCTCCAATGCCCTCCAATGAGAAGATGCCATATACTCCGTATACTGGCGATAGAAATCCGGGTTAATGTGTTGCAGGGTCGCCTCGGTAATCCAAAAGTCTTCGGCTTCGGGTTGACCTACCCAACGAACCAAGTAGCGGGTATAATCACCCGAATATGAGGTGATAGACGTGGAATCGAGAATCTTCTCAACACAGTCAACATGAGATTGAATTGGGTGGGCTGTGGAGGGAAGGATGGGAATCGGTGGAGCATGTGTGCCTCGGAAAGGAGAGAGATCCGCCACATTGAACGTGCGATGCATATGGAATTCGTCGGGGAGATCGACCTCATAAGTATTCGGCCCACAAGCCTAGACAGTAGGGAATTGACCAAATCGTCGCATGAGGAGTTTGTTGCCTTTACCATGTCGTCGTGCTTTCTGGAGGTACACTATGACCAAATCACCCGAGTGATAGGAGGCAAAACGATGATGCTCATCTGCGGTCTCCTTATAGGAGGCATAAGTGGTCTTTAAGTGAGCACATACGTCAGCCCAGATGGAAGTCAAACGGACGACAAACTCCTCAGCTGAATGGCAAGTAAGAACCATCGGAGGAAGCTCAGCAAGGTCTATAGGAATAATAGGTGATAGACCCAATACAATTTGAGAAGGAGATAGGTCGGTAGAGCGATTGACGACATTGTTTAAGGCAAACTCGGCTTGTGCTATCACAACATCCCACCGCCGGGGTGCTCGGAAGAGAGGCATCGCAATAGGTCACCAACATTCTGATTGACCACCTCGGTCAGGCCGTTCATCTGAGGATGGAAGGCTATAGAATATAAGTCCGTCCGTAACAGCCGGCACAATGTGCGCTAGAAATGCCCTGAAAACGTACATCCCTGTCAGATGTGATACTACCTGGAACCCCGTGGAGACGAATCACCTCGCGGAAATACTATGAAGCAAAATGGGAAGCATCAGTCTGCGAGTGCAAGGTATGAAGTGGGACATCTTAGAGAACCTGTTCACCACGAAAAAGATGGAATCATGGCCATTAGATGTACGGGGAAGCCCCATGATAAAGTCCATTGAGACGTATTGCAACAGTCTCTCGAGAATCGGTAATAAGGTATACAAATCGGCATTGGTGTGCTGACCCTTGGCCGTCTGGCAAGTGGAACAACGCCAAATGAAGGCGTTGGCATCTCTCCTCATCATCGACCAATAAAATCGGTCCCTCAGCATCGCGTGGGTACACGCTTGTCCCAAATGGACTAATAATCCCCCTCTGTGGAGCTCCGAAATAATCTTCTCGCGAAGAGAAGATGGAATGCATAAAACCCATCCTGCAGTTAGTACTCGCCCGATGCGTCGTTGCCTGCACAAATGCACTTGTAACTCCACACCGGTTAGGTAAAGATCACCGATCTCGTCGAATCCAAACACTTGACTCCGAAGAGTCACTAACACATGCACCCTCCTGCTAAGGGCATTAACCACCCGATTCTCCTTTCTTGGTTTGTACTGCAAATGGAATGTATACCTTTGGGGATAGGCTGTCCACTTGGCATGTCTATCACTAACAGGCATCTGACTATGTAAAATGCGGAGGGCCTCGTGATTCGACTTGATGACGAACTCCTTGTGTAGGAGATACGATGACTAGAACTTCACCGCCTTCACCATCGCATAAAACTCCAGATCATATGTCGAATAGTTGAGGGCGGCTCCGGTCCACTTCTGACTAGAGAAGGCAATCAACTTCCTATTTTGGCTCAAAACGGCACCCACCCCCGTCTTGCAAACATCGCAAGACAATTCAAATAACTGATCAAAATCAGGTAAAGTAAAGATAGGTGCTGTCGTCATGAACTCCTTGACACGTCTGAAGGCCCTATCCGATTTCGCTGTCCATCTAAACTCAACACTCGACGTAGTACTCATCAAATTCGTAATAGGTGCCATGACAGTACTGAACTCTGCTATAAAACATCGGTAAAACCATTCTAGGCCATGAAAATTACGGACTTGGGATTCTGACATGGGTGGGGCCAATCAACTATCGTCTGAATCTTGGCGTCGTCCACTCGCACGCCCTCGCCTGAAACCACATATCCCCAAAAAGTCACCGAAGGTACCATGAAGGTGCACTTATTTAATGTGAGGAAGAAGCGCTTGACTCGTAGGACAACCATAACCTGAGCCACATGATCAAGATGCTCCTACTCCGACTGGTTATAAATAAAGATATCATCAAAATACACAACCACAAACTTTCCCATAAAAAGGCGTAAAATCTGAGTCATCACCCGCATAAAGGTAGACGGAGCATTAGATAGACTGAAAGGCATTACAGTCCACTCATATAATCCGTTCTTCGTTTTGAACGCAGTCATCCACTCGCCTTTCGGCTTCATGCGGATTTGATGGTACCCACTCTTCAAGTCTAGCTTAGAAGCGCCATGGAGTTGGTCTAGCATATCCTCTAATCGAGGAATAGGAAATCGGTATTTCACTGTGATCTTGTTAATAGCTCGGCTGTCAACACACATCCGCCAACTCCTATTCTTCTTTGGCGCTAAAAGAGCTGCTACCGCACAAGGGGACATACTCTCCCGAATTACCGTTAGTCACATAGCTAGGTGACCTGTCTCTATAGCCCTGCGTGCTCCGTAGGCGACATTCGATAATGGGGTAGGTAGGGAAGCTGTGCCCCAGAGACAAAATCAATGGCGTGCTATATATTCCTGAGAGCAGGAAGATCATCTGGAGGAGTACACACATTAGGATAAGAGTCCAACAGGCTCTGGACCTATGGGGAAACAGCCGTCTCCGGAGTGGTGATGGGACTGACAAGGGCATAACATAGCCCCGACTCTGCGGCTTTTGTGGCTAGCTCCTCCTGTGGGACTAGAGCCGAAGGCCACGACATCGGGAATTGCCTCATGGGACGGAGAAGAAAGCCCCGCCCCTCATGCATGAATGAGTAAGTGTTAGCTCGACCATCATGCACGCTGCGATGATCAAACTACCATGGTCTCCTCTACAAAAGATGGCACACCCTCAAATCTATCAAGGTACACAGGATCTCATTATGGTAATCTCCTATAGAAAAAGCTATTCGATACTGTTGGCTAGGGGCAAGTGTGGTTCTGCTACCCAACCACCCAATACGACACGGGGTGGTAAAAGACTCCGTAGGTAGCCTCAGTCAATCCACCATCTCTTGTGCCACCAAATTGTCGCTAGCTCCCCCATCAATAATCACCATACATAATTGCCACCCAAAATGGTCTGTTTTTTGCACTCACTTACAATTGAAATGTCTTAGTTGTAAACCTTTCTCTAATTGCAGTCTCACTTGATTTCTGGTGTGTCTTTCAATAAGGAAATGCGTTCCTTATATTGGCTGATAGAGAGAGGATTATAGGATTAAACAAATTCCTTGGTGGGATGGTGGTGGAGCATGTAATGGAGCTGCTGAGTTCTTAATGGGGCTGGTGGTGGTGGAGCACTTAATGGAGCATTAGAGTAAATGGGTCTGCCACTTTCAATGGCTGCCACGTTCAAAACTGAGTTAGATTCCAACAATATGAGGCCCACCCTGGCATCTATGCCCGTTGCTCCTTCCCTTCTCCCACATGATGATTTTGGTGACAAGGAGGACGATGGTCCTATGAATCCCCCGCTGGGAGATGGTCATTTGGCCTATGCTTTGCGCCTACCCTCCAAGAGCCTAAATGGAGACATTGGGGTGAATTCCTTATGTTTGAAGGTCACCTTAACCACTGATTGGTTGTTAGTAATGGAGATGCGTCTGCAGCCGCAAATCTGTTTAGCTAGTGGCCACCTAACTTTTGGGTTTCGCTCGTGTGGTGGAGCGACACACATCAAAGGCGGACATTTACCCAACAACTCCAATCACTTATTGGTCTTTTAAATGAAAGGGGAGATGCGCGCATTCTTTGTACTTCCCACTTATGAAAGAGACTTCTTGTGGGAACAACAAATCAACCGCTTCATTCAGGGTTTGCAGCCTTACATTGGCTAAGATTTGAGCCTCACGGAGAATTCAACTTTTGTCAAAGTTGTTGAGTATATTATCAAGGTGGAGGAGCACCACCGAAGTTCGGCTTCCCTTCCTCGTCCCCTTACCACCACCCTTCTACTTAGAGCCCCAGATGCTTCCACTGCTGCTATCAAATGCTTCACTTGTGGAGTGATTGGCCATCGAGTATCTGAGTGCCCCAATGGAAGAAGGCCCTCCTCGTGACAAAAATGTTCGAGCCACCCGATGATGAAAACATGGAGCAGCATAATGCCTTAATCACCCACGTCATTCCTTTTGATCCCGACTCCGATGGCATTCCCCTTTGAGTTCGAAGACGCACTCTTTTCATGGTGGGGAGACGGATGTGATCCATTAGGGTATTTGTCATTTCTATTTTTGTCGTGTTCTATTTCGTATTTGTCCATGGTTGTATTTTTCCTTTTGTTCAGATGTGGTAGATAGAGGATTAGTAAGGGCTAGAATATAAATTTTGTCATAAAGAATGATCTAGAGTGGTAAAGCGGTAACCGGGTATTGTAATCTTACGGAATTTTAGAGTGGTAAAGCGGCTTGATTTCTCGAGGGCCTGTTTTCTATGAATTTTGCTTGTTCAGTATCATTGAGGATCATTTTTGGTTGGTACTTTTCAAGTGTTGCTCTACAATGACGGAAATTATAGAAGAAATTTCTTAGGGACTCCCTTTTTCGCAAAAGGATATTAGGAGTCTTATTAAGTTCTAAGAGCATCTTTATCAGGTCTCACAAAAAAATATTTAAGGTTTAAAGAGAACTTGTTTCATATGGGATGTAACAACCCATATATTTTATGTATGATAAATCCAATTAACTCTTTTTGTATATTTGCGAACCGGAGGGGGGTTGGATGTTACCTCTAAATTACATAATTCCATTTTACTTTGCATATCATTTGAAAGTTCCGTTTTGTTTTATATATCCTAAAGTTGGATTTATAGTGTTGCATTTATAGTATGAAATGCATATTTTTTGAAATGCATCACCTGAATTGTAGAATAGATAATCTTGATGGTTTCGATTTTCACGGCAATTCATTTTATGGAGGCATTCTGCATCAATCCATTAATTTTTTTTTTAAAAATTGTGATGATGAAATTAGTTAAAGATTAAAGCAACATGTCTTGTGTAGTTCTGTTTATATTACCGTATCAGATAATACAATTTGCGCTATGTTTGGTCTTGCTAATGAACTTTTCATTGCAGGTTGCAGTTTCCCTTATACGACACACAGGGCATGTCGTATACTATTCGCACTAGTGTCTAAGAATCAAATATACAATACCAAATTTATAACCGTCTGCACGGGTTATTCCCACTGAGTCCATGTCACTAGAATGTGCAAGTGCATAGTGTAGTTTGTAACACAGAAGTTAGATGTTTAAGCTTATCTTTTCTTTTCTTTTTCTTTATTCGCTTATTTTATTAGATGGATAAAGCGATTTTGATAGGTTATTTAGATGTAATTTGATCATTTAAAAGTGTTGCACATCAAGGTTCTTTGTATGGAGACCTAATAGTAATAAAATTATATTATCCACAGCATGATATGCGTATGTGAGATTGCCATATTGAGGTTACATGGTACAACATTTTTGCCAACACTAATGGTGTGTTTGATTACAATTTCGGAAGATGTTTAAAAAACTATTCATTTTTATGAAAAGTTGGAAAACGAGTAGAAAAAGGTGGTCTGACTTTTCAGATTTTTCATGGAAATCAATTCTTTGCAAAATGGCTAATAAACCTTTTTCATAGAAAATGATGCAAGTATGAAACACTTTATTTTTATGCCCATTGTTTTCATAGAATGTATTCGAAATCTAGAAACACCAAAGTAAAAAATAAACCGAGATATGAATTTACTATGGAAAAGAATTCAACGGACCCTTAGGTTTAGATGTAATTTGATCATTTAAAAGCGTTGGCACAACATTTTTGCCAACACTAATAGGATCAGATTAGTCCCTTGCCCAGCTTATCATCTTTGTGCCTATCTGGGCACAAGTATCAATGCTCAAAATGAAGAATAAATTTGGCAGTCCACATGATTTTAAATTGAGCGTAGGTTATACTGTTAACAAAAAAAAAAGAAAGCAGCAGCTTAAGTTGTACTCTGATCCTCCCAAATTAAGAGTTCCTAAAACATTAGTTTTCAGGTTTATTATCCTAATAATTATGAACACTGATAATTGTTCAACATGAGTATGTCAAGGATTGAAAACTCTGAAATCTTAGTATATTTCCCTCTCTCTCTCTCTCTCTCTCTCTCTCTCTCTCTCTCTCTCTAATAGCATATTTCTTTATATGCTATCTGTCCCAAATTAAGAAGTGGCCGTTTTAAAACTATTTACTTTTCAAATTTGTCCTCTTAGGATACAGGACATGCACTTGTGTTACAGTTCTCTAATGAGTATTGTTCATTTGAGTAATTTTATAATTTCATTTATTTATATACTAAAAATATGACTGTTAATTTGGGATAAATTAAAAAAATAAAGCATCACTATTAATTTGAGACGGAGTATTATTTTTTAGGAACATGACTTATTTTAAGTAAGGTTCTAAAAAACGCGGGGGGTAATCGAGGTGTGAAGGCAAGCGTTAGGCCTTAGCGGTCCTAAGGCGTGAAAGGGCGTTTAAGCATTTTTTAATATATTTTAACATTTTTAACTATAATAAGGATCTTAAAAATACTAAAATAGTACATACCATAAAATATGTCTGAATATATGCAAAATAAAATACTATTTTTTAATTACTAAGAAAAAACCAAAAAAAAAACACGTGCGTTTTTTTGGACGAGAGGAAAAGAGGTTTGGGATACCATTTGTCTTTTGATTGTTGTGAATGAAATATTGGTTCGTTTTTTTAAAAAGTCTTTAAAAGTCGATATTGTTTTACTAAAGCGTTTTTGTTTTAAAAAAAAAGAACGCCTTAAGCCTTTTATTAAGAATAAGACAATTTACAATTAGGTCCATTGGTAACAATTTTTAAACATTTAAAGACAATCTACAATTAGGTCCACTTGTTATGCTACTAGCGTGGACTTCTACAAGAAGAGAATTAGTGGACCTAAGTGTTTAAAATTTGTCAAAATTCATTTAGTGTTTAAAATTTGTTTGTGAGGGAGCTAAGAGTACTTTCTCCTTAAGAATAAGGCATTAAAGGCTTAAGGCAAGGGGTTTCTTCTAGCCTCAACCCTAGGTGTACCTTTTAGAACGCTTATTTTAAGACATTAAGTATATTAGATGAGTTGTCACTTTATGTGTTTGAATATGCGTGCGAACAAACAAATACGCGCGCGCGCGCGCGCACCCACACCCACCCACCCACACCCCCCCCCCCCCCCCCCACATATATATATATATATATATATATATATATATATATATATATATATATATATATATATATATATATATATAATACACACACACAGTGTGTGTCCTAAGAGCACAAACTAAGAACCCAAAAATAGTAGAAACAGAGTTCCGACATACATTCAATAGGGTACAGATACTGATGTAGAACTCTCATACTTACTATTTTGAGGTTCAAAACATGTGCTCCAAGAGATGCATATTCAGTTTGCATACCCTCCGTGCGGACCATTTTTTTAAAATAGTAAAAAAAATAATGTTGGGCTGATTTTTTTAGGGTCATTTACTATTTGGAGTACGTTCGTTTACCATATTTGGTCCTTGAGGTACGTTAGTTTACATTATAGTTACATAGGGGTTATTCTAACGTTTAGTGTCAGCTGCCGTTTAAAAACTTTATCTCTTTTATCAAATACCTAAAATACCCTTAAACTTTAAATACACCACACTATTTTCAAAACCCTTAAAATCCCTTCTCTCTCTCTCTCTCTCTCTCTCGTCCTTTCTCTGTCACAGCCATGGCTACCCCGCTGTACCTCCCCACCCATTTGCCTCTCCACCCCGCCCCCACCCTGCTACACCGTCGTCTAATAGCCATAGCAAGTGAGAGTCCGGTTTGGAGGTAAATAGGTTGCTGTTGGATTTTTTTTTTGTAGTTGGGTGAATCGTTTCGGCCGGAGTTCTTTTGCTGGCCGGAGTTCTTTGCTGTTGAAAATAGGTTGTTGGTGTTTTTTTTTTTCCTGCTGTAGTCAGTTTTTTTTTTAAATTCTTTAAATCAGTTTTGTTGAAATTGTTTTTGTTGAAATCTTTTCCATGGCGGAGTTTTGTTTTTCCTTTGAAAAACGTTTATGAATTTTTTTTTATAGTTCGAAATCATTTTCCTGGGTAACTTTTTTTTTCTTTTTAAAAAAAATCATTTTTAATTGAAATCAGTTTAATTTAAATATTTTTTCGGCTGGATTTTTTTTTGAAGATATATATATATATATATATTATTTCTGAATTTTGGCCGGAGTTTTATTTATGGAGTTTTTTTTTTGCCCGGAGGTTTTTTGTTGTCTTGAGAATATATTTTCTTAGTAGATTTTTTTTTGGAAATAATATTTTTAACTAAAAAATATTTTTAAACAGTTTTTTAAATCATTTAATAAACAACTTTTTAATTGAAAAACCTTTTTTTAATCAGTTTTATTTTCATATTTTTTTGCTGAAAATTATTATTTTTCTAGAAATATATATATTTTTAAGTGAAATCAATTTTATTTTACTATTTTTTTTTTGGCTAAAATCAGTTTTATTTTTTATTTTTAAGCTGGAATTTATTTTTTTGTTTATGGAAATTATTTTTTGCATGGAAAAAATGTTGTTTTATTGAAAATTATTTTATTTCGTGGAAAACATTTATTGTTTATCGAAATACGATTTATATATTTTTTAACTATTTTGAAATATAGTTTTTATATTTTTAACTATATATATATATATATATATATATATATATATATATATCCAAACTGTTGATTGAGATGAAAGGAGAGGGATAAATAAGTCTTTTACTGTTTGAGTGATAGTTGACTAACGACACTTTAACAACTTCCGTTAAAATAACACCCATGCAACAATAAGGAAAACTAGTGTACCCCAAGGACCAAATATGGTAACCAAACATACTCCAAACTGTAAATGACTATTTTTAATGGTTTTTAAACATTTTAGTAGGACCATAAAAAAAAATCAGGTCAAAATGAATTGTTTTGCTATTTTAAAAAAATCGGTCAAACTTTGTGAGTTTTTAAGTTGTTAAAAACTAACAAAGTTTGAACGATTTTTTTAAAATAGCAAAAAAATTCATTTTGAGGTGAATTTTTTTTATGGTCCTACTGAAATGTTTAAAAAAAAAAAAATTAGCTCAGAAATATTTTTTTTACTATTTTATCAAAAATGGTCCGCGCCAGCGGTATGCAAACTGGGGTATGCATACCACTCTCTCTCTCTACATGTAGTAGTTTTGATCAGCCATCCACCAAATCATAAATCCTAAAACCTCAGCTTATCAGAAATCGAAGCGCGAAATCGAAACGCCAAAGCCTTAATCCTAACCCTACTGTCTCTTCGATCAAAACACCAAAACGATTTTCATCCTCAATCAAAATTTGGTCAACAATCACATATAATCCTAACGATACAAACAAACTTCATAGATGTTAAAGGGATCAAACCTTAATCGTGGAAGTTCTAACAACCATTTCACATTCTCAATTAAATTCTTCCAAACACCACTAACAAGTATGTATACATTCTCATATATATGTTCTTAAGTTTTCTACTTAAGATTATACCATTCACTATGTATATGTTGTGTTCTTAGTATTTTTATTTCTGATATCACATTTTTGTCCTTATGTATTTTGTGTTCTCATATGTAAAAATTTGTAAACATTACACATGAACTGATGAATTCACATTCTTCATCTACGTCACGTACAAGCCATGTTTTATTGCGTTTACTTTGTGAATTTTGCCTTTACTTTCAAAAAGTACACGCAAAATCGATAGAGTACACGCACATTGAAATTGAATTTATTGTCCAATATGCCTGTACTTTTTTGTTTTACGTTTACTTTATTTAAAATATATTTCATATCCAGATTTGATCAATCCTATGTGATTTTAGGTGCTCTTCTTGCCCTGTTTTATTGCATGTACTCTGTGAAATAAAATATGCCATGATGTAAATCTATACGGGCTATTAAGATAAAGAGCATTGATTCAACATTCAAATGTCGTCAGGCAAGGAACTGCAAGTATGAAAGATATTTATCCCTCTATCTGTAAAAGTAATTGGAGCGCGCAGTGAATGACAGATCCGACTTTGGGATTGCCTAATAGAGAACTTCTCAGTTTCTTACATGTGGGGCCGAAGATATTAGAGAATGTGATGGTTACTGTAACACCCCGTAATTTTGGAAGATTTAATATTTAATTTGGAGGAACTAAAATTCATGAGTTGGAGAATTTAATTAAGTGAGCCGAATTATTTATAATTGGCGAATTTTAAGTTTAATGGTTCAAAAATCTCGTGTGTCACATTTTGAGATCGAAATTTGAAAATTTCAAAAAGTATCTCAGATGGCAATTCCGAGTGCGCGGTTGCGTTCGGATGGGTCAAGATAGTCAGAAAAGAGTACCCGGGGGTAGTAATTGGGTCTTGCGGTATTTTTGGGCATAGCAGGGCCCACACGGGGTGAATTGGGTCTTTTTAATTAGGCCCATATGGCCAAAAACGGGAATTGGTATTTTTAACCTAATTGAAAGATTAGGGAACGACAAAAAACTCAACTCTAAGCCTAGGGCTTGAGAAGGAAATTGGGGGAAAGCAAATCAAGAGCCAATTTGGGGATTTTGGAGCCAAATTAAAGGACTACACCAACGGATCAGACACTACGAACAATTCCAGGCAAGTGGTTAACTGTTGTGATTTCGAAGTTGCTGATAATCAATTCATATCATAGTGATGTGTGAATCAAAATTTCGTTTTGGGTGTGTGACTTTTTGGAATTTAATATACCTTAATGGGTTTAAGGGTGAGATTTACTGTGTTGATGATTCTAGAATGTAGATGAATGAATCGTATGTTAAAAACTAGTGAGAATAAATGGTAAATTGCTGATAAAGTGAATGAAATTCGTATTGGGGATTTGAAACCCGGATAATACCCAAATCGGGAAAACCTTGGAATTTATGGATATTGATGATGAATTTAGGTCTGTGGGATGTTTGGACCCTTTCCTGATATGGAGGATGTGTTATTTGTATTTGGGTAAAGGCTTAGGTTGAGAATTTAGGCTTTACGTTTCGTCCATGGCTGACAGTGGCTGGAGAGGATGATTACTGGAACGATCGATCGATCGACCCAGGGGGCTCGATCGATCGATGATGGCGAAATCTGGGCAGTTCGGTCAGTTTGTTATATAAAGGGAAATTTAGTAAAAGTTAAGTTTCATACATTAATAAGTGATAAATAATTATGAAACAAATATTCCTAGCAATTATGGGAGAAAGTAATTGGGGCTAGGATAAATTTATGTGGGACACTTAATGGATGAAATCTAGAGGTTTTACTTCAAAATAGTGAAATACGGATCAAGTGAGCGAATCCGGGTATATTGGTCAAGCGACCCGAATATATTAAATTAAGTTTGGAGATAAACTATTTAATTTAGAGTCGGGATATAGACTCGGGAAATATTAAATTTCGGGCCAAGTGAATTGAGTCCGGGTACGTTGATAATTATAGGCAAATATAATTGGGAAATTTATGGAAGTAAATGTGTGACACATTGTAGGCGAATATGTGAGTATGATATTATGAGATGTAAAATGGACCAAGTTAGCGAGTCCGGGTATGTTGGTTAAGTGACATCGAGTGTTAAATTAATTATTGAGAGAAAGTAATTAATTTGGAGTCGAAACATAGACTCGGGAAATGTTAAGGTATGGGCCAAGTGAGCGAGTCCGAGGATAATGGTTGGGTGACACCAAGTTATTAAATTAATAAGCGTGATAATTAATTTAATTAGAGTCAGATTGTAGACTCGGGTAGTATTGAAGTAATAAGTGTGATAATTAATTTAATTAGAGTCGGATTGTAGACTCGGGTAGGATTAAATTAATAAGAGTGATAATTAATTATATTAGAGTCGGACCACAAACTCGAATTTGTGTTGTTTAATTAAAGCGTAAATTAATTAACTGGGAGTCGGACCACAGACTCAGTTTGGTATAAATTAATTAATTATATGGGAGTTGGACCACAGACTCGGATCGGTATTAAATTAATATGCGTGTTAATTAATTTAATTAGATTCGGACGATAGACTCGGGGAGGTATTAAATTTATATTTGTGTTGGTTAATTTAATTAGAGTCGGGTGATAGACTCGGGAGGGTATTAAATTAATGTGTGTTAATTAATTTAATTAGGGTCGTACCATAGACTTGGGGAAAGTATTATATAAATTGAGATGTGAATTAAATATATAGAGTCGGAACATAGACTCAGGATGATGATAAATTATTAAGTGAGAAAGATTAATTACGTTGAGTAGGGCCACAGACTCAGGAAATTTCAGGCAGTGTACGGGCTTTTGAGTACACGGTAAAGTCGGGGTTTACATTATATATATATACGGTGTAGCGATAGTATATATATACGTGTATATATTGTGTGTGATATTAAATTACAAGCAGTGTACGAGATTTTGAGTACACGGTAGAGCCGGGGTTTATATTATATATATACGGTGTAGTGATAGTATATATATATATATATACGTGTATATATTGTGTGTGATATTAAATATCGGTGACTAGATATTTATTCAATTAATATGACTCTAATGCTATCAAGGAAGGTTGCGCGATGTGGGTGAATCCCCTAGCTTGAGGAGTAGGGCGAGTATATTCCCAGGTCATAGCGTCCGGTATATATGGGTGAGGGATTTATCTCACTTTCAGGGAAGGAATATGACCGCCTCCACCACGTTTATATTTTGGGCCAAGTTGGTGAGCGATTCCAACTTGGGGAACTAGGTTTTGTGAGTACACCTAGTGAGATAGCATTTTAGAGGGAATCATCCGGCGAGGGTATACTTGAAGGGATGGATACACGTATGTTATATATGTGGATGTTGCGGTAAAGGTACGTATATGATGGTAGTAATTATTATATATGGGTAATAATACAGTGTGTGATGTATTTACTTTATATAACTTGTGACACGGTTATATGATACTATTTAAGAGGAATTAATTAAGTTAATTATGAGATAACCTATAATTCAAGAATCATTATACTCGGGTTAGAGTAGTATGGCAAGGGAAGGTTATAACAGGACTAGTTGGACGGGGTAGTATAACTAGGTGGGGTTAAGGTAACCGGTAGGTGTGCACAATAGTGGAGGGGTGAGAATGTCCACAAGGGAGTGCGACAGTAACTTAAATATGAAGCGCATTCATGCATTTTAATTACTGCAGTTAATTCACTTGCTAAATATTTTCAAAATGTTTTGGGTTCTAACCCTTGCTATAAAACTATTTTCAAAACCTTTTAGGTGTCCAGCCACATGGATGCCGGGATTGATATTCTATTCCAGGGACACGGAGCTGCGGCATATGTGGATGCTAGCAGGAGTTTGGATTAGACGCATCTTTCATTCATTCCTAGAGTAGGAATCTTGTATCAGTCTCAGTTTTATTTAGGGCGTGTCGCCCAGACTTTCAGTTCAGTTTCAGATTTGTTTTATTCCCGTGTTGGATATTTATTTTGGATTATTTCCCTTTGGTGGCCGATGGTTTATTCGACAAGTTGTGTAATTAATGATTCAGTTTATTTTCATTCCGTTGTGTGAATGGTTTATATTTAATTCCGCAAGTACTGTTTTGTTTAATCAAAAAGTTAAAATTGGCACCAACTTTTGGAATACTAGGTGGTTAGTAAGTTTTAAAAGGTTTTCGACAGTGATGCTAAGGATGATCCAACTGGGATTCCTGTTTTCATGCGGTATAGGACTGATCACCCGGTATTTTATTAGGCGGGGTGTCACAAATAGTATCAGAGCATCAGGTTCTAGTGTCCTTAGGATCTGTGCGGCTTTTCACGTTTCAGCTTAGCAATCTTTGATATAGAGCCCTATCGTAGGATTGTTGTATTCTCATACGTATGCGCATATACGTTCTTCTGCCAAATTTATATTTGGGAGTGAACTCTTACAAATTCGATTCTCATTCCAGATGACGCCCAGGAGAGAGAGAGAGAGCAGCTAGGGCAGCAGGGGGAGATGAGACGAGGGAGGCTCGCTAGGAGCAAGAGTTACTGCAGCTACGGCCATAGATGATATTGACAGCACAGGTAACTGAAGTAGTGGCACAGGCAGTTGAAGCGACGGTGGTCGCAAAGGCAGGGTACTTTCCATAGGATCAGAAACAAGTGTTAGTGGCGCCGGATGTTCAGACTCATGCGGGGTCGTCGGGGTGGAAACAAGAAAGAGGTTATTTTTATTGGGAACCCACCAGAGTTACGAGGGGGTTTAGACGTAGTGCTAGTGTGTCAAGGAAGAGAGATATCCAGCGTCACCTACGCATGGGAGGTTGCGATAAGGTGCGGAAGCAAATGCTAACCACTTTTAGTTTAGTGGGAACAACACTATAGTGGTGGGAGTCGATCACCACAGTGAGGAAATGGACACACTAGCTATTACAAAGTTTTGGGTGCGGTTCGACCGCAAGTATTTTCCTTCAGCAGTTGAGACCAAAATGAGGAGAAAATTTAGAAAGGTGACTTAGGGGGACCATTCAGTGGTCGATTACGAGGAAGAAGCCACTCGGTTAGAATTTTTTTACTGAATGAGGTGAGCAATGAAGAGACAAAGAAAGCCAGGTTTATGGATGGGTTAGTCTGGAGAATCAAACAACATTTAATGGGTAATTCTGCATTAGTAGGTTATACTGATGTCGATAACGCAACACTCCGGCATTGTCAGGAATATCGCTTCCACGTGAAAGGAAGCGGGAGGGGAGTGGGAACCATCCAGTCGGATAAGGCAGGAGGGAACAATACCAGTGGGGTATCCCAACAGCAGACTGAGGGCGATTAGGGGTAGGATTTCCGACAGTGAAATCATGCCAAGCGATTTAGAACTGGAGGCTATCGGCAGGATGGCCAGGGATTCCAACAAGGTTGGCATGGAAGGGACCAATGGCAGGGTGAATGTATTAGAAGGTGTTTCGTTTGTGGGGAAAGCGAGACACATGAAGAGATATTGCCTTAAGCGAGGCAGGGGTCAACTACAAGACAAAGTCCTGGATGTACTGCCACTAAAGCAAGTCATGGGCGCATTCGGTCAGGGAGAAGATGCTCCAGAACCCGAGGATCAGCCGTTGCAGCTGGAGTATGGAGGTAATTATTTTTACCCTATGGGAGCGGGGTATATTTTTTAGCGACAAGGAGGATGTCACAATATAAGACTTAATTTTCACTAGAATTCGCAGGTGAGTCGAATTTAGTGGGCGCGTTGGCGGTAGCAGCCATAGTATGTGGATAAACTTTCTGTGGGGTAGCGGAGTTCCTTGATGTTCTTCACGGGAGAGTGGAGGTGTACACTGAGTGAAGGTTTGAATTATGCAAGGAATTACTACTTTCGAGAATTATGGGAGTAGGGTTAATAATAATTTTCGAAATATCGGCTGGATAGCGATGGGATTTGAACCATTGTAAATCGTGGGGGTAAGTTTTGGTGTTCGCGACACCAGGATATGGTTGGTACTAGGTATCACCGGAAAGGGCGTATAGCCTATATATATGTTGTATTGCGTGGTACGATAGCACATGGTGAGGTTTTGTGTTCTCACAGTTTATCCTGGTAAGTGGGGATGTTTACTGAAGTGAATCAGGGTGGTTATAATTATTTTCGAGCAAAGAGAGATAGCTCGGGGTTTATTTTGCGCAAGGACTAGTGATAGTAAGGGCGCGGTAATTTATGTTGTCTTTGGTAGCATGAGGGTAAGCCTATATACTTTTGTGCTGAGAGACAAGTATTTATGGGGAGATGTTTGGACGTTTGCACATGGGTTGGGTACCCGGGCAGTAAATATATATATATATATATATATGTGATATGACTACGGGTTCGAAGTTATGTTACGGGTTACGACTAGCATAGTCGGGTATCTTTCGTGCGGTAAAGCACAGGGATAGGGTGTATGGGCACCCGGGTTAATTAAGGCAAATTTTGTGCGGTTAAGCACGGGTATAGGGTGTATGGGTGCCCTGAGTAATCTAAATTCATACTTGTGTAACGTATGGTTAGAAGCGAATGTGATAGATATAGCGAGCTTTGAGGCACATGACTAGAGAGTAATATGCGAAGCTTGGGACATTACGATCATCTTAATTTCGAGGACGAAATTCCTTTGTAAGGGGGGGAGTATGTAACACCCCGTAATTTTGGAAGATTTAATATTTAATTTGGAGGAACTTAAATTCATGAGTTGGAGAATTTAATTGAGTGAGCCGAATTATTTATAATTGGCGAATTTTAAGTTTAATGGTTCAAAAATCTCGTGTGTCACATTTTGAGGTCGAAATTTGGAAATTTCAAAAAGTATCTCGGATGGTAATTTCGAGTGCGCGGTTGCGTCCGGATGGGTCGAGATAGTCAGAAAAGAGTACCCGGGGGTAGTAATTGGGTCTCGGGGTATTTTTGGGCATAGCCGGGGCCACACAGGGTGAGTTGGGCCTTTTTAATTAGGCCCATATGGCCAAAAATGGAAATTGGTATTTTTAACCTAATTGAAAGATTAGGGAACAACGGAAAACTCAACTCTAAGCCTAGGGCTTGAGAAGAAAATTGGGGGAAAGCAAATTAAGAGCCAATTTGGGGATTTTGGAGCCAAATTAAAGGACTACACCAACGGATCAGACACTACGAACAATTCCAGGCAAGTGGTTAACTGTTGTGATTTCTAAGTTAGTGATAATCAATTCATATCATAGTGACGTGTGAATCAAAATTTCGTTTTGGGTGTGTGACCAAAATTTAAATTGGATTTTTGGAATTTAATATACCTTAATGGGATTAAGGGTGAAAATCTTGGTTTTTGACTTGTCGAACAACCTCTGTTAGGTATTACCATGAAACGGACGATATATATTACATCCTTTATCATGTATTTTGTTGAGACTTGTATGAATTGTTTGAGAGTATATTGAATGTACTTTCGTTAAATATGCTTGTATTTTATTATTTTAGTCTATATTTTATTCTAATTCGCATTATCGGTTAGTAATTTAATTTTTTTAATAGACCAATAGAATGGGGATGAAGACGAAGGCAAGAAAAGGAAAGAAAAAAAAAGTGCAGTTCTCAAGATAGTTCTTTATCCAGTTCTAGGTCTAGTTCTAGTTCTAGTGTTGCATTGAAATATACACGTGCTGCAAAGAAGAATGACCTATATCGATCAAATGTTATTAACTTTCTTCATGATTTTAGTCAGATTAAAGAGAAAATAAACGATAGGCATATTGAACTGCTTAAGAAGACTCCATTCTGGGAGATTTTCAATGCCTACTATAGTGGGGAAGTAGTAGAAGTGACCACAAGAATACCGATAAAAGTATTTGATCAATTATCAAGCTGAACAATGAGGAAACCAAAAGTTTTCATATGAAGAGTAGGATTGAAATAAGGCCAATAGATATAAGTGAAATATTTGGCATACTAATGGTTGAGGGGAGAAAATCAATAAAAATGAAAAAGAGACCGACTATGTCTCAAAAACCTGCATTACTTGCACGATACTTCAAAAAAAAAAGAAAGTCAGAAATATTGGTGAGTTTGAAGAAATCGATCGAGTTAGACACAAATGAAGGCATTACCGATTTTGAAAACTTGTTTGTCTCCACTTCTTGACCATGTTGTTTTTCTCCAACCCAAACTTCACACTAACAATTTTTTTTGTAAAATACATCAACATTATTGATGAAATGAATGGCTATGATTGGGCATCTGCTGTGCATGAGTTTCTCATAAATTCACATGACAAAACAACAAGTTCAAAACCTAGCACAACAAGTGGATGTGTCATTTCCCTACTGTTGAGCAAAACAATATCCTGATATTTATAAATATACAAACCAATAATCACGTGTACTTTGTAAAAATCACGTGTACTATTAAATTACATATGATTTTTTTAAAGTGCACGTGATATTTAAACCAATTGACGCGCGCACTTTATTAATATCAGGTGTATTTTGAAGATACACGTGATATTTTTACCTGTATTTTACAATGTACACGTGTACTATGTTTTGTAAATATAGCAAGTATACTTTATAAAATACACGTGTACTTTGTAAAAATCACGTGTACTTTCAAAATACACTTGTTATATGTTTTGTAAATATAACAAGTGTACATTATAAAGTACACGTGAACTTATATTGACAAAGTACACGTTTACTTTGTGAAAATCACGTGTACTTTCAAAATACACTTGTTATACTTACAAAGTACACGTGTAACTTTGCATGTACTTTGTAAAAATCACGTGTGCTTTCAATTGTGAATAATTAGGTAATACAATTATTAATATCATTTTATTTTTTTGCATGATCAAAGTATTTGGCATGTGAGAAATTTGATATTATTCCTCCTGTTGAAAAATTTAAAGAGAAGACGCCAAAATTCCTTAGGTGAAAATTGTCTTCTTTGAGAGATTGGTTTGCGATGAATGACATCGCAACAAGAAATTTGAAGGAGGCTTCAAATAAACCATCTTGTAAGGACAGTTATGTACAAAGAAAATCTTATATTGAAGGGTCCAGTTACTCTTTGAACATTTTTACAGGTGTAGGGGGGCTTGAAGGTAATCTTGAGATTAGAGATAATCCCCCCATTAACAACAGTGCTTGGGATTAAGACAACGAGGCAGCTCAGGCGAGGCAGCTTAGCGTGATGGCTCAGCGTGGCAACTCATACTTTATCTTTGTTTCTTTACTTAGTCTTATTGTATCCTTTGATTTATATTGACTATGAGTTATAACGGTTACAATGATTTTTAGTGGGAGGTCGAACGATACTTGCGAGAGACTAGGCTTGGCAGGGCCTGTGAGAGCTTTCATGATCTATCGAACGATCTCACCGTGGGAACTTCAGAGGGAATTGGTTTGGAGGATTGAGAAGTGAGGCACCGTTGGGTCTTGTCCTGACCATCCTTGATACACCTTGGCAGGCAGCCAAACACCCCAACCACCCTAAAAGATCTCTGTCAAGTATTAAAAGCTTCATAATAAATACCATGGTGGGTGAGTGAACTCTGGTTTGTAATAAATCTCTCACTCTGATGTATTTTTCTCTTTAGCAATAACTTTTGAACTCTCAAAAAGACCATCCCTTCCTCAGAGGTGGTTGAGGCCCTTAAATAGCCCCCACACCACTTCCGAGATAACTCAATTATTAATGGCTATGAAAGACATCCCCTATACTTTATGTCACAAACATTAAATGCCTGATGCACTAGTTAGCTCCACGTCATAAACATTAAATGCCAAGACATGCCTTTTGCCTAACCACTGTGTGTCAGGGCGCTGTCGTCATAGAGGTGGCTCACCAACTGTCTGACAACCCCAAATACCACGGCGATTTACTCAAGTACGTATTTGACATTGTTTAGCTGGCTAGTGACATCATATAAAGTAGATGTGACATTAAGTAAATGGCTATTTGGTTCATAACTCAATGCCCGATGGAACTCAAGGCTACCTTGCCCAAGGTTCCCCGGTCAAGGTCCTTTGATGTTTTAATAGGTGTATCTAAGATGGTCAGGATAAGCCCCAATGGTGCCTCACTTCTCAATCCTCCAAACCAGTCCCTCTGAAGTTCCCATGGCAAGGTCGTTCGATAGAGCATGAAAGCTCTCCCAGGCCCTGCCAAGCTTGGTCTCTCTCAAGTATCGTTCGACCTCCCACTAAAAATCATTATAATTGTTACAACTCATAGTAAATATCAAGGTTCTAAAAAACGCGGGGCGTGATCGAGGCGTGGAGGCCAAGCCTTAAGCTTTAGAAGCTTAGGCGGTCCTTGGCGTAAAAAGGCGTGAAAAGGCGTTTAGGTCTTTTTAATATATTTTAATATTTTTTAACCATAACAAGGCTATTAAAATACTAAAATTGTACATATCATAAAAATATGTCTAACTATTTGCAAATAAAAATACTATTTGATTATTTTGGATGAGATAATGGTCCGATTTGCAAAAAGATCTTTAAAAGGCGATATCGTTTCACTAAAGCATTGTTGTTTTTAGAGAAAAAGTACGCCTTAAGGGTTTTACCAAGCATAAGGCGTCAAAATCTTAAGGCGGGGCGTTTCTCCCAAGCCTCAAGCCTAGGCGTGCCTAGGCGGAGCCTAGGCGAGTTTTTTAGAACAGTGGTAAATATAAATAAAAGGCTACAACAAGACTAAGTAAAGCAACAAAGCTAAAGTATGAGCTGCCACACTGAGCCATCATACTAAACACTATTGTTAATTGGGGGATTATCTCTAATATCAAGATTACCTTCAAACTCCCCCACAATAGGAAATCCTATACATGCTAATTCATCATCAGAAAAAGTTGCTGAAGATTGTAATGACAATGAGTTTTCCTTAGGTTGGAATATTCCCCTTAAAAACATTGTGAGTCCAAAGAAAAAGAAGGGAAATGATCAACCAAAGGGACTTGTTAAACTAACAGATGCTGATATGCTTGAGAAGGTTAATTTGGAGGAACAAATTACTAGTTTGAAAAGGGAATTATTGGAAAAAAATAACCAACTATCTAAAGCAACTGAAGACCTTGATTGTGCACTAAAGAAGGTGGCCTCTTTGGAGGTGGAGTGTGCCAACGTTACCATTATGAATGTACAGTTACAAGTAGATAGTAATTCACTTTTGGAAGCTTAAGACGAAATAAAGAAGTTGAAGGTGGAGAATTCCGACCTTTTGAAAGGAAAAGAGTTAATAAATAAGTTGGAGGTGGAAAATGCCCAACTTGTCTTGTTAAGCAATTCTTTGAAAGAAAATCTTGATCAAGCCACGATGAATGACTCAGATAAAATTAAACAACTGGATGAGTTATTGAAAAAACAGGCTGAAATATCCAGAATTTTGGAACAAAAAAATTCATATATGTCTGATAGTAATGAAAATATCAAAAATAAGTTTGAAGATGTAGTGCAAAAATTGAGAGATGGAGATGTAGAAAAGGGGACATTATTGCTGGATCTTCAGCAGTCAGAATTGAAAAGAGCTAAACAAGTACTTTTAATTAAAATACAATTGTATCATTTTTCTATAGAGTACAAGAAGTAATTTTATAAACAAAGTACACGCATATCACCCAAAAGTACACGTGGAATTATTTTTACATTTACTTATATTTTGAAAATTTTCACATGTACTTTGGTCTTCTTTTCAAATAATGAATGTACACGCATAGTTTGATAAAGTACACACATTTTGTTTATTATCATTGAGATTTATGGCATGTTTAACGTTTAAACATGATGTTTTCTTTTCACCAGGAAGCATAAAATAATAATCTTAAGAAAAAGATAGAAGATTTGTCATCCTCCATATCTAAAAAGGATGAAAAAATAAATTCAATTCAGAACTCAATGGTTTTGAGAATCCAGGAAAGAGTTGAGAAGAAGCCCTAGATTGATGAACACTTTGTATATTCACATCCTATTTATGGTTTGTCAAAAGGAGATGAAAACAATAAGTCATCTACTGCCACATTTAAAAGAAAAAAGGGCAGAACAATAAAGGCAAGAATAAAAAGGGCAGAACAAATGCAACACATGAAGTGAACCTGAAAATCTATAAGTGTTCAAAACACCTTAAAGAAGAAGCCCAGAATAAATTGAAAAAATATTTGATGGAGGAGAAGGATACAAGGTAAATCTTCTAATTGTTTATTTATGTATTAAACTTTATGCGTGTTCTTTACAAAGTACACGTGTACTTTATAAAGTACACGCTTGTTTTTATGAAGTACACGCATATTTCATAAAGTACACGCATTTTTGTATCTAACTTTATGCGTGTACTTTATTAAGTACAACCATTTCATAAAGTACACGCTTATTTTTATGTACACGCATTTTTGTATTGAACTTTATGCGTGTACTTTATAAAGTACACACATATTTCATAAAGTACACACATTTTTGTATCTAACTTTATGCGTGTACTTTATTAAGTACAACCACTTCATAAAGTACACGCTTATTTTTATAAGGTACACGCATTTTTGTATTGAACTTTATGTGTGTACTTTATAAAGTACACGCATAAAGAAAAAATACACGCATATTATTATATGATCATAGATTATATACATGTTTCAATTATTCTTCTAACATTATTTTCTGTATTGAAATTCAACAATTGTCTCTTTACGACAAAGGATGCATTCGTTTGCGCGGACGATATTAAGGAATTGCGGAAAGGCAAAGAAATATCGAACCAGATAATTCAATGCTTTTCCCGTTTAATGGAGACAAAAATGAAGAAAAATGGGCTTCGACCTACGCACGCTTTTAACTTATATGCTTGGGTAAGGAAAATAAAACCTAAAGTATTACCCATCATTTAAAAAAATATATAATCATACTTATCTTACTAACAAATCTATTACTTTTAACAGGAGTTTGTTCGACTTAATGATCATGAAATGCAGAAAGAACAAATAGAGAAGCACATTTTAGAATTTTTTGGAATTTCTGATATTCTTTTCATTCCTATGAAAAATTCAATGGAGGTGATGCATGCCATTTTTCATTGTTAGTTATCTATAAAGAAATAAATAAAGTTGTCCATATGGACTCTCTACGCCGTTGGAAATAAATCAATCCTCATTATCCTACAATGAGGCCAATAAAATGGTTTCGCCCTCAACTTATTTACATTACATGCACTTTTGTATTTATATACTCATATTTTTTCCTCCTAACAGTTTTCTGTTTTCAAAGAAAAGTTGTACAAATTGAAGGATCAAGTACCACGAATAAGTCAAAGAGGTATAATAACAAGATCATTTGAAGGGATAGAATTGAAAGATGAACTATCTAACGAGGAAAAAATAGCAATTGACTGGCTCTTGAGTTATGATATAAATTTTAAACTACTCAAAGATAATGAATGCCCGAGATAAAATAATAGATAAGATCAAACAATCTTGAATAAATACACGCATATTTCATCAAGTTACATTTCAACAAATTTCATTCGTATTATGCTAATTGATATATTTATTTAATTTTAATTTCATGTTGACTGTGGGGTGTATTGTATATACTACATGGAACAAATTGCCAAAGGAAATGCTCTCAAAACATCATTTGAAGATGACGAAATTCTCCAACAAAGAGCATATATAGCTAATGAATTTTTATTCCATGATTGTTAATAGGAGGAAATTATAAATTTTTTTTGAAATTTTTTCATAACAGATGATGGTAATTTTTTTTCTGTATATATATATTTTTTATTCAATGTAGTTTCATATAATTTCTAGTAAAAAAATTATAAATATATAAAGTACACGTGAACATTAGAAAAAATGATCACGTGTATTTTACTAAAAATGCATGTACTTTGCTGAACTGCTACATACACATAAAAAAAGAACTAACCTCATTGTATTGTCCAAATATGTAAAAAAATGTGTATGTAAAAAAATGGGTATGTCAAAAATGTAAACATTAATATTACATTCATTTATTATAAAAAAATTGGTATGTCGAAATATGGTCGTATTGTCAATTCATTCCTTGTATTGTCCCAAACCATTATTTAAATGTGTGTGCTTTATATATTACACGTGTACTTTATATATAGTAAAAAAATTATGCCGCTGGGGCAGACCATTCAACACTTTATATTTAAATGTGGTGAAATCCTCTCTCGTGTACTCGAAGTACGTCTGCTAAGAAAGTTCAATGTACTCAAAATTTTTATATGCGACACTTCGGTATCCATTGATTTGTTATTGTGTTTCTTCCCACGAAGTGTGAACACCTGAATTTAGGCCTTTGAATATTATATATGCCTGGCATACCATGTGTATACCTGCAAATAATAAAATATAATTGGATTCAGAATTATTGATATCAATGTCCTATAAGACAAAGGTGTAATAAAAAATAAACATGGTTTCAATCTATGTATGAAGATCCAAGACAATTGAATATTTTCAAAGAGATGCGACGTAACATGGTTATCAATTGCATATTTCTTATTGCAACAAATATAGGTGCAATGGATATACAAAAACACAAAAGAGTGCTCATTTTATTAACATACTATGGGACTAAAGGCCAACACCTAAAAATGTATGAACAAAAAAGTAACTGGGTGTTGGTATATTACCTGAATATTGACAACAAGAATCTAGTTCTGCATCAAAGCAAAACTATAAGAAATAGCCACGCCATGACTGGTCAGAAATAGACCACATCAGGCCAAGATAACAAATCAAACACTAACATATCCATAACAAGAATCAACAGATTCCAATACACAAAAGAGGCATACATGTTATTTCGATTATGTTCCTGTAGATTCGAGTTTAAAATATGTAAATTTAATCTAATAACTTACAAATTCTATTAATAAATAGGAACTATGAAATGCATCAAAAGAACCTTATCAAATAAGATCTAGGATAAGGGATTATAAATTGGTGGTGCACTGCATAGTATTAGTATGCATCAACCAACCTAGATCAATTGAAAAATAATGTGCCCTGCGTGTAGGAGAAAGATAGTAAGTCATGACAAAGTGTATAGCATTGTATCAGAAACTCAGATCTATATCTAACAAAACAAAGATCACGCCCATTGGAAATCCTTACCCACTAAGAAAGAAGCAATGACATGATGTGTACCATTTTTTTTACTCACTGTTCAATAATATATGCAGTAATAAAACTAAACGCAGAGAGTCGTACAAGGCATATCTTTTTTCCAAAACTAAAATCTACACATAATAGATAAATATATTGGTAGGGCTGATAGAGTCCCTTGGAGTAACTAATATACTTTGGGACAGTGTAGATACAAGATCCATTCAATTCCACAAGGAGAATTTCCATGGCAAGCGGCACCTAAGTTCATAATAAATATGGGTCAGAAATTTAAATATATTAACAAGCACATGATTGCTCTACATTTTTTTTAAAATATACATAAGGAATAACCAGAAGCAAAATATGGTTTCCTGTGAAGTAAGAAGAACTATGACATGGCCATAAGCGTAAATGGAATTACTAAAGCTTCCACTAGGATTTACACAGTGAGAGACCACCTGAATATCAGAATTAAGAACATGATCAGCATATTAATTTGTGATTGCACGAGAATAACTTTGCAAATGCATGACAGAAGCATAAAAAACAAAATAGGATATTTAGCGCAGACAGTGAAATCAAATATTATAAAGCTTTGCGAGGTTAAGAAATTCAGAAATAATTAAGAAGCCAATAATTTTAAAATCGGTTCTCTAGATTTCAGATAGCCTAAGCAAAGAACACCACAGAGCGGGGACGAGAGAGATAAAGTGACGCATATCATTGAAGTCAAAACTAAAAGTGTCTATTACTAAAAGTGGATATCTCTGCAAACATTTCAATACTGATGGATTGGGGACATGGTGAATTACTGATTAGCTTTATCAACTCGTCTGCCTTTCCTCTATAAAAAATGCCCCAAGTCAATATTGAAAAAAGAGATTACAGAAATGCAGTTAACTTGTAATCACTTAATGTTGAAGCATATGCATATATAGAAAAAAATAAAGATATATGATATTCATGTTGAAGCATATGCATATATATCCAGAAATTATTGTGTATGAGTGTAGCAGCAATGTGCTAGTGACCCCCCCACCATATTTTTTGTTCTTTCCAGCGCTGCTAGTGTGTGTGTGCAATAATGTGCTACGGGAAAGACAAGAGCTACAAGAGAAAAAGAAAAAAAAGGAATTCAATGAAGTATCGTTTGGGCTCCTCCTCTTCAGGAGGTGGATCCCTTCACTCACTGTTTTACCCTTGGTTCATAAAGTAGTCCTAACTCGAAAAAGGAATAGAATTGCTAATCAAAATAGGTATTTATTAATGCCCTTGCAATCATGAAAAATAACCTATTTTTATTAGGTATAATATATCACAAGGTTAATCTCCCACTCTATGTATTTTGAATGGCCTTTGGGGAAGAATTAGCTTTTTTTAGAATTTGATTTTCATAACAAAATGCTGTCAAAAGGTTATAAAAAATGAAGGCAATGCAATAGGAGAAGGAGCTCAGTGAAAGTCCTTCTTTCATGATGCTGAAGTGAAGTAGCCATTCTCCTAGAGGGAAATATAAAAAGTTATGAAATTGAAAGATATCACCTAACAATATATAATGACAGTAGATTTCTCAGGCCAAGACAACTTCAGAACGTGGTTATAAAAATACAATTTTACCCATAGCCAATTTCAAAGTAAACATTAGTTCTGAAAGATGTCTGATTTGCTATGAACCACTAACAAGGACACGTGACACGCCCACACCCTGACTCGACATAAATCGATACGCCAACACGAAATTTTTTAAAAATCTAAGACAAGAAGACAAAGACTATTATTCATACTTTTGTATATATTACTAAAAAAATAAATTTATACTCTTCCAATAGTTTTAAAATATTGTACTTTGATACCATTTATTAGAAAGAACACATTTCAACCAAAAAATTACATTTTGAGCCCTATTTGTAGTGAGAGTAGTTATAGTAGTCCCAAAATTGTGTTTGGGCATGACTTCTATTTGATTAGAAAAAACACGTCCTCTAGCAGTATCTAATGTGTCTAAGCATGACAAAAAATAATTAAAAATTTGAGACATTGTTTGTCTGTTTGAAAAGTGTCCTAGAGAGTCAAATGGCGTAGATGACGGACATGGACAAGTGATCTCTTAGAGAGTGTTGTGGCTCATAGCTCATTTGAGATAGTTACCCGTGGGAGATTTGTTACAACCTTCTGAATTCTCTAAGTTATCATCCAGTAAAACAACAAAGCCCTGCTTTAAATGATAGGAAGGGATTTGGAAAAAAGAGGGAAGCTTTTATGCGAACAAGTTAATAATTGGATTTAAATTTTTTTTTTATTTTTCTCTGAGATCTCTGAAAGTTACACAATAGATCATAAATAAGTATCGACTTGAGATTGATGTGAGTACGAACAATTCTAGTAAACAATGCAAGAGATGCACAAAGTTAAAGAATTCTTATTAATCAACGAAAGAGGTAGTGAGTGACATTTTTTATTTGGAATTTATGAAACCTCATTTGCACTGCACTCCACAAAAAGGCAGTGAGTGACCATGGTTTAGTCATCACAAAGTACCCAGCATATTGGTAAAAGAGTTAACATGGCAAAAGCAATTATGGGTTACTAGTTAACCATCTATAAAAAAAATTAAAAGAAAAAATATAAACTGAGGGGGAAAAAGAATAAAGCTAAACTATGGAAATGACTCTAGCACATTGGGAAGTAACAAATATCAAAAGATCAAGCATCATGTTTGAAAGTTGCAATGGTGGAAAATGCATCGAACAATGGACCAGGAAAGAAAATGATTAATGTTATGGGAAAACTCAGCAATCTGAACAAAAGTTACCAATGAAATCGATAACCAAAGTAAACAAACCTCTGATTATGATTTAAATTTTTCTTGTCTTAATCCTAACAAATATTACCAATAAAATTGATAACCCAAGTAAACAAACCTCTGTTTCTGCTTTAATTTTCTCTTGGCGCACTTTGTCTTCCTGAAAAGCCTTATCTTTTATCTTGGCTTCTTAAACAGAGACATCATCTCTTATTCTTCTTTCTTTTATTTTGGATCTATGTTTGTTGTCCCTCTGGATGGCAGTCAAGAGATAATTAAGTGCCTCTGCACTATTGTAATAATTCAACAAGTATATGTAACAACCCGAGGTTTTGGAGACGAGGATTTATTTATTTTGGGAGAAATAAATAATATTTTATTGGAGAATAACTAAATTTGGCACTTGAGGTCACAACTTGGAGTTGTTAGAAAGTGTATCGAATGGCGATTCTGAGGGTGTAGTTGTGTCCGAAAGGGTCGAGAAAGTCAAAATGACTGTACTTGGGGTCTATTTAGGTTCCGAAATAATTTAGGACCGTTTGACTCGAATTAAAGCTACCGGGTCATTTAAAGTGTGTATTATCATTTAAAGATGTGTATCTTGGGATTTAGGGCTTATTAAGCCTACGGGAGATATTTCTCCAAAGAGATAAAGAGAAATAGAAAGAAAGAAAGAGAGAAGAAGAAAGAAGAAGAGAAAGAAGGAGAAAAGAGAGAGAAAGTTGAAATTTTCGGCAAATACACGATCTCAAGGCGGATTCAGACCCTACGAACCCGAGGCAAGTGATTAAACTTGCTAAATAATTGTTGTGTACCATTTATTGCATGATTTGTGGATTGAATCTTTGGGTTTTAGGTTTAGTTTAACAAAACCTAACTTTTGGGTATAATCTTAGATTTGATATGTAGATCTTTGATTTGGGGATATAATATAGTTTATATATATATTCTAGGATGGATATTAATGATATGTATGTGATTGGGTTGAAGAGAAATGGAGAGAAAATGATTAAAATGAATTTTGGGTATTTTAGGCTTACAAAAAGTAGCCATTTTCGAGGTTTCTGAAGGGCCGAATCGATTCGGCCTCCTACCGAATCGATTCGGAAATATGCAGGTGCCCAGGTTTGAGTGATCGAATCGATTCGGACCCCAGCCGAATCGATTCGGCCTGAGACAGAGTCCCAGGTCTGATGACCCGAATCGATTTGCTGGGCCGAATCGATTCGGAATTGGCCCGAATCGATTTGGAAACAGGGCTTTTGGGGGATTATTTTTCTAAGGAGAATTTCATCCCGTTTTGTTCGAGGTTATTGACTGGGAACCTCTGTAGGAATTGTTTGGAGTATGTTTTGGAGACTTTTAGAGAGTTTCCCTTATAAGAAATTATTGGAGTCTTATTGACTAAATTTGAGGAATACCGAATATATATTATGGTATATTCTAAGTGGGGATGCCCACTTTGATTTGGAGATTCTACTTAGAGATAATAATTACAATTCATATGAGAGAATGAGAATAACTTAGAGATATCGGATCTTAGGATCCAATCCCAAATGGGATAATTTTAAAGGTTCATAAAATGAATTGAACCCTATTATGGATGGAGAATATTAAATGCTAATTAATGTACATATGGATATGGAAATATCCTTAATGATGATTTGTTTGGGAGATATCTCACATGATGAGAAATATCCATTGAAGAGACACATGAACTTCAAGCGAGAAATAGTATCACGTATACTAAGTGGGGAAGATATGTGGGATTTAACGGTTAGTGTATCAAAGGAGAGAGATATACTAAACAATAACATTAAATTTATTGCGCCTAAGAGAGTATAATAAATATGAAAATGATGTGGCAGGTATACCTTATATGATGGTATATCTTTATTATGTGGGATGTATGTATACCCTATATGATGGTATATATGCATGGTTAGGCATACCCTCTCCTTGCTATCATTGGGAAGTTACGTGCGTAGAGGGTGAGCATCCTGGCTCAAAGAGCAGGGTGTGGATATTCCCCATGTCATAGTCGTCCATGTGATTATTATGTGATATACATTTATTTATTTTGGGGGTGAGAGGTCGCGGGTATGTGTCGCTCTCACTTGACAGTTAGGAGCTATGACCGCTTCTCGGGATGTCGTGTGCGTGAGTTGATCACGAGGTGGGTGTCGTTGAACCCCTCCAGGTGACCCCAGTTTGCTACGTATATGGGCTGCTAGAAGATGATAGCATGTGATCCTGCATCCTTCGAGTTATAGCTCGGTTGGATGGTTATTATTGCTTGTTCTTGTACTTGGGTATCGAGGGCATAATGGGCCTCAACGACCTACATTGTCAGGATTAGTGTATCGGGGGGGGGGGGGGGGGGGGTTCCTTGTTTGGATTTCACTTCGGCGAGACGTCCCACGCACGAACCGCAGTGTAATGTTGGAACTTGGGGATAAGTTAGTCCTTAATGCTCATAATTATATATATATATATATATATATATATATATATATATATATATATATATATATATATATATCACCTATCCCGACAATCGTCAGTGCCAGGAGTAGTGTAACGGGGGGGGGGGGGGGGGGAGGGGGGGGTTCCTTGTTTGGATTTCGCTTCGGCGAGACATCCCATGCATGAAATGCCGTGTACTGTGGAGAATTGGGAATATTAATTAATTAATAGTGGATAATAAATTGGGTTACATGCATCATGCATTGAGGGCATAATGAGCCTCGAGTATCAATACGGTCAGGAGTGGTGTAACGGGGGGGTTCCTTGTTTGGATTTCTCTTCGACGAGACGTCCCACGCACGAAACGCAGTGCCGTGTTGAGAATCGAGAGGAGTTTAGTCCTTAACTCTTGATGCTAATAACTCATATATAATTATATATATTGTTTACATGCCATAAGGGCATCACTAGAAAATAGAATTCTAGTAATTGAGAATACTGATGTATTGTGATGATGTGGTTGATTATGCAACTTTATATGTTCGATAAATGAACAAATATAAAGATAACTATAACATTTAAATTAAAGTATACGATTTAGATGGAACTCACATAGGTAGAGATTGAGAGATAGGTTAGATGATTTTATTTAAATATTTCATTTGGGTTTTAAATTAGATTCTCTTGCCTAAATAGAGTTGGGCACCCATTTGGAGATCACGTGCATACGCTTAGTGCGCGCCTTAGTTGAGAGGTGAGATTGATTTTATGGAGAGGACGATTCCATTAAATCATGTAATAATGCATTTATTATTATTATGCATTTTAATACACTTGCTATAAAATGTTTTTCAACTCGGGCTCTGACCTGTTCATATTTTCTCCTCTATGTATATATTGTACTACTTCAGGTGTTCCTCCTCAAGGACACCTTTGATGTTCATCCATTCAGGATTCGTGGAGCTGTGGCAATTGCGGACTGTCGCGAAATTTTATTTTAGTCGATTCCTATCTTTGTATATCTAGATGAGGATTCAGTTGTGTATGGAGTTAGTACTCAAGGTGTTGTAGAGTAACACTTTTATTTTTCATTTCTCCGATCTGTATTGTCTGTTACCCGACAGCATATTCGGGTATTTTATTTGTTCTTTGTATTGCACCCTTGTATATTAATGGAGTTTGCACTTATCACTCAAAATCGTTAGTTGTGCATAGTTGGGTGTGTTTGCATTATTGGTTTTGTTGTTGTTGTTAAATAAAAGTTTAAAATTTTTTGACAATCCACTTTTAATGATCTCGGGTAGTGAGCCTTATATTTTGGTACTGTCAGTTGATGTTGAGACTGTGCCATCTGGGATACCTGATTTGTTATAGTATAGGGCTGGCCACCCGTTATTATTTGGAACGGGTTATCACAAATGGTATCAGAGCATCAGGTTCTAGTATCTTTAGGATCTATGTGCGTTACTACGATCTTCCGTAAGAATTCTTGATATAGAGCCTTATTGTTAGGACGGTTACATTCATACGTCCATATCTTTCTGTAAATCGAAATATTTGAATGGATTTCTGATGCAATTGTTCTTGTTTCAGATGCCACCGTAGGGAGGTCGTTCAGGAAGGGCAAACAAAGGGCAACCCCAAATGCCTCAAAGGAACATGACTACAGATGATGTTGCCAATATTGTGGCACAAGCAGTAACTGCTGCCTTTTCTACGATGGCTCAGCAATCTGCCGCACGAGCACCCCAACCCCATTTAGGATTGTCTTTATGGGAGAGAGTGAAGGAAGATTTTAGTAAGGGGCATCCTCCTGAGTTTGCAGGGGGAGTTGATGCAATGGCTGCAAGTCAATGGAAGAATAGTATACAGAGGCACCTTCGTATGGTTGAGTGTAGTGAGGTGCAAAAATAATTTTTAGCCACCTTTAAGTTATCGGGTGTAGCTCTTCAATGGTGGGAGTCTATCACCACATCTGAACAGAGAGATACTTTGCCTATAATAGAATTTTTGAAACTTTTTGATCGAAGGTATTTTCCTTCCTCTTCTCGAGATATAAAGATTTTTCAGGGAAATAGAACGGTGGCGGAATATGAGGAAGATTTTTCTAGATGGGTAAAATTAGTACCTGATGAGGTAAATACAAAAGAAAAACGTATATCGAAGTTTGTTTGAGGATTAGATTGGAAAATTCGGCAACATTTGATAGAGAGTCCCAGGTTAGCAACTTTCATTGAGGTAGTGAATGCGGCACTACTAAAGTGTCATGAATATCGTCTTCGTTCGCAAGAGGGTAAGAACTTTGGAGATTCAAGTTCATCAAGTAAGTTTGGCGATGAGAGTGCCAGTAATGTGAGTGGGCAGAAAGGATTTGTGGGTAAGTGTTTCTTTTGTAAAGAAATATGTCATAAAAAGAGAGATTGTCCTAAAAGAGGACCACAGTTTGATGAAATTTTGGAAGTGCAACCCCTACAGCAGATTCGAGGTCGTTTTAGACCAGGGGATTTTGTTTGGAGCCCATTGATGAGGATGGGCAATCAGACTAGACATGGATGATGTAAATTAATTCTCCTTTATAAATAGGATTATTACTAAAATGAGTTTTGGGAATATCTTATGGGAGATATTTGTGAAAGGGTAGTGCTATAGCCCTATTATGTATGTAATGGCCCTGAAAAAGGGGAATTTTGAGCAAGATAGGCTCTTATGCTATTATTTCATAATGAATAGATGATTTTGCAAGGTGCTCAAAAAGAGCTATAAACCTTGTGGTAAATGTAAGAATGGTAATGGTGATAAGTAGTAATGATAAAGCTATTTTTTATATAGTCATGATTAGACTTATATAATTATTGTACTCCAGATATGGATGAGCCTTATAATGGCAATATATTGAAATGAAGTAAGATGTTGTTTTGATTAAAAGTTAGATTGTGGATTGATGGGACGCAGGAAAAGTTTAGCTCATAATTATGCTAATTTTTGTGAGCTACATATTGTTATATGTATGATGATTTAAAAGACCTTGTGTTGGACATAAGGCATTTTATATTATATTATAATATATAAACCGTTTTCAAAATAAACTATTTTCAAAATAAAACTTTTATCGGCCTTCGGGCCCTTTCAAAATGATTTTCATAAAATTAAATTTTTCGAACTCTAGTCCGGATTTAACAAACTCTCAATCCCCGACGTCGCCACATAGTAGTGTATTGGGAGGGTTCCTTGTTTGGATTTCGCTTTTGCAAGACGTCCCTCGCACGAAAGTGGCGAATGTCAGGAGTTGAGAGGAGTTATTTCTTTGGACCATTCAAAATTTTTACACTATTAAAAGGTTAGTATTATGTTTATGGAAATGTGGAACTTGGAGTCAAATAAAGCCTCATTATGATTGCTGTGAGCATAAAGCTGAAATATAAAGGGTGTTTGGGCGCCCTTATTGTGGAAATTGGTATTATAAGACTCAAAAATCAACTTAAAATAAAATAAATTAAATTAACTCGTCGTGGGAAGTTAGAAGTTTGAAGATAGGATTAGTGATGATGGGTGTAGTAGAATTAGTTGAGCTTTGGAGAATTAGGCTTAGCAAAACTTTCGAGGACGAAATTTTTGTAAGTGGGGAAGTTTGTAACAACCCGAGGTTTTGGAGACGATGATTTATTTATTTTGAGAGAAATAAATAATATTTTATTGGAGAATAACTAAATTTGGCACTTGAGGTTAAAACTTGGAGTTGTTAGAAAGTGTATCGAATGGCGATTCTGAGTGTGTAGTTGTGTCCGGAAGGGTCGAGAAAGTCAAAATGACTGTACTTGGGGTCTATTTAGGTTTCGAAATAATTTAGGACCGTTTGACTCGAATTAAAGTTACCGGGTCATTTAAAGTGTGTATTATCATTTAAAGATGTGTATCTTGGGATTTAGGGCTTATTAAGCCTACGGGAGATATTTCTCCAAAGAGAGAGAGAAATAGAAAGAAAGAAAGAGAGAAGAAGAAAGAAGAAGAGAAAGAAGGAGAAAAGAGAGAGAAAGTGGATATTTCCAGCAAATACACGATCTCAAGGCGGATTCAGACCCTACGAACCCGAGGCAAGCGATTAAACTTGCTAACTAATTGTTGTGTACCATTTATTGCATGATTTGTGGATTGAATCTTTGGGTTTTTGGTTTAGTTTAACAAAACCTAACTTATGGGTATAATCTTAGATTTGATATGTAGATCTTTGATTTGGGGATATAAATTAGTTTATATGTATTCTAGGATGAATATTAATGATATGTATGTGATTGGGTTGAAGAGAAATGGAGAGAAAATGATTAAAATGAATTTGGGGTATTTTAGGCTTACAAAAAGTAGCCATTTTTGAGGTTTCTGAAGGGCCGAATCGATTCGGCCTCCTACCGAATTGATTCGGAAATATGCAGGTGCCCAGGTCTGAGTGATCGAATCGATTCGGCCTGAGATAGAGTCCCAGGTCTGATGACTCGAATCGATTCGCCTTCCTGGACGAATCGATTCGCTTGGCCGAATCGATTCGGAATTGGCCCGAATCGATTCGAAAACAGGGCTTTTGGGGGATTGTTTTTCTAAGGAGAATTTCATCCCGTTTTGTTTGAGGTTATTGACTGGGAACCTCTGTAGGAATTGTTTGGAGTATGTTTTGGATACTTTTAGAGAGTTTACCTTATAAGAAATTATTGGAGTCTTATTGACTAAATTTGAGGAATACCGAATAGATATTATGGTATATTCTAAGTGGGAAGCCCACTTTGATTTGGAGATTCTACTTGGAGATAATAATTACAATTCATATGAGAGAATGAGAATAACTTAGAGATATCGGATCTTAGGATCCAATCCCAAATGGGATAATTTTAAAGGTTCATAAAATGAATTGAACCCTATTATGGATGGAGAATATTAAATGCTAATTGATGTACATATGGATATAGAAATATCCTTAATGATAATTTGTTTGGGAGATATCTCACACGATGAGAAATATCCATTGAAGAGACACATGAACTTCAAGCGAGAAATAGTATCGCGTATACTAAGTGGGGAAGATATGTGGGATTTAACGGTTAGTGTATCAAAGGAGAGAGATATACTAAACAATGACATTAAATTTATTGCGCCTAAGAGCGTATAATAAATATGAAAATGATGTGGCAGGTTTACCTTATATGATGGTATATCATTATTATGTGGGATGTATGTATACCCTATATGATGGTATATATGCATGGTTAGGCATACCCTCTCCTTGCTATCATTGGGAAGTTACGTGCGTAGAGGGTGAGCATCCTGGCTCAAAGAGCAGGGTGTGGATATTCCCGAGGTCATAGTCGTCAATGTGATTATTATGTGATATACATTTATTATTTTGGGGGTGAGATGTTGTGGGTATGTGTCACTCTCACTTGCCGGTTAGGAGCTATAACCGCTTCTCGGTATGTCCTGTGCGTGAGTTGATCACGAGGTGGGTGTCGTTGAACTCCTCCAGGTGACCCCATTTTGCTATGTATATGGGCTGCTGGAAGATGATAGCATGTGAGCCTACGTCCTTCGAGTTATAGCTCGGTTGGATGGTTATTATTGCTTGTGCTTGTACTTGGTTATCGAGGGCATAATGGACCTCAACGACCTACATTGCCTGGATTAGTGTATCGGGGGGGTTCCTTGTTTGGATTTCACTTCGGCGAGACGTCCCACGCACGAACCGCAGTGTAATGTTGGAACTTGGGGATAAGTTAGTCCTTAATGCAAATATTATATATATATATATATATATATATATATATATATATATATATATATATATCACCTATCCCGACAATCGACAGTGCCAGGAGTAGTGTAACGGGGGGGGGGGGGGGGGGGGGTTCCTTGTTTGGATTTCGCTTCGGCGAGCCGTCCCAAGCATGAAATGCCGTGTACTGTGGAGAATTGCCAATATTAATTACTTAAAAATGGATAATAAATTGTGTTACATGCATCATCCATTGAGGGCATATTGAGCCTCGAGTATCAATACGGTCAGGAGTAGTGTAACGGGGGGGGGGGGGGGGGGGTTCCTTGTTTGGATTTCGCTTCGGCGAGACGTCCCACGCACGAAACGCAGTGCCGTGTTGAGAATCAAGAGGATTTTAGTCCTTAACTCTTGATGCTAATAACTCATATATAATTATATATATTGTTTACATGCCATAAGGGCATCACTAGAAAAAAGAATTCTAGTAATTGAGAATGTTGATGTATTGTGACGATGTGGTTGATTATGCAACTTTATATGTTCGATAAATGAACAAATATAAAGATAACTATAACATTTAAATTAAAGTATACGATTTAGATGGAACTCACATAGGTAGAGATTGAGAGATAGGTTAGATGATTTTATTTAAACATTTCATTTGGGTTTTAAATTAGATTCTCTTGCCTAAATAGAGTTGGGAACCCATTTAGAGATCACGTGCATACGCTTAGTGCACGCCTTAGTTGAGAGGTGATATGGATTTTATAGAGAGGACGATTCCATTAAATCATGTAATAATGCATTTATAATTATTATGCATTTTAATACACTTGCTATAAAATGTTTTTCAACTCGGGCTCTGACCCGTTTATATTTTCTCCTCCATGTATATATTGTACTACTTCAGGTGTTCCTCCGCAAGGACGCCTTTGATGTTCATCCATTCAGGATTCGTGGAGTTGTGGCTATTGCGGACTGTCGCGGCATTTTGTTTTAGTCGATTCCTATCTTTGTATATCTAGATTAGGATTCAGTTGTGTATGGTGTTAGTACTCAAGGTGTTGTAGAGTAACACTTTTATTTTTCATTTCTACGATCTGTATTGTTTGTTACCCGACAACATATTCGGGTATTTTATTTGTTCTTTGTATTGCACTCTTGTATATTAATGGAGTTTGCACTTATCACTCAAAATCGTTAGTTGTGCATAGTTGGTTGTGTTCGCATTATTGGTTTTGTTGTTGTTGTTAAATAAAAGTTTAAAAATTGAAACGACCCTTTAGTGTATTTAGGTAAAAAAACAACTTTGTTCGAATTTTTAGTTAAAACCAATTTTTAACTTCTTAAACCCTAACCATGCATTTAAGTGATTAAATCCATTCAATGAATAAAACATGCGGTAAAAGAAACAATTTCAGGAAAAATTCCTGAAGGGCAAAACCTTTTATTTTCACAATAATTTTGTAAGAGTACGGCTTACACGGATTATAATGAAAATATAGTGTGACATACGAAATACCTGCAGGTGTCGGTTTCGATGTCTCGGCTGGAACTTTCCCTTTCCAGGAGGGCAGCAGTGAAGAAAAGAACGGTTCCTTCACAAGATACTTCGTAAGGTCTCCTTCTACAATAGCATGCAACTCTTCGATTGTAGAGTTCTCCTCACAAAGTGCAACACGATGTGGTGAATGAATTATCTTCCGGTAAACACGTTCAAGATTACCTAACTTTGGAATCGAGTAATACGATCTTGAATAAACACCGAAAGATGAAAAACTTGTATGGGAATAAGTTTTTCTAAACTATTCTGCCTTTGAAACGTTAGCAGATATATTTTATATATAACTGAGCTACACAGAGTCCAAGAAAACAAAAACACAAAAATCGTGGCGACAGGTCGTTCGAGCGAGATGAGATCTCGTTCGCGCGACATGAAATGTCGTTTGAATGATACTCAATCTCGTTCGAGCGAGACACAATAAAAAATATTATTTTCTTTTTAATTTGATCCTCGAATTTTCTTAGACTGTTTGCAACTCAAAAATAATTTTTTAAAACGATAAAACGATTTTAATTCCCAAAAAGTTAAATCACCCAGTATTTAATCAATATACACATTACTCAACTACACATAAGTATTCATACCTGAGTGATCTTAAACATATGAAACAGTCTTGACATGTAATCTTCTTGAAATCTTTGATTGTGCATTCTTGAACTTTGAACTAAGTTTAAGGGTTTTAAATAGACTCCATGAATAACTAGCCTAGACTTAATTTATTTTGTCCGGAATTAAGCCAATTAAACCCAATGAATATACAAAGAATTATGTTCTTACAAATTTTTTTGACAATCCACTTTTAATGATCTCGGGTAGTTAGCCTTATATTTTAGTACTGTCAGTTGATGTTGAGACTGTGCCATCTGGGATACCTGATTTGTTATAGTATAGGACTGGCCACCCGTTATTATTTGGAGCGGGTTGTCACAGTATATTAATAAGTTATTTCCACAATTCTAGCAAGAACTGTAACACTAAATACTAGAACAAAATATAACTAGTTGTAATGTTCAAAAGTATATCACCTTACTTTTTAAGAAACCAACTGATGTTGGACCCGCTAATGAGAAGTCCGTGGACCATACCCGCCTCTCATGCTCCCTTATTTATATGAATACTTGAATTCTCGTAACATCCAATACCTGAACAAGTTTTAGACAAACCAACTGATTTTTCCTATGAAAGTAATTGAAAGCTTAAAAGTTTAGGTTCCTTTAGTTTAGAGTGATGATAATTTTCATCTATTTAGAATTTTCACAATTTTTGTCCAAATATATAATTATAATGTGTACATTTATTTGCAATTTTATCTGAATTAAAAATTTAAACTCTTATTAGGTGTGAAAAAATGACCATTTTACTATTGACCTAGGTGAAGAATAATTTACCCCGAAGCAAATGGAGCTTAAAGTTGATGAGTTTATAGGGCTTGACCTACCTGCACTGCACTTTTAAAGCTACTTGAAGAAATTCTGGCTTTTGATATATCCATTCCAACACAAACTACTTAGCTTTGATTTACTATCCATCTCAACTACATGGTAATGAATATCAAGATCTTCTTTTACGATTGTTTCATATTTAAATACTTTTATCTTCTTATATTCACCAGTTGTCACAAAAAAATCTTCGTTATGGTAAAAAATCAAAGATCTAAATGCAATAACCATCCGCATTATAACTCTACTGATGAGACCATGTTCATGGCAACCCAGATCAATAGCCAACTAATAAAGACAAAACATACAAAACACCAACATATCCATAATCGAAAATAACCAAACCTAGAGTTGTGTATTAGCTATCCCTAAAACAATTAAGGACAACTGATTGAGAAACTCAGTAAATAGTATGCACCTAACTGATTGAGAAACTCATTAATTAGACAACAAAGGATATTGATCCAATAAAATCAAAACAACATCGTTTAAGCCTATTAATAAGTCTAATCGCTGGTGTAGTGTTTAAGCCTATTGTTTGTAACATATTGATCCTTATGACATGCTGTCAGAGAAAAATACATTCAAATCAGAGTACGTTCATAGCAACATACATTAAAAAATGATTACAAAAGACTAAAATAGTTCCCAACAGTAATAATTGTTCACTTTGACAAATTGTTCAAATTAAATTACTCCGGATCACTTAAGGCAAAGAGAGAGCAAGGACCAAACCACCCAAGATTCCTTGATGTCCTTACATAATGTATTCTTAGTCGTTTCTTTACTTGAGGGTCTTATAAAAATTACGCCTCAGTTCGAATCTACCTAGTTGAATATTTAGTATTGGGCCTATGTTGTTAAACGTAGTTGTAGCACGTTAATATCAACCTAGTTCAAATTTAGCTAACACATTACAAACTTACATAGAAATATAAACCTAGTTTGAATCTAAGACTTAGAGCACAACTGGTGAATTTCAAGTAATTTTTATCTACCAATAGAAACATAAGCACAAAAAAGTTTATATATAAAGGGCACGAAAAATGCCCTAACATCTTATCCAAAAGCTTATATATTGTACTTTGCAAAAAAGCTCTAACAACTTCAAACAAATTCAGGAGTGATATTCCAAACTACTTAATCCAAGCTTATTAAAACATCCCTTACAAATAGATAAGATCCATCGAGGTATAGGACCAATTAATAAAAAATACTTACAAACATAAAATCGTGCTAGAAAACTATAAATCGAACCTCAACACCATTAATAGAACCATTTAACATACAAACATTAAAAAAAACAAATAAAGCATAAATAGTGTCATTGTACTAGACAAATCCAACTAAAGTTGTATTCCTCTCATATATCACTTGGAAAAATTCCATAAAGCATATAAAAAAGTATAAAAAAACGTACCCTTGTTAGCAATGGTTCAAGATGTTTGAATCCAAACATATCCCTGTTAGCAAAATCATTGTATAATCGTATCTAGGGCTTAGAAACATTAACAAAATCATTTTTCGTATAAGAAATATTTAGGGCTTACTGAAATGGAAATGAACAATAGTATTTAGGGCTTACCAGTGAAGAGAGATTGAGGGAACGGGAAGTTGAAGAGAGATTGAGGGGAGAGCGAGAGGTTGAACATGAGAGAGGAGAGAGGAGAGAGAAGAGGGAAACTAAATGTAAGTGAAAATTGTGATGATAAATTTGTGACCCTTGATGGCACTCACAAATTAAGTCTCGGGCCAAAATTTGCGATTGTTGGGAGCAGTTATAAATTTGTGACTGCTAATAGCAGTTACATATTAAGTCTTATGCCAAAATTTATGACTGCTCATAGCGGTTATAATTTTATGACTTCTCATAAGAGTCATAACGTAAGCCTACTAATAAATTTGTGACTGCTGGTGCCGGTTATAAATTTTTGACTGCTTATAGAAGTCACAAATTAATTATATGGCAAGATTTGTGACTGTCATTAGCAATGACAAACTAATTGACTCAAATTTTTCATTACCCAAGATTTTATCACTCCTAATGGCAGTTACAAATAATTTTATGACTGCTCACAGGAGTGATAGGTTTGTCACCCCCATTAGCAGTCACAAGAAGGCAGTCACAAAATTAGTGTTTTGGTGCAGTGTGAATCCTGGGAGGTGTTTGTTCAAGAGGCTAACAACATCAATATCAGCGGACAATTTCACCTTTACGACTTTGTGTTTAACACAACCCTCGATCGATAAGTTTTTCCAATTTCATCTATATTTGAAGAATTTTCATATATTTTGCAATTAATTTTTCCAACAATCTAAATCTCTTAAAATCATGTTATTCTACAACCTACTATGGAAAATCCGAATGCAAAATGCACTGAAAAATCTGAATTGTTTGATGATTTTTTTTAAGAGATGGCAAATGAAACTGGAATTTTACCTAACAACTCTTAAGGTAGTTAATTTGATTGCATCTTATAGACCTTCTGTACCTGAAGAAGTAGTTGTTTGGAAACAAAGGGATTATATGTGTAGGAATTATATTTTAAATTGTCTCTGCCTTAAATTGTATGATGTTTATTGGTAATGTCCTACTGCTAAAGAATTATGGAACTCACTGGATAAAAAATATGCAACTGAAGATACTGGGTCTAAAAAAATTTGTAGTTGAAAATTATTTGGATTTTAAAAACGAAGATAATAAACCTATTATGTCGCAAGTAGAATAACTACAAATTATTATTCATAAAATTCTGGCCAAGTGTTATAGCATATGTGAGGGATTTCAAGTGTCTTACATAATTGAAAAATTGCCACCTTCGTGGAAAGATTACAAAAACAGTCTTAAACATAAGAAAAAAGAGATGACACTAGAAGATTTAATTGTTCGTTTAAGAATTTAGAAAGAAAATAGGAATGCAGAACTTAAGGAGACAAAATCTGAATTCAGTTTTAAGGATAATTTAATAGAGGGGAAATCAAATGGAAATAAAACACAGAACCAATTTAAGCCTAACCATTCAAACCAGAAACATGGGAACCATAAACCAAACGAGAATTTGAGGCCCAACCATAAATTCAAACCTAATGATCAAAATAAAAATTCTAAACCCCATTTTATATCTAAGCCTGCAGGTCAATGGTTTGTGTGTGGAAAACCAGGTCTTTACGCAAAATATTACAGGTTTAGGAAGAGTCAGAATTTGAAGCCTCAAGAAAATGTAACCGAGGAGGGTAACTTTTTAGCTGTGGTAACCGAGGCACACATCATGAGTAACATGAAAAACCGGTGGCTTGATTCTAGTGCTACCAAACATATTTGCGGCACAAAAGGTGCCTTCACTACCTTCACTGTTGTGAGTGAGGGTGAAAACCAGTACATGGGAAACTCCTCTTCGTCTAAGGTTCAGGGAAAGGGAATTGTAGTTTTAAAATTCACTTCAGTAAATGTTCTTACCTTGAAAGATATTTTGTATGTCCCTCAGGTTAGAAAGAATCTGGTTTCCGATTTTGTCTTAGTTAAGAAGGGTTTTAAAATTGTCCTACAGAGTGATAAAGTAGTTATTACTAAGGGGGGGTGATTTATGGGTATATGTTATGTTCATGAGGGTCTTTTCAAACTCAATGCAACTGTGGTTGATAATAATAAAACATCGTTGTGACAACTAAGATATAATTATGTTTAATTATGTTTGAATCATGCTTACTTTATATGATATGGATAATGTGTTATTAATATATATGATGTTAGGTTATTATATTTAATCTAATCCTAGCTTAAAAAATCATGAAATATCTAATTGGTTACAAACATAAATTTTGAAGTTTTCGGTAGGAATGCTCATGTTGGAGGCTAGTTTTGAGTCTTATAATATAACAATTGACTTGATGTAAAAACTATATAGTTGTATATATATGAATTATTCTTATAACACAATGAGTGGTATGTTAAACAGAGGTTCGAGCAGGAAGTTATACCTAAATTACGAAACAAGGGCAAATCTATCCTTCCGTTAAGTGGTATTTCGTCTTATTAGCACACCATGTGTTATATTTTGATTGGTTGGAAGGGTAGGATTGTTTGGCCGACTTTAAACCCTTAAAATAACCTCCTCCTTCAGAAAATTCATCCATGAGAGAATTGGAGCTTGAGGAAAGAGGATCGTGAAGTTTGGGAAGAAGAAAGTGAGGAGCAAAAATTGAGAAAAATCAATAGAATATTACATAAAAGTCCCTAAGGTAATTCTATCCATGAATCTTGTAATATTTTCTTGCGTTATTGATTGAAATGATAGAAATCATCATTTGTTTACAAACTTACATGCCTTGATGTATATGTATGGGTAGATACAAGTTTAAAGAAAGTTGAAGGTGCAAACCCCTTATATTGCTTCAATTGGAAACCTTGCCTATTCAAACTTCTATATCTTTTTGTATACTTACTCGAATTGATTAATTATAGTTAGAGATTAAAATAGACTCATATATTCAAAGTATTTCTAAAAATTAGAATTTAACTGCTTGTGGTTAGACATTGGTGATGGTCTGAAGTTGATATATAGTATCTGTCCTTAGGGTTTTTGCTTACATAACCTGAGTTTGGTATGCCATTTGGAATAGCAAATGAACTCAAAAAATTATGAAACCTTAATTTTGTATTATTCAATATGTTTTTGAAAAATGAATGTAAAATCATAAAAAGTTATATTGTAAAAAAATTATGAAAATTCTTCGAAGTTGAGTGTATACTAGAAGAGATTATATGGTAGATTTACTATGTTATGAAGAAATGGAATATCTTGCTCAAGAAAACTTGAAATGATGTGACGTCTTTTGTATTAAAAACCTAATATGATAAGGATTGGATTACCAAGAAGAAATTAAAGTATGTCTGGAATATTATTTGGATATGTTAAACATCTTAACTTGAATTTAGATAGAACTTCATTTATGATATATGATTTGAATGGAATCATACGATGTTTATGAATCGAGTTAAGCTTAAGTTATTCCTTGGAATGTTAATATTCTTATGATGATTATACAATTGTAAAAATTATAGGAAGGGATTATGAAACGGTTGAACAAGTTCCGAACAAAGGAGAAGGAAAATCCTGAGAAGTTGCCAAGGTGAGTGTACTTACCGAGTTGATGATGGATATGATGTGTGTGTATTATATGTTGAGATGATATGACTTATTAAAAGTCAAGAGATATTGAGATGTTATGGATTATTAAAATTCAAGAGATGTTGAGATGTTATAGCTTTATTAAAGTCAAGATATGTTGAGTGGCTATGCAATTCAGTCGTAATTAAGATAAATTATATGGGAGTTTTGTTTAAATTGTGTCTCCCTAAATTGATTGGATTTTTAGTATTTTTCATTTTAACCTTGAAGTTTTTTTAATGTGTATTATAAAATATGTAAATAAATATAAATGTGGTTTATGAAATATTTAGTTAATTATATCCTAATGGTGATAGGGTGTGACAACTTGGTATCAAAGCTTTAGGTTTACATATTATGGGGTTAGAGAGTCTAGATGTGGTAGTGGCTGAAATAACATGGCGTGAGTCTTTTATATTAACTTGTGAGAAATACTTACCATTATGTTAGATATAAATGTTATACAATTGTTTCTATAATTTTGGTTTATGATAGATAGTAAGATATGGAAAGAGCTAATGTTCATGAGAGGGTGGAGGAGGGGGCTTAAAATACACTAATTGCAATTGAGGTAAACCGACAAAATCCAAATAATGTAGAGGTGGTACCTGAGCAACTTACAAATATGCAGATAATGGCTTGTGCCACGACTTCAATGGCGGAACAACAAAACATGTTTATGATGCAAATAGCCGAACAACAAGCTAAGTACTTGAAGGAGCAGACTTTGGCCAGAATGGAAAGGGAAATACAATGAGAGGAGAAGAATACTATGTATGAGAAGTTTTTCAAATTGAACCCCAGCATTCTCTGGTTCTGTAGGTCGTTTAGAAGTTGAGGCTTGGGTTAGAGACACATAAACTATCTTCGGGGTGATGAATGTACCTGGTGCACATAAAGTAATTTTGGCTACTTTATGTTAAAGGTTGAAGCTAAATATTGGTGGGAGTCTTACAAACATTTATTGCTTAATCCAGGGGGGAGTTGAGGTAATTACTTTGGATTCCTTTATTAAAGTCTTATATGAAAAATATTTTCCTCACATGTATCGAAAGCAAAAAGAGGGAGAATTTTTATCATTGACTAAGGGGAATATGTCGGTCAGGGAGTATGAAACTAAATTTATATCTTTGTCTCGATTTTCATTACGTTTCTTACATGATGAGGAGTACAAATGCACCAAATTTTAGGATGGATTGAATTTGGTTATCAAGTCTAGACTCACTGCACTTGAAATGGTAGGTTATACTTCTTTAGTCAACAAAGATACGATGGTTGAAGGAGATGTTAATGATTGAATAAAAAATAGGGAACAAAGGGGAAAGAGGAGTAAATTTGATCCATCTCAGAAAAAGGAAGGTAATATAGATTACTTAAAACATGAGAGTCAAAGATTTCAGCGCGGTAGAGGGATGGGAAATAATGTTCAGTATAGGACACCAAGAGGTTTTAGGGGTGCAGGATCGACGGGCCAACATAATAGACAACAATAGAATGCGTATGGTCAGTCTAAGCCTATTACATGCTATTTTTATAAAGTTGAGGGCCATATCAGTCCATATTGTCCCAAGTTAAAGGGGTATAGTGTCATGAGAGTCATCAAATAAGCCATACCAAAAAGAACTATCCTATGCTAATAGGAGGGAGTCTAACAACTACTGCTGGTCAAGGTTCATCACCTGGTGGCATAGGGAGAGGAGGAGGTAGAGGACATGCTAGTGGTTCCAGGGCTCTGGGAAGGATATTTTCTATGACTATACAGGACGCTCAGGTTACTCCAGAGGTGGTTATAGGTACATATTCTGTCATGAATAAACCTGCTTATGTGCTTATTGATCCAGGTTCTACTCATTCATTTGTAGCACTGTCATTTACCATGCATTTGGGTAGACCATGTTCTTATCTAGATTGTGGTTTATATATTTCTACACCTATGGGGGATGTGATGTTAGTGGAGCTTGTGTATAAAAATTGTGTATTGCATGTGGGGGAGAGGGAGTTGACCATTGATTTCCACTAGATATTCGAAATTTTGATATTATCTTGGGTATGGACTGGTTATCTTCCTACCATGCATCGATTGATTATTTTTTCAAGGAAGTTACATTTAGTATGCCCGGGGAGGAAGAATGAAAATTTATTGGGGAGAGAAATGTGGTTCCAAATTGTCTTATTTCTACCCTTCAAGCATGGAAATTGTAAAATAAGGGTTGTCAGGGCTTTTTAGCATATATTGTGGATACAAATAGGGAATTATAAAAATTAGAAGATATCTCAGTAACTAAGGATTTTTCTAATGTGTTTCCAGACGAATTACCAGGGTTTCCAACTAGCAGAGAGGTAGAGTTTACTCTTTATTTAGTGTCTGGTATAACTCCAGTTTCTATTTCTCCATATAGAATGGCACCTGTGGGACTAAAGGAGTTAAAGGTTCAACCGCAAGATTTTCTATATAGAGGTTTTATTCGACCCAGAATATCACCATGGGGTGCTCCAGTATTATTTGTGAATAAGAAAGACGGCACCATGTGACTTTGCATTGATTATTGGCAGTTAAACAATTTAACCCTTCGAAATAAATATCCATTGTGTCGTATTGATGATTTGTTTGACCAATTACAGGGTGCTAAAGTATTTTCATTAATTGATTTGAGATTGGGTTATCATAAACTAAGGTTGAGAGATTGTGACATTTCTAAGACAACTTTTCGTTCCTGCTATGGTCATTATGAATTTTTGGTAATGCCATTTGGGTTAATAAATGCTTCCCTTGTGTTTATGGATTTAATGAATCAAGTATTCCATCCGTTCATAGATTCATTTGTGATTGTCTTCACCGATGATGTTTTGATATACTCACCTAGCCAAAAGGAACGTGAGAAGCATCTACGAGTTGTATTGAAAGTTTTACTAGATAGTCAATTGTTTACTAAGTTTATCAAATGTGACTTTTGGTTAAATCAGGTAGTATTTATGGGGCATGTTGTTTCAAGAGATGGAATTTATGTTGACCCTAAGAAGGTAGGGGAAATTGTGCGATGGGAAAAACCAATAAATGTAACGGAGATAAGATGTTTACTAGGATTGGTTGGATATTATAGAAGATTCGTAAAGGTGTTTTCATGTATAGCCTTACCATTGACTAAATTAACCCGAAAGGAGGTGAAATTTGTGTGGAGTGACGAATGACTGCACAAATTTGAAGAGTTGAAAGACATGCTAGTATCCGCTTCAGTTCTCTATGTTCCATCCAATGGAGAAGGTTTTATGATTTATACTGACGCTTGATATCAAGGTCTGAGTTGTGTTTTCTTGCAACATGGAAAGGTAATTTCTTATGCATCTAGACAGTTAAAAATGCATGATCGTAATTATCCTACACGCGATTTAGAACTTGCGGCTTTTATTTTTGCCTTGAAATTATGGAGACATCATTTATATGGACGTGTAAAATTTTCACTGACTATCAAAGTGTGAAATCTTAATTTACATAGAGAGACATAAATTTGAGACAAAGGCGTTTACTGGAGATAATTAAAGACTATGATTGTACCATTCACTATCATCCCGGGATGGCCAATGTCGTTGATGATGCTCTAAGTCGAAAGTCATCAGGGAGGTTATCTTGTATTAAATGTGCACGAGTTAAAAATATTATGGAATTAAGACTGATGGTAGTAGAGTTGAACTTGACTAAAATGGTGGTGTTAAATGCACACGTTACAGTGAGACCTATATTGGAAAAACGCATATGAGCATTGCAAGATCAATATATGTTTTTAGAGAAGAAACGACTAGAAGCTCAAGGAGGTGAGCCAACTGATTTTTTTGTTAATGGTGGGATTCTTTCCTATAAAAAAAAATTTATGTTCCTAACGATGTTAAATTAAAAAGAGATATTCTTAATGAGGCACGTAGTTCTATTTACTTTATGCACCCAGGGAGGACTAAAATGTATAGAGATTTGAAAGAATTTTACTGGTGAAATACTATGAAACGTGAGATTACAGAGTTCGTTGCCAATTTCCATTATATATAACAATCATACAAAAGCTGTGGAAATAGGAAATATGAAACATTACATAAGAAACCTAGGAAGAGCAACCTATTGAGGGGGAGGGTGAGCAGGGCCAAGAGAATTTGGGTTGTACGGGTCATAGAAATAATTTGGGGGAGGTGCACCCATGGTTATATGATACATTTCATCTTGGAGTCGATATAACATGCTCGTGTATTGCTAATATGCTCACCGGTCCTCCTCCTGGTGAGCGCTGTATTGATTGATAAACCCATCAAATCGTGCTTCCAGTGCCGTGATTCACCTATCAAAATCGGCTCTCAGGGGCTCAAAATCTGAATCGTCTTCCTCGTTATATTCCTCCTCGTCGCCCATAACTATGTCGGCGGCCCCAATTGCTTTCTCCTAGGAATCATCATCATTCGTCCATCTCGGTATCATCATCATCATCATCATCATCATCATCATCATCATCATCTACCTCCTCCTCCTATCATGCGTGGATAATTTCCCGTTGTCTCTCGCTTTTGGTACGGGTGCCATGCCCAAGAGGGTTAGGAAGACGAGGAAACTCGATTGGAAGTTTAATTTCGACGTCAACTAGTATGAATGTTATGAGTCGGGCATATAGGAGAGGGCCAGTGCCCTTTTCATCCAAGGCCACGTAAAATGTCTTTGTAAATATTGTGGCCCAGGTGGATCGGTGTGGCGGGGTAAAATAGGTGATACATGAGAGTTGTCTACCGAGGGTGCATTGCGGAATCATTCCAAGTTTGTAGGATATTTATAGACACGATTTGGAAGGTGATGCGCGCCTTGTCGCTCATACGACCCACCAAAAATGTTTTGATCGCCCAAGCCTCATCGTGTGCTATACAGGCAATGCTAACAGCCTTGTCGACTGGGGAAAAATTGTTTGGATATGTGAATTGGGATGGGGTCGGTACATCCTTCTCCACAAGTTTTTGGTAAAATGTAATGCGCCGGCCGTCAACAAATGCCATGAAAACAAAGTCATCGGTGCAAACAAGGGTTCATTGGGGGAATACTTCTCGAACCACAAATGGACCCGTCCACCTTGAACGCAAATTACCGGGAAACAAGTGTAATCGAGAGTTATTATGAAGAATTTTTTGTCCCGGATGAAACTCTTTTCGTCAAATTATCTTGTCATGCGCGAGTTTCATTCGTTCTTTTGAAATTTTTGCATTCTCATATGCGTCATTGCGCATCTCTTCCAACTAGTTCAATTGAAGTTTGTGAGCTTCACCGACTTTATCGAGATTGTAGTTCAACCTCTTGATGGACCAATAGGCTTTGTGCTCTAGCTCCACGGGGAGATGTCAAGGCTTTCCATAAACAAAACGAAATGGGTACATCCCAGGGGGTTCTTGTAGGTGGTACGGTAAGCCCATAGCGTATCATTTAATCGAAGTGACCAATATTTTCGGGTAGGATCGACGATCTTTTTAAGAATGGTTTTGATTTAATGATTTTCTAGCTCAGATTGCCCACTTGTTTGAGGGTGATAAGTCGTCCTAACCTTGTGGACTACCCCATACTTTCTTATTAACTTTTCAAATGACTTATTGCAAAAACGTGTGCCGTTATCACTTATAATCGCCTTCGGAGCACTGAAGCGAGAAAGTATGTGTTCTTATAGGAACTTAATCACCACCTTTTAGTCATTCATCCTGGTAACTATTTCCTCCACCCGTTTGGAGACTTAGTCTACCTCGACGAGGATGTATAAGAAGCCGAAGGAGGGAGGGAATGGTCCCATGAAGTCAATATCCCAGCAATCAATTAACTCAATGACGAGTATAGGGGTTTGATACATCATGTCGCGGCGGGTAATAGCTCCCATCCTTTGGAATCTATCGCAAGATTTGCAATAGGTGCTCACATCCTGAAATATTATGGGCCAATAGAGGCCGCTTTGAAGAATTTTAGCGTCCGTCTTATTCTTGGAGAAGTGGCCTCCACAAGCTTCCGTATGTCAAAACTGGATCACATCTTGAATTTCCTCATCTGGTACACAACTACGGATGAGATGGTCTGCATAAAATTTGAATAAGAATGGGTCATCATAGAAAAACATACTGGACCAAGTGATGAATTTCTTCTTCTCTTGCGGTGTCCATCCGGTAGGGAGCCTCCCGTGTAGATGTGCTAGACATTCTTAAGCAAGCGAAGCTAAATTTGCTATTCCTTGATGCCATCCAACAAATTATCGCCTATGCCAATGTCATTAAAGATCGTTTGACTGTGAAAAGATGGCTAAAAGTGAAGAAGAATGTTTTCCTAGCACAGAATGTGAACTCCGTTATACTTAGCAACTTTCTACCCAAGTTTAAAGATCCGGGTGCACCCAAGACCTCATGTGTTATTTGAGAACGTCGAATAGAGAGAGCCTTATTTGAATTAGGTGCGAGTGTTAATATCCTCCCCTTTCCATTTATAGGAAACTTGAGTTGGGTGACCTTAAGGCCACACGAATCACTCTCCAATTAGCGGATCGCACAGTGAAGGTATCAACTTTCTAATTCAAAAGCTAGTATTCTATCTGATAAATGTACAAGGGTTTTGGGGATTATATCCTAACCTATCTTTCCTTTATTCATATTCACTTCACTACAGTAGTTTATTTCAGCGCATTTAGTTTAATCAGTAGCTAAATTCCCTTTGCATTTAGTTAGTAGTCATTTAGCACTTCTTTTTGAGAATCAATTTAGGGTTAGTCTTCTGTTCCTACATCGTTGCGATCTTTTATCCTAGTTCCCTGTAGAGATGATCCTGACTTATCGGATTATTACTAACGTGACAGGCTTGCACTTGAGCCTATATCAACACGCACACTAGATACACATTCGTGGTCGCGTAAAGTGTTTGGGGGGGTTTTCGATGGGATTTTCGTGAATTCTTATTGGAGTATTTTGAGGAGTCTGTTCTTGATTTTGTATGAAAGGGCTTTTGAGAGATGATTTCTTTTTAGTTTTGTTTTAATTTATTTTCTAATTTATTTTTTAGTTTTTTGATTTTTTTGACTTTTTAAAGTTTTGGAATCAAATTTGGGATTGAATCTACTAACCTAAAGTCTACCTAAGTAGCTGGTAACGACGCAAAAAACTTGACGAGACCACAAATGTGTATTTAGTGTGCGTGCTGATATAGACTCAAGTGCAAGCCTATCGCCTTTGTAATAACCCGATAAGTCTGGATCGTAATAACCCGATAAGTCTGGATCGTCTCCACAGGGAACTAGGATGAAAGATCGCAATGATGTAGGAACATATGACTAACCCCAAATTGATTCTCGAAAAGAAGTGGAAAATATGATTAATTGTGAACTAAATGACTACTAACTAAATGCAAAGGGAATTTAACTACTGATTAAACTAATTGCGCCGAAATAAACTACTGCAGTGAAGTGAATATGAATAAAGGAATGATAGGTTATGTTACAATCCCCCAAACCCTAGCACATTTACTGAATAGAATACTAGTTTTTGAATTAGAAAGTTGATTGAACCAAGTCTTTAGTAATCCCAAGCATTACATATATAAGGGTACTTTCCTGCATCATACCTAATCAAAGGTAAAAATAAAGCGGTGTTGAATATCTAACACGCGCATCGCATCCTTAAACACCCCGGTTACCTAGGGAAAATGAGGTTAAAAGGCCTACAACGATTGTGCATACTACGCAATACTATTCATTCAATTTTCAATTCAAAACCTATTTTCTATATAGATATATTACATCGTGTCGGGTTCATGCATCCCAACCCTTGGAAACTTAGCTGGACATGATTAAGGTAAATACTACCTCAGAACTAAATTTACTGAAATTCATAGCTATGTGAGAATTGAGAAAAAAATTTTGGAAGTGAGAATTGCAACCTAAATTTAATAATTAATTAAGCTAAAACTAGGAAAGCAATTAAAAGAAGAAATTAAAGAATACTTGCAATAAAGGAATCTGGAATTAAAGCTTGAATCTTGAGTAAATGTTGCAAAACTTAAAAAGCTAGGGTTCTTGAATGCAAGAGCCCTCTAAAACTAAGAATAATCGAACCCCTTAATGTCTGGCGCTAAGTTAAATTAAATATATAATGAAATTTACGAGAGTTGGAGCAAAGTAAAACTCTTAATTAGAAAATAAAAATCAGGACAATCTTGTCCCAACCGTTCCGGCATTGATCTTCGGTTCGATCCGGTAGCATCCAGATTGGTTCGCTTTACTTCTTTAATGGATCGATTCAGTAGCCAAATTTATGCAGAGTTCTTAAAGGCATCAGACCAATTCATTTTCATCAATATACGAATCGGTTCGATGTTGGATTTTATTCAGAGTCTTCATGTTTCCTGGATCGGTTCATTTTTGGCTATATTCGGTCTGATCCGGTGGTGAAATTTTTTCAGAGATCGGCTTCCTCTCGGTTCGATTCGCTGCTTGTATTGACCAGTCTGGTTTGAATTTAAATTTCTTCTTTCCTTTTTTTCTCTTGATTTTCTCTCATATTTGAAACTCAACAACTTCCCACTCAGGGCTCGACTTGGGATGCCATTTCTTCCGACGTACTAGTAGATACGAGGTTTCCAATTTCCATGTTGGTCCCTAGTTCGAACTCTAGATGTGAATTGACCATTTTCCCCCGACTTTCATTCCAATCCTGATTTCTCAGTCTTGGATTCCTCTTCTCTTCACTTGCATTAAGTAACTACAAAGAGCATGAAAAATACACAAAACTCAAGGCAGTATGTAGGAATTGTCAGTAGCATATATATGAGATAATTTAATACAAATTATGTAATCCAAGGTGCTAAAATATACTAAATTAAGGGGATAAATTCAAAAGAATTTATGCCTAATCAAATGTACAGGACGCTCAAGCTATTCCAGAGGTGGTGACAGGTACAGTTTTTGTCATGAATAAACTTGCTTATGTGCTTATTGATCCAGGTTCTCCTCATTCATTTGTAGCACTTTCATTTACCATGCATTTGGGTAGACCATGTTCTTATCAAGATTGTAGTTTATATATTTCTACACCTATGGGGGATGTGATGTTAGTGGAGCTTGTGTATAAAAATTGTGTATTTTATGTGGGGGGAGAGGAGTTGACCATTAATTTAATTCCACTAGATATTCTAGATTTTGATATTATCTCGGGTATGAACTGGTTATCTTCCTACCATTCATCGATTGACTATTTTTGCAAGCAAGTTACATTTAATATGCCGAGGGAGGAAAAGTTTAAATTTATTGGGGAGAGAAATATGGTTCCAAATGTCTTATTTCTGCCCTTCAGGTGAGGAAATTGTTAAATAAGGGTTGTCTCGACTTTTTAGCATATATTGTGGATACAAACAGGGAATTACAAAAATTAGAATATATCCCAGTAGCTACGGATTTTGTAAGTGTGTTTTCAGATGAATTACCAGGGTTGCCACCTAGCAAAGACGTAGAGTTGACTATTGATTTAGTGACTAGTACAACTCCAGTTTCTATTTCTCCATATAGAATGACACTTGTGGAACTAAAGGAGTTAAAGTTTCAACCACAAGATTTTCTAGAAAGAGGCTTTATTCAACCCATTATATCAGCATGTGGTGCTCCGGTATTATTTGTGAAGAGGAAAGAGCGCACCATGCGACTTTGCATTGATTATCGGCAGTTGAACAAGGTAACCATTTGAAACAAATACCCATTGCCTCGTATTGATGATTTGTTTGACCAATTAAAGGGTGCTAAAGTGTTTTAAAAAAATTATTTGAGATCGGTTTATCATCAATTAAGGGTGAGAGATTGTGACATTTCTAAGACAGCCTTTTGTTCCCGCTATAGTCATAATGAATTTTTTGTAATGCCATTTGTGTTAACAAATGATCATGCGGTGTTTATGGATTTAATGAATTGAGTATTCCCTCTGTTCATAGATTCATTTGTGGTTGTCTTTATCGATGATGTTTTGATATACTCACCTAGACAAGAGGAACATGAGAAGCACTAATGAGTTGCAGTGCAAGTTTTGCGAGATAGTCAATTGTTTGCTAAGTTTAGAAAATGTGAGTTTTGGTTAAATCAGGTAGTATTTCAGGGGCATATTGTTTGGAGAGATGGAATTTATGTTGACCCTATGAAGGTATAGGCAATTGTGCGTTGGTAAAGACCAATAAATTTAACGGAGATAAGAAGTTTCCTAGGATTGGCTGGATATTATAGACGATTCATAATGGGGTTTTCTTCTATAGACTTATTGTTAACTTAATTAACCCGAAAGGAGGTGAAATTTGTGTGGAGTGACGAATGTCAACACAACTTTGAAAAGTTGAAAGCAAGCTAGTATCAGCTCTAGTTCTCACAGTTCCATCCAGTGGAGAAGGTTTTGTGATTTATACTTATGCTTCACATCAGGGGATGGGTTGTGTTTTTATGCATCATGGAAAGGTAATTTCCTATGCATCCAGACAGTTAAAGACACATGAACGTAATTATCTTACACACGATTTAGAACTTGCGGCTATTATTTTTGCCTTGAAATTATGGAGACATCATTTATATGGAGAGACGTGTGAAATTCATCGGGGAGGTTATCTCCTGCAACAACATTGTCCTTCCCGGGATGCTGGTGAATGGTACAATTATAGTCTTTAATTAAATCCACCAGTAAAATTCTTTCAAATCTCTATACATTTTAGTTCTCCATAGGTGGATAGAGTAAACAGAACTATGTGACTCATCAAGAATATTTTTTTTAATTCCATATCGTTAGGAACACAAATTCTATTTTTATAGGAAAGAATCCCACCATTAACAACAAAATCAGTTGGCTCACCTCCTTGACCTTCCAGCCATGTCTTCTCTATAAACATATCTTGGTCTTGTAATGCTTGTATGCATTCTGCCAATAGAGGTCTCACTGTAACGTGTGTAATTAACACCCGCATTTTAGTCAAGTTCAACTCTACTCCCATCAGTCTTAATTCCAAAATATTTCCAACTCGTGCACATCGAATACAAGATAACCTCCCCGATGACTTTGTCCTTCAACTCTACTCCCATCATTTATAGTCAATAAAGCTATGATGGTTGAAGGAGATATTTATGATGCAATAAAGAATAGGGAACAAAGGAGAAATAGGAGTAGATTTGATCCATCTTAGCAAAATGAAGGTAATATAGAATACTCAAAATAAGAGAGTCAAGGATTTCAGCGCGGTAGAGGGACTGGAAATTATGTTCAAAATAGGACACCAAGCAGTTTTAGGGGTGCAAGATCGACGGGACAACATAATAGACATCAGGAGAATGCAAATGGGCAGTCTAAGCCTATTACATGCTATTTTTGCAAAGCTGAGGGCTATATTAGTCCAGATTGTCCCAAGTTAAAGGAGTTAGAGTTTTATTAGAGTCATCAAATATGCCATACTAAAAATAACTGTCCTATGATAATAGGAGGGAGTCAAACAACTACTGTTAGTCGAGGTTCATCACCTGGAAGAATAGGGAGATGAGGATGTTGAGGACAGGCTAGTGGTTCTAGGGCTCCGGGAAGGATATTTGCTATGACTATACAGGATGCTCAAGCAACTCCATAGGTGGTGACAAGTACATTTTCGGTCATGAATAAACCTTCTTATGTGCTTATTGATCCAGGTTCTACTCATTCATTTGTAGCACTATCATTTAAGATGCATTTGGGTAGACCACATTCTTATCTAGATTGTGGTTTATATATTTCTACACCTATGGGGGATGTGATGTTAGTGGAGGTTGTATATAAAAAATATGTATTATATGTAGGGGATAGGGAGTTAACCATCGATTTAATTCCACTAGATATTCGAGATTTTGGTATTATCTTGGGTATGGATTGGTTATCTTCCTACCATGCATCGATTGACTATTTCTATAAGGAAGTTACATTTAATATGCGGGGGGAGGAAGAATGTAAACTTATTGGGGAGAGAATTGTGGTTCCAAATTGTCTTACTTCTGCCCTTCGTGTGAGGAAATTGTTAAATAAGGGTTGTCTGGGCTTTTTTGCATATATTATGGATACAAAAAGGGAATTACAAAAATTAGAAGATATCCCAGTAGCTAAGGATTTTGCAAATGTGTTCCCAGACGAATTTGTTTGACCAATTACAGGGTTTTAAAGTGTTTCCAAAAATTAATTTGAGATCGGGTTATCATTAATTAAGGGTGAGAGATTGTAACATTTCTAAGGCAGATTTTTGTTCCCGCTATGGCCATTTTGAATTTTTGGTAATGCCATTTGGGTTAATAAATGCTCTTGCGGTGTTTATGGATTTAAGGAATCGAGTATTCCATCCTTTCATAGATTCATTTGTGATTGTCTTTATCGATGACGTTTTGATATACTCACCTAGCCAAGAGGAACATGAGAAACATCTAAGAGTTGTATTACAAGTTTTGCGAGACAGTCAATTGTTGGCTAAGTTTAGCAAATGTTAGTTTTGGTTAAATCAGGAAGTATTTCAGGGCATGTTATTTCGGGAGATGGAATTATGTTGACCATAAGAAGATAGAGGAAATTTTGCGATGGGAAGGACTAAGAAATGTAACGGAGTTAAGAAGTTTCCTAGGATTGGTTGAATATTATAGATAATTCATAAATGGGTTTTCATCTATAGCCTTATCGTTGACTAAATTAACCCGAAAGGAGGTGAAATTTGTGTGGAGTCACGAATGTCAACACAACTTTGAAGAGTTGAAGGATAGGCTAGTATCATCTCTAGTTCTCACTGTTCCATCCAGTGGAGAAGGTTTTGTGATTTACACTGACGCTTCACATCAGGGTATGGGTTGTGTTTTCATGCAATATGGAAAATTAATTTCTTATGCATTCAGACAGTTAAAGTCGCATGAACTTAATAACCCTACACACGATCTAGAACTTGCAGCTATTGTTTTTGCCTTCAAATTATGGAAACATCATTTATATGGAGAGACGTGTGAAATTTTCACTGACCATCAAAGTTTGAAGTATTTATTTATACAGAGAGACTTGAATTTGAGATAAAGACGTTAGATGGAGTTAATTAAAGACTGTGATTATACCATTCACCATCATCCCGGGAAGGCCAATGTTGTTGCATATGCTCTAAGTCAGAAGTCATAGGGGATATTATCTTGTATTCAATGTGCACGAGTTGGCAGTATTACGAAATTAAGACTGATGGGACTAGAGTTGAACTTGACTAAAATGGGGGCATTAATTGCACACGTTACAGTGAGATTTGTATTGACAAAATACATACGAGCATTGCAAGACCAAGATACATGTTTAGAGAAGAAACGAATTGAAGCTCAAGGAGGTGAGCTAACTGATTTTGTTGTGAATGGTGAGATTCTTTCCTATAAGTACAGAATTTGTGTTCTTAACGATATAAAATTAAAAAGAGATATTCTCGATGAGGAACATAGCGTCACACCCCGCCTAATTCTAGCGTCGGCCGCCACTAAAACTATACCGGGCGTGAGTAAATAAAATACCATTCTTAGCATGAGACAGCTATGAGACATATAAAAGTAATTCACAAGATAAATGATAATCAATCCCAAAAGAGAAACCATCCAACTAAGCGATAAAAGATCCACCTCCATGCTAAACTAAAAGTAATTTCAATCTCTAATAATATGAAACTGAATATTCTCTAACTGAATCTTGTGAAATAACTGTAATACCCCGTACTTTTGACTATAATTATTTTTGGGATTAATTAATTAAATTGCGTATTAATTGGAAATTAATCCGGGTTATAAATACTAATGAGATGCGAATTGGTATTTGATTATGTGCATATATGATTATATATGTAATTGGTATTATAAAATTTGTCGTGAGATTTATATACGGCATTTTAGAAATTTTGTTAAGACGCGTGGGACCGCCGCGTCACGGTATATTATTTTGTTAATAAAAGTGAATTTAAAATTGATAATCCGTATGGTCGTTTTGAGTGCGCCAACGCGTCCGGAAGGGTCGAGATAGTCAGAAAACACTAGCCGGGGGTATAGTTTGGGTCCCGGGGTATTTTTAGGCTATACCGGTAACTTAAAGGGTATTTTAGTAATTTGGTATTTTTGGGTAATTAAAAGTGACGAAAATTGAGAGTTGTAATCTGATAAGGAATTGACCCCAACCAACCCTTATTAACCCAACAAGCTACGGAGGTTTATTAAATTAGGTTTTCATAAGTTCCCCCAAAGCAAACCCTAGCCACCATAGCTTTTTGGAGAAGAAAGCTTGGAGAAAGAGAGAGAGAGAGGAATTATGCAGAAATTCTACACCAAATCCACACCAAATTCAGAAATCAAACCAAGGCAAGTGTTTTAATCATATTTAAATTCGTAGAATGTTTCCTCCATGTTAGAAAATTGATAAATTACAACTGTTCTTGAAAGATAATGAAAACCCATGTAGTTTGAAGTTTAGATCTTGAAAATTATGAAGAGGATTGCATGTAGTATGATAGGTAGATGATTTCCCTTATATTAATTGTGATTTGAAGGAATTAAAACGAATTAAATTCTGGATTTGATGTTGATATATATCTAGGGTTCATGTTCTTGATGATATATGGGAAATAGTATAAAATCTTGGGATTTAATGACGTTTAGGATGCCTTATTGCCTTAAAAGACGTTAGTTTATAACCCAAGCATGTTTTAGTATGATTAGAGGACTTAAATCATGGTTAGGACGAACTTTGGAGAAGGATTGAAGTGATAAAAATGGTGAAAAACGATTTTTGGAAAAATCTGGGCCGAAACTGGCAATTCGTTAGAAGCAGCCCCAGGTCGTTCGAACGAACTCGTTCGAACGAGCTTCTAACGAGTTGACCAGTCGTTATTAACGAGTAGGGATTTTCTTTCGATATCTCGTTCGAACGAGATATCGTTAGAAGGGTCAGTTCATTCGAACGAACTGGGATCTCGTTCGAACAGCCTCGTTCGAACGAGACTTCTAACGACCTGACAGTCCAAACTCGTTCGAAGTCTCGTTCGAACGAGACTTCTAACGAGTTGACAGTTTTGTCCTTTTTGGACTGTTTTGATTTTTGGAGTCCCGAAAGCTGGTTCGAGGGTAGAGTTAACATTCTTTGATGATGCAAGGATACATTTGGGACTTTTGGGTTATTGAGAGGAGTAAATTATATACGAGAGTTATATCCAATAAACCATTTGGGTTGAGACGTGAGTGTCTACTGTGATGTGAGGATGAATTCTAGCGCGTATAATTACAAACCGGATTACTACGAATTGTGATAATTATAGTTAGTACGAGAGTGCAATATGTACTACGATTAAAATATGGTATTACTAAGACATGTGTTTACTTAGTATTGGTATATGGATTGTGTGTATGACATACCTACCATACTTGCTATCACGGGAGGTTGCGTTCGCTTAGGACCCTCTATTCCTTGTGTGCCTACGGGGGGGATATAGACTGGTACCTTGATGAACATAGGTCATAGAAAGACTTATTGTGATATTAATAAGTCCGCTGACCATGGGAGCGTTGGTATGTGCGTGACCCATGTGATGGTGACTCTGTTCGCCTCCACTGTTTGTGATTTGTGTTATCTGAACTATTCCTGAGAGATTCGGAATATGTAATCCTTATGTACGTGATGTACCGGGATGGATAGCAGAGTATGTGTGCACCATAGCTTAGATTGCGGGGTGCTTGTATCGTATATTTATGATGTGAATAAAACACCTTAAATTATGGAAATCCTCATGTTAATGTTGTAAAAATATTACGGTATTGTTTCTAGATATATAATGAGTTAACTAATAGTTATATCATTGGCATATTTAGTAACTGAGTTTACGTTAAACCTCTATTTAATTACGAGCGTTGTTATGTTAAATGGAACCGAGTAATATGGGAAGAACCTTTGGCAGTCTAGCTAGTTATATTGTCAGTTAGCTAGTAGTATGGGTCGATATAGATGGGTACTTACGTTAGGAGTGCACAGTTAGACGAGAGGTGAGAATATCATGCGAGTGTACGTCCTAACATGTACTTTGCATTTAATGTTTTAAATGTTTTTAAAGCACTTGCAGGTTTTTAAAATATAACTCCACATTCCGGCTCTGACCCGTTTGCTTTTCAAATCTCTTTTTCTTTGTAAAACCATTTTAGGTGCCCAGCCACAAGGACACCAAGCATAGGATACTCATTCAGGTGACGAGCTGTAGCTGCTTGTGGAAGCTACAGGGATTTGCATGTAGACGCCTCCATCTTTTGGATTCCAGGGTCACCATCTATCAGTTGTAGGGCATGTTGCCCATTTCTTTAGAGACATCTTTTATATTTCAGTTTTCAGATTTTAGCATGTTTTATTTCAGTTTCGGTTATTCATTTCTGTTATGGGATTGTAGTGAGGAGTTTTTCCTCCACACTTTATTTACTCTATTGTGATGGTTATTCAGTTTACTTCAGTATGGTGAATGGTGTTATTTATTTCTTCATTACAATTATTGCATGTTAATCAGACTTAAATTAAAATTTGGCAACTTGATTTTTAAATACTAGGTGGTTAGTAATAATAAATGTTTTCGACAGTGATGCTATTAACTGAGCCAACTTGGAATTTTGAATTAATTTTATAAAGGAGTAGCTACCCGGTATTTAATTAGTCGGGGTGTCACAATAACCGAATAAAACTCATACAACTTTGGAACCGAAAGGCCCAATCACAACCATAAACTGTGTCACAAAATAAATACGAAGAAATGGAAAACTAAACTAAATCAATACGCATAAGGTAGAGTAACTCCAACTACACCTCCAAGAAAATCTCCAAATAATTCTATGCCGCTTCTCGAAATACTATTTCCTGAAAAGTTAGCCAACTCATGAGATCAGAGCCACAAGCATGAATACACCCTATTCCCCTCAAATAGGATCCTTGAATCTAGACATTAGCATTATTCGAAATAAATATCACAATAGAATATTTTAATTCAACGATATAATTAAACGCGATAAATATAAATCACTAACTAACCGTAGAGATCTCCATTTAGAGAGGCACTCCAATATGATTTTAAGTTCCCAATTCCCTCGATGCTAATTTTATTTAGTTAGCCCATTCCATTATTTTCTCAATTTATTATACTCCGAATAATGGTACTCCCGCCCTGGGTGATTTCTCCACCAAAATACACATCCCCTCATCAAAACATCGATTGGCCCGTTGAAACTGTCGGCCCTCGCTCATTGACGAGGTTCCACACATGACACAACATAAAATGCTGGCTGGACCATTTAAACTGTCGTCCCTTGCTGATTATGTCGCCAACATATTTTAATACCCGTCCTATTATCTTAGGTATTGATTCTCAATTATCAATTTCACAATTTATAAAATTACCTTGCCCTTTTATCGATGTGAGATCCTTAAAATACTCCTTAGTCCCATACCTGAGGGTCCTCAAGTTATCAATACATCCTACCCTATATATGGGATGAATTACAAACATAAACCTCACCCTAGTCTCATGCCTAGACTAGCGTAACGACGATAAAGTGACAAAAATCACCCCACCCCGACATAACAAAGTCGTAATAATCTACCCTCACTAGTCCCATTACTAGAAGGCATCCAAAAATATATGGAGAACACAAATACCCAACAACCCGTCATCACACTGTCAGTATAATAATACCAACAAGTCTCACAACTATACATAATAAATCAATGTACAAAACTACACATGATAATTCAATTAAATCTTAATTTAATTATCACAACGTCATAAACACCCAATAATCCCATTTAATTATTTTAAATACAATATACCGAGATTTCATCATTTAAAACATCAAAAGTCCAATTTCATTATCTCTACATAAACTACGTGAGTTATACGCCCCCAAATCCAATATTTCAAAAACTAGGGCTTTCTACATGCAACCTACACCAATAAATCCTCAAATCCACTCATAAATCCTATGTACCTAAGGGTTATGAATATTAGTCATATTAAAGGATTTCATAAAAACAACCCCAAGTTTTATGTGTCCACTTTCTCTAATTAGATTACTAATTGATTTTAAGAAAACATTGAATTAAGGTTTAGGCAACACTTAAAATGCATAATACTAAAGGAAAAGAATAGAGTATTCATTCCTGAGATTAAGATGAAGAAAATTTGATTATAAGGTCGAACTCCTCTTGAGAAAAACCAATAGACTCTTCAAAACTTGTGAAAAGTAGGGGATAGGGGTTGAAGATGAGAAATATGCTTTGGAAAAGATGTCTGGAGAAAGTTTGAGAGAAAAGTGATTTTCGATATCCCAGCCCCGTTTATGTTTAGTATATAAAGGGTTTAAGAGTTAAAACACAATTAAGAGTCCCCCATCCAATCACTGCCTCTATCGTTCAAACGAGAACGCCTGTCGTTCAAACGACAATGCGACATCGTTCGAACGACAGGGCATGTCATTTGAACGAGACCCAAAATTCTCAAAAATCAAATATTTTAAAATCCGATTTAATTACCTGATAAAAAATCATTAGATGAACAAATATGCACCTGCCAGTTAAATGTTTAAATAAAAACCTTACAACCTTTTTATAAAAGTCCTTAATTAATTCCCGATTGAAAATTTATTCGTAAAACCAAATTAAAACCTAAAAGGCTATTAAATCAAAAATTTTATTTTACTCCAAATTAATTACAGATCAATAATTAAAATACCAGGTGTTACACATAAATCTGTTTACTCTATGCACACAGGGAGCACTAAAATGTATAGAGATTTGAAAGATTTTTACTAGTGGAATAATATGAAACGTGAGATTGCAGAGTTCATTTCCAAGTGTTTGACATGCCAACAGGTTATGGTGGAACATAAAAAACCGACAAGGTTGCTAAAACCATAGCCTATTCCAGAGTGGAAATGGGAGCATATTATCATGGATTTTATGACAGGACTTCATCTCTCTCAGAAGGGACATGATTCTGTTTGGGTGATAGTTGATAGATTAACGAAGTCAACTCATTTTCTAGTAGTCAAAACTACGTATACAGTTGATAGGTATGCGAGATTGTATATTAATGAGATTATTCGATTGCATGGAGCACCTGTTTCTATTGTTTCAGATAGGGACCCTACTTTTACATCCACATTTTGGGATAGTTTATAGTATGCTATGGGTACTAACTTAAATTTTAGTAAAACTTTTCATTTTCAGACAGATGGACAGTCTGAAAGAACCATACATATTTTGGAGGATATGCTTAGAGCTTGTGTGCTTGATTTCAAAGGTAATTAGGATGACTATTTGCCTTTGATAGAATTTGCATATAACAATAGTTTTCAATCTATCATTGGTATGGTGACATATAGAGCATCGTATGGTAGACGATGTCATATACCAATAAGTTTGTGGAAGGAAGATAAAAGGTCTAGAGTTGATTCAAGTCACCACTTAAAAAGTGAAGATCATTCAAGATAAAATGAGAACAACTAAAAGAAGGAAGAAAAGTTATGCGGATAAACGACGAAAATATTTCGAATTCCAGAAAGGGGATTATGTGTTTCTTCAGATATCGCCATGGAAAGAAGTTATGAGATTTGGAAAGAAAGGGAAATTAAGTCCACGCTACATTGGGCCTTATAAAATTCTTGAGAAAGTCGGGATGGTTGCCTACAATTAAGCATTACTGTGACACCCCGCCTAATTAAATACCGGGTGATCAGTCCTTTATTAAATTAAAATCAAAGTGTCCGGTTGGTTCATTCTTAGCATCACTGTCGAAAATAATTTTCATTATTAATCACCTAATAATTAATTAAGATAAGTGTCAAAACATTTTCCCAAATTAATTATACCCAATTAATCCATTAATAAATTCCATGCTTTAATATATAAGCCAATTCCATTCCACAAGAATAAATACTGAACATGAATTAAATACTGAAATAAATGAGAATGGATAAAACATTCCAGTTCAAAGTCTAAAACCAAAGTATCATAATACTCAATCCAACAGTAAGGAAATGCTAATAAAAATAAAATCCCTGCAATAGTTAATCCGGAGGCGGGTGACACATGCCCTAAATGAAAGATCTGAACTCGGAATATAATGAAGAGATAGCAGTGTCTAATATCGATAACCTACAACTTCCACAATAGCTGCAGCTCGTCGAATGATCCACGTGTCTAAGTCTGGTGGTGACCCTGTGGCTGGAAACCTGGTATAATATATCTATAGAAAAAGAGAATAGAAATAACAGGAAGCGGGTCAGAGCCCGATTTGTAAAAAATATTTGTTTTAGCAAGTATTTAAAACTACAAAGATGAAATTATTATGTACATGTTAGTTCCGAACTCTCACTTAAGATTCTCATCGTTCCACTGATGTGCACACCTAGTGTACGTCTACCCCGACCTACTCATATATAATATTCCCAACTAGGTTACTAACATGAAACCATAAATATATCTTAAGGGAGTAACCCATATCGCCCATACAATAAGCTAATAATATTCTTTTATGCCAGTTACCCATTTTATATTCACTATTTTGATAGGAAGTCTTTTACCTTGGAATTACTTTACTTATCCAGATTTATACATTTTCTAATTTAACATATTAGAATCATTCATTCTCAAGTATATATATATATATATATATATATATATATATATATATATATATATATATATATATATATATATATATATATATATAACCTGCGCCCCTTGGTTAGGACCACTTGGCTCAATGCATACTATGTTGTCGTGTCCCGATGTATCACTCGTTGCATAAAGGACAATTGGTTTGGCGTCTCTCACGAACCATAAATCTCATAACACAAATATTGGAGGCGAGCATACTCACCAGCTAAATGGGTCACGCACATACCTACTCTCCCATTCAACCGTCGAAACTATCCTACGTAACAGATAGCACGTATCCAAGTTCATATGCTCTAGGTACAAGTCAATATCCCCCCATCGGGTCACCTAGGATAAGACTGTCCACTGTGCGAAACCTCCGCCCAATAGTAAGAAACGTAGGTATGTTATACCCATAATAAATAATACATAAGTATACACTCAACCTATTATAATATCTAGGTATTCACACAACTAAGTATTATGTCCTATTCGCAGTATTAATTTTACTTAATACTCTTGACGTGTTAATAATTATGATTATGATCCCCTTCCTAATTTTGTAAGGGTCATTCATCCCACTTATGGCCAAGTCTTAAATCAGACTTGTCTTAATATATCATCACTTCAAATATGAGTGTACTTCATTAAAGTTCTTACATTTCAAGTACTGAAGGATGTCCTAGAGGTCCACAATTCAATTCTGGAAAATATAGTAGGGCGGTCCGAACCTATTAAGGAAAACGATCCGGACCCTTTTTTTTTTCTTCTGAAAAATGGTTTGGACCTTTTAATGAAAAACGGTCCGGACCTATTAATAAAAAAAAATGATCCGAACCTATTAAAAAGTGGTCCGGACCTATACCTATAAAAAGACAGCCCTACCCAGATACGTTCTCTTCACCATTTCAACACCTACAACCTCTACAGATAATTACCAATCACCAGTTAACCATTCTAAATCAACTTCCTAACATGTATGTATGATTGCCACTAATATAACGTCGGTAAATCACCACCCATCATCATTATAATTCAAAATCCCCAAATTTAGATCATAAGAACCCTAGTTTCCCAATTTTCAATTAAAGAACCTAACCAACCTAGACTTGTTCATAGATATAATTTTCCAATTTCGTGATTAATCCTCTTCATTCTCGAAGGAATTAAACTACTAATTAAATTAGTCCATAATCATAAATTAAACCTCCAATTTTCACCTAATTTCATATGTAATTTATGATCAAATTCACCTACACTAACATGAGCATGATTATTGCTTAAGGAAATCAAGTAATAAACACTTGCCTCAAATTTTAATGTCTGATCCGCTAGTGATGTTGGTATATATGCGTTCCTCACTTTTCGATCTACACGATGGTGGTGGTGGTTGTGCAAGGTGGTGTTAATTGGCTTTCCTCCTTTGGGGTTTGCTCTCCCTCACCCTCTGTGGTTCTCTCTTGATTTCTGTGTAACTTAACCCTAATGGAACTCCTGTAACTGATATAATTATCTATTTATCATCCATTTTAATTCCCTAAAAAATCCAAATGACAAAACTACACCTACGGGGTGCCGGTTAGGCCTAAAATTACCCCGGAGTCCAAATAAAATGGCCGGGTAGAGTTTTTCGACTATCTTGACCCTTCCGAACTGAATGGATCACTTGAAATTACCGTACGAGTTATACAAAAATAATTTATCTTTTTATCCCATATAATTAGTCCCGACACGACTCACATGCGCGTCCTGACTTAAAATACCAAACTGTCGTATTTCGCACTCCGACAATTTACAAAAATTATATGATTCCATATTACATATACCCATAGTAATAACCAATGATTTCCGTCAATAAGTTTTAACCCTTTGCACGCTAGTTAATAATTATTTTAAATTCGAATTAATTAACAATTAAATTTCTCGACCTTTTTAATTTAATTAATCCAACAATAATAATTAATCTCATAATTACTTAATATCAAAACAAATGCGGGGTATTACATACTTCCCCCTAATTACGGAATTTCGCCCCGAAATTCTGAAAGTAAACCATACGTGGTTGGAATAAGTCTGGATATTTCTCGCGCATATCTTCCTCTTGCTCCCATGTAGACTCCTCTACGTTATGATGCTCCCACTGAACCCTCACCAGTGGAACTACCTTTGACCATAATTTCCTCTTGCTACGGTCTAGGATAGCCACATGCCTCTCCTCAAATGAACTATTGGGCTGTAAATCAATCTTCTCAATCGCAATGTGGGGGTGGGCCAACTCATCCCTAAGAAACCGCCTCAATGATGAGATGTGGAACACATCGTGAATACAGTGCAAGTGCTCCGGCAACCCAAGTCTGTATGCCACCGGTCCGATCCTCTCGATAATGGGAAACAGTCCTACATATCTCGGAGCCAATTTCCCCCTTTTCTCTAACCTCATCACCCCTTTCATAGGAGACACCCGCAGAAATACTTGATCCCCCACGTTGAACTCCCAAAAGAACCTCTTTGCATCGGCGTAGCTTTTTTTCCTATCCTGGGCTACCCGAATACGGTTCCTGATCATCTCAACCCTGGCTGATGTTTCCTGAATTACCTCTGGCCTGAGTTATTTTTTATCCCCCACCTCTAGCCAACAAGTAGGAGAACGACAAGATGTGCCATACAACGCCTGGAATGGGGTCATGTCGATCATAAACTGATAGGAGTTATTATAAGCGAATCCACTAGTGGAAGATACGGCTCCCAACTCCCTCCAAAGTTAAGGACACACATGCGCAACATATCCTCCAACATTTGATTAGTATGCTCAGCTGCCCATCTGTTTGTGAGTGATAAGTCGTACTCAACCGCATTTCAGTACCCATAGCCTCCGAAAAGTTCTCCCAGAAGCGTGATTCAAAAGTCTTGTCTATATGAGATACGATGTTCAAGGGTACCCCATGCAATCTCACTATCTTGGTAATAAATATCCAGGCATGCTATCCCGTAGTGTAATCCATACGTACCGGCATAAAATGAGCTACCTAGGTCAACCGATCCACCACCACCCATATATAATCATGACCCCGCTATGAAGTAGGCAGCCTAGTAATAAAATCCATGGAAATACTTTCCCATTTCCACATAGGTATCTCCAGTGGCTGAAGTAACCCTGGAGGCCTCTGGTGGTCAACCTTTACCAGGTGACATGTGGCACACTTGGACACGAACTCCGCAATGTCCTTCTTCATCCCACTCCACTAGTACTGTCCCCTCATATACTGGTACATTTTATCCCTTCTAGGATGTATCGAAAATCTGGATCCGTGAGATTTTGTCATCACTGCATGACGTAAGTCCTCTCCTTTCGGGATGACTAATCTCCCATTAAATCGCAATCTCCCATCTAAGCTCACTGAGTAGGACTCTGCGCCCTTTGCTAGAAGCCGCATAATCTGATCCTGGAAAAACGAATTTGCGGCCTGGGCCTGGATCACTCTCTTAACAATCTCTGGAGTGACTATCATAACAGACATAATTGATTGAGCCACTGTCTCTTGATGTCCAAATTCTTTCCACTTCGCCTTCCACACTTCTTCCACCTCACCCACTGGCCTACGTCTCAATGCATCAGCAACTACGTTGGCCTTCCTCGAGTGGTACTGAATCTCAAACTCAAAATCTTTCACAAACTCCAGCCACCTGCACTGGCACATGTTCAACTCCCACAGAGTGAACAAGTATTGCAGTGACTTGTGGTCTGTGAAGAGGAAAAAATTCTCCCCCAACAAGAAGTGTCTCCAAATCCATTAGCCAAATACGACTGCTGCTAACTCCAAGTCGTGGGTAGGGTAATTCCTCTCGTGAGGCTTAAGCTTGCGGAGGCATAAGCTATAGCCTGTTCCTCCTGCTGAAATACTTAACAAAGTCCCTGTAGAGAGGCGTCAGTGTACACCAAGTACTCCACTCCTAGCCTGGGTAAAGCAAGAACTGGCGCTGACGTTAACTAATCCTTTAGCTCATCAAAAGCTAACTGGCAAGCAGCGTCCCAAATGAACTTCACCCCTCTGTAATTTAAATTTATCAATGGGCCCGCAATCTTCGAGAACCCACTTATGAATCGCCTGTAATATCCTGCTAACCCCAAGAAGCTACGCACCTCCGTCAGTGTCGTGGACTGTCACCACTCCCTCACTATCGACACTTTGCTCGGGTCCACTGATATCCCCAATTCTTACACAACGTGCCCAAAAACTGTACCTCCCGTAACCTGAATACACACTTTTCATACTTAGCATACAATTGATGCTCTTATAGACTCGTAAGAACCCATCTCAAGTGCTCGGCGTGCTTCTACTCAGTCTGTGAGTAAATCAGTATGTCATTTATGAAGATGATGACAAACTGATCTAAGAACTCTCTGAACACCTAGTTCATCAAGTCTATGAATACTGTTGGAGCATTTGTCAGACCAAATGGCATGACTCTAAACTCATAGGACCCATATCTCGTCAAGAAATCAGTCTTTGACACATCCTTCTCCTTAATTCGTAGCTCACGGTATCCCAATCTCAAATATATCTTTGAGAAGAAGGAAACTCCTCTCAACTGGTCGAATAAATCATCAATTCGGGGCAACGAATACTTATTTCGTATCTTGACTTTGTTAAACTCTCGGTAGTCCACACACAACCTTAACAAACCATCCCTCTTCTTCACAAATAGAACGGGAGCACCCCAAGGTGAGGTACTCCTACGGATGAAGCCTTACCACAACAATGGCTCAATCTGATCTCGTAACTCCCTTATCTCAGCTAGAGCCATACGGTACGGTATGTGGGCTATTGGCTGGGTTCCCGACATCAAATCTATATTGAAATCTATCTCTCGTCATGGTAGTCCCGGTATATCCTGGAAAACATAAAAAAACTCTCGAACAATAGGAATTGAGTCAAGAGGAATCACCACCTCCTTAGAGGTCTCCTCCTCTATGTAATACAAATGGCTGGATGATCCTCCCTCAGGACGAGGCATCGCCATTAGAAACATCTCCTGGCCTGGTATCGTAAAAATAATAGTCCTACTGTAACAGTCTATCATGTCTCTATAAGTATCAAGCCAATCCATGCCTATAATGGCATCATGCTCGTGCATATCTAGAACTAGCATGTCGACAGACAAAATTAAACTCCCAATCTCTATCCCTACCCCTCGACATATAAAGAAAATCAAAGACCCACTACCCAACGATGAGACTACACTAGTCAGTGTACTCTTTGCTATAGCTAATAACCTCGTGGCCCATGCAAATATAGCGGCTATAAAATAGTGTGATGCCCAGCATAAAATAAAACACGCCCCATAGTGCCATGGATATGAAACATACCCTCAATCGCGGGTGGTGCCTGCTGCGGTGATACCTAATGGACGTTATAAACACATCCATACTGTAACTGTCCTTGTTGAATCGGGGGTGCTGGCAAAGATGGGCCTGCGCGGGTGCTGGTAGGGCGGAAGGAAAGATGGGTCTTTGGGGTTCCTGCTGCGCACCTTATTACTGGGGAAACCTTCCCTTGCCGGGGTAATCCTACTTCCTATGGCCAGTTTTGCCACAAGAAAAACACTTACCGCTAAAGTTACCTCCCCTTTTCCCCTGTTGGCCTTGGCCCTGCTGGCCATTGCCGCCCATCCACTGGCCCTGCTAATGCCTCTGTTGGACCTACTGCTAGCCTTGATGGCCTTGCTGCTGGCCCTGCTGACTAGACTAGCCTGTTGGCCCTGTCTATGACCCCCATATCCCTGCCTCGAATTGCCAGATCAGAATCGGTTAGCAGGGTCCCCCTGGTGGGAACGCTGCTCACCCTGACAGACCTGCCCCTAAGCTGATGGTGCCCCACTGGCACTACTACCTCCACTCCGACCCTGCTGGTAGGACTCCCCTGCTCATTTGCTCCCTGATGATGGAAGCGATGGTTCCGATAATGCAACAGAGCGACATTGAGTACGTCCGTGAAAGTACCCAACGACATATTACCTATGAGGTGCTGACGAATCCTCTAGGTCAATCCATCCATAAACAACAGAATCTTCTTCTCTTCAGTAGGTGCCTCATCTGGTACCATAGTAAGCAGCCTCGTGAATTACTCATCATATTCTGCCACTGTCATACCCTCTTACTTCAGATTCAATAGTCTCTCCCTCATCTCTGTCTGCATGGTGGAGGGAAAATATTTGCGGTCAAACTGCACCCAAAAGATCTGAATAGACGTGTTATCCCTCTCCTCCAAGGTAGTAGTGGACTCCTACCACTGTAAAGCGACCCCTACTAGCTTGTAGGAAGCCAGTAACTGCCTCTGAATGTCGGTACACTCGTACATGAGAAGATGCCTCTGGATATGTTTCTTCCATTGGCTCGCTATGATGATGTCAGACCCGCTCGAGAAGTCTTGGGGATGTGCCCTCTATAAAACATCCCCGACTCTCTCCCGTGCTGTAGGAAACTGGATCGAAACTGGCGCCACAACCTGCACCTGGGGTGGGGCCTGCTGCACCACCGCTAAAACTGCATTGACTGCTTGAGCAACAATGGCGACAACGTCAGTTGCGTTAATCATTCCCTGAGCCTGAGCTGCTGGCTGCTCTGGCTGGGCATTTTTATTTCTCGGGGCTCTTCTCGAAGGCATTTGAAACGAGACAGGATTTATTAGTTCATAATTATTATTAAATCTCAAATAGATGAAGACGTAAACGTATAAATAAGAGTACAACAGTCCTAAAGATAGGGCTCTATATCAAATAACGCTAAGCGAAAACATGTTAAGCCGTACAGATCCTAAAGGGCATTAGAACCTGATGCTCTGATAGCACCTGCGACACCCCGCCTAATTAAATATTGGATGATCATTCCTTTATTAAATTAAAATCAAAGTGTCCGGTTGGTTCATTCTTAGCATCACTGTCGAAAATAATTTTCATTATTAATCACCTAATAATTAATTAAGCTAAGCGTCAAAACATTTTCCCAAATTAATTATACCCAAGTAATCCATTAATAAATTCCATGCTTTAATATATAAGCCAATTCCATTCCACAAGAATAAATACTGAACATAAATCAAATACTGAAATAAATGAGGCTGGATAAAACATTCCCGTTCAAAGTATAAAACCAAAGTATCATAATACTCAATCCAACAGTAAGGAAATGCTAATAAAAATAAAATCCCTGAAATAGTTAATCTGTAAGCGGGTGACACATGCCCTGAATGAAAGATCTGAACTAGGAATAAAATGAAGAGATAGTAGCGTCTAATATCGATAACCTATAGCTTCCACAATAGTTGCAGCTCGTCGAATGATCCATGTGTCTTAAGTCTAGCGGTGACCATGTGGCTGGAAACCTGGTATAACATATATATATTAAAAGAGAAGAGAAATAACAGGAAGCGGGTCAAAGCCCGATTTTTAAAAAAAATTTGTTTTAGCAATATTTAAAACTGCAAAGATGCAATTATTATGTACATGTTAGTTCTGAACTCTCACTTGAGATTCTCGCCACTCCACTAATGTGCACACCTAGCATACGTCTACCCCGACCCAATCATCTATAATATTCCCAACTAGGTTACTGACATGAACTCTTAAATATATCTCAAGGGAGTAACCCGTATCGCCCATACAATAAGCTAATAATATTCTTTTATGCCAGTTACCAATTTTATATTCACTATTTTGATAGGAAGTCTTTTATCCCTTGGAATTACCTTACTTATCCAGATTTATACATTTTCTAATTTCACATATTAGAATCATTCATTCTCAAGTATATATATATATATATATATATATATATATATATATATATATAACCTGCGCCCCTTGGTTAGGACCACTTGGCACAATGCATACTCTGCTATCATGTCCCGGTGCATCACTCGCTGCATAAAAGACAATTGGTTCGGCGTCTCTCACGAACCGTAAATCTGATAACACAAATATTGGAGGCGAGCATACTCACCAGCTAAATGGTTTACGCACATACCTACGCTCTCATTCAACAGTCGAAACTATCCTACATAACAGATAGCATGAATTCATGTTTATATACTCTGGGTACAAGTCAATATCCCCCCCATCGGGTCACCCAGGATAAGATTATCCTTTGCGCGAAACCTCTGCCCGATAGCAAGCAGCGTAGGTATGCTATACACATAATAAATCAATACATAGGTACACTCAACCTATTATAATCTCTAGGTATTCACTCAACTAAGTATCATGTCCTATTCGCAGTATTACTTTCACTTAATACTCCTGACGTATTAATAATTATGATTATGATCCCCCTCCTAATTTTCTAAGGGTCATTCATCCCACTTATGCCCAAGTCTTAAATCACACTTGTCTTAATATATCATCACTTCAAATCTCAGTGCACTTCATTAAATTTGTTGCATTTCAAGTATCGAAGGATGTCATAGCGGTCAACAATTCAATTTTAGAAAATAAAGTAGGGCGGTCCGGATGTATTAAGGAAAACGATTCGGACCCTTTTTTTTAATGAAAAATGGTCCGGATCTTTTAATGAACAACGAACCGGACCTTTTTAAAAAAAAATGATCTGGACCTTTTAATGAAAAATGGTACGGATCTATTAATAAAAAAATGATTCAGACCTATTAAAAAGCGGTCCGGATCTATACTTGTAAAAAGACAGTCCTCCCCATATACGTTCTCTTCACCATTTTAAAATCTACAACCTCTACGGATCATTCTCGATCACCAATCAACCATTCTAAATCAACTTCCTAACATGTATGTAAGATTTCCACTAATATAACATCGGTAAATCATCATTATAATTCAAAATCGCCAAATTTAGATGATAAGAACCATAGTTTCCCAATTTTCAATTAAAGAACCTAACCAACCCAGATTTCTTCATAGATATAATTTTCCAATTTCGTGATTAATCCTCTACATACATGAATGAATTAAACTACTAATCAAATCAGCCCATAATTATAAATTAAACCTCCAATTTTCACCCAATTTCATATGTAATTTATGATCAAATTCACCTACACTAACACGAGCATGATTATTGCTAAAGGAAATAAAGTAATAAACACTTGCCTCAAATTTGAGTCTCTGATCCACTGGTGATGTTTGTATAGATGCGCTCCTCACTTTTCGATCTACACGATGGTGGTGGTGATTGTACAAGGTGATGTTAATTGGCCTTCCTCCTTTGGGATTTGCTCTCCCTCACCCTTTGTGGATCTCTCTTAATTTATGTGTAACTTAACCCTAATGGAACTCCCATAACTGATATAATAATTATCTAATTTTCATCCATTTTAATTCCCCAAAATATCCAAATGATAAAACTACCCCTACGGGGTGCTGATTAGTCCTAAAATTACCCCGGAGTCCAAATAAAATGCTCGGGTAGAGTTTTCCGACTATCTAGACCCTTTCAGACTTAATGGCGCACTCTAAATTACCATATGAGTTATACAAAAATAATTTATCTTTTTATCCCATACAATTAGTCCCGATATGGCTCACACGCGTTGTTGATGTAAAAAACTAGATCGCTCTAATTTTTCAATAACAGATAAATAAATAAGACAAAGATTTTTAAAGTGGTTCTGCTAGGAATAAAGCCTACGTCCACTGTTATGTTATTGCTGAGTGTTTGTGGAATTCTTGATTACAAGTTCTCTCAAGAAATTCCCCTCTCTTTGAATGGGATTGATACAAGGTATTTATAGCCTCAAGGCTGTACATGAAAGGTCCAATACATTAAATGATATACATATGAATGGGTAATACATTTAATGCAGCGTGTGCGTCAAGAATCTAATGAATAGTTGAACAGTTGTCCGTCTGATAATTGATGACACGGCCGAGGTGCAGTTCGGACCGCCTTAGTTGCTCGTTGATCAAGAGTTCCTCGGAGTGCTTAGAGTATCTCGGGATGAAAGAGTTCCTCGGATGGAGTTCCTCGGCATGATAGAGCTCCTCGGTGTATTCTCGTTGCTCGGTACCAACCAAGGTTGTTCAGTAAATGATCTTCCTCGCTGTTATTGTGCCACGTAGATTGACACGTGTCTTCATACTATTCGTCCACATCAGCATATTAATTTTGGTATCAACAGAAGCCCCCAATGTTTCATATTTCGAACTTTGAGGAGTATGGGACATTCTTTCTCGGTATATGGTAATGACCTTCCTGGGTTTTAGGAGCATTGTATTCAAATTTCCTTCTCATTTCGCAGTTTCCGCCTTTTTATAAGCGCTTCGATCTTCGTGTAACTTTTGTCTTTTTAGCCGCCGGAAGTTCAGTAGTTTCTTTTTAGTAATCATTTCTTTCGCCGTTTCCCAATGTAAAGTATTTAAACCCCTTTGGTAACCATACCGTCGTCTACACTTTCCATTTTTCTGCATTCAAGTTTTCTATTCTCTTCCTCTCTCTTGTGTGTTCATCATTGTTTCCGTTCGTTGTCAACATATCTCCTTTCTTTCTGGATTTTGATGTCTCGCAGGGTAGACAGTTCTTCTTCTGCCTTCTTCAGTTGGTCATCGCACCTTTGCTGATTGACCTCTAAGCTTTTCACCTTCTCCTCCAAATTCTTGGAGGTTTCAGCCATCTTCATCTTATCAGCCTCAGCTGCAGCCAATTTTTTCTCCCAGGCAGCTTTCTCCTCGACGTACTGCTGGCGAGATTCTTTCACAGATTGGGCTAAACCCAAGAGGGCATCGTCAACATCGGACGAAGAACTAGAAGCTTTAATAGCTTGATCTTTCTTCACGATGGTATTGAAACAGTTCACCAGCTGAAAGATAAGAAAAACAATAGAGTCAACACAAATACAAGATTTCAGGAAAAAGAAAAGAAAGACCAAAGGTATGAGAAATTTACTGAAGAAAGATGGCGAGCAGCTAGGGATGTCAGTGTATCCCTAGGAATCTTTTCATCAACCCCGAGAACCTCGGGTATAACTGAGCTCGTTGAAGAACTCGGAAGAATGATTTTTGAAACACTACTACCACCAGCTGGTAAAGAAGATGCAGTCCCAGCAAGATTAACTGAGGATGATTTCCTCAATCTCTTCAAAGGACGGTCAGCAGCATCAACCAAGGAAGAAGTCTTGGTCGGAGAGATGACAATTACATCAGCAGGAGCATTTTTCTTGCTCGGGGCCACTGGGGGCTTCTCGGCAATTTTGGAGGAACCAGCATCTACTTTTTTAGTCCCCTCCGGGACATCAATTTTGCCTTTCTGGGCTCCAACAACAGAAGAAGTGTCACCAAATAGAGCAGGAGGAGCTCTTTTCTTGCCCATTCTCTGAGATAACCACTTTAAAAATCTTTGTCTTATTTATTTATCTGTGATTGAATAATTAGAGCAATCTAGTTTTTTACATCAACACGCGTGTTCTGACTTATAATACCAAACTACCAAACTGTCGTATTTCGCACTTCGACAATTTATAAAAATTATATGATTCCATATTACATATACCCACAGTAATAATCAATGATTTCCATCAATAAGTATTAACCCTTGGCACTCTAGTTAATAATTATTTTAAGTTCGGATTAATTAACAATTTAATTTTTCGACCTTTTTAATTTAATTAATCCAACAATAATAATTAATCCCATAATTATTTAATATAAAAAAAATTCGGGGTACTACAATTACCACCAGAGTTAGCCCGATTACATGATATTTTCCATATTTCTATGTTGAGAAAGTATGTAGCAGATCCTTTACATGTATTTGGCGGAACAACCTATTGAGTTGAAGGAAGACTTGAGCTAGTGGAAGAACCATTTTCTATCGTGGATAGGAAGGAACAGATATTGAGATCCAAAGTAATCCCACTTGTGAAAGTTGTACGGAGAAGGAATTCCATGAAAGAATCTACATGGGAGATCTAAGATAGCATGAAAATGCATTATCTGTATTTGTTTGACTCGAACAACTAAGGTATGTCAATTTCGGGGACGAAATTTTGTAACGGGGGGAGAGTTGTGACAACCAGGATATAATTATGTTTAATTATATTTGAATCATGCTTAAATTATGTGATATGGATAATTTGTTATTAATATATATTAAGTTAGGTTATTATATTTAATCTAATCCTACCTTCAAAATCATGAAATATCGAATTGGTTACAAACATAAAATTTTGAAGTTTTCGATAGGAATGCTCATGTTGGAGGCTAGTTTTGAGTCTTATAATATAACAATTGACTTGAGGTAAAAACTGGATATATGAATTAGGTTTGTAACACAACGAGCGGTGTGTTAAACAAAGGTTCGAACAAGAAGTTATACCGAAATTACGAAACAAGGGAAAATCTATCCATCCGTTAAGTGATATTTCATCATATTAGCACACCATGTGTTATATTTTGATTGGTTGGAAAGGGAGGATTGTTTGGACGACTTTAAAACCTTGAAATAACCTCCTTCTTCAGTAAATTCCATGAGAGAGTTCGATCTTGAGGAAAGAGGATCGCGACGTTTGGGAAGAAGAAAGTGAGGAGAAAAATTGAGAAAAATCAATAGAATATTACATAAAAGTCCCTAAGGTAATTCTATCAATGAATCTTGTTATATTTTTGTGACACCCTGCCTAATTAAATACCGGGTGATCAGTCCTTTATTAAATTAAAATCAAAGTGTCCGATTGGTTCATTCTTAGCTTCACTGTCGAAAAACCATTTTCATTATTAATCACCTATTAATTAATTAAGCTAAGTGTCAAAACATTTTCTCATTTAATTATTCCCAATTAATCCATTAAAAATTTCCATGCTATAAAATGTAAACCATTCCAATTCCATAAGAATAAATACTGAGCATGAATTAAATACTGAAATAGATGAGACTGGATAAAATGTTCCAGTTCAAAATCTAAAAACCAATAGAATCGTAATACTCAATCCAACAGGAAAAGAAAAACGAATAAGGAAAATACAATCTCCGAAATAATTAAATTGGAAACGGTCGACACATTCCCTAAATGAAAAGTAAGAACTAGGAATAGAATGAAGAGATAACAACGTCTAATATCAATAACCTACAGCTTCCACAATAGCTGCAACTCGTCGAATGATCTACGAGTCTAAGTCTGGCGGTGACCCTGTGGCTGGACACCTGGTATAATATATATATATATATATATATATATATATATATATATATATATATATATATATATATATAGAAAGAAAGAGAAGAGAAATAACAAGAAATAGGTCAGAGCTCGATTTGTAAAAATATTTGTTTTAGCTAGTATTTAAAACTGCATTATTGCAATTATTATCCGCATATTAGTTCCGAACTCTCACATGAGATCCTCATCCCTCTACTAATGTGCACACCTAGCGTATGTCTACCCCAACCTAGTCATCTATAATATTCCCAACTAGGTCATTGACACGAACTCCTAAATATATCTTAAGGGAGTAACCCGTATCACCCATACATTACACTAATAATATTCTTTTATGTCAGTTACCCATTTTATGTTCACTATTTTGATGGAAGTCTTTTATCCACTGGAATTACTTTACTTATCCATACTTATACATTTTATAATTTCACACATTAGAATCATCCATTCTCAAGTATATTTAAATATATATACATATAGTTACATCATTCCTATATATATACATATAACTTGCGCCCCTTGGTTAGGACCACTTGGTGCAATGCATACTCTGCTATCGTGTCCCGGTGGATCACTCGCTGCATAAAGGACAATTGGTTCTGCGTCTCTCACGAACCATAAATTTCATAACACAAATATTGGAGGCGAGCATACTCACCAACAAAATGGGTTACGCACATACCTACGCTCCCATTAAACCGTCGAAACTATCCTACGTAACAGATAGCACGTATCTAAGTTCATATGCTCTGGGTACAAGTCAAATATCCCCCCATCGGGTCACCCAGGATAAGACTGTCCACTGCCCGAAACCTCTGTCCGATAGCATGCAACGTAGGTATGATGTACACATAATAATGATAAAAATATAATACTAGGCATTCCCGAAGCCTTACAACAATTTAGGTATTCACCCAACCCATATTTATATTTCTTCACGTAGTATGTTTCTCTTTACTTCTTACGCGATTTACTCGATTATTCACTCTCTCGAATTTCCCAAGGTTAATTCGCCTATTCAATTCTCAAGGTTTCACTCTAGGACTATTTCCTAAATAATTCTGCACTTGGTTAATATGAGTAATTTGCAGTATCCCTAACAAAATTAACTAGGTAGCATGATCTGGGGAAAATGAGATTTCTGGACATTCTGGAACCTTTCGTTCGAACGAGACTCCATCTCGTTCGAACGAGATGGGATCTTTTTCTCTTCTGGCTAAACCTATTACGTTTTACTGTTCATACTTCGTCTTCTCCAAAATTTGAGTCCTAAAACCTCTAAATTTCTCAACCCCAACACCAAAACATCAATCCTAATTAATGTTCTAACATGTATAAATGATTTCCCTTAACTTTGAACCATTAATTCACCGTAAAACAATTATAAATCCAAAATCCCCAATTTTAGCAATTCAAAACCCTAGTTCATCAAATTTCTAAACATGAACTCCAATTCAGATTTGTCCATTACAATTAATCAATAATTTGAGATATCTAAACTATCTACATGAGGGATTTATTCTAAATTCGTTTTTCAGATTTGTCCATTACAATCTTTCTCTTTTCTCTCATGTAGGTTTAAAGATGATAACTCCCCACTAACCCATGTATATCTATCTTTTATTTCCCAATTTTCGCCCATTTTATTACTCTAAAATTTCAAAGGACAAAAATACTCCTACAGGGCGCCGGTTAGGCCTAAAATTACCCCGGAGTCCAAATAAAGTGTCTGGGTAGAGTTTTCTGACTATCTGGACCCTTTCGGACTCAATGGAGCACTTAAAATTACCATACAAGTCATAAAAAATAATTTATCTTTTCTATTCCATACAATTAGTCCCGACACGACTTAACGCGTGTCCCGACTTAAAATACCAAACTGTCGTATTTCGCACTCTGATAATTTATAAAAATATATAATTCCATATTACATATACCCACAGTAATAATCAATGATTTTCATCAATAAGTATTAACCCTTGGCACGCTAGTTAATAATTATTTTAAATTCGGATTAATTAATAATTAAATTTCCCGACCTTTTTAATTTAATTAATCCAACAATAATAATTAATCCAATAATTATTTAATATCATAAAAATACGGGGTATTACATACTTCCCCCTAATAACGGAATTTCGCCCCGAAATTTGAAAAGTAAACCATACCTGGTAGGAATAAGTCTGGATATTTCTCTCGCATATCCTCCCCTCGCTCCCGCGTAAACTCCTCTACGTTATGATGCTCCCACTGAACCCTCACCAGTGGAACTACCTTTGACCTCAATTTCCTCTCGCTACGGTCTAGGATAGCCACAGGCCTCTCCTAATATGAACTGTCGGGCTATAAATCAACCTCCTCAATCGTAATGTGGGTGTGGGCCAACTCTTCCCTAAGATACCGCCTCAATGATGAGATGTGGAAAACATCGTGAATACGTTGCAAGTGTTTTTGCAACTTAAGTCTATATACCATCGGTACGATCCTTTCGATAATGGGAAATGGTTCTAAGTATCTAGGAGCCAATTTTCCCTTTTCTCGAACCTCATCACCCCTTTCATAGGAGACACTAGCATTAATACTTAATCTCCGACGTTGAACTCCCTGAAAAGCCTATTTGCGTCGGTGTAGATTTTCTGCCTGTCCCGGGCTACCCGAATATGGTTCATGATCATCTCAACCCTGGCTGACGTTTCCTGAATTACTTCTGGCCCGAGTAACTTGTTTTCCCCCACCTTTTACCAACAAGTAGGAGAACGACAAGGTTTGTCGTAAAATGCCTCGATTGGGACCATGCCGATCGTAAACTGATAGGAGTTATTATAATATAACTCCACCAGTGGAAGATACGACTCCTAACTCCCTCCAAAGTCAAGGAAACACATGCGCAACATGTCCTCTAGCATCTGATTAGTACTCTCAGTCTGCCCATCTTTCTGTGAGTGATAAGCTGCACTCAATCGCAGTTCAGTACCCATAGCCTCCTGAAAGCTCTCCCAGAAGCATGATACAAAAGTTTTGTATCTGCCAGACATGATGTTCAAGGGAACCTAATGTAATCTCACTATCTCGGCGATAAATATCCGGGCATACTGTCCCGTAGTGTACTCCGTCCATACCAATAGAAAATGAGCTGCCTTGGTCAACCGATCCACCACCACCCATATAGAATCGTTACCCCGTTGTGAAGTAGGCAACCCAGTAATGAAATCCATGGAAATGGTCTACCATTTCCACGTAGGTATCTCTAGCGGCTGAAGTAACCCTGGCGGCCTCTGGTGGTCCACCTTTACCAGCTGACAGGTGGCACACTTAGACACGAACTCCGTAATGTCCTTCTTCATCCCATTCCACCAGTACTGTCGTCTCATATCCTGGTACATTTTATCCCCTCCAAGATGTACCGTAAATCTGGGTCCATGAGACTGTGTCATCACTACATGACATAAATCCTCTCATTTCGGGACCACTAATCTCCCATTAAATCGCAATCCTCCATCTGAGTTCACTGAGTAGTACTTTGTGCCCTACGCTAGAAGTCGTATAATTTGATCCTGACAAAACGAATCAGTGGCCTGAGCCTGGATCACTCTCGCAAAAATATCTGGTGTGACTGTCATGACAGATATAAAGGATCGGGCCATTGCCTCCTGATGTCCCAACTCTTTCCACTTCGCCTTCCACACCTTCGCCACCTCACCTACTGGCCTACGGCTAAACGCATCAACAACTACGTTGGCCTTCCCTGGATGGTACTGTATCTCGAACTGGCAATCTTTCATAAACTCCTGCCACCTGCACTGATGCATGTTCAACTCCCGCTGAGGGAATAGGTATTGCAATGACTTGTGGTATGTGAACAGGAAAAATTTCTCCCCCAACAAGTAGTGTCTCCAAATCCGTAGGGAAAACACGACTATTGCTAACTCCAAATCGTGGGTGGGGTAATTACTCTCATGAGGCTCAAGCTTTCGGGAGGCATAAGCTATAGCCCGTTCCTCCTGCTGAAGTACTCCACCAAGTCCCTGTATAGAAGCATCGGTATATACTAGGTACTCCACTCCTGGCCTGGGTAAACCAAGAACTGACACTGAAGTCAACTTATCCTTTAGCTCATCAAAAGCTAATTGACAAACATCATCCTAAATGAACTTCACCCCTTTGCGAGTCAAATTTGTCAATGGGACCACAATCTTCGAGAACCCTCTGGTGAATCACCTATAATACTTGACTTATCCCAAGAAACTATGCACCTCCATTGGTGTCATGGGCTGTCCCCACTCTTTCACTGCCGATACCTTGCTCGAGTCTACTAATATCCCCAATTCTGACACAACTGCCCCAGAAACTGTACTTCTCATAACTCGAATCCGCACTTTTCATACTTAGCAGCTGATGCTCTCGTAGAGTCTAAAGAACCAGCCTCAACTGCTCAGCATGATCCTCCTCCGTCTGGGAATGTCCTCAAAAAAGAGAATGACAAACTGATCTAAGAACTATCAGAACACCCGATTCATTAAGTCCATGAATATGACTGGAGCATTTGTCAGCCCAAAGGGCATGACTCGGAACTCGTAGGACCCATATCTCATCAAGAAAGCAGTCTTCGACACATCCTGCTCCCTAATCCGTAGCTGATGGTATCCCGATCTCAAATCTATCTTTGAGAAGAAGGCAACCCTCTTAACTGGTCGAAGAAATCATTGATTCGTGGAAACGGATACTTATTTTGTATCATGACTTTGTTCAACTCTCGATAGTCAATACACAACCTTAACGAACTATCCCTCCTCTTCATAAATAAAATGGGAGCACCCCAAGGTGAGGTACTCCTACGAAAGCCCTGTCCCAACAGCTTCTCAATCTGATCCCATAACTCCCTCATCTCCACTGGATCTATACGGTAGGGTGCGCGGGCTATCAACTGAGTGCCCGACATCAAATATATAACGAACTCTATCTCTCGGCTAGGAGGTAGTCCCGGTATATCCTGGAACATGTCAAAAAACTCACAAACTACAGGAATCGAATCAATATGAATCATTATCTCCTTAGAGGTCTCCTCCTCTATATAATATAAATGGGTGGACGATCCTCCCTCAGGAGGAGGCATCGCCACCAGTAACATCTCCTGGCTCGGTATCACAATAATAATAGTCATACTATAACAGTCTATCATGGCTATATAAGCTACAAGACAATCCATGCCAATGATGGCATCATGCTCATGCATATGTAGGACAAACATGTCGCCAGGGAAAATCAAACTCTCAATATATATACCTTCCCCTCGGCATATAAAGAAAATCAAAGACCTATTACCCAGTGGTGAGTCTACACTAGTCACTGTACTCTCTGCTATGGCTAACAACCCCGTGGCCCGTGCAAAGCTAGTGGATATAAAATAATGTGATGCCCTAATATAAAATAAAACATGCCCCATAGTGCCATGGATAGGAAACATACCCTCAATTGCGGGTGACGGCTGCTGTGGTGCTGCCTGGTGGACGTTATAAACACATCCATACTGTAATTGTCCTTGCTGAATCGTGGGTACTGGCAAAGTTGGGTCCTGTGCTGCTGCTGGTAGGGTGGCGGGAAATATAGGTCTCTAGGGCTCCTGTTGGGCACCCTGCTGGCTGGGAAACCTTCCCTTATCAGGGTAATTCTTCTTTTTTATGGCCAGTCTTGCCACCAAAAAATCACCTACCGCTAAAGTTACTTCCCCTCTGCCCCTGTTAACCTCGCCCTTGCTGGCCATTGTCACCCCTCCACTGGCCCTGCTGGCCTTGAAAGCCCTGCTGATAACCGAGTTGGCCCTGCTGACTGGAACGACCCTGCCTATAACCCCCATATCCCTGCTTAGAATTTCTATATCGAAATCGCTTAGCAGGGTCCCCCTGGTGGGAACTCTGCTCACCCTGACGGGTCTGCCCCTGAGCTGATGGTGCCCCACCGTCACTACTACTTCCTGTTCGACCCTGCTGGTTAGACTCTCTTGCTCATTTGCTCCCCTGCTAATGGAAGCGGTGGTCCCGACAACGCAGTAGAGCGACATTGAGTGCATCAGTGAAAGTAACCAACGGTAGATTACCTATGAGGCGTTGACGAATCCTCCAGGTCAATCCATTCATAAATAATATAATCTTCTTCTCTTAAGTAGGTGTCTCATTGCAACAACCCTCTCTTTTAGGAGGCTAATTTTATATTAATTTTACCTCATAAAGTAATTATATAAAATGTTGGAACTGGAGTAAATATTAATTGAATGAGTTGAAGGTTAATATTTACTGGATTATTGCATATTTACTGCATGAGAAAGTAAATATCATTCGGTTGTATGTTTTATGGTGTCATATGATTTAAATGACATTATGGTTTAAATGAACCGGAACTTAAAATAATTTATAAAATTTCCGAATGCTAGTTTAGAGGGTGTAGTTAGTCCCGGAATGTGCGAGACAGTCAAAATAAGTGCCATATTGTATTTTTTAGGTTCCGGGCACTTTTGACTGGTTTTAACTTAATTGCGTATTTGGGAGTCATTTTAATGTGGTATTAACCACTTAAGTTGGGGACTTTAGACTTAAGCCACGATTTTAAGTCTTGACCCTTATTTCATTTCTCATTTGGGTGTGTTAGCAAACTTAGAGAGAGAGAGAGAGAGAGAGAGAGAGAGAGAGAGAGAGAGAAGAGAACTTGGGAGAAAAAGAAGAAAAGAGAGAGATTGAAGCTTGGATTGTTGCTTCTACCACCAAGAGATCTGAATTTACAACCCTAAAGCAAGTTTTCTACTTGCTAATATATGATTTAAGATGAATAATTTGTGTGATAGTTGTGTATTTACATTTATGGATCCAAAATGAAATTTATGGTATTTTAACCCTAATATTAGTTTTTGATGATGAAATTGTGGGTTTTAGTAGTTAATAATCATGTAGGTTGATGTGGGGTAGATTTATGATGTTGGATGTGTGTATAAATGGAAGAGATTTGAGGTTTGGAGAAAATCTAGGGTTCATAACCCTTAAAGCCATTCTTTGCAAATCCGCAGGGGCGAATCGATTCGGCCCCTGGGGGACTCGATTAGCATAGGGCCAGTTTCCAGGTCTGCTTGGACCGAATCGATTCGGGTCCAAGTCGAATCGATTCGACAGTTTACAGAATACCAGGTTTCTTTGTCCGAACCGATTCGCTTTTTGGGCCAATCGATTCGGCCTTAGGGTGAATCGATTCGTTTTCCTGCTGTTTTTGAGTTAATTTTATAACTCAATTTTAGTTCATTTTCTTTAAGTTTAGGGCCTAGGAACCTTCTTGAACGAAGTAAACTTAGAGTCCTAGAGTTTTAGATGAGTTAGTTAATTACCCTACATTAGGAATGGGTTATGTGGGGACATTTCCAGGGATATGCCAATTGATGTTAGGGCATTCTTTTCTTCTAGTTAATTATATTGAGACTAGGAGTTATAGAGTTGTGTTTGGGAGACTTTAGGAGCTCAATGGAGATATGTTAATCTTGATGGTTCATAATAACACCACAAACGAATGTTGGGAGAATAAATTGGAAGTTTATTTATTCCTTTGAGGTATGATAGTATTGGGGTTTTAAAGTAATACCCTATAAAATGTTTGGAGATAATTAAGAGTTTATTCACCCCTTTGAGGTTGTAGTAACGATATAATTTATCGTATGGCTCCGGATAAAAAGAAATGATTGTCGTTTTGGATAAAAATGAAACATATACATGTGTAAAATAAAAATGAAATGGATATGGTAATAATTATGGTAAATGATAATTTAATTAATTATGAATTCGGTAAATGCTAATTTACTTAAACACATCTCTCTAAATGCCATCATAAGCGAAGTTTCATGCGTGAGGTGATGCCCCCTGGCTAGTGAATGCAGGGTGGATATAGTCCCAGGCCGTATGAGCATTGTTGTATATTTTCTGCGCTGGTGAGGAGATTCTGGGTGTGGTCTTGACTCTCCTGCAGGCATATGGCCGCTTCCCGACGTTGCGATAGGTGCCCAGGTTGCCTTGTTTGATAGGCCCCTGGAAGATGATGGTTATTTAGGGGCGCGCCCAGTGGGGAAACTCGGAGGGGTGGTCTTAGAATCATTATATGTATATAAATATAACTATTCATAATCAAGTGGGACTTGATGTATGTGATATGCCATAAAGAGCATGATGAAGTACCATATAGAGCACAATGAAATGCCACAAAGAGCATTTATTGATGATAACATTCCTGTTGAGGAATGGGATGCCATAAAGAGCATATACTTATGATTAAAATTCCTAATAAGGAATGGAATTATGAAATTATTCTAAGTGCATGATGTAGGTTCTTATATTAATGTTAATTATTCTTATTCTTCTGCATAACTTAATTTGTTTCATGATTAATTAAAATTGTCTTAGCTTATACTTTAAATTGTGTAGGTAGATTCTTATTTCTTTTCATCTTGATTTATCATTCATAATTGTCATACTCTTTATTCATCTGATAATCATATAAAATCGGGCCCTGACCCGTATATATTTCTTGTTGTGCATGCATCTTGTATCCACTCAGGTACTCCGCCGCAAGGATGCCTGATCTGACTTCCTATCCCGGTGTTTTTGGAGAGACGTGATGCTTTGCGGGTATTTACGAGACATATTGCAATAGACGCCGTCATTCTTTCACTCTAGTTAAGATCAGGTCTTTTACTTGGGCGCGTGGTCCAAACAATTGTATTTTCTTAATGTAATGTATTAAGTAATTTACATTAAAATGTTGCATCATATTGTATGAGACTGTTGACCGACAACATATTCGGTCCTCTAATTGTTTTCTTTTCGTTATTGTAGTATATATTCTTGGGTTTCCACTTTCTTTTAAGTTGGGTTGTTTAAAATTCTTTTCTTAACTTTAAATCAAAATTTTTGACAACCCATTTTTTTGAAATAAGGAGTGGTTATCCTGTATACTTTTTATTTTGTTGTGATGCTGAGAATGATTCCATCCTTGATTCCTGTTTTATTGGAGTATTGGGTTGGCCACCCCCTATTTCAGATTGCGGGTTGTCACACTCATGTGGAACCATAGTAAACAGTCTCGTGAATTCCTCCTCATATTTTTCCACTATCATACCCTCCTTCAAATTCAACAGTTTGCACCTCATCTATGTCTGTGCGACGGAGGGAAAGTATTTGTGATCAAACCGCACCCAAAATCTCTGAACAGTCATATTATCCCTCTCCTCCAAGGTAGTATTGGATTCCCACCACTACAAAGTGGCCCCCACCAGCTTGTAGGAGGCCAGTAATGCCTCTGAATGTCGGTACACTTGTACATGCGAAGGTGCCTCTGGATATCCTTCTTCCATTGGCTCGCTATGATGATGTCAGAATCGCCTGAGAGATCTGGGGGATGTGCCCTCTGGAAAGCATCCCCGACCCTCTCTCATGCTGTGGAAAACTGTGTTGGGACCGGTGCCACAACCTGTACCTGGGGTGGGGCCTGCTGCACCACCGCTAAAGCTGCATTTAGCGCCTGAGCAACAATGATGACAACGTCAACTGCGTTAATCTTTCCCTGAGCCTGAGCTGCTGGCTACTCTGGCTGGGCATTCCTGTTTCTCGGGGCTCATCTCGGAGGCATCTGAAACGAGAAAGAATTTATTGGTCCATAATTATTATTAAATATCAAGTAGCTGAAGACGTAAACGTACAAATAAGAGTACAATAATCCTAAAGATAGGGCTCTACATCAAAGAATGCTAAGCGGAAAACATGTTAATTCTTACAGATCCTAAAGGACACTAGAACCTGGATCTACTACCACCTGTGACACCCTACCTAATTAAATACCGGGTGATCAGTCCTTTATTAAATTAAAATCAAAGTGTTCGGTTGATTCATTGTCACGACCCGACCCGAAAATAGTAGGGAACGAGTGTCTTGACATGCCACCAAGGCATCCAATATTCTGGCCTTAAAATTTTTCTTTTAAAATATATGTAGCGGAAGTATAATCACATGGTTATGAATTGTAAAATACTGAAAGTGAAGGAATTACATCATCAGAGCTTTCTAAAGGGAACTTCATTTGTATTAAAATATCAACGAGTTACAACTTGACACAAAGAGCTAAACATGCTCTATCTAATTTAAACAAACTTCTACTTAAGGTAACAAAAATAGCTTTAAAAGCTAAATCTTCAACATAGTCCTTTTTCGTTCCATCCACGAGCTTAATTATTTCCTGAAAAATGGTTATTTATACAACGTCAGCTAAAATTCGAATGAGATTCAATCTCCTGACATTCCAGGGTTTTTCAGAAAATTGATACCTATTCAATTTAGAACAAAAGGTATATACATAGAGATAGGAATTTCAAGTAATATATATAAAGTAAATGATAATATATATATTCAGAATAAATAGTTTAGAATAAAGAAGATAAAACAATTGAGCATATGTCAATTATTCAGTTTTAGTGACCATGTACGATCTAATACCCAGACAGATAGTGTTACCAAATGTTTCCACCTGATAACATCACAGACAGATAATCATGATTTCTGGAACAACGCCTTGTTTAGGGAACACCAGCGATAAACCAGCTGGGAAGGTACCACCCAAATATTTCCACCCGGTAGTCAAGGCCAACTTTTTCTTCTCGTGAGGCTTAAGCTTATATGGGTAATCATGGATCGGTTGACAAAAGTTGCTTATTTTTTTCCAGCCTGGACAGACTACACTACGAGACAGTATGCCCAAATTTTCATAGTGGAGATAGTGAGACTCCACGGGGTGCCTCTCGATATCGTGTCTGATAGAGACAAGATATTTGTTTCACAATTTGGGAGAGCTTCCAGGAAGCAACGGGTACGGATTTGCGGCTGAGTATAACATATCACCCGCAGACAGATGGGAAGACCGAGCGAACGAATCAGATATTGGAAGATATGTTACGTATGTGCATCCTAGACTTTGGATGTGGTTGGGAGCAATATTTACCACTGGTGGATTTTGCCTATAATAACTCCTACCAGTTCACTAATGGCATGGCTCCATTCGAGGCGTTCTACGATCGACCTTGTCGTTCCCCATCATGTTGGCTAGAGGTGGGGATAACAAACTCCTTGGGCCGGAGGTGATTCAGGATACTTCGATGAGGATAGAGATGATACAAAGCCGTATTCGGGTAGCTCAGGACTGACAGAAGAGTTATGACGATGCCAAGTGGTTCTTCAGAGAATTCAAGGTGGGGGACCAGGTGCTGCTCAGAGTGTCTCCTATGAAGGGGATTATGCGTTTCGGGAAGAAAGGGAAATTAGCACCTAGATATGTGGGGACATTTCCTATCATCGAGCGAATTGGGCCAGTTGTGTATAGACTTGGGTTACCAGAACACTTGTATAGGATCCATGACGTGTACCATATTTCCTCACTAAGGATATGTCTTAGGGATGATTTGGTCCATACCCACACTGTTTAGAGGACATCGATCTACAGCCTGATAGATCTTATGAGGAGGGGTCGGTTGCTATTCTGGACCACAGCGAGAGGAAACTGAGGTCGAAGATAGTACCGTTAGTATGTGTTCAGTGGCAGCATCATAATGCCGAGGAGTCCACCTGAGAGCGCGAGGATGAGATGCGCGAGTGTTATCCAGAGTTATTTTTTCCAGGTATACTTTATTTCCGAATTTTGGGATGAAATTCTGTAATTAGGGGGGAAGTATGTAATACCCCGTAATTTTATTGATTTTTATTTAATGGGATTAATTAAATTAAATGGAAATTAATTAAAAATTAATCCGTATTTAAATACTAGCGAGACGTGAGTTGGTATTTGATTATGATGATAATATTGAGTATTACTGAGTATATATAGTAATATATGATTATTGAAATTATTAAAATTGTCGCGAGTCATAAATACGACAATTCAAGAATTTAAGTTGGGACGCGCGTGTCAGTCGCGTCAGGAATCAATTTAATTAGATTAAAAAGTAAATTATCATTTTATCATCCGTATGGTAATTTTGAGTGCGCCAGCGTGTCCGAAGGGTTCAATATAGTCAGAAAATAGTAGTTGGGGGTTTAGTTTGGGTCCCGAGGCATTTTTAGGCCAAACTAGTAACTCGGGAGGGTATTTTAGTCATTTTAAATTTTAAGGAAATTAGACCCACGAACTTTAAGGTTTGTTTAATTCTTATTATGTAGGCCATTAGGGCCATTATCAACCAAAAAGTAAGAAGTGGGCTACGTGAGATAGAGGAGAGGTTACAGGAGGGTTTCAAGCCATAACCACCACCCACTACCACCACTTTCGACCGAATTATGACCGAAGAGGAGGAAAGAACCAACCTTTGTCATCACCAGCAGATCTGAACATCAATCCTAAGGCAAGTGATTTGGTTTCATTAATTTTTAGCGAATAATTCTTCCATGCTAGTGTAGGGTTTGTTAATAGCCTTGAAAGATGATGAAAACTCATGAATTTGGATTAGAACCCTAAATCTTGGATAGGAATTGCATGTAGATTAGTTTTAGACGAATTTCAGTAACCAAAACATAACCCTTGATGAACTAAAATAGATTTAAAAAGAGAAATATTATGGTTCTTGAAGAAAATAGAAAAACTAGGGCTTTTATGAAGATTTTATCCAAATAAGACTAATTGATGATGGTTTAAAGGTTTTGGGACGTTAGAAATCATGTATTTAGGTTGTATGATGATCCTATATGATTATATTAGAATTTCACATCTTGTAATGAGGTTTTGGGACAAATCTGGGACTGGAAAATGAAGAAGTTCATAGCCTCATCTGGTATGATCGATCGATCGACATTTATAGGTTGATCGATCGACCATCGATCGATCGATCGACCATCGATCGATCGATCGAACTTCGATCGATCGATCGATCCCCCCCAAAAGGGTGATTTTTCCCTTTTTGATTTTAAGTGTTTTCGGCCATCGAATGTTGTAGTTGGGGATTATGTGAATGCATTAGGACTTGAAGAAGACCAATAAGGTATTATATTTGAAAATCGGAATACATTAGAATTGGGTTGAATTGTCGCATTGAATTCTTGAGTGTCCGACGAGTAATTGTCTATGTTAAGATGTGAGAGCATAATTTAAATCCTTAGGAGTAATAAGTTAGGATTGGGGACATAAATAAGGAGTTAAGAGTACTGAAATAATATGTGAGAATAATAGGAGATGTAGTAACCTCTTTGGTTAGATTTAAGTACTTGAAACCATACGACGTGAGACGTATCGGTGGATTATATTATATATTATTCGGAAGTATAAAATGTACTAATTGGAGTAACAGTATAGGGATTGAGAACATACCTCTAAAAATATTTTAAGTTATCTAAGTTGTGTGAATGCTTAGTATATGAATTATTATGTGTATGACATACCTACCATACTTTCTATCACGGGAGGTCGGCTTTTGAAATAGGCCATCTAATCTTTGTGTGCCTACGGGGGGATTCAGATTGGTACCTTAAGGACATAGGGTTGTGAATGACTTATTTGTGAGTTAATAAGTCAGTTGACCATGGGAGCGTAGGTATGTGCGTGACCCATGGGTATGTGAATTATGTTCGCCTCCAATATGTGCGATTTTGCTTATTGAAACGGTTCTTGAGAGATTCAGAACTCGAAATCCTTATGTACGTGATGTACCGGGATTCAATAGCAGAGTGTGTGTGCACCGCAGCTTAGCCTAGGGGTTCCCAAATTGTATATTTATCTTGAGATTAATATACTTGTAATTATAACAGATTCTTTGTTAAAGTTAATGTGAGTACTTGAGACATTTTGAGAAGGATTAAAAGTGAGAATTTCTTATAATAATTATTATAAATTAATTTGGGAAATAAAAAGGTTAGATACACATAGGTTATGTTAGAATGTCTTGAATAAACCCCTATATTAGAATCTGAGGACAGAAAGTGGTACAAACTTGATAGTTAACGGCATAATGGCATACCTTGATAATTAGAACGTTAGGCGTGCACACTAGCTGAGAGGCGAGAAACTCATGTGAGAGTACGTAACTAACATGCATTTAATATTCACTGCTTAATGCAATTAAACACTTGCTATATTTTAAACTGTTTTCACACCGGGCTCTGACCCATTTGCTTTCAAATCTATTTTTCTTGAAAAAACCTTTTAGGTGCCCAGCAATAGGGACGCCAAGCATAGGAGTTCTATTTAAGTGACGTGTTGTAGCTGCTGTGGAAGTTACAGGACCTCGATAGTAGACGCCTCCACATTCTACATTGATTCTATTTCAGATTCATTCATTTATTAGGGCATGTCGCCCCTTTTCTTTTAGAGAAAGCTTTATCATACTTTCAGTTTCCATTTCAATTTTGGAGATTATTTAATTAATTATTCAGACTTTGTATTTGGTTTTTTCAGTATTTGGATTATTCATAGGAGTGTTACTCCAGACTCATTTATTATTCCATTTATATTCTGTTGTGACTATGATGTGATTGTGTTATCATTAGTTAATAATTTAATTGGTTTCATGTTAATCTAATTTAAATAAAATTTAACAACTCACTTTTTAAATATTAGGTGGCTAGTAATTGTTTAAAAATGTTTTCGACAGTGATGCTATGAACTGAACCAACTTGACATTTTGTATTAATTTGAATAAAGGAGTAGCTACCCGGTATTTAATTAGTCGGGGTGTCACAATTTCATCCTTAATTCTACAAGTCCTAACACCCAATGAACCTCTACTTAACATTTTTCATATTTCAACCTGAATTCACCATAGTCTTGAGGTCCAATGACCCCAGACTTAGAATTTTAAAGAGTTTATGTCTTTAATCATTAGCTTTAAAATCTTGAATGTCAACAGACTTACATGTTTAGGAATCTTATGGATTTCATCCTTAATTACACCACAATATTGCGGTGAATAGACTTAAAATTTCAAAAGACTTATAAGGCTTTCATCTTTAGCTTTAAAAGTCTCGAGATCCAATCATTATGAACCTAAGTTTTTTTAGGAGTTTTAAGGACTTCTGCCTTAATTCCACTACAGTCTTGAGCTCCAATAACCATAACCTTTAAATTCTAAAAGTTCTTTAAAGTTACTATCCTTAGCTTTAAAAATCATAAGGTCCAATGACCATAAGCATAACAATTTTAGGAATTTTAAAGACTTTAACCTTAATACCACCACAATTTTGAGTTTACATGAACCTAAACTTATAATTTTTAAAGATTTTTAAGTTTTTCATCCTCATTTGTAAATGTCTCAAGGTCTAGTAATCTTGGACTTAACATTTTTAGGAATCCAGTGGCTTTAATATCGATTGCATCTATATTAATAATTTGCAAAGCTTTTAAGAAAATATTGAATTGATGATTTGACAAAAATAAATAAGGTCTAGGGGTCATACTCTTACTATCCTCAAAACCTAGGAAATTCTCAACTGTAACTATCTGAGACCTTAGCCTGTTATTTTCCTTAGTAAGACTCCCATCTTTATCCTCTGAACGTTAAGGTCCTTATCTCAATCGATCTTATAGCGATCCCAACCTCCAACAAAGGAGAGAGACTTCTATCGAGCTTGTTCATGTTTTAAGGAAGATACCTTTAAGGCCTCAATCAAATGATAAACATGGAAAGAAAAATGCTAAGCTATTATAACAATCGGAGTATATAAAGGAAATAATGAACCAATGAAGATTCATTATTTCTCACGTACCCATCACATATGATGGATCAACTATTTGGCATTCTCCTCAGCACCTCTTCCCTTTAAGGTATTAACTATGTGAAGTAAATCGGTATTGATAAAAATCTTTCTAAGTTCCAATAACTGAGGCATAAGAATTTTTACCCTTAGAGGATGGAGAGACTCTAGGAAATGGTAAGGATAAGGTTCAACACTCTCTTTCCCTTCCAATATCTTTCCTTTACCTCTCCAAGGAACTAGTAACTTCTTTAATGACCATATCTTACCTGTCCATAGAGGAGATAGTCTCCACCTCAAGTTATCTCCCCCAAGAGCCATGGAATGAGTGTTTGAACCTTGATTTTCTCTCCTAGGGTCCCAATAAAAGGGCCTAAAGTCAGGAAGGTTGACTTGTCAACTTCTTTCGATGAGATACAAAATCACAAATCTCCTAGAATAGAAGGAGTAAACCCAAATTACCTAAATATTCCCTCCCACCTCTGAAGATGCTAGGAGTATTGGCTATAATTGACTTGGTACTTCGACCACATGCTTAAGAGGCAACGTAATTCTCATTTGAGGTTCAACCTACTTCTTAGTGAACTTGGGGCTTTTGCAAATTTGATCTTATTAACATCTCATGGACTATATGTTTCTCAACAGAAATGGCCTCTTTTGGGTTATAAATCTTTAGGAGACTTTAAGTGCTAGTCCTCCTGCCCCTCAACACTCCAAGTGATACCAAGTTTTGCTAAGTTAAATGACGGACACATTTTTTTGTGCCTTATCATCCACCACGGGTTCTGAAGAAAAAGAAAGAAAGCTAAGTGAAGTAGTCAAAAAATATAAATGAGAGTAAAAAATAAGAGGAAGGGATTTACCAAAAAAGAGGCCATTTCTGTTGAGAAGTCCTAACAGTAGTGGAAATCTCCCCCGCTAGATAGTCTAAGATAACATCAATATAAGAAGGAAGGTTTGGATCAACCTCATACCCCACTCACCTTCACTAATTTCGAGAACCTTAATATTATTAAACATGTACCATTTATAGACTATAGTACCATCTTATTGATGCCTAATCCGTGAAAGAGTATAAAATTGTGCTTCCTCACCTCTAATAAAAATGGGAGTAACATGGGATGGTCATTTATTCTCATCATTAGGACCCAAAATACACTTACATAGAATCTAAGGACTCACTAAAATATTGAAAGGAACCCCCGGTAAGTTTAAGTCATCCCGGGTCATCTTGGCCTCATTAGCGATTAATATTAAGTCCTTTGTAAAACAAAAAAATGAGTTAGTACCTCAGGAAAATGAAAAGATATAAAGGAACTTGAAAATAAAATAACAATGTTTTACCCACAACCGGAGGGTTGCACCAGAAAATTAGGAACCCCAACTCCTTGACCATTATAGGATATCCAATCGCCACCCGTAAATAAGAACTTCTTTTTCCACTACATATGGGCATTGCCATTGTCCTTCACTCGTTCATTTTAACCATTAACTCTAAATATTTCTATCCATTATCATCTTTATTCTCCTACTCTTGGAATCGGTAAAACTCAAAGAGTTTGATCAAAATGACATCGCATTTTCCTTAACTGGATTCTCTGAAAGCCACCACTACCACCATTTGGGGTCCTCTAAGAGTTATCTACAAGTTGTGTGGTTGCAATCCTAGCGTGAGTGAAGATTTCCCTTTAAATAAATAGGTAGATGAATCCTGAATATATAGGTTAAGAAAAGTTCATTAAAGATAAAAAAATGCAAGGACCCTAAAGTAATCCCTGTAATGAGGATCAGCAGGTCGAATAAGCATGAATTCAAAAGCCCTAATAGGTAATAACTGAAGCATCATGATCCACACCCGAGAACTATGAGTCTTTATGTCCCAGATACATGACCACCAATGATCCTAGAGGCTTTATAGGTGTTGGGATCTTAATAAAAACTAGGATAAGTATTTCCTCTTTCTTTTCCTCAAAAGCGGTAGCCAAACTTTGGATTTCCTCACATGTGGAGCCTTTTATGACAATAATAATTGTGTTCAAGACTTAAATGATGGATTTCTTAAGGGCCATGATCTCATAGTACAAGTTACAAGAGAGTTAAAAGAATGGAGGGTTAAAAATAGAGAACAAGATAAGTCAATAATATGAAATTAAAAAAAGCATGAAAAGCCAAAGAAATAAAAGGGTTGTACTAATAGGCTCAGGGAGTTATCAATATCACTCCTCCTAAATATGCCAACAGTTAATTCAGCTTGACTCTCCTACAAGAACCACTTGACTTCACAACATAATCTCACTTATAATATAATCTTGAGGTAAATTACCAATATGTCGATTACCATTATTAAGATAAGTATTGCCCCTTTTCATGTCATAAAAGAAGCACTATGGGACTGTTGATGAAACCAAGTGTAATTTTTAACTTAGAGCTCCTACAAGAATTTTCATCCAGTGGGGAAAGATCATAAGAAGAGAATAGGGCCCTCAACCACTCTATCCCACACCTCAACAGTAGAATAAAGCCCCCTCTCTAGGTTCACTAACTTTGAAGGATATAAAACTCACCTTAACTAAGGCATAAAATTTCATTCAGAGCTCCCCTACAAGTGCAAAGTTCGGTAGGAAGCCTCATGGACTTTAGTCCTCTCAATAGGAAGGAAAAAAATATATTGAAAAGATATGGGAAGATCCCCATACATAACTTGGGACTCATTCAGTGACTTAGGTCCTAATTATGCTTTAACATAGGCTCAACGCAACATTTTCCATCAAGAATCAACCTTATGCGTACTCCACAAGCGTTAACAACCAGGCAAAGAAGGTGAGAAGTACACTCATTGTTTCACATACCCTTACTGACTTTGTGAAACATACCTTGATGCGTTAAATCATATTTAATTCAAGTTTAAACTAACACTAATCTCTAACACTCCATCTTATTATAGTATGCATACCTTAGATCATGATCACCCATGATGTTCCACTTACTTTCTTATCAAATCTAAGGGGTTGCCTATATAAATAAGACTCGGGGAAGGTTGTAAGTGATTGGATTCAAGTGATCCTAAATAAGACTGTAACAACCTGTACTTTTGAGAAATTAAATTTAATCAATTAGTTTAAATTTAAATTACACGTGTGACGTAATTTGAGGGAAATTAAATATTATGGGTTAATTAAATTATTAATCAGAGAGAAATGATGAATGTTTATCAAATAAAATTACTAAGTGAATAGTAATTACATATTTGACTTTATAACGCTTGTTAGTGACATGACAATATGTTATCTCAATCGGACGACGTGTGTGGACTAAATAAGGTCTATTATGAATAACTCGAATGATGATTTTGAGGTTATAGTTGAGTTCGGAAGGGTCAAAACAGTATACTCGAGTGTATAGTTTGGGTCCCAGGATAATTTTAGACCAAACCGACACCCCAATAGGGCATTTTAGTCATTTTACTGCCTAGGGCTAAGGGTGTTACTAAATTTCAAGGGTTATATATACTTGTTTTTGTGTGAAGTTAGGGTAAAAAGAATAGAAAATCATTGGAGGCCAGTGGAGAGGAGAGTAAGAGCTTTCTTGGAGCTTAGGAGAGGATTTGTGGAGAGATTATCCTCATTCTTGCAACACAACCATAGTTGGAGGGTGGATTAGAAGAGAAGCATAATCAAAAGGATCAAATCGGACTTCCTTCATAAGAGGCAAGTATATAATTTGCAAATTTTTATGAGTTGTAATACCCATGTAGAGTAGGGTCTTTGAATTAAGGAATAATGATATTATTCATGTGATTTGATGAATATAAGTAATAATTGGGAATATGATTGCATGTAGAATAAATCCAATTGTATGATTAAAAAGAAATCAGAAGCTATGGGGATTTAGATCATGGGATAAATTTGGGTTTGTGGTGATTTCATATGAGGAACATAAAAATATATGGTTAATGATTAGTGGAGTTTTAATCAGATTTTTGGGATGAAATTGTATGAATTTTTCATATTATCTATGTTGGAAATCATCACTAAATGTATCCTTGATGTTTAATTATGTTAATTTGGAAGTTAGGATGATTGTATGAAAGTTTAAGGGATTGGATAGTATAGAAATTCGTAACAACAATATGACCTTTGTTACGTTTCAAATCGATTCGACAAGGCGAATCGATTCGATTTTACACAGAATTGAAGAATTTATTTATACCCCAGAAATTATGGATAATTCATGAGGGGACCTTTGGGATAATTTTAAACTATGGAAAAAAATTAGAGATTTGGTTAACATAAATTAATACGAGTTAAATATTGGGATAATTGAGAAAATATTCGAATTGATAAACAAATGAAATTTGAGACGGGTCACGGTTTGAGGAGTGAAACTATGTTTATGACCAGTAGTACATGATGGGAATAACTACGTATTACACAAGGGATAAATAATACCCTTAGAATGATAAGCGATACTCAAAATCATATGAATTGAATTGAAAATTGAAATTTACAATATGGTGAATATGCGAGTGATATATATTACGTACGAGTAAATATAATTAGGTTGTGCGAATACCTACTGAATAATATATGTATATAGGTTGTGTGAATACCTATAAATATGATTTAATTATGTGTGTTAACATACCTACGCAACCTGCTATCTGGAGATTTCTGCGCAGAGAGCAATCCCACCTTGACGATTCCAGTGAGGTCAGGATTTGTGCCCCAGAGTATGAAACTTAGGGCGGCTCACTATGTGATGTGAATCAGTGGGACTGTCGTGTCCTTTGGGTATGTTAGATATGTGCGTATCCCAAAGTCTAAGAACCATATTCGCCTCCATTGTTATGTTGATTTATTTTGGGTTCGAGGAGACATGTCGAACCAATAGTCTTTGATCGAGTACGAGAGGTACATGGACTTGATAGGAAAGTATGCCAGCATCACAAGGGGACATTCCGGGGATGTTATAGTTATGTATATATTATATTTGTGATGAATATATACCGATATGATATATCTACTTAGGTGAGACAGTAGAATTAATAGGTAATCTATATCTAATATTCTTTAAGTAGTGAAACTTAAATAATTGACTCAATAATAAAATGGGAATAAATAATTTATTATTGAGACCATATTATAGTATTTTATGGGAATACATGAGAGAACTAGACTTATCAAGAGTAGTCAGATACCTTATCTAGTTGGGCAGGGAATACTAGTTAGGTAGAATACGTTAGGCGTGCACACTAGTTTAGAGGTGAGGATCTCAAGTGAGTGTACGTGGATATTACATGTGTAATAAATACTGATTTAAATTGTGATTAATTACTTGCTAAATATTTTCAAATTTTTTTACATGGGCACTGACCCGTGTAAAACATATTTTCAAAACATTTTAGGTGTTCAGCAATAGGGATGCCAAGCTTACACATCATATCCAGAGACATGTAGCTATAGCAGTGTGGAGGCTTGCAGGAGATTTTCTTTAGACACTTCTGGTCTTTTATTCTAGCTAGGAGGTTCCTTGACAGTTCATTTGGGCATGTTGCCTTCAGACTATTTCTTTATTTCAGTTATGCATCAGATTGTATTTCATTTCACTTTTACTTATTGAGGTTGGATTGTGTACTTAAAACACCGATGGTTTGTTCGGTTTCCTTTATTTTATATATCTATCGTGTGATGATTCAGACTATATTTATGCGTGAAAGGTTTAGTTCATTTAATTCGACATGTGTTCATGATAAAAGATAAATTTGACACTAGCTTGAATTAATATAGCTGATTAGTAATTAAAGAGTTTTTCGATAGTGATGCTAATAATGAGACCATTAATGATTTATGTTTAATTTAATAATGGACTGATCACCCAGAATTTCAGTAGTCGGGGTGTTACATATGATATCAGTACATCAGGTTCTAGTGTCCATAGGATTTGTATGGCTTACTGTGATTTCAGTGTAGCGTTCTTTGACCTAGAGCCCAATTATTAGGATTATTGCATTCATTATTATGCATTTTTTGTTGTTATAATTTTATTGACCGTGAACTCATACAATTCGAATCTATTTTCAGATGCCACCCAGGAGAAGATAGATGGCAAGGGCACTGCAGACATAGCCACTATAGGGGCCAATGTCAGTAGCAGAGATGGAAGCAATCGTGGCACAGGTAGTTAATGCAGTAATGACTGCCATGGGTCAGTATTTCCCTCAGGTCCAACAACCACTACAGCCAGTGGCACCAGTTGTTCAGGCACACCCACGACAGTTAAAGTGGCAGAAAGTTAGGGAGACCTTCTATAAGGGCCACCCTCTAGAGTTTCAGGGGAGTTCCAATTTGATTTTAGCGTGTTAGTGGAACATAGACATCCAGAACCACTTCCATATGGTTGACTGTAGTGAGGTATAGAAGCAAATGCTTGCTACTTTCAGGTTGGTTGGAACAACGTTGTAGTGGTGGGAGTCGGTGACCACCATTGCAGAGAGTGATACTATCACCATTACTAATTTCTAGGTGCAGTTTGACCTCAAATACTTCCCACCAGCCGTTAAGACTCAGATGCGGAAAAAGTTCAGTGAGGTTACTCGAGGTGAGCATTATGTGGCCGAATATGAGGAGGATTTCAATTGTTTGGCTAATTTTGTACTAGAAGAGGTGAATAATTAAGAAAGGCAGAAGGTGAAGTTGATGGATGGTTTAGCCTATAAGATTTGATAGGCAATCCAACATTGGTGACTTATATTGATATTGCCAATGACACACTTTTACACCACCAAGATCATCGCTTCCATGTTAAAGGAAGCAAGAGAGTAGGAGAGTCCAACTAGGAGGGCAAAACAGGAGGTAGAAGTGCTAATGGAGCACCACAGCAGCAGCAGTTAGGCAGGCACCAAAGGCAGGATTATCAATAGGGGGATTAGGCCAAGAGGTTCAGAACCAGGGGCTATCGACCCGAGGGTGATTTCACGATGGGTAAGTAGGGTCCTCAACAACAGCATTTTCCTTAGGGTCGCCAGGGACAAGGGAACAATGGAGGTGGTCAGCAGGATCGAGGCCAACAAGGCTAACAGTAGGGTCAGTACCGTCAGGGTAATCAAGCGAAGGGACAGAGAGAGTTTCCATGACAGTGCTTTATTTCTGGATAGACGGGATATAAAATGAGGGATTGCCCACAATAGGGGAGAGCCCGCAGCAGTAGGGAGCCCCGCAGGAGAAGCAGGCACAGAGGCAACCTGCGGCACCAGCCCCACCCGCACCACCACAGCAGGGTAGTTACATTACGGGTGTGTCTATAACGTCTTAGATGCCGCCATATAGTAAGCCCCATAGACACCACCAGCAGTAGCAGGTACGTTTCCTATTCATGGGCTTACGGGTAGTATTCTATTTGATACAGGGGCATCACATTCTTTAATAGCGATAATATTTGCACGAGCTTTCGTCCTATTAGAGACAACTGGTAGTCTCCTTATGTGTGTGGAGTCACCGATGGGTAGTGGGTCTCTTATACACTCAATCTGTCGGGGTATGGATATCAATGTGGGTATATTATGTTTAGCTGTTGATCTTCTCGTATTAGACATGGAGGGGTATGACGTTATCTTGGTGATGTATTGGTTAGCTGGATATCGAGTGATGGTAGATTGTTTCGGGATGACTATCGTATTCTCTATTTCAGGACAAGAGATGTTTTTAGTGGCGATGCCTCTTCCTGAGAGGGGGTCGAGTACACATTTGTATTACATTGAGGCGGAGACCTCACAAGAGGTAGTTATTACGTTATACTCAATTCCAGCCGTGAGGGATTTTGAGAATGTATTTTAGGACATACCCGGGTTTCCATCTAGCCGAAAAATTGATTTTTTATTGACTTAGCACCGGGTACAAGACTTATAGCTCGATAACCTTATTGCACGGCCCCATCTGAGATACGAGAATTGAGAGCGCAGATTCAATAGCTCATGGGCCAGGGTTTTATTAGACGGAGTACTTCATCGTGGGCGCACCGGTGTTGTTTATCAAAAAGAAGGATGGGTAGCTTCGATTGTGTATTGACTACAAAGAGTTGAATAAAGTCACGATCCGAAATAACTATTTATTACCTTGTATCAAAGATTTATTTGACCAGCTAAGGGGATTATCTTACTTTACCAAGAAAAATTTGCATTTCGGCTATCATCAGTTGTGTGTCGGGGAGGATGACGTTCCTAAGACTGCTTTTCTGACACAATATGGGTCCTATGAGTTTAGGGTGATGACATTTAAACTCACCAATGCGCCATCAGTGTTTATGGATCTGATGAATTGGGGTTTTCAAGAGTTCCTCTACCATTTTGTGATTGTGTTCATCGATGATATTCTGATTTACTCTCGCTCTGAGGATGTTCATGCCAAGAAGTTACGGAAGGTTTTACAGACACTTAGAGAGCTTCAGTTATATGCGAAGTTTAGTAAATGTGGGTTCTGTCTTTGGGAAGTGCAGTTTCTAGGCCATATTATGTCTCAGAAGGTTATCGATGTTGATCCGAGTAAGGTATCGGTGGTAAGAAAGTGGGGCCAACTCATGACATGTACCGAGGTTCGTAATTTTTTGGGATTGTCAGGATATTATCGAAGTTTTGTTAAGGGATGCTCGAAGATTTTAGGTCCGTTGACAAATTTGACTCACAAAGAGGTACCGTTTATTTGGTACGACCATTGTCAGCTAGCTTTTGATGAGTTAAAGGACAAACTGACATCAGCACTTGTACTTGCACTGCCTATGGGAGGAGTGGCATACTGCATCTACACTGATGCATCCCCGTAGGGACTTAAGGGTGTATTGCAGTAGGAGGAAAGGGCTATAGCATATGAATATCGTAAGCTTAAGCCACACAAGAATAATTACCGCACGCATGACTTGGAATTAGCCGCAGTGGTATTTTCCTTGAGGATCTGGAGGCATTATCTGTTGGGAGAGCAATTTACTTTATTCATGAACCATAAATCGCTTCAGTATTTGATCATGCAGAAAGATCTGGACATGAGATAGAGGAGGTGTTTGGAGTTTGTGAAAGATTACCAATTTGATATTCAGTATCATCCTGGGTAGGCTAACGTGGTGGTAGGCGCGTTAAGCCGAAGTCCTGTAGGAGAACTAGCAGAAGTATGGATAGTGTAGTAGAGGGAGCTTCGAACCGATGATGAGATTGCTATGGCTTGTTTGTCCATATTATTCGTCACACCTGAAATTATGATGAGGGTAGTGAAATAACAGGCAGAGGATCAATATTACGAGGATAAAGTTCGTCAGTTATTATCCGATGGGGTAGAGGGGTACTCAATTAGTTCTGAGCGTGGTCTGCATTTTAATGGGAGACTCGTGGTTCCTGAGGGTGATGATTTGGGGCATGCAGTGATGTCAGAGGATCATGGGTCATGATTTATGGTACATCCCAGTAGGGATAAGATGTACCAGGATATGCGCAGATAGTATTGGTGGTCGGGAATAAAATAGGAAATAACGGAGTTTGTCTCAAAGTGTGCTACCTGCCAGCTAGTGAAGGTAGACCACCAGAGACTGACAGGGATGTTATAGACACTAGATATTCTCGTGCGGAAATGGGAAAGTATCTCCATGGATTTTATTACCAGGTTACCATTATCACAAAGAGGTCAGGATTCCATATGGGTGATAGTGGATCGGTTGACCGAAGTGGCTCATTTTCTTCTAATTCGTATGAATTTTGAGACAAAATAGTATGCATAGCTATTTATAGCTGATATAGTACGATTACATGGGGTTTCGATTAATATTGTGTTCGATCAGGATAAGATCTTTATGTCCCATTTCTGGCAGAGCTTAGAGGAGGCAATAGGCACAAATTTACGGTTGAGTAGAACATATCACCCATAGACAGATGGGAAGACAAAGAGGTTTAATAAGATGCTTGAGCATATGCTGAGGATGTGAATACTTGACTTTGGGGGAGGATGGGAGTGGTACCTTCCATTGGTGGAGTTTGCGTATAATAATTCCTACTAATTTACCATTAGCATGGAACCATTTGAGGCACTGTACGATCGACCTTGTCGTTCTCCTCCTTATTGGTTAGAGATGGGTGGGGGGGGGCAATAAGTTATTGGGACCAAAGATGATTCAGGACACCACCGCTAAGATTGAGATGATTCGAGGGCGTATCCGAATGGCTCAAGATATGAAGAAGAGTTACGCCGATGCAGACATGAGAAAAATTAAGCTTCATTTTGTCGACCAGGTGTTGGTGCGAGTGTCTCATATGAAAGGAGTTATGAGGTTCGGCAAGAAAGGGAAATTAGAGACGAGATATATGGGACCATTTTCGATCATTGAGAGAGTAGGACCAGTAGCTTATTGATTGGGACTATCGGAGCACCTACAACGGATTCATGACGATTTCATGTGTCATCGCTGAATAGAAGTTGGAGGAGCAAAAGAGCTTTTTGGTATGTCCAATTAGAGGATATCGACTTGCACCCCAATATCTCATACGAGGAGAGACCGGTGGCGATACTAGATCGTAGTGAGCATAAACTGCGATCAAAGGTGGTACCCTTGGCTAGAGTTCAGTGGAGTCACCGCAATGTGGACGAGTCGATATAGGAGAGGGAGGATGACATGCGTGAGCACTATCTTGAGTTATTTACCGTAGGTACGTTTTGATTGTGAGGACGAAATTCTCTTATAAGGGGGAAGTATGTAACAACCCGCATTTTTTAGACATCAAAATTCAATTAATTAGTTTAAATTTAAATTACACGTGTGACGTAAGTTAAGAGAAATAATATTATGGGTTGATTAAATTATTAATTGAAGAGAAATGATTAATGTTTATCGAATAAAATTACTAAATGAATAGTAATTACGTATTTGACGTTATAACGCGTGTCAGTGACGTGATAATATGTTATCTCAATCGGGCATCGTGTGTGGACAAAATAAGGTCGAGATAAAAAATTTATTATGAGTAACTAGGATGATAATTTTGAGGTTACGGTTGAGTTCGGAAGGGTCGAAACAGTAAAAATAGTATACTCGGGTGTATAGTTTGGGTCCCGGGATAATTTTAGACCAAGCTGACACCTCGAGAGGGAATTTAAGTCATTTTACATCCTCGGGCTAAGGGAGTTACGAAATTTCAAGGGTTATATATACTTGTTATTTTTTGAACTTGGGGTTAAAATAATAGAAAACCATTGGAGGCCAGTAGAGAGGAGAGGAAGAGCTTTCTTGTAGCTTAGAAGAGGATTTGTGGAGAGATTATCCTCATTATTGCAACGCAACCCTAGTTGAAGGGTGGATTAGAAGAGAATCATCATCAAAAGGATCAAATCAAACTTATTTCATTAGAGGCAATCATTTAACTTGCAAATTTTTATGAGTTATAATACCCATGTAGAGTATGGTCTTTGAATTAAGGAATAATGATATTATTCATGTGATTTGATGAATATAACTCATAATTGGGAATAGGATTGCATGTATAATAAACCCAATTGTATGATTAAAAAGAAATAAGAAGTTTTGGGGATTTAAATCATGGGATAAATCTGGTTTTTTGAGATTTTATATGAGGAACATAAATATATATGGTTAATGATTAGTGGAGTTTTAATCGGATTTTTGGGATGAAATTGTATAAATTTTTCACATAATTTACATTGAAAATCATCACTATATATATCCTTGATGTTTTGTTATCTTAATTTGGAAGTTGGGATGATTGTATGTAAGTTTGAGGGATTGGATAATGTAGAAATACGTAACATCAATATGACCTTGGTTACATTTCGAATCGATTGGGCAAGGAGAATTGATTCGTCTATTGGGCGAATCGATTCGATCTTGCCCGGAATTAAAGAATTTTTTTTATACCCCCAAAATTATGGATAATTCGTGAGGGGACTTTTGGGATTATTTAAACTATAGAGAGAGATATAAAAATAACAATAGGCCTAAAGTGGGATAATTTTAAGACGAGTTAAGTATTGGGATAATTGAGAAAATATACGAATTGATAAACGAATGAAATTTGAGACGGGTCACGGATTGAGGAGTGATTTTTATGACCAGTAGTACATGATGGGAATAACTACGTATTACACAAGAGATATATAAGATCCTTAGAGTAATGAGCGATACTCGAAATTATAAGAATTGAATTGGAAATTGAAATTTACTGTACGATGAATATGCGAGTGATATATATTATGTACGAGTAGATATAATTGGGTTGTGTCCATACCTACTGAATAATATATGTATATAGGTTGTATGTATACCTATAAATATTATTTAATTATGTGTGTGAACATACCTACGTTGCCTACTATCCAGTGGTTTCCGCGCAAAAGGCAATCTCACCTTGACGATTCTAGTGAGGTATGGATTTGTGCCCACAATATGGAGCTTTGGATGGCTCCCTATATGAGGTGTATTAGTGGGACCGGTGTTTCGTTTGGGTATGTTAGATATGTGTGTATCCCAAAGTATTAACACCATATTCGCCTCCATTGTTATGTTGATTTATTTTGGGTTTGAGGAGACATGCCGAACCAATAGTCCTTGATCGAGTACAAGAGGTACATGGACTAAATAGCAGGGCATGCCAGCATCATGAGGGGCCATTATGAGGAAGCTATAGTCGTGTATATATTATATATGTGATGAATATATACCGATATGATATATCAACTTAGGCGAGACAGTAGAATTAATAGATGATATATATCTAAAATTCTTTAAGCAATGAAACTTAAACAATTAACTCAATAATAAAATGGAAATAAATAATTTATTATTGAAACAGCTGTATAGTATTGTTTGGGAATATACGAGAGAACTTCACCTATCGAGAGTAGTAAGATACCTTATCTAGTTGGGCATGGAATACTAGTTAGGTAGAATTCGTTAGGCATGCACACTAGTTGAGAGGTGAGGATCTCAAGTGAGTATACATGAATATTACATGTGTAATAAATAACTAATTTAAATTGTGATTAAATAATTGGTAAATATTTTCAAAATGATTTACTTGGGCTCTGACCCGTATCAAAAATATGTTCAAAACCTTTTAGGTGTCTAGCCACAGGGACACCAAGCTTAGACATCATATCCAGAGACGCGTAGCTACAGTGGTGTGGATGCTTACATGAGATTTTCTTTAGACTCTTAAGCTATTTCATTATATCTAGGAGGTTCCTTAACAGTTCATTTGGGCGTGTTGCCTTCAGACTATTTCTTTATTTTAGTTATGCATCAGACTATATTTCGTTTCAGTTTTACTTGTTATGGTTGGATTCTGTTCTTGAAACGCCGATGGTTTATTCGGTTTCCTTTATTTTATATATCTATCATGTGATGATTCAGAGTATATTTATGTGTGAAAGGTTTAGTTCAATTAATTCAGCCTATGTACATGATAAAAGATAAAATTTGACACCACGTTAAATTAATATAGGTGATTAGTAATTAAAGAGTTTTTCGGCAGTGATGCTAAGAATGAGACCATTAATGATTCTTGTTTAATTTATTAATTAACTTATGACCCAGGATTAGGGTAGGTGGGGTATCAAAAAGACAAGAGCTATGTAAAGAGAAATGGCCACTTCATTCCCTCATATTGTATTATCGGCTTTATACGTTTGTGTCTTAGAGATGTTTAATATTGTGATTCCTAAGTGAGACTGAAACACTTAGTCAATCATTTTATCTCTTCATATAAAAACCTTAGACTAATTCAAACCATCTTAGTCAAAGCCTAAGGCTCATCATACTTGTATTATTCATTATCATAAATATTTTACATGAGACAAACACCTTCATAGTGAATGTAGACACCTCACCAGAGACATTGAACCACTCTACATGCTTTGTTTTTATTATTATTAGCATACAACCACCTTCCTCCTTCTTATTAGGATCATTTGGTGATGTTAAGGTCCTTACCAATTCCCGTCCCATCAAATAGGTTGGGGTAAATTACAGCTACGGCTCCTGAACTATTGCATTTGTAATAATTTGACCCTAAACTTTTTTTGGGTAATGATATAGCTCTTGTACTATATATCACAAGTTTAAATAGATGACCCACCCCTCCGCTAACTTTTTTAAACTTTAACTGGAAAAACACAAAATACCCATTTTAACCTTAGTTTGCACGCAATTTTAAAATGGAGAATTTTAGCTTTATATATATGGATTTGTGATGCTTTTTCAACAAAGTTAAATCCTAATATTATTTTTCACGAAACAAAAATAAATGTAAAATATTCAATAACAAAAGTATGCTACTAATACGATATCATATTTTACTTCAAAAGACCACGATACAACTTTGAAAAAATTGTACAATTATTATTAAATAGTGGTATTTGTGTTTTTTGGTATTTTTTAGGCGTAAGAAGACAGGACCACACAAACACTATTTTGACACGAACACTAAACGACTTGAAATCATATTTGTTCAACTCAGTAAAAACACGACTTGTTTTAAAACATGACTAACGATTAATATTTTTTACACCAAATTAAACACGACAATACGCAAAAACTTAAGTTAAAAATGAATAACACCACACGACTCATAATTTTGACATGAATATGACACGACTTCATGTCATAAAATATCGACACGAACATGACTTATTTTGTCACTTTCAGGTAAATTTCACTTCATGTCTAATATTATCATAAAATGATATTAAAAGAGGTTAGAAAAAAATTTATTGTTTATTCAAATATATATTTGAAACACACATCTTTTGAATTTCAATCCATAAAAGGTGTAATATTAAATATGCAAACATTTTTTTTCTTCTAAATCAAGATATATTTTGGACTCCCCCAATTCTTACATTTTGTGATTTTGTTATTGAACATCGTCGGTATTTTCATTTGAATAATTACATTTATTATGTGTTTTAAAAATAGGATTACAAATTCGCTTTGTTGGAAAAAAGCATCTCACACACACACACAGACACACACACACATATATATATATATAAAATAAAGAAGGTTTTTTTTATCTCCCCCAACTAACGACTGAGATTAAAAGTAGGTGGGTTTGGTGTTTATCAACTAACGGTTCAGATTTAATGTTTGTAAGGGTTCATTTGACAACTTTCTCAAAACGTCCAAAGCCCTAGACTCTCTCCAGCCTCGGTCAGTACTCTCTTCAACTTTTTTCTCGTTTTTCTTTTTTAGATGTAGGTTGAATCTCTCTCATCTACCATTTATTTGTGTTTTACATATTCCATTTATTTGTTTATCAAATTCAAATTTCTAACAGTTGGCTTAAAGGTGAGAACCATTATTATTGCTCTATTATTGGCTTGAAGGTGAGAAACATTATTATAGCTCTATTTGTTATGTCTACTATTTATTTAAAACAATTGTACAGAATTATAAATTATAATATAATTACAAAAATAAAGCGGAATTACAGAAATTAACACTTACTTGAATTTGCAAAAACAATAACAGAATTAAAGATAAATCCGAGCCCTGAAGAACAGTCTCCTTAAGGCAAATTTATTCCCTCCAACGTGCTCAAAGGTTATTGAATAATTGCCTCCCGAGATAGAAGGGATTTCCCGAATTAATTATGTAGCACAACAATAATTAATCCCAACGAACACAAATTTGTGTTTATACTCAACCAGAACAGTGATATGATATGCAGAAATGAAAAAAACACATTTTCAGAATTTTTCTACAGGGTTAATTTTTCAGTAGTTAAAACAGGAGGGAAAGGTTTGTATTTATAGCTTTTGTGTTGACTGTTGGAACAGTCAATCGAAATTAACTGTCAAAAATAGTTAGCTGTTGACATTTGGCATTAACTGTCAAACAGTTAATTAGTTATTAATTAATTCCGTAATTAATTAATAAAAGCCCGAAAAGTTTAATTAATTTGGCCCAAAAATGTAGGAGAAATTTATAAGCCAGAGCCGAACCGAACCGAACCGAACCGAGCCGAGCCGAGACGGACGGACGCGCGTGCGCGCGCGTGTGGGCTTTTGGCCCAAGCACAACACATGCATAGTGTAGGCCATCTCCCCTTCAAAGAGTTGGGATGCCCCAAGGCATCCAAGCCTTAGTCCATACTTGGGGTGTTATTAACTCATCAACTTTCCACTACTCTTCCAATGTGGGACAAGAGTTAAAACATACCCAATTCATTAACTTTTATTGCTTTGAGAGTCACTTTGGGGACATATTTATCATTCATAACTTATTGAAACTGGACATATGAATATACTACGTTAATCTCCTTGCGGAGGTGAACGCATTCGTATATGGTCCCACAATTTTCGTAGTGTGGGTCCCACCTAAATTTGATCTCAAAGTTGCTCAAAATTTTGTCCAGAAAATTCTGGACAGCTCTAATTTTCCAATAATCCCCCACATGAATGATATATCGCTATAAATAAAACAGAACAGATGCTAATGCAGATGCAGACACAGGTTGAGTAAAAATGAAGACTTATTGCATCGGGAGAAGTAGCCTAGTGGTCTTGAACTTTCCTTAGTGATATACTATCGAGTTTACTTGGTTAATCAGTAGACTTCACGTCCTTGAACTGTCAACCATTTTTGTAAACCTAGACAACAATATTCACACAACAATTCTTCAACACAGTTGGTTCTCACGTTTGTGTTCATTTTGGCCATGAACACCACTTGGTTCCGTGAGTATTTTAGAGAATATGCCTTTCATAATTCTCATAGAAGTGGCCCCCTTCTTACTCAAGTAGGTGAATTCCGTAAAGAGTATCCTGCAATACCCCACTTAGACGTACTAAGATATGGATGTTATTAAAAGCATAACTTATCCTAATTTCGCGACAGATATGCACCGTCTCATCTTTTGAATGGATAGGATTAAATCTCCTCCAGTTCTTACTGAATACAATGTAGTTCGGTTTTCCCATTGAACCTAGATCTTGGGATCTCCAGTCAGCTAAGTTGGGTTTCCACTATATTGATTCTTATTTATTTATAGGCTTTAGACCCATTCCTCTGGATGATCTTTCAACTTGCTCTCGGTTTAAACCTTTCGTTAGTGGATCCGATATATTATCTTTTGACTTTACATAGTCAATTGAGATAATTCCATTTGAGAGAAGTTATCTAACGGTATTGTGTCGACGACGAATATGTCGTGAATTTCCGTTATACATGTGATTCGGTGCCCTTCCAATCGTTGATTGGCTATCGCAATGTATACATATTGCGGGCACAGGTTTAGACCAATTTGGAACATCCTTTAAAAAATTTCGAAGCATTTCAGCTTCTTTTCCAACTCTGTCTAGTGCAATGAATTCATATTCCATTGTCGATCTAGCAATGCACGTTTTTTTAGGATTTCCAAGATACGGCTGCACCTCCAAGGGTAAACACATACCCACTCATAGAATTAGAGTCTTTTGTAGCGGATATCCAATTTGCATAGTAATGTCCTTCAAGAACAACTGGATACTTTGAGTAGTGCAGTCCATAGTATTTAGTATATTTTAAATAACCCAAAACTCTCAATATTGCTTTCCAGTGATCTCTTCTTGGATTACTTGTAAATCAACTTAGCTTACTTATTGAGTATGTTATGTCCGTTCGCGTACAGTTCATTATATATATTAAACTACTGATAATACAAGAATATTCTAGTTGAGATATGCTTTCACCATTATTTCTTGCTAGATGTAAATTTACATCTATAGGTGTCTTGGTAGGACTAATATCATACTTCTTGAATTTTTCAAGTAATTTCTCTATGTAATGAGATTGAGATAATATAAGTCCATCCGATGTTCTAGAAATTTTAATTCCTAATATAACATCGGCGATTTCCAAATCTTTCATGTCAAATCTACTACTCAACAATTGTTTTGTAGTTTTGACAATTTCCAAGTTACTACCCATGATAAGCATATCATCAACATATAGGCATACAATGACATATCCATTTTGAATGTATTTAAAGTAAACACATTTATCGCATTCATTAATTTTGAAACCATTTGATAACATTGCATTATCAAATTTTGCATGCCATTGCTTAGGTGCTTGTTTTAATCCATATAGTGATTTAACAAGCTTACATACTTTTCCTTCTTGTCCGGGAGCCTTGAACCCTTCAGGTTGCTCCATATAAATTTCCTCATCTAGTTCACCATTTAAGAATGCGGTTTTTACATCCATTTGATGTATTTCAAGTCCATTAATAGCAGCTATTGCTATTAACATCCGAATAGACGTTATTCTTATTACCGGTGAATATGTGTCGAAGTAATCCAACCCTTCCTTTTGCCTATAGCCTTTAGCTACAAGTCTAGCTTTATATTTATCAATTGATCCATCGACCTTCAACTTCTTTTTGAAGATCCATTTATAACCTAACGGTTTTGAACCTGGTGGAAGATCCACTAGTTCCCACGTATGATTTTGTAATATGGATTCAATTTCACTATTAATTGCTTCTTTCCAATTGGAAGCATCGAGTAAGGATATGGCTTCTTTATACGATTGAGGTTCATTTTCTAGCAAATATGTTAGAAAATCCGGACCTAAAGAAGTCGAGGTTTTTTCTCTTTTACTACGTCTTGGTTCATCCTCTATTGATTCAATAGGTTGATGAGTACCACTTATAGTAGCTTGATTTTTCCTTCTAGAAGGACCACATTCTCGGGTCATGTTATATGATAATTCATTTTCAAAAAATGAAGCGTCCCTCGATTCAATAACCGTATTCACAGGAATATTCGAAATCTCAGATTTACAAACTAGAAATCGATATGCACTGCTATTAGTAGCCTAACCGATGAATACACAATTCACGGTTTTTGGCCCTATTCTTACCGTTTTAGGTTTAGGAACCATCACTTTGGCTAAGCACCCCCACACTCGTAAATATTTATAGGAAGGTCTTCGACCTTTCCATAATTCATAAGGTGTCTTGTGAATCTTCTTGTGAGGTACTTTATTGAGAATGTAATTAGCAGAAAGTAAGGCTTCGCCCCACAAATTTTGTGGAGATCTTGAACTTAATAACATTGAGTTCATCATCTCTTTCAAAGTACGGTTTTTGCGTTCAGCAACACCATTCGATTGAGGAGAATAAGGAGCGGTTGTTTGATGAATAATCCCATTTTCAGAACAAAATTCCTCAAATGGATATTCATATTCACCTCCTCTATCACTCCCGATAGCCTTTATCGTTTTGCTTAATTGATTCTCAACTTCATTCTTATATTGTTTAAATGCATTAATAGCCTCATCTTTACTATGTAACAAATATACATAGCAATATTTTGTGCAATCGTCAATAAAAGTAATAAAATACTTTTTCCCACCTCTAGTTTGAACAAATTTTAAATCACAAATATCAGTGTGAATTAAATCTAAAGTTTCAGTTATCCTTTCAACAGAATGGAAAGGTAATCTAGCTAATTTAGATTCCAAACAAATTTCACATTTATGATTTTTATCAATATTAAATTTTGGCAAAAATTCCAAGTTAATTAATCTACGCAATGTATCAAAATTAACATGTCCTAATCTAGCTTGCCAAATATTAGATGACTCAATCAAGTAAGAAGAACTAGCAATTTCATTCATTAAAACAGATGTTTTTGGGGTTACAGTAAGAACATTGACTTTAAAGAGCCCCTTATTTAGGTAGCCCTTTCCTACATACATGTCATTCTTAGACAACACAAAGCGATCAGACAAAAACATAAGCTTGAAACCATTTTTAGTCAGGAGAGATCTAGAAATCAGATTCTTTCGGATATCAGGCACGTGAAGAACATTGTTGAGAGTAAGTTCATTTCCAGAAGTCATTTTTAATACAATCTTTCCTTGTCCCACCACCTTAGAAGTGGAAGAATTTCCCATAAAGAGATTCTCCTCATTTTCCAAAGGATTATAGGTGGAGATCATCCATTTGTTTGCACAAATGTGTCGTGTGGATCCAGTGTCCACCCACCATTCCTTGGTATTTCCAACCAAGTTACATTCAGAGACCACAGCAGAAAGATTCATATCCGCCAAGTCATTGGCGATATTCTCACCCTCAGTTACATTTGCTTGAGGATTGTTTCTATTTTTCTTCTTAGGCTTACGACACTCGCTTGAGCGGTGTCCAGGTTTACCACAGTTATAGCATTTGCCTTTGAACTTCTTCTTGTTCTGTTTGGAAGTGCCTTCCCCATCATACTTTCGTTTGTTCTTCTTAGGACCTTTAACAACATGGACCTTCATTTCCATTGGATTCTTCCCACTTCTCTTTTGAGACTCACGGTTATCTTCTTCGATTCTCAGCCTGACCACCAACTCCTCCACATTCATCTCCTTTCGCTTGTACTTAAGATAATTTTTGAATAAAGTCCAAGATGGTGGAAACTATTCAACAATTGCAGCAACTTGAAAAGTTTCACTAAGTGACATTCCTTCAGCATGAATATCGTGGAGTATCACTTGGAATTCTTGCACTTGCGAGATCACAGATTTAGAATCAACCATTTTGAAGTCCAGAAAATGCCTGACGATAAATTTCTTCATCCCAGCATATTCAGTTTTGTACTTTTTTTCCAAAGAATTCCATAATTCCTTGGATGTTTTGATCGTGCAATAGACATGATACAATGTCTTGTCCAAGTAGGCCAGAATATAATTCCGGCATAGGTAGTCCGAATGCTTCCAAGCATCAATAGTAGCAACCTTTTCAGAGTCATCTACCTTTTGAATAGAGGGGCAATCTTCACATACAAACCTACCCAGTTGGCAAGTAGTGAGATAGAAGTACATTTGTCCTTCCCAACATTTAAAGTCAGCCCCAATGAACTTTTTCGGTTTCTCCCCGTGTGGCATAGAAACGGGTGCAGTCACATTTGTGTTGGTGACAGTGACATTAGCAGGAATAGTGTTCGTACTTTGCGATTCCATTTCTGTTACAAAAACAGAATTTTTATCAATGATAAAATTCATATATAATGAATTAATCAAAACAGAATACAAAATTCTTTGCACCAATTTTTCTCCAAATGTAATTCACAATAAATGAATTCCAAAAGAATTCAAAAAAAAATTCAGAATTAAACTATAATATAAACAGAAGTTTATACACAATAAAATCTGTGTCACACTAATTTTTAATAATAAAAGGAATTCCGTACAAAACATAATTATAATTTTAAGATTAAAATTTTTACATAAACAGATTTTAACAAGAATACACAAATAAAATTTTATTTTCTAAAACAGAATATAAAAAAAGTATAGAAATTAATTTCTGTACCAAAACTATTTTACTAATTTCTGCAATAAAGCAATAATTTAATTCATTTTTCTGTCAAAACAGGTTTTAATTTCAACAAATAAATTTCTGTAATAGAAAAAATTTCTGTACATTATAAAACAGTAGAACGAGATAAATTTTCCTTAAGATTGTTATGTCTACTATTTATTAAAAACAATTGTACAGAATTATAAATTATAATATAATTACATAAATAAAGCGAAATTACAGAAATTAACACTTACTTGAATTTGCAGAAATAATAACAGAATTAAAGATAAATCCGAGCCCTAAAGAACAGTCTCCTTAAGGCAAATTTATTCCCTCCAACGAGCTCAAAGGTTATTGAATAATTGCCTCCCAAGATAGAACGGATTTCCCGAATTAATTATGTAGCACAACAATAATTAATCCCAACGAACACAAATCTGTGTTTATACTCAACCAGAACAGTTATATGATATGCACAAATGAAGAAAACACATTTTCGAAATTTTTTTAGTAGTTAAAACAGGAGGGAAATGTTTGTATTTATAGCTTTTGTGTTGACTCTTGGAACAGTCAACCGAAATTAACTGTAAAAAACAGTTAATTTGTTAACTGTTGACATTTGGCATTAACTGTCAAACAGTTAATTAATTATTAATTAATTCTGTAATTAATTAATAAAAGCCCAGAAAGTTTAATTAATTCGGCCCAAAAATGTAGGAGAAATTTATAAGCCCGAGCCGAACCGAATCGAGCCGAGTCGGACGGACAGACACGCGTGCGCGCGCGTGTGGGCTTTTGGCCCAAGCATAACACATGCATAATGTAGGCCATCTCCCCTTCAAAGAGTTGGGATGCCCCAAGGCATCCAAGCCTTAGTCCATACTTGGGGTGTTATTAACTCATCAACTTTCCACTACTCTTCCAATGTGAGAAAAGAGTTAAAACATACCCAATTCATTTACTTTCATTGCTTTGTGAGTCAATTTGGGGACATATTTATCATTCATAACTTATTGAAATTTGACATATGAATATACTACGTTAATCTCCTTGTGGAGGTGAACGCGTTCGTATATGGTCCCATAATTTTCGTAATGTGTGTCCCACCTAAATTTGAGCTTAAAGTTTACTCAAAATTCTGTCTAGAAAATTCTGGACAACTCCAATTTTCCAACAGTATTATCCTGCTATTAGGTTTTAAATCTATTGTTTGTTTTGCACATCTCTACTTTTTGCAGATCTAGAGGGGTTTTCTGGTGCATGAACCACAGGGTTTTTCATGCCCCACCCACGAATTCTAGAGGATCTTACGGTGGAAAAGTTAGGATTTGCGCCTCCACTGTGTTGGTAGTTGATAGGGAGAAAGCTGAGTTTAGTTGATTGTAGCCACTGAGTCTGAGCCATATGGCATAAACTGAAGCCCACGAAATCGCCAACTCAGAGAGGAAGGCGATTTCAAAGCCTAAGGTCCGTACTACTAACGTGTTTCTACTGCACGTGTTTTCATTGGGGAATGAATTATTGCCTTTCTAATCAGGTTCTATCTGGAGTTCAAAATCCACTGGGGTAAGTCAAGAAATTGAGACCCATATTTGTTTTACCTTCTCCGAAATGCCTTCACTGGTGATGTGTATTTTTTATTCATGTGTTTGATGATTTTGGGGGCAAGCCTTAAGATCTCTCCTTTAGGGATTTTCTTGATGAGATTGGATGTTCTGAGGTTTTGAGATTTGTTTTTTTTATTTTTTTTATTTCTGGTGTTATTTATTTGACAAAGCTGTTATTTTTACAACTTCTTTTTGGAATCACACACAAAGTGTTTTTTCAGATATGTTTTCTGGTGATGATTGGGCGATGGTGAATGTTTATGCTTTAGTTTAGTTTTGTTTTAATTCTTGGTGTCTCTCCGTGTTTTTATGAAAGGAGTTTGGCGTGGGTACTCTCTCTCTCTCTCCCTCTCTCTCAATGTTTCAACATTTTTGAAAAATTCCATTGAAGGATTGTTGGGTTTTCACCACAGGGTACACCAAGATGCATCGTGGACATCCAAATTTCATCTCCCTTCATCGATGGATGGTGTAATAGATACTCCTCTTTATCTCCTTCAGCAAAAATCATCTATTAATTACAAGAGCCGTCTGCCCTTTTCTTCTATAAGAAAAACATCTCTTGAATCCCCGCACTGCAGAAGAATGAGAGGATGCACGTATTCAGATAGAAGAACCAAATCACAAAGAGAAGGTCATATCGGAGAGAAAAACCCATATCGGAGATATGAGTTATGATCGGTGAGTTAGCTAGAGAGGCGCGGTGGAAACTATTTAGGTATGTCATTTGGTTATTTGGGTTTTGTGCGTGGAGATGGTTGGGACCACCTACCCTGCAGGTTCATACCTATTTGAACATGTAAGTTCTCCTAATTTATGACCGCCTCCACCTCTGTATTGGACATGTAAGTTGTCTCTCTCTTAAAACTCCTTTTCCACCGCTCCCGTGTTGCTTCACTTTAGATTTGTTTTAGGTTTCTGAAATTAATTTTAATTTCAACGACTTTTTAATTTCAATTTTATTTTTTGTTTCTGAAAAATTAGATTATAAATGAATTTGTGTTGAATAAGAATGAGATATCATCTCCATATCAAGAATGTTTCTCGAGTATCACTAGAGTTAATTGGAGTATCATAATTTTTTTTTCATATGAGAAATGTGAAATGATTTAAACATGTTGCACTGGTGAGTATAACACAAATATATTAACACCATTTTTACTTAGTTCAATTTTCATTTATTATGTGAATTTATTTATTTATTTTCATTTTAAAGTTTATTTTCTGAAATTTTGAAATTTACTACTGTTGTTAAAAGTGAAAAACTAGTCTGGATATTCAATGATTTGCATTGTTATTACTTTCCACTCATTTGCTATTAGTTCTTTAAAAAAATCAACACACTTTTGAGTGTAATGTCCTAGGGAAGCCAATTTTGATATTTAAAAAAATATATCACTGAGATCTTAAATCATTTGTGTGGTGTACATAACAAATGGTTTGTGATATTGTTTTATCCTCTCTGAGGTCTAATCAAAGTAAATTTTCATTCTAATTGTTAGACTATTTTTTATTATTTTGAGCTATATATAGTTTACTTCATCCATGCTTGGTTATTAACTGAAAAAAATGATATTTAGGCTAACCGTTCAGGTAGGTATTCAAGGTTAGTTACCTCATGTCTAAATAGTAAATACTTCTTAGGGAAAATAGATACGGATAGTAGAGGTATGCTACTATCCATCACTGGTCAGAGTTGAGAGATGTAGACTTAATTCAAAAGTACAAGGCACAATGCTCAAACAAACAAGGCTCAAGGCTTGGTGCCAAAGTATGACAAATGCATACTTATATTCAGAGGAAAAATCTTTCAAAACATGTAAGATTTCTCTAAATTCCATTAATTTTTTTACAAATAGTTTACTCAATAACATCAGAAAATTAATTTTGAATTAGGATAACTTTTAACAATTTATGGTGTGAATTGAAATAATTGAATTTTAGTAGCACTAGATAACTTTAACTCAAAGTCGATACAAAAATATATTTGATGTAAAATTTACTATCTAACAATATAAATCTGTTTTTGATGGAGTTTACTTTAAATAATTGCATTGAAATCCTCTCAGTTCAATAATTAAAAATTAGTCTAACATAAAAAATATTATACATTATTTTTGTTATTTCAAATTGTCCATCCCAAATAATAAGTCAAGTAACAGTTTAAATAAATGACATTAAAATGTCAGTTTTTTTAGTTCCACCCAGGTAATATTTGACAATGCATACTAAGATGTGGAAAAAATTCCAACCGTATCACCTGACAATAGATTAAATTTGCAAAGTAAAAATGTATTAAAGTAAAGATATAATACATGTTTTTCCCCTTTTAAATTATTAATTAAGTGTTCTTTTTCTTCTTTTGTTAAATGGGGACTTTGTGCATAGCTCTACACATATATACAAGCAGGTCTCTCTGTTTTACCTCATCATAAATGGAAAGTAAAAATGGAAAATATTTTTTTATATTCACTGCCACACAAAGGCACCATAACGAATGTTCTTCAATTAAACACGAATTAGGTAATTAATATTTTCCTCACAATTAAACATGTAAGAACACAAATTAATACAAGTTTTACAGTTATAAATTAAATGAGAATATCTAGACTCAAATGCCATTTTATCCTAATTTGAATAAGTTTGCTAATATTCATGTTGTGTCATTGTATTTAAATTTATAAGTAACCACTTAATAGTTAAAATAAATAAATCATAAAAATATCAAATCAAAATAATTTTTTTATTAGAACTATTTATGTTTTTTAAAAAATAACTTCCATTTTTTTGACATTATCATGCTAATCTATTTAAAATACCAACTCTCCCACACCACTAACACAAGTGAAAATTTTGAAATGAACATGACACATTCATGTAAGTAAATCTTGACATAAATATTTTTTAGAAATGTCAATTTTGAATCAATGTATTGATATTTGTTTCGTGTATAAAATTACCAAATACTCTATATTTTTATCGTGTCATCGATACGGGTACACCCTAGTATATATATAAAACAGATGGGTCATTTGTATAAACTTAATATAGTTTAAATGTGATACAAGAAAAAAGGAAAAATTAAGTGCCAAACGCCAATGTTATTAGGCCATAGGTATTTACTAGGGGTGGAAGCGGTACGGGTTTTTACCGTACTGTAACGTTTTGGTCCGAAAAAAAATGGTTTTGGTTTCATATATTAAAATACCAGAAACCAGTCTTACCGAAACCGAAATTATTGCAAAAAAGTTGGTTGGTTTTGGTTTTAATATTTAAAAAACCGATTTACTGAAATTACCGTACCGAATTTACTGAAACCAGAAAAAACAGTACCAAAATTACCATATCGTACCGAATTTACCGAAATCAAAATAACCGTACCAAAATTACCGTACCGTACCGTACCGAATTTACCAAAATTACCGTACCAAATTTACCAAAACCAGAAAAAGTTGATTTTGGTTTTGGTTTTAATATTTAAAAAAGTTGGTTGGTTTTGTTTTTGGTTTTTTGGGACTTTTAGTGTTGTTTACTAAAACCAGAAAAAATCGAAACCAGAAACCAGAAAAAATCAGAATTTACCGAAACCAAAAAACCAGAATTTATCAAAACCAGAAAAAAACCGAAATTACCGAAAAAATCGAAATACTAGCTGGTTTGGTTTTGGTATTGATTTTGGTGTACCGGGTGGTAAACTGGTACGGTTTGATTTTACCATCTAGAGTTTGATTTTGGTATCTACTATTTACCCACCAAACCGTACCGCTTACACTCCTAGTATTTACTCAATAATAAGTAACATTAAATAGAGATGTTTATTTAATTAACAAAAGATCCAACTTGCCGGATTCGAACCACCGACCTAAGTATGGCCATTGTTAGAATCAACTACAGTCCTCCGCTCTACCAACTGAGCTAAGGTCGGTTGTGACAAAATCTTAGTGTGTTATTGATATATCCATATGCAAGGCTGACTCGTTGCATCTAAGACAAAATCTTGAACGAGTCCACTTTAGTTCTGATTGTGAAAAACCCAACAAATAAAAAGAAAAGGAAAAAATTGGTTTGCATTATAATATCTTTCCCTCAATTGTTCTGTCAGAGCTTTATCAGTAGACATTTCTTTCAGTTCTTCAATAATGTTTGTCCACATTTATAATCAAATAAAGAAGAGACGGTAAGAGTTTGGAGCCATGCACACACGTCAACCAGCTTTGGTGGGTACGTGTAGGATATAACAGCTCAATCTCGAGACAGTCCACCATTATAGATGCAAATTATTACATTATATCAAGTGATTGAGGATGATTTAGAAACCCCAACATCTTCCACTTTTCCATGAAAGAATACAAAAAAGTACGAATTTTCTTCGAATCTCGAATGGAATCTGAATCTAAATTTAAATCTCAAATATGTAGGGATGTTCCCGATCCGGTTCGATTCGATTTTGAAGTACTTTTGGGATCGGATCGTATTAATCGATCATAAAAAATTATGGACCAAGACCGGACCAGAATAATCGGTCTCGATCCATACTCAAATAAAACAGAGAGTAATCCAAGTATCAAATTGATATCCAAACATATTTGTCGAGCAGAAAGTGATTCAAGTATCAAGTAGGTGAGACCTTTCAGGGAAAGCAAATTTACCTCACGCTCACTAGGGGTGACAATTTTGGGAATGAAATGATAAAACGACACGAAACGAAACGAAATTGACACGATCTTTTGTGTTCAGGTCGTGTTCGGGTCTCGATTTTTGGACCCGTCATCGGGTCTCGATTTTTGGACCCGTCATCGGGTCGTGTCGTGTTTGTGTCTAATTTTTGCCACAAAATTGACTCGATAAGGACTCGATAACGACACGATAGTGACCCAATTAAGGAGACAATATATACCCTATGTAGACCCACTATTGACCCCATTTAAATCCATTACCAACCCACTATTTTTTTTAATTCCTCACTGACTGGTCTAATTGTGTCCAATCGTCTCGTGTTGGGTCGGGTCTAATCGTGTCCAATCGAATCATATTTACTTATCGTGTTATCGTGTCGTGTCGTATTTTTAACGTGTCGTGTTCGGGTCAAAGAAAAAAAAATATGCTATCATGTCGTGTTGCGTTCGGGTCCACTAGTTTCTTATCGTGTCGGGTCAGATCGTGTGAAAACACGCTCCGTTGACCCGTTTTGCCACCCCTAACGCTCACTACCATCAGAATTAAAGATTCTCATTGTGTCATTATTACCAATGGCTCCTCGCATGACAAAGATCACTCCATTAGCCCCAATACCGAAGTTTCAATCACATAACTTCGCTGCTTGCTCTAGAGTGACCCTACGCTCCATAGAATCGCAATTGTCAACCTATTAAAAAATAATGTTTCAAAAAAATATATATCAGTTTCAAATCAAGTATCATGCTTAAAAGCCACAATTTGATGATATTTGATTTGCAAAACAGACATCAAGAGCGAAAAAAACAAAAAGTCCGCAGAGAAAACAGAAGTAAAGAAAAGAAAAGAACCATGTGTGTTTACTGGTGTGGAAATATTATGTTTTCTTTGTGGAAACATATCAAACACATATAAGGTTCTTCTGGAAGAGTTTCTCTTCATTTAAATACTTATTCATTTATGCGAGGCACCAAACAATATCATAAACCAATCTGATTTCTTTACATTCCTACAATTTCTTTACAATTGCATTGGAATGTTTTGGATTTATTTGCTTAATTTTTTATTTACCAGGATGAAGTCATTACCGAGGCTATGGTATTTGACGATGTGAAGGAATGCACTTTCTATTCGGTGAATGAATGAGGTCCGGGGTGTTTTCTTGGGAGCTTCGATACTCATTGAAGCAGTAGAAATACAAGACCCACTTTTTTTGCACCTCTGATTGAATTTTTTTAACAATCTTTGTTTATTCTAGGTATACCTTCAACCCTTCTAGTCATACGGGTGCATTAGTAATGGAAATCACGTGACCAGGAGAGTGAGACAAGATGAAGGGTTTGCTCCCGGTGTCGGTGGAGAGTTAGGGGGTGTGCATCCGGCGTAGATTTTGTATGTAGAGTGTGAGAAGAGAAAATATGAATTGGGGTTTGGGAGGGATTTTAGGGTTATGTTTGAGGGATGCGTCCGTGAGTTATTACGTTAAATTATATATATATATATATATATATATATAAAGTAGGAAACTTATGTATGTCATACGATAGCACTATGATGTCATCAACTAATTTTTTCCACCAATGCCAATTTTACCCTTGAAAATTTTGAATTTTCCCTCTTTTAATATACTATAATTTTCCCCCTTCTCTTTAAAATTCAAACATAATGATACAATAGTATTTTACTATTTTGGAGATTTGGACAACTGAGCCAGAACCGATTTACCCTTTTTTTCCCTCTCTCAAAGCTTATTCTCTTCTTCTACCCCTTTTCTCATACATACCCCTCTCTCTCTCTCTCTCTCTCTCTCTCTCTCTCTCTCTGTGCAACGATCTACCACCATTAACGCCGACCCACTCTCTCATTTCCACCTAGCTTGATCAATCTTTAACCATGCAAACCACTTTCCACCTGACACCGGCTTGATCAATAATTGCCCACACAAACACCATTCCACCCGGTTGTCATCCGTCTTCTTCTTAAAGGTGATATTTCTACCCATTTAATTTTTTTCCCTTTTTTTGAGCAATTTCTACCTGGTCAACAAATCTAAAGTTGTTTCTTATTTTTGAGAAATTTCTACCAAGTTTTGTCTTTGCTGGTGAAAGAGAAGAAATTTTTGTTTCTCTATTTTATTAGGGCTTTTATTTTGAAATTAGGGCTCTTTTTTGAGCTCTTTAATGGAAAAAATATTTGTGGTGCTCTTTAATGGAGAAAATATATCACTTAGTTCCATTACTTTTACATTTCTTCTCTTTCGATTTATGTAAAATATATTGTGTTACCATATGTTCACAACTTCCATTTATTATAATGCAATGCAAGTATTTATGTCTCTTTCTTTCAATTTTTTTTTGTTTTGCAGATTGTAGATAATAGGGCTTGAAGCTTGAAATGAAGTTATAAAATTTAAGGTTTTGTTTAACTCAGTTTCTTCATTTTGATTTCACTAACTAATGTTCATTTTTAGCTAGGAGCCTGCGATATACTGCATGTGGTATTTTAATTGACAAATTAATGTTCATTTTGATATATGCCTTATCGTTTCCGTTCAGGCCTAGCGCCATCTACGCGGTCATGTTGTAGTACTACAAGAGAGGCAATAGGGCTCAATTTACGATTGCTCAACTGCGAACTTTAAAAAGTGGACAATTTGCATATAAAAGAGTTAATGTAAGTATTACATTCATATATCGAAAAAGCCACTAAGTCTGGATTGTGTTATTATTTCATTTAGCCATCTCTATTTTTTAGAGATATTTAATTTGGTTCATCTTTTTTTATGTGTAGCAAACGTTTGACCTTTTGGCCATTAGAAGCTTGGTATTGAGTTTGTGGACTACTGTATGACATTGATGTATAACGTTGAGATCCGGCTAAACGTGTAATCAACTTCTCATAAGGTGGTTTGAAGCACATGACATGGGGTAAGTTAGTTACAGTTGTTGATCTAACAACTTTAAACCCGAAAGAAGGCTGCAACTTTACATTTACTAATTTTGTGTTTTTTCGTTGTAACAGATTCTCCATCACATCTCTTAGGGGTATGTTGACTTTCTAATAGTTTCACTTCAACTTTAGTGATTCTACTATATTTTTACTTTATCTTTAAGTGTTCTTTCAACGCATATATTAGTAGTCTAAACGAGTTGTGTACTGTATGTATATATAACTCCCAATTGTTCATTAGAAATGTTATATTGCATCTTGAATGCTTCTTGAGTTCTCCTTTGATCCAACTATTCTAATAAATTTTATCTTATATATAACTCCCAGCGGTATTTGAACGAGCTCCACCCTTCAACAAATTTCAAATTCCAACCATGATGTGTTTCTACTTTCGGTAGACTTCTTATATGTCGACACAATTCCGTCATTATGGGTCTCATTCGATAACCTGGTTAAGCCACTAGCGAGCATACGGTGTATAGTGGGTGAAAATATATAGGATGTTGATTTTCCACGCTCGCCTTTATAATCTTTCTAAGATTTTTTCCCTCCGCCATGGCTACCGTGCTACACATGTATAGTTTTAGTGTATGAATACTGTCATAAATGGATTGCATTGTGGTAATAGATGTGAAGTGTTTTCAGTAATTAAAAATGATGTTTTAGTAGTTCAAAGCTATGAATATCATTCAACTTTCGCATTTATATATTATAGAATGTTTCCTTGCATAACTCTCAACTGTTTGATCATTTGAGAGGTGACTAATACAAATATCCCAGATTGCATAACTCTCAACTGTCATAAATGGATTGCATTATTGTTGCTTTTATGGTTATCGACGCTATAATTTTCATTACTGGTGGAACTTTAGTGATAGTACAAATATCCTAGATTTCTAGGAACATCACCACTAATGAATTAACGAATGTTATATGTTACAGGTATCTACCATCAAGAATGAGGGAGCAAGAAAGTCACCATGTTAATTGTTGTGAGAATGTGTGATTCGGGGTCCCTCAACTCAAAATTTAATCTTTCTAAGTTGAAAAAAGACTTGGATTTTTAATTTTGTAGCTCAGGTGCTCTTTGTTTTTACCTCAATTTCGAATACTAATCAATTTAGACGTGTAAAACATAAGGATTCAACACCAATTTCTCATCCTTTAGATTTCTATCACCGAAGATGAGATGAATTATGTTTCCAAACCAATAAGTATGAATTCATACCTTTATGTCTCATTTAATTTGAATTGGGATTAAGGTGACTTTTGATGCAGATTACCTGACATTGTACTCAAGTTATGCCTTAAAATTGGTTGTAATTCTCTATTTTATCATGTATTTCAGGTTTTGTGCCAAACAGGGGGAAAATGATGTTTGCTCTTAGAACTTTTTAGCTTTCTTTGATAGTAAAAATAATGGTTTCTACTTTAATATGTATATATTTATGATTTTTGGTTACGCAACTACAAAATGGACACCTGTTTGGCATTTGTATTCAACAACCACAATTGAGAAGGCTGATGTTTCCCATATAATTGATTTTAAGGAGGTTGACTGACCTGGTTAATTTGGTTGATTTTAAGGAGATTGACTTAAAGTCAGACAAAGGCAACTACATTAACTACCACTAGAGGTTGACTGACCTGGTTAATTTGGGCTTTAGCTTTCATTAAAAAATACAAGCTCATATTTATTGTATTTTTCATGATGAAAGGATAATTTAAACACAATGGGTATCTAATGAAGTTGCACTAATCCAGTACAGTAGATGTGATCAGGTACAATAACATATTACAACAATCTAAAACACAACAGACCCAATAATAGCCATGTCTAAACCTACTCTAAACCAGGATTTCTGATGCGAAAACCATGTAAAGAATAATGCACTGTTTTCCTGCCAAATATTTAGTATTTATAGGAACACTTGGGACAATGCCTCCTAGCACACTGCAAATGTTTCTTTACACCTGGTGCCTTTTGTTGTATTTCTTCTTCATTCCAATCCTTTGCTTTAACCAATTTGGATCGATACATTCCAATTTCCTTTTTCAGAAGACGATGACAGTGTTTGGTATCTAAAAGCTCAAGAGCCAAGGCATCCATGGACAGAGCACAAGATGGGATCGCCAAACGCTTAAGTTGGGGAAAGTTTTTACCTATTTTTGATGCAATATAGTCATCTATTGCACCTTGCAGGTCCATATGACTAATGTATTTGCAGTAAATACTTAACGCATCAGCCAAACAAGCATCAATGCGTACTTTTTTCAATTTCTTCCAATAAGGAACTTCTAGAATATGATGACGCCAAAGATGGCATATTTGGTTCGATGCAACTCAGATTTAGAGTTTGCACGAAGGATATGTGGTGGGAAGGAGAATCTGAGCATATTCGAGAATGGGGGGATTGTTTCCAACATCATAGATGGTTAAACGACTTTCGATCGACACTGGCAAGGTTCAATGGATGTTAGAGAAGTACTGGGATGTTCCGGTGAGTTCGTGAATGTCCCTAATTTGGGTTTTTATAGAGTTTCAGTCGGCTGCGACTTTGGATCCAGGTTTGCAAGCAATGGAGACTTCTGGTAGGGCTGGCTACCGCTCCGACAAGGGCTCCAAGGGCTCGGATATGGTGAATTTGGATTGTACTTGATGGTTTTAGGTGGTGGTTCTCGAGTTTGGGCCCAAAATAGCTATTGTTGAGTCGAGCAGTGGAGATGAGGTGGGGAAGTCGAAGTGAGGCTACGAAGAAAGGGGCATATAAAGTAGTGACGCCTATATTTCTTATTTCTTTAAAGGCATTAATCCATGTTCTTATTATTCTAAAGTAACTTCATATGTAAGAGTTAGTCAAATGCAGGCCTTTTATTGAAAAGGTGCAAACTAGCAACTCACTTCTCTGTTGTTCATGGGACATGTTATCTCTTGTTCTTATTTACAATTCACTTCTCTATTTAATTTTTTAGTTCTAATTTATTTCCTTTTTTTTATTTCGAAAATGCCACTAGGAGTCATGATGGGCAAATGAAATTTTCCAATGGTTGCAAGATATTTGTGTCGGAGGATAAACAACATATTAAGGTATTTATTTTTTCTCTGTAAATGTACTGGATTTGGTGAGCTTCCTGTAGTGTACGATAAGTGTGATTTTCTGAACTTCCAAGTTATTGATCCCATTATACGCCCGATCTATTCCGATTATTTACTTAAAATTTGCCATTTTTTTAATTACCTTTCATTTTTTATTGTTTCTTTTATTCATTTTTTTTTGTTTTTATTGTGTTGAAGGTTCTTCTGTTATACTTTCTATTCTTTACTTATGTCCTGCTGAACTTTTTTTTTTTTGTTTCAATGTTTTTTCTTATCTATTTTTTTGACCTGTTTATAAATTTCTTTTGGGTTTTTTAGATTAGGACTTGCAATATATGGACTTACAATATATGTTTTGTTTTTATGTATTTTTTCAAGATAACAGAGGATAATGAAAAGTTCTCTATAAATATTTTTAAATCTTTTTGCTTTATAATTGTATACTGAGTGCATATATCTATTAGTAGTTTTAGTTAGTATGAGTTAAGTGTTTGATTTTGTATAATAGTGTTTATAATTATTTGAGTTGGGATTATTAATGGAAGTGGTTCATGTTGGAATGCCTAGCCATTGAAATTCATTAAATATATTCGGTTATATTACATTTAAAATGTTCTTATTTAAAATATGCATTCGTTAGTTGTTTGATCACGTGTTAAATTGTTTTACAAGGTTTTATTTTGAGTTTATAATTAAAATTTTTGATTAAATTATGTTTCAGTGTTTAATATTTCTTTTGTTTAGTAGATTTTATCACAGTGCAGTAACAAAAAAAGGTACGCAAGCTGTCTAAATGACTTTTCTATGAAATACTTTGGAAATCCATCTTTGGATGGTAACACTTGCGTGGTTATGGCTAATTGATTGACTCGTGCCTATATGAAAATTTAGATAATAGAAGTCCTACAAATTATATGGTTTACATATTATGGTTTTAGTTCTCCATGCATGTCTTTATAATATGGTTTTAGTTCTATATAATAGTTTTTAGTTGCGAATTGGTTTGGTATATCAGTGTTTTTTTCAATCTAATGTATTTTTTTTTATACCTTAACTAAAATTGAATTTTTTTGAGTTATCTCCATTTATGTGTTTCTATATCTTGCTCCGTGTCAGCAAAGCTACGGATCAAATGGATGTCGAGAATAATACCATAACATTAGAGTTGCAAAAAGTGCAATTGTAGCTATTTCCACTCGAAGCCGATGTGGCCCAAGACCAACAACAGTTTCCGCTGCTTCTACTATCAAACTCAACTATTCCTTCATGATTTAACTTGAGCCTATAGATTCATTTCTAGAGGAATTCAACGCAGCCATAACAGTTGTGTACCTCCGCAACTGCCACACGAGACAATTTTGACTCTGCCACAATGGGTAAAAGGTTGCCACATGGGTAAAAGGCTTCCACATGCTTCGATGTTCACAGGTGCGATAATGACCGTTAATTATCGACTTTTAATGTTGGTAAATTTTTGGCTATGTACAACAGTAGCATCTCGACCATATACAGCTAAGCCCGGGTAGTTTTGGGCACATGTACCAGCCCTTATATTGGCCATATACAGCAGCAGCAGTAGCTCGACCATATACAGCTAAACACAGGAAGTTTTGGGCACTATTTTAGTCGTGATGCATTAACCATAGACATTCATATCATCATGATACGACCGCACATACATTCATTTCTTCCATACTGATTTTTTATGTAATACTGATTTGGGGCACTGTCATACTGATTTTGGATTTGTGTTGTTTGTATGTTTCTATGTTAGTCATCCTATGTTGTTGTTATAGAGTAGAATAACTGTGTGTGTATTATGTTCACGGTTAGATAACGAAAGCCCCATTCTTTTCATTTCCAAGTGTGTGTTTTAATCATAACCGTGTGTGTATTATGTTCACGGATGTTTATCTCTAAGTTTGTATTTTGTTGAATCCTTTCAGGCACTTGGAGGGTAGGTGTGTTTGCGATGTCACGTGTTTGGAAATATCATGTTGGAGTAATGTTATGGAAAATTCTTGGATTCAGGTAATCCTTAAAACAAATACCTAATTTTTCCTTTCTCTCCGAACCCAATCACTTTCCTATACCTCGCTTGGTGTATGCAATGCTATTACAGTTATGGAAACAAATAAAGTACTGATTTTGAATTGTGTTTTGGCAACATATTTACATTTTTATTTCAATTATAGCATGTGTTGACACCAAAATTAGTATGCTGATGTGGACGAATAATAAGAAGACACGTGTCAATCTACGTGGCACAATAGCAACGAGGAAGATTGTTTCCCCGACCAACATACTCACTCCTAGGAACACCAACCCTCCGAGGAACTTTTGGACGACGAGTAACTAAGGCGGTTCGAGCTGCACTTCGACCACAGCATTGATTTCCAGATAATCAACAGTTCAACTATTCATTGAATGCTTATCATCTTGACATGCACGTTTGAAGAACATTAAATGAATTACCCTTTCATATGTGTATCATTTAATGTAACACCCTTTCATGTACAACCTAAGGGCTATAAATACCTTGTATCACCCTCATTCAAAGGGATGGGAATTTCTTGATAGAGCTTGTAATCGAGAATTCCCAAAACACTCAGCAATAACATAACAGTGGACGTAGGCCATTCTTATAAAGCTGAACCACTTTAAAATCTTTGTCTCATTTTATTTATCTGTGATTGAATAATTAGAGCTATCTAATTTTTTACATCAACAGATTGGCGCCGTCTGTGGGAACGGTTGTTATTATCGTTTTTCACAAAATTTCATTCATCATCAATGGCAGACAATCCAGAATCCAGCAATCGAAATGATGGAAACACTGGAAATCCTCCAAATCCTTCTGCACCTCCAGATCTGGCTGGAATCATGACGAATTTGGCTCAAGGACAATCCGCCATGCAAGAAATAATGCGGCAACTCATACAAACTCTTCATGGTGTTGCACCGGCACCTTCAGAACAACGAAGTGATCAGAGGCAAACCTATTCAGCTTCTTCACGATCCAGGCGTACAGAGATGTATCGCAATAAGGAATCTGATGATTTCTCTTATCGACCTGGGCAAACTTCATCAATACGGGTCACCGATACTGAGCAACGTGTCACTCTCTCTCCAGAGAGAGCCAGTGCTTTGGAAAGACTGAGCAGGGTATCTCCTTTCAGTCGATTAGGCCCGAGGAGGAATAAGAGTCCACCTAAAGTAATGTCAAGGAGTTTTCGACAACCATCAAATCTAAGAGAAGGATTAGCACAATCACGACCAGCTGCTCGTCAAGAGAGATCTCAGGAAGCTAATTCACAACAATCAATTGCTCGGACTAGTAGGCCCGAGGAAGGAAATGATGCGTGGAAAGGTTCCATTCAACGATTGGAAGATAGATTGGGAGAAATGGTTAAGGCGAAGAACCCCCTACAACGAACTTTTGTTCAAGGGACACCTTTCGTAAAGGCCATTGTGGATTTTCCCACACCATCAAAATTTAAAGCACCTGAGGTGACCCCCAAATATGATGGAAAGACAGATCCTGTTCTTCACATAGAGCAATATCAAGCTGCTGCCGACATCTATGTTGTTCCCGACGAGATGAGATGTAGGGCATTCTCAGGAACTCTTACTGGATCTGCTCAGATATGGTACAACAATCTTCCTCGGGGCAAGATTTCAACCTTTTTTTCAGTTGGCCGAGCTGTTTATTGGTAATTTCTATTTTGGAGCAAAGCCAGTAAAACGAGTAGCACACTTGTTAAGTGTTAGACAAAAATCTGGTGAGAGTACTAGAGATTATATAACTCGTTTCAATAACGAGAAGCTGGAAGTCATAGATTATGAAGAAAAGACAGCAATCACCGCTTTAATGAGTGGTTTGTTACCTAATAAATTGTATTATACTTTGGCCAAGGACCCACCTACAACTATGTCAGAATTGATGGCAAAGGCAGCCAAAATCATGAATGCCGAGGAAGCTATGGATGCGAAGAAGAATATGGATAAAGAAACTAAGGTGGAAGTCGATAAATATAAGAAGAAAGAGTATAAGGGAAATGGTGGTGACAAACATTCGAAGAATAGTAAGACGTCATGGGAAGTCCTGAAAATATGACAATTATACTCCTTTGAAAATGGGAATTCATCATGTCTTGGAAGAAATCAAGAACAACGAGGAGGTAAAATGGCCAAAGAAACTGAGGTCAGACCCTGATTCGAGGAGTAGGGACAAATATTGCGAGTTTCATAAAGATCATGGTCACATGACCAAAAATTGCATAGCTCTTCAGAACGAGATTGAAACACTCATCCGAAGAGGAAAGCTAGCAAAATATGTTGATCGGGGAGGTGAAAGAAAAAATAACGACCGAGCTAGAGAGAGGTCTAGATCTCCTCGTCGAGCAGAGGAGAAAAAGAATAAAAACCATGAAGATGATCCAGATGATGACCCCGACCTTCCTAAGAAACTAAGGAAGCGAGAACGAGAGGTATTTTCTATACGTTTTGGGTCATTTGATTGTAATGTCATTACAGGGGGAGATGCAGGAGGAGGAGACCTTACTGCAGAAAGAAAGGCTTACATCGGAGAGGCCCAAGCTTGCTCATACATTAAGCGAATAAATTTGGCGGAGGAAGATCGCCCGAGGAAAGTAAACAAAGATAAGCTTGTTATTGGCTTTTCGAAAAATGACCTGGCAGGTGTTCTTTATCCTCACGACGATCCATTGGTGATCAAAATGAGGATGAAAGAGGTAGTGATTTCAAGGGTTCTGGTAGATAATGGTAGTTCGGCAGACATCATGTACTACTCTTGCTTTGATAGCTTAAATTTGAAATTATCTCAATTGGAACCTTATCACAGACCCCTTCTGGGTTTTGCTGGCGAGAAAGTTTTTCCACTTGGAACGATCAAGCTGGATATATTCATTGGAACTTGTCCTGCTTGTCGAACGGAGAGAATACGCTTCTTTGTGATGGATAAGAATGTGCAGTCAGCCTACAACATCATCATGGGAAGAGTTGGTTTAAAGAAGTTCGAAGCAGTTCCATCTACAGTACATCAGTGCTTAAAATTCCCAACAAATTTCGGAGTTGGAGTTGTGAAAGGTGACCAAAAAGTAGCTCGGGAATGCTATTATTCATCTACCGAATAAGAAGAGTTTGAAGAATCAATGAAAAAGACTACTACTTACCAAGTAGAGCAAGGTACAGAAATTGAAACGCTTGATCCCAGAGATGAATCCCAACTTGTAAAAGGACAGGTGGTGGAATCTACAGAAAATGTTATTCTGGACGACGAGCACCCTGAACGAATAACCCAGATAGGTTCGTTGTTGGATGCTTCGATAAAACAGGATTTAATAGCTTTCTTGAAAAATAAGAAGAAAACTTTCGCGTGGAGTCATGAAGACATGCCAGGAATAGATCCAAACTTCTTATGTCACGAGCTCAATGTGAATAAGGAAATCAAACCTGTAAAGCAAAGGAGAAGAGTATTCAGTCCCGAGAAGAATCAAGCTATACGAGAGGAGGTCGAGAAACTCCAGAAAGCCCAATTCATTGAAGATGTGAAGTATCCAGACTGGTTGGCAAATGTATTGATGGTGAAGAAGAAAAATAATAAATGGAGAATGTGTGTTGATTTCACTGATCTCAACAAGGCATGCCCAAAGGATCACTTTCCATTACCCAGAATTGATCAACTAGTGGATGCTACTTCGGGACACGAGCTGCTCAGCTTCATGGATGCTTACTCTGGATACAACCAGATCAAAATGAAACCTGAAGACAGGGAAAGTACTTCTTTTACCACCCCTAGGGGAACTTATTGTTATAATGTTATGCCTTTTGGTTTGAAAAATGCAGGAGCGACATACCAGCGGCTGATGAACAAGGTATTTACCGTACAAATCAGTTGTAATATGGAAGTCTATGTCGACGACATGATGAAAAAAAGCAAGAAAGCTGTTGATCATCTAGTTGATTTAAGCCAGACTTTTGATCAACTGGATAAATATCAAATGAAGCTCAATCCGACGAAGTGCGCATTTGGAGTACGAGAAGGAATGTTCCTCGGATACATCGTTAACCAACGAGGCATTGAGGCGAATCCAGAAAAGATCAAAGCTCTTTTAGGGCTGCGATCTCCAACGACGAAGAAAGAAGTACAGAGTCTTACAGGACGAGTTGCAGCGCTCAACAGATTTGTATCCTGAGCAACTGATAGATGCTTACCATTCTTCAAACCACTTCGAAAAACTTTCGAGTGGAATGAAGAATGTGAAAAAGCCTTTCAAGATTTGAAGAAATACTTGGGAGCACCTCCACTGTTGTCCAGGCCAGTAATGGGAGAGAAGTTATACTTATACCTGGCAGTATCGGAGAATGCAGTCAGCTCGGCATTGATCAGATTGGAGAATGGAATCCAAAAGCCAATTTATTACACAAGTAAGGCTTTCCGAGGTGCAGAGATCAGGTACCCAAAGCTAGAAAAATTGGCATTGGCGTTAATTGAAGCAAGTAGAAGAATGAGGCCATATTTCCAGGCCCATACCATCATCGTGTATACCGACATGCCACTAAGACAAGCCCTTCATAAGACAGAGAAATCGGGGAGACTGATGTACTGGGCAATAGAGCTTGGTGAATATGATATTGTGTATGAACCCAGATCGTCATTAAAAGGGCAAGCTGTTGCAGATTTTATAGCAGAGTTTACGTACCCTGATACTCCCGAGGAACAAAAGATACTCGCGGACCAGCCTGTGGATGTTACAGGACCAACAGACATAAGTCCAGACCAACTCCGGTTGGTAAAAGGACTTGTGGATGTAGAAAGATCATCGAATTCAAACCTAGACCAACTCCGGTTGGTAAAAGGGCGAGAAGAGATGGTCGACGAAGAGCGAAAAATATCAGAGGAAGTTGAAAGGAAATAGCACATATTTCACCGAGGAACTTTGTCAGATAAGAAATTTGAAGACGAGATACCTACGTGGAGATTATATGTGGATGGGTCATCTTGCACAATAGGTTGTGGAGCAGGAATTATTTTGAAAACCCCAGACGAGATTGACATGGAATATGCCCTGCGATTCCAATTCAAAGCCTCCAATAATGAGGCTGAGTATGAGGCCATGATAGCAGGTCTTAATTTAGCAAAGGTTATGGAAGCACAACAACTAATGGTATTCAGTGATTCTCAGTTAATTATGAATCAGATGTTGGGAATATATGTAGTTAAAGGAGAGTTAATGGCCAAGTATTATACCAAGGTGATGGAGTTTCTGGCAGAATTTGATGCCATTCAGTTGATCAGAATACCAAGAATATAAAATGCACAAGCAGACACATTGGCCCGACTAGCATCAGCTACTCGTACCGAGCTGCGAAGAACGATACCAATTGAAATATTAGAAAGTCGGAGCATAGATGAAGACCTGACGATGAATATTATTACCCTTGATTTAGGGCCATCTTGGATGGATCCCATCAGGGCATATATTGAGGATGGAGAATTACCAGATGACAAACTCGCTGCCAAGAAATTGAAATATAAAGCTGCTCGGTATGTACTAACTAATAGTGTTTTATATAAACGAGGAATTATGGCAGGACTACAAAGATGTGTACATCCTTCCGAGGTGAAAGAGTTAATTGAAGAGATACATGAAGGGTCTTCTGGAGCTCATGTAGCAGGTCGGACACTTTTGTAAAGAGTGATGACGCAAGGGTACTACTGGCCGATGATGAGGGCTGATTGTATAGCCTATGCCAAGAAATGTGATAAGTGTCAATGCTTTTCCTCCATCCGACGAACTCCACAAGCATTGTTGACACCCATAACCTCCCCTTGGCCATTCTCCATATGGGGAATTGATTTGGTTGGACCATTGCCAACGACGCGAGGAAGATTCAAGTACCTCGTTATTGCAGTGGATTATTTTACCAAGTGGGTAGAAGCTGAGCCGCTTATTGACATGACATACGAGAAAGTATACCAATTTGTCTGGAAGAATATCATCTGTCGATATGGTCTCCCTCATGCCTTCATCACAGACCATGGAACACAATTCGACAACGAGGAGTTTGCTGCCTATTGTCAACAATCAAACATCCTGAAGACCCATTCAGCACCAGGTCATCCTCAAAGCAATGGACAGATTGATAGTTCGAGCGTGACCAACTTCGGTTGGTAAAATAGGGAGAACAAATTATACTCCTTTAGTTAGGAGGCGTACACTTGCGTGATCAACTTCGGTTGGTAAAAGAGCTTGTGTACAAGATAGTTCGAAAGAACCTGATAGTTCGAGCATGATCAACTTCGGTTGGTAAAATAGAGAGAACAAATTATACTCCTTTGGTTAGGAGGCGTACACTTGCGTGATCAACTTCGGTTGGTAAAAGATCTTGTGGACAAGATAGTTCGAAAGAACCTGATAGTTCGAGCGTGATCAACTTCGGTTGGTAAAATAGCGAGAACAAGTTATACTCCTTTGGTTAGGAGGCGTACACTTGCGTGATCAACTTCGGTTGGTAAAAGAGCTTGTGGACAAGATAGTTCGAAAGAACCTGATAGTTCGAGCATGATCAACTTCGGTTGGTAAAATAGCGAGAACAAATTATACTCCTTTGGTTAGGAGGCGTACACTTGCGTGATCAACTTCGGTTGGTAAAAGAGCTTGTGGACAAGATAGTTCGAAAGAACCTAACAGTTTGGACCCACGACCAACTTCGGTTGGTAATAGGGCGAGAACAAAATATACTCCTTTGGTTAGGAGGCAATAGTTCAAACCCACGACCAACTTTGGTTGGTAAAAGGGCAAGAACAACATTCTTAAAACGCCATTCTAGGTTGATTAAGAAACGAATATGCTCTCAAATGCCAATTTATGTTGGTCGGGAGGCAAGATTATTGCAGAAAAATACAATAAGTTCTTTGAAGAACAAAATATTCCAAAATGAACCAAATATAATTGGTCGGGGATAAATACCCACTAACTGTGGTTGGTCGACGAGGAAAAATCTTTGACCTTGGTTGGTCGGGCACATTTATTGAAAAAGACAAAATTTACCAAGTATAGCTGATCGGGGATAAAAACCCATTAACTATAATTGGTCGACGAGCTCAATTTAAACAACCTTGGTTGGTTGTAAGAAATTTTAACATTTTTTATACTCATTACTCTGTTATTAAGTGATCGAGCAACATTTCTGATACTTTATTTTGGTCGATGAACCATACAATATTGTTATGCAAGCACAAATATAAAGTGTTTAACAGGCACAAGATAATAGCAATACAGATTTGCAAACAGAAAATGAAAGTTTTTCATTAAAATTCAAAATAAATTACAAGTTACATATGTGTGCTAACTATTACATTGAAAATCCTATTCTATTGGTTTTTTTCCTTCAGCCTTCGATACAGGTTCCTCGCCAGCAGGAGGATCATTTAATGTCTGAGGAGAATTGATAAAATTCAAGTCCTTCAACATTCTGACATTCATTACTGAATGAGTATCCAAAAGATGCTCAGGACGAGATACTTCAAACTGGGAATGCAAGCTGTAATCACCAAGATAATTCGCAATCAAGCTCCGAGGAATGGCACGAGCAGGGATCCATTCTATGTCCAATTTATAAGGTGGTACAGGCAAGTCTAGTAGCCCAGGAGCATGATAATCCCATAAATAATGGCCCCGCTCTAGTTTTAATACACCCAGGGCATTCAACCATCCCTGTTTATAACCTTCATTATTGGCATTTTCAATGCGATCATCCAAGTGATAAAGGGCCTCATTATAGCCTGCATTCCAGAATTCGCGAGGTTGTTTATGGAATTGGAAAGTTAATCTTTCTAACTTCTCATGAAGGTTCCTGGAAAAAACATCCTTATTATTCAAAGCAGATTTCGTCGTAGTAAGTTGATCTTCCAAAGTCAGGATTTTCTTGGACATTTCAAACAAAGCTCGATCTTTTGCGTTCAACTAGTACGCTTGAGTTTCCAATGTTGACAGAGTACGAGCCTCTTCAATACTACGAGGAGTTCTTGATCGACCCCGAGCAGCTGGAGTGCTTCGTTCCTCGTTAACATCCTGGGCAGCTCTTCCTCGCCCACGAGAACCTCTTCCTCGTCCCCGAGCAGTAGCAGAAACACCAGACCTTCTTAAAGTATCCAATTCTAGCCTTAATTTGGCATTCTCAACCTCTAAGAATGAGAACCCTTCATCGGAGACTGGTACCAAGGCAGTGGAAGATGAAGCTGCAGACTTATGCTGTGCCAACTCTGTCGGCAAATTATTATTCTCTTGTTCCAGCAGCTCGACGATCTATCTGCAGGCTTCAACTTCACTTTTTAGGGTCCTCTCCCTGACATCATACCCAGCAATGAGTTTGTCATAGCCCTTCTCAGTAGAAAGCTGTTGATATTTCTTTTCATACCCCTCATGTAACAAGGCATTTGACTCCCTGTACTGATCCTTGAGATCTTCTAGAGTATATTGAAGTTCCTCGATCATATCATAGTAGGCCACGTTATTGGCCATTGCTCTATCAAGTAAGTCCTTCAGGTACCGATAAGCTTCGATTGCTTGCTCTGAAGCACCATGACCAAGGATATCGGCAATTTCGGATGTACTGAGGTTTGTGTGACCAGCCTTATAATATTCACGGCATTGCTGCATCAGCTTTGTATCATGGGCAGATATCAGTTCCATTCTAGCCATAAACTAATAAAGAGGAGAAGGAAAGAGTTAATAAATAAAAACAGACAGAGCATCAACAATGTAGAGGAACAAAAAGATGTGATTTTATTACATCATTAACAAGATTACATTGTTTAGAATACAGAGGATAAGTAAAAGAAAGACAAAAAGAGAGTACCGAACAACTTCACACCTTTTCCTTATCTCCCAAGACTTTCTCGAGAGGCTGGGACGAGGAGCTTGGTTGCTCGGTAGGAACAATGATCTGATTAGTAGAAGCTGGGACTTGTTCTGGAGGAGCAGGCAAGGATGAAATCTCCTCGGTGGCCGTCTGGTTGGGTTGTGGAACAAGGACTTGATCACCCACAGTCATTGAGGATTCCTCAGATGCAGATTCATCTTCATCCTCATCTTGAATAACTGGAGGAGGACCAGGGAGATGTTGTTGAAATAGCTCGGAGTCCTTGCTCACCTTCAATTCCTGTAAGGCAGCAACTCAACCATCATGGAAGTATTTCAAACTTCCATACTTCACCTGGGTCATCATCGCTGCTACCCCCCTGTCCCATTCTTTGTCCCAACCAGTTCAAAAGGACTTCTTCACAGCTGTTTTTCTCTTCATTTTTTCCGAGGAGAGCTTCTCGGACATAAGATTCTCGGTGGCCTTCAATTTGGTCTCCACCTCCTCCTTCTGACGATTTACTTCTCGCAGGAGGGTCAGCTCTTCTTCAGCTGATTTCAATTTATTCTCAATCTCCCCAAAGCCTGAAAGTTTCTCGGCATAGTCTTTATTCTCTCTCTCCAAGTCCTTCACCTTATTACCCAATTGTACCTTTTCTGCATCAGACGCAGCCAACTTCTTCTCCCATTCAATTTTATCCTCGTCATACTTCTGATGGGATTCACTCACAGATTTGATAGCTTTCTCCAGTGCTCCTTCCACAGTGGACGAGGAGCAAGAAGCTTTGATCGCTTCATCCTTTTTAAGGATTATATTGAAACAGCTCGTCAACTGTAATCAGAAAAGGGAAATGACATCAGAAACAAATATAGGAAATAACAAAGGAAAATATGAAAAACTCAGAGTAGAGATACTTACTGAAGCAAGATGACGAGCAGCCAGAGAAGTAACCATATCTCGAGTAAGGTCTTCTTCAGTACCTTGCACCTCGGGAATGGGCGAAAACTTTGCCAAGCTCATCGTAGAGCTCGGAGGAACAATGATTGGAACACCATCTCCACCAGCTGGGAGCTGGGGAATGGCTCCAGAAATACTGACCGAGGAGGATTTCCTCAGTCTCCTCGGTGCCTTTTCAACAACCTCAACCAAAGAAGAACTTTTGGTTGGTGAGATAGTGATTACTTCAACAGGTGCATCCTTCTGCACAGGAGCCACTGGGGGCTTCTCGACAGCCTTCTGAGAAGCAACAAGAGGGGTGGCATCTTTATTCTTTGTCCCTTTTTGGACATCAACCTTATTTTTCTTCCCATCTCCAGCAGAGGAAGTCTCCTCGAAGAGAGCGGGAACTCTTCTCTTGCCCATTTTTTGGCTCAAAGGAATATGAGATTCTGGATCAGAGTCTTCAGGAATTTGCACTGGATCACTGATGCTGACCACAGGACGAGCAGTAAAGGACGACGTATAGCTCCTATACTGCAACAAGTATGAAGCATACCTGATGTGCTCGTCTGTAACTTTCTGATGCAAACTCCAGATATGTTTCAATTGCCTTATATTAACTTCTGATTCTTTGGGAGTTTTTCTCTTGATGTCAACTGCAAAAAAAAAAAAATTTGAAATGTCAATCATGCATTTATTCAAACATGATGAAATCATAATTTCAAAAATAAAATAAAATGAAAATAACCTATCCCATTGCCATATGGGGGGGATTTGGGACCTTCACACACGTCGTCTCCGACTGAAGGAGCATGTTGCCAATTTTTGAAAACTAATCCATGTTCAAAATAATGCCTGTTAGCATCAGGGAGGTTGACTACTAAATCCCTATTCAAAAATCTGGTTTTTAAATAATAAACATTATCTAAAACAGCCCATCTATAGCAATACATAATCTCAGGAATTCCAATACGAGTTCCATGAGTTTGATTTAACTTATGCACCCCATTAACTATCCTCCATGTATTGGGGGATACTTTTGCAGGAACAACATCGAAATGTTGACATAATTCTAAGCATAAAGGGTTTGGTGGAAAAGAAAATCCACACTCAGCAATAAAGAGGCTGGGGAACCAATGTCCCTCAGCCAAACAAAAATAGTCAAAGGGCTCAGGAAGATTCTCTAAAGTTATCCAAGACGGAATGGAATAATCAGAACGAAATTTTTCAATAGATTCAATAATATAAACCATGGTAAATAAAAGGAGAAAGAAGAAGATCTTACAGGAAGAATGGAAATCTGGTGACAACGAACGAAAACAAGGATGAACGCACAAGAGAAAGAAAAGCTATGGAGAATTCGAAAGCAAGAAAATTGGAAAAGGTAGAGGACGGTATGATTGCTTGGGAAGTTTAAATACTGTGCCTGGGGAAATGGCGAAAGAAATGATTACAAAGAGAAACTATTGAGCTCCCGGCGGCTAAAAGGACAAAAAGAGCACGAAGATCGAAGCACTCATAAAAATTCGAAAACCGGGGGATTCTGTGAATTTGGAAGGAAATTTAAATACGAAGAAAAGGCTCCTAAAACCCATGAAGGTCATTTAATATCGCCATATACCGAGAAAGAATGTTCCATACTCCTCAAAGTTCGAAATATGAAACATTGGGGGCTTCTGTTGACACCAAAATTAGTATGCTGATGTGGACGAATAATAATAAGACACGTGTCAATCTACGTGGCACAATAGCAACGAGGAAGATTGTTTCCCCGACCAACATACTCACTCCGAGGAACACCAACCCTCCGAGGAACTTTTGGACGACGAGCAACTAAGGCGGTTCGAGCTGCACCTCGACCACAACAGTAATTGCCAGATAATCAGCAATTCAACTATTCATTGAATGCTTATCATCTTGACACGCACGTTTGAAGAACATTAAATTAATTATCCTTTCATATGTGTATCATTTAATGTAACACCCTTTCATGTACAGCCTAAGGGCTATAAGTACCTTTTATCACCCTCATTCAAAGGGATGGGAATTTCTTGATAGAGCTTGTAATCGAGAATTCCCAAAACACTCAGCAATAACATAACAGTGGACGTAGGCCATTCTTATAAGGCCGAACCACTTTAAAATCTTTGTCTCATTTTAATTATCTGTGATTGAATAATTAGAGCTATCTAATTTTTTACATCAACAGCATGGGTGGACTGATCCGAGAATGATGCATTTGTGACATCAACGCCCATATTATTGTCCATTAACAGTTTGTTAAACAACTTAGATAAGAGAATTTGACCCCTTTTTTATTGTGGTCAATTCGCCGAATATGTCATCCCTCTCAATAACATTATTTTTTCTTAAAAAACCTAAAATGGTTGAATCATGTCAATCAAATATGATTTTTTTATAAGTATTTGTAAATATAACATTGATACATTTATCTAACATTGATTCACATCCTTTTTCCTTTCAAAATTTTGTTGCATACTCGTAATGAAAAATTGGCACGACGTTGATGGGCTTGAAAATGGGAAGAAAGAAGTTATGGATACCATTTGCCTTGGTGCATTACATCAACTAACATTGATGTTTTACAATAGCTAACATTGCTTTGGTTCACTACATTTTTTCTCTTTCACATATTTGATATTAGGATATAAAAACATTTGATTGTACAACATGTTTGATATTTGGATTTGGTCTATATAATGTCCGTGATGGACTATTTGTATAGCTGAGTAGTTTTCGTTTCTTAAACAAGTGGATAGTCCTATAAATAGGGGATATTCTGTCCAAATTTTCTTAATCATGTACACAATTTGTGTTTTATAATAAATTCTATAATAACAACTAGCTTCAATTGTTAATAATGGGATATAAAGTGATTGACATGCTTAGGTTCAAGATGCCTCATCTTCAAAATTTGCCCACTTTTCAACAATATTTTTACTAAATTGTACGCATTTTAGTACTTTGTATAATTGGACTAAATTGTACTAAATTGTACTTTCCAAAATTGAACTAAATTGTACGCATCTTAGAACTTTTTAAAATTATTTCGTGCCTTTTGTATTTCTCTCAACTATGCCTAAGTTTTACGGCTCTTGGTACTTCTATGAACTATGTCTAATTTTTTAAATTATTTACACTTAAACATATAAAACATTTATTATTTACATTATACATGACTTTATACTTTTCAAAATTATCTGCATGCTTTCAGGAACCCCATACTTTTCAAAAATTTTGTCGTTTTGTAATTACGCACTATGGAAATTTTTGTCGTTTCGCGATTACGTAATTTGGAAAAAAAATTCCATTTCACGATTACATACTTTACAAAATTTTGCCGTTTAGGAAATTGTTTACAATTATGTGTTGAAAAAAAGTTTTTGACATAATAGGTTTGTATCACAGTGTATGTATGTATGTACATAAACATGGTGTTTGTAGATATATAAATACAACGTATGGTCCAATCAACGATGCACACTTTCAAAAATTTACGTCCTGTTTTTATGTCATGTCTTGAATCATTTGCTATTTCATTTATATTTTTTGGATTTTATATGTTTCCTTTTATTTTTCAGGATAAAGGGAAGGAGAATGCCTCCTCACAATCGGTAAGTTTTGTCATATTACTGTTGGAAAGTTATTATAAAGTTTAAATATTAACCTGTTATAGGTTGGATATGCTCTTGATTTTGTTCTTCACTTTTTTTTTAATTTTTTGTATAGATTCATATCCCGCGTCGAAAATACAACGGTATTGTTATTCGTGATTTTTATACCTTAAATCAGGTTGACCCTTATTTTGTTGTTATTATGTTAGTTTTCCCCTTATATCGTCGTGATTTTTTTAAAGATGTTTGTTTCGTTCAAGCATTTGTTTCATGAATTTGAACATTTTGAATACCGTACGATTGGTTGCTACCCATTAAACATGGTGGATAGTCTAATATACATAGGAGACTATGCCTATTTTTCTAGAATTCACACTTTGTTAATTCGAGTGATGAATTTAAAATATTTGAATGTTGTTGGACTATTTGCCTTTTTACGGGCACGACATACCCTAGTATATATATATATATATATATATATATATATATAAAATAAAAGCGGTCCGGTCCGGTCCAAACCCTCTCCAAGACTGAAATCGAATCGAATTATGCGGTCCTATATATTTTTAGACCGAATTAAAAAAAACCACAAAAATCGATTTGGTCCGGTTCGGTTTCTTCGGTCCATTCGGTCTATTCGGGTTTGTGCACACCCCTACAAATATGAATTCGAAGTTTCAAATCTCAATCTCAAAAATATGTTTATTTTTATGTTTTAATGTACTTTTGAAAAATGTATTTAAACTCATTTAGGCTTCAAAGATCATTATATCTCTTAATCATTCAGTAAATATAGTTGTTAGTCTCTCAATCATTTAAAAGAACGAACACTATTCGATGCCTCTTAGGTCTGAATGGTTCAGATTCAGATTTAAAAAGTAAAAATGAACTTTTTAAAAAAATTCATTTTGATCATTAATTATTTTAACGGGTATAACACTATATTTTCATTTTATTGCCAGAAAGTTAACACCGTTAATGAACACTAAGGAAGTGCTGACATGTCATTCAAATGTACTAGTGATGTCACATTAATGTGATAAAACTTATAAAATACACATAGCAAGCTATTAAAAAAAATTAACCCCCCTTCAACACCATATATTAATATTTGAATTATGTTTAGAGATGCCTGGGTTAAGATATTTTATAATTTATATATGAATAAGTACCACATTATATATTGATTTCATTTTATTTTTTTCCTGTGATCATGACACGTCTTTTTTTTGTTAGTGTTTATTAACAATGTTAACTTTTTCTGATAGCAAAATGAAATTACAGTGTTATATTCGCAAAAAAAAAGTTTGATGACCAAAATTAAAAAACTGATAAAGTTCGTTGCATATCAACATAATTAACTCTAAATGAAAATTCTGTCCTAGATAACGGTGAGTTCCTTGATAAGTGATCAAAGGGTGATATGGAAAAACTTTGAATTTGGAAGGCGGATTACAAAAGATTAAATATTCATTTTGTATATATTAATAAATCTAAAGATGTAAGGACATTATTTTATTGTCCGGTTTACATTTGAGTATGTCGTATACCACTACAACTGTCGAAGACTTATTCAAGTTCTATCATGCGTCAAGACGGATCCGAATATCAAAGTTCTTCAACATTCAATCCTTCGGAAGATTAGTTTTGATAAGGTCGTGTTTTTATACCTTAACAGTTCACTTACAGTGTTCGGATAATTTTCTAAATTTTTTTCTAAGTGTTGGAGCGGAGTTTTTCGTCAAAAATATTTTTCTAAGTGTTGAGGAAACTATAATAAAAAATTATTATTTTTGCTCAGGTCATTCGAGCGACTGTGCCATGTCGTTCAAGTGACAATGGCATGTCGCGCGATCTCGTTTGAGCGACGTCATGCCTCGTTCGAGCAACGCCTGTTTTCGTTTGAGCGAGCTGCCGACGTAATTTTTCTGTAAATTGTTTTATCCGGTTCCGTTTTTCTTCAGAAGATCTCATAATTTTATTCTACGAAAAATGCTTTGGAAAAAACGTTTATTTCTCACTTTTGAGAGTTTTAGCTTTGTTTTCAATTCATAAAACATCCCAATTTTTATGTGAATTATTTTAGAACCTAAGAACACAATTTTGTGAAGTTTCTCTTGTAGATAAAATCTCTACTGCTGATTTAGGTGCCACTTGAGGGAGGTGCTGGGCTAACGTGACTGCGTGTCAAAGGGATTACTCGTGGTTGTTCCTAAGATGACTGAACTGCGGTTCGTGTGGAGTTGCTGCTAAATTTCATTGCTGATTTAGGTTGCGGCCTTTATGGGTTTACTGCGGTTAATCCATTGCAGATTTCACTTGTAATCATTGTGAGTATTATTTGTGAAATCACTACACTAAAACTATCGGATTGTCATGGTCAATGACCGTGACAAGTTTGGGGGTGACAACTGTCAGGGTCAAAGACCGTGACAAGTTCATTAGACTTCTCACGGTCCTGTCACGGTCTTTGACAGTGATAAGTTTTGTCACGGTTAAAGACTGTGACAAACAGGTGACAAACTCTAAACATTATCACAGTCATTGATTGTGACAAATCTGGGCAGAATTTAAAAAAATCTGTTGGGCAGTTTGGCCACTGTCATTGCCCAGCAGTATATTTATACCTATTATAGAAAAATTGTACATGTTCAAACAACATATATCCAAATAAAATAGAAATATTGCACCTAATATATAATTTCATATCCAAATAAATTAAAAATAAAATCCATATCCAAACCAAAATGTAACAAATAAAAAAAATTCAAATATAATCCAAACATCGAAATAAAAAGATACAAATAATGTCACGCCATAGAGTCTGGGGTAGGTTAGAGGAGGAAAGAAGGCCACATGATATACGCATTGAAACACCCCTCAATATGCATCACGCCGCATTGTTCGCGCAACCACAATGCTGAGTTCTCCTTCTTAGTTATCACATGGGTGATGAGCACCTTGGCCTCGATGTTTTTAAGGATACGTCCAAGAACATTACACCCAAAATAGCAATCTGGCATAGTTTAAAACTGTTCCAGAGTCAGGTGTTCCAAAATGACCATTTTTTTCTCGCGCGATTTAAAAGTGTACCATATTTAGCCAAATAGGAACACTTATGGCACACTTTAAAACCGTGCCAGAATTTGATATTTTTGGCACACTTTATAACTATGTCAGATTGAGTACATTTTGGTATACTTTTGACACAATTCAAAACCGAACCAAAATTTGATATACTTTTGGCACGGTTTTGAACTGTGCCAAATTTTTTATCAAAGAAAAATAAATAATTTTAAATAATATTACCAAAATGAATCAACAACATTTCCCCTATATTTCGTACCTATTTTAGAATAACAAAAATTAGATAATAATATAAAACCAACATGGCAAAAATAGTACAAAAACAATACAAATAGTACAAAAACAATACAAATACACATCTAGACAATAAGCCCACTAAAAATTAATGGCTCAAATTCTATTAATAGAAAATTCATGTCAATACATATGGAATTCATCTCAACACATGAGGAAATTTGAATTTTATCTCAATTCATGTCAATACATATGAAATTGATCTCAAATTCTATGGTCTTCTATTTAAGTAGCACTAACGTGTTTAACTCCTCATTTATCAAGCAACAGTGGTTCACCTCTACATGCACAACCATCGAAGTTCAAATGAATTCCAACCTATAAAACAAATAAACAAATAAACAAAATACAAAATCACTATTTAGTGAAGTAGACACACATAAATGAGTTATAAAATGATTACAACCCACTCTCTTTTTCTCAACTCATCACATTTCAATCTAGTTTTAAAACTAATACTCATCACACAACAATACCAATATCAAGGAGTTAAGTATTTCAAAACAATCCATGGCTAAATATGAAATGTTATGAACCCATAAAACTAGAATTAATCAGTAGTTCAGCAAACTAAGAGGAAATTTTATTTACAAAATCAACTACAAAAATAAGGATAATACCTTGTATATTAGTATTAACATTTATATACAACATAAAGAACAAATTTGGATTCAATTAACTAACCCAAAACTATCATTTTTCTTAAGACAAGAATTCCCTTCGTATTTACCAACATAAAATCAAATTAGCAATCAACCCTTGATGAAATTGTTATCATCCCACGTGACTATGTATACATATCAAAAACTAAAATATTCTTACATATCAAAGTGAAGCAATACAACAATTTAAAAAGAGAAGTCGGATAGTACTTATATTTAACATTTATGTACACTACACAAAGAAGTTGAATTCAAAGATTAATCCCATAGATGAAAAATTATTTTCTCATCATGACCATTCTATTAGTACTTGCTAACACAATATCAAATGAGTTACAACAATCATTGCTTTACAAAGTAACATATTTTGTCAATCAATAAGCAAGCATGAACAAACTATGCATTATACATGTATGCATTATACTATTCTTTTTAATTTTCATTTATATACACAACAAATTTTCATACTAATCTTTTTAAATTATCACTAAGATAATGCCTTAATAAAAATATTTTCAAAAAATAGAATAAACATGTATCCATTATACTACACAAACTATGCATACCCTTTCCACATCAAGTCCAAAATCCATACCTGAACAATCATTTCAATAATAGAATAATTTGCATTAGCATTAATCATATCTAATTTATATGGCCATTCAGATCTAAGCACTGATGCTCATAATGATAACAAAAGCTTAAAATTTTAAAACTATCAATCAAACCTTAACAAAATTCCCCCGCGTCTTAGTGTATCCTCGGGAGGACGTGAAGACGTCATCAATCCCAGCAAACTGCAAAATCTTCTTAGGCAACCTAGCTGCCACAATCCCAGCACCACGAGGAGCGGGCACCATTCTAACCATAACAGAGCCACATTTACTAGTGACCTTACACGAAACTGTTTGCACATAGTGGTTTCTCTCAGACTCAACCCTGCTTTCTCAGAACAATTTATCTTAAACACGTAATTCAAATTCAGGAATAGGCTTGCTCAACTATATTGTATTTATCATGGAGAGTATTAAAATTCCAAAGATTATATTAGGCTTTTCTACTCGCTGTTAACAGTTAAACACAATACACACTAGTTGAGTAGACAAAGAATGGTTTAAACAACAAAATTGCAACATGTGACAACTAACAAGTATATTGTATACCATGCACTCATAACTAAATAAAACTGTCGCTAGCAGTAGATGGTAAATCATATGTAAAAACAAAAAAATATATAGGATTTATATCTCAACTACATTCTTCAATGGCCTTTCCAAACTTCTCAAGATATCACGGTATTTACAAGTAAAAACATAAGGAAGTAAATCAATGTCAAAGGGGAAATAAAGAGAAATGGTACTCACGATAATGCCATACATGTTATGCAAACTTATGTTATGAACCCAAAATAAGACCCTCCAGAGCAATGTTGGTCACACGAAGAACTACTTGAGCACTTAAAAGGTGAAAGATTTTACTGACAAAAGTACTCCTAGGAACTCCATTTCGAATCCTCATCCATAGTTGGTGTTAAGACATTCAACTTCTCATATACGGTCTGCAGCTCCAATAGGAGTGTTCGAGCAGCCTCTTGGGACTCAGGAAGCTGGTTGCTCAGCTGAGTCACAGCTATTTGGATCAATTTATTAATCCCATATGCTTTGATTCCATCAATTCCCTGTAAAACATGCAACATAAAATCATATAATTATGTCTAACAAGCATGAAATTAATACAGACTGAAAATTAAGGCAAGTAATAATTGAATTGTGAAATTCAAAGATTCTACATAACTTTCGGTTGGTGAGGTGGCAGATTCATTGTCATTTTTTGAAAAGCAAACATAGCATTGATTATCATGAGGGTTGATATATTATAAAATGAGAAAAAGAAAGAAAAATTAGAACTATAGTTGTTTGAACAATATCAACAGTAGCTGTTTAGACACCAACAACAGTGTCTGTTTGAACATAGGTAACTGAAGCAGCGCAAGGACTTAAAATTAACACTTGTTGTCCTCTCGCATTTGCCAACTAATGTACCGTATGTTCATGACCTCTTTGGAGAATGTGGTACCTTGCCTTCTGATCCGTTTATCATATATAAAGATATAAGAGAGAGGTTCAACGGTCATCTCTGGCTCGAAGTTGAGATATAAATATTTCCTTATTTTTCGAAGAAATATCTAGTTATTTTGAAAATCATGAAGACAAATTGGATTTATCCCAACATTAAAAAGTGGGTCGAAGTTCAAAACATCTAGCTAATTAAATACTATATTTATACAATCCTATCTTACGCATTCCAAAACTTTAAAATCAAACTCTGGCTTTTCTCTCATTTAGAACCTGTGGAAGGGTGCTAATTGCGTGGCTGAGTTGATAATGAAGAAATGAGGGTATATGGTTTCTCAATAATGCAATGTTTATGCCAACTATAAGAAATCTCCTATATTTGAGAGTTGGATATCTGTTTGTAGTGCATTATCTAAGGATCATATATGATGTCCTATGTATAAAGCGAGTGTTTTTAATCTGATTTTGTATGCAATATGCAGTAATCACATCTTTCACTAAGAGACTCTTTATTTATAATTAGTTTTTTAGAAACTTGTAGAATATCAAGCCAGGATTTGTTTGTATTCTTTGTAAAAGGAAAGTCTTTCTTTCACAACATGAATAGAGACATATTGAATGATATAAAAATACTTGTGTATTTTTATTGTTCTATTCTTTGTTGATCATCTTCTTCATGGTCCCATAATAGAATAAATTGCCTCAAATAAAAAACCTAAGAACCAGAGAAGCAAAAATGTCCTAATACCATTCATGATCAGTTTATCTCTATATCCATTAAGCACCACCATCTACCGTGCCCAATTAATATCATCACTAGTTATGGTATTTATGATAGGCATATTAGGTGGGAACTTTGGCAAGGCATCATGGATTTGTCTTCTCCAATTACTGATTCGATCATCATTGGTGGCGACTTTAGCATAGCGATGGATCATCATGCCCTCTACAGAGTTCCCAACCTAAAAAAATAGAAAGAGAAAAATGGTAGTAGGTTTATAAATTATACTATAATGCCCTAAAAATAGAGCAAGTAATAGGGAAGTAGACAAAATCACTAAAAACACAGTAATTTTAATGTCTACTCACCTCCAATCAACTCACAAAGTTTTTGCCCCAGCTACACCTAGTTGGGGGTGAGCTATGCAAACATAAAAATAGAGTACATATGCTCTCATCATCAAATGAGCCAACTAACAAAAACAAAACACATCATATTAGGTACTGAGGTAAATAAATATTAGTTACTGAACTTACAAAACAAATGCATGGTTGGTTTAAACCAGATTTATAACTTTTATGAGAATAAAGCTTCCCAAAATGGCTTGGTTTCCAAAAAAAATTGCAATAAGTGCCATCTATAATTAAAAAAATAACTAAAATTCATGAAAATTTCCAAATCAAGTAACTTTGTTGATCCAAGGTACAGTAGCCAAACTACAAATAGGGAGTTTCAAAAATACTCATACAGAGGGTATTTGACCATAAAATGATATGCGTGTACACTTCAAAACTACTAGTTAATGCACATGAAAGAGTCACAGAAACTACTTAGACCATTATCCACTACTTCTCTCAATTAAAACTGTTACAGATGTATATGGAACGTAAAGTCTTGGCTAACAATGTCATCTATTACCACATCACCATTCAATAGAATTAGTAATTAAATGTTTCTAAAATTAGCTTCACCGTTGCCTTACAAAGGTCACAAAGGCTTTCAACACGAAGCTCTTTTGAGTTGGTTGATTCCCCCAATTAGATTCGTCAAAGTTGTAAGTTACAACAAACACGATGCTGGGAGAGAGAGCCTAGAGTAACCAGCTCCAATCAAAAGATCAAGCAAGACCAAGATGTAAAGGGTCCATTCTCGTCTCTTTGTTGACTAGGTCATCTAACACACACAACTAAACTTTGATAATCCAAATAATTACATTCTACGTGATACATCATGGATGAATTTATTCATTTAAACAATATCAATGAATGCATGATGTCATCCACATAAGGTTCGTGAAATTTAAATGGTTCATTTTCGTACAAAAATAAAACAAAAAAAGTACATACCAGTACGCATCAATCTGTTATTCTTTGGGAGATCGCGAAAATATTAAATAAAAATTATGATGTACAAAACATATTCAATTCAATGGTATAATCAAGCACCTTGTGATGGTATGATCAAAGTCCCAAGTCCCATTGTTGTCATAAGCATCACCCTCAAACTCAGCAAGATTATTAGAAAGTTCGTAAACTTGTTCGGTTGAATTTGGGTTAGAAGAAAATGTATCTGAAGGTCTTTGGTCATCTTCATCAAATTGGTTAATTATATCACTAAGATTTAGTGAAATGTCATTCTTCTTAGGCATGTTAAGCGCCATATGTTCAATGCTTCTTATGAAGAAAACAAGGAAATGACAATGCTATTTATGATTGCAACATAACACGAGTGCTTCCTGATTCAAAGTTCTAACATACAAATAATTACCCATTCTGAGGGGAATGTAGATGCTTAGGAATGTAATTTCTATGAAGAACATGTTTCTTTCTATGCTGAAGATAAACAACTTCAACTTGTCTCTACATTCGAACGAAAAAAATGCCAACATTCATAAGGTAACCTGATTAAATTTCTAAACCCAAATAACCCATAGGTTAAATGATTACATTTATGAATATTAAATGATTCCAAAGTTTCAATTACGAATCATGCAAATAGAATACACCAATAGGGACTCATAAAGGAAAGTCAATTTCATATAAAAGTAATAATAAAATATAAAAGCAAAAATTAATAGAAAAGACCAAAATTACTCGTGTGGGCACCAAAACATCGATATTCCTCAAGTGAATCAACAAATCGATCTTCCTCAGGTGCCACTCCTTCAACGGCGGCTAAATTCGCCTCTTTTCCAGTGATTCAAATAGCTCAACCAACTCCCTTTCAATCTCTACAAATAAATATGAACATGTATATATATTCAACACAAACAAATTTTAAAATACAACAATATTACAAATTTACAATGTATTGAACCTGTGGAATATCGATTTGGGTATTGTAACAAAACCCTAATTTTTGGAGAAAATAGGGATATGCTATAAAGAGATGTAGTGAGAGAGAGATGGGGGATTACCAGACATGCCTTCATCGTCTTCTCCTCATCGGACCTTCTCCGCAAAAAAATTCTTGAGTAGTTCTTCATAGCTTAAGCAAAGGTAGAGAGAGAGAGAGAGAGATATCCCATTGACCTAATCTTGAAATATATATATATATATATATATATATATATATATATATATATATAAAGAGGCTTAATTTTGGTAGAAAAATAGCAAGGGATGGGTTAGAGAAAGATCGGGGGATTGGTGCATGGCTTCAAAATGAAAAATGAGTTTTTTTAGTATTTTTTTAAAGTATTTATATTTTAGTCAAGTGTGTTCACTTTTGGTACACTTTTAAATAGTGCCAAATTTTGGCACGGTTTTAAAGTGTGCCAGAATGTCAATAAATCGTGCCAGAATTTGGCACAACTTTAAACTATGGCAGGTTTTTAATATCAAGGTGTGTCATATTATCATTTTTGGTGTAGTGGAACCGGCATACCCGTAATGGTATTCGGGACCCTCAACCACCCTTGACATTCGTTGGCCATCATATATGTCGTGTAAAAACATGCTCGACCATCCTATTGTTAACATAGGCCGCTGAACGGGAGCCAAGTAGGGGACTGGATCATCAAGCAGTGAGTTCATGCGTATCGACGATGAAGTAGAGACGTCCACGTCCTTGTCCTCATCCACATCCTCCTCCACCATCTTCTCCTTGCCGTTGCCCTTGCCCTTTTCTCCCAACTGACATGTCATGAATGCATACATATCTAGGACCGTCATCTCCAACCTTGATAGCTTCGTGTCATGCATGTCCACCTGACGAGCCAATCCGATGTTGCTCGTCTCCATTCCAATGATCCTAGATTTTCTAACCCGCGAGCTCACCCCTAGTCCTCCCCTTGCGATCAGCGCCGAGCACTTGGCTGAGTGTGTCCGTGGACAAAGATGCCTTGTTGGCATCAGACTGTGACTCATTCACTTCATTAAGCTTTGTCTGAAACGATAAAAAGTACACGATTAGTTAATTAAGTAAATAAAAAATTATAACGTAATTAACAAAAATTAAATTTTCAGATTACTTATAATCGTGGACGCGATGCTCAGGGACACCTCCTTATCATTGCCCTTGTTTGTTCGAATTGCCACATAGGCATCGAGCCTATGTGGCCTACCCCCAGGGCCACTCCCATCCCCTGAAATAAAATAATGCAAAATTAGTAAGTAGCGCAAAGTAAAATAATGCAACTCTACTTGTCACTGACTTGTCACGGTCAATGACCGTGACAATCCTTTATCACGGACTTATCACGATCAATGACCATGACAAAAAATCCGTATTTTTTTATCACGGTCATTGACCGTGACAAGGGTGGCTGGCTGAAAGGTGACAACTTGGCCTTTTTGGTGTAGTGAATAAAAGGTTTTACCCGAAAGATTTTTTTTCCGGAAATCTATGTGTCAGTAATTTATTTATGTTTGTTTGATTTATCCACACGTAGTTGCATGTCTTAGGGCTGAATTAAATTGGATTAAAATTTGAAACCGATTAAATAAGGTTTACTTGAAAATTTGCAATTTCGGTTCAATCAAATTCACACATACATTTACAAATTTGTATCAGAGCGGGTTACATTAATTTATTTTGTATTCCTATTTCTGCAAAAATTGTGTGATATTGATTTTTTTTGAAAAAAAAATTGTTTTGTTAAAAATCGTAGTTTTTCCAATGGAGCACTTATATAATCGGATGCTCATTTTTGACGGGTCTAATTATGCCTACGGGAAAGCACGTATGAAATCACAATTAAAGTCCATTGATGAGCGCATTTGGGTTGATTGTGAAAGAGGCTGGACTCCTCCCACTGTCACCACAAATAATATCACTACTTTAAAACTCGTGATAGACTGGAATGGGGACGAATTTAAATGGAGAACTTTTAATTCAAGTGGGCTGAGTACAATTTCTAGTGATGTCACTACTGAGGAGTTTCGACGTATTATAACATGCACCACGTTAAAAGAAGCGTGGAATATTTTACAACTTACCCACGAAAGTACAAATGCGGTCAAAGAGTCTTAAATTCAAAATTTAACTACTCAATCGAAACAATTACCATGCTTGAGACAAAGTGTTTTGATGAGTTTTATGCACGTTTGTCTGATATTATCAACACTAGTTTCAATCTTGGTGAGCACATGTCATACCCCACCTAATTCTGACGTCGACCGCCACCAAAACTAAGTCGGGTGCAAACTAAATAAAATACCATTCTTAGCATGAGACAAATATGAGACATAAATAGATCAATAGACCAGATACATAATTGAATCAATCCCAAGTGATAATAACAACTGAGCGATAAAATGTCCATTCATGCTAAAACTTCGAATAAATCCAATCTCCAATAATAATCTAATTAAAATCTAAATAATAATCCCCTCTCGATAATCCAACTGAAATCCTCTAACAATTATGGAATCGAATAGCCCAATAAAAACCCAAATGAAGTGTCATAATGAAATACGACTGAAAAGAAAGTCTAACTAAACAAAGCAATAAAATGAATAAACTCCGATAATCCTATGCAGCTTCTCCAAAACTTATCCGAAAAAAGTTAGTCAACGCACGAGGTCAGAGTCCCGAGCGTGAATACACACTACTCCCCTCAAATAGGGTCTGTGAACTCAAACAGTAGCATTATACACAATAAATATCACAATATAATATTTTAATTAAGGAGATAATGATTAAACGCGATAAATATAAATCACTTACTACCCTCAGAAATTCTAATTCAATAATCCACACCAATATCATTTTAAATATACCATAGTCACAAATTTTGAATTTAATTAAATTAACCCAAAATTATTATTGTTCTCACTTTTTATTATGGCGGTAATCCTGCCCCGGGTGGTAATTTCACCAAAGTTTAACACCTCCCCTTGTCAAAACGACAGTCGATCCGTTTAAACTGCCGATCCCGCAATTTGACAAGGTTCCATGCACGATACGACATAAAACGTCAGCTGGCCCGTTTAAACAGTCGGCCCTCGCTATTTATATCGCCCATATTTTTATACTCATTTTTATCTTAGGCATTAATTCTCAATTTCACAATTATCAAATCACCCCACCCATTTTATCAATGTGAGATCCTCAAAAATACCCTTTAGTCCCATACCTAAGGGTCCCCAAGTATACATACGTCCTATCCTACATATAGGATAAATCACTAAGAGAAAACACATCCTAGTCTCATGTCTAGGCGAGCGAAATGTCGATATAACATAAAAATCTATCCCACCCCGAAATATAAAATCCCCACGAATTTACACTAACTAGTCCCATACGTAGAAAGTATAAATTATAACCAAGGCCTACCCACTAGTCCCATAGCTAGTAAGCATCCAATAATAGAGGTGAGAAAAAATACTACCCAAAAGCTCCTCATCCCCGCGATGGCGAACGTGAATAAAATAAATCACAATATACACAATTCATAAGACTAACATAACACTTAATCATAAAAGTCCCAATTCCATTTAATTAAAGAATAACTCCATCGTTGTTTTCAACATAATTATTTACGTTGAAAAAGGTTAAATTAATTAACATCCAACAATATTCAATACACCATAATCGTTCTCTTTTATAAGTCATCTAATGTTTATAAATGAACGCGCCCCAATTAACCATCTAAATAACCTCCATAAATTCTACATGAGAACCTACACACCAAACCATGAAAATCCAAAATCTAACCTATGCGTCCAAGGGTTTCAAAGATGAATTCATATTAAAAAATTTCATAAAAAATGTCCCAAAATTTAGTGTCCACTTTCTCTAATTAAGTTACTAATTGATGTCAATAAAAACATATGATTAAGGGTTTAGGCGACACTTAAAATGCATAATACTAAAGGAAAGGAATAGAGTATTCATGCCTGTGATTTTTGAATTAAAAATCTGGGTAGACGGTTGGATTCTTCTCGACAAATTAGAAAAAGAGCATTCTTGAGTAAACCCTCAATTAATCCTTCAAATATTGTGACAAAACTTTGATTATGTTGGAGGTTAATGTTTGGGGTTAAGAGAACAATATTTTGGAAGAGCTCTCTGGTGAAAAAGTGATTATGAGAAGTCCCCCTATGGATTAGAAGCATTAAATAACAATTAAGAGTCCTAATCCCACTCAAACTCTTATATAAAGGCCGAACTGATGATAAACTGGGCTTAGTCGATCGATCGACTAAAAGAGTTGATCGACCGACCAAGAAGGAAATTAGAAATCTCACAACAATTTTTTTTTAAAAAAATGGGATAAACTTAAAACTCTCATAAAAACTTCATTTTAAATCCGATTTCGATTCCGTTTGATGTTATACTTTCCAAATAATAAAACCAACATAATTAATTAAAAAAAAGTCCAAAAATCTAAAATTTTATTTTTCTCAAAAATTCCCATTTAATTAAATAAATCAATTATAAAAACACAGGGTGTTACATACTTTCCCACTAGCAAAGAATTTCGTCCTCGAAATTAGACGAGGCATAAACATCAACCATAAATCATGCAAGATAAAATAAGGCTCACATATGCCTACCCATAGAGTACCGCAATTAGATGCTCATACACCTAATCCTACTTGAATGGAACCTCAAATAAAAATACAATATATATAACACTTTTATATATATATAAGTATTTATGAAAATAACGGCGTCCCACGCTCTCCTACGAATCACCACTTGACCCTATCTTCATAGGTCATCGCAACACATAGATCCTAAAATTAAATCACCAAATTAATTTTCATAATACTCAACATCTGTACTAACAATCTCCAAAACATATCTCGTCTCCAAAAATTACTTCTAAGTCTCTTCATTCACAAAAATTCTAGTTTTATCCTCAATGCCTACAACACTTAAATCCTCAAATTAAATCACGTCACTACACCAGAAATAGATATACTAAAAAATTAATAGCAACAATCGGCCAAAAAAATATCGTCTCCAAAATAAATTCTAAGGATCTTCACATCCAAATTACTACTCTAACCTCAATGCTCATAATGTTCTTAGTACAAACTCTTTATCTCCAAGAAACACATCTAACACGTATTCTAGACCCAATATCTCTAGGATACGAATCAACAAAGGGAATCAAAGATCGATAACACGAAAGCTAAATGGACTCACCACCTACGAGACCTAAGACCATGCTCTGATATTATCTGTCACACCCCACCTAATTCTGGTGTTGGCCACCACCAAAACTAAGCCGGGTGCGAACTATATAAAATACCATTCTTAGCATGAGACAGATCTGAGACATAAATAAATCAATCCACCAGAGAAATAATTGAATCAATCCCAAGTGATATTAACAACTGAGCGATAAAAGATCCATCACATGCTAAAATTTCGAATAAATCCAGTCTTCAATAATGATTTAACTAAAATCTAAATAATAATCAACTCTGAATAATCCAACCGAAATCCTCTAACAACTTTGGAACCGAATGGCCCAATAAAAACCCAAATGAAGTCGCATAATGAAATACGACTGAAAATAAAGTCTAACTAGCTGCACTTCCAAACGATAAACTCCGATAATCCTATGCAGCTTCTCCAAAACATATCCAGAAAAAGTTAGTCAACGCACGAGGTTAGAGCCCCGAGCATGAATACACACTACTCCCCTCAAATAGGGTCCGTGAACCCAGACATTATACGCAATAAATATCATAATAGAATATTTTAATTAAGGAGATAATGATTAAACGCGATAAATATAAATCACTAACTACCCTCAGAAATTCTAATTTAATAATCCACACAAATATCATTTTAAATATCCCACAGTCCCAAATTGTTAATTTAATTAAATTAACCCAAAATTATTATTGTTCTGACTTTTTATTATGGCGGTCCTCCCGTCCCGGGTGGTAATTTCCACCAAAGTTTAATACCTCCCCTTGTCAAAACGACCGTTGATCCATTTATACCATCGATCCCGTAATTTGATAAGGTTCCATGCATGAAACGACCTAAAACACCGGTTGACCCATTTAAATTGTCATCCCTCGCTATTTATGTCGCCCATATTTTAATACCCGTTTTTATCTTAGGCATTAATTCTAAATTTCACAATTATCAAATCACCCCACCCATTTTATCAATGTGAGATCCTCAAAAATACCCCTTAGTCTCATACCTAAGGGACCCCAAGTATACATATGTCCTATCCTACATATAGGATAAATCACCAAGAGAAAACATGTCCTAGTCTCATATCTAGGCTAGCGAAATGTTGATATAACGTAAAAATCTGCCCCACCCCGAAATATAAAATCTCCACGAATTTACATTAACTAGTTCCATACCTAGCAAGTATAAATTATAACGAAGGCCTACCCAATAGTCCCATACCTAGTAAGCATCCTATAATAGAGGTGAGAAAAAATACTATCCAAAAGCCCCTCGTCCCCGCGATGGCAAACGTGAATAAAATTAATCACACAATACACAATTCATAAGACTAACATAGCACTTAATCATAAAAGTCCCAATTCAATTTAATTCAAAGAATAACTCCGTCGTTGTTTGCAACATAATTATTTACGTTCAAAAAAGTTAAATGAATTAACATGCAACAATATTTAATACGCCATAATCATTCTCTTTTATAAGTCATCTAATGTTTATAAATGAATGCGCCCCAATTAACCATATAAATAACCTCCATAAATTCTACTTGAGAACCTACACCCCAAGCCATACAAACCCAAAAATCTAACGTACGTGCCCAAGGATTTGAAAGATTATTTCATATTAAAAAATTTCACAAAAACAGTCCCAAGATTTAGTGTCCACTTTCTCTAATTAAGTTACTAATTGATGTCAATAAAAAACATATGATTAAGGGTTTATGCGACACTTAGAACGCATAATACTAAAGGAAAGGAATAGATGTAATAACCCTCCCTTCTGATAGCCCACTTTATATTTATTTACAATGTGTAGTAATCAATTTTAAAATGATAGATGTTGAGTAAATATTAATTTGTTATGACAAGGACAATATTTACTAAAATGTTGCATAGTTACCCCGTGAGTGAATAAAATGTTCATGTGGTGATTTTTAATGTCATAAAGATTTAAAATGATATTTTGGTTTATTATGAAACCGGAAGTAAAATGAGTTATAAAATCTCCAAATGATAATTTGGATAGTGTAGTTAGTCCCGGTAGGTGTGAGACAGTCAAAATAAGTGCCATATTGTATTTTGGCATTTCGGGCACTTTTGACTGGTTTTGGCTTAAATAGTGATATCGCGTATTATTTTATCGCGCATTAGTTATTAGAGTTGGGCATTTTAGACTTATGGCCCGATTTAGTCTTGCTAATACTTACTATTCCTTTTATGCCCCAAATTGTTAACTTAGAGAGAGAGGAAGAAAGCTTTGGAGAAAGAGAGAGATTGGAGATTGGAGCTTGGAGTGTTGCTTCCTTCTTCATCAAATCAGATTCTTACACTTGAGGCAAGTAATCTACTTGCAAATTTATGATTTAAGTAGAATAATTAGTCTTGATATTTATGATTTTGTTATGATTTAGAATTGTTAGGGTTTTGATTGGATTTTTGGGTATTAACCACTAAAAAAAAAATGGATTTGGATGATAAATGATGTTTAAGGTTGGTAGATAGATGGATTTAGGATGTAGAAATTTCAGCCAATGATTTTGGTTGGGATTGATTTTGGAGTTGGATAAATTTTGGAGTTCAAGACTCCTTAGCCATTCTTGGCATTTTCGCAGGGGCGAATCGATTCGGCCCCTTGGGCGAATCGATTCGCATAGATGGTGAATCCCAGGTCTTGTTGTCCGAATCGATTCGGATTAAGACCGAATCGATTCGGCATTTGCAGAAACTTAATTTTGTTGTCCGAACCGATTCGCTTTCAGAGCGAATCGATTCGGTCCCAACAGTTTTGGGGTCTTTTTCCTTTTAATTTTCATCCTTATTCTTTAGGATTAGGACCTAGGAAACTTCTTTAAAGGAGTAAACTTAGAGTCCTAGAGTAGTTATGGAGTTTGGTCGTTGCCCTGGATTAGAAATGGGTTCATCCGGGGTTTATTTGGGGGAGGTTTAAAGTAATGTTAAGGCATTACTTCTTTTATTCAACTTTTAGAGGTTAGGAAGTTAAATGCCCTAACTTGGAGACTTATGGGCTTATCAATTTACATGAACTTTGGGAATTTCTAGGATCATAATGATCATTTGGAGACCTAGCCTGGAATTGTAATTTGAGGTAAAATAAATGATAATGTTCGATGGGAATTAGGCTCGCATAAAATGAACCCATAGGTGTTTAATGATAATAGGTTCAACTAGAACGAACCCCGTTGTTTAATGATATTAGGTTTAATAAAAAGAACCAATCTCATGATTAATGGAAATGGATTTTTGGAAATAAAAGGATGATAAATGTAAATGTTAATTTACTGTTACACACCTCTCTAAATGACATCATAAGGGAAGTTCGCTCGTGAGGTGAAGCCCCCTGGCTAATGAATGCAGGGTGGATATAGTCCTAGGCCATGGGAGCGCTTATTGTTATATTTTTCTGCGATGGGTAGGAGATTCCGGGTGTGGTCTTGACTACCCCGCAGGCTCATGGCCGCTTCCCGACGTGTTCCGATAGGTGCCCAGGTTGTCTTATGTTAGGCCCTGGAAGATGATGGTCATTTAGGGGCGCGCACAGTGGGGAAACCCGGACGGGCGGTCTTAGATATCGTTATATGTATATGAATATAACTATATTTTCATCAAGTTGGACTTGATGGTTGTTAAACGCCACAAAGAGCGTATGAAATGCCATAAAGAGCATAATATATGTGCCGGGAAGAGCACGGGAATAATTAATGAATAGAAATTATAACTTCTTGACTTAACCAATTATATGGTTTTATTCCTAATAAGGAATGTCTGAAGGATATGGAAATTGTATTTTATAAGGAAGGGTTTTAACTTAAAGTGCTTTACCTTCATTTCTTGCTTATATTGTAGATAGCATGTCATATTATCATCCTCATCATTCATGTATAACTGTTCATATCTATCATGCTTTTTATTCTTCTAGAAATCATATAGAACCCGGCCCTGACCAGTTTACTTCTTTGTTGTATATATTATTATATCCGCTCAGGTGCTCCACCGCAAGGACGCCCGACTTGACTTTCCCAAGTTCCCTGCACTTTCGACGAGCTGTAAGATTTTGCGGGTTATTACAGGATGTTGTTTTAGACGCTTTCATTCTTGTTATTCTAGATATGATCGGGTCTTGTCCCTCGGGCATGTGGCCCAAACGTTTGTATTTGAGTAATGATTGTACTATGTAAGATATTTTATATTGTTGTACGTTGTCTTGTGTAGCTGTGGACCGACAGCTTATTCGGTCCATTTGTGTACATTCGTTTTGGTTATATTATATGTTATCTTTTGGAATTCCACTTGCTTGTCAGATTGGGTTGTAGTTTAAATTTTCATAACCGCATTTTTAAAATTTTACACTTTTTGGCAACCCGTCTTCTGATTTATTGGGTGGTTTTCCCGTATACTCAGTTTATATTTGTGATGCTGAGAATGATATCCATCCATGATTCCTGTTACGTTTGAGTATAGGGCTGGCCACCCCTTATTTCGGATTGCGGGTTGTCACAGATGGTATCAGAGCATCAGGTTCTAGAGTACTAGGATCTGTGTGGACTTGTCTCGTTCTACCGTAGCGTTCTTTGATGTAGGGCCCTATGTTAGGACTTCTTGTTGTTGATGTTTGCGATCTTCTGCAAGATAGATTGTTTTAACTAGTATTCTAATACTATTGTTCTTCCATCTCAGATGCCGCCTGAGAGAGGTCGCCCAGCGAGACGCATTAAGGTCGTAGAGAAGGAAGTAGGTCCTCCACCGCCACTACAAGGGACTGTTAATGTTGCGGATGTAGCAAGCATAGTGGCTGGAGCTATTAATGCCGCCATGACCGTAGTGATCCAACAATTGCCATGGGCTCCAGGTGTTCAACCTCCTACGGGACTCACTCCGTAGGAAAGGGTTCCGGAGTCCTTTCTAAAGGGCAATCCCCCAGAATTCGAGGGAGGCACGGATGCGGTTAAAGCCGATCAATGGAAGAAAAAACATGCAACGCCACCTTCGAATGATAGAATGCAGTGAGGATAATAAACAAGTCCTTACCACCTTTAAGCTTGTCAGATCTGCGTTACACTGGTGGGAGACGATGACCACCCCAGAGCAAAGAGACACCATGTCAATCACTGAGTTCTGGGCCTTGTTTGACCTTAAGTATTTTCCTCCCGCGGTTCAGAGGGAGATGAAGAGGAAGTTACAAGATGTAGTGCAAGGGGAGATATCTGTAGCGGAGTATGAAGAGGAGTTCACCCGGTTGGCAAGTTTTGTACCAGATGAGGTGACTCCGGAAGAGAGGAAGATCTCGAAGTTTATGGGAGGTCTAAACTGGAGAATCTGAAAACACTTATTGGGTAACCCAGCTTTCCAGACTTTTGGTGAGGTTATGAATGCAGCCTTACTCCATTGCCAGGAGCATCGATTATATATGCAGGGTAGCAAGAAAGCTACTGAAATGAGGCAAGTAGGGAAGCTTGGAGAGTTTATTGCGAGTGGCAATAATAATAGGCATGGACAAGGTGCTTTGCATCAGGAAGATCGGGGTGGCCCTGGAGGTAGAGGTCATCCGGACCGAGGCATTTCCCAATTTAGGAATAATAGGGGTCGAGGTCGGGAGGACATGAAGGGACGGTGCTTCCAATGTGGGGAGGCAGGTCATTATAAGAAGGAATACCCTCAGATGATTCGGGGTCAGTTTCCTAGGGCTCCGCAGTAGCCAGATGTTCAGTATCCACCTCCGGAACCAATTATGGTTGTTCCTCCGCATCAGGGACAACTACAGTATGGGCGTGTTTGTCATGATCAGGAGGCTATGCTTCCTCCAGCTCTGCCGGCACCGCCCGTTATTGAGGGTAAGTTTTCACTCAGAGATACGTGAGTTATATGTTATTTGGTGCGGGTGTTAGGCGCTCATTTGTCTTATGAGCTTTTCTCAGATTACAGATTTCATAATATCTGCTGAGAGTATTTTCATTAGTATCAAGTTCTATGGGTAATGGTTCGCTCATTTCTTTTGTTGGTACGTATGTAGAAATTTCTCTTATTAAATTTTGCTTGAGGCCGATTTACTCGTCCTTAACATGGTCAAGTATGATGTGATATTGGTATGTAATTGCTATGCCTTATCTCCACGACTAACAAGTTGAGTGGTAGCGTATAGGAGGGGTTCCTTGTTTGGATTCCGCTTCTGCGGGACGCTCCACGCGCGAACCTTAACGACATTGGGAGTGGGGATATACCACCTTTCCTTTCTCTTAATTTATGTGCGTTATGCTCTATCTCCATGATCAACTAGTTAAGTAGGCATGTGTCGGAGGGGTTCCTTGTTTGGATTTCGCTTTGCGAGACACTCCGTCGCATGAACACTTAACGATGTTGTGAGTGAAGATATGCTATTCTTCCCTTTTAATTTATTTTGTTTTATTAAATTATTGTCAGAAGTGGGATTTGAAAGTTTAGCCGAGGATCACGTACTAGGGTGATTGATGGCTATTAAAGTGCGACATAGAAGCGCTGCATGTAGTTTTCTCCTCTGATCGATGTGAGGGAGACCGAGGTACGAAGTCGAATTGAGACTTCGGGTTACGCCTTGATAAGAAGGCTATTTAATGAGATGTATATATGTTATAGGACATATAACCCTAGGGTTTCACGAAGGGTGAGCGTTGGGTTGTTATAGATTTATTTTTATTTAATTGATAGTGTGTAGCTGTAGAATCTTTTCGGTCCCGAACATGTGTCTTAGACCTGTACCCCTCGATGACTGACAATGCGAGGTAGAAGTGTAACGGGAGGGTTCCTTGTTTGGATTTCGCTTCGGCGAGACGTCCCACACACGAAACCGAGCAAATGTCGGTAGTTAAGAAAGGTCTTGGGCACTAGGGATATACGCAGCAATAGGTGTACGACTCAGATAGGGTATATGTAAATAGACTTTAGGATTGTTTGGACGTAGGGTCTTTAAGTATGGGACGTAAGTTTAGGAAGGTTGTTGGGAGTTGACCATGACTAAGTCATGCGTACCCTCTAGAAAGGGATTGGTTCCATGTTATGAGAAGTGGGAGGATTTTGAGAAGTTGGTAGTTGAGGCCGAAGGAGATGAGGCCTCTCATAGTAGAGTGTTACAAAGGTAACGAAGGGGTGAATTGATTCGCACCCCTGAGCCAGGTGGTTAAGCTCGAAGGTAGATTCCATTAGCAAGTCTCTGCCATGATGGGGAGTGATAATACTGGAGTATCGATTTATTGTTGATGTGCCTCACAAGTTTAAACTTGTAAGGAGTATTATCCCCTATTTAAGTTGAAGTCCATCTTGGGGGTGATCGCTGTATAGGAAGAGAGAATGCTACTTCCTGGGCAGAATTTAGTCTTTCGTGCGAACAATATTTCATTGCAAGATGTCGCAGGAGGAAACAAGGGCGGTTAAAACCATAAATAAGTTCTTCTCTTTTGACACTGATGGTGGGGTGCGTCCCCGTAAGAGAATTTTGTCCCGAACAAAAGGGACTTAAGTAAAGCAGATATGGAGAAATCACGCGGTTCTAACGTTTCGGTTCATCAAGGTAATGACGAAATGTGCTAAGTTGTACGTCGCTAGTATTATTGGCTGGGCATAGTAAGGTTGTTGTACTGCAAGGGGTGCCCTTGATTATAGTCCTGACGAGAATAAGACTTCCGTTTCTCATTCTTGGCGAGTTCCCAAGAAGTCATGGGAATCGAATTATGGTTAATCACTTCTTGTCATTTTTCCAGATGGCCAGACCAATAGAATAACCGTATGTTGGGGCATATACTCCTTATATGCGTGCCTAACTTTAAGAGTAGTTGGGAACAATGCTTTCCACTCGTTGAATTCGCCTATATAGAATTTGTGTCGATTCACTATTAGGACGACGCTTTAAAAGAAGCCTTGTATGGTAGGCCTTATCGATTCCCCACTTGTTGGTTAGAAGTGCGAGATGATGAGTCTCTCGTATAACCAAGACCGACGAAAGAGCTCAGTCGATGCGAGAAGAAGGCATCTGGAGTTTGAGGTCATTAGACCAAATGTTGTGGTGAGTATCGCCTGTGAAGGGCGTTATGCGTTTCGAGGAGAAAAGAAAACCTTGCACCGCATGATGTTGTACCTTTCCTAGAAATGTTGCGGTGGGTCCGGTGACCTATTAGCTGGCTTTATCGAAACATTTTGCGGCAAGTTCATAATTTGTTCCTTGTCTCTCATGCAAGGGAGTACGAGAGATATGACGGTGCCTTTAGGCACATTCCTTTTTTTAGAAGGTGCAACGTGATGGTTCTTATTAGATGTAGTCGGTTGCTATCTTAGAGCGTAGAGTTACGTTTGGGATCGTTGGTAGTACCTTGGGGGATGAGTTCTATATAGTCAGCGTAGTGTCGAGAAATTGACATAGGGTCGCAAGGATGACTTGCGGGAATAGCATCCGCACTTCTTCTTGTGAGGTATACCTGAATTTTGGGGGCAAAATTCCCTCTTAAGGGGGGGAGTATGTAATAACCCTCTCTTCTGATAGCCCACTTTATATTTATTTACAATGTGTAGTAATCAATTTTAAAATGATAGATGTTGAGTAAATATTAATTTGTTATGACAAGGAAAATATTTACTAAAATGTTGCATAGTTACCCCGTGAGTGAATAAAATGTTCATGTGGTGATTTTTAATGTCATAAGGATTTAAAATGATATTTTGGTTTATTATGAAACCGGAAGTAAAATGAGTTAAAAAATCTCCAAATGATAATTTGGATAGTGTAGTTAGTCCCGGTAGGTGTGAGACAGTCAAAATAAGTGCCATATTGTATTTTGGCATTTCGGGCACTTTTGACTGGTTTTGGCTTAAATAGTGATATCGCGTATTATTTTATCGCGCATTAGTTATTAGAGTTGGGCATTTTAGACTTATGGCCCGATTTAGTCTTGCTAAGACTTACTATTCCTTTTATGCCCCAAATTGTTAACTTAGAGAGAGAGGAAGAAAGCTTTGGAGAAAGAAAGAGATTGGAGATTGGAGCTTGGATTGTTGCTTCCTTCTTCATCAAATCAGATTCTTACACTTGAGGCAAGTAATCTACTTGCAAATTTATGATTTAAGTAGAATAATTAGTCTTGATATTTATGATTTTGTTATGATTTAGAATTGTTAGGGTTTTGATTGGATTTTTGGGTATTAACCACTAAAAAAAATGGATTGGGATGATAAATGATGTTTAAGGTTGGTAGATAGATGGATTTAGGATGTAGAAATTTCAGCCAAGGATTTCGGTTGGGCTTGATTTTGGAGTTGGATAAATTTTGGAGTTCAAGACTCCATAGCCATTCTTGGCATTTTCGCAGGGGCGAATCGATTCGGCCCCTTGGGCGAATCGATTCGCATAGATGCAGAATCCCAAGTCTTGTTGTCCGAATCGATTCGGATTAAGACCGAATCGATTCGGCATTTTCAGAAACTTAATTTTGTTGTCCGAACCGATTCGCTTTCAGAGCGAATCGATTCACTGGTGCGAATCGATTCGTCCCTAGGGGCGAATCGATTCGGCCCCAGCAGTTTTGGGGTCTTTTCCTTTTAATTTTCATCCTTATTCTTTAGGATTAGGACCTAGGAAACTTCTTTAAAGAAGTAAACTTAGAGTCCTAGAGTAGTTATGGAGTTTGGTCGTTGCCCTGGATTAGAAATGGGTTCATCCGGGGTTTATTTCGGGGAGGTTTAAAGTAATGTTAAGGCATTACTTCTTTTATTCAACTTTTAGAGGTTAGGAAGTTAAATGCCCTAACTTGGAGACTTATGGGCTTATCAATTTACATGAACTTTGGGAATTTCTAGGATCATAATGATCATTTGGAGACCTATCCTGGAATTGTAATTTGAGGTAAAATAAATGATAATGTTCGATGGGAATTAGGCTCGCATAAAATGAACCCATAGGTGTTTAATGATAATAGGTTCAACTAGAACGAACCCTGTTGTTTAATGATATTAGGTTTAATAAAAAGAACCAATCTCATGATTAATGGAAATGGATTTTTGGAAATAAAAGGATGATAAATGTAAATGTTAATTTACTGTTACACACCTCTCTAAATGACATCATAAGGGAAGTTCGCTCGTGAGGTGAAGCCCCCTGGCTAATGAATGCAGGGTGGATATAGTCCTAGGCCATGGGATCGCTTATTGTTATATTTTTCTGCGATGGGTAGGAGATTCCGGGTGTGGTCTTGACTACCCCACAGGCTCATGGCCGCTTCCCGACGTGTTCCGATAGGTGCCCATGTTGTCTTATGTTAGGCCCTGGAAGATGATGATCATTTAGGGGCGCGCCCAGTGGGGAAACCCGGACGGGCGGTCTTAGATATCGTTATATGTATATGAATATAACTATATTTTCATCAAGTTGGACTTGATGGTTGTTAATCGCCACAAAGAGCGTATGAAATGCCATAAAGAGCAAAATATATGTGCCGGGAAGAGCACGGGAATAATATATGTGCCATAAAGAGAACTCGATGTACATGATATTCCTAATAAGGAATGGAAAGATAAAATGGGAAGTGTTAATTAATGAATAGAAATTATAACTTCTTGACTTAACCAATTATATGGTTTTATTCCTAATAAGGAATGTCTGAAGGATATGGAAATTGTATTTTATAAGGAAGGGTTTTAACTTAAAGTGCTTTACCTTCATTTCTTGCTTATATTGTAGATAGCATGTCATATTATCATCCTCATCATTCATGTATAACTGTTCATATCTATCATGCTTTTTATTCTTCTAGAAATCATATAGAACCCGGCCCTGACCGGTTTACTTCTTTGTTGTATATATTATTGTATCCGCTCAGGTGCTCCACCGCAAGGACGCCCGACTTGACTTTCCCAAGTTCCCTGCACTTTCGACGAGCTGTAAGATTTTGCGGGTTATTACAGGATGTTGTTTTAGACGCTTTCATTCTTATTATTCTAGATATGATCGGGTCTTGTCCCTCGGGCGTGTGGCCCAAACGTTTGTATTTGATTAATGATTGTACTATGTAAGATATTTTATATTGTTGTACGTTGTCTTGTGTAGCTGTGGACCGACAGCTTATTCGGTCCATTTGTGTACATTCGTTTTGGTTATATTATATGTTATCTTTTGGAATTCCACTTGCTTGTCAGATTGGGTTGTAGTTTAAATTTTCATAACCGCATTTTTAAAATTTTACACTTTTTGGCAACCCGTCTTCTGATTTATTGGGTGGTTTTCCCGTATACTCAGTTTATATTTGTGATGCTGAGAATGATATCCATCCATGATTCCTGTTACGTTTGAGTATCGAGCTGGCCACCCCTTATTTCGGATTGTGGGTTGTCACAATAGAGTATTCACGCATGTGATTTTTGAATAAAAAATATGGGTGGACAGTTGGATTCTTCTAGAAAAATTAGAAAAAGTGTAAGGACATTTTGTCCATCATTATTGTGTATGTCATAAGCCGTTACATCGCTGAACTACTTCAAGATCACATCGTCTTCAAACGGGATCCGAATATCAAAAAAAGGAAGAAATCAGAGTTCTAGTCAGCCGGACCGATCCGCTAATTTTAAAAACGAACCGGTCCACCCCCGGATCGATCCTCCCTCTACCCGGACCGATCCTCCTTGACCTTGGACCAGTAGACCCCAGACCGAATGCGAACCGAAGAGACCTCTTACAAAAACAAACCGTTCCGACCTCAGACCGATCCGACCTCAGATCCGGACCGGTCCGCCTGGGATTGAATCGTGCAGATCGTGGTCAGATTTTTAAGGGCCAGTTTTTTCTTTTATAAACCCATTACGGGGAGTTGGTTTATAGAGACTTATACACACGATTTTCAGAGTTCATAAACTCAAAGTCTTCACCTTTGTGAGTTACCAAAAATCATGTTTTAATTCACACAAATTTCCAAATCATTTGTGAATCGTTTTGAAACCCTAGAACACAAACACTGTTTTGTTCATACCCTTGTGGAGAAAACCGTCCTTCTTCTTCATTACTGCCCTCCTGGAAAGGGAAACTTCCAACCGCCGACTACAGATCCGACGCCTGCGGGTAATTCTGTGTCACTGTATTTTTCATTGTAATCCGAAATTGTATGTTACAATATTATAATGAAAATAAATGGTTTTCCCCTTTGGTGATTTTTCCTCACATGTGTGTGTTTGAATATCTCTTGCATGATTTCATATTATTTTAATCAAACCTTGTTGCTTGTTTAGGGTTTATTTGGGTTGAACTGAGTTTGATTATTTAATTTCTTATTTGAACGCAAGCGCATACTCTTTCAAATTGGCATCAGAGTAGGTTACGCTAATCTATCGCATATTCCTATTTTTCGCAAAATTTTTCTAAAAAATTATTTTTTGAAAAAGAGCGTGTTTGTAATACCCCGTAATTTTAATGACTTTTAAAATGGGTTATATATTTAAATTAATGGATTAATTGGATCTTATTATAAATTAATTCATTTGGTTTTTATTCGAATTGTGGATATTAAAATGGATGATTCTAAATATTACTTAAAGATATTTAGGTAATATATGAATGTGATGTCATTGATATGACGATATGATATAAATTCGGTAATTTGAATTATTAGTCAGACGCAGTATGGGACGTGTCGGGACTAATTTATTAAATTAAAAAGAAAATTTATTTTCTATCAACCTTATTGTCATTTCGACTGCGTCGTTGCATCCGAAAGGTTCGAAATAGTCAGAAAAGTCTATTTGGATGTTAATTTTGAGTCTCGGGTCATTTGGAAATGAAAAGACAACCCAAAAGGGCATTTTGGTTATTTTTACAAGGGGGATGAATAGTAATTTCGGGTTTTGTCTTATTATAAGTATTTGGAGATTAGTGTATGTAGGTTCATTTCAGCTCTTCTACACAAAATTTAAAAGTCATCTTCTTAGAGAGAGTGAAAGGTTGCTTGGAAAGAAAAAGAAGTTTTCTTGGGAAGGAGGAGAACCAAAGGTCAAAGGTCACCACCACCATCACCACCCGTGTTATTCAACTCCAAAGGATCAGATCTTCATTAGAGGCAAGTGTTTGATATTTGCAATTTAAGTTCGTATATATTCCATGTTAGGATAGTTATAAAAAGAGATGATTTTCATGCTTGGAAGATGAAAGGATATAGTTGTTAATGGATTTTTGGAATCTAAAAATATATAGGAATTAAACTCATGTTGTAGGTAGTTAATAATTCAATAAATATTCATCAATCCGTGGAAGAAATTTTGAAAATAATTTAGTGTTCTTGAAGATAATATGTTGATAATTTTCTGGAAAAAGAGACAAAAACGAGTGGAATGAGAAGAGCCAATTTGGAATGTTTAGATCTTCTTTTTGAGTGCATTTGGATGAGATTTAAGAAAAACTCAAAACACATACCTGACTCAATTTTTCGTGTAGAATCCAAATCTGAAGTCGGATTGATGATTTGAATAATTTTTGGGTCTAATTTTTCTGAGTATTTAAAATATGAGAATTCATGAAGTTGTTTCTTATCCCAAACCTTTTGTGGATCTTTGGTGATTATTATTTGGATATTATGGGACTTAGAAAATATCAGTAAACCCTTGATAAGATTTGAATTAATTTGATTTGGATTCAAGTGATTAAAATGTTGAAAATTATATCGAATGGAATTTCGGTTGCTAGATTCATTTGTTAAATTCTAAATGGAGATGTATGAGGATTAAAGATAGGACTAGTAGGGGTGATTGAATATAACACCTGGGTATCCTTAAGTTTACAAGAGGGTTTAATCCAAAGTGAAAGAAGATGTGTTTATAAGAGATTTGAAACTATCGATTTTAACTTTAATTAAAAGGAGAACTAAACTCATAGTAATTCGGGAGAAATGATGTTATGGACCAGTAGGATATTAGTGAATTCTGACTGAATATATGTTGAGGAAAAACCTATTTTAATATTGTGTATTGAGTGAGGGTAGCCTTAGGGTTACAATTTGAACGTCAAGGATTGAGTTTTAAGCTCAATATTGATTTCGCAAGGACGGAGTGTAATACAAGAGCGTAGTGGTGTGTCTCCTGGATAGAGATGGGAGTTTAGAACACATTTGGTTGAAAGAAGGTATGAGGTTATACCGATCGCATAGTTGAAGTTGTCGGACCTCCTCGATCGACAAAGTTAAGTAGTAGTGTATTGGAGGGGTTCCTTGTTTGGATTTCGCTTTATGAGACGCTCCGCGCATGAACTTTAACGACGTCGGGAGTGGAGAGATGTTATAGGATGCGAGGATAATTAAATTATGAAGTAAAGATATGATATTTTAATGCTACGTATGGAAAATATCTTAGGGTAGTGATATTACCTTATTGATATTATGTTATAGGTATGATAATACCTATTTGATTGATTGATGATTTATGTGTATGACATACCTAGCTTACTTGCTATCAGTGGGAGGTTTGCGCGTGAGGGCAGTCATATCCTGATGAATCCTGGGATCTTTGATTTGTCGCTCGAGAACATAGGTCTATGAAAGAATTATCGGGGAGTTGATAAGTCCGCTAACTTTGGGTACGTAGGTATGTGCGTGACCCATGGATACGAGAACTATGTTCGCCTTCAATTTGTTTGTTGTTGTTTATGGTTCGAGGTATCCTCATCGAACCTTTTGTCCCCTTTTCGGTGACCAACGATATTGGGACATGATAGCAGAGTAATGCATTGCACCGCAGCTGTGACTCGGGGTGTCGTATTATATATGTATATATATATATATATATATATATATAATGGATTAAATGAATGAATGGATATTTATTATGGTTAAATCTATATACGGTGATAATTGTAGATAACGGTGAATAGAGAAAGATAATTGAATTAAGTTAATGAATGTTTTTGAAAAACTTAATTCATATTAATGAGAAATGATTCATGTTAATGAGAAACGATGAGAAATGTAAATGAATAATAATGTGACGTATGGTATGGGACATACGGGGATTATGATATGGGAATGGAATTATAATAGGGAGACTAGAAAAGAGGAACCATTAACTAGGAGATTAATAAGAAACGTTAAGTGTGCACTCTAGTTGAGAGGTGAGAATAGCAAGTGAGAGTTAGATCTAACATGTACATAATAAATGCTTTATTGCACTTGTTAAATGCTTGCTGTTTTAAAAATCATCTACACAATCAGGCTCTGACCCGTTTCCTTGCATATTTTCTTTTCTATTGTATCTTCTATATCAGGTGTCCAGCAACAGGGACGCCAACCTTAGCGGATTATGACAGGCTATGGATTTATGGAGTTTTGCTTAGACGCCTATCTTCATTTGATTCACAGTATTCTTAGTTAGGGCATGTCGCCCAAAGGATTTTCAGTTATCTTTTCTATCGAGGTCAAATACTATTGTATTCGGGTCTTTTTAATACAGTTGTTATTGATGGGATTACTGTAATGGATTAATATTATTTGGGAATGTTTATTCCAATTGCATTTAAATTCTTTTGTGTTATTTATTGGGTTATCAGTGTTGTAGAATAAAATGTGTTGTGTTATTCTTAAACTAAAAATGGTTTTGTTGAAATTTAAATTTGGAAAGTTTTTAACACCAGCTTAATTGAGTATTGGGTGAGTTGTAAATGTTTTCGACAGTGATGCTAAGAATGAGCCAACTGTATATTCTGTTTTAATTTGGTATGGGACTGGCCACCCGGTATTTAATTAGGCGGGGTGTTACAGTGTTCAAATGGAGAAATCATATAATAAAATGCCAGTTTTTGACGGGACAAATTATGCATATTGGAAAGGTCGCATGAAGTCTGCTTTAAAGGCCATAGATGAACGTGTCTGGATTCTAGTTGAAAGAGGGTGGACATCTCCCTCCGCCACTGTTGAAAACGTGACCAATTTAAAACCTGTCACTACATGGCCTGAAGATGAATTTAAATGGTCTTCTTTTAATTCTAAGTGTTTGAGTGCTATTTCCTGATCCATCACTCCTGATGAGTTCCGACGTATCATGACGTGCACCACGTCAAAAGAGGCATGGGATGTTTTGCAACTTAACCATGAAGGAACTAATGCTGTGAAAGAATCTAAACTGCAAAATTTGACTACTCAATTTGAAACCATCACCATGCATGAGATTGAATGTTTTGATGATTTTTATGCTAGGCTTTCTAACAGTGTTAATACTAGCTTTAATCTTGGTAAACATATTCCTAATGCAAGAGTTGTGAAAAAGATTCTTAGATCATTGCCTAAGCGTTTTATCCCTAAAGTCACTGTGCTAAATTCTATGGGTAATTTAAATACGCTAAAATTGGAGGAACTTGTAGGAGACTTACAAACATATGAAATTGACATGTTTCCTAAATCTGTGAAGTTTAAAGATAAGGGAATTGCACTTAATCCCAAGAGAGAAAAAGCGAGGGGACGACAAGAAAGAGAGTAGAGTCATCTAGAAAGAAAGATAGTGAAACTTTTGATTCTGAGTGTGATTTTGACTTAGATGATTTGGCTCTATTTGCTAAAAACTTTAAGAAAATTCTCAAATTTAAGAAAAGTGGAAATTTTAAAGATAAGAAGAATTTTCAGAAAAATAAGTTTGAAAAGAAAAATGAGAAAGACGTTAAAAACCCTCCTAAAAGGGACAATGAGAGATGCTATGAGTGCGACGGTAGGGGACATAGAGATTTTGCGTGTGCTACTCGTCTTAATAGAGAAAAGGACAAATCTGTCCTTAATACTACCCTTAGCGATGACAGTGAGGTCGAGTCGGTGGACTCGGGAGTTGAGTCACCGCATGAGTGTAACTTCACCGCATTCATGGAGAGTCATGTGAGTACTCCTAGTGCACCTCACGACGATGAGGATGCTACTTAACAGGGACACCTTAACAGCGAGAGCGATGCAAGTAAGGGGAAGGATGACGCAAGTGAGAGCGAGAGTAATCTTCAACGCGCCTACGCCGAGTTATATAATGAGTCATTCAAAACTAAAAAGCGTAACAAAGCGTTAGTTCTTAGGATCACTGCGTTTGAAGAAGATTTAAAAGAGACAAGAGAGAAAGTGTCCTCCACCTGCACCGCATTGAGAGAGAGAGAGTCTGCCTGTGATAAGTTAGAAAGTTTGTTTAGAGAGAAAGAGAGTTATTTTGAGAAAGAGATAGGGGACTTGACTAAACAAGTGGCTAGTCTTACGAGTGAGCTTCATTCATCCATGGAGACTCGAAAGAAACTTGAAGCCCTTGTTGCCCAGCTTACTCATGATTTGGAGAGAGCTCGGGAAGTCAAGGTACAAATCGAGGACAGATCTGGGAAAATGGGAAAGATGATCCTCGGCCCCACTTTAGGTTTTGGTGATAGGCAGGGAATAGGTTATGATGGTGCCTCCACGTCCCAAATTACACCCGGACCAGTTCCTGAGTTTACTACGACTCATTATGGCCATCGTCAAAAACCTCGAAGGAGAATTTGATCAAGAAAAGCAAACCAAAGTCCGCCTTTGACTGTGTTCTTTTTTACTTATTGCAAAAGAAAAGGCCACCTCAGGGAGTTTTGCTATAGTTTGGGTCGGACTCGACGTACTACTGCTTCACCACATCATTCTGATGATTTTGCCAGTCTGAGAGAGAGTGTTGAGTTTTTAGCTGCCATGTCTCAATGTTTGATGAAGGAATTCCGACGGATATCTTTGCCGTCAGTGAATGCTTCTCACATTCCAGCTAAAACCAACAACAACAAAGGCAAACAAAAGGTCACCACTTCTTGGGTACCTAAGAAAGATAAAAAGGCCTTTGTTGTTCATGTCGCTCTCAAATCACATAATACCTCACAGTGGTATTTTGACAGTGGGTGCTCCAGACATATGACAGGTGATGCCTCATTTTTTACATCTCTTGAGGATTATCAGGATGGCAGAGTCACCTTTGGAGATGGGAGCAAGTCTAGCATTATAGGTCGTGGTACTGTCGACTTACCTGGATTTCTTAAGCTAGAAAATGTTTTGTACGTCAAAGGTTTGAAAGCAAACCTTCTAAGCATTAGCCAGCTGTGCGATGCTGACTTTGCCGTAAAGTTTGACCTGGATGCTTATAAGGTCTATAATCAAGCCGGTAAACTTTTAGTGCAAGGGTTAAGGACAAAGGATAATTTCTATGGGACTGAGCCCATATCCTCACTTGTCTGCAACAGTGCCACGATCACTCCTATGGATTTGTGGCACTAATGTCTAGGTCACGTGAACGTTAGAGATTTGACTCGTTTAGTCACAAAGGACCTAGTACATGGCTTACCATCTCTTAAAAAGTCAACTTCCACGGTTTGTGGACCCTGTCAATTGGGAAAGCAAATTCGGAGCCCTCATAGGAAGTTGCATTCCATTACCACCTCCTGAGTTCTTGAGCTGATTCACATGGATCTTATGGGTCGTACTCGTACTGAGAGTGGGTGGTAAGAGGTATATCCTCGTGATGGTAGACAATTTCTCCAGATATTCTATTGTAAGTTTTCTGAGGGAGAAATCCGATGCTATAGTGTTATTAATGACCAAGTGTCGTGTCCTACAAAACCAACACGGAGTCACTATTAATAGGATCCGTAGTGACAATGGCACATAATTTAAGGAAGCAAAAGTAGATCTCTAATGTGATAGCCTCGGGATCAAACATGAGTTTTTTGCTGTAAAGACTCCTCAGTAAAATGGGATTGTTGAGCGAAAGAATAGAACGATCCAGGGAATGGCTAGATCTATGATTCTAGGTCGTAAGGTTTCTAGGAGATTTTGGGCAGAGGTAGTGTCTACTGCATGCTATACGGTGAATAGGGTTTACCTAAGTCCACACACACTTAAAACGCCTTATGAATTGTGGACTGGAAAAAAACCTATCCTTGCATATTTTTGTGTTTTTGGGAGTAAAGGCTTCATCCTACGGGATAGAGAGCAACTAGGAAAGTTTGACTTCTGAAGCGACGAGGGAATATTATTAGGCTATTCATCGAATAGTAGAGCGTACCGGGTTTTTAACCTGAAGAGCTCTAAGGTTATGGAATCAATAAACGTCACCGTGCAAGATGACGAACCTCCAACGGTTATTGATCCTAACCTTTAGTGTGAGGATGAGGACTCTTCTGACAGTGATCTACTTGTCCCTCACCCACACGTTGTGGACCCTACTCCTGTATTAGGGGACACACCTTCTTGGGTTCGCAAGAGTCATGACCCTACCTCCATTTTAGGTCATCCCACTCTTGGGGTCAATACTCGTGCTCAGCTAGAAAACGTCGTTAGCCACTTTTGCTACACGTCCAAAGTCGAGCCCAAAAATCATAAAGAAGCACTCAAGGATGAACACTGGATATCTGCTATGCAGGATGAGTTGCTTCAGTTTAAAAAGAATAATGTCTGGGAACTTGTCCCCCCGACCTAGTGAGACAAATGTGATAGGTACCAGATGGATTTTTAAGAATAAAATGGATAAAAATGGTACCATAATCAGAAACAAGGCTAGGTTGGTCGCTCAAGGCTACAAACAGATTGAGGGTGTAGACTTTGGGGAGACATTTGCTCCTATTACTAGGCTTGAGTCCGTCCGCTTACTTCTCGACATCGCATGTCATCTGCGCTTCAAGTTATATCAGATGGATGTCAAGAGTGCCTTTCTGAATGGCATTCTACAGGAGGAGGATTATGTGGAACAACCAAAAGGGTTTGAAGACCCTAAGCACCCGGATCACGTCTTCTATATGAGGAAAGCCTTGTAAGGATTGAAGTAAGCACCCCGTGCTTGGTACGAGAGGCTTACTTCCTATCTCTTAGCCCGTGGCTTTAAGAGAGGGGGAGTTGATATGACATTGTTCGTTAGGAGAGATGATGGTGCTATTTTGGTTGCCCAGGTCTATGTGGACGACATAGTCTTTGGATCCACGTGCGCTCAACATGCTCATCACTTTAAAGAGGAGATGAAAAGTGAGTTTGAGGTGAGCATGGTTGGTGAGCTTACTTTCTTCCTTGGTCTCCAGGTTCGTCAGCTAGAGGATGGGATGTTCATCTCTCAATCCAAGTATGCTAGAGACCTAGTGAAGAAATTTGGTCTAGACTCCGCTAAGCATGACCGTACACCTATGAGTATTTCTATTAAGCTTAGTAAGAACACTTCAAGCAAGGACATAGAGCAAACCTTGTATCGGAGTATGATAGGTAGTCTTCTTTACTTGACTACCAGTCGTCCCGACCTAGCCTTTAGTGTTGGAGTCTGTGCACGATATCAGGCATCCCTAAAAGAGTCACACTTACTCTCTCTAAAATGTATTATCAAATATGTGAGTGGGACTCTCTCATACGGTATTTTGTATTCCTTTGAAACCAATGACCGTTTGTCTGCCTATTTGGATGCCGATTGGGTCGGGGATGTAGATGGGTGTAGGAGAACTTCTGGTGGGTGTTTCTACTTTGGTTCTGCTCTTGTCTCCTGGTTGAGCAAGAAGCAAAACTCCATCTCTTTGTCCACTGCGGAGGCTGAGTACATCGCCGCCGGGAGTTGTTGCACGCAACTCTTATGGATGAAGCAGATGCTGGAGGATTATGGGATTTCACAGGACACCATGACCATTTCCTGTGATAACATGAGTACGATACACATATCCCGCAATCCAGTCCAGCATTCGCGCACAAAACACATCAGGATACGCGAGCACTTTATACGTCAGTTAGTTGAGGAGAAGGTCGTATCCCTGAGTTTCGTTACTACCGATCGTCAGTTAGCCGATATTTTCACGAAACCTTTAGATGCCCTAAGATTTGAAAGTCTTAGGAAGTCTTTGGGGATTTTCACAATTAACTGAGGGGTTGGTCCATGTCTAGCATAGGATGCATTGTCATTTCCATATCATCTGATTCCTATTGCTAGATTGTTTCATTAGTTTTATTTATTTATTTACTATTTAGTTAAAAGAAAAAAAATCCAAAAAGATTTTTATTTTGCACCTTTTATGGATGAGCATTTAAGATAGCCGAGTCACAATTTTACTCCATTTTATCCATGTGACTGCTTGATAGAGATTTGAGACGCTACATCATTTCATCCATGTGCTTTACATTATTTGGAATCTTTGAGATGTGATTAGTGATATTTTCCTACATGTTTGACTCCTATATCCTTTATTGCACACATGCACGACTGTATTTGATTATTGAACTTGTCCATCACATGTTGGCTTGAGTGTTTCCATCTCAATTCTGTCTATACAACTAACAATATGCGATAAAACTTGACAAAATTAGAATGCATGTAAAAACCATTTTTGTGAGACTGAATGTTTTTTTAAGAATGGGGAGGGTCTGCGAAAAGTAATTATCTATTCTTTGCGCAAAATCCACCATTCAAAAGGACCTAAAAAAGGGCGGGATTTTATTATCCGAGGTCCAAAGAGGTTAAAAGAGCCCCGAAAAAATTAAAGGCAATACAAAGCAATACATGCCAAACATGGGCCATTTAGGTTTCACCATCAATTCTCCAAAGTTTGAGAATTTAGAAAGCCTCTATTCAAAATTAAAATCTGAGGGGGTTTGGTTGGAGAATATAAATGGGTTTGCACTTCCTTGAAAGTCCTGAAAAAGCATGAAACAGTTTTGGACGTTATTGGTGTGGAAATCACTTTGAGCTTTGATTTGTTGATTTGATTGAGAAATATCTCATATTACCACATTTTTTTTACACCAAAGGAAGACTTTGAGTTCATTCATTAGGAGTATCCGATATTCATCGTGCACATATGTCATGTTTGTATGCATTGATTTTCCTATCGAGTTTGATCACACCCCTTCATTATCGTGATCACCGACTTGGTTGTTTTGTGTTCATTCATGGTGTGATTTAGTCCTTGTGACACCCCGCACTTGCTTGGTTGATTTATTTCTCTTATTTGTCTATTTGGGGACATCATAAAAAAGGGGGAAAATGAATTATCTTATTATGGGGGAGTTTTGAAATTTTGAGTTTTCTCATAACTTGGTATATATGTTTATCTCATTTCAAACTCGATACATCACTTGGTATTTTCTTTTTCTCATGTGTGTAGGTACTACATGGATTATCATTGGATTGCACACCCTGATGAGAAAAGAGTTGAGATTCTTGAAGAGTTGAAGATCAAATGATGAAGTCTTATTCATATGTACCTTTTCAGTTTTTTGTTCATGGAAGGGTAGATTTGTATAGGCATTTTGATTCTTGATAAATTCGGATTTTTATGTTTGTTCCGGCATAGACATAGGGGGAGAATTGTAAGGACATTTTGTCCATCATTATTGTGTATGTCATAAGCCGTTACATCGTTGAAGTAATTCAAGCTCACATCGTCTTCAAATGGGATTCGAATATCAAAGAAAGGAAGGAATCAGAGTTCTAGTCAGCCGGACCGGTCCGCCAATTTTAAAAATGAATCGGTCCGCCCCCGGACCGATCCGCCCTCTACCCGGACCGATTCTCCTTACCCTTGGACCAGTAAACCCTGGACCAAATGCGAACCGAAGAGACCTCTTACAAAAATGAACCGGTACGACCTCGGACCGATCCGCCTCAGATCCGGACCGGTCCGCCTGGGATAGAATCGTGCAGATCGTGGTCAGATTTTTAAGGTCCAGATTTTTCTTTTATAAACCCACTACGGGGAGTTGGTTTATAGAGAATTCTACACACGATTTTCAGAGTTCATAAACTCAAAGTCTTCACCTTTGTGAGTTACCAAAACTCATGTTTCGATTCACAAAAATTTCCAAATCATTTGTGAATCGTTTTGAAACCCTAGAACACAAACACTGTTTTGTTCATACCCTTGTGGAGAAGACCGTCCTTTTTCTTCATTGCTGCCCTCCTGGAAAGGGAAACTTCCAGCCGCCGACTATAGATCCGACGCCTGCGGGTAATTATGTGTCACTGTATTTTTCATTGTAATCCGAAATTGTATGTTACAATATTATAATGAAAATAAATAGTTTTACCCCTTTGGGGGATTTTTCCTCACATGTGTGTGTTAGAATATCCCTTGCATGATTTCATATTATTTCAATCACACCTTGTTGCTTGTTTAGGGTTTATTAAGGTTGAACTGAGTTTGATTATTTAATTTCTTATTTGAACGCAAGCGCATACTCTTTCAAAAAGAGCGTTCTTGATTAATCTTCAGTAAAACCCCAATTAAGCCTTCAAATCTCATGACAAAACTTTGATTATGTTGGAGGTTAATGTTTGGGGTTGAGAGAAAAATATTTTGGAAGAGCTCTCTGGTGAAAAACTTGTGAAAAGTGATTATGAGAATTCCCCCTACTGATTAGAAGTATTAAATAACAATTAAGAGTCCTAATCCCACTCAAACTCTTAAATAAAGGCCGAATTGACGATAAATTGGGCTTAGTCGATCGATTAACTAAAAGAGTCGATCGATCGACCAAGAAGGAAATTAGAAATCTGACCGCAGTTTTTTTTTAAAAAGGGGCTAAACTTAAAACTCTCATAAAAACTTCATTTTAAATTCGATTTCGATTACGTTTGAAGTTCTACTTTCCAAATAATAAAACCAACATAATTAATTAAAAAAAATCCAAAAATCTAAAATTTTATTTTTCTAAAAAATTCCCATTTAATTAAATAAATCAATTATAAAAACACGAGGTGTTACAGCACATTCCTAATGCACGGTTAGTTAAAAATATTTCAAGATCATTGCCTAAGAGTTTTATCCCTAAAGTGTTTTTTTTTAAATTCATTGTGTAATTTGAGTAATTTAAAATTTGAAGAGCTGGTTGGAGAACTCCAGATATATGAAATTGACATGTTTCCGGACACTGACAAACCTAAGGATGGAAGGATAACACTTAGATCCCAGTCTATGAAAGGAGAGGAAGTGTCCAAGAGAGAGAAGAAAAGAAAATTGAGAGTTTGTGAGTCTTACTCTGAGGGTGAGGTCGATTTTGATATAGCCATGCTTGCTAATTTTTTTATAAGATTTCTAATATTTTCAAAACAAAATTCTTCCAATAAAAAGTTTTTTGAGAAAAACAAAAAGAAAGATGAGGCCAAAGAGAGCGGTGAAACAGAGAGTGAGAAATATAAACAGGAAGATGAGAAGTGTTTTGAGTGTGAGGGTAGGGGGCATAAAGCTTTTGAGTGTCCCACTAGGCTAAAGAGAAAGGAAAAATAAACTGTCATGCCAGCTACTCTTTACGATAGTGAGGATGAGGTGAAAGATTCTGAGAATGAGTCTTCACATGGGAAGTTTGTCGCCTTTTTAGCTAGTCACGAGAGAACACCTAGTTTGTCCCACGACGATGAGGATACTTGTGCACGTGAGACCCCCGATGAGGATGATATTTTGAGTGTTTTGAGTGAGGGAGAAAGTGAGTGTGGGAGCGAAGGTGAAAGTGATCTCCAGATTGTGTTTAGAGATTTATACACGAGTTAGGTCATAAGGTGAGTGATTTGGAGAGAGAGTTAGAGGTTTTTAGGGTGATTGAGGTGAAAGCAAGTCAACTCGAGAAGGTGAAGGTTTCTTAGAGTGAACATTTGATTGTTTTAGATCGATAAAAGAGTGATTTGACCAATACGGTGTCTAGTCTAACGACACTTGTATCCTAACTCGAGAGTGATGTCAAACGTTCCTGGTAGGTCAAAGTCCCTTTAGATAAGGCATTTAATAATGCTGGAAAGATTGTTCTCAATCCCGTTTTGGGTGATGTTGAGAGATGAGGAATGGGTCATGACGGTGCGTCCACGTCTCACGTTGCACCCGAGACGGTTCCCGAGTTAGCGGTAGATCCATATGGCTCTCAACATAACCCACCTAGGCTTATCATTACCGATAGGAGAGTGTATCCTATATGTTTTAAGAGATGTGGTCCTAGGCCCGTGTATATTTGCACCCACTGGAAGAAGAGAGGACACCTTAGGGAGTTTTGTTTTAAGTTGGGTTATGTGTCACGTTTTGCTACTACACTTGTTAACACATATGCACTCACACATTATGCTCTGGATGACTACGTGAGAGAGTTTGCAGATCTTAGGGAGAACTTAAAATTTTTATTCAAGACTTTACATGACTTGATGGATGTTTTTCATAGGATGTCACCACCTTTGGAAAACTCCACCGCACCTAGCGATTAAGGTTTAGACTTGTTTGATAACATAGGATGATTTTTATGATGACATTTTATGCCTATTGATAGTGTGTATCATATTTGTGTTTATATTTTTTATTTTTGATATATTTTTTCAAAAATCCAAAAAGATTTTTAATTTTTTGAGAAAACAATTGAAAAACTCAAAAAGATTTTATTTTGATAATTTTTTTGGAAAAAGACAAAAAGAGTTTTGTATTTTGTTTTACACCGTATATGGATGGACATTTAGGATGACCAAGTCGTACTTTCATTTATATCCATGTGACTGTTTAATAGTGTTTTGATATGCGTCATCATTTCATTTTTGTGCTTTACAATGTTTGGAGTCATTGAGATGTGATTTGGTGTTACTACATACATGTTGGCCTCATGATTTACTTTATTGCATAGTTGCACGGATTTGTTTTACTATTGTTCTTGTTTATCACATATTGGTCAATGTGTTTTCATCTCAATTTTGCCTTTAAAACGAACAAAATGCGATAAATCTTGACATTGAAAGTAGTGCATGTAAGAACTGTTGTTGTGAGTTTGTGTGGTTTATTTGAAAAATGGGAAAGTGATACGAAAGGTAATCATTTATCCTTTGCAATTAAGCCACCGTTCAAATCAAACCTAGAAATAAAAATTTGGCAAAAACATAAGCCAAGGTCCAAAGAGCTTGAAAAGAGACTGAAAAACTTTAAAGGCAATAAAAAGAAAAATATGCCATAAAGTGGGCCAATAGGATTTAGTTTCATTACCTCAAAAGAAAAAATAAAAAGCATTATTATTTAAGGGGGAGTTTGTATGGAATATAAAATGGGTTCGCACTTCCTGAAAAAGTCATGAAAAAGCATTACATAGTTTTAGACGTTATTGGTGTGAAAATCATGCCTGACTTTGATTTGTCGATTTGATTAAGATGATGTCATCTAAATTCACATTTTTCGACACCTAAGGACGATTTTGAAATTTATTAATTAGGACTACATATATTCATCATGCACATATGTTATGCGTGATTGCATTGATTTTCCTATCGAATTGTTCACACCCATTCATTCCGTTTTCATGATTTGGTTGTCTTAATGTAAATTCATGGTGTGTGATTTTTGTAAAATTATTTTTGTATTTTTGTATGAAAAATTGAAAACAAAAATAGTTTGTGGATGCTTTTGGGTTACTCCTTTGCGTGAGTGTAGTTTGATTCCTATTTGCTATGCATATTTGTCATCACAACTCCATGTTTATTTTTGTTTATTCGTTTTATTGTCTATTTCGGTCAAGTAAAAAGGGGGAGACCGAATTATGGGGGAGTTTTTGCATTGTGGGGGTATTTGATTATTGATTGATTTATTCTTATATCATTTCAAAATCCATGCGTCACAAAGGTATTTTCTTTGTCTCGTGTGTGTAGGTACAAAGATTGAAGATCATTATGTTACACACCCTGATGAGAAAAATTTAAAGGTTTGAAGATTTTGAAGTTGAAGATTTTGAAGAAAAGTTTTAGACTTGCATTTGTTATACCTTTTCAGTTTGGGGTTCATGGGAGGGTATTAGATTTGTATAGGCATTTTGATTTGATAATTAAAATGTTTTTATTTTGTACCGGCATAGACATAGGGGAGATTTGTAAGGACATTATTTTATTGTTCGTTTTACATTTGCGTATGTCATATACCGCTACAATCGTCGAAGACTTATTAACGTTCAATCATGCGTCAAGACGGATCAGAATATCAAAGTTCTTTAACATTCAAGCCTCCGCGAGATTAATTTTAGTAAGGTTGTGTTTTTATACCTTAACGATATACTTAGAGTGTTAAGATAATTTTTCTAAAAAAATTCTAAGTGTTGGATCGGAGTTTTTCGTTAAAAATATTTTTCTAAGTATTGAGGCAGACTGGAATAAAAAATTATTTTTTCTCTCAGGTCGTTCGAGCGACTGTGCCACGTCGTTCAAGCGACAATGGCATGTCGCGCGATCTCATTCGAGCGACTTCATGGCTCTTTCGAGCGACGTCTGTTTTTCGTTTGAGCAAGCTGTCGACTTAATTTTTTGATAAATTATTTTGTCCAGTTTCATTTTTCTTCAGAAGACTTGAGACTTTTATTCCTTGAAAACTGCTTTGGCAAAAACGTTTGTTTGATCACTTTTGAGAGTTTTAACTTTGTTTTCAATTCACAAAACATACCAATCTTTATGTGAATTGTTTTAGAACCCAAGAACATAATTTTTTGAAGTTTCTCTTGTAGATCAGATCTCTACTGCTGATCTAGGTGCCACTTGAGGGAGGTGCTGGGCTGACGTGACTGCATGTCAAAGGGAGTACTCATGGGTGTTACTGGGCTGACTAAAATGCGATTTGTGTGGAGTTCCTGTGAAATTCCATTGTTGATTTAGGTTGCGACCTATGTGGGTTTACTGGGGTTAATCCATCACAGATTTCACTTGTAATCATTGTGAGTATTATTTACTAAATAAAAGGTTTTACCCGAATGGTTTTTTTTCCTGAAATATGTGTGTTAGCAATTTATTTATGATTGTTTGATTTATCCACATGTAGTTGTATGATTTACGGCTGAATTAAATTCGATTAAAAATTGACATCGATTAAATAAGATTAACTTGAAAATTTGCAATTTCGATTTAATCAGATTCACACATACATTTACAAAAGAAGTTATAAAAATCCATTGAGCTATGAGACCCAAATAAAAAGACGTGAGGAAACTACATGGATCATCATAAAGAGTTTTGAGTAAATACAATTCATATATAAAGTCATGACATACTTCCTATACTTATGGAGTAATAACTTGAATGTATCCTATTGTGTTCAGGTGAATCGTGTTAAACATTATGTTGCATATCGATCATACCTACATATCTTACCTCTACCTCTTTGTATCCACCGCCCTCCACCTAAACCTACCTATTTTAAAATGAGTATGTGCATAAATATGTGGATAGGAGGTATATTGAATAAATTCATTATGTATATATATATATATGTGTGTGTGTGGTAAATTATAATTATATTAACCAAAATATAAGACAAGTATAAATATCAAATCCTTAAAAAAGAGTCCCAGCTCAGAAAACCAACACTCAATCAACAAGACTAAATTGGACCCAAAACACAAACCCATAAATAAAGCCCATATCAACATTAGGGAAACTAAACACCACACTATAAAACTGACACTATCCGGCTGAAATAACAAAGCCACACTCCTAAGCTTTTCACCTTCCTCTCTCTAAAACAACTTAAATCTACCAACTTCGAGAAACTTCCATACTAGAACACTAGGATCAAAACCCCATCTCAATATTCTCTTCTTAAATGAAGATTCTGGAACTGATGAAGCACCAATGGCCATAAACTCTTCAATCTTCCTCAAAATCTTTCAAAAATACCACCCCATTAACCAACCATGAATCGATGTTGGATCAGTGCTTGATGAGAAGGAACCTAACAATGAGCTTGGATTCTCTCTCTCTCTCTCTCTCTCTCTCTCTATATATATATATATATATATATATATATATACACGTGTGTGTGTGTGTGTGTGTGTGTTCCCGTGCATGAAGGCACAACAAAATATTTTCAAAGTACGTAATTTCCAAATGGCAAAGATTTTCCAAAATACGTAATCGCAAAATGACAAAAAAAATTTCAAGTACGTAATCGCAAAATGACAAAAAATTTCCAAAGTACGTAATTGCAAAACAACAAAATTTTTGTTCCCCGACAAAACATAGTGTAGTCTAAAGTATTGAATGTGCAAACAATTTACGTTAATTTTTTATAACACAAATGTGAAAATAATTTAGAAAATTTGGACAAAATTTCATTTATTTATAAGACTATCCACCCTGTTAAGAAATAAAAACAGTCCACAACAAAGTACGTAATATCAAAACCACGAAATTTTCAAGGTATATAAGTTTGACACAACAGTAACTTACAAATGCATATTTCAACAACATTTAGGTATTTCATCTATACTTAAGTCTTTGGTCTATATACTCTTCCCCAAATAGATAAAAAAATATCTATCTTTAAACTACAAAACAACATTTAAGGGTATTAAATGCACACTCGCAACAAATGGAAAAAGAATACAAAATAAGTGAGTGATTGTAGCCAGTGTCGCAACTTAGATGCTTTTGTCGACAGAGCTCTGTCCAAAGTTAGCTCAGGAATCTGATAATCTATCCGACCTTGTGCCGAACCTGTGAGAAGTTACCACTGTTACTCCAGCACACCATATGCCCAAAAAGACAAATATGATATGCAGAACTGATTGAATACCTTTGTATAAGTAGTGTCACGTTAAGCATCACTTCAATCGAACCACTGTTACCGCCGACCCACCATGGTATAGATCAAGTCGAGCTACCAACAAAGCGACCCACCATGGTTTTAAACTTGTGTAGAAATCAATGCACCGAAGAGTTAATCGATGACAAACATTGCTTACATCTTTATTGTCGACGTCAAACATCGCTAAGCCAATCCCAGCACATTTCAAAATACACAAAAGGTATAAACCATAAACACAACGTTAGATTTAACATATTTGTTGTCGATAATATGCACGTCAAACATTGCTTTGAATTTTTCTTGATAAGGCTTCGATAAGTATGCGTACATTTTTCTTAACGTTGTCAACTACATAATATTAACCTTACCTTTAACCTTCATCAAGACTAAGATTTGAGTTTACCAGAATTGCCTTCAACTCTTTAAACTTGCATCGGTACTACTCCACTGAAGTTGTTTCTCGTAGTTCAATGAACTCAGCCCCATCACCACCTTGTGTGAACACTTCAATTCTTTTGCTTGATGTATCCATCAATGTGTCCCATTTAATTAGTCTGTTACCCCATTAGTAATCTTAAAATTATACATCCACCCTTACCTCTATATATAAAAGCATATCTACTTCTAATCTTCATGCAACTGATGAAATTGAAAGATTTTGTCGCATTTTCTAACCCAAGCACATGGATTAGTACTATCAAAGTGAGGAAAATTAATTTTTGGGATCTTGACGTATATTATGTATTAAAGAACCGAGAATCAACTTTTGGCACGTGGATCAACTTTTGCTACAAAATAAGGAAGAACTGAGAATCATATTGTGAATTGAAGTATATTATGCATCAATAATCATATATCATAACAAAAATGTATTTTGTTTTTAACAAAATGATTCTAAAAGAAAACGAACAAAATGATCGATCAATAAAAACTTAAAGCATGGGTGATCAATTATTTCAGTACAACAGGTGCCTTATTCACTATGTCTTTGGCTTCCTTCAAAAATTAGTTTACCTTAACCTTGCTTAACCTTGCTTTGAATAGTCAGATCTTGACCCTTAAAAAATTAGTATACCTTGACACTGTTAAAGTAAGCAAGAAAGATACATGTATTTTTAAAGAAACATAAGATGAATGTTAAAAGTAAGAACTGTTAACATAATTGTATGTTTAAACTAACACCGGTGGTCGAGAGTCAATGATAAGCATGACAAAATCTGCAGTAATCATGTTTTTTATGAAGTCAAAATGTTTAGGAGCATCAATAATTGTGCAGTGATACTTATTGGTCCACTTCCACGATGCAATGTCATTGATGATACCACATTCACGTTAAGCCTTAACTTTCACAATTCTTCCCTTGGCAAACAAATAACATTTACCATTATAACATAATGCTGCCATAAATAGATTAAATGAAATCTGTTAATATTTGTAAAATCCAAGGGAAACTAAATGGATGTTAATTTGGAAGAGCCTAGTAATAGCCCACAAAATAGGTCACAAATGAACACTTAATGAACAATTGACATGACAATATTTAAGCAAGGTGCACAGGTGGAAGTGGAAGTAATTCTAGAAGAATAACGTGAAATAGAAAAAATAAAATGACTCTCCAGAAAAAAAAACAATTATAACCAAGTTGGAAAAGAATCGATGTACTTTAAACTGAAACATAAGATGAAAATAGTGATGTAAAAAAATTTAAATCACCCCTATTTGAAACTCAAACAAATAAACACTTACACCTATCATCTATAGAACTCCCGCTATTGGGCCTTTTCTCAAATATGTGCGAGGTATGAGTAAAAAGTAATCCAAAGTTATAGCACCAATTTACCTCAAATCGGGGAACATAATCCTATAAGACCATCTATGAATGTGGAAACACTAAAATATTAGAAAGAAACCTTTAATGCACACAAATAAAAACAATTCACCTTAACAAAATCATACAAACTGCAGAGTGGATTCCATATATATTAGTGCTAACAATATATACTAAAAAATGGGAAACATTGTTCAAGCATAAATAAAAAAAATAATTGAAGGTAAATTGAAGGGAAAAAGCTGAATCTTAAAGCTACCTCAAAAACAGGACTGTAAACACCTCATGTTTGGTTGTTGTCCGAGATATGTGAAAGCGGTGGGTTAAGTCAGCGATGACCCAAAGCTCCCATATATCCGCATCATTCAAGAAACAAAGAATACATACATGCAATATGAAAGAGAAAAGAATAGAGGTCCACCGAGTTTAAGCACGAAAGATATAATCATTCTACAGGAAATTAAAACTATTAAAGCTAAGAAGATTCGTCTGAGAATAAATAGCTAGAAGTATCAACAGATTGAACATTGGCTGTAAAAAGTTACCGTAGCTATAATTACCATAAAAGAGTTTATGAATAAATCTTCCATAAGAAGATGAAAATGAGGATTTATAAATAAAGGAGAGAAATCTACATTTAGAGACCAAAGTAGTTATGTCCGATACTTCTTCAATTTCAACAGGATGGGCAGTAGAGCAGCCGACCATTGCATCATCCAAATTTTGTGAATACTCTAGTGGTAGGACATCAAATACTGTAGCCTCTGAATATTAATCTACCGGCTCTCAATTCCTGAATATAATTATGAACTGCTTAAGAAAAATATGAAATAACTTTTTCCTTCCTACTTGAAAATAGAGAAGATGTACATTAAATTTAAGAAAACTTGTAGAAATAGAAAAATTAAACATTAAAATATGGTTTCAAGAGGCAAATACTGGTAAATCAAGGAAGTAAGAGGAATGTTTAAACAAAACACTGTATGCTTCTTTGAGTGAAGCTCGGAGTCAACATCTAGTAATTGTGAATTATAGTACATATGGTGCTGAAGTTTCAAGAGGCAAATAATATGCCTAGACTTTTTCCTATAAGGCTTTAACAGAATGCGGGTCCGATATACAACATGGGGATTCCCTTTGGCCAGAATCTGCAAGTCAACTAAAATTAGGGAATTCTAAAAAATATTACTGCATTTAAAGCAAGTGACATTGACATTTCAAGAGATAGAGAGAGTAACTATCGATTTTACCTACACTTAGATTAGGATCATTTAATGCAGCAACTTGTATACTTGTGGAGAAGTTTTAATGAGTTTGTATATTGAATCAGCGATAACCTTGGAAGTTTGAAGTTTAACTTATGAACAACGTTAAACTTTGTGCAGCGATAACATATTAGGGATTAGTAAAACATATTAGTTTATATGTTCATACGCTAAAGAGAAACAAGGGGTAAGATGACTCATATACCTCATCAATCTGTACAACATGTTACTTATAAGGTCAATCTCATTCTGGAAGTAAAAGTGCGGAAACATAATCAGACAAAATAGGCATAAGCCCTTAGATATGTTAATTCGAATATGATGTTAAATATGTTCTAAATCAGAGTTACAAATTTTAAACCATTATAATAATCTCCAAACCCATCTTATGAAGCTAAATATGAAATCAACATATACGATCTGAACATGAACACTAAACACAGAGATATACAAATATAAACAAATAAAGAGATACAGGGGAACTTTTTAAGAAGTGTAGGTGTGATCGAAACACAGATTAAATGCAAATATATTCCAGGCAAAATTTAAAACACAAAGTTAAAAGAGGATTAGTGAAATTAAAAATTGAAGTTGAAATTGTCGTGTTTGAAATTCGCAAATCATTCCACTTTTTTCAATAGTGAAGGTAAAAACATGAGTTGCAAAACTTATAGCCCAAACCCAAGGGACTATCTAACAAAATGGTATGAAACCCAACTTATAATGGACTAACAAATTAACAATTAGGGCTCAGTACATTCTTGTACCAATCAAAGCTTAAAGAGAATAACAAAAACCACAGTGGCATAGAATATGTCTCAGATAAGCTTGAAAAGAAAAATGAAATTTGCAGAAATATAAATGAACATAGAAAAGTTAGATCTGGAAAAAATTAGATCCGTATGAAGTTTGTCTTTAAGAAAAAAGAATGCACCTGACATTAAGCATAAGATAAGTGTATGAAAAGCTAAGAGAAGATTAACGTTAAGAATAAGATGAATTGATATACCTAAAATGGTGAAGGGCCTTCCATTTCTAGCTTTTACGTAAAGGTGGACAAACAGTGAGAGTTAGAGCTATAAAGTTTGATTAAATTAAAATCCACAGGAACTATATAAATCATACCCATATGTTTTGAAGTAGACTGCACAACAAATGGAGCTGTGTGGGAAGGATGATATCATGAAGCTGAACCTTGACATGGGAGGTGAGAGGCTACCTGGTGTTGAGAGGTGAGAGGTGAGAAATGTGTACATTTTCAAATGAACTAAAGAACAATTCCAAATCCATCAAATACATATTAGGAAATATAATCACAAAGCAGAGTACAATGTAGCGAATCATAGTACCATGCAAGCAAAAATAATAGTTGTTTGTCTTGGAAAAAAACATAAATGAAAAATTAGATGTTAAAGTTTGTAAATAAAAAATCAAACAATGAAAATGACACCCAATGCTTCTACCAAAGACTATTTGAGTACTCAAAAAATTATACTCAAATGTATTTGTTGGTACACATGTAAAATCTCTATCAATACATCAATAAATCAAGGGTTACTTTGTGACAATATGATTGTTGGAAACCCTAGGTTTGTAGAAAATAATTAATTCGACTGAAAACCAACAACAATAAATCAATAAAATAACAAATAATATATTGAAGCTTGGGTAAGAGTATACTTTCCAACAAATCAACAAATAGTGTAAAAAATAATTGATTAGATCCAAAATCAAAGAAAGTACTTGTTAAAAGAAACTCTAAAAATAATAGAGAAAGAAGACACAAATATAAGTGGGTATAATAGGTACCTATTAGATTCAAATGTAAGATCCACAACAACGGCGGAAGATTGAGGCAGTGGGATACAGCAGAAGCGAAAGATTGGGTAGTGGGATTTAGAGGAGGAAGATTGAGAGGAAGGAGGGGGCGACAACACTGGGAGGAGGGAGGGTTTCGAAAGAGGTGGGATTTTTGTGTTGGGGGGAAAGTAAAAAATGGGGGAGGGATGAGAATGAAGGAGGAAGGCAGAAGGCGGAAGGATTAGGGTTTGTGAAAAACGGGGCGTAATGTTTGGGTTATTTGGTTCATGGGTCTTTTCTCCCCCATTTGCCATGTCATATGCCATTCATATGGCATGTCACACTCTTAGACCATGAGATCTCACCACAACCATTGGATCATTGACACTATTCAAACAACCCTCTTATATATATATATATATATATATATATATATATATATATAATGATAATGAATTTTTGAATTATGTATACATTTTAATGATGAGGATATTGCCACATCCTTACATATTTTTACACAATGAATGGTTCAGATCACATCTTTTTATTTTTGACAAAACTACCCCTCAATTCTTTAGTTTTCCCCTCCTTTTCTGCTTATAAAACTTACACTCTAATTCAAAATTTTTGATATTATAGTAACACTGTCCCACTTTACACACGTAGCCCCATCTCTCTCTTAGCCTCATTTCTCAAAAATCCATTCCCCCATCCCTCCCGCACTGAGCTCCCACACCATTAGTTAATCTCTCACACGCCATTTCTTTACCCGTTTCCATCTTGTATTCAGATGTGAATGGTTATTTTTTAGATTTTTACGGTAGTTATGATTTTCGATTTGTATGGTGCTTTTTTCAGATTTGTATGGTTATTTTCGGTTTTCAAAATATATATTGTAGTCTTTAAATACATTCACATAGTCATGTTTCGTGAATGATGTGAATGCCGCATATCTGAGATACATTAATACTTTTGTTTATATTTATTTCATGAATGCCACAGATCCGAGTCGTTAAATACATTATGTTTCAAATTTAAAATTTTATTTCAGGGTTTTCGTATTAAGGGAGTACATCAAGTTACCGGTAGCATTGTTCAACATCTTTTATGATTTTTTTGTTTTTAATTTGGTATCTCAATTCTTTTGGGGTATGGATTTTTGGTGTTTCTAACATTTAAGGTATTCCCATTTCTCTCTTAGGTTTTCACAACATCAAGCAAAGGTAAATATCTGTGATTTGTCTTCTTTTTACTCTCTCTTCTATTCTTCTAATTTTATTTTAGTTTCAGGGTTTATTTTGTTGTTTTTGGATAGCGACAAAGTTCCGAAGGATTTGAGGTAATTTTAAGGGTTTCAAATCTTTATATTTCTTTGTTGCACTTTAAGTGTTTGACAAAATGTGCAAGTGTGTTGATTTTGTTTTTAGTGAATGTTGATTAAAAGACCATGCTGTTTGACAAAATATGAGGCATAATTTGCAGAATGACAAATGTTAAATTTAGTGATTAGAATTTTCTTTCATATTATATTGGTATAAAGTATGATTTGGAAAATGTCATTATTGAGTTATGAATTTATTTTTAGGATGTGTCAAAGAGTTCTTCATGATCTTTCTCCACTCTAAGTAAATGAAACCTTCATATTATTTCTCCATACTCTAATATATTGGTGGGCAGTGTAGATGTTTGGATTATTATGTGTGCTAATATATGGACATTATCACTATTACTTTTAAAATGCAGTTGTCTCCAACAAAAAGCATTAGGGATGTTTCTTATGGAATCAATCTTTATCTTAGTTGCATGTGTGATATGTAGAATCACTGCTTAATATTCATGCCCACAGTCACTATTATTCTAATAAATGATTTTTGATGAGATAATAGATGTGAGGTGTTTTTAGTTTACTTATATTGTTAATTTAAGCGTTTAAAAACTTTGAATATCCTTCAACATTCTCATTTATATCTTTTTGAAATTTCTTTGCACAAACTAACTGTAGTTTATTGTTTAACAAGTAGGATTACTCAAAAGAGGATATTATAATCGTTTTGTGTAAGCTACTCCATGAAAGATTGACGGGTGATATTGAAATTTCATGTAATGAAATGGATTTCGGAATTGAAGTTCTCAAACTACAAAATTTCGTAATTCTACTTTACAACTAGTAAAAAAAGGATCCAGGCGACATTATGGTGTTTTTCTCCACGAGACGAAATCAAGAGCTCTAGCTGAAATCAATAAGGCACTATGGTGGTGTGAGAAGTGGATTATAATAATTATAATCATGGCAAATAATGGTATGCCATATATTTTTTGGGGGAGAGTCCATTTGTTATTTCTGAAGCCAACCATTCCATGACCAGTTCCTCATAAAGTGCAAAAAGAAGGAAAATAAGGATAGGGGAAGAAGATTTGGACTTGTTCATAACAATATTTATTTGTTTCGAAACATTATATTCTTTCAATACTTCAAAGTTCGAAATCTCCTCATCAACGACCTCATAGGCTACATAAGCATATGGACATCAAACCTTAAAATATGCATTATTGAATTGCCAAAAGCAATCTCTAGTAACATTCAACATACATGTTGATTGCACAAAAAAATATTTTTCTTTTTATTGTAGCAACCAGGGTCCCTATATATTAGGGATTATTTTTTGCATGGTCATGTTTGTCTCTTATTATCCAAAATGTGGGAGCCTCTAAGATTATTTTTAACCCATATATATTTTTTAAAATGTTGTGAAAATATATATAAAGGAAGTAAATTCGTATTTGAATAAAAATATATGTTATAGTTTAATTATTTAGGTAAAGGTTTAACCCCCCCCCCCCCCCCCCCCCCCCAAAAAAAAAAAAACAAATAAATAAACAAATAAAAATTAAGAAGTTTTGTAAAAAACACTTTATCTATTTTTAATGTGAAAAAGTCATATGAACTATGAATTTTGCTGGAACGACGGTCTCTGCAACAACTCGCATAATTCATGAATTTTCATTAAAACAATTCATGGGGTTCTTACAAAACTTGCATAGTTCATCTCACTTAATTACTTTGTCCTTTATTATTATTTTTTGATTTTTTTGTGTTTGCAATCTCATTATACTTTTATCTATTTGGTATGTGGTAAAGTTTAGTGTAAGCCGATTTCTTTGGAACAATCCTGGGAACGTAGGGACGACTCTAAGGGAAGGCCGGAGAGGTGACCACCTTGGGCCCCTAAAATTTGATAATTTTAAGAAGAAGAGTAATGGATTTCGACAAAGGCGACACAAATTTTTTTGGAACCGAAATAAATTTCAAAAGCATCATAAGTGATAAGACTGATATACATAATTAAAGCATCATAGTTGATAAGACTGACATACATAATTATTTCTCACTATTAAGTCTTTATACCACATTGTCTAAAAAATCATAAAAACATGTTCTTCTTTTTATGTTTTTTACTGATTTAATATAGATTATCCATTTTGACGATTCACCTTGGTCCCTAAAAGTATCTGCCAACCCTTTCTGAGAGTGTAAGGTTATTGTGTTTGGTGTGAGGTTAAGTAGCATGAGAATGTGGGCCTAAATTAAATCAGATTACCTCCTCGATGGAAACACAGGTGAAATCCAAATCCATTAAATATAAATGGTATTACTACTTTTTCATGTGAATCCTTACAAATATATTTTTTGAAGAAGAATATGGTCAAAAAAGTAGTAATATTAAATTATAAAAACTACCCTTAAAACGTGAATATCTAACGTGTAAAGAAAATTTGGTTATGTATGTTTATACTCAATTTAAAATTGAACAACTTTTATTTTGGTATTCTTAGCAGTTTTTTTTTTTAATTTATACGTACTAATTTGATTAACTTAACCTATAATATATACATCTACATATCATTTTCTAATTACGATTAAGTATTGTTATTGTTAAATATTGGATTTGAAAAAAAATTGGGTTCATATATTTATAAATATTGAACGGTTCTTTAGAACATGTCCAAAATAAATAAATTTAATATATATATATATATAGTTTTGAAATTGGTAAAGGGTATCATTGGCATAAAGTGTGAATTTTGATATTCTTTTTCTGTGAATAATTCAAACACTGAATTTCAAATTTCTATGAGACTCAATTGGTTAATTAAATAAGACGATAATATGGAGATTTTTGGTGAAAGGTTTCCTACCAATCATTATGTGGGCTTTTATTAGGTGTCAACTTTCAATTTTTCTTTCAATATGACAAGGCTTAGGTGTTTAAGTTAATTGGGATTATTGAATTGTTTGTAGTGCACTAGATAATACAAGTTGTTATGTTTATATTTTTTTATTTCCTAGTTTTTGGGTAGACGATGTCATTAGTTTAAATAAGTTTTTTTTGGTAACCACGAGTGTTGGGACTAGCTTGCGTGCACCTCAATTAATCCCATGGGCTATACATACCTAATTCTGAACATGCATAACAATTAAGTTACAGACTCCCATAGCGGCGGGGAATCAAACCCATACTCATACCTTGGTTATGATTCGACTAGCACCTGAAGGTATGTCCTACCAACAAACTATGCTTTTTCGCCTGGATAGGTAGCCCCAAGACTCGAACCGGTAACCACTAGGATTGTGCCTAGCAACTCAACCAACTCAGATAACCTTGGGGTTTACTTTGAATAAGTTTTTTTGGGGTCTTCCTATGTTTCTTAGTTTATCCTCTTATCTCTTAAAGTAATGAAGTGACGGGTCTCTTGTAGAGTATTTTCTAAAGATTAGGATATAAAGAAAGCAAAGAGTTCTAGTTAAAAACATTAGTGTGAAGAATAAGTCACGAGTTTAGGGGTATAAACTAGAAGATCTCGATAATTGGTTGCTCAAGCTTGGCTAGACATGTTTGACAAACTTAAATATATTCTCAATCTTAAATTGTCTATAGATTTTATTTCAGAGCTCAAATAACTTGATTATTTCATGTTGTTAATAATATGATTATTAGTAGAGGATTAGAGTTTAATAAGGTGATGAACTTAAGAATATATTCAACCTCAACTCTTTTATTTTTCAAGTCAACCAGAATGAGCTGAGCTCGAATAACTCAATTCATTTTATAGCCTTACCTAGATTCTTCCATTAATCCAACTCTATCATATATATATATATATATATATATATATATACGTTGATGGCACTACAATAGTTTTTATGTGGTAAAACGTCCATGCTTCATGTCACTTAAATGTTCATTAAACATTCCATTATGAGAGACTTATGAATTTCGTATGTTGTGACATAACCTAGACATCAAAAAAATTAATGATGAATTAAGCGTACCTTTTGTAATAAAAAATAATTAAGAATACTCGTGTTTTGTGTCTTGGACGCTCCCATACACACACAATATTTTAGGAAAAAAACATAAAGACTAAATTATGCTTAAAATAACTTCATAATACTTAATAACTCAAGAAAATTTAATTTCACTTTTTCAAGTACATGCTAAAAGTCACTTTGAAAATAATGACTGAAGTATATAATCATTATCAATTACCACAAAAAATAAAATTCAATATCAAAACTTGTACTAAGATACCAAACACCATAGCCACTCAATATAAAATAAAAGTATAAAAAGTCAAAGGCTTATGAAGATACTTTGACAATTCACCTCCTAATAATAATCAAAACATTGAGTGGATAACCTAAGAAAGAATATATACGTCTCAATCACCTTGACACTACACCAAATATGTTGTTTTTATAAGTGTTTTAAACACTTAAAAAGTTATTTGTAGGGGTTTCAAATAGTTATAAAATGGGGGTTATAATTTATTTGTAACTGTTCAAAACTACTATAAACGGAAATTAGTAACAATCCATTCGATTAATATTTCAGATGTACGTCTGCTATATTTAACACATTGTAATGGTTATGAACCATTATTGTTTGACATTTTATAACAGTTTTAAACCATTACTAATTACCCATTTAAAACGGTTTTTAACCATTACTAGTGATAACTATGTAATTGAAGCTGTAACATTTATCAACCATTACAAATAATGAACATAATGTAACGGTCTAAAACAGTTGTAAAATAGGACCCAAATATCATATTTAGTAACTGTTTAAAACCGTTATAAATGAGTGCATATAACAACTGTTTTAAACAGTTACAAATGTAGATGAAAATATAAAAAAAATGCACTTCGATCAAAGTATCCTTGAAATAAAAATTTAGAACTAAATCAATAAATATTTAGCACCAATAAATCAACCCAAATGAGAATATAATATTAATTTAAATCCAACCCAAATGAGAATGTCTTCAACACCCTTATATTATTGAATGTTAATGAATTGTTTAATACTCAGGGAGTCACAATCTTAGATACAAAAGTAAATTGAAATAATATTTTGTAAGAATGAGTCAAATGATAAACTATTGATATATGCCCCACATATTTTTATATTTCTCATTTTCACTATCACAAGTAGTGTGTTGCATGAATCGTGCGAATAGCTTGATGTAATATGATCTATATTGAGTTTTGATGATTGCCCTTATAAGAGCATAATTTGCTCATAGCTTAGGTTACGTATATTTTTTTGGCATATCCCGCTACCGTATTATTCGAGTCTACACGAAGCCCGAAGATACAACATCTCCAACTTACAAGCATCTCCATTATATGAAGGTATAATAGTATTTAGAGTTTAAATTTGTTCCTTGAATTTATTTTGGGATGTTTGAATTTTTATTAAAACTGGAATAAGATTTTTTTCTTTAAAAAATTGAGGCATTTTTTTCTTTATGTAAAATTTTCAAATTGTGCTTATCTCGTTCAAACGAGATCCTATTATCGTTAGAAGCCTCATTTGAAGTTTACTTCGATCGAACATCAAATGAGGGTGTACTATTTTAGGTCATTTAGAGGTCATTAGGACTATGTTAAAATGAGATAGCTTGGTCATTTGAACGGTATCCATTTTTCGTTAGAACGAACTTCTATTCTCATTCAAATGAGCTTCAAAAGTCGTTCGAACAAAGCCTCTACCTTGAAATTTGTGTTCATCTTATAAATACATGTTTCCTGTTTATTTTCGTTAAGACTTTCGCTAGAATTGTTTCTTCATACCTTTAGCAAAAGTTTTCAACCTTTTAATTTGAGAAAACCTTCTTGATTCACAAATCACATTCCCAAAATATATTTGAGTGAATCAAGTTTAAACCCTATAATTTATATCCTTGCATACACAACCTTTGTGGAGAAGGCATCTCCATATATGACTTGTGAAACTCGAGGGGTTCACTGATGAAGACGGAGGACTAAGGTTCTTTTAATTCTTATGAGGATTATTCCTAAAGGAAGGCTGCGGCTTTGTGATTCTTAAGAGGAAAATATTAGATTCCTTTATGAAATTTATAAGTTGTGATTTGTAAATTTTATAAAGTGAATAAGATGTTTTACCTGAAAAGGGTTTTATCTTGAAACTCTATTTTTTTTACTACACTATTGGTTTGATTTAAGTTTTAAATCACATAATTACATGTTTTAGGTTTAAAGGATTAAAATTTGGTGTGGATTGTCATCTGAATTTAATACATTAATTCCATTAGATAGTTTGCGCACTCTCAAATTGGTATCATAGAAAGTTTCACCAAATTATCGTGAGATCTGATTTTTTGCAAATTTTTTAATGTGATGTCAATTTTTTTTGGAAAAATTGATTTAGAAAAATTGCAATTTTTCTAATCGAGAAATTATATAATAGGATGCCAATTTCAGATGGATCGAACTATGCCTATTGAAAAGCCATAATGAGATCCATGTTAAAATCAATAGATGAAAGAGTAGGGATTATCGATGAAAGAGGGTGGATTCTTCCCATGATCACTGTTGATAATGTCACACATCCTAAACCCTTCTCTTCCTAGATTGATGATGAGTTTAAATGGAGCACTTACAACTCCCGCGACCTTAATGCTATTTTTGGAGCCCTCACCCTTGACGAGTTCCAATGCATCATGACGTCAACGAAGTCTAAGTAAGCATGGGATATCCTCCAGTTAACACATAAGGGTACCAATGCTGTCAAGGCGTCTAAACTTCAAAATTTGACCACCCAATTTGAGACCATCACTATGTTAGAGTCCGAGAGTTATTATAAATTTTATGCTAGGTTGTCGGACATCATAAATACTAGTTTTAATTTGGGTGAGAAAAATTCTAAGACTAGGGTAGTTAAAAATATTTTGAGGTCAATCCCAGCCTGTTTTATTCCTAAGGTCACCGTGCTTAACTCTTTAGGGATTTCAGACACTCTTAGGTTAGAAGAACTCGCAAGAGACCTTCATATTTATGAGAGATATATGTTCCCTAGAATAATTAAACCTAAGGATATATGGGTAGCTTCAAAGACTCAAGATAAGAAGAAGAAAAAGAAGAGAGTTTGTGAGTCTGAATCTGAGGGTGATTTTGATGTTGATGACTTGGCCGTGTTTGCGAATTTTTTTAAAAATTTTCTCAATTTTTCCAAAAATAATTCTTCTAATAAAAAGATTTTTGGGAAAAATAAAAACAGAGATGAGGTCAAGGATAACGCTGAGAAAGAGGAAGAAATAAGGTGTTTTGAGTGCGAAGGCAAAGGGTACAAGTTATATGAATGTCCCACTATGCGAAAGAAAAAGGGCAAGAAGATTGCAAATAAAGCCACTCTTAGCGATAGTGACATCGAGTCAATTGATTTAGGGGGAGAATCACCACATGAACTGTGCATTGTATTCATGGCTAGTCACATGAGCTCTAATAGTTTGTCCCACAAAGAAGAGGATACATGTAAATGCAAAAGCCTCGATGATGTTTCGAGCCATTCTAGTGAAAGTGAGGATGAGGTTGTTAGTGAGGGATAATGGGTTATCCAAAAACCTGTTAGTGATTTTTATACCGAGACGTTGAAGACGAAAAATACTAATATGGTTAGGGTGTTAGATTTGGAGAGAGAGGTGAAAGTTTTATGCGTGTGTGAGGCGTCGACAAGCCAACTCGAGAAGGTAAAGGTTTATTTGAGTGATCAGTTAATCGTCTTAGGTAGAGAAAGTAGTGATTTAACCAACATCGTGGCTAGCCTTACAAGAGATATTCAATCCTTATTGGAGACTCGTGAAAAACTTGAAGCCTGTGTATCCTAATTCGAGAGAGATCTCAAATGTGCCTGGGAGGTATAAATTACTTTATAGGACACATCTAAGAAGGTTTTAAAGATGCTCCTCGATTTCACTTTGGATAATGTTGAGAGGTTAGAATAGATTATGACGGTTCATCCACTTTTCATGTAGCACCTGATTCGGTTCTTGAGCTTGTGTTAGATCTATATTTCCCTCGATTTAACCCACCTAGGCATCTGAATCCATGTAGGAGGGTTCATCCTAGACATTTTGAGAGATGTGGACCTAAGCCTGTGTATATTTTTTTCCATTGCAAGTAAGAAGTTCACCTTAGGGAATTTTTCTTTAAGTTAGGGAGAGTGTGTTATAAGTATCTTCCATGATATGCTACTACACGAGTTCCCACACGTTCTCCCACACATGTTACTCTGCATACTCCCTCACATCACATGAGAGATTTTGAGAATTTTTGGGAGAAAGTAGAGTATTTAATCACGGCTTCACAAGATTTAATGGAGGTTTTTCATAGGATGTCATTTCCTTTGGGGAATTCCTCCGAGCGTAATGATTGAGGTTAAGACTAGTTTCTAGCATAGGATGCTTTTCATGTTTATATCATTCATGCTTATTACTAGATTGGACTATCATTGTACTTAAATTTTTCATTTTGATATATTTTTGAAAAAATCGAAAAAGATTTTTATTTTTCTTGAAGTTTTTAGAAAAATACAAAAAGATTTTCGATTTCTATTTAAGAAAAAGTGAAAAAGACAAAAATATTTTATTTTTGATAAAGCTTTTTGAAAAATCCAAAAAGGGTTGTTTTCACACTTTATGTGGATGAACATTTAAGATGTCCGAGTCATTCCATATCCACGTGACTATTTTGTGGCGTTTTGAAAGATGACATCATTTCATTTATATGCTTTATTTGAGTATGATGACAACTTGCTACATATTTGACTCGTTGTCACCTTTAATGCACATGAGCATGAACTTATTTACGTATCGTACCTACCATTCATGTGTCGATTTTAGTGTTTTCATCTCAATCCGTATTTTAAAATGAACAAAATGCGAAAAATGAGATACAAAAGTAGTGCTTGTAAGAACCATTTCTCGGATTGAAAAAATAGAAAATCATTTATCTGGTAAATTTTGGTATATTTTAATAAATGGAATTAGGTTGCGAAAGATAGGTTGAGTTTGCATGAATAACCACCATTTTAAAAAAAAGAGCCTAAAAGATTAAAGGCACATAAAAACAAAAAGAAAATGCCAGACCAATTTCAAAGAACAATGAGGCTTCGCTACATATGAGCATTGATTTCTTAAAAGGGTTTCAGAGAAAATATTCAATATGCGAGTTTTGAGAGAGTTAAGTCAAAGATCAATGTGTTTGCATGTCTTGTAAAAATCTTGTAAACCATTACATAGTTTTTGGCGTTATTGGTGTGAAAATCACATACAGTCTTAATTTGTTGATTAGGTTAAGTCAATTTCACTTGAGTTCACCATTTTTACAGCTAAGGTAGACTTTGAGATCTTTACTTATTGGTGTCTCATTCCTTCATGCACATACGTTATAATTGTCTACGTTGATTAACCTATAGAATATGTTCACACCCTTACATTATGTTTCCATGATTACTGTATTTTTATGTTTCTCCATGGTGTGTTGTATTTATAAAAAAATTATACTTGAAAAAAAATAAAAAATTTCAAATATAGTTTGTGGAGCCTTTGAGATTATCATTGCATGATTACTCATTAATATTTTGTTGCGATGATATCTTTTTATTCTTGGCGATGTTCCCTTTTCCATGATTAGTTTCTACACCTTGCCTATTTCGGACAAAATAAAAGGGGGAAAACAAATTACGAGGGAGAGTTTGATTTATGGGGGAGATTTTATTCTTGTATATGCATTTTATTTTATATGTCAAGCTTGATGCATCACGGGGTATTTTCTTTGCTTCATGTGTAAAGGTACTCTTGAAATATCATATTCGGATTACACTTGATGAAGATAAAGCACCCAAGAGAAGTCAAAGAAGAAGTGGATATTTGAAGAATTTATTTTGAAGATAACTCTATCTTAGACTTATCCATTTTAGGGTTAGGGTGGGTATTAGGATATTGCATTTGTATTAGGAGATTTATTTGTAATCTAGATTTCGATTTTATGTTTTTACCGAAATAGCCAAAAAGGGGGAGATTTGTAAGAGCATAATTTACTCATAGCTTAGGCTACGTATTGTTTTTGGCATTTCCCGCTACCGCATTACTCGAGTCAACACGAAATCTGAAGATCGAACATATTCAACTTACAAGCATCTCCATTCTATGAAGGTATAATACTATTTAGAGTTTAAATTTATTCCTTGAATTTATTTTGGTATGTTTAAATTTCTATTAAAACTCGAATAAGATTTTTTCTTTGAAAAATCAAGGCATTTTTTTCTTTATTTAAAATTTTCAAAATGCTTGTATCTCGTTTAAATGAGATCCTATTGTCATTAGAAGTATCGGTTGATGTTTACTTCATTTGAACATTACACGAGGGCGTACTGTTTTAAGTCGTTTGAACTTCGTTCAAACGAGATAACTTGGTCATTTAAACAAGATCCATTTTCGTTAGAACGAATTGCTATTCTCGTTCAAACGAGCTTTAAAAGTTATTTGAATGAATCTGTCGCCTTGAAAGTTGTGTCCGTCTTATAAATACCTATGTCGTGTTTGTTTTCGTTAAGACTTTTTCCAGAATTATTTTTGCATACCTTTAACGAATGTTTTCAACCTTTTGATTTGAGAAAACCTTTTTGATTCACAAATCACATTCACATAATATATTTGAGTGAATTAAGCTTAAACCCTATAGTTTGTATCCTTTCATACACAACCTTTGTGGAGAAGGCATCTCCATGGCTAACTTGTGAAACCTGAGGAGCTTACTGCTGAAGGCGGAAGACTAAGGTTCTATTGATTCTTGCGGGGATCATTGCTAAAGGAAGGCTGCGTCTTTTTTATTCTTGATAGGATCATAGTAGATTCATTTATAAAATTTGTAAGTCACGATTTGTAAATTTTATAAAGTGAATAAAAGGTTTTACCCGGAAGGGTATTTTCTTGAAACTCTATTTTTTATTACATGTTTGGTTTGATTTAAGTTTTGAATCACATAGTTGCATGTTTTACGACTAAAGGATTAAAATTTGGTGTGGATTATCATCTGAATTTAATAAGTTAATGCCATTAGATAATTGGGTACTCTCATCCCTTATCGACATCCTGCAAGAGTGAATAATAAGTTTAATATAATAAATTTAGTTACAGAGAAGGTATTCATGTTTTCTGTATTATTAGTTTTGAGCATTGTTGAATTTTAAACCAAGGGATTAAGCTTACCTCCATTACCTATGTGATTTGATTTGAGAATATGAATCAAATTGAAAATTCTTTGACAGTTAATGACACTCTCAACTCATCCCCCAAAACCTACAAACTTTAATAACCCTACTGACGTAACACAAACAATGGCACAAAATAACACACCAATTGTCATAGTAAAACACGCAAAATTTGAGAGCCAATCCAAGACAACTAGGGTGTGTTAGAGCAAGTTCAGTATTTATAATATCCCGAAGCACATTAAAAAAGATGAATATAAATTATGGAAAAAAATGACATTGCTTCGTCATGTTTCTCAATTATAACGTAAGCTTCACGTGTTCAAATAACGGAATAGACTCTTCATTTTGAAGGGTAAGATTGATGACTACACACACACACACACACACACACACACACACAGATATATATATATATATATATATATATATATATATATATATATATATATATTCTAATAACTTCTATCTAGGAATATAAATCATGAAGAATTTTGTGATATGAGTCTAAACACATTACTTTAAAACATTGAAATTAATCTACTCGATCTGCTTATAGTTTTGAGATAACCATGTGATGTTACACTTTCAATTTAATAAGTAATTAAAAGATGCATGATAAAAAAGTTCTTGCGATATGAACTCACTCATACAAAGCATAAGTTTTTTAAATTTCGGCAAAAATAATGCCCAAGTACAACTTCTGCTTACGTGGAAGTGACCTCTAACATCGATGTTGATGTATTGTAATCATCTTTAATCTTAGACACTCCAGAGATTCCCTTTAATATGTGTTTAGAAAAAAATGGAAAGGATTAAAAGTTACTTACTGGGAGAAAAAATATAATAAATTAACAATGAACTTCTAAATTTAAGAAGCATATCATATGCGAGAAGGAGAAAAAAGAAAAACATCTAGTCCTGTAAGTATTTTTTGTGGTAAAATGACCTCAAAGTATTTGATGACTTTACTCGAATGCCGACCCAATGGTTCCGCCAAAACTAAGTAGGGCACGAGTAAAAAAAATATCATTCTTAGCATGAGACATAAATAAAACAATCCATAATATTAATAATTTAATCAATCCCAAAAGATAATAACCAACTCTGTGATAAGATTCCCATAACATGCTAAAACTTCAAATAATAATCCAATCTCCAATAATATAAAACTAAATAATCTACAACTGACTCCATAAAGAAATATATGAATAAAACCTATAACAAATTTGGAACCGAATGGACCAATCAAAACCATAAACTGTGTCTTAATGTAAATAAGATGGAAAGGAAGCTAAACTAAACTACTAAGAAGTAAAAATAAATAAACTCCAGTTGCACCTCCAATAGATAAACTCCAAAATAGTCTTAAGCAGTTTCTCCAAAACTTATCCTGAAAAAGTTAGTCAACACACGAGGTCAGAACCCCGAGCATGAATACACACTACTCACCTCAAATAGGATCCTTGAATCCAAACAGTAGCATTATACGAGATAAATATCACAATAGAATATTTTAATTAAATGAGATACGATTAGACGAAATAATAATAAATCACTATCTTGTTCAAAATGCACACCAATGTAATTTTAAATATCCAAGTACCATGTTGTTAATTTAATTAAATTAACCTAATTTATCATGCTCCTCAATTTATTATTCTTATAATTATAGCGGTCCTCCCTCCACGGGTGGTTTCCCACCAAAGTCTTACACTTTCCCTTTTCAATGGCCTCTGATCCGTTTAAACTGTCGATCCCTCCCTATGAAAAGGTTCCACCCACGACACTACATAAATCGGTCCGAGACATATTATGTCGCCGCCAATTTTAATACCCATTTTTATCTTTGACATTAATTCTCATTTTCTCAATTTCTCATTTATCAAATTACCTTACCCTTATTATCGATGTGAGATCCTCAAAATATCCCTTAGTCCCATACCTAAGGGTCCCCAATTTACACATACGTCCTACCCTATGAATATGTAGAATTTCTAACAATGATAACGTCCTAGTCTCATGCCTAGGCTAGTGTAATGATAATAACACTTAAAAAAATCAGCCCACCCCCGGAATATAAAATCCGCATGAATCAACACTAACTAGTCCCATACCTAATAAGAAGAAATCAAAACCAAGGCCTACCCACTAGTCTTATACCTGGTAAGCATCCTATAATTAAGGTGAGAAATATACTACCCAAAAGCCCCTCTTCCCCGCGATGGCAAAAGTGACTAAAATAAATCACAAAATACACAATTTATAAGCACAACATAGCAATATAATCACAAAGTTCCCAATTTAATTTAACTCAATGAATAACACCTTTGTTGATTTCAACATAATTAATTTTGTTCAATAACGTTAAATTAATTAACACGCGATAATATTCCATATGTCATAATTGCTCTCTTTTATAAGTCCTATAATTTTTTATAGGTGTGTTCGCATCGCATATAACTTATAAATAACCCCATAAAATTCTACATGTGAACCTACACCCAAAACCCATAAAAATCCAATAATCTAACCTATGAACCCAAGGGTTTCAAAGATTAATTCATATTCAAAAGTTTCATAAAAACAGTCCCAAAATTAAGTGTCCACTTTCGCTAAATAAGTTACTAATTAATTTTATCAAAAACACATGATTAATGGTTTGGGCGACACTTAAGACGCATAATACCAAATGAAGAGAATAAAGTATTCATGCCTGAATAAAGGTCGATTTAGAAATCTAATCTTGAATGTATATTCCTATCAAAAAGTTGAAAAAGATCCGTTCTTGACGCATCTTGAGAAAACCCAGTTAATCTTGACAAATCTTGAGTTGAAACCTTGAAGAAAATTGGGGAAGATGAAAGGGAAATATTTTAGAGAAGTCTTCAGGAGGAAGAGTTGTGGAAAAAGTTATTTAAAGAACCTATCCACGGATTAGTTTTAATTTATAATGATTAGGAGTTCTAATGCTAATATAATTCTATTTAAGCTAAAAAAAGGTTCGCCCGTTAGTCAAGACCCAGAACCGGGACAAACGGTATTTTTTTTTAAATTCCCATTTTGACTTCGATTCTGACAAAAATTTCTTTTTTCCATAACTAAATACCAACATATTAAATTACAAAATTAATTAATTCAAAAAAAATATTTTTACTCAAAATTCAAAATTAATTTAATTTTAAATTTACAGGGTGTTACATACTTCCCCACTAGCACAATAATTTTGCCCCTCAAAATTTTAAGAATCCTAACACTCAAAATGGTTCAAAAACATCTACCCATAAAGACCGCGATTAAGGGCCCATACACCTAATCCTGCACGCACGAATTACTACTCGATCCTATCTCCCAAAATCATCACAACACTAAAGTCCTTAAATCCATTCTAAACATTCTCACATTAAGATTTCTTATCCTAACCTCGATGCCTACTTTTTCCTCAACAAAAATTCTATCACCAAAGAAAAAAAACTCTAACCCGCATGCTAGAGCCAAAATCCAAAGACTTGAGGGTTGTTGTATACCTAGGCTCTAATACAATATATAACACCCCATGTAAAACACGAGGCGCTACTATGATTAAAACTAAACTAAATCCTCAACAATTAGAATAGAGCATTTATATTCCACAAAATAAATATAACGAATCCAAAATTTTACACATCCGTAATAATTCCAATTAAATTCCACTCGAAAATAATTATATTATCTCCAAATAAATTACACTGCCAAGCTACACAAAAATAATAAAATCGTCCAATCTTCATGCTCTAAAATCCTTCAAACAATTCGTAGCGTCCAAATCCACGCTAACCTGCCACTAAAAGAAAATACGGTGAAGTACTCAATATGATAGGAATAGATGCTCAAAAACAATAGCGGTGAATAAAGCGCAATAATATGAATCCGCATATACAAATTAAATGCAATACTCAAGCATTGTACCAATTTAATTTTTCAATAACACATCAATGGGCCACCAGGCCTCACCTCACTGAAGCTTTGTAAAGACTCATCGTGGCTATTGGACTTTTGGACTATTGGTGGTTTCCCATTCTCCGAGCCATATAAAAATCTCATTACACCATGCCCATCAACCAATACAATATCTCAGCGAATCATTTTTTTAGATTCAAAAATATCTCATAGGATTCCAATGAATACAATAATTCGACATGAGTGCAAATAACACATGAAACAACTAGAATACTCTTGAGAGAATTTAGGAGAATATTGCATAAGTCCCTTACCTTAAAGTCATCAAAAGGATTGTAATATTAAACCATAGATATTATTTGGGTACAGGGTAAAGTTTTCAAAATTATATCATATATGAGATTATACATAAGTGATAAAAGGCATTGTGATGTAATTTGGAAACATTTACAATATATTGCTATGAAAAAAATATTATATGTTTGGTTTGCTCCTTGAAAAGTCATCAATATCCGGTCATGAGAAAAGTAGTGCTTATTTGATAAATTCATAGGTCAACTCCTCTCTCTGAAATATATATGAAGCTACAGGATGAGTTTGACCAATGATAACATCTTCTCGACCTTCTTGAAAGTGTTTGAAAAGTACACACACATAGAGCTCATTCATTGCTTCACTCACCAATAATAACTAGGGAATAGATAATGTGTGCCTAAGGGAAGATTTTGAGAAAGGGAAAGATTTTGACATATAATTAGCAAGGCGCAAATATCTATACATAACCTCTGTCCTTACTATATTGAGGATGGAACCTGTGACCTAAGGGCACATGTTATCAACTTCTAACTTTAAGGGATCCATTTGATTTGGGGTATAATATATTTCACTTGGCTAAAAAGTAAAAATGGTGAAAAACACCTCAATAAATTTTGTATTAAGAATTGTATTTGAATAAATTATAAATAGTTATGAAAATTATGTGACACCCCGCCTAATTAAACCTTGGGTGATCAAGCCTTAATTCAATTTAAACAGGTTTCTTAAATGGTCCATTCTTAGCATCACTGCCGAAAGCCTTTTTAATTTACTAATCACTTAAGTGAAATTAAACGAGTGCCAAATTTTATCTTTCTTAAGCAGAATAAATAATCCATACCAACACATTTCAATTCTAGTAATACTAAAACAGTTTACATAAATAACTGAATGGAGGAAAAGTTTTGCCGAAAACCACGACCAATAAAAGACAATTAAAAATCCATAACAAGAATAAACTGTAAAAGTAAATATAGGACAACATGTCCCAACTAAGAATACTAAAACTGAGATCCTGCACTAGAACAAAAAAAAGAGGAAGCGTCTAAACAATCCCTGCAACATCCACACGTGCTGCAGCTCCCAAATCACTGGAAAGAAATCATGCTGGGTGTCCCTGTGGCTGGGCACCTAAAAGGTTTTTAAAAATATTTACATAGCAAGAGTTAGTACTCAAAACATTTAAAAATATTTTGCAAGCAGTTATCACAATTGAGTTATTGATTACACATATTAAAGTTTCACCGAACTCCCTTGGACTTCCTCACCTCTCTTTTATAGTAGGTAACTATTGAGGATACTTAGTCTACCTAGTTATACTACCCATAACCGTAGGTAACTTATTTACTGTTCGTTGTCCTTATTCTTGTAATAATTACATCACGTTATAATTTATTACTAAGACATTTACAATTCATTTCAGTGTCTACTATTCTAAATCAGTAGATTATGCACATAGAATACATTTTATTACACAACAATGTATTTAATATCAGTTACCACTAACATATCCTTCTATTACACATAAAGGACTCTTGGTTCGGAATGATTCATCGACCCCAAGTGAAAGTTGGTTCGGAATGATCCATCGACCCCAACTATTAAAAATATAAACATATACACATATTTTGGTTCGGGACTCTTTCATCGCGACACCAATAAAAAGTTTGGTTCGGCATTTTTCATCAACCCCAAACATATAATAATTCTATGTTAGTCCAGAATGTCACATCGACCCTAACATAATTAATTTAGGTAATATTCTCTTAACCCAAACTTTTATATAATTTAGTAGGTACACACCCGACCTATCAAATCATACCCGTACGTGATATATTTTACTTATATTCACCGTACTTATTAATTACAATTTATTTCACTATTGTATTTATTCGAGTATTCACGCAACTCTAAGGGCTTTAGTTACCCCTCCCTTAATTCAGTAGTTAAGTTAATTTTAACCTACTGGTATTTTCTTTCCAGAATTAAATCTCACTCTTTCCGTAATTAAATTCTCATATTCTCAACATACGGCTAAATCGCTCGTTCTTTCGTCAGTCCATTTCTCCAAAATTTCCATTCAATCATTTGTCGAGAAACCTAATGGTACACCTACTGGTAATTTTAAAGTCCCCTCATAGGTAAAATATCATTTCTAAGGTTCCCATTAAGCGACGGTAATTAAAGAAATTTATTCACAAAATTCTCTAAAGTCCAGCCAGGGTCGATCGATCGATGGGATATGGTCGATCGATCGACTGCTCGATCGATCGACATTCAAAGGTCGATCGATCGATCAAGCAGTGGCAGACCCAGTTCATCTTCTTCCTACGGGTTTCACCATTTTTATTTCTCTATCTTTCATGACAATCCACCATATTTACAACCAACAATTTCTAATCATTCCTACATATTCTAGGATGATTACTAACGATTTAAAACAACAAAATCATTATAAATCTTGGCCAAATCAACTAAAAATCTCCCTAATATTCAAGAACCCTAAAAATGCATTCGTTATATCTTTCATCCAAATTCCAGATTTTCTTTCGAATTTATCATCTAGTTTTCTATGATATCAACATACTTGGAAATCCAAAAATGTCCTACATGCAATCCTTATCAATCATGGATCATAATCAATTGTTTTATTCCCAAGAATATCATAAAAATCATGTTCTTACTAAAGTTTAATTATGGGTATTATAACTCAATTATTTTGTAAATAACCACTTGCCTTATGATTTGTAGGGTCTGATTTCGCGGTTGTTGATGATGGTTGATGATTTTGATCCTTCAATCCTCCTTCCCAACAACTTTGTGGTGAAATCTCCTTAAAATGACCCTTCCTTCCTTCTTTTGCCTTAGGAATTTGTGTATCTCTCTCTTCTCTAATGGCTATGGTGTATATCTTTCTGTCTAACCCTAGCCTCCACTCTTATAATCTGATCTAGGGTTTCAAAATTCGTAGGTCTTCTTTCCCATAATTGTAAAGAGACCAAAATGCCCCCGAATGGTCCCGATTTAGCCCGAAAATGACCCGGCACTCGACTAGTACCCCCGGGTACACTATTTTGACTAATTCGACCCTTTCAGAATCAACCGTGGACTCTAAATTATCATTTTAGTCTCTTAATTATTTTTCTACTTTCATCCTTAATTTTTGTCCTACGTGCGACACTCGGTTGAGATAACTCCGGTACGTCCATATAGTCACTAGACCGTACATATCAACATTAAAAATTTACTACTCACATTTAGTAAATTTTTAGTCGTCATATTCATCTTTATTAACATTATATCTCATTAAATTACTCTTCTCATGTAATTTAAATAAAACGTATTTAATCACATTAAATTACTCTACTCACGTAATTTAAATAAAACTCTCATTAATCACATTAAATTACTCTACTCACGTAATTTAAATAAAACGTATTTTCCTAATTAAGCAGAATTATGGGGTATTACACATTATACTTCATATTTATATGATTTTGAATAGAATAGTAAGAAATTAACTTTGAATAGGTAAAAAGTATTTCACTGTGAATCAAATGTTATAATATTTCTCTTGGAATTTTGTTCTTTCCCACCTCATCGAATGCTTCAAATATGCCAATCTCGGTTAGTGAATGTTGAAAATAATTGTTCTTATAGATTCAATAACATTCTACACCGCCTGCTTGATAATAGCATTCGTTCTTATATCCAATCCAATCGTTGTCTCATCCATGAACATAATAGAGGGCTTATCCATAAGCTCCACAGTTATTGTGTGTCACTTGCGTTACTCCGTTGATAGACCACTAACACCTGACATTCCCACTGGTGCATATTTTATTCCATCAAGCTCAATTATTTTATGGACTTTTATCACAAATTCCTATGAAGACACGCCACAACAATTTATATGAAGCAAAGTATCAAGAATATTAATGGTAGATACCATATATAGAACTCAACAATGCACTTATTAAAAAGAAAATGGGAACTCAATGATGTGAGGCTAACAATCCCGAAGCATTAATTATGAATTAAAAGTAAAATAAAAATGTTGATATTTAATGTATACGAAATATAATACCTCAGATGGATATTACTTCAAATAAGTAGACTTGGTACTCTCCGGTCCCCAAACTGCGTAAGTAATGTTTGTTTTGTGACATACAAGTGCACTTTCGTTACCAAAATCGTTGAAATTCTCATGTTCGGAAAGATAAAACCATGTATCCTGAACATGTGGTAAACAATAGTTCATATTAGAATTCATACATATGGAAACCATACTACTTTCAAAATTCTAGCAATCCCAACATTAAAATTTCAGCAATCCCAACATAAAATTTCAGCAATCCCAATACTGAAATTTCAGTAATTCTATAGCAATCCCAAAGTTGAAATTTTAGCAATTCAATACCTATTGACATTATTTGAGCATGATATAGAACAGAACAGTGGTTGCGACTCTGTTATAGATGTTTTCGATTATTGGTTGTGTAATTGTGATGTACAAAGAATACACAAATGATGGACTTGAATGAAATATGTTTTGAGAGAATGAAATGATGGATTTGAAAATGAATTATGTGTATTTAACTGAATATATTCTTTGAGTTGTGTAAGAGGGTAGTGAGACTCGGGTCTATGAATAACAGGAAAGGGTGAGGTGTGACCTGCTCCAATGGACGTTGTCTTCAAGGTTCTCAAGCACTTCTGGAAAAGCTTCTGGTAAACCTTACCTATTCGGTAACAATGGAACTCAAACTGTAGTCTAATCCCTACAAGAAGATGATCTTCACCACAATAATAGTAACTTTAACTAAGAGAAACTCCTAAGAGTGATGGCTGTCAGGTGGAGTGAAGGAACAAAGCACTTAACACTTAGAAAGAAAGAGGAGGGAGAGAACACTTAGTGGTCTGGAGTGATTTTGACAGAGTAACGGTATGACTTGAGTTATGATAATGCTTGACCTTACCCAGGGGTCCTATTTGTACTTGGGCACTAGGGTTGAGGTGGCACTTTTTGGGCGCCAATACTGAGGGGGTTGGTGAGGAACAAGGTCTGCAATGTACCTTTTGTCCCTACCTGTGTACAGCCGCCTGTCACGTCTGATAGGTGCCACTTGGTGTGAACCAAAGTAAAAAAAGCAAATGTGTCTGTTCTAGAGGATAAAATGTCTGATTTGGTTAATATCAATTTAAAACGCTAACTTGTTGTACAAACTATGTAAACTTGAGGAGTGGGTTCTAAGACCACCTCCTCTAAAATCTTTATAAACTTGAGGGGGAGGTCTCAAGGACCACCTCCTCTAAAATCTTTGTAAACTTGAGGAGGTATGTCTCAAGGACCACATCCTCTAAAATCATTTTTCAAGGTGTTCATTTCTTCTGAGCAACACTTGGTTGCTCATTTCAATTGTGATTAAGTGTGGACTGTGTGAGGACTAGGTGACTACTAGGGTCTATTTACTAGTGTTCTATCAATATAAAAGAGCTAAGTGGTTAAGTTTACTCAACAAACCTTGTTCCTCATCCGCCAAGACAAAACTCCTAAGAGATCCCATCTCGCCTAGTTGAGCCATGCCTGCTCAATTAAGCTACCTATACAAGAAAGTAATATATCAGTACTTTTGTGTGAGTAATAAATCTTGGGAGAGTGGTCACTCTAAGTGATCCTTTTTACCCACTAGTTTTATTTCGTGGGGCATTCTAATTTCTGGGGGCGAGGCACCTCTTGTAGTAAGCTTCCTCGTTGAGCTGTGTTATCTGTAAGGACCAAATTTCCAATTGAGTCTTAATGTAGTTTTCACTTATTCTCGGAAAAAAATATGTTTGAGTCATAGATAGTTTTTTATTGTCACGATCCCATGAGTCTATGAAGTATCAAAGATTTATTAAAGACGTTGTGGTAAAGCTACAAAGATTAAATCATGCCAAAATTTAATTGGTGCAAATTCTCGTCTTCAAGGTTTAATGTGCATTCCGAATTTCTCAAAGGTATGAATGATTAATGATTATGGAAATCGAAAATTGTTTAAGGATAAATTATTTTAATAAAAATTTTTTAAAATTATTTATTTGTTTACACATCAGATAAAGGACGGATCAGTGTTGGATTAGAGTTTGTTTACATTAAAACTCTTTGTTTAAAAGTTGGATCATTTTGTACTTTAATCAATATGTCATTCAAACGAGAAACAATGTCGTTCGAACGAGATGCACTGTCGTTCGAACGACGTGTCATCTCGTTCGAACGAGATTGCACCGACTTAAATTTTTTATTTAAAGTCAGGTCCCAGTCCTTTTCTTGGTGTGTGCAGAGCCAAATATTTCTAGAATACTTTTACTTTTTCTACACGACAGTTTACAAAGGTTTTAAATATAAAATCATCCTTTGTGAAAATATGCGATACAGATCTTTCGTTTGCATCAAGAGGAACTTGTTCAGCCTTCTTTGAACAACTAGTGATTGCTTGTTTTGTGGTGGAGAAGTGACGAACATCGTGTTCAACATCGTAGACGTATCAAGCCATATCGACGGACACCGAGACATTTGTGGAGTCGAGTTTTGTGGATGAGCATCGTGGAAGATTAAATTTCTGTGTGGGAACTATTAAAGAACGGTAGAAGATCGAAAAGAGTGTAAAGACCCATGGGGATCGAGTCATTGAGTAAGACTAATCTGTCTTTGTAAAACCATTGTTCATAGTGGTTGTTTGGCTTGGGCCGTCCGAGGATTTTTCCCGTTTTGTTTTTTTCCTCGTACATCGGCGTTGTGAGTATTGATTTACTTTATTTTACTTTCTTTAATCACTAGTTGCATGCTTAGAGTTAAACAAGATAAAATCTGGCGACGTTAATTTGTGTCACAACTTAGTTTGCATTCATCCTTAACTTAATTCTGCTCAAGCAAAAGTTTTTGTTGAAACTTATATATTGGGGATCTATAAATTGGAATTAGATCTAGAAATACATTTTTATTGTATTTTATCCTTGTTGCTTGTAAGGATGAATTTCGGAAATTATGATAGTTTTTTCACTCCTGTTTTATATGGCACTAACTATGCTTATTTGAAAATGCGAACGAAAAATGCTTTAAAATCTATTGATGAGCATTTTTGGTTAGCGGTTGAAAAAGGTTGGTCACCACCTGTCACACAAAAGGGTGAGGTCCCTAGTTTGAAACCCGTTGAGTCATGGACTAAGACTGAATATAGGCTTGCACAGTATAACTCTAAAGGTCTACACGTTATTTCCTCACATGTCACACCTGAAGAGTAAAATCGTATAATGACTTGTGAAACTTCAAAAGAATCTTGGGATACACTGGAACTCACTCATGAGGGCACGAGCACGGTTAGGGCATCCAAGTTGCAAAATCTCAATACTTAATTTGAGAAGATTAAGATGTTATAGAGTGAGACGTTTGATGATTTTTACACTAGGATGTCCACGATTGTTAATGCGGCATTTAACCTAGGTGAAAAGATTCCCGATAATTGAGTGATTAAGAAAATTTTGCAATCGTTGCCGAGTAGGTTTGATGCTAAGTGGTCATCACGAATTCCCTTGGTATGCTTAACTCATCGAAACTAGAAGAGGTCGTAGGTGACTTACAAACCTATGAACTCGATATGTTTACCTCCAAGCAAGTGCCAAAGAAAGAAAAGGGCACTACTTTGAAATCCCTGAAGGAGGAAACTAAAGTTTTAAATGACGACTCTGATTTCGACTTTGAGGATGTCATATTGTTGGCAAGAAAGTTCAAAAAGTTTCTTCAAATTCATAAGCAATCGAAAGATGCCAAAAAGTTTGAAAAATTTAAAAACAAGGGAGACTCCACCCCCTGGGGATGAAAGTGAGAAACCTAAAAGAGATGAGTCTGATAGGTGTTTTGGGGATGAGGGGTATGGTCACAAAGTTAAGGAGTGTCCCACTATACTTAAGAAAGAGGGAAAGCAACCGATTGCATATAATGCCACCTTAAGTGATAGTGAACCGGAAGAGGGAGAGGATTCCCCCATTGAGCGTAACTTTGTTGCGTTTATGGCATGTCATGTGAGCGACGGCGATATATCTTCCCTGAAGATACTCATGTACATGACACTTTCGAGGCTTTTGAGAGTGCTTCCCAAGAGGGTGAGGGTGATGAGAGCGATGATGAACAGATCGATGTAGGAGAGTTGCAAGCTGAATTTCGAGAGTTATTTAAGGAGACGGTGAAGGTGAAAAATTCTAACTCAAAATTGCAACCTCATTTGAAAGAATGTACCATAGAAAATAATGACGCATTAATTGAGGATCTTAGGGCACGAAAGAAGAAGCTTAGGGAGAAGCCGGAGTACGTCGAGAAAGAGAGAGACACCCTTAAAGGTTTGATGGAGGATTTGAAAAAGGAGGTGCTAGAGTTTGAGGAGTCTAGGAGTCTACTTGAGTCTAGGATTAAGGAGTTGGAGGAGAGTTTGAGAGACTCCTCTAGAGTTAAGTTTGACTTGGAGTCTAGGTCGGAGAAATTGGATAGGATGTTAGGCACCATCCAAGTCAAGAAAGATAGGTTTGGTATAGGCTACGACGAGAGACTTCCCAACCCCAAAGCAAATACCATTCTTGTGAGAGAGACATATAGGAATGTTAGAAAAGGTACACATGTAGGTCACTTTCCATACCATCACTACACTTGCACATTTTGTGGTAGGAAAGGTAACCTTAGAAAGTTTTGCTATGACCTTAGGAATGCTCCTCGAAAGTTTAGGAAGTTTAGTAATAAAGTTTCCCCGATTCCCCCCAGCCCCATGCATCATTACACACCTACTTGGGTTAGGAAGTCGGATTTTGTAGCTTTAGGAATAAAACTTCATGGTGCACATTTGGTTGCACTTGATTTTTCCAATGCTAAATCTAAAGGTTGAGTCTATTACCATGTTTATCGATTTGTATTATATTTTTCATTTATTGCATCTTATTTGAAAAATACAAAAATATTTTGTTTTTGATAAATTTTTTTGAAAAATACAAAAAGATTTTTTTAAAAATTTTGCAGAAAACACAAAAAGATTTTTTTGTTTTTTTGAGTTAACATGTTTGATGTGGCATATTGGTGTTCTTGGACCCCCTTCCTTCCATTATCCATGTGGCTAGGACATTTAGTCATTATTATCGATGCTTAGAATGATCTTAACCATTACTTTTTATGGGGTTGTATCGAAGTTGATATGCGTTTTGATTTGACTTTGTGTATATGCCATTAATGCACAAAAGCACGAGTTTATATGGATATTTGACGACTCTTGCATATTTGAGTTTGGTGAGACGTTCTTATCTCAATTTTGTCATTTATGCGTAAGTAGACTTAAGGAGATGTGTGCATGTAATAACCGTTTACCCGTGAGCATTTTCATCTATATTGAAAATATGATGAGTATACAGGAAAGGGCTGCGAGAGTGTAAAATTGACTCGTCATGAAATCCACCATTTAAAAGAGTTCGAAAAAATTTATAAGGCAATAAAAAGAATCATATGCCAAAAATGGGCCGAATTAGTTTAGTTCATTCAAAAGAAAATATGATATTATTGAGGGAGTTTGGATGGATTAAAATTTTAAACGGGTTTTCACAAAGAATCCTACAGTTAAAAATTCGTGTCATGACACCATTGTTTGTAGAATCGTCAAAATTTTGGATTCGTGTGCATGATGTTTGTTTAGTTCAATAAGCTCATACTTTTTTTGTCATATATAGCTATAATAAAGTTTGATGATAGATTGATATTAATTAGAACTTCTTCATTATTTTAATGTGTTGGAATTATGATTAATTTGTTTTAGTTCACGCCCATACATTCCATGTTTATGTTTGAGCACATCGGTTCTGTGTTAGCATGTTACTCATATTTGTTTGTTTTTGAGTTTTCTTAGTTTTGCTAATGTTTTGCTACTGTGCTTCAATTTTGAGCCCCTTCCAGTTAGGATTCTTACATAATTTTTCCACTGGGAAAAATTATTTTAAATTACGGGGAATCTGTGAAAGTTTGAGGATGTCGTTTAAATGACATACTGTTTCGTTCGAGCGATGTCGCATTTCGTTTGAGCGACATCCCTGGCTCGTTCGAACGACATCTTGTTTTGACCAGTTTTTGATTTTTTTTTCCGATTGAGTTTTGTTTTTAGTACCCTGCTGCATATTGATTCATATTTTGGTATAGGGTTCTGTTTATGCAGTATACTTTGATAGATTACATATTTTTGCTGCATTAGTTCGTTTAATCACACCTGCTTGGACTGATTTATTTTGTATGATTTATTGTTTGCTTGCTACTAGTTTAGATTACTTGATCATATTTTAGTTGGTTGTTACATGTTTATCTATGAAAAGTGCCTAATATGTGTGTTTTAAAAAAAACCAATTATCTCCGAAAATTATTCAACTTTTAATTTGCACCAAACCAAGTTGTGAAAAACCCAATTCTTACTTTAAACCAATTTTATCTTGATTAATCCTAAACATGAATCTAGTGATTAAAGCAAGTAAAGTAAAGTAAAGTAAAGAATACTCACAACGCCGGATGTACGGGGAAAACACCCAAAATGAGAAAACAACCTCGGACGACCCAAGCCAGATAATCACTATGAACAATGGTTTTACAAAGACAGATTAACCTTATACAATTAATCGATCCCCACAGGTATTGATGCTCCTTCTGATCTTCTACCATTCTTTAATAGTGCCCATGTAAAAATTCCGTCTTCCACTATACCTGTCCATAACACTCGACTCCAAAAATGTCTCGGTGTCCACCAATTGGCTTTGATTCATCCACGATGTCGAACAAGAAGTCCTTCTCTTTTCTTCACCGCAAAACCCTTTGATGTTCAATGATAGAACAAACTTCTTGGTGCAGCAAGATCACGTAAACATAAACTAATGATATCTCGGATCTTTGCAAACTCTAAGGATGTTTTTATGCTTTGTAAACCTTAGAAAACATGTGCAAACACGTACTAGATGATAAACTATTTTTTCCAGATGCACATTTATGAAACACTAATGAAACCAGGATTTAAATAACAATTTATCGCCGCCTCTAAAACCGTGTTGCTCGAACGACAAGTCCATGTCGTTCGCGCGACATAGGCATCTAGTTTGAACGAGAGCTTATGTCGTTTGAGCGACAGGGCGAAAGTTTGACTTTGTTGACTTTATGTTCAAAACGTCTCTTTTAAAAGAGATTCAAATTAGTCAAACTCTATTCCGTGTTTATCAGAATAAAACGTAGTGTAAACCTTTAAAACACTTTTAAAAACATTTTAGAACATTTTTCTTTATAAAAATACATCCTTATCTTGTATAAAAACAATTTCGAGCACCATTAATTATACGCATTCATACCTGAGTGATATCGGAATGCAATTAACTTTGAAGACGAGTAAATTTGCACTAATTAAACTTCGTCATGATTATTTCTTTGAAGATTTGCCGCAAAATCTTCAATTTTCTTCAATACGTAGACCAAGTGGGATCGTGACAAAATAAAATCTTCCGATGATATATTACAAACACAAATTTGTTCACAAAATTAACTCAAAACAATACATCGACTCAATTGGAAATTTATGTGCTTACAAATCTCCCCCTTTGACTATTTTGGGACAAAACTAAACCAGTGAAATGCCTAAGCCGGGACGTCAAGCCTTATGACGCCTAAATCCCATCCCATAAACCCAAAAATAAAAATTACAGGACACAGACTAGAATATGTAGCACCGACAAGCATGAACTGTCTGAATGTGATGTAGACTTGAAATCTCGAATCGCTGAAGCATACCTATACACATGAAACAGACAAACAAATACCAAGTAAAGTATGGTGGAACAAACGAAACCAATATATATCCAAATGATATCAAACAACAATAAATACAAATATGAATAAACTCTGGAAAAAAAACATTTGTTAAATAATTTGTGCAACAAACTGATACCAATGAGTACTATCAATATGAGATAGCAATTTGTAAACATATGTTAATCAAACATGCTCAAATCTCCCCCTACATCACATACATATCTCCCCCCTTTTGTCTCGAATAGACAATCCCATGAAAAGATAAACCAATCAATGTATCTAGTATGAGAATATACCAATTTGAATCAATGTGAATTTCTAAATAATCATGAAACAACTAGCTAAATATGATCAAGTAATGACAAATCAGTAGCTAGTAAACCAATTAATCACACATAGAATATAGAAATCTAATCAGGTGTGATAAACGGACTATATGTAAAAACCCAATTTAGAACCAATAAATCATACATATAAACCAGTCAGTCTAGAAACACTTCCAGCAGTACCAAAAATATACCAATTTAAATCAGTGGACTGCAAACCAATCAGAAGCCACAATTCAGGTTGTCGTTCGAACGAGCAAGGGACGTCACTCAAACGAGTTGAGGACGTCGCTCTAACCAAGTAAAACTGTCGTTCGCGCGACATGGATATGTCGTTTGAACGACTTCTCGCGACCTGTCAAAATTTCCCAGGCCCGGTGAAAAAAATTCCACAAAAAAATTCCAGGAAGGCCCTGACAGAAGCAAAACAGTGTTAAAACAGTAAACTTTTAACACAAAACACAAAAACTCATAAAAACTAAAAATGTGAGTAACATGCAAACATAGTATCGATGTGCTAAAAAATGGATATGGAATTAATGGGCGTGAAACTACAACCAATGAGTCATAATTCCAACACATCAAAATGATAAAGAAGCTCTAATTGATAGCAATAAATCATCAAACTTTATCATAGCCTTATGACAATTAAAGTGTGCGCTTAATGAACTAAACATACTATATGCACACAAATCTGTAATTTTGACGATTCTACAAATAATAGTGTCAAATTGCAATATTCCAACATTAGGATTAGGTGTGCAAACCCGTTTAAATTTTTTAATCCATCCAAAATCCCTCAATAATATCATATTTTCTTTGGAATAAACTAAACAAATCTGTCCCTTTTCTTTGCGTATTGCATTTTCTTTTGGGCTCTTTTAAACGGTGGCTTTCACGAAGAGTCAATTTTGAACTCTCGCAGCCCTTTCCCGTGAATCACTCATCATTTTTTCAATTCAAATACTCATAGTAAATGGTTCTTACATGCACACTTCTCCTTAACTCTACTTACGCATAGACGACAAGATTGAGATAAGAACGCCTCACCAAATTCAAATATGCAAGAGAAGTCAAACATCCATATAAACTCGTGCATGTGTGCAATGTTGGCATATATACAAAGTCAAATCAAAATGCATATCAACTTCGAAACAACCCCATATAAACAATGGTTAAGATCATTCTAAGCATCGATAATAATGACCAAATGTCCTAGCCACATGGATAACGAAACGATGGGGGGTGATCCAAGCACACCAATATGCCACATCAAACATGTAAACTCGAAAACAAAAACAGAAAATCTTTTTGGATTTTCATATTTTGACTCAAATCAAAGAAAAATCTTTTTGGGTTTTCAAAAGTTTTCTCAAAAATAAAATCTTTTTGGATTTTCAAAAATTTTCCAAAAAAATAAAACAAAATCTTTTTGTATTTTTCAATAAGGCGCAAACAAATGAAAACTATAATACAAAATGATGCACATGTCATAATACTAGCAATAAATATATCATGAAGCAAGCTAGCCTATGACAAACAAGGCAACTCTATCATCGTTTAGATTTAGCATGGGAAGAATAAAGTGCACCCAAACGAGAATCTTGAAGTTTAATTCCTAAAGCCACTTAATCCGATTTCCTAACCCAAGTAGGTGTAAAATGACGCATGGGGGTTTTGGGAACCGGGACAACTTTATTCATAAACTTCCTTGGAGCTTGTCTAAGGTCGTAACAATAACGCCTAAGGTGACCTTTCATGGGTTTGTAAGTCACCTACAATCTCTTCTAGTTTTGTCGATTCTAACCTACCTAAGGAGTTTAAAATGGTCATTTTTGCATCAAACCTACTAGGCAACGACCTAAGGATTTTATTAATGGCACAATTATCGGGAATTTTCTAACCTATGTTAAACGATGAGTTTACAATATTGGACAACCTAGCATAAAACTCATCAAAAGTCTCACTCTCTAACATCCTACTGGTCTTAAACTGTGTAGTGAGATTTTGAAGTTTTGACGCCCTAACCGTGCTAGTGCCCTCGTGATTGAGTGCCAAAATATCCCAAGCCTCTTTTGATGTTTCACAAGTCATAATTCTATTATATTCTTCTAGTGTGACATGTGAAGAATTAACGTGCAGACCCTTAGAATTATATTGTGAAAGTCTATGTTTAGTTTCAGTTCATGACTCGATTGGCTTTAAACTAGTGACCTCACCTACAATAGTGACAGGGGGTGTCCAACCTTTCTCAACTGCTAACCACACACTCTCATCAATTAATTTTAAATCACTTCTCATTCTCATCTTCCAATAAGTGTAATTAGTGCCATAAAAAATAGGAGTTCGAGAAAGTCCGTTAAATCCAAAATTCATCTTTGAAAACACACGGGATCACAAAACAAATAAATTAAGTTTTGTGGCTTTGATACCAATTTGAAAAGTGCCCAATATGTGTGTTTTTAAATAAAACCAATTTTCTCCGAAAAGTATCCAACTTTTAATTTTCACCAAACTAAGTTGTGAAAAACCCAATTCTTACTTTAAACCAATTTTATCTTGATTAATCCTAAACATGCATCTAGTGATTAAAGCAAGTAAAGTAAAGTAAAGAATACTCACAATGCCGAATGTACGAGGAAAAAACCCAAAACGGGAAAATAACCTCGGACGGCCCAAGCCAGACAATCACTATGAACAATGGTTTTACAAAGACATATTAGCCTTATACAATGACTCGATCCCCACGGGTCTTGACGCTCCTTCTGATCTTCTACCGTTCTTCAATAGTGACGACGCAAAAAATTCTGTCTTCCACGATACCTGTCCATAACACTCGACTCCACGAATGTCTCGGTGTCCACCAATTGGCTTTGATTCGTCTACGATGTCGAATAAGAAGTCCTTCTCTTTTATTCACCGCAAAACCCTTTGATGTTCAATGATAGAACAAACTTTTTGGTGCAGCAAGATCATGTAAACATAAACTAATGATATCTCGGATCTTTGCAAACTCTAAGGATGTGTTTATGCTTTGTAAACCTTAGAAAACATGTGCAAACACGTACTGGATGATAAACTATTTTTTTCAGATGCACACTTACGAAACACTAATGAAACCATGCTTTAAATAACAATTTATTATCGCCTCGAAAATCATGTCGCTAGAACGATAAGGCCACGTCGTTCGCATGATATAGGCATCTCATTCGAACAAGAGCTTATGTCGTTTGAATGACAGGGCGAAAGTTTGACTTTGTTGACTTTATGTTCAAAACGTCTCTTTTAAAAGACATCCAAATTAGTCAAAATCTATTTCGTGTTTATCAGAATAAAACGTAGTGTAAACCTTTAAAACACGTTTAAAAACATTTTAAAACATTTTTCTTTATAAAAATACATCCTTATCTTTTATAAAAACAATTCCGAGCACCATTAATTATACGCATTCATACCTGAGTGATATTGGAATGCAATTAATTTTGAAGACGAGTAAACTTGCACCAATTAAACTTCGACATGATTAATTCTTTGAAGCTTTACTGCAACGTCTTCAATTTTCTTTAATACTTCATAGGCCAAATGGGATCGTGACAAAAGAAAATCTTCCTATTACATATTACAAACACAGTTTTGTTCACAGAATTAAGTCAAAACAATACCTGGACTCAATTGAAAATTTATGTCCTTACAATATAGCATAATATGGGTTAATGCAATCAAATTGCGATTTCACATGCTAGTTTCGTTTATCCTTTCTCCGGATTGTGTATTCGAGACAAAAAGAGGGAGAGATGTGTGTGATGTAGGAGGAGTTTTGTGAGTTTTATGCTTGATGGTTTATATATCATGTTTACATATTTGTATGGTATCATGTTTCCTCACATAAAAAATGATTCAAATTTGATATTTCGTATTGATTTATATAATTTGTTCCTCCATACTTCACTGGGTATTTGTCTGTTTCATGTGTGTAGGTACGCTTAAAGATACTCGAGATTTCAAGACTACATCACATTTAGACATTTGAGACAGTTTCATGCTTGCCGGTCCATTATTTATGAGTCTTATCATGTATTGATGATGTAATTTTATTTTTTAGGTTTATAGGATGGGATTTAAGCATCATACGACAAGGAGCCCTCCTCACCCATTTCCATTTTTGTTAGCCTTTGAGGGTATTGGGGCGAGGAGCCCTCCTCACCCAAGTTCTTGAGGTATCAAGTATGTACCCCTCTACATTAGTACCATCATACACAAATCTGTGTGTTTGGCATACCAAAGGTTTTTGAATGCAATGATTCATTTCTATCTTGGAATTCGAGACATCATTATTGCATCAATTAGGGCTGTCACTTCAGCCTACTTTTAGGATCTCGAGGTGGCACGTGTCACTTAGGGAACACACATCTCATCATTGGGAAATATTTAGTCCCCTTTTAGATTGGCAGTCTGCGCGTGTCATAATAGGTATTAAAAGGGATTTTTAAAGTCTTCTTCCCTTTTTACCTTACTATTTGTTTTCAAACTCAAATTATTTAGAGCGAGGAATAGATAAAAGGGTTAAAATCCTCCATAGTCACTTTTGTGTTTTTCTTGCTTTTACTCACTCAAATGGGTTTCTCATCTTCTCAAGACCCTATCTCCACTATCACCTTCGCTACTAGTGAGGTTTTGGTGGGTTTCATGCCTATTTTTTCAAACTTCGTCCGTTGAAGTTCCTTCTTTGAGGATATCCTCTCCTACCGTTGTGAAAGTAACAGGGGTTTCTTCCCCTATAGTTGTACCTTCATGGAGGGGTATATCGCCTAGGGCTTCCTTGCCCCTTGGGACACCTGCTTCTACTGGGGATTCCTCTCCCATAGATGTTTCTACTTCTATTGGGCCCTCCTCGCATATAGATGTTTCTGCGAGGAGGGGCTCCTCATCTGTCAAGGCTATATGTGCCTCCTTATCTAGAGGAACCCTCACCACTGGGCCCTCCTCGCCTGAAAGTGTATTTGCCACCACTGGGGCTTCCTCGTCCGTGGGTCTCCTCGTTACCAGGGATACTTCTTCCTCCTCTCATGTTGTTTATTCCAAGTCTCGAAGGGAATATCTTACTGCTCGTCAGAAAAGAGATTTTGGGCTTTATTATCTGGCACCCTATTTTGGTGGGGAGGATACCTTTATGACTTCTCTTGAAAATTTTGAGCACGAGTTTGTGGCCAAGATCAACGAGCGACCCCAAGTGGGTCTAGGTGAGTCTTCTGACCTTCCCATAGTTCTTCCTGATTTAATACTTAGGGTGCAAGTAGACATAGGCGATTTTCCTCATTCTAGTATTGAGGTCAAAGAATGTGGGGGTGCTATAGAAGAATGGGGTCTCTGGATGGACCATATGTTGTGGACCCCCGTACACCGTGCTGTTATTAAGAACCTTGGTCTTCTGACCATTATTAACAGCCTCAAATCTTACTCCATTGCTAAATAAGAATGAGCTTTTACTTTATTATCCTCTCATTGGAGCATGGATTCTCACACGGTTGGGGTGAATTTACTATTACTTTGGAAGATATTTGTGAGCTGCTCGCTCTACCCTACTTAGGCAGTCACATCCTTACTGATGGTTTTGAGGATAAGGTTGAGGAGCATATGGTAGGTGAGTTGCATTCCGCTTTGGGGGAGTGCTCAAATTATGTATCTATCAACTTAACTGGGACCACCAAGAACTCCTTCACTACATGGCAGAGATATTGGTTCAAAGATTTCAAGCAGCTACCCAAGGGAGAAAGCTCAAGCAGGGCCTTGAAGATTTAGGAAGGCTAAAAAATTAACTCCCCCTCGCACTTGGTAGCATTTTTTGTCACCTTTCTGAGTAGGTTTCTTCTCTTTGGGAGGCCCGATGACTCTCCCCGCGAACTCTTGTTCAAGCTTGTTGTTATAATTTCTTGAGGGAGGGTAGTCCCCATCGTAGCCTTAACTTTAGGCTCTTTATATAATTGGCTAGACAGGCGGTCTCTATGATGCTATTAACTTCGCCAATACCTTCATCGTTATGTCTTTTCTTTTCTTTTTGAGAGATTTCCCAACTTTGCTTCAGAGGCAAGGTCCTGCCATAGTGGGGATGCTTGTGCTGTAAGGTGGCATAAGAAGACCCCTGAAGTTCCTCTGGGGTCCTGATAGATAATATTGATGAGTTTTCTTCTAGGCCCTACTCCAAGACTATTGGAGGTATCTTCTCTTGGCATTCCTTCTCAGCCACTTGGGGCACTTTCTACTGCCCTACCGATGCGGAGTCTGTTCCTGCTTGCCCTCACATTTTCGTTGTCATTATGTTCCTTCCTTGCATTTTGACTCCCCTTACTGACTTGGGTCAGGGCGTGGGTTCTACCCCTCTGAGAGAGTGATAAGGCAGTTTGGTTATGACCAGGGGGTCCATACCCCTGCTTATCCTTTGAGAATCACCCATTCCAAGGTTACCTTGAGGCTTTTTCCAACTTCACATTTGAGGGGGTGATTAATAGGGTTGGTCATCTGGGCAACCTATTTATACCTTTGCGAGCTTATCCGCCCTCCTTCACTCTCTCATGGTTCACTCTCTGGCAGAACAAGGTTCTGTTGATCCAGAACTATGTGAGGGATGTTCCTCATGAGACTATATACACAAAAATTCCTAACAATGATAGGTATTTGGGTAAGAGGACCCAAAGGTCAGTGTGGCACCGGAGCACCATCCCTAAGGCTCCTCTCGAGAAGCTCACTCCTATCTTGGTGAGTACTTTGCTCGATGAGTCTATTTATTATAAATAGCCTGAGCCTCATCCTACTAGACCCAAGTCAAAGAGTAAGTCGATAGCTGCTGCATCAAAGAGGAAGCATCTTGATGTAGATGTTTCTAGTTTCATACCAGCTACCATTACCTAGATTACCACTGTGCTTTCCCCTACTGTCATTGCTTCTCCTACTCTCCCCCTCTCCAATAAGAACCAGGGCGAGTAGGAAGAAGAAGAAGAAGAAGAAGAAGAAGAAGATCAGTACTAGGACATGTGTTCATTCTCCTGTGCCAGACTAGGTATCTAACACTGAAGACCTTGGAGTAGAGGAGACATATAGGTATAGGACCATGCGGGAGCAAGGGTATGAGGCCTTTGGGTTGTGTACTGAAGGAAATGATGTTACTTACATTCCTATTGGTAAAGGTACTACAACTCATTACCTTTTACTTTGCGAAGCTGAATTTCGTGGGGCCTTACTTGTTGGTTCCCCTTCTCTATCATTTGAATAGGAACTAACCAATTATAGAAGTACTCCCTTCTATGATGATGCTGGTTCTTCTTAGAATGAGACGAAAGTAGTTGACCCTTACGATGATCAGCAGTTTAATGCTTCTTTTTTGTTGCTAGTTTCAGAGGAGTTTTTCGGTGAGGGTACCTTGATAGGGTTCCCTTCTGCCTCCAGTCCTACCACTGGGTAGCTACCGTAGGGGTAGGCCACTCGCACTACTATGGTAAGTCTCTTTTCTCAAATTTCTATTACTATTTTACTCTCTATTTCATGTACATAATTTAACTATGGTTTGTTTCTCTCTTAACGATATTTACAGGATGTCTCTGTTGTAGCGAGTGATCCTTCTCCTTCACTTCCTATCCGGGAGCCTTTTGCTAGTGTCAGGAATTCCATGTTGGCATCATCTTTGGGCTTATCAAAGGAGGTCTGTTACTTTCCTCCACTCATTCATTACTTCCTTTATTTCTTCTTTATTCTCATTTTTTTAACTCTGGCAGCTGTCTACTGTGTTCTCGCCATCAGCGCGGACTTCTTCCATATCTTCCTCTTCAGTCCAGGTAAACATTAACTCCCCTGAGTCTTTTTTCTTTTACTTACAACATTATTAATGTTCATCTTTTGATGTATTCTGTCCATGTGCACGCAGGTGACTTTTTCTCTTAGCCGCCTTTCCTCACCTCCCCCTTCCTCTGTGGTGAGAGGTTCCCCTTCTAGGCTGTCTAATGTACTTTTAACCCTTTTCTTCATTGTCTTTCGCTGCTTTGACAAATTCTCTACATCCATAACTATATCATTTATGTGTATGATTTTTTTTGCGTAGGGACCTTCTTCCAGCATCCCTTCTTTTATTGAGGTGCACTACCGTCTTCAGGAGGCACTCCTCCCGGTATATTTCCTTCAGGGAGAATTCCTATCTCTCGACTTTTCATGTCTACGAATCCTAGGCTTCACTTCCTGCCCATACCCGTTGGGACCATTTTTACCATTGCATCTAGCGAGCCTATCATACAGGTTAGCTCCACATCTCAGGTATTGCTTATTCTGGTTATTCTGTCATGCTTAAGGGTGAACTCCCCATTGACCTATTTTGCTACCAGGTTAGAGTCCCCTTATATGCACAACATCCTGATTCCTCTTCTGAGTGTCTCCAACATCCCCAAAATGAGGGCTTCATACTCAGCCTCGTTGTTTGAGCATTTAAAATCCAACTTGAAAGAGAGAGTGATCTTCTCCTTCATATTCGACAATATAATATTGGCACCCTTGTCCTTTGAGCACTGGAGCCATCAAACTCCGTCGCCCATTTTTCTATTTCTTCGACCATGCATGCTTGAACATTCTGTCCAGACATCTCTTCACTAGGTGGCTCAAATTTCCCACTTGGAAAATAGGCAAGAAGATTTTCCCACAACCTTGCTTTTAATGGCTTTGGACACCATGCATTTCAAATCATACTCTGATAGGATCAAAAACCACCTTGCGGCTCTCACCACAAGTACTGTCCACACAAGGAAGCACTTGATGAGGTCTCACTTAGTGATTATATGAACTGTGAAGGATAACAAATAGTGTCTCAACTTCTAGGAAACAAACACTAAGGCCAGACAATGCCTCTCTACATTAGTGTATCTAGACTCTATACTTAAGATCACCCTTGAGTGGTAGTACACCGACTTTTCCACTCCCTCCTTTTCTTGGTCTAGCAGCGCTCCTATGGACCTCTCTATTATAATAAGGTAAAGCAACAACAGTGCCCCCACTTCTGGTGGAATCATTAAGGATGGGGAGGATATAATCTCTTCGATCTTCTTAAAGGACTTCTACTGCTCATCTCCCCAAGTCCATTTGGATTTGTCTTTCCGAAGGGCTGTAAGTGGGTGAGTCACTTTCTCAAGTGCGGGTATGAACCTCCTCAGGTAGGATACCTTTCCCAGGATACTCTTAAGATGTCTCTTACTCTTGGGGGTGGCATCATCGTTATGGATTTCATTTATTCTGCTTCTACTTGCACCCCCTGCCAGTTCACCATGAGCCCTAGAAACGTTTCGGTAGTGACACCAAAGGCGCACTTGGAAGGGTTCATTCTCATCTTATGCCTATGTCTCGAACACCCTCCTGAGGTCTTGTATGTGTTTACTTTCTTTTTTGGATTTCACCACTAGGTCATCCACATAAAACTCTAATATGTCATGTAACAGGTTAAGAAAAATTGCCATCAATGTTCTCTGGTATGTGGCCCCATCATTCTTCAGTCCAAATGGCATGATCGTATAGTGAAAGTTTCCTAGGGGTGTGTGGAAGGCAGTTTTCTTCGCGTGTGTCAGATCCATATTAATCTTGTTATATCTAATGTACCCATCCATGAAACTATATATCTCATGTCCTCCGGTAGAATCGACTAAGATATCGATGCTTGGTAGAGGAAATTCATCTTTGGGGCATGACTTGTTCAATTCGTGAAAATATACACAGATCCTAATTTGGCTCTTGTCTTTCGTCACCACTGGCACTATACTAGAAAGCCATACGGGATGCTGAATAGGATTGATGAATCCCGCCTCCAATAATTTTTCCACCTCAGCTTTTATCTTCAAGTAGAGGTCTGCCTTATAAATGTGAGTAGCTTGTCTCATTTGAATGGCATTGGAAAGAACGTTCAATCTATGGGAGCTCACCTATGGGTCTATTCCAGGCATCTCTGTATACTTCCAAGAGAAGACATCAATGAACTCCTTGAGCAATCCAACGAGATCTTCTTTCTTCTTTGGTCTTAGACTCTTGGAGATCAGGATGGGTCTACTTTCACCTCCTTCTTTCCCTAGACTGATCTCCTCTAACTCCTGTAGTTGCTCTCGGGGTCCATCATGCATTCATTTCGGAGCTTACTCTGTCTCCTCAACGTGCTCAATAATATGTGACTCATCCACCACAAAGCATTCTGGAGTCGAGTCGGTTCTCTAATCCCAGAACACAACCCGCGCAGACCGTTATAAGCGGTAGACAACCTTTTCATCGGGCAAACCCATTTTTTTACAAGTTCTAGGAGGTTTGGCTACATCCTCCACCTTCCTTTTTCCCTTTTACCATGGGGGGAATTACCCTTTCCCACAAGTGATCATGAACAAATTTTTTTGGTTGATCCACTCCTCATGACACTTTCGTTCCTTCTAGCCTTCATATAGAATTTCTTCTTTCCTCATCTAGTTTAGTGTAAAAAATTGCATCTAATAGATGGGACTCCTCGACGGAGAAAGGATTTTGAGTTGATTTGATGGCTATCTCTATACCTCTAATGTTAGCCTTTGCACACTGGTGGTAGGTTGAAGGAACTATGCTATGGGTATGCATCCATACCCTCCTGATGAGCAGTTGGTAACTGGTAGTGGCATTGATGATATGGAATTTGATGTGATAAGTGAAATTTCCCAATTTAATTCCCACATTCATAATGGATTGCATCTTAACACTATCAAATCCGAAAATCACTAGTGGAACTAGCACCACTTTCTCTTGATCAATTCTTGTTTCATGCAACGTATTAATCGGCATGATGTTAATAGATGCTCCTCCATCCATTAACGCCCTAGGGAATTGACAAAGAAAAACCTTTCGGTATATTTTTTTCGTAGTTGCTTGAAAAGCTCCTCTAATCAAAATCCTCAAAATACCAGCAAATATATATCAAACTCAAGTGTAGAGCAGTAAGTAAGGATGTCAATCCACATTAAGGGGGTAAGCTAGAGACAAATTCAATTGTAATTCACTTTTATTTTCTTTTTGGAATTTGCCTTTTTCTAATTTTTTTTAGCGTTTTCAAATATTAAAACAATTAGGGTGAGGATGTGAAATAATACTAAACTAAAATGAAAGATCAAATTACAAACTAAAAAGTAACTAAAATGGAAAATAAAGTCTAACACAAAAATATGAGATAAATTAGGTAAATAAATGTGAGAACAATCAAGGAGTGGGATACACCACAAATTTTAGCTATTCTAATTAATTAATTTAATTAATTGAATTATCCCAAATTAATATCAAACTTACAAATCAACTCTCGTTGCAAATGTGATTTTAATAGTAACCTTTTAGAAAATTAAGTTTAACCCCTCATAACTCTAGAAAATAGATCTACACTCCTTTTAATTAATCACTCGCTAGGATCGATTTATCAAAATTTATGTAAATCTAGAAAATGAATTTTAGAGTTGAAATTCAAGGAATAATACCACACTTAAGAAACCCCTATCTCTAGTTCGAATCTAAAATGGATATTATAACTTAGAATTTTAATTTTTTCTTGAAAATCATTTACCCTCTCTCGAGGCGTAAATTTAAGGGTGAGGGATCAAAATTAATATTCAAAGGGAATTTTCAAGTAATCAAACTAATTAAATAAAAATAACATCAAATAAAGGTTCACCCCACCCCTTGAAAGGGGATTTAGCCTAACATAATATCAAACATGATAATCAATTAATCAAAGGCTAATAAAATAAAGTAGAAGGGAAGAACAATCAAACCAAATCTCTTTGAGTGAAATTAGACTCCAATCCTTGGATTTGCAATTTACATCCCTACAATTTGTGTGATCAAACCAAAATTACATCAACAATTACACTTAAAAATGGATTCTCACACATTTATTTTTCTCACTAATCTAAAGAAAGTAAAATAAAAATAAATTATAACCTAAAAAAACTAAACTAAAAAAAAGGTGTTTCTCTCTCTAAAATTGATATGATAAAAGCCTACATAATGGATGAATTCAACTACATCAATCTATTTTGAAATAATTGATACAAATGCAAAAATTCATCATAGATGGGTGGGGTGGAATTCATCCTAGAGATAAATTTCACTACACACCTCTATATTGAGATATTTGCTAAAAATGCAAATACTCAACATAGAGGGGTGGAGAGAATTTTATCACACAAAACTTAAAAAATAAATTCGAGATTGTGGCTTGGGAGGTTGACCAGAAATGGGGTTGGGCTGTGGCTTTGGGTTTGGATTGAATGGATTTACGAATCCAAGTGAAGAATTGGGCCACGACTTGGTAGCTTCGGCGAGATGGGAGCTGAACGGAGTAGGTTCGTGGGTGGAGTGAGGTTTCAGTATTGGGTAGGCGGCAGTGGGTGTGTAGCAAGGTGGGACAGCGTCGGATCGGAGGTCGTGAACCTGAGAGAGGGGAGAGGAGGTTTCAATCGTGGGCTGATGGGCGACGGAGATGGGACAGCGCCGGACCGGTGACAGGTTGTCGGACACAGGTTTGATGGTCATAAGTTGATGGGTTTGCGGGTTGGTGGCTGACGTGGGGTGTTCTCGGGTTGGGTTATGGGGTAAGGAGGTTGGTTGCGGGTATGGGTTTGTTGGGTGGTGTTTGGATGATGATGGAGGTGAGAGAGAGAGAGAGGTGAGAAAGATGGTGGTTGTTAATGGGGGAAAGAGAGAGAAAAATGGTGTTGGGGGAAGAAGATGGAGAGGAAGGTGATAAGGTGTGTGGGAGGTGTAGGGTATGTTAGGTGAGGGTTGGTTTAGGTGTGAGTGAGTGTGTAGTAATTGGTTGTGAGGGGTTTTGTGTGTGTTTAACTTATCACCCATAAAAAAAGGTCTAACTAAAACTAATAAAACTAAAAATTAAATTCTAAAAATAAAAATAAAAATAAAAACTTAAATAAAATAAAAACTCAAGTCTTAAAAAAAACTAATTAAAGTAAAAAAAATAAATTCATAAAACTCAAAATTTAAAACTAAAGACCTACAAAAAATGTAAATCCAAATAAAACTAAAAAATAAATGAATTCCTAAAAAAAACCTAATCCTAATAAAATAAAATAAAAGATAAAAACTAAAAATCAAAATACAATAACATTAAATAAAAAGAAATAAATCCTAAAAATAAAAAAAACGATTCAAACTAAAAATTAAAAATATAAAAAATACGAAAGGAAACAAATTAAACACACACGGCTCGGGACAGAGTTTAGGCTATGTTAGGGTAGGCTAGGGTTACGAGATTGGTAATTAGCTCCATAAATCGCACAATTGCCTTGAAATAAGCGTTTAAACACCACAATGTGCATTTGACCTACAAAATAGACAATAAAGTGCTTAAGACCCAAATTGTCGAGAATTAGCAACTAAAGTACGTCTATTCGGGGTATAAAATGTACCTTTTTGGGTGTTTATCACACCACCCCCAAACAGAGCGTTGCTAGTCCTCGAGCAATAAGATAGAGAGAAAGAGAAAGATAAGAAACCAAAAGTGTACAACTTTCGCGGGCACTTGCGATTGCACTTAGCATGTGAAACAAGCCTTTAAACATATAGGTTTCCCTACAGGACGAGTTGTGTCTCGTGAGGGTTTGCAGGGAATATACCCACAAAATTCTTATTTGCAAAAGATAGTCAATCTCTTATTAGACGTAGAATGATCTCACAATCCATCACAAGAAAATATTTTCAGAAATACAAGCTGGAATGTGTAAAAAGATTAAGTTAAGTAAATACTCAAGGCACATCCTCCCTAGAACTCAATGCGTGTGGTGTGAATCAGTCAAAACGGGTCGAGTATCATGAGAGTAATTCCTAGATTGACTCTTCGGAATCAACGCTTCAACTTCAAATCCCACTGATAGCTCTCTCTCAAATGAGCTCTCGAGATTAGGGTCAGCGTATCGCTCTTGTGTGTGAGGAGGTGAGTAAATGTAAGCAAGTTCAAACGTCTCACACACACATAAGAAAGAACGAACATTAAGGAAGAAAATGATCTCATGAAAGAATGCTAATCACTATAGTGAGAACGTCGAGTTATTCATAACATTGACTTTCATTTTTCCGAAGACCTAGGGAAAATATGGATGATTATATATGGGTCAGGGGAAATGAGATGGAAAGGATATGATGATATGAGGTAGGATGGTGATGTATGGATGAATAATGAGTAATGGATAAAAGATGGATGCGATAGAAGAGTGTATACACTTTAGGCACAAATGTCTTTTATTATATAAAAATTAACCACTAACTACTAACTCTCTTTATTTTCTTTCTCTCTTTTTTCTTTTTTTTTCTTTCGATTTTTCTTTTCTTTTTCTTTTTTTTATTATTATTTTTTCTATTTTTTTATATTTTTCTCTACTCTCAACACTGAAGACATTTAACATTTGTAATGAACACTCTTTTATTTGAAAATGAAAGATGATAATGAGAGGATAGGTGATGGTGTGCGAAAATATGTGAAAAATGGTAAAGTATTGGGTGAAGTGAATGGGTAGTGTATGGGTTAAAATCTAGTGATCGGGACAAATTTCAAGACACGTGTTTCTTACAACTCGAAAAAGATGTCATTCTCAGTGATCAAGCCCAAAATTTAGAATAATGAGATCATACAATAATTAAAGTGCGGACCCAAAAGCAATTGAATAAACTTGTGACTCGGAGATTGCGTAAAACTCTCTAAAAGGTAAAAGACACGAATCTCACGGGCTAAAGTCTCTACTAGTGATCCTTATGGTTCTCTTTAGAATTGTAGTACTCTTCAACTCTAAACCATAATGACTTGATAAGTGTGCAAATTTTTGTTGAGTCTAGAAATTCATGGTGAAACATGCCTTGTTATGTATTACATAAGTTATTTATAAAAGGAATATCCTCTAGCTTGATTAGATTTAAAAAGATGGATGATTGAAATTTCACATCAATGAGTGAGATGAAAGAAACTGCACGAAATTTAAAAAATCAGGTCTAAAAATTTTAAATTTTTCAAAAGAGGTACGATTTTGAAAAAATTCCCCACCCCCAAACAAAAAGTAACATCATCCTTGATGTTAGATTAAATGATTTTTAAAAATTAAGAGCATAAGGTGGAAAGAGATTATCAGAATCAACCGCTAATGAAGTGAACAAATGAAGCCAAAATGAAACCTAAATGAAATGAGAGAAAAACAATGTAAAAGTCTATAAGCATCGCAAAACAGAGGGTGATGTGAAACACCACCCCCAAACAGGATGAGACTAGTACAAAAATGAGGGCTGCCTCCCGGTAGGGCTAAGTTTAATGTCTTCAGCCAGACCAAACCATTCTCACCCTAAAGATAAGATCTATGAAAACGCGGGGCGGTAGAAAATTTTGGGTGATGGGAATCACCCCCAAACAAGACTGAAGTGTCAGTCTTGTTGGATGAAGGCTAAAATGGTCAATATGCACCTGTATGGCAAAGTGCATCACACGATGCAAAGCATCGGTGGACCATGGGCGGGTGGGTGTTAAGGTAAGGGTGGAGAGGGTGAAGAGGTATCGTCCACTGGCCTTGTTAAGCTTAAAGGTGAGGGAGACTAGGCCCTGTAAACATGATGCTCAAGTTGGTGAGGGAGGCAAAATGGTGGGGAAAGTGGAATGGGGTGGGCCACAGAGAAATCACACGACCGTTCTATGAATGGGCGATGATAATGGTCGCGCCGTGACATACCAGGGAGCTGTCAAGAAGAAAAATCAACACCAGAAGGAAGTGGTGTGCATGGAGTAACAAGCTCGATATCACGGAAGTGGAGAGTAGCACCACAAATACTCGCATGGGTAGGGGATGGTTTCAGGTGAGGATCTAAAAATGTAGCTGTAAACATGAAATGTGTAAAATCAAGATCCAAACCAGGGGGTAGGGTGGAAGGGATAATGGATGGGTCGGGTGGGATAAATGGTGGAGGAAGATGATCCAACTCAAGCGTGGGAGTCACATACTCATTGGGAGGAGTAAATCAATACTCACAAGGGAGTGTGGTTTTCAAAGATGGAGTGATCAACTTCTCCATAAGAGTAGCATTAGTGAATGTGGTGGGTGGGTAAGACGAGGCACTAAGCACAGAGATAGAGGAATCACTAGAAATATCAACCTCAAAGGGAGCTATGCTTGGTGGTATATCCATATCTGCATAGTTAGGAACTATCACGGATTCTACCTCGAGAAAATAGTGAGCACTCATAGCCGAAGCTAACCTAAAAGATATGGGAATGTCAGAGACATATGCAATTGGGGCATAAGGTGAAAGCTCGGGAATATTTTTGGATATGACGGGAGTGTGAACCGCAATGATGGATTCATTTGGATATGGTGGAATGTGATCAAGCTCACTAATGAAAGTTAAGTCAACACAATTGTCAACTTGGGACCCGGACCATGGAATGGTCTCAACTTCTAGATTCTCATGGTGGTATGGTTAGTCACACACAAAATTCGTGCCACAAGAGGACACATCATCATCACACTCGGGTGCAACGATGGGTGGAGCCAAAGGAATGTCCGACTCTCTCGCACACTCTAATTCATTTAACCTTTGTTCAAGCCTTTGGAGAGATTTATTTTGGATTTGAGTGGCTTGCTCTTGCTTGAGTATGAACTTTTGCAAGTGGCTTTCGAGAGCGGAGGTGGATGATGGTGGAGTGACGGATGGTGGATGGATGGGCGGTGGCTGTGTGTGAGGTGGACACAACTCGCTATGGACATGACTATATAGAGAATACTCATATGAAGTGGGTGGAGTGGGGCCAAGTTTATCATACACGAAAGGATCTCCATCATGATGGACACATGGTTGATACGTGCATAGTGAGGGTACTGATCGTGAATGGGTGCACAAGGTTGACATGATGACTGCTGGAACGTGTACGGATCCACAACATCGGGTTGGGATTCGAATTACGTGGACGGGTGATAAGGCCTCCACGATTATCTCGGGTACTCACACAACTCGGTATTAGGAATATCGGGATAATAAAACCGAGGTGGGTTCCGAAACAGTATCATATGGATGCACATGTTCCCTGGTGGGTTCATATGGATATGAAATGTAAGGGCACTCATGGGACATGTGATAGACATACTAACAGTGGGTGCACAACAAAGGATGAGACACGTGGACACTTGATACCGAGGGTGATGGAAAATGAGGTGCATACATGGATGGGTCAAAAGTATCAACGGTACTCGTGAGAGAGGTGAAACCGCTAAGGATATCATAAATAGATGGCTCGGGATCACTCTCACACGTGTCGCGTGATAAAGGAAAATGACAAAAGTAGTCCCGTAAGGGACGTTCTTCGGCCATGTGGAGAGAAATAATTTTTTTTTAATTTTTTAATTTTTTTTTGGAGTTTGTAAATTTTTTTTTTCGAAAGGAAAGAAAATATTTTTTGATTTTTCTATAAAAAGAAATATTTTTGGATTTTTTAGAAAAATAATAGAAGAAAATATTTTTGATTTTTTTTGGAAGAAAAGGTGGGGAAAAACAGGTGGACTCTTTGAATTTGACGAACTCACTAAAACTGACTACCGAAAAATAAATTGGACACACACAAGTCAAGGAGAATTCCTAACTAGCACATAACCAATTTTTATCTTTGAATTTAGTGAAAGGGTAGTCAAATTTTAATTAAGTCCGTGGGCGATAAAAAATCACGGAATTATCTGAGTGATCGCCCTTGCAAAAACGTTCTCCTAGTGGGCTACCTATTTAATTGATTTTAAATTTAATGATGGCTAGGGTAGCACACAAATGGTAAGCTAGTGAGTCGGGTGATGAAATCCCTTCTCGTGAGTGACCGAGTGTATGTCTTAGTCAATTAATTCATCACATCATTCAAAAATAAATGCGAGACTAAAATCAAATAAGAGCACATAAAGCACACAAAATAATTGACTTGCTAACAGGAGAGGTGCGAATGTTAAAGAGACGTACCTCCCATGATTTTTACGCCGTGGGGTGTCGAACAATTTGAGTCGACTGGGGGGAGATCATGCCTATCTCAGTCGGCCTCGAGAGTCCTACCGACCGAAGGTAGAGAGGCTTCTAAATCCGTGCCAATGGACACCGTCTCTCTACCTTGTCCGGTTTCCCTATCAAGCTTTCTTTGATTATTATAATTTTTAAAATGAAAAATAAAATAAAGGTGTCTCTATGCACCGCAATACAAGCCAAGAATAAAAATCCTAATACAAGACTTCTAAAATAAAGAAAAATGGTACTAAAATGCAACTAAATATAGAAAATAAAAGAACTACAAAATTGAATCCGCTCCGAGTTCTTCACGCTCCCAAGAATGGCAACGACGCCATTTGATAGAGAAGAAAATTTAACCTCTTCCCAGCAACAACACCATTTGATAAAGAAAAACCTTTCGGTATATTTTTTTCGTCGTTGCTTGAAAAGCTCCTCTAATCAAAATCCTCAAAATAACTACAAATATATATATCAAACTCAAGTGTAGAGCGGTAAGTAAGGATGTCAATCCACATCAAGGGGGTAAGCTAGAGACAAATTCAATTGTAATTCACTTTTATTTTCTTTTTGGGATTTTTATTTTTTTAATTTTTTTAGCTTTTTCAAATATTAAAACAATTAGGGTGAGGATGTGAAATAACACTAAACTAAAATGAAAGATCAAATTACAAACTAAAAAGTAAATAAAATGGAAAATAAAGTCTAACACAAAAATATGAGATAAATGAGGTAAATAAATGTGAGGACAATCAAGGAGTGGGATTACACCACAAATTTTAGATATTCTAATTAATTAATTTAATTAATTGAATTGTGTAAAATATCCCAAGCTTCTTTAGCGGTTTCACACGTCATAATACGTCGGAATTCATCCGGTGCGACAGCGCTAATAAGGCATTTAGACCTCGGGAATTAAAGTTAGCAAGTTTAAACTCATTTTCAGTCCATCTATCGACGGGTTTGGGAACATGTTCATTTTCAATTAAATGTGTTGGTGGGGTCCAACCGTTAACAACAGACATCCAAACACGTTCATCGATAGATTTAAGTGCCGATTTCATTCGCGCTTTCCAATACGCGTAGTTTGAACCATCAAAAATAGGAAATTTTAAAAATGGGGTAAAATCCATTTTAGCCAAAAATTAAAGAATCTTAACGAAATAATTTATCGTTTTTGGCTCTGATACCAATTTGAAGGACCAAGATCCCCGGATTGTGATTTTCTCAATTAAAATCAAAGTTAATAATTTCCTTTTTGTTTAAAACACAATAGATGATGCGGAAGCGTTATAAAGTATGATGGTTCAACTTTAAAAACAACAACAACAAGTTTTAATTTATCAAAACAAATTAAAACCCAATTCAAGTCTTAGAATTTGCCTAAGTCATAATTTTCATTTAAACAAAATTAGGCGAAACCAATTTTAGCAAATGACTAGAATTAAACAATTTTTACCTAATATTTAATTTAAGTCCCAAATTAAATGAGTGTGATAATTAAACCAAATTTTATCTTGAAATTATCCTAAGCATGGATTCTAAATTAATGAGCAAGATAAAATAAACAATGTCACACTACGCCGAGATGTACGAGGAAAAACCCAAGACGGGAAACAACCTCGGACGGCCCTAGCCACAAGTCCACTAGATATGGAATTACAAATACAAGACAGATAGACTTACAACGACTGACTCGATCCCTCTCAAGCCTCGACACTCCTTCTCGTAGAAACCTCTTCCTAGCGGACAACCTCGGAACACCACCGCGGTCTCGGAATCCACCGATGGGACTTTATATGGTCACCGTCACCCAAGCATGGAGCCTTTCTCCGTGTGGGTAGAATCTCAACAAAAATCTTCTTTGTGATGGGGTGTAGAAGCAAACCCGAAACGTCTCTTGAATTCAGTAGAGAAAACCGGTGCCAAAAACTCCAAGCAATTGATATAAATATAGAAACTTGGATAAACACAATTGGGTGTAAACTAGAGTGTGTATGAATTTTTCTTTGAAAGAATAACACTCAAAACATGATATTTTCCCTTAAACAAATTTTCTCTCAAAATACTCTCTAGGAGTTTGTATGGTATGAAAAAGATACTTTGGAAAAAGTCATTCCCGCACCTTATTAAGTCTGAAAAAGTTGGTTAAAAACCAAGTGGGGAAAGTGGGAGAAAACTGCTCAAAACTGCTCAAAACTGTTCCCGCCCTGGCGTCTCGTTCGAACGAACCTGACTCTCGTTCGAACGAGACTTCTAACGAGTGACCAGCCTGGGCTCATTAGAATCTCGTTAGATACCTCGTTAGAACGAAAAACTCGTTCGAACGACATATCGAACGACTGACCAGTTTAGGGTCGTTGGCAAACTCGTTCGAACGAACACTGATTCGAACGAAAAACTCGTTCGAACAAAACCTGGTTCGAACGAAAAAACTCGTTCGAACGACATTTCTAACGAACGACCAGAAAGTTTGTAAAATTCGATTTTGGCCCAGAAACTTTTATATACTTATTTTAAAGTTCTATTTGATTCTTTCTGAAAATAAAATGCAGTTTTTATTACACCTAACACCAAATACATATTGTTCCAAGCTCCTATATAAATATAATTGCATTCATACCTTGGGAGCATGGAACCTTAGTTGATGACGTAGAAACGAGGCACGCAAACCGGCATTTTGATGAAGCTTTTAATTCTTTGCCGCTACGTCTTCAACACACACTTAATAGGCTTGAGAATATTACAATCAAATACATTCCTATGAATAAATGTTTTTGTCCGGAATTGAGCCAAAACTATATATGGACTCAATTGGAAATTTGTGTCCTTACAAATCTCCCCCTTTGGCTATTCCGGGACAAAAACCAAACAAAAATCCTAAAGGGCCGTCAAGCTCACTAGACTCAAAACATAACCCGCCCAATCTTAACTCAACCCAAGGATTAAACACTTTGCCTTTTAAAGTTTCCTCTTTAGTAGAATACCCGCACACTTAAGCAAACTCATCAAATGCATAGGGAATATCAAAATATATTAATCGTAATTAATTAATTACTCCCCTTAAAATAATTCTCTCATTTATCAAACACATGACCTACTTAGAAAGACGTCTCCTCCTAAGATAAATCTCCCCAAACTAAGATACCCAAACTAAGATACGATAATAATAGGATTAGATACCATTTTCTCCCCCTATCATCATACACTTCATAGGCTTGAGAATATTACAATCAAATACATTCCTATGAATAAATGTTTTTGTCCGGAATTGAGCCAAAACTATATATGGACTCAATTGGAAATTTGTGTCCTTACAAACTACAAAATAAAAATAAAAATAAAGGATAATGGATAATAATGGATGAATTCAACTACATCAATCTATTATGAAATAATTGCTAAAAATGCAAAAATTCATTATAGATGGATGGGGTGGAATTCATCCTAGAGATAAATTTTACTACACACCTCTATATTGAGATAATTGCTAAAAATGCAAATACTTTCTAAAGAGGGGTGTAGAGAAATTTATCACACAAGAGTTTTAAAAAATTAAATTGAGATCGTGGCTTGGGAGGTTGACCAGAAATGGGGTTGGGCTATGGCTTTGGGTTTGGATTGAATGGAGTTGCGGATCCAAGTGAAGGGTTGGGTCGCGACTTGGGAGGTCCAACGAGATGGGAGTTGGACGGAGTAGTTTCGTAGGTGGAGTGAGGTTCCTGTTTTGGGTAGGCGACAACGGGTGTGTCGTGAGGTGGGACAGCGTCGGACCGGAGGTCACGGATATGAGAGAGGGGAGAGGAGGTCTCGACCGTGGGTTGATGGGCGACGAAGATGGGACAGCGCCGGACCGGCGACAAGTTGCCGGACACGGGTTTGGTGGTCAGAAGTTGATGGGTTTACGGGTTGGTGGACGACGTGGGGTGTTCTCGGGTTAAGTTATGGGGTAAGGAGGTTGGCTGCGGGTATGGGTTTATTGGGTGGTGTTTGGATGATGATGGAGATGAGAAAGAGAGATGTGAGAATGATGGTGGTTGTTAATGGGTGAAAGAGAGAGAAAAATGGTGTTGGGGAAGAAGATGGAGAGGAAGGTGATAAGGTGTGAGGGAGGTGTAAGGTAAGTTAGGTGAGGGTTAGGTGAGGGTTGGTTTAGGTGTGAGTGAGTGTGTAGTAATTGGCTGTGAGTGGTTTTGTGTGTGTTTAACTTATGACCCCTAAAAAAATGTCTAACTAAAACTAATAAAACTAAAAATTAAATTCTAAAAATAAAAACTCAAATAAAATAAAAACACAAGTCTTAAAAAAATAAACTAATAAAATTAAAATGAATAAATTCCTAAAACTTAAAATTTAAAACTAATGACCTACAAAAAATGCAAATCCAAATAAAACTAAAAAATAAATGAATTCCTAAAAAAACTAATCCTAATAAAATAAACCAAAAACTAAAAATCAAAATACAATAACATTAAATAAAAAGAAATAAATCCTAAAAATAAAAAAAACGATTCAAACTAAAAATTAAAAATATAAAAAATACGAAAGGGAACAAATAAAACACACGCGGCTCGGGACAGAGTTTAGGCTAGGTTAGGGTAGGCTAGGGTTACGGGTTTGGTAATTAGCTCCATAAATCGTACAATTTTCTTGAAATAAGCGTTTGAACACCGCAACATACATTCGACCTACAAAATAGACAATAAAGCGCATAAGACCCAAATTGTCGAAAATTAGCAACTAAAGTACGTCTATTCGGGGTATAAAATATACAATTTTGGGTGCTTATCAGGAATGACACGACATTGATCACAGCTGTAATGTACAAGGGGCGATTATGAAAATAGGGCACCTGCCTATCTACCTCCGAAAACACTACTTTGGAAGTATATCTCTTAATCAGCCTTCCAGTCGGCCAATCGTTCCTTGCCAATTTATTGAGGGATCTCCTCGCCGCTGCAAGATTCTCTTGTTATAAGCACCCTTGCGTCATTTTTCACTCATATTTGGTCAAAGAACCACTGGAACTTGGGGTTCCTCGCTATGGCTTCACACTCAGAGTCCAAGTCTACTTTGTATGTCTGGGCATTGCACACATATTCTGCTTCGGATGTCCCCCCCCCCCCCCCCCTCGTCTAGGGCAAGGATGACATCCACCTGATGCTCTATGAGGTTGACATGATTGACTTCTCATTTTCTTGATCTGGAGTGAAGAACCATTCTTCTTGTTTTCTTTATAACTCACTATGGTGCTTAGTACTCAAAGTTAACTTCTCCAGCCCTTCAAATATCTCGTCCTCATTTTCCCACTCCATCATCTCATGGACTGCCTCATCATCATAAGCCACTACCATGTTGGCAGTGCCAAAGTGATGTGCTGGGAGTGGATTTTCACTAACATCCACCGGGGGTATTTGTAAGGTACCATTGGCCACCTAATCGCCAATGATTCTTCTCAAATAGTAGCAGTCTTGAGTGGAGTGTTGCACCCACTGGTGTAACTCACAATACTTAGGGTTGGCTTTATCTTCTACTGTTGGAGTTTCTCCATCCAAGTGAGGGGCACCTGCTATCCCCTCCCGCACCAATGTGCGATAACAATCCATAGCCTTCACTACACTACAAGGTAGCGGTGGTGGAGCATCTTCTCTAAATTTTCTCTTGTTGCTAGGGTTGTTGTTCTTGGATCCAGAACCTCACTTCTTACCTTTGGGATTTCCATCCACATAGTTAACAGCCTGTCTCCTCGAGACTTGAATTCTTTCGGAAGTAAGCGATACTTGTGTCCTCCACCCCGAGGTCCTTGGTTTGATTATCATGGCTATGTTGCTCGCGGCCTTAGTGAATTCTCAAAAGGTTTTGTCTCTAGTCTTATTGATTAGGTAGAGTTTTTATTCCTCCAAGAGCCCTTCCACATAAATTTGGAGCAATCAGGCCTCTGCCACCTCCTCATGGACATCAAGTGCTCTCTCACGAAAGCGCTTAATGTATTGCATCAACTCTTCGCCAGGCTTTTACACCTTTTATGCCAAGTGCCTTAGTGTGAATTCGTCTTCCATCACAAAGAACTTTTAGAGAAACTTCCTGTGCATCTCTTCCCAAGTAGGGATGCCGTTAGGTGCTAGGTGGGAGTACCACGTGTAGGCCTTCCCAATGAGGGTCTTGGAGAACTCCCTTAACCTCAAGTTTTTATTATTTGCATGCACTCCCAAATATTCAACAAATCTCTTCACATACTCTCTTGGGTTATCCCCTTTTCCACTAAATTTGATAAATTTTGGTGGGACATAACCTTCTGGGTACGATTTCTCATGCAATTCCTGTGGGTACGGGTCTTGTAACTCCTTGTACTGTGAGATGCCTTCTTTTGAGAGGAGGATAGTAGAATCCTCACCTCCTCCATCGTAATATCCTTTGAGGGGGATTCTTCTAGACCATTTCCCTTTGTTGTTGGTGAGCTTGACAATGTTGGAACTTTCTCCGGTGCCACTTGTCAAGGTGGGGCTATTTCTGCCAGAGCCGCCATCGGGGCGACTGTCCCTCTAGAGAGGGTTGTTGTCGGTGTTACGCATCCTTGACCCAAACTTGCAAGGTCGACCTTATTTTGTTTCAAAAAATGAAATAACATACTCATAAGACTCATAATTATAATCGGAGCCGCTGTCGGTGAACTGGTCTACCCTGCCGGAGGGGCAGTGGTCCTTGCTCCAATCACCACATCTTCATGAGTGATCTGGTCACTCTGAGCCCCATTCTTAGAAGGAATGTCATCAAAAATAAGTTGTTTAGAAATGTTTAAATCTTCTTTGTCCATGAAAGTAAGAATACATCCCCAACAAAGTTGCCAAATGTAAGAGGGTAGTGAGACTGGGGTCTATGAATAACTAGAAAGGGTGAGGCATGACCTGCTCCAATGAATGTTGTCTTCAAGGTTCTTAAGCATTTTTGGAAAATATTTGTGTAAATCTTCCCTATCTGGTAACATTGGAACTCAAACTATAGTCTACTCTCTGTAAGAAAATGATCTTTACCACAATAATAGTAACTGGAACAAAGAGAAACTCCTAAGAGTGATGGATGTCAGGTGGTGTGAAGGAAAAAAAGAACTTAACACTTAGAGAGAGAAAGAGTAGGGAGAGAACACTTAGTGTTTTGGAGTGATTTTGATAGAGTAACAGTATGACTTGAGTTATGATAATGTCTGACCTTGCCTAGGGGTCTTATTTATACTTGGGCACTAGGGCTGAGTTGGCACTTTTTGGGCGCCAAAACTGAGGGGGTTGGTAAGGGACAAGGTCTGCAATGTACCTTTTGTCCCTACCTGCGTGCAGCCGCCTGTCTCCTCTGACAGGTGCCACCTAGTGTGAACCAAAGTCAAAAATAAAATGTGCCTGCTCTAAAGGATAAAATGTCTGATTTGGTGAATATCAATTTAAAATGATAACTTTTTGTACAAACTATGTAAACTTGAGGATGGGGTTCTAAGACCACAACCTCTAAAATCTGTATAAACTTGAGGGGGAGGTCTCAAGGACCGCCTCCTCTAAAATATTTTGTAAACTTGAGGAGGGAGGTTCAAGGACCACCTTCTCTAAAATCATTTTTCAAGGTGTTCATTTCTTGTGAGCAACAATTGGTTGTTCATTTCAATTGTGATTAGTGTGGACTATGTGAGGAATGGTTGACTACTAGGGTCTGTGTACTAGTGTTCTCAACTAACCTTGTTCCTCAGCTGCCAAGCCAAAACTCCTAAGAGATCCCATCTTGCCTAGTTGAGCCATACCTGCTCAATTAGGCTACTTGTATAAGAAAGTAATATGTGAGTACTTTTGTGTGAGTAACAAATCTTGGGAGATTTATCACTCTACGTGTTCCTCTTTACCCACTATTTTTATTCTGTGGGTCATTCTAATTTCTGGGGGCGAGGAGCCTCTTGTAGTAAGCTTCCTCGTTGAGCCGTACTATCTGAGTTATTTGGGACGAGGAACCTTTTCTAATGAGCCACCTCACCCAAATTCCAAATTTTGAATTCTTGGGTATTTTGGGGCGAGGAGCCTTTTCTGAGGCCCTCATCGTTCATTTTCATTTCTGTGAACATTTGAGGATTCTAGGGCGAGGAGACCTTTCTGGGGACCTCGTCGCCCATTCCCATTTATGTGAGCATTTGAGGCTTTTAGGGCGAGGAGCCCTTTTTGGGGGCCCTCCTCGCCCATTTCTATTTCAGTGAGTATTTGAGTATCTTGGGGTGAGGAGACCTTTCTGGGGCCCTCCTAGCCTATTTCCATTTCAGTGAGCATTTGAGAACCTTGAGGCGAGGAGCCCTTTTTGGGGCCCTCCTCGCCCATTTCCATTTGTGTTAGCCTTTGAGGGTATTGGGGCGAGGAGACTTTTCTGGGTCCCTCCTCTCCCAGGTTCTTGAGTTATCAAGTATGTACCCTTCTACAAGTTGAAATTGGAAATCAAATTCAATATGAAATCAAGTTTAAAAGATTTAATCAAAACAGTAGTAATTAATTAAAACAACATAATTTTAAAATCAATCAATAGGATCCTAACGAACTAGACCAAATATTCAATTACTTTTCTATGAATTGTGGAAAATAGAAAATGCTTACTTTTCTATAAGGATAATTACTAGGTCTTCCTAATAGAAAAGTAAGTATCTAGCATTTATTTGGGCTTCGAACTGGCAATGAAAAATATATATTTGCGTCCGAGGAGTTAAAGGGGGTTTGGATAATAAAGAAGAAAATTAGTTAAAGATAAAAATATGCATAAAGCATAATAACACAAGAGATATATAATCCATTATGGAAAGTTCCTAATGAAAATATAAGGCAACAACACCTAGCATAAACCGTTAAATCCATAATTATAAAATGCATATCAAAAAAGTAAAAGCTGGGAATCATTAAACACACTTGACAATTGCTTTCGGCCACATTTCATCACTTCTAGAACAAATGTCTCTCAAATCCTCAGCTCTACCCTATTGGCCCAAGTAAAGACCAACATCGAGGTCAAATATCGTGTGTAGTACACTATTACCTCTTGCTCATAACCAATGGCATGTGAGTCACTTTTTCTCAAACAACCATGTATATTGTTCCCTCGGCAATCATCTTACCATTTAAACCTTCAATCTCACATTACACACCGTCTTTTAATAAGCATCGTGTTGAATTAGATGAAGCAGAGGTTACATGTATGTCTCTTTCTCCACATGCGGGGGATGGAGTGATGCTTCCTTGTATTAGACATTACAAATGTAACAAAGTCAGTAATTTTGTTCTCCATGCCTTTCATAGATTTTTCCATTGTGTTCAATCGACCTTTCATACCTTTATTTTTAGTTTTTTCTGTTCGAAGCAAATCCAAGGTTGGCATGGAATCTTTAAAGGACAATAGTGACATTGAAGACCCCACACCTCTAGTGCTTTTTGTCTATGCTAAATACTTATGACAATGCATTACTTTATAATGATTGGGATTGGTTAGTTCCCTTTTCTTTAAGCTCAACATTCTTTTCTTTTGTCATCTCCTATATTACATTATGTAATAAAAATATTAGCAAATCATTGATCATAACTAATCATATTCTTTATACTAACATGAATGTTATTCGGGATTGTCCCATTTTCCCTCAAGTGGGAGGCTATCCACATATCAACGCGTGTGGTAATAGAATTAGGATTGGAGTTTTAGTTTTCATTGGTGGCATTAGAGTTGACATCTGAATTATTAAAATTTTCTTTTTCTACATATATATAATTCACCATCACTGATTAGAAAATATTCGATTACAAGAATACAATTCATCGAGAAAAAATAACAAGTTTGAAAAAAAGGTGCACTTATACGTTTGTATTGGAAATGGGCACTAGTGTGAGTATCCCCAACTTTTGATCTATTAGATTTCCCTAATTCTCTTTTCTTTCTGGCAATTTCCGTACCCTCATTCTCCACTAACTCCCTCCACTACTTCGATTTAACATAGGGAGGTACATTCACAAACCTTTCTATATCTGTTTTATACTTCATGTGATATAACCTCCTTAACTTGGATTTCCATGACTGGTATTTAGAGTTCATGTTTTTGAAACATTTTTGTTTATGAGATAATGGAAGAACATATCTTGCCTGGTATAAAGAAATATTAGTTAACTTTTAAAAAATGAGATAATTCATAAGGAGAAAGAACAAATAAATATATGTTTGTGATATTTTATCAGTATGTCAATACAAACATCATCTTTATAGTTGACTGGAACTTTACGCCGATCATCGTATGTAATTGGAACATTAACATAGACTATCTTCCCAAGTCGCGACATATATGTACCTTTTTTCTCACCCACCACTTGATCAATATCATCTATAGTAACTCTTTCTCTTGCATTACTACCTTCTGTAGACATCGAATACTGCTTTCAAACAACTAAACCATATTAAAAAAAACTAAAATAAGAATTAAAAAAAACAATTGGTTGAATTAAGTAAAATAGAAACACATTCGGCTTAAACGGTGTGGTGATAAATGCAAATATTTAGCAGTGCCATTAAATTCCCAACATATAAATCACTACTTAGCATTACCATGATCCTAACATATGTATTATAAAAGGTTCTTTAACATCAACTACATGTAAAGGATGCAATTAGAACAAAAAAATAAAGATGAAAAGCTGACAATAACAAAAGATGTAATATGAAAATAATGTTTTCAACAAATAAGAGTGTAAGATGAATAAAAAAAGATTTTTTCGTATGAACAAGCTTAATTTAAGAAAATAAAACACTCAAAAAATGAAAACAATAGTAAACAAGTCCAAAAGGCCATATATGGTCCGTTAACATTGAGAAAATCCTTTATATTGACATTGTCCTCGAGAATGGATTGATACACGATCGAAAACTCAACATCGTCCACCATTGTTGTCAATATCTTTGGAGTTTGTAAAAAAATGGACCATCCATCATTTAAAAAATCCTTAACATGGAAAAATTCAGTTGATTTAGAGGCAAGAATGAATAGCGTATCATAATTTTGTCTTTATTATTAACCTTACTCAAGTTCACCCTAACTAACTTTGAGTTAGGATCAACTTTGCAACCATTAATCTTAGTTTTGACTTTCACCCAATCATAATAAAATACGATTATGTTAAATACGTATAGTCTAACTCAAATATATCATAGATAATTTCATAATACGTTGTCCCTGCTTTTTTGTAATTGGTATCTTTATCGCTTGATTTGGAATTAATGATGGTCTTCATAAACACACCGTTACTTTGTGTTATCCGATGCTTATCATATCGTCATATAGAAAATTAGAACCCATTGGAATAATGCTTCATATATGATTATACATTATATTTTGGCCCATTAGCTAACCTCTACAACATTGTATCAGTTGATTTCTTTTTTAGGAGTTACAAAATATAATGACAAATAAGTACATTGAAATATAAAAAGTCATAATCAAATGTTTTCATATAGTCAACTTAAATACAAATCTCCTTAATAAACCATGGAACAACACCATAATTTTTATTCCTTCATGGTACCCCCTTTTGATTACGTCCAATGGAATACTTCGAGTAGAGATTGATGATGTCGAAATCAGCACCACCAGGTAAGGTGTTTTCAAGCTCAATACAAGGATAACAATGGAAGCATAATTATATAAAGAGGTAAGAGAATGAGATGAGTATAAGAGGAGAAGGCACAGGTATATAAGTGGTTCAGCCAATTTGGCTTACGTCCACTATGAGTGTGTGTGAGTAATATCACTGAATGAAGGCACTAATGGCCATGGATACAATCTCTCAAGCTTTCTCTCACTACTGTGTCTCTAGACAAAGCTTCAGCTAGGGTTTAATATCTTGGATCCTTTTGCAAGGTAGGGGATGACCCCTATATATAGTACCTAGGGGGTGTAATTTACCCCCCATGCATGTAATGAGCATGTGTGTGGTAGCCTCACCAATGTGGGAGTGCCATCTGTCACTGTCACATGTAAGGAATGATGATGAAATATTCTCCCCACGTGTGGAGAATAATCTTGTTACAACTTATTGGTGCCCATGTGTCCTTATCCAAATGTCAACAGATGCTCGGCCGCCATATTGGTGGATGACCTCGGCCTGGGAGAGGCCGAGCTGTAAAGGCTTGATGTTCGTTCAATCCGAGATGTGTCATAGGTAGTCTCGTCCTGATCTCAGCCGAGACATTATGCTGGGGTTGGCCCCAGCCGAGGTTAGACTGATTCCATGAAGATTACCAAGGCTTCTTGTCACCTCGGCCCAAGCCGAGGTTGGTCTAGTTCCATGTTGAGGGCCAAGGCTTCTTGTCACCTCGGCCTACACTCAGCCGAGGTTGCCATACCCAGGTATATGAGAATGTTGTTGATGCATGTGATGCGCGTAGTGTCCATTGGAAATGTAGGTGGAAGTGTCGGCCTAAGCCGACCTTACTAAGGCCGAGGGCTGATATCGTGGGCCCATGGCTTATCCAGGGTCGGCCATAATATCGGCCGAGGTTGGTGTCTCTTAGCCGAGGTTACACTTGGGGCATATCAATCACCCCCCAGCACTTAGTCATATGTAAGATAAAGTGGCTAGGGGATTACTACATCTCCGAGGCCTGTCTGTTCCAAGTCAATACCTGCTTAACACCTGTCCAATGCTAGAATGTACTTACTTGGCAATTATGTGCCTTAGGAAACATGCCCACGTATTTAAGGGTCTTGAAACCCTTTTTCCCTCCATCTTCATTTCTTCATTCCTGTGCGCGCTTTGCTCTTGCGATTTCTCTCTCTCTCTCTAAAGCTTCTCTACTCAACGCTCTTCTACCAAGGCCTTTGTTGGTTTTCTTGCGAGTTTTCTTCATTTCATTCATCGATTCATTTCCATGTACTTTTTCCTTTCCATTTCCTTTGTTTCTGGTATTTGGTTTGCATTTTTCGGCGAGTTTCATCGTTTTCCGGCGAGCACCATATTTTCAGGCGAACTGTGTTTGCTTCGAATTTCTTGGTTTGATCTTTAAACTCCTTTATTTTACAAGTCAATCCTGTTTGTAGTTTTAGGAGTTATTCCCAAGTCTAGGGTCGTCCTCTGATGCTCAGACCTTTATACCAGCTTCTTGAGGATTTCCCCTCTCTCAGAGAGAAGACTCTAGAAAAGATTAGGCAAATAGAGAGAGCTCAGGAGGAAGCTCGTAGGTCACAAGAGTTTCCCATTGGACCCTTGTTTCCACCACCTCTGAGAGTGATATATCCTGACCCCCCGGAGAACTTTTATCGGAGAGGGGTTCCTGCTGATCCAACACCTATGTCTGAGTCTGAATCTTCTACCTCAGACCCCATGTCTGTGGACTCTTTTCAGGAAGCTATGGATTTCACACCTCGACCTAGACAGGCCTCTGATCAGGCCGAGGTCTCCAGCCGAGCTTCATCCCATAGTGTCTCAAGCACCTCAGCCTCTTATTCAGAGGTTGAGATTCTTGAGTCGAGTGTGGCTGTGCCACCCATTCTTGACGCCATCCCCCTTTCGGCTGCCACAGGGGCAGAGTTCGTTCAGAGATTCGCTTGTAACCCATCTACATCTGCTGCGGCCGACGTTGAGCTTGATGATGATGAAGATGCTGAAAGTGATGTCGACGTCTCTGAGGTGGCCGAGTTCGAGAGCACGATAACTGAGGTGGATCTTCTATGCTTCAGATATTTATACTCCATTAGTCCCTCCATAAAATTAAGGAGACCTCTGAGGGAAGAGAGGGCCTATCATGGCCGAGATGGAGAAATCTCCCTGTACGAGCAGATGTTTAAGTTAGGGTTTCGCCTACCCATTCATCCCATCATCAAATCCAATCTCTCTTATATCAACTTGGCCCCCTTACAGTTATCTCCCAATGCCTGGAGAGTCATCATAGGGGCCATTATCCTGTGGAGGGCAGTCCACCACTCTGACCTCCCAGTTCAGGTCTTCGTTGGTTGTTATGTCCCAACCTCGGCCAAAAACCATCCGAGCTACTATCATCTTGTGGCTCGGAGGCCTGAGAAGAAAATGCTCCAGGTGACTCAGACCTCAAACCATAATTGGAAGCCCCGCTATTTTTTCGCCTCTGGACCATGGTAATTTGGCCCATGCGTTCCCTCTTCCACACTCGAGCCGAGGATACCCCTCAAATGGGGTAAGGTCTCTATGTCTTCCAGGGCCGACCCTGGTCTAATTCTTTAGAATATTCAGAAGGTGAAAGCCCAGGAAGACCAAGGGGCACATGGTCTTTTTGTAAAGTTCGAACATTTGCTGACCCCCCCCCCAGTATCTCTCGGGGACGAGCCTGGGTGGAAGTCCCCTTGTTGACTTTGGTAAGAATTTTTATTTTAAGTCTAACCTCTGAACTCATTCATATCTGATTTATAACCCATATCTTCTAACTTTCGCAGAGCGACCACAAGACATCCCAGACGAACTGTGGGAGATGGCTGCTCAGAGCTTGGCGAGGCTTGCCAAAAAGGCTGGTCTGAACGCTCCTCCCCCAGCTCCCTCTACATCCAAATCTCAGGCCTCAAAGAAGAGGGCCCCAGAAGCCCATGCCTCTGAGGATCAGAGGCCGACCTTGAGGCAGAAGAAGGCCTCTGATGCTGCGATTCCAGTCTCTTCAGTCGACATCCTGACGGCACGTCTGGATCAGCTAAAGTTGACCGATAGTGTGGTCGGCCACAGCAGGCAGGCCATGGATGCAATCGTCTCTGTAATGACCGAGGCTGACAAACGCTTCTACAGAGCTATGGACACCTCCCTGCTGGTTGAGTTCGTCCTTCACAGAGCCGTCCAGGTACGTCTTGATCTCTCGTCAAAATTTTATAAGTGCAACATCTGACCTTTCTCCCGCTTAACCTCTTCATTGAATGTGCAGGGAGTGACTGCTATGTATCAACTATCAAACTAGACTTTGAGGAAATTGCCCCTCATCCAGAAGGGCCAAGAGGCCGAGAAGGTTGAGAGTGCCCTAAATGCTGAACTCTGAAAATAAGGCTAAGGGGTTGGAGAAAGACATTTCTCTGCTCGTCAAAGATCACGCCAAAGCCCTGAAGGCAAAAGATGACGTTCTGCAGCAGAAGGTCAGATGGGCCGTCAAGGCTTCCCTTGAAGATGCCTCGGACAAAATAATTTCTTACTACAAAGGCTCGGACGAATTCATGGGTTTTGGCTTTGAATATCTTGAAAGAGGTATCAAGGCCACTACCAAATGGGCTAAAGTCAGAGAGCGGGAGGTCGGTACTCTAAAGGCCTCTGACTTTGTGGGTCTCGGCTTTGCAGACCCTCAGTTTACGCAGGCGCTTCAAGAGGTAGAGGACGAGGCTGCTGCACCTGCTGAAACTACAACTCTTGGAGGGACCGAGGTCGGAGGGGCAGACCACACTGATGATGTGGCCGAGGTGACCAATGATGATCATGACAACCCGACCGAGACTGTTAATGTCCCCCCCCCCCCCCCCAAACCTTTAGGATTTATAACTTGTAACAAAAAAATTGTAATTTGTAACTTGAAACACCTCGGTATTTTGTAAGGAATATTTGTAACAATGCCTCTGAATGCTATATGATCTCTTCTCTTTTCTGAATGTCCTCTTCTATTATTTTGTTGTAGTGTTCTTGTTTATACTCAGTCAATAATTCTGGCCTCAGGTCTCTTCACCACTGAATTGTAATTTGGCTCTGAGGTCATCACCTAAGATGTTAGCCTCGTAATTTATTTCACCAAATTAATGATGTTAAGGGTCTGAGGTCATCTCATTTTGGTGTCTGAGCTCAGGCCTCGTCACCACTGAGTGATGTTATGAAGGTCTGAGGTTATCACCTAAGACATTATCCTCATAATTAATCTCACTAAATTAATGATGTTAAGGGCCTGAGGTCATCTGCTAAGGTGTCTGAGCTCAGACCTCGTCACCACTAAGTGATGTTATGAAGGTCTGAGGTCGTCACCTAAGATGTTATCCTCACAATTAATCTCAACAAATTAATGATGTTAAGGGTCTGAGGTCATCTGCTAAGGTGTCTGAGCTCAGACCTCGTCACCACCGAGTGATGTTATGAAGGTCTGAGGTCATCACCTAAGATGTTATCCTTATAATTCACCAAATTAATGATGTTAAGGGTCTGAGGTCATCTACTAAGGCGTCTGAGCTCAGACCTCATCACCACCGAGTGATGTTATGAGGGTCTGAGGTCATCACCTAAGATGTTATCCTCATAATTAATCTCACCAAATTAATGATGTTAAGGGTCTGAGGTCATCTGCTAAGGTGTCTGAGCTCAGACCTTTTCACCATCGAGTGATGTTATGAAGGTCTGAGGTCATCACCTAAGATGTTATCCTCATAGTTCACCAAATTAATGATGTTAAGGGTCTGAGGCCATCTGTTAAGGCGTTTGAGCTCAGACCTAGTCACCACCGAGTGATGTTATGAGGGTCTGAGGTCATCACCTAAGATGTTAGCCTCATAATAAATTTCACCAAATTAATGATGTTAAGGGTCTGAGGTCATCTTCTAAGGCGTCTGAGCTCAGACCTCGTCACCAACGAGTGATGTTATGAGGGTCTGAGGTCATCACCTAAGATGTTATCCTCATAATTAATCTCACCAAATTAATGATGTTAAGGGTCTGAGGTCATCTGCTAAGGCGTCTGAGCTCAGACCTCGTCACCACCGAGTGATGTTATGAGGGTCTGAGGTCATCACCTAAGATGTTATCCTCATAATTAATCTCACCAAATTAATGATGTTAAGGGCCTGAGGTCATCTGCTAAGGTGTCTGAGCTCAGACCTTTTCGCCACCGAGTGATGTTATGAAGGTCTGAGGTCATCACCTAAGATGTTATCCTCATAATTCACCAAATTAATGATGTTAAGGGTCTGAGGTCATCTGTTAAGGCGTCTGAGCTCAGACCTCGTCACCACCGAGTGATGTTATGAGGGTCTGAGGTCATCACCTAAGATGTTAGCCTCATAATAAATTTCACTAAATTAATGATGTTAAGGGTCTGAGGTCATCTCATTATGGTGTCTGAGCTCAAACCTCGTCACCACCGAGTGATGTTATGAGGGTCTGAGGTCATCACCTAAGATGTTATCCCCATAATAAATCTCTGATCTAGGAATGAAGCAAGAACTGTCATAGAAACTGATCTTTATTATTAACCTCTTCTAAATAAGATGGTATATTTACATAAAATTCTATGCAACATCATATGTAATATCTCTTGAGATGGTCAGCATTCCATGGGTTAGTGAAAGATTCTCCTTCTAGGTTTTCTAGCCTGTTAGTGCCAGGCACAATCTCTTCCGTTACTTTGCAGGGGCCATGCCAGTTTGGGTGTAGCTTGTTTGCCTTATGTAGGGTCTTCTTTAGCACTAGGTCTCCCACTGCAATGGGTCTTGACTTCACCCTCTGGTTATAGAATTTTGCTGCCCTCTGCTGGTAGGCTGCTTTTCTCACCTCTACATCTTCCCTTCTTTCTTCGATAAGGTCCAGGTCTAGCCTCCTCTTTTCCCTATTGCTGTCAGGGTCGTAGGTCTGAATCCGATGAGTTGGTAGTCCTACTTCCGTTGGTATGACGGCCTCTGAGCCATATGCCAGCATGAATGGGGTTTTTCCTATTGGTGTCCTTGTCGTGGTTCTGTAGGCCCATAACACTGCGTAGACCTCTTCTGTCCATCTCCCCTTCTCATCTTCTAACCTCTTCTTGATTCCGTCCAAGATTATTCTGTTTGTGACCACGGTCTGGCCGTTTGCCTGAGGTCGACCAGGAGATGAGAAGAATTGCTTAATCCCCACTCTTAGGCAATACTTTTCTAAGGAGGAGTTCTTGAACTGGGTCCCATTATCTGAGATGAGAGTGTTTGGGAGGCCATATCTGCATATAATGTTCTTCCAAATGAACTGGAAGGTCTTCTGCTCTATAATTGTTATCATCGGTTCTGCCTCCACCCAATTTAAAAAGTAGTCAATGGCAACTATCAAGAATCTATAGTTGTTGACAGCTCTTGGCAAAGGTCCTACCAAGTCAATTCCCTATACTGTAAATGGCCATGGAGAAGAGATTGACGTCATGGGCTGATGGGGTTAATGAGGGATAGTGGCAAACCTTTGACATTTGTCGCACCTCTTCACATAGTCTGTAGCGTCCTTAGACAAGGTAGGCCACCAGTATCCCTGAGTGATGATCCTCTTGGTTAAGGGCCTTCCCCTTACGTGGCTAGAGCAAGAACCCTCATGAACCTCCTGTAAGACCTGGGGTACTTCCATGGGATGCACACATCTGAGGAGAGGCGATAGAAACCCCTTTTTGTACAAGACGTCTCCTACTATTGAGAACTTGGCAGCCCTGTATCTCAACTTTCTCCTTTCCATCTTGGACTCAGGCAGCTCTCCATCTCTTAGGTATCTGACGAGCGGGTCGATCCATGAGTCTCCTAGGTTCACATTGTGACAAGGGCTACATACCTCGTCCTCCTCGATGCTTGCTTTTCCTAAGACCTCAATTGGAATGGTCCTTCCCAAATCTGTCTTCATTGCTGAGGCCAGCTTTTCCAATGCATCAGTGTGATTGTTGCTCAGTCGAGGCACTCTCTTCAGCTTTGCTTCTTCAAAATACTCTAACAACCTTCTTACCTTCTTTAAGTACTTGGCCATCCTTTCGTCTTTGGCCTTGTATACCCCCAACACTTGATTGACAACCAACCTTGAGTCGTTATGGAGTAGGAGTCGCTTTACTCGAAGAGTTATTGCCAATAAGAGACCTGCTATCATGGCCTCATACTCGAACTCGTTTTTTGAGGCCTGAAAGTTGAATCTAAAGGCGTATTTAATATTGGAGCCATCTGGAGCCGAGAGTATTAGCCCCTCGCCGCTTCCACTGTCACAGGAAGAGCCATCAACGAAGAGGCTCCATACGTCTGCATCTGATGATAAGAGCCCTTCTCTCATAACCCCCTTCTTGAAGAGGTATCGATCCTTTTCGTTCTCTTCTACTCTGCTCCGGGTTTTGCCTGGGAGGACCTCTTCTCGGCCTAGGAAGACGTTTAGTGCAGTCTCTTTCGAATCTCAAAAGACACTACGGTTCGTCTCTTCGCCGTCATCTAAGCCTTTCTCTATCTCGGCCTCTTCCAAACTTCTATCGGCCTCTTCCCAAGTGAACTCTGCGATAAAGTCTGCGAGTGCCTGCCCCTTAATGGTTGTCCTAGGCTGGTAGGTAAGATCATACTCTCCCAGTTCGATGGCCCAGGTCATCAATCTTCCGGACTTCTCAGGCTTGTGCAGAACCTGCCTTAGTGAGGAGTCAGTGAGGACTACCATGGAGTGAGCTTGGAAGTAAGGCTTTATTTTCCTTGAGGCATGTATTAGTGCATAAGCCAACTTCTCCATTCGGGGATAATTTTGTTCAGACCCTTGAAGGGCCTTACTATTAAAGTACATAGGCCTCTGGATTCCATCCTCTTCCCGTATGATGGCCGCGCTGATGGCTTATTCAGAGACTGCCAGATACACAAACAACCTTTCCCCCGTGATGGGCCGAGACAGCAACAACGGAGACCCTAAGTAGGACTTGAGTTGGTCAAAGGCTTTTTCACACTCTTCATCCCATTGGAAGTCCTTTCTTATAACTTTAAAGAATGGAAGACACTTGTCCGTTGCCCTAGAAATAAACCTGTTAAGGGCAGCCACTCTTCCCGTGAGTCTCTGGACATCTTTGATACTCCTAGGAGTCTTCATGTCGAGCAATGCCTTAATTTTCTCAGGGTTCGCTTCAATCCCCCTCTGATTAACAATGAATCCCAGGAACTTTCCAGCTCCTACTCCGAAGACACACTTTGCTGGGTTGAGTTTCATTCTGTACGAGTCCATGACATCGAAGGTCTTCTCGAGATCTGCTACGTGAGTACATGCTTTCAGGCTCTTCGTTAGCATATCATCCACATATATCTCCATGGTCTTACCTATTTGTTCTTCAAACATCTTATTGACAAGACGTTGATACGTTGCCCCCGCATTTTTCAGACCGAAGGGCATCACCTTGTAGCAGTACGTCCCTTTATCAGTAATGAAGGTTGTCTTCTCAGAGTCTTCAGCATCCATGAAGATTTGGTTGTAGCCTGAATAAGCGTCCATGAAGCTCATGAGCTCGTGCCCTGCCGTTGCGTCCACCATCTGGTCTATCCTAGGTAAGGGATAGTTGTCTTTCGGGCAAGACCTGTTCAAGTCAGTGAAATCTACACACATTCTACACTTCCCATTGGCCTTAGGCATGATGACTGCATTTGAGAGCCACTCCGGGTAGGTAACCTCTCTTATGAACTCGACCTCTTCCAACTTTTTTACCTCTTCCCGGATGACGTTGTACTTCTCCCTGGAGTAGACTCTTCGTCTCTGCTTAATTGGCTTGGCATCTCTGTACACGTTGAGCTTGTGGCTCATGACCTCAGGGTCGATGCCAGGCATGTCTGCGTGACTCCATGCGAAGACACTCTGTCTCCTCCTGAGGAAGTTTATCAGTTTTTCCTTGATTCCTGGCTCTAGGGCCTTACCGACCTAGACGGTTTTTTTCGGCTCGTCCTCATTGAGGACGATGGATTCTACCTCTTCCGCGGCCTCACCCTTTTTCAATTTTGTTTCGTCTCTTGGGTCAAGAGTGTCAATGCTGTAAGTGGCGGTTGCTCTCTTGTGGGATTCTCTCTCTTCGACCGAGTTGAAGTAACACTCTCGTGCCATGGTCTGGTTCCCTTGCACTTCCCCTACTCCATAAGGAGTCGGGAATTTTAGCATCTAATGGACCGTCCACGGCACGGCTTCAAACTCTTTGAGGGCCACCCTTCCTTTGATGAGGTTGTAGGCCGAGAAAATGTTTTCGTCCATAACGAAAAAGTTTATCTTCTTGGTTATCCTCTTAGGCCACTCATCCCCCATCCGTACATCCATTTCATACATGCCCAAGGGGTGCACCTTTTGACCACTGATGCCTATCAATAGGTGATGGTAGGGCACCAGCCTTGCCCTGCTAAGACCCAGGCTCTTGAAACAAGTCCAGAACATCACGTCTGCTGAGCTTCCCCCGTCTATGAGGATCCTTCCTACCTCGCACCCATGTACCCTTGTTGTTATGACCAAAGGGTCATCATGGGGGGCTAAGATACCCTTGAAGTCGAGTCTGGAGAACCCCACTACGAGGGTGTCCATGTCTACCTTCTTCCTCTTCTGCACGGCATCGGAAGATGTTAGATTCACAACCTCAGGCTTGGCCACTGACCTGGCATCTGCTACATGAGCCTTCCTATTGGCTACCTCAGAGCCACCTCCTGCAAATCCCCCACAAATGGTGCTAACACCAAAGGAGATCATAACGACCCTCTTCACCGGGGTGTTGTCATCCTTTGGTGGAAGATTCGGGTCGTCTTCATCATCTCCCTCTGAATCATCGTCCCTTCTGGTCGGGACATCGCCACGGCATCTGTCATTTCTTCTTTTCTTAGGGTCTTCTCTTCCACCCTTTGGAGCCTTTCCATCCACATACTTCCTCAGCTTTCCAGATTTCAGCATCTTCTCAATCTCATCCTTTAAAGCGAATCATCTATCTGTGACATGGCCGTGATCCTGATGGAACTCACACCATAGATTTTTGTTCCTCTTATGTGGCGGGGCCTTCAGTTTCTCTGGCCACCTCAGAGTTCGGTCAGTCTTAATCTCATTAAGGATGTGTTCACAGCTCACAGTTAGAGGAGTGTAATGAGCAAACTTGTCATCACCTGACCTCTTCTTCCCCTCTTTCTTACTTTGGGTCCTCCCGGTGCCACCGCGGTTCTCCTCCTCATATTTGGCGGCCATTGCCTCTTCGGCGTTCATCACTTTCCCTGCGATTGCCAGCATCTCCGCCATAGACCTAGGGGGTCTTCCGCCAGTTTCCACAATAGCTTCCCCTTTTGGAGACCTCCTATAAGGGCGGTCATGGCTATGCTCTCTTCATAATCCTCTACCTCCAATTTCTCTTTGTTGAATCTTGCTATGTAGTCTCTTAGGCTCTCACCCTTGGCCTGTTTGACATACAGCAGGTGGGTAGTCTTCTTTTGGGGTCTTACCCCAAAGCAGAAGTTGTGGATGAACTGCTCAGCCAAGCCTTTGAAGTTCTCAATTGAGTTCTTCGGAAGGGAGGTGAACCAACTATGAGCTGCCCCTGTCAAGGTCCCTGAGAAGGCCCTACACTTCATCTCATTGGGTATCGAGTAAATGTCTACTATTGACTGATACATCTCGATATGGTGTACAGGGTTAGTGCTGCCATCATACTTAGAAGTCACTGTAGGAGGCTTGAACTTGGTTGGGGTTAGGAACCCCACTATCCTAGCCACAAATGGGGAGCCCTCTGAGTAAACCCTTTGTAATGGGTCCCTAATTTTAATGAGGTCTCCTATCTTCTCCTCAAGGCATTGGATAGAATCATTCCAGTGTCTTCTGTCATCAACTTAGCCGAGGTTATCCCCTGCCACCTCCCTGCGATGGACAGAGGGTTCCCCATCCGCGACACGTTGGTTGTTGACCTCTTCCTATTCTCGGCCTCTTCTTTCACAGGGTCGGCCTTGGTTTGGCCGACCTTGCCTACCCCCTCTCTGAGAGCCTGCTGCGCTCCTTAACCTCGACAACCTCTGTCTTAGGTTATTCACCGGGCCCAGCCTCTCGAAGGCCGACCCTCTGCTCAACCTGTCAAAGGCCGACCCTCTTCGTTGGGCCTCTTCTCTTCTTCGGCCGACACATGCTTGACTCTGCCTAAGAGGTCGTATAGTGTTATCTGACACCTCATACGGCTCCCAGCAGTCTTCTGGGGCCTCTTCAGCTTTTAGGTCATCATATCTGTCCTCTAGGCAAAGGTTTCCTTGCCTCCCCAGGCGCAAGCGCCTAGGGTCAGTAACGTCCCTTCTCCGCTGGGGTGCAGGCTGGTCCTTCATTGGCGCCTGGGGTAGTCCCCTGGCATCAGGATGAGGCTGAACTGCCGCCAGAGTGATCATGTCTGGTGAGACTCCAGGTGGCCTCATCATAGTTTGACTGAGTTGAGCAAATTGCTCCTTCATGGCGTGTTGTGTTGCAGCTAAAGATTTCAAGGCTGTTGCTACCTCCGCCATTTCGGACTGGGGGGGAGCCTGACTGGAACTAGGCCCTCCACCTTCGGGCGGCGAAGGAGGCGGTGGTAATTCTGGTGCCATGTGTTAACAATAAAGAGCTTGAGCAGCAAGTGAGCTTAATACCTTAAAGGACCTCTTTCAATGGTGAAACAGATCCACGCAAGGGGTGGTTCCTGGTTCACCACCAGAGTCTCTAGTGAGGTTAAGCAGGAGAAGAGGAAGAGATAGCTTCTCGTTCCCACAGACGGTGCCAAAACGATGATGCCGGAATCAGCACCACCAGGTAAGGTGTTTTCAAGCTCAATACAAGGATAACAATGGCAACACAATTATATAAAGAGGTAAGAGAATTATATGAGTATAAGAGGAGAAGGCACAGGTATATAAGTGGTTCAGCCAATTTGGCTTACGTCCACTGTGAGTGTGTGTGAATAATATCACTGAATGAAGGCACTAATGGCCATGGATACAATCTCTTAAGCTTTCTCTCACTACTGTGTCTCTAGACAAAGCTTCAGCTAGGGTTTAATATCTTGGATCCTTTTGCAAGGTAGGGGATGACCCCTATATATAGTACCTAGGGGGTGTAATGTACCCCCCATGCATGTAATGAGCATGTGTGTGGTAGCCTCACCAATGTGGGAGTGCCATCTATCACTGTCACATGTAAGGAATGATGATGAAATATTCTCCCCACGTGTGGAGAATAATCTTGTTACAACTGATTGGTGCCCATGTGTCCTTATCCAAATGTCAACAGATGCTCGGCCACCATATTGGTGGATGACCTCGGCCTGGGAGAGGCCGAGCTGTAAAGGCTTGATGTTCGTTCAATCCGAGATGTGTCATAGGGAGTCTCGGCCTGATCTCAGCCGAGACATTATAATGGGGTCGGCCCCAGCCGAGATTGGACTGATTCCATGAAGATTACCAAGGCTTCTTGTCACCTCGGCCCAAGCCGAGGTTGGTCTGGTTCCATGTTGAGGGCCAAGGCTTCTTGTCACCTCGGCCTACACTCAGCCGAGGTTACCATACCCATGTATATGAGAATGCTGTTGATGCATGTGATGCGCGTAGTGTCCATTGGAAATGTAGGTGGAACTGTCGGCCTGGGCCGACCTTATTAAGGCCGAGGTCTGATATCGTGGGCCCATGGCTTATCCAGGGTCGGCCATAATATCGGCCGAGGTTGGTGTCTCTTAGCCGAGGTTACACTTGGGGCATATCAGAGATAATACTTCATACATCCAATAAAACACAGTTAAACATATCATACTTGTTAAGTTAAATAAAAAACATAATTAAAACTAATATACTAACTTTTTCTATTCACCCACTTCATCATGTTGTTGTAATACCCATTTTTGGGCTTTTTAAAATTGCACTGAGGCTAACTTCAATTTCTTCCCTTGTACTAAAGGTCTCACATCAGCACATTTTTCATCTTTATCAAGAAAATCTTCATGTGTATACTTGTGATTTCCTTCGCTCAGGGTTGGCATGTACTCCATGCAATAAAGAGTTGATTCCTCTATAATATATTTCTCAGCAATGCTCCCTTCAATATACCTCTTGCTACCAGCGTACTTCTTGTAATTTTTTTTATCAACCTATACCTCAAAAGCATAATGAAAACTAATAAATAAATATTATGCCATACTATTTATCTAAAAATATATTATCACATGTAATTCACTTACCTTTCAAAAGTATACATTCATCTAAATCGGACAGGGCCATATTTTTCTTCTTCCTCGGCAAAATGTATAATGACCTGGATTGATTTAACCAAACTTGTGGTGGAAACTACTTCTCTAAGACACATATAGCCTCAAACAATGCCTTTTTAGCTAAATCAAGAACATCCCTCCTTATCACCTTAGCGCACAACGCAATGAAAAAATGCTTAAGCGTTAAATCACAACTAATAGATCCTTGTGCTCTGCATAAGCATTTTAAAGAAATGATGGAAGCATATGTTGCATAATCACGTGATAATCATGTGACTTCAGTTCCTTGAACCTCATCGGTTCTAAAGTCACATTCTTATTGAGATTAGAAGAAAAACCCTTCGGCAAATTTTCTCATTTAAGGTACGAAAGAACCTTATTTTTCTTCTTTAGCTAAAGTGAATGCAATTGCAGGTTTAAAAGTTTTTCCAGATTCATCTACGATCAAAAACTTCTTTTTTCCTCATCGCCTCCATATCTTTACGTGCATTAGTTCCGTATTTTAATTTATCTTTAAATTTCAAAATAGTCAACAAAAGATTATCGGTGACATTTTCCTCAATGTTCATAACTTCTAAATTATGTCGAACATCATTCTTTATCCAATCCGGAAAATCAAATAAAATGGACCTTCGATAGCATGTAGTTATGATTTTTTATCCACGTAATCACTACTGTTCCCATTTCATTTTCTCATCTTTTTAATTTTTTTGTTTACCAATTTTCAACTTAATGCATGTTACTTTCTATTCAATCTCAATACCAAACAACATTTGTGGAGATTTACGATCTTCAACGTTGTTGTTAAAGTTGTGTTTGTCTAAACTAAACTTGTGATTGCGAGGAAGGAGTCTCCGATGACCCCGATAGAATTATTTTTTACTATTTCCAAGATGTTATGAGTCGACTTCTTTCACACAAACTGGACATGCTTTATAACCATGACCAGTGCACCCAGAGAAAGTTCCATGTGCATGAAAGTTATGAATGGTCCACAAAAAAATAACTCTCAATGTAAAATTAGCTTTCGTGTGGGAATCATACGCCATTACACCTTTGAACCATAATTATTTCAACTCATCTACTAAAGTTTTAATATAAACATTTATGTCCTTGCCCGGTGCATTCAACCCAGATATCAAAATTTTAATCACGAAAAACTCTATTTTCATGCACAAAGACAACTTCATATTTAAAGGTGCAACAATGACCAGTCAACAACTTAATTCGTGATTAGATTACCATATGGATTAAAATCATCTCTAGTTATACCAAGATGAAAATTTTGCGATTCAACAGCAAAGTCGTGCCATTTTGTATTTATTGATTTCCAAACTGATGAATTAACGGTATGGTACATAACATTTGTGAGGGATTTCACTCGAGCATACCATGTCATTTCATTTGCAATCCATGGTATAGTAAAAAATCTCTTGAGCCTTGGAATCAACAAAAAATGCCGCCATATCTTTCGAGGTACTTTACCCTCCCCATTTAAACCAAACCTATATTTAGGTAAGTTGCATATTGGGCCTTTTGCCTTCATTCATGTTCCTTTGAGTATAAGATACAATCATTCGGGCATACATGAATTTTCTTATAATCTATACTAACTTCTTTAATTATGTTCTTCATATCTGGATACTTTGTTGGTGTTAAATTTCCTTTGGGCAAAAATTTCTTAAATAAACCCAAGATATTAGTTAAACTATTATTCGACCAACCATTTATTGTCTTTATGTTATTTAATTTGTTAAGAAAATACAATGTTATATGTTTCTCAAGACACGATGGATATAATGGTTCACTTGCCTTACCATGTATGTACTTGTATTTCAAATCCTCATGGGTTTGAGAATTATTTTTACTGCCAACGTCTCTATCAATGGGATCTGTCAAATGATTAACGTTTCAATTAAAATTTTCAAACTCATCATAAAAAAGTTCCTCTATCCTTGGATCTTGAGTCACATCATCATTTTGTCAAACATCTTCCCCAACTGAACGTTTATTCCTCTCGACATATTCCTTTTCCCCTTGAAAATGCCAAAATGTGTATGATTACAAGATACTATGGAGATGAAAATAAAAATAAATATCTTCAAGGTCGATTAATTTTCCATTCTCACAATTACATAATGGACATGCAAATATAGTTTCTCCGGAACGATTTTCCTCACGAAATCGATAAATGTAGCAACCCCATTCATATATCGTGGATTTCCTCTATCACGTTCTTTTATCCACTCTTTATATAGTTATGACGAGATTTTATAAGTCAAGAAAATCCAATGAAAATAAATGTTAAATGATATATGTGATAAAAGTTACAAAGTGCTAAAAATAACACAATTAAGTAATATAGATCCCGGATAATGAAACGACAATTTTATAATTGAACAAACTATTAAAGACCATATTTTCTATGAAATGAAGACAATTTTTTTTTATAGTTAGATGATTATTAAAATACAATCAAACACTAATGTTCATATGACAAAGAATAAAACGTTTGTATCCCCCAAATTTAATACAGAAACTTGAAACAAAAAAGTTTGTTCTGAATGATAAATTTACCTCAACAACAATCCTCCGAAGGACAAACTATTGAAGAAATTAAACTCCAAAGATAAATCAACCTCAACAACAACTTCATGATTTGTTACGAGAAGCCAAATTAACACCCAATTTGCATTCTTGATCAAATCAAATTTTAGTACTTATCTCACATACATAAGACTAAAGGCCTAAAACCAATATGCAATGACAATCCAAATTAACTCCCACCTCACACTATTAACCAAAAACTCACAAATCCTTACAGTCTATTAGTCAACAACCCCATTATAACAAATAGTGCGTGTTTGTAGACAACCCAAATCAAATTCTTCTACAAAGACCTATAAATTGAAAAGAATACATTAAACACAATCATAAACCTGCTTGGATAATACCAAATGCCAAAAACCAATAAAACAACATATATATATATATATATATATATATATATATATATATATATATATATATATATATATATATATATATATATATATATATATATATATATATATGACACAGGCCACATTCTTCATTACATATTAATGTTTCTCAATTATTGATTCATAATTAAAAAGGCTTCTCCATCAACATAGAGAAGCGTAAAATATTCACTACTTTGTTATGATTCAAAATAATTGAAAATAAGAAAGTAACTTGCTGATTGCATGACAAAAATATGAGACTAGGGTATAATTGATGTGATAAGCGAGAGAGAGAGAGAGAGAGAGAGAGAGAGAACTGGTGGGAGAGGTCGATGACGGTTATGAGCGACGACGACGATGGTGATTAGTGATGGTGATCAAAAGGGGAGAGAGAGAGAGAGAGAGAGAGAGAGAGTTGTGGGAGAGGTCAAGGGTTTAGTCTTTGAGGAGGGCAGAGGCAAAGCACGAAAAATGAAATAAATGAGAGGGAGGTAAATTTCTTTAACACTTTAGGGATAAGGAAGTGGTATACACGGGTCAATCACGTATTCTGCAGTCTTCGTTGTGTGTTATATTAATAATTTTGTATAGATTATGAAAACTTACAAATTTTGAAAGTGACCAATACTGTTAAAAAATTTATAAGTGTCCCAAACACTTACAAATAATTTTTTAAATTAGTTAATAGATCACAAATTTCATGTTGTGCAAGGATAGCCTACAGAAGAAACATCCATACCATACATATAGCTAGACAATACATAATCGATTACAATTCATAGGTATGACATACTTAAATGTTATTAATTAATGAATATGAAATATTACATTGTATATAAAGACTATTAAATGTTGTTAATTATTCCAATTGCTAAATATTTATGTATGTGTGAGTTAATGTGATAAACATATTACATATTTGTTCATTTTCCAACATGCTAAAAGAATAACTTAAATAAAAAAAACCACTCATTCATCACAATTTAAAAATACTCATGTTATTAAAAGGCAAAAACTTTACAATTGGTTCTCCCTAAATCGTAGACATACTATTTTAAACTCTAAATTCCAATATAGAACCCACTATTCTAATATAAGAGGAAATCCCTTACACTTACCCCATTTTGACTATGTACACAATACCAAAAGCACACACACCACATCGCATAATTTAAAACTCGAAGGAATTATGAGAACCAACCAATTTGAAATTCCAAATTATATTTCTCCATCTACAGAATGAAATCTGTGTATGTTAGTAATAGTTGTAGAATTAACAAAAAGTTCATACCCCTCTTGAGAAGCCTTGGATTAAAAAGTTCTAATAAAAAATGGAAGTTTTAGTTTACAACAAATGACATTCGACATATCTTGTAGGATCATATTCTCTAGAAACATATTATCTAAAATAGGTTCATTGATCATAAAAAACACATCTAAAGTGTAGAAACTATATAAAACAAATTGTAAGACAATGCATGTTAAATAATAATAGGGGTCTAGTATAAAAGATCATTGAATGACACCTTTGAATCATCCTTAAACTCAAACTCATGAGGTCAAATTAATGTAAAAATACGTATCAAATATCTAAGTATTGAATCTAGTAAATAAACTACAAAATGTCCACTTTGTAAATGTCAAACTAAAGATGAAATGATAGAACGAATGAGCATCGAATCATTAAATTCCAACCTAAAAATGCTTACCACCAAAACATAAAAAAGTAAAAATACTCTTTACGGTATTTAACTGTGCTTAGTCATACATGAACAACTAAGGTATGGTTTTTTACTGAACAGTATATTGTTTTCTAAACGAAGTACACTAATGATATCCATAAATAAATAATATAGTATTGAGTATTAATAACCCAAATAATTAACCACTTTTTTATGCAATTATCCATGTCATATTCTTTACACAACCAAATTCACATCTCAAACCTACTAAGGTATTTGATAAAGGTTATACTGGGAGAATAAAATTAAGGAATTTTGTAATCAAATCCCAATCATATCAATGTTCAATAAAAATTCAATCTAGTGATCACTTGCTTGTTTATATTTTTAAAAAGAGAAAGTAAACCCATTTCACCATTATTTTTGTGGAGCAACTTTGCTTTATGTTTTGTTTACAAATCTTGTTATTATTACATATGGTGAAGTTAATTGTATCTTTACGACTGGTACCGCTTGGGAAATGATGAGTTTATCATCTTGTTGTTTACGGTTTACAAGGTGTTATAATTCCTCGTGAGGATTTTGGTTTCGCTTTAAGTGAATCAGAGATAGTGAAGTTTCTCAAGTACAGCCTCGATCATGGACATAGGCAAAGGCTGAGCCACGTTAGAATCTCAGATGCAAAGTTTTTCTTTACTCTCCATTTTAGATTAATTTTTCATACATTACACCAAAAGAGCATTTTTATCAAACATTTTCAGTTAGGTGTTGTCACGGTCCTTGATCGTGACAGAAAAATGTGCGTGTGTTGTCATAGTAAAGAACGAGACAAGCCTTGTCATAGTCCTTAACTGTGACAAGTCTGAGATGACTCTTTTTGTCACGATTAAGGACGTGACAAGGTTTATGAGAATTCTGTCGGGAAGACATTCCACTAAAATCTCTTTTTTCACCAAAATATTTCATTTTTCATCCTCCCTCTCATCAACTCGTCTCCCTCTCTCTCTCATAGGTAAAAAAATCTACCATTTTCTTTCACCTAAAGGTATAGTTTGCATATATATATATATAGTTATAGTTGTAGTTGTAGTTGTATTTCTTTAATATATGTGTTTGTTTATTGTAAATTAGTTGAATTTACATGTATAGCTTTGATAGTGTTAAAAACAATTGGTGCGAAACCTAAGTTTGAACATTCAAACCATTATTTATTAAAATGTGAATATTTGACTTTGATATTTATTTGGCATTAAATACATTTGTTTGTTTGGTGTAAAATAGTTGTATTTACCTGTATGGCTTTGATATTGTTATAAGCAATTTGTCAAAATCTAGGTTTGAACATTCAATTTTTTTATTACATTGTGTTTATTTTACTTTGATATTTGTTTGTGCTTGAATATATGTGTCTATTTGTGGTAAAATGGTTGTATTTACTTGTATGACTTTGATATTGCTAGAAACAATTTGTGCAAATACTAGGTTTGAACATTCAAATAATCTGAAAGGTGACGCGGCTAAATTATAAAGTATAATTAACAAAATTTGGTATGTATATGCCCAAGTTTGTCACGATCCTTGATTGTGAGAATTAAGCTAAAATGGTGTAGTGTTATTTCAATTGATTTATAATATTATTATTAATTTATAGAAGAAGTTATGAAAGTTTTATAATTCCCATTAAAATCCATATGCCCAATTCACCCCATCTTAGGTATATTTTCGAGCCAACATTCCTTAGTCATAATCTGGTTAACTTATCCGCCAGAAGGAATACTCTGCTAAAATAGCTATCAGCAACCTTAATAGCCACACAATACCAAGTTGTGTTAACAAAATTCAATTACATAAGATAAAGTGAAAATGTGAGGATATTTGCATCCACGTGCATTAAGTAGGCCATGATTATCCCTCCTCACTCATGAAAAGTGTGATCTTATCATTCTCATTAAGGCAGAAACACGTCTATTTTGACCACACTCTTTTTCCTCACTCCACTCTCACACCTATATATAGTGTAAGAGCATCCGTAATGGTGTGAATCGGCGAAAGGTAGGTGTAGGCGCATGTGTGTGATTTAGCTTTCGCCCAAATGGGAAGCGAGTAGTGGGGGAGATCCTACGAACTTCTATAGTTCGTAGGAACTTCTTACGGACAAATGAAGTCCGTAGGAAGTTCTTACGAACTATAGAAGTTCGTAAGAACTTAACGGTCACATTTAAACGGTAACATTCCTCCGTTTATATATTCAGAAACTTCATCTTTCTTCTCCATTCTTCTTCACTCTTCTGCATCACTCTTTTTCATCATTCAGAACCGTTTATATTTATTCAGTTGATCTCTTTCTTTCTTCATCTTCTTCTGCATCTCCATCTTCTCCGTTTTCATACCATTCTCTACTTTTTATATATTTTTTTTAAATTTATTCATATACTCTCAAAAATCATTCCATTTATTCCCAAAAATAATTTCAAATCAGTCCCAATTTAGATATAGAAAATCCTCCGAATCAGATCTTGTCAACACGATGGAATTAGGTAGAAAATGGAAGAAATATATTAATATCGGGAAATCGAAAAAACACGGGTCGACTTCAACGACAATTCCCGATTCTTTTGCGCCGATTCAATCATCGAATCCCGTAATTGACAACTATACCCGTATTTATGACGGAGTATCACACGCGTCGGGCGGCGAAACTCCGATAATAAACGGAAATAAATTCGATTTTCGGGGGAATTGGGCGGGGCCAATGAAATTGTACAAGATGATTCAAGACAAAAAATCAGATATCAAAACAATTATCGACAGTGCCGGTTTTATGTCGAATTTCTTTTCTATGGTGATGCCCAATTCCGATCAATGTATCGTGACGGCGATGATCGAGCGTTGGTGGGACACGACGCATACCTTCCAACTACCATATGTCGAGCTTTCGTTCACTCCACTGGACTTCACAATGCTTTCCAGTAATAATTTATGGCTTATTTCGTTCTACTTATATTCATAATTGTTTCAAAATGTGAAAATAATATGTTGTACTTAAATTCCTAATTAATTGTTTGAAATATATTTTTAGGTAATTATATTCATAATTATTTCAATATATGACAAAAAAAAATGAAAAATATACCCGCATTCCGATTGTGTCAATATACGAAAATAATTATTTATATTCACTTAATGTTTTAATATGTGAAAATAATTAGTTGAACTTAAATTCATAATTCATTGTTTGAAATATATATTATGGTTATCATATTCATAATTATTTCAATAGATGACAAAAAAAATGGAAAAATATACCCGCATTCCGATTGTGTCAAAATATGAAAATATTTATTTATATTCACTTAATGTTTAAATATGTGAAAATAAATTGTTGTACTTAAATTCCTAATTGATTGTTTGAAATATATATTATCGTTATTATATTCATAGTTATTTAAATATATGACAAGATTTTAAATATATGTACCGGCATTATAATTGTTTCAAAATGTGAAAATAATATGTTGTGCTTAAATTCATAATTAATTGTTTGAAATGAATTTTTAGGTAATTATATTAATAATTATTTAAATATATGACAACAAAACTCGAAAAATGTTTTCCGCATTCCGATTGTGTCAATATATGAAAATAATTATTTATTTTCACTTAATGTTTCAATATGTGAAAATAATTAGTTGTGCTTAAATTCATAATTGATTGTTTGAAATATACATTATGGTTATCATATTCATAATTATTTCAATATATGACAAAAAAATGAAAATATACCCGCATTCCGATTGTGTCAATATATGAAAATAATTATTTATATTCACTTAATGTTTTAATATGTGAAAATAATTAGTTGAACTTAAATTCATAATTGATTGTTTGAAATATATATTATGGTTATCATATTCATAATTATTTCAGTATATGACAAAAAAATTGAAAAATATACCCGCATTCCGATTGTGTCAATATATGAAAATAATTATTTATATTCACTTAATGTTTAAATATGTGAAAATAAATTGTTGTACTTAAATTCCTAATTGATTATTTTAAATATATATTATGGTTATTATATTCATAGTTATTTAAATATATGACAAAATTTTAAATATATGTACCGGCATTATAATTGTTTCAAAATGTGAAAATAATATGTTGTACTTAAATTCATAATTAATTGTTTGAAATATATTTTTAGGTAATTATATTAATAATTATTTAAATATATGACAACAAAACTCGAAAAATGTTTCCCGCATTCCGATTGTGTCAATATATGAAAATAAATATTTATATTCACTTAATGTTTCAATATGTGAAAATAATTAGTTGTACTTAAATTCATAATTGATTGTTTGAAATATATATTATGGTTATCATATTCATAATTATTTCAATATATTCCAAAAAAAATGTAAAATATACCCGCATTCCGATTGTGTCAATATATGAAAATAATTATTTATATTCACTTAATGTTTTAATATGTGAAAATAATTAGTTGAACTTAAATTCATAATTCATTGTTTGAAATATATATTATGGTTATCATATTCATAATTATTTCAATATATGACAAAAAAATTGAAAAATATACCCGCATTCCGATTGTGTCAATATATGAAAATAATTATTTATATTCACTTAATGTTTAAATATGTGAAAATAAATTGTTGTACTTAAATTCCTAATCGATTGTTTCAAATATATATTATGGTTATTATATTCATAGTTATTTAAATATATGATAAAATTTTAAATATATGTACCGGCATTATAATTGTTTCAAAATGTGAAAATAATATGTTGTACTTAAATTCATAATTAATTGTTTGAAATATATTTTTAGGTAATTCTATTAATAATTATTTAAATATATGACAACAAAACTCGAAAAATGTTTCCCGCATTCCGATTGTGTCAATATATGAAAATAATTATTTATATTCACTTAATGTTTCAATATGTGAAAATAATTAGTTGTAGTTAAATTCATAATTGATTGTCTGAAATATATATTATGGTTATCATATTCATAATTATTTCAATATATGACAAAAAAAATGTAAAATATACCCGCATTCCGATTGTGTCAACATACGAGACTTCTGCCTACCGTGACTCTGATGTCATCTTATATGCTCGTGAGATATCGGTGTTACGGATGATTTTTTAGGATCCCTTGTTTAAGGGTTTTTGGTACTTGGGTGATCGGGCCATCCGACAATTGACTGGGCAGCTATGCATAGCAGACAACCCACTATCAAGTTTGTGTTGTGCCTCAGAACACGATTTTCAAGCACCTGATGCCCAGTCCCATACCAAATTAAAACAGAATATACAGTTGGCTCATTCTTAGCATCACTGTCGAAAACATTTACAACTCACCCAATACTCAAATAAGCTGGTGTTAAAAACATTCCAATTTAAATTTCAACAAAACCTTTTTCCATTTTTAAGAATAACACAACACATTTATTTTACAACACTGATAACTGATAAGCACCAAAAACTGTACAATTTATACTCCAAATAGATGTATTTTAGTTGCTATTTCTCGGTAATATGGGTCTTATGTGCTTAAATGTTAATTATGCAGGCTTAATGTACGTTGCGGTATTCAAACGCGTATTTCAAGGCAATTGTGCATTTTATGGAGCTAAATATCAACCCCGTAACCTTACCCTAGCCTACCCAAACTTAGCCTAAACTGTCCCAAACCCTCTGTGTGTTTAGTAGTTGTCCTTTTTACTACTTTTTAGATTTTTAGTTTGAGTCATTTTAATTTTAGGATTATTTTAGAATTTTTTGGTTTTATTTTCTATTTTTATATTTTATTTCTATTTTTATTAATATAATTTTATTTTATTTTATTAAGTTTTTAGTTTTAGTTTTTATCTTATTTTATTTTATTTTTTTAGGGATTAGTTTTTAGGAATTTAGTTTTATTACATTTTATTTTTTTTAGGACTTTAGTTTTTAAGTTTAATAGATTTACATTGTTATTTCTTTTTAGTTTTATTTTTATTGAGTCTTGATTTTAATTTTTAGTATAGGAATTTAATTTTTAGATTTTTAGTTTTTATAAGTTTTATTTTATTACTTAGATTTTATTTTTATTTTTAGTTTTATTTTATTAGGGTCCAAATTAAACTCACACACACCCCAAACCTACACACAAAACAAATCAGATTTTATCCTCACCTCATCTAACCCACATGCACTCAAACACACTCACACCCCATGCTCCCCTCACCATTCCCATGCACACCCAAGTCAATTCCCAAAAATACCCCCATGCTCCATGTGCCTACTATTTAAAGAGGATGAAGACTCATTTGCAAGAGATCTCAAATTAGTTTTAAGCTTGGTGTGATAAAATTCTCCCCACCCCTCTATGTTGAGTATTTGCATTTTTAGCAAATACCTCAATATAGAGGTGTGTGTTGAAAATTATCTCTAGGATAAATTTCACCCCACCCATCTATTATGAATTTTTGCATTTTTAGCAATTATTCATAATAAATTGATGTAGTGAAATTTATCCCTTATGGGAGATAAATTCTAACCCATTCATTTATGTTGAGATTTTGCATTTTTAGCAATTATCTCAATATAAATTAATGATCTAGAATTTATTTCTTTGGATGAATTCTAATGTACAATTTTATAATTTTAGGATTTGCATTTTTAGCAAATCTCTTTTATTATTTAATTGTCTATTATGAATTCATCCACTATCCTTTTAATTTTTAGTTTGTAATTTTTAGTTTAGCTTCAATAAATACATGAGTGAAGAATTGTAATTGAGAGATTGATGATGTAATTGAAGATTCCATGTCAATTCAAGGCTTAAATGGGTTTGATCTATTCCTCTCTTTTACTTTTAGTTTAATCATCTCATGCTTTCAATTGTTTAGCTTATATTCTTGGATGATGATTATTGAGGGCTAATCTCCCATTTATGGGATGAAATTTTGAAGCCCTCATGAGTCCAATTTTGTTAGTTTACTTATTAGGACAATTTTGTTTATCTCACCTTTCTTAAATTAGCTTTTACTTCTTAATTAGTAGTTATAAAAATTAGTATACTTAGTTAGCTAAAAAAATCCCTTGAAAAATCCATAAAAAAATATAAAAAGCAAAAATAAATAAATAATAATAAAATTCAAATGAATCTATATATGACCTCTCCAATTTTGTGTTTCACCCTTAGATATGGATTGACTCCCTTACTTACCTCTACACTAGTTTTGTTACAATTTTGTAGGTTCAAGGGAAATTTTGATGGATAGAGAAGTTGCAACAATGACAAAATTTACATTAAGAAAAGTAATTTTTCTAGTTATCAATAACACAATAAGTATCACAAAATAATTTAAATGCAACTGGAATAAACATTTCCAAGTAATATAAATCCTTTACAATAATCCCAACAATGTTAAATGTATTAAAAATCAGAATACAACAATATTTTACTCCAATAGAAAATGATAACTGAATCCTTTTGGGCGACATGCCCTAACTAAGAATACTATGAATCAAAAAGATGGTAAGCGTCTAAGCAAAACTTCCATAGCTCCATAGCTCATCAAAATCATCTAAGGTTGGCGTCCCTGTTGTTGGACACCTGATATAAAGATACAATAGAAGAGAAAATATGCAAGGAAACGAGTCAGAGCCCGAATGTGTAGAGTATTTTTAAAACATCAAGTATTTAACAAGTGCAATAAAGCATTTATTATGTACATGTTAGATCCCACTCTCACTTGCAATTCTCACCTCTCAACTAGAGTGCACACTTAACGTTTCCTATTAACCTCCTAGTTAATGGTTCCTCTTTTCTAGTCTCCATATTATAATTCCGTTCCCATATCATAATCCCCGTATGTCCCATACCATACGTCACATTATTATTCATAACTCCTTTATATGATTAGTTTCTCGTTAACATGAATCATTACTCATTAAAATGAGTTAAGCTTTTCAATTCTTTAAGAATAAACATTCATTAACTTAATTCCATTATCCTTCTCTATTCACCGTTATCTACAATTATCACCGTAGATAGATTTAAACACAATATATAATTATGTAACCATTTAATCCATTATATATATATATATATATATATATATATATATATATATATATTCATATATAATACATCACCCCGAGTCACAGCTGTGGTGCAATGCATTACTCTGCTATCATGTCCCATCATCGCATGTCGCTGAATAGGGGACTACAGGTTCGGTAAGATTCCACGAACCACAAACAACAAACAAATTGGAGGCGAACATAGTTCTCGTATCCATGGGTCACGCACATACCTACGTACCCACAGTCAGCGGACTTATCAACTCCCCAATAAGTCTTTCATAGACCTATGTTCTCGAGCGATAAATCAAAGATCCCATGGATTCATCAGGATATGACTTCCCTCACGCGTAAACCTCCCACCGATAGCAAGTAAGCTAGGTATGTCATACACATAATCATCAATCAATCAAATAGGTATTATCATACCTATAATATAATATCAATAAGGTAATTATCACTACCCTAAGATATTTCCCATACGTAGCATTATATTTCTTTTAAAATATCATATCTATACTTCATAAATTAATTATCCTCGCATCCTATAACATCTCTCCACTACCGACGTCGTTAAGGTTCATGCGCGGAGCGTCTCGCAAAGAGAAATCCAAACAAGGAACCCCTCCAATACACTACTACTTAACTTTGTCGATCGAGGAAGTCCGAAAACTTAAACTATGCGATCGGGATAACCTCATACCCTCTTTAAAACAAATGTATTCTAAGCTCCCATCTCATAAGATTCAAAAAGGTTTTTCCTCATCTTATATTCAGTAAGAAATTACTAATATCCTACTGGTCCATAACATTATTTCTCCCGAACTATTACGAGTTTAGTTCTCCTTTTAATTAAGGTTAAAACCGATAGTTTCAATTCTCTTATAAACACATATTCTTTCACTTAGGATTAAACTCTCTTGTAAACTTAAGGATACACAGGTGTTATAATAAATCACCCCTACTGGTCCTATCTTAAATCCTCATACATCACCATTCGGAAATTAACAAACGAATCTAGAAACCGAAATGCCATTCGATATAATTTTCATCATTTAAATCATTTGAATCTAAATCCAATTAATTCAAATCTTAACAAGGGTTTACTGATATTTTCTAAGTCCCAAAATATTCAAATAATAATCACCAAATATCCATAAAAGTTTCAGGATAAGAATCAACATTTAAAAAGAAACAACTTTACTTAATCAGGGGAGGTCGATCGATCGAAGGTAGGGGTCGATCGATCGGCCTGATTTTCTGCATTTTCTGCAACTACGGGTTTAACAACTTTTGATCATTTAAACCTTCATCTAAACATCCCAAATGACTTATAAACTTTACTACATGATATATCAACATATATGAACGATTTCCAATACTCTAAACATCCTAAAATCATCAAAGGATTGGATTAAAAAGCATGTTTATCTCCTTATTTCCAGAAATTTATTAACATAACCTCTTCAAGAACACATCAATGGTTTCCATCATCTCTTCAACAGATTCATGACTAATTCGTGGATTATTAATATCCTAACACATTAGTTAAATTCCTATATCATTTCAGTTTTCCAGAAATCCATTTAATGATCCATTATCTCTTCCAAACATGAATAATCTTCTCTTTTCATACTATTCTAATATGGACAATATAAAAACTTAAATTGCTATTATTAAACACTTGCCTTAAGTGTAGGTCTGATCCTTTGGTGTAGTTTATCTCAGTTGGTTGTCCCTTCTCCGGTCAAACTCCGGTGGTGGCTGGTGGTGGTTGGTGGTGAACCTTGGTTCTAGTTCTTCTCCTTCCCAAGTGACTTTTCCCTTCCCAAGCACTCTTACTCTCACTCTAAGAAGATGGCTGCTCTTATTTGTGAAGAGTAGATGAATAACTCCCCTTCACTTAATCTACCTATTCTTATAATAGTGCCAAATCCGAAATCACTATTCATCCCCTTTAGAAAAATGACAAAAATGCCCTTTCGGGTTGCCTATTCATTCCCAAATGACCCGAGACTCAAAATTGACATCCAAATAGACTTTTCTGACTACTTCGAACCTTCCGGACCCAACGACGCAGTAGAAATGACTATTAGATCGATAGAAAATAAATTTCCTTTTTAATTTAATAAACTAGTCCCGACACGTCCCATACCGCGTCTGACTAAAAATATAAATTACCGAATTTATATCATACAGTCATATCAATGACATCACATTTCATATATTACCTAAATATCTTTAAGTAATATTCAGAACCATCCATTTTAATATCCACCGTCCGGATAAACCCGAATGAATTAATAAATAATAAAATCTAATTAATCCATTAATTTAAAATATAACCCATTTTAAAAGTCATTTAAAATTACGGGGTATTACATTAATATTACACGAGACACGTCAGCGAGAGGATCAACTCAAAGCACGTGATGATCGCATTAATGAGTTGGAGCGTAGACTAGCACGTTTTACTATGCCTAGTCGTGGGTTTGAGGAGGGTGGTACTAGTTCTAGTCGTCCGAGCGTTTACAAACCACACCTAGCCCCACCCTCTGACCCGGTCCCGACATATTAGGCACAACAAGGTTGGGGTAATTTATTTGGGTATGACCCTTACACGGGTTCACATGCAGATTTAGGCGCTGATTTTGAGTTCGGCCCGGGGCGCCAGTGATGTATAATTTACAATTGAAAAATTTTAAGAATAAATTTTGTATTATTATCTCAATTTAATTGTGATGATAAATGTTATGATGTATAATGTCTCATATTTATGAAAAATGTTATGATGTATAATGTCTCATATTTATTACACATAGAATGATGACAAACAATTATTACGATTGCTATGATATCATTTATTATTAGTATTGAAATATTGACTTAAGTAGTAAAAACAATAATACATGATAAAAATGATTATTAGGAGTATGCATTCAAACGCTTAGGTCGAACCTAGTAGAAGTACAACAATATGGTTTCCCATTGCGGACTAAACATTTAGGTAAGTAAGATCATTGCATATCGAAATCAACATATTCTTCGTTGTAGTTTGATATATTTGGTTCGTACTCTTCCCCATCATTTTCATAGTTACATTTCGAAAAGTAATCATAATCGGAATTCGTGTAGTCGGAAATATCGTTATCTGATGCCAACATAGAGTCATTATATATGTTAATTAATTGTATAAAGGCACACATACCAAGGCACACATAAAGCTAAAAAATTATCACGTAGTAATTTTATAATTTTATAAATTATAAAAAGGCACATATAAAGGCACAATAATAACATGCAGACGATTGAAGTTACCATATAGTAACTTTCTAAATTAACTATACAACATATTGATTGCCTGAAGAACCTTTCCCAAAATGAAGCACACTTATCAATAGCACTGATAATATCTGTAGCACACTTACCAAGATCATACAGTATATTTACATACGGAAAGGACACAGATATTATTGACGCTGAACGAGCGCACTAATCTAGATAAATTTTTATTGCACACTTACCAATAGGACACAAAAATTAACATTTTACCTATATTATCTTTAGCACACTTATCTGTAGCACAGTTACATGTAGCACACTTACATATATAAGATTTTACCTATAATTATAAATACTTGTGTACCGTAAAACTATACAGGTAGAGTATAATATTTCATCTACATCAAAATTAATTTATTTATAGGTAATTTTAAACCTTCGAAGATATAATTTTATTTTACAGTGATAAAAAATATATATAATAATACAAAGGCACACATACCAATGGAAAAGATAAATTATAGAAAGGCACAAATAATGCTGAAAAATTATCACGTAGTAATTTTATAATTTTATAAATTATAAAAAGGCACATATAAAGGCACAATAATAACATGCAGACGAATGAAGTTACCACATAGTAACTTTCTAAATTAACTATACAACATATTGATTGCCTGAAGAACCTGAACCCAAAATGAAGCACACTTACCAATAGCACTGATAATATCTGTAGCACACTTACCAAGATCATATAGTATATTTACATACGGAAAGGACACATATATTATTGACGCTAAACGAGCGCACTGATCTAGATAAATTTGTATTACACACTTACCAATAGGACACATAAATTGACATTTTACCTAAAATTATAAATACCTGTGTACCGTAAAACTATACAGGTAGAGTATAATATTTCATCTACATCTAAATTAATTTGTAACCATATTATATCATGGACTCCTCTAGTTCTAGCGATGAGGGACGAAATATTTTGCTCCAATATGCACAATTTAATGAAGGTGGATCATCCGATGATTCAGACGATTAAATGATTATTATGATGGAGATTACCCGGTGGTGTGCTGAAAAAAAAATAATTCGCGATGGGAAAGAACTCGAAACGAGACGTCGAGTGAATCGTAGGAGAGAAAGGGGACATGCAACACTATGGGAAGATTACTTTGGGGAAGATAAGGTATATAACGAGTATTTTTTCCGAAGGAGATTCAGGATGCGGTATAGTGTTTTCAATCGCATCCTTGAATCTATTTGCCTTTATGATAACTACTTTGTTCAGAAGAATGATGCTTGAAGTCGTCAAGGTTTAATCTCTCATCAAAAAGTGTTGGGGGAAATTTGACTGTTAGCTAATGGGGGTTCCCATGATGTGTGGTCTGAGAAGTACGCTATGAGTGAAACCACTATATTAGAAACTGTTATTAGATTTACAGAGGCAATTATACGAATTTCCGGTCCCCAGTACGGCAGAAATCCGACACAAGGCGACGTTACAAGGTTACTCGAACAAAATGCAAATAGAGGTTTCCTAGGAATGCTAGGAAGCATAGATTGCATGCATTGGCGTTGGAAAAATTGTCCAACATCATGGCACGCTCAATATAGTGGTCGTAAAGAGTAACCAACTATAATCCTTGAAGCGGTTGCCTCCTACGATCTTTGGATTTGGAAATCATTCTTTGGGGTGCCTAGTTCTTGTAATGATTTGAATGTCTTTAACCGATCTAATGTCTTTCAAGAATTGCGCAATGGGACGACAGCTCCCGTTAATTACAATGTTAACAGAAATTCTTACTACATGGGCTACTACCTTGGAGATGGCATTTACCCTCCGTACGCTTCAATAGTAAAAACATTTAGGAACCAAAATGGTATTACACAAAAACAGAAATTATTTTGCAAGTACCAAGAAGCGTGCAGAAAAGATGTTGAACGTGCGTTTGGTGTATTACACGCTCGATTCGCTTTTGTTCGGGAACCTTGTAAATTATGGAATAGGGCGTCACTATCAACCATTATGAAATTCTGCATTATAATGCATAATATGATTATTGACGATGAACTTAGAGATTGTCCATGGCAAAATGAGTACGAACACAATGATGAAACACCTGTAATTATGAGGGGCCAAACTAATTTCTACGACTACCTCATACGGGATGCTAAGATAAGAGACGTAACTAAACATCAACAGTTATGGAATGATTTGGTAGAGCACATTTGGAACACCCACGGTGATGCAATGGTCGGTTGATGAGTTTATTGTATTTTTTATTTTAACCGTGGTTAAATGTTTTGTTTGTTCCATTTTCAATTTGTATTTATAGGGTTGTCGTAGTGATCATATACCTGTTATTCTATATAAAATAATGGTTTAACCGACAATATTATATAAGCGGAAAATTATTAAACAATACTCACATTTCATCTATTTAAGGGTGGCATTTCATTTATTAAGACGGATAGTGAATCACTCTCCATATACCGAAAAAACGAAATACAATTATGAGGGTTCAATACATCATTTAAAAACACTACTAATCATTAATTGAACCGCTTGGACCAGACGACCCAGCAGAGTTCGATTGCAACTCAGATATCGCAACTTCGGTCGCAGCAACCATCGTTGTTAGGTCATTGAGCCTTTTAAAATGAAACTGCTTTTGTATTTCATTCATATGGGTCATATCCAGCTCCATGATGTACGATTGCTCTCGTCCTAGGCGCACGAGTTGATCCTGCTTTTTGGTGAGTTGATCAGCTCGCTTCATCTGAATGAACGCATCCATTTGAGAGTTAAATTTAAGGGCACGATTATTCTTCCACTCTTGCTTGATTTTAAACATTGTATTGAAGTCTTCGCAATGTTTGAGTACTGCCGTGTTACAATCCAAGCTATCAGAACGCGCTCGTTGACGTGCACGTTGTTTCTCACCCTTCCTACCTGGGGGTCTATCTGGTACGTCTCGTACCCCCGGAGTATCATCTTCGCGTACAGGTGTAGGGATGTCGTAGTTCCCCGCAGTATTTTCCAAGTCAAATTTTGGTAAATCTTTTAAAATTTGATAGCGGTTATCGAACATAAAATGTTTGTTGGTTTCGGCGTGGTACACGTCGCGTGCATTAGTAACCGCTTGGAATTCGTTCGTCCCGCTTCCCATATTCTTCATTTGGTGAGAAAGCTTTGCAATATATAGCATTATTTGATGCGATATATGATTATAACGTGTTGATAGCATGGATCTCGTATGAGTAATTGTAATTCCATGCGTGACGTTATACTCATCTTTCACAGTGTCCCAAAATGTGCCCGATGATATTGAGTTTCCTTCAATACTTCGAGCTGTATATTTTGCATAAATGGTACACAATACTTCATCCTCAAAAGGAGTCATATTAGGTTGTCGAGATGTACCGGAAATAATTGGTTGAGAGGAAGACATATTTTCTATAGAAATAAAATATATTTAGAATGAAAATAAGAAAATGAAACAGAAGACTCTAAAAATTTATAAAGGGTGATAATAACAAATTGTGATAAACTTGGCCCCTATTTATAAAGAATTCCCTCAAACGGTGTTAGATTTTACAGTGGGTGAAAAGGGTTTCATGCGAACTTCTTTTGTTCGTAGGAATTCTTACGAACTTCTGAAGTTCGTAGGAACTTCCTACGAACAAAAGAAGTTCGTAAGAACTTCTTACGGTCAAAAGAAGTTCGTAGGAAGTTCCTACGACCATCAGAAGTTCATAAGAAGTTTTTACTGATTCACTATACAAACGGTAACTTTACAAATCCCTTACCATTCCTCTCCCATTTTTGCCAACTGCCTATCCCCATTGCACGTCTACTAATAGGTAATTTTACTATTTTTTTTGTCCAAACTCTCCACCATTGGGGATGCTCTAATGAGAGCCTCGAAAGTCATGTAGTATTGAATTTTTATTGTTATGCTTCCCAAGCAAGTAGTGAAGGAGATATAACGTGTAACCAAGCTTTCATGGAGTATTTTGTCTTATGTAGTATTAATTACTAGAATGTTAGATAATAAGTAAATTTTATCTTAAATCAACCGCATACTAATTTTCAGCATCAACAATTACGGACTTCACTTAGTGTAAGATGTTTTACTATTAGAAACGCCACAAGAAAATTCACTGTTATCTTTGTTAAAGTCACAAAGGGAAAATACAATAGAGATATTGATCATGACGGGCTTCAGATTGTCTCCCGTCGTATAAATTAAAGACACGAGACATTATAAAATGTTCTACGTTTTGAAATACACTTCAAAATGCAAATATAAACTCCTAATAAGGTTCAAACCATGCGAGATAGCTAGGACTGTTTGAGCGCACTTTTATATTACCATTTGCATAAAGTCATTAAAATAATTTCCATTAACTAATTGCCCTTAAGGAAATATATCATACCACTAGAGACCACTTTATGTTGCAATTTAAATAAGGCTCGTTTTCCCACATTATCGTTTTGTTTAGTTCTATATACATTTTTTTCCAAGTACACTTTTAAAAACTTAATTGACTCTTTGATAATTTAATGGAACTTTGATTTCATTAATGTAAATGGATACTTTTGACTTCTTGACCAAAAGATAGATACTTTTGACGAAAATATAGTAGTTATTATAGATACTTTTCAAAAGAATTTGAACACTTTTTACGAGATAGATATTATTAATACTTTTGACTAACATCTACTAGTTATTATTAATATTTCTTTGGTTAATTTTGTCCCTTGTATTAATTCCTTAAATTTTAAAATTCTAATTTGGGGAAAAATTTGGCTTTAAAATGCATATGGAAAAATTATGAAAATATAATTTCAATTTTTTGAAAAGAGAAAAATAATACGTGATATTGAATAACCCCCATTCTAATTATGGGATTTTTACTTATTTTTTCAATCGAGGCGGGGTAACCATTTTTGCATTAATATCTAATTTATATTGGAAATTTAATTAAATTTTCATAACATGTTCGTTGAGAATAAACTTATATAAAAAAGAATTATTAAGTGTTGTTTTCTCTTATTATATGAAAATAAGTATGTGTCTAAGGGTCTAATTTTAATTAATTAATTTCTTAATTGATTTGCCCATAAAAATATTAACTCCTTTTTAATTTGAACCAGATTTTAATTTTATCTAATAAAATTAATTAGATTAAATTACATGTAGTTGATGATTAACAACGAAAGCAGTAAAATAATCGAGAAAATGAGGTAACCCCCTGGGTAATAACATTCAAATAACTAAATCCACCTTAAAACAATTCATATGTATCGACCCTTATTTACATATATCCCACATATATTGGAGCATTCTAAAGGATGGGGAACATATATAGTGGATGGAGGAGGCTATTAATGGTAAGATAAATGACGAAGCCATTCTAGAGCGTGTGATTGCATTATGAGCCCTTTAAAATATTGTATTGAATTTCTATGGACATTGGGTCTACAGCGACTGATTTAAAATTTTAAATTAGAGATGCTCAAAAAAATGCTATTTGTTAATATATAACCCACAATCAGGGGCGGGCATAGTATAGAACTGGGGGGTGCCCGTGCACCTCTCAGCATTTTATAAAAAAAAAGTTAAAATAACAAAACTACAAATCGCAGCATAGCACACCCGAAAAAAATCTAGCCGCATCACCCGCTAACAGCTCTCCCCTATTCCCTTGTGCTGTCCAAACCCAAAAACGGAACCCAATAATACCGCTGCACATCCTCTCTCCCCTACTCCGGTCGGTAGCCCCTATTACTGACCTCCTCCTCTATTCTGACCGATAGCCGCTGCTCAAAACTTGTGATGAAGGTATTCGAAACTCAATATTATCAGCTGCTAAATTGTGTGATTTAATTTATATTTGTTGCTTGTTGATTTATTTGTAGGTATGTGTTTGTGTTTGTGGTTGTGGTTCTATTTGTGGTTGTGATTGTGCTTGAAGATGAACTTTATTGATTCTTTTTTAATATGGGTTCTAAACATATGATTTTAGGATGGGTTTCAATTTTTTTTTGAATATGGGTTTCAATTTTTTTTGAAGATGGAAACCAATTATTTTTTTGAAGATGATTTCAATTAGATTTTTACATTTCTAAGAAATTATTCATTGCTAGTCTAATTTCCTAATAATATTTTTTTTATTGATTGCTAGTCTCTTGATAAATATTTCTCCAAAAGAGCCTGTGAAGAAGACTCTCCAATCGACAATGTCACACCACTTTCAATTCCAATCAAAGTTGTCAAAAATGAACCTTCTAGAGTATATCGAACTCGCATCGAAGTTGACTTGATAAATCTTCCTTCGGATCCTAGCTTATGATCACGCATTTCAGATTATGATGCGAACGACCAAGACAAAGTTTGACTAGCATACTTGCAAATGGGTCCTTGCCAACCCTCTATTCCTCTTTATCCTAAAAAATTAATGGGAGGAAAGGATAGGCGTTTCGTTTCAAGTTGGTTCACCCAATTTGGTAGTTGGTTGGAATATAGCGTTTCAAAGGATACGGCATTCTATTTGCCTTGTTATTTATTTTGTCCGAAATTCTCAGACAGAAATAAAAGTGATGCTTTTTTTAGAGGTGGTTTTGACAATTGGAAGCAAAAAGATTGACTACAAAAGCATGCTACAAGTGAGGGTCATAATGCGGCCTATTTGAAGACTCAAAATTTATTGAACCATAATCAACATATTGCGGCGCTATTTGATAAGCAATCGGATGAGTGTACAATGGGCTCAAATCACTTATTTTGAAGGAGAACAAGTCAACATTCTATGTACATTGTTTTGCACATCAACTTCAATTGGCACTTGTAAAAGTTGCAAAAGATCTTAAAAACATTGATGAGTTCTTCTTCTTAGTTAATAATGTAGTGAACATTGTGGGCGCATCTTGTAAGAATCGAGACATTCTGCGAGAGAAAGAGGTGGAGCGGATTAAACATCAATTGGTTAGTGGTGAAATATCAAGTGGCGGGGATTAAATCAATAAACTAGTGTGAAGCGTACCGGTGATACACGTTGGGGTTCACACTATGGAACCTTGATTAATTTGATTGTAATGTATGGATCCGTGCTTGGTGTTCTTGATGATTTGGGGGAAAACTCCACGGATAAAAAAGGTGAGGCGATAAATTTGATGAAATCTATGCAATCATTTGATTTTGTATTCACCTTACATTTAATGAAGAATGTACTTGCAATCAGTAATGAGCTTTCTAAAGCTCTTTAACGAAAAGATAAATGCAATGAATTTAGTGAAATTGTCAAAGAGCCGAATACAAATATTGAGGGATAGTGGGTGGGAAAATCTTTTAATGGAGGCGTCATCTTTTTCTGTGAAACATGATATTGAGATTCCTAACATGGAAAGTATTTTTTATCTTTTGGGAAGATCACGGAGAGGATCGACAACCACAAATTTACATCACTATAAAGTTGACTTGTTCTACCTTTGCGTGGATAAACAACTTATTGAACTTAACAACCGTTTCGATGAGGTGAATTCTGAATTGCTTATATGCATAGCATAATTTTATTCAGCTCATTCATTTAATGCTTTTGATATAAATAAGTTGGTTTGTTTATCTGAATTTTTTGTTGATGATTTCACCGAGCAAGAGCGTATTGTACTTTGGGATGAGCGTGAGTTATATAAATTTGATATCAAATCCGATAGTGACTTTGTTAATGTGGATGGAATGTGTGGGTTGCCTAGAAAAATGGTAGAGAATGGGAAAGACGTTGTGTATGGATTAGTTTATAAGCTCATAAAGTTGTCATTAATTCTTTCGGTTCCCACAGCTACAGTTGAGAGGTCATTTTCTGCTATGAACATCGTGAAAACCGATCTTCGAAATCGTATGGGGGATGGTTGGCTAAGTGACTCTTGTGTGACGTATATCGAAAAAGATGTCTTTTATTGCATTTCCAATGATGCAATTGTGGATTGATTCCAAAAGATGAAAAATCGTAGAGGAATATTGTAATTTGCTCGTTTGGATGCTCTTTTTATTTTAATTAGTATTTGTAATGACGAATTCATATTTTGGATTCTCTTTTTAGTAATGATGTATTATGGTTTGGTTTGTTAAATTTTATTATTATTGATGTGTGAATATTTATTTTTATTTAGTTATATGAATAGCCCTAAAAAAAAATTCGGAGGCTACCGCCCCCAAACCCACATATTTTACTTTGAGGTTCCCCACCCATTTAAAATTCCTAGATCCGCCACTACCCACAATGAGTCTGAAGTTTAGACTGGAGATGTCGAAAAAATGTTTATTGGTATCTTTTACTGGTGGTGATATCTATCAAGCTACGTTAATATCTATAATTAATTTTGTTATCTATCAAAAATTAATAAATATGTCAGGGGACACATATGTTTTAAGTTTGGGATAACTTGAAATATCATTTAGGTTTTTACATAAGGAATGGGGCTCCGTAGCCGATATTTTGGGTATTAAGATGGAATACTCATAACAAGCATTGATTCTAATAGATGTGAGGAAAATATAAGGGTATATATATATATATTAATTTCATTTATGTCAATTGGATATACCATGGACAAATTTAAACAAATGGATGCTTTGTTCAATTGGATACAAAGAGGATCTGGATATACATATATCTTATACCAAGGGTTGATATCTAATTGCCCAAAACTAAAAATAATCACACAAGCACACGAGGATTTTAGAGTGGAAACCTTAGTGGGAAAAATCACTATTGCCCCAACCCATGTACTAGTCCACTAGTAATGAATTAAATTTTTACAATACTTAATAAGGAGTAGACATGACTTACATATATAAAGACGATACCCGCCATGATGCCGCTCCCTTTCGTTATACTCATTTTCCACTTCATGTACAAGCAACCCCCTCTCTAGTTCAGGAATCACTCGCACAACCTCTAAGGCCCCGGTATCCACTAATCTCAATTGACGACGATCAACAAACACATAATTCAACGTCATGTCTTCTTAGATGTAAGAGATCTCATGGGAACATGATGTATTCATAAATGTAGGGGATTTATAAATTTACATACTAATCTGATTGCATGGATTTGATGAGATCTCACAAATAAAATGACTCTTGCAAAACAAAATTAAGGTTTTTGCTAAAATTAGGTTTCGTAAATTTGAATACGCAGTTAAAGGTTTTGTGATATCCCGTGAAATCCATAAATAGATTGATTAGGTCTAATACAACAATCACAATATTTAAAAACTTTTGGTAACATTCTAAGCATAACTAAACTGAATAAAAGAAAACAAATAAACATAACGCAATATAATAAACTACTAAACCAAATACATCATCTCTGATACCAATCTCTTCCACGAGAAATAAATCAAATCCTGGAATAAAATCTCAATGATACAAAATCCATCTCTGAATACCAATACAATACGTCCAACATCTGACTCAGGATAAAATAAATTAAATACAATAACCTATTGAAACATAAGTAAATACAAGAAGTAGATTACACTACTCGTATTCTACATCATAGGAATGATGAATATAATGTCGCTAGAGATTCTCCTCCAGCGATCAACCCAAGTCTACGACAACACAACGATGTTATAACAAGTCTACATAGAGTAAGGATTTAACTGAAGTTGGGACATAATAATAATAATAATAATAATAATAATAATAATAATAATAATAATAATAATAATAATAATAATAATAATAATAATAATAATAATAATAATAATAATAATAATAATAATAATAATAATAATAATAATAATAATAATAATAATAATAATACACCTTCCTCCTATGTTAATTAGATTTTAAGTTATTTAAGTTACCCAAACCAAAACGCCTAAAATAAGCATGCGGTTCTACTCTCAAACCCCATGAGTCCCATATAATATATGTTCATCTCATAATGAAGTATTCTTCACTTTCCCATTCTTAAGTTAGTCTTTAGTTCTAAGAATCATATAATCTACTGATATATCTTATATTAAAAGTAGCTCACTTATTAATTATATCATCAATACCCATCTCTAGTTACGCTTCCAAAATAATGTCTTAAGTCTAATAATATCAATTAGTCACATGCTCTAAGTTCAAGTTATACATCCCTAGTATAATCATTATAATATTCCCTATTCTTATGTTATTTGTTATTCTTTTTTAGTTTATTATATAAATCGATACAACCATCTTAAGTATTGCACTACCGAATCATCGTATAAATCATAGTCCGCCACTACCATCATGAAGTATCCCACCACCAATCACAAAATCCAGAATAATGGTGAGTATGCATAACCCACATCAAATCTCATAGGCTACGCTCAATCTTGCAAATAAAAGTACGAAGGCCTATCCCTATTGCCTTCGGCGATCACTTGTGCGTACTAGGTATAGTTAGAGGGCATCCAAATCTTATAACCTTTAAACTAAATGTATGGGACCCATACCCAACGCTGTAAAATAGGATCCTCTCGTTCGTCCCACTCGGGAGACGGGCACTTTCAGTACGTCAGATTGTGATAAAAATAAGACCTAAGTAGAGCTAGTCACATCACCGACAAATACCACGAGTGATCATCATTATTCGTGCCCCATCAAATCACTCCTATTACGTCCACCGTGAGCACACATGAACACCAACTCGATATGATTTGATATAAGTCAAGAAAATAAGTACGACCTTACACAATCGAACCAAACAACAAGTACAAATCCAAATTATCTAGGTTACATATAATAAATTCAAACATTACGCAACTAGGTCACATATAAAGTCTCTTAATATTATTAGTTAATACTCACATTAACTATAATCGTGTATCTATATAAAGTTAGATCGATCTCCTAAGGCTCTCCGAAACTAGGCATCGTCTTACACCTAACTTTCTCAATAGTTATCTTAATATACTCACAATCCTATTCAACGGGTTATAAATACGTTCTATCTATTAGATGATGTACACAATCACTAGATATCTCTTGAGCTCATAATTTATCCCCATGCTCAGCCCTATACTCAAGGTCCTCAAACAATCATACATAAATCCCATTTATTCCTGGGTTCCTAAAAGGTGTCATAAAATCTTAATTAATGTATTCGATTAATAAGAACTAATCTCCAAACTTACATTCATCGATTGAAATAAAGCTTCACATAATAGTTCTAAAGAGTCTCCCAATATCTCCCTTAGGATTGACACTAACGTTCAATGATCATCGCTATAAAAATCTCCAACATAACCGTCTTCCTTCCCCATCGTGCTCAGGAGTCTACTTAGCCATGCGTACGGATACCACAATCCATATTTTCAATTATACCCCAAACCCTAAAACACAAACCTAAAATCCCTAGCCCTCCATTAATGAACCAACCAAGGTTCTTAACATATTAATAACAGTTTATTGTGATATTCAAAGCCCTGTAGATCAAAACCTAACTTCTTAAGTTCATAAATTGACAATTTATCTCATATTTGATTTAATTATGAAATTAACAAGACAGTTTCTATAAAATTCAACTATAGTTCAAATTTGCACAAATCTAAAAAAATATATAATTTCATGTTCTAAATTAAGATTTTTATCATTAAACTACTCTACTTATTAGTATAATTAATGATTAACATCCAAATTAAGTCAAATTACAAAAATAAAGAATTAGGATATTAAAACTCGGATTTATATAAGTTTTTAGTCTATATTCCAATGACTATTACTACCATAACATAAATCCACTTAATTTCTTAATCGATATAAACTTGCCCTAGACGAAATGTATGAATTCAAGTCTCAAATTCATAAATCTTCTTCCCCTTGAGTGCCTCTTCCCTTCTTAGTCTTCTAGCGTTTCTCTAATGTTTCAAATGTGTTTTAGGTATTACTAATTAACCTAAAACTTACCCAAATAACATTCTAAATGGTCCAAAAATCTTCCCAAGTAATGTACCAACCCAATTGGCTTAAACCCAACTATTTTAAGTCAAAACAGATATTCTAACATCCCAAAACTCAACAAAAAACATGAAAAAATTTATTAAATTAATTATCTCATTAACTTAAATTATAAACCTGTACAAGTCGAATTAATTAAAATCTAATTATAAATCAATTCGTGTGACTCGGTATTATAAGACGCTACTTCACAATCGGTGGACCTCTATACTGAGGGGATAATCCAAATAAGAAAACACTCAACACCTAGTCCTTGGCTATTCTATAGTTTTTCATAATAGTAAGTCACTTTCAATATTTAATTAATGAATTATGGTGTACACCTACAATATTTAATTTATGAATTACCGTGTATTAAACTGTTAATTCACGAAACACTAATACAATCGGTGTATTATAATATTTTAGTATTACAGTGTTAATTCACAATCGATGGATCATCGTTTGAAGTCCACTTTCGATCAAGGTCCACTTCCTTGAAAAATAGGTCCTTTTTTCAAAACATTCTTCGATTGAGGGTGATCTCATTTGAACGAGGTCACAAAACTTTGACTCTTGACAAAAATTCGTTAAAAAATCATTTTGAAACATCTTTTCCAAATTTTTTCATTAAAGTCATGTCAAGTCACTTCCAAGAAATAAAGAGCACTACAAAGAAGTAATAAACTTTGAAAACATTTTGCCTTTGCAAAAACACTGATATGGAATGAATATGTTTGATAGGATTCGGTTATATCTATCACAATTCTTTGTCTCTCTTTCTTCACTTGATGTAACATTACAACTCGAGAGACTCAATACAAAGACACTACGACTCAAAAACAAATTCCGAAATTAAGGCAACACAAGTAAAATCTAAGGGAATGTAAAACACATCATTACATTAAATTTTCTAAGAACCCAAATAGGGGCTTACAATTTCCTTACATATATTATGAATCTCTTCCTCTGAGTTTATTTCTTTGCATAGACATCATTAATGGCTTAAACTTCCTCTGTTGGAAAGACATGGCTGACATGTATTCCTCAAAACTTTGTGGAAGTAATTTGTATACATATATTTAGTGAAAGATAAGAATATGAAGATGGGTAGAGGATGGGAAAGGTCATGGGACCTATGCTTGGGGACGTCTGGCCTCGACAAGTGCCACCAAAGGTTATCGACATTAAAAGAGGTCATTATAAGGTTTCAGTTTTGGGTTTGGATGTTTCCATGATTATTTATTGAGCATAGGGGTTTGTGGAGAGGATATAAAAGGGAAAAAATCATTGTAAGGACTTCTTTAGAAATATAATATGAGTGACTTTAACTCCATCGATTTTTTACTTTTTCAAATTTTATCTAGACAACAGGCCAACATAGGTGAAAATTATTTTTCAAACTTGAATGTGTAATACTCCAACGATTAATAAAGTGATTAACATGATTAATTCGCATTGTTTGTGGGCTAACCATGGAAAGTTTACATAAAATATGTGTATACATGAGTTCACATAGGTTTTATGTAAGTCAAATGGCACATGTATGGGTTTGCATGTTATATGCATGGAGTTATACGGGAAATATTTGATGGAGTCGATAAAATAAGGTGCAATTAGTATTGATTAATCAAACTGAGTAATTGTTGTTTTATTAGTAAGAAAAATAATATAGTTAATTATATAATTCAAAGTAATAAAGCTAGGGTTATGAAAAAATTAATGGGTGTAGGAGGGGCTTATTTTTAGAACTCCTTACTCAAAGATAAGATACTTCAAGGAGGTAAAAAAGGATTTCATATGGTTTTTCATAGAGGAGTTTATCAGAACACTTTAAGGATCAAGCCTGATAGAATTGAAGAAGCTCAAGAGAGAGCTGAAGAAGCTTGATTTCAAGGTTACCGTAGAAACAAATCCCAAAATCACAAAGACTGAGATAGCTCTACATGATCCAACACGTTGCGTAACAACTCACCCTATGGATCATGTTGAGAGCTACCACAAGCATGCACGATCAATGATGCTCATGATCTATAAAGTTCCACTGACGCAGAATACACTACCCGACATAAAGGAATATTCCCATTAGCACATGATCCCTGAAAAAGTGGTCCTATATGAGTGAGTTTCAAATCAAACCAATTTTCACCAAAAATTATACAACTTTTAATATGCACCAAACCAAGTTGTGAATTTTTTTTTTACTTTAAACCAATTTTATCTTGATTAATCCTAAACATGCATCTAGTGATTAAAGCAAGTAAAGTAAAGTAAAGAATACTCACAACGCTAGATGTACGAGGAAAAACCCAAGACGGGAAAAAACCTCGGACGACCCAAGCCAAACAATCACTATGAATGTGACATTACAACGAACAGACAAAAGACTCCCACAACGACTCGATTCCCACGGGTCTTGATGCTTTTTCGATATTCAACCACTCCTCTCACAGTTTCCACACAAAAAGTCCTACTTCCACGATACCTGTTCACAACATAAGCGTCCACGTATGTCTCGGTGTCCAAAAAATGGCTTTGATACGTCTACAATGTCGAACAACATGTGCAAAACTCTAAGGATGTGTTTAAGCTTTGAAACCTTAGAAAAACATGTGCAAAACTCGTACTGGATTGAAAACTGTTTTCCAGATTGCAGTGCTCATAAATTCTGATGAAACCATGCTTTAAATAGGAAAAATTCACCGCCTCGAAAAATATGTCGTTCAAAGGAGATTGACCAGTCGTTCGCCCGACATGGCTATCTTGTTTGAACGAGCAGAGCTGTCGTTTGAACGACGCGCGTGTCAGCTCGACTTTTTCTTTAAAACGTTTCTTACAAAAGAGATCCTATTAAGTCAAACTCTATTTAGAACTTATTAGAATAAAACGTAGTTTAAAACATTTAAAACACACTTTAAAACATTTTAAACATTTTCCTTATAAAAATTCACACTTATCCTTTTATAAAAATTATTCCGAGCATCATTAATAATACACATTCATACCTGTGTGATCTCGGAATGCAATTAACTTAAAGACGAATAAACTTGTACCAATTAAACTTCCACATGATTACTTCTTTGAAACTTTGCCGTAACGTCTTCAATCTCTTCAATATGATATAGACCAAGTGGGATCGTGAAAAATTAAAATCTCCCTATGGCATATTACGAACACAGTTTTGTTCACGGAATTAAGTCCAAATAATACAGGGACTTAATTGGAAATTTATGTCCTTACAAATCTCCCCCTTTGACTATTTTGGGATAAAATTAAACTAGTGAAATGCCTAAGCCGGGACGTCAAGCCGTATGACGTCTAAATCCCATCCCATAAACTCAAAGTACAAAATTACAGGACACTAACTAGTATATGTAGCACCGGCAAGCACAAACTGTCTGAATGTGATATCGATTTGAAATCTTGAATCGCTGAAGCATACTTACACACATGAAACAGACAAACAAATACCCAGTGAAGTATGGAGGAACAAATGAAACCAATATATATATCCAAATGATACCAATTTTAAAATAGATACCAATATGAATAAACTCTGAAGAATTATTTGTTAAACAATTGAGCAACAAAATGATATCAATTTGTACTACCACTTTGTAATACCAATTTGTAAAATATGTAATAAAAAACATGCTCAACAAATCTCAAATCTCCCCCTACATCACATACATCTTATACCAACTTGTAAAATATGTAATCAAAAACATGCTCAACAAATCTCAAATTTCCCCATACATCACATACGTCTCTCCCCCTTTTTGTCTCGAATAGACAATCCGGTGAAAAGATAAACGAATCAATCAAGTATCTAGCATGAGAATATACCAATTAAAAATCTCTAGATAATCAAGAAACAACCAGCTAAATATGATCAAGTAATGACAAATCAGTACCTAGTAAACCAATGAATCACATAAAGAATATAGAAATCTAATGATGTGTGATAAACGGAATCATATGCAAAATATTAATTTTGAAACAATATAACCTGAATATAAACCAGTTAGTCCAGAAAGCTTCCAGCAGTGCCAAAAAAATATCACAAAATAATCTAGTGGATTGCATACAAGAACGAAGTAAAAAAAATCCCAGACTGTCATTCGAACGATCCAGGGAAGTCGCTCAAACGGGATGAGGATGTCGCTCGAACGAGACTTCTCGCGACATGGAGATGTCGTTTGAACGACTCCTCGCAACAGGAAAAAATTTCCCAGTTTCCCAGAGATATCATAAATTTTTGCCCAATGAAAAAATTTCCAGAAAAATCACACTTGAAGGGCCTGACAGCAGCAAAATAGTGCTAAAATAGTAAGCTTTTTATCCAAAACGCAAAAAGTGCATAAAAACTAATAATGCGAGTTACATGAAAACATAGTACTTATGTTCTCAAACATGGATATGGAATGTATGGTCGTGAAACTACAACAAATGAGTCACAATTCCAACACATCGAAAAGATCAAGAAGCTCTAATTAATATTAATAAATCATCAAACTTTATCATAAGCATATGATAATTAAAGTGTAAACTTAATGAACTAAACATACTACATGCACACAAATCCAGATTTTTGACGATTCTACAAACAATAGCATCAAATTGTAATGTTTCAACATTAGGATTAGTTATGCAAACCCGTTTAAATTTTCTCCAACCAAACTCCCTCATAAACACACTTTTTCAAGTTCTTTTGAGGTTTCTAGCACTCTCAACTTAGAGAAAATCTTATTGGCCATTTTTCTTAGCATTTTTTTTTTCTTTTGGGCTCTTTTAAATGGTGGCTTTCATGACGAGTTAATTTTGAACTCTCGCAGCCCTTTCCCGTGAATCACTTATCATTTTTTCAATTAGGTACCAATTCAAATCCTCACGGTAAACGATTCTTACATGGACACTTCTCCTTAAGTTTACTTACGCATAGATGATAAGATTGAGATAAGAATGCCTCACCAAATTCAAATATGCAATAGAAGTCAAACATCCATATAAACTCGTGCATATGTGCATTGATGGCACATATACAAAGTCGAATCAAAATGCATATCAACTTCGAAACAACCCCATATAAACAATGGTTAAGATCATTCTAAGCATCAATAATAATGACCAAATGTCCTAGCCACATGGATAATGAAACGATAGGGGTCCAAGCACACCATTATGCCACATTAAACATGTAAACTCAAAAACAAAAAAATGAAAAGCTTTTTGATTTTTCAAACATATTTTGAATCAAATAAAAGCAAAATCTTTTTGATTTTTCAAAAGTTTTCTCAAAAATAAAATCTTTTTATATTTTTTCAATAGGAATCAAACAAATGAAAAACTATAATACAAAATGATACATAAGTCATTATACTAGCAATGAATAAATCATGAAGTAAACTAGCATGTGCCAAACATAACAACACTATCATCCTTTAGATTTAGCATGGGAAGAATCAAGTGCACCCAAACAAGAATCTTGAGGTTTTATTCCTAAAGCCACTAAATCCGATTTTCTAACCCATGTAGGTGTAAAACTACGCATGGGGGTTTGGGGAACTGGGGCAACTTTATTCCTAAACTTTCTAGGAGCTTGTCTAAGGTCATAACAATAATGCCTAAGTTGACCTTTCCTACCACAAAACATGCAAGTGTAGCGACGATGGGAATGATTACCTATATGTGGACCTTTTCTAACCTTCCGAGTGTTTCTCACACGTGCTGGGGGAATGGTAACAACTCTCTCATCAAAACCTATACCTCCCATATCTCCCTTAATTTGGACGGTGCCTAAGATCTTATCTAACTTCTTCGACCTAGCCTCCAAATCAAACTTAACTCTAGACGAGTCTCTCAATCTCTCCTACAAGTCATGAATCCTAGACTCAAGAAAGCACCTAGACTCCTCAAACTCTAAAATCTCCTTTTCAAAAACTCCATCAAACCACGGAGATTATCTCTCTCACCCTCGACATAATCTAATTTCTCCCTAAGAGTCTTCTCTCGTGCCCTAAGATCCTCAATCAAACTATCATTATTTTCTATGGGACTCCCATTCAACTTAGCTTGCGATTTTGCATTTGCCTTTTCACCTTAACCATCTCGGCATACAACTCATTAAATGCAACTTGCGATTCTTTCACATCTATCTCCTCTTCGTCACTCTCTTCACCCTCGCTAACATGGGATTCACTTAAAACCTCCTCGAAAGTGTCATTCACATAAGAATCATCATCGCTCACATGATATGCCATAAATGCAACAAAGTTACGCTCAATGGGGGAACTCTCTCCCTCTTAGAGATCACTATCACTTAAGGTGGAACTATATACAACGGGTTGCTTGCCCTCTTTCTTAAGTCTAGTGGTACACTCCTTAACTTTGTGACCATACCCTTCACACCCAAAACACTTATCCGACTCATCTCTCTTAGGCTTCTCAAACTTATCCTTAGAGATGGGATGAACTTTGTTGTTCTTGAATTTTTCAAATTTCTTGGCATCTTTCGATTGCGTTATAAACTTAATAAATTTTTAAAAATTTTTTGCCAACAAAGCAACATGCTCAAAATCGGAATCAAAATCGGAATCCGAAACTTTAATTTCCTCCTTTCGGGTTTTCAAAGCAATACCTTTTTCTTTCTTAGGCACTTGCTTAAAGGTAATCATGTCGATTTCATAGGTTTGTAAGTCACCTACAATTTCTTCTAGTTTCGTCGACTCTAATTTACCCAAGGAGTTTAAAATAGTCACTTTCGCATCAAACCAACTAGGAAATGACCTAAGGGTTTTCTTAATGGCACGGTTGTCAGGAATTTTCTGACCTAGGTTAAACGACGAGTTGACAATATTGGACAGCCTAGCATAAAACTCATCAAAAGTCTAACTCTCTAACATCCTAATGGTCTCAAACGGTGTAGTAAGATTTTGAAGTTTCGACGCTCTAACCGTGCTAGTGCCCTCGTGGGTGAGTGCCAAAATATCCCAAGCCACTTTTGATGTTTCACAAGTCATAATATATATAATAAGGAGTAGAATGTTGGTTACTATTCAATAAGACTATAATCTAAGTACACGTAGAGATTAAAACACCAATGCAAGAAATGGAGGGTTGAGATTGGTTCATTTTATTTTACTCTTTTAACCCTCTATTTTTTGTTTCCCCCTCTTTTGCCTCACCACCAATTTGTTTCTCCCTCTAACTTTAATTCGAAACTAGGGCTAGATTGGTAAGTTACCATAAGCAGAGATTTCAACTCTCTCTCCCCCTTTTCACCCAATATTTTTCTCTCCCCCCCCCCCCCCCACTCTTTCTCTCGGCAACATTATACAACACAAACATTGTCTCTCTCTCTCAAAGCTTTCATACACAAATGGATAAATTTCCTGTACAACTAAATCCCAACAACTGCACTACTTATCATTACCTCAACTCAAATGGTATAAAAATAGTGATCATTGGTCTGGCCTCTCATTGTCGGACTTTACGTAAAGCTCATTCTCGACCTTTACAAAATCGCGATCGCTGGTAGGAGACCAAAAATTCTTTATATTTTTTTAAGTTTTGTGGTTGTTTGTGTGGGATCTGATGTTGTGTTTTTGCAGTATTTGTTTCCTGGTCAATTCTATCTAGTTATCTTTTTGTTTTTTTCTAACCTTCTGTTCAGATCTGCGGTTGAGTGATGGATGTACTTCTCTATTAAACCAGGGTTTGATTTTATTTGTTTAAACATTATAGTCCAAATAATTTATGCTTTTTTTATATTTGTTGCTTCATTAATCATTTTTATTGGGTGTGTTTCAGATTTTGGATTTTTAATCGTGCCTAGCCCTCTGCTTTGTCGATCTGGTCACCTTTGCAAGCAAGCACCTGTGCCTACTATGGATATTCCACCTCTCTTGGTAAATTGTTTTTATGTTTTATGATTGGGTGTGTTTCAGATTTGGGATTTGACTAGACCTCCATTATTTGGCATCTGTATTTTGGATGTATATTTAGTTTCCATGTATATTATTTTGTGTTTGTATTTTGTTTTGCAAATAAAGGTTTACACTTCTCTCTTTTGCTTCTGTATTTTAATGGTATCATGTTATTCTAAGATTCTTTAGTTTCATTTTTAAGGTTCAAAAGGGCCTGTTTGGGCTTCAACTGTTATGGTTTTGTGGTTAATCAATTTTTTTGGTTTATAAATTGGGTTCATATTTTATTGGGAATTTTTTTTTCTTTTGTTTCTTTACTGATTTTTTTTCTGTATCTTTCTGTATTTTTTTTAGCAACAAATCCATTTTGCCTTTGGATGGTAATTATCTGAATCAGATCAGAACGACAATTTTGTACAGATCATGGTTATTTTTATTTCAAGTGTTTTAATTAATGAAGTTCGGATAGATATGCTTATTTTTATATCTAATTGTTGGTTTTCTTTATGGATTGGCGTAGTTGTACATGGGGAATCCCCTCTCAAATATACAAGATGGCTCAGACTCGAGGATCCCCTCCCAAATATACAACATTGTGTTGTTGTTGAGTTAATCCAATCCTTTGTTTTAACTAACCTTCTTCATCTACATCTCAATTGTATATAAAATTGAGTCCCAATTTCAACTTCCATAATTGCACGACTGCTACAACATCGTGTTATGTGTACCAGTGTGGGTTAAGAATGTATAAACAGTAGCAATCATACGTTGATCTGCTATTGTATATAGAACTGAATCCCAACTTCAAATTCCACATAATGTCTGTAACATGATGTATTGCACATTTCTTTATCGCTCTCCCATGTACTCCATATTGATCTTTCACTTCATTTATGGTTTTGCATCCGTACATTTATGAACAACTGAGAAGATCTTAACCCAAATTTATCACCACATTATGTTAACCAAGTGGTAGGATTATTTGATGGCTGAGTTTGACCACAAACGGTCACGCCCCATCGCTGTTTGAATGAAACAAAAGCTGCAAGCATTATGGCTTTAGGATCAATTATAACCCTCTCTCTCTGCGGCATCTTCTTCATTCAACTGCTCAAACTCATCATTATAGTAGTCAATTTATAACCTTATGTGCTGCTATATTTTTATTGCAGTTGGTTCTGTTATACAAGAGTCCCGTGATGCTATACATACAGTTGCAACTTGGTTATTTCTTTAGTTGATCTAGATTTTTAAAGCTCCACTTAAAACCATATTTCTTATACACTTTCAATTGTGAGTCTCTCATTCTTTATTACATGATTGGGACTGATTGAAACTCTGCCATTCTTTATTACATGATTGGGACTCTGTTATTCTTTATTGCATGATTGTGACTCTGTAATTCTTTGTTTATATTTCTTATACACTTTTGATTATGATTCGGTGCTAATTACATGAATGGGACTGATTTCAGTGGAATATTTATGTGTTTAGTTTAAGCCCAATGTATGATCGGATTGCTTTCGAAGTATGTTCATTTTTTAATTATTTTTATTTATGTATTCTCTTAATCAATTTGCTATTCTTTAGTACTTTCAATTTGATTTTCTTGGTCATCAATGTAGAAGATTATGAATACTACATGTTGGAATACATAAGTCATTTGGTGTTATGGTCAGTTTGTATATAGTCTTAGTTTTTCATCCAAATTAAGTTATTGTTTGAATATATTGCTTGGGATCTCCCAGCTTATAACCTTGCACTATATTCTATAACCTTATAATTATAATGTATAACCTTACAAATGTATTATTTGGCAATTTTGTTACCCATTGTATTTATACATTTTTAGTTGTATATTTGTGTGTTTGAAATTGTATAGGGCGATTACCAATGGACCTCCAAAATAGGCGTTCATTAGTTGGTGGGGGCTTAGTATTAGTTTTGAACTCATAATAGCCTGTACGTGACGAGAGCATGTCTTATCCTTGGCTCGAGGTATGCAAAATGGCATTGAGTTCGTTCAATATGGTTGACGTATGTCGATTTTTATACCTATTTCTATTTGGGGTTGATTGGTTCCAGTATCTATTTGGGGTTGATTTATTATTGTTTCTATTTAGGGTCTATTTCTATACATGTTCGGTTATTATCCATATAAACAACATATATATGTTTAATCAGGTATATATAATCAGTATGGGGACAATTTTTATACCTGTTTAATTTGTTTGATTCTCTGGAAAATGAGCTTTAAGTTTGATCTTCTTAATGGAATTTAGGATATTTTTTCAGCGCATCTCTTTCATAATTTATTCTTCACAATATCAAATGAAAAAGAGGACCACTAAAGGATAGTAACTTATTATACCTGAAGCATATCCTAGTGAATCTCACTGTTTATGATTCTTGGGAGTATTATTAATCTCTTTATCCCCATTGTTATTCCGTTTCATTATTTTGTTTGAATTCAAAGTTTAGAAAATATTCGCCCGGTTTCATCCATTTAAATATTCATTGAGTTTATTTAAAACTTTCCAGTATTCATACGTGTTTGATGATTACTATATCTTCCAGTTTTTTTAAATGCACTCATTTTGATCGTGTAGGCATGTGATTCTTTGATAATTGGAGATTGAATAATGCAGCATCCATTGCGTTCTCAACTAATTGGTTTCTTCGCCTCGGATGTTAATCATAGATATCAATAAAAATGAATAGTCAAAATGCTTAATAAAAATCCACCTATTTCTTCTCCTCGGATGTGTTAATCATAGTTAACCTTATCACCATAATGAATAATGGTATTGAAACTGGTATTCTAATACAATTCCTTTTGTTCTTAAGATTGTATCCACTTGGTGAATGAAACTGTAATGAACAGTTAGTGGTATGCCTGGGTTATATATGAGTTGTAGGAATGAATCCAGTAGACACTTGGTGATGGAATTATGTTGATTATGTTTTGATCTTCTGATTTTAATTTTTTATTTATACTTTGAGGATTCATCATGGATCATATACATTTAATTTTTTATGCAGTGTTCTGAGTGTGGCGGAGTATTTTTGGAGAATGTTAATCTTGAAAATCAGTCTTCATTCATGGAAGACCAGCAGTATCAAATAGTCCAATGTTATTAATCGACCCCTATTACAAAATCAATGCATATGATCGAACCAAAACTCAATCTCAACAAAAAGCTACAACACGGTCTGCAACTAACAATAAAGCTGAAATGGTGAGAAACTAAAGAAAGATGGGTAGAACTCAAATGTTGTTGGCTCAACAACAAATTATCAGTGAGATTAGTGCATACATGGTATGGATGTATACTATCAACATGGAGAGGTAAATGGCAGTTTAAGAGATGATGTAGAAGATTCAAAGAGTTGTAGTAGCCAAATGAAATCCTCATAGCAGTAGACCAATCTATCCTCATTTGTACATGGTACAAAAAGTGTTGTAACAGCCATATAGAACCACGGTGATAATCCACTCCTTCATTTTAGACTATTGGTAGTTTTTGTGTTCAGGTTTTATTTTATTTTAATTTTTTGGTTTGTGTTTTGTTGTTTATCTACTTAAACCATACTCAGATATACTCAAACCACAAATTAATTTTTTTATCTACTTCTGTGTATTATTTTGTTCTAGAATATTTTTTTAAATCAAGTTTCTGCATTAGGGTTTAGGGGTTAGTTTTTTCGAATTAGGGGTTTTATAAACAAAAATTCTAGATATCTCAAATGAAAATTAATTTTTTTATTCTTTGATTTCAGACATCTCACCCATTGATTTAGTTTCAACATGGATTCGGAGGTAAGCTTTGGTGTTTCTTATTTTTTTTTAGCTATCCACTATTTTTTTTCTTGATATTGGTATTGACGATGAGCTTGATTACAGTGTTGGTTCTACATATACTTGGGGGTTGGCCTATGTGTGATGTAAAGTCCTGCTCTTGGTGGGTCATGGCACTGTCACCCGAGGTAAATGGATAGTCATTGTAGCTGCCCTGGTTCTACACATACATGGGGATTTATTTAGGCCTTATTTTGTCTGTAGTTTTTTCTCTCCCAGGTTTGTTTAGGCCCTATTTTGTTTAGGTCATTAAATTTCGATTATGAGGAGCTTATTCCAAAGGAGATAAGGGTGTGCTTTCATTTTTTTTTCATTTCCTTGACTCTTACATCATGATACAATGTTGTAGTTATTTTATTACGAGGAGCTTATGCAAAATGATATTTTTACACTAGATTCTGAATATGTTTGTTCTTGACCAACAAGTTTCAATATATTTTTCATTAGATTACTAAATTATTCAATGCGTGGGAAATACAATCACTCTAAAATATGTTCTGAGTTTGAAGTTAAGTCATTGGATTTTAAGATCATTAGTGATCTAATTTAAAATGACAAGTACATAGTCCTTATTTAGCACCCTTAAGGCAATACTAAGATATAATTATGAAGATGTTCACATATATACATCTGTTTCATTTTTGCATATAATCAATACATATGTATTTGCTTAAAATTGTTCTCATCTAAATTGATACATTAAGATTCTCATCTAAGGATCAGTATAGGATCTGCATATTCTTTACTTTTTTTACATGGATGATTTATTCCATACTCCTCTTCTGCGGCATCAAAATGCTTCGGCACAAGATCCATTTGGCTGAAATTTCTAGATATTTCCAGCAAAAGGTAGAGAAACTGCATCTCAAGCAAAATGATCTCCCTCACCAACCAATCCAAACTAGTTAATTATTAATTAGCTTTGTTTATTTAATATTTGACTAACTATTTAAATTGACTAACTATATTTTCTGCTTTGTATCAGGTTGCATTTTGAAAAGGACGGACAATCATGACAGTGGAACATGTGGGACGACCTCAATTGATATATATTTATTTTTTAAAGAAATTTGCTTCATAGAAGCTTTTGTTAGACGAATTTGGGATTTTTTTTATATTCTTGTAGTTGTTGTTATCCCTTAAGTAGGGTGGATAGTCCAATAAACAAAGGAGACTACGCCCAATTTTTTTTAAAAGTCGACACTCTATTTTTTTGAGACATGATGTGAATTCGATTAATGAATATTGTATATTTCGTATTATATGTGAATTTGTTAGATGAATTTAGACTATTTGAATATTGTTGGACTAATTGTTATTTGTTAAGCAGGGTGAATAGTTCTATAAACAAAGGAGATTATGGCCAATTGTTTTAAAATTACACTTTATTTTATTGGGAACGGTATTTCTTTGCCGTTTTGCATTTACGAACTTTGAAATTTTTTGCCGTTTTGTAATTACGTGCTTTAAAAAATTTCGTCGTGCCTTCAGTCATGGGAATTCCGCTAGTTCTATTACATTCTTCAGGTGTGACATGTGAAGAAATAACGTGCAGACCCTAAGAATTATATTGTGAAAGGCTATGTTCAGTTTTGATCCATGACTCGACAAGCTTTAAATTAGTGACCTCACCTAAAATAGTGACAGGGGGTGTCCAACCTCTCTCAACTGCTAGACACACACGCTCATCAATTGATTTAAATGCACTTTTCATTCTCATCTTTCAATAGGTGTAATTAGTGCCATAAAAAATAGGAGTTCGAAAAAGTTCGTTATTTCCAAAATTCATCTTTGAAAACACACGGTCACAAAACAAATAAATTATATTTTCTAGCTCTGATACCAATTTGAAAGAGTGGTCCTACATAAGTGTGTTGCAAATCAAACCAATTTTCACCAAAAACTATCCAACTTTTAATATGCACCAAACCAAGTTATGGAAAACTAATTTTTTACTTTAAACCAATTTTATCTTGATTAATCCTAAACATGCATCTAATGATTAAAGTAAGTAAAGTAAAGAATACTCACAACACTGGATGTACGAGGAAAAACCCAAGACGGGAAATAACCTCGGATGGCCCAAGCCAGACAATCACTATAAATGTGAAATTATAACGAACAGACAAAAGACTCACATAACGACTCGATCCCCACGGGTCTTGACGCTCTTTTGATCTTCAACCACTCCTCTCACAGTGCCCATGCAAAAAGTCCTTCTTCCACGATATCTTTCCACAACACACGCGTCCACGTATGTCTCGTCGTCCATCGAATGGCTTTGATACGTCTACGATGTCGAACAAGAATTCCTTCTCTTTTCTTCACCACAAAACTCAGATGTTCAAGTATAGAACAAACCTTTTTGGTGCAACAAGATCACATAAACATATAGTAATGATAACTCGGATCTTTGAAAACTCTAAGGATGTGTTTAAGCTTTGAAACCTTAGAAAAACATGTGCAAAACTCGTACTTGATTGTAAACTGTTTTCCAGATTGCATTGCTCATAAATTCTGATGAAACCACGCTTTAAATAGGAAAAATTCACTGCCTCAAAAAATGTGTGGCTCGAACGAGATTGACCAGTTGTTCGCGCGACATGGATATCTCTCTCGAACGAGCAGAGTTGTCGTTTGAATGACGCGCGTGTCAGGTTGACTTTTTTTCTTAAATGTTTATTCCGAAAGAGATCCAATTAAGTCAAACTCTTTTTCAAGCTTATCGGAATAAAACGTAGTTTAAAACATTTAAAACACTCTTTAAAACATTTTAAAACATTTTCCTTATAAAAATTCATCCTTATCCTTTTATAAAAATTATTCTGAGCAGCATTAATAATACGCATTCATACCTGTGTGATATCAAAATGAAATTAACTTGAAGATGAATAAACTTGCACCAATTAAACTTCGACATGATTAATTCTTTGAAGCTTTGCTGAAAGGTCTTCAATTTCTTCAATACGTCATAGACCAAGTGGGATCGTGACAAATTAAATTCTCCCTATGACATATTACAAACACAGTTTTGTTCATGGAATTAAGTCAAAACAATACAGGGACTCAATTGGAAATTTATGTCCTTACAATCCCATACCAAAAGAGTTTATATATTGCATTTGATAGTAATAACAACACTCTTTATTAGAATAATACTTCATCCCATGTTTTAAGATTACTTTATGAAATGATTAACTGTTTTCCCCCCATTTTATGTTTGGGTCCAATTTACTAGCAGGGGCATCCTAAGATAGGGGGTAGGGGCCCAAGGTCCCTCGGAATGAATACAAACTATATAAAACACTTCTTCTTACTAAAAAGGGACACCTAATTATGGCCAGGGAGAGAGAAAAGATGGAGAGCATAAATATTCTGGGATAGGCTTTAAGAGATTTGAAGAGATTCTAAAAGATCTATAAACACTATAAACACCTCAAGAGATTGAGAGTTTGATTGAGGTTTGAGCACTTGTAAACACTAATTATCATTCTAAGTGAAAAACGACTCTACCTCCTATGAACGTATCCCGAATCAGGTGTGTTACGTTATTTTATTATGTCATTTGAACTTGATTTCCTCCCCTAAGCATATTTTATTTACATTATTAAACCCGTTGATTATCACTCTTACAAAACATACTTTCAAATTACCAATTGTAAGGGTTACGCCTTAGTCTTACTACAAACACCCAGGTGATAAGATAAATTGCTAGTTCCTCTTATTACATAAGGAGAAGTACCCTCTTACATTTGGCGACTCCACTAGGGAGGTATTCTTTTAGAAATGGTGAATAAAAATATAAACCATACTCTTACGTTCATTGATGCTCAACATGAGGAAGAGCAGGCTATTGCCACACCTTCTACCGAGATTCCTTAAGGAACCACCGCCACAAGGAATGCAGTTAGAGGACAAGCTTCCATGAGTTGTATTTTAGACCCCAATCAAATGACCCACCTCATGACCAAGTTTATGGAGTTCCTTCAAAGCCAACAAGGAATGGTGATGTTTGGTTCCACGATGGATCCCAGTTTCTTCATTACAACAGCGACACAACTGGCCACTCCTCTAACGGGAGTTCTCATTACACCTCTTAGACTAGATTTTCCAGCTATAGTCAATCCTACTCTTGTTATAATGTCAACCGTTGAAGCTCCAATTTTCGTTACTCCTTTACCTATGGTCACTCCACTATAGACTAAAATGGTGGAAACCGCTATCCCACCTTCTTTTGGTATTAAGGAGGTTAAGAGGGAGATTATGAAGATGCTGGCATTATATTCATAAATATTTAGTTAGACAACCTCCATTTATTATGATTTTTGTACTCTTTATCCTGAAGAGTACAACGATGAAACTTATCTGAGGGGTATATTCCTCCTATCTTTGAGAAGTTTAATGGGAAATTAGGTAACCCAAAGGAACATTTTAAGAGATTTTTGGAGCATTTAGGTTCTCATTGCAATAATAAAAAGCTGTATTTATGGCAATTTTCAAAATCCCTCACTGACAAAGCTTTCACATGGTACTCCTACTTGGCCCCATGGAGAGTGGCTACATGGGAGGATATGCGCATGAAATGTTTCCATAACTTCTTCTTAGTAGATGACAATTTTACTATGACCCATATTGGCCCCAAAAAACAAAGTTCGGGTGAGGAGTTGATGGCTTACATCAAGAGGTTTAGAAAAGGATCTCTAGATGTACAAGAACTTACAATGGAGGGGAAACTCCTTCAAATTTGGGTGAAAGGTTTGTTACCAGAGTTTATTAATCATTTCATAAGTGAAATTAGAGAAGGCACGTTCAAACCCTTCACAAGAGTAGCCCAAAATATTTCATTGATCATTTGACCTTTGACAATCATGACCACTATGGTGTGGAAGCAGCTAACCAATCAAACAGCTAAAGGGTCCCAGTTTCCACAAGTTAACTATGCGGATGGGAATGGAGAAGGAGGTAAAAATGACAAGAAGAAAAATAATAAAAGGAAGTTTGATCACGAGGATTCACCCCCACTGCCTTGCACTGTTGAAAAAGCAATGAGTTATTTCAATACGATTGTGGGAGATGGATTAGTTTTTCCACCTAGAAATGCCCCACCTTTTGCTCTGACCACAAACGTTCAAGATGATTCAAACTACTGCCAGATCCATTGGCATATTGGTCATCCCAGCATTTTATGCTTTATGTTAAGGAAGATCATCAATAAACACTTACTGGTGGGAACTCTACAGATCCATCAACTCAGCATTAACAACAACCCATTACTAGCATATGGAGCGAACATGGTTATTTTGTTTGACGAGGAGGTTAAAAGTCGAGCGAGAGAAGGAGAAAGCTTCCAATATATTTTTAATATCTATTTGTAAGGAATGGCTAAAGTGGTTATTGCATACGATGAACTAAATGGTAGAGATAGTGAGCAAGCTTGTCAGGTAGAGGAATATGAGGTGGATCCAAGCTTGGAGTACCAAGCTGTATTGAAATTACCAAAATTTTCATGGTTCTTTGATCAGGATGGAATGCCTCCGAAAGCAGGTTTGAAATAACTAAAGTTATTTTGGATCTTGAGAATAATAATGTTGTTCCATCATTGAGATGGAAGGGGCCTATGGCCAGATTGATCCTTAACTTTATGTATGAGATGAGTTTCTCTGATGTTGACAGATCAATAAGGTTCCCCCATGAAAGAACTTTGTACGTAACAACAAGCATCATTAGAACAAGCTTCTCTAGAGCCTTAATGGATGGAGGCTCTTCGGTGAACATCATGCCTATTAGCTCATTTTATGCAGCTAATATCTCAGATACACGATTGGTTGAAATACCAATTTCAATCTTTGGTTATGACAATCAAACTTCCAAGTCAATTGGTTATGTAAATATTGGAATAATAATGGAAACATCACATCACATATTAAATTCCACATGATTGAGTTAACTACCTCATACCATCTATTGATTGGGAGAGTTTGGATGAACAACTATGGTTTGATTCCTTCAATATACCATCAATGTGCTAATGCCAATGTTAAGGGAATGGAGATTATGATACGAGCTACCAAAAAGCCTTTTACGAAGGAGGAGTCCCATTTGGTGGATGTTGCCTTTTATACTGAGATAAAGGAAGAAGCATGTATCCTTACAAGTTGTATCGAGGGATTGCAAATGCTCTCTATTAAAGATAAGTTTGGACCTTCGAGAGATCAAGAGGAAGAATTAAAAAATTTATACAAGTTAGAGAGGAAGGACAGGTTAATCCTAATTATCATTATTTCTATCAATAACTTAAAATGCAAGAAAGTGCTACTCAATGATGGAAGGATGGTATATCGCCTTTGAACGTGTGAGCGAACAACTATAGACCCTGAGGAAGCTAACTCAGAGTATGAACATTTTTTTTATTAATAATCAAAGACAATATCTTGTCACTGATAATTCAAACATTCAAGAATATATGGAATAGGGGGAGGATGATCCTAAATGCATGCAAGATCATCCAAAACCACAAGTCCAAAAGATGAAGAAGGTGGACCTAGCTGAGGATGGCAATGAGTGATTATCAATATTCATTTTGAAAGACCTAAAAGATGTGAATGAGCTAGGGATGATAAAGCTCATTTGAGAATTCAAAGAAGTTTTTATGTGGAAGTACACTGAGATTCATGAGCCGAATCAAGAAGTGAGTTAACGCATGTTTAATGTCATACTTTCAGTAATCATGATCAAGCAGTCAACCAGAACATATAAACCTGAGTTATACCTTAAAATCAAGGCTGAGGTGGAACGGTTGTTGATAGTTAGATTTATAGACCAATTTAACATCCAGTTTGACTTTCCAGCATTGCGTCGGTGTGGAAGAAAGATAAAACACAAATTCTCATTTGCGATGACTTTAGAGACCTTAATAGATCTTGCCCCAAAGATGAGTCCCCTACCTTCAATTAATAACTTGATTGATTCAACAACTGGTTAAGAGATGTATAACTTTATGGATGGCTATGTAGGCTACAACCATATAAAAATAGACCTAGATGATGCAGAGAAGACAACTTTTAGAACTCTTTTAGGTAAATTTCATGTACAATGTAATGCTTTTTGGTCCGAAAAATGCAAGGTCGACCTATCAGAGGATAATGATGGCTATTTTTTGCAACCTTTTCCATAAAATTGTGGATTTTTATGTGGATGATTTAGTCATTAAGACAAAGAAGGATGATGCTTATTTGGATGATTTGAGAAAAAAATTCAATGGATACAGAAAGTAAAAGCTAAAGATTAACCCACTCAAGTGTGCCTTTCGGGTAACTACCGAAAAATTCTTGGATTTTGTGGTTGATTGACAGGGAGTACAAATGGACCAGAGCAAGAAAAGAGATATTCTTGACACGCGTCATCTAAAGACACGGAAAGAATTAAAGAGTTTCCTTGAAAATATTTCTTCCTTAAGCAGATTTATCCTAAGTTTGTTGGCGATTGCCCACCCACTGATGGAGTTGTTGTGAAACACCACAAAATTCAAATGAAAGGAGCCACACCAGGAAGATTTTGACAAGCTTAAAAAATTATTCACCTCTCCTCAAATGATGATTCCACTTAAGGTAGGGGTGATTTTTCTACTTTATCTAACCTCTACTACAAGGTTTGATAACTTTACTTTTTGTGTGTAGTCGTTATTGCAAGACAAGATAATCAAAACCTCATTACTTACAAATATATAACAAACTCTAGTGTAGAGCGGTAAGTAAGGATGTCAATCCACATCAAGGGGGTAAGCTAGAGACAAACTCAATTTTAATTCAAATTTATTTTCTTTGTGGAATTTTTACTTTTTCTATTTTTTTTAGCTTTTTCAATATTAAAATAATTATCAAAGGTGAATGACACTTTACTAAACTAAATGAGACATGAAAATAACTAACTAAAAAAAGGAGATAAAAATGAAACTAAGTAAATCTAACTAAATAAAAAAATCTTAAATATGAGACTAGTGAGAAAATAAAAGTGAGAACAATCAAGGGATAGGATGGCTCAAAATATTTTAGTTAATCAAAATTAATTAGTTCATTAAAATTAATTGTCCCAAGTTAGTATCAAAATCACAAATCAACTCTCGTTGCAAATGTAATTTTAATAATAACATTTTAGTTAATTAAATTTAACACTCCCATAACTCTTGAAAAGTAGATCTAAACATCATTTAATAAATCACTCGCGACGATCGATCGATTAAAATTTGTATAAATCATAGAAAATGAAATTAGAATTGAAATTTAAGTCATAATACCGCACTTGAGAGACCCCTATCTCTAGCTCGAATCTAAAATGGGTATTATAACTAGAATTCCGATTTTCTCTCGAAAATCATTTACCCTCTCTCGAGGCGTAAATACAAAAGTAATAGTGCAAAATTAATTATCAAAGAGATAGTTAATTTAAATAAGCTAATTACAGTAAGTTTAACATCAAATAATGGTCACCCCACCCATTGAAAGGGTATCTAGCCTAGCATGATTTTAAACATGATGAACAAATAATCAAGGCTATAAACAAATAAAATAGAAGGGTAAAAGGACAAATCTTCAAACAAGGCTCCTTGATTTGAAAATTTGGACTCTAATCCTCCATTGAGATTGAGCAACATCCATTCAAATTGAGCTTTCCACAATATTAAATTACTTACAAACAGTCATTTGAATCACACAACAATTAATTTCTCACAATTCTCTAAAAAAATAAAATTAAAATTAAAACCTACCCAAAAAAAATTAAAAATATTAAATTTTTCTCTCTCTAACTCTCTAAAACCCTATTTGATTCTTCAAATGGTCTTGAGTCTTCATTTATAGTGGGCAATGGAGCAAACGTGATTTTGGAAATAGGCTAGGAGTGTGTCATGGATTGTGTGAGGTAATGAGAGTGAAGGGAATAAAACATTTGATATGGTTATGGGGTATTTTGAGTATAAGTGTAAAAGATGGTAGTTGGGGGTAGTTTGGGCATTGGGGTTAAGTTGGTTTAAAACATGTGGGTTTATTTGGTCTTGGTTGGTTTGTTTTGTAAATGGAAGAATAGATCTACTTGAAATAGAGAATTGGGTTTGGGCAAAGTTAGATTGAAGATGGTTTGAGCAGGTGACAATCGGGTTTACTGGATATGAGTTCGGGTTACGATTTGGATGGTGCCAGATTTCTGGGCTTGTGGGTCACGTCGACGGTTTTATGGGTTAGGGTAGCGATTTTGGGTCACGAGTTGAGGGGATGCTTTCGACTCGGGTTGTTTCTACTGGGCTCGACGGGTTGGTCGTTCGAGTTGGAGACCATCTGGGTTTAACAACCGCATTAGGGAAGTTACGGTCGTCGATCGGATTCAAGCGACGGTTTAGAGGGTGTGGGGTGCCGACGACAGGTCCGTTTTTCGGTAGACTCGATGTGGCCGGAGCAGGGGCTGGAAGTTGTTGGTTTGGGTTGTGGGTATGGAGATTGTTGTTGTTTGAGATTGGTGGCAGGTGGATATAAGGGTGGTATGTAAAACGGTTAATAGGTGGGTATAATTGAAATGGGTTTGTGGTTATGGAGGATAAGAGGGTGTTGGGTTGTTTGGTAATGGAGTAAGAAAGTGAGAGGTGGGTGAGAGGTGAGGAAGATGATGGAGGGGTGTTTTGGTGTGTGAGGGTGTATGGGAATATGGTCTAGGTGTGACACCCCACCTAATAAAATACCAAGCGATCACTCATGTACCAAATTAAAACAAGAGTCGCATATGGTTCATTCTTAGCATCACAGTCGAAAACCAAATTAATAACTAATAACCTATTAGGCTGGCATCAAAATTTTATTTAACTAATCTTTTAACAAATTAATTAATTAAAACATTCACACAGTTTATGTATAAATGAAACTGAGATGAACTAAAAATAATCGAACACTCGGTTTAATAATATACAACCAAATCAAATACTCATAAAAGGTGGTAAAAAAATATATAGATACAATTGGGATTTTGGCCTGAGTATTCTACAATACCTCCTATCTAGATTACAATGATAGAAACATCTACAGTAAACCTACAAGCATCCACAGCTGCTGCAGTAGATGTCTCACTTGAAGGAATTGTCATCCAGGCGTACATGTGTCTGGACACACACACGCACACACACACACACACAGAGATATATATATATATATATATATATATATATATTACAAAAGAGAGGAAAAATAGATATACGGGTCAGATCCCGATTTGTGAAAATATTTAGCAAGTGCATAAATACTTTATTTATAAAAAATATGTTTTATCTCATATTTAAATTGGCATCGCACTACCATGAAATACCCCTCACCTCTCTTCTAATAGTGCACATCTGACGCATATCTCCTACATAATCCTAGTTAAGCTACCCTTCCTAACTAATCGTTTCACCAAAATTCTACAAATCCTATTTAACCCAAGTACTAAGGGCTAAACTTCTCCCCAGTCTCAACATTGTGCCACGTTCGTGTGTGGGGTGTCTCGCAAAGCGAAATCCAAACAAGGAACCCCCTGATACACTACTATTTGGCAATTTCAATGATCGATATCCATTAGGTCCTCAGCACATAACGTATACATATATACCCATATAAATACATATACATAACATACTCATTTTATTTTTCATATCACAATTTAAGTCCGGATAAAGTCTCCCAGAATGAGAATAAATCCTTTTTCATTTATCTCTTTACACTTATTAGAGACATATATATAATATCTTGTTCTCATACACAAGTAATATAATATACACACAAGTATAACAACCATCCTAACGAGCTATAACTCGAGGATGCAGTCTCTCAATGCTATCATCTTCCAGGAATTACTCACTTTATCCTAGGTTACCATATATCGGACTATTATCACACTGCCATGGTAATAAAATAAATCAAAACGTATGGGAAGCGGTCATAGTTCCTACCCGAAAGTGATACGAAACATACCCACCACGTCTCACCCCTAATAAAAATCACACAATATAAAAATGGGCGCTATGACCTGGGGAATATACGCTCCCTGCTCCCCAAGCCAGGGGCCTCACCCACATCGCGCAACTTCCATGATAGCAAGAGGGGGTATGCCTCACATAAATATATATACCATTCACACATAAATATATATACATATTCATATCATTTTATATATATATATATATATATTGTAATCACATCGTATATATAATCTACATCATTCCTTAAATATATATATGTGGCTATAATTGCCAATCTCACATAATGACGACTAATAACCGCAAATGTTTTCACTCGTAATAACATTCAAATATTCGTACACTCATGGTACTAAATCCCAGAGTAGTCTATCTCTTCTTAGACTTTCGACAGTTCCATATTCTGAATCAACCTCTTAAATGACCCAAAGTCAATTCACAACTCCTCAAGTCCTTTAGATCATAATCTTCTATAATACTCTAATTTAGAAAGCCCCTAAGCTTTAAACTCAAAGAGGAGAGGGAATAAAAATCTCCAAAACCTTGGGCTAAAAATAGAGTGTCGGTCGACCGGCTCTGGGCCCATGATCGACCGCGGTTTGCATATAAGCCTAAGAAATCAACCAGTAGGCCCTTCTTCCTTGACGCGGTCGACCGGCCAGAGGGGCGCGGTCGACCGGTCATAGCAGATCCTCGAAGATCAGTTTTCTAAATTTTCCATCCAACAACCCAAATTCCATTTTCATGGTTTCTAATATACACCAATATCATCACAAACATCTACACAATGAACTCTAACAACACATCAATACATTTTATTTTTCTCCCAAAGTCAAGTTAGATTTGTGAGTATCGATTTTGATCTCGGATAGCGTTCCGTAGAAAAATCACTATAAATCCAAAACAAATCTGAAAACTACGCGGTCGGCACCCACACGACCGTATTGAAAAGATCTAAAAATTTCATTTTTTGACCAAGATCCGAATGGATTCTCTTCCTAGCCAAATCGATTCGGAAGTGATGCTGGGCACTATTCACCTTCTTCTCCAAAAATCCAAACCTCCATTTTTGTTGTTTTCAATCTCATCCGACAACTCCATAAACATCTAATCTATGTTTTACAACTAACACGTCAATTAATTTGGGGTATTAAACCATTTCTCTTAGATTTAAACCCTAAAACCATAAAAAAAAAACTTATAATTTTAACCCATTTCAATCCATTTCTTCACTTTATTTACATGGATTTAACACTAGAAATCATTAAGAGTTTACATTACATCAATATGTAAGCTCATATTCAAAATTTCCCAAATTTGTTTTAAGGGTTCTAATCCAAAATCATATAGTTTACCAACTATAATATGAGATTTATGCATAAAATGAAATAAAGCCAGTACACACTTGCCTGGAGGATGAAATCCGACGACCTCGAGTCGAATTCGACGGAGTTTGGATGGATTCCCCCATTTTCTCCTCTTTTCTCTTCTTCCTTTCTTTCTTTCTTTATTTTCTCTCTTTTCTTTCCTTTATCCCACTCTCTCGTGACTTATAAGAGAGAAATAAGGGCTTGTTCCTTATAAACCCAAAAATGACTCGTTCACTCAATTACAAGTCCCTACTGCTCCAAAAATTCCCGAAATCCAAATAAAACCCTCGGATACTCTATTCTGACTATTTCGGCCATTCCGAGATCAATCGCGCAATCGTAATTTACATCTGAATCATTTTAGCCCAAGTCACAAATTTAACCCAACATAACTTAATGCGGGTTTTCCAATTAAAATATTACCCCTTGTCGCTCTACCCAACTGCGACATATAGTAAAATACTCCGACTCATTTACTTAATCCCAAAAGTAAATATAACATACGTCGAAAATAATTAAATCCTTAAAAACCTCAAAAATTACTATTTACAATAATTTCTTAAATTCCCAAATTGCACTTAATTATTAAATTTAATTATCCATAAAAGTGCGGGGTATTAAATTCTCCCTCTCTTATAACATAATTTTTCCCTCAAAATTCGGATACCATCAATACTATTGTCACTAACCTAGGATCGTGAATCACTCCACATCTTAATGCCTCAAAGTGGAATGGTACTAACCTAAATGGTACTCAATCATACACTCATTCAGCACTCATCTCTAACCAGGTTTATACTATATTACTATCTTATCTATATCTGCATATGCTTCACTGATACCTCGGTCATAAGGTTGACTCTAACGTCGCGTCGCACCTAGTGCTTATATAATTGCATCTAAAGGAAATGGGCCTATGCTTACTGCTTTACTCTAAAAGTTTGTTTGCTCACCTCGGAATTTCGAATTTTCCTTCAAAAGTAAACTATACTAACATTCGACTATTCCCATTAGTCTCATTGGTTAGTTTTAGGCGTGCTACCTCTAACTGCGCCTATGCATTTGGAATATCGCGTACCTTTTATGACATTTCATCCAGCACACTCCAAATCCATCATGACTGCCTCATGACATAGTCTTCAACTTTATATACTATGTCCCTTCTATTTTATGCGGTATATAAAACCAACTTACCAGGGTGCCCACACACCTTATAACCCGTGCTTATCTGCATAGCTATTATAAACTTCAGACACGTACCCTATCTCTAAACAATGGGCCTTATTTCTTCGAGGTAATACTCACACATGGGTTTTCCTAACCTGCAAAATTAAATTCTTCCTACACATGGAAATACAATCCTTCTCAAGGTTAGCCAATTAATCTTCTTGTGGTTAACTTCCAATAATTTCCCGATATTGACGTCACTAGTCCTACTGGCCTTACTTCCCAATAATTCTAAGATCAAAGTGTTTCCTACTTATGTAAAATAGTACTATCCTAAATTGTGTCCCTAGGGCCTAAGACCTCTCGCAACTTACGACATTTGCTTGATTTCATGTGTGGGACGTCTCGCGAAGCAAAATCCAAATAAGAAACCCTCCCGTTACACTACTCCCTCATGTCATTGGTCATCGAGATATAATGGTCTAAGGCACACTAACGGGACGTCCTGAATCCTACCTCGCTAACCTACTAACTTACCTCTACTACTTTATCCTTCAATCTTGGCAAAATGGAAAGCCTAACTAATTGAGGCGCCTATTCTCTCCAAATAGATTACAAACATCATACTTCAAAACATTTTACCCTCAAAATATGCCTTTTCATCAAGGCCTAGCTATAAGTCTCTCATCGATTTCCTTTACCTTACCTCACCCATATACTTGCGGTGACAGAACAATTTAAGTGCTTCTCCATAGCACTTATATCTCTATAAACATACAATCATCAAATAACTCTCGGTCTATATTGTTTCTCTCTACACTAGGTGACTTATCGTCAAAACCAACATCCTTGCATTCCATGACATCTCTCCACTCCCGACGTTGTTAAGGTTCGTGCGTGGAGCGTCTCGCAAGCAAAATCCAAACAAGGAACCCATCTTATACACTACTACTTAACTTTGTCGGTAGTGGAGGTTCGTTAGTTTCAAATATGTCACTCAGATAATTCCATTTTTCCTATCGATAAAATGTGGTTAGAACTCCTATTTCTCTCTAGGAGCGGTACCACCCAGCACTCGTACTAACACTAAGCCCTTAGAGCAAACAACAATGAGCTTAAACTCATAGCTCGACAATAATTCTAGCATACTTTAAATCATATCGATAAGGTCGCCTCGCACTCAAAGCATGATAGTGAAATATATGCTCACTAAAGTTCCATTTATCCAAATAACAAAGGCGAACTCAACCTGTATCTAGGTGAGTTATCGCAAAAACAACTTGTTCCATCCTGGAACCGCGGGTATGATAGCCTGGCCATCCTTAGCCTGCTATCGCTCCGATAACGCAATAACATTTTCTTACAATAGTACTACACTTGTATAACACATATAAAACAAGTGGTACAAACCAGATATAAATTCAAAATAGAACCCCGCTACTGCGGAAAAACATATAAACATACACTATATAATATTATCGATACTGCCACAGAGCTCGAATTACACACATGATTCTATGGTTAATGAAGTACCACAACTCTATCTAGTCACGCATAATTAGTACTGAGCAAGGATTAATTATATGGTTCTACACTCCACATTACAACTTTCCCCATTTCCGACTACCCTGACCATGTTGAGGTTATCAGTATCTCAGATTCTATAGCCTTGATCCTGATGATTGCCTTCATTGTCTCCTTAACTTCTTTATCAAAGGAAACTTTACTAGTGTCCTCAACAACCCTATTTCAAATAATTTCCCAGGTGGATGTCCACCAATGGGGTCTACGATCCCAAATTCTCCATAAATATTAGTAACACTTTCAAGTGAGCCGATTATACTTCTGAAGGACTCTCTCTCTCTCTCTTCATTGCACCAACCTTACTTCGGTTAAAGGTTCACTTCTCCATATCACTTTATATTCATTGTCAGCCTATAACCGATCCTTATGTGAATAGTTCAAAACCGCATTCTCTACACTCCTGATAAACCAAAGGAACTAACGGTTATATCCATCCGTAAGATCCCTCCATTTAAGTATTTCTCCCACGAGTGAAAAATTTTCCTCAAATTTTCACATATGGGTATTTCCATACCCCACTTTAAGTTAAAGCTTTTGAGCCTTCTACTTCCACTGAGTAATGCTATATTTACTCCGCACAACTCACTTCGACGTATGGTCAATATTAAAGACCTTATTCCCAATTTACTTCACTCGGTAATCCAACTTTAGCACCACTCTCTACAACAGTGTTACTGGAATGATTATAACTACTATACTTTAGTACTCATTGCCACAATCCTAAATAATAACACAAAAAGGGGAGTGACCTCTACTGCGGTCCTCATTCCCAAATTCATCTCATAACTCTAACTAAGCCCCACCTCCTTTTGCCCTCATCGCGGCCTTCCTATGGTCGTCCTTCATCGATCAACGCCCGAGTCTCGAACGAGTGCGCAAAATATTTACTATAATCTTTCATAATGGCAGGAAAACGAAATCTCACAAGAGTAATCAACAATCCTAATCCTAAGGTTCTATATCAAATTGAGAGCAACGCTGAAAGCGTAGTACGTCGGCACAGATTTCTAAGGACACTAGAACCGGATGCTATGATACCATCTATGACACCCCGGCTAATAAAATATCAGGCGATCACTCTTGTACCAAATTAAAATAGGAGTCGCATATGGTTCATTCTTAGCATCAGTGTCGAAAACCAAATTAATTACTAATAACCTATTAGGTTGGCGTCAAAATTTTATTTAACCAATCTTTTAACAAATTAATCAATTAAAACATTAACATGGTTTATGTATAAATGAAACTGAGATGAAATAAAAATAAGCGAAAACTCGATTTAACAATATACAACCAAATCTAATACGCATAAAAGGTGGTAAAAGAATAAATAAATACAATTGGGCTTTTGGCCCGAGTGTTCTACAATACCTCATGTCTAGATTACAAGGATAGAAGCGTCTACAGTAAACCTACATGCATCCACAGCTGCTGCAGCAGACATCTGACTCGAATTCTGGACACCTATATATATATATATATATATATATATATATATATATATATATATAGTAAAAGAGAGGAAAAATATATATACGAGTCAGATCCCGATTTGTGAAAATATTTAGCAAGTGCATAAATAGTTTATTTATGAAAAACATGTTTTATCTCATATTTAAATTGGTATCGTACTCCCGTGAGATACCCCTCACCTCTCTTCTAATAGTGCACATCTGACGCATATCTCCTACATAATCCTAGTTAAGCTACCCTTCCAAACTAATCGTTTCACCAAAATTCTACAAATACTATTTAACCCAAGTATTAAGGGCTAAACTTCTCCCCAGTCTCAACATTGTGCCACGTTCGTGCGTGGGGTGTCTCGCAAAGCGAAATCCAAACAAGGAACCCCCCGATACACTACTATTTGGCAATGTCGATCGTCGAGATCTAATAGGCCCCCAGCACATAACGTATACATATATACCCATATAAATACATATACATAACATACTCATTTTATTTTTCATATCACAATTTAAGTCCGGATAAAGTCTTCCGGAAGGAGAATAAATCCTTTTTCATTTATCTCTTTGCACTTGTTAGAGATATATATATAATATCTTGTTCTCATACAGAAGTAATATAATATACACACAAGTATAACAACCATACTAACGAGCTATAACTCGAGGATGCAGTCTCTCATTGCTATCATCTTTCAGGAATTACTCACTTTATCCTAGGTTACCATATATCGGACTATTATCACACCGCCATGGTAATAAAATAAATCAAAACGTATGGGAAGCAGTCATAGTTCCTCCCCGAAAGTCAGACGAAACATACCCATACGTCTCACCCTTGATAAAAATCACACAATATAAAAATGGACGCTATGACCTGGGGACTATACGCTCCCTGCTCCACAAGCCATGGGCCTCACCCACATCGCGCAACTTCCCATGATAGCAAGAGGGGGTATGCTTCACATAAATATATATACCATTCACACACACACACACACACACACACACACATATATATATATATATATATATATATATATATATATATATATATATATATATATATCATTTTTATATATATACTGTAATAACATCGATTATATAATCTACATCATTCCTCAAATATATATATGTGGCCATAATTGCCAATATCACATAACGATGGCCAATAACCCCAAATGTTTTCACTCGTAATAACATTCAAATATTCGCACACTCACTGTACTAAATCCCAAAGTATTCTCTCTCTTCTTAGACTTTCGACAGTTCCATATCCCGAATCAACCTCTTAAATGACCTAAAGTCAATTCACAACTCCTCAAGTCCTTTATATCATATTCTTCTATAATACTCTAATTTAGAAAGCCCCTAAGCTTTAAACTCAAAGAGGAGAGGGAATTAAAATCTCCAAAACCTTGAGCTAAAAATAGAGTGTCGCCCGATAGACCGTGATTTGTAAATAAGCCTAAGAAATCAACCAGTAGGCCCTTCTTCCTTGACGCGGTCGACCGTCCATAGGGTCGCGGTCGACCGGTCATAGCAGATCCTCGAAAATCAGTTCTCCAAATTTTCCATCCAATAACAGAAATTCCATTTTCATGGTTTCTAATATACACCAATATCATCACAAACATCTACACAATGAATTCTAACAACACATCAATACATTTTTTTCTCCCAAAGTGAGGTTGGATTTCTGACTAACGATCTCGATCTCGGACAGCGTTCCGTAGAAAAATCACTCTAAATCCAAAAAAAATCAGAAAAATATGTGGTTGGTGCCCACGCGACCGTATCGAAAAGAACTACAAATTTCATTTTTTGACAAGGAGCCGAATTGATTCGCTTCCTAGCCGAATCAATTCGGAAGTGATGTTGGTCACTATTCACCTTCTCCTCCAAAAATCCAAACCTCCAGTTTCTCCATTTTTGTTGTTTCTAATCTCATCCAACAACTCCATAAGCATCTAATCTATGTTTTACAACTAAAATATCAATTAATTTAGGGTATTAAACAATTTCTATTAGATTTAAACCCTAAAACCATAAAAATCCCAACTTATCATTTGAACCCATTTCAATCCATTTCTTCACTCCATTTACATGGATTTAACACTAGAAATCATTAAGAGTTTACATTACATCAATATGTAAACTCATATTCAAATTTTTCTAAATTTATTTTAAGGGTTCTAACCCAAAATCATATAGTTTACCAACTATAACATGATATTTATGCATAAAATGAAATAAAGCCAGTACACACTTGCCTGGAGGATGAAATCCGACGACCTCGAGTCGAATCCGACGGAGTTTGGCTAGAATCCCCCATTTTCTCCTCTTTTCTCTTCTTCCTTTCTTTCTCTCTTTCTTTTCTCTCTTTTCTTTCATTTCTCCCACTCTCTCGTGACTTATAAGAGAGAAATAAGGGCTTGTCCCTTATAAACACTAAAATGACTCATTTACTCAATTACGAGTCCCTACTGGTCCAAAAATTTTTGAAATCCAAATACGACCCCCGGATACTCTATTCTGACTATCTCGGCCATTTCGAGATCAACCAGGCAATCGTAATTTACATCCGAGTCACTTTACCTCAAGTTACTAATTTAACCCAACATAATTTAATGCGGGTTTTTCAATTAAAATATTACCCTTTGTCGCACTACCCAACTGCAACATTTAATAAAATACTCCAACTCATTTACTTAATCCCAAAAGTAAATATAACATACACAAAAAATTATTAAATCCTTAAAAATGTCAAAAATTACTATTCAGGATAATTTCTTAAATTCCCAAATTGCACTTAATTATTAAATTTAATTATCCATAAAAGTGGGGGGTATTATAGTAGGTTAGGATGTGTTTGGGTCTGAGGGTGTATAAAGGGTTTAAAGGTGTGAGTGAGTTTATGTGTGTGTTTAATTTGGAGCCTAATAAAATAAAACTAACTGTTAACGAAAATGTATTTTATCTCTATTAGATTTAAGTAATCTAATTAATGTACATTGTAGTTTAATTTAATACATTAATTTTGATGATTCCAAACAAACTTTATTTAAGTAGTATGTGAATATCTCTTATTTTATAATATTTATGTGACTATTGTTTTTTGGTGCAAGTATTGTTTAAAATGAATGTTTTATTTTTTGGTTGTTTTCGGGTTGAATTTTTCTTTAAATAAAAAATTCGTCTGTCATTACCATACCGAGTGAAATAAAGTCTGTCTTGTATTATTTCAGAAACCTACTACACTTTCAGCCTTAGGTCATTACCAGTTTTTTTACCGAAAGCTTATAGCTGATTGCTTCGACCTGTCATATCAGAGATTGAACTTAAGTCATACTTTAAGAACTTAAGCCTTCTTAATTGGTCTAGTCCTTTACTGTTAACCGAACTGACGCCTTAGCTATTATACCTGTAGCATCAGACGCTACTTACGGCCACGATACTTTAGATTGTGCATTTGTGTTTTAGCCTTAGCTGTTATGAGCATAGCCTTTGCTATCTGCCTTGGACCGCGTTGTTCAGTCAGACAACTATATATTAGAGATTATTAGGTTCCTATTCCTTTGATACCATAGGTACCTGTGTATATTTTAATAGCATCATGGAGACGTTCAGGTTTGTACAGTTGGTGGCTCCCTGAATGATATTATTACCATATGTTCTGACTATCGTCCATTGTGTTGTACGATTATATGAGATAAATTTTTTTTGGCAGTCCAATCAAATAGTTTCTTTGATAGTCCTTACTGTTCAAATCTCTCGTGGCAGAATTCTCGAGCCATGCTCTTATTTAACCTGACTGCATGTGTACCCTTTCTCTAAAAGATTTATTTGTACCATGTTTATATTATCATATCTGATATTTCCTTGAAAAGAGCACTGGACAGTTGAAATAACTTATACTATCAGAACTGTATTGCCTCTCTATGTGAAACACACCAGTCTTACTCTTTACACTATGGATCACCATTTATTTATCAGATTTGTATTTTATCTCTTGGACTAACAATCTTTTCTTGCAGAAAATAGATGTGTTATCTACCAAGCTATTTTCCAATGACATATATTTTCAGATGTCTATTTCCATGCTACAACAGCTATATTTTTATGGAGAAGATAAAGATGAAGATTTGCATATCAAAATTGGAGAGGATTTCCAGCTATCTCATCTCAGCAAAATCTGGAGCATTTAATGCTCAAAATGCATGTGTCTAACAGCTAGTTTTTGGAAGACACATTTAAAGCTTTGAAGAGATGAATTTAAGCATAACAACTTGAATGAGAACATGATCAAGACTTGAAATATCATGGAGAGCATTTATTTTACTACTCAGCTACACATACAAGAGAGCAATTAATTTTATCATCTACTCAATCATTGAAGAAGAAGACTTGTGCCCACTTCAACATCATTCATTGAAGTCTCAAAAACTCAGATTAAAAATTGTATTTTAAGGAGTTTCAGTATTGTATCTTGTGCTACAAAAATTCAGATTTGTTGTGAAGCTTTGTTGAAGCTTCGGTTTGTACCGGTAATTGGTTCCTACCCGCAAGTGGGCCACAGGGTTTGAAGCTCGGAGTTAGCTTGCAAACAGTTGTACGCGGTGGTTTGATCCTACCCGCAAGTGGATCAGGTTTAGTGAAGCGCAAAGGAGACAGGGGCTCTAGGCGCGTGGACGTAGGCCGGGATTTGGCCGAACCACGTTAAATTTCGGTGTCATTTATTTTCCGCATTTTTATTTATTTATTTGCATATGCTTGCTTGAGTTAATATTTTTAGCACACTATCTTGCAAATAAATTAATTCCAAAATTTGACTAAATTAATTTTGAGGTTGAAATAATTTTTTTTTGAGCTAAATAATTAATTTTAGAATATTACTTAATATTAAATACGAAAATTAAATTAATATTCCTAGTGTGTTAATATCTGCATTTTTAGTTGTTTATAATTAGTTGATTGCATTTATTTGATATTGTTGGATTTATTCTTTGTAGTTTTATTAATCTGAAAATTGTCAAAGTATTATAAATTAAATATTCTTCTGAAATTTTAATTTGACTCAAAGTTTGTATAAACTCAATTTACCCCCCCCCTCTTGAGTAGAATCTGGGCAAAAATTGGTGTCAGAGCAAGTGCTCTTCTTATTTTTTAGATTTAACAATCTTAGAGTTAAAGATCAATGGAAAACTTTAATGTTTCATCTTTTGGTGAGGGTCAATCAATAAATAGACCTCCTTTATTTTTAGGAAATAATTATAGCTATTGAAAAAATAGAATGAAAAATTTTGTTCAATCAAATGATTATGCTGTTTGGAGAGTTATTATAAATGGTCCTAATATTCCCATGAAAGTTGTTAATAATGAAAATGTTCCTAAAGAAGAAAATGAATGGAATGATGTTGATATTAAAAAAATTCAAATAAATGCTAAAGCTATGAATATTTTGCATTGTGCACTTGATGTAAATGAATATAACAGAATCTGTTGTTGTGAATCTGCTAAAGAAATTTGGGATAGACTAGAAGTTACATATGAAGGAACTAGTCAAGTCAAGGAGGATAAAATCAGTATGCTTGTTCATAACTATGAGCTTTTTAAAATGAAAGCAGATGAAACTATCTCTGATATGTTTACTAGATTTTCAAATATTATAAATGGATTGAAAGCTCTTGGTAAATCTTATACTGATTCTGAATTAGTGAGTAAGATTATCAGGTCACTACCATCTCGTATATGACAAAGAAGCTGGCAATCAAAGAAGCTATACGAGAAAGACCTATTTCTCTTGATGAACTGTTGGGCTCTTTAATTACTCATGAAATGGAACTCAAAGAACTGAAGATGAGAAGCCCAATGCAAGCAAAACTATTGCTTTCAAATCCATTGAGGAAGAAGAAGAATGTGAGGAAACTGATAATGATGAAGATGGTGACATAGCACTTCTTACCAGAAAATTCAAAAAAATCCTTGCCAAAAAGAAGGGACTGTCTGGAAAATACAAGAATTTCTCTTCAAAGAAGGCACATGAAGGAAAGTCATCCTCTAAGTTTGAGCCAAAATGTTATAACTGCAAAGAGTTAGGCCATATTAGACCTAACTGTCCCAAAGCCAAAGAAGGGAAGAATGACAGAAAAGAGAAAAGAAATGAAAGATACAAAAAGGCCATGAAAGCTACTACTTGGAGTGATAGTGATGAAAGTAGCAACGATGAAGATTCAAGTGATGGAGAAGTTGCAAATCTTTGCCTTATGGCAAATGATTATGAGGTTTGTTTTAGAGATAGTTCGATCAAATCAAAGTGGTTCTTAGACAGCGGGTGTTCAAGACACATGACGGGTGACAAAAACAAGTTTTCGAGCTTAATTGCCAAAGATGGAGGTCTAGTCACATTCGGAGACAATTCCAAAGGCAAAATCATTGGGATAGGTAATGTTGGTAAGGATCCCTCTCCTTGCATTGAAAACGTTCTTTTAGTTGATGGTCTTAAACATAATTTAATTTGTATTAGCCAATTGTGTGATAAAGGTTATAATGTTCTATTTAAAGAAGATTACTGTCTAATAAAAAATGCTAAAGATAATCATGTTGTGTTTGTTGCTTCTAGACATGAAAATGTTTATACTCTGGATTTTGATAATTTGTCTCAACAAGATGTCAAGTGTTTAGCTGTCCTAAATGATACTTGTTGGTTATGGCATAGAAGATTAGGTCATTCCAACATGGAACAACTTAATATATTATCCAAAAATGAGTTAATTAGAGGGCTGCCCAAAATAAAGTTTGTTAAAGATAAATTGTGTAATGCATGTCAATTTGAAAAACAAACAAAAACTTCATTTAAAAAGAAAAGAGATATTTCAACAAATAGGCCTTTAGAATTATTACACTTAGACTTATTCGGACCTAACAAAGTTGCTAGTTTAGGTGGAAAATATTATGCCTTTGTTATTGTTGATGATTATTCTCTATTTACATGGGTTTTCTTTCTTACTCATAAAAATGATACACACTCTATTTTTGCCAAATTTTGTAAGAAAATTCAAAATGAAAAAGGTTGCAATATTGTCTTTATAAGAAGTGATAGAGGAAGAGAATTTGATAACAAAGATGTTGAATTATTTTGTGATGAAAATGGTTTTGAACATAATTTTTCAGCACCAAGGACACCTCAACAAAATGGTGTAGTAGAAAGAAAGAATAGATCTTTACAAGAAATGGCAAGAACTATGCTAAATGAACATAACCTACCGAAATATTTTTGGGCGGAAGCTGTTAACACATCTTGTTATGTAATGAATATAACTATTGTTAGAAAAGGTTTAGATAAAACTCCTTATGAAATATTGAAAAATAAAAGACCAAATATTGGTTATTTCAATGTTTTCGGAAGCAAATGTTTTATTTTAAATGATAAAGATAATTTGGGAAAATTTGATGCAAAATCTGATGAAGGTATTTTTCTTGGGTATGCACTTTATAGTAAAGCATATAGAGTTTTTAATAAAAGAACCCTAGTCGTTCAAGAATCAATACATGTATCTTTTGATGAATCTAACTCTCTTACTAAAAACTACAAAGATGATGATGAGGTTCTAGATCTAAATAAATCTATTAATGAAGAAAACCTTACTTCTAATATTGGTAATTCTATTAATAATGAGAGTACTCCACATGAAGATAAAAATGATAATGATTCTAGTTTACCTAAAAATTGGAGATTCGTTAATAATCATCCTTTTGAAAATATTTTAGGAGAACCTTCTAATGGTATTCTTACTAGATCCTCCTTAAAGAATGTTTGTAATAATTTAGCCTTTATGTCTGAAATTGAACAAAAAGACATAAATGAAGTCGAAAAAGATGAGTTTTGGTTATTAGCTATGCAAGAAGAACTGTTACAATTTGAGCGAAATAATGTTTGGTCACTTGTTCCCACACCCAAAGATAAAACTATTATTGGAACTAAGTGGGTTTTTAGAAATAAAAAGGATGATGGCGGATTGATTATAAGAAATAAAGCTAGACTAGTTGCACAAGGCTATAACCAACAAGAAGGTATTGATTTTGATGAAAATTATGACCCCGTAGCTAGATTAGAGGCTATTCGTATGTTACTAGCATATCCATGTTTTAAAAATTTTAAATTATTTCAAATGGATGTGAAAAGCGCCTTCTTAAATGGTTTTATAAGTGAGGATATTTATGTTAAGCAACCTCCCGATTTTGAAAAGCACAAGTTTCCAAATCATGTTTATAAACTAAATAAAGCCTTATATGGATTAAAACAAGCACCGAGGGCTTGGTATGATAGGTTAAGTGGATTTTTACTTGAAAATGATTTTGTGAGAGGAAAAATGGATTCCACCTGATTCATAAAATTCATAACAATGATATGCTTCTTGTACAAGTGTATGTTGATGATATTATTTTTGGATCCACAAATGAAAATTTATGTAAAGATTTTTCAGAATTTATGCAAAGAGAATTTGAAATGAGTATGATGGGTGAGTTAAAATTCTTTTTAGGCTTACAAATTAAGCAAACCAAAAATGGCGTATTTATCAATCAATCTAAATATATTAAAGATCTTTAGTAAAATATGGTTTAGAGCATGGTAAAGCACTTGGTACACCAATGAGCACCTCTATTAAGATAGACGTTGATGACAAAGAAAAATCTGTTAACACTACCTTATATCGTGGTATGATTGGTAGTCTACTATATTAAATCGCTAGTAGACCCGATATTATGTTTAGTGTATGTTTATGTGCTCATTTTCAAGCCAATCCTAAAGAATCCCACTTGTGTGCCGTAAAACACATATTTAGATATTTGATTGGTACTAAAGACTTAGGATTATGGTATCCTAAAAATACGTCGTTCGAACTAGTAAGTTATTCCGATGCAGATTTCACGGGTTGTAGAATTGATAGAAAAAGCACTAGTGGTACATGTCATTTTTTAGGACACTCACTAGTTTCTTGGTTTAGTAAAAAGCAAAATTTCGTTGCTCTTTCCACGGTCGGGGTAGAATATATTGTCGCCGGTAGTAGTTGTGCTCAAACATTATACATGAAACAACAATTAGAAGACTTTAAAATATTCTTTCACAATACTCCAATTTTTTGTGATAATACAAGCGCTATATGTTTGAAAAAAATCCAATTCTTCACTCTAGAACAAAGCATATTGAAATTAGACATCATTTTTTACGCGATCATGTTCAAAAAGGTGACGTACGCATAGAATTTATTTCTACGAATCTTCAATTAGCTGATATTTTCACAAAACCTTTATCTGAAGATCGTTTTACCTTTATCCGTCGTGAACTCGGTATGGCATGTATACATGACTTAAAATTTTAATTCCTTATTGATGATTCTCTTCACTACCTTCCAAATACATCTTATCACAAGTGGACACACTTTAATATTTTTTATCACTAGCTGACATTCACCACTCCTATATAAATACATATATGAGCTTTTTCTCATCACTCACAAATCATGAAGTCATTTTATGTAGTATGGGTTGGAAAACTTCCCGGCATTTATACTACTTGGGGAGACTGTGAATCCCAAATTAAGGGAGTTAGCGGTTCTCAATATAAAAAATATTCTACATTTGATGCCGCCATGCTTGCCATTCGCTCATCTCCGCCACATGCCCCTTGGGTGAAGCCTCCTTCTTGTCCATTTGTCTTGCCTCCACATATGCACTCACATGCTTCTACACCTACTAATGAAAATGTTGCATGTTAATCCTCTCAAAACAGTGCTGAAAATCCTATCAAATTTTATTTGAGAAAATCACGATTGAGGGAAACACTAACGATGTGTGTCATCTTGTTAACAACCTTAAGATGTAATCTTCTATGAATATGTGGTTTTCTTTTATGTCTTGCGGATTATTAGATGTTATTCCTATATATGATTATGTTGAATATGTACTTCTTGAAAATTCATGGTATTCACATATGTCCCTTACCATTTTTTATTTTTTATCCCATGCTTATATTATTTTTGATAGGGGGAGCTTCGCATTTTATCCATGACACTGAATATCTCTGAAATTCTTTTTGATAATGTCAAAGGGGGAGAAATTATGATAATTCACTCATTATGCTTAATTTATTCATTTTATGAATATATGTGAATCATTGTTTGTCATCATCAAAAAGGAGGAGATTGTTAACAAAAATGTATTTTATCTCTATTAGATTTAAGTAATCTAATTAATTTACATTGTAGTTTAATTTAATACATTAATTTTGATGATTCCAAACAAACTTTATTTAAGTAGTATGTGAATATCTCTTATTTTATAATATTTATGTGACTATTTTTTTTTTTGGTGCAAGTATTGTTTAAAATGAATGTTTTATTTTTTGGTTGTTTTCGGGTTGAATTTTTCTTTAAATAAAAAATTCGTCTGTCATTACCATACCGAGTGAAATAAAGTCTGTCATGTATTATTTCAGAAACCTACTACACTTTCAGCCTTAGGTCATTACCAGTTTTTTGACCGAAAGCTTATAACCGATTGCTTCGACCTGTCATATCAGAGATTGAACTTAAGCCATACTTTAAGAACGGAAGCCTTCTTAATTGGTCTAGTCCTTTACTGTTAACCGAACTGACGTCTTAGATGTTATACCTGTAGCATCAGACGCTACTTACGGCCACGATACTTTAGATTGTACATTTACGTTTTAGCCTTAGCTGTTATGAGCATAGCCTTTGCTATCTGCCTTGGACCACACTATTCGGTCAGACAACTATATATTAGAGATGCTTAGGTTCCTATTCCTTTGATACCATAGGTACCTGTGTATCTTTTAATAACATCATGGAGACATTCAGGTTTGTACAGTTGGTGGCTCCCTGAATGATATTATTACCATATGTTCTGACTATCGTCCATTGTGTTGTACGATTATATGAGATAAATTCTTTTTGGCAGTCCAATCAAATAGTTTCTTTGGTAGTCCTTACTGTTCAAATCTCTTGTGGCAGAATTCTCGAGCCATGCTCTTATTTGACCTGACTACATGTGTACCCTTTCTCTAAAAGATTTCTTTGTACCATGTTTATATTATCATATTTGATATTTCCTTGAAAGGAGCATTGGACAGTTGAAATAACTTATACTATCAGAACTGTATTGCCTCTCTATGTGAAACACACCAGTCTTACTCTTTACACTATGGATCACCCTTTATACATCAGATTTGTATTTTATCTCTTGGACTAACAATCATTTCTTGCAGAAAATAGATGTGTTATCTACCAAGCTATTTTCCAATGACATATATTTTCAGATGTCTATTTCCATGCTACAACAGCTATATTTTTATGGAGAAGATAAAGATGAAGATTTGCATATCAAAATTGGAGAGGATTTCCAGCTATCTCATCTCAGCAAAATCTGGAGCATTTAATGCGCAAAATGCATGTGTCTAACAGCTAGTTTTTGGAAGACACATTTAAAGCTTTGAAGAGCTGAATTTAAGCATAACAACTTGAATGAGAACATGATCAAGACTTGAAATATTATGGAGAGCATTTATTTTACTACTCAGCTACACATACAAGAGAGCAATTAATTTTATCATCTGCTCAATCATTGAAGAAGAAGACTGGTGCCTACTTCAACATCATTCATTGAAGTCTCAGAAACTCAGATTAAAAATTATATTTTAAGGAGTTTCAGTATTGTATCTTGTACTACAAAAATTCAGATTTGTTGTGAAGCTTTGTTGAAGCTTCGATTTGTACCGGTAATTGGTTCCTACCCGCAAGTGGGCCACAGGGTTTGAAGCTCGGAGTTAGCTTGCAAACACTTGTACGCGGTGGTTTGATCCTACCCGTAAGTGGATTAGGTTTAGTGAAGCACAAAAGAGACAGGGGCTCTAGGCGCGTGGACGTAGGCCGGGATTTGGCCGAACCACGTTAAATTTTGGTGTCATTTATTTTCCGCATTTTTATTTATTTATTTGCACATGCTTGGTTGAGTTAATATTTTCAGCACACTATCTTGCAAATAAATTAATTCCAAAATTTGACTAAATTAATTTTGAGGTTGAAATAATTTTTTTTTGAGCTAAATAATTAATTTCAGAATATTACTTAATATTAAATACGAAAATTAAATTAATTTTCTTAGTGCGTTAATAACTGCATTTTTAGTTGTTTATAAATAGTTTATTGTATTTATTTGATATTGTTGGATTTATTCTTTGTAGTTTTATTAATCTAAAAATTGTCAAAGTATTATAAATTAAATATTCTTCTCAAATTTTAATCTGACTCAAAGTTTGTATAAATTCAATTCACCCCCCCCCCCCCCTCTCGAGTAGAATCTGGGCAACACTAACTAATAAAAATAAAACTACTAAAACTAAAAATCTAAAAATTAAATTCCTACTCTAAAAATAAAATAACAACTCAATAAAAAATGAAACTAAAAAGAAATAAAAATAAAAAATAAAAATCTATTAAACTAAAAACTAAAATCCTAAAAAAGTAAAATCTAATAAAAATTAAAAAAAAATCAAATCCTAATAAAAAAACTAAAAACTAATCAAAATCAAAATAAAATAAAATTATACTAATAAAAATAAAATAGAAAATAAAACCTAGAAATTCTAAATAAATCTAAAATAAACTATAAAAATAAAAACGACTCTAACTAAAAATCTAAAAAATATAAAAAAGGCACAAACTAAACACACATGGGGTTCGGGATAGGTTTAGGCTCGGGTGAGGTTACGAAAATGGGGAATTATCTCCATTTGACTGCAATTTGCCTCAAAATAATGCTTTTGACGCCGCAACTGCAATCAAGCCTGCACATTGAACATTTACGCGCATAAAACTCAATTTGTCAAGAATTAGCAACTAAAATACGTCTAGTCGAGGTATAAAATGTACACTTTTGGGTGATTATCAAGGTTGACCAGTTCTTTATTAGAACATGATGTTGATGGACAAGAAAGACTTATTTAATACTTGAGTATTATCGCGCATGGTCCTGAGGCAAGATATATAAAAATGGAGAGACATCATTTAGATTTAGTCTTTTTGGCTAAAAAAAACTTAAGGATTATATGCAATCTTTCACTATCAATATAGTGACAAGAGGTTATCCAATTAAGTTTTACACGCACAAACTATCTTGGTTGAAGAAAAGTAAGGTGGTTCCTCATTTTGTTAAAATATGATCTGAAGTGCATGGTTTCTCATGCAATCAAAAGTCAAACCTTTGAAAATTTATTTTCTATCTTTCTGTCAGGTCTGTTTGAACCCCATCACAAATATTTACCCGGTGATAACTTGCAAGTGAATGTTTATGAGGCAGACTTGGAGTAATGGTCAATAAAGATCGATGGTTCATCGACCAAAGGCAAGGGCGAAGCTGGGGTAATATTATATGGAGGAAAAGATGAGATCTCTTTATCCTTTAAATATAATTTTCTTATTCAAATAATGAGGAAGAGTATGCATCTTTGATTCTAGGGTTGTTTGAGGCCCTTTAAAGGGGCATTCATTCACTTTGCATCAAAGGATATTCTAATTTAGTGGTGAAACAAGTGAATGGAGAATACTCATTAAAGAACATCAGTCTAAGTACCTATTGAACAATCATATAAAGGTTAATGGATCATTTTCTTGAAGTCAAAGTAGAGAGACATCCAAGAACAATGAACAAACATGTTGATACCTGTGCCACAATTGCATAAAAAATAGCCATGCAAGGAGAGTTAAAAATTGTGTTGATCCATCGAAGAATTGATCCATATTCTATGCGCTAGTTTTTTCCCATATATTAGATTGGAGAGGATAAATAAGTACGTAGCTAGAAAAAAGACATGGTTTGATAAAGTTTACCGAACTAGCATAATTCTTCCTTTTTTAAGATAGCTTATACTATAAAAATCTGGGTGATTGGTGAGCCTTATGCCTTGGGCCTGAAGAATCTAAAAAATGATTAAAGGAGAATCATGAGAAACATTATGAGACCATTGAGATTTCTCTTTATAGAATAATTCAAAGAGAGCGGTATTATTGGCCTATGATGAAACAAGATGCATTAGCAGAGCAACGAGACTGTGCTAAGTGTCAAACCTTCTTTCAACTAGCCAAATACAATTTCCTTGAAAATTTAATAGACTAAAGGAATCCCTATATTGACTTTATTAAAGATGGAGTTATAAAAACAGAGAAAGAAGATGCCATGGCACTTAGAAGAAGAGCCCCAAGGTTCTACTTTCTCAAGGAGAAGCTATATCAGAGAGAGTATTTGAACAAGCCCTTACAATGCATCACAACAGAGGAAGCAAAAGAGGTTCTCAAACAAGGTCACGATCCAGATCATGTTGGAGGAGTGAAATTGTATGATTAACTCATGACACTTGACTATTATTGAGTTTGTTCGAAAGTGCAAGGCTTGCCAACTGCATAACAATTTATTCCATGCTCCATCAGTTAATTTTCACTCATTGGACACACCTTATCCTTTCCATAATTGGGCATTTGACCTTGTGGGGACAATTAAACCTCCATTTAGAGGAAAAATATGGATTCTTGTGGCAATTGAGTGCTCCAAAAAGTGGACAGGAGCAATACCTTTGAAGAGCAAAAATATAGGAGTGGTGGCACAATTCATTAGAGAATACATAATTTATTGTTTTGACATTCTCGAGGTCATTCTTTCAGATAATAACACTCCATTCATCAGCAAAAAGGTGTTAATGTGGATTGACAAATATTCCATTATTCATCATACCTAAATGGTAGTTTATCCTAAAGGTAATGGTGAAGCAGAAGATACAAACAAAACTATGCTCAACATTTTGTCCAAAATAATGGAGGATTTTCCTAGATTGTGGGATGAAAAGTTTCCTATGGTGCTTTGGGCATATCGAACAACCAAAATGAAGCCCAAAGGTTACACACCTTTCTCTTTAGTTTATAGAGCCGAAGTAATTCTTCCAGTGGAGTTAAAAGTACCATCTGCTAGATATGCCTTGTGAAGCAACATGCTTCCTAAAAGTAGGCATGTTCAACTGGAGGCACTACATGAGCAGAGAGACAATGCGAGGAAGAAATTTTTACACAAAACATCTTTACAAAGCTTATCAGAATCTCATGAAACTAAGAAAGTTTGTGGAAGTCAATTTGGTCTTGAAGGATGCTCTTAATCATATTAGAGGACTTCATTTTCCCAAGTTTGTAGGGAATTAGGAAGGACCATGTTAGGGTTATATACTAAAAGTCACGACTCACTAGCGAATTTTGGTATGTCTATTTAATGAGAATCTTCACAAGTGATGTTTGCATCATATTATTTTATATATTTATGCATAGGTGTCTTTTATTCTACACAGTAGATGATTTGGGGGGTAGAGTTCGATTTACACACGAAAGATCAGATCATCGGTCCTTATATAATATAAGTCTGGTTCACAATTTTGGATGGATATGGATACACCATCAGTAGAATTGTAGATCACTATTTTAGTAGGTCTATCTCGATTACATGTAAAGTATAGTATCGAATTGTTGTGCTAATACACTTTGTGTGTATTGAACGGGGCCAATTTGATATAATTGTCTTTATACAAACTATATAAGATAATGTATATCTCATGTTTATTATGAGTGCTCAAGCTCTTCATTTGGACATAATTAATGGACGTATGCATCAAGTATTTATTACTTTGACCTATTAGATGTGATTCATTTATGGATCAACAAGCTTGGTTGTAAGGAAATTGTTCGTCACAATTAATTATGTCATATACCGCTACAAGTCATCGAAGTATTGAGAAGCTTTACATCTACAAGAGACGAATCCGAATTTCAAGATGACTTCAACATTCAAGCCCAATAAGGATGAATTTGGTAAAATGTGTTTAAGTTCCATTTACATTTTACATTAAAAGTGTTTGGATATTTTTGTGAAAGATAAAATAGTTTTCTATTTATGAAAAAAATGGTCTTTTGGAATTTTTAATAAATGATTTTTATTTTCAAAAATAATTATCATAAAAGTTTTGGATAAATGTTTTTTGATCCCGTGAACAGTTTTTATTTTTCGAAGTTTCTAGGTTATTTGAAAGACGGAAAGTTTTTTGTAAAAGGAGATCAGGGACTGTCGTTCAAACGACAGTGTTCTTGTTCAAACAAGAACATGTCTCCCTCGAACGATGTCGTATCTCGTTCGAACGATACGTGTTTTGTTCTGACACGTCACCGCGTTGATTTGTATTATAAATAGGGTGTTAGACTTCGCGATTTTTGTGTGGAGAAAAATTGGTTTTCACAAAATACGTTTTTTATACTATTCTCCAACCATTTGAGGGTTCATAACTTTTGTTTTATGATTCACAATCCCAATTTCTTTTGTGTGAGTTGTTTTGTGGAACCCAAAGCATAGTTTGATGTTGTTCATTCCGCGTGGGGATATATCTACAATCGAGAGTTGCGTGCTATTGTGGAGTGAGTTTCTACGGAGCTTTCTGACTGCGTGTCATTAGGAAGTGATGCGGTGTTCCTGGGTTGAAAACTAGACTGCGGTTCATGTAGGTTAGCTGAGTGTGGACTCATTACTGACGACATCGATCGATTCCTGCAGGTATTCGAGTGTCAAACTGTATTTTATTGTAACCGTGTATGTTTCGATTTATAATTATAGTGAAATAAAAAGGGTTTTCCCTGAGGTTATTTTTCCTAAACTTTGTGTCACATATTTTATTCATGTTGGTTTAACACTGCATGCACGTTGCTATTTGAGTTTAAGGGCTGGGTTGATTTGATTCATTAAATGACTCTAATTAAATAAGTTTGTAATTGGAATTTGCACATCTATTTGAATCTTTATCGTACACGGAATTTCAAATTGGTATCAAGCAGGTTATGCTAATTTATCGCGTATTCCTATTTTTCGCAAAAATTATCTGATATTGATTTTTTGAAAAATCTAATTTTTGAAAGTTTGTCAGAATGTTTCCAAAAGAAAACTTATATAGTCGGTTGCTAATTTTTTACGGGTTTAATTATGCTTACTGGAAAGCCCGTATGAAGTTCCATTTAAAAGCAATCGATGAAAAAGTTTGTGTCATTTCTGGAAGAGGTTGGAATTCTCCCATTCTCATCGCAAATAATATCACTAATTTAAAACCTGTGTCAGACTAGACTGAGGATGAGTTCAGGTGGATCACTTATAATTCACGAGGGCTTAGTGCAATTTCCGAACACGTCACCTCTGACGATTTGCTGATGTATTATGACGTGCACCACATCTAAAGAAGCGTGGGATCTTTTTCAACTCACCCACGAGGGTTCTAACGCGGTCAAAGAGTTTAAAATTTAAAATTCGACAACTCAGTTTGAGAAAATCACTATGTTAAAACTGAGTGTTTTGACGAGTTTTATGCACAACACTAACCGAGGTGAGACTATACCTGATCCACGAGTGGTTAAAAAGATTTGAATATCGCTGCCTAAATATTTTTTCCCTAAAGTGACTGTTTTGAATACCTTAGGAAATTTGAATCGTTTGAAATTAGAAGAGTTGGTAGGAGACCTACAGACATACGAAATTGACATGTTTCCCGACACTGTCAAACCTAAGGATAGAGGGATAGCGCTTAAAGCCTAAACTTTGAATATATAAATAAATAAATAAATAAATAAATAATTTTATAAATATATAACATATTTATCTTAACTAATTTTTTATGTATGAAATATAATTAGTCTGTGTAGGTTTTCATTCTTACTTCCCTTGTTTTAATTTAATACATTTCATAATTACATACTTTATTTTATGAAATATTGAAAATTTAAAATGTATTGAGTGTGAGGGTAAAGGGCACAAGTCATTTGAGTGTCCCACTAGGCTTAGGAGAGAGGGAAAGAAATTTTACATGCCAATCACCCTTAGTGATATTGAGGAAGAAGAGGGAAATGAGAACGATGAGTCCGGTAAAGGTTTAGGACATGGTATGTGTGTTTCCTTTTTACCCAGTCATGAGAGCACACCCACTTTGTCCCACGATGATGAGGACACTTGTGCACGTGATACCCCCGAGGAGTTTTTGAGTGTTTCGAGCGAGTCTGAGAGCAAGTGCGCTAGTGATGATGATAGTGAGCTCCAGATTGGGTTTTGAGAGTTGTACGCCGAGACCTTAAAGACTAATAAATTGAATAACAAGTTGGGTTTTAAGGTGAAATATTTATAAAGAGAGATTGAAAGTTTGAAGGAGTTTGAGTAAAAAGAAAGTCAACTCAAGAAATGAAGGTTTCTTTGAGTGATCCTTTGATTTCTTTCAATAAGGAGAAAGTGAGCTTATAGCCCTCATGTCACAATTGGAGACATATCTTAAGCACGCCCTGAGGCTAAAGTCACTTTGGAGAATGCATTTAAGAAGGTGGGAAAGACGGTTCTCAATCCTATTTTGAGGAGTGGTGAGAGTTTAGGAATAAGTCATGACGGTGCATCTACTTCGTTTTTTGAACCTGAGTCGGTTCCTACTATTGAGTTGGATTCACATGACTCTCTACCCGACCCACCTAGGCATCCCGTACCTGTTAGGAGGTCACGTCCTAGTGTTTTTGAGAGATGTGTACCTGGTCTTATTTATGTTTGCTCCCATTACAAAAAGAGAGGACCCCTTAGAGAGTTTTTCTTTAAATTGGGTTAAGTGTCACACTTAACTTCAACACATGTTCGCACACATGTTGTAATGACCCCAGTTTTATATGCTCATATATATATAGTTCGTTTTTACACTCATGTGTTACTTATTATCTTCTAAACGTTGTATTATTAAATATGTGGTATAATTGGCTATTAATATAACAAACCCCATTTTTAAATATGAAGAATCAACTGTAAATTGGATCAAATCGAAGTCTTATGACATATCTTAAGGTAAATAATAAGTTTTGGGGTAGAAAATATAATTTTATGAAGCTTTAGGGACTAAAATAAAAATATAAAAAGTGCCATTTTTGTAAATAAAATATTTTTAAGGACCTCTAAGAAATAATGATATATATAGTGTGAAATTACAAAAATACCCTTCATGTGTAAAATGACCATTATGCCCTTATCACCTTTCCACCACATGCTGGTCACCTCCACCCTACACATGTCGTCTTTAGAGAGAAAGCTAAAACACTTGTCATCATTTGGTGATGTTAAAACTGCAAGACCACTCCGGAACGCGACACCCAAACGATGACTTGCCACCGTAAATGATTGATCACCTAGACACATGTCAACACCGTAATACTTTTGGAAATCTATAAATAGGGCCATTGGGATCATTTATAACTCCCACCAATTCCTTGAGAATTATAGTAAGAAAGAGTGATAGAAAGCTTGGGAAATATCTTAAGAAGGAGTTCTTTAATTTTGAAGAAAGAATTCATTTCGCAAGTATGATTTTATTTAAATGTTGTAATGCATTTTTATAGTTTTAATTTCGTGTTTTATAGCTTTACTTAGTAGTTATGCTGGTAATATACACTAAAAGCTCCACTAATGAAAACTTAAAATTTGGAAACAATCTAAATGGATTTTATTTTTAAAATATGTAAACTTGTTTGAAAATATATATACGCTTTTTGTAAGTAATTGCTCGTTATTAGGGAATCTCATTTAAGTAATTCCAAAGTCAGTCCTGGTGAAATTCTGTCCAGTTGAGATGGTATTTAAGTGGTGCCCATGTGACCCTCCACCTCTCCTGGGAATAAATCCAAAAATGTTCTGTCTAGATGAGATGGTATTTAAGTGGTGCCCCTGTGACCCTCCATCTCTACTGGGAACCGACTGATTAGGAAGAACTATGAATTGAATTCTTTAAATATGATGAATGAATATAAAAAATTGAGAAAATGGTTTTAGTAATCTTTTACATCAAGTTATTTTAGGATTAAAACATAATATTTAGAATTAGCCATTATTTAGAATACGTAATTAAACCTTTATTGTATTTATAAGATTAATGCGTGATCCAAGACTCAATATCTGTATTTTCGAGCCTCTATTTTAGGTGATTACTCTATGTCATTTCTTGCACATTTAAATTATACGATATTATGCAAACTATGTATTTTGTGAAATGCTTTTATTCTCAAAATGCATCTGATACTAATGATTGATTCATTTGTGATATGTTTATATCTCTCCATATAGACATAGTGATTGAAATGAGTATTGAAAATGAGATTGAATATTAGAAATAAGATTCGGCCTAAGGGACCTCTTTACAGACTAACCTTCCCAGCTGGGTTATCGCTGGTGTGCCCTAAATAAGGCGTTGTGATGAACTACTTTGATTGACCCTCAACTACTGGGGTATAATACGATAGAAGAACACGATATTAGAGTGTACTTGGCCATTAAAATGATATGATTAAAATAAAAAGATATCACATTTGATTTGTTGCATTCTTCTTATTCTGAGCTATCCAATTGTGATTTATATACTATCATTTCAAAATATATATCTATTAACTGCAAATTCCTATTCATATATGTATATGCCTTCTCTTTTGACTTGAATAGATATCTATTTTCTGAAAACCGTGGAATGTCGGGAGATTAAATCTTATTCATCTTTTAGCTGACGTTGTATAAATAATGATTTTTCAGGAAATAATTAGACTGGAGGATGGAGTGTAGAAGGACAATGTTGAAGATTTATCTTAAGGAGTTCTTTTGTTATACTTTTAAATATAACGTTTGTTTTTATTAGATAGAGCAGGTTTGTCTCTTCAGTAATAGGTTTTTAATTTTGGCATAAGTTGTAATACGTTCATACTTTTAATATATATGAAGTTTCCTTTGAGAAAGCTCTGATGACGTAATTCCATTTTTTCAATAGTTTACGATTCATGACCATGTGAATGTATTTTCGTTGCATTTATTTTAAGAAATATTTTAAGGCTAAAATATTGAAGGCCTCGGTGGAATGTCAAGACATTTATTCCCTACTACTATTGGGTTGGGTTTATGACAGAGATGGTATGAGAGAATAGGTTATGAACTCGTAGACTACTGAACATAGGTTTCGAATGTTATAGATTTCATGTTTCCATCCTTAGGAGATAGTATTAAATATCTGATTTATGTGATAACCCTCCCTATATGTTATATTATTTATAATTGGCCTTTAGTTTTCAATATTGATATAGTATAGTAGATCTTACGTTTTTTCATGACTTTAGAAAATGACCAAGAAAAGATCATCTATGGGAACTAGTGATTCGAGTATTAAAGGACTAGAAGGTGCATACAAGGCGATCGAAAGTCTAGAAAAGATTATGGAGCATTAGGTGAATAATGGAGTACCAAGGAATCCTGAACTAAGTAAATGTACTATTGAACAGTTCAAGAAGTTGATTCCTCCGTCTTTTAAAGGTAATCCTAACCCCACTGAAGAAGAAAGTTGGGTGATGCAAATAGAAAAGATACTCGATGTTCTTAAGTGTATTGATGAACAAAGAGTTTTATTTGGAACGTTTATGTTAGAAGGTGAAGTCGAACGTTGGTGGAGAATGACTAAGAGAATCTACGAGAAATGAATAATCCCATAGGTTGTAATGTCTTCTTAGTGATATTCTATGAGAAATACTTTCCTGAAACGGTACAAGATCAAAAAGCAGTTGACTTCATGAGTTTAGTTCAAGGGAATATGACGGTTAGTCAATATGAGGCAAAGTTTACGAGTTATCCCATTTTGCACGTCAAGTTATGATAATTGATGTTTTAAAGGCCAAGAAGTTTGAAAATGGGTTAAGGTTGAATATTCGTATTCGAATTTATATCCTGATGTTGACACCATATACTGACGTGGTGACTAAAGCAACGACAGCTGAGAAGGACAGTGAAGAATATAATCAGGTTAGAGAGGGGAAGAGGAAGTTTGGGGAATAAAGAGAAAGGAACCCCAATAATAAACCGTTTAGGATTATACCAAATACAGGGCGACCTTTTATGAACAAACCCTTTAATTTTGATAGATGCCAACGATGTGGTAATATTCATAGAGGGCAACCATGTTACCTGGAGACATGAAATTGCTTTGGGTGTGGACAAAATGGACATAAAATGATAGATTGCCCTAATAAAGGGAAGGCGCCAACAAATACTTTTAATGATAATAAGGATCATGGCAAACAAGGTAGGATTTTTAATCTTTTCGATGCAAAGGCTTCTAATGCAGTAGTGTCAGGTACACTTTCTATATGTACACAACCTTTTCAAGTTTTAATAGATCCTGATTCTACCCATTCATTTGTTTCTTTATGTTTTGTTAATTGCTTTCCTAATATTCCTGAACCCTTGAATCATAACATATACGTTTCTACCCCTTCCGGTGACTTATTGCTGGGTGCATTAGTATATAAATCTTGCCCTATAGATGTCAGTAGTCATAAACTATTTCTCTATTTGATAGTCTTAGACATAAGAGATTTTGAAGTCATTTTAGGGATGTATTGGTTAACATCATATCATGCTAATGTAGATTATTTGGAAAAGAGGGTTACTTTCCAAATTCCTAACCAACCAAAATTCAGTTTTGAAGGAACATGTATCCTATCTCCCATGGGTATTATCTCTGCAATGCAAGCCTATAGTTTTCTTTAAAAGGGGTGTCAAGGATTTCTTGCAAGTGTTATTGATTTGCAAATGAAAGATCCTAGTTTAGAAGATATTCTTATAGCTAAACATTTTCCAAATATTTTTCCAGATGATTTACCCAGTCTACCTCCTACTAGAGAAATAGATTTTACGATTGACCTTATTCCTGGAGCGATACCAATCTCAAAATCACTATATCTCATGGAACCTTTAGAATTAAGGGAATTAAAAGTTCAAATACAAGATCTAGACAAGGGTTTTATTAGACCAAGTATATCCCCTGGGGTTCTCCAGTGTTATTTATTAAAAAGAAGGATGAGACGATGCGATTATCGTGAACTGAACAAGGTAACCATTAAGAATAAATACCGCCTACCTCGTATAGATTATTTGTTTGACCAACTACAAAGTGAGAATTATTTTCTAAGATTGAGCTTAGATCGGGATATCATCAACTAAAGATTGAGGAAGATGATATTTCGAAATCATCTTTTCGTACTAGATATGGTCACTATAAATTTTTTGTGATGCCATTTGGACTTACTAATGCACTAGCCATTTTTATGGATATGATGAATAGAGTGTTTAGGAAATATTAGGATCAATGCGTGGTTATTTTCATTGATGACATCCTTATTTATTCCAAGAGTATTGAAGAACACGAGAGCATTTAGAGAGAGTATTACAAATCCTTAGGAAGGAGAAATTATATGCGAAATTAAAGAAGTGTGAGTTTTGGTTGCTTAGTGTTTCTTTTCTAGTACATGTCATTTTCAAGGAGGGAGTGTCGGTTGACCCTCAAAAGATCGAGGCTATATAAGACTGGCCTAGACCAACTAATGTAACAGAGATTCGTAGTTTCCTTAGATTAGAAGGTTATTATCGAAGATTTGTTGAAGGATTTTCTAGAATTTCCAAACATATATCGAGGTTAACACAAAATAAGGTAAAATATGAATGGTCTGAGGAAGTTGAGAATAGTTTTCAAGAACTTAAGAATCGATTAGTAATTGCCCCAAAAATGGTTTGGGATGTGTGCTAATGCAAAATGGAAAAGTAGTAGCTTATGCCTCGAGATAATTAAAATCACATGAATAGAATTATCCAACCGATGACTTAAAATTCGCTGTTGTAATTTTTGCTCTTAAGATTTGGAGACACTATTTATATGGTGAGACTTATGAGATTTCTACCGATCATAAGAGTTTGAAATATATATTTACTCGGAAAGAATTGAACATGAGATAAAGGAGGTGGTTAGAATTGATAAAGGATTATGATTTAAATATTCATTATCACCCAGGGAAAGTAAATGTAGTAGTTTATGCTTTAAGTAGGAAGTCTACAACAAATTTAGCATGTCTCATTACAAATCAAGAACCTTTGTTAAGGGATTTGAGAAGTATGGAAATTGATGTACGTATTAATAGCAAAGGAGGAATAATCGCAACCTTACAAGTATAACCCACGTTAATGGAAAGGATCAAAATTGCGCAAGTAAATGACCCACAAATGAAAAAGATTGGAGAAGAGGTTATTGAAGGGAAGAGAATTAAATTTGCAATACGGGATGATATATTGAGGTTTGGAAATAGAGTCTGTGTTCCACGTGATGCCCAACTAAAGAGGGAAATTTTGGAGGAAACTCACTGCTCAAAATTTACGTTTTATCCTGGAAATGCCAAGATTTATAGAGATCTTCGAGAAGTGTTTTGATGGAATAATATGAAAATGGAGATAACAGAATTTGTATCTCACTTTTTGGTTTGTTAATAAGTAAAAGCTGAACATCAGAAACCATCAGGATGAATATCCTAAAAATATCGCCTCATTGCTACGAGAGTAAAACTTTCCTATGTTCTCTCTATCTCGCATGATGTAGCAAGTACTCCCAAAGGTACAAAAATACGATAGGTTGGGCTTCTTCCATGTTCATAACTCATAAGGCGTGTGAAGTGTGTGTGGACGAAGATATATCCTATTCACCATATGGCATCTGGTGCTCACCGCTGCTACCCAAAAATGTCTAGGCATGTTTCTCCCAAGAAGCATGGATTTAGACATTCCTTGTATTATCCGATTATTCCTCTCAATAATCCCATTTTATTGAGAAGGGAGAATGATCAAAAACTCATGTTTGATGCCCACTCTATCACAATAGCTATTCACTTTAGCTTCTTCAAATCCAGTGTTATTGTCACTACGCATCCGATTAACAATGACACCTTGTTGGTTTTGTATACGTAGGACACGACACTTGGTTATGAGGAACTCAACTGCATCAGACTTTTCTCTAAGAAATCCTATGATAGAATATCTAGAAAAGTGATTGACCATCACGAGAATATATATCTTACCAACTAAACACTCTAAGCGAGTAGGACCCATGAGATCCATGTGAATCGAGGTGGTAATGGTATTCAACTTTCTATGGGGACTTTGAATTTGTTTTCCTTATTGGCAAGGTCCACAAACCGATAAACTTAGTTTCCCAAATTATGGTAAGCCATGAACTAAGTATTTTTTCACTAATCTCTCAAGATCTTTATAGTTCACGTGACCTTGCTAATGCCATAGGTCCATAGCGGAGGCTATGGCACTGTTGCACACAACGGAGGACTTGGGCACAATCCCATACCAATTATCTTTGGTCCTCACACCTTGTAGTAAAAGTTCACCAGTGATTGGTGATAAACATTACATTCAGACCGGTCAAACTTTACTGTAAAGTTTGCATCGAATAGTTGAATTATGCTAATTAGGTTATCTTTCAACCGTTTTAAGTAAAACATGTTTTTTTGTTTAGGGAAACCGATTATCTCAACACATTACGCTTAAAAATACTACACCTACACCCATCTCCAAAAGTGACTTTACCTTCCTTGCGATCCTCAAGGTGGGTAAATAATGAAATGTCACCACTCATGTGCCTAGAGCACCCACTATCAAAATACCATTGGGAAGTATTTTGAACCTTGAGAGCAATGTGAATAATAAGAGATTTGATATATTTCTTAAGTACCCAAGTGTAGGTAACCTTTTGTTTGCCCTCGTCATTGTTGTCTCTAGTTAGAGCATTGTAAACGTTTTCAAATGACAAAGACATCCGTTGAAATTCTTCTATTAAGCTTTTTGAAGTCGTGACTAGGAACTCAACTTGGTCTCTAAGACGATCAAAGTCACTAGAGCGGTGCGTGGGAGTATGTGTATGCCTAGTTCTACCTGATTTATAGAAAACTCTCGAAGGTGCCCTTTTCTCCTGTAAAAGGTGCAAACATAGACTTATTTGGGTCTACCTTGGTTCGCTTTCTTAGGTTGAACATTCTTTTGTGATTTCGGTTGAGGGTATAAGGATTAACCATAAATTTTGGAACTAGTTTCGGTGCGGTATGGGAAGTGGATGCACCGTCATAACCTATTCCATGCCTCTCACCAAAACCTAAAGTGGGGTTAAGGAGCATCTTACCTTCCTTCTTCAATGTATCCTCAATAGTTAATTTGACCTCTCGAGCACGTTCGATATCTTTATTGAGTTGGAATATAAGGGCTTTAAGTTTCTCACGAGTACCTACGGATGCTTGGAGATCTCTCGTAAAACTAACCACCTTATTGGTCAAGTCCCCATTCTCCTTCTTAACTAAATAAACTCTTTCTCCTAAATTTTTTCTCACCTAGGAATCCATCTCTCTAGGCTCTCTTACCTCATTCTTTAACGCTAAAAATCTCTTAGTTAAACCTTTGTTTTGTTTATTAGTTTTAAAAGACTCATCATAAAGATCGACATAAACTCTTTGTAGGTCACTCTCGCTCTCACTTAAAATATATTCCCCCTCATTCTTACCAAAATGAATAGACTCACTGTAGAGGTGTCCATGTTTAGTAGCTTCCTCGTCGGCATGAGGTTAACTCGGTGTACTAACATGACTAGACATGAATGTGGTTAACTTATATCCATGTGGTTAACTTATATCCATGTGGTGATTCATCTGTCGAACTCACTGACTCGACCTCGCTATCGCTAAGCATGGCATTTAATGCAATTTTGCCTCTCCCTTGTCTCTTTAACCTAGTCGGACACTCATGAGCTTTGTGACCATTTCCATCACACTCATAACATCTCTCATTGTCTTTCTTTGGAAAATCTTTCTTTTCTTTTTCAAAATCTTTCTTGCCCAATTTATATTTTGTATCTTTCTCAAAAAATTTCTTTTTTTTGGAAGTATTTTTCTTTTTATGTTTGAGAAACTTTTTGATTCTTTTTGCAAAAAAGGTCTAAGTTGTCTAAGTTAAAATCATACTCAAAATCTGACGACAATTTTTTTTTCTTTTTAGATTGGGCTTTTAGTGAAATTCCATTTTCCTTAGGCTTAACAACTTTAGGGAAAATATTTATCTCATACATTTGAAGATATCCTATAAGTTCTTCTAACCTAATAGTATTTAGGATTCCTGATGAATTAAACACAGTGATCTTAGGAATAAAATATACAAGGAGAGATCTCAAAATTTTCTTAACGACATGAGTATCAGGTATACTATCATCTAAATTGAAACTAGAGTTTACTATATCGGATATTCGTGCATAAGACTCATCAAATGATTCAGATTCAAGTATAGCGATAGTTTCAAATTATGTGGTGATATTTGGCAGCTTATAATCTTTAACAACATTGGTTCCCTCGTGAGTGAGCTAGAGGGTATCCTAAGCTTCTTTAGATATGGTGCTCGCCATAATGTGGCGGAAGTTGTTAGGTTTGATGGCTCCTGAGATAGTACTCAAGTCGTGCGAGCTAAAATTGCTCCATTTAAAGTCATCCTCTATCCAAAAAGAGATAGGTTTAGGGCTGATGACATTATTAACAGTCACAGTGGGTGGTGTCCACACTCTTTCACAAAGCAATTAGACACGCTCATCAATTGATTTTAATGTAGACCTCATCCTATATTTCCAGTTGGCATAATTAGAACTATAAAAAATGGGTATTCGGTTATACAAATTATCTATTAAATTTCGTCGCTTTAAAGATCAACAATTTTTCAAAAAATTGATATCAAAAATATTTTGCGAAAAAAGGATCCCAGGATATTGTGGCGGAATCCACTCTGATACCAATTGAAGAGTTCTAGGGACTCAATGGATTGATTTGTATAATTAATTGCCACACACACAGTCCAATTTTCAATTAAATTTTAATCTTTAATTAATTATTGTGTGCATGCGAATTGTGACCAAATAAAAATTTGAAATTTTCAATCCAACATACAAAAGCAATCGAGATGAGGAAAAATCCCTTTAGAGGCCAAAACCTTTTATTCAACATCATTGGAAGTTTATGAATACAAACGGCTTACATGACACTTACCACTAAGTTGGACGCGTAGATCTTTAAAAACACCAACATATATGACTCAGCTCCAGAGTCGTCCATAAGTAGTGGTCCACCCTCGGTATCCACTGATTTAGCCTCATTCTTCAGCAGTGAAATATCATTTCACAAAATCAGGCATAGAGAAAAGTCTCTACAAGGGTACATCATAAGAATCCTTCTTTGATTGATAAAAGTGATATTGAATAAATCCTAAGGGCGAGGAATATGATTATGAGGAGTTTTGATCACAAAAGAGTACTTCAAAGGTGTTCTCTTTTTGGAAAAGAGTTCTTAAAGTATCTAATCTCGTTCAGTCTATTTTATAAGAAAGGGTGATAAAAAGAATAAACATAAAATATATAGGAAAGATAATCTTTACAAAACAAAATTACACCCGGTCGTTTTAACAAAAAGGTAGGTTGTTCGAATGACAACGTTTTCTCGTTCGAATGACTTCGAACAAGGACTTCTAAAGAGATATCAGTGGAACACTCTTTGCATCTCGTTTGAACGATGGTAAACATCATTCGAACGAGGCATCATTTTCTCAGGCTCTTTTTCTAATAAAAATTAAGTTCATTTTTGTGAAAAAATAGCCTCATAAATAATAAGAAAAACCCCAGAAAAATAAAGTACCATTTACCACTCTTGATCACATACTTCTTCCATGTTTGTTGAGATGACCAAATTTTGCAATCTTTAACGGTCTTCAATAATGTCTTCTAGTACCGAGAAGTTGTGATAGTGCCGTATGTATGTAGCGGGATATGTCAAGCCAAATCAAATAAAATATGAACAATTATAAATTTTGCTATTATAGCCTCCTTAGATTAAGTCAAAATAATGCCCTTTTTCTAGGTAATTCCTTAGTGGATCCATCTAACATTGGGCCAAAATTTTATTCTATCATGCTAATTTTTTCTTCATTAATGCTTCGGTGCATGAAGGATCTCTACTGGGATGGTCCGTCTTAGCCCGCATCTTCTCGGGCGTTGTCAGCTCTAGGGATTTTGATCACCTTGACTGTTGGAAACTTGGATATCATCTCTTGTACTTTGGCTAGGTATTTCATTATGGATTTCCCTCTATCTCCATAGACACCCAACACCTGGTTCACAATCAATTGGGAATCATTGTGTGCTTGTATCTGCTTGGCATCTAGAGATAGTGCTAGGTCAAATCCATCTATGAATGATTTATAATATACCTCATTATTAGAGGCCTTGAACTGGAACCTGAGGGCATACTAAATGTTTATGTTGTCCGACGCATTGATAATCAGCCCATCCCCACTGCCAGAGGTGCATCAGGAGCAATATGCATACAACTTCCAAATTAGAGGTTCTTTCTTAAAATTTTCCTCTGTCAGGGTCCCATAGTTGAACACTTTTTTACTTTATTCTAGGTAACGAGCAGTTTCCTCTCTCTTAGATGATGATTCTGGTATATCTTCCACGTAGTCGGTTGTACCAATCATTAAGCTATCTTTCAGAGAGGTTTTCTTGGTAGGTTGAACTCTTAAGATCTCTTCCGAAGAAGTTTTCTCCTTTGGTTTTATTTCTGAGCTCTCTTCCATGGAGGTTTGCTCGACAAGTTTTCCCTTATAAATGAATTTTTCTATAAAATTAGTTATTACCTGGACTTTTATCATTGTTCTAGGTTCATATTATATATCATACTCCTCTACTTATACAACATAAGTCCTCAGTCGGCTTGATTTCTCAGGTTTACGAATGGCTCAACATAGGGACATGTCTATATAAACTATAATGGTATGAGCTTGGGAATATGGCTTTATTCTTTGGGAAACCTCAATTAGGGCCAAAGTTAACCTCTCTAGTCTCGAATAATGAATTTTAGCTCCTCGGTAAGCTTTGATGGTTTAGCAAACTGGTTTCAGTACCCCATTTTCTAGTCGGACCAACACCGAGCTAACTGCCGACTCGGATATAACCAAACTTAAGTAGAGTTTCTCTACCATGAGTGGTCTTGAGAGTAAGGCTGGAGACCCTAGGTATTTCTTCAACATTAAGAAGGAATTTTCACATTCCTCGTTTCATTCAAAAGTCTTCCTCGGCACCTTAAAGAAAGGAAGGCATATGTTCGTAGCCTGTGAGATAAATATATTGAGAGATGTTGCCCTGCCCATCAATTTCTGCACTTGTTTCTTGGTTGCTAGGGACTGCATGTTGATCAACGTCTGAGTTTTGTCTGGGTTGACCTCAATACCTCTCTAATTTCCTATGAAGCCAAGGAACATTCTATTTCCAACACCGAACACACAGTTTGTGGGGTTAAGCTTTCATTTTGTATTTCTCTAGCTAGTCGAATGTCTGACTCAGGTCTTTATATGATCGATAAATTTTTTTATTTTAATGATCATGTCATCCACATATGTATCCATGTTCTTATCGCTTTATTCCTCGAAGACTTTGTTCACCAACCTTTGGTATGTTGCTCCAACATTTTTGAGTCCAAAAGGCATAATGTTATAGCAATAGGTACATCGGCTCGTGATGAATTAATTTTTCTCCTTGTCTTCTAGCTTTATTTTAATTTGGTTATATCCCGAATATGCATCCATGAAGTTGAGTAGTTCATGCCCAGTAGTTCATGCCTAGAGTATGCAAATAAAACTATCACATTCAACCTTTAGATTTCGCAAGGGAGGAAGCATGTGAAAGTAAATGAGAAAAAAAACCCTAGCTTGTAAAGCCACCAAGTCGGATCTCCTAACCTAAACTAATAATGAGTGACTATCTCTGGGTGTAGGAATCTTGACAACCTTGGTTTCCTTATGGTGGGATTTTCTAGGACCTCGTTTAAGATCAAAATAAAATTTCCTAAGATGATCTTTTCTACCACAATGTGCACAAGTAAAAACACGTCGAAAATTGGTACCCAAGGATTGATCTCTAAAGTCTTTCCTATGTGATTCTTCTAAAACATGGGTTTTGGCTTTATGAGTAGATTTATTGCAAGTATCGAAGCCTAAACCACAAGTGTCATTTTTTATTTGGATCGTGCCTAAGATTTTATCTAGTTTTTCGGACCTACACTCCAAATCAAATTTGACTTTTCTAGAGTCTTTTAATTTAATTTTTAATTCTGAAATATTAGACTCTAATAAAACATTTCTCACTTGAAACTCGAGAAGCTCATTTTTCAAGGATTCCATTAAACCTCTAAGGCTATCTCTCTCGCCTTCTACATGTTCAAGCTTTTCTCTCGAAGAGTTCTCTCTCGTGTTCTAAGGTCTTCCACTAATGCACTCTCATCAAACTCGCTTCTAACTTCAAATTATCTCTTTTTAATTTAATTGATTCTTCATAAAGTTCTTGAAAAGTATTTTGAAGTTCACTCACATTAACCTCTTCTTCATTTTCACTCTCTCTTTCTTCTTCGCTCTCATTACCATAAAAAATAAGGGAATCATAAACAATGACCTTGGAAGTGTCATGTGTGGAAATCTCATCAATAGAGGAATGTTCACTATCACTCACATGACTAGACATAAACGCCACAAAGTTGGGCTTAGTAGGTGAATCGAGTCCCTCTTCATTGTCACTATCACCAAGGGTTGCATTAAAAGAAATTGGTTTCTTACCCTCTCTCCTTAGTTTAGTGGGGCAATCAAATGCCCTATGGCCATACCCTTCAGAACCAAAATATTTTTCCAACTCGTCCCTATTTACATTTTCATTAGAAGTTTTAGGGATCTTCTCGGCTTTGTCATACCTAGGGTTTTCAAATTTCTTAAAATCATTTTTAAATTTATATTTGTTCAATTTAAGAAATTTTAGAAATTTTCTAGCAAACATAGCCATGTATTCCGAGTCACTATCACTTTCACACTCTACTACTTATTTTTCCTCTTTTCGAGCTTTTAAAGCAACGCCCTTTTCTATTTTCTTTTCAGTTTTAGAGGGAAACATGTCCAGTTCATAGGTTTGTAAATCACCTACAAGCTCTTCTAATTTCGTAGAGGCTAAAGTTGGTAAAGAATTTAAAACGGTCACTTTCGAAATAAATCTATCGGGTAAGGACCTTAAAATTTTCTTTACTACTCGGTTGTCGGGTATTTTCTCTCCCAAGTTAAAAGATGAATTAACAATATCGGAAAGTCTAGCATAAAATTCATCAAAAGTTTCTTTTTCGTTCATTTTGATGGTTTCAAATTGAGTGGTGAGGTTTTGGAGTTTTGAAGCTTTTACGAAACTTGTACCTTCATGAGTGAGTTGTAAAATATCCCAAGCATCTTTAACGGTTTCACGTGTCATAATGCGACGGAATTCATCTGGTGTGACCGTGCTAAACAAGGCATTTAAATCACGAGAATTAAAATTTGAAAGTTCAAATTCATTTTCACTCCATCTATCGGCCGGTTTGGGAGCACATTCATTATCTACTAAATGAGTTGGTAGAGACCACCCGTTAACTGCAGATAACCAAACCCTCTCGTCGATAGATTTAAGTGCCGATTTCGTACGCGCTTTCCAGTATGCGTAATTAGAACCATCGAAAATAGGAAATTTTGATAATGGGAAAAATTCAATTTTAGCCAAAAAAAAAATTAAAGGATCTTAACGATATAATTTATCATTTTTTACTCTGATACCACTTGTTGGAACAATAGGCCCCCAATTTTAAAATCAAAAGTAATTTCCTTTAGTAAATGCGAAAGCGATAGGAGTGGTTCAATAAAACAAATACCAAATTTTAATTTCTTTTTCAAAATTAAAATTAAACCCAACTAAAGTGAAATATGATGGAACACAAACAAATTGAATTTCACTTAAACCAAGTTAATTAACCCAAGTCCTATAAATTGCTAATGTCATATTTTTCATTTAATCAACTTAGGCCAAACCAAATTTTAAGACATTAAATTGATGACTTGAATTAACTACATAAACATTACCCAATATTTAATTAGCACCAAATTAAATTAAGTAGTGATTAAGTCATATTTTATCTTTTTACATAAGCATGCGTTCTTGGTGATATAACAAGATAAAATAAACAATGAATCACTACGCCGCGATGTATGAGGAAAAACCCACAATGGGAAAAGACCTCGGATGGCCCTAGCCTCAAATCCACTAAATATGGTTTTACAAATACAAGACATAAAGACTTACCAAACTCGACTATATCCCTCTCAAGCCCCGACGCTTCTTCTTGTAGACACCTCCACCTAGCGAATAACCACAGAGCTCCACCGCGGTCTCGAAATCCACCGATCGGACTTTATATGGTCACGGTCACCCAAACTAGGAGCCTTTCTCCAAGTGGGTAAATCAACACAAACTTCTTCTTCTTTGTGGGATTTAGAAGCAAACCCAAACGTCTCTTCAAAATGGTAGATATGAAAAACCGAAATCGGTGCCAAACTCCAAGCAATGTGTGTATATATATATATATATATATATATATATATATATATATATATATATATATATATGGAAACTTGGATAAACCAACAACAACTGGGTGTCACACAAGTGTTTAAGGATTTTTCTTGAAAACTAAAACACTTTAAACATTGAACTTTTTCTCTGTTTAATTTCTCTCTCAAAAACACTCTTAGAGGTTGTAGGATATGAAAAGGTTAAGTTAAAAACTTTGGTTCCCGCACTTAAGAAGTTCTATCAAAAAATAGTGGGAAAAGGGGAAAAAACTGCTCAAAACTGCCCAAAAAACTGTTTCCTCCAAATCTCATTCGAACGAGATTTTCGTTCGAACGAAGTCTCGTTTAACGAGCTTCTAACGAAGTTCCAGTGTGAACTCGTTAGAAATCTCGTTGGATATCTCATTTGAACCATCATTCTCGTTCGAACGATACTTCGAACGACATTTCAGTGGCCAATCTGGGAACTCGTTAGAAAACTCGTTCGAATGACATTATTGTTCGAACGACAAACTCGTTCGAACGACACTTCGAACGAACTTCCAGAAAGTTGTGTAATTTCAATTTTTTCCCAGAAACTTTATATACTTTATTTTAGAGTTTTAATAAAAATCTTTTTGAAAATAAATAACAGTTTTAAATAAACGTTCACCCAATATAAAATGTTCCAAACTCCTATATATATATATATATATATATATATATATATATATATATATATTTAAAATGCATTCATACCTTAGGAGCAATGGAACCATGTTGATGACGTAGAAACTAGGGACTTTAAACTCGGCATTTTGATGAAGCTTTAAACTTGGCCGCTACGTCTTCAACAAACACGTCATAGGCTTGAAGGATGATTAATTAACTCTATCCTATGACTCAAACGTTTTTGTCCGGAATTGAGCCAAAACTTACAACGGACTCAATTGGAAATTTGTGTCCTTACAAATCTCCCCCTTTGGCTATTCCAGGACAAAAACATAACAAAAATCCTAAAGGGCCATCAAGCTCTACTAGACTGGCAAAAATGTCCCTCCCAAAATAAAATTACAATGCTTGACTCAAACAACCCAAGGATCACAATCTTTGCCGATGAAAGTTGCCACAATATAGAAGAATTCCTGCACACTTAATCAAACACATTAAACGCATAGGGAATATCGGGAATATCAAAATATTAAATGAAATTAAATAAAGACTTCCCCTTAATTAATTCTCCCCTTATCAAACAAATGACCTACTTAGAAAGACGCCTCCCCCTAAGATAAATCTCCCCCAAACTAAGATACGATTATAATAGGATTAGATACCATTTCTCCCCCAATCATTCTCCCCCTTTTTGTTCAGGAATAGACAAAGGATAAAACTAATTTAAACATGATGCATAAAGTGATAAGAACATGAAAGCATATGGGCAACAATAACATAACTAATCCATAAAAATGAATACCTACTATCATGCGACAACAAATGATACCAATTTGACAAATAAAATTCTAAGCATGTGATATCAAACAAACTATGCAACAACCAAGGTACCAATTATAAATTGAAGCATAAATGGACTAGAAAGTAAGGTAAAGACTAAACACAAATATCATATATATGTATATACAATAGATACAAGCTAAGCATAAGTACACACATACAGATATAAAAACCAAAATGACACAAAACAGGATAAGCTTTTCAGACTCGTATGGCAAAAATGTCTCATATGGAAACGGAAGTGTTGGGGTGTGAACTAGTAACAATTAAATTTAGACCCAATCACTTAAAACATGTTCACGGAGTTCTCAATTGATTACAAACTTCATCACATTTGAATATAACCTCATGTGGCAATATAGATTGAACTCAATGAACAAACATACACAATGCATACAAGCCTATACTTTTGATGATTCTATAAACCAATAGAGTCATGACATTGAAAGTACAACTAGGATAAACGGACATTGGGAAAACAATTGATATACCATCCAATCTCCCTCAATAAGCATATATATTTGAATGAATATATCAAACAAAAGAGGCCTTGGCAATTATTTTTCTTTTTAATGCCATAATTATATTTTTAGGCCTTTGGACCACGTATTTCTTTTAGGTCCAAACAAAAGGTGGCTTACTATTCACAAAGGATAATAAATCCTTTCGGAGCCCTTACCCGTGCACATTTATACATATTATTTTTAATTTCTCACAAATCCCACGTGCAACGGATTTTGACATGCACTAGTCCTCCTAGGTCACAAATATGTAGATGACAAGATTGGTAGGAGAACACCTCACAAAGCTCAAATATACATACGAAGTTAAAATTTCAAAAGAGCTCGGGCATGTGTGAATAGAGGCATATAAAAATAGAATCCATTTAATCAACACAAAATCCAACTACTCCATATAAGCATGGTAAAGAACATAATAATGATTGACAATCTAAACCAAAAGTTCTAGCCACATAGGAGCGAAAAAGATGGAATTCTAACACAAGTATATGCCACATAAAGTGTGTTAAACTAAAATACACACACACAAAAAAAAATCTTTTTCAGTTTTTCAAATTTTTAACCAAAAATAAGAATATATACTCAAAAGACAAACAAAAATCATTTGAATTTTTCATTAAGCTTAAATTACCAGGAGATAAAACCCAAATGATAGACAAAAATCTTTTTGTATTTTTCATTTAATTCAACAAAAATGAAGGAAATATAATACAAAAGATAAACATCTCATGATTTCTAGCATAAGATATGAAATAAAGCAATGACTAGAAAATGACTGAACATGCATACACCTAGCAAGGATATATAATATGAAGCACAAAAAGCTAGAGTATGCAAATAAAACTATCACATTCAACATTTAGATTTTGCAAGGGAGGAATCATGTGAAAGTAAATGAGAATAAAAAAACCCTATCTTGTAAAGCTACCAAGTCGTATCTCCTAACCCAATCTAATGATGAGTGACTATCTCTGGGTGTAGGAATCTTAACAACCTTGGTTTCCTTATGGTGGAATTTTCTAGGACCTCGTTTAAGATCAAAATAAAATTTCCTAAGATGACCTTTTCGGCCACAATGTGCACAAGTAAAAACACGTCGAAAATTGGTACCCAAGGATTGATCTCTAAAGTCTTTCCTAGGTGATTCTTCTAAAACATGGGTTTTGGATTTATGAGTAGATTCATTGCAAGTATCGAAGCCTAAACCACAAGTGTCATTTTTTATTTGGACCGTGCCTAAGATTTTATCTAGTTTTTCGGACCTACACTCCAAATCAAATTTGACTTTTCTAGAGTCTTTTAATTTAATTTTTAATTCTGAAATATTAGACTCTAATAAAACATTTCTCTCTTGCAACTCGAGAAGCTCATTTTTCAAGGATTCCATTAAACCTCTAAGGTTATCTCTCTCGCCTTCTACATGTTCAAGCTTCTCTTGAAGAGTTCTCTCTCGTGTCCTAAGGTCTTCCACTAACGCACTCTCATTAACGACCTTGACACGCTCTTTTAAACTTGCTTCTAACTTCAAATTAGCTCTTTTTAATTTAATTGATTCTTCATAAAGTTCTTGAAAAGTATTTTGAAGTTCACTCACATCAACCTCTTCTTCATTTTCACTCTCTCTTTCTTCTTCACTCTCACTACCATCAAAAATAAGGGAATCATAAACAATGACCTTGGAAGTGTCATGTGTGGAAATCTCATCAATAGAGGAATGCTCACTATCACTCACATGACTAGCCATAAACGCCACAAAGTTGGGCTTAGTAGGGGAATCGGGTCCCTCTTCATTGTCACTATCACTAAGGGTTGCATTAAAAGAAATTTGGTTTCTTACCCTCTTTCCTTAGTTTAGTGGGTCACTCAAATGCCCTATGGCCATACCCTTCACAACCAAAACATTTTTCTGACTCGTCCCTATTTACTTTTTCATTAGAAGTTTTAGGGATCTTCTCGGCTTTGTCATGCCTAGGTTTTTCAAATTTCTTAAAATCATTTCTAAATTTATCTTTGTTCAATTTAAGAAATTTTCGAAATTTTCTAGCAAACATAGCCATGTCTTTCGAGTCACTATCACTTTCACGCTCTACTACGTGTTTTTCCTCTTTTCGGGCTTTTAAAGCAACGCCCTTTTCTATTTTCTTTTCAGTTTTAGAGGGAAACATGTCCAGTTCATAGGTTTGTAAATCACCTACAAGCTCTTCTAATTTCGTAGAGGCTAAAGTTGGTAAAGAATTTAAAACGGTCACTTTCGTAATAAATCTATCGGGTAAGGACCTTAAATTTTTCTTTACTACTCGATTGTCGGGTATTTTCTCTCCCAAGTTAAAATATGAATTAACAATATCGGAAAGTCTAGCATAAAATTCATCAAAAGTTTCTTTTTCGTTCATTTTGATGGTTTCAAATTGAGTGTTGAGGTTTTGGAGTTTTAAAGCTTTTACGACACTTGTACCTTCATGAGTGAGTTGTAAAATATCCCATTCTTCTTTAGCGGTTTCACATGTCATAATGCGACGGAATTGATCTAATGTGACCGTGCTAAACAAGGCATTTAAATCACGGGAATTATAATTTGAAAGTTTAAATTCATTTTCACTTCATCTATCGGCCAGTTTGGGAACAAGTTCATTATCTACTAAATGAGTTGGTGGAGACCACCTGTTAACTACAGATAACCAAACCCCTTCGTCGATAGATTTAAGTGTCAATTTCATACGCGCTTTCCAATATGCGTAATTAGAACCATCGAAAATAGGAAATTTTGAGAATGGGAAAAATTCCATTTTAGTTAAAAAAAATTAAAGGATCTTAATGAAATAATTTATCGTTTTTGGCTCTGATACCACTTGTTGGAACAATAGGCCCCCAATTTTAAAATCAAAAGTAATTTCCTTTAGTAAATGCGGAAGCGATAGGAGTAGTTCAATAAAACAAATATCAAATTTTAATTTCTTTTTCAAAATTAAAATTAAACCCAACTAAAGTGAAATATGATGGAACACACACAAAAATTTAATTTCACTTAAACCAAGTTAATTAACCCAAGTCCTATAAATTGCCTAAGTCATATATTTCATTTAATTAAATTTGGCCAAACCAAATTTAAGACATTAAATTGATGACTTGAATTAACTATATAAACATTACCCAATATTTAATTAGCACCAAATTAAATTAAGTAGTGATTAAACCATATTTTATCTTTTTACCTAAGCATGTGTTCTAGGTGATATAACAAGATAACATAAATAATGAATCACTACGCCACGATGTACGGGGATAAACCCACAACGGGAAAAAACATCGGACGACCCTAGCCTCAAATCCACTAAATATGGTTTTCTAAATACAAGACAGAAAGACTTACAACACTTGACTCGATCCCTCTCAAGCCCCGTCGCTTCATCTTGTAGACACCTCCACCTAGTGAACAACCACAGAGCTCCACCGTGATCTCGGAATCCACCGATCGAACTTTATATGGTCACCCTCACCCAAACTAGGAGCCTTTCTCCAAGTGGGTAAATCAACAAAAACTTCTTCTTCTTTGTGGGATTTAGAAGCAAACCCAAACGTCTCTTCAAAACGGTAGAGATGAAAAACCGGTGCCAAACTCCAAGCAATGCATATATATATATATATATATATATATATATATATATATATATATATATAAGCTTGGATAAACCAACAATCACTGGGTGTAACACAAGTGTTTAAGGATTTTTCTTGAAAACTAAAACACTTTAAACGTTGAACTTTTTCTCTATTTAATTTCTCTCTCAAAAACACTCTTAGAGGTTGTAGGATATGAAAAAGTTAAGTTAAAAACTTTGGTTCCCGCACTTAAGAAGTTCTGTAAAAAAATAGTGGGAAAAGAAGTGGGGATATGGGAAAAAACTGCTCAAAACTGCCCAAACTCGTTCGAACGACACTTCGAACGAACTTCTAGAAAGTTATGAAATTTCAATTTTTGCCCAGAAACTTTAAATACTTTATTTTAAAGTTTTAATAAAAATCTTTCTGAAAATAAATAATAGTTTCAAATAAACTTTCACCCAATTTAAAATGTTCCAAGCTCCTGTATATATATATATATATATTTAAAATGCATTCATACTTTAGGAGCAATGGAACCATGTTGATGACGTAAAAACTAGGCACTTTAAACTCAGCATTTTGAAGAAGCTTTAAACTTGGCCTCTACGTCTTCAACAAACACGTCATAGGCTTGAAGAATGATCAATTAACTCTATCTTGTGACTCAAATGTTTTTGTCCAGAATTGAACCAAAACTTACAACGGACTCAATTCCTTCCTGATAGTAGGTTTTAGTGATAAGTCGATTTGTGTTGTCTTTTTGGGTGTTCATCATCCAAGGCAATGGACTCAATGGCTTCCATGACCTGCCCCTTTACCAATTTTGCCTCTTTGCAAGGGTCTATGGTCTCTATCTGGTAGGTAATGGTGAGATTTTTTAGTTCTTCTCGGCCGGATGATGTGTAGTAGCACTCCATGGCTTCGACTTGATTTCCTTCCACTATGCCGAATCCATTATGCGTGGGGAACTTTAAACATTTATGTACGATGGAGGGCACGACTTAAAATTTCATTAATCCAACCCTGTTGAGGATAATATATTTTTTTGAGCTGACATTATTATCAAGGACGAAGAAACGTATCTTCTCATCTTAATAGGTTTGCGAGGTACCGATTACAACTTCTAAGTTGACGATTCCTAGAGGATACACCTTTTTTCTTGAAAAACCAATGAGGGGTCTATGATAGGGCTCAAGCTTTCTATCTCGTAATCCTATTCCTTTGAATCAGCTGTAAAATAGGACATCAGCTAAACTGTCGTTGTCCATAAACACTCTAGCTACACTTTCTTCGTGAACCAACATCGTGATAACTAAGGGTTATCATGAGGATAAGTTAGTCCTAACAGGTCATCCTTGGAGAATCCCATCACTAATCGGTCTTCATTTACTTTCCTAGGGTGATTATCCACGTCAGCAAACATATTGATCTATCGAATGTAGGAGAACGCTTTGGATTCATTGAAGTAGGCTTTGCTCTAGGCTATTTCATTATCGCCATTGACGTCACCACCTATAATAAAATTACAACTAAAAAGGATCATTTTGACCTTTTGCACGAGATTTTTGGGTCTTCTCAATAGATCTGGATCATCCTCATCATCATCATCCCTGTCGATTTTCTTATCGTCCCCCTTATATATAGGGATTTCGATGCTCTTCTAGTTTCCCGTTCATCTGAAGGATTCATTCGGCCTTCTTTGTCCATGAACCTTTACAAATTCCCTCTTTGGATTAAGCTTTCTATCTTATTTTCCAAGGTTATGCAATTGTCCATGTTGTGGTCATGATCTTTATGGAAATCATAATACCTTCTTTTATCCCTTCGATTTGGGGGAGATTTTAGCTCCCCGGCCATTTCAGATCCCTACTTACCAGAATTTCTTCAAAAATGTGATGCATGCCAACACTAAGAGGAGTGTATTCGTCATACTTCTTAGGTTTCTCTACCTTTTTTTTCCTTTTGCTCTTTTTTTCTTAGAGCCCTTGTTGCTATCGGCCTTGGAGTTGTAGGAATGTTTAGCAGCCATATCCTTCTCGACATTCATAATTTTACTAGCTTTGGCTAGCAATTTGGTCATGTTATTGGGAGGACCTTTCGCTAGAGCATAGTATAGTTTCTCTGGTAGTAAACCACTCATCAACGTAGCGATCACCGTCTTCTCTTTGTAATGAATGAACTCCAGTTTTTCAGTACCAAACTGAGTGATGTACTCGCGTGTGGTTTCTCTAACTCGTTGGAAAACACTTAGTAGATGAGATAACTTTTTAACTGGATTTGATCCAAAGAAGAGGTTAGTGATAAATAAATTATCTAATTATAAAAAGCTGAAGATTTTTCCTTGCGAAAAATTATTGTACCAGATCTGAGCTAACCCAGTAATAGTTCTAGAAAATTCTCGACAACGCATTTCTTTGGGAACTGAATAGATCTCGATGACATCTTAATATTGTTCTAAGTGAAGCATGTGATTTGTTTTGTCATCGAACTTAGGGGTTACCACGGGTCGCTTGAATTTGGCAGGTGTAGGACAATCCATAATTATAGGTGTGGAGGGTGATCCTTTTGCTAAACTTTTATGTAAAGAATTTTTTAACTTTCTTATTTACCTTAAAAGGTCTTCCAATCATTGAATTGAGCTTTTCCATTGTAACACCCTGCCTAATTAAATCCCGGGTGGCCAGTACCATACCAAATTAAAACAGAATATACAGTTGGCTCATTCTTAGCATCACTTTCGAAAACATTTATAACTCACCCAATACCCAATTAAGCCGGTGTTAAAAACTTTCCAAATTTTAATTCAACAAAAAATCCATTTTTAGTTTATGAATAACACTACGCATTTTACTCTAACACAATAATAACTGAACAGATAACTCAAAAGAATTTAAATGCAATTGGAATAAACATTCCCACATAATAATCCAATACCATAATCCCAACAATAATAAATGTATGAAAATGACATGAGTACAAGAGTATTTGACTCAAATAGAAGAGATAACTGAATTCTTTTTGGGCAACATGTCCTAACTAAAAGAATATTGTGAACCAAATAAAGATAGGCGTCTAAGCAATACTCCATAACTCCATAGCTAGTCATAATTCCATAAGGTTGGCGTCCCTGCTGCTAGACACCTGATATAGAAGGTACAATAGAAAAGAGAATATGCAAGGAAACGGGTCAGAGCCCTATGTGAAAATGATTTTAAAAACAACCAAGTATTTAACAAGTGCAATAAAGCATTTATTATGTACATGTTAGATCCAAACTCTCACTTGATATTCTCACCTCTTATCTAGAGTGCACACTTAAAGTTTCCTATTAACTATCCTAGTTAATGGCTCCTCCTAACTAGTTTCCATAATATGATTCTATCCCATATCATAACCCGTATGTCCCATACCATATGTAATATAATCATTCATATACGTTTCCCATTAAGATGAATCGTTTCTCATTAATATGAATTAAGCTTTTCAATAAATATTCATTAACTTATTTCAATTGTATTCTCAATTCACCGTTATCTACAATTATCACACAGTAGATAATTTAACCACTATATACACATTCAAACAATTTATTTTATATATATATATATATATATATATATATATATATATATATATATATATATATATATATAATAAGGCACCCCAAGTCACAGCTGCGGTGCAATGCATTACTCTGCTATCATGTCCCAATATCGTTGGTCACCGAATAGGGGACTAAAGGTTCGGTAAGGATGCCTCGAACCACAAACAACAACACAAATATTGGAGGCAAACATAGTTCTCGTATCCATGGGTCACGTACATACCTATGTACCCATAGTCAGCGGAATTATTAACTCCCCGATAAGTCTTTCATAGACCTATGTTCTCGAGTGACAAATCAAATATCCCATGGATTCATCAGGATATGACTGCCCTCACGCGCAAACCTCCCCATCGATAGCAAGTAAGCTAGGTATGTCATACACATAAATCATCAATCAAATAGGCATTATCATCTACCTATATAATATCAACAAGGTACTCACATTACCCTGCGATAATTCCCATACGTAGCATTATATCTCTCAGATCCTACGTATTAAAATATTATAACTTCACTTCTTAATTTAATTATTCCAAAGTCTCACTCATTACTGAAGGTTCAAATAGGTTTTCCTCAATGTATTTATTCAGTAAGAATTCACTAATATCCTACTGGTCCGTATCATCTTATCTCCCGAATTACTATGAATTAAGCTCTCCCTTAATTAGGGTTAAAACTAATAGTTTCAAATCTCTTATAAACACATCTTCTATCAACTAGGGTTGAATACCATCATCACATGGCTCATAGTCTATAGTGTTTCATTCACACTATATGACTTATCAACCAAATCAACATCCTCACATCCTATAACATCTCTTCACTCCCGACGTCATTAAGGTTCATGCGCGGAGCGTCTCACAAAGCGAAATCCAAATAAGGAACCCCTCCAATACACTACTACTTAACTTTGTCGGTCGTGGAGGTCCGTCAACTTTAAATACGCAATCGGGATAACCTCATCCCCTCTTTCAACCAAATGTGGTCTGAACTCCCATCTCTATCCAGTAGTCATACCACTAAGCGCTTGTACTACACTCAGTCCTTGCGCAATCAATAATGAGCTTAAACTCAGTCCTTGATGCTCAAATTGTAACCCTAAGGCTACCCAGGTGTTATAGTAAATCTCCCCTACTTGACCTATCCTTAATTCTCATGCATACAAATTAAAATCCAACACATGAATCTAGCAACCGAAATTTCTTCCAAATTAATTATCAAAATTCTAATCCATTAAATCCCAATCATATTAATTCGATTCTTATCTAGGGCTTACTGATCTTCCCTAAGTCGCATAATATCCAATTAATAATCACCAAAGATTTACAAAAGGTTTGGGATACGAACAAGCATTAAAAGGAAACAAATTCAAGGATTCTGGGGAGGTCGATCGATCGAAGGCAAGGGGTCGATCGATCGATCGCCCAGATAACAACCCAGTATTCTGCATTTCTTTTACTACGGGTTTCATCACTTTTGATCATCCAAAACTTCATATTAACTTCCCAAATTCCTTATAAACCTTACTACATGATATAGCAACATATGTGAATGATTTCTAATGCTCTAAACATCCTAGAATCATCAAGAGTGAATTAAAATCATATGTTTATCCTCTTTTTCCATAAAATTATATAGATAATATCTTCAAGAACACACCATTGATTCTCTTCATCTCTTCAACAGATTTATGATTATTTCGTGGATTACTATATATCTACAACATGAGTTTGATTCCTATAAACTTCCATTTTTCATAAATCCATTAACAACTCTTCATTATTTTCCAAACATGTAAAAATCTCATCTTTTTTATAACTATCCTAATATGGACAACATACAAACTTAGATTGCAATTATCAAACACTTGCCTCTAATGAAGATCTGATCCTTTGGGGTTGTATAACACAGGTGGCTCTCTTCTTTTCCTCTCACTTTCGGTGGTGGTTGGTGGTTGTGACCTTTGGTCTTTGGTTCTCCTCCTTTCCAACCAAGCTTCTCTTCTCCCAAGCAACCTTTCACTCTCTCTAAGAAGATGACCTTTCAATTTTGTGTAGAAGAGATGAATGAACCCGCGTTCAACTAATCTTTAAATATTTATAATAAGACAAAATCTGAAATCACTATTCATCCCCCTTGTAAAAATAACCAAAACACCCTTTTGGGTTGTCTTTTCATTTCTAAATGACCCGAGACTCAAAACCAACATCCAAATAGACTTTTCTGACTATTTCAACCCTTCTGGATGCAACGATACAGCCGAAACGACTATAAGGTTGATGTAAAAATAAGTTTCCTTTTTAATTTAACAAATTTGTCCCGACACGTCCCATACCGCGTCCGACTAAAAATTCAAATTACTGAATTAACAACTCATAGCAATATCACTAGCATCACATTCATATATTACCTAAATATCTTTAAGTAATATTCAGAATCATTCATTTTAATATCCACAATTCGGATAAAACCCAAATGAATTAATCAATAATAAAATCCAATTAATCCATTAATTTAAAATATAACCCATTTTACAAGTCATAAAAATTACGGGGTATTACATCCATGTTTGCTCATTTAGCTATACATTGATGGAGATTATTTTATCCACTCGGCCATGGTTTTTGTTGACCTTTCTTCCTAAAAAGTTTGCTTGGCATGCACTGATCCTCGTATACTAGTCCTTGATCTGAAAGATCCTTCTTGATGATCCTTGGATCGTTTGGGCTCTCTATGATGATGTACTCTCAACGCTCTGGGGCCCTAAACGATCAAATGTTGAGCCTCTACTCATCCTTTCTAACAGGATCGGTCTTTACTGAGAGAATGATTAGTCATAATAATAATTGGTTGACCTGAGGGGTGAGGTGGTGCCAATATGATAAGTTCGGTTGTTGATTGATCTAAAGTACTTAGATTCGCTCCTCTCATCCATTCTTGTAGGGTTTGTAGGCTTCATGTCCCCATACGAGACATGAGGCAACATTTCTCCTCTCTTATTGCGGTGTTCCTATTCAAGTAGCATGATGGGGCCCGTCATAGGCCTGGCTTAGAGCACGTGAGTCAACCATTTTATAGTCTCTTGCATGGCCTTTTGACCTTTAGCTATGCTCATCAACATTCCTTAGAGATCCCCTTCTCCTCAAGGGACGGAGGTTAGGGTGGTTTCAGCTATGTGGGTACTTTATGTTGAAAATATGTGAAACCCCCCGATTTTAAACTCTTTTTAAAATAGTAATATTTCCTTTTTGTGAAATAGATATGCGGAAGCGTAAAGGTGATGGTTCAATAAAACGAATTACCAAATTTTAATTTCTACACAAATTAAAATTAAACCAAGTGAAAATATGATTAATACACACACAGTATTGATTTCACTTAAACACAATTAATTCATTCAAGTCCTAGAATTTGCCTTAGTCATATTTATTAATATTTCCAAATTAGGTCAAACAGTTTTCACAATAGACTTGAATTAACTAAACAATTACCCAAATTTAATTACGCACCAAAATTAAATTAAATGTGACAATTAAAACCATTTTTATCTTGAATTATCCTAAACATGCGTTCTAAGTTATTATGCAAGATAAAAGAAAATCAATCACACTATGCCGCGATGTACGAGGAAAAACCCACAACGGGAAACAACCTCGGACGGCCCTAGCCTCAAATCCACTAAGTACGGAATTATATTTACAAGATAGATGACTTACTTCCTCAACTCGAACCCTCTCTAGCCTTGACGCATCTTCTTGTAATCACCTCTTCTTAGCGGATAACCACGGAGCTCCACTGTGATCTTGGACTCACCAATCGGATAATAGGTACACCATCAACCACACGTGGTGTCTTTTACCACATGAGAATGCCGCGGCAAAACGAACTCTTCTTCTTTAATGGATGTAGAAGAAAACCAAAACTTCTCTTTGAACGGAAGAGATGAACCCGATGCCAAAACTCCAAGCAAGATGTATATATATTGAAACTTGGATAACCAAACAGTTGGGTGTAAACTAGAGTGGTGTATGTTTTTCTCTAAAGAATTTCACTCAAAACAAGAACATTTTCCTTAAGCAATTTAGCTCTCAAACTATCTCTAAAAGATCGAATAGAATGGAAAAGTTGAGTTGGAAAATGTTATTCCCGCACATAATAAAGTCTGAGAAAAGTTGGTTAAGAAACAAGTGGGGAAGTGGGAGAAAACTGCTTAAAAACTGCCAAAAACTGTTCCCGCCTGACATCTCATTCGAACGACATTTCGTTTGAATGAAATCTCATTCGAACGAGTCTTCTAACGAAGTTCCAGTATGACCTCATTAGAAACTCGTTGGAAATATCGTTAGAACGACAATCTCGTTCGAACGACATTTCGAACGAAGTTCCAGTATGCTATAATGGGAAGTCGTTGGCAATCTCGTTCGAACGACACTTCGAACGAACTCACAGAAAGTTCAAAAATTCTTTTTAAGCCCATAAACTTTTATATACTTTATATATAAGTTTTAATAGAAAACATTCTGAAAATAAAACGCAGTTTTGAAAACCTAACACCCAATATAAACTGTTCCAAGCTCCTATATATATATATATATATATATATATGTGTGTGTGTGTGTGTGTGTGTGTGTGTGTGTGTGTGTGTGTGTAATGCATTCATACCTTGGGAGCATGAAACCACTGTTGATGACGTTGAAATGAGGCACATAAACCACGGCATTTTGATGAAGCTTTATACACTTGGCCGCTACATCTTCAACAAACACGTCATAGGCTTGAAAGATGATCAATGTACTCTATCCTATGACTCAAACGTTTTTGTATGGAATTGAGCCAAAATTAACAAAGGACTCAATTAGAAATTTGCATCCTTACATATGTATTGTCTTATAATCAAGCAATTGGAGAATTACTTTAGGATGGAAAATACATAGGAAACAACAATGGCTTATAGAATTCCCATGGATGGAGCCACTCTGTTGGTGTTTAAATTTTGTAAGGGGTGTATAATGAGTCTTACTTGATTATACCAATAATTTATCGGCCACAGATAAAGAATAAACTCTTATAAGTTTGAGAGAGATGAGAGTTAAATAATAAGACAGAAGCTTTAACGTTGTTCATCTTAAAGAGGTGCTTACATCCATGGGTGCTAGGTTACTAGGGATTAGGATTGAGTACAGGCTATTAAGAACTTTCTAGGGTTGAGTGTATGCTATTTTCAATTGTTCTCTAGCTGAGGGGAGTAGCTAGTAGTAGGAAGGATAAGAGGCACAATACCTTTATAAATCAGGTATTTACACTTTACTACATTATAGATAATAAATAAGAGTGTGCCATCTTGTTTTTCATGTGCATGTGTATGGGTAACTGTAAAAATTCCCATATGTGCCTATTTCACTTTATTGATAGTTCGCATTCCTGAAGATGGTCGACCATTCCGCCAACCGGAGGGGATAATAAGATAACCACATTATTACCACAGGATTGGGCCTACTTGATGATGACAAGTGTCATGTTATCACTGGTCCACATAGTATGTTATTTTAGGTTACAATAGTTTCTCTTCGATATCAACATCTACTACTTGTGCATTTATGGGATGAAGATTAGTTGTGTGGTCATGTTAGGTATCGATGGATGTATTTTTTTTATCACTTAATGATAACCTTCAAAGATTATGTAAAGAATACACTATATATTGCAGGGTTAATTACTGAAGAATGCGTAACTGTGGAATCATCGATATAAGCTCGGTATCATATGCCAAAACAAGAGTTGAGGAGGTTCAATCCTCATTGTGAACGAGTGATCCAGGAACCTAAAGAGTTTAAGGATGAATGGCCTTTATGGATCCCTAAAGAGGTGAAACTCACAAATTTAGAATACAAGCAAGCAACTCGTTATATCTTCGAATTTCAAGATGATGTTAAAGATTGGAGAGAGTAAGTATAAACTAAATTACTCTTATTTGATTTTATGTATTCTATATATTATGATCTAAACTCTACAATTTATTTGTAGGAAGTACGAAAAAGAAATTGTCCAAAATCAAAGGCGAAATTGCATGATGAATGATTTTAGGACATCGATATCAAAAGAGGTAATTTTCACCTTTTATATGTGTGGTTATTTATTCATGTGTGGTGAAATCATTCCCTAATACAAATTCATTAATAAATCCAACTTTTAAAAAGAGGTGACGTTTTTTCAAGGCTTGCACGCCTAGTAAAAGCTTGCAAATTTTGTATGGAAGAGTTTAAGAAATTCCGCACCAACGATTTTCATTTCGTTTCATATTCATTTTAGGAAAAGCTTCTGACGCAAAATCACGAAATTTCAATTTATGCCTTGACTACCTGTGTTGCTAGCAAAAACGATAAAAATAAAAAAGATACGGTACTAACCTATTATTGGATTATCCAACAAATCCTAGAACTCTCAATTATTTAGATTTCACAGAATCTGTATTCTATTGTGACTGGTTGAAAGTGGAGGATAAGACAAATGCTTGCAAGGTTGATCCTGACTCCAAAATTATCATGGTAAATTTATCAAAGATGAAGAGTAAAGATCACATAATCAACGAACCTTTTATTTTCCTTTCAGAACGTAAAGAAGGTATTTTACTCGAAGTGCATAAACGATGGTAATTTGTCTATTTTTGTGAATGCACCAAAGGGTATGACTACTCAAGCGAATGAATTAAAGGATCCTAAAGAATTCTAGTCTTCTCTTGATGACAACACTAATTTGAAGGATCTTTTAGTTAATTTAGATAAATATTGATTATCAAACAATTATTGTACCCATGGCACTCCTATTTATATCCTATTATTATACTAGACCTATAATATCCAATTCGTATCCTATTATGATATTGACATTATATTGGTGCTTTATTTTGATTTATGAATATTTTGTTTGATTTACAAATGTTTAATTTGATTTATGAATGTCATGTTTATATTATGAATGTTTAGGGCCACGAACACCTTGCACATGACACTCGATTTGATAATATAGTCTCTTGAGTTTGTAGTTGGACCAAATTAGCCTTGGCACTCCCCATATTTATCGTCTTTGACTTTTCACTGGTCAATGTATTAACATCTCATTTTAAGCATAAAACACAAGGCGCTAGCTCTTCGAATTTGTTTGTCCATGCTTCATCCTCATACTCAGCTCTAGTTTTATCATGCTTCAACTGCGTAATTTTTTTCCAATCGCCTATTGTATTTCTCTTGAGCCCTATTTTCTTGTACGAGGTACAATTGGTTATCCTTGTTAACACAAGTGAGTTTCTCTCTCAGGTGTTTAACCTATAACTCACACCTTTTCAAATCATCTTTTATCTCGAGCTTTTCCAACACAATTTCCTTTTTTTCCTTTTTTATGGCGTCGTATTTGGTTTTCATAATCAACTCTCAATTTATCTAATCCTTTTTTACATTGTCGAACTCAGACTTGCGAAAGGCTGGTCGGATAGCCACTTCGATGATCACTATCTCTGAGATCATTTCTATAGTCCGATTAGCCTTTCGCATGTTTGAGTTTGACCATATTGAAAAAATTCAGACGAATCGAAATCAATCATGAAAACTAAATACAACACATGGAAAAGGAACACGTGAAAATTGTGCTTAAAAGCTTGAAATAGAAGTTGATTGTAAAGGTGCAAGTTATAGGTCGAACACCTTAGAGAGCAACTCACATGCATTAATGAGGACAACAAACCGTACCTTATATGAGAAAATAAGTCTCTAAATAAATACAATAGGCTACTAGAGAAAGACAATGCTGTGTCGTTGAAGCATGCCAAAACTATAGCTGAGGATGAGGCTGGAGCCTGGAAGAACAAATTTGAAGAGTTGGTGCCTCGCGTATTATGCTTGGAATGAGACGTATACATTGCAGGGTGTTCAAGGATTAATTTAGTCCAACCACAAATGTAGGAGACTCTATTTCATTGCCATGTTAGATTGTAGGAACCAGGTATTCTTTACTTTAATTCATATTTTTTAAAAATATTTTATTCCTATTTAATGGTTAATTAAGTGATCATTTGAAAAAACACCAACATGCCCCTAGGGGAAAACCCTGAACAGCCCCGTAAAAGGTATGAACATTTCGCACAATACCAACATAATTCGTAAGACCTGACCGCGTAGTCACAGAACTCCCTATTTGGGATAATGATTAAATTTATAAAGAGGTATACTTAGAACTGAAAACATGCCCCTAGGGGGAACCCAAAACATCCCCTAAATGGCACCGTGAGGGGCACAAACACCTCGCACGAGACCAACGTAAATCGTAAGAACTGATCGTGCAGTCACAGGACTGCCATTTTGGGAATAGGATAAAAAGTTACAAATAAACACATTTAGGCTTGAAAAATGCCCATATACCCTTTATGGGAACTTCGAACATCCCCGTGAGGGGCACAAACTCCTTGCACAAGACCAACATAACTCGTAGAAACTAACCGCACAGTAATAGGACTCCCAGTTTGGGATGACTAAAATGTGTAAATAATTAGACTTAGGCTTGAAAACGTGCACACATGCCCCAGGGGAAACTCAAAACAATGCTCGAACAACCCCGTGAGGGGCATGAACACCTCACACGAGACCAACATAACTTGTAGGAATTGATCGCGTATTGACATGACTCTTGTTTGGGAATAAGACTAAAATTTAAAAATAAGCAGACTTAGGCTTGAAGAATGCCCATATGCCACAGGGGAAACCCAAAACAGCCCCCGAACGGCTTCGTGAGAGGCACAAACACCTCGCACGGGACCAACGTAACTCGTAAGAACTTACCGCCTAGTCACGGGACTCTCGGTTTGGGAATATGACTAAAATTTGTAAATAAGCAGACTTATACTTGAAAAAATGCCCACATGCCCCGGGGAAAACCCAAAATAGCCCCCGAATGTCCCCGTGAGGGGCATGAACATCTCGTACGGGACCAAGGTAACTCATTAGAACTGACTATGTAGTCATGGGACTCCCGATTTGGTAATAGGAGTAAAATTTACAAATAAGCAGACATAGCCTTGAAAAAATTCCCACATGCCCCAGGGAAATCCCTAAAATAGCCACTAAACGACCCTGTAAGCGGCACAGACACCTCGCATGGGACTAACGTAACTCGTAGGAATTGATCACATAATCACGGGACTCCTGGTTTGGGAATATGACTAAAATTTGGAAATAAGCAAAGTTAGGCTTGAAAATATACACATGCTCCCTAGGGAAAATCCAAAACAACCCCCGAATGACCCCGTGAGGGGTACAAAAACCTCGCACAGGACAAACGTAACATGTAGGAACTGATCGTGTAATCATGGAACTCCCTATTTAGGAATAGGACTAAAATTTTCAAACAAGCAGACTTAAGCTTGAAAAAAAGCACACATACCGCTAGGAAAAAATCCCAAACAACCTCCGAACGACCCCGTGAGCGGCAAAAGCACCTCGTACGGGATCAAAGTAACTCGTAGGAACTAACCATGCTGTCACAGGACTCCTAATTTAGGAATATGACTAAAATTTACAAATAAGAAGACTTAGGCTTGAAATCATGCCCTAGGAAAAAACCCAAAATAATCCCCGAATAGCCTCGTGAGGGGTACGGAACCAACATAATTTGTAGGAACTGATTGCTTATTCATAGGACTCACAGTTTGGGAATACCACTTAAATTTTCAAATAAGCAGAATTAAGCTTGAAAACATATCCCTAGAGCAAAACCCAAAACAACCCCCGAATCGTCCCATGAGTGGCACGAATACCTCGTACTGGACTAACGTAACTTGTACGAACTAATCACGTAGTCATGGGACTCCCGATTTGGGTATATGACTAAGATTTGCAAATAAGAAGAATTAGGCTTGAAAAAACACCCACATGCCCCTGGGGGAACCCAAAATAACCCTTGAATGTCTCCATTACGAACACCTTGCACGGGATCAACGTAACTCGTAGAAACTGACCGTGAAGTCATGGGACTCCTGGTTTGAGAATATGACAAAAATTTGCAAATAAGAAAACTTAGGCTTGAAAAAATGCCCATATACCTCTAAGGGGAAAAAACCCAAATCCACCCTTGAACGGTCATGTGAGGGGTACGAACACCTCGCACTGGACCAACGTAACTCGTAGAAACTGATCGCGTATTCTGGAAACTCCCGAGTTGAGAATACTACTAAAATTTATAACTAAGCAGACTTAGGATTGAAAATGCCCACATGCCCCTGGGGGGAGGGCACCCAAAATAGCTCCTGAACGACGTAGTGAGAGGCATGGACACCTCGCATGGGACCAACGTAACTTGTAGAACTTGATCGCGTAGTCACGGGACTCCCGGTTTGAGAATATGACTAAAATTTGCAAAAAAGGAGACTTATACTTTAAAAAATGCCCACATGCCCCAGGATAAAACCTAAAACATCCCTCGAACGACTCCATGAGGAGCACGGACACCTCACATGGGATCAATGTAACTCATAGGAACTAATCGAACGGGACTCTCGATTTTGGAGTAGGATTAAAATTTATAAACAAACAGACTTAGGCTTGAAAAACTCCCACATGCCCCCGGAGTAAAATCTAAAAAAGCCCCTGAACAGCCCTTGAGGGGTATAGACACCTGCACGGGACTAACGTAATTCGTAGAAACTGTCCGTGTAGTCACGAGACTCCCGGTTTGGGAATATAACTAAAATTTACAAATAAGCAAACCCAGGCTTGAAAAAATGCCCACATGCCCCTTGGGGGAAACCCAAAACGTCCTCCAAACGGTCCTGTGAGGAGCATGGACACCTCGCATGGGACCAACGTAACTCATAGGAATTGATCGTGTTGTCACGTGACACCCGATTTGGGAATATGACTAAAATTTGAAAATAAGCAGACTTAGGCTTGAAACAATGCCCACATATCCCGGGGAAAACCTAAAATAACCCCCGAACGGTCCCGTGAAGGGAACAAACACCACACGTGGGACCAACGTAAATTGTAAAAACTGATCGCGTAGTCACGGGACTCCTGATTTTGGAATACAACTAAAATTTCAAATAAGAACGAAAACATACCCCTATGTGGGTGGGGGGGCCAAAACAACCCAGTGAGGGACACAAACACCTCACACGGGACCAACGTAACTCGTCTGATCGAGTAATCACGGGAGTCTCGATTTCAGAATAAAATATATTTTTTAAATGGGTATAGTCACGACCCAAAGCCGTGACCAAGTTATTATTATTTAAAAAAAAGAAGGGGCATGGCTTTGGGGTGTGACCTTTGTTGACATGTCGCTAACCCTGGCCTTTTCTGTGAATCATTTCCCGCAGCTGGTCATGGATCTTGTTTGTGACCCATAATTCACCTTTGGTCACGGACAAAGACCGTGACCACGTATATATTACTGGTCATGGTCCAGGTCCATGACCACGTGTGTAACTCTAGTAACGGTCCAGGTCCGTGACCCATAGTCCTCAATTGGTTATGACCCACAACCATGATCATATAGCAATATATTGCTCACGACCCAATTCGTGACCCTCTCTTTTGGTTAGGGATAAAGTCCGTGACCACAAGATTTGGCCACGCCCTAAATGGTCATGGATTCCAGCCGTGACCTGAAGATAAGGTCACGGTTGAAATTCGTGACCATTTCTATTAGTGAGCATTTATACGCCCTAAAAGACTTATAAAGATAAATAAATATTTTCATACACCGAGTTCGTGATTTAAAAATGCAATAACTGGCAATATATGGGTTATTTCATAATAATCATGTAGATGAATGGATTAATAGGACATTTTTATAATAAAACGATAAAGAAAATAAAGGTTAACCATTGCAATAAGTGACAATATATGCATTATTAAATTTTGCAACGACTATAAACCTTTGCAAATTTAAATTTTGCAAGTGTGCAAAACCGTTGCAATTTTTTTGCAACGGTTGTTCAGAATGAAAATTCATTCGCAATGAACTGTTGCAAATACCATTTTGCGACGCTTTTGAACACTTGCAAAAATTTTACAACGCACCATTTTGCAACGGTTTTGAACCATTGCAAATGCCATTTGAAAGTCTTTAAAACACTTGCAATTTCTGTGTTTTGGTGTAGTGGTTTATGACTTTTAAACTAAGTTAAAGAAAATGTTTCGAATAACACACAACTGATGCATATACTGTCGGTTATTGCATGTAGATTTGAGTTAATATATGAATTTGCATCTATTCTTTCTGTCGTTCGATTCTATATTGCATTCTTGTTGAGAACCCCACTGGCATTGACTCACCCGTTCCCTCTATTACAATATGTTAATTGATATTCCATCTTTCGAAAGCGTTTTGCAAGTAAGTGATCCTTATTATTTATGCTAGTAGCACTGATTACACCAACCCTAAGGCATTGGTTACTAGATTCCGCACTTGTAATTATTATGTTTAAATATGTGGAAAATGGAATTGCAAGTTTATTCATTTAATACAATTAACTGTAATGGACTAGAAACATTATATATGTTGTTTCACGTCACTCCACATTTAACACAATCAGATCAGATCGAAATGATCAACAGATGATTCTTAAATACGGGTTTGGGTGTCCGAGAATATTGACTATGTTGGCTAAAAATTCTAACTCGACAAGTTAAGCATACATAAAGTAGGTCAACTCATTCTGTGGCTCAACATTTTCCTTTTTTTTTCTATAAGCAAGTGAGTTGCCAATATCAACAAATATGGGTAGCTATGTAGGATTGTAAATTGGGCTCGATGAGTCGGGATTGGGGTTGCATAAGCGCGGCTCGAACTACCTTACCAATACTCAAATTCGATCTCGGTTCGAATTAATTTTTTCCACCTAAGCCCAAACTCAGCTCATAAAAACTACGGGCTTCGGGGTCGATTTCAATTTTTTTTAAGAAAAATTTTGAATTAGTGTTTTTTTCCTTGTATTTTCATCATGGAGAAAATGTACACACTAAAATCGAATTAATATTCTGTAAAATAAAATATATAATTATGAAAAGTATAAAATTAAAACAAGGAAAGTAAGAATGAAAATCTATAAAGACGAATTAAATTTCATACATATAAAATTAATTAATATAAAATTATTATATTATATAAAATTATTTATTTATTTATATATATATTCAATGTTCGGACTTGAGGTTCAATTCAATCTTTGATAAAATTTGACTCAAGCTTAACACCAAATTCATTCCAACTTAAAATTTTGGCTTTGAACTCAATTTGAATCAAACTCAAATAAAGTTTTATCCGAAAATATCTACTGCGATCTTACTCAATCTACGGGCCTATACCTATGTCCTTAGTGTCCTGTCATACTTTTCTGTCCTCGACATTTTTTATCTCTTTTTTAAACTCTATGAACCTAGTGACAATGACTGATGAAGGGGTAAATTCAAATGCAAAGAATCACTCAATCAGCTAGTTCACGTTGTTAAAGTAGCATTCAACTCAACTATTATAAGTTGAATTTGGCATCCGTTTGTCCCATATTTTGTCAGAACTAGAATATTAGCTTTACTAATAATCACTCTGAAAATTGACAACAAAAGAAAAGAAAAAAAGCAAGACAACTGAATAATACCTTTTTGAAGTATTTTTGTTATTCTTGACTGAAAAAGTCTATAATCTTTCAATCAAACACGGGACAAATTAGAATTTTGTCTTCAAAAAATACATTTAACCATTTAAGAATAACATATTTTGCCTTTAATCATCAAAAGAGTGGGAAAATTTGCCCGGTCGTCTGGTTCACCACACACATACACACACAAACATATATATATATATATATATATATATATATAAGAGGTGTTTTACTGTTCCAAAAAATTAAAGGTTGAGATCACATTTTTTTGGGCGATCTAATGGTGTGGGATTGTGCCATATCAGATTATACCTATTGTGACATGGCACTTTGGCAAAAAAACTAACGCCTCGTTTGATGCGCCGTATAAGAGGTTTGTATTGGATAAAATTATCCTATTCAATGTTTGGTGTAATTTAGGATGGGATATGAGATAGAATAAGTTATCCAAAGTGAGCTCCTTATCCCACAAGGAGTGGGATAAAAAAATCTCACCTCCAAGGGCGTATAAAATTATACGGTGTCAAAATTTGATTGGAAATTACTACTCTACCCTAATTAAGTTATAAAAAAAACTCACGCAACTTGCACTATCTAAAATATTAGATAGCAGTTGGCGGTCCCTTTGATTCACATAACTCTCCATTCATATTTTTCATCACGGTAGGTAATCTCCTCATTTTTTATTTATATTTTTTTCTATTTGTTACTTTATCATGAACTACTATTTTGGTTTAAATCGATGCAAATATTATGTTAACTCACCTACTAGACAAGTTGAAAGTTATGTGTTGTTAATTCACCGCTAATATTTTGTTACACATATTTTTTTTAATGTATTATTAGCCTATATGCTAGACAAGTTGAAATTATAAATACAAATACAAATACATATTTTCATCTTATAATATTATTTTTTAAACATCCCACGTGGAATTAAATATTATGTTATTGAGTTAAAATATGTGATAGCAATATATTTTTTTATTTTTTTATTATTAAATACAAAAGAAGTGTATTTTTGGAAAACTGCAAATAAATTAATCCTATCCGGAGCATTTCAAACACATGACTGTATCATTATATCCCATCCCGTCTTCTTATTCGGAACTGTTCCAAACGCAGTATTGAAATAAGCCTTATACGGTCCATCTTTATCCTATCAAATCCGACTCTTATCCTATCCTATCTGGATCCCTTATACGGCGTATCAAACGAGGCCTAAGGGTTCTAGGCAACCCCCCGTTCTCATTTTCATCCCAAAGAAAACCCACCGCTCTCATTCTCTTCTTCTGCTTCTCTCTCAACACAAAAAGAAAAAAAAAACCTACCCTGCCCGTAAGCTGCTGCCGCCGCCCCTTTCCTACCTCCGCCGCTCCTACCAGCCCCTTCCCCACATCCGCCGCTCCTCCCCTACCCCTACAGGTACTCTCTCAACCACCTCCCTTGCACGCACACACACGATCACTCACACATACACACACACACACACACACACACACACACACACACACATCTGTCGATCTCCTCACTCACGCGCACACGCACACACACGCACACACACAGATCACTCACGCAGACAGATCTATCGCACACAGATCTGTCACACACGAAAGCATATCACACGCACACACACACGCACACAGATCTGTCACACACGCACACACGCACACACGAAAGCATATCATTTTGATTTATTTTTTTTGGTTCGAAAATTTTGAGTTTGTGCGATTTGGGTATTTGATTTTTTTTTTTTTAGTTTATTATTATTTATTGTTGTTTTATATAAGAAAAACGATGCTCTTGCGTGTTTGATTTTCAGTTTGTGCGATTTGGGGATCTTTTTTTTCTTTTTTTTGTAGTTTATTGTTGTTTTATATAAGACAGGATTTGATTTTTTTTTTTTCTGTTCAAAAATTTTCAGTCTGATTTTTTTTTTTAGTTTAGGGTAATTTTGAGTTTGTGTGATTTGGGTATTTGATTTTTTTTAGTTATTATTTATTGTTGTTTTATATAAGAAAAACGATGCTCTTGCGTGTTTGATTTTCAGTTTGTGCGATTTTGGGATGATGCAATTTAGGTATCTGTTTTTTTTTTTGTAGTTTATTGTTGTTTTATATAAGACAGGATTTGATTTTTTTTTTTTGTGTTAAAAAATTTTCAGTCTGATTTTTTTTTTGTAGTTTAGGGTTTTCTTCGATTTTTTTTCGGCTAATATCTGTGTATGTTATCTTATGGTTGGTTCGATTTTTAGGGTTTTCAACAATCTGATCGCACACAGACAAAATTTGATTTCTGTTTTGGCTAATATCTGTGTATGTTATCTTATGGGATCTAATTGTTTTTTCGTTTTTTTTACAGATCAAGACGGGCTAATATAACTGATTATACTTTCAAAACCTTAAGCAGGTACACTCGGATTTCACAAATGTTGGTGTGATTTTTTGTGTTCTTCTGAATAACTGATTATACTTTCAAAACCTTAAGCAGGTACACTCTTTTCATTTTTATTGTGGGTGGATTTATAGATTTTAGATTTAAGGGGTGTAAAAGTATAAATGTCATTTTTATCATGGAAATGCTATTCGAGATTATGTTTGATTCAAATTTAATGTCTGAGGCACCTTACTTTGTATTAATAGTACAATGTCAAGTTACGTCATATAATTAATTTATTCCGCTCTTTTTTATAGGGTGATCCAACGTATCCTTGGGTTGATGTCACCGTTGCTACTGATGATTATTCGAAGTTTAAGATATGATCAATTCTTGAGAGGTATTGGATCCATAATAACAGTCCTAAATTTGTGTATTTATGTGTTGGTTTCAATTTTACCATATTAACAGTCCTAAATCACGATCGAATTCAATTTTACCATATTAACAATCCTAAATTTGTGTATTTGTGTGTTGGTTTCAATTTTACCATATTAACACTCCTAAACCACGAAATGGTGTATTTGTGTGTTGGTTTTGTTGTTAGATTTTTTGAATGAGTTGATTATTCTATTTGGCTTTTGTATGAAAATTCATCAATTGGTTTATTTGCAATCTCCCCCCCCCCCCCCCCCCCCCCCCCCCAAAACAACCCAAAAGTTGCAATTTTTTTGTAATGAATGGGGGGTAGATCGCATACTTCACAAGCATTAAAGTGTTTTTTTGCTATATTACACAAGCCCTCTATTTATTAGTTAATTTGATTATCTGTGAAGAAAAAATGTGTGTTCACATTTATTATTTCTTTCAAATGAAATTTATTGATTCTAATTACTTAATTATGTTTCCACATATACAGTTCATAGTTTTAACCATTAATCAATTATTTTTACCCACTTCACAGGTTCAAGGTCCAAGTCATACAATAGAGTATAACTCACAATCACTCCCGGGTATACGAATTTCTGTCCGGGAGCTACGGAGGTATTCATCCATTTTTTTTTGTAAATTTTAACATTAATAATATGAATATTAACCATGACTTAAATTGTCCCATTTTTTAACGTTTCTTAGTTTAATTTCTATCCGGGAGCTATGTGTTTTTCACTTAATTCCCCCCCCCCCCCCCCCCCCTCCCCCCTCCAACTTTTATTTTATTCCCCATTTTTTGAAAATTTGAGATACATTTCTAATATAAGGTATTACTTAACTCTTAATGTAAGGGATAAGTTACAAATCATCTTTGTATTAATAATTATCTTTGTTTATATAATATTTGACTAGCGCTTTCAATTTACTAACTATATTTTCTTTTTTGTATCAGGTCGCATTTGGAAAAGAACGGACAATAATTATAGTGGAACATAATTATTTGGGCTTCCATTGATATATATTTATTTTTTAAAGATGTTTGTTTCATTGAAGCTTTTGTTAGGCGATTTTTTTTTATATTGTTGGATTTGTCGTTATCCCTTGAGAAGGGTGGATAGTCCAATAAACAAAGGGGACTCTGCCCAAACTTTTTAGAACTTTGACACTTTATTTTTTTAAAACAAAGAAATGTTCTCGCTAAATAGTATTTGTTTTCTTTTCTTTTCATTTTGTCATATTTTTTATGATAGAGATCAAGTCTTATTTCCCTAAGATTGAATTTAGGTGTGGGACATTTATTTATCCGTTCTTTTACAATTACCTTTAGTTTATAATTTTCATTTTCTTTTACATGAATACTAATGGTTTAGTTCTCACATTTTCTTATTATTTATGTTTGCAGGTCTCTTTATTTATTTCAGAGCAAGCATTACAAATGCAAATGTGGTAAGACACAAGTCCGATACATATTTCTCACATTAACTTTTTTATTTATAGTTATTTATTCTTATCAATCAAATTATTGCTTTGTAGATCAACTCGAGTTGGAGAGGTTTGAGGTCGTGGGTTGAACAAAAAAGTGGCATGAGTTCGAGATGGAGGTGCTGCGTGGCCGCGTTGTTCCATGTTTTTTTTTCGAAAAGGGGGTTACTTTTTTTTTGGTAATTGTATTTCAAATTGTTGGATACAACAAACTATGCTTTCATCATTTTTAGTATGCATAGTTGTGTATAATTACATAATAGGTTTGTGTAGTTTGCGTTAAAGAATTTGTTGGATGAATTTGGGCTCTTTGTATATTGTTTGATTGGTTGTTATCCCTTAAGGAGGGTGGATAGTTCAATAAATATAGGAGGTTATGTTCAATTTGTTTTTTAAATGGATACTTTATTTTTTTTAAATTTCATGTTATATGTAAACCTATTTGAAGAATTTAGATTATTTCAATATTGTTGGACTATGTGTTATTTGTTAAGCGGGGTGGATAGTCATATGAACATAGGAAATTATGGCTAATATTTTTAAAATTACACTTTATTTTGTTGGGGAACGATTTTTTTTTCATTTTGCAATTACGTACCTAGAAAATTTTCGTTGTTTTTCAATTACGTACTTTCGAAATTTTCGTTGTTTTGCGATTATGTACTTTCAAAATTTTCGCCGTGCCTTCAGGCACGGGCATTTCGCTAGTATATATATATAGGGAGAGGTTCTCTAGTGGATGACTTTTTAATGGACCTTAACAAAAAATACATAATAACACATTAATTTTAATTCTTATAGTGTAATTGGTTCGCGGCACTCGAGACCCCACTACCCCAGCCCCCCCACCACCACCACCCACCCTCCCCCCCACCCCACCCACCACCATCACCATGGCAACCCTTATAACAGCAGGGCTGCCATGGGGGTGGGGGTGGGGGGGAGGGGAGGGGGGGGGCGATTAAGGGGGTTGGTGATCGATCGATTCACGTGTTTGGTGTCGCTGTCGCGGACCAATTACACTAGAGGAATTAAAATTAATGTGTTATTATGTGTTTTTTGTTAAGGTCCATTAAAAAGTCCATTCTTTTGGTCCACTAGAGAACCTCTCCCTATATATATATATATATATATATATATATATACAATCATGCTCTTGTGCGAACTACTCCGCATTTTAAGAGTGCGGACTGAACATGTGTCACTTGGCGGTGAGCCCAGAAAAGAGAGAGTGACTATAATTTAAGCGATAATTTCTAGGGGCACGATTAGGTGACACATGTTCGGTCCGCACTCTTAAAATGCGGACTAGCCCGCACAAGAGCAGGACTGTATATATATATATATATATATATATATATATATATACAGTCATGCTCTTGTGTGGATTAGTCCGCATTTTAAGAATGTGGGCCGGACATGTGTCACCTGGCAATGAGTCCAGAAAAGAGAGAGTGTGCCTATAATTTAGGCGAAAATTTCTAAGGTCACCGTTAGTGACGCATGTCCGGTCCGCATTTTTAAAATGCGGACTAGTCCGCACAAGAGCATTATTATATATATATATATATATATATATATATATATATATATATAGTCATGCTCTTGTGTGGACTAGTCCGCATTTTAAGAATGTGGACCGGACATGTGTCACCTGACAGTGAGTCCAGAAAAAAGAGAGAGTGTGCCTATAATATAGGCGAAAATTTCTAAGGTCACCGTTAGGTGACACATGTTCGGTTCGCATTTTTAAAATGCGGACTAGTCCGCACAAGAGCATTATTTATATATATATATATATATATATATATATATATATATATAGTCATGCTCTTGTGTGGATTAGTCCGCATTTTAAGAATGTGGATCGGAGTCCAGAAAAGAGAGAGAGTGTGCCTATAATTTAGGCGAAAATTTCTAAGGTCACCGTTAGGTGACACATGTTCGGTCCTCATTTTTAAAATGCGGAGTAGTCCGCACAAGAGCATTATTTTATATATATATATATATATATATATATATATATATATATATATATATATACACACACACACACACAGTCGTGCGCTTGTGCCGGGGAGTCCGCATTTTAAGAGTGCGGACCGGACATGTGTCACCTGGCGATGAGTTCAGAAAAGAGAGAGAGTGTGCTTATAATTTAGGCGATAATTTCTAAGGGCACCTTTAGGTGACACATGTCCAGTCCGCATTCTTAAAATACTGACTCCGCATTTTAAGAATGCGGATCGGATATGTGTCACCTGACAGTGACCCCAGAAAAGAGAGAGAGTGTACATATAATTTAGGCAATAATTTCTAGGTACACCGTTAGGTGACATATGTCCGATCCGCATTACAAGAGCATATAATATATATATATATATATATATATATATATATATATATATATATACTAGCGGATGATCGTACCGAGCGCACAACGATAAATTTGCCCCAATGATAAAACCCAGTCCATAATAACTCACCTTTTTTTAAAAAAAAAAAACACACCTTTAAAAAAAATAAAAATAAAAAATTATTTTTTAAAAAAATTATTTAATAAAAGATAATATCATAATATATGTTATATCCATATCTATTTAAAAACTCTTTTTATTAAAAAAAAATATCTTTTAGAATGACATTTCATACATGAACATAAAAAAAAAAATATCATGCATTTTGAAAATGTCATACATAAAAAGTAAAGATATTTTTAAAAAATCCTGCTCCATATTATATGAATATAAAATATCTCCCCTGAATCCCTGATCAAACAGGCCTCTAAGATTCAGCATATAGGGGAAGTTTCTGTCCATTTACCCAATGAGTTATCCAACCATTACCTATTATGAACTGCACCAACTTCTATGGCATGACTGAACACGATATAAATATACATAGGCATTTAAAAATGGACTTTTTTGCTTTATTAAGAAAGGAAAAGTAAATGCAGTCACTCCACCCATGCCTTTGGCCTCCCAATCAAACCTCCTCACTGATTTCTCTCTCTCACCCCTACTATTGGCTAATGTACAAGAAAATCAACACAATAAATACCACACAAATTTTCTTTTCTTTTCTTTTCTCGGACTCTTGGACGCTCAACGACTCTTGCTTTGTTTGTTGGCAAGGTGGACCCTATCTCAAGACACCCCAAGAAAAAAAGTGTTTATAAATAAAGAGCAACAAATATGAGTAACTTCGAATGCATGGACACAGAGAGAGTAAAAAATAACTCATTTTAACCATAACACTCCGGTGTTAAAGAATGGTCTCTCTTATGGTCCCTGCAATAGTTATATACCATGTAGTGACTTTGCACCCATAGCATGGTCATGTATTGACGTCGGGTAAGGATGCCGGAGCGGTATGGGGAGGCAGAGACAGGGCGACATCGAGGCGGAGAGTAGGCGGAGCAACCACTGGCTTTGAAATTTGTAAATCTTCCCACAAAGGGTTGGTACCGGTAATCGGCTTTGTATTTTCCGTCCTCGGTAGCCCATGAAGAGGCATCCCATATGGACCCATACACCCACATTGGCCGTAAAGGGAATGTTGCGGCGCTCTTTCTCGGGTACCTCCTTATCGGCACATCGTCCACAAAGAATCTGGAATATTTTGGATTAAGTTTATGTGCATTTAATAAGAATACATAATCAATATATCTTACAACCATAGTTTGACAGAAAATATTAAGAATTACGTGAGAGATAAATATACAGTTATAACTGGAGATGTTATAATCATTTTGTAATTAATTTGCAAACGAAGTAGAACCAATTGGTGACGTTTGGGAACATTGAATGAACCCAACATATTTATCGCCATTGGGTCTCAAACTGTGAGCGGCATCGAGTTTTTCATTAATATTGCCATACTTTCGTATGTACTATCTAACTATTTTTTATTCTGATTTCTGCTATTCTTACCAAACCTTCTTTAATGTTTTCCAATATTTATGTCCTTTTTACTGCATTTACACCAGATGCGACCTCCACTAGGATTTTGTTATTATTTTAGGTCCCACTAAAGGGCAAAATCTCATGGACATTACTGTTGGAAATCCAGGGTGTGCTTAATGTACTCATACTTTTTACCCTTCATTTATGGCCTTCCAGATAAGACTATGAGACATATAAGCACAACATTAGAATTTCCCTTCATTTAATTAATGTAAATAATTAATATCTTGTCGGCATGACTCTGTTTGTTTACCCTTGCCAAATCATTGACGAATTCTTGAGACAGTTAAAAGTGAAGAAAATAATGATTTTGTTTCATTAAATAATGATTAGTTTATGAATGACTAATTGTACTTATTCCACATTTACATGTGTTAATGTGTTTATGATATAATAATTCCAGTTAGAAATAGTAAAGATAGAATGGTCGATGCTGCTTACATGATATCCTTGGGACTCCACAGTATAGCATAATGATGAAAATTTTGAGTTGGATCAAACCATAGATGAAATTTCATTTCTCTCCCTATAATTTTTCCATCTCCACTTCCTCGTATATATACATTTGTTTGTAATGTGTAAGGCTTCCCAAACGTTGTTCCCAGGAATTCAATGTCCACCTCATCATGAAATCCCGGATGCGCTTCATTGTTCGAAAGCTGCCATTACGCAAATATATAAATCGAAATTAAGCACGTGAAAATCATTTTTGACCCCCCCCCCCCCCCCCACCCCACCCAATTTAAATATAACCCCAAAAGCTTTCACTTTTTAGTCTTTGATTCACAAAAAAAGATTTTGCTTACTTGATCAACCTTTTTTGTGTCTTAAAGAGCAATTTTGGTGATCAAGAATAAGAAGTTATTTTTTTACGATTACCCTTCAATTTATATTTTAAAAAAATCTGAACTTGTACAGAATACAAATTTAGCATGTAAAATAAGGAGCAATGCTAAGAGTCTGGAATGAATTCTGACTTAGAAACTTTGCTCACATAGAAAGCTGTTATCACTCCAGCAGTATAACCGGGTTGTAGCTTGATGGAGGTACCAAAATACCCGGACCGAAAAGGGCGAACCGACTTGAACCCGCTTCCTGTTACGACAAATCGATCATGTGTATATATATATATAATTCAGTAATGAAAACAAACATTAAAATGAAGTGTTCATAGCTGATAAAGACCTGAGGTGCTGTCAAGCCAAATTGCTAAGGCATTATTATCCACACTCTGATGATTTGGACCCCATAAATTTCTGTAGCCATAATAAAAGTTCATGGACCTGAACTTGGAACTTGGGTAGTAGCCAGGTGAAGGTGGCCAATAACCAGCATTGCTTGAAGGGACAATAAAGATGAGAAGAAGTGGGAGAAAGAAGAAAGCCATCACAAATGAAGAGATACAGAGAGCTAAGCAGATTTATTGTGGTGTATAAATGCAGGGTGAGAGAGAGAGAGAGAGAGAGAGAAAAGGCGAAGGTGTAAATAATGGAAGAGTATGGTAGTACTTCTCTTGATATAAATAAAAAGACAGTTGGCCCCCGGCCTAGTAATTAAGGTGATAGGAGTTATGTATTCGCTTATTTTGATCAGGACCAGATCGGAATTGGGTGTTAAAATAAAACTACAATTTTTCTAATAAGTTTAAAGACTTGATCATTTTAATTAATTAGTTTATAAATTTTCATAATTTAATTTTATTTTCTCCGCGAGGACTAGGGGTGCGCAAAAAAAACCGACCGAACCGAAAACCGAACCGAACCGGCCCGAATCGAACTGAAACCGGCGATTTTTTTAGCCCAGTTCGGTTTGCGATTTAAGGATTTAAAAAACCGACAATATCGGTTCGGTTGTCGGTTTAGACAAAGAAAAAATCGATTCGAACCGAACCGAACCGACATCAATATTATATATTAAAAAATCCTTAAATATCTTTTATTTTTATATCCAAAAACCATTAACCATCCTTCAAAATCGAAAACCGACCTACAAAAAATCGACCAAAACTGAAAATCGGTTAAAACCGAACCGAACCGAAACCAATGTGAACCGAAATCGGCGGTTTTTTTCATCGTCGGTTCGGTTTCGGTCTGATTTTTTTCAAAATCGAACTGATCGGTTCGGTCTGATATCTAAGTGTTAAGCCGGACTTTTCAAATAAATAAGTTTTTTTAAGGTCGTTTGAGCGACCTCTACAGTCGTTCAAGCGGCAATAGGATCTCGCGCGAAGCTGTCATTCGAGCGACATTGAGCTTCATTCGAGGGACTTGCCGATTTCGTTCGAGCGATCTGTTGCCTTAAGTTTTTTATATAAAGCGTGCTAAACCACTCTATTTTCATTAAGAAGACCTGATGTTTTAGTTTCGGCAAACACTACAAATCGGCAAAATCCCTTGTCTTCTTCATTTAGGGATCAAATCCTTTTGTTTTCAATTCACAAATCATCCCAATCTTTATGTGAATATTTTTTAAACCCAAGAACACAATTTTGTGAAGTTTCTCTTGTATATAAGATCTTTACTACTGATCTATATGTCATTTAAGGGAGGTGCTGGACTCACATGACTGCTTGTCAAAGGGAGTACTCGTGGGTGTTTCTGGGCTAACTGAAGTGCGATTCTTGTGGAGTTGCTGCAAAATTTCTTTGTTGATTTAGATTGTGGCCTATGAGAGTTTGTTGCGGTAAATTCTTTGCAGATATCATTTGTAATCATTGTGAGTATTATTTGTGAAATAAAAGGTTTTACCCGAAATAGGTTTTTTCCTGAAATCTATGTGTCAACAATTTATTTATGATTGTTTGATTTATCCACATGTATTCGCATGTTTTGGGGCTGAATAAAATTGGATTAAAAATTGACACTGATTAAATAAGGTTAATATGGAAATTTGTGAATTTAGTTTAATCAGTATCACATATAACTTTCTCAAATTGGTATCAGAGCCTATTGCGCTAAGTTATTGCGTTTGATCCGTTTTCTGCAAAAATGCGTGACATTGATTTTTTTTGAAAAAAATTGTTTTTTGAAAAATCATAATTTTTCCAATGGAGCATTTATGTAATTGGATGCCTCCCCTTGATGACACCAGTCAGAGTTTTGACGAGTTAACTAGATTGAATTTGCTGTTTGCTAAAAGAATTAATTTTTCGAAAAAAGAAAATTGTCATTTTAAATCTGCTATGGATCTTTTGCAAATCGTTCAAAATCAAAAAGATTTTTATCATGAGAAATTTGTTTCCCTGAACCACTGATAGGGGGGGAAATGGTATCTAATCAAATGGTATTTAATCATATTATAATCTTATCTAAGTTTAGGAGATTTAACTTAAGGGGAGAGCGTTATCTTCTTAGGTTGATCATTATTGATAAAGGGGAGAATTAATTTAGGGGGAGTATTTATCTTAATTTCATTTAATATTCTTAATATTCCCTATGCGTTTGATAATTTTCTTAAGTGTGCAAGAATTCTTCTAAATGGCAACTTTCATCGTCGGCAAAGATATTGATCCTTGGGTTGTTTTGGGTCAAGCTATTGTATTTTTATTTTGTGTGGGATATTTGTTTTAAGTTTAGTAGAGATTGACGGATCCTTAGGATTTTTGTCCCGTAATAGCCAAAGGGGGAGATTTGTAAGGACACAAATTTTCAATTGAGTCATTTGTTGTTTTGGCTCAATTCCGGACAAAAACTGTAAGGCCCTAAAACATGATTAAGAAGCATAATTACATGATTAATTATTACTTAAAAGTTATAATTTATAAATTGGTTATATGTGTTAAACATGTTAATAATCATGTTTAGGGGATGCATGCTCATGTTATATATGTGTTGTTTACATTAGGTGCTAATTGAGTTTATGATCGGGGATACCATGTTTAGAACATATGATTAGTTATGTGGTTAAATGCATCATAAATTATATTTTTAATGCATGATTATGTTTATAAAAGTAAATAAGGGTGTTGATACGAAATTGGCAATGTTTGGTTGCCAAATGTGAAAGTTTTGAGATTTTCGATAAATTGCTACTTTCCTGTTCGAGGCCCAAATTAGGCGTATTAGTTTATGATTTTGGGAAAATATAAATTATGTAATTTGTATATATATGTATTAATATTATAACACAACAAACGGTGGGTTAAACGGAGGCTTGTACAAGAAGTTATACCGAAAGTATGAAACAAGGGTAAATATGTCCATCCCTTAAGTGACAATTGTCTTATTAGCACACCATGTGCTATTTTTTGATTGGTTAAAGGGTGGGTGATGGTTTGGGCGACTTAAACTTCATAAAACAACCCCTTTGTTCAGCAAATGCAGCCATGAACAAGAGTTTGCCTAAAGAGAGAGAAAGAGAAGAAAGTTAAGGAATAAATCTTTGGAAATTTTCTATAAATCAAGGAATCCTCGTAAGGTAATTACATCTTTATTAAAGTTGGTCACATGGATGAGTTCTATACTTATCATGTTTTTATTTTTGATTTGAATATATATTTTAATGATACCCATTGTTGTTACCAAAATTAATATGCTGAGGTGGATGAATAATGCGAAGACACGTGTCAATCTACGTGGCACAACAGCAGCAAGGAAGTTCATTTTTTTCGGCCAATTCATGTTCTCTCCGAGGTACGAGGATATCCCGAGGAACTTTAGCACCCCGAGGTACTCCAGCGCTCCGAAAAACTCTTGATCAACGAGCCACTAATGCGGTCTGAGCTGCATCTCGGCTGTACCATTAATTACCAGACGGACAACTGTTCGACTATTCATTGAATTATTATATTCTTGACGCCCACGCTACATTAAATGTATTACCCTTTCATATGTATGTCATTTAATGTATCGAACCTTTCATGTACAGCCTAAAGGCTATAAATACCTTGTATCATCCTCATTCAAGGGGGACCGGAATTTCTTGAGAGAACTTGTAATCAAGAATTCTGCAAACATTCAGCAATAACATAACAGTGGACGTAGGCTTTATTCCTAGCCGAACCACTTTAAAAATCTTTGTCTTATTTATTTATCTGTGATTGAATAATTAGACCAATCTAGTTTTTTACATCAACAGATTGGCGCCATCTGTGGGAAACGACTGTTATTATCGTTTTTCATAAAAAATCATTTACCATCAATGGCAGATAACCCAGAATCCAGTAATCGAAATGCTGGAAATACTGGAAATCTTCCAAATCCATCTGCATCTCTAGATCTGGCCGGAATTATGACAAATCTGGCTCAAAGACAAACCGCCATGCAAGAATCTATGAGGCAACTCATTCAAACTCTTCAAGGCGGTGCACCTACATATTCAGGGCAAAGGAGTGATCGTGGGCAATCACGATCCAGACGTACTGGGTCATATCGCAATGAAGAATCTAATGATTCTTCTTATCAACCTGGGCGAACTTCATCAATACAGGCCACGGATACATATCAACGTATCAATCTCTCTCCGGAGAGAACTAGCGCTTTAGAAAGATTAAGCAGGGTGTCTCCTTTCAGTCGATTAGGACCAAGGAGGAATATGAGTCCACCTAGAGCTCCATCGAGAAGTTTACGACCACCATCAGGTTTAAGAGAAGGATCAGCACAATCACGACCAGCTACTCGTCGAGATAAATCTCAAGAAGCTATGTCAGAACAATCAATTGCTCGGACTAGGCAGCCCGAGGAAGGGAATGAAGCATGGAAAGGTTCCATTCAACGGTTGGAGGAGAGACTGGGAGAAATGGCTAAAGCGAGGAGCCCTTTACAGAGAACTTTTGTTCAAGGGACACCTTTTGTGCAATCCATTGTGGATTTTCCAACACCATCGAAATTCAAAGCACCTGTAGTGACCCCTAAGTACGATGGAAAGACAGATCCTGTACTTCATATAAAACAATACCAAGCTGCTGCCGACATCTATGCCGTCCCCGACGAGATGAGGTGTAGAGCATTCTCGGGAACTCTTACCGGATCTGCAAAAATATGGTACAATAATCTTCCTCGGGGTAAGATTTCAACTTTTATTCAGTTAGCCGAGCTGTTCATTGGCAATTTTTGTTTTGGAGCAAAGCCAGTAAAGCGAGTAGCACATTTGCTAAGTGTCAGGCAAAAATCAAGTGAAAGTGCTAGAGATTACATAACTCGTTTTAATAACGAGAAGTTAGAAGTCATAGATTACGAAGAAAAAACAGCGATCACTGCTTTGATGAGTGGTTTACTACCTAACAAGCTGTACTACACCTTGGCCAAAGATCCACCTAAAACTATGTCCGAATTGATGGCAAAAGCAGCCAAAATCATGAATGTCGAGGAGGCTATGTCTGCGAAGAAGAATATGGATAAAGAAACTAAGGTGGAGATCGACAAGTCTAAGAAGAAAGATTAGAAAGGTAATGGTGGTGACAAGCACTCCAAGAATAATAGGACGTCATGGGAAGTCCTAAAGAAGTACGATAATTACACTCCATTGAAAATGGGTATTAATCATGTTTTAGAAGAAATCAAGAACAGCGAGGAAATCAAGTGGCCAGAAAAACTGAGGACAAATCCTGATCTGAGGAATAAGGCCAAATACTGCGATTTTCACAAAGATCATGGCCATATGACCAAAAATTGCATAGACCTTCAGAACGAGATTGAAACGCTCATCCGAAGAGGAAAATTATCAAAATATGTAGATCGCAGGGGTGAGAGGAAGAATGATGATAGAACTAGAGAAAGATCTAGATCTCCTCGTCGTGCAGAGGAGAAAAAGAAGAGGGACCACGAAGATGATCCAGATGATGACCCTGATCTTCCCAAGAAGCCAAGGCAGCCTGAACGAGAGGTATTTTCCATACGTTTTGGGTCATTTGATTGTAATGTTATTACAGGAGGAGATGCAGGAGGAGGAGACCTTACTGCAGAAAGAAAGGCTTACCTCGGGGAGGCTCAAGCTTGTTCGTATATTCAACGGATAAATTTGGCCGAGGATGATCGTCCGAGGAAAGTAAACAAAGAGAAGCTAGTCATTGGGTTTTCAAAAAACGACCTGGCAGGTGTTCTTTACCCTCATGACGATCCTTTGGTGATCAAAATGAGGATGAAAGAGGTAATGATTTCAAGAGTGTTAGTAGACAACGGTAGTTCAGCAGACATCATGTATTATTCATGCTTTGATAGCTTGAATTTGAAATTATCTCAATTGGAGCCTTATCATAGACCCCTTCTGGGTTTTGCTGGCGAGAAAGTATTTCCACTTGGGACGATCAAGTTGGAAATATTCATTGGAACCTGGCCTGCTTGTCGAACAGAAAGAATACGCTTCTTCGTGATGGATAAGAATGTGCAGTCAGCCTACAACATCATCATGGGAAGAGTCGAATTGAAGAAGTTCGAAGCTGTTCCATCTACGGTACATCAGTGCTTGAAATTCCCAACAAACTTTGGGGTAGGAGTTGTGAAAGGTGATCAAAAAGTAGCTCGGGAATGCTATTATTCATCTGCCGAGCAAGAGGAACTTGAAGAATCAAGGAAAAAGACTACTACTTACCAAGTGGAGGAAGATACAGAAATTGAAACCCTTGATCCTAGGGATGAATCTCAACTTGTAAAAGGACAGGTGGTGGAATCTACAGAAAATGTTATTCTGGACGACGAGCATCCTGAACGAATAACCCAGATAGGATCGTCGTTGGATGTTTCAATAAAACAGGAGTTGATAGTTTTCTTGAGAAAGAGGAAGAATACTTTTGCTTGGAGTCATGAAGACATGCCAGGAATAGATCCAAACTTCTTATGTCATGAGATCAATGTGAATAAGGAGATCAAACCTGTGAAATAAAGAAGAAGAGTGTTTAGTCCCGAGAAGAACCAGGCCATACAAGAGGAGGTCGAGAAGCTCCAGAAAGCCCAATTCATTGAAGATGTGAAATATCCAGATTGGTTGGCAAATGTGGTGATGGTAAAGAAGAAAAACAATAAGTGGAGAATGTGTGTTGATTTCACTGATCTGAACAAGGCATGCCCAAAATATCATTTTCCATTGCCCAGAATCGACCAGCTAGTGGATGCTACCTCGGGACATGAGCTGCTCAGCTTCATGGATGCATATTCTGGTTATAATCAGATCAAAATGAAACCTGAAGACAGGGAGAGTACTTATTTTATTACCCCAAGGGGAACTTATTGTTATAATGTTATGCCTTTTGGTTTAAAAAATGCAGGTGCAACATATCAACGGCTGATGAACAAGGTTTTTGCCGAACAAGTCAGTTGCAACATGGAGGTCTATGTCGACGACATGCTCACCAAAAGCAAGAGAGCTACTGATCATCTAGTTGACTTAGGCCAGACCTTTGATCAATTGGACAAATACCAAATGAAGCTCAACCCGACGAAATGTACCTTTGGAGTACGAGAAGGAATGTTCCTCGGATACATCGTCAACCAACGAGGTATTGAGGCAAATCCAGAAAAGATCAAAGCTCTTTTAGGGCTGCGATCCCCAACGACGAGGAAAGAAGTACAGAGTCTTACAGGACGAGTTGCAGCGCTCAACAGATTTGTATCCCGAGCAACTGATAAATGTCTCCCATTCTTCAAAACACTGCGAAAAAGTTTTGAGTGGACTGATGAATGTGAAAAGGCTTTTCAAGACTTGAAGAAGTATTTGGGAGCACCACCATTGTTGTCCAGGCCAATAATTGGAGAGAAGTTGTACTTGTATTTGGCAGTATCAGAGAATGCAGTTAGTTCAGCATTGATCAGATTGGAGAATGGAGTCCAGAAACCTATCTATTACACAAGTAAAGCTTTCCGAGGTGCAGAAATCAGGTACCCAAAGCTAGAAAAATTGGCACTGGCATTAATTGAAGCAAGTAGAAGAATGAGGCCATACTTCCAGGCCCATACAATCATTGCATATACTGACATGCCATTAAGACAAGCCCTTCACAAGCCAGAAAAATCAGGAAGATTGATGTATTGGGCAATAGAACTCGGTGAATATGATATTGTGTACGAACCCAGATCATCATTAAAGGGGCAAGCTGTAGCAGATTTTATAGCAGAATTCACATACCCTGATACCCCCGAGGAACAAAAGGTACTTGCTGACCAACCTGTGGACGATACAGGATCAACAGACACAGATCCAGACCAACTAAGGTTGGTAAAAGGACTCGTGGATGTAGAAAAATCATCATATTCAAACCCAAACCAACTACGGTTGGTAAAAGGGCGCGAACAAATGATCGACGAGGAGAGAAAGATACCAGGGGATGATGAAAGAAAACAGCAGATATTTTATCGAGGAACTCTGACAGATAAGAAATTTGAAGACGAGTTACCTACATGGAGATTATACGTGGATGGGTCGTCTTGCACCGCTGGTTGTGGAGCAGGGATTGTTTTAAACACCCCCGATGATATTGACATGGAGTATGCATTGCGATTTTAATTCAAAGCCTCCAATAATGAGGCTGAGTATGAGGCCTTGATAGCAGGCTTAAATTTAGCGAAATTTATGGAAGCACGGTAAATAATGGTGTTCAGTGATTCTCAATTAATTGTGAATCAGATGATGGGAGTATATGCAGTCAAGGGAGAATTAATGGCGAAGTATCATGCAAAGGTGATGGAAGTGTTGGTAGAATTTGATGCCATTCAATTGGTGAGAATACCGAGGATGGAGAATGCTAGAGCAGACACATTGGCCCGATTAGCGTCAGCTACGAGCACCGAGCTACGAAGAACGATACCAATTGAAGTATTAGAAAGTCGGAGCATAAAAGAAGATCTGACGGTGAAAATTATTACCCTTGATTTAGGACCATCTTGGATGGATCCTATCAGGGCATACATTGAAGAAGGAGAATTACCGGAGGACAAGTTAGCTGCCAAGAAATTGAAGTATAAAGTTTCTCGGTATGTGTTAACTAATGGTGTTTTGTATAGACGAGGAATTATGGCAGGTTTGCAGAGATGTGTACATCCATCAGAAGTCAAGGAATTGATAGAAGAAATCCATGAAGGATCCTGTGGAGCTCATGTAGCAGGTCGGACACTTTTGCAAAGGGTAATGACACAGGGATATTACTGGCCGACGATGAGGGCTGATTGTATAGCCTATGCCAAGAAGTGTGACAAGTGCCAACGTTTTTCCTCCATCCGAAGAACTCCACAAGCATTGTTGACACCCATAACTTCACCTTGGCCATTTGCCATGTGGGGGGTTGATCTGTTTGGACCATTGTCGACGACCCGAGGAAGGTTCAAGTACCTCGTCGTAGCAGTGGATTACTTTACTAAGTGGGTGGAAGCTGAACCACTAATTGATATGACGTACGAGAAGGTATATCAGTTCATTTGGAAGAGCATCATTTGTCGATATGGTCTCTCTCATGCTTTCATCACAGACCATGGAACACAATTTGATAACGAGGAATTCGCTGCCTATTGTCATCAGTCGAACATTCTGAAATTTCATTCAGCACCAGGCCATCCTCAAAGCAATGGACAGACTGAGGTGACGAACAGAACATTATTAAATGGGTTGAAGAAAAGGCTAAGTGAGGCTAAAGCAAATTGGATTAATGAGCTACAATCAGTACTATGGGCTTACCGAACAACTCCCCGAGCAGCAACTGGAGAATCACCATATATGCTAGCATTTGGAAGTGAGGCTGTGATTCCTGCCGAGTTGGGTCTCCCAACTCATAGAGTGCTGAATTTCAATTCCCCAGTCAGCGATTTGATAAGAAGACTGGATTTGGATATGCTCGAGGAGGTTAGAGAAGAGGCATCCAGTAGAAATGCTGCTTACCAAGAACGTACAGCTCTGTTCTACAAGAAAAGGGTGAAGAAATGTGACTTAAAAGAAGGGGATTATGTGCTAAAGAAAGTCATTCAGAAGCAAAATAAGTTGGAAGCAAACTGGCATGGACCTTACCGAGTTACAGAGGTTGTTCGACCAGGAACTTACAGAATAGCAACTCTAGAGGGAGAAGAATTTAAGAACGCATGGAATGCTGAACACCTGCGCAAGTATTATCAGTAATGTAAAATGTAAATCATTTCCTTCATTATGAATAAAACGAGGATGTTTCACCATTTTCTATCTGTTGAAAGTTTTTTGGGGAATACTAGTGTGTAATACACTACGCACCAAAAAATACTCCTTTGGTTAGGAGGCGACACTAGTGTGACCAACTACGGTTGGTAAGATATCTAGTGGACAGCTCGAAAGAGTAAAAAAAACTACTCCTTTGGTTAGGAGGCGACACTAGTGTGACCAACTACGGTTGGTAAGATATCTAGTGGACAGCTCGAAAGAGCCAAAAAAACTACTCCTTTGGTTAGGAGGCGACACTAGTGTGACCAACTACGGTTGGTAAGATAGCTAGTGGACAGCTCGAAAGAGCCAAAAAACTACTCCTTTGGTTAGGAGGCGACACTAGTGTGACCAACTACGGTTGGTAAGATATCTAGTGGACAGCTCGAAAGAGCCAAAAAAAACTACTCCTTTGGTTAGGAGGCGACACTAGTGTGACCAACTACGGTTGGTAAGATATCTAGTGGATAGCTCGAAAGAGCCAAAACGTTCGAAAGAACCAATACTACTACCACTACTCCTCCTTTGGTTAGGAGGTGTACACCAGCATGATCAATTACGGTGTTGGTAAGATACAAATATACTCTCAAATTACAACTTATGTTGGTCGGGAGGTAAGATTATTACAAAAAGTTCTTTGAAGAACAAAATATTCCAAAATATACCAAGTATAGCTGGTCGGGGATAAAAACCCATCAACTGTAGTTGGTCGACAAACATAATTTAACAACCTTGATCAATTACGATGTTGGTAAGATACAAATATACTCTCAAATTACAACTTATGTTGGTCGGGAGGTAAGATTATTACAAAAAGTTCTTTGAAGAACAAAATATTCCAAAATATACCAAGTATACTGGTCGGGGATAAAAACCCATCAACTGTAGTTGGTCGACAAACATAATTTAACAACCTTGGTTTGTTGTAAAAATTTTAAACATTTTTATACTCATTACTTTCTTATTAAGTGATTGAGCAACATTACTGATACTGGTAATTCTTTTTAGTAAGTTGGTCCATGAACAACACAATATTGTTATCTTTTTAACAGATACATATGCATAAATGTAAAGTGTTTGATAAACACAAGACAATACCAATACAGATCTACAAACAAAAATGAAGTCTTTCATTAAAAATTCAAAACAAGTTACATATTACATGTATGTGCTGACTATTACATTAAGATTCCTATTCTATTGGTTTCTTGCCCTTTGCTTTTGAGACAGGATCTTCGCCAGCAGGAGGATCTTCCAGGCAAAGGGGAGAATTAATAAAGTTCAAGTCCTTCAGCATTCTGACGTTCATTATTGAAGGTGTATCCATTAGATGCTCTGGACGAGATACTTCGATTTGGGAATAAAGGCTATAATCACCGAGGTATTTTGAAATTAGACTACGAGGAATGGAACGAGCTGGGATCCAGGCCATGTCCAATTTTAAAGGTGGCACAGGCAAGTCCAATAACCCTGGAGCATGATAATCCCATAAATAATGCCCTTGCTCCAATTTTAATACACCCAAGGCGTTCAACCATCCCTGTTTATAACCTTCATTGTTGGCATGTTCAATACGAGCATCCAAATGAACAAGAGCTTCATTATATCCTGCCATCCAAAATTCCCTGGGCTGCTTGTGAAATTGAAAGGTTAATCTATCCAATTGTTCGAGAAGATTTTTGGCAAAAATATCCTTGGTATGAAGAGCAGACTTCGTTGCAGTAAGTTGATCTTCCAACGATAGATTTTTCTTGGACATTTCTGACAGAGCATGATCCTTAGCATTCAATTGAAACGCTTGAGTTTCCAAAGTAGACATAGTGCGAGCCTCTTCAACATTGCGACTAAGAACTCTTGATCGGCTCTGAGAAGCAACTGGAGAACTTTGCTCCTCGACAATTCTTCCTCGTCCCCGAGAACCTCTTCCTCGTCCTCGAGCAGTCACAGGAATAACAGATTTTCTCAAGTTATCCAATTCCTGCCTTAGTTTGGCATTTTTAACTTCTAAGAACGAGAAACCTTCATCAGTAACGGGCACTAGAGAAGTGGAAGACGACGCTGCAGATTCATATTGAGCCAACTTTTTCTGTAAATTATTATTTTCTTGTTTCAGGATCTCGGCAATCTGCCTGCAAGCTTCAACTTCACCTTTTAGGGTCCTTTCCCTAATATCATATCCAGCGATAATCTTTTTATGGCCTGTTTCAGAAGAAAGTTATTGATATCTATTTTCATAATCCTTGTGCAACGAAGCCATTGATGCATTGTGTTGATTTTGAAGATCCTCTATGGAACCATGAAGTTCCTCAATCAATTCGTAGTATGCCACATTATTGGCTACAGATCTATCAAGTAAATTCTTCAGGTACCGGTAAGCCTCAACTGCTTGTTCTGAAGCATCGTGACCAAGGATGTCGACAATCTCTGATACACTTAGGTCTGTATGACCAGCTTTATAATATCCATTGCATTGTCGCATCAACTCAGTATCAGGAGCAGATATCAATTCCATTCTGTCCAAAAACTAATAACGAAGAGAAAGAAGTGGTTAAATAAAAGCAATCAGAGGATCAACAATGAAGAGGAACGAAGATGTGTTTTATTAGATCATCAAAAGATTACATTGTTCGATTACAAGTAATGAAATATGGAAATAATGCCGAACAACTTCACACCTTTTCCTTGTCTCCCAAGACTTTCTCGGGAGGCTGGGACGAGGAGCTCGGTTGCTCGGTGGTAACAACGGTTTGATCAGCAGGAATCTTCTCGGCAGGAGGAGGCATAGAAGAAATATCCTCGATGATAGAGGGTTGAGAAGTAGAGACTGGGTCACCCATAGCCATAGAAGATTCATCTGAGAGAGGTTCATCTTCTTCTTCTTCCACAATTGCTGGAGGAGGACCAGGGAGGTGTCGTTGGAATAGCTCAGAATCGTCTTTGACCTTCAACTCTTGCAGAGCAGCTACCCAGCCATCGTGGAAGTATTTCAGCTTCCCATATTGGACTTGGGATGTCATAGCAGCAATCCCCTTATCCCATCCTTTCTCCCAGCCAGTGCTGAAAGATTTTTTGACTGCGACTTTTCTTCTTAATTTCTCCGAGGAAAGTTTTACATCCAATTCCTCTTTCTTGACCTTGATATCCCGCAGGGTAGATAACTCTTCCTCTGCCTTTTTCAGCTTGCCATCATATTCCTGATGTTCAACCTCTAAACCTTTTACTTTATCCTCCAAATTCTTGAAGGTTTCAGCCATCTTCACCTTCTCAGCTTCAGCCACAGCCAACTTTTTCTCCCAAACAGCTTTTTCCTCAACATACTATTGACGAGATTCCTTTAAAGATTGGGTCAAACCCAACAGAGCATCCTCTACACCTGACGAGGAGCTTGAAGCTTTAATAGCCTCATCCTTCTTCACAATATTATTGAAACAGTTCACCAGCTGAAAGATGAGAGAAATAGTAAAGTCAATACAAAATGCAAGCATTCAGAGAAAGAAAGAAAAACCAGAAGTATGAGAAATTTACTGAAGCAAGGTGACGAGCAGCTAAGGATGTCAGCATATCCCTAGGAATTTTTTCATCAATACCATGGACCTCGGGTACGACCGAGCTCATTGCAGAACTTGGAAGAATGATGTTTGGAACATCAGTAGCACCAGCAGGTAGAGAGGAGACAGTTTCAGCCGGAGTAACTGAGGATGATTTCCTCAATCTCCTCAACGGGAGTTCAGAACCTTGAACCAAAGAAGTCTTGGTCGGAGAGATTGTAATTACATCTACAGGAGCACTTTTCTTGCTCGGAACCACTGGGGGCTTCTCGGTAGCTTTAGAAGACCCAGCATCCACTTTTTTAGTCCCCTCTGGGACATCAGCTTTGCTTTTCTTGGCCCCAGCAACAGAAGTAACATCATCGAAGAGAGCAGGAGGAGATCTTTTCTTACCCATCCTTTGACTTAAAGGAAGATGAGAATCTGAAGAAGAGTCCTCTGGGGTGGAAGCTGGCTCAACAGGACGAGCAGTATAAGAGGTTGTATAACTCTTATACTGTAGCAAATATGATGCAGACCTAATGTGCTCGTCTGCAACGTTCTTATGCAAACCCCAGATAAGTTTCAGATGCTTGATATTAACTTCTGATTCCTTTGGAGTTTTTCTTTTGCTATCAACTGCAAATAAATACATAACGAGATATCAATCATACATTTTGTCAAACATGATGAAAGCATAATTTCATAAGTAAAATAAAATAAAAAATAAACCTATCCCATTGCCATATGGGGGGCATCTGGGACCGTTGTATACTTCATCTCCAGTTAAAGGGGTATATTGCCAATTTTTTATGATCAACCCATGCTCAAAATAATCTCTATTTGAGTCAGGGAGGTTAACTACAAGAGCCCTATTCAGAAACCTAGTTTTTAAGTAATAAATATTATCTAGAGTATCCCATTTATAGTAATACATAATTTCAGGGATCCCAATACGAGTCCCATGAGTTAGATTTAATTTGTGCACCCCATTAATTATTCTCCATGAATTGGGGGCTATTTTTGCAGGGACAAGATCAAAATATTGACAAAACTCAAGACACAATGGGTTCGGTGGAAAGGAAAAACCACATTCAGCAATGAAAAGACTGGGGAACCAATGTCCCTCAGCCAATCGAAAATAATCTAAAGGCTCAGAAAGAACCTCTAGAGTTACCCAGGAAGGAATGGAAAAATCAGAACGAAATTTCTCAACAGACTCCACAATATAAACCATATTGAATAAAAGAGATACAGAAGAAAGGAAGAAGATCTTACAGGAAGAAAGGACGTATGTTAACAACGAACGAAAACAAGGATGAACGCACAAGAGAGAAGGAGAGAATAGAAAGCTTGAATGCAGAAAAGTGGAAAACGTAGAAGACGGTATGGTTACCTAAGAAGTTTAAATACTCTACATTGGGAAGCGGCGAAAGAAATGATTACCAAAAAGAAACTACTGAACTTCCGGCGGCTAAAAGGACAAAAACTGCACGGAGATCGAAGCGCTTATAAAAAAAAATTCAAAATAAAGGCGGAAGCTGCGAAATAAAAAGGAAATTTGAATACAATGTTCCTGAAACCCAGGAAAGTCATTTAATATCGCCATATACCGAGAAAGAATGTCCCATACTCCTCAAAATTCGAAATATGAAACATTGGGGGCTTCTGTTGTTACCAAAATTAATATGCTGAGGTGGACGAATAATGCGAAGACACGTGTCAATCTACGTGGCACAACAGCAGCAAGGAAGTTCATTTCCTTCGGCCAATTCGTGTTCTCTCCGAGGTACGAGGATATCCCGAGGAACTTTAGCACCCCGAGGTACTCCAGCACTCCGAAGAACTCTTGATCAACGAGCCACTAATGCGGTCCGAGCTGCATCTCGGCTGTACCATTAATTACCAGACGGACAACTGTTCGACTATTCATTGAATAATTATATTCTTGACGCCCACGCTACATTAAATGTATTAACCTTTCATATGTATGTCATTTAATGTATCTAACCTTTCATGTACAGCCTAAAGGCTATAAATACCTTGTATCATCCTCATTCAAGGGGGACCGGAATTTCTTGAGAGAACTTGTAATCAAGAATTCTGCAAACATTCAACAATAACATAACAATGGACGTAGGCTTTATTCCTAGCCGAACCACTTTAAAAATCTTTGTCTTATTTATTTATCTGTGATTGAATAATTAGACCAATCTAGTTTTTTACATCAACACCCATATTGCTGAATTGTGTTGGAACAAGGATGGGTTAAGAACATAAGTTAAAACTGGAGCTAGGATCGTAAATGCATACTTTAAAGTCCTAAATTTACATCATCTTTTCGTAAAGCATTTTGATTTAAACAATTCATGATTATGATGTATATTTCTGATAAAACATGTTTATTATATGTTTTCGTGAATTATACTCAAGGTCAAGGTTATATTTGCTTAAAAATGTTAAGTTATGCCTTAATGTTGTATTTTGACCTAGTTATACTAAAAATGGCATAAATCACGGAATACTTATTGGAATTGAGTGATTCAAGTTGGAAAGTAAAATATACTCATACATGTATAACATATCCGAAAATTATGTCAAAATACCAAGGAATAAACCCTTGGTGATAGTTTGAAGTTTTGGTTTAAAATCTTCCCTAAAGGAGCAAGAATGCATACCAGGTGTTTGACGTTTTGCTCGACATAGAAAATGAGCCCTAAAAATTATGAAACATTAATTTTGTATTATTAAATATGTTTACTGATATTGGGTGGAATATCATGCAAAGTTAAATTGTATAAAAATTATGAAAATTTCAGGAAATTGAAGTTGTGTTGTTGTTTTTCTTGAGAAACGATTTGGAAAAGGTTGTAATAAAATGAGCATAACTTTGTCTAGCGAATTCGAAAATTAATTCCGTAAATTGTGTTAGAACCCTAATTAATTGGGTGTTATAGAAATGTGAAGTATCATATTTAGTTTCTCTTTAGTTATTTCTGATTGACCAAATGGTGTGATGTATTACTGGGTTTGATGTTAATCGGTGTATTAAAATACTAATGACATTGACTTGTTTGGTGGGGAAGCAGCTAATACTACCATACAAAGGAAGTAGTTTGGTATTAATCTTAGCACCAAATTCAAGGTGAGTGACATGTCTTATGAAATATAGATACTTATATGTTCATATGGAAATGTGTAGTTAAACATATGTGTTAAAATGCTTATGGGAGTGATGTCGTATTTAGGAAACATATGCATATGATTAAAAATGTTAAGAGATGTTATATAATGATATGGACTAGTGAGTCCTTTATCTAATGTTAAGGACTGGTGGATCCTACGGGATGCAGCGGCCCCGTTATCCCAATTTAAAGGTTTGTTGTACTCGGGCTTAATTAGGGAATTTGGTGTTCCCCATTAACTGGGAGTTAATTAGACTGGCGGGGCCAAGTTTGCGAGAGTCACACAATTCCTATTGGGTTATAACATTAGAAAATAAAAATGGTTATTTGAATTGGTTATATATGTGGAATATGGTCATTCACTAAGCTTGTGTTGCTTACACTCCTATAATGTTATGTTTCAGGTACGCCTATCAGTTGGAGTTCACTGCCAAGTTAGGACCTTAAAACGGGGGAGTGACGGATATCTAGTATAGTTTGAATATGAAGAATCTTGTTGTGTAAATATTAAACTAAAGATCTTTGTTATGTAAAGTTGTGTAGTACTTATAGGTTACATGTAATTGTAGTTATATTTTCATCTACACATACCTTTGGAAAAAAAAAACCTCATGCTATTTTTCCTTAGAGATTTAAATTAAAGCATTGTTTATGGTTTAAGGAAATTTATCGCTAATTAACAAGGATGAGTTTAACTTAATTAAGTCGGGGCATGAGAACTTGGTATCAGAGCGTGGTTATTAGGTTCTGGACAGGGTGTGGGGGTCTAGATTGGCAGTGGACACTAGAACGTGAGTTTGCTTTGTGTTTGGATTTTGACTAACAATGTTAATATTAAACTGCTACTATTGTATTTTGTTTAAGTTAATTATATTGCAGTGAGTGATGGATCCACGTGAGCCACATGATAGTGCAGAGGTGAGGCATCCTATGTACCTAATAGTCAGCAAGGACATAGACATATTGAAGTGGATGAACCAGAGGTGCAACAACAATCTATTGATGATGTTGGAAGAATATTACTTGATGTGGCACAATTGGTGGAAGAAGCAAGAGGTGGAGTACATGGAGGTGATAGGGATAAATTGCATGAGAGGTTCATGAAGTTAAGTGCTCCAGCATTTACGGGGACTACGGATCCGTTAGTGGCAGAGGGGTGGATTAAAAAAATGGAAACAATATTCAAGGTGATGAAAGTGCGAGATGAACAAAAGGTTTTGTTAGCAACCTTTAGATTCGAGGATGATGCAAAGTTATGGTGGGATGCTACAGAGAGGTTACTTACTACGATTGGGGGAGTAGTGCCAGCAAATCCTCCGCCAATTACATGGGAGAGGTTTGTGAATGTGTTTTCTGAAAAATACTTCCCAAGGCTTTACAAGAAGGAGAAAGAAGAAGAGTTTATCATGCTGAAACAAGGTAACCGAACGGTGGCAGAGTATGGAAATTTGTTTATATCCTTATCCAGATTTGCACTTGATTTGGTGAGGATAGAAGAAAGTAAATGTGATCAGTTTCAGTCTGGGTTGAATGTAGATATAAAAAATATGGTTGCTAATATGAAGATCACAGATTATGTGAATCTGGTGGACAGAGCTATGGTATCTAAAAAGTCAATGAAGGAGATGCAAGACGAACATTCGAAGAAAGCTAGATATGAGAGTAAGAAGTCATATGGATGGGAGGTGGGAACCTCATCTCAAGGTGTAGCACGAGGAGTATCTAAGGGACACGAATTTAAAAATAATAGAAGTGCACGTGGAAGATTTCAGGCTCGAGGTGGAAGGACTGGGATGAGTCGGTCATAAAATGTATCTACAATGGGACCGAGGGCCGTGTTTTGTTTTATATGTGGTGGTCAAGGGCACATGTCTCGAGAGTGTACAATAGCTGAGACGACACCTTTGTGTTTCCATTGTCATCAATCGGGGAACTTACGAAAGAATTATCCAGCGATGGAAGCTACAACTTCAGTTGGTAGTGTGACAGTGGGAGATAGGATTTCTACACCGAAAGTACACAGGGGAGGTAGAGGAGGCATGTCTCAAAACCAAGGCCAAGGCAGAGTGTTTGCACTGACACAACAAGATGCACAAGCTATGCCTAATGTAGTGACAGGTACACTTCCTATTGGTGATAAAGATGCTTATGTGTTGATAGATCCTGGTTCTACACATTCTTTTGTGTCTTTGCTTTATCTGTTGCATCTCAATAAACCATTATCATCATTAGATTATGGTTTAGCTATTGTTACTCCAGTGGGGGGGTTGGTTTTTATTGAGAGGGTATATATGGAGTGTGTGGTGCGAGTGGGTGAAAAGAATTACTAGTTGACTTATTACCTCTCGATATACATCACTTTGATGTGATACTGGGTATGGATTGGTTAGCCTTATATCATGTATGTTTAGATTGCTTTAAAAAGGAGGTTGTGTTTCGATTACCGGGTGAACCTGAATTTAAATTTACTGAGGAACGAAGTGTCACTCCAACATGTTTGATTTCTGCTACAAAATGTTATGAACTTCTAAAGAAAGGATGTGAGGGTTATCTTGCTCATGTGGTGGAAACGCGACAAGAGGCTGTAAAACAATCAAATATACCGATAGTTAATGAGTTTGCAGATGTCTTCCCAGAAGAACTACCAGGGCTAGCACCAGCCCGTGAGGTAAAATTTGAGATTGAGTTGGTACCAGGCACTACACCAATATCTATTGCACCATATCGTATGGCAACTGCCGAATTAAAAGAGCTAAAGATACGGTTGCAAGATTTGTTAGATAGGGGTTTTATAAGGCCTAGTATATCACCGTGGGGAGCTCCAGTATTGTTTGTGAAAAAGATAGATGGAACCATGAGACTTTGCATTGATTATCGTCAATTGAATAAGGTGACTATCCGTAACAAATACCCACTACCCCGAATTGATGACTTATTTGATCAGTTACAAGGAGCCAAAGTGTTTTCCAAGATCGATCTCAGCATCAATTGAAAGTAAGAGACTGTGATATTTCTAAAATTACTTTTCGTTCCAGGTATGGACATTATGAATTCCTTGTCATGCCATTTGGGTTGACAAATGCACCAGCTGTATTCATGGATTTGATGAACCGTATATTTCACCCATACGTGGATTCTTTTTTTATTGTCTTTATTGATGATATTTTGATATATTCTCGTACTAGGGATGAGCATGAACACCACCTGCATGTTATTTTACAGACCCTGCGAGAAAAGCAGTTGTATGCTAAATTTTCTAACTGTGAATTTTGGCTAGACAGGGTAGTATTTTTGGGGCATGTTATTTCTGTTGATGGTATTTGTGTTGATCCCAAGAAGGTAGAAGCAATAATGAATTGGGAAAGGCCAACTAGTGTGACAGAGGTACGTAGCTTTTTGGGATTGGCGGGCTATTACAAAAGGTTTATACCGGGGTTTTCTTCTATTGCATTGCCATTGACTAAACTTATCAGAAAGGAGAACAAGTTTGTGTGGAGTGGTGATTGTGATAAAAGCTTTGAAAATTTAAAGGGTAAGTTGACATCAGCTCAAGTATTGACTATCCCAACATGTACAGAAGGTTTAGTTATTTATAGTGATGCTTCGTGTCATGGACTTGGATGTGCATTAATGCATCATGGAAAGGCAATTGCTTTTGCTTCTCGACAGTTAAAGATACATGAACGTAACTACCCTACTCATGATCTCAAGTTAGCTGCAGTAGTTGTTGCATTAAAGATCTGGAGACATTACTTATATGGTATTAGTTGTGAAATTTTTACTGACCATCAAAGCTTAAAATACTTATTTACTCAAAAAGACTTGAACTTGAGGCAAAGAAGGTGGATGGAACTTATAAAAGATTATGATTGCACGATACATCACCATCCGGGTAAAGCTAATGTTATTTCCGATGCTTTGAGCAGAAAATCTCGAGGCATAGTATCTTGTATTCATTGTATTCGAGTTGACCTGCTGAGAGAGTTAGCTTTAATGGGAGTGGAATTAACTTTGAATGAGTCTTGTGGAATAGTAGAACATTTAAATGTTAGACCCACGTTGATTGACTGGATAAAACAAGCACAGGCAGGAGATGTAGAATTGGAGAAAGTTAGAGATAATATGAAAAAGGGTAAAGCAAATGAATTTTCTACTCGGGATGATGACATTGTTATGTATGGTAACTGTTTGTGTGTACCTAATGTGACTGATTTAAGAAGAACGATTTTAGAGGAAGCACACTATTCTTTATATGCTATGCATCCAGGGAGCATGAAACTGTATAGAGATTTAAAACAATGTTATTGGTGGTCGGGAATTAAATACGACATTGCAGATCTTGTTGCTAGATGTTTAGTTTGCCAATAGGTGAAGGCAGAGCATCAGAAGCCAGGTGGTTTACTACAACCATTGCCTATTCCTGAGTGGAAATGGGAACATGTTACTATAGATTTTATTGTAGGTTTACCAAAATCATCCAGAGGGTTTGATTCTATTTGGGTTATCGTTGATAGGTTGACTAAGTCTGCACATTTTCTTCCCGTTAAAGCTACTTACTCCATGGATAGATATGCAAAAATATATGTGGATGAGATTATTAGATTGCATGGTGCACCAGTTTCTATTATTTCTGATCGAGATCCTAAGTTCACTTCTCACTTTTGGCCTAGTTTACAACAAGCTTTGGGGACTAAATTGAAATTTAGTACAACTTTTCACCCTCAGACTGATGGGTAGTCAGAAAGAACGATCCAGACACTCGAAGACATGTTACGAATTTGTGTATTGGAGTTTAAGGGCAGTTGGGATGAACACTTTCCACTAATAGAGTTTGCTTATAATAATAGCTGTCATTCGAGTTTTGAGATGGCTCCTTATGAAGCCTTGTATGGGAGAAAATGCAAAACTCCAGTGTGTTGGACTGAAGTAGGAGAAAGAAAACTACTTGGGCCAAAAATCGTACAACAGACTACTGAAAAGATAAATCTTATCCATAATCACTTGAAGGTGGCACAAACTAGACAGAAAAGTTATGCAGATAACCGAAGGAAAGAATTAAAATTTGAAGAAGGTGATCGAGTATTCCTACGTGTTTCTCCTTGGAGAGGGGTTATGAGATTCGGGAAGAAGGTAAAGTTAAGTCCCAGGTACATTGGCCCTTATGAGATAGTAAAATGGGTTGGAGCTGTAGCTTATAAGTTGGCATTACCACCAAAATTGTCTCGGATACACGATGTTTTTCACATATCCATGTTATGTAAGTATGTGCCCGACCCTTCACATGTGTTTATTTCACAACCGATAGAGCTTCAAGATGACTTAACCTACATGGAGGATCCCATTACTATTGTAGATCAAAAGGAGAAAGTGTTGCGTAGTAAAACCATTTCACTAGTTAAAGTGATGTGGAGAAGTCAGAATGTAGAGTATGCCACCTCAGAAGGGGTAGATAACATGAAGAAGCAATATCCTCATCTATTTGGTAAGTTTCTTATGCGTTAAATTTCGAGAACGAAATTTTTATAAGAGGGGTAGAATTGTAAGGCCCTAAAACATGATTAGGAAGGTTAATTAGATGATTAATTATAACTTAGGAGTTATAAGTTATAAATTGGTTATGTGTGTTAAACATGTTAATTATCATGTTTAGGGGATGCATGCTCCTGTGATATATGTGTTGTTTACATTAGGTGCTAATTGAGCTTATGATCGGGGATACCATGTTTAGAACATATGATTAGTTATGTGGTTAAATGCATCATAAATTATGTTTTTAATGCATGATTATGTTCATAAAAGTAAATAAGGTTGTTGATACGAAATTGGTAATGTTTGGTTGCCAAATGTGAAAGTTTTGAGATTTTCAATAAATTGCTACTTTCCTGTTCAAAGCCCAAATTAGGCATATTAGTTTATGATTTTGGAATAATATAAATTATGAAAGTTTTATATATATGAATTAATATTATAACACAATAAACGGTGGGTTAAACGGAGGCCCGTACAAGAAGTTATACCAAAAGTACGAAACAAGGGTAAATATGTCCATCCCTTAAGTGACAATTGTCTTATTAGCACACCATGTGCTATTTTTTGATTGGTTAAAGGGTGGGTGATGGTTTGGCCGAATTAAAATTCATAAAACAACCCCTTTATTTAGTAAATGCATCCATGAACAAGAGTTTTGTCTAAAGAGAGAGAAAGAGAAGAAAGTTAAGGAATAAATCTTTGGAATTTTTCTATAAATCAAGGAATCCTCGTAAGGTAATTACATCTTTATTAAAGTTGGTCACATGGATGAGTTCTATACTTATCATGTTTTTATTTTTTATTTGTATATATATTTTAATGATATCCATATTGCCGAATTGTGTTGGAACAAGGATGAGTTAAGAACATAAGTTAAAACTGGAGCTAGGATCGTAAATGCATACTTTAAAGTCCTAAATTTACATCATCTTTTCGTAAAGCATTTTGATTTAAAAAATTCTTGATTATGATGTATATTTCTGATAAAACATGAGTTTCCATGAATTATACTCAAGGTCATGGTTATGTATGCTTAAAAATGTTAAGTTATGCCTTAATGTTGTATTTTGACCTAGTTATACTAAAAATGGCATAAATCTTGGAATACTTATTGGAATTGAGTGATTCAAGTTAAAAAGTAAAATATACTCATACATGTATAACATATCCGAAAATTGTGTAAAAATACGAAGGAATGAACCCTTGGTGATAGTTTGAAGTTTTGGTTTAAAATCTGCCCTAAAGGAGCAAGAATGCATACCAGGTGTTTGACGTTTTGCTCGACATAGAAAATGAGCCCTAAAAATTATGAAACATTAATTTTGTATTATTAAATATGTTTACTTATATTGGCTGGAATATCATGCAAAGTTAAATTGCATAAAAATTATGAAAATTCCAGGAAGTTGAAGTTGTGTTGTTATTTTTCTTGAGAAACGATTTGGAAAAGGTTGTAATAAAATGGGCATAACTTTGTCTAACGAATTCGTAAATTAATTCCGTAAATTTTGTTAGAACCCTAATTAATTGGGTGTTATAGAAATGTGAAGTATCATATTTAATTTCTCTTTAGTTATTTCTGATTGACCAAATGGTGTGATGTATTACTGGGTTTGATGTTAATCGGTGTATTCAAATACTAATGACATTGACTTGTTAGGTGGGGAAGCAGCTAATACTACCATACAAAGGAAGTAGTTTGTTATTAATATTAGCACCAAATCCAAGGTGGGTGACCTGTCCTATGAAATATAGATACTTATATGTTCATATGGAAGTGTGTTGTTAAACACATGTGTTAAAATGCTTATGGGAGTGATGTCGTATTTAGGAAACATATGCATATGATTAAAAATGTTAAGCGATGCTATATAATGATATGGACTTGGGAGTACTTTATCTATTGTTAAGGACTGGTGGGTCCTACGGGATGCAACGACCCTATTATCCCAATTTAAAGGTTTGTTGTACTCGGGCCTAATTAGGGAATTTAGTGTTCCCCATTAACTGGGAGTTAATTAGACTAGCAGGTCCAGGCTTGCGAGAGTCACACAATTCCTATTGGGTTATAACATTAGAAAATAAAAATGGTTATTTGAATTGGTTATATGTGTGGAATATGGTCATTCACTAAGCTTGTGTTGCTTACACTCCTATAATGTTATGTTTCAGGTACGCCTATCAGTTGGAGTTCACTGCCAAGTTAGGACCTTAAAATGGGGGAGTGACAGATATCTAGTATAGTTTGAATATGAAGAATCTTGTTGTGTAAATATTAAACTAAAGATCTTTGTTATGTAAAGTTGTGTAGTACTTATAGGTTACATGTAATTGTAGTTATGTTTTCATCTACACATACCTTTGAAAAAAAAATCTCATGCTATTTTTCCTTAGACATTTTAATTAAAGCATTGTTTATGGTTTAAGGCAATTTATCGCTAATTAACAAGGATGAGTTTAACTTAATTAAGTCGGGGCATGACAAAAACGTTTGAGTTATAGGATAGACTTCTTGACCATCCTTCAAGCCTATGACATTCTAACGTTGAAGACGTAGCGGCCAAGATTATAAAGCTTCATCAAATGCCGAGTTTATTGTGCCTCGTTTCTACGTCAACAACATGTGTTCTATTTGCTCCTAAGGTATGAATGCATTATATATATATATATATAGGAGCTTGGAACAATATTTATTGGGTGTAAGTTTTGTTTAAACTGTTGTTTATTTTCAGAAGGTTTCTTTTAAAGTTTAAAATCAAGTTTCTGGGCTAAAAATAAAATTTTATACTTTCTGGAACTTCGTTCGATATTATCGTTCGAACGAGTTTTTCGTTCGAACGAGAATTTCGTTCGAGCGAGGTTTGCCAACGACTTGCCAGTGGAACTTCATTTGATATTGTCGTTCGAACAAGAATATCAGTCGAACGAGAATGTCGTTCAAACGAGTTTGGCAACGAGATATCCCAACAAGCCACTGGAACTTCGTTAGAAGGGTTGTTCGAATGGGACTTCGTTCGAACGAGATTTCAGGAGAAAAAATTTTCTAACAGTTTTGAGTAATTTTTCCCATGTTTCCACTTACTTTTCCCCACTAACTTTTGACAGACTTATCAAGTGTGGGAACCAACATTTTGGTTTTAACTTTTTTCACATACTACAATCTCCAAGAGAGAGTTTCAGAGAAAAATTCTAAGTAGAAAAGGTTAAAGTTTGAATGTTTTATTTTTCAAGAAAAAATCTTTAAACACTTTCGTTTTCACTCATAGTTTGTTTATTCCAAGTTTCCATATAAATATCTTGCTTGGAGTAATTTGGCATCGGGTTCACTCTACCGAGTTGAAGAGTTGAAGAGTTCATTTGGGTTTGCTTCTACATCCCTCAAAGAAGAATTTCGGTGTTTTGCTGCGGCATTCTCACATGGTGAATGGCACCGTGTGTGGTTGACGGTGTTCCTAATGTCTCATTGGTGAAGTCCAAGGTTCCGGTGGAGTTCTGGGGTTGTCGACTAGGCGGAGGTGTTTACAAGAAGCCGCGTCGGGGCTTGTAATTGTAAAACCATACTTAGTGGACTTAAGGCTAGTCCCGTCCGAGATTTTTCCCGTTGTGGGTTTTTTCTCTTACATCGCGGTGTAGTGATTTATTTATTTATTTTATCTTAGCAAAATTCACCTTAGATGCATGCTTAGGTAATAAGATAAAATCTATTTTAAATCGCTACTTATTTAATTTAGTGCTAAATAATATTTTGGGTAAAATTGATATTAGTTTAATTCAAGTCATTTACTTTAATTTGATTAAATTTGGTTTGTCCTAATATGCAAAAATGAATTAATATTGTTAGGCAAATTTCTAGGAGTTGAGTTAAATTAATTTGGTTTAAGTGAAACTATATTCGTTGATTAATTTAATTTCACTTTGAACTTGTTTAATTTTAATTTGAAAAGAAATTAAAATTTGTTGTTTATGTGTGTTTAATTGAACCATCTCGCTTCCGCATCTTTAAAGGAAATTACTTTTTTTAAGTTTTAAAAATTAGGGGCCTATCGTTTTACAAGTACTATCAGAGCATTGACTGAGAAAGCCCATCCTTTTTAAATTGGTATCAGAGAGGGATCGCTAAATTATTGCGTTTAAGATCCTTTTAAATATTTTTGGTTAAAATGGAATTTTCTCCATTTTCAATTTTTTTTATTTTCGATGGTTCTAATTACGCGTATTGTAAATCGCGGATGAAATTGTCACTTAAGTCTATCGATGAAAGAGTTTGGTTATCTGTCGTTAACGGGTGGTCCCCACCTACACATTTAGTAGATAATGCACGTGTTCCCAAACCCACAGATAGCTGGAGTGAGAATGAATTTAAACTATCTAATTTTAATTCTCGGGGTTTAAATGCCTTGTTTAGCGTGGTCAAGCCAGCTGAATTTCGCCGCATTATGACGTGTGAAATCACTAAAGAAGCTTGGGATATTTTACAACTCACTCACGAAGGAACTAGTGCCGTTAAGGCTTCGAAACTCCAAAACCTCACCACTCAATTTGAAACCATCAAAATGAACGAAAAAGAAACATTTGATGAATTTTATGCTAGACTTTTCGATATTGTTAATTCATCTTTTAATTTGGGCGAGAGAATACTCGACATGTAGTAAAGAAAATTTTAAGGTCCCTACCTGATAGATTTATTCCAAAAGTGACCGTATTAAATTCTTTACCCACTTTAGCCTCTACGAAATTAGAAGAGCTCGTAGGTGATTTACAAAACTATGAACTGGATATGTTTTCCTCCAAAACCAAAAAGAAAATTGAGAAGGGCGTTGCTTTAAAAGTTCGAAAGGAGCAAAAACAAGTAGTAGAGTGTGAAAGTGATAGTGACTCGGAAGATATGGCTATGTTTGCTAGGAAGTTTTGAAAATTTCTTAAATTTAACAAAGATAAATTTAAAAAAGATTTTAAGAAATTTGAAAATTCTAAGCATGACAAAGTCGAAAAGATCCCTAAAACCCCTAAAGAAAATTTTAATAGGGACGAGTCAAATAGGTGTCTTGGTTGTGAAGGGTATGCCCATAGGGAAAAAGAGTGCCCCACTAAACTAAGGCGAGAGGGTAAGCAACCAATTTCTTTTAATGTAACCCTTAGTGATAGTGATAATGAAGAGGGACCCGATTCCCCCACCGAGCCCAACTTTTTAGCTTTTATGGGTAGTCATGTGAGTTATAGCAAGCACTCTTCTATTGATGAAATTTTAACACATGACACTTCCAAGGTCAAAGTTTATGATTCCCTTATTTTTTATGGTAGTGAGAGTGGAGAAGAAAGAGAGAGTGAAAGTGAAAATGAGGTTGATCTGAGTGAACTTCAAAATGCTTTTCAAGAACTATATGAAGAATCTATTAAATTAAAAAGAGAAAATTTGAAGTTAGAAGCTAGTTTAAGAGAGCGTGTCAAGGTCGTTGATGATAGTGTGTTGGTTTAAGACCTTAGGACACGTGAGAAAGCTCTACGTGAGAAGATTGAATATATAAAAGGCGAGAGAGATAGCCTTAAAGGTTTAATGGAATCCTTAAAAAAGGAGTTTCTCGCCTTTGAAGAGCGCAATATTTTATTAGAGTCTAATATTTTAGAATTAGAAAATAAATTAAAAGACTCTAGTAAAGTCAAATTTGATTTGGAGTGTCGTTCGGAGAAATTAGATAAAATATTAGGAACGGTCCAAATTAAAAATGACACTTGTGGTTTAGGCTTCGATACTTATAATGAATCAACTCATAAAGCCAAAAACCAATGTTTTAAGAGAATCGCCTAGGAAAGCCTTTAGATATCAATCCTTAGGTTCCACCTTTCGACGTTCTTTTACTTGTTCACATTATGGTCGAAAAGGTCATCTTAGAAAATTTTGTTTTGATCTTAAACGAGGTCCTAGAAAATCCTTACGTAAGCCAACCAAGTTAGCCAAGATTCCTACTTCCCGAGATCGTCATTCATCATTAATTTGGGTTAGGAGATCCGACTTGGTAGCTTTACAAGATAGGGTATTTAATTATCATTTACTTTCACGTGCTTCCTCCCTTCCAAAATCTAAAGGTTGAATGTGTTAGTTTTAATTTGCATACTTTAGCTTTTGTACTACATCCTAATTGTATGCTTGTTAATCATTTTCTAGTCTATGATCCATGGTTAATCACATGATAGAATAATGATTTTTGTTTATCTTTTTTATTATACTTCTTTCATTTTAGTTTGCATTAAATGAAAAATACAAAAATATTTTTATTTATCATTTGTGTTTGTACCTTTTTAGTAATTTAAGATTAATGAAAAATAAAAATAATTTTTTTATTTGTCTTTTGAGTACATATTTTTATTTTTGGTTAAAAATTATCAAAAACTCATAAAGATTTTTTTGTGTATTTTAGTTTGACACACTCTATGTGGCATACACTTGTGTTAGAATCCCTTCTTTTTCGCTTCCACGCGGCTAGAACTTTTGGTTTAGATTGTCAATCCTTATTATGTTCTTTACTATGCTTACATGGAGTAGTTGGATTTTGTATTGATATAATGGATTCTATTTTTTATATGCCTCAATTCACACATGCACGAGCTCTCTTGAAACTATAACTTCATATATATATTTGAGCTATGTGAGGTGTTCTCCTACTAATCTAGTCATATACAGATTATATGACCTAGGAGGACTAGTGCATGTCAAAATTCGTTGCAAATGAGATTTGTGTGAGATATAAAAAATGTTATATATAAATTTGCATGGGGAAGGGCTCCGAAAGGAATAATCTTCCTTTGCGAGTAAGCCACCGTTTGTTGGGACCTAAGAGAAATACGTGGTCCAAAGGGCTAAAAGAATAATGGCATTAAAAGAAAATATTTGCCAAGGCCTATTTTGTTTAGTTGATCTATTCATTCAAAAGATTAAACTCTATATGAAAATTGAGGTAGATTGGATCGTATATTAACGGTTTGCATAATGTTCGTTTATCCTAGTTTTACTTTCAATGTCATGACTCTATTGGTTTGTAGAATCATCAAAATTCTAAGCTTTTATGGATCGTGTATGTTTGTTCATTGAGTTCAATCTATATTATCGCATGAGGTATTTTCAAATGTGACGAAGTTTGCAATCAAATGAGAACTCTATGAACATATTTTAAGTGATTGGGTCTAAATTTAATTGTTGCTACTTCACACCCCTTCACTTTCGTTTCCATATGACACATTTATGGTATAAGAATGTGAAAAAACTTATGTTATTTAGTTTTGTGTCATTTTGGTGTTTATATCTATATGTGTGTACTTATGCTTAGTTTGAATCTATTGTGTATACATATATATGATATTTTGTTATTTTTGAGTCTTTGCCATGATTCGCTATTTCATTTTTGCTTTTAATTCATTTTTGGTATCTATCTTGTTGCGAATTTTGTTTCGATATCACATGCTTAGATTACTACAATCAATTGATATCTTTTGTTATCGCATCATAGTTGATATTCATATCTTTATGTGGATTAGTTGAATTTGAGTTGCCCATATGCTTTAATGTTTTCATCACTGTTTGCACGCACTATTGCATGTTTAACTTGTTATCCCATTCTATTTATCCATTGTTTAGTTTAGGGGGTGTATAAGCTTTAATTGGGGGAGATAAGCTAATTTTTGATTCTTTAGCCTTTGTCTATTCCTGAACAAAAATGGGGAGAATGATAGGGGGATAAATGGTATCTAATCCTATTGTAATCTTATCTAAGTTTAGGAGATTTAGCTTGGGGGGAGAGCGCTATCTTCTTAGATTGATCATAGTTGATAAAGGGGGGAATTAATTTAGGGGGAGTATTTATCTTAATTTCATTTAATATTCTTGATATTCCCTATGCGTTTGATAATTTGCTTAAGTGTGCCGAAATTCTTCTAAATGGCAACTTTCATCGTAGGCAAATATATTGATCCTTGGGTTGTTTTGAGTCAAGCTATTGTATTTTTATTTTGGGTGGGATATTTGTTTTAAGTTTAGTAGAGCTTGACGACCCTTTAAGATTTTTGTTGATTTTTATCCAGGAATAGCCAAAGGGGGAGATTTGTAAAGACACAAATTTCTAATTGAGTCCTTTGTTATTTTGGCTCAATTTCGGGCAAAAATGTTTGAGTCGTAGGATAGAATTCTTGACCATCCTTCAAGCCTATGACATACTAACGTTGAAGACGTAGCGACTAATATTATAAAGCTTCAACAAATGCCGAGTTTATTGTGCCTCGTTTCTACATCAACAACATGTGTTCTATTTGCTCCTACGGTATGAATGCATTACATATATATATATATATAGGATCTTGGAACAATATTTATTGGGTGTAAGTTTTGTTTAAACTTTTGTTTATTTTTAGAAGGTTTCTTTAAAACTTTAAAATAAAGTTTCTGGGCTAAAAACAAAATTTTAGACTTTATGGAAGTTCGCTCGATATTGTTGTTCGAACGAGTTTTTCGTTTGAACAAGAATTTCATTCGAACGAGATTTGCCAATGACTTGCCACTGGAACTTCGTTCGATATTATCGTTTGAACGAGTTTGTATGTTCGAACGAGAATGTCGTTCAAACGAGTTTGTCAACGAGATTTTCCATCAGGCCACTGGAACTTCGTTGGAAGGGTCGTTCGAACGAGATTTCAGGCGGGAAATTTTTTTGGCAGTTTTTCCCATGTTTCCACTTACTTTCCCCCACCAACGTTTGACAGACTTATCAAGTGCGGGAATTAACATTTTGGGTTTAACTTTTTCACATACTACAATCTCCAAGAGAGAGTTTGAGAGAAAAATTCTAAGAAGAAAAAGTTCAAGTTTGAGTGTTTTATTTTTCAAGAAAAAATCTTTAAACACTTTTGTTTTCACCCATAGTTTGTTTATTCCAAGTTTCCATATAAATATCTTGCTTGGAGTATTTTGGCACCGAGTTTACTCTACCGTTTGGGTTTGCTTCTACATCCCTTAAAGATGAAGTTTGTTGTTTTGCTGCGACATTCTCACATGGTGAAACGCACCATGTGTGATTGACGTTGTTCCTAATGTCTTATGGGTGAAGTCCAAGGTACTGGTGGAGTTCCGGGTTTGTCGACTAAGTGGAGGTGTTTACAAGAAGACGAGTCGGGGCTTGAAGGAGTCGAGTCGAGTGTTGTAAGTCATCTGTCTTGTAATTGTAAAATCATACTTAGTGGGCTTAAGGCTAGGGCCGTCCAAGTTTTTTTCCCGTTGTGGGTTTTTTCTCGTACATCGCGGCGTAGTGATTTATTTATTTATTTTATCTTATGCAAAATTCACCTTAGATGCATGCTTAGGTAATAAGATAAAATATGTTTTAAATCACTACTTATTTAATTTGGCGCTAAATAATATTTTGGGTAAAATTGCTATTAGTTTAATTCAAGTCATTTACTTTAATTTGATAGAATTTGGTTTGTACTAATATGCAAAAATGAATTAATATTGTTAGACAAATTTCTAGGACTTGAGTTAAATTAATTTAGTTTAAGTGAAAATATATTCGTTGATTAATTTAATTTCACTTTGAACTTGTTTAATTTTAATTTGAAAAGAAATTAAAATTTGTTGTTTGTGTGTGTTTAATTGAACCATCTCGCTTTCGCATCTTTAAAGGAAATTACTTTTAGTAAGTTTTAAAAATTGGGGGCCTATCGTTTTATAAGTGCTATCAGAGCATTGATTGAGAAAGCCAATTGTTTTCAACCAAGACTTTAGAAAACTAGAATTTTTTAAAAAGGAGAGTGATTATAGAGTCATTTTTTTAGAAAACTAATTGGAGGACTTTAAAAATACTAGGATTTGTGTTTGTGCCAAAGAGGATAAAAATATTTTAGTCGATGAGTTTGTGGCATGTGAGGAGACTCTTAGGGATAAGTGTGCATATTTTAAGGGAGAACGTGATAACCTTCTAGGAGTAATTAAAAATTTAGATAAAGAGTTTCGAAAATTGAAAGAGTATAATTCTTTGCTTGAGTAAAAATTTTTGGAGTTAAAATATAATTTAATAGGCTCGAGTATTATTGGTAGCAATGGTAGTAGCTCATTGTGTTCTAATATTTAGAGTGTTAAAGCCAAGACCATTATTTACTTTAGAGGGTCAATCCATCCCAAGGATGTTAGAAAAGGTCAACCCATAGGTGTCGTTCCACCCGTTTACACATGTTCACATTGTGGTAGAAAAGGTCACCTTAGGCATTTTTATTTTGATTTTGGTAGAAGTCCTCGAAAGTTGAAGTCTAGTGTTTATCTGGTTACCAAAACCCCCATGCGTCATTGCACACCTATTTGGGTTAGGAAATCACTTTTAGAGGCAGTAGATGTTAGACTAGTTGATTCTCGGTTGCTTATACATGATTCTTCTCTTGCTATATCTTATAAATGATTGTGTCTGCATGGTTTGTTTGTCATACGCTAGTTGTGTATCATGATATATGTTTGCTAGTGTTATGACACATGTACGTTTTGTATTAGATTTAGTTTTTGATAAAACTTTTAAAAAATACAAAAAATATTTTATTTTGATAATTTGTTTGGAAAAAGACAAAAAGATTTTTGTACTTTGTTTTACACCATTTATGGATGAACATTTAGGATGACCGAGTCACAATTTCATTCCATATCCATGTGGCTATTTGATAGTGTTTTGATATGCATCATCATTTCATTTTTGTGCTTTATAATGTTTGAAGTCATTGAGATGTGATTTGATGTTACTACCTACATGAATTACTCATGAGTTCCTCTATTGAACACTTGCACATATATGTTTGACTATTGCTCTTGTCTATCACATGTTGGTTGATGTGTTTTCATCTCAATTATGTTTTTAAAATGAACCAAATGCTATAAAACTTGACAATGAAAGTAGTGCATGTAAGAACCGTTGTTGTGAGTTTGTGTGTTTATGAAAAAATGGGAAAGGGCTACGAAATGTACTCATTTATCCTTTGCGATTAAGCGACCATTTAAAGCGGACCTAGAAAATTTATGGCACAAAAATAGAAGCCAAGGTCCAATTGGGTTGAAAAAGATCCAGAAAAAACTTAAAGGCAATAAAAATAGAAATATGCCATTAAGTGGGCCAACTTATTTAGCTTCATCACCTCAAAAGAAAAATAATAAGAATTATTATTTATAAGGGAGTTTGGATGGAATATAAAATGGGTTTGCATGTCCTAATAAAGTCATGAAAAAACATTACATAGTTTTAAACATTATTGGTGTCAAAATCATGTCTGACTTTGATTTGTCGATTTGATTAAGGTGATGTCATTTAAATTCACATTTTTCGATACCTAAGGACGATTTTGAGATTCATTCGTTAGGAGTACACATATTCATCGTGCACATATGTTATGTCTGATTGTATTGATTTGCTTATCGAATATGTTCACACCCATTCATTCCGTTTCCATGATTGGGTTATCTTAGTGTAAATTCATGGTGTTTGATTTTTTGTAAAATTATTTTTGCATTTTTGTATGAAAAATTGAAACATCAAAAATAGTTTGTGGAAGATTTTGAGTTACTCCTTTGCATGAGAGTAGTTTGATTCATGTTTTCTATGCATATTTGTCGTGACACTCCATGTTTTTTTTGTTTATTCATTTCCTTGTCTATTTCGGACAAATAAAAAGGGGGAAAACGAATTATGAGGGAGTTTTTGCATTATGGGGGAGATTTGATTATTTATTGATCTATTCTTATATCATTTCAAAATCGATGAGTCACGAAAGTATTTGCTATGTCTCCTGTGTGTAGGTACAAAATTGAAGATCATTATGTTGCACACTCTGATGAGAAAAGCTTGGAGATTTAAAGATTTGAAGTTGAAGATTTGACGAAAAGTTTTAGGCTTACATGTGTAGTACCATTTCAGTTTTGGGTTCATGGGAGGGTATTAGAATTGTGTACGCATTTTAATTTGATAATTCAGATGTTTTTATTTTGTACCGACATAGAAATAGGAGGAGATTTGTAAGGACATTATTTTATCATCTGGTTTACATTTGAGTACGTCGTATACCGCTACAACCGTCGAAGACTTATTCAAGTTTAATCATGCGTCATGACGGATCCTAATAACAAGTATTCTTCAACAACAACCCTCGATAGGATTAATTTTGGTAAGGTATTATTTTTAATCCCTTACTGGTTCACTTAGAGTGTTGCGATAATTTTCCTAAAAAAATTTTGAAGTGTTGAGGCGGAGTTTTTCGTCAAAAATATTTTTCTAAGTGTTGAGCTGGACTTTTAAAATATAAAATAAAAAATTATTTTTTAAGGTCGTTCGAGCGACCTGTACAGTCTTTCGAGAAGCTGTCGTTCGAGCGAAATTAAGCTTCGTTCGAACGACCTGCCTATTTCGTTCGAGCGATCTGCCGCCTTAAGTTTTTATGTAAAGCGTGTTAAACCACTTTATTTTCGTTAAGAACACCTGATATTTTAGTTTCTGCAAATATTGCAAATCGGCAGAATCCTCTGCCTTCTTCATTTAGGGTTCAAATCCTTTTATTTTCAATTCACAAATCATCCCAATCTTTATGTGAATTATTTTGGAACCCAAGAACACAATTTTGTGAAGTTTCTCTTATTGAGAAGATCTCCACTGCTGATTTAGCTGCCACTTGAGGGAGGTGTTGGGCTGACATGAGTGCGTGTCAAAGGGAGTACTCATGGGTGTTCCTGGGATGACTGAGCTGTGACACCCCGCCTAATTAAATACCGGGCGATCACTCCTTTATTAAATTAAAATCAAGGTGAACAGTTGGTTCATTCTTAGCATCACTGTCGTGAAAATAAATTTTTCCAAATTAACACCCTACTTAATTAAGCTAAGTGTCAAAACCATTTTTCAACATTACTAACCAATTTTATTTTTAAAGGAAAATTATTTATTTAATTAGTAACAACATTTTCAATAAGTAAGAACCATACCACAATTATCCTGGAACATAATCCAACTGATTTAAGCATTCAACATCCAAAATCCCAACATTTAAAACTTAATGTAAAAGATACATGCTGAATAAATCCCAAAGTAACAGTACTAGAAATAACTGAAATACAAATGTCCCAACAAAACAGATAAATAGTGGAAAGGGCGACACATGCCCCAATAACTGAGAATCATAGAAGTGGAATCAAGTAAATGAAATCGTCTAAGCAAGTGGCCTGCAACTTCCACCTAAGCTGCAGCACGTTCCTTCCAAGGGATCCTAAGCAAGACGCCCCTGTGGCTGGGCACCTGTAGTACATACATATATATACAAGAGAGAGAGAGAGAGAGAGAGAGAGAGAGAAATGGGTCAGAGCCCGATAGTGTATATGATTTAAAAATTTGTTTAGCAAGTATTTAAATTGATACAGGCCAATGCAACAACATATTAGTGCGACACTCTCTTGAGAAATTCTCACCTCTCTTCTAATGTGCACTCCTATCGCACTAACCTTCCCAATGGTTTATCTCTTCATATATCACACTATCTTTCGATTTAACTTATCTTAGGTTATTCGCAGGATTTAAAATTGAACGATACAATTGTTTGAAAAGAATATTTCAATTAGTATCCGAAATTCTCGTTTTAACTTTATTAATTTATAAAGTTTTCCAGTGTCATATTATACTCTCTCAAACCCAGTATTTACAATATGAGTCATCAACCATGTCCTACTTACCATATCACAGTAAGCAGTTCCAAATTCCAGTATTTCATATATATATTAAACCCTCGTATAATATATATATATATATATATATATATATATTATAACAGCACCCCAAATAAAGACTATGGTGCGGGCATACTCTACTATCCAAAACCCCATATCACTCGTATTAAGGGGAATACATTCGGAATCACTCTCGAATTGTATTAACAGATACACAAACAATATTGAGGCGAAGCATAGATTCCAAGTCTCTAGGAGGATGGCACATGCCTGCGTCTCTTAGGACCGTCTGAACTATCACATCGATAGCCTGTACCAAGGATATCTATCTTCTAGGGTACAAGTCAATATCCCCCATAAAGGTCCCATCGAGATAAGACTGTCCCAGCGCGGTAACCTCAGGGATAGCAAGTAGCGTGGACATGATTTTCACACATAGATAGCATATGCATACACAATCATATAACTATGCTGATATCACCATATCAATATTAGGTATATTTCAAATCCCATAGTTACGACTCTTATCCTTATTTTCACATTTTTAGTAAACACATATAACGGTTCGTTTCTAACCTTGATTCGGTATTATTCCAACTTACCACATAACTCTCATGGCTTTATCCTCCCAATTACAAAATTCAGTAGGTATTCACCTATTCTCTATCGTAACTATTTGACGTAATCTCTCACTTTATATACGTAGTTTCATCGTTCCTTATATAATTATCCCAAACATACAATTCTCGTCATATATTAGAGGTCCCAAAATTTATTCATATACCCTACTGGTCCTCTTTATCTCCCAAAACATATTTATTAGGGTGACCATGAATTATTCATCATTAAAGTGAATTTCAACTAATTAAGAAGGGAAAACATGAGTCTGCCAGGAGGGGTCGATCGATCGAGGTCTGGGGCTCGATCGATCGAACCTTCGATCGATCGAAGCTCTGGGCTTGATCGATCGATCAAGCAGGTCTGCGAAATCTGCAGATTTGCAGTTACGGGTTTCATCTTCTAACCTTCACCAAATCCATATTTTTCAATCCCAATCGTCCCAAAATTTATACTACTAACATTATATCATCATACTAGATATTTCCAACGTAAAGCATGTAGATTTCTATCACTAAACATGGATTAACAGCCCAAAAATTTATATAATTACCAAGAACCCTAGAAATCTCTTAAACATGGTTCTAACAAGAATTTTCCAGAATTTCCTTCTTGTCAACATCATAATTTCGTGGGTAATTCCTCTACATGGTAAGGGTTTCCAGAATTATCAATTTATCCATCACTACATGCAATTTCCTAACTCATATCTTAGGTTTCTTCCATAAAAACTCATTCTAATTACTCCTATACTAATATGAAAGATGCATCAACGAAATAATCAAGATAAACACTTGCCTGGGGTTTTTGGTGTTCTGATTTGCAGATGATTTTGGTGTGGTTGTGTTCCCCGTCGCGCGATCTACGCGTTGGTAGTGGTGGCGGTGCAAACGGATGAATTTTGGGCCTTGGATTGCCTTGGGAGCTCTCTCCTTTCCTCTCCTATGGCCGTCACTTGTCTTTGGTTGTTCTAACCCTAGAAGAAAACCTTAGACATCTGATATATCCCTTGAATTTTCGTGGGTTTAATTCCCCAAAAATGTAAAATGTCTAAAATGCCCTCCCGGGGTACTCATTAAGCCTAAAAACGCCCCGAGACCCAAATCAAACCCCCGGATATACTTTTCTGACTATCTCGACCCTTTCGGACGCGTTGGCGCACTCAAAACGACCATACAAACGACTTATAAAATATTCACTTTTATTTTTCACTATTTAGTCCCGACGCGACACGGGCGCGTCCCGACTCAAATTTCCAAAATTGTCATTTTATTCACTCGTGACATTCAATATAACCAATATTATATATTACTTTGCTCATTAGTAATATTCAACAAATTTTTCCATAATTACTAACTCTCATCACGTTAATAATTATAACATAATTAATTTCCGAATTTTATTAACTAATTAACTCACATTAAATTTAATAAATCCCCAAATTAATATAGCATAAAAATACGGGGTATTACATGAGTTGCAGTTCTTGTGGAGTTGCGACAGAATTCCATTGTTGATTTAGGTTGCGGCCTTTGAGAATTTGCTGCGGTAAATTCTTTTCATATTTCACTTGTAATCATTGTGAGTATTATTTGTGAAATAAAAAGTTTTACTCGAAAGGTTTTTTCTTCCTGAAATCTGTGTGTTAGCAATTTATTTATGATTGTTTGAATTATCCACACGTAGTTGCATGATTTAGGGATGAATAAAATTGGATTAAAAATTAATACCGATTAAATAAGGTTAACTTTGAAATTTACGAATTTGCTTTAATCAGTATCACATATAACTTTCTTAGCCCATATTATATTTACTGTTGGCAAACATCGCCGACCATTGGAGATTGACTATGCTAAGCATATTATTTTCATCGAGGAAGATCTAGTCAGATTCAAAACCCCACATCATAATGCATTAGTAATCACACTCAGAATCACTAACTAGGATGTGAATAAGCTACTAGTGGACCAGGAGAATTCCTCAAAGGTGATGTACCTCAAGTTATTCAACCAGCTTAATTTAAAAGTGGAAGAATTGAAAGAAAAGACCATCCCTTTGGATGATATCACAAGAAAAATGACGATGCTATTAGGTAGGATCACGCTACCAGTACGAACTAGAAGCATATCAAAATTAATCTAATTCCTAGTAGTGGACATTAAATCTCCGTAGAACACCATTATAGGATGAGGATGGCTCCATGTGATGAAGGCAGTTACATCCACCTATCATGAGAAGATCAAATTCATTACCGATCGGGGGTAATGAAGATACGTGGGAAACATTGTTTTACTCTATAATACTATATCAATGCCATGACACCTAAACATGAAAAGAAGAAAGAGAAGGCGAAAAACATGGAGGGAACTATTCCTCTAAATAATAGCTAAAGTATATGAGACTGGGGGTAGAGGACACAAGGTTGTCCAGATAGATAGAATCATGTAACCACTACAAAAGGTTATGTTCAATGATTCTCACTCGGTGAAGACGTTTTTGATATACATCTCGCTCATTGATCACGAAAAATGAGAGTTGGTTTTTTTCCTCAAGAAAAAACCAAATGTGATCGCTTGGTATCCGTACAATATGTGTGGCTTCTGTTGGGGTTTTATTCTTAAAGCCATGTATGATGTTTACTGTTCACAAAAGGCGTGTCAGTATATTTTGAAATAAGAATCATGTTTATGAAAATGCCTTCTATTATTCTTATATATATTGTATTTATGTCGATCAATTGGACTTAATAAGAATTTCAATGAGTTGAGTTTGGCTTGATCAGAGGAGATCAAAATTTTGGTTCTAGTTTAATTGAATAGTTCACAATGTAAATAAGAGTTGACATCATATTGGTAAAGTTTCTTATGGAATCCTAGTAGTATATCTCAAACTATGGGAACTTATCTGATGGTTCGAGTACTTGTATGACAGTTCAAAAGAGGATTATGACTGGTACATTCAGGAATGTATTTAACATGACCACCCACGAGTTTCAAGTCTTAGGTCTATATAGATTAGACTTGGTCAATCTCACACTGTTTGCAAAGGTTGCATAGATTCTTAATCCCGAGGGTTATTGGTATTGGAATGATTGCATTATTGTTCATTTGATTTCTATGGGTGCGATTAAATTACATATTTGATTAAAACATCCCCATAAGTTGGGAAATCATTGTATGAATATGTTTAAAATTATAATTCGTAATAATCCATGTCTAAGAGATATCTTGGATTGTGATACTCCCTTGATAGACTTAAATGTTTTTTTTATACCAATTAAATCCAACTGGTGGATGTTAGTTAAAAATGATTAGTAGTAAATTTTGAAGAACACTATATACTTGACTCACTTGAGTCTGCATTATATAGGAGCTCATCTAGTTTGGAAAAAAGGAGAAAATTTGATTCATTTATATTGCTTCTTCGCTCTTGAAAAATTTCAAGAACAACTACATCATCAAGGAGAACAATGATCCTCAAGGTAAAGAAATTAAAAACACTACAAACTCTAGGATTTCATTTTTCATATTTCATTGCATAGATGAGGGGTGTGTGTGTTAAATTGTAATAAACTGATTTTTTTACATTTATTTGGAATTTTAAGGAATTTTTTTAAATGTTTGGGTTCAATTTGCAAATATAAAACCTTCCTAAAAATTGCCTTGAGTAGAAATGAAAAGCGCTACATAATACTGGGATGGCAAAGAGGATTCTTTAGAACATCAAAACACGTGTTCAGTATTCATTCTGAGCCGTCCACGTGTTGTTTTATTAAAGGATGATTTTGTTTTTGTTTTGTGTTTATATTGAGAGATTCAATCTTGGATGTTCGATTTAGCTTGATCAATGGTGTGCATGTGTTACTAATGAATCCTGGTGACATTCAAATGAACCAATAAGATTAATAGATGAGACGGTCCTTTATTAACCATTTGATTGAGTTTTCAAATAGTCAATCTCATCATAGCCCTTGATTTGCATTAGGGTTCCAGATCCTTATCTCATCAATATAAATAGATGTCTTTGTCCATACATTTATAATCTTTGGGAGACCTAAGGTATGAGAGAGAAAATAAAAGAGATAGAAAAATAAAAGAGAGAGATATTCCCAAATCTAAACCTTACTCTGCCAAATTTTTTTCGAAAATTTGTGAGAGAGAGTTAGGGTTTTCTTGTTCATAGTTTCAAAATCCTCTTTGGTTTTTATATCTTAACCAACAACTTCACTAGAATATGACCGTGTTTCTGATTTTGACACTTGATATCTATTCAAAAGTGATACAGTCACATAGATATTTAGGCTGATTTCTATTTAAGAAATCTTGTTCATGTTGGATTTGTTTTTATACTTATATCATCTTGTTTATCCAATATCTCTCTATTTTGTTTCACAAAACTGAAACTAGGGTTTGCATATTTTAGATTTTGTGAGTTTTTCATTTTGAAAATATTGTATATAAATAAGTTTCGAAGGATCTTTATTTTTAAAAGATTCTTAAGAACACAGATTTGAAAATATTGAGATTTTAAGATCAAACCTAATCTCAATAGTGTGAACATAATTGCATTCCATAATTAGAAGATTTATGTAATTCATAGGAATTGCTTGTAATAAGTGTGGGTGAGTTCATGCATGTGTTTAGGTACTACACTCACTACACAATCACACAACATCACTTAAATAGTGTTATTTGTTCTGAAATCTTGACCATTTGAGTCGAGTGAAAGCTAAAGGAGAAAGGATCCAAGATAAAGAACGACAAAGCCCACTTCAGAGCCTTAACGAAGTCAGAGAACAACCTAACGAACCTGGTATAACTCTTGACTTAGAATATGTCTATATTTGTGTGTATAATTCGTTACCTACTTGTAACCTAAACTCCATTTTAGTGGATTGTTTTTATTTTGAGGTGTAGAGACCTCCGTGGAGGTTCCCCCAATTGGGTGGGGGGTTTTACCATGTTAAAAATCTCTTTTTCATGTGAGGTTTTTATTTCCTCAAGCCTACTACTACATAGCTAGACTTAGTTGTTGGGATTTTAACTCATTTCAAGTAACTAAAATATCTTGTTCATAACTTTTAAACACATCTTGTGTTTCGATCTTGTTTAGAAAAGAGTTTTCTCAAAAGGCAAATCGGATCGTACTCAACTGATTTAACTTTCGTTAAACAACTTAGTAACAGTTTTTCAAATTTATTTGACCAAGAGGGTGTCAGACACTTAACACGGGGAATCGTATTATGTACTAAATCAACTTTCCAAGAAAAGACATTTTTTAGATGATTTAGAGATAATTAAATTGGTGTGCAGTCGTGATTAGTTAGTGGAATTAATTGCTTGTATATAAAGAAAGAAAATAAATTACATGATTGTAATTTTGGATTTCGAGTATTTATTTGGAAAAATAACTTAATTAGTTGTCTTGGGTTCATAGTATAGTCCATTGCCCAAGTAGTAGGTACGAAACTCTAAACTCTCTCGAAGTCCATTTAGGCTAAAGTCCATGACTTATATATATATAAGTCCAATCTAGGGTTTTAGGTTAATGATTCATTATAGAAGGTTTGAGGGGAAGAGGAAAAGTAATATTCATGTTTTTGTGAAGGAGTGAGGAGAGAGAGTGATTTCTCTCATATTTTACCAAGGCTTTATCTCTAACAATTCCCACACACGAGGATTAATTTGAGCGGATCATATACTAAAGTATTCGAGATGTTCAAAGCATTCTATGAAGGCTTTTAGAGATCTTGGGAGGACAGAAAGATCGTCATCGTCATTAATATATTTATCCTCGTACGGATCATAAGAAGATTCATAAAGTATTGTATTTAAAAGCTAAAGTTTATGCTTTAAACCTAGTTCTTGGTTTTACCTTCCATTACATAATCGATCGAAGTTTTTTAGGATATTTTGTTTTGCATTTATATTAATAACTCATTTCTCAATAATTAGTATTAAACCCCCTGATTTAGATTGATCATATTTTGAAAAGGTCAATGTTGTCCAATGATCGAAACCTTAGGTTGCATGATAGAAATATGGGCATAGATGTGTATATTTTTGTACTTACATGGTTTTATTTGATGTGATTATTTATATCCTTGCCAATATGGTCACATATATATGTTTTGTGTGATTGGATCCTACGGTGATTTATTTATAGTTATATTATGCTCCTAGATTCGATTTGGTTGCAATTATTAGGGTTCTTCTTTATTTCATTTTAATCGTTTTATTCGATAAGTTTGTTAGGGGGTGTAATTTTTATTTTCCTATTTTTTTATTGGGTTTGGTTTTGCAGGAAACCCATGGGTTTTGAAAAAGCTTGGAGATCCATTCATAGAAGTTTCAATGAGTTGCACCAGTTACACATACAGGAAAAAAGAAGAAAAATTACGGCGAGCATCTTCGATAACATAGCTATAGCATCTGGAACATACCGTTATAATGACAGGTCCTCACTGCTATAGCGGTTCTCTTTCATCTCTATGATGGGTGTTCAACACTATAGGTACAACCCATGACCACAATAACGGGCATGTGGTTTGCGGTGCCAATTTTTTTTTTCATTTTCTAATGATTTTGGAACTCTAATTATTCCAGAGTTCTATTTCAAATTGGATCATTCATAATCTTAATCGTGATCAATATCTTTTGTTCTAGATCGGGGTTGTCTATCTTGTTTAATAAGTTGGACACATGGTGGTCTCTTTAAGAATTTATTGACCCATAGGGACTCAATTCTATGGATCTATAACAAACTTGGGGACTGGATGGGGTGCAACATGGGTAGTGGACACACCATCATAACCTATTCTTAGTCTTTTAACATTACCCAAAGCAGGACCGAGGATCATATTTTCAACCTTTTTAGATGTATCCTCTAAAGTAACTTTGACCTCCCGAACACATTCGAGATCTCTCTCGAGTAGGAAAACATGGGCTTCAAGTTTCTAACGAGTCTCTAATGAAGATTGAAGATCTCCTGTAAGACTAGCCACAGTGATGGTCAAATCATAATTTTCCTAGCCTGAGATGATCAACTGCTCACACAAAGAAACTATCACCTTCTCGAGTTAACTCGTCGACACCACACACACACTTAAAACTTCTATCTCTCTCTCTCTCTCCAAATCTATCACCATAAGAGACAACTCCTTATTCATATTTTTTGTCCTCAACATCTTGGTGTATAAATCACTAAGTTCTTATTGGGCATCACTTTCAACCTCACTTCCAATCTCATCCTCACACTCACTATCTCCCGAATGGTGTGAAATATCATTGATTAGACATAAATTCTTCGTATTTATACCCTTACTTTAGGGGATTTTATCATCTTATGCGGCATAAATGAAGTTGACTAATCTCATATAATTGCCACTGACTTTTTCTATATATTCCATCAAGTTTCATGCATTTCTCGTACATTTTGCAGGTATTTTACACAAGTGAAGAGAAGAGCAAGCTCGAACTCAAGGAAGATACAAGTAAAGGAAAGTCAAAGGAAAAATAGTAATTTTACACAAAGAATTCGGTCACGGACCTAAGGAAAGTTGAATATATCGAGTCGGCAAGAACGTAAAAAGAAACGACATCCAGATCTGAGTCCCGGGTGAAAAGATATGGATCTTTGAAGTTGAGAAGAAATCAAGGAGAAAAGGGAAGAAAAATATGAAGATAGTAAGACTAACCGATAGAGTCTCTACCATACCGGTCCATAACACTGGTACCACCAAACCTAACCGATGGACAAGCATATGGACCGGTCCCCTAATCTGGTATACACTGAACCAATTTGACCATTCAAAGAAGCCAAGACCGGACCGATTCGGTTGAATGGATTTATAATTTTTCTTTTCTCTAAAAAAGAGTTGTGCATGATTCAAACACTTCAAATAATGTGATGTATTTATTCTTTTGTCTTACCATACATTAGGAGGCTTCTTTTTAGTTAGTTTTTAGAGGTTTTTGAAGCCAAGAACTTTAGGATTCGTCTTTTTCAATATGTTGTTCACATTTTTGGATTAATTCAAGGTTCCTCTTCATTCCAAGTATTATTTTCTTCGTTGCTTTCAATTGTTTTCATATTTTCAGTTGGTGATTCATTATTTCTTAGTTCAAATTCTTCTTTGCATGTTTCATTACACTTTTCACATAATTATGATTTTCATCACATGAAACTTTAAGATTTGTGTTATTTCTCACATAACCATGTCTAGCTAAATTTCTAAGGGTTGGAAAGCATGAACCCAACCCGATGTGGTTTGCATGGATATAAAAGTAATTCCCTAAATTAAATAAATGATTGAATCGTGCTGATCAGTTGGTATAACCATCGGAGGACTTTTAACCTCGTTTGCCCTAGGTAATCAGGGTGTTTAAGAGTGTGACGTGTGTGTCAGCTATTCCGACATCGCTTTATTTCTATTCTTGATTATGTATGATGCGAGCTTGTACCCTCATATATGTAATGCTTGAAATTAATAAATTTTGTGGTTTAATTAATTATATAATTCACAATTAATTTTTATATCCGGTAAACATACTAGGGTTCGGGGGATTGTAGTCCAACCTAAATTTCTCCTTCATAATCCTTAGTTCATTGTTAGTTTAATTCTGAATACGTCATTTAATTACTGGTTCAATTAATTTTCATTTAGTTAGAAGATAAAACTCAAAATTCATCACCTTTTCCTTTCTTTTTCTGAGTCAGTTGAGGGTTAAGCGTCTTTCCTATCTATTGTTCCGTTTTACGTCATATTTCCCCGTGTATTCGACGCCGTCTTACCGGGTTTATTACTTACGCGACCGTTTTACACGGGAATCGTAATTAGCACGCACTAGAGACACATTGTTAGCCGCGTCAAGTTTTTGGCACCGTTGTCGGGGATCTAGGTAGACTTTTAGGTTAAGTTGAGTTAATCTAAATTTTGACTCCAATTCTTAAAAAGACAAAAAATCATAAAATTCATAACATTCAAAAAAATTTAGAAAATTAAAAAGAAAAAATATAGCATCTCTCAAAAGACTTTTATGCAAAATCTTCAACAAATTCCATAATCTACTCCTACCCAAATTCATGAAAATCCTCTAGGAGAGTACAATCCCGATAGCCCACACACTCCAAACGTTCCTCAATTATGGATTCCACTTCCTACACCGCCTAAATCTATCACAAGTCACACATTGAGTCACACTCTGAACGGGTCGAGTGAGGAATTCGAATCAATTGGAGAGAGACCCATGTCGGATAACGCTAGTTTTGGTACGGGTGAAGGTGAAGTGTCCTATCATTCCATGAAAGAACTCATATATCCCTAGCGAACTGTCACCCCAGGATGCATTCTACTTCTGTACAATGCGGGATAGTTCCATTTTCGTAATGGGATAATACAAATTCATTCCCACGTTTCACGGGTTGGATTCTAAGAAACCATACCTCCACATCCGTTAGTTCGAAGAGGCGTGCGAAACGTTTGGTGATCAAGCTTGCACTCAAGATGTCGTTTGCCTAAAACTTTTTCCTTAAAGGATAAAGCTAAGACCTGGCTTTGGTCTTTATCACCGTACTCAATCAAGTTATGGAGGAAGATGCGAGCGGATTTTATTTTATAACTCACCCCCCAGCATAGAACAAATTCGATCATGGATCAAATTCAAAGTTTTAAACAACAAGAGAATGAGACATTCTATCGATGTTGGGAGCACTTCCAAGAGTTTCTTAACACATGTCCACACTATGGTTTTGAGAAGTATCGCCTTATCTCGTTATTCCATCAGGGGCTAAGTATAGTGTCTAAAGAACTCATTGAAACTATTTGCGAGAGACCATTTTGGGAGTTGGATGCAAACGATGCTGAGGCCCATCTCAAGTATGTCATCGAGACTACTCAAGCATGGGACACAATCGATCGTAACACCTAAAATCGAGTTCGATAAACATCCACTACTCCTTTCGCATCCGGTATCTATCACGTGGATGAGGACACTACATGGAATCTTCGATTTAACCAAATTAAGAGAAAATTGGAAGATGTACTTAAATCAAGGGTAAAAGAAATAACCGAATCCACCCGAGCTACGAAAGAGAAGGGTGTGCCATCTGTGAGGTAGGTCATTCAACAGAGGAATGTCAGACGATACCCGCCTGAAAAGTTATGCTTTAAAAGCAAGTGGGTACGATAGGAAATCTTAAGGATAATTTTAATGCCCCTCATGAGAATTCTTATAATCCTTCGTGGAGGAATCATCCTGGGTTTAGTTATGGGAAACAACATGCTGGAATGTATCCCAATTCACACGTTGCCCCTTCTCCACCATCGCCTCCTCACTTTCAAAAAGAACCACCTCTTGCACCATATATCACCCACCATGGAGAAATTTCGAGGATGTTCTGAACCAATTCATCAATTCTCAAAATGAAACCAATGCTCAAAATGCTCGCATGTTGGCCGAAATAAATGCGAACATCTCGAAGTTGCAATCATCTTTAACTATCCACGACAAGGGTAAGTTTTTGGCCCAAGGCCAAAGACCTCCTCAAGGTCAAACTAGTGTTAGCTCTACATCCCACGACTATAAAGAGCAATGTAGTGCAATTACCACTTTATCTAGTGGGAAAGTTATCGATATATCACCTCTACCACATGACGAACCCAAAGTAAGGGGTTTCGCATGGCACGAAAGAGGCCGAAGATGCCCCCTTAAATGAGAGTGACAATGAGGACAACACTAGTGGGCCCAAAGTCTTAGTGAACCCCCTCCCACTGATACACCTTTCCCTCAACTGTTGGTTCCATCTAAAAAAGGGACCTCCTGTGAAGATGTGCTAGATGTCTTTAAGCAAGTAAAGCTTAATTTTTCTTTTCTCGATGCCATAAAGCAAATTATTGCCTATGATAAAGTCCTTAAGGACTTATTGATGGTGAAAAGAAGGCTAAAGGTAAAGAAAAATGTGTTCCTAGCACAAAACTCCAGCTTAATACTGTCAAGTGACCTTCCATCAAAATTCATGGGTAAGAATCGAATCGAGAGAGAGCTAATAGATTTAGGGGTTAGTGTTAACATTCTTCCATACTCCATATATAAATAATTAGACTTAGGGGAATTTAAGCCCACAACGATGACTCTCAGGCTCGCAGATCGTTCAGAGAAGATACCTCAGGGGGTTATTGAGGAGTTGATTGTCCAAGTTGGAACTTTGTACTTCCCGATAGATTTTATCATTTGGGATGAGGATCCCTCCTTTCTACCGAGAAATCATATTCCCATCATTCTTGACCGTCCATTTTTAGCTATGGCTAACGCACTAATCAACACTCAAAATGGGTGAATGCAACTCACATTTGGGAATATAATCCTCGAAATAAATAGCTTCAACATCACTAAGCCCGAGGGTGATGAGAGCGAGTTGTGAGAGGCGGATCTTATAGAAGATATAGTACACGAGCCCGAGATTAATCATGCAAGAGATCTTTTAGGGATATGTCGTGTTAAAGTGAGTAAGAGCAATAAGTCGGACGTTGAGCTAGAGATCGAGAAAGAGGAGTGTTTAGTGACTAATATGGAGAACAGGAGAGATCACGTTGTTGAGTGCAATAGAGAGGAGTTGGAGATTGAGCGAGTAAGAGAGGACATCGAAAGTAAGCAACAGAGACAGGTAGGAGACATGAACCTAGAAAAGTTTGAGAAGAAAATTAGGTCGGTGGAAGAGAGCCTCATTATTGACGTCCAATCACTATTGGACCCATGTAGTCATGTCGAAGAGAGTGAAGGGAAAAATAGGATAAATGAGATTCTTCTTTGTGACCATCCACCCATGACACCTGAGTCCTCGGATGTGATAGAGGAGAGGACTAAAGTCTCATCCGACTTAGAGCCCGACCCATGAATTCCCGAAGTTAATAGAGATCAAGGGTTACCATGTCCCTCAAATTTCAATCAAGATGTCCCCTCCAAGTCGGGACAAGCATGCTGCAATTCGATTGGGCACCATGAGGATCCCATTCATGACAAATATCATGAAACTCAAGGTGACTCCCTTATTTATGGGATGGGTCCCAATTTGTTCTGACTATTGGTTTACGATGCGAGGACAGGAGAGACAAGGAGAGCATCGGACCCCATATGTGGAGTCGAATAAGTTTTTAGGATCAAGAGAGAGGATGTTGCACCCCCGATGCGTATGGGGTGATTCTTGTGTACATTAGTTAGTTTTAGGTTAGGCTCGTTAAAGGTCATATGAAGCAAGTACATGGTGAGATAAATACTAATGTTTAGCACCATAGAGCGTAGGATATTTCGAGGGGAGTGTCGTATATTTTGGATCTAAATCATGGGTAGGAATATATTTAGGAGGGTATAGAAAAATCAACTGCGAAATAGCCCACATTTTGAGAGTGTAAGAAAAAGAAGAGGAGATTTAACAGTGTCCCGGACCGGTTCGGTTCCATAACCACCAGTTCGGTTCGCTGCTGCGAGAAAAAAAATACCGGACCGATTTTCCCCTGAACCCAGACTGGTTCGAATATCTGTAGCAGTCTACAACAGTTCGCTGATTCCCATGGTGCTCCACCAATTCCCAAGTTCTTTCCCTCCGACTCCATTCCCTTTTCCCTCCAAATTCATCCCTCACCCCTCCACACACCACCTATAAATACCCACCAATCCCCCCATTTGACCTCATACTTACCATTTTATTCTCTCTCTCTCTCTCTCTCTCTCTCTCTCTCTCTCTCTCTCTCTCTAATTTTCTAGCAATTCCAATTCTCGTTAAATGGCCACTAGAGCAGCTTGAGCACTCCCTATAAAATAAACCTCCACCCAAATACTCCCCAATTGCAATAACGAGTACTGCTACTGCCAAGAAAAGAAGTGATGTGAAGCATTATTATCCCCATCTCGCTCAATGCATATTGAGCGCAAAGTTAAATGGGATGAGCTACCGCAACCAGTTAACAACCAATTTAGGCCGCGGGGTTGGTGTCGATTTTCTGGGGAGCCTCACCCCATCATTTGGGAGCACGAGGTGCGATCCTTTTACTGCACTCTCGTCTGAACGGGGGAATTTGAAGAGAAAGCCTATGTTGACGAGTGGTGCATACCATTCTCACTAGAAATAATAGTCCAAAAATTGGGCACCGTGGATGTCCTAAGCCCGAACAGATTTGACTACCCCACCAATGCCGAGCCAATTACGAAAGGTGCATGCATTCTCCGACTTTCCCCCGGACACTCATGAAACAAAGATACCTTTTCGTTGGGGAGTCTTCCTGAAAAAGCATGCATTGCCTTCCACATCGTTTGTGCAAACATTCTCCAAACATCGAACTATTTGGTGATGAGTCCTCGGCAAGCCAACCTTCTATACCGCATCTTCGATCCCCACGCCCCATCCACCTTACACACATCTTCTACGCCGACATCATGAACGCGACTATGGATCATAGAGGCCAAGATCCCCTACCATATCCTCCCTTTATCACCTCCCTCCTTGCTGATGCAGAAATTCAGGCCCCAAGACTTTACCATTGGGCAAGAATTTTGCACCCAAAGTGAACGAAAAATATAGGTGATACAAGCGACGGTGAACGTGGAAGAGGATGTTGGATGATTTGCAAGGTAAAATAAATTCAAAATCCCACAACGCGCCAATGTACGAGGAAATCAAAAAACGGGAAAACCTCGGACGGCCCTAGCCTAACAAATCCACTAAGTACGGAATTGTAAATTACAAGACAGTAGACTTACACCAACAACTTGACTCCGTCCAAGACTTGACACTCCTTCTTGCAATGACCTCGTCCTAGTAGATAACCATGGACTCCTCCACAGTCTCGGATTCCTCCGATGGGAATCTTGGACACCGTCACCCTCACGCAAAGCTTTGCTTCGAGTGGGAACACTGTAGCGTAAACCAAATGTCTTCTTCTTTGTGGGATGTAAAAGTAAACCTAAGCTTCTCCTTTTTATGGTAGATATGAACCAATGGTGCCAAATAACTCCAAGCAAATATTATATATATGAGGTACTTGGATAAACAGACTATGGGTGTAAACTCATATGTTTGTTGAAAATATTTCTTTGAAATTAAACCCATAAAACATAGAACTTTGGTTGGTGTATTTTCTCTCAAAAGTCCTCTTAAGGAAGGCACCAAAGTCTATGGAAAAATATCTCTCGAGTAAGATTTAAACTACCAAAAAGAAGTGGGACAAAAGAGTGGGAAAATGGAAAAACTGCCAAAATAACTGTTCCCACTGAAACCTCGTTCGAACGACATTTCTAGTTCATTTGAACGACTCAATTTGAACGATATTTCAAAGGAAAAAACAGGCCAATAACTCGTCCGAACGAGTTCTTTAGAAGGAAACTTTGAACGATAAGTCAGTGTTCATTTGACAATCTCGTTGACAAAATCGTTCGAACGACAATTTCGAACGAAAAGTCAGAAAATCTAAATTACATTTTTTCAACCCAAAACTTTTCTACAAAGTTCTAAAACCATTTTCTGAAAATAAAAATCATTTGACCAAAAAATACACCCATATAAATATTGTCCAAGTCTCCTATATATATTAAATGCATTCATACCTTTGGAGACCTTGGAATCTTCAAGTTGATGACGTAGAAACGTGGCACTAGAAACTCGACAATGATTAAGCTTTACAAATCTGGCCGCTACATCTTCAACAAACACGTCATAGGCTTGGATGGATACACATGAACTCTATCCTATGACTCAAATATTTTAGTCCGAAATTGAGACAAAACTACAAATGACTCAATTGGAGATTTGTGACCTTACAAATCTCCGCCTTGGCTATTCCGGGACAAAAACCAAACAAAAATCCTAAAGGGTCGTCAAGCTCAACTAGACTCAAAAAACATCCCGCCCAAAATAAAAAAATACAAGTTTGACTCAAAACCCAAGGATGACTATCTTTGCCGATGAAAATTGCCGCTAGAATAATTCCTGGACACTTAAGCGAAACATTAAATGCATATTGAATATGAAAATATTTAATGCAATTAAAGAAAATGATCCCCCTAAATAAATTCTCCCCTTTGATCAAATATGATCAACTTAAGAAGATAGCGCTCTCCCCTAAGATAGATCTCCTAAACTTAAATACGATTACAATAGGATTAGATACCATTTCTCTCCCTATCATTCTCCCCCTTTTTGTTCAGGAATAGACAAATGTGGTAGAATTAAATAAGTACTTATTCTTCCCCCAATTTAACTAAGAACCAGTTCTCCCCCTAAAGACTACATAAGGGATTTAAATATAGGAAAGAAAGTAAACATGATGGAGCATAAGGTGATAATAACATGAAAGCATATGGGCAACAATAACATAATTAATCCATACAAATATTAATGGATACCAACTATGATGCAAAAGAAGAATTGATACTAATTGGACACATAAGATACTAACCATGTGATATCAAACAAAATATGCAACAAAATAGATACCAATTATGAATTAGAAGCTTAGATGGACTAGGAAGTGTAGGCAAAGACTCAAACAATAAAAAATACATATATATGTATACATAATGAATATCACTAACGCACATGCACATATACATAGGTATAAACACAACACATGACACAAAAATACATTAAGTTTTTCACACTCGAATGGCAAAAATGTGTCCAAATATATGTGGTAAACGAAAGTGTAGGGGTGTGAACTAGAAACGATTAAATTTCGACCCAATCACTTAAAACATGTTCACGGAGTTCTCATTTGATTGCAAAACTTTATCACAATTAGATATAGCCTCATGTGACAATATAAATTGAACTCAATGAACAAACATATACAATGCATATAAGCCTAGAATTTTGATGGTTCTACAAATCAATAGAGTCATGACAATAAAAGCTTAACTAGGATTCAAAGTCATTGTGCAAACCCGTTAATATATCCAACCAAACTCCTCATAATTTTCTTTTCTTTTCTTTTCAACATATTAAATAAACTATTTTGGCCTTGGCAAATATTCTTTTTAATGCCAAATTTTTAAGGCCTAAAATTCAATGGAGGCTTTTCACGCAAAGTAATTTTGTCCTTTGCAGCCGACTCCATTGATAAACAACTATACCGGATAAATATATTTTTCTGTTTTTAAATTCGAAAAACGGTTATTACATGCACAAATCCTCCATAATCATAGAAAAAATATAGATGACTAAATTATTGGCAGAACATCTCACTTAGCTCAAATATACATGTGACGATTAAATTTCAAATGAGCTCTTGCATGAGTGAAAAGAGGCATATAAAAATAGAATCCATTAAGCAACGCAAAATCCAACTACTCCATGTAGGCATGGAAAAGAACATTTTAAGGCTTACAATCTTAACCAAAAGTTCTAGCCACATGGAAGAGAAAAAGAAGGGATTCAAATACAAGTATATGCCACATAAAGTGTGTCAAACTAAAATACACACAAAACAAAAATCTTTTTGAGTTTTTGAAATTTTTTAACCAAACATAAAAAATATTTACTCAAAAGACAAACAAAATCTTTTTGTATTTTTCATTAAGCATAAATAACTCAAGATAAAACAAAAAAGATAAACAATTTTTTTTTTGTATTTTTCATTTAATGCAAACTAAAATGAAAGAACTATAATACAAAAGATAAACAAAAATCATAATTCTGGCATGAGATATGTGATAAAGCAATGACTAGAAAATAATAAACATGCATGCAACTAGCAAGGATATATGATATAAAGAACAAAAAGTTAGAGTATACAAACAAGTAACACATTCAACCTTTGGATTTAGCAAGGGAGGTATCGTGTGAAAGTAAATGAGAATAAAAAAATCTTGTTTTATAAAGCAACCAAGTCAGATCTCCTAACCCAAACTAATGAAAATTGACACTCTCGGGATTTTATAATCTTAGCTACCTCGGTTACCTTACCTTTGGATTTGCTAGAAATTCTTTTAAGATAAAAACAAAACTTCCTAAGATGACCTTTTCGACCACAATGTGAGCATGTAAAGACTCGTTGAAAAGTAGTACCTAAGGATTGACCTCTAGAAGTGCTCCTAGGTGATTCTCTCAAAGAATTGGTTTTGGGTTTATTAGGGGAATCATTATAAGAATCGAAGCCTAAACCACAAGTGTCATTTTTATTGGACAGTGCCTAAGATTTTATCTAGTTTTTCGGACCTACACTCCAAATGAAGTTTGATCTCACTAGATTCTCATAATTTTTCTTACAACTCTAAAATTCCAGACTCTAGTAAAACATTCCTCTCTTCAAACATAAGAAGCTCCTTTTTCATTGGTTCCATTAAACCTCTAAGGCTATCTCTCTCGCCTTCTACATATACAAGCTTCTCTTGAAGAGCTCTCTCACGTGTCCTAAGGTCTTCAACTAACGCACTCTTATCAACGATCTGGGCACGCTCTCTCTTGTAATTTCAAATTTGCTCTTTTTAATTTAATTAATTCGGCATATAATTCTTGAAAATCAATTTGAAGTTAACTCACATCAACTTCTTCTTCATTTTCACTCTCTCTCTCTTCTTCACTCTCACAACCATCATCTTTGGGCATTCACAAACAAAGGCCTTGGAAGCGTCATGTAAATGTATATCTTCATGGGAAGATTCATTATCGGTGCTCACATGACTTGACATGAACGTGGTAAAGTTGCGCTCAATGGGGGAATCGGGTCCCTCTTCCTTTTCACTTTCATCACTAAGAGTGACCTTATAGGAAATTGGTTGTTTGCCTTCTCTCCTTAGTTTAGTGGGGCACTCCCTCGCCCTATAGCCATAACCTTCACACCCAAAGCACCTTTTTTACTCATCCCTATTTATATTTTCATTATAAGCTTTAGGGATCTTTTTGGCTTTGTCATGCTTAGAATTTTCAAATTTCTTAAAATCATTTTTAAACTTATCTTTATTAAATTGTACAAATTTTCGAAATTTCCTAGCAAATATAGCCATGTCCTCCGAGTCACTATCACTTTCATCAATCACAACTTGTTTTTCCTCCTTCCGGGCTTTTAAAGTAATGTCCTTATCAATTTTTTTTCATTTTTGGATGGGAACATATCTAGTTCATAGGTTTGCAAATCACCTACTAGTTCCTCAAGTTTAGTAGAGTGCAAGGTGGGTAAAGAATTTAAAACGGTCACTTTAGGAATAAATGTCTCGGGTAGGGACCTTAAAATTTTCTTTACTACTCAGTCATTGGCTATTTTCTCTCCCAAATTAAATGATGAATTTACTATATCGAAAAGTCTAGCATAAAATTCATTAAAAGTTTCTTTTTCATTCATTTTGATGGTTTCAAATTGAGTGGTGTGGTTTTGGATTTTAGTAGCCTTAACGACACTAGTTCCCTCGTGAGTGAGTTTTAATATATCCCAAGCTTCCTTAGAGGTTTCACACGTCATGATACGTCGGAATTCATCCGGCGTGACCGCGCTAAACAAGGCATTTAAACCTCGAAATTAAAAATTTACAAGTTTAAATTAATTATCACTCCATCTATCTACGAGTTTGGGAATACACTCATTTTCTATCAAACATATAGGTGGGGACCACCCGTTAACAATTGACAACCAAACCCTCTCATCGATATATTTTATACGCGCCTTCCAATACGCGTAATTGGAACCATCGAAAATTGGAAATTTTGAAAATGGGAAAAATTCCATTTTAAACCAAAATTATTGAAAAATACATTAACGCAATAAATTAGTGCTCCTGCTCTGATACCAATATGAAAAAAAGACCCCCAATTTTAAATATTCCTTTAATATTAAATATAATTTCCTTTTAAGTGAGGAATAAAGATGGTCCAAACACATAAACAAATTACAAAAAAATTTAATTTCTTTTAAATTAAAATTAAACTAAACACAAAGTGAACAAATTAAACAACAAGTGGATTTTTCACTTAGACCAAATTAATCCAACCCAACTTCTAGAAATTTTCCTAACAAGATTAATTTATTTTTCGTGAATTAGGAGAAACCAAAATTTACCAAATTAATGTTAATGGCTTGAATTAAATTAGCATAAATTAAACTTACCAAAATAATTAAACATACACCATTTTAATCAAGATTGCGAATTAAACCCAATTTTATCTTTTACCCTAGCATGCGTTTTAGGTGATTTAAAAGATAAAATAAATTCACAATCCCACAACGTGCCGATGTACGAGGAAAAACCAAAACGCGAAAAATCTAGGACGACCGTGGCCTAACAAATCCACTAAGTACGGAATTACAAATTACAAGACAGTAGACTTACACCAACAACTTGGCTCCGTCCAAGCCTTAACACTTATTCTTGTAACCATCTCTGCCTAGTAGATAACCATGGGCTCCTCCATAGTCTTGGACTCCTCTGATGGGACTCTTGGACACTGTCACCCTCATGCGAAGCTTTTCTTTGAGTGGGAACACCGCAGCATAAACCAAATGTTTCCTTCTTTGTGGGATGTAGAAGTAAACCCAAACTTCTCCTTTTTATCGTAGAGATGAACCAATGGTGCCAAAAAACTCCAAGCAAATATTATATATATGAGGTACTTGGAGAAACAGATTATGGGTGTAAACCCATATGTTTATTGAAAATATTTCTTTGAAATTCAACCCGTAAAAACATGGAACTTTAGTTGGTGTATTTTCTCTCAAAAGTCCTCTCAAGGAAGGTACCAAAGTCTATGAAAAATATGTCCCGAGCAAGTTTTAAACTGCCAAAAAGAAGTCGACAAAAGAGTGGTAAAATGGAAAAACTGCCAAAATAACTGTTCCCGCTGAAATCTCATTCGAACGACATTTCCAGATCGTTCAAATGACTATGTTCGAACGAGATTTCAAAAGGAAAAGCATGCCAAAAACTCGTTAGAAAAACTCGTTCAAACGAGTTCGTTAAACGAAACTTTGAACGATAATTCAGTGTTCATTTGGCAATCTCGTTGGCAAACTCATTCGAATGACATTCTCGTTCGAACGAAAAGTCAGAAAATCTAAATTTTATTTTTTAAGCCCAAAAACTTTTTTATAAAGTTCTAAAACCATATTCTGAAAATAAAAGTCATTTGACTAAAAAATACACCCATAGATATATTTTCCAAGTCTCCTATATATATTAAATGCATTCATACCTTTGGAGACCTTGGAATCTTCAAGTTGATGACGTAGAAACAAGGCACTAGAAACTCGGCAATGATGAAGCTTTACAAATCTGTTCGCTACGTCTTCAACAAACACGTCATAGGCTTGGATGGATACAAATGAACTCTATCCTATGACTCAAATGTTTTTGTTTGGAATTAATTCAAAACTACAAAGGACTCAATTGGAAATTTGTGTCCTTACAGTGAGGGTGTACCAATCCCCACTTACTTTTATGATCACTATGATCCCAATGCTCCCGGCCCCTCTCACCCACTTCCACAATAGGCTCTGCTTTTTCGTTATTGTTGTTGTGTTAGTTATCTCTATGTAGTTCGTTGTTTGTTTTTGAACTTTATTGGCTTAATTTGTCACAACGAGCTATAAATTTCTCTCTTTAGTTCTTGTAACCCTTCGTTAGTAATATAAAAATTTGCATTTTACCGTTTGTTTATTTTTATGCACTCTTCCTTTATTTTAGATTTTAGTCCTTTTGTATAGGGACTTTGCAAAAGTCTAAGTTAGAGGGGGGGGGGGGAGGGGTACACATGAGCTTCAAAAATTTCACAAAGTTCAAAATGCCCAAAATTTCAAAGAAAAAAAAAATAGAAAATTTCAGAAATATCCAAAAAAGATTGAAAAAGTCAAAAATATTTTTCTTCAAAATAAATAAAAATTGGAATTTAAATTTTTCAAAAATGTCACTAAAAGTTTGTTTGAAGTCTCAAATTGTAAAAATCAAGAGCACTAAGCCAAAATTGACCAAAGATGGAAATTGTGCCAAAATTGTCGACTTTGCGAATAAGTGTGGAGATTAATCAACCAAGTGATATTTAGAGCCAATCGATTTTTGTGAGTAATTAAATCAATCCGAGTTAATGGTTAACTCAAAGTTCAATTCAACGTTTAAAAAGTCATTGAGGATCTCAATACCTTTGTTTTGATCGGTTTACGGGAAACGTGTGAGATGTTGCCATGAAAATGCACAAAAATATCTATAAACTAAATATATTCTCAAGGCGCATATGGTAAAATAATGAGTAATTCAGATAATGAAGTTAGGCCATCGTTTGTTTGTCCAAAAATATTAGCCATAAAAAGTTGTGAACTTTTTTTCCTTTGCAGCCCACTTGAGCCTGCTAAAATTTGTTCCTTTTCGTTTATAACTCTAAAAATAACTTAGCCGAGAATTATGGAAATTGAACATTCATCAATTACGTTCGGAAAGTGCATAAAAAGGGGTAAGAAAAAAAATACAAGAAAAATGCTCAACAAAAATAACAAGAAAAGAAAAATGTGAAAAATAGAAAAAAAATAGAAAAAGAAAGACAAAAAAAATTATCAAAGCCCCAAAAAACATTAACGGACATTAAAAGAACATTTTCCAATTCCGAACTTCCCAACTATTCCCTCAATTTACCCAATACACCTTATCACCCGAGAAAGTCCTAACCGAGTCCGAATTGCAAAATTAATTGATGTGTGGAGAGATAATAACAAAAAGATAATAAGAGATATTCATTGGTGTGAATAAGAGATGATGTTTTCCATTTTTCAATAACCGTATTCTGATGAAGATATATTTTCACAATAAAAATTTTGTCTTTCTAATTATGTGCGTGAATTTGTGTTTCATAATATTTGCTCTTTCTATCACGCATATCGAGAGAAAATAGCCACAATCCAAGTGATTCATTTGTGAGTGCATCCGTGAGAAATTGAATTAAAACAAATTTTTAGAAAGTAACGTAATAATCATTCGGTGGAAATTAGCGATTAAATTTCTGGCTTTGCACACACACACACACACACACACACACACACACATACACACACTACAAATTGAGACTTATGAATATAAATTTACGGTGAATATTTTTAGAAAGGTTTAAATTGTACAATTTTTAAGTATTTTTATTTTTTCTTTGAGACGAAAAATAAATTTTGTGGGTATATTCACGGCAAACCCTCACGAGACACAACTCGCCCTACTAGGGTAACCTAGGGGTTTAAAGGCTTATTGCATATGCTAAATGCAATCGCTTGCCCGCGAAAGAGGTATTTTATCCCAATAACACATTTGTTAAGTGTTGGACCTTGCTTTTATTATTTTACATTGATCGGGACGATCAAAGTTCTAAGTTAGGTGGGTTTGATTAGGCATAAATTCTTCGTATTTATCCCCTTACTTTAGAGGTTTTTATTATCTTATGTGGTGTAAATCGAGTTGATTTATCTCATATCATTGCTACTGACCTTTTCTGTATACTGCATCGAGTTTCATATATTTCTCGTACATTTTGCAAGTATTTTACATAAGTGAAGAGAAGAGAAAACTCGAACTCAAGGAAGATACATGTGAAGGAAAGTCAAGGGCAAAAAGATAATTTTATGCCAAGAATTCTGACACGGAACCTAAAGAAAAGTTGAAGACCTCGAGTCCACAAGCATGTAGAAAGAAATGACATCCAAATTCGAGTTCCGAGTGAAAAGTTATGGATCTTTGAAGTTGAGAAGAAATCATGGAGAAAAGGGAAGAAAAATATAAAGACAACAAATCGAACCGATAAAGTCTCTATCATACCGGCCCCCAAGACTGGTACCACAAAATCGAACCAATGGAAAAGCATCCTAACGAGTCCCCTAAACTAGTCTACACTGGACTGATTCGCCCATTTAAAGCAGCCAAGACTGGACCGGTTCGTCGGGATGGAATTAAAATTTTTCTTTTCTTTAAAAAAGAGTTGTGCATGATTCAAACACTTCAAATAACGTGATATATTTATTCTTTTATCATACCAGACATTAGGAGGCTTTTCTTTTTAGTTTGTTTTGATTGGTTTTTGAAGCCAAGAACTTTAGGAATCATCTTGTTCAACATTTTGTTCATCTTTTTGGATTAATTCAAGGTTCTTCTTCATTGTAAGTATTATTTTCATCTTTGCTTTCAACTGTTTTCATATTTTCAGTTGGTGATTCATTATTTCTTTGTTAAAATTCTTCTTTGCATGTTTCATTACACTTTTCACATAATTATGATTTTCATCGCATGCAACTTTAAGATTTGTGTTATTTCTCACATAACCATGTCTGGATAGATTTCTAAGGTTTGGAATGCATGAACCCAACCCGATGTGGTTTGCATGGATATAAAAGTAAATCCATGAATTAAATAAATGATTGAATCGTATTGATTAGTTGTTACAACCGTCGTAGGACTTTTAACCTCATTTGCCCTAGGTAACCGGGGTGTTTAAGAGTGCAACACGCATATCAGCTATTCCGACACCACTTTATTTATATTCTTGATTATGTATGATGTGGGCTTGTAGCCTCATATATGTAATGCTTGAAATTAATAAAGTATGTGGTTTAATTAATTATCTAATTCACAATTAATTTTTATATTCGGTAAGCATACTAGGGTTCGGGAGATTGTAGTTTAATTAGTTCATAGTTCTTTAGTTCATAGTTCATAGTTAGTTTCTCCTTCATATTCCTTAGTTCATAGTTAGTTTAATTCTACAAACGTAGTTTAATTACTCGTTCAATATTTTTCATTTAGTTCGTAGCTAAAAGTCAATCTTCATCACTTTTTCCTTTCAGTTTCTGAGTCAGTTCAGGGTTAAGTGTCTTTCATATCTGTCATTACGTTCTACGTCTATTTCCCTAAGGATTAAACCCCGTTTTACTGGGTTTATTACTTACGCAACCAATTTGCACTTGAACTGTAATTAGCACGCACTAGAGACACATTTTGAGTCGCGTCATCAAGGCTCTCACTTTTATAAGTGTTCTCATCATCGTGGGACAAACTTGATGTGCTCACGTGACTAGCCATGAAAGAAACACCCTTTTCATGTGGTGATTCTCCCCCTGAATCATCCAGCTCGATGTCACTATCGCTAAGAGTGGCCTTATTAGCAATCTCTTTACCCTTTCTCTTTAACATAGTGGGACACTAAAACGCCTTGTTTCCTTTGCCCTCACACTCCAAACACCTTATATCTTCCTCGTTCTCACCGCTATCCTTGGCCTCATTTTTCTTTTTTTTTTTCCTTAAAAATATTTTAATTGGAAGAATATTTTGGGAAATTTTGAGAATTTTTTTAAAACTTTTCGCAAATAAGGCAAAGTCATCGAAATTAACCTCACCCTCACCTTCAGAATCAGACTCTCTCTCTCTCTCTCTCTCAATTTGAGTCTTTAAAACTATCCCTTTATCCTTAGACTTAATGGTTTTGGAAAACATGGCGATCTCATAAGTTTGAAGGTCTCCTATGAGTTCTTCTAACTTAAATGTATTTAATATCCCCAATGAGTTCAAAACAGTGACCTTAGGAATAAATCATGAAGGGAGTGACCTCAAAATCTTTTTCACAACTCTTGAATTCTTAATTTTCTCACCTAAATTAAAACTCGTGTTAACATGTCCGACAACCTAGCATAAAATTCATCGAATCTCTTGGACTCTCATATAGTGATAGTCTCAAACTAGGTGGTTAAATATTGATGCTTTGACTCCTTCACAACGTTGGTACCCTTGTAAGTGAGTTGGAGGCTATCCCACGACTCTTTACTCGTAGTACACGTCAAGATGTAGTGGAACTCGTTAGGGGTGACAACTCTAGAAATAGTACTAAGTCCACGGGAGATGTAAGTACTCCACTTAAACTCATCACCAGTCCAATCAGAAATGAATTTGGGATTAATGACATTATTAACGGTTTCACTGGTCAGAGTCCACCCCCTTTCACATACGATCCAAACTCTTTCATCAATATCTTTTAAGCATGATCTCACACGGGCTTTCCAATATGCATAATTTGTGCCATCAAAGATGGGCATCCGATTATATAAGTTATCAGTCATGTCAATTTTTCAAAATCAATTTTCAAAACAATTGATATCTCAGAAAAATAGTTTTCGAAAAAAAGATCTCACAATAATTTGGTAAAACGTGCTCTCATACCAATTCTTAGGCGCAGGAAGCTCTTATACCAATTTGAAAAGGTTGAAATAATTAGTGCTCTCATATCACTTATAAAAGTGAAAGCCAATTTTAAACAAATTTTATCTTTTTACCCTAAACATGCATCGATTGTGATAAAACAAATAAATCATACCAAAGCAATCAACAAATGCTAAGTTTTAAGGAAAAATCCTCGCAGGTAAAAACCTTTTATTCCACTAATAATTTGCAAATCTCAACTTACAAACTTACAAGTGAATTATAACAATAGTTCTCACAAGAACCATAATGACCGCAGTTCTTCAGCCTCAACCTTAGTCTTTAGCAGTGAATCCCCGTAAGTATCACAAGTAAGCCATGGAGATGCCTTCTCCACAAACGTGTATGGAAGAATACAAAACTTTGTAGGGTTTAAAATGATTCACAAGAACAATATTCAAGGATGTTTTTTTGCGAGTTAAACAATGTTTTTCAGCAGAAAAAGGTGAAGAACTGTTGCAAAAGTTATGGACAAATGAGTTTGGAAAAAGTATTAAATGTTTTGAATACAAAATAAGTATTTATAATAACTTTAGGGCGACATGTCACTTGAACGATATGAATATGTCGTTCAAACAAGATATAGATCTCGTTCGAACGATCTAATTGAAAATTAAAATTCCGCCTACAGGTAACTCAGAAAACATACTTTCGAAAATAAATGGTCCTATTCATTTTTTATAAAGAATAAACATCCCAAACATTAATTCTATAAACTAATTCAAACTCTAAATTGATTTATACCTTTATGGGATATCGGTAAGTCTTCAAACCTGGAAATGCTTGAGTTCGGTTCGTCTTGATAATGCGTGACGATTTGTAACGGGATAAACCAAACTAGCCTAAAGATATTCTATGAACAATGTTAGAAAAATTGTTCTTACACTATAGGGTTCTAATACGACAAATAATGCGAAACAAGAAAACCAGCTATTTTGAAAAAAATCAAAATATAATTTCAATTAAACGATTAGCCCAAACTAAAATGTTAGCACCAATTTTAAATGAAAGTTGTGTGAACCAGTTTTAGCCAATTTGATTTTATCCTAAAACATGCATGTTTGTGATAGAAGGATATAGTAAAATAAATAATCATACAACGCTCGATATACGAGAAAAATACGAATGGAAAAACCTTAGACATCCCATCCATGCAAAATCCACTACGTATGGAATTACAGTACACAATCAACTTTCTCGCAAGACTTGATGCTCGTCGTTCTTTCAACCTTCCCTAGTGTCACGCAAGAGTCCACTAATGCAATGCCACAACATTTGAGTCCACACGCGCCTAAGTATCTTTCGAATAGCTCATCAATCGTCTATGGATTGGAACACGAAATTTATTGCTTCTTCACCACAATACCATACCATAAAGTCCACCGTATATAAAAATAAAAAAAATATTCCATCGCACAAATGATTCTCAACAAGATGAAGAAAATAAAATTTTGGTTTTCAAAACAGAATCTTCGAGGCATAATAAGATGAATGACCAAGCATAAATTCTTCTGAATTTAGCCCCTTAAGTTAGTGATTTTGATATCCCGAACAAGGTAATTGAATCATTTTTATTCCATATCATTGCCATTGACTGTTTCTAATAAGTACCCCGAGTTCCGTGTATTTCTGAAGGATTTTACAGGAATGTAGTGCAAGAAAATAGGGAAAGAAACCGAAAGAAAGGAAAAGAATAAAGGAAGAAAAGTCAAAGGTCAAAAGAGTAAATTTATAGCCAGAGTTCGAATTCGACACCTAAAGGGAAGGTGAAGATCTTGATTTCACAAGAGCATCGGAATAAATGACACTCAAATCGGAGCTCGAGATCAAAAGTTACGGCCAGTTAAAGATGAACGGAAAAAGTCAAAAGGGAAGAAAATCGGACCGATCCGGTAGATTTCGGACCGATCCAAAATGTCACAAATCCAGTAGACCCAGGATGGATACCGAACCGATGATAGCAGAATCGATCCGGTAGAATAAAAAAAGAACCGATCCGGTGGCTAAGAAACGGACCAATCCGAGGGCGATCTGGACCGGTCCGATCGTGCGAAATCCTGAAATTAATTATGAAGATTATGAGGTGCATAGCTGGTAAAATTCCTGCACAACAAGTGATTCTAGCTGTCAAATTCGTGCTACTTGGTGCTATAAAAGACCAAGCCCTACCTCATTCCAGGGGAGTCGAATTAGAGAGAGAAAGTCAGAAGTTAGGAAATCTTTAATTTTCTTTGGTAGAAATTTTCATAAACCCTAGTTTGTAAGGTTAATCAAGAAGAAGTTTTCTGGATTCAAGCTCTGTTGCTTTTCCTGTTGCTGAATACAAGTATAAAATTTCCATTCTCTTATTTGTTTTCTACTTTATTTATAATTCTAAATTGTTTCGCAAATTATTCCCAATGTTTGTTAGATCCATAATTCCATGTATGAATTTGTTTTCTAACCAAATTATGTCCAGCTAAATTCTCAAAGGCTGGGGTACATGAATTCATTCCGAGGTGAATTACCCATGTAGAAAATAGAGGGTAAATTAAATATTGATCAAGTCGTGTATGGAAATTATACGAACATAGCCGATCTTTTCATCTCTCTTGCCCTAGGTATTTGGGATGTTTAAGAACGCTATGCAAAGCGTAATTGTCTATTCATCGCTTTTTATTTACCTTTGATTACATATGATACGGGCTAGTTCCCTCATATATGTAATGCTTAGGATCTACAAAGACTAGAATTAGTCAAAATTTTAATTTGCAATTCTAGTATTATATACGGTAATTCATTAAGGTTTGAGGGATTGTACCCCACCCCATTTTCTCTCAATTTCAAAACCAATTTCTTTACAATTCTTAGTGTTTTTGAGTACACCTTATTTCATCAACAATTGGAAATCATCATTCATCTTTTTGTTTCTTTGGAGAAATCATTTTAAGGTTAAATAACTATTCCTATAAACGTGTCAATTTTTAATCCCTATGGATACGATCCCGACTTGTCGGATTATTACTAACGCGGCAGGCTTGCACTTGTGCCTAGAGAAAATGCACTTTTGAGACAAATTCTTAGTTGCGTCAAGTTTTTGGCGCTGTTGTCGGGGATTATCAATTGGTATAATTTAGGAAAGTGATTTTAATCCAGAGGTGATTTCCATAAAAAAAAAATTCTTTGTTTTTACATCTCATCTCTTATGCGCTTACATGCAGAATTCATCTTCCACCCAAGTTCACGAAAATCCTATTGCCGAAGAAAATTCTGAAAATTCTCACACCACTGATTCTCCTCATTTTTGGGTTCCACCTCCTTCGCCTAATAATTCAATCACAAGTCGCTCCTTGAGTCAAGCACTGAGTGAGGGTTCTGAATCGTTGGGTAGCAATATGTCGGTGCACGGTAGTGCTGGTGTTGGTGCTGGGGAGGAAGAAAACCATATCTTCCCATGAAAGATCTTTTATTTCCGGAGCGAACTGTTACCCCTGGTTGCATTTTACTACCGTATAATGCCGGTCAGTTCCACTTTCGAAATGGTATGATCCAAATTCTTCCCACATTTCATGGGATGGATTCGAAAAAACCATATCTCCATATTAGAGAGTTCGAGGAAGCATGTGAGACGTTTGGTGATCAAGCTTGCCCACAAGATGTTATCCGGTTAAAGCTTTTCCCTTTTTCCTTAAAGGATAAAGCCAAAACTTGGTTATGGTCTCTACCCACGAATTCTGTGTTAACCTGGAGAGATATGAAAACCAATTTCTCTCCAAGTTCTTTCCACAACACAAAACCAATTCTGTTAAAGCCCAAATATAAGATTTTCAACAAAATGAGAATGAGGCTTTCGACAAGTGTTGGGAGAGATTTCAGGAGTTAGTTAGTGCTTGCCCACATCATGGATTAGAAAAGCATCATCTGATTTCATTTTTCCATCAAGGCCTTACTTTAGCATCTAAACAAATTGTTCAGACAATGTGCGAAAGACCTTTTTGGGAGTTAGACTCGAGCGATGCTGAGGATCATCTGAAATATGTAGCGGAGACTACTCAAGCATGGGATGTTTCTGATCCCAATAGTAAAAATAAAAATCGACAAGTGTCCAGCTTCCCTGATGCGTCAGGTATTTATCACTTGGACAAGGATACCTTGTTAGATCGGAAATTTGACCAACTGGAAAAGAATTTCATAGACATGCTTGAAGTGCGATTAAGAGAAGTAGCTGGACCCGGGCAAGACGGAAAGGAGAAAGTGTGTGCCATTTGTGCTGTTGATCATTCTACTAAAGGATGTCCTACCATTCCTGCATACAAGGCAATGTACACTGAACAAGTTGAGGCGATAGGAGGATTTCACGGAAATTTTAAGGCACAACAAGGGAATGCATACAATCAATCTTGGAGGAATCATCCTGGTTTCCACTATGGACAACCACAAGGGGGGATGGCTCCTAACCCACATGTGACTCTACCACCACCACCCTCTCAATTTCAACAAGTAGCTCCTCCGATGAATGCTCCTATGCAGGTACCACCTACTGGTCCGTATGTCTCTCCACCTAGGCGATCTCTTGAAGATAATCTGAATCAATTCATCCAATCTCAAAAGGAGAGAAATGCTAAATATGATCGAATGTTCAATGAAATTCATATTAGCATCTCTAGATTGCAATCTGCAGTGAATACTCAAGAGAAGGGTAAATTCTCAGCTCAAGGCCAAAGACCACCTCTTCAAGGAAAACCCACGGTTAGTTCCACATCATCGGATTTGCCAGAATAATGTCAAGCTGTCACAACTCTCCGTAGTGGTCGTGTAATTGATCTAGCGCCAACACTTCCCAAGGAATCTAAAGCTAAAGAAGATTCAGAGTCTGAAAAGACTCCATTGCATACGAAAGATAAAGATGAGGAAGTTGAACCTGAAATTGAAGTAAAACTTCCCACTGCTGCTCCATTTCCTCAACGCTTAGCACCACCTAAAAAAGGGGCTTCGCGTACAGAAGTGTTAGATGTTTTGAAGCAAGTAAAGTTGAATTTTCCATTTCTCGATGCTATTCAACAAATTTCAGCATATGCCAAGGTCATCAAAGATATTTTGACTGTCAAACGATGGCTCAAGGTGAAAATGAATGTTTTCTTGGCACAAAATATGAGCTCGGTCCTTCTTAATGATCTTCCCCCAAAATTCAAGGATCCCGGTGCACCTACAATTTCGTGTGTCATAGGAGAAAATAGAGTGGAAAAAGCATTGCTTGACTTAGGTGCGAGTGTGAACATCCTCCCATACTCTATCTATAAGCAACTTGATTTAGGTGATTTAAAACCTACCCGAATCACTCTACAGTTAGCTAATCGAACAGTGAAAGTGCCTTGTGGGGTTGTGGAATACGTGATAGTTCAAGTGGACACGTTTTATTTCCCTGTTGATTTCGTCATTTGGGACACTGAGCCTTCTCCCCATGCGAGAAATCATGTTCCAATAATATTGGGCCGTCCATTTTTAGCTACTGCTAATGCTTTAATCAATACACAGAATGGCTAAATGAAACTCACTTTTGGAAACATGATTCTCGAGACCAATATTTTCAATGTCGCTAACCAAATGGGTGATGAGGATGAAATTCTTGAGGTTAATCTTATTGAATAAGTGGTGGATGCGCACATCGAGAAGATCATAGGAGGGGATGCACTGGGAGTTTGTTTAGTGCAAAGTGATGAGAATAAGCGTCCTTATACTGAGTTTGAGCGTGAGGTGGAAGAGTTGGAAACTTGGTTACAAGAAGAAGCGAGTTTTAAGAATTTAAGATATGTTGACTGGATTTCTAGATTTGAAGAATTACCTTCGAGGGAGGCAACCATGATTCCCTCTGAAAATAGATTTCCTAGTCTTGAGTTAAAGAAACTACCCTCTCATGTCAAATATGCTTTTCTGGGAGATAATGATACATTCCCTGTTGTTGTTTCTTCCAGTTTAAAAAAAGAGCAAGAGGGTATGTTTTTGGATGTGTTACGAAAGCATAGAAGTGCGTTTGGTTGGATTATAGCAGATTTGAAAGGTATAAGTCCATTGATTTGTACCCATAAAATCCATCTTGACGAAGAGGTGAAGCCCTCGCGTGAGATGCAAAGGCGACTAAACCCAACCATGAAAGATGTAGTTCGAGCGGAAATCATCAAATTGCTAGATGCTGGGATTATTTATCCCATTTCTGATAGTAAATGGGTGAGCCCAATTAAGGTCGTTCCAAAAAAATCGGGTATGACCGTGGTTGAAAATGCTAAGGGAGAATTAATACCTCAACGCACCACCACCGGGTGGCGTGTGTGCATTGACTATCGAAAGCTCAATGCCGAAACCAGAAAAGACCATTTTCCCTTACCGTTCATCGATCAGGTGATTGAACGAGTGGTGGGCCATCCTTACTACTATTTTCTAGATGGGTATTTTGGCAATAATCAGATTAAAGTGGATGTACTTGATCAAGAAAAGACGACTTTTACATGTTTGTTTGGTACGTTTGCCTACAAACGTATGCCATTTGGGCTATGTAATGCGCCGACAACTTTTTAAAGGTGCATGCTAAGTCTCTTTAGCGACATGATAGAAAAAGGTCTTGAGGTGTTCATGGACGATTTCAGCGTTTTCGATCCATCTTTCAAACAATGTTTAGCTAATCTTGAAAGGGTTCTATTCGGTGTGTGTGGAAAAAGACTTAGTCCTCAATTGGGAAAAATGCCATTTTATGGTCACCGAGGGCGTAGTTTTAGGCCACATAGTCTCATCTAGGGGAATCAAAGTTGATTGAGCAAAAATTGAAGTAATAGCTGAGTTACCCCCACCAAAATCGCTTAAAGATGTGAGGTCCTTTGTAGGCCATGCTGGATTTTATAGGAGATTTATCAAAGGCTTTAGCGCCATCGCTAGACCTTTGAGTAATCTTCTCATGAAGGACACTTCGTTTGAATGGAATAAAGCATGCCAAGAAGCTTTTGATAAACTTAAAAGCATGCTAATTTTTGCTCCTATCATGCAAGCTCCTGACTGGTCACTCCCATTCGAGCTTATATGTGATGCAAGTGATTACACGATTGGGGCTGTTCTTGGACAAAGAAAAGACAAGAAAGCTCATGTTATTTACTATGCTAGCAGAACATTATCTGTCCCTCGTCTTAACTACTCTACCACAGAGAAAGAATTACTAGCAGTTATTTTTGCTCTCGACAAATTCCGCTCGTACATTGTTGGGTCGCCCATCATTTGCTTCACTGATCACTCGTCCCTCAAATATCTTTTAACCAAGAAAGATGCCAAACCATGTCTAATAAGGTGGATCCTACTCTTACAAGAGTTTAATCTATCGATTCAAGATAATAAAGGAGTAGAAAATGTCGTTGCTGACCATTTGTCACGCCTCTCGTCCGACGTACCTAATGATCCCATTCCCATAGACGAGTATTTTCTGGATGAAAATCTATTCGCTACTTCTTTTCACCCCTGGTTTGCGGATATAGTCAATTACCTTGTCACTGGAGTTATTCCCTCTAATTGGAGTCCGCAAGAGAGAAGAAGGTTCATTACTTAGTCACGCATGTTCTTGTACGATGATCCATATTTGTTTAAGTATTGTGCTGATCAAATCATTCGAAAATGTGTACCTGATGAAGAAATCCAAGGGGTAATTCGATTTTGTCATACGGAAGCATGTGAAGGTCATTTTTCCAAAAATAAAACTGCTGCGAAAATCCTTCAAAGTGGTCTCTACTGGCCCACAATCTTCTGGGATGTGAATAATATTTACAAATCATGTGATAGATGCCAAAGAATGGGCGCTATTACTCACCGTGACATGATGCCATTGACCCCAATACTAGTCTTGGAGTTGTTTGATTGCTGGGGTATTGACTTCATGGGGCCCTTTCCCCCTTCTTTTGGTTTTCTATACATCCTCGTCGCTGTAGACTACGTCTCAAAATGGGTAGAGGACATAGCTACAAGGACGAATGACAATAAAGTGGTGATAAAATTCATTCAAGAAAATATACTTTCTCGATTCGGAGTGCCTAAGGATATAATCAGTGATAATGGTACCCATTTTTGCAATAGGCCGATGGAGAAGCTAATGCGAAAGTATGGAGTTGTCCATAAAGTTGGAACAACTTACCACCCTCAATCAAATGGCAAGGCCGAGCTCGCCAATCGGGAAATAAAAAATATCTTGGAAAAGACAGTCGAACCTAATAGGAAGGACTGGTCTCTTAGATTGAATGATGCGCTCTGGGAGTATAGAACTGCATACAAGAATCCCCTTGGGATGTCCCCATTTCGATTTGTATATGGCAAGCCTTGTCATCTTCCGGTTGAAATTGAACACAAAGCGTATTGGGCTATCAAAAGGGTGAACTTTAACATGGAAAAAGCCGGTGAAACACGTAAACTTCAGCTGAACGAGTTGGAAGAAATAGGCAATGATGCGTATGAAAGTGCTAAAATCTCCAAAGAACGAATGAAACGAGCTCACGATAGAATCATTCGACGGAAGGAATTTCATTCGGGACGAAAAGTACTTCTCTACAACTCGAGGTTGCACTTGTTTCCCGGAAAATTGCGGTCACGATGGTCAGGTCCATTCATCGTGAAGGAAGTATTTCCCTATAGAGCTGTTGAACTAGAAGATCAAAAAGGGGGAAACACATTCAAGGTCAACGGGCATTGTCTCAAGCCGTATTTGGAAACTGTCGTCATGGAAGCCGACACAATCTGGTTGTCGGACCCCATTTATGGGGATTGACTGAAAAAGAAAGGAGAGGTCGTTGCACCCCCGACGTGTATGGGGTGAATGTTGTGTATAATAGTCTTAGGATGTTAGGAGTCGTAAATATGTGTTATGACCGGAGTAGGGAATAGAATACATGTCTTGGGGGTATTTCAGGTTTCGGTGAGCATTGAGGGAGTTTTAAGATTCAATTACACTGAAGGCATCATTGGAATGGAGCAATCAGGCTAACAGTGAGAAGGATAGAACAGCAAGGGAAATTCTGGAAATTAGGCAGACCGGATCGGTCCGGTCTTGAATAAAAAGAACCGATCTGGTTCAATCGGATCGGTCCAGAAATCTGCAGTGTGCCCCTTCCCGAGGTTAAAATCTCTTCAATCCAAACCTCATTCATTCGCCCAATCCCTATCTTTTCCCAAAAATTTCATCCACTCTATTTCCCTCCCATCCATTCCCCCCTATTTCATCAACCAAACTATAAATACCCACATACCCCACCCCATTTTCTTCACACCTCCATCTCCTCTCTTCTCTCTCACTTTCTGTCTAATACTTCACTACCCATGGTTGCTCCCCAAAAATATAATTCCATTGAAGTCCTGCCCGACGGCAATGGCGAACATCGTTCGCGCCGTGAAGCAACTTGGTGCCGTCGTTTTTTCAGTCCGACGCGAAAAATCCACATTGAACGTCAGGTGCTTTGGGATCAGCTGTCCAATTATGTCACAGGCATGTTCATGTCCCGAGGCTAGTGCATATTTTTCAATGAATGATACGAGGCTGTTTAGGAGAATGAAGTGCGTCAGTTTTATGGAACGCTCGTACGCACCACTGATTTCGAATCTCAAGCTTTTGTGGATTCCACACTGATTCCGTTCTCGCTTGAAATTCTGACCCAGAAACTCGAGTATAAGGGTGTGGTCACTCCAACCCAATTTACTTATCCCAGTCCTGATCCAGTTCTGTCCAAAGCTGTTTGCATCTCTCGAATCGCGCCGGGTGCGGTTTGGACTACCGAAACCTTTCCCGTTGGTCGGTTACCCGACAAGGCACGCATCACTTTTCACATCATTTGTGCCAACATTTTGCAAACTTCAAATGATTGGGCTATGCGCGTCAAGCTACTATGATGTATCATCTGTTTGACCATGCAACTGTTATCAATTTGGCCCGCACGTTTTACAATGATATCATTTTTGCGGCGTACGACAAAAAGGGTCGGGCCCCTCTTCCTTATGTCCGTCTCATTACCTCCTTTCTTAAGGATGTCGGAATTGTTCCAGCATAAGATCTTATCAACTTGCCCAAGCCATTAGGACAAGAATCTTGCACTAGAAGTGAAAAGCAAATCCAGCTAATCCGTGCGCGGCGAGGAGGCGACTAGAGTGATGAGGAGACTGATGCGGAAGAGGACGTTGCTGATGAGGATGTTGAGATGGAAGAAGGTGAGGAGGAAGAATATGATGAAACCGCTGATCCGGATTATGTTCCGGTTGGTACGGGTTTGACTGAGCGCGTTCTTTCTCTTGAGACTCGTTTTGACGGGTTTATGACATCATACGAGAGGGACATGAGTTTAGTCCTACGTATGCAGGCTGATTTGTACCGTCTCCAGTCGGGTCCCGAGGCCCCCCTTCCTCCCTACTACTATAATCCATATGACCCTGCTGCTCCCGGATCTTCCCGCACCCCACCCGCCCCTTAGGCAGCCCCAATCCTCCGGTTATCTTATATTAGTTATATTTGTTATCCTTTTTTTCCACAGTTGTGTTGTCATATATAGTTTTTGAATGGTATTTGTTTGCTTTATTTATCGCACTACTTATGTTGTCTTCTTTATCTCTCTCGTCCATTCGATTGAGGACAATGCAAATCACTAAGTTAGGGGGGATGACAAGTGCATATTCATAAAAATTCACATATATGTATATATAAAATAAAAAAATAAAAATAAATAAAAATCAAAAAATCAAAAATAAAAAAATCAAAAATATTTTTCTTCAAAATAAATAAAAATTGAAATTTAAACTTATAAAAAATGTCACCTTTGTTCTAGTTAAAGTCTCAAATTGTTAAATCTCAATTGCACTAAGCCAAAATTGACCGAAGATGGAAATTGAAAGAAAATTGATGATTTATGAATAAGTGTGGAGATTAGTCCAACCCGGTGAGATTTCGAGCCTATCGATCTTTTTGAGTTTTTAAATCAATTCGAGTTTATGATTAACTCAAAATTCTTTTCAGCATTTTAATAAGTCGTTGATGATCTCAATCCTTTGTTTGATCAGTTATGGAAAATGTGTGAAATGTTGTCTCGAAATTCGTGCTAAATATATCTCTAAACTTAATTAATCTCGAGATGCATATGGTAATGTGATTAGCAATTTGGACAATGAAGTAGGCCCTCTTTTGTTTAACCCAAAAATATTGGCCATAAAAAGATGTGAAAAATTATCCATTTGATAACCCAATTGAGCCGAATAAAATTTATCCTTTTCGTTTGGTAACTCGAAAAAACCAAAACAGCCCAGAATTGTGAAAATTGAGAAAATTCATCAAGTAAGTCCAAATTGTGCAATAAAAAGGGGCAAGAGAAAAACAGAAAAAAATGCTCAACAAAAAAATAGTGAAAAAAAATGAAAAAAGAAAGAGAAAAATGAACAAATGCCCAAAAAAGCACTAATGGACATCACAAGGACATTTTCCAATTCTGAACATCCCATCCATTTCCATTTTTACCCTTTACACCTTTTAACCCAAAAAGTCCTAGCTGAGTCCGAATGGCGAAATTAATTACCGCATGGAGAGTTAAGACATGAAAAGATAATACAAGAGATTAAAATGGTGTGATTAAGAGATGATGTTTCCCGTTTCCTAATAACTGTATTCCGATGATGAGATCTTTTCACCATATATTTCCTTCTTTTCAATTTTGTATGCATTAATTTGTGTCCATTATATTTACTCCTTATATCATGCATACCGAGAGAAAATAACCACAATCCAAGTGATTCGTTTGTGAGTGCATCCGTAAGAATTTGAATCAAAACGAATATTGGGAAAGTAACGTAATGCTCAATCGATGGAAATTTGAGGTTGAATTTTTGGCTTTGCACACACACACTATGGTTTGAGACATTTGAATATGAATTTATGGTGATTATTTTTCGAAAAGTTTAAATTGTACAATTTTTAAGTATTTTGATATTTATTTGAGTGAATAAAGAATTTTGTGGGTATATTCACTGCAAATCCTCACGAGACAAAACTCATCCTACTAGGGTAACCTAGGAGTTTAAAGGCTTGTTGCATATGCTCAATGCAATCGCATGCCTGCAAAAGTGGAATTTTAAAGGAATTCTCAAATAGAACAATGGGTAGCTTCATATACATTGCCCGGGACGTGCAAAGTCCTAAGTTAGGGGGATTTGACCAAGCATAAATTCTTCTGAATTTAGCCAATTAAGTTAGTGATTTTGATATCCCTAACAAGGTAATTGAATCATTTTTATTCCATATCATTGCCATTAACTGTTTCTAACAAGTACCCCGAGTTTCGTGTATTTCTGATGGATTTTACAGGAATGTAGTGCAAGAAAATAGAGAAAGAAACCGGAAGAAAGGAAAAGAAGAAAGGAAGAAAAGTCAAAGGTCAAAAGCGTAAATTTATACCCAGAGTTCGAATTCGACGCCTAAAGGGAAGTTGAAGATCTTGATTTCACAAGAGCATCGGAATAAATGACACTCAAATCGGAGCTCAAGATCAAAAGTTATGGCCAGTCAAAGATGAAAGGAAAAAGTCAAAATGGAAGAAAATCGGACCGATCCGGTAGATTTCGGACCGATCCAAAATGTCACAAATCCAGTAAACCCCGGATGGATGTCGAACCTATAATAGCAGAACCGATCCGGTGGGATCCGGACCGATTCGGTAGAATAAAAAAAGAACCGATCCGGTGGCTAAGAAACGGACCGATCTGAGCGCTATCCGGACCGGTCCGGTCGTGCGAAATCCTGGCATTAATTATGAAGATTATGAGGTGCATAGCTGGTAAAATCTTGCGCAGCAAGCGATTCTAGCGGTCAAATTCGTGCTACTTAGTGCTATAAAAGACCAAGCCCTACCTCATTCCAGGGGAGTTGAATTAGAGAGAGAAAGTCAGAAGTTAGGAAATCTTTAATTTTCTTTGGTAGAAATTTTCATAAACCCTAGTTTGTAAGGTTAATCAAGAAGAAGTTTTCTGGATTCAAGCTCTGTTGCTTTTCCTGTTGCTGAATACAAGTATAAAATTTCTATTCTCTTATTTGTTTTCTACTTTATTTACAATTCTAAATTGTTTTGGAAATTATTCCCAATGTTTGTTAGATCCATAATTCCATGTATGAATTTGTTTTCTGACCAAATCATGTCCAGCTAAATTCTCAAAGGCTGGGGTACATGAATTCATTTCGAGGTGAATTACCCATGTAAAAAATAGAGGGTAAATTAAATATTGATCAAGTCGTGTATGGAAATTATACGAACATAGCCGATATTTTAATCTCTCTTGCCCTTGGTATTTGGGATGTTTAAGAACGCTATGCAAAGTGTAATTGTCTATTTACCGCTTTGTATTTACCTTTGATTACATATGATGCGGACTAGTTCCCTCATATATGTAATGCTTAGGATCTACAAAGACTGGATTTAGTCAAAATTTCAATTTGCAATTCTAGTATTCTATACGGTAATTCGTTAAGGTTTGAGGGATTGTACCCCACCCTATTTTCTCTCAATTTCAAAACTAATTTCTTTACAATTCTTAGTGTTTTTGAGTACACCTTATTTCATCAACAATTGGAAATCATCATTCATCTTTTTATTTCTTTGGAGAATTCATTTTAAGGTTAAATAACTATTCCTATAAACGTGTCAATTTTTAATCCCTGTGGATACGATCCCGACTTGTCGGATTATTACTAACGCGGCAGGCTTGCACTTGTGCCTAGAGAAAACGCACTTTTGAGTCAAATTCTTAATCGCGTCAATGAACATTCAGATCCTAAACAACTTTGGTGAAAAATAAGGATTTAGATAGATTTTTGATCGAGTTTGAGAACTAAAAATATAAGTTTTTGTCTCAAAGAAAACTGTTGCTGTTCACTCCTATTAATAGGAGATTTTTCAAAAATGAGATAAGGATGAAATCATTTAAGAAAAATTTCAAAATCTTGAAAAACACGTCGGCTCGTTCGAACGAGGTATATCTCATTCTAATGAAGTATCTAATCTCGTTCCAACCGGCTTGTAATGACATCTAATGAGATTCCAGAGAAGACCAAAATGCTCGTTCGATATGTTCACCGGAACCCTGTCTAACGAGATAGGGTATCTCGTTCGAACGACATACCAAGTCGTTCTAACGACCTCGTGAAAAAATATTTTGCTTCTAAAAATATATTAAAAAGAGATAAAATCATTTTAAATATTTTAAAATCATTCTTATAAATCTTAACACCCAAAAAAAATATCCAAGGCTTAACATAAATAAGCATTCATGCCTAAAAGATCTTTGGAACATGAAGATGAAAAAAAGCATGAAACCCAACACGATGATGTAGATATTCTAATTTGACCACTACGTATTCAAGAAACTAAGTCATAGGCTTGAAAGGTCAACACAGTCAAGTCCTAACCTAAGACTCAAATAGTTATGTTCGAATAAGGAATAAGCTAAAACATACAAATTGACCCTATTCGAAAATTTGTCCTTACAGAATTAAAGGTGAAAGAAAATTAACTGCAACATCTTCCTATCAAAAGATTCTTCTACTTATGATGACCTACAAGATTTGCAAAGATATTGTGATTCGACCCCTAGATCTATTCTTTAGACCTAATGTTTCTTCTTCTTTAGAATGCACATTCAATCAAAGATCACAGGGAAGCAAAGTTTTTTTATAATATTACTCCCTAAGACATTCTTCTTTCATAACACACAATATGAATTATTTTCAACCCTTAGGCATTTTTTATATTCTTTGAAATTATTTTGTACAAAGGTACAATTATTTTGTTGATTAAACTACTTAGGTTTCACAAAGATTATTTTTCCTTCTCCTTTTCCTTTTCCATTTTCTTTTTCAAGTCCATGTTCTTCCTTGTGTAATCCTAGTTTTTGACATTTAATAAGTAAATTGAGATTTTTGCTACTTATGTCAAAATTTTCAAATTATTGTTCAAAATTCTAAGTCGTGCATTTCGCTTTTCTTAGTATGACAAATTTGGTTTCCTACCTTTCTTCAAAATCTTAAATTGAATTCTTCGTTCTCAAGTTTAAGTATTTGATTATCCTTGAGAAAAAAATCATTTTTGTGAAAATAATTGCTATTTTGTTTTACATTTTAGAGTTCTCAATGACCAATTTTTTTTTATTGCTTATGGTGTTCTTTGACTGAGCATTTCCTAGTTTTGGCATCTCCATGGGACATTGATCGTGCCTTATATTCCAAATCTCACAACAAATTCGGTGAACATCGAAGGAAAGGAATCACAGTCGTGCACTCATGTTAGTAAATATGGGATCTCCAAGTGCCACGTGTATAGCTAATTTTCGATTAAAATATTTATCGTTAAGATTTGAAGGTAAAGTGATGCATTTTTAAAAGTTCAGGAGATATAGAAAAAGAAAATATGAATGATGAAGTGAAAATTGAAATGAAATTAGAGGTCAAGGTATTATTAACATTAAAAAAAAACATATGCTCACACTAGATACTCTTGGAAATTAAAACTCAAATTTGATTAATAAATAATTAAGTTAGTACTAATATTATTATATAATAATGTGACCTTCAATATATAACCCTCATCCTGTCCAAAATCCCCTCCTCCCTCCACAATTTGTCAATTATCAAAGTCATAGTTGGTTATGATCTCTTCCTAAATTAAGTAAGTAGGAGCTAGATACCATAGGGTTGGGGTCACCCTATTGATTTTGGGTGTTTCGAGCTTCTTGAGATGTCGGTCTATGGGTCCATCTCCCTCTTGCTATGGCCGACACAACAGTACAAATCCAGATTTTGTCAATGCGGTGGTCTAAGAAATGGGCTCATTGCATTTGAACATCAGACGATCTTAGTCTAATTTAAGCACAAGATTTTATGTACCCACAGCAAGCAACATGCAGTCAAGGCACGAAACTAAGGCTTTATTTAGCAGGTCTACACAAATACCGAACGATGTTACTCAAGTAATGGTTTGATTTCATCAAGGGAGACATTATAATCCAGCTCTTAATGGATATCTATGATGAAATATTTCAAATTCTATTTTCAATATCAATAAATAGTCTCTCACAGAACTTTATAAAAAAACTGATTGTTAAGGTGATAAACTAATTTAATTGACATTTATTATGAAGTGTTAAAACTCCACATGTTTTATGGAAGACTATGGTTTACACAAAAATAGCAAAGAGTTGGACGGATTATGAAACAATGATATTTTCCAATGAGTTATGACTAACCTGCACACCAATTAATGTATTGAAATGTCTGCTTAGATTACTTTTCGTTTTTTGGTAAATTTAATATTCTTTGCATTATCTCGTCAACACTTACACCATCTTCAATGGAAAATACAAATGTGTAAGTATGCATTGTTTCAGTTCACATTGGATAAAAAATGTAGCGGGATTATAAATCTAGACACTGGATACATATTGTATAAATGGGACCCACAACTTGGATTGAAAATTGTCACTCGCCCAACCACGGTGGGCGTAAGAAAGACACTCGCCCAAGTTTTTTTTAAAAAAGAAAAATCAAATGGCTATGGGTCCCATGGGCTGAGCGCAAGAAATATACCCGCCCACTGTGGGTCCCATGGGCTGTGCGGGATAAAGTCCTACACCCAGGTTTAAAATTCCGTATTTTTATATTTTTCCACTGTATTTTCCAAGGTTCTAAAAAATACGGGGGGTGACTGAAGAGTGGAGGCCAAACCTTAAATCTTAGAACTCTCGGGGGGGGGGGGGGGGGGGGTCTTAGGCGTAAAAATACGTTTAAACCTTTTTAATATATTTTAATATTTTTAATTATAACAAGACTATTAAAAATACTAAAATGATACATACCTTAAACTATGTTTGAATATATGCAAATTAAAATACTATTTTTTTAAACTAAGAAAAAACAAAAAACGCGCATTTATTTGGACGAAAGGTAGAGAGGTTTGGGATACCATTTGTCTTTTGATTGTTTTGAATGAGATATTGGTCTATTTTTTTTATAAAAGTCTTTAAAAGGCGCTATCGTTTCACTAAAACGTTTTTATTTTAAAAAAAGTATGTTTTAAGCGTTTTACCAAAAATAAAGCGTAAAAAGATCGAAGCGGGACATTTTTTCCAATTTTCAAGTCTAGACGCCCTTTTTAAAACACTAGTATTTTCACATGTAAACCTAAATATCTAAATTCCCATCTTTCTACACCCTGCATCGTGGATGGCCTTAAACAAACTCAAAGAATGATGATGAACTTATATAAAAACTAATAGTGACTTCACAGAATATGAGCTATTATCCAATTCCTATAGAAAGTTCAGATTTACACGTTGAATGATAAGGCGTAATGGTATTAGGTTATCACTGGAATAGTTTTGGAGGTGGATTGAGTTTGTAACCAGTTCGATCCTTGACACTGTCAAAATAATGCTTGGTCAGCGAAAGCCACAAATCGCGAATGAGAATTAATCGAGATACGAGTACGCTGGTCCGAACACCTTATGATATGCTACTAAAAAAAATAAAGCTTAATTGCGATAATTCTCTCCTCTACCAAGTACAGGAGTGATACTGTAAAATCCTCACCCACCATTACATATCACAGTCAGCAATTAATGTGTCAAATCTTATGGTCTCAAATCCGATGTACACAGGCAACGTAACGTATATTTTTGACCAACCATAAGAAAGTTGGAACAGCTTGAATGCACAAGCTGCTAAGAGTAACTTCTACAATGCATTGTTGAGTATACACGAAATAGGTTATTTACAAGACCTTATTCCTCAAATAACAATGGACTTTATGAGAAGAGATTCTGCTATCTTTTTTTTGAAATACAATTATATGAATAAAAGTATGATGCGAGTGCATTCATAAATGAAACATACATCCATACTCTTTAAAACTGTATCCCCAAATCGTATTTGCAAAAAATTACTCCCCATATGTTTTTTCAATATTTACCTTACCCGAACTTTTTACTGGAGCTACTCTGCTGTTTACTCTTAATGATCTTTCTATTTCAAGACTTGCCAAGTGCATTTGAGGGTTATTCGTACATAAGATGCCTAATTGTTTGGGGGTTTTCAGTAATTGAACTATTACAAGCTCAAATTGGACAACTGAATGGTTATCATTTTACCATCACAGTTCACATTGTCTCCTGGTAGGTAGGGGTCGGCAAAAGATGACCATTGTTGGCCAACTAATCAATCTTTGAAATTTGATGCGTCACTATAACTTCAACAAAATTGAGTAATAAAAGAGCCAGGTTCTAAAAAAAATGCGGGTGGTGATCGAAACGTGGAGGTCAAGTCATAAGTTTTAGAAGTCTAGGGGGTCTTAAGCGTAAAAAAAGTGAAAAGACGTTTAGGCGTTCTTAATATATTTTAATATTTTTTTACCCATAACAGGCTACTAAATACTAAAATTGTACATATCATAAAAATATGTCTGAATATTTGCAAATTAAAATACTATTTGATTATTTTGAATGAGATAATGATCCAGTTTGTAAAAAAATTCTTTAAACGGCGATATCGTTTCACTAAAGCATTGTTGTTTTTAGAAAAAAGTGCGCCTTAAGGGTTTTACCAAGAATAAGGCGTAAAAAGCTTGAGGTGGGACGTTTCTCCGAAGCGTCAAGCCTAGGCGAGTTTTTTAGAAGAGTGTAAAAGAGTGATATCCGTAATATCACTGTACTAATTTTCTAAGCTTAAAGATAAATAACGACATTATTAATGTCACGTTATAGTTTCATTGTGACGGAGGTCATCATTCATTTTGTTTTTCTTCATAGTTTTATACTTGTTATTGATTTAAGAACTTGATTAGTAGATTTAATAATATTCAAATTTATAAAAAAAGGTAAACATAATCAAAGGATGCCTTCTTCAATCATTTTGGTCTCGATGTGATACTCATGTCACATTTTCTAAAGGTGGCTAAACTCAATCGTGGGAGTCGACTTGACTAATCTTCAATCGTACGTGCAGATCCCTCGATGCCAACAAGAAACTACACATCCGCATAAATTGCACCTTGCAACCTATCCATTATTAGGCGCTTATCACTTGCCCATCCTCGAAAATCAAAAAGTTCAAGAATGAGAAGTAATTTACTAGGTTGTATTGTTAGAGAAAGTTAGTTAGAGTATACCACGTGTTATTAGCTTAACCGTTAGTTTATTAATTAGGTTTAACAACTTGTTAGTCTGTTAGATTAGCTTGTATTTAAAGGAATGTGTTAGCCTCATTTCTTTAAGGAATGAAATAAGAAATTCTTCCTGCAATTTATCTTTAATCTCTCTAGAAATCAACTATGGTGTCAAACCTTAATATGGTTCACACCGGAGGTTCGTCTTCTGCAACTGATGTTAATGGAGTTTCTACAGCTCAACCATTCACTCCGATCTCTTTCAACCACACAATAAGAACTTTCTTCTTTGGCGTCAACAAATTCTTGCAGCTATTCGAGGTCACAAACTCATGGAGTTTCTCGATGAGAACAAATCTCATCTGTTGCAGCATCTTCCTGCTGTTAATGAAAAGCCTGCACAAAACGATCCAAAATTTCTCAACTGGGTGCAACAAGATTAGTTTCTCATTTATTGGCTTCTATCATCAATGTCTGAAAATGTTTTAACTTGAATGCTTGGTTGTGATTCAGCTAGCCAAATTCGGTCTAAACTGAAGTCATATTTCACCTCTCAAAATCGATCCAAGATCTCTTAGTATATGGATGCATTGAAGATGATAAAAAAAAGGAGATATGACTATTTATGAGTATCTACTTAAAATTAAAAATGATGTTGATGTTTTAGGCTCTGTTGGTCATTTTCTTACTCCAAAAATCACATAGATGCAATCTTTGATGGTCTTACCTACGAATATAATACATTTATGGTTCATGTTAATTCAAGGATGGATGCTTATACAATTGAAGATATTGAATCTTTGTTACTAGCTCAAGAAAATCACATTAAGAAGAACAAGAAGAGTTTGGACTTAAATAGTTCTATTGTAATCAATTTAACTATGAATCAACTACTATAGAAAAGCTTTCATCCAAATTTTTCTCAAAGGAATTTCACTACAATTTTTTCACCATCAAACAATATAGGATCTGGAGGTCGTGATGCTCCTCCATCATTTGCTTCGTATGAGAATATTCGAGGTGGTTCTAATATTTACAGAGGTCGTGGTCATGGTGGAAGACAGTCATGGAATCCAAACAAACCACATGGACAATTATGTGGTCAATTTGGTCATGTGGTTCTTAATTGCTACTACATATTTGATGCTAGCTTCAAAGGTTACCATGACTACTATGTTGTCCACTCCTGAAGTTGTTGCAGACACTAATAGGTATCTAGATTCTGGATCACCTAATCATGTAACAGTAAATGAAGAAAATATTATGGCTAAAATTGAGTTTATGGGGAAAGATCGCATTCACATCGACAATGGTATGGGTCTTGTCATTAAACATATTGGTTATACTTATTTTCCTTCTCAATTTCATTCCAAAACACGCTCACTTAATCGATTGCTTCGCGTGACTATTATTACTAAAAATCTAATCAGTATTTCTAAATTCGCTCAAGATAACAAAGTGTTCTTTGAATTTTACCCTGGTTTTTATTGTGTTAAAGATTAGGTTTCTAAGAAAATTTTGATGCATGGGAGGCTTAGTCATGGGATGTATGCCTTTGACAACTCACAACTTGGGTTTCGATGCTTTTTGAAATCAATTCCTTCTCAGTCTTTAGAAGTAATAAAGTCTTCTCTATATTCGGTAAAATCTTCTTGTGTTTCTGTTTCAGATTTTGACTATAGTCCTATTATTGATTTATGTCATAGTTATTTAGGCCATCCATCTTTTAAGACTGTTCAATCTGATATGACAAAATGTAATATTCCTAATGCAATTGAAATGATGAATTCTTTCTGTAATGCTTGTTGTCTTGGGAAAATTCACAAATTCCATTTCCAAGATTCTATAATAAAATATACTGAACCTTTGTAGCTTATTCACTATGATATTGGGAGTCCTTCACATACACCATCCTCTACTAGTTACACGTACTACATTCATTTTATTGATGCCTTCTCAAAGTTCACATGGATTTATTCTAGTTGATAAAAAAATACGATTCTTTTCAGACCTTTCTCAATTTTAGAGCTAATAAAGAATTGCAATTAGGTGTGACACTTAATTCCATTCAAATTGATTGGGGAGGGGATTTAGGTCATTTTCTAATTATCTACAAACTAATGGCATTAATCACCACATATCTTGTCATTGAACACATGAATAAAATGACACTCCAAAGAGAAAACACTGGTACATTGTTGAAAATGGTTTGTCTCTGCTTGTTAAAACTATTACGCCTCTTAGATTTTGGGATGAAGCATTGCGAACTAGTGTTTTTTCTTATTAATAGACTTCCTACTAAGTCTCTCTCTTATCAAACTGCTCTAGAAGTTCTCTTTAAAACTTATCCTAGCTATTCTTAACTCATAATGTTTAGTTGTGCTTGTTATCCTAATATCAGACCCTACAACCAACAAAAACTTCAATTTTGATTTGCACAATGCACTTTCATTGGATACAACCTAAATCATAAGGAATACAAGTTGTTAGATCCCAATGGTCGAATTTTCATCTCTAAAGATGTCATTTTTTATGAATTCAGGTTTCCACACTTCTAAGCTACCTGCTTTATCTTCACTCACTCAGGAGGTTATCACTTGGCCATCAGACACACATCCTATCATCTCTCCCATATCTTCAATTCCTACCTCCTCTAATTTACCTTATGGTTCACATATTTTTACTCCAGAACCATATGTTGACATGGAAAATACGACTAATGAACATGTTGTTGATAACTCTTCTAGTACCATTATATTTACGCAGGAACCTATTATTTCACATACTAATAAGTCTCATCATATTGTTACCAGGGCAAAAGTTGAACTATACAACCCTAAAGCTTTTATTGCCATAAGAGAGCATAATTCTGTTCACGAAGCTCTTCTTCATGAACATTAGAAATTTTTCGCGAATGATGAATATTTGTGTGACACCCCGCCTAATTAACCCCAGGTGATCAGTCCTAAATTAAATTAGAACATGTTTCTCAGTTGGTTCATTCTTAGTATCACTTTCGCCTTTTTAATTACTAACCGCCTAAGTGAGAAAATTAGACTGGTGTCAAGTTTTATCTTTAATTAACAAAAATGAAATACTCACGCGGAAACAGAACAATATAAATTATCACAATTAACTGAAATCAACCATTCCTAATTAATTAATAGACCGAATAAACCATCGGTTCAAAATTCAACAAAAGTAAGGACAAGTAATTAATCTCAACAGGTCTGACATAAGTACTGAATAAACTGTGAGAAATATGCTCGAATAACTCATAGGAAGTATCTACACTAATAATGAAAAGAACGAGGCGCCTACCAAACTCTCGTAACATCCACACATGCTGCGGCAACAGATCCCTAGAATGAGTCAAGCCTGGCATCCCTGTGGCTGGACACCTAAAAGGTTTTTATAGCAAGAGTTAGTACCCAAAACATTTGAAAAACATTTAGCAAATGATTAACATCCAGTAATAAATATATATGCATGTTCTTCATATTTTGGTTAGTGCCGCACTCCCTTGAGAACATCCTCAACCCTTCTCTAATGTGCACTACTTATGCCTTAATTAATTTACCTAGTTATTTATCCCATGACTAGATAACTAATATAACCCCTTGCAACCACCCCACTCTAACCGAGTGTGCCATAATTATGATTTCTAAGTTATTATTAACATTAACTTAATTAATCATTTCCCTTTTTCAAAATCATTTAACTTTCACACCCATTATATGTATAATACAATTCACGGCGTGTTTTAATTCACCCATATAAAATTATTTACCTCATTATATACGTGTAGTTATATTACAACATTCACAAACATGCTGAAATAATAATTAATACAAACATACTCCCGAGTAATAACTCACCGGATGAAATTTCTTTAAAGTGCTATTCCACTAGGTAAATTCACAAAACCTAGTTATCCCGAGTCAGAATTTCTCACTAACTTGATTAATACATAAATATTTGGAGGCGGTCATAATCATTCCCTGAAAGTGAGATGCCCCTCACCCATATAATGGACGCTATGACTTGGAAATATACTCGCCCTACTCCTCAAGCTAGGGGATTCATCCACTACGCGCAACCTCCCTCCTATAGCACTAGAGTCGATATAATAATAATATCTAGCCATTGATATTAATGCACACACCATGTATATATATATACTATCGCACACCGTATATATATATATATATACAAATAAAATAAACTATCCCGTGTACTAAGTCCGTAACACAAGCCTATTCAAATTATTATGAGTTTATGGCCCAACTCTAATTATTAATTAATTCACACATTAATTGATTTAATTACATTTGTTGTAGTCCCAACTAATATATTCAGACTTACTCTCGTGGCTCGAAATAAAATAATACCCGAGTCTAAATTTTCGACTCAAAATTATTTAACTTTCACCCTAAATAAATATAACGCCTTGGTATCACTCAACCCATATACCCAGACTTGCCCACTCAATCCGTATTTATTTATCTTGAAATATTATTCCCAAATTTTAATCATGGTGTGACCCACATAAATTTCCTCCAAATCCTAATTAATTTTCCTTCATAATTAATTAGATTGAATGTCCTATATTTATTTCTCGTTAAATAAGGCCTGGAAGGAAATTTGAGTTTAATTCCCCTTATATATATAAACTGGCTGAAATACCAGAAATTACCGACCCTCGATCGATCGATCCCCGACCCTCGATCGATCGATCCCCGACCCTCGATCGATCGATCGTACAGGTCATTGTCTTCTCCACCCTTCTGTTTCAGCCATGGATGAAAAACTCAAAACCTTAATTTCTTCTATTGTAGAACCTAAGTCTTCTCATCAATAAAATACACCAAAAACCTCATAAGGGACCCCCATAAAGTCCACAAACACCATTAAATTTCCGTTCTCTACTGTTTTCATAAATTGGAAAAAATCCGTTTTAATCTTTAACCCATTTAAACATCAAATCCTTATCTCAAATTCATTTTCAATTCATCTGGGTTTACACATCATATCATATATATATATATATATATATTAATCTCAGATTATACAAGAATTTCTACACAATTTAGAAATCAGAATATTGGTTTACAAAAAACCCTATGTTTGTACCCCTTTAAATCCCAAAACGAAGTTTTGAGTTTCTCACTTCACATAAATATGAATCAAAACACAAATTTAATGCTACATCAAGTTAACCACTTGCCTTATGATTCGTAGGGTCTGATTTGGAGTTGTGAATTCCCAAGGTTGAAGATGAGATTCCCTCTTTTTGGCTCTTTTCTTTGTCCCCCAATTTGCCTTTAAGTGCCTCTTAGGTTTTTCCTCTCCCACTAAGTGTTTCCTAAACTTCAATCAGCCGTTTTACTTTTCTTTTAATTAGGTAATTAGGCTAAATCCCGTTTTTGGCCTAATGGGCCAAGCCCAAGTCACCCAAATACCCCCGTGTGGGCCCGTTTATGCCTAAAAAGGCCCAGTGACCCATTTACTACCCCCGGGTACACTTTTTCGACTATCTCAACCCATTCGGACTCAACCGTACACTCAGAATTGGCATCCAAATTAATTTATAAAAATTCTTATCTCGTACCCAAGTTAGTCTATACCGACTTCCGACTGAGATAAGTACATATCCCGTCACTAATACTTGGAATGACGTAAATAAATTATTACTATTCACTTAGTAATTAAATTTCCCTAAATATTAACCATTCACTCCCCGATTAATATTTAAATATATATATTGCCATAATTAATTCAATTAAAATTACGACACACAAGTCATTTTGAATTCCCGAATTAATTAAATATTAAATGCACAAAAATACGGGGTGTTACATACTTCCCCCCCCCCCCCCCCCCCTTACAAAGGAATTTTGTCCCCGAAATTAGGATGTACCTGTGGTGAATAACTCTGGATATTGTTCTCGCATATCCTCCTCCCTCTCCCAGGTAGACTCGTCAACGTTGTGATGACCCCACTATACTCTAACTAGTGGAACAACCTTGGATCGTAACTTCCGCTCACTACGATCCAGAATAGCCACCGGTCTCTCCTCATATGAGATGTCTGGCTGTAAATCAATTTTCTCAAGTGAAATATGCCAGAAGGCTCTCTCACTCCTTCGATATTTCTTCAGCGATGCCACATGGAACACGTAGTGTATCCGCTGAAGATGCTCTGGCAATCTCAGTCTATATGCTACCGGTCCCACCCTCTCAATGATAGGGAAAGGTTCCACGTACCTTGGTGCTAACTTACCCTTATTTCTGAACCTCATCACCCCTTTCATAGGGGATATCCGAACTAATACCTGGTCCCCAACCTCTAACTCCACATGTCTTCGTGAAGCATAATCATAATTTTTCTGCCTATCCTGAGCTATCCGAATCCGCCCTCGGAGCAACTCTATCTTGACAGACGTCTCTTGGACAATTTCCGGCCCCAATAGCTTGTTGTCCCCCACCTCTAGCCAACAAGCGGGCGAACGATAAGATCTCTCGTATAAAGCCTCGAACGGTGCCATGCCGATCGTGAATTGGTAAGAGCTATTATACGCAAACTCTACCAAAGGAAGATATTTCTCCCAGCCTCCCCCAAAGTCTAAAATGCACATTCTGAGCATGTCTTCCAGCATCTGGTTGACTCTCTCAGTCTTCCCGTCGGTCTGTGGGTGATAGGCTGTACTCAAACGTAACTCCGTGTCCATGGCCTCCTGAAAGCTCTACCAAAAGTGGGCCATAAAAATTTTGTCTCTGTCGAACACAATATTTATTGGCACCCCGTGCAGCTTAACAATCTCTGCTATGAATAGCTTCTCATAATGCATCATCTCAAAGTCCTTGCGAACCGGCAGGAAGTGGGCCACCTTAGTCAATCAATCCACAATGCACTACACCAAAATGGCCAAAATATCACCTTTCAGCCAGCCACCCTTGTCACGGTCATTAACCGTGATAAGACCGTGACAAAGTATTGTCATGGTCAATGACCGTGACAAGGCCGTGACAATTGATCTTGTCACGGCCTTGTCACAGTCATTGACTGTGACAATTCTTATAATATTGTAACGGTCAATGACCGTGACATGACCGTGACAAATTGCCCAATAAAAAAACCCTTTGCCCTTCTTTCCCCCCCCCCCCCCGTCGTATCCCTCCTTTTCTCTCTCTCTCTCTCTCTCTCTCTCTCTCTCTACTTTCAGGTTAATTTCTCTCTCTCTCTCTCTCTCTCTCTCTCTCTCTCTCTCTCTCTCTCTCTCTCTCTCTCTCTTCCATTTATATATATGTTTGTGTATATATATATATATATATATATATATATATATATATGTGTGTGTGTGTGTGTGTGTGTGTGTGTGTGTGTGTGTGTGTGTGTATGTGCGTGTGTGTGTGTGTGTATGTGTGTGTCTGCGTGTGCGAGGGGTGGGGGGATGTTGTGTGTGTGTGTGTGGTGGGTGGGGGGGAGGGGGGGGGGGCAGGGTGGGGGGAGGAGGGGCAGGGGCTATTTTGTGTGTGTGTGTATGTGTGTGTACGTGTGTGGTGGGTGGGAAGGGGGTGAGGTAGGGTCCCATTGTAATTCCCTTAATATCGTGTTTTGATGATTCTATGAGATAATATATATTGTTTCAAGGTTAACTCATTGTAGATAAAAACATTCACATAGTAAGATTAAATTGAATCAATCGAGAGATTCTATAATTACATCCACTAAAATATAATTAATAAATTAATCCACTCAAATGGGACGTTCACAAAGTGGATGCCTATAAATATTAAGTTTTAATAATACATGTAGTTAAAATATTTGTGTTATATTATGATGTATTAAAACTGCAAAACTTGGCATGTTAAGATTAATAAGTTTATTAATTCACAAAACATCAATTATGTCAAAATATTTAATAATACTTATCTCATTGGAACTGGATAAATACATTGAATCATAGCATATATAATAGTTATAAAGCGATTTATTTCAACAAGATCTTGGCATGTGTTCTCAAATATATACTCACCTATTATATTCTTAGAAACCTTTCAACATCTCTTCCTAGTGGAGGGGGGTGGGGTAGGATTGCCCCTCATTGTAAATTAGTAAATTAATAATTAATTGAGTAAATGAATTAGAAGGAGTACGGGATACACATTTGTTGTTGACATTACTGTTGGATTATAGTGGATTGATGTTGGGTTGGTTAGTTTTAAAAGTGACATGGCCACTAGATTATTGTCCATATGGGGGTGGGATTTTTCAATTTTTTTTTGAAAATTACTTTGTATATATATATATATATATATATATATATATATATATATATATATATATAGTATGATAATTAAATGAAACATACTTGAAATTAAATATAGTGCGCATAGATATTAGCCTTCTAGTTCTTATACGTACACATTCAATAGCCCATAGACCCGTTCGAGAGTCATTACCCCTGTAATGAGATCTCTCGAATTGCCCCGTTTGGACAGTTTGAGACTCTATAATTTCTGTATAATATTCTTAGTGGCTTAAAGTTGTTACTTTTGGAGGAAATTCTGCAGTCTTATCTTAATGTTCTCTGGGTACACACTAGATTGACAAGTGTGACTTTTATTTCAATTGATCAATTGAAATAACACTCACACTTGCCAATCTACGTCGTGTACTTGGAGAACTACGGGGATATACTGTCGATTTTTTTTCAAATCGTAACAATGTGCATGAGCTGTTAAGTATATTACAGAAAAATGCGGTCTTGAATGGGATAGGACCACTCACCCTTTAGAGGAGATGGAGGAAATATAAATTAAATGATGGGATAATTAAATGAAACATACTATAAATCTAAGATTTGTTTACCTTTAATAGGTGATTAGTTGTGGTAGCTGTGATGGGATATCCGAAATACAAAGAGTGGATGGGTGAGACTAATAGAATGGGGGATGTGTTTCGCAGAGGTGCTAACGAATTTGTGAAATATGCAAAGAGATGTCATAATGATAAAGAGTTTTTGTGTCCGTGTGCTAGGTGTAAGAATGGTAAGGTGTTTGAGTGGAAAATAGCTGAACTACATTTGTTAAGATCAGTTATGCAAGATAGTTATTGATTTTGGAGTTTTCACGGTGAATTGAAAGTTCCTTTTGTCCCCGACCGACCTTCACAACAACCTTCAACAAGTAGAATAGATGTAGAAGGGGACAACGTAGATCATAATATATTAGAGGATTTAGTTGATGATGTGTACGGAGTTTATGAAGCAGAGGAGAATGAGGTTACTGATGATGTAGAAGATTTAAGTACTCGTGAAGATAACACGATAAAACTTGACGATGACTACCAAAGTTTAAAATTTAAGGTGACCCAACCGTTATACTCTGGCTGTGAGAAAGATCAAACAACTTTACATGCCATGGTTGGTTTGCACAGTTTGAAGATGCATTACGATTTGTCTGGAAATAGCGTGACGAGAATTCTGAAATAGGTGAAGGTCTTATTACCTCAGGTGAATACACTTCCAATTAGCTATCCTGTTATGAAGAACAGTTTGAAAGGTTTGGTAATGAAGTATAAATCGATTCATGCTTGTGTGTATGACTGCATACTATACCAAAAGGAGTATGAAAATCTCGATCGTTGTCCGGTATGCGATGAACCTAGATATGTCCAATCTACTAGTAAGGAAGGCACAAGCTCAAAAGTGACTAAAAAGTATTAAAATATTTTCCCATTGGGCCTAGATTAAAGCGATTTTTCACAGTACCATGGATTGCAAAGGCAATGACTTGGCATGCTAGGGTAGAAGTAATGGGTAATATCATGCGTCATCCTATTGATTCTACTGCTTGGAGGAAGATGAATTTTGAGTATCCCGATTTTGCTCGAGAACAATGCAACATTCGTTTAGCTATATCAACAGATGGTTTCAATCCCTTTGGAAATCTAAGCACCAATCAGAGTGTATGGCCAGTGATCCTAGCCCCACTCAACCTTCCTCCTTCACAGTGTATGAGACCAGAATTTTCGATGATGGCTTTGTTGATACCTGGGCCAAAGGAACCAAGTGATCACATCAACGTCTACCTGGATCCTTTGGTAGAAGAATTAAATGAGTTATGGGAAGAGGGTGTGCAATCATTTGACTCTTTTAGAAAAGAAGAGTTTACGCTGAAAGCTATATTGATGTGGGCAATTTATTATTTTCCAGCTTATGGGACATTATCCGGTTGTGTAGTACATAGTTATTTGGGGTGTCCTATTTGTGGAGAGGAGACTGAATCTCTTTATCTATCCTCTAGCTTAAAAAATGTATACCATCGCCACAGGAGGGTTTTACCCCCAGCTCATAGTTTCAGATCTGAGAAAGGTTCCAATTTTTTATTGGTCGGGGTTGAACATAGTCTATCGCCGAGACAACTTTAGGGTTCAGAAATTGAAAGTAAATCTTCTAAATGTGGCCCTAATATGCCAAGTAAGAATCCCAAATTTAAGAACATCAAGCATAAGAAGACCCCAACTGGGAATAAAACTGAGACAAGAAAGGCATGGTCTCGGAGGTCAATTTTATTTAACCTGCCTTATCGAAAGAATAACCCGGTGCACCATGTATTTGATGTGATGCATGCAGAGAAGAACTTCGCTGGACATATTGTGTGCACTTGCCTTGGGGGGAGCCATTCGAAGGATGGAGAAAATGCACGAAAAGACCTTAAATCTTTAAAACTGAAGCCACAACTGTGGTTGAAAGAAGATTGTAGGGGAAGGACAATAATTCCCCCTGGTGCATTTACTTTGACGAGTGGGGAAAGAAAGGTGCTTCTAGACACAATATATAATTTGAAGGGCCCATTTACTTTTTCTTCCAACTTGCAAAGGATTGTGAATTATGCTACTCATGATTTACATAAGTGTAAGTCCCACGGTTGGCATGTGATCATGCAATTGGTTCCTCTATTATTTAAGCACTATTTATCCAAGCATAAGGATTTGCGTAGGGCTATTATGCAAATTAGTATTACCTTTTCCCTCTTGTGTGAGATGGTAGTCAATCGAGAATACATAGTGGCCGCAAAATTAGCGGTGACCGAAGCAATTTGTGTATTGGAGAAGTACTTTCCCCAGCATTCTTTGACATAAGTGTTCACTTGTTGGTACACCTATGTGACGAGGCACTTCTTTGTGGTCCAGTTAGATATCGGTGGATGTATCCGTTTAAAAGATTGATAAAAGTTTTTAAAGATTACGTCAAGAATACGCGATACATTGCAGGATCAATTGTAGAGGAATACATCACCGTGGAGTCATCAATATATACTCTGGAATATATGCCTGACTCGACCAGCATTGATGACACTGATGAGTTAGTCGATGATGGTAGTCATGTGATGGGAAAACGAGTGAAATTAACGAGTTTGCAACATGAACAAGTAGCTCGTTATCTATTTGACACATATAAAGATGTCGAAGAATGGAAAAAGTAATTTTCGATTATTATTATAATGTTTAACATTATTTTAGATTATTTTATACATGATTAACTTTGTAATATGCAGAAAATATGAAGCCTGTGAGAACAATAAAAGACGAAAAACAATGGTACAATCAGACAGCGAATTTAGGCTGTGGTTGACACAAGAGGTAATTATAATGAAAATAGTCGTTTTATAACGTTACATTACACTCAAATTTTACTAGTAATATAATTAATTTATCTATATTCTCAGCTCCTAAAAACAAGTGATGCGACATCAAGGCTTGCTCGTCTAGCCAGTGGACCCTTGTTCGTGGCACAAGAGTACAAAAGTATCGATTGAACGGTTACATTTTCGGCGCTAAAGTGTACGAGTTAAGTACAAATGTACAGAACTCGGGAATTTCATACAAGGCTCTTACTTTCTTTCGAGCGAGCGCAAAAGATAAAAACCTTATTGAAGCTGAAATGACTTACTATGGTGTAATCCAAAATATATTTGAATTGGATTATATAAGCTTCAAAGAGGTTGTATTTTACTGTGACTGGGTAAGATTTGAGGATAAAAATGCTTGTAAAGTTGATCTTGTCACCAATTTGATCATGGTTGACTTGTCCAAGTTGAAGAGAAACGACCACGTGAGCGATGAGCCATTTGTTTGTGCATTTCAAAAGGTTAAGCAAGTGTTTTACTCGGAGTATATCAACAACGATCCATGGTCAATTGTCCAACACGCGCCAAGGTGTCTAAATAGTAGTGTGGATGACTTGGCTGCTCCTACCGAATATTAATCCATTTTTTATGATAACCCGAATTTGAAATAATTTTTCAATTTGTAATAAATATTCCAATTTGTACCGAAATATCCATTTTTAATGATTTTAATTGTTTTGCACTTTATCATTTTCACTCTTTTGTAGTGTGCGTGTGTGGAGAGGAGATTAATACATAAATATTCCAACTACATCTAAGTTTAATTTATACTAATCCATGAATATACGCTTCTTAACTTTAATAGGTGATTAGTGCATAGTTATTTGGGGTGTCCTATTTGTGGAGAGGAGACTGAGTCTCTTCATCTATCCGAACACTAAGAAATGCCATAATCCTATGGAGTGATGTTCTGTAAATTCCTCCCAACCGTTGTGTAGCCAAACCTCACCAGTTGAAGTTGTCAATTCCACTTTCCATACCCCACCACTTAGAACCTCTAGCAAAACATGGGAGACCATTGAAAGGTGGAATTGACAACTTCAACTGGTGATTTTTGGCTTCACAATGATTGGAAGAAATTTGCAGAGCATAACTCCATAGGATTATGGAATTTCTTAGTGTCCAGATATGAAAGGAATTATATTTGACACGTTTTCCCGGGATACATTAGTTGGAAGGAGGTTCCATATGAGCTCAAGTTAGCTGTCTGGGTGTCACTACAGGTAATGTATTTATATTTATATTTATACGTCAATTTCAATTTCAATTTCAATTTCGATTTCGATTTCGATTTATATTTATATTTATCTATATTTGCAGGGCGGATACTAATTTTACTTTATTTTATTTCAGGGGACAGGGAGTGTCCCTGGAGGTAGGCCACATAGGCTCGATACTTATGTGGCTCTTCGAACGAGAAGGGAAGGATAAGGAGGTGTCCCCGAGCGTCGCGATACAAAATCTCTTTTCCAGCTAAATAGTTTGTAGATTTGAGATAATTGATGGTGATGTTGTTTCTTCTTAAATAGTTTCTATTTTGAATGTATATTTGCATTATCTCTAGTTTATTTGGATATATGATGTTTGAACAGGCACAACGTTGCTATAACAGGTACAAATATATTGTCGGGCAGTGGCAGTGGCCATACTGCCCAATAGATTTTTTTTAAATTCTGCCCAAAATTGTCATGGTCAATGACCGTGACAAGGCCATGACTAAAGTTGTCACGAACTTGTCACGGTCATTGACCGTGACAATTTTTTTAAAAAGGGTCAAGGCTTTGTCACAGTTATTAACCGTGACTAAACGTGTCACGGTCAGGGACGGTGACACGACCGTGATAATTCTAATGAACTTGTCACGGTCAATGATCGTGATAAGTCCATGACAAAAAAAGTCATCTCTCCCCGAATTATCACGATCATAGACCTTGATAAGTTAAACTTGTCAAGGTCAATGACCGTGACAATTAGGCAGATTTGGTGTAGTGATGACCCATATAGAATCGTGACCCCTCTGTGATGCAGGTAACCCTGTAATGAAGTCCATGGAGATGCTCTCCCACTTCCACACAGGAATTTCTAGCGGCTGTAGCATCCCTGACGGTCTCTGATGGTCAACTTTCATGAGCTGACACGTGGCACATTTCGAGACAAACTCTGCTATGTCTCGTTTCATTCGTGCCCACCAATACTGCCTCCTCATATCCTAGTACATTTTATCTCTGCCGGGATGTACCGCAAATATCAAAACATGGAACTCTGTCATAACCGCGTGCCTCAACTCCTCATCCTCTGGCATAATTAACCTCCCATTAAGGCGTAAGCCTCCTTTCGAGATGATTGAGTAACCCTCTGCTCCCTTGGCTAACAACTGAATCACCCTATCCCGGCAGATCTGATCCTCTGCCTGAGCCCTCACAACCCGTATAATGATCTCAGCTGTGATGGATAATGCTGACATGTAGGCCCTAGATACATCATCCTCATATCGAAGCTCTCTCCACTTCTCTTTCCAGACTTCTGATATTTACCCAGTCGGTCTCCGACTCAATGAGTCTACTACCACATTAGCCTTACCAGGATGATACTGAATATCAAACTGGTAGTATTTCACGAATTCTAGCCACCGCCTCTGCCTCATATTCAGATCCTTCTGTGTGAAGAGATACTGAAGTGACTTGTGATCCGTGAATAAAGTGAACTGCTCTCCTAGAAGATAATGTCTCCATATCCTCAAAACAAAAATGACTGCTGCTAGCTCTAGGTCATGAGTGGGGTAATTCCTCTCGTGGGGCTTTATCTTTCTGGATGCATAAGCTATAGCCCTTTCCTCCTACTGAAGCACACCCCCAAGTCCCTATAAGGATGCGTTAGTGTAAACCCGATACTATAGTCCTCCCTTCGGCAAAGCAAGTACAGGTGCAGATGTCAACTTTTCCTTTAGCTCGTCGAAAAATAATTGACAATGATCACTCCAAGTTAAAGGCACCCCTTTTCGAGTCAGATTCGTCAAAGGGCCCGCAATCTTTGAGAATCCTTTAATGAACCTCCTGTAATAACCAGTTAATCCCAAAAAATTGCACACCTCGGTCGGTGTCATGGGTTGTCCCCACTCCCTCACTTCTGACACCTTACTTGAATCCAATGTAATACACCGGTCTGACACCACGTGGCCAAGAAATTGCACCTCCCGCAGCCAAAATCCACACTTCCCAAATTTGGCATAGAGCTGGTGATCCCACAGTGTCTGTAGAACCATATGCAGATGCTTTGAGTGGTCTTCCTCGGTGCGCGAGTAGATCAGGATGTCATCAATGAAAATGATGACAAATTGATCGAGATACTCTGTGAAAACCCTGTTTATGAGGTCCATGAACACTGCTGGTGCATTGGTGAGACCGAATGGAATCACCCTGAACTCGTACGATCCATACCTTGATAGGAAAGCAGTTTGAGGAACATCCTCCTCTCGGATACGCAGTTAATGATACCCTGACCTCAAGTTGACCTTGGAGAAGTAAGACACCCCTCTCAATTGGTCAAATAAATCATCAATCCTAGGTAACGGATACTTATTCCGTATCGTCACCTTGTTCAACTCCCTATAGTTCACGCATAACCGAAGTGAACCATCCCACTTCTTTACAAGCAACACCGGTGCACCCCACGACGATATACTCCGCCGAATGAAACCCTGACCCAGGAGCTACTGAATCTGCTCTCTCAACTCACGCATCTCTGAAAGGGCCATACGACATGGGGCCCGAGCAATCGGCCTCGTCCCCGGTGCTAAATCAATCACAAATTCGATTTCCCTGCTGGGTGGTAACCTTGGTATTTCCTGGAACACATCCTCAAAGTCCCTCACTACTAGGATTGAGTCCAACAGAACCACCACCTCCTGTGAGGTTTCCTCCTCGATGTAATATAAGTGTGTGCGCGACCCTCCCTCAGGTAGCGGCATCGCTATTAGGAACATCTCCTGTCCCGGAATGGAGAACACAATTGTCCTCTCATAAGAATCCGCAGTTGCCTGATAACCTGCCAACCAATCCATACCCAAGATGCATCAACAACATCGTACCCCTCAAAATCTAACACTAAGAGGTCTGCTGCTAAACTAAGCCTCCCAATAAAAATGTCCACCCCCTACAAATCGAGTGAATCAAAGCCCCACTGCCTACTGGTGACTCTTCACACATATGAACACGACACCAAAATGATAAAATTGTCACCTTTCAGTCGGCCACCCTTGTCAAGGTCATTGATCGTGACAAAAAACACGTGTTTTGTGTTACGATCATTGACCTTGACACGACCGTGACAAAGAATTGTCACGGTCAATGACCATGACAATTCTTTAAATAATTATCACGGTCAAGGACCTTGACACGATCATGACAACTTCTGTAGCAAAAACCCTTACCCCTTCCCCCCACCCCCCGCCGTTCCCTCCTTTTTCCAACTCTCTCTCTCTTCCATTTATATATATATTTGTGTGTATATATATGTGTGTGTGTCTATAACCGTAACACGTCCGTGATAAAAAAAGTTGTCTCGCCCCGAATTGTCATGGTCATTGACCTTAACAAGTCCAACTTATCAAGGTCAATGACCGTGACAATAGTGCAGATTTGGTGTAGTGGAAGACTACCCGCTGTCTCTAGCAACCCGACCCGTTTAGCAAAATTAGATTTAATGAATGAATATGATGCTCCCGTGTTAAAAAGTGTTCTACCTTCATGACCATGAATGAGAAACATACCCTCAACTGCTAGCGGCGCCTGTTATGCTGGAGGATTGGGAACATCTAGGAAGTTATACACACACTCGTAGTGTATTTGCCCCTGCTGCTGTGGAGCGGGTGAAGCTGGTGCTGCTGGAGGCATCTGCCCCTATTGCCCCTGTTGGGCACCCTACTGATGACCTCTACCCCTCTACGGACACTCCCTCTTGAAGTGTCCTGGCTGGCCACAGGCAAAACAACATTTCTGACCGTCCCCCTATAGTTGGCCCTGACGTGGCTGGCCCTGTTGGCCTCCCCTATTGTTCCCTTGGCCTTGACAGCCCTGAGGAACCTACTGCTACTGATTTGGGCCCGGCTTCCCCTGGCTAAACCCCTGTCCTCCCGATCAAAACCCACCAGGCCTAAATTTCTTTGACTGATTCCCGTGCTGACTGCTAGTCTGCTGCTGAGTACCACTCGTGTCACCACTAGTAACCGCCTTGCCCTGCTGGCTCAGCTCCCCTACTCTTTTGCTTCCCTTCGCATGGAAGCGATGATCCTGACAATGTACAAGGGAGATATTAACGACATCTGTATACGTATCTAACACCGAATTCCCAACCAAATGCTGCCTGATCCTCCAGACTAAGCCATCCATGAAACTCGGCTTCTTTCACTCCTCATTACTCACCTCATTTGGCACAAAGTTTGCCAAGCTTGTGAACTCTTCCTCATAATCTTCCACTGACCGGTCACCCTGTATTACCTCGCTGAACTTCTTCCTCATTTCAGCCTGTACCGCTGGTGGGAAGTATTTACTGTCGAACCGCATCCAAAACTCGGATATCGTCATCAAATCTCTCTCCTCAGCGGTGGTAATTGACTCTCACCACGGTAAGGCTGCCCCCGACAGACGAAAGGTAGGAAGCATTTATTTCTTCACATCAGTACACTCCAGCATGCGCAGATGCCACTGAATATTCTTCTTCCAGTCACAAGCCTCTACCACATCGATGCTACCCCGAAACTCGAGTGGGTGACCCTTCTGAAAGGTCTCCCTAACTCGCTGCCAAGACGGTGGGCCCACTGGAGCTTTAACTGCTAGTGCCTGGGGCTGAGGGAAATGGGCTGTCATAGCCCTCATTGCTGTCTCAACTGCCTGGCACACTATCACGGCCAACTGAGTAGTGGAGATCAACTCGGGTGGGGGTGGTGCTGGCGGTACCTATGGCTCTTGATGAGCCTCGCTTAACTCATCCCTAGCCTCAGCTCTCTCCACTCTCTGCCTCTTCGGTGGCATCTGAAAATAGATCGAATTGTATAAGTACACAATTTATACAAAAACTAAGAGCAGAAATACGATCTATCACAAGCGGAAAATGAATCAACAGTCCTAATAACACGACTCTATAACAACCGAAAGCTACGCTGAAACGTATTAAGCTGCATAGATCCTAAGAACACTAGAACCTGATGCTCTGATACCATCTGCGACACCCCTCCTAATTAACCCCAGGTGATCAGTCCTAAATTAAATTAGAACAGGTTTCTCAGTTGGTTCACTCTTAGCATCACTGTCGCCTTTTTAATTACTAACCACCTAAGTGAGAAAATTAGACTGGTACCATATTTTATCTTTAATTAACAAAAATGAAATACTCATGCGGAAACAAAACAATATAAATGATCACAATTAACTCAAATTAACCATTCCCAATTAATAAACAAAACGAATAAACCATCGGTTCGAAATCCAACAAAAGTAAGGACAAGTTATAAATCTCAACAGGCCTGACATAAGTATTGAATAAACTGTGAGCAACATGCTCGAATAACGGATAGGAAGTCTCTACACTAAGAATGAGGCTCCTATCAAACTCCCGCAACATCCACACATGCTGCAGCAACGGATCCCTGGAATGAGTCAAGCCTGGCGTCTCTATGGCTGGACACCTAAAAGGTTTTTAAAAGTTTTTATTGCAAGGGTTAGTACCCAAAACATTTGGAAAATATTTAGCAAATGATTAACTTGCAGTAATAAATATATATGCATGCTCTTCATATTTTAGTTAGTTCCGCACTCCCTTGAGAACATCCTCACCCCTTCTCTAATGTGCACTACTAATGCCTTAATTAATTTACCTAGTTATTTATCCCAATGACTAGATAACTAATGTAACCCATTGCAACCACCCCACTCTAACTGAGTGTGCCATAATTATGATTTCTAAGCTATTATTAACATTAACTTAATTAATCAATTCCCGTTTTCAAAATCATATAACTTTCACACCCATTATATGTATAATACAATTCACGACCTGTATTAATTCACCCGTATATAATTATTTACCTCATTATATACGTATAGTTATATTACAACATTCACAAACATGCTGAAATAATAATTAATACAAACATCCTCCCGAGTAATAACTGACCGGATGAAATTTCTTTAAAGTTCTATCCCACTAGGTAAATTCACATAACCTAGTTATCTCAAGTCAAAATTTCTCACTAACTTGATTAATACATAAATATTTGGAGGCGATCATATTTCTTCCCTGAAAATGTGATGCCCCTCACCTATATAATGGACGCTATGACCTGGGAATATACTCGCCCTACTCCTCAAGCTAGGGGGTTCATCCACTACGCGCAACCTCCTTCCTATAGCACTATAGTCGATATAATAATAATATCTAGCGACTGATATTAATGCACACACCATATATATATATATACATACTATTTCACACCGTATATATATACAAATAAAATAAACTATCCCGATTATCCCATGTACTAAGTCCTTAACATAAGCCTATTCAAATTATTATGAGTTTATGGCCCAACTCTAATTATTAATAAATTGACACATTAATTAATTAAATTACCTTTAGTGTCACCCCAACCAATATATTCAAACTTACTCTCGTGGCCCGAAATAAAATAATACCCGAGTCTAAATTCCCGACTCCAAATTATTTAGCTTTCACCCTAAATAAATACAATGCCTTGGTATCACTCAACCCATATACCCGGACTTGCCCACTCAATCCATATTTAATTATCTTGAAGTATTATTCCCAAAATTTTAATCATGGTGTGACACACATAAATTTCTTCCCAATCCTAATTAATTTTCCTTCATAATTAATTAGATTGAATGTCCTATATTTATTTCTCGTTAAATAAGTCTTGGAAGGAAATTTGAGTTTAATTCCCCTTATATATATAAACTGGCCGAACTGCCAGAAATTACCGACCATCGATCGATCGATCGTATAGGTCATTGTCTTCTCCACCCTTCTGTTTTAACCATGGACGAAAAACTCAAAACCCTAAATTCTTCTACAGTAGAACCTAAGTCGTCTCATCAATAAAATACACCAAAAACCTCATAAGGAACCCCCATGAAGTCCACAAACACCATTAAATTTCGTTCTCTACTACTTTCATAAATTTGGGAAAAATATTGTTTAATTTTTAACCCATTTAAACATCAAATCCTTCTCTCAAATTCGTTTTTAATTCATCCGAGTTTACACATCATACCAGATATATATGTTAATCTCAGATTATACAATAATATATACACAATTTAGAAATCACAATATTGGTTTACAAAAAAACCTATGTTTGTACCCCTTTAAATCCCAAAACGAATTTTTGAGTTTCTCACTTCACATAAATATGAATCAAAACGTAAATTAAATGCTACAGCAAGTTAACCACTTGTCTTAGGATCCGTAGGGTATGATTTGGAGTTGTAGATTCCCAAGGTTGAAGATGAGATTCCCTCTTTTTGGCCCTTTCCTTTGTCCCCCAATTTGCCTTTAACTCCCTCTTAGGTTTTTCCTCTCCTACTAAGCGTTTCCTAAACTTCAATTAGCCGTTTCCTAAACTTCCATCAGCCGTTTCCCTTTTCTTTTAATTAGGTAATTAGGCTAAATCCCGTTTTTGGCCTAATGGGCCAAGCCCAAGTGACCCAAATACCCCCGTGTGGGCCCGACTATGCCTAAAAATTCCCCGTGACGCGTTTACTACCCCTGGGTACATCTCGACCCATTCGAACTCAACCATACACTCAGAATTGGCATCCAAATTAATTTATATAAATCCTTATCTCGCATCCAAGTTAGTCTATACTGACTTCCGGCTGAGATAAGTACATACCTCGTCACTAATACTCAGAATGACATAAATAAATTATTACTATTCACTTAGTAATTAAATTTCCCTAAATATTAACCATTCACTCCTCGATTAATATTTAATATATATATATATATATATATATATATATATATATATATATATATATATATATATATATATATATATATATATATATATATATATATATTGCCATAATTAATTCAATTAAAATTACGACACACAAGTAATTTTGAATTCCAGAATTAATTAAATATTAAATGCACAAAAATACGGGGTGTTACAATTTGGCACTTATCTGAAATGAAACTTGGTACTTAGTACCTTTATATACTTTAAGAAATCCAATTGGATACAAATGGGTGCTTAAGTTAAGTAGAATCATGATGGTTTAATTTACAAACATAAGGCAAGACTTATTGCTAAATCCTTCCATCAAAAGGCTAGTTTTGACTACACTAAAACCTTCAGTCCTGAAGTAAACCAGTGACTATTTAAACTATGCTCACTATTACTCTCTCTAAGGATTGGTCTATAAGGTAACTTGATGTCAATAATCCCTCTCTTAATGGAATTCTCAATAAAGAAGTGTATATGAGACAACCACTAAAGTCTGAATATTCTAAGTCTCCACATCTAGTATGCGGATCACACAAAGCTCTTTATGGACTTAAAGAGGTCACCGGAGTTTGGTTTGAAAAGTTATATGAATCGCTTGAAAGATTTAGTTTAAAATCAGAAAGACCAAATTCCTCTTTGTTTATTAGAATCACACCAATTCATTCCACATATATCCTAGCTTATGTAGATGACATCCTTGTTATAGGCAACCACCCTACAGTTATCACAAATCATATCACTTCTCTTAACAGAGAATTTTCTTTAAAATATTTAGGTCTTGTGGATTATTTTCTAGGAATTCAAGTATAAAATGTTGCAGATGGAATTAATTTATCTTAGACCAAGTATGTAACTGATTTACTTTGTAATGCTAAAATGCAGAATGCCAAGCAACTTAACACTCATATGACTAGTTCTTTGAAGTTATCAACTCATGAAAATGAATCAGTAGCAGATCCTCAACTTTATATGAGTTTTGTGAGAGATTTACAATATATCAACATTACAAGATACAGGTCTCCTATAGTATTAATAAAGTATTAAAATTTATGCAAAATCCATTGGAAGTTCATTCGAAATCTATTAAAATAACCCTAAGATATCTAAGTGGTAGTGTAGATTATGACCTTTTTATTAAAGAAAGTTATTTCATTAGACATGGTGGGATTATGTGATGCTGATTGTGCATCAAATCCAAATGATCATAGATAAACTTTTGGCCATTGTGTACACCTTGGTCCTAGTTTAATTTTTTGACATTCTAAGAAATAACCAATTGTTTCCACATCTAGTATTGAGGCTAAGTACAGACTACAAAAAATTATTTTTGAGACGATGCTCCAGTCGTCTCAAAAGGTGCTCTAGTTGTCCCAAATAATTTTTGGGACGATAGTTAGGACGGATCAAGGGGGTCTTATTAGGCTCCCGTTTTAAATACTTTTGGAGACAACAACATTCATCCCATAAGGATTTTTGGAAATAATAATTAAGTCTCTCAAAAGGTCATCTTTTATGGCATTGCTTTGAGATGTCAATGAAGATATCTTTAATAACTATTTTTTTATGTGACAATAGTAGTCCCAAAAGGGTTTTTTGATATTGGAACTACACCGTAATAAAAGCTCATCATTTATAGGATCCTTTTGAGAGGGCAAGGAAAATGTCTTTTATAATTTTGGCAGCAAAATTAGAATTACATCCATTATGGCATATATTTTATACAATCATAAAAAAATTTGGTTGAAAAAATATTTAACATCTTTGTCACATATTTCAACATCTATAACATATAATTTTCCATTCAAGTGTAATTAAAGTTCATACAAGTAAAATCTCACTACACAATCAACAATTCCAATATCGTGTCTACCAACTTAAATCAAAGTTTCTTCAATCGAAACATTAATGGTAACAATAAGTTTTTCAAATATTTCACTCGTCTCATTAGAAGAAATACATAAAACCATCTACTCCGAACATAAAATTATGTTAGAAAAGTAAACTCACAATCTTAAAGCACACGACCTCCATTAAAATGACTTCAATAATTTGCCTTGTCCACAAAATGTTTCCACCTGTAATAAGATTTATTTAGTGTCACTAACTTAAAAAAAAGAAGATATTTTTAATTGTTCCTATAGATGACAAAATTAAGAGTTGGGTTAACTTACTGATGTAATAGTTGTGAAAATTAAAAGCTACCAACTCACGTACATTAACTTTTTAGCGACCAAATGTCTTTTGAGTAGAATATGCAATTTGAATAGCCTATAAAACCAAGTTTAAATCAATAAAGAGATAATGAACATAAAATACAAATGAGCAACATAAAATAACTTGAATAACAAAGTGATATAGAGAGAAAGAGAAACAAATTCGTATGTTGAAATAAAACACTCAAATAACGTGACAAAATGATATTTACAGATTCCATTGGTTGCAACTATGGTTAAAAAAAGAACAAGACTTAGTTTCCATTCATATAGCATGGGGAAAATGGCAAACTAAAATTGATACACTTTGGTCTAAAAAGTTAAAAATTACTGGTGTTTTCTCTGCATAAAACCTAAGCAAATAAAAAATATCACAAATCTAACAATCTCCATTTAAACAAACTGTGGAAAAGAAAAGTCCAGTTTGGGTTATCAATCAAAAGAAAGAGCAAAACCAAATTTGAATCAAATGAGTATTTTCAAAAATACTCACACGGGGGGTATTTGACCAATAAATTGTCATGCATGCGCACTTCCTATGCCATTTTTGTTGAACCTCACCATACCACCAACATTACTCTTCATCCCATCTACAAATGAATACAATATAAAGAATAATACCAAAATAAAAAATTGTTGAGTAAATTAAACAAAACATAAGAATCCAAAGCAATAAGATATCCAAACCAATAGATCAAAGAAAACCTTGTATAGTTTCATTTTGATCTTATTCTTCTTGGCTAGTGTGGGATAATGAATGATTTGATTCTAAACTAACATCAACAATATTATGTGGTCCATTGAAAGGAGGGCTCAAATTAGATGTCATGGTAGTCTATTAACAATAAAACACATATTAGTACATATAAAAATTAGATAGAGATAACACGCAACTGTTTAGCTGATTTTGGAACATAAATGGTCTTTTGGCCTAATTAATTTGCTCAAATCAATGTTCAAATCTCATTTAAGAGATATTATTCGGTTTCAACATCTAAGCATATGCGGATTAGATCTCAATATTTTAGGATCGCGTGAAGATTGAGATGCATATTTTTGCGTTAGATCTGACTATTTAATGGCTCAAATCTTGAATGTTGTTAACATACTTAAGGATTTGGTATTACGTATTAAAGTGGGACACGATTTGGTGATTTCATTTCAAGAATTTAATTAGATTTGGAGTCACATTAGGACATTGATGGTTATATATTTATATTTATGATCTAAGTCGTTTAGTTAACTGAATTACAAGGACATAAGACTAGTTAACATCTTAGAAATGTTAAAGTGACATGGTGGAAGGCATAGACGTAACACTCAAAGAAATTACAACAACAAGCTTCGAACTAGACATTTAGAAAAATGGAAGAAAACTTCTTAAATCAAGGATGAATAAATAAAGTTGAGTAGTGAAATTTTTTCCTTCACTTTAATTTATCATGACAATTCTCTTTATATTCTCTCAGTTTATTTCTCTCTTATTTGTTTACCATTTTTAAATCTTCATTTAAAGCATAAGTTTCATATAATTTCCTAATTCATTTTGGAACCAATATAGAATACATTTTGGAACCAATATAGTAGCCTTAGTTAACATGTGTACATATAAATACATATATGTATACATATTAATTAATATAACAGTAACTTATTAACTAATATAGCAATAGCATCCCCTTTAGTTAAGATGATACTACTATATTAGTTAAGATGTTATTACCATATGCATCTTAACTAATTTATGAATAGATTAATGAATATAACAACCTTAATTAACACATTATTTACCTTAACTAAGATATGAAGGATAATTTAATCGATGAACTAATTGATTTATTCAATTCATTTCTCTCCCTAAGATGAACTAATTAAAATCTTACACACAAATATTTTTTTTGCCCAATTTTCTCCCATGACCTTATCTCTTATTCTTCTTCGAAATTGTCTTTCTTTCTTCTATTTTCATTCTAGTTCATGTTTTTCCATTATTTGCCTTCTTCTTTGTCCATTCTACTTTATGTCCTTGTATAATCACTAAATAAAAATAATAATAAGCCTTCAAGATTCAGGCATTCCTCCGTCCATATACCCTAGATGATAGCTAGTGTGTAATATACTTTCAAAGAATATTTACCTTTATCTATGCCCAAAGACTTGTGAAGGAGCAACCTTTATATTTCAGAAGACATACCCAATATTTCTCAAACACCCTAAATAAAGGAATTGAGAAACCCTAGAAAAATGGAACAAAAATGAGTATGGGTCTCATCAAAATGTCCAAACATTATCCAAATATCTAAGGATAAGGCCCTATAAGACCTTTTCACCGAAATAAATTATTAATGTTAAGTCTTGTGAGAATCAAATACCAATCAAAGCTCAAATTTGCAAGAAACTTTACATTTCTAGATTATGTAGAGTAAAGGGAAGGAAAATGACTTATTGGAGATAACAAGGCCATAAATGGACTTACAAACACAACTACCAGGATACTGTTGTAGTCTTTCCAAATTCTAATGATACACTACACCACATATCACCAATGGTCATGGTTTTGACTTGTGACCACAAGTTTAGGTCACGATCTTCACCCGTGATAATATTAATTGTGACACATTTGTGGATCACGGTCGCCACCCTTGACCTACAGGGGAGAACACGGGTCACGGTCTTGACCCATAACCAGTCATCACTCTTGGTCATTGTTAAGACCCGTGATCCTATGGGGAGATTTTTGGTCATGCTACCCACCCATGGAAGCTGGCATGGGGATGGTCACAATTAGTGACCGTCACCCCTTTCTTATTTTTTTAAATCTTCGTCACGAGTCTGGTCATGGTTACTCACCGTGACCCCTATTTTTTATTGAAAAAAATCTTTTGGTCCTGGTCTAAAATTGTGACCACCTCTACTTTTTATTAAAATAAATTCTTTTGGTCACAGTCCAAAACCTTGACCAAATAAAAAAATTAAAATAAATAAATTTATTTTTCTAAATTCCAAAAAAGTTTATACATTTTTCAAACCTATTTAAAATTGAAAACATAAATATTTAGACAATATGTAAATTCAACTAACACATGCTTGCGTGAATATGTACTAATACAACATAAGTTAACTAACGCATGCTTGCGTGAACATGTATTAAAATACAACGAATGCTTGTGTGAATATGTACAATACAAAATAAAATAGAATGCATTTTGGGTGAATATGTACAACTTAAATAAAAATCACTACAAGAAAAAGGCATTTTTATGACGTTTTTTAAGTGTCATAAAACACATTTTATGACACTTTATTTTTCAATAAAAAGCGTAATAAGTTTGGGTGTCATAATTGATACTCATTAAAAGTGTCATATTAGGTAACGGGTTTTTATGACTTTTTTTCTTTCTAAAATGTCATATCTGCTACAAAAAATTGTCATAATATACTCTATAAGATGTCATATTTGATTTAAAAAGCGTCATGATAAATAGTTTTCAAAGTTTTAAAAAGGTCATAAAAAATTTCATCACATGAAAGTTTAATATAAATGGTCTTAAATTAAACATATAATAAAAAAAATTAATAACTAATATTAATGTCATAGTTGACAAACAAATCTAAACACAAACCAAAATTCATAGAATCATTTATCCCACATTCAATGTTACAATTGATACATTATAGATTATAACATTTAGCCAAGAAATACAACAATACTCCCACCAACATTTTTGTGTCTCACATCAAACAAAACTATATGAAATCAAATCGAGCTAACACATCAACCAAACTAAATTTGTCTATCAAAATTAGGTGTTCCTCTATAGCAATAATCGCTTCATAACTTTAGGCAACAATGCATCAAAGTCCTCTTCCCGCTTACAATCACTATCATGTTGTCTGACAATGATTCACCTTTCACATGCCTCTAAGTGTATGCCCCTGCAGAAGTTCAAAACATCATATATAAATCTCTAGTGCAATACAAAACACAACATATGAATTCCCATTTTTTTCAAAGTATTAAGTCGTGTATAATTTAAATCGAAAAGATTTTTTATGTAACACAAATAATTGTAAACAATTTTCAAAAATTGGGCAAAAAATGCATGTATATTCGCTTTTTGGTATGTTTATTAGTTGTTTTACTTTTTCGTCCACCAATGCCCAATTTTCAAAAGCGTGTCTATTCGACTTAATCAATTTAGAACACTTATTAATTTCAGAAAATTTCGACAGAGTTTCCTTTGTTTATTCATGAAATCCAATCTGTTTTAACATTAAAATAAACTCAACAACAACAAAAGCCACAACTAAACCAACAATAAATCTCTTCCACCAATTCGATATATATAAGATAAAAAAATTAAGTCCACCAACATAAAGGTTCAATAGACTCTTGTTTGAGTGTTAAAAAAATATAATAATAATTTCACATGGCTCAAAGAGCCTAACAATAATCTTACATTGCATTTTCACGCTCCACCCCAACTCTAAAGTTTTATACTTAGAAATTTGAAATTTAGAACTACATCTGAATCCATGAGTCTCATAACTACACGGGTTGTTTGTACAAGTTACTCTAATCATGTAAGAGGTGTGTTTGCCTCTTTCTGTAATGTTTGATTGTTGTTTTGCATTTTCATCCACAAAGTCCAATTTTCAAGTTTTAACACTTAAAATTTCCAAATTTTGATCAAATCTCAAACCCGTGAGTTACGTGACTACTCGGGTTGTTTCCACAACTTTCTTTGATCCCGTGTGAGGTATTTATGCCTCTTTTCATATCGTTTTTCTCTTATCTTATGTTTTCATGCTCCAATATTATTTTTACTTTAACCACGAGCACGAATCTAATTGTTATTACCACACTATAAGATGCATAGATGACTACTAATGCACTCGACGATTTGCTTATTGGGTCTTTATTGATACTTCTCAAAACCAAAGGGGAAAACATTAGTGTCACCGCCTCCATTTTATAGATTAGTTTATAGGTATCACCCACAAATTTATTCACTTATCTTATTACTACTTCATGTTGGAATAAGCGATCATATTTCTGTTGTTTATTAAATCATATGATATAAACTAGCGGTAGAGGTTAGAGTTATTTTTTGTCAATTTATATTTTGATTTTTTTGTCATTGATTCAATTTTGTAATTGATGAGTTTAAGGTATCTTCATTAGCTTAAGATGAGTTTGAGAGCCGATGCTAGTCATTCAATATTTTACTATGTAAATGAGAAATCTTAATATTGTAATATTGCTTAATGCTAATATGTGCATATGCTCGTTTTATGTTGTTAGTTAAACCATTTGATGTAAACTAGCGGTAGAGGCATTTTTTATATTCAAATATATATTATTTGTCATTGATTTGGTATTTTGTTATGACCGGTGAGTTTAAAATATCTACTTTCTTATTATGAGGTTGAGAGTCGATGCAAAGTCAAGATATAAACGTTGTTCTTTGCAAATCAAGCATCTTAATGTTGTGATATGATTGTATGTACATATACATGTGTTTATAAACTCGCTTAATGTGCAATCGATTTCTGTTGTATGTTAATCACGTGAAACTTTATCATTCTCACTAGTCACTACTTAGGCAAAACAACCATTTCCCTCCCTCGTTGATCTCCATTCCTTTGTTCAAGCAAAATAACGACATTTAATGTTTAAATGTAGAGAGATTTTTTTTTGAATAAGCTAATGTTATAGTGTTCACTTATGTAAGTAACAAAATGTATTGAATGTTACCTTGTTAATTTGAGGCTTTTTATAATGTTGATTTCTGTAAGTAACATAATATATAAAAATGTTACCTTGCTGATTTGAGTCTTTTCAGCATCCTCATGTTGTCTCCCTCCTCTATAGTTTGTATTTCTGAAGATTGAGTGCTTTATTCTTGTGCAATATTCATAATTGGCGATCCTTGTCTAACTTTGTTGGTACCATCCTCGTTATCATGACTTGAGCTGGTAATATCCTGCATTATGAAATGGATGTAAAAAATTTCATAGTTATAACAACTTGAATGCGTTACGCTTCAACGAAATGCAATAGTCATTTTGATTCACGATAATATAATGATTTTGGGGTAATTCAAAAGTGTAGAATACCAAAACAGGTAGTATTAATCGCTTTACATAAATGAATAAAAAAAAGTAACTACCTAGTAGAAATTATCCATTGTATAAACTTTTAGTATTGAACCTAAACTAATTGTTACTGGTTGGCCTGCTTGGCTTAGTGCTGTAGCAGGGGAAGTTATTCACGATTGGTTGCCCCTTAAAGATGATTCTTTTGAGAAATTTGACAAGATTGGGCAGGGGACATATAACAGTGTATTCTGAGCACGTGGCCAGGAAACTGAGAGGATAGTTGCTCTGAAGAAGGTTCAATTTGACAATTTTAAGCCTGAAAGTGATCGGTTTATGGCTCGAGAAATACTGATTCTTCGCAGGCTTGACCATCCAAATATCATAAACTTGGAGGGGATAATTACCTCGCGATTATCATGCAACATTTACCTTGTATTTGAGTACATGGAACATAATATTTCAGGACTCTTATCTTTCCCTGACATTAAGTTCAGTGAAGCACACGTTAAGTGCTACATGAAACAGTTGTTATCTGGACTTGAGCACTGTCATTCTCGAGGTGTAATGAATTGGGATATCAAAGGTGCAAATCTTCTGGTAAATAATGAAGGAGTTGTGAAGATGGCTGATTTTGGGTTGGCAAACATGTGTAATTTTTTGCACAGGCAACCTCTAACCAGTCGAGTTATCACATTATGGTACCGTCCTCCTGAACTTTTTTTGGGTTCTACGAGTTATGGAGATTATGTGGATCTTTGGAGTATTGGGTGTGTATATGCAGAAATACTCCTTGTTACTCCTATCCTTCAGGGTCGGACTGAGGTTGAACAGTTACATAAAATTTTCAAGCTTTGTGGGTCCCCTCCTGATGATTATTAGAAGAAGTCTAAATTTTCGCATGCGACTCTATTTAAACCACAATAACGTTATGAAAGCTGTCTTTGGGAGACGTTCAAAGAGCTACCGAAAGATGATGTGAATCTGATTGAAACACTCCTTACTGTGGAACCATACAAGCGCGGCACTGCCACTTCTGCTCTTGCATCCGAGTATTTCACGATAAAGCCTTATGCATGCGACCCGTCAAGCTTGCCCAAATACCCACCAAACAAAAAGATTGATGCAAAACATCGCGAGGAAGCAGGATGGAAGAGGCCTGGTGGGAGAGCCCGCGGACCTGAATTAATAAGAAAGTTAACTAGAAAACATAATGGCATCAGTAAACTAGCACCAGAAGAGAATTTGCCTGTTTGAACTCAAACTGCCAATAAAATGAGCGGAAACTGTCTAGATAATGACAAACAAGATATCATCTTATGTGTTCAACCGCCTAAGGAACCTGTTGATGTAAAGGAACAAGTTTACCACATAAAGAATGCATCTCAAGGAGATGTTCCCTTTTCGGGTCCATTACAAGTTTTCGGATTGATGTATTTGCTTGGGCGAAGAGGCGATGTGACACCCCGACTAATTAAATACCGGGTAGCTACTCCTTTATTAAATTAATTCAAAATGTCAAATTGTTCCAGTTAATAGCATCACTGTCGAAAACATTTTTATGATTACTAACCACCTAGTATTTAAAAAGTAAGTGCCAAATTTTAATTAAAGTCTGATTAACATGCAACAAGTGTAATAAGGAATAATAACACCATTCACCATAATGAAGTAATTAGAATAACCATCACAAACGTAAATAAAGTCTAGAGGAAAAACTCCTCACTACAAATCCCACAACTGATAAGTAAACTGAAAACTAAATCAATACATGCCAAAGTCTGAAAACTGTAATGTAAATGTAACTCTAATAGAAATGGGCAACATGCCCTACAACTGATAGATAATGAAGCTGGAATCCAAGTGACTAGAGGCGTCTACAAGCAAATCCCTGTAGCTTCCAAAAACAGCTACAACTCGTCACTGAATGAGTATCCTAAGCTTGGTGTCCTTGTGGCTGAGCACCTAAAATGGTTTTACAAAGAAAAATAGATTTGAAAAGCAAACGGGTCAGAGCCCGAATGTGGAGTTATATTTTAAAAACCTGCAAGTGCTTTAAAACATTTAAAACATTAAATGCAAAGTACATGTTAGGACGTGCAATCACATGATGTTCTCACCTCTCGTCTAACTGTGCACTCCTAACGTAAGTACCCATCTATAACGACACAATTTACTAGCTAAGTACCATCATATCTAGCTAGACTGTCATAGGTCCTACCCTTTTTACTCGGTTCTATTAACATAATGACGCTCGTAATTAAGTAGGGGTTCAACGTAAACTCAGATGCTCAATATGCAATATATTACACTATCAGTTAACTCGTTATATTACTCGAAGAAATACCGTAATTATATTCACAACATTAACATGAAGGTTCCCATTAATTAAGTGTATATAATTCACATCATAAATATACAATATAAGCACCCCGAGAACTAAGCTGCGGTGCATACATACTCTACTATCCATCCCGGTACATCACGTACATAAGGATTACATATTCCAAATCTCTCAGGAATAGTTCACAGATAACAACATCACAAAGAATGGAGGCGAACACAGTCACATCACATAGGTCACGCACATACCTACGCTCCTACGATCAACGGACTTATTAATATCCCAATAAGTCTTTCTATGACCTATGTTCATCAAGGTAACCAGTCTAAATCCGGGCAACACAAGGATTAGAGGGCCCTAAGCGAACGCAAACCTCCCATGATAGGAAGTATGGTAGGTATGTCATACACACAATTCATATACCAATACTAAGTAAACACACATCTTAGTAATCTCGTAGTTTAATCGTAGTACATATCGCTTTCTCGTACTAACTTATAATTATCACAATTTATACCATTCCGATTTATAATCATACGCACCATAATTTATTCTCTCGTCGTAGTAGACACTCTCGTCTCAACCCAAACCGTCCATTAAATATAACTCTCGTATATAATTTCCTTCTCATAAATACCCAAAAGTCCCAATTCTATCATTACATCATCATCGGAATGTTATCTATAACCTCGAACAAGTTTACGGGACTCCAAAAATCAAAATAGTCCAAAAAGGACCAAACTGTCAACTCGTTAGAAGTCTCGTTCGAACGAGACTGTTCGAACGAGATTCCGCTGTCAACTCGTTAGAAGTCTCGCTCGAACGAGGCTGTTCAAACGAGATTCCAGTTCGTTTGAACGAACTGTACCTTCTAACGATATCTCGTTCGAACGAGATATCGAACGAAATCCCTTCTCGTTAGCAGCGACTGGTCAACTCGTTAGAAGCTCGTTCGAACGAGTTCGTTCGAACGACCTGGGTAGGGGCTTCTAACGACCTGCCAGTTTCGTCCCAGATCTTCTTAGTTACGTTTTTCATCCATTTCTACTCCTCAAATCTTCTCCAAAGTTCGTCCCAACAGTGTTTTAAGTTCTCTAATCATCCTAAAACATGCTAAGGTCATAAACTAACATCTTTTAAGGCTTTATTGCACCCTATACATCATTAAATCACAAGATTCTATTTTTTTCCCCAATTTTTATAAGAACATGAACCCTAGATCTTTATCATCATCAAATCCCCGAATTAAATCCGTTTTTGTTACAACCAACATACATTAATACCAGAATAATCATCTCTATGTAATTCTACATGCGATTTGTCCTCAATATTCAAGTTCTAAATCCAATTAACATGGGTTTTCATTCAACTTTCAAGAACAATTAAAATTCTTCATTTTCTAACATGGAAAGGACATTCTCTGAAATTAAATGGAATAAAGTCACTTGCCTTGATTGTCTCTGAGTTTGGTGTAGGTTTAATGAAGATTTTTGCAGAATTTCTTCTCTTCTACAAGCTTCTTCTCCAATTGTGGCTTAAGGTTGCTAGGGTTTTCTTTGGGAAAGTTGTAAACCTAATGATAGGCTTCGTAGCTTAATGGGTTAATATGGGTTGGTTAGTGGGTTTAGTGGGTTAAATCCACATCAGATTAAAACTACAAATTTTCGTCACTTTTAATTCCTCAAAATGTAAAATTACCAAAATACCCTTTATGATGCCGGTATGGCCTAAAAATACCCCGGAATCCAAACTACACCCCCGGCTAGTGTTTTTTGACTATCTCGACCCTTCCGGACGCGTTGGCGCACTCAAAATGACCATACGGATAATAGAAATAAAAATCACTTTTATAATTAAAATAATATACCATGACGCAGCGGTCACACGCGTCTCAACAAAATTCCCAAATTGCCGTATATTAATCTCACGATAAATTTCATAATTCCAAATTCATATATAATCATATATGCACATAATTAAGTACCAACTCGCATCTCGTTAGTATTTTTAACCCGGATTAATTTCCAATTAATACGCATTTAATTAATTAATCCCAAAAATAAATATAGCCAAAAGTACGGGGTGTTACATACTTCCCCCCTAATAACTGAATTTCGTCCCGAAATTCGAAACTAGAAAGTACCTGCTAAAAACCACTCTGGATAACGATCGCGTATCTCATCCTCGCGCTCCCATGTGGACTCCTCGACATTGTGATGTCGCCACTGAACACGCACTAACGGAACTATCTTTGACGGCAGTTTCCTCTCGCTTCGGTCCAAATTAGCAATCGGCCCCTCCTCGTAGGAGCTATCTGGCTGGAGATCGATGTCCTCCACAACAATGTGAGAATGAGCCAAATTATCTCTAAGGTATTTCCTCAGCGAGGAAATATGGAACACATCGTGAATCCGATGCAAATGCTCCGGTAAGCCAAGTCTATACGCAACTGGTCCGATCCGCTCAATAATAGGAAACGGACCCACATACCTCGGTGCCAACTTCCCCTTCTTCCCGAATCGCATAATCCCCTTCATCGGAGATAACCTGAGCAAAACCTGTTCCCCCACTTGGAACTCCCTGAAAAATCTCTTCGCATCAGCATAACTCTTCTGCTTGTCTTGAGCTACCCCAATACGACTCCGAATCAACTCAATACTTGCCGAAGTATCCTGAATCACTTCCGGCCCAAGTAGTTTGTTGTCCCCCACCTCTAACCAACATGCTGGGGAACGACAAGGCCTACCGTACAATGCCTCAAACGGAGCCATGACAATAGTGAACTGATAGGAGTTGTTGTAAGCAAATTCCACCAGTGGAAGGTACTTCTCCCATCCACCCCCGAAGTCAATAATGCACATGCGTAGCATGTCCTCCAACATCTGATTTGTGCGCTCGGTCTGCCCATCAGTCTGCGGATGATAAGCCGTACTCAACCGCAATTCCGTGCCCATGGCCTCCTGGAAACTCTCCCAAAACCTCGAAACAAATATCTTGTCTCTGTCAGACACGATATTTAAGGGCACCCCGTGAAGTCTCACAATCTCTGAAATGAAGAGCTGGGCATACTGTCCCGTAGTGTAGTCAGTCCTTACGGGTAAAAAGTGAGCGACCTTGGACAACCTGTCCACAATTACCCAAACGGAGTCGTGACCTCTCTGCGACGTAGGCAACCCCGTGATAAATTCCATGGATATGCTTTCCCACATCCACGCCGGAACCTCCAATGGTTGTAGCAATCCTGCCGGTCTCTGATGATCCACTTTTACAAGCTGACAAGTGGCGCATTTCGAAACAAACTCAGCGATATCTCTCTTCATACCGCTCCACCAATACTGGCGTCTCATGTCCTGGTACATTTTGTCCCCTCCTGGATGTACCGCGAACCGTGAGCCGTGCGACTCTGCCGTCACATCGTGTCGCAATTCTTCCCCTTCCGGAACTACCAATCTCCCATTGAAGCGTAATCCCCCGTCTGAGCTGACGGTATAGGACTCGGCTCCCTCTACTAGTAATCGAACTATCTGCTCCTGACAGAACGAGTCATTAGCCTGTGCCCGTACTACCTTCGTGATAATCTGCGGTGTAACGGTCATCACAGACATGAAAAATCGGGCCACTGCATCCTGGTGTCCCAATTCCTTCCACTTAGCCTTCCACACCTCTGCCACCTTATCTGTTGGCCTACGGCTCAACGCATCTGCTACCACGTTAGCCTTACCCGGGTGATACTGGATGTCGAACTGGTAGTCCTTCACAAATTTAAGCCACCTACGCTGCCGCATATTCAATTCCTTCTGCGTGAACAGATACTGTAGGGACTTGTGGTCCGTGAATAGTTGGAACTTCTCCCCCAAAAGATAGTGCCTCCAAATCCGTAGGGCAAATACTACCGCTGCCAACTCCAAATCATGCGTGGGGTAATTCTTCTCATAAGGCTTAAGCTTACGGGAAGCATAAGCTATGGCCTGTCTCTCCTGCTGCAATACACCTCCCAGTCCTTGCAAAGACGCATCGGTGTAAACCAAATACTCAACTCCCGGTCTCGGCAATGCTAACACAGGTGCTGAGGTCAATTTGTCCTTCAATTCATCGAATGCCAACTGAAAGGCATCACTCCAGATGTAGGGCACACCCTTACAAGTCAGATGTGTCAAAGGACCTGCTATCTCCGAGAAACCCCGAATAAACCTCCTGTAGTATCCTGCTAGACCCAAGAAACTACGAATCTCAGTCGGTGTCGTGGGCTGTCCCCACTCCCTCACCGCAGATACTTTCCCTGGATCAACAGATATTCCCCGATCGGAAATGATATGTCCCAAAAACTGGACTTCCTTCAGCCAAAACCCGCACTTCTCATATTTTGCATACAACTCGTTCTGACGAAGTGTCTGCAAAACCTGCCTCAAATGCTCGGCGTGCTCCTCTTCCGTCTGAGAGTAAACCAGAATGTCATCAATGAAGACAATGAAAAACTGATCTAGGAACTCCCTGAACACTCTGTTCATCAAGTCCATAAACACAGCTGGAGCGTTGGTCAAACCAAAAGGCATAACCCGAAACTCGTAAGAACCATATCTCGACAAGAACGCGGTCTTCGAGACATCCTCCTCCCGGATACGTAACTGATGGTATCCCGATCTCAAATCTATCTTCGAGAAGAAAGAAGCTCCTCTCAACTGGTCGAATAAGTCATCGATTCGAGGCAACGGATACTTATTCCGTATCGTGACCTTATTCAACTCTCGGTAGTCCACACACAATCTCAGTGAACCGTCCCTCTTCTTCACAAACAAAACTGGAGCGCCCCAAGGTGAGGTACTCCTACGAATAAAGCCCTGACCTAACAGCTGCTCTATCTGATCCCGTAACTCTTGCATCTCAGCTGGAGCCATACGGTACGGTGCACGTGCTATAGGTCTCGTACCCAGTAGAAAATCTATAACAAAGTCTATCTCTCGACTGGGTGGTAAGCCTGGTATCTCCTGAAAAACATCCGAATACTCCCTGACGATTGGAATAGAATCTAAAGGAATCACAACCTCCTTAGAGGTATCCTCCACAATGTAATACAAATGAGCGGTCGATCCTCCCTCTGGGCGAGGCATCGCCACTACAAACATCTCTTGCCCCGGAATGGCAAAAACAATGCTCCCGCTGAAGCAATCTATCATGGCCCTATAAGCTACGAGCCAATCCATACCGATGATCACATCGTGAACATGCATATCTAATACCAACATATCTGCAGGTAATACCAGACTACCAATCCCTACTCCCACTCCCCGGCATATAAAGAATATAAGTGACCCACTCCCCAATGGTGAGTCGACACACGTCACAGTGCTCTCTGCCGTAGCTAACAATCCTAAAGCTTTCGCGAAGTGTGTAGCTATAAAATAATGTGTAGCCCCCGTATCGAATAATACCCGACCCATAGTGCCATGGATAGGAAACGTACCCTCAATCGCGGGCGGTGCCTGTGGAACTGCAGCCTGGTGGACATTGTAGACACGTCCATACTGTAGCTGCCCCTGTTGAGCTGGGACTGCTGGAATGGGTGGCAATGCTGCCATCTGTGGTGGTGCAGGAAGAGTGGCGGGAAACATAGGCCTCTGTGGCTCCTGGCGAGCACCCTGCTGCTGCTGCTGTGGGGCCCTGCCCCTATCAGGACAATCCTGTCGCTTATGGCCAGTCTTGCCATAAACAAAACACTTCCCTGGGAAGTTCACTCCTCTCTGCCCCTGCTGTCCCCGGCCCTGGTGGCCGTTATCGTTCCTCCCTTGGCCCTGCTGGCCCTGGTGAAACTGCTGCCCATTCTGCCCCTGTTGGCCCTGATGGCCGTTTGGACCCTGATGGCCCTGACGGAAACCTCCCTATCCCTGTCTGTAGTTCCCTGACCGGAACCTCTTATTATCCCCCTGCTGGGAGCCCTGCTCATTCTGTCTCTGCCCCTGACTAGATTGTGCCCTGCTGGCACCATGTCCTCCGGTCCTGCCCTGATGGCTAGACTCCCCCGACCTCTTGCCCTCGGCCATATGAAAACGGTGGTCCTGGCAGTGCAACAATGCAGCGTTAACCACATCAGAATAAGTGGCCAACGATAGGTTCCCTAGCAGATGCTGGCGGATCCTCCAAGTCAACCCGTCGGTGAACTTCTCAATCTTCTTCTTCTCTGTTGGTATCTCATCTGGAACGATATTCAACAGATTCGTGAACTCGGCCTCATACTCGGCCACTGTCTTACCTTCCTGCTTCAGACTCATCAATTTCCTCCTCATTTTCGTGTGAACAGCTGACAAAAAGTACTTGCGGTCAAACCGCACCCAGAAGTCCTGAATAGTGAGAGTATCCCTCTCCTCCGCGGTGGTAATAGACTCCCACCACTGTAGCGCAGATCCAACTAGCTTGAAAGTAGTTAGCACCTGCTTCTGGACGTCCGTACACTCATACATCCTCAAGTGCCTCTGCATATCCTTCCTCCACTGGCTCGAGATTACCACATCTGAGTTACCTGCAAACTCTGGTGGATGCGCTTTCTGAAAAACGTCACGTACACGCTCCCAAGCAGACGGGAATGCATTAGCCTGTACTGGCGCGGCAACCGGCGCCTGAGGTGGTGCCTGCTGAACAACGGCAATGGCGGTATTTACCGCTTGGGCTACTATAGCTGCAACCTCAACGGCGTTCATCATGCCCTGAACTGGAGCGGGCTGGGGTTCGGGCGTTGCATCCCTGGGAACTCGTCGTGCACGTCGTGGAGGCATCTGAAATAAGAACAAAGTTTATAAGTTCGCTGTTTATAAACTTAAAATAGCTGAAGAACGAAGCATACACAAAAAGAGTACAACAGTCCTAAAATATAGGGCTCTATATCAAAGAAACTTAGCGGAAACATAATAAGCCGTCAGATCCTACAGGACACTAGAACCTGATGCTCTGATACCACCTGTGACACCCCGACTAATTAAATACCGGGTAGCTACTCCTTTATTAAATTAATTCAAAATGTCAAGTTGGTCCAGTTAATAGCATCACTGTCGAAAACATTTTTATGATTACTAACCACCTAGTATTTAAAAAGTAAGTGCCAAATTTTAATTAAATTCTGATTAACATGCAACAAGTGTAATAAGGAATAATAACACCATTCACCATAATGAAGTAATTAGAATAACCATCACAAACGTAAATAAAGTCTAGAGGAAAAACTCCTCACTACAAATCCCACAACTGATAAGTAAACTGAAAACTAAATCAATACATGCCAAAGTCTGAAAACTATAATGTAAATGTAACTCTAATAGAAATGGGCAACATGCCCTACAACTGATAGATAATGAAGTTGGAATCCAAGTGAATAGAGGTGCCTATAAGCAAATCCCTGTAGCTTCCACAAACAGCTACAACTCGTCACTGAATGAGTATCCTAAGCTTGGTGTCCTTGTGGCTGAGCACCTAAAATGGTTTTACAAAGAAAAATAGATTTGAAAAGCAAACGGGTCAGAGCCCTAATGTGGAGTTATATTTTAAAAACCTGCAAGTGCTTTAAAACATTTAAAACATTAAATGCAAAGTACATGTTAGGACGTTCACTCACATGATGTTCTCACCTCTCGTCTAACTGTGCACTCCTAACGTAAGTACCCATCTATAATGACACAATTTACTAGCTAAGTACCATCATATCTAGCTAGACTGTCATAGGTCCTACCCTTTTTACTCGGTTCTATTAACATAATGACGCTCGTAATTAAGTAGGGGTTCAACGTAAACTCAGATGCTCAATATGAAATATATTACACTATCAGTTAACTCGTTATATTACTCGAAGCAATACCGTAATTATATTCACAACATTAACATGAAGGTTCCCATTAATTAAGTGTATATAATTCACATCATAAATATACAATATAAGCACCCCGAGAACTAAGCTGCGGTGCACACATACTCTGCTATCCATCCCGGTACATCACGTACATAAGGATTACATATTCCGAATCTCTCAGGAATAGTTCACAGATAACAACATCACAAAGAATGGAGGCGAACACAGTCACATCACATAGGTCACGCACATACCTACGCTCCTACGATCAACGGACTTATTAATGTCCCAATAAGTCTTTCTATGACCTATGTTCATCAAGGTAACCAGTCTAAATCCGGGCAACACAAGGATTAGAGGGCCCTAAGCGAATGTAAACCTCCCATGATAGGAAGTATGGTAGGTATGTCATACACACAATTCATATACCAATACTAAGTAAACACACATCTTAGTAATCCCGTAGTTTAATCGTAGTACATATCGCTTTCTCGTACTAACTTATAATTATCACAATTTATACTATTTCGGTTTATAATCATACGCACCATAATTTATTCTCTCATCGTAGTAGACACTCTCGTCTCAACCCAAACCGTCCATTAAATATAACTCTCGTATATAATTTCCTTCTCATAAATACCCAAAAGTCCCAATTCTATCATTACATCATCATCGGAATGTTATCTATAACCTCGAACAAGTTTACGGGACTCCAAAAATCACAATAGTCCAAAAAGGACCAAACTGTCAACTCGTTAGAAGTCTCGTTCGAACGAGACTATTCGAACGAGATTCCGCTGTCAACTCGTTAGAAGTCTCGTTCGAACGAGGCTGTTCGAACGAGATTCCAGTTCGTTCGAACGAACTGTACCTTCTAACAATATCTCGTTCGAACGAGATATCGAACTAAATCCCTTCTCGTTAGCAGCGACTGGTCAACTCGTTAGAAGCTCGTTCGAACGAGTTCGTTCGAACGACCTGGGTAGGGGCTTCTAATGACCTGCCAGTTTCGTCCCAGATCTTCTTAGTTACGTTTTTCATCCATTTCTACTCCTCAAATCTTCTCCAAAGTTCGTCCCAACAGTGTTTTAAGTTCTCTAATCATCCTAAAACATGCTAAGGTCATAAACTAACATCTTTTAAGGCTTTATTGCACCCTATACATCATTAAATCACAAGATTCTATATTTTTCCCCAATTTTTATAAGAACATGAACCCTAGATCTTTATCATCATCAAATCCCCGAATTAAATCCGTTTTTGTTACAACCAACATACATTAATACCAGAATAATCATCTCTATGTAATTCTACATGCGATTTGTCCTCAATATTCAAGTTCTAAATCCAATTAACATGGGTTTTCATTCAACTTTCAAGAACAATTAAAATTCTTCAATTTCTAACATGGAAAGGACATTCTCTGAAATTAAATGGAATAAAGTCACTTGCCTTGATTGTCTCTGAGTTTGGTGTAGGTTTAATGAAGATTTCTGCAGAATTTCTTCTCTTCTACAAGCTTCTTCTCCAATCGTGGCTTAAGGTGGCTAGGGTTTTCTTTGGGAAAGGTGTAAACCTAATGATAGCCTCCGTAGCTTAATGGGTTAATATGGGTTGGTTAGTGGGTTTAGTGGGTTAAATCCACATCAGATTAAAACTCCCAATTTTCGTCACTTTTAATTCCTCAAAATGTAAAATTACCAAAATACCCTTTATGATGCCGGTATGGTCTAAAAATACCCCGGAATCCAAACTACACCCCCAGCTAGTGTTTTCTGACTATCTCGACCCTTCCGGACGCGTTGGCGCACTCAAAATGACCATACGGATAATAGAAATAAAAATAACTTTTATAATTAAAATAATATATCATGACGCAGCGGTCACACGCGTTTCAACAAAATTCCCAAATTGCCGTATATTAATCTCACGACAAATTTCATAATTCCAAATTCATATATAATCATATATGCACATAATCAAATACCAACTCGCATCTCGTTAGTATTTTTAACCCGGATTAATTTCCAATTAATACGCATTTAATTAATTAATCCCAAAAATAAATATAGCCAAAAGTACGGGGTATTACAGGCGATTAGATGATTCATCTGCAGGGTCGCACAGTAGGTCTAGTTCAAGAATTCCAATGTTTGAACCTTCAAGTGAATTGCCTTTAAGGAATAATCTCGACCCAAAATGCCACGAAGGTGGCGCCAATTCTAGAGGTCATGATGATTTGTATGAAACTACCAAGCATGTCATGCTAAAAAATTAGAGCCGATTAGAGGGTCCAGATTCTTTTGATGCTTCCGATGGGTACCTTTCACAAGAGCTCTCACTGGCGCTTTATGAGAGATTAAAGATGGCTGCCAAGAGAATGAATTTGGTTTATCAGGATCAAGAGGACAAGGTTAAATTTTTAGGACCCCTATTATCTCAGTCCCACAGAGTTGATAAACTTTTAGCGAGGCATGAGCATCAGATACGTCAGGAAGTTCCAAGATCGTGGTTCTAAAAATGTTTAAAACAGAGAAATTAAACGGAATGTGTTCTCAAATTCAATGGGCCAACCTTACAGTTGCTCCAGGTTCACCCTTTTGCTTCCAAACGGATAAAACTTATGGAAATATTTTGTCAATTGAGCAATATCCCCAGCACAGGGCTTAAAAAGACCAACAAAGATGAGAACCTATGATCCAATGAAGATTTGTTAAATCTCCAGCAGCAAGGTATAGGTTAATGGTGAGAGATCCAGAGAATATGCATATGTGTATGTGAGTGATAAAATCTAACTGACAATAAAAACTCTCAAGTAACTCAATTTTCCGGCGCAATCTATAAGAAATTCCATCAATCTCTAAAAGTTCCTGCCTCGTAGATTCTGACACGGGAATTTCGCTGGCAATATGAAATGATAGAAAATCAGGTTCCTTCATAAGTCCTTCCATGACTGGTGCGACGACTATATGTTTCCATATACCTGTGATGTTTCAATTCAGAACAATTACCATCACTGACAGCTAAAAACGGATACATTAGTAAGTTAAAACCTAATTAACAAAAAACACTGCTAAAAGAAGCAACAATATCCTTGTATTATACACAAATTAGTTCTTATAGTTGTCTCCCTTTCCTATTATTTATCCAACAAGTAATAAGAGATAATGAAAACAGTTACATAAGAACCAACATGGAATTAGATGACGAGGAAAATTCTCGGAGTCTACAAGCAATAACTCTCTATTGAATCAAGGCTCAAAGATTCTCCATCAATTATACAATTTAAAAATCGAGTCGAGCACACCTTCGTTGTTTAGAGGCCAAGTTTTTTATCCTTTATTTTTCTACTTCCATATTGGCTCAACTGCTTACTTTTTAATTCCCTTCAGTGATGAGACCTCCATGTTATACATCGTTCTTATCAATTTGCTTACATTTAAAAGGTATATAAATAAATAGATAAGCAAATAATTAACATACATGTTTTAAAAAAGATATATCAACATTTTCCTATCACCCAACGATATCAAACCAGTATTTATCTTTGCATAAACAGCTTCATAACTGATATCACTAAAGAAAGATGAATAGCCTCGTAGAATAATTTTCTTTACAAATAGACAAGCCTGCTTCACATTCTTTACAAATTTATTCATAATCATGCATACATAGGAGAATGGGGCGTGCAATGGGAGGGAAGGGGAGGGGGACATAGAGGGTGAAACAAAAGTATGTGGGAGCATTTACAGGTCAAATCATCCCACACATGTTGGTAAACTCTAAACAGGGTGGTCCATTAAAAGGACCAGCAAGAAATAATTCCAAATAATGGCGATAAAAAGCTCGATGACACATGCGGTGGGAGCCATAAGGCATCTGGATGAGAGAGAGAGAGATAGAGAGAGAGAGATTTGTGTATCTTTAATTAATTATTTTAAGACAATATTATTCCTAGTTAGTTTTGTGTTTTCTCTTTTTGTTTTAGGTAGCTATCAAGTAGTTCCTTCGATATAATCAATTTCCTTTTATAAGTTTTCTTAGGAAAAAATGGCACATCGAGCCCTTGGGTCTAAATATTGATAAATTTCTTCTTTGTAAGCATTCATTATTCAAAAGATATTTTCTGAGTTCACTGAGAGTACATGATTTATTTTCTGCCGAGCTACTCTACATCCTTATATGTATTTCCCTTTTTCACAACTTTTGTGCTTTGATGTGATTTATTGCTAAGGGCCAGCACCCCTTGTCCAGTGCAAATATAGTAGAGGACACACCCATCCTAAATACAATATTTGTCACCACAGGTCTAGAATAACTGTGATAACATTAAAAAATCAAACTAATAACTATACTTTAAAATGAAATAAAAAACTATAAAGAGAAGTATGGTCATTATGACTTTAACCCCTAATTTTATGATCCCTTTAAGTTAGACCCCCAAAATTTGAAAAAAACACGCAATAGCCTCCCAAAAGTGTAGCAAAACCTAACAAAGTGCCACAAAAGGTCCTCGTAATGTCATTAAAATCCTGAATGGGGATGTATTGCAAATTATTTCAAAATTGGGAGTTTAACTCAAAACGGTCACAAAGTGAGGTTAAACAAAAAAATGACCCAAAAAATGTTACAAGGAGAAAAAGCAATCTCAAACTACCTTCCAGCCTTTGCGCTAGACAATAGGAATCATACATACTATAAACCCAATGGGGACAATACGATCTTGGAACTTCCCGCAGCCGGCTTACTGAATCATTTTTCTTCCTTAACGATTTTCTATCTGAAATCAACTTTTTCTTGCCATTGCCTGAATCCAACGGCTCGAGCGTGCTATTTAGATGAAATGTTCCCTCCTCGAGTCCTGACTCACACTCAAAGTTCTCCTCGTCACTACTCGTCGATTCATCACCTATATCAGACCCATAATAAGAAACAAGTGCAGATTCATGCAATCTCCTTTATGTTAGTGAAAGTTCACTCTCAAAACTTTCCTATAACATTGCATCTGAATCATCACCTTCATCTCCGTGGACGTGTCGGCAAGATTGAGAAGAGTTAGCAATAGGAAAATTCTTCAATGGTGCCAATTGTCAAACATCATCCCGGGGAGTTCTTAAATGATAAATCTTCTTGAATGATTTGGATATCTCCACATGGATGAATAGAAATATATCATACACCTATTCAGAATGACATAAAGCAACGTAAGATTTACACAAACACATATGAACACATTCCCTAACAACATTAGATATTTTCAATACTGAGACACAAGGTTTCTATGTTCTTCTCTTCTGCATATCAAAACTAAGCAAATGGACCTGTTTTAATTAAAGACCAAGACGATTCTACAAATGAGTTTCCTTTATATTTCTAGGTTATACTAGTTATTTGACTAATAATCCATAAAGTTTTGTCAAAACCAAGATTCATAACAATGTGCTTATAAATTTGATAGATACTTGTAATTTTCACATATCATTTGATTGTAAAAGTAAGGCGAGTACCTCTAACTGTCTTAATTTGGCTCGCAACTTAAAATATTTAAATTGAAGAGCTTTCAACTGATCCCACGGGCCAAAAAGTTCACATAGCATAATGGACTCACAATAGAAAGTTCAGCTAAATATAACCCCCAAACCAAGTGATTGAAGGTAGCTAAAATCCCAATGTAGTATTACTAATACAACTACCTTCTTCTACTACCAACACCAAACCCCACCGCCATTATCAATTGGTGACTGAATGCAACAGTTTGACATTTGACCTTCAAATAATTACCAAAGTGTAAATAATGACAACCACAAATACATTTTGAATGTCTGTAAAGTACATCTATAGAAACTGAAAAGAGGCACAACACTAAACACCCCTCAATTACTTTATTCTCACAATTAATTTACATAATACTAGGAGATAGATAGAGTAGCTGATATAAGGGAGACTCGAAAGAGATGCACGAGAGAGATCGTCTTAGCATCATAACCAATGAAAGTCTGGTATACAACACAAATAGGTAACTTCATAAAAATACAAAGCATATACCGTAAGTCCTAATCTAAAAAATAAAAGAAATTGTTATACACGTCAACCAAATATTTAGATAGGAAAAAGTCATTAAACACAAAGTGTAAACAAAGAGGAATCTCAATAGAACATCACATGAACTTATACTTAGCATTTCACTAAGAGTCAAAGGCTATAATAACCTTTAGGTTCTAGTTTGGTTTAACAAAATATTTAGAATATAAAAGTTATAGTTTATTTTCACCTCTTAACGCCCACTTTTAACTCCAAAATGAGTTAATTTCCACAATCGGGAGCTTGATGAGAATTAGGTCACTTCCTACTGGTAACTTTTGTGCCCCATGGGGTTTTCATGCCTCTCTACGGACCACTCGGTCGCTGTTTTGAGTTATTGCCTCTTAACGCTCACTTTTAATCCCAAAACGATCCTATACTAGTTAATTTTTACAACCGGGAGCCTGGAGAGGATGGGATCACTTCCCATGGGTTACTTTTATGCCCTATAGGGTTGTTCGTTCCACTCCCTAAGCCACTTGGTCACTACTTTGAATTCCCCTTACATTTATGTTTAACCCCAAAATGAACCTATACTAGTAAATTTCGACAACTGGGAACCCCGTGAGGATGAAACCACTTCCCACGGTTATGTTTATGACCCATGGGGTGTCTATGCATCTCTTCGGGCCACTCGATTGTTCTTTTGAATTTTCTCCTTTTAACGCTCACTTTTAACCCCAAAATGAGCTTATACTAGTTGATTTCGACAATCTAGAGACCAGAGAGGATGCGGTCACTTCCCACAGCTTACTTTTATGTACCATGGGGTATTCGTGCCTCGCAAGGACATTTGGTCACTATTTTGAATTCCCCCTTAACGCCAATTTTTAACCCCAAAACGAACTTATACTAGTAAATTTCAACAACCGAGCGCCCAGAGAGGACGCGATCACTTCCGCCCGGGGAGAGCGAACGTAGCGCTAATGCGATAAAATAAATCCAAATCCACAATTGACAAGGTATAGAGCATCTAAATAAATCCACAATAATATAAATCCATTAATCTCAATCTCTTCAATTACAACAAGTCTCTCGAATTAAAATTTACAACTATCTAACTCGAAAAATAAAATACAAATCTCCAATGCTTTATACAACAAAATAATACAAATCATTCCCATACAATCCTCGCTAAAATCAATCCCAATTGGTCCATAGCGCTCAAATCCATGCTAACCTGCCAACTAAAATAAAATATGGGGAAGTACACAATACGACAGGAAATATGCTCAACAAATACGGATTAGCAACGAATAAAACGCAACAACACGAGTACGAATATTCAAATCAAAATGCAAATCTCAAAGCATTTATCAATAAATTTCTCAACAACACATTAACCGGGTCACCAGGACTCACCACATCCGTATTGCTTTATCAAGCCATATCCCGGGAAACAGGAATTTTGGCGGGTGCCCAACATCCGTGCCATATTAAAATCTCATGACAACGTGCTCATCAACAATATAGTGATACCACATGAATCAAAATAATTTCAACAATTATTTTCCAGATTTCAATGAATTTATCAATTCAAATATGAGTTCAATTAAACAAGAATTCAAAGAGAATGACACTCGCGAGATTTAAGGAGCATATTGTGTAAAACCCCATACCTTAAAATCATGACATGAATCGCCACATAAAAATCATCCTCAAAATATGATCGCACCATCACGTTCCTCTCGCGAAAATAATCAATTCATGTTCTAGCGCCAACACAAGATAACCTCAAATAGTCCTATTTTAAAAACTCAGAGAAATTAGATCCAAACATTATTCAAATCGCTGATCTGACTTCAGATTTGAATTCTACACGAAAAATTGAGTCAAGTATGTCTTTTGAATTTTTCTCAAATCTCATTCGAAGGCACTCAAAAAGAAGATCTAAACATTCCAAATTGGCTCTTCTCATTCCACTTGTTTTTGCCTCTTAGGATTTCGTTTTTGGCATCTCTTTTTCATCTCCCTTTCCTTATAATCACCCATAATATTCCTTATATAGTATCTCTCTCAAACCATAGCTTAGAGCCTAAGCTAACGCATATTACTTATTTCCGTTTAATTCAAAATTGTCAACTTTACATATTTAAACCATTACACAATTTCCAAAAATAATTTTGAATTTGAATTTAAATATTGGATTCATTTCAAATAAAAACAAATATAATATCAATATACCAATTAATAAAACAATAATATTATTAAAATTATATACCATATTCATAAATAAAGCCCTCAAAATTACGGGGTATCCATGGTGTATCTGTGCCATTTAATTCCAATTTTAATTGCAAAATGAGTCTATACTAGTTAATTTCGACAATCAGGATCCCAGTGATAAACACAATCACTTCCCACAGGCTACTTTCATGCCCCATGGGGTGTCCATGCCACTCTCCGGCCACTCGGTCATTGCTTTTAGTTTTCGCCCTTTAATGCCCACTTTTAACCACAAAGCTAGCCCACACTAGTTAATTTTAGCAGTCAGGAGCTCGAAGAGGATGCACTCACTTCCCGCATGTTACTTTTATGGAATATGGGGTGTCTGTGCCACTCCCCAAGCCACTTGGTCATTTCTTTGAATTCCCCCACCCCTTAATGCTCAATTTTAACCCCAAAATAACCTTATACTAGTTAATTTCCACAATAGGTAGCCTCGTGAGAATGCGGTCACTACCCACTAGATACTTTTGTACCCCAATGGGGTGTTTGTGCCTCTCTCTATGACATTCAGTCATAGGATTTAAGATCTAGATTGTATTCCTACAATTAAGAAACTTATTAGTTACTTTAAAATGCAAAAGAAGACTATAAAAATAAAATTATTACTTCCAAGTACTATCAACAAGTACATAAATCTTCTAAGGAACTACTCTGGAAAATTAGTTACAACATTATATGATTGAGGGGAAGACAGAATGAGTTAATGACAAAAAAAATATTGAAAAAGTGAGTTAGCTCATTTAATAAATTACTTACTGTGGCCATCCCCGAACCTCGCCATGGGCGGGCACGTGAAGGGAGGATCCTCGGGTCCCGCGCATCCCTCTCCGGAGCAGTTCGACCGGCATCGTTTGAGATGAGGTGTAAAAATGTAGAGGGATTTAGAGTCGCTAGTTTATTTTACTCAAAATAGACAAAAGAAAAGGGGAAGCCATCTCGAAGGATGGCATCCAAAGACATAATGGTGCATACAAAACCAAAATGATTCGAGAAGGGTTCGGGGGCTATGTTACGAAATGGGAAGGTGTTAGGCACCCATTCCGCCCTTTCGGTCTCTCATGGATGTTTGCTATTTTCCTTTATTTTCCCCATGATATGTGTGCATGTGTATATATATAGTGGATATAGGAATCCTCGACTTATATCATGGAAGAGATAAAGCGAGTCATCCATAGGAAGGTGTAAAAATAATATTAGGAAATAAGATTTACGCGATTACCCTTACATTGATCGTATAATGGAACGATAATGCATATGTAGTAATACGTCACTAAGAACAAGTATATAGAATATAAGAAAATTGGATTTAGAGAAGGTAAAAAAATGAGAGAGAAAGTGAGAATAGGACTCGAGTCTCGGGTTTTACCCCGAGATGCCTACGTAGCCTATAAAGGCATCAAAGTCCACATAGTTCGCACACAAAATGAGGGATGGGTTTTATCCCAATATCCAAATGGGGGATATCTTATTTGTGAGTGTGTGTGTGTGTTTAGAAAAAGTGTTTTAGTGGTGAGAAAAGTGTGAGAAAAGTACGAGACTCCATATTTGGAATTTATGAGCAAACCCTATTTTTCTTATTTTTTGGGTTTTATTTATATGAAAATAAGAGATGTGAAATAATACTAAATAAAAAGTATATTAGGATGTGTGAGATGAGATAATAAAAGTGCTAAGTAATAAAACAAGTTATTGAGAATTTAAGAGAATTTTGAAGAGAAGGTTGAGAAAGTTAGACCTTCTTGAAGATCTTGAGCTTGATCTTGAATGTTGGAGAGCAGCTGTTTGCACTTGGATGATGATGGAGAGTGTCTAATTCACCAAGTTTGATGAAAAGGATGATGAAAAGTGGATGTTAGAAAGGGATTTGGATGTTGAAATCGCGCTGTCTTCGAGAGAGGTTTTGGGGATTCGCTGAGAGCGATTTTTATTAGATTTGGGCTCCCTTTGCAAATGAGGTGAAGGCATCCTTTTATAGGCCCAGTTCACTGCCGATTGGAATAGACCAGGTCCTGCCTATCTGCGCCTGCCGATAGGCAGGGTTTGGAACCTGCCGTTTGGTAGAGTGTTTTTAGGACTTTTCGAAAAATTGACTGCCGAGAGAAAACCGTTGGTCATAATCACACAAAGGGTAGACCATTGGAAAGGTAATTTAGAGACCTTTTAAAGTCCTTTGGACCGCTCCCGGGTTCGAGAGTTGACTTTGGGTCAAATATGGCTCGGACGTGTTTGTCGGTCCATTGGACTGGGAATCGTTCGGACGCAAACAGATCGTTCGTTCCTATGGTAAGTCTGAATCACGCACGGGGTGGACCGTTGGAAAGGTTAGGAGATTTTCTTCGACATTCCAAAGAGTTTGACCCAGTTTGGGGAGTTGACTTTTGTCAATCGGGACCTAAAAGCATTCGGTGACCTCTTGGAGTCAAACGGATCATTTGTCTGCATGTTAAGTCAGAATCGCACATGGAGTGGTCCATTAGAAAGGGGTTTCAATGCCCTTCAAAGAATCATTCAGCCTCGATCAAGCTGAAGAGTTGACTTAGGTCAAACAGAGCCCGGGAGCACCCGATGGTTTGTAAATCAAGTTTTGGATGCAAATAAATCTTTCGTCCGCATGGTAAGTCAGAATCTCGCACGGGACAGACCGTTGGAAAGGGATTTCAGTGCCCTTCGAAGATTCATTCAGCTTTGATTGAGCTGAAGAGTTTGACTTTTTTGTCAAATGGAGCCTGGGAGTGCTCGATGGCTTCAAGGTCAGTACTCGGGATATGACCTGGGTTTGTAGTGATGAAGGGAGGTACTAGGTACCTAAGGAGAGTTAGGGGTAATAGAATGGGGTGTCTACAGATCCCCTTGATGGGTGAGTTTGGAACAAATGATAACCGTCGAATAGACACCACATAATGCTTTTGATGGAGTATGGCCGATTCAGAGGGTTGAGGACGATTCTGAGGACCTGAGGGGTGTGCTGGGGATGACCAATTTTGTGGGTCAAAGCCAAATTTGGGGGCTTAGGTGATGAGAGTGACTGATTCTGTGGGTTGAAGCCAATTCCGCGGGCTTAGGGTGAAGATTTAAAAATCGTGGTCAATTTTAACATAAGAGTGGTGACGACCAAGGATTGAGGTCAATTCTGACCTAACTTAGGTGAAGATCCAAGACTGAGGTCAATTATAACCTAAGAGTGGTGACGATCGAGGACCGAGGTCAATTCTGACCTAACTCAGGTGACGATTTGAGACTGAGGTCAATTTTGAACTAAGAGTGGTGACGATCGAGGACCGAGGTCAATTCTGACCTAACTCAAGTGATGATCCAAGACTGAGGTCAATTCTGATCTAAGAGTGGTGACGACCGATGATCGAGGTCAATTATGACCTAACTCAGGTGAAAATCCAAGATCGAGGTCAATTCTGACCTAAGAGTGGTGATGATCGAGGACATAGGTCAATTCTGACCTAACTCAGGTGACGATCCAAGACCAAGGTCAATTCTGACCTAAGATTGGTGACGACTAAGGACCAAGGTCTATTCTGACATAACTCAGGTGACGATCCAAGGCCGAGGTTAATTCTGACTTAAGAGTGGTGACGACCGAGGACCGAGGTCAATTCTGACCTAACTCAGGTGACGATACAAGATCGAGGTCAATTCTGACCTAAGAGTGGTGACGACCGAGGATCGAGGTCAATTCTGACCTAACTCAGGTGGCGATCCAAGATCGAGGTTAAGTCAGACCTAAGAGTGGTGACGACCGAGGTCCAAGGTTAATTCTAACCTAACTCAGGTGATGATCTAAGACCGAGGTCAATTCTGACCTAAGAGTGGTGAGGACCGAGGACTGAGGTCAATTCTGACCTAACTCAGGTGATGATCCAAGACAGAGGTCAATTCTGACCTAAGAGTGGATAAAGATTGGATTTTGATTCAGCTGGAGAAAGTGCTTTGTGATTTTGATCTGAGCTGGGGAGCTGATAGCTGGGGAAGCTTTTGTTTCCTTAGGAGGTCTCGCAGGGGGGAACAACCAATTTTGGTGCTGTAAAAACTCCGCTGGGGAACTGATCAGGCGATCCTTAGAGATCCTCCAGTGCTTTACCGGGAGGAGATTCACTTGGTTTTTGAGGATTCCGCTGGAAAGAGGGTTTCCGCATGAGGGAATGCAAAATTTTCCCGGTGAAAATGTTCTGAATCCTTCCTGTGATTTTTAAGAATTTTTTGAGGATTTTTCGGGGCTTTCTGGTATTTTCTATACGAAATTTAAGGGGGGTGCCGGTCGGCATAGTACGAGGGGTGCCATTCGATAGTGGCATGAACTTTTGGATTGCCTCGGGAAGGTAAGGAGTCAGTGCCGATCGGGCAAATGTTGAGTGGAGGGCAAGGACGGCTCTTGATTTGGGGAGTGAGAACTCCTTTGATGCATTTGAGCCTGTTGCGGATGAACGGACTTTACCGCGGGAGACGTCGAGTCATCGCTCTTCGAGTGTGAATCCCGGTGGTTATGTAAGTAAACCGACCTTTGGCTATCCTTCGTTTTTGGTGATTTTTCTTTATATCTTGAATTCTGATGAGATTTTTTTTCTTTCTTCCAGTCTGATATTTCTTTGAAGAACACGCCCGACTGCAGGACGATGGGGCTCAGGGATGTCTGGAAGCATCTCCTAACTGTGATGCGTTGGGTGGTATCATCAGTGAGTTTTTGGAGGTTAGCATCTGTGTTGGATGAGATGCCTCGTTCGACAGCGGTCCTGTGCGCTTTGGGGGAGAGGTGGTGGGATACTACTCACACCTTTCATTTTGGCTTCGGGGAGATGAATGTGACTCCCATAGATGTGCAGTAGCTGTTGGGGCTGGATTTTGATGGAGAGCAGATAGAGGTGGATCGCTCTTTGCCGGTGAAACTAGAGGCAGTGCGTACGACACTTGGTAATGTAGGGAGGATAGTTTCTGGGGATTCTATCCGGTTGTCCCTGCTGAAGGATGTCCTGTTGGGCAGGGTGATTGGTGTGGAGTACGGGTTACAAGTGAGGCAGATGGATCGATTATTTATTTTGCTGGTGTTGGGAGGTTTCATGGTGATGTCGAGTGGCGACGTCGTACATTTGTGGTTCTTGTCGTACCTAAGGATGTTTTCAAACATCCCTTTCTATGATTGGGGGAGTCTGACTTTAGCGACCTTTTACTCTTCTCTGGATGCATTCAGTCGGTGCTACCGACAGACCTTTATTGGAGCCACATACCTTCTTGAGGTATTCTTTAGTTTATGCATTTCTTTTCATTCATTCTCATTTTCCTTTCATGCATTCGCATTTTTCTTATGCGTCTCTTTTTGTTTGTGAATTCTTATCTTTTGATAGACGTGGTTTTATGAGGTGATTGGGAGAAATACCCCGATGATCGCTCTGAAGGACGACACTATTGGGGACTCGTGCAAATTGTATCGATGGCTTAAGGACAATCGACATTCGAAGGGATATCTCTCTCTGGAGACGGTGCGTCAGGTCTTGAATGACATGACCAGTGGTAGGGTAAGACTCTTTCCATTTTCAGTCTTAGTTTTTACGCTTTCTGATCTTGTATTGATTTATGCTTGCTTGGAGATTTTCAGGTGACCTTTTATCCATGGGTAACAGCCATTCAGGATCGGGGGACGACCGGGGTGAACGTGCAGATGAGGCATTTACTGGCACATGAGTTCATCCATTCCTGGTATCTCGAGGAGAGGGTGGTTCACCAGATTACTGAGGAGGAGGTGGTGGTCCCACCTATGCAGCCTCCTACGTCTATGAGGCGGGAGCGACTCCTGTCAGAGGATGCGAGGATCACGATGATGATCGGCGAGTCTTACTTGTTGTACACCTATACGGCTACGCCGTATGACTATATGGACTTTGTGACGAGCTGGTTGATGGCGCCCACCATATATGATGCCCTGCCTTTCCCTCCTGCGAGTTCGAGTCGGTCAGTGGGATCTTCCCATAGTGGCGACGGTCCGAATACATCTGCGATGGTTGCGACTTCAAAGGTTCCTTTCGTGCGATTGCATACCCCTTCGTACAACATTCGGCGGGCTAATGGAGGGATAGGGCCTATGCTGCATCGTCCTCATTCGATGGATCCAAAGGAGTTGGGATTGATAGAGGAGGTCCTCCGACCTGCGGTATACCTTTTTGTTCTTCTATTTCTTTATTTTCTATTTTGGTCATCTCTGCTTTGATACTGATTTTGCCTTTTTCTTACAGCAAATTCGAGTGTCGACCACCTGGCTAAGAGACTGGATATCTTCGGTGACTGCCCATATTCGGGATGCAGTTCCTGTTCCTTCTTGCTTGGTTCCATCTGCTTCATCCGGAGAGGACTCTGGCTCGAGTAGTTGCGGTGCTTCATCTCGCCATAGGGGAAAGAGAGCGCGTCACAGGGGTGGAAGCTATTATAGAGAAAGGTGGGTGAGAGAGAGGGAGAGAATGTGGGTTCGGGCTGAGTCCCATTGTTTTTGCTTCTTCTTTTTTCTTCTTATTTTCTGAAAAATTGATGTAACACAGTAAACAAATAGATGCAATGCAATGGATTTTTTTATTATCTTTTATTAAGGATGAATGAATGCATGCATATGCGCATTTTACTTTGCTGCTGAGACCGTAAAAAGGAGTATTTTTTGGAATTTTTGAAGGAAATTTTTTAATTAAAAGGGGAAATTATATAAGGAGGAAAAGGGATTTTGAAATTCTGTTGAGAATATCAATTTATTTTTATTGAGTTTTTTGATTTAACAAAAGAGGAAAAAAGTGAAATTTCTAAAAATTGGGGGTTGCCGATCGGCAAGCACCCTGTCCTGCCTATCGACAGTTCAGTCCAGTCCTGCCTATCGTTAGTTCACTCCAGTCCCATTAATTCAAAGCTTTGATTGGTACCCTCTTCAGCCTTTTGTATTTTATGGGGTAGGATTCCCTCTGATTTCTGCAGGGAGTATGTCTCTTGTGAGGGTTCTTAAATATAAAAAGGGGTAAGGGTGGAGTGTTTTCATCACACCTTGGCATTCTTACTTACTTGCCCACTATCTCTTAGCTTTGCAAGATGGCTCTCCCTGGTAGCATTGAGTTTGCTAACTACCTCGAAGCCTTGGAAGAAATTTGCTCTTATAATGTCGACTATGATGATTTCAACATGCGTCGAGTCTCCTTGTGGCGCAATCGGCCTATTGAGTGGAACATGCTGATAACGGTGGTACAATTCTGGTACCCCGAAGACCATGTATTCCGCTTTGGGTTGCATGAAGTTTGTCCTACCTTCGAGGATTTTTCTGCCATGCTGGGTATAAATCCCAGTGTTGCTGTGGCTTTGCCCGAATTTTCCCGTTCTCCCAGTGGTTTGTTGGCTGGGCTTCTTCATATTTTGCCTTCGGTGGCCAGATCATTGGTTGCTGGAGGAATGATCTCCCTCCCGACGGTGTTATAGTCTGTGCATTTACGAGAAGTAAGTGATGCTGGCTATGCTGGAGCTGTTGCTCTGGGCTTGGTTTCAAAATTACTGCTGGTGACTGGGGAGCTGCTGGTGGACTCATAACTTACAGCCATTACTTCGTGGATGTCATACTGTCGCAATCCAGCGGCGGTGATACTGGCAGAGACCCTGAATGGCCTGGATGCTTGGAGAGAAGGTTGTTCTAACTTCCTGAGGGGTAGCCCCGTGATGCTGTTCATGTGGTTGTGTGAAAGACTTCGCCTAGTGACTCCTCCAGAATATCCTTTATCGTTTGTACCCAAGTTCTTTTCACATCACCTCTTCAACGTTGGCTTGGATATTGAGAGCTGGGAGAACTGGTTTGTGGAGAATGGGGCTCGGAATATGTATTGGTTAGTGCCTTGGTGGGGGTAGTTACAACCTGTTCTGGATCTAGGAGAGTACTCATATGTGTGGCTAGTTAGTCTCAGACAGACCTCTTTGTATTTCCCTTGACGGCTTCTGCGCAAATTTGGCTGGGCACAGGTCGTTCCACCTCGGACACTAAATTTCTTTTCGATGGATGTTTTGACTGAGCGCCTGCGTCTGTTGCTTGGATCTTTGTGGGAGAATCGACGTCTGTCGACCCATCCCTCTCAGTCTGTCGGGAGAGTTTGGCATGTCCCTGGTGATTATATGAAGTGGTTGTGGAGGTGAGTAGTCAGAAAGATGTTGGCAGTGGAGACTGGATAAAGGTGGTTTGTTTTATTTAACACCACAGAAGGGGGTGTTATGGTTTTTTCGAAGCTAGTTCAGGCTTATCGGTCCATGGAGGGTTTACGGCACTCTATTCAGGCAGGGGAAGTTTGGAGACCCCAAGACGTAGATGATGAGGGTGCAGGATCCTCTGGTAGCTCTGGGTAGGACTCTTGGAGAGTTTATTTGTGTAATAGGGAATATATGTGGGGATTTTATTTGGCTTTTTATGGCAGTAGGGGGAAGGGAGTTATCCATTCCTTTTTTTATGTAATCCGGGATATAATTTCTTATTAATGAAATAAGCAAGTTTCTGATCATCCAGCTGTGCCTTTCGATAAATTTTGTAATTTTGAATTATCTATACCGATCGCTTATGCATACATAATCCTTTTGTTCAAGTATTTGTTAGAATGAACTGCCGTTCTCGGAGATAAGAAAAGAATAGTATTTTGTGAAAAAAAGTCCGTGCTCCTATAAGATGTATGAGCTGCCTACGTACCTCTAGGGATTTTGATTTTTGTTTTTGTTGTTCTTGAAAAATGGTTTTTTTTCAGAGGATCAGGCCCTTATAGTTCTGGGTAGAGGGAAATGAAGAGAGTTTTTTTTAAGAATAGAAGGGAGATGAGAAGAGTCGTAGCGCGCCGAGATTCCAGATTAGGGGTAGAATTTATTGAGACGGTCCAGGTTCACTGGACGAGCCATCTCCTCCCCATCTAGGTCAATAAGCATGGCATCACCGTCGGATAATATTTTCTTCACAATGTAGGGGCCGCTCCAATTGGGCTTGTATTTCCCTCTAGGGTCCCAGATGGGTTCTATTATCTCCTTAAGGGATAAATCCCCCTCCCGGACATCGCTGTCCTTGACTCTCTTGTTAAATGATCGCGCTATTCGCTGATGGTACCCCTGTATATGGTATAAATCTTTCAATCTCCTTTCATCTAGGAGGATCATCCCGTCGAGACGGCTTTGGCACCATTCTTCTTCACTGACTTTGCTTTCGAGCATGACGCGTAGTGAGGGTACTTCCAGCCCGTAGACCAAAGAGTAAGGGGTAGCCCCAGTAGAGGTTCATATTGAGGTTCGATAGTCGCAGAGGCTGTATGGGATCCAGTAGGCCCAATCCCTACAACTTTCGATCATCTTGCTGATGATGGCTTTGAGCTTTTTATTAGTGGCTTCAACTGCATCATTAGTCTGAGGTTGGTAGGGAGAAGATTTGTGTTTCTGAATCCCATAATCATTGACTACTTCTGTGAATTTGGCTTCGAAGTGTAACCCATTATCTGACACTGACTCGTGCGAGACCCCATACCGGCAGATGATATTTTTCTTGAGTAACTTTGCTACTTTCTTGGCGTTCAATGTTGCGTATGACTCAGCTTCGACCCATTTGGTGAAGTAATTAATGGCAACTAGGATGAACTCATGTCCGTTTAAAGACTTTGGTGTAACCTTCCCTATGACGTTGACACCCCGGGTGGAGAACGTCCAGGGAGAGGTCATGTTGTATAATTCTCGCGGAGGCAGGTGTTGAAGATTGGAGAACTATTAGCATTTGAGGCATTTCCGGACATAGGCAGTGCAATCTTAGGCCATGGTGGTCCAGTAGTAGCCCTATCGGATGATCTTCTTGTCAAGCATGTGATCGTTCATGTGGGGCCCGCATTCCTCGCTCTGGATCTTCTACATTATCTTCTCAATTTTAGCCCCTGCGATACAGTGTAGATGAGTTCCATCGAAGTTCCTCTTGAGTAGAGCTTTATGACAGATGATGTACTGGGCGGCTAGTCTTCAGAGGGTTGTTCGGTCTTTATTGTTGGAACCCTCGGGATACCTACCATGTTTGAGGAGGCACCAGATATCATAGTACTAGCAGTCAGCCAGTTCAGGATCTTCGGTGGAGATAAGCTTAATATGGTAGCAGTGGGTTGGTGTGTCTTGATTTTGAACTAGGATGGGGGTCATTGTTATTCCTTCGGGCATGTCGACCATGGAGGCCAAGGTAAAGAGCATCGGATATGTTATTATTTGCTCGAGGTAGGTAATGGAAGGCGATATCTCGAAATCCGGAGGCTAACTCTTCTAAGTGGGCATGGAAGGGTTGGAGCTTTTCATCCTTAACTTTCCACTTTCTCAGCACTTGACCGATAGTGAGGGAAGAATCCTTGTAGACATCAAGGTATTGAATACCTTTCTTGAGATCCACTTTGAGGCCTACTGTGCATGCCTCGTATTCCGTCATGTTGTTGGTGCAAGGGAAATCCAATTTGATGGCGATGGGAGTGTGGGAGTCATCAGGGGCGATCAGAGGTATCCCAATGCCATATCCCTTTTTGTTGGTAGCACCATCAAATAACATTTGCCATCGATGGTTGTATTGTGTGTCGTAGAGGATATTTTCATCTGGGAATTCGAAGATCCAGACATCTGCTTCTTCTACGGGATAATCAACGATGTAGTCAGAGATGGCTCTTCCTTTAATGGCTTTCTGCGTGACGTACACAATATCGAACTCGATTAGGAGCATCAACCATCGAGCCACTCGACTGGATAAGGAGGGTTTCTCAAGAAGGTATTTGATGGGATCCATTCGGGATACAAGTTTGATGGGGAAGGTGAGCATGTAGTGTCACAACTTTTGGGTGACCCAGACAAGTACGGCACACACCTTTTCCAAAGCAGTGTAGTTAACCTCGTACCCAACCAATTTGTGACTGGCGTAATAGATGGATCTTTCATTGCGGGAGTCTTCAAGGTCTTTGGCTAGCAAAGCCCCAGCTGCAGTGTCGGTTATGGTTAGGTATAGGAGCAAAGGGAGACCAGGCTGTGGTGGCATGAGCACTGGAGGTTGATTAAGATGTTATTTAATTCGGTCAAAAGCTTCTTGGTAGGCCTCATTCCAAACTTTGGTTGAATCCTTTCGGAGGAGCTTGAAGATCGGTTCACAGATGGAGGTTAGCCGACTGATGAACCGGCTGATATATTGTAATTTTTCAAGAAACCCTCGGACTTCTTTCTCTGTTTGGGGTGGTGGCATCTCAAGTATGGCCTTCAACTTTGCAGTATCCACTTCTATCCCCTTCTTACTGACCATGAATCCCAAGAGTTTTACTTTTGTAAGGACTAAGACATATTTCTGTGGATTGAGTCTCATCTGATACCGTCGTAGTCGTTCGAAGAACTTCCGGAGAGAAGGAATATGACCTTCTCTAGTTTTTGACTTGATAATCATATCATCCAAATAAACCTCGACTTCTTTATGAATCAGATCATGCAGGATGGTTGTGGTAGCCCTTTGGTATGTAGCCCTAGCATTATTGAGACCAAATGGCATAACGGTGTAGCAAAAGGTTCCCCATGGGGTGATGAATACGGTTTTTTCTTGGTGGTCTTGGTGCATCTTGATTTTCTTGTATCCGGTAAACCCGTCGACGAATGACTTGAGAGCATGACTGGCTATGTTGTCCACGATCATGTCGATATTGGGTAGTGGATAATCATCCTTTGGAGAATCTTTGTTTAAATCTCGGTAGTCCACACACATTCAAACCTTCGCCCCTGATTTCGGCACAGGTTCTATGTTGGCTAGCCATGTGGGATATTCTATCACACGAATGAAGCCCACGTTCAACTATTTGACCACCTCTTCTTTAATCTTGAGCGACCATTCGGTGCAGAGCTTTCTCAATTTTTGTTTAAGTGGCTTGCAATCTGGGAGAGTGGGGATATTGGGCTGAGCTATTTCAGTATCAATGCCAGGCATATCATCATAGGACCATGCGAAGACATCCACGAATTCCTTTAGTAATTCTTCGAGTTATGCACGCTCATGCTCGTCAAGGGTGGCCCCTATCCTAATCTCGCGCAGTTGGCTACTAAAATTGATATTAATAACAATATTTTATTCTTCATTAACTTGAATGCGATTATGTTGTTTATTATTAACCTTATTTAGATCAGTTAAGAATTGTTCATTTGCAAAATCATCATCGCACGTTTGATTAGAATCCAAACAATTAATGTAAGGCACATCAAGATACTCAAAATCTTCGTTTATTTCATTGATAGGAAATATAGCATTGAGAACCTTATCAAAAGAGGTCTCGATTACATTTGAACAAGGATAGACAACAGAAGAAGAAATAGGGTAAACACTAGGGTTAGGGGGGATTTCAAGAGGTAGAACTGGTGCAGCATGCTAGTTGATGAGGGGTGTATTAGCAGCTTTAATCATATGGGATGGATCTATTGATGTAGTGCCTAAATGAACCATGTAGAGTGCCAGCCCTAGTGTTTGTAAGTTGAAGGAATCTTCGGAATCACTTTCCTCAGTCTCTTCGATATATTTAATGAGCGATTGTACTCGGTGTTGGAAACTTTCAGCCCATGGGTAGCTATCTTGGAAAAAGATCTCCATTCCAAGCTTCATCTTCTTATCTGTGTGGTCATACCATGGTTCTGGAAAACCGCAAAAAGGGAAGTCTTCGCCTTCTTTGATGAATCGTCCATTCAAGGAGTCTCCTGGTATAGTTGGGATGCAGTCTAACCTTTTCTTTGGTCGAGACTGGTGGATCATTCTGAGTTCTTGTTCTGATGGTCGATACCCCAAGCCATAAGGAGGGAAGTCTTTCTTCAATTCGATGGGCTCAAGTATCCCTTGCTGCTTTTGCCCTAGCCCCAGTCCGGGCATGAAGTGCATGTTTCTGAACATGTGAATCACATTGACATTACCATGAGGGTCATATTCTGGATAAACCCTTTCTTTAAAACCGTCCCCTGTCAGGGGTAGGAGCGACACAACTCAGAATCCTGATAGGAGCATATCATTTTACCCATGTTATATCTCAAGGATTTGACTGCTGGTGCTTGCACCCTCTACATTTTCGTCGTCACCTAAAATGGTGATGACTACCCGTCAGTAAAGAACTTCAATTTCTGATGGAATGAGGAAGACACACCCTTGATACTGTGGAGCAAGGGTCGTCCGAGCAACAGGTTGAAACAAGCTGGGATGTCTATGACTTGGAATTCAACGATAGGGTTTATAGTGCCAGCCCCTATTATAAGTTTTATGGATCCCATCACCTCCCAGCGGGTATTATCATAGGCACGTACAATGGCGGATGTTGGAGCGAGGTTGCTTTATTTTAGGCCTAAACACTTGAAGGTTATTAGTGGGCAGACATTCAAGGTGGATCCATTATCGATAAGAGAGAGTGGCACGGACTTCCCCATAACTTCGACGAAGATGTTGAGTGCATGATTGTGATTTGGCCCAATTCTGGGGATTTCTTCTTTAGAAAATGATAGCATTCGGGTAGAGGTCAAGGATCCGACCAGATTTATCGCTTCTTCTAGTGTGGTAGAAGGAGGAACTGTGCGTCCAGTGAGCAGCTTAATTAAAGCATTTTTATGCAGCTGGGAAGACATGAAAAGCCCCCATATATTGATGTTAGATTGAGTTTTCTTCAGTTAATTGAGGATCTTACTCTCCTCGATGGTCGTCTTTGGCATAGGAAGGTTTTCAACTCCCTTCCCTTTGTCATTTGCTGGTAGTGAGCTCGGAACCTGGTAATGTCTCCCTGATCTGGTTATGTGATTTACTGAAGAAGGGAAGAACATGAATCCCATTTCCTCGTCAATCTCAGGTTGTTCTATCACCCTATTTATTTCTCCGAGTAGTTATTTAAATGATATCATTCCACATATGTCGGTTACTGGGCCAGTTCTTCCTGAAGCTTGTTCTTCACTCGAATCTTTGAATTCTTCCCCCCATCCAATGGCAACAATTCTGTCTTTCCATGTAAAGTCAATGCATTCCACAACTTCAACGACTTCTTCATACAGGTCTTCCCATTCTGTGGGGAAATGTATGGTTGAAGGGACCAAGTGCCCTTGTAGTTTTAAAATGTCAAGTAACCCGGTGATACTACAAATGCTGTTGGTTTGCTCGAATAATTCTACCATAATTTGGACAATATCATCTAGGCTGAATTCATTGGTTGGTACCACCCACTTGTGTGAATCTCGGGCCCATTTTCGTGCTTCCAAGAATAGCTTCCTGAACCTTTGGCAATCGATGACCATCTTTGAGGGAAATTTCTGCCCGAACTCTAGGAGTTGGTTTAACACCTCTGATAATTCCATATTTCCATTTTCAAAACGGGTACGAATAGCGATGCATGCTCTGGTAAGGACTGACAGTGCCTGATCAGCGAGGCTAGTAGGCTGTAGGAGGAAATATGGCAAATAATTTGAAGTGGTTTAGGAGAGTATATGGGTGTGATTTGAGTTGAGGGATCGAAATCAGGTTTTTTTTAAGAAGATGGCATTGGTATGATTTAGGAGTGGATTATGAGTAGTGTTTGGATTATGATTGGATGGTGGGGCGATGGTACCCCGGTCAATGAGATCTTGGATTATGTTTTGGAGGTGAAAGCATTGGTTGGTGGTATGGCCAGCATTTTGGTGAAAGGCACAATGAGCATCGACCTTGAATTTTCTTGGGAGTGGATTTAGCAATGGACGGGGATCTAAGGGTTTGATGAGGTTTCGGCTTAACAGGGCTTGGTAAACTTTGGAGAGGGGAGCATGGAGCTCAGTGTATTCCCTTCAGATGGTGCCCATGATGTGGTTAGTTGAGAGATGTTATTGATGGTTGAGACTATAATATTGGAAGGCTTGTCATACTTTCTAGGGTTGAACTGTTCGGACACCTTCTTTGGTTTAACCTCTATTTTAACAAGGCTTTCCTCGATTTCTACTACCGCTTCTCTGAGAGCTCGGAAGTCGGGATAATATTGTCCTCCCATCATCATTCGGACACGGGGTAAGAAGTTATTCTTCACTATATTGACCTGTTCTTCCTCAGATGGTCGATTGGTCATGGTAGATGCCTGCTCCCTCCACCGGGTTAAGAAGTTACTGACTGATTCCCCAGGGTTCTGTTTGAGGAACTCTAAATCACGACGGGTGACCTCAATCTCTTCATTGTATTTATACTGCGACATGAATTCTCGGGCTATATCCTCCCAGTTATGGATTCTGGATTCCTCAAGGGACAAAAACCATCGGAGGGCACTATCCTTCAGAGTTTGCTAAAATAATTGGGCCATCACTTCTTCATAAGCCCCTAGTAGAGTCATGGAATGATGATAAGTGCGAAGATGAACAATTGGGGGTCCACTCCCTTCGAATTTCTCGATATTTGGCATCTTGAACTTCTCGGGTATTCTCGCTTTAGGATAAGGAGACATGTGGGTCTAGTCCATGTAATTTACAAAGATTCTGACTTGGTCAATTTTCTTGGTGAGCATCTTGATATCCTCTTTGACTTTATTCAACTCCTCTTTTGTATCAATGACCATAGGCATGTTAACCACAAGCTGGGCAATGTTTGGCATCGGAAGCTGGGCAGGCGGCGGCCCATTGACAGGAGGGGCACATGGAGCGTGCTGATATTCTTCAGGAACCCAGATAGGCTCGGGGGGACCCATAGCACGAGTGAATAGGGCCTCGAGCTCTTAAGGAATAGGAACCTGTATTTATTGTATTTCTCGAACCTTAGTTTGGAGGTTGTCAATCTTGGACACGAGCTGAGCTAAGACTGCCGTCAGATTCGGCTGTATGACTGGTACTTGATCTGTATTCTCCATGGAAAGTGGATGGATTTCGGACTCGAAAGAAGTAGAAGAGGAACAGACGAAACTCCGGGGGGATTTGACTGAAGACCTAAGCCAATAGGGATCTAGGCCAAGGGCTTACGATTGACCTAAGAAGGCGTAGAATGGGTTTTATTTTTGAGGAAAAGGAAAGAAACTATTTTTGGATTTTTGATAAAGAAGGGAGAAATGTTTTTGGAGATGGAACTCAGCATGATTATTACGATTATTATGTTCTCACTTGCATTTTATTCTTCTTAATGTAATGTCGGACGGGACCCGAGCCTGGAAAAGTGGGGTTTTTAATATATGCAAAGCTACGGCTGGACTTGTAACCAGGCTCACGAACAGGGTCCCGTTTTAAAAATGTGCGAAAATTTGGGTGGTAGGACGACCCGAAATTTCGGCAGAGTTTCAGGTTGAAACCGGCAATCTAAAGTGCGTGTCCTAGGGTTGACACCTATATGCGGGTATGCAGTTGGTTGGGTGAAGCAAAATGGGTTCCCCACTTTGGCGTGGCTTCCAAGATATACGTCTCGCTCTTACGGACAATCGGTAGGTGTGGGCAAGCCATTTAATATACCTGAGTGTACATGAATTGCCTCACTATATACCTCGTGGGGACGCTACGTGTGAGAGAGAATTCCATATACTCGGCGTACGTGAATAAATTCCCTGTGATATACCTCCCGTCATGACTTCGGTCGAGCGGTACGATACGGGGGAACCGTTTGATATACGTTGAAGGTACTTGGCCAATGGAAAGTGAGAGTCATATCGCTTAGGTTAACTGTGCCCTGACGGACCAGCGCCCATTACGAAGTGACCTTTCAGTTACCTGTTAAAATTTGGTCAATAACAATGCTCTTTGGTGATGTCGTGTGAATCATGCATGATTCTCTTATTAGTATCTTATGATGAGAATGCTTTTCTTGATTATTCCAAACAGGGAGCAAAGTACAAGTACCAAAGGTAACCCAAGTATGGATGGGTGATGCGTGCAACATGTGGATATATGTAATCCTAGGTGCACATGGTGTGAAGTGTACATAGAGAATTTTCTACCAGTGTGTGAATAAAAGCATAAGCATGTGATACACATGGAAAAGGGGAACATGCAGATATAGGGGGAAATATAAACAAATATAACATCCATGTAAATAGAGTCAATCCCTCAAAACATATCAAATCCCCAGCGGAGTCGCCACTGTGGCCATCCCCGGTCCTCACCGCGAGCGGGCGCGTGAAGGGAGGATCATCGGGTCCCGCACGTCCCTCTCGGGAGCGCTTTGGACGATGTCGTTTGAGATGAGGTGTAAAAATGTAGAGAGATTTAGAGTCGTCAGTCTATTTTACTCAAAACAGACAAAAGAAAAAGGGGGAAGCCATCCCGAAGGATGGCATCCAAAGACATACCGGTGCATACGAAACCAAAATGATTCGAGAAGGGTTCGGAGGCTAAGTTACGAAATGGGAAGGTGTTAGGCACCCATTCCGCCCTTTCGGTCTCTCATGGATGATTGTTTTTTTCCTTTATTTTCCTCGTGATATGTGTGCATGTGTATATATATAGTGGATATAGGAATCCTCGACTTATATCATGGAAGAGATAAAGCGAGTCATCCATAGGAAGGTGTAAAAATAATATTAGGAAATAAGATTTATGTGATTACCCTTACGTTGATCGTATAATGGAACGATAATGCATATGTAGTAATACGTCACTAAGAACAAGTATATAGAATATAAGAAAATTAAATTTAGAGAAGGTAAAAAAATGAGAGAGAAATTGAGAATAGGACTCGAGTCTCGGGTTTTACCCCGAGATGCCTACGTAGCCTATAAAGGCATCAAAGTCCACATAGTTCGCACACAAAATGAGGGATGGGTTTTATCCCATAAATCCAAATGGGGGATATCTTATTTGTGAGTGTGTGTGTGTGTAGAAAAAGTGTTTTAGTGGTGAGAAAAGTGTGAAAAAAGTACGAGACTCCCTATTTGGAATTTATGAGCAAACCCTCTTTTTCTTGTTTTTTGGGTTTTATTTATATGAAAATAAGAGATGTGAAATAATACTAAATAAAAAGTATATTAGGATGTGTGAGATGAGATAATAAAAGTGCTAAGTAATAAAACAAGTTATTGAGAATTTAAGAGAATTTTGAAGAGAAAGTTGAGAAAGTTGGACCTTCTTGAAGATCTTGAGCTTGATCTCGAATGTTGGAGAGCAGCCCTTTGCACTTGGATGATGATGGAGAGTGTCTAATTTCTAGAGTTTGATGAAAAGAATGATGAAAAGTGTAAGTTGGAAAGGGATTTGGATGTTGAAATCGCGATGTCTTCGAGAGAGGTTTTGGGGATTCGCTAAGAGCGATTTTTATCAGATCTGGGATCCCTTTGAAAATTGGGTGAAAGCCTCCTTTTATAGGCCCAGGTGACTACCGAACGACCTAGACCTTGTCCTGCCTATCGGCACCTGCCGATAGGCAGGGTCTGGAACCTGCCGTTTGGCAGTGTGTTTCAGGACTTTTTGGAAAATTGACTGCCGAAAGAAAACCGTTGGTCAGAATCGCGCACGGGGTAGATCGTTGGAAAGGTAATTGATATACCTTTGAAAGTCCTTTGGATCGCTCCCAGGTTCGAGAGTTGACCTTGGGTCAAATATGGCTCGAAAGTGTTTGTCAATCTATTGGACGGGGAATCATTCGGACGCAAACGGATCGTTTGTTCGTATGGTAAGTCCAATCGCGCACGGGACGAACCATTAGAAAGGTTAGGATATGTACTTAGACATTCCAAAGAGTTTGAACCAGTTTAGGGAGTTGACTTTGGTCAACCTGGCCCTGGAAGCATTCGGTGACCTCTTGGAGTGAAACGGGTCGTTTGTCCGCATGGTAAGTCGGAATCACGCATGGAGCGGACCATTGGAGAGGGGTTTCTGTGCCCTTCGAAGATTCATTTAGCCTTGGTCGATCTAAAGATTGACTTAGGTCAAACAGAGCCCGGGAGCACCTGGTGGCCTCTGGATCAAGTTTTGGACGCAAACGGATTGTTCGTTCGCATGGTAAGTCGGAATCGCGTACGGGACGGATCGTTGGAAAGGGATTTCAGTGCCCTTCGAAGATTCAATCACCTTTGGTTGAGCTAAAGAGTTTGACTTTTTGGTCAAATGGAGCCTGGGAGTGCCCGATGGCTTCTAGGTCAGTACTCGGGGTATGACTTGAGTTTGTAGTGATGAAGGGAGGTACTAGGGACCTAAGGAGAGTTAGGGGTAACAGAATGGAGTGTCTACACTTACCAGCAGTCCAAATGACAACTCTTAAACTTAATAGTAAAAACTCTCTTCTTCAGTAGCATAACCCCAACACCAATGAATAATTCACATTAAGACTAAAACAACAATATGGCACTATAAGAAAATGAATAATATAGAATTGAGAACATACAATTTTCATACACTACCTCCCAGCTAGAAAATAGTGGTCCACATTAACCCAAAACATCTTCATAAAGCCAAAGAAAGTAGTAATACTACAAAACAAACCAATTTGTATAAATTGTCATCCCACGACATAATAACCAACCAAGCATTGAACCTCCGGACAACAAACTCAACAAAAACTATATGTAGAAAACAAATATTCCTCAAAAAGGCAACATAAAAGTAGGAACCGGTCATTATTTAAATTTGTAAGTGGGCATTATAAAGGCATCAACGGCCAACAAGGAGAACAATTCATAGGGAGGATCCGACCACCTTTTACTTTAAAATTAACTACCACTAGTAGTAATATGTGCGATGCATAAGTAAGAGTAAGTACTACACATATTACTAAATTTCAAATAAAGAATCAATCAACACAAATAAATTGCAAGTAGTTACAATTTCTTATTAGGTATTTATTCTAAGCATACACCAACAAATTTTATACAAAAAAACAAAATGTTTGCAATACAAAAATATTTACATAATTCATTTCTTTTATAGACAACATATTTCCAATTTGAAAAACACTAGAAGATTCAATTCCATATCCAATAGGTATTATAATAAATTTAAAAAAAGAGTACAATGGAATGATACATATACGTAAGAGTAATTCGTCTCTAAATATAAAGTCAATTCTAATGAGAACAGATTTTAGTGCAAAATTAACCTATCATAGGAATCTAACAGTAAATGAGTTTAAACAATGTTGCAGAAAGAAATAATGATCAAAAGAAAAAAATAATTTCAACTGAATTAGAGAACCAAAACAACATGAAATAGATAAAGCAAAACATCTACCATTGTTTTTTCTGAGAAATCACCACGTGTGGTGCTCTCCACAGCATTATCGGGGTTGGTTCCCTAAATATTATCTCATGAGACCAAGTAAAATATATCATGGTAGTGTAAAAGTGGTAAAATTAGATTTTTATTAAATATATACTAAACTGTTTATACTAGCGCCACCCAAGAAGTTTGTCTACAGACCATACATATCTCCATCTTTTCAACAGAGATGAATATATCTTCTTAATAAACTATGAGCAAGTATATTGTGTGTGTGTGTGTGTGTGTGTGCGCGCGTGCGTGTGGATCCGTGTGTGCACATATGTTTGTGTGTGTGTGTGTGTGTGTGTGTGTGTGTGTGTGTGAGAGAGAGAGAGAATGTGTCATGTTTTCATTAAGAGTTACTGTTTGAAAGTGAAATTTGAGAAAATAGTAGTTTCATGTAATAATTGGTCAAGATCGAACTTATGCAACTATCGTAGATATATATTTTTCAATAGAAACTATTCATCTCGAATTCTAAAATACCTTTTAAAGAATAGATGTATAAAAAGTGTGACTAATAACACACTGCAATCTAAAGTTATATATTATATAGATACATAGATAATAACATAGACGGAGAATTTTTTTTTTTAAAATAACAAATTATAATTGCAATGTGAATAAAGTAAGAAGAAAAGAACAAACCTACATTGAGATATTTTTGGAGAGTTTGAATAGTAGTGATTTTCATTTTCCCTTCAACTTGTATCTTTGTCGCTTGATCCTCCACATCCTCAGTTATACATTACCAAGATATTACTCGAACCCATATATTCAATTTGTAAAGCTAAAAAAAGCATTAAAATTCAACATCAAAATCAAATTCAATGTATTTTTACAGAGGTAAATTAATGTGCCGTTCATTTCAGCACTTAATGTTTTCATATACTGTAAATACTCTAAAATTTTCACTGCTTCTCGAAACCTGACTACTGTGTATTAGATTCATGGACAAGTGGAAGGAAAAGTTTTCATGTACTGGGAATTAGACTTTGAAAAGATATTAAAGCGATTTGCACATTGGGTATGTAGTGTTAGAGGAGATATGTCCCAAATGTAATATCATCCAAATCAAGCTCAAAATTTATTTTCAATTTTAATATGTCAAACTGAGGCTATGTCAAGCATACTCCAAAGTTCATCAAGAAAAAATGAAAATATTTTTATCCTAACTATTTTTTTTGAAGAGGGAAGATCCCCCATACTATATTGATAGAAAGGTAGAAAAGCCCTACGATTCCGATCATAACAATTGAACGTATCGTGAAAAAAAAGAGACCAACCATCCATTAAACCAAAGATGATAAAATAGATCTTTAACGAAAAGAAAAAGTAGAATATCATACCTCAAATCTCCATATTGTGAAACACTGAGAATAAGGCCGATTGTATGAGAAGATGTGTGCTGGGATTCCCATTTTGGTTTGTATTTTTTTAGGGCTATTAGTTTAGGATCAGAGAAGTGAGGAGGTTTGAGGGAAAGGGGTTGACGAGGGAGATTTTCGAATTGGAGCGAAAAAAATAGTCGCGAAAATTTTGAGTGGGAGTAAAGAAAATGCGGCTAAAAAATTGGAGTGACTTAAAAAAACGTCATAAAAAATATTAGTATACTTAAATGAGGCAAAAAATGTCATAATAGGTCAAATAAAATATGATTGTTATCTTAAAAGTGTCGTATAAGATAAAATTAGTAACTATAAATGATGTTTTTTATAAATGTGTCAAAATAGTAGTAATACTATACTCTTAATGACATTTTCTTAATAATTGTCATAAAGTCATTTTTATAAAGCGTCATAAAAAGCATTTTTCTTGTTGTGAATACAAAGAATGCTTGCATGAACACGTCCCAAATGTTCCTTCTCCATTGAGGCCATCAAACAAAACTTTAAAAATGTTACTTGTGGTAAGTTACAATGGGCTTGAAAAATGTCACAAGTTGTAAATAACAATGGACTTAAGAAATATCACAAGTGGTAAGTAACGTCTTACGTGACTACAGGGTCAGTTGCTATTTGTTATGTTGATCCCGTAAGAGGTGTTTGTGCCTATTGCGGGGTGCGTTTGGGGACAGTTTTGCATTTTCACCCTTCAACATGTTTTCAATCCTCAATTTAGCTATTTGTAATTTTTGGTCATATTGTCAAATCGGGAATATCAAGATTATGCGGTTAATTACTACGTATTACGTTGAACCTGTGGGATCTGTTTGTGACTCTTGCGGGGGCGTTTGGGAGCTGTTTATCACTTTCACACTTCAACGACATATTTTCAAGCCTAAGTCTAGCTATTTGAAATTTTGATCAATTTCTCAAACTGGGCATCTCGTGGCTATGCGGTCAGTTGCTACATATTACGTTGGTCCCATGGTAGGTGTTTGTACCTCTTGAGGGAGCGTTTGGAGGTTGTTTTACATTTCCACCCTTCAACTGCATGCTTAGAAGATTAAGTTTAGATATTTATAATTTTTTGTCACAACCAAGCATCTGGGAATACACTATATAATTGACTTACTTGACTATATATTATATATGAGTGCTAACTAATTTGGATACAGAGACAAAGTAGGTTAGTTTTTATGAGTTACTTTATCTCTTAAAGGTTCAAGCAAGAATGAAGAATCCAGTCCAAGAATCATCAAGATCAACATAAAGGGATGATAATCTTCCTTATGACCACTTTACGACACTTACACAGCATATTATTGAGTTCGCATGTGCATATATTATTTTAATCATTTTAACAATATTTTCAAATCATTTTAATTCCTTTATAACATTTTTAAATCATTTTAAATAATTTTGGAAATAATTAAAATATGGTTTTTAAAAGTGTTGGGGTTAAAAGTTGGATTTTGCAAACTCTTTTTATTCTTTAAAACTTGACCTGGGTAGAATCTCAAAGTGGCAGAGAATTCAGGGGCAGAATTTAGAATATGTTTTACACGCGTTTTTCAGCGTGTAACAACCGAACATGTGTTGGCACCTTAACGGATGATTTTGTGTTTTCTCTAAGACACGTAATTTATATGCAATCTCAGCCCTTGGATGAACATAATCGATGATCTGCATGTGATTGAAATCAATCCATTTGCAACCAGTTTTAACCAATCACCGTGAGTTATTCCTACTGCATAAATTTAATCGTTAGATTTTAAGTCAATTGGTTAATATTGATCCTTACCGTAGGATTGCCTCTAAGGTTCGAGATCCTTCATCAGCAACTATAAAAACCCCTCTACTCTCAGCCATTTGAGACTTTTGGCCTTCGTCCAAATAGAGAAAATATAGAGAGTAGAGAGAAGAAAGAGAAGGGAGAGGAGAAAGGAAACAAAATCGAGAAGAAGAGAAATAGAAGAAACCCTAATCTTCGAAGCTAAACCTCTAAGTGTTTTCCCTTAATCTAAACACTAAAACCTTCACAGTTTCATACACCAGAAAAACTAAACCTTGAGAGTGAGATCCATTAAGGGTTTCTGTGAGTTTGATGTTGGATTTGTTCGATGATTGAAGACCTTTTCAAGTCTTAGTTTCTCTCAGAACTCATCTCTAAGGGAATCTTGAGTTTCATTGTTGAAACTTGAGTTTTTCTAGAAGACAAAATCACACGTTTATATTTTTATTCTCTTTTGGATCTTTTGTTGTAGATCCTTTATTTTTTAAGAGATTTTGGAAAAAAAACTTTTGTATTTCAAGGTTATATCATATTTCTAGAACGTTTGTGTTTCTTGCTTTATATTTCAGGATTTGTGAAATAGATGTGTACAAAAATAAATATAAACACATAGGACCTTGGTTAGTTTTGAAAGCAAGGTTGTTTTTCATATTTGATCTTGAGAATAAGTTATTTGTCAAAATAAGTTGAATTAGTATTTGCATGTTATATAGAACTTCTTGATTTATAGGATTTTGTCTGTATAAATATCTTAAGAGGGTGAGTTGCATAAATCTGCATTTACTGCACATCACAAACATATTATCACACACGAACACTTAGTCACAGTGGTTTTGGTTAAGAAACCTTGTTTTGTAAGAGTTATTGGAATCAGAAATCAGGGGAAAGGAGATAAAGGAAAAATCAAAGAAGCAACAAGAGAACGCCAGTTCTAGTAAAAAAACCTTTGGAGTAGAGTAGCTCATATAGGTATAATTCTAAACATAGATTTAGAATCTTTGTGTGTTTGCTTCAGTGTTGTAACTTGAATATTTATTTTAGTGGATTTTTTTATTTGTGCCGTAGAGGGCACCGTGGATGTTACCCTTGATTAAGGGTTTTACCACGTTAAATACTTGGGTTCATTTCTTTGAATTTTATTAATTTCTGTTGTGATTGGTACTGCATCTTAGACTTAGTAGATGGTTTTTAATTTCTAAAACCAAAGGTAATCAACTACAAAATCTAGACTACATATTCAGAAAACAAGTTTAAACACATCTTGTGTTATTAATTGAAAAGAGTTTTGTCCAAAAATTTCATTAGGAGTTTACTCAACTTATAACATTTTGTTATTAATCTAGTAAACAGTTTTTTTCAAGCAGAATCAGAGCAGGACCATCTTTTGTGATTCTGAAAGTTTAGAAATTTTTTTCAAAATTTCTTTCAAAAAGTTCTGAATATGGAAGAAAGATTTGAGAGGTTAGGTAACCTTTCCAGACCAGTACTCTTTGATGGAAATAAATTTTCATACTAGAAAGTATGAATGGTTTCCTTGGTGATAATGTCTGGGACATGATTGAAAATGGTTATGAACATCCGACTAAGGCTATATCTGAAACTGATCCCACAAGGATTAAGAAACTTCTTAGTGAATTTACTACAGTAGAGAAAAAGAAGTCCCTAGATAATAACAAAGGCAAGAATGCCATCTTTATGTCCATTAATGAACACGAGTTTAAAAGAATATCCATACGTTGTACTTCTAAAGAGGCATGGAACACTCTTGTCATTGCTTACGAAGGTGATGAAAAATTTAAGGCAAGAAAAAGTCAAATGCTTGTCCAGCAATACAACAACTTAATAATGGATGAGAATGAATACTTTGACGATTTCTACATTAGGTAAATTTATATCTTTACAAAACTTTATGAAAATGGTATAACCTATAGTATAAAGGAAATTATTCAAAAGATTCTTAGGTCAATGCCTTCCAAATTTGACGATAAGAGATATGCCATTTAAGAAATGGATGACCCTAATATGTCTCTTGAATTTCTTAGTAGTAAACTAAGGACTATAGAGTTGGAGTTAGATTTTAATAAGCAACTGACCAGATAGAACAATAAACCCTCTAGTTCCAATGTTGTGTTTTCATCTAAAATGCAAGTTCCTAAAATAAGTTATTTGAACTTTGACACCTACTGTATTGATGAATGTGATTTAGATGACCTTGACAATCAAATGATCTTATGAGCAAGCATTTCAAAAAGATTCTCAAATTCAGAAATGCTGTAGCCTCTAAACAAAGCAAGTCAAATTATCATGGAAATCAAAATCACAGACCTCGTGACAGAGACATTGCCAAACATTCATATGATAATAAAAGGACCTGTGACAATAACCGACCTAAGATAGAACTAAAAGATGTGAAATGTCATAGATGTGGTAAAATGGGACATTATGCCAGCAAATGCCCAACTAATTTTAGCAACAGTAATAAGGATAATATGTGTAAACGTGGGACGACTCTAGTGATTCTGATGAAGATAAAACAGAGTCAACCCAAAATGATGAGTATTGCATGTCTTTCTTTGCCAAGATTATATATAGTGATGATGATGCATGCTTACTTACTCATGAATCTGTGATGCATGTTAATTTTGATGTTAATACTGCCCCTATTATTGTTGAAAGTAATCTAAGCGCGAGTCAAAGCGTTAATATTACCAATGAATAGACCGTGTGCGCGAGTTTAAAAGAATCAAGTAATTCTTTAGGGGACACTTCACACGACACACTTAGCGAGTCTAATAATGATTTGCCTGACTTACATGAGTTATACACGAAAACGGTTAAGAGTGCTTGCCTTGAAAAAAATGAGAAAATCATTAACTGAGCGTATCGATTTACATAATCAGACCATTAGGAAGAATAATGAAGATTATATTGCCCATGAGACTGAGATTGAAGAATTTTCCTTAAAAATATAAGATTTGTCTAGGAAAAATCATGTGTTTGAACAAAAATATAAGGCAACCCTTAATGAACTAGAAGAGTCTAAGCAAAAGTCTCAAATGTGTTTACAAAATGTCAACACTTTGAAACCCAAGATAAATCTTATGAGGAAATTGTTGCTGGAAGCAAATTTGACTCTGAAGATAAGTCTGGCCTAGGTTTTGGAGAAATACTACTCACCAGTAAGACCAAAGTTTCTCCTGAAAATATTACTTTAATCAAACAAGGCCAAACTTGTCAAACTGTTAAAAAAGGGGAATCTAGTTTTAGTGTCTCTGAAGCAAAACATGATCAGTACAATCAAAAGTCCAATTCAAATGGTCAGGCCAAATATGTTTGTTCACCTATTGGTGACCAAAGGCAAAAACTCAAGACCAATGACAATTGGATGACTATACCAAATAGAGCAAATCCCATCTTTAAAGACATTAGTAATAAAGTCAAGACCCACACCCATCAATACTGTTATTACTGTGACATTTTAGGCCACACTCTTTAAGAATGTTTTCGAAGGACATATTTTTATAACTCCGTTATCAATTTATAATGTCATATACCGCTACAATATCGAAGAGCATTCAAGCATCAAAGACGGATACGAATATCAAGTTCTTCATCAAAAAGGCTCCGCGCAGTTTACTTTGGTAAGGTTATGTTTTTACTCCCTTAACTTTCCACTTAGAGCTTTTGGGATATTTTTAGAATATATTTCCTAAGTGTTGGAGCGGAGTTTTTCGTCAAAATTTGAGAATGAGTATTTTTTCTAAGTCCTGAAGCATACCTCGATTATGATGCCCAGGTCGTTCAAGACAGATGGTCATCTCGTTCGATCAACTTATGGATGTCGCGCGATGCCATTTGAACAACATCAGTACGTCATTCGCGTGAGATCCTTATCTCGTTCGAACGAGCTCTAATATTGAGGTAACGCATTTTCTTATAAATACTCATTAAATGGTTTCGTTTTCATGAAGAAGTCCCAGCGTTTTGAGAGACAGAAAACTGCAAAACTGCAGAATCCTTTTGACTTATTCTTTTTGGGTTTAATCCCTTTTTGTTTACAATTCACAAAAAATCCCATATGCTTTGGTGAATTATTTTGGTGTTTAAGAACAAACTTTTCTGTGGTTCATTCTTAGTGGGGAGAATTCTACAACCAGAGAGATGCGTGCTATTATGGAGGGAGTCCTTATAAAGTTAATACTTATGGCGAAGCCGTTTCTTTTCCATTACTGACCATCTGGAGTTCTTGTGGGAGATTCCAGCCGTTGACATTTCTAGCCGTTGCTTTGAAGGTTTGACGGAGACACCGTGTGTTACACTTTTGGGCGATTATCAGGTTGTATGTAAGTCAATGGTCTTGTGAATTCTTCAAAGTTCTATAAATAAAAGGTTTTGCCCTTCGGGGATTTTTCGTGAATATTTGTGTTGCATGCTTTATTTATGGGTTGGCGCATGCACACACATAGTAGCAAGTTTTGGGACTGAATTAATTTGGTTTAAATAGACTCTAATTAAATAAGGTTTACTTGGAAACTTGCGAATTAATTGAAATCGGTATCACACATTGCATTTATTCGTTTTACAAATTGGTATCAGAGCGGGTTACGCTAATTTATCGCGTGATCCTGATTTTTCAAGGAATTATTTTTTTTGATACAATTTGACTTCTCACATCGTCAAATTGGTATCTGAGCAGGTTACACTAATTTATCGTGTATTCCTATTTTCCGCAAAATCGTGTGATATTGGTTTTTTGAAAAATGAGTTTTGTGAAAAATAATAATTTTTCCAATGGAACGCCCATTTAATGAGGAGCCTATTTTTGAAAAAGTTCACAGCCGTGCTGAAAAATTAAAACTTTTGAATTTGAAACTTTGCAAAAGAATTAAGGTTTTGGAAAAAGAAAGTTTTTGTTTTAATAATAAGATTGAATATTTGCAAACGTTTTATACTCAAATAGATATTTTTCATGAACACTTTGGTAATTTGTGTATTGATTTTGATTCTTTAAAAATTGCCAAAAAGGAGAGTGATGAAAGAGTCCTAGTTTTAGAGAAGGAATTGAGGGACTTAAAAAATTCTAAGGTTCCCGTTTGTGCCGTCGACGATAAAAAATTAATTGATGATTTTACGGCACGTGAAAAGAATCTTAGGGACGAGTTTGTTTTAATTGAGGGGGAGCACAATAAACTGTTAAGTTTAATTGATAATTTGAAAAGGAAATCCCTATCTTTGGAAGAGTCTAATTCGTTGCTTGAATCAAATATTTTGAAGTTGAAAAATGATTTAAATGATTCAAGTAGGTTTGATAGTGATGGTAATGGGACGTCGTGTTCTAATACTTCCGTTGCCAAAGCCAAAACCATTATTTATTTTAGAGGGTCAACCGTTCCCAAGGACATTAGAAAAGGTCAGCCCATAGGTTTCGTTCCACCCGTTTACACATGCTCACATTGTGGTAGGAAAGGTCACCTTATGAGATTTTGTTTTGATCTTGGAAGAAGTCCTAGGAAGTCTAAGTCTAGTGTTTCGTTGGTTCCCAAAACCCCCACGCGTCATGTCACATCCGTTTGGGTTAGGAAATCACTTTTGGATACGTTAGATTTTAGACAAGTTGATTCTCGTGTGCTTGCACATGATTCTTCTCTTTCCATATCATATAGATGAGTGTGTTCACATGTTTGTCATACGCTAGTTTTTTCTTTCATGATATTTATGTTTGCTAGCGTTCTGACATGTACTTTTTATATAAATTTTTCTTTTAAAAAATTTGAAAAAGCCAAAAAAATGATTTTATTTTGATAAAATTTTGAGAAAATCCAAAAAGAGTTTTGTATTTTGGTTACGCGGTTTATAAATGGGCACTTAGGATGACCGAGTTACAACATCATTCCATTTTTCATGTGACTATTTGATAGTGTTTTGAGATAATATATCATGTCATTTTTGTGCTTTATAATGTTTTGAGTCATTATGATGTAATTAGTTGTTACTTCCTACATGTTTGACTCATGATTTCCTTTATTACACACAAGCCGGATTCGTTTGATTATTGTACTTGTCTTATCACATGTTGGTTGGGTGTTTTGACTTCAATCCTGTCCTTAAAACGAACCAAGCGCGATAAAACTTGATAAGAAAGTTGTGCATGTAAGAGTCATTTGTGAGGTTATGTGCTTTATTTGAAAACGGTGAAGGGCTATGAAAGGTTATCATTTATCCTTTGCGATAAAGCCGCCGTTTAATTGGACCTAAAAAATTGAGTAATTTTATTATTCGAGGTCCAAAGAGGTTTAAAAGAGCCCAAAAAATTTAAAGGCAATAAAAATAAATTCATGCCAATTATGGGTCATTTAGGTTTTTGCACCAATTCTCCAAAGTTTGAGAATTTAGTTTATACACCTCTAAAAGAAAACATATGTGAGGGAGTTTGGATGGAGAATTAAAATGGGTTTGCACGTCCTTGAAAGTCTTGAAAAAGCGTTAAATAGTTTTAGACGTTATTGGTGTGAAAATCACTTTGACTTTAATTTGTTGATTTGCATAAGTCGATGTCATCTAAATTCAACTATTTTTACACCTAAGGATTCTTTTGATGTTCATTTGTTAGGAGTACACTTATGCATCGTGCACATATGATTGATTGAGTTAATTTACCTATCGAATGTGTTCACACCCATTCATTACATTTCCATGACTTGGTTGTTTGAGTTTAAATCCATGGTGTGATTTTTAGTATCTTATTTTTGTATGAAAAAATTGAAAAATCGAAAAATAGTTTGTGGATGTTTTTGAGACATACCTTCGCATGCACGTAGTTTGATTCTTATTTACTATGCAATTTCTTTGTGACACTCCATGTATTGAATTCTTCCTCTTATCTGTCTATTTGGGGACATCATAAAAAGGGGGCGAAATAATTATCATGTTATGGGGAAGTTTTTGCATTATGGGGGAGATTTGATTATATTGATTGATTCTTATATCATTTCAAACTCGATGCTTCACGAAGGTATTTTTCTTTATCTCATGTGTGTAGGTACAAAGATTGAAGATTTTTATGTTGCACACCCTGATGAGAAAAGCTTTGAGATTTGATGAAGATTTTTGAAGAACAGTTTAAGGTCTTGCAAATTTATTCATAGGAGGGTTGATTTGTATACGCATTTTGCGATTTGATAATTCAGACTTTTTATGTATGTACCGGCATAAACATAGGGAAGATTTGTTAGGACGTAATTCTATAAGTCCGTTATCAATTTATTATGTCATATACCGCTACAACGTCGAAGAACATTCAAGCATCAAATATGGATCCGAATATCAAGTTCTTCATCTAAAGACTCCGTGAAGTTTACTTTAGTAAGGTTATATTTTTAATACCTCAACTTTCCACTTTGAGCTTTTAGGATATTTTTAAAAAATATTTTCGAAGTGTTGGAGCAGAGCTTTTCGTCAAAATATGAGAATGAGTATTTTTTCTTAGTCCTGAAGCATACCTCGATTTTGAGGCCCAGGTCGTTCAAGAGAGATGGTCATCTCGTTCGAGCGACTTATGGATGTCGCGCGATGTCGTTTGAACGACATCTGTACGTGGTTCGCGTGAGATCCTTATCTCTTTCGAACGAGCTCTAATACCAAGGCGACACATTTTCTTATAAATACTCTTTAAATGGTTTCGTTTTCATTGAGATGTCTTAGCGTTTTGAAAGATAGAAACTGCAAAACTGCAGAATCCTTTTGACTTCTACTTTTAGGGTTTAATCCCGTTTTGTTTATACTTCACAAAAAATCCCATATGCTTTGGTGAATTATTTTGGTGTTTAAGAACACACTTTGCTATGGTTCATTCTTTGTGGGGAGAACTCTACAACCGTAGAGCTGCGTGCTATTGTGGATGGAGCCCTTATAAAGTTCACACTTGTAGAAAAACCGTTTTTTTTCCATTGCTGACCATGTGGAGTTGTTGCGGGAGATTCCTGCTGACGACATTTCTAGTTGTTGCTTTGAAGGTTTGACGAAGACACCGTGTGTTCACTTGTGGGTGATTATCAGGTTGTATGTAAGTCAATGGTCTTGTGAATTCTTCAAAGTTCTAGAAATAAAAGGTTTTGCCCTTCGGGGATTTTTCCTGAATATTTGTGTCGCATGCTTTATTTATGGGTTGGCGCATGCACACATGTAGTTGCATGTTTTGGGGTTGAATTAATTTGGTTTAAATAGACTTTAATTAAATAAGGTTTACTTGGAAACTTTCGAATTATTTGAAATTGGTATCACACACCGCATTTATTCGTTTTACAAATTGGTATCAGAGCGCGTTACGCTAATTTATCGCGTGATCCTGATTTTTCAAGGATTTATTTATTTAAATACAATTTGACTTCTCACGTCATCAAATTGGTATCAGAGGAGGTTATGACAATTTATCGCGTATTCATATTTTCCACAAAATCTTGTATATTAATTTTTTGAAAAATCAGTGTTGTGAAAAATATCAATTTTTCCATTGGAATGCCCATTTAATGAGTAGCCTATTTTTGAAAAAGTTCACGACCGTGCTGAAAAATGAAAACTTTTGAATTTGAAAATTTGCAGAAGAATTCAAGTTTTGGAAAATGAAAATTCTTGTTTTAATAGTAAGATTGAATATTTGCAAACGTTTCAAACTGAAATAGATATTTTTCGTAAACACTTTGGTAATTTGTGTATTGATTTTGATTCTTCAAAAATTACCAAAAAGGAGAGTGATGAAAGAGTCCTGGTTTTAGAGAAGGAATTCAAGGACTTAAAAAATTCTAGGGTTCCCGTTTGTGCCGTCGAGGATAAAAAATCTATCGATGATTTTACGGCACGTGAAAAGGGTCTTAGGGATAAGTTTGTTTTAATCAAGGGGGAGCACAATAAACTGTTAAGTTTAATTGATAATTTGAAAAGGAAATCCCTATCTTTGGATGAGTCTAATTTGTTGCTTAAATAAAATATTTTGAAGTTGAAAAATGATTTAAATGATTCAAGTAGGTTTGAAAGTGATGGTAATGGGTCATCGTGTTCTAATACTTTCTTTTCCAAAGCCAAAACCATTATTTATTTCAGAGGGTCAATCGTTCCCAAGGACATTAGAAATAGCCAGCCCATAGGTTTCGTTCCACCAGTTTAGACATGTTCACATTGTGGTAGGAAAGGTCACCTTAGGAGATTTTGTTTTGATCTTGGAAGAAGTCCTAGGAAGTCGAAGTCTAGTGTTTCGTTGGTTCCCAAAACTCCCACGTGTCATGTCACATCCGTTTGGGTTAGGAAATCACTTTTAGATACGCTAGATTTTAGACACGTTGATTCTCGTGTGCTTGCACATGATTCTTCTCTTTCCATATCATATAGATGATTGTGCTCACATATTTGTCATACGCTAGTTTTTTGTTTCATGGTATTTATGTTTGCTAGCGTTGTGACATGTACTTTTTTTTAAAATAATTTTAGCTTTTGAAAAATTTGAAAAAGCCAAAAAAATGATTTTATTTTAATAAAATTTTGAGAAAAGCCCAACAGATTTTTGTATTTTCGTTACTCTGTTTATAAATGGGCACTTAGGATGACCGAGTCGTAACATCATTCCATTTTTCATGTGACTATTTCATAGTGTTTTGAGATAATATATCAAGTCATTTTCGTGCTTTATAATGTTTGGAGTCATTATGATGTAATTAGTTATTACTTCCTACATGTTTGACTCATGATTTCCTTTATTGCACACAAGCCGGATTTGTTTGATTATTGTGCTTGTCTTATCACATGTTGGTTGGGTGTTTTCACTTCAATCTTGTCCTTAAAACGAACCAAGCGCGATAAAACCTGATAAGATAGTTGTGTAGGTAAGAGCCGTTTGTGAGGTTGTGTGCTTTATTTGAAAACAGTGAAAGGGCTATGAAAGCTTATCGTTTATCTTTTGCGATAAAGCCGCCGTTTAATTCGACCAAAAAATTGAGTAATTTTATTATTTGAGGTCCAAAGAGGTTTAAAAGAGCCCGAAAAATTTAAAGGCAATAAAAAGAAATTCATGCCAATTATGGGTCATTTAGGCTTTTGAACCAATTCTCAAAAGTTTGAGAATTTAGTTTATACACCTCTAAAAGAAAATATATACGAGGGAGTTTGAATGGAGAATTAAAAAGGGTTTGAACCTCCTTGAAAGTCTTGAAAAAGCGTAAAATAGTTTTGGACGTTATTGGTGTGAAAATCACTTTGACTTTAATTTGTTGATTTGCATAAGACGATGTCATCTAAATTCAACAATTTTTACACCTAAGGATTCTTTTGATGTTCATTTGTTAGGAGTACACATATGCATCGTGCACATATGATTGATTGTGTTAATTTATCTATCAAATGTGTTCACACCCATTCATTACATTTCCATGACTTGGTTGTTTGAGTTTAAATCCATGGTGTGATTTGTAGTATCTTTTTTTTGTATGAAAAATTAAAAAATCCAAAAATAGTTTGGGGATGTTTTGGAGACATACCATTGCATGCGCGTAGTTTGATTCATATTTACTATGCAATTTCTTTGTGACACTCCATGTTTTGATTGTTTCCTCTTATCTGTCTATTTGGGGACATCATAAAAAAGGGGGAGAAATAATTATCATGTTATGGGGAAGTTTTTGCATTATGGGGGAGATTTGATTATATTAATTGATTCTTATATCATTTCAAGCTCGATGCGTCACGCAGGTATTTTGCTTTATCTCATGTGTGTAGGGACAAAGATTGAAAATTTTTATGTTGCACACCCTGATGAGAAAAGCTTTGAGATTTGATGAAGATTTTTGAAGAACAGTTTTAGATCTTGCAAATTTATTCATGGGAGGGTTGATTTGTATATGCATTTTGCGATTTGATAATTCTGACTTTTTATGTATGTATCGGCATAAACATAGGGGGAGATTTGTAAGGACATAATTCTATAAGTCCGTTATCAATTTATTATGTCATATACCGCCACAGCGTCGAAGAGCATTCAAGAACATTCAAGCATCAAAGACGGATCCGAATATCAAGTTCTTCATCAAAAAGACTCCGCGAAGTTTACTTTGATTAGGTTATGTTTATAATACCTTAACTTTCCACTTAGAGCTTTTGGGATATTTTTAGAAAATATTTTCTAAGTGTTGGAGTGGACTATTTCGTCAAAATTTCAGAATGAGTATTTTTTCTAAGTCCTGAAGCATACCTCGATTTTGACGCCCAGGTCATTCAAGCGAGATGGTCATCTCGTTCGAGCGACTTATGGATGTCGCGCGATGTCGTTTGAATGACGTCTGTACGTCGTTCTCGTGAGATCTTTATCTCATTCGAACGAGCTCTAATACTGAGGCGGTGCATTTTCTTATAAATACACATTAAATGATTTCGTTTTCATTGATAAGTCCCAGCGTTTTGACAGACAGAAACTGCGAAACTGCAGAATCCTTTTGACTTCCTCTTTTAGGGTTTAATCCCTTTTTGTTTACAATTCACAAAAAATCATATATGCTTTGGTGAATTTTTTTTCTGTTTAAGAACACACTTTGCTGTGGTTCATTCTTTGTGGGGAGAACTCTACAACCGGAGAGCTGCGTGCAATTGTGGATGGAGTCCTTATAAAGTTCACACTTGTGGAGAAGCCGTTTCTTTTCCATTGCTGACCATGTGGAGTTCTTGTGGTAGATTCCTGCTGACTACATTTCTAGCCGTTGCTTTGAAGGTTTGACGAAGACACCGTGCGTTACACTTGTGGGCGATTATCAGGTTGTATGTAAGTCAATGGTCTTGTGAATTCTTCAAAGTTCTTGAAATAAAACGTTTTTCCCTTCCGGGATTTTTCCTTAATATTTGTGTCGCATGCTTTATTTATGGGTTGGCGCATGCACACACGTAGTTGCATGTTTAGGGGTTGAATTAATTTGGTTTAAATAGACTTTAATTAAATAAGGTTTACTTGAAAACTTGCGAATTAATTGAAATTAGTATCACACACCGAATTTATTCGTTTTACAAATTGGTATCAGAGCGGGTAATGCTAATTTATCGTGTGATCTTGATTTTTCAAGGATTTATTTATTTTAATACAATTTGACTTCTCACGTCGTCAAATTGGTATCAGAGGAGGTTACGGTGATTTGTCGCGTATTCATATTTTTCACAAAATCTTGTGATATTGATTTTTTGAAAAATCACTATTGTGAAAAATCATTCCATTGGAATGCCCATTTAATGAGTAGCCTATTTTTGAAAAAGGTCACGACCGTGCTGAAAAATTAAAACTTTTGAATTTGAAACTTTGCAAAAGAATCAAAGTTTTGGAAAAAGAAAATTTATGTTTTAATAGTAATATTGAATATTTGCAAACGTTTCTAACTGAAATAGATATTTTTCGTGAAACTTTGGTAATTTGTGTATTGATTTTGATTCTTTAAAATTTTCCAGAAAGGATAGTGATGAAAGAGTCCTGGTTTTAGAGAAGGAATTGAAGGACTTGAAAAATTCTAGGGTTCCCGTTTGTGCCGTCGAGGATAAAAAATTTATCGATGATTTTACGGCACGTGACAAGACTCTTAGGGATAAGTTTGTTTTAATCAAGGGGAGCACAATAAACTGTTAAGTTTAAGTGATAATTTGAAAAAGAAATCCCTATCTTTGGAAGAGTCTAATTCGTTGCTTAAATAAAATATTTTGAAGTTAAAAAATTATTTAAGTAGGTTTGACAGTGATGGTAATGGGTCGTCGTGTTCTAATACTTCCATTGCCAAAGCCAAAACCATTATTTATTTTAGTGGGTCAATCGTTCCCAAGGACATTAGAAAAGGTCAGCCCATAGGTTTCGTTCCACCCGTTTACACATGTTCACATTGTGGTAGGAAAGGTCACCTTAGGAGATTTTGTTTTGATCTTGGAATAAGTTCTAGGAAGTCGAAGTCTAGTGTTTCGTTGGTTACCAAAACCCCCACGTGTCATGTCACATCCGTTTGGGTTAGGGAATCACTTTTGGATACGCTAGATTTTAGACAAGTTGATTCTCGTGTGCTTGCACATGATTCTTATCTTTCCATATCATATAGATGATTGGGTTCGAATGTTTGTCATAGGCTAGTTTTTTTGTTTCATGACATTTATGTTTGCCAGCGTTGTGACATGTACTTTTTGTATAAATTTTTGCTTTTGAGAAATTTAAAAAAGACAAAAAAAGATTTTATTTTGAGAAAATTTTGAGAAAATTCAAAAAGAGTTTTGTATTTTGGGTACTCCGCTTATAAATGGACACTTAGGATGACCGAGTTTCAACATCATTCCATTTTTCATATGACTATTTGATAGTGTTTTGAGATAATATATCATGTCATTTTCGTTCTTTATAATGTTTGGATTTATTATGATGTAATTAGTTGTTACTTTCTACATGTTTGACTCATGATTTCCTTTATTGCACATAAGCACGAATTTGTTTGATTATTGTGCTTGTCTTATCACATGTTGGTTGGGTGTTTTCACTTCAACCCTGTCCTAAAAATGAACCAAGCGCAATAAAACATGATAAGAAAGTTGTGCATGTAAGAGCCGTTTGTGAGGTTGTGTGCTTTATTTGAAATGGTGAATGGCTACAAATGGTTATCTTTTATCTTTTGCGATTAAGACGCCATTTAATTGGACCTGAAAAATTGATAAATTTTAATATTCGAGTTCCAAAGAGGTTTAAAAGAGCCCGAAAAATTTAAAGGCAATAAAAAGAAATTCATGCCAATTATGGGCCATTTAGGTTTTTGCACCAATTTTCCAAAGTTTGCGAATTTAGTTTATACACCTCTAAAAGAAAACATATGCGAGGGAGTTTGGATGGAGAATTAAAATAGGTTTGCACGTCCTTAAAAGTCTTGAAAAAGCGTTAAATAGTTTTAGACGTTATTGGTGTGAAAATCACTTTGACTTTAATTTGTTGATTTGCATAAGACGATGTCATCTAAATTCAACAATTTTTACACCTAAGGATTCTTTTTATGTTCATTTGTTAGGAGTACACTTATGCATCGTGCACATATGATTGATTGAGTTAATTTACCTATCGAATGTATTCACACCCATTCATTACATTTCCATGATTTGGTTGTTTGAGTTTAAATCCATGGTGTGATTTTTAGTATCTTATTTTTCTATGAAAAAATTGAAAAATCGAAAAATAATTTGTGGATGTTTTTGAGACATATCTTTGCATGCGCGTAGTTTGATTCTTATTTACTATGCAATTTCTTTGTGACACTCCATGTATTGAATTTTTCCTCTTATCTGTCTATTTGGGGACATCATAAAAAGGGGGCGAAAGAATTATCATGTTATGGGGAAGTTTTTGCATTATGGGGGAGATTTGATTATATTAATTGATTCTTATATCATTTCAAACTCGATGCTTCACGAAGGTATTTTTCTTTATCTCATGTGTGTAGGTACAAAGATTGAAGATTTTTATGTTGCACACCCTGATGAGAAAAGCTTTGAGGTTTGATGAAGATTTTTGAAGAACAGTTTTAGATCTTGCAAATTTATTTATGGGAGGGTTGATTTGTATACGCATTTTGCAATTTGATAATTCTGACTTTTTATGTATGTACCGGCATAAACATAGGGGGAGATTTTTAAGGATATATTTTTATAAGTCCGTTATTAATTTATTATGTCATATACCACTACACCGTCGAAGAGCATTCAAGAACATTCAAGCATTAAAGACGGATTCGAATATCAAGTTCTTCGTCAAAAAGACTCCGCGAAGTTTACTTTGGTAAGGTTATGTTTTTTATACCTTAAATTTCCACTTAGAGCTTTTGGGATATTTTTACAAAATATTTTCTAAGTGTTGGAGCAGACTTTTTCGTCAAAATTTGAGAATGAGTATTTTTTCTAAGTCCCGAAGCGTACCTCAATTTTGATGCCCAGGTCGTTCAAGCAAGATGGTCATCTCGTTCGAGTGACTTATGGATGTCACGCGATGTCATTTGAATGACATCTGTACATCGTTTGCGCGAGATTCCTATCTCGTTCGAATGAACTCTAATATCGAGGCGACACATTTTCTTATAAATACTCATTAAATGGTTTCGTTTTCATTAAGAAGTCCTAGAGTTTTGAAAGATAGAAAACTGCGAAACTGCAGAATCCTTTTGACTTCTTCTTTAGGGTTTAATCCCTTTTTGTTTACAATTATAAAAAAATCCCATATGTTTTGGTGAATTGTTTTGGTGTTTAAGAACACACTTTGCTATGGTTCATTCTTTATGGGTAGAAATCTACAACCGGAGAGCTACGTGCTATTGTGTACGGAGTCCTTATAAATTTCGCACTTATGGAGAAGGCATTTCTTTTCCATTGCTGACCATTTGGAGTTCTTGTGGGAGATCGCAGTCGACGACATTTCTAGCCGTTGCTTTGAAGGTTTGACGAAGACACCGTGCGTTACACTTGTGGGCGATTATCAGGTTGTATGTAAGTCAATGGTCTTGCGAATTATTAAAAGTTCTAGGAGTAAAAGGTTTCGCCCTTCGGGGATTTTTCCTGAATATTTGTGTCACATGATTTATTTATGGTTTGGCGCACGCACACACATAGTTGCATGTTTAGGGGCTGAATTAATTTGGTTTAAATAGACTCTAATTAAATAAGGTTTACTTGGAAACTTGCGAATTAATTGAAATCGGTATCACACACCGCATTTATTCATTTACAAATTGGTATCAGAGCGTGTTACGCTAATTTATCGCGTGATCTTGATTTTTCAAAGATTTTTTTATATACAACATATTGGGTTACACCCTTTAGAACTTATCCATATGGACCTCATGGGTCCCTTAAGGACTGTTAGTTTCCATGGAAATAGTTATATCCCAGTGATAGTCGACGACTATAAGTGATATACTTGGGTTTCATTTATGAAACAAAAATCAGATACCTTAGGTTAATTATTAAAAATAATTTTGTAAATAGAGAATGTGAAGGATAGTCAAGTGTGTGGCATTAGGAGTGACATAGGAGGTGAGTTGAAAGACTCTGTTGTTACTGAATATTGCGTAGCCAATGGCTTTAAACACGAGTTTAGTGCTCCGAAAACACCCCAGCAAAATGGCATCGCTGAACATAAGAATAGAACATTACAAGAGATGGCTAGGGTTATGCTACACGCTAAAAGTCTTCCTAGATATTTTTAGGTAGAAGCCGTTCAAACTGCGTGTCATATCATTAATCGTGTATACCTCAGAAAAAATTCCCAACAAACGTCATATGAGCTTTGGTCACACAAAATGCCTAACTTGAAATACTTTAAAACCTTCGGGAGTGTCTGTTATGTATGTAAAGACCGTGGACAACTTTCAAAATTTGACACCCGAGGAGAGAAAGGAATATTTCTTAGTTATGCTAAAAAACTATCGAACCAAAACCATCATTGAATCATTTAATGTGATTGTAGATGATACTAGTGTAGGGAGTAGTGTCTGTCAATCAGTACCACCTGTTGAGGACAAACCAAATTCTACAATTGAACCCTCACAGGACACTGATTTACCACCACCTGAGAATCCTTCTACACCCACTTAGATTTCTAAAGACCATTAAATTGAAACTGTAGTTAGTAATCCTTCCGATCTTGTTAAAATAAGATCCCAACTCCGAAATGTGGCAGAATTTGCATGTCTTGTTTCCCTTGAGGAACCAAAAAATGTAAATGATGCACTATCTAACTCATTCTAGATTAATGTTATACAAGAAGAGCTTGTCCAGTTTTAGAGTCGCGATGTGTGGTATCTTGTTCCTAGGCCAAAAGATTTAAAGTTATCGACACTCTATGGATTTTCAAAAACAAAATATATGAAAATGGGGAGGTCATTAGAAATAAATCTAGGTTGGTAGCACAAGGTTACTCCCAGATAGAGGGAATTGACTTCGATGAAACTTTTGCACATGTTACTCGTCTTGAGTCAGTTCATCTCCTCCTTGCCATATCATGTCACCAGTAATTCAAATTATTCCAAATGGATGTTAAGTCCACATTTTTAAATGGAATTTTGACTGAGGAGGTATACGTAGAACAACCCAAAGGGTTTGTAGATCCATCACACCCTGATTACGTCTTTAGGCTTAAGAAAGACTTATATGGTTTGAAACAAGCTCCTAGAGCTTGGTATGAGAGACTATCTACATTTCTAGTCTCTCATGGATTTGTCCGAGGGGGAAATGATCAAACCTTGTTTATTTAGAACGAGGATAAACATGTTTTAATTGCACAAGTGTACGTTGATGATATAATATTTGGATCCACTTGTTCTAAACAAGTGAAGAACTTTTTTGATATCATGCATGTTAAATTTAAATGTCACTTATGGGTGAACTTCAATACTTTTTAGGTCTTCAAGTAAAACAATGTAGTGATGGCCTATTTATCACTTAATCCAAATATGCTGCAAAACTTGTTAAAAAATTCAGATTAGTAAATGCTAAACTTTCTAGAACCCCTATGAGTACTTCAATAAAACCATCTAAGGATGATAATGAGGAAAATGTTGATCCTACTTTATATCGAAGTATGATAGGGAGTCTCTTATATCCCACTGCTTTTGGACCCGACATTTCTTTCGCAGTCTCTATCTGTGCTAGACATCAGAGTAGCCTTAAGGAATCCCATTTATTGTGTGTGAAGAGAATTATTAAATATGTCAAGGGTACTCAAAAATTTGGTATTTGGTACTCCAAGGACACAACTAGTTTTATTATAGGATACACTGATGCTGATTGGGCATGGTGTTTTGACGATAGAAAGAGCACGTCTGGCGCATGTTATTATGTAGGAAATAACCTAGTAGGTTGGTCGTGTAAGAAACAAAATTGTATTTCCCTATCTAGCGCAGCATCCGAGTACATTGTAGCAGGAAGTTGTTGTTCACAACCGTTATTGATTAGACATATGCTTAGAGATTATGGTATCACTGAAAATTAATTAAATATGTTTTATGATAACGAGAGTGCCATGAATATTCCAAAAAACTCGGTACAACACTCTCGAACTAAGCATATACAAATTCGATATCACTTCATTCGTGATCTTATAGAATCTAAAGAACTCATTATTGAATATCTTAATACTGAAAAATAGCTAGCTGATCTTTTTACCAAACCATTGGATAACATACGATTTGACTATCTATGAACAACGATAGGTATGATAGTTCTCACATAATTTCTATCACATTTATCATAACCTCGGTAGTTTCCCGCTAATAATTGGTTTCTAATGTTTTAGGGCATGGGAGTCTCTCAAAAGACAAAAGACGCCTCCTAACACTAATTTATGTAGGAGACCCTTGATACTGCCATTCCTTATGATATTGTTTATGTTTGAAACCGTTTTATTTGTTCCCGATTTCTCTATTATTTTTATCCCGTTATATTTGAGAAAAATTGGGGGAGAAGAACTTGAGTATCTTTGCTGCAATTTATATCTATTTCTATTCTAACTCAACTAATATGCCATTAAAGTGTTTAATCTTTTATAGGAAATCTTCAGCCCGTTATATAGAGTGTCCTATTTATTAGGGTATTGGTATGTATTGTAGTTGGGTGATGTATTTTTTTCATCTTATTTTCGGTTCTAAAATGGGAATGGGTAGTAAGATCTTTTGTATAGGAGAACTAAGATTTTTCATTTTTCACTCACGAGTTCAAAACAATCAAAGGAATTTTGTCTCTAATATCAAAAGGGGGAGATTGAGAACACACTATATAATTGAATTACTTGAGTCTATATTATATAGGAGTTCCAACTAGTTTGGAAATTGAGACAAAGTAGGTTAGTTTTTATAAGCTTCTATATCTCTCAAAGGTTCAAGCAAGAATGAAGAAATCCAGTCCAAGAATCATCAAGATCAACTTAAAGGGAAGTTAATCTTACCTTATGATCACTTTAGGACACTTACACTGCATATTATTGAGTTCCCATGTGCATATATTGTTTTAATCATTTTAATAATATTTTTAAAATTATTTTAATTCCTTTATAACATTTTAAAATCATTTTAAATAATTTTTGAAATTATTAAAATTTATTTTTTAAAAGTGTTGGGGTTAAAAGTTAGATTTTATAAACTTCTTTTATTCTTTAAAACTTGACATGGGTAGAATCTCAAAGCGGCAGAGAATTCAGGGGGAGAATTTAGAATATCTTTTACAAGTGTTTTTATGTGTGTAACAATTGAACACATGTTGGCACCTTAACGGATGATTTTGTGTTTTCTCTAAGACACATAATTTATATGAAATCTCAGCCCTTGGATGAACATAATCGATGATCTGCATGTGATTGAAATCAATCCATGTGCAACCAGTTTTAACCAATCACCGTGAGTTATTGCTACTGCATAAATTTAATCGTTAGATTATAAGTCAACTGGTCAATATTGATCCTAGCCGTAGGATTGCCTCTAAGGTTCGAGATCCTTCCTCAGAAACTATATAAACCCCTCAAGTCTTAGCTATTTGAGACTTTTGGCCTTCGTCCAAATAGAGAGAAATAAAGAGAGTAGAGAGAAGAAAGAGAAGGGATAATAGAGAGGAAAAGAACTAGAGAAGAAGAGAAATAAAAGAAACCCTAATCTTCGAAGTTAAACCTCTAAGTGTTTTCCCTTAATCCAAACACTAAAACCTTCATAGCTTCATACGCCAGAAAACCTAAACCTTTAGAGTTAGATCCATTTAGGGTTTGCGTGAGTTTGGTGTTGGATTTGTTCGATGATTGAAGACCTCTTCAACTCTTAGTTTCTCTCATAACTCATCTCTAAGAGAATCTTGAGTTTAACTATTGAAACATGCGTTTTTCTAAAAGAGAAAATCACATGTTTATATTTTTATTCTCTTTTGGTCCTTTTGTTGTAGATCCTTTCTGTTTCAAGAGATTTTGAAAAAGAAACTTCTGTATTTCAAGGTTATATCAAATCTCTAGAACGTTTGTGTTTCTTGCTTTATATTTCAAGATTTGTGAAATAGATGGGTACAAAAATAAATAAAAACACATAGGACCTTATCTAGTTTTAAAAGCAAGGTTGTTTTTTCAGATCTAATCTTGAGAAGAAGTTATTTGTCAAAATAAGTTGAATCAGTATCTGCATGTCATATAGAACCTCTTGATTTATAGGAATTTGTCTGTATAAATATCTTGAGAGGGTGAGTTACATAAATCTGCATTTAGTGCACATCACAAACATAGTCTCACACACGAACACTTAGTTACAGTGGTTCTATTTGAGAAACTTAGTTTTGTAAGAGTTACTGGAATCAGAAATCAAGGAAAGGGAGATCAAGGAAAAAGCAAAAAAGCAACAAGAGAAGGTCAGTTCTAGTCAGAAAACCTTTGGAGTGGAGTATCTCATATAGGTATAACTCCGAACTTAGATTTAGGATCTTTTTGTGTTTTCTTAAGTGTTGTAACTTGAATATTTATTTTAGTGGATTTTTTATTTTTGCCTTATAGGGCACATTGGATGTTTCCCTTGGTTAAGGGTTTTACCACGTTAAATTCCTGTGTTTATTTATTTGAATGTTCTTAATATCTGTTGTGATTGGTACTACATCTAGACTTGGTAGATGGTTTTAATTTCTGAAACCAAAGGTAATCAACTACCAAATCTAGACCGCATATTCATAAAATAAGTTTAAACACATCTTGTGTTAATAATCGTAAAGAGTTTTGTCCAAAACGTTTATTTGGAGTTTACTCAACTTATAAAATTTTGTTATTAATCTAGTAAATAGTTTTTTTTCATCATCCCGTGATTATGCGATCAATTTCTACTTATTATGTTGATCCCGTGGGAGGTGTATGTACCTATTATGGGGGCGTTCGGGGACTATTTTGCATTTTCACCTTTCAACGACTTATTTTGAAGTCTAAGTCTATATATTTGTAATTTTTGATCATGTTCTCAAATCAGGCATTCCATGAATATGCGATCATTTGCTATGTGTTATGATGGTCTCATGGGAGGTGTTTGTGCCTCTTGCGGGGGAGTTTACGGGCTATTTTGCATTTTCACCCTTCAGTAGCATGTTTTCAAGCCTAAATGTAGCTACTTGTAATTTTTGATCATGTTCTCAAACCGCTCATTAAGTGACTATGTGGTTAGTTACTATGTGTTACGTTGGTCAATTGAGAGGTGTTTGTGCCTCTTGCAGCGGGTGCTTGGGGCTATTTTATATTTTCACCCTTCAACGACATGCTTTCAGGCCTAAGTTTAGCTATTTAAATTTTTGGTTCATGCTCTAAAGTCGAACGTCCCGTGATTATGCAGTAAGTTGTTGTACGTTACGTTGGTCCCTGGGAGGTGTTTGTGCCTCTTGCGGGGGCGTTTGGTGGTTGTTTTACAATTTTCCCCTTTAACAATATATTTTCAATTCCAAGTCTAGTTATTTCTAATTTTTCACCATGATCTAAAATCGGGCATCTCATGACTACGTGGTCAGTTGCTACGTGTTATGTTTGTCCCATGGGAGGTGGTTATGCCTCTTGCGGGGGCATTTGAGGGCGGCTTCGCATTTTCACCCTTGTACATAATGTTTTCAAACCCTTGTCTAGCTATTAGAAAATTTTTGTCATATTCTCAAAACGATCATCTGGTGACTATGTGGTCAGTTGCTATGTGTCGCATTGGTCCCGTGGGAGGTGTTTGTGCCTCCCGTGAGGGTTGTTTGGGGGTTATTTTGTGCGTTTCACCATTTAACGACATGTTTTCAAGCCTAACTCTAGCTATTTAAATTTTTTCGTCATGTTCTCAAATCGGGCGTCCCGTGACTACGCGGTCAATTGCTACATGTTATGTTGGTCCCATGGGAGGTGTTTGTGCTACTTGTGGGGACATTTGGGGTCGTTTTTTGCTTCCCACCATTCAACGACATGTTTTCAAGCCTAAATTTATCTATTTATAAGTTTCTATCATGTTCTCAAATCGGGCATCCCGTGACTTGCGATCAGGTGCTACGTGTTACGTTGATCTCGTGGGAAGTGTTTATACCTCTTGTGAGGGCGTTTGGGGGGCTATTTTGCATTTCACCCTTCAGCGGTATATTGTCAAGCCTAAGGCTAACTATTTGTAATTTTTTATCATGTTCTCAAATCGAGCCTCTCGTAACTATGCAGTCAGTTGCTACGTGTTATGTTGGTCCTATAAGAGGTGTTTGTGCCTCCTACGGGGGTGTTCGGGGGCTATTTTCATATTCACCCTTCAATAGCATGTTTTAAAGCCTAAGTTTAGTTATTTGCAATTTTTGGTCATTTTCTCATACCGGGCATCCCGTGACTATTCGATCATTTGCTATGTGTTACTTTTGTCCCGTGGGAGGTGTTTGTGCCTCTTGTGGATTCTTTTGGGGGTTGTTTTGTATTTTCACCCTTCAATGGAATGTTTTCAAGATTATGTCTAGTTATTGTAATTTTTGGTTATGTTCTCAATCGGGTATCTTGTGATTATGCGGTTAGTTGCTACGTGTTAAGTTGGTCCTATGGGAGGTGTTTGTGCCTCTTATGGGGGAGTTTGAGGGTTGTTTTACATTTTCACCCTTCAACGACATGTTTTCAAGCTTAAGTCTAGGTATTTATAATTTTTAATTATGTTTTCAAACCAAACTAAAAATTCATAAATCAAACTAAACATTCGTAAATCAAAATAAACATTCATAAATCAAACTAAATATTCATAAATCAAAATAAACATTCATAAATCAAACCAATAGGATACAACTTGGATACAAATCAAAATAAACATTCATAAATTAAGTTTTTATGCTCAATTTTCATCTATATTGACTAAAAGATCGTTCAATATAAAGTTATCATCAAGAGTAAACTGGAATACTTTAGGACCTTTTAATGCGTCTATTTTAGTAGTCAAACCCTTCGGTGCATGCAAAATAATAGACCAATTGCTATCGTTTATACACTTCGAGTAGAATACCTTCTTTACGTTCTGAAAGGCACAAATAAAAGTCTCGTCGACTATGCAATCGTCACTCTTTATCTTTGATAAATCTACCATGATGAGTTTAGAGCCAGGATCCACTTTATAAGCATTCGTAGTATCCTCCACCTTCACCCAGTCACAATTGAATACAGTTTCTGTGAAATCTAAATAATCGAGTTCCGGGATTTATTGGATTGTCCCATAATATGTTAACACCGTATCTTTTGGATTTTTATCGCTTTTGCTAGCGACACAGGTAGTCAACGCATATATTAAAATTTCACAATTTTGTGTCAAAAGTTTTTCCTCAATTGGGAATGCAACGAAATCAAAACCGTTAGTGTAGAATTTCTTTAACTCTTTCGCTTGAAATTTGGGTCCTTTTGCTAGGCGTGCAAGCTATGACGAGACATCACCTCTTTTTGGAAGCTTCCACTATTAATAAATTTATATTGGGATATGATTTTAGCGCCCATGATTAAATAACTACACATATAAGAGGTGGAAATCACCCTTTTTGATATACATGCTTTAAAATCATTCGTCGTGTAATAAATCCTTTTATTTGGGAAAATTTTGTTCTTGTGGTTCCTAAAGTTAAATTTTAGAGTTTAGATCATAATATATAGAATATATAAAATTAAGCAAGAGTAATTCAGTTAATTACGTAGCTATTTACTTCCTTCATTCTTCAACTTCATCTTACGATTCGAAGACAAATCAAGTTGCTCAATCGTATTTTAGATTATTTATTCTCACCTATTTAGGGTTCCCAAAAGGAAATTCATCCTCAAACTCATCAGGTTCCTCGATCACTCGTTCTCCATGAGGATTGAACCACTTCATCTCTTATTCTGAAATATGTTCCCGAGCGTGTAGGGATGATTCCATAGTTATGTACTCTTTAACAATTGGTCCCCCCCCCCCGATATATAATGTATTATTTACATAATCCTTGAAGTTTTTCATCAAGCAATCGAAAGGATACATCCAGTAATACCTAATAGGACCACACAACATAACTCATCACATTAATGCACATGTAGGTGGATGCTGATATTGAAGAACGACGAAGGAAAGTATTTCTCTAATACATAAATTATATTGGCTAAAGTTGATTTCGCAACTCTAATGTGCATTATGTTTACCATTTTTGCACAAAGTAGGGTGAAGAAAAAATTGATTGGCATTATTTCTCGACGGAGATCTTTGTGTTCAGAGAAGCAATGCCTAAATAGTAGAAGGACTAATTGGATGATTGCATCCCACTCTTGAGACTTGCACTGTTTCAAGTCATTTTTTTTGTAGCTTACTATCCTGTGTAAATTATTGGAATAACTAGTTGGAGTCTTCAAGTTGAACGTGTCTGAGAGGATCTTCTTCCCACTAATAGTCAAAGTGAAAGCAGTCGGGGGGATTAAAATTCTTCCTGAACTCAGAATCCTTTTTTCCAACTAATTTGCAGGCTCATTTTTAGGAATATGTTTTCAGCCTTTTCTAACTCGGTCACTAGTGTGAGTGCTTTATCGGGATTATGCACGGTAAATATATTCCTTATTACCTTATCTAAGCATTCTGACAATGAAAACAGAATATAATTGATTCGGCAAAACTTCTATCAATTTATCCCCATAATTTATAGACTGTTATTGCCTTAGGTAGTGTCATTTGTATTGATTTATCTCATATACTTGTTACTGACATTTTCAATATAGTGCGTTGAGTTTGGTGTATTTTTTCTACATTTTACAAGTATTTTATACAATTGAAGAAAAGGGAAAACCCAAACTCAAGAAAGATACAAGTGAAGGAAAGCCAAGGACAAAACAGTAATTTTACACCAGGAATCCAGATATGGAACCTAAAGGAAAGTTGAAGACCCCAAGTTCAAAAGCATGCAGGAAAAAACGACATCCAAATCTGAGTCTCGGGGGAAAAGTTATGAAATTTTGAAGTTGAGAAGAAATCAGGGAGAAAGAGGAAGGAAAATAGAAAGGCAACAAACTGAACCGATGAATTAGAAGTAGAACCGATTCCCCAAACTGGTATACACTGAACTAGTTCACCCCAGTAAAGAAGGAAAGCAGAACCGATTTTCCTGGACAAATTTTTAATTCTTTATTCCTCAAAAATAGAGTTGTGCATGGGGCAAACACTTAAAATAACGTGCTGCATTTATTCTTTGAGCATAACAAACATTAGGAGGCTTCTTTTTAGTTAGTTTTGACAGAATTTTGAAGCCAAGAAGTGTAGGATTCATATTGTTTAATATTTTCTTCATTAATTTGGATTAATTCAAGGCTTATATTCATTCCAAGTAATATTTTCTTCATTTCTTTCAATTGCTTTAATATTTTCTGTAGGTGATTCATTCTTTCTTAGTTAAAATCATTTCTTGCATATTTAATCTCACTTTTCACGCGATTGTGATTTCATGCAACATATATTTCTTGTTGAAACATAGTCTCATAATGTTCAACTAGATTTCTAAGGGTTGGGATGCATGAACCCAACCCGATGTGATTTGCATGGAGATAAAAGTGATTATCTTGATTAAATAAATGATCGAATCATGTTGAGTAGTTGTTATTACCGTCGTAGGACTTTTAACCTCGTTTGTCCTAGGTAAACGGGGTGTTTAAGAGCGACACCGCTTTATTTCTATTCTTGATTATGTATGCATATATGTAATGATTGAAATTAATAAAGTCTGGGTTTAATTAATTATATAATTTATAATTGCTTTTATAGGTAAACTAACTAGGGTTCGGGGGATTGTAGTCCAACTTATTTTTCTCATGCATTTTTCTCCAGTCATCGTTAGTTTACTCCTGCATACGTAGTTTAATTACTCGTTCAATTAATTTTCGTTTAGTTGGTAGATAGAACTCAAAACTCATTACATTTTCCTTTCTTTTCCGAGTCAGTTTAGGGTTAAGCGTCTTTACTATCTATCGTCACGTTCTACGTCCTATTTCCCTGAGGATTCGACCCCGTCTTACCGGATCAATTACTTATGCGACCGGTTTGCACTTGAACCATAATTATCAGGCACTAGAGACACATTTTGAGTAGCATAAAGTTTTTGGCACCGTTGCCGGGGATCTAGTTAGACTTTTAGGTTCAGTTGAGTAAATACAAAACTTGACTCCAATTCTTAAAAAAGCCAAAAAGATCATAAAATCCAAAATAAAAAATAAAAAAAACTCAGAAAATTAAAAAGCAAAAAATAATATAGCATCTCTCAAAAAACCTTTTATGCAAAATCTTCAACAAACTCCGCAATCTACTCCTACCCAAATTCGTGAAAATCTTATAGGAGAGTACAATCCCGATATCCCACACACTCCAAACATTCCTCAGTTCTGGTTTCCACCTTCTACACCGCCTAACTTTATAAGAAATCACACTTCAAGTGTGTCGAGTGAGCAATTCGAATCAATTGGAGAGAGACGTGTTGGATAACGCTAGTTTTGGTATGGGTGAGGGTGAAGTTCCCTATCGTCCCATGAATGAAATCCTATATCCTTAGCGAACCGTCACCCCAGGATGCATTCTACGTCCTTACAATGCAGGACATTTCCATTTTCGTAATATGATGATACAAATTCTTCCCACGTTTCGCGGGTTGGATTTGGAGAAACCATACCTCCACATCCGTGCGTTCGAAGAGGCATGCAAAATTCTTGGTGATCAAGAGTGCACTCAATTTGTCATTTTCCTAAAGATTTTTCCTTTTTCCTTAAAGGATAAAGCTAAAACCTGGCTTTGGTCTTTATCACCGAACTCAATAGGGTCATAGAGGGAGATGAGGGGCAAGTTTCTTTTAAAATTCTTCCCCCAACACAAAACAAACTCCATTATGGATAAAATTCAAACTTTTAAAAAATAAGAGAATGAGCCATTCGATTGATGTTGGGAGTTCTTCTAAGAGTTTCTTATCACATGCCCACACCTTGTTTTTGAGAAGTATCACCTTATATCTTTCTTTCATTAGCGACTAAATATAATGTCTAAACAACTCATTGAAACTATGTGTGGGAGATCAATTTGGGAATTGGGTGTGAATAATGCCGAGTCCCATCTCAAGTATGTCACCGAGACTACTTAAGCATGGGACACAACCAACCCTAACACCCAAAACCGAGTTCGAAAGACGTCCACCACTCCTTTCGCATTCAGTCTCTATCACGTGGATAACGACGCTACATGGAACCTTTGATTTAACCAAATTCAGCAAAAATTGGAAGACGTGCTCAAATCATGGGTAAAAAACACAACCAAATCAACCTGAACTATTAAAAAGAAGGTGTGTGCCATCTGTGAGGCAGGTTATTCAATAGAGGAATGTCCAACAATACACGCCTGCAAAGTTATTATTCAAGAGAAATTGGGAGCTATAGGAAACCTTAAGTGATGATGATGGAAATAACACCACCAGGTAAGGTGTTGACAAGCTCAAGCAAGTGATGCAATGGCAACACAGGAGTATATATATATATATATATATATATATATATATATATATATATATATATATATATATATATATATATATATAGAAGGAGATGAGGAGAAGAGGATGAACACTTGAATGTAAGTGGTTCAGCCAATCTGGCCTACGTCCATAATAAGTGTGTGTGAGTAATATCACTGAATGAAGGCTCTAATGGCCATGGATACAAAGTCTCAAACTTTCTCTCTCTACTATATAAAATGACACAGTTCAATTAGGGTTGTAATTTTGGATCCCTTTGAAAGGTAGAGGATGATCTCTATATATAGTGCTTGGGGGGGCTGTAATGTACCCGCAAGCATGTAATGAGAATGTGCATGAGGATCGAACCAGTATGAGAATGACACCTGACTGATCTTATGTAGATAATGATGACCTCAATATTCCCTCACGTGGTGGGAATGATTCCATTATAACTGATTTGTCCATGTGTCTCAAGTCGTGCATGTACGCATAGAACCTCAGTCGTCTTTGCTTGATACCAACCTCAGCTGGGTGAGTACGAGGCTGGTGAGTTACGACCCCTACCTTGGCAGGGAGGACGACCTTGGATGGGATGCTATCCAAGGATAGATATGTGGAACGTCGGCCAGGGCCGAGGTTGACCTTCAATTGATGCTGAGACTGCAAGGCTGCTGATTCTCTTATGGCACTTGTAATATCGTCTAGGGATGATGTTGGCGTTGAAGGGTGATTATCCCAGGAGTACTTGTTGACCTCGACTGATGACCAACCGAGGTAGATGTATGGGATGAGTGCAACGTCGACTATGGACGACCAGATAAGAGCTGTGCTCCAAGGTTATAGATAATCTCGGTTGCGGTCGAGAAGAGGTCAGTAGTCAAATGGGGTGTTGGCTGTGGCCGACCTTAGTAGGACGATGATGCTGATACAGCTTTATGAACTTCTATTACCTCGGCTATCATAAAGCTGAGGTTGGGATCTGTGGATTGTCTAGTACACTTTGGGCATATCAATCACCCCTAGCCCTTAGTTACCTATTTGAGTAGGTGACTAAGGGGTATACATGTCCGAGGCCTTTCTTCCTGATGTGCCAGTATGCCTTTGACAAGTGTCACGTACTGCAGTAGGTAGCGTGTTGGGAAAGCTCCATGATTCTAATTATCTTTTCAGCTCCCAAGACAATGATGGGCCTTGGGAGTTGTGCTAACCCATTCAAAGGTTTAAAACTCATTTCTTTCTCTTTCTTCTTCATTTCTCTCCTTCCCGCCTTGGCTATCTCTACAATTCTCTCTCTTTTACCAGAGATTGGTTGCTACATTTTCGGGGATCTATGTGTTTATTAAAATCTCCTTTATTTTATGAGTCGTCAGGTATCGTCTCCACCTCACTCTACCATTTTCAGTCCCTTTTATTCTTATCTCTTCAATTTTCGACGAGAGTTATGAATTTTTCGGTGGCTGTTTAATTTTTTCGGTGAGTTTCTTGAGTTTTCCGATAAATGCTCTTATATGTTCTTCATTATTTTTATTTAAAAATCCCAATTTGATCCTTAGTTAAATTTCCAACATGTTTATTTAGGATTTAGAGTCCCAAGTGTAAGGTCTGACTCATATGCTCAGACCTCTTTATCACCTTTTAGAAGAATTCCTTTCTCTTAGGGAGAAGACTTTAGACAAGATTAGACAGATAGAATGAGCCCAAGAGGAAGCTCATAGGTCGGAGGCATTCCCTCTTAGACCTATCTTTCCTCCCCCTCTGAGGGTGATATACCCCGAGTCAGACGAACCAGTTAAGCCATCAGAGAATCAGTTAGGACCCACTCCTATGTCTGAGTCTGAGTTATCCACCTCAGACCCTATGTCTGTTGACTCATTTCAGTAGGCGATGGAATTCTCCATTAGGCAAGACCAGGTCCCTGATCAGGCTGAGGTCGAGAGTTGTGCCTCATCACATAATAATTCTATCTCTTCACAAACTTCTTCTGATGTTGAAGTTGTAAGGCCGAGTGTGGTTGTTCCACCGATAATAGATGTTATTCCCCTGTCAGCCGCCACAGGGGCTGAGCTCGCTCAAAGGTTCCTTGATGGTGCTCCTACGCCTACCGAGGTCGACATCGCTAGGGATGAGGATAATGGTCACGAAAGTGATTTTGATATCTCAAAGGCAGCCAAGATAGAGAGCACAATCAATGAATTCGATCTCTTAGCTTTTGGGCACCTTTATTCCATCGGTCCTTTAATTATACTTAGGAGACCTCTGAGGGATGAGAGGACCTTTGGTGGCCAAGATGGGGAGATCTGTGTATATGAGCAGATGTTTAAGTTGGTATTTCATCTCCCCATCCATCCAATAATTAGGGTTATATTATCCCATATTGACCTGGACCCTTCAGTTGTCTCCCAATGCCTGGAGAGTGATGATTGGATTCATCGTCTTATCGAGGGAAGTTCATCATTATGACCTTCCTATCAGGGTCTTCACAGGCTGCTACGTGCCCTCCTCTGCTGGAAACCATCTGACCTATTACCATTTCCTAGCTAGGAAGTCTAACAAGAAGATGTTATTGGTTACCCAAACCTCAATTCATAATTAGAAACCATAATACTTCTTCATTTCTGGGGCCTGGGAATTTGATACTTGTGCCCTCTCTTCATCAATAGAGTCGAGGACCCCTCTGAGGTGGGGAAAACTGTCACTGCTTGCTAAAGTCGACCCTGGGCTAAGCCAGGATAACCTTCAAAAGGTCAAGGACCTTCAAGATCAGAGAAAGATTGGTTGGCTGGTCAAGTACGAACACCTGATTTTCCCTTACTACCTCTCTGAGACTGGCCTGGGGGGAAGTCCTTTAGCCGAACTTCGTAAGTGTTTATTTTGCTAAGTTGTACCTCTGGTATTTTGACATTTCTGATTTACTAACTCAGACATGTTTTTATTATTATAGAACACCCCGAAGGGATCTCAGACGACCTCTGGGAGATGTCTGCGCTAAGTCTTATTAAGCTGGTGAAGAAAGCTGGGCTCAATGCTCCCTCTCCTCCCCCGTCTAAGCAGAATGTCGGCACTTCTAAGGCCAATGCTACAAAAAAGAGGAAATCTTCCACCACTGCCCTAGAGGATCATAGGCAAAGCAAAGGAATAAATAGTGATCGCGCTATCCCCATCTCGTCTGATGATGCACTGGCTACTCGTCTAGAATATCTGAAGATTAGTGACAATCTTATTGGTCATAGTCTGAAAGCAATGGATACCATCGGCTCTGTGATGACCAATGCTGACAAGCGCTTCCAACTCTCTATTGATACTCCTCTACTGGCCGAGTTTTTCCTTCACAGGTATATCTAGGTAAATACTGTTCCAAGTGTAACCTCGTCTTTAATTTGCATTATCTTGATCTTATGCATCTGACTTTGTGTTGCAGGGTGTCCTCGCTATGCACCAATTTCTTGATTGGACCCTAGGGAAGCTACCCCTGATTGAGAAGGGAAAAGAGGCCCAAAAGGTGAAGGCCGCTCTAGATCATGAAGTGGAGCGTCTAAAGACTGCCTTGCGGGATTCTGAGAACAAGGTGAATCAGGGGAAAGGATATTAAAAAGCTTCAGAAGGACCAATCCTGTGCCCTGAAGGCCAAGTACGACGTCCTCTAATAAAAGGTTGATGTTGTAGTAAAGGCTACCCTTGAGGATGCCTCTGAGAGGTGGTTAGCCGACTATCAGGTCTCTGACCAATTCATAAGCTTCGACTTTGAATACCTCGAAAGAGGTGTTAAGGCCACTATAAAATGGGCTGCCATTAAAGAGAAGGAATCTGATAGCCTGGTCACCTCGGACTTCGTTGGTCTGGGCTACGTGATCCTCAGTTTGCCCAAGCCTTACAAGAGGTCGAGGAGGAAGGAGCTACTATGCCTGCAGAGACTACTCAACCAGAAGCTACAGGGGCTGAAGATGTTAATCCTCAAGATGATGGGGTAGAAGTGACCAATATCGGCCTAAGAAGTGGGGCCATGGCCACTAACCCTGAGATTGCAGACACTTAGGCCGTATTTTATGAAGCTCTTATTTGTAATTATTATTTCCGATTCATATTGGTCTGTAACCTCTGATAGCATTTTCTATTATATTTTGACTTGTAATTATAACTTTTGTGCTATATCATTCTCTGAGGAGAACTTTGCTTCTTTGACCTCGAATATTTTTATATGTCGTGCATTGATGTCTTCATCACTAAACTATAATGTTACCTTTGTAACATATTACCAAATTAATGGTTATGAGGTCTGAGGTCATCCAACTGTGATGTTTCACCTCAGACCTTATCACCAAGTTATAATGTTTTAAGGTCTGAGAACATCCAAATATGATGTTTCACCTCAGACCTTGTCACTAAGTTATGATGTTTAAGGTCTGAGGTCATTAAACTAATATGTTACCCCCATAAATTTCATCAAATGCATGATGTTTAAGGTCTGAGGTCATCCAAATATGATGTTTCCCCCATAAATTTCACTAAATGAATGATGTTTAAGGTCCGGGGTAATCCAAATATGATGTTACCCCCATAAATTTCACCAAATGAATGATGTTTAAGGTCTGAGGTCATCTAACTAAGATGTTACCCTCATGAATTTCACCAAATTAATGATGTTTAGGGTCTGGGGTCATCTAACTATGATGTTTCCCCCATAAATTTCACCAAATGAATGATGTTTAAGGTCAGAGGTCATCTAAATATGATGTTTCCCCCATAAGTTTCACCAAATGAATGATGTTTAAGGTTTGAGGTCATCTAACTAAGATGTTTCACCTCAGACCTTGTCATCAAATTAATGATGTTTAGGGTCTAAGGTCATCTAACTAAGATGTTACCCTCATGAATTTCACCAAATTAATGATGTTTAGGGTCTGAGGTCATCTAACTATGATGTTTCACCTCAGACCTTGTCACCAAATTAATGATGTTTAGGGTCTGAGGTCATCAAAGTAAGATGTTACCCCATAAATGTCACCAAATGAATGATGTTTAAGGTCTGATATGAGGTCATCCAAATGTGATGTTTCCCCCATAAATTTCACCAAATGAATGATGTTTATGGCTGAGGTCATCTAACTAAGATGTTTCACCTCATACCTTGTCACCAAATTAATGGTGTTTAAAGTCTGAGGTCATCAAACTAAGATGTTACCCTATAAATTTCACCAAATGAATAATGTTTAAGGTCTGAGATCATCTAACTAAGATGTTTCACCTCAGACCTTGTCACCAAATTAATGATGTTTAAAGTCTGAGGTCATAAAACTAAGATGTTACCCCATAAATTTCATCAAATTAAGGCACAATGAACCAAGAATTGACACGGGAACTGATATTCTCATTAATAATATATTCATACTATGGTACATATACATAGAAACCATTGAAATATCATATGTAATACTTTTCAGATGATCAGCATTCCATGGATTGAAGAAAGGTTCCCCTTCGAGGTTTTCTTACTTATAGGTCCCGGTTACAACCTCTTCGATCACTTTGTAAGGGCCATGCCAATTTGGGTGAAGCTTATTTGCCTTCAGCAACGTCTTCTTCAGCACCAGGTCTTCTACATCTATGGGCCTTGATTTTACCCTTTTATTGTAGAACTTTGATGTTCTCTGTTGGTAGGTTGCCTGTCTGATCTCGGCGTCTTCCCTTCTCTCCTCAATTAAATATAGGTTAAGTTTTCTCTCTTACCCGTTCTTCTAAGGGGTATAGGTCTAAACTCTTTAAGTGGGGAGTCTTACCTCTAATGGTATGACGGCTTCTGAGCCATGTGCTAATATAAAAGGGGTCTCCCCCGTTGGTGTCCTATCCGTTATTTTGTAGGCCCATAACACAGGATAAACCTCTTCAGTCCATTTCCCCTTAGATTCTTCTAACCTCTTCTTGATCCCATCAAGGATCGTTCAGTTCGTGACTTCGATCTGACCGTTTTCTTGAGGTCGGCCAGGAGAAGAGAAAAAATTCTTGATTCTAACTCTCTCGCAATACTTCTCTAAGGAAGAATTCTTGAACTGGGTTCCCTTGTTCGAGATGAGGGTGTTTGGAAGGCCATGTCTGTATATGATGCTCTTCTAGATAAATTGGAAGGTCTTCTGCTCTGTTATCATGATCATTCGCTCAACCTCCACCCACTTGGAGAAGTAATCAATCGCTACTATCAAAAATAGGTAATTATTCGCAGTCCTTGGCAAGGGACCCACCAAGTCAATCCCCTATATTGTGAATGACCAAGGGGAACTGATTAACGTCATAGGTTGATGAGGTTGATGGGGGATAGTGGAGAATCTTTGGCATTTAACTCACCTCTTCACGTAGGCTGTAGCATCCTTGGCCAAGATCGGCCACCAATATCCTTACGTGATAATTCTTTTTGCCAAAGGTCTTCCCCCTATGTGACTGGAGCAAGAACCCTCGTGTATCTCCTGTAGGATGCGGGGGACCTCTGTGGGATGAACGCATCTGAGGAGAGGTAACAAAAATCCTTTCTTATATAGGACGTCTCCTATTATTGAGAACTTTGCAGCTTTGTACATCAATTTCCTTCTTTTTAGCTTTGATTCCGACAGCTCTCCCTCTCTAATATATCTGATGAGGGGGTCCATACACAAGTCTCTAAGGTTTAAGTTGAGGAAAGAGATGGCAAACTCTTCTTCCTCAATGGTCAGTTTGAGCAGGATCTCGACTAGTACTGTCCTTCTGATGCCTGTCCTTGTTACTGAGGCCAACCTTGCTAGCGCATCTGCATGGCTATTGTTTTGCCAAGGAACTCTCTTCATCTTCACCTCTTCGAAGTTTTCTAACATCATTCTTACCCTCTTTAGGTATTTGGCCATCCTTTCATCCTTGGCCTCGTAAACTCCAAACACTTGGTTGACAACTAACCTCGAGTCGCTATGAAGTAGGATTCGACCAACCCTAAGGGTCTTTGCCAAGGAGAGGCCTGCTATCATTTCCTCATATTTTAACTCGTTATTTGATGCCTTGAAGTTGAACCTTAGTGCATATTCAACGTTGGTACCATCCGGAGCTGATAATATCAGCCCTACACCGCTTCCACTTTCACAAGAAGACCCGTCAACAAAGAGGTTCCAAATATCTTTATTCGAAGAGAAGTTCCCCTCTGACAGGGTTCCTCTCTTGAAGAGGTACCTGTATTCCTCATTCTCAGTTATTCCTTTTTTGGCTCTGCTAGACACAACCTCTTTCGAGTCTCGAAAAACATTACTATTTGAACCTTCTGCAGTATCCAGAATATTCTCAACCTCAGCCTCTTCCCATGTGAACTCAGTGATAAAGTCTGTAAGTGCCTGCTCTTTAATGGCCACCCTGGGTTGATAAGTAAGGTCATACTCTCCCAACTCAATGGCCCAGGTCATTAATCTGCCTGACTTCTCAGGCTTATGGAGGACTTGCCTTAGTGGGGAGTCCGTGAGGATGACCATAGAGTGGGCTTAGAAATAGGGTTTCATCTTCTTGGAAGTGTGTATCAAAACGTAGGCCAATTTCTCCATTCGAGGATAGTTTTGTTCAGACCCCTGAAGGGACTTACTATTGAGGTATATATGCATTTACACCCCGACGTCTTCTCGTTCTATGGCTGCACTTATTGCTGACTCTGAGACTGCTAGATAAACATACAACTTCTCTCCCAGAACGGGCCGAGATAAGAGCAGTGGGGATTCGAGGTAGGACTTGAGCTCCTTTAAGGCCTTGTCACATTCTTCGTCCTATTCAAAGGCCTTTCTAAGTACCTTAAAAAATGGAAGACACTTATTCGTGGCTTCGGAAACAAATCTGTTGAGCGCAGCTCTTCTTCTACTGAGCCTCTGAACGTCTTTGATACTTCTTGGTGTCTTCATATCAAGCAAAGCCTTGATCTTCTCACGGTTCGCCTCTATCCCCCTCTAATTGAAAATGAATCCAAGAAATTTTCCAGCTCCTACCCCGAAGACACATTTTGCGGGATTGAGTTTCATCCTTCACAAGTCCATGGTGTCAAAGGTTCTCTCTAAGTCTATCACGTGAGTGCAGGCCTTTAAGATCTTTATCAACATATCATCTACATATACCTCCATGATCTTGCCAATTTTATCTTCAAACATGTTATTGACAAGACGTTAATATGTTGCCCCTGCATTCTTTAAGCTGAAGGGCATGACCTTATAGTAATAGGTCCCTTTGTCTGTAATGAATGTTGTTTTCTCTGAGTCTTTGGCATTCATGAAGATCTGAATGTAACCTGAATACGCATCTATGAAGCTCATAAGCTCATTCTCTGCTGTGGTATCTACCAACTGATTAATTCGAGGTAAGGGATATCTGTCTTTTGGGCAAGACTTGTTCAGGTCGATGAAATCTACGCACATCCTCCACTTTTCATTGGCTTTGGGCACGATGACGGCATTTGATAACCACTCTGGGTATATGACCTCCCTGATGAATTTTGACTCTTCCAACTTTCTGACCTCCTCCCTGATGACATCGTACTTTTCCTTAGAATAAACTCTAGGTCTTTCTTTAATTGGCTTTGCATCTTCTGCAACATTGAGTTTGTGTCACATAACCTCCGGGTCGATGCCAGTCATATCTTCATGACTCCAAGTGAAGACACTCTGCCTCTTCTTCAAGAATTTCATCATCTCCTCCTTGATCTCTGATTTTAAGGCCTTGCCGACTTGGACGATTTTTTTTTATTCGTCCACATTGAGGACGATGGATTCCACCTCTTTCGCGGCCTCTCCTTTATTCAACTTCGTTTCATCTCTAGGATCAAGTGTATCAATTATATATGTGCTTGTGGATCTCTTATAGGCCTCCCTCTCTTCTGTCGAGTTGAAGTAACATTCCCGCACCGAGGTCTGGTCCCCCTGTACTTCCCCTACCCCATAAGGGGTCGGAAATTTTACCATTTGGTGGACCATTGATGGCACAGCTTCGAACTCCTTAAGGGCAACTCATCCTATGATGAGGTTATGTACCGAGAAGATGTTTTCATCCATAATGAAGAAATTAATCTTCTAGGTCAACCTCTTAGGCCACTCATCCCCCATTCGCACATCCATCTCATACATGCCCAACGGATGGAACTTTTCCCCGCTGAAGCCCATCAATGGATGGTGAAAAGGTACTAGCCTAGCTCTTCTAAGACCTAGGCTCTTAAAGCAGGGCCAGAACATCACATTTGATGAACTTCCCCTATCTACGAGGATTCTCTGTACTTCACATCTATGCACCCTTATTATAATTACCAAAAGGGTCATCGTGCGGAGCTAAGATACCTTTGAAGTCAAGTCGGGAGAATCCAACTACAAGGCTATCCATATGTACCTTCTTCATCTCCTGCTTTGCGTCTAAAGATGCAATATTCATAACCTCTACTTTGGCCACTGACTGGGCCTCTACTACATGAGCTCTTCGATCATCTACTTCAGTGCCACCTCCAGCAAGTCCTCTATAGATGGTCTTAACTCCAAAGGAGGCCATTCCAACCCTCTTCACCGGGGCGTTATCGTCTTTTGGTGGGAGGTCTGGATCGTCTTCATCATCCCCATCTGAGCTATCGTCTCTTCTTGCTGGGGTATCATCTTGACATCTGTTGTTTTTCTTCTTTTTAGGGTCATCCCTTCACCTCTTAGGAGCCTTACCATCAACATATTTCCTCAACTTCCTGGATTTCAACACCTTCTCGATCTCATCCTTTAAGGTGAAGAACTTGTCTATTACATGGTTATGGTATTGGTGGAACTCACACCACAAGTTCTTGTTCCTCTTATGTGAAGGATCCATCAGCTTATCTGGCCATCTCAGAGATCGGTCATTCTTGATCTCATTGAGGATGTGTTCACAGCTCACAGTTAGAGGAGTATAGCGTGCAAACTTTTCGTCGACCGACCTCTTTTTTCCATCTTTATTTCTTTGGAATTTCCTGCTACCACTTCCATTATCATCCTCATACTTAGCGGCCATAGCCTCTTCGGCGTTCATGACCTTTTCTGCGGTTGCCAATATCTCTGCCATAGACTTGGGAGGGTCTTCCGCAAGTTTCCATAGCAACTTCCCATTCTGGAGTACTCCAATGAGGACAGTCATAGCAATATTCTCTTCATAATCTTCAACCTCCAATTTCTCTTTTTTGAATCTAGCAATGTAGTCTCTTAGGCTCTCATTATTTCCCTTCATGACGTATAGTAGATGAGTTATTTTCTTTTGAGGTCTTACCCCAAAACAGAAGTTGTGAATGAACCATTCAGCCAAGCCTTAAAGTTCTCAATCGAGTTATTTGGAAGACAGGTGAACTAGATGTGTGCAACTCCTGTCAAAGTCCCGGAGAAGGCTCGACACTTCATCTCATTAAGTATTGAATAAATGTCCGTCGCAGACTGGTACATCTCAATATGATACCCAGGGTTAGAATTACCGTCATACTTGGGAGACACTGTAGGTGGTTTGAACTTGGCAGGGGTTGGGAAGTTCACTATCTACGCTACGAATGGGGAGCCCTCTGAGAAACCTCTTCGTAGTGGGTCCTGACTTTTGATGAAGTCACCTATCTTCTCTTCAAGACGTTGGATGGAGTCATTCCATGGACTAACAATATCGGCCTAGCCGAGGTTATCCCCAACCACCTCCAAGAGGTGGACTTAGGGTTCCGCATCTGCAGCACAACGTCGACTGCTTACCTCCTGTCCACAGTCTTGGCTATGTTGGTGTCGGACAGGCCGAGGCCGATGTTCCTCATTTCCCCTCTGTGACCCTGTGGCACTTCTTAATCTTGATTACCTCTGTCCTAGGTCATTTACTGGGCCAAGACTTTCAAAGGTTTACCCTCTGCTTAGGCGATCAAAGGTTGATCCTCTTGGTTGGGCAACATCGTCTCTTCTGTTCATACAACCTCGTCTTTGATGGATAGGACGTACAGTGTTGTTCGAAACCTCATACGGTTCCTAACAGTCCTCTAGAGAATCTTCTGCCTCCATATCATCATACCTATCCTCAGGTAAAGTTTGTCTTGCCTCCTCAGACGCAAACGCCTAGGGTCATAAACATCCCTCCTCTATTGAGGTTTAGGTTGGACTTTCTGCGGAGCCTGGGGTGGTTCCCTGGCTTCAGGATGGGGCTGAGCAGCAGCCGGAGTGATCATCTCCGGTGAGAACCTAGGTGGCCTCATCATATTTTGACTCAGTTGCGCAAATTGCTCCTTCATCGCTTGCTGCATTGCTACCAAGGACTTTAAGGCTGCCGCCACCTCAGCCATTTCAGACTGGGGTGGTTCCTGACTGGAACTAGGACCTCTAACACCAGGTGGTGGAGGAGGTGGTAGTAACTCCGGTGCCATACGTTGAAATTGAAGATCTCGTGAACAAGGTGAGCTTAAAAACTCTACACGAGCTCTTACAATGGTGGTTCAAATCCAACAACGGTGGGGTTGGACAACCACAAGAGAATCCAGTGAAGAGTTAGCTAAGATATGAAGCAGATGACTATCTTCTCTTACCACAAACGGTGCCAAAATAATGATACTGGAAATAGCACCACAAGGTAAGGTGTTGATAAGCTCAAGCAAGTTATGACAATGGCAGCACAGGAGTATATATATATATATATATAAGGAGATGAGAAGAAGAAGATGTACACTTGAATGTAAGTGGTTCAGCCAGTCTGGCCTACGTCCACTGTGAGTGTGTGTGAGTAATATCACTGAATGAAGGCTCTAATGGCCATGGATACAAACTCTCAAAATTTCTCTCTCCACTATATAAAATGACAGAGTTCAATTAGGGTTATAATTTTGGATCCCTTTGAAAGGTAGAGGATGATCTCTATATATAGTGCTTGGGGGCTGTAATGTACCCCCAAGCATGAAATAAGCATGTGCATGAGGATCGAGCCAGTATGAGAATGACACCTAGATGATCTTATGTAGATAATGATGACCTTAATATTCCATCACGTGGTGGGAATGATTCAGTTATAACATATTTGTCCATGTGTCTCAAGCTGTGCATGTACGCATAGAACCTCGGTCGTCTTTGCTTGATACCAACCTCGGCCTGGGTGAGTATGAGGCTGGTGGGGTATGACCCCTACCTTGGCAGGGAAGACGACCTTGGCTAGGATTCCATTCGAGGATAGATATGTGGAACGTCGGCCAGGGCCGAGGTTGACCTTACAATTGATGCTGATCCTGCAGGGCTGCTGATTCTCTTATGGCGCTTGCAACATCGGCTAGGGATGATGTTGGCGTTGAAGGGTGATTATCCCAGGAGTCCTTATTAGCCTCGACTGATGACCAGTCGAGGTAGATGTATAAGATGAGTGCAATGTTAGCTATGGATGACCAGATTAGAGCTACGCTTCAAGGTTATAGAAAATCTCGACTGCGATCGAGAAGAGGTGTGTAGTCAAATGGGGCGTCAACTGTGGCCGACCTTAGTAGGACGATGCTGCTGATAGAGCTTCATGAACTTCTATTACCTAGGCTATCATAAAGCCAAGGTTTGGATCTCTAGATTGTCTGGTATACTTTGGGCATATCATTAAGCATAATTGTAATTCCCCTCATGAGAATTCTTATGATCCTTCATGGAGGAACCATCCTGGGTTTAGTTATAGGCAACAACATGCTGCCTTGAACCCCAATTCACATGTTTCCCCTCCTCCACCACTGCCTCCCCACTTTAACAAGCACCACCTCCTTCACCATATATCACCCTACCATGGGGAAATCTCGAGGATACTATACACGAATTCATCCTGTCCCAAAATGAAACCAATGCTAAGTATGACTGCATGTTGACTGAAATGAATGCAAATATCTGTAGGTTGCAATCATCTTTTAGTATCCAAGAGAAAGGTAAGTTTGAATGACTCTCCTCAAGGTCAAACTAGTGTTATCTCTACATCCCACGCGCATCAAGAAAAATATATTGCAATTACCACTCTACGTAGTGGGAGATTTATTGATTTATCACCTCCCCCAAAATAAGAACCCAAAGATACGGAGGTTTCGCTTGGCATGAAAGAGGACTAAGATGCCTCCTTAATTGAGAGTGATAGCGAGGACAACACTAGTAGGCCCAAAGTCGTAGTGAAACCACCCAGCACAGCACCGTTCCCTCAATTATTGGTTCCATCTCAAAAAGGAACCTTCCATGAAAATGTGCTAGATGTCTTCAAGCAAGTAAAGTTGAATTTACCTTTCCTCGATGCCATAAAGAAAATTCACACCTATGATAAAGTCCTTAAGGACTTATTGACGATGAAAAGAAGGATAAAGGTAAAGAAAAATGTGTTCCTAGCACAAAATGTCTACTCAATACTATCAAGCGACCTTCCACCAAAATTCAAAGATCTGGGTGCACCCACTATTTCGTGCATCACGGGGAAGTATCGAATCGAGAGAGCATTAACATATTTAGGGGTGAGTGTTAACATTCTCCCCTACTCCATCTATAAGAAATTAGACTTGGGGGACCTTAAACCCACAATGATGACTCTCCATCTCGTAGATCGTTCAATGAAGATACCTGTGGGGGTTATTGAGGACGTAATCATCCAAGTTGACACTTTCTACTTCTCGGTCGATCTTGTCATTTGGTACGAGGAGCCCTATGTTGTACTGAGCAATCATGTTCTCATCATTCTCGATCCTCCATTTTTAGCTACGGCTAATGAACTAATCAACATTCGAAATGGGCGAATGCAACCCACGTTAGGGAATATGACCCTCGAAACAAATATCTTCAAAATCACCAAGCCCGAGGGTGATGAGAGTTAGTTACGAGAGATGGATATTATGGAAGATATATTACATTGGATCGAGAGTAACCATGAAAAAAATCTGGTAGGGGTTTGTCTTACTACATCAAGAGAGAGAGACACTCCTAACATTGATCGATATGAGAGGCATGCATGTTTAATGACTTCTATTGAGAGGGTAGAAGCGGAGAGAGAAAGAGATAACCTTGTTGAGTGCGAGAGAGAGAAATTAAAGAGTGAGCAAGTGAGAGAGGACATGGAAAGTAAGCAATAGAGCCAGGTAGGAGACATGAACCTAGAAAAGTTTGAGAAAAAAATTAAGCCAGTGGATGAGAACCTCACTGTTGACGTCCAATCACTATTAGACGAATGTAGCCACGTCGAAGAGAATGAAAGGAAAAATAGGATAAATGAGATTCTTCTTCGTGACCATCCACCCGTGCCACTTGAGTCCTCGGATGCGATAGAAGAGAGAACTCAGCTCTCATCCAACTTACAGACCGATCGAGGAATTCCTGAAGTTAAGAAAGATCTAGAGTTACCATGTCCCTCAAATTTCAACCGAGATGTTTGCTCCAATCCAGGATAAGTAAGTTGTAATTCGATTGGGCACCATGAGGATCCCATTCATGACAGATATCACGAACCTCAAGGTGAATCCATTATCTATGGGACATATTTCAATTTGTTATAACTATTGGTTTACGATGCTAGGACAAGAGAGACAAGGAGATCATTGGACCTCGTATGTGGGGTCGAATGAGTTTTTAGGATTGAATTGAGAGGTCGTCGTACCCCCAACGCGTATAGGGTGATTCTTGTGTACATTATTTAGTTTTAGGTTAAGTTCATTAGTACTCTATAGGATGTGAGTTGTCAGAGAGAGAATCATTCAAGGAATAATACGAAAACTTTTAGAGCTTTTGTGGAAAGTGATGGAAATTTTTCGGGCTCATACACAAGTGGGAACAATTTGGGAGAATCCCGAAGATATTTTTTTTTAGAGTTTCCACACTTAGTTTTTTTTAAGTCAGTGAAATTGAGGTGAAGAAAACAGTGGACCTAATCGGTTCGCCCAGAACCAAATCGGTTCTTTGATCAGGTCGAATAAAAAATTAATAAAGGGTGAACCGGTTCACCCCAGAACCGAACCAGTTCAATTTTTTGGAAGTCTGTTCGATTCTTACTAATGGTTCATCCCCCTTCTCTTCCCGAATACATTCCATTCCCTCCATTTTCCCACCCATTTCCCACCCGTTTTCCTCCTATTCTTCATCCCCCTTTCTCTCCAAAATTGTTTCCCTCCAAATTCACCCCCCCCCACGCACACACCACACCTCACCTATAAATACACACCATATCTTCATCCTTTTTCACACCTCTAACTTTTTTCCCCCTACTCTCTAAAATTTCTATCACTACCAACTTCTTTCCAAATGGCCAATAACCAACACCCCACCAAGTACAACAGTACCGACATTTTCCCAACAATGACGGTGAATTCCACTCGAGTCTAGAGAGGCGATGATGTGATACTTTCTTTTCCACCTCCCACACGATGCATATCGAAAGGCATGTCAATTGAGACCAAATTCCCCAATCAGTCATTACACTATTTTGGTCCCATGGGTGGTGCTAATTCATCCAAGAACCCGGGCCCGCAGTGTGGGAAAAAAAGGTGCCACTACACCAAATCTGCTGAATTGTCACGGTCATTGACCTTGATAAGTTGGACTTGTCAAGGTTAATAACCGTGTCAATTCTGGGGGTGACAACTTTTTTTGTCACGGACTTGTCACGGTCATTGATCGTTACAAGTTCGTTTGACTTGTCACGGTCATGTCACGGTCCTTGACCTTGACAAGTTTTGTCATGATTAAGGACCGTGACAAACCCGTGACAATGTTTAAAAAATTATCACGGTCAATGATCCTGACCATTCTGTGCAGAATTAAAAAAAAAACTGTTGGGCAGTATTGCCACTGCCATTGCCCAGCAGTATATTTGTACCTATTATAGCAATTTTGTACCTGTTCAAACATTATATATCCAAATAAAATAGAGATAATGCAAATATACATTCAAAACAATATTCATCACGACATAATCTGAACAAAATTCAAATATAACAACTTAAAACAACAATTTAATTCAAATAATGTCACTAAATGTCTGGGGTTAGGTTAACTTTAAGGAGGCGAGTAGGCCACACGATATACGAATTGACACACCCAACAATATACATCGTTCCGCATTGTTCGCGCAACCACAAGGGGGAGTCCTCCTTCCCGGGTATCACATGAATGACGAGCACCTTGGACTCAATGTCTTAAAGCAAATGTCCATGAACTGGCATACTCTGGTTGGTATTCGGGTCCCTCAACCCCCTCCCTATCCGCTGGCCATCAAATATGTCCAGTACAAATACTCTCGGCCAACCAAGTGTCGATATTGGTCAGTTTAAGGGATCCAGATAGGGGAGTGGATCATCAAAGTTCGCACGTGTCGGCGATGAAGCAGCGAGGTTCACATCCTCATCATCCTGCACCTCGTCCTCCTTCACCTCCTCCTCCACCACCTTCTCCTTACCTTTACCCTTATGGGAGTGCTTCATGAATGAGAACATATCTTGGACCGTCGCCTCCAAACAGGACAGCTTCGCGCCATGCGAGTCCACTGTTCGAGCCAACCTCGTGTCGCTTGTCTCCAATCCGATGATCCTACATTTTTCCACCTGCAAGATCACCCCCTTGTCCTCCCCTTACGATCAGCACCAAGAACTTGGCTGAGTGTGTCTGTGGACAAAGATACCTTGTCGGCATCAGACTGCGACTCATGTACTTCCTTACGCTTTGCCAGAAACGACAAAAAACACATGATTAGTAAAATACGTAAATAAAAAAATTATAACGTTATTAACAAAAAGTAAACTGTTGGATTACTTACAATCGTAGCCACGACTATAAGGATAAATTTCCAATCGAGTCATTTGTTATATTGGCTATATTCCGTTGGACAAAACAATTTTGGGTCATACTACATCAAGCATCATTCAACGCAAAGATTCAAGCATCGAATCCAAAGTTCATGCGTTATCAATATTCATGCCATACTATCTATCCTACAAAGGTATATGACCAAAATACAATTTTATGTGTTGGAGTATTTTGACTAATCAAGAATTTTTCATATAAGAAAATCTTCGTAAATAAGCCACATTAATATTGAAAAATCCTTGAAATAAATTTGAACAAGTTTGGGAAAAATTTATAATCTCGTTCGAAGTTTATTCCAGGTCGTTCGAACGACCTGGATCTAACGACTTTAGCTAGCCTATACTGGAGCTTCGTTAGAAGTTCGTTAGAAAGGTCGTCCGAACGACCTCTTTCGAACGAGGTTTCTAACGACCTCTATTATACTAAACTGGCACGCCGTTAGATATCTCGTTCGAACGAGAAGTCATTCGAATGAACTCGTTCGAACGAGTTTTTACCAGGTCTGATTTTTTAAACTTATTTTTGAGCAGTTTTTTTTTCCTATAACAGTTTTTTCCCACTACTTTTTCAGTTATTTTCATATGGACGAAAGTCAGTTTTATATGTCAAGGAAGTTCATTTTTCAAGTGAGAACCTTTTCCACAACTTCCCTCTTTTTGATAAAAATCAACTCCAACATTTTTGTCATCTTTTCAAACAAAACCCCTTCATTCAAATTCACATTCAACAAGCAAGTTTGTGGTGGATCTCTGCATTAAAGCTTTGATGAGACGGTGGTTTTTGGGCTTCGGTGGATACTGCAACACGAGGAGTGTTGAGCAACGCGTTGGAGCTTCGCGGACTACAACTTCAGAGGCCGAGGACGGCATAAGCGAGTCATGAGTGAGTCAATGTCTGTAAGTCTTTTGAGTCTCTTGTAAAACCTATTGTTGTAGTGGATTTTGTCTAGGCCCATCCGTCCGAGGTTTTTCCCATTTGGGTTTTCCTCGTACATCGGTGTGTTGTGGTTGGGATTTTCGCATTTCATTTTATTAAATCAGCTAGATGCATGATTAGGATAAAATGAATATAATTGGAATTTGTTCTTGCAAACTTGTGAAACTGCATTTAAATTGAGATTGGAAAATACCTCTTTATATCTAATAATAAAATTGGATTGCGTGTGTGTGTATTCTACGAATTAAACTAGATCATATAACCTTGCAACTTCAACGAAGCTCAGGGACACCTCCTTATCCTTCCCATTCTTCATCCGAATAGCCACATAAGTATTGAGCCTATGTGGCCTACCCCCAGGGTAACTCCCTGTCCCCTGAAATAAAATAAAGTAAAATTAGTATCGGCCCCGCAACGTAAAATAATGCAGAATAATATATTTCTATAGTTATAGAAAAATTAAATCTTACCATCATCCTATGCTCCACCTCGGCGTAAGACGTCTAGCCGGAGTAGTGCACGTCCATTTTTTTGCCTGATTTTCCTTCCTCGATTAGCGAGATGCCAATTATCGCTCCCCGATATGATTGTCAATGAACTGTTGCCATTTTGCCAATGAGATTGGCTCCTTCGGCGGGACAGATTCAAACATTCAAATTCGGGTTATCATAAAAAATGGATTGATATTCGGTAGGAGCAGCCAAGTCATCCACACTACTATTTAGACGCTTTGGCGCATGTAGGATAATTGACCATGGCTTGTTGTTGATATACTCTGAGTAAAACACTTGTTTAACCTTTTGAAATAAACAAATAAACGGCTCATCGCTCACGTGGTCGTTGCTCTTCAACTTGGAAAAGTCAACCATGATCAAATTGGTGACATGATCAACTTTACAAGCATTTTTATCATCAACACTTACCCAGTGACAGTAAAATACAACCTCTTTTAAGCTTATATAATCAAATTCAAATATATTTCGGATTACACTATAGTAAGTCATTTCAACTTCAATGAGGTTTTTATCCTTTGCGCTCGCTCGAAAGAAAGTAAGAGCCTTATATGAAATGCCTGAGTTCTGTACATTTGTACTTTCCTCGTACATTTTAGCGTCGAAAATATAACTGTTCAATCGATACTTTTTATACTCTTGTGCCACGAACAAGGGTCCAGTGTCTATTTGAGCAAGCCTTGATGTTGCATCACCCGTCTTTAAGAGTTGAGAATACAGATAAATTAATTATATTAGTTGTAAAATTTGAGTGTAATTTAACGTTACATAACAGAATTACCTCTTGTGTCAACCACAACCAAAATTTGATGTCTGATTGTATCATTATTTTTCGTCTTTTATTATTCTCATAGGCTTCATATTTTCTTCATATTACAAAATTAATCATGTATAAAATAATCTAAATTAATGTTAAACATTATAATAATTGAAACTTACTTTTTCCATTCTTCGACATCTTCATGCGCGTCAAATAGATAATGAGCTACTTGTTCATGTTGCAAACTCATTAATTTCACTCGTTTTCCTATCACATGACCACCATGATCGACGAACTCATTAATGTCATCAACGCTGGTCGAGTCAGGCATATATTCCCGAGTATATATTGATGACTCCACGGTGATGTATTCCTCTGCAATTGATCCTACAATGTATCGTGTATTCTTGACGTAATATTTAAAAACTATCATCAATCTTTCAAACGGATACATCCACCGATATCTAACTGGACCACAAAGAAGTGCCTCATCGCATAGGTGTACCAATAAGTGAACACTTATGCCAAAGAATGCTGGGGGGAAGTACTTCTCCAACACACAAATCGCTTCAGTCACCACCAATTTTGCGGCCACTATGTGTTCTCGATTGACTACCTTCTCACAGAAGAGTGAGAATGTAATACTAATTTGCATAGTAGCCCTCCACAAATCCTTGTTCTTGGAGAAACAGTGCTTAAACAATAGAGGAACCAATTGCATGATCACATGCCAATCGTGGGACTTACACTTATGTAAATCATGAGTAGTATAATTCACAATCCTTTGCAAGTTGGACGAAAAATTAGATGGACCCTTCAAATTATATATTGTGTCTAAAAGCACCTTCCTTTCCCCACTCGTCAAAGTAAACGTACCAGGGGGAATTATTGTCCTTCCCTTACTATCTTCTTTCAACCATAGTTGTGGCTTAAGTTTCAACGATTTAAGGTCTTTTCGTGCATTTTCTCCATCCTTCGAATGACTCCCCCCAAGGCAAGTGCCCACAATATGTTCAGCGAAGTTCTTCTCTTCATTCATCACATCCAATACATGGCGCACTGGGTTATTCTTCCAATAAGGCAAGTCAAATAAAATTGGCCTCCTAGACCATACCTTTCTTGTCTCAGTTTCATGCCCAGTTGGGGTCTTCTTATGCTTGACATTCTTAAATTTGGGATTCTTACCTGGCATATTAGGGTCACATTCAGAAGATTTACTTTCAATTTCTGAACCTGAAAGTTGTCTCGGCAGTAGCCTATGCTCAACCCCGCCCAATAAAAAATTGGAACCTTTATTAAATCTGAAATTATGAGTCAGGGATAAAAACCTCTTATGGCAATGGTATACATTTTTTGAGCTAAAGGATAGACGAAGATATTCAATCTCCCCACCACAAATAGGACACCTCAAATAACAATGTACTATGCAATCTAATAAAGTCCCATAAGCTAGAAAATCATGAATTGCCCACATCAACATAGCTTTCAGCATAAACTCTTCTTTTCTAAAGGAGTCAAATGCTTGCACACCCTCTTCCCACAACTCATTTAATTCTTCTAACAAAGGAGCCATGTAGACGTCAATGTCATCACTTGATGCCTTTGGTCTAGGTATCAACAAAGACATCATCGAAAATTCAGGTCTCATACACTGTCAAGGAGGGAGGTTGAGTGGGGCTAGGATCACTGTACATACACTCTGATTGGTTCTTAGATTTCCAAATGGATTGAAACCATCTGTTGATATAGCCAAATGAATGTTGTGTTGTTCTCGAGCAAAATTGGGATACTCATAATTCATCCTCCTCTAGGCTGTAGAATCAATAAGATAATGCATGAGATTACCCCCTACTTCTACCCTAGCATTCAAAGTCATTGCCTCCGCTATCCATGGTACTGTAAAAATTGCTTTAATCTAGGCCTAAGGGGAAAATATTTCAACACTTTTTTAGGCACTTTTGAGATTGTGCCTTCCTTACTAGTAGATTGGACATATCTAGGTTCATCGCATACCGGACAATGATTGAGATTTTCATACTCCTTTCGGTATAGTATGCAGTCATACACACAATCATGAATCGATTTATACTTCATTCCCAAACCTTTCAAACTATTCTTCATAACATGATAGCTATTTGGAAGTGTATTCTCCTTGAGTAGTAACCCTTTCACCCATTTCAGAATTCTTGTTATGCTATTGCCAGAAAATCGTACTGCGTCTTCAAAATGTGCAGACAAACTATGGCATGTAAAGTTGTTTGATCTTTCTCACAACCAGAGTATAACAGTTGGGTCTCCTTAAATTTTAATCTTTGGTAGTCATCGTCAAGGTTTATCGTGATATCTTCACGAGCACTTGAACCTTGGACATCATTAGTAACCTCATTCTCCTTTGCTTCATAAACTCCGTATGCATCATCTACTAAATCCTCTAACATATTATGATCTTCGTCGTCCCCTTCTACATCTATCCTACTTGTTGAAGGTAGTTGTGAAGGTTGTTCGGGGACAAAAGAAACTTTTAATTCACAGTGAAAACTCCAAAATCAATAACTATCTTGCTTACCCGACCTTAACAAATGTAGTTCAATCGTTTTCCACTCAAACATCTTACCATTATTAGCACACGAACACGGAAACTCGTCATCATTATGACATCTCTTTGCGTATTTCATAAATTCATTAGCACCTCTGCGAAACACATCCCCCATTCTATTTGTCTCACCCATCCGCTCTTTGTATTTCGATTATCCCATCACAACTAATCACCTATTAAAGGTAAGAAGCGTATATTCATGGATTAGTATAAATAAAACATAGATTTATAGTATGTTTTATTTAATTATGTCTTCGATTCTTAAATTTCAAATTTAAATTCAATCTATAATAGAAATTCCTATTTCCTCCATCTTCTCTAAAGGGTGAGTGGTCCTATCCCATTCAAGATCACATATTTCTGCAATATACTTAACAGCTCATGCACATTGTTATGATTTGAGAAAAGTTCGGCAGCATATCCCCATAGTTCTCCAAGTACACGACGTAGATTAACAAGTGTGAGTGTTATTTAAATTGATCAATTGAAATAACAGTCACACTTGTAAATCTAGTATATACCCAGAGAACATTAGGATACGACTGTAGAACTTCCTCCAAAAGTAACAACTTTAAGCCTCTAAGAATATTATTATGGAGAAATTATGCAGTCCCAAACTGTCCAAACGGGACAATTCGAGAGATCTCATTACAGGAGTAATGACTCTCGAACGGGTCTAAGGGCTATTGAATGCGTACGCATAAGAATTAGAAGGCTAGTATCTATGCGCACTATATGTAATTTCAAGTATATATATATTGTTCGTTATACAAAGTAATTTTCAAAAAAAGTTGAAAAATCCCACCCCCATATGGACAATAATCGAGTGGTCATGTCACTTTTAAAATTAACCAACCCAACATAGATCCACTATAATTCAACCGCAATGGAAACAACAAATGTGTATCCCGTACTCCTTCTAATTCATCTACTCAATTAATTCATTTCATCAATTAAAGTATACAATTATTAATTTATTAATTTACAATGAGGGGCAATCCTACTTTCATGTATTAATTTACTAAAAAAATTAATAATCAATCAATTCGTTTACAAGGGACACTATTTGCATATGAAGGAAAATATCTAATAAACCAATTAAAATTTAATAAAAAAAAATTAACAAGCCCCACCCCGCCTCATTTCCCCTTGCCCCACCCCGCCCCCATCCCCCCACACACGCACACGTGCACACGCGCGCACACACACACACGGACGCAACCCCACCCCCCGTTACACCCCTGCATCATTTCCCCCTCCCGGACATACGCACAAACATGCACATACATGCACACTATAAACACATATACACACACGCGCACATACGCAGCCCCACCCCCCAGCCCTTCCCCATCCCCCTACCCTGCCCCACCCCCACCACACACACGCGCGCACCCACATACACCCCCTCCCCTCCCCACCCCCATCCCCCACGCACACATGCATACACAGACACACACACACATATATATATATATATATATATACAAATGAAGAGAGATAGAGGGAAACCAACCTGAAAGTAGAGAGAGAGAGAAAGGGAGAGTAGCGTGTAGAGAGAGAGAGAGAGGAGGGAAACAAAGCGGGGAGAAAAAAAGGAGGGGAAAGGGTTATTTACTGCTATACTTGTCACGGACATGTCACGGTCTTTGACCGTGACAATATTATAAGAATTGTCACGGTCAATGACCATGACAATAATTTGTCACGGACTTGTCACAGTCATTGACCGTGACAAAAAATGCGTGTTTTTTTAATCACGATCAATGACCGTGACAAGTCTGGCCGGCTAAAGGGTGCCAATTTGGCCTTTTTGGTGTGGTGTGCGAACGTTCTGTAAAAAGTTACGTGTACAATATCAATCGAGTTCGCAATTCTCTAATGTATTCAAACACTTTTATTTTATTAGGTGTATAAATTTGAAAAAACCAAATTCAATTTTATTCAGCCCCTATGCATGCATCTAAGTGTTCAGTCAAATCAATCAAATCATGCATGTAAAACAAAGACTACAGATTCAGGAAAAAAAAACCTTTCGGGTAAAAACCTTTTTAACACTTTGAAAAGTTTACAAGACCATTGACTTACATTTAACCTGATAATCGCCCACAAGTATTAAGCACGATGTCTTCGTCAAACCTTCAAAGCCACGCCTCAGCCCGCAGTCCAAGTCGTTCACACGCAGAGATATACGCTCCGTATCCACCGATCAGCAGTGAGTTCCCTCCAGGAACCACAAGGTATGGAGATGCCTTATCCACAGAGGTTAAACAATATCACGGTTGTTCTTTGGGTTCCAAAACAATTCACATAAAGATATCGGAATTTTGTGAATTGAAAAATAAAAAAGGTTTTAATCCTTAAATGAAAAGGCCAAAAGTCTTCTGCTGACATGCAGTGTTTGAAGAATGAAAAATGTGAAAGACTTCTTAAGAAAAACAGAGTTGGAAAGTCCAATTTATAGAAACTTTAAGGCGGTGTTGTTGTTCGAACGACACACGACGTCGTTTGAAGTATCACATGACATGAAGTGTTGTTAGAATGATAAAGGATGTCGTTTGAACGACATTTGCTTCTCAAATATTTCCTTTTCTTTTTCTTGATAAACGCTCCTCCTCAAAACTCCAAAAAAATATATTTTTGACAAAAAACATTTAAACCTCCTCTCCAACACTTAGAAAATATTTTATGAAAAATATCCCAATACTCTACGAGTATTATTAAGGTACTCTAAAACAAACCTTACCAAAGTTAATCCCGCGGAGGTTATTTGTTGAAGAACCTTAATTATTCGAATCCGTCTTATTGTGAATGTGATCTTGAACTTCTTCGGTAGTGTAGCGGTATACAACATACAAATTGATAACGGACACAAATGCCCTTACATCTTCTATGGCACACTCATCCATAGGGACGGGTTCACAGCCCAGGCATATGTGGATCAAACCCCCATTCCATTCTCTCTTGAGATTTTAATCCAAATGATGCATATTAAGGGCGTCCCAAGCCCAACCCATTTTGGTTACCCCAACGCGGACAGGCCGATCGGGAAACATACTTGCGTCGGGCGCATCTCCCATGGTACCATATGGGATTTCGACACTTTACTCGTGGGGAGACTCAATGAACGGTCCCGATTCGTATTCCTCATCATTTGACGGTATATTTTGCAAACATCCAATGACTCGGAAATGCGACTTCGCCAAACCAACTTTCTTTACCACGTACTCAATGCGGACACCCATATCCACCTCGCTCGCACATTCTTCACTAACATCCTAAATTCCTCCATGGACCCCAAGGGCAAGGCTTTCCTCCCATATCCTCGTCTTATCACATCTTTTCTCAAAGACATGGGAATTGTGCCTCCACACGTCGTCCCCCACATCCCAAAACCCATTGGAGGGGAGTCGTGAACTAGGAGTGAAATACAATTGCATTTTATCCAACAACCACAGGTGGAGGAGGTTGTTGATATGGAGGAGCCCGGGGAGGAGTATGATTCGGATGCTGATTCAGATTATGAGCCAGCAGGGGCGGACCTCACCAATCGCATAAACGCGTTAGAGACGCATTTTGATGAATTTATGACTGAATATCGTGAGGATCGTCGAGCGAATTATGAAGCCTACCAAATAGATAGTAGAATGATGGCGTGACTCCACGCCGAGATGTACAAGCATCAAGTAGAGCATTTCGTTTCACTCCTGACTTACTTCTATGATCCTCATGGCCCGGATGATTCCGCTACATCCCACCCCTCGCATAGAAAGCCCGTTGTTGGTGATGTTTGAAAATTTTCTCTCTTATGTAATTGTTTCCTATTTTCACATGCTAAATACCATTTGTAATGTTGCTTCTTCTCTTATGTATGCAGATCTTAGTTCTAATGAAAATCTGCATTTTTTATTTTTGTTAGTTTTTCAATTCAAACTTCTTATTTTACCTTATTTAGCTTTTAGTCCTTTGATTGAGGATAATGCAAAGGTCTAAGTTAGGGGGAGTGACAAGTGAGTATTTTAAAATCTCCACAAAATTTTAAAATGCCCAAAAAATAGAAAATTTCAACAAAAATTGTAAAACTTGAAAAATCCAAAAATATAATTTTTTTTTTCAAAATAAATAAAAGTTGGTATTTAAATTTTTCAAAAATGTCACTAAAATTTTGTTTGAATTCTCAAATTGTAAAAATCAAGAGCACTAAGCCAAAATTGGCCAAAGATAGAAATTGTGCGAAAATAGACGACTTTGCGAATATGTGTGGAGATTAATCAAACCGATGAGATTTCGAGCATATCGATTTTTGTGAGTAATTAAATCAATGTGAGTTAATGGTTAACTCAAAGTTCAATTCAATTTTTAAAAAGTCGTTGAGGATCTCAATACCTTTGTTTTGATCGTTTACGGAAAATGTGTGTGATCTTACCTCGAAAAGTGCGCTAAAATATCTCTAAATTAAATGATTCTCGAGGCGCATATGGTAAAATAATTAGTAATTCGGACAATGAAGTAGGCCCTCGTTTGTTTAACCCAAAAATATTAGGCATAAAAAGTTATGAAAAATTATCCCTTGCAACCCAATTTGAGCCTAATAAAAAAATTCTCTTTTCGTTTGTAACCCAAAAAACCAATTAGCCCGGATTTGGGAAAAGTGAAAATTCAGAGATTTAGTCCAAAAAGTGCATAAAAAGGGGCAAGAAAAAAATTAGAATAATGCTCACCTAAAATAGCAAGAAAATTAAAGAAATGTGTGAGAAATAGAAAAAAATAAGCAAAATGCCTAAAAAGTAGTAATGGACATCATAAGGACATTTTCCAATTCTGACCTTCCCAACCAATCCCAATTTTACCCAATACAACTTATCACCCGAAAAAGTCCTAACCGAGCCCGAATTACAAAATTAATTATCGCGTGGAGAGCCTAAATGCGAAAAGATAATAAGAGAGATCAATTGGTGTAAATAAGGGGCGTTTATATTTACTCTTTATATCACGCATACCGAGATAAAATAACCACATTCTGGGTGATTCATTTGTGACAGCATCCGTGAGAATTGAATCAAAACAAATTTTCAGAAAGTAACGTAATGATCAATCGGTGGAAGTTAGTGGTTTAATTTTCGGCTTCGCACACACACAACGAATTGAGACTATTGAGTATGAATTTACGGTGACTATTTTTGGGGAGTTTAAATTGTACAATTTGTAAGTATGTTAATTTTTCTTCGAGACGAAAAACAAATTTTGTGGGTATATTCATTACAAACCCTCACGAGACACCACTCGTCCTACTAGGGTAACCTAGGGGTTTAAAGGCTTGTTGCATACGCTAAATACTATCACTTGACCACGAAAGAGATATTCTATACCAATAACTCATTTGTTAAGTGTTGGACCTTGCTTTGATTCTTTTACATTGCTCGAGATGATCAAAGTTCTAAGTTAGGGGGTTTGATTAAGCATAAATTCTTCCGATTTAGCCCCGTTATTTATAGACTTTTATTTCCCTAGGTGGTGTAATTTTTATTAATTTATCTCATATACATGCTACTAACATTTTCTATATAGTGCATCGAGTTTCATGTATTTCTCCTACATTTTGCAGATATTTTACACATTTGAAGAAAAGGGAAAACTCAAACTCAAGAAAAATACAAGTGAAGGAAAGTCAAGGGCAAAACAATAATTTTAAACCAGGAATCCGGTCACGGAACCCCAAGTAAAGTTGAAGACCTCAAGTCCATAAGCACGTAGGAATAAACAACATCCAAATCCGAGTCCGGGGTGAAAAGTTATGAAACTTTAAAGTTGAGAAGAAATCAAGGAGAAAAAGGAAGGAAAATAAAAGGCGACAAACTGAACCGATGATATCATCAGTGAACTAGTTCGCTACATTGCCAGCACCAAACCGAACCGATGAATAAGAAGTAGGACCGATTCCCCAAACTAGAATACATCAAACTGGTTTGCCCCAGTAAAGAAGGAAAGTAGAACCGGTTCGCCTGGACAGACTTTTAATTCTTTATTCCTCAAAAATAGAGTTGTGCATGGGACAAACACTAAAAATAACGTGTTGTATTTATTCTTTTATCATACCAGACATTAGGAGGCTTCTTTTTAGTTAGTTTTGAGATGGGTTTGAAGCCAAAAAGTGTAGGATTCATATTGTTCAATATTTTCTTCGTCACTTTGAATTAATTCAAGGCTTATATTCATTCCAAGTAATCTTTTCTTCATTGCTTTCAATTTCTTTAATATTTTCTATAGGTGATTCATTCTTTCTTAGTTAGAATCATTCCTTGCATATTTAATCCCACTTTTCACGTGATAATGATTTCATGCTACATGGATTTCTTGTTTAAACATAGTTTCATAATGTCCAGTTAGATTTCTAAGGGTTAGGATGCATGAACCCAACCCGATGTGGTTTTCTTGGAGATAAAAGTGATTATCTGAATTAAATAAATGTTTGAATCATGTTGATTAGTTGTTACTACCATCATAGGACTTTTAACCTCATTTGTCCTAGGTAACTGGGGTATTTAAGAGTGCGATGAGTGTGTTAGCTATTTCGACACCACTTTATTTCTATTCTTGATTATGTATGGTGAGGAATTTTACCCTCATATATGTAATGCTTGAAATTAATAAAGTCTGGGTTTAATTAATTATCTAATTCATAATTTCTTTTATATCCGGTAAACATACTAGCGTTTGGGGGATTGTATTCCAACCTATTTTTCTCATTCATTTTTGTTCAGTCGCAATTATTTTATTCCTGCATATGTAGTTTAATTACTTATTCAATTAATTTTCGTTTAGTTCGTACATAAAACTCAAAACTCATCACCTTTTCCTTTCTTTTCTGAGTCAGTTTAGGGTTAAGCGTCTTTCCTATCTACCGTCATGTTTTATGTCCTATTTTCCTGAGGATTCGACCCAATCTTACCGGGTTTATTATTTACGCGACCCGTTTGCACTTGAATCGTAATTAGCATGCACTAGAGACACATTTCCAGTCGTGTCAATGATCAAACAAGTAGTCTTGTGAGAGATGAACTCCACGATTTGTAAGGTAATGAAATTGTTCAATTTTTCTATTACCATACTTATAAATTGGAATTCCTTATACATGGCTCCCACTAATGAAAGATATTTTAGTGCAGTCAAATTGCACCCTCTGGTACTCTTATTTCTGTTACTACTGTGACTTTTTTTCCGGAGAAAATATATATGTAAGGGTGCGAAAACATAACAAATGGCTTTATTCTAAACACTACACCTTTTACTTAAAGATTTATTAAAAAAATTTAATAGAGTTAGCGTTTTAAGTATCCATCATCCGTATTAAACTATTAACCCATAACCATCAACGCAACAATCCAACATAAGATTATCTTGTACTCGTTATAAATTGTCGACTTGATTGATTTTTAAGAACATATTTATACAACTCTAAGGTTTTTATATACATTAAGTTACAACACAACAATTTCTAAAGTCATATACAATTTCTAAGGGTAAATAGTTATATACAATTTCTATGGGTAAATAGTTATATACAATTTCATATGGTTAAATAGTCATATACAATTTCATATACATTAAATTCCAACACAATTTTTTTAAGGGTTTCATATACATTGAACACACGCATAAACACATGCACATATATAGAATACACACACATAATACACATATAAACACCATACACACACGCGCGCGCACGCGCGCACAAAAGAAAAGGAAAATGAAATATAGGGTTTCGATTGTACCTTTAGGTGGATATAGAGAAGTCACCGAAAAAAGAGAGGGAAGTGATCGGATATTGATAGATAACTCACTGAAGAAAGAGAGAGAAGTGATCGGAGATAGAGAGAGAAGTTACCGAAGAAAGAGAGAGAAGTGGTCGGAGATAGAGAGAGAAGTCATTGGTAGAGAGAGTAATCGTCGGGGAGAGAGAGATAGAGATTTTTGTGTATACCAAAGGTAAAATAAAATGAAGGTTTTCGATTTGAGTTATACCTTAAAATGGGTCACGGTCATAGCCGATGACCCATTGTGTGACCCCAAGGTTCTAAAAAACGCGGGGCGTGATCGAGGCGTGGAGGTCAAGCCTTAAGCCTTGGAAGCCTAGGCGGGTTTAAGCGTAAAAAGGCGTGAAAAGGCGTTTAGGCTTTCCTAATATATTTTAATATTTTTACACCATAACAAGGCTATTAAAATACTAAAATTGTACATATCATAAAAATATGTCTGAATATATGAAAATTAAAATACTATTTGATTATTTTAGATGAGATAATGGTCCGGTTAGTTAAAAAATTCTTTAAAAGGCGATATCGTTTCTCTAAAGCATTGTTGTTTTTAGAAAAAAGTGCGCCTTAAGGGTTTTACTAAGCATAAGGCATAAAAAACTTAAGGCGAGGCGTTTCGCCCAAGCCTTAAGCCTAGGCGGAGCCTAGGCGAGTTTTTTAGAACAGTGTGTGACCCCTTAATGAAATAATTGGTCACGATTATAGACCATGAACCGTAAGGTGACCAATTAAAATTCGATACTTGGTCATGATTCGAGAACGTGACCATGATAAAGTGACCTTTTTAGAATATAATTAGTGGTAATATTTATAGATCGTAACCTACGTTCACTAAAAATTATTGCAGACATGTCACAGTTGATGACTGTGACCACATTCGTGACTAAAATGGAGGTAATATTGGTTCCAAAATAAAAAATATCACGGTATCTATTCTTAATTGGTCATGGGTTATGATCGTGACCAACAGTATGACTAAAAACATGGGTAATTTGGCACTATACTAGGTCACAGACGAATCACGGATGTTGATTGTGACCCAATTGGATTCGGTTATGGACCATGACCCACCCCTTAATTATGTCACATGTATACAAGATCATTTATTTTGTTACGGTGAATAATCTTGGGTCATGGGTTTGGACCGTGACCCCTTGGTTAGTGGTCGTGACCATGATCAATTATCTGTAACCATTTTCGGTTTTTGGTGTAGTGATAATGCCTTCTTCATTCAATTTATTTTAGTTATTGTGGCTCCTATAGCCATGCACTAGTAAGATACGTCAAATTCTTAGCGACAAACTCATGTGTTCATTTCAATTATAGTATTCTCGATAAGTTCTTGTTATCAGGCCTAAAGGTGTACTAGAACCAAAGTAGAAATAAAGAGATGAAGATTTGGTAAGAATTAGGGAGCTTACTAAAAATTGACATATCCATCACCTACTTTGTATATTACCAGATATCCACCACCTACCTTGTATCTTACTAAATAAATGAGATGAAGATTTAGTAAGAATTGAAGAGCTTACTAAAACTTGAGATATCCATTACCTACCTTGTATCTACTTCCGAAATATCCTATAAAATGTGTATGTGATATCCATCAGCCACCTTAAATCTTACCAATGAAGAAAAAACTTGCGTAAAAAACTCCGAAGGATGGGTCTACTCCTTGGTTTTTATGTAAAAGTTCAAATTAAAGAAATTATAGAGATAACACCCTTCTATATTTTTTACTTTTATTTTTGGAGGTGGATATAAGATCTTAATATTTCACAACTCAGGTAAGGGATGGAAACTTTAACGTTCTAACTGGATTCTTCAATATGTCTCTTAATGTCATTTTACTGAATAGATCTTGGTTTGTATATTAATACAAACCTTTTTGGATATTTGAAAATTTTGAGATGTACAACCTTTGATACATGAACACTCTTGATTCATTCTCAGGAGTTTGAGTTGGTAAATGATTTGGACTTGGCCATTCAAGAAGATGTTCCTTATAAAAGTTACAATTGAAAATAATATTATATTCATTTTCATGACTGAAAAATGAACTATGTTACACACGAACCTCAAAGATGGGAAATATTTCAAAAATATGTGATAAAGAGAAACTTAATGATATGAAAGTTTACAAAGGATTGGATCATCTATTAATCTTAATGTACTTTGACCATTAATGTCACGTGTCATCAATGAGGGTAGATCTATGTGGAATGAGACTAATTTGATCATTTGGTCCAAAATGTTCCATGACCATGGTAGAATTGGCCACGTATAGATGGATTGTCATTTTCTAATTGTTGAGATATATGCTCCGATTTCTGCCCATCATACAAATGTGACATTTAACTAATATAAACAAATAACCTCCATAACAACTAAGTGATCAGTGTGGCTATGATTCTTGAACACGGATCTTATAGAAAAAATAGTAGAAATCTGGTGATTCCATACTAGCAACCATGGATAGACACGTAAGGTGGAGATATAAGATAATCACTACTTGCCAATTCCAGTAAAGACATGAAGTCTAAAAAGTTGAACTCTTCACATTCGCAAAGCATCATGTGGAAAATATCAATAATCAAATGTGACACCCCGCGTAATTAAATACCGGGCGATCACTCCTTTATTAAATTAAATCAAGGTTAACAGTTGGTTCATTCTCAGCATCACTGTCGATAAAAATACATTTCCCAATTTAACACCCTAAATAATTAAGCTAAGTGTCAAAAACATTTTTCATACAAACTTTCCAAATTTTGATTAAAGAAAAATATTTATTTATTTAAAACAACATTTCTACAATTAAGAATCACACCACAAAAAGGCAAATAACATAATACATTCGTCAATCGAATGTCAACATAAGAAACTAAAATCACAAATCCATCCTGAATAAATCCCATAGAACAATACCGGAAATAACTGAAATATAAATGTCCCAACAACAAATGAAATGATGAAAAGGGGCGACACGTGCCCAATAAATGAGAGTACTAGGAGTGGAGTCAATAACGGAAGCCGTCTACTCAAGTGACCTGCAACTCCCACCTAAGCTGCAACTCGTTCTTCTCAAGGGATCCTAAGCAAGACGCCCCTGTGGCTGGGCACCTGAAAATATACATACATATACAAGAGAGAGAGAGAGAGAAAAAGAAATGGGTCAGAGCCCGAAAGTGTGTTTGATTTAAAATACGTTTAGCAAGTATTTAAATTGATACAGGCTAATGCAACAACATATTAGTACGTCCCCCTCTTGAGAAAATACTCACCTCTCTTCTAATGTGCACACCTATCGCACTAACCTTCCCAACGGTTTGTTTTAACATTTATCATACTAGTCTTTCTAAAAGATTTAACTTAACTTAGATTACTCGAAAGATTTACAATACACGATTTCAATTTAAAAAGATGTTCCAATTTGTAGCCAAAGTTCTCTATTTTTTTTAACTTCGTAAAAATTTATAAAGTACCCGTGACATTTTATACTTTCTCAAAACAAGTATTTATAATATGAGTCAACAACCATGTCCTACTTATCAAATCACAGTAGTCAGTCTCAAATTTCATAATCTCAAATATATATTAACTACTCGTATAATATATATATATAACAGCACCCTGAATAAAACTATGGTGCGTGCATACTTCCACTATCCAAAACCCATACCACTCAAATCAGGGGGAATACAAATTCGGAATCACTCTCGAATTGTATTAACACATACACAAACAATATCGAGGCGAAGTATAGATTCCAAGTCTCTAAGAGGATGGCACATACTCGCGTCTCTTAGGACCGTCTGAACTATCGATTCGATAGCCTGTACCAAGGATATCTATCTTCTAGGGTACAAGTCAATATCCCCCATAAAGGTCCCATCGAGATAAGACTGTCCCAGCGCGGTAACCTCAAGGATAGCAAGTAGCGCAGTATGTTTTTCACATGCATATAATATATGTACACACAATCATATAAATATACCACTTTATCATATTAATATAGGTTCTTCTCATCACCCATAATTATACCATTTATCCTTAATTTCACAGTTATAGAATTACGTATAAGGTTTTATTCCTAACCTTAACTCGAAGGGGTTTTCTCACTTATTACCTAACACTCGTGGATTATATCCCCACACATATGAAATTCAGTAAGTGACTTTATTAGATTCCAACGTAACTCTCTTACGCACCTCACCCTTTAAATTCATAAATCTAACAACCTAAAGTAAATATCACATAAATATCATTCTTGTTGATTATTAAAGGTTCCAACATTATTTCATATACCCTACTGGTCCTCAATGTCTCCTAAATCATTTTATTTAGAATGCCTAAAAAATATTTCATGATAAACTTAATTTAACTAATTAAACAAGGGAAATAGGAGTTTGCCAGGAGGGGTCGATCCATCGAAGCTTGGGGCTCGATCGATCGAACCTTCGATCGATCGATGCTCTAGGCTCGATCGATCGATCAAGCAGGTCTGGGCAAAATTCTGCAGAATGCAGTTACGGGATTCATCAAACTTCTTCATCCAAAACTATGTTTTTCCATTCTAATCGTCCCAAAAATCCTACTATCATCATCATAACATTATACCAGGTGTTTATAACGTAAAGCATGTGTATAACTATCATTAAACATGGATTTTCAACCTAAAATCATGTCCAATCATCAAGAACCCTAGAATTTTCTTAAACCGATTTCTAATGAATCTTTATCCAATATTTCTTTATTATGATCACCAAATTTCATGGATTATTACCTCTACATGTCAAGGGTTTCCAGAATTAACATATACATCAATACTACATGGGTTCTCCTATCAAAAATGGGGTTTTCTTCCATAGTTTTTATCACAATTCATTCCTAAACTAACATGAAGATTGCATCAACGAAAATAGCAAGTTTAAACACTTGCCTGGGATTTTGGTATGCAGATTCACGACTGATTTTGGTATGGCTGCGTTCCTTGACTCGTGATCTACACAGTGGTGTTGGTGGCGGTGCAAACCGGTGGCTTTTTGGCCTTAGATTGCCTTGGATCTCTCTCCTCTCTTCTCCAATGGCCGTCACTTGATTTGTGAATGTTCTAACCCTAAGGGTCTGACCTAATGGCTGATATAGGTTGGCTGAAATTCGTGGGTTTAATTACCCACTTATGTAAAATGACTAAAATGCCCTCCCGGGGCACCAATTAGGCCTAAAAACGCCCCGAGACCCAAACTAAACCCCCGGGTATACTTTTCTGACTATCTCGACCCTTACGGATGCGTTGGCGCACTCAAAACGACCATACGAACAACTTATAAAATATTTACTTTTTATTTAACAAAATTAGTCCTGACGTGACACAGGCACGCCCCGACTTAAATTTCCGAAATAGTCATTCAATTCACTCTTGACAACATTATAAAAATAAATCTCATATATTACTATACTCATCCAGTAATATGCAACAAATAACAAATTTCCAATAATTACTAACTCTCGTCACGCTAGTAAATATTCAAAGCAACATTCCGGATTAAAATTAAATTAATTTATCTCAATTAAATTTAATAAATCCCATAATTTTAAAAGCTATAAAAAATAAGTGGTATTACATACTTCCCCTCTAATAACTGAATTTCGTCCCGAAATTCGGAATATAAGTCCTATCCGATAGCAAAATTCTGGATATCCTTTTCCGTACACAAACTAACTACACATTACGGCGCTCAATTACTATAGCCCTTTCTTCACAGCAACATTGTTTTACATTCTCATTAGAGATACTTCACCTTGTGCTCCCAACCGAAAACATTCGCATAAGTCACGCTTATACATTATGCATTTCATTATCTCACTAACATTAGGAGGCCGCACCCTACTATAGACAATTACTCGGATCATTTATATACAAAACTTCCATTCTGAGAAAATATTACGAACATTTGACCACTTGTTCGCCTAAAACAGTCGTGGAATTCTACCATAGTTATCGGGTATTTTCTCGACCGATCCAAAAATTCTTATTATCTACTCTCCTCTAAACATACAGAAGGAGAATAGTCTAGGTTCTTCCATAACAAAACCTTAATAAGTACCTTGTACGCAACAAACAGGTATGAGTGCTTCTACAGAGCATTCTTGAAATCATCGTATCAAGATTCCAAAATTTCCTTCACGTGGCTCCACAAATCTTTAATCACTGTGCGCCTATTCCCTGGCTACGGTTGGTACATCCTACTCGAAATGAAACCTTATCTCCGCTGGTTCCTGAAATCCCATATCAAAGGTGGGATTTACCAATCTCATCCTGATTCAGAAATTTATACTGCGTCGGACTATGCACTGGCGCGATCCTTCCTTTCAAAGGAAGTTTGGGGCATACTAGTTAATATAATAAACGATCCCAAAGGAATATCAATTACTTCCTTCTCATCGGCTTAATTCACATGTTCGGGATGAACCCTAATCTTGTTTTGACGATGGTAACCCATCCAAGAACTGTACCAACTTTACCGACCTCTTTCGATTTCAGGAATTGTCGATAAACACAAAATTCTTTAGTTGATTCTCCGCTTTCAACCAAACCTTACTTATGGGCGGTGCATGTAGAGACTACTCACTACGTCTCGCTAAACATTGATTCTTCCCTTGAAATGTCTCACATTAAGTGACACGTAATACTCCCCTTCCTCCATGGAGTAGGCCAAAAGTTCCGACCCGTGCTCTTCTCTCCACGAAGCGCACTTCTGGATCTCTTCTACCATACTAACATCCTTAATCTTTGTATGCGCAAGTCGCTCTCACACTTGACTAATAACAACTCCGCTCCGGGTGTTCTTCATAATCATTAAATTCTACTCTATTCAAGGAATACCAATTCTTGAACGGCTTCCAAAGCCTTCCAATCAAGTTAGGGCGTGCTATTCTAATTGCACACTTATGTATGGATTATCGCCCCTCATGTGACGTTTAATCCAATCTATCACTTCCAATTCTTCATACTATTCCCACAAACATATATTTCACACGTCTATTTTCACGTCCCTTCGATTCGGACCATTTTAACTGTAGTTAACCAAGATGCCCACATTTTTGCAACACTCTGACCGCCCTGGGAGAGCGAACGGCGTGCTACTCATCTGTAGAACTAACTAAATTTAACGAAATAGAAGGAATAGGGCATTCAAATTCCATGACAATAAAAGAGGAATAATAATTCTCAACCTTTCTTAGATAAGTACAACAATTTTCCCAAATAGGTACAACAACTAAAGTAAATCACTAACGCTCTATTCATCAAAATAATTATAGGTCATCTCTTACGTATAGTATAAAGTTCTTTCCAGATAATCCATGTTAAAAATCATTCCAAATTTTTATTCACATTGTGTTCTGTACGCGGTTATGATATTCGGGTACTCTCAATCACCCTAGAAATCAGAATTCTTAAATTCTCCTTATCATAGTTCCACCCCTCAACTTGTGGGGATAACTTTCAATGTTTTCCTACCACAAGATCCGGCTCCAATAACCTTAAAATAAAATTCAACTTCCAACTTACATACATAATTACTTGATCCCATTTCGACCAGGGTACCAAACTCGTGGAATAGTGACCAAACGTCTCCCTATTTCCAACCTTACGCTAAGTTTCATGCGTGGGATGTCTCGCAAAGCGAAATCCAAACAAGGAACCCCCCCGATACACTACTACCTAGCTTTGTCGGTCATCGAAATTCGTTAGGTCCTCCGTCCGTGGTATGTACCCCTTTATTCCGTCTCTTGACAGAAAAGTTACAATTCTCCCGTAATTATGCTTGATAAAGAACGTTTCACCAATTTCACTACCGTATTGGTTGATGGTAATAGCATTCCATAAACCTCGAATACATACAATCGGAATTCTCGAAATTCCTTTCCCTAATAATAGGGGTATAAAGATTAACTCCCACATCTCTAAAGGTTAAATATAACAATGCACTCTTCCTATCACTAAGTCCGGAGTGCTAAACATAATACTGAGTCAAATCTTTTCGCTCAATGGTAAATCCCGATACATACGGAATTATACTAACAAAGTCTATACATACATTGGCATCGAATATCTCGAGCCCACTATCTCCTCCGAAGTCTCTAGGATAGATAATATAAGTGCGAGTCCAACTTCCTTACAGGTAAGCCTCGCTAAAGCAAACATGAAACATGTTGCACCAATGCAACTACTCCAATATCCTCTCCATAAATTCCCACTATCATACTACCCATTTTTATAACATTTTAACAAAGATAAAATCATACTCGTGTATCGTATCACTACAAGAAGCAATCTCCATAAAGTATAAAACACCGTTAATATACTCACCCATCCTCCGCGGATAGCTCTAAAGAAAATCCCGCTACACTAAGGAAAAATATTCACATAATGGTAACATTTCTAATTATATGCATTAAACTCATCTCACATGCTAATCTAGAAATGATCAAAATATGGTGACTCGCTCGTGTCACATAAACACGCCTCATCCTCTGAGGATACAACATACACTTCTACCTTGACAATCGTCTTGACTGTGCAAATGGTTTCCGGACGTAACACGTCTACACAAACCAAACAATATTACTTTACTCGTTGCCTTTTACTAGGCACCGTATTCTTGCCCTTATACTTACTTTGGAACATATTATCGTGAGCGATCTCACTCCGCATAAAATACCTCAACACATAATTCACCTATCACCTGTCCTACTAACCAGGTTAGGATTGTTCTTTCCTCGGACATTAGTAGACTCGATTTCTGTTAACCATCCCGGTTGTTCCATAGCCTTCTTAGGCCATAAAGATTATGTTACTATCTATACTAGTACTTACTGAATTTACCATCACTTGGTAAGAATTTAACTATCTGAAGCATTTAAATGGTTTTCCTGATGTGTATCCACATCCTTCTGTGGTGCTATACCACCACCGTTGCATTTAGTCTCATTCTCGACTAATTTTTTTTTATTCCTTTAACTTCCTCCACAAAGAAGCGTTATCATTTATTCTGACACAATATGACAATGTCAACCTCTGGATCATTCGTCCATCAGAATTTCCTCCTCGAGTTTTATCAACTATTATTACGAGTTGGTCTTCCACTTGGAGTCGTTTCCCCCACTTGTATCTACAACTTCTAACACAAAATTGGCTAACGGTTAAGATTCAAATTCACGAATGGACCCATGATATGCCCTCCCTCGAAGAGTTCAGAACCACATTTGCTTCTCATCCTGAACAGTTAAGGAAGGAACATACGGTCAACACTGTACCTCAGGTTCTCCTATAGGCATAGCATTCCACTTCTAAAATTGGTGGTTGTCTCCAACCATTATAATTTCATCCCGAAAGGCAAGAGATTTTTTCTCTAAATTTTCACTTTCGGTTTGCCACACTCCGTTCTACATTTAAGCCTTTGGATACTTTACCGCCTTTGGTAAAGACACATACAATTTTTGCGTTTCTAAAATTTCTCGTTGATAGTCTTTACACGTTTTTGTAAAATGTTGGGTAAGTTTACCCCCGCACCTCATTTGACTATAACAACATTTGAAAATCATTGCTGCACCTTAGTCGCCTTTCAAGTCTTGGCTTCTCGTGCCATAATGGAGGTGACCTCGACTACGGTCATCATCCTCGAATATATTTCCTAATCTCAACTGAGCCCTGCCTCCTGATGTACGCTTAACGGTCTTCTTCTGACATCCGTCATCGCTCGGCACACGCACACATCCGAACGAAATTAGAATTCACTAATGCATACACATTATAGTAGGAGAACGAAATCTCGCCAAAGGAATCGACAATCCTAAACAAAGGTCTCTATAACAAACAAAGCAACGCTGAAAGCATAATAAGCCGTACAGATCCTAAGGACACTAGAACCTGATGCTCTGATACCACCTGTGACACCCCGCCTAATTAAATACCGAGCGATCACTCCTTTATTAAATTAAATCAAGGTTATCAGTTGGTTCATTCTCAGCATCACTGTCGATAAAAATACATTTCCCAATTTAACACCCTAAATAATTAAGCTAAGTGTCAAAAACATTTTTCATACAAACTTTCCAAATTTTAATTAAAGAAAAAGATTTATTTATTTAAAACAACATTTCTACAATTTAGAATCACACCACAAAAAGTCAAATAACATAATACATTCGTCAATCGAATGTCAACATAAGAAACTAAAATCACAAATCCATCCTGAATAAATCCCATAGAACAATACCGGAAATAACTGAAATATAAATGTCCCAACAACAAATGAAATGATGAAAAGGGGCGACACGTGCCCAATAAATGAGAGTACTAGGAGTGGAGTCAATAACGGAAGCCGTCTACTCAAGTGACCTGCAACTCCTACCTAAGCTGCAACTCGTTCTTCTCAAGGGATCCTAAGCAAGACGCCCCTATGGCTGGGCACCTGAAAATATACATATATATACAAGAGAGAGAGATAAAAAGAAACGGGTCAGAGCCCGAAAGTGTGTTTGATTTAAAATACGTTTAGCAAGTATTTAAATTGATACAGGCCAATGCAACAACATATTAGTGCGTCCCCCTCTTGAGAAAATACTCACCTCTCTTCTAATGTGCACACCTATCGCACTAACCTTCCCAACTGTTTGTTTTAACATTTATCATACTAGTCTTTCTAAAAGATTTAACTTAACTTAGATTACTCGAAAGATTTACAATACACGATTTCAATTTAAAAAGATGTTCCAATTTGTAGCCAAAGTTCTCTATTTTTTTTTAACTTCGTAAAAATTTATAAAGTACCCGTGACATTTTATAATTTCTCAAAACAAGTATTTATAATATGAGTCAACAACCATGTCCTACTTATCAAATCATAGTAGTCAGTCTCAAATTTCATAATCTCATACATATATTAACTACTCGTATAATATATATATATAACAGCACCCCGAATAAAACTATGGTGCGTGCATACTTCCACTATCCAAACCCCATACCACTCAAATCAAGGGGAATTCAAATTCGGAATCACTCTAAAATTGTATTAACACATACACAAACATATATCGAGGCGAAGTATAGATTCCAAGTCTCTAAGAGGATGGCACATACTCGCGTCTCATAGGACCGTCTAAACTATCGATGCGATAGCCTGTACCAAGGATATCTATCTTCTAGGGTACAAGTCAATATCCCCCATAAAGGTCCCATCGAGATAAGACTGTCCCAGCGCGGTAACCTCAAGGATAGCAAGTAGCGCGATCTGTTTTTCACATGCATATAATATATGTACACACAATCATATAAATATACCACTTTATCATATTAATATAGGTTCTTCTCATCACCCGTAATTATACCATTTATCCTTAATTTCACAGTTATAGAATTACGTATAAGGTTTTATTCCTAACCTTAACTCGAAGGGGTTTTCCCACTTATTACCTAACACTCGTGGATTATATCCCCACACATCTGAAATTCAGTAAGTGACTTTATTAGATTCCAACGTAACTCTCTTATGCACCGCACCCTTTAAATTCATAAATCTAACAACCTAAAGTAAATATCCCATAAATGTCATTCTCGTTGAATATTAAAGGTTCCAACATTATTTCATATACCCTAATGGTCCTCAATGTCTCCTAAATCATTTTATTTAGAATGCCCAAAAATTATTTCACGATAAACTTAATTTAACTAATTAAACAAGGGAAATAGGAGTCTGCCAGGAGGGGTCGATCCATCGAAGCTTGGGGCTCAATCGATCGAACCTTTGATCGATCGATGCTCTAGGCTCGATCGATCGATCAAGCAGGTCTGGGCAAAATTCTGCAGAATGCAGTTACGGGATTCAACAAACTTCTTCATCCAAAACTTTGTTTTTCCATTCTAATCGTCCCAAAAATTCTACTATCATCATCATAACATTATACCAGGTGTTTATAACGTAAAGCATGTGTATAACTATCATTAAACATGGATTTTCAACCTAAAATCATGTCCAATCATCAAGAACCCTAGAATTTTCTTAAACAGATTTCTAATGAATCTTTCTCCAATATTTCTTTATTATGATCACCAAATTTCGTGGATTATTACGTCTACATGGAAAGGGTTTCCAGAATTAAGATATACATCAATACTACATGGGTTCTCCTATCAAAAATGGGGTTTTCTTCCATAGTTTTTATCACAATTCATTCCTAAACTAACATGAAGATTGCATCAACGAAAATAGCAAGTTTAAACACCTGCCTGAGATTTTGGTATGCAGATTCACGGCTGATTTTGGTATGGCTGTGTTCCTTGACTCGTGATCTACGCGGTGGTGTTGGTGGCGGTGCAAACCGGTGGCTTTTTGGCCTTGGATTGCCTTGGAGCTCTCTCCTCTCTTCTCCAATGGTCGTCACTTGATTTGTGAATGTTCTAACCCTAAGGGGCTGACCTAATGGCTGATATAGGTTGGCTAAAATTCGTGGGTTTAATTACCCACTTATGTAAAATGACTAAAATGCCCTCCCGGAGCACCAATTAGTCTTAAAAACGCCCCGAGACCCAAACTAAACCCCCGGGTATACTTTTCTGACTATCTCGACCCTTTCGGACGCGTTAGCGCACTCAAAATGACCATACGAACAACTTATAAAATATTTACTTTTTATTTAACAAAATTAGTCCTGACGTGACACGGGCACGTCCCGACTTAAATTTCCGAAATAGTCATTTAATTCACTCTTGAAAACATTATAAAAATAAATCTCATATATTACTATACTCATCCAATAATATGCAACAAATAACAAATTTCCTATAATTACTAACTCTCGTCACGCTAGTTAATATTCAAAGCAACATTCCGGATTAAAATTAAATTAATTTATCTCAATTAAATTTATTAAATCCCATAATTTTAAAAGCTATAAAAAATACGGAGTATTACATCAAACTGAGGTTTTTTTTATCAATAAGAGTAATCAGACAATAGATGACAATTTTAAAAGGGAAAAATTTAAGGAGGTGTTCTACCCCCATAAGGTCAGGCATTAAGGTATAAGCTTTTCAAGTTTGGGATTTTTCATTAACAGATATGAAAGGTTTAGAAAAATAAAAATGGGTGAAAATAACAAATTATAAACGAAGTTAAGAAAAAAGTACACATAATCATATAGTCCGACACAAAGCACAACCCAAATAAGACACATATATTAATTTAGTCATCCAGACATCATGAAACGAGTATAGGCACCATTCCTTCGAATTCAATACGAAAATAAATTAAAAGAACAAAAAGTAATATACTAAACTCCAGTTGAACCAAAGAAATGAACATAAGCAAATAACTCTAGATGGAAATAGAATTGAAATCAAACATATATACACACCAAAATGAATGTAAACATATATACACATCAAAATCAACCTACCTCCCAGAGAAATGGAGTCTAGTAGCCTAATGTACTTTCTTATGGGACTAAAATGATGTGAGTTTTAGTGGAGGTAAGCAGGTTAGATGTGGATCTCTTAAAGGAGACTCACCTATCTTACCATTGATTGGACTTCTAACCATGGGAAATGGTAATACAACAAGCCAATAACACCACCAAAATTCACTTCCCAATACCAACACATACACCATTGGCAACCACCATCACATTCCAACACCAACTCATATATAAGTAATAATAGAATCCCACTATTGATGCCTATCATAGACCAAACAATTGAGCAAATTTGAACTTTGAGGCTAACTAGTTATGTTTGTCCATTTAACAGGGGTGGAATACAATTAAAAGTTTAAGGTTACATCTGAGGAGCCACAAAAAATACACCAAAAGTGGTCGGTCAACCGAACATCACAATCTAGGGTAATATTCTTAGTAACACCATGAAGATTCAATTTTTTACCCAACTCAACGTTTCGAGGTGAAAACTCGGTATACTCAATTTTATGTACTCAACTCTATTATTATTCATAATATCATCCCAGTATGCTCAATTATATGAACTTATTTCTTTCCAGGAAAAAAAGATATATATATATATATATATAAGATACTAAAATGTTCTTATTTCTTAGATGAGTCATGTTTTCCTTACCATGTTTAATATACATTTTTTTTATTAGAAACATAAATAAATATAAATCAAATAAATTAGTACAATGATTAAAATCAAGTAAAATTGACGAGAATGGGAAACAAGCAAACATTGATGATGGAAATAAAGAAAACATTGTTGAGAAAGATCAGGAAAATGTACTTTTTTTTAATAATTTTGCTTCTCTAATGAATGACCGTTTTTTAGATTTTGTGGTTTTGTTCTTTTGGTAATGATCTTCTAAATTTGTTTTGATGCTAAGGGTGATAAAACTATTTGAGAAAGTGAAATGTCAAATGATTCTGCTCACAAGTAATATATAATGCTTTTTCAAAAAGTAATTTATTAAGATTTTATGCTTAAGATTATTCATTGTCGCTTACTTATTCAAGATTGTGTAGTACTACCTTGTCTCTAAGATCATTATGTGAAATATCCCCTCCTCCACTTGTTGTTACAATTTTGGACTCCCATTAAGTTGAATTTTCTTGGATGAGAAGGCATCACTTTTGCTTGGACCTAGCCTCAAGTCACATGTTTGTATTTCTAAAAAAAATGCACCTAAGGGGTACTAAGTATCTGACCCTGAAGTGTTTAAATACTTTAATATACTTCCATTACTCTCTTTAAGTGTTTTGAGTTATCGGGTTAGTTGTTGATTGACTATTTCAACGGTGATGAATGTGGGTATTAATTTGTTTGATTACACATATGTGACACCCCGCCTAATTAAATACCGGGCGATCACTCCTTTATTAAATTAAATCAAGGTAAACAGTTGGTTCATTCTCAGCATCACTGTCGATAAAAAAAAAAAATCCAATTTACACCCTAAATAATTAAGCCAAGTGTCAAAACCATTTTCATACATACTTTCCAAATTTTATTTAAAGAAAAATCATTTATTTTATTAACAACATTCAATAAGAAAGAATCACACCACATTAAATATCTGTAACATAGTCCAATTAATTTAAAACGTTCGTCAATCGAATGTCAACATGCGAAATATAAAGTAACACAATCAAACTGAATAAAACCGATAGTAACAATACTGGAAATAACTGAAATACAAATGTCCAATAACAACGGAATAATGGAAAGAGCTACACATGCTCAACTAAATGAAAGTACTAAGAGTGGATCCGAATGAACGAAGTCGTCTAATCAAGAGACCTGCAACTCCCACCTAAGCTGCAGCGCGTTCCTTCCAAGAGATCCTAAGCAAGACGCCCCTGTGGCTGGGCACCTGTAATACATACATATATATACAAGAGAGAGAGAGAGAGAGAGAGAGAGAGAGAGAGAGAGAGAAACGGGTCAGAGCACGAAAGTGTGTTTGATTTAAAATACGTTTAGCAAGTATTTAAATTGATACAGGCCAATGCAACAACATATTAGAGCGACACTCTCTTGAGAAATTCTCACCTCTCTTCTAATGTGAACGCCTATCGTACTAACCTTCCCAACGGGTTATCTTATCATTTTATCATACTACCCTTCCCAATAATTTAGCTTATCTTAACTTACTTATAAGATTTCAAAATCGAACAATATCATTGTTTAAAAAGATACTTCCAATTAGCAACACAACTCTCGTTTTAGCTTTATTAATTTAAAAAGTTTCCCATTGTCATATTATACTTTCACAAAATAAGTATTTACTATTTGAATCATCAACCATGTCCTACTTATCAAATCATAGTAGGCAGTTTCAAGTTTCCAAATCTCATATATATATATTAACTACTCGTATAATATATATATATAATAACAGCACCCCAAATAAAACTATGGTGCGTGCATACTTCTACTATCCAAACCCCATACCACTCATATCAAGGGGAATACAAATTCGGAATCACTCTCGAATTGTATTAACACATACACAAACAATATCGAGGCGAAGCATAGATTCCAAGTCTCTAAGAGGATGGCACATACTCGCGTCTCTTAGGACCGTCTGAACTATCAATTCGATAGCCTGTACCAAGGATATCTATCTTCTAGGGTACAAGTCAATAACCCCCATAAAGGTCCCATCGAGATAAGACTGTCCCAGCGCGGTAACCTCAAGGATAGCAAGTAGCGCGGTATCTTATTCACATGTATATAATATATGTACACACAATCATATAAATATACCACTTTTATTATATTAACATAGGTTCCTCTCGTCACCCATAATTACAATATTTATCCTTAATTTCACATTATTAGTATTACGTATAAAGTTTCATCTCTAACCTTAACTCGAAGAGTTTTCTCACTTATTACGTGACACTCGTGGACTCTATCCTCCCAAGTAGGAAATCCAGTAGGTATACCTCTATTCACTATCGTAGCTATTCGCCGTAATCTCTCACTTGAAATACGTAGTTTCATCGTTCATTATATAATTATCCCAAAAGAAAAATTCTCGTCTTATAATAAAGTTCCCAACACTTATTCACATGTCCTATCGGTCTTTCCTATCTCCCAAAACATTTTTATTAAGAATACCCAAGAATTATTTCACGATAATTTATTTTAACTAATTAAACAAGGGAAATATGAGTCTTCCAGGAGGGGTCGATCGACCGATCCTTCGATCGATCGAAGCTCTAGGCTCGATCGATCGATCAGGCAGGTATTTCGATTTCTGCAGAATTACAGTTACGGGTTCTACCACTTTTCTTCATCGAAATCCATATTTTTCCAAACCCAAATGTCCCAAAATGCTACTACTAACATTATATCAATATTTCAGATGTTTCCAACGTAAGGCATGGGTATCTCTATCATTTAATAATGGATTAACAGCCCCAAAAGTTAATTAATTATCAAGAACACTAAAATTCTCCTAAACAGATTTCTAACTAATTTTCTTCAGAAATTCCTTCTTATAATTATCAAAATTTCGTGGTTACATTCCTCTACATGGCAAGGTTTCCATAATTTTCATATAAATCAATACTACATGGATTTTCCTATCACAAATTGGGTTTTCTTCCATTTTTTTCATCTCTAATCATTCCTAAACTAATATAAAGATTGCACCAACGAAAATATGCAAGATAAATACTTGCCTGGGATTTTCAGAAGTCAGGATTGCGGCTGATTTTGGTGTGGTTGCGTTCCCCTTCTCGCGATCTACGCGTTGGTGGTGGCGACGGTGCAAACCGGTGACTTTTTGGCCTTGAATTGACTTGAGAGCTCTCTCCTCTCTTCTCCAATGGCCGTTCTAGGGTTCTGAATATTCTAACCCTAAATGACTAACCTAAATGGATGATATAGGTTGCTGAAATTCGTGGGTTTAATTACCCAAGAATGTAAAATGACCAAAATGCCCTCCCGGGTTACTAATTAGGCCTAAAACCGCCCCGAGACCCAAACTACACCTCCGGGTACACTTTTCTGACTATCTCGACCCTTCCGGACGCGTTGGGGCACTCAAAATGACCATACAGACAACTTCTAAAATATTCAGTTTTTATTTAACAAAATTTAGTCCCGACGCGACACGGGCGCGTCCCGATTCAAATTTCCAAAATTATCATTTTATTCACACGTGACATTCAATATAATCAATATCATATATTACTTTGCTCATTAGTAATATTCAACAAATTTCCCATAATTACTAACTCTCGTCACGTTAATAATTATAACATAATTAATTTTTGGATTTTTATTAAATAATTCACTCACATTAAATTTAATAAATCCCCAAATTAATATAGAATAAAAATACGGGGTATTACATACTTCCCCCTTAATAACGGAATTTCATCCCGAAATTCGGAAAATAAGGCATACCTCATAAAAATAACTCTGGATATCTCTTGCGTATATCTGCCTCGCGCTCCCAAGTGGATTCCTCCACATTATGATGCTCCCACTGGACCCGCACAAGTGGAATTATTTTCTACCTCAATCTCCTCTCACTATAGTCTAGTATAGCCACCGGTCTCTCCTCGTAAGAGCTATCAGGCTGTAAGTCGATCTCATCTATCGCAATGTGAGTATGGGCCATATCATCCCGAAGATATCGCCTCAACGACGAGATGTGGAATACATCGTGAATGCGATGCAAATGTTCTGGCAATCCCAATCTGTATGCTACCGGCCCAATCCTCTCGATGATGGGAAATGGTCCCACGTACCTCGGGGCCAATTTCCCTTTCTTCTCGAACCTCATCACCCCTTTCATAGGAGATACACGCAGTAACACTTGGTCCCCCACACTAAACTCCCGGAAGAACCGTTTCGCATCGGCGTAGCTCTTCTGCCTGTCCTGGGCTACCCGAATGCGACTCCTGATCATCTCAATTATCGCGGAGGTCTCCTGAATTACCTCTGGTCCTAGCAACTTGTTATCCCCCACTTCGAGCCAACAAGCCGGGGAACGACAAGGCCTGCCATACAAAGCCTCAAATGGAGCCATGCCAATCGTGAACTGATAAGAGTTATTATAAGAAAACTCTACCAGTGGAAGATGTGGCTCCCAACCTCCTCCAAAATCGAGAACACACATGCGTAGCATATCTTCTAACATCTGATTAGTACGCTCTGTCTGTCCATCTGTCTGTGGGTGATAAGCTGAACTCAACCTTAACTCAGTACCCATAGCCTCCTGAAAGCTTTCCCAGAAACGTGACACGAAAATCTTGTCTCTATCTGACACAATATTCAGGGGCACCCCGTGTAATCTGATAATTTCAGCGATGAACAACTGAGCATACTGACCCGTGGTGTAATCTGTCCACACTGGCAGAAAATGAGCCACCTTGGTCAAACGGTCTACAATCACCCAGATAGAATCGTGGCCCCGCTGTGATGTAGGCAACCCTGTAATAAAATCCATGGAAATACTCTCCCACTTCCACGCGGGTACTTCCAATGGATGAAACAATCCTGAGGGTTTCTGATGGTCCACCTTCACCAGCTGGCAGGTAGAACACTTGGACACGAACTCAGCAATGTCCTTCTTCATCCCACTCCACCAGTATTGCCTCCTCTTATCCTGGTACATCTTATCTCCTCCAGGATGTGCTGCAAATCAGGACTCGTGAGAATGAGTCGTCACTGCATGACGTAATTCTGCTCCTTCTGGAACCACCAATCTCCCATTAAACCGCAAACCTCCATCAGAACTAACAGAATAGGACTCAGCACCCTCGGCTAGAAGTCGCACAATCTGCTCCTGGCAAAACGGGTCTGTGGTCTGTGCCTGTATCACCCTCATAACAATCTCGGGTGTGACTGACATCACGGATATGAAAGAATGGGCTACTGCGTCCTGGTGGCCTAACTCCTTCCACTTCGCTTTCCAAACGTCTGCTACTTCATTTACCAATTTATGACTCAACGCATCAGCAACTACGTTGGCCTTTCCCGGATGATACTGTATGTCGAACTGGTAGTCCTTCACAAACTCTAGCCATCTGCGCTGAAGCATATTCAGCTCTCGCTGAGTGAACAGGTACTGCAACGACTTGTGGTCTGTGAACAAACGGAATTTCTCTCCCAACAAATAGGGCCTCCATATCCTCAATGCAAAGACGACCGCCGCTAACTCCAGGTCATGGGTGGGGTAATTCTTCTCATGCGGCTTAAGCTTGCGGGAGGCAAAAGCTATAGCCTTCTCTTCCTGCTGAAGTACTCCCCCAAGTCCCAGTAAGGACGCATTGGTGTAAACCAGGTACTCCATACCCGGCTGCGGTAACGCAAGGACTGGCGCTGAAGTAAGCTTGTCTTTCATCTCATCGAAAGCCAACTGATAAGCGTCATCCCAAACATATGGTACTCCCTTGCGAGTCAGATTGGTCAATGGACCCGCTATTTTGGAGAATCCCCGAATGAATCTCCTGTAGTAACCAGCTAACCCCAGGAAACAACGCACTTCTGTCGGTGTCGTGGGCTGTCCCCACTTCCTCATCGCTGACACTTTACTCGGGTCAACTGCTATCCCCTGCTCAGAAACAACATGGCCCAAGAACTGTACTTCTCGCAACCAGAATCCTCACTTCTCGTACTTAGCATACAACTGATGCTCTCGTAGAGTCTGAAGAACCTGCCTCAAATGCTTGGCATGCTCCTCCTCGGAGTGTGAATATATCAAAATGTCATCTATGAAAACTATGACAAACTGATCCAAGAAATCTCTGAATACTCGGTTCATCAAGTCCATGAAAATGGCTGGAGCATTCGTGAGTCCGAACGGCATCACCCGAAACTCATAAGACCCATATCTCTTCAAGAAAGCAATCGTCGAAACATCCTTCTCGGTAATACGTAGCTGATGGTACCCCGACCTCAGATCTATCTTCGAAAAAAAAGTTGATCCCCTCAGCTGGTCGAACAGATCATCGATTCGAGGTAACGGATATTTATTCCGTATCATGACCTTGTTCAGCTCCCTGTAGTCCACACACAATCTCAGTGAACCGTCTCTCTTCTTCACAAACAAAACTGGAGCGCCCCAAGGTGAGGTACTCCTACGAATGAAGCCCTGACCTAATAGCTGCTCTATCTGATCTCGTAGCTCTCGCATCTCTGCCAGAGCCATACGATATGGTGCGCATGCTATATGTCTCGTATCTGGAAATAAATCTATAACAAAGTCTATCTCTCGATTAGGGGGTAGGCCTGGTATTTCCTGAAACACATCAGAATCTCCTTGACAACTGGGATCGAATCTAAAGGAATCACACCCTCCTTAGAGGTATCCTCCTCTATGTAATACAAATGAGCGGGCGAGTCTCCCTCTAGGGGAGGCATCGCCACTACAAACATCTCTTGCCCCGGAATGGCAAAAACAATGCTCGCACCGAAGCAATCAATCACGGCGCTATAAGCTGCGAGCCAATCCATACCAATAATCACATCATGCTCGTGCATGTCTAAGACTAACATGTCTACAGGTAATACCAAGCTACCAATCTCTACCCCACTCTTCGGCATATAATGAAAATAAGTGACCCACTCCCCAGCGGTGAGTCCACACACGTCACTGTTCTCTTTGCTGTGACTAACAACCCTAAGGCCTTCGCAAAATGCGTAGCTATAAAATAATGTGTTGCCCCCGTATCAAACAAAACCCGACCCATAGTACCATGGATAGGAAACATACCCTCAATCGCGGGTGGTTCCTGTGGAGCTGCTACCTGGTGGACGTTATAGACACGTCTGTACTGTAATTTCCCCTGCTGCACTAGAGCTGCTGGAATGGCTGGTAGGGCTGGCACCTGGGCTGGAGCTGGGAGTGCAGCCGGAAAAAGTGGTCTATGTGGCTCATTACGGGCTCCCTGCTGCTGTGGGTCCCTATCGCCCTCTGAGAAATCCTGGCGCCTATGGCCGTGTCTACTGCAACCAAAACATTGGCCCTTGAAGTTTCCTCCCCTCTGTCCCTGCTGACCACGGCCCTGCTGGCCGTTACCTCCCCGCCACTGGCCCTGTTGGCCCTGATTAGCACGCTGTTGGCCCTGCTGTCCCTGCTGTCGGTGTTGGCCCTGCTGGCCCTGCCTAAAACCCCCGAATCCCTACCTAGAATCACCTGAATGGAATCGCTTAGCAGTGTCCCCCTGATGGGAACTCTTCTCGTGCTGACGAGTCTGTTCATGAGATGGTGCCCCACTGGCACTATTACCCCCGATCCTGCCCTGCTGGCTGGACTCTCCTGCTCTCTTGCTTCCCTGCAGATGGAAGTGGTGATCCTGGCAGTGTAACAACGCGGCATTGAGTACATCAGTGAAAGTACTCAGGGATAAATTCCCAATAAGGTGCTGACGGATCCTCCAAGCTTACCCGTCGACAAACAGCATAATCTTCTTGCTCTCAGTAGGTGCCTCATCTGGCACAATGGTGAGAAGTCTCGTGAATTCCTCCTCATACTCCACTACGGTAAGACTCTCCTTCTTCAGATTTATCAATCTCCTCCTCATCTCAGTTTACACGGTGGGTGGAAAATATTTGCGGTCAAATCGCTCCCAGAACAACTGAATAGGGATCGTGTCCCTCTCCTCCAATGTGGTAGTGGACTCCCACCACTGCAAGGCGGCTCCCACCAGCTTAAAAGAAGCTAATAACTGCTTTTGCACATCAGTGCACTCATACATACGGAGGTGCCGCTGGATGTCTTTCTTCCATTGGCTTACTGTCACTATATCGGAGCTACCAGAGAACTCAGGGGGATGCGCTTTCTGAAAAGCATTCCGAACCCTCTCCCATGCAGATGGAAGCTGTGCTGGTACTGGCGCCACTGCCTGAACCTGGGGTGGAGCCTGCTGAATCATCGCTATCGCGGCATTCACCGCCTGAGCAACAATGGCGGCTACTTCATTTGCATTCATTGTGCCTGGTACCGGAGCTGCTGGCTGCTCGGCCTGGGCACGCCTATCTTTCGGAGCACATCTCGGAGGCATCTGAAACGTGAACAAGTTTATTAGTCTACAGTTATTGTCAAATCTCAAATAGCTGAAGACTTAAATGTAAAAGCAAGAGTACAACAATACTAAAAATAGGGCTCTATAGCAATAACGTCAAGCTGAAAGAGAAATAAGCCGTACAGATCCTATGGACACTAGAACCTGATGCTCTGATACCACCTGTGACACCCCGCCTAATTAAATACCGGGCGATCACTCCTTTATTAAATTAAATCAAGGTAAACAGTTGGTTCATTCTCAGCATCACTGTCGATAAAAAAAAAATTCCAATTTACACCCTAAATAATTAAGCTAAGTGTCAAAACCATTTTCATACATACTTTCCAAATTTTATTTAAAGAAAAATCATTTATTTTATTAACAACATTCAATAAGAAAGAATCACACCACATTAAATATCTGCAACATAGTCCAATTAATTTAAAACGTCCGTCAATCGAATGTCAACATGCGAAATATAAAGTAACACAATCAAACTGAATAAAACCCATAGTAACAATACTGGAAATAACTGAAATACAAATGTCCAATAACAACGGAATAATGGAAAGAGCTACACATGCTCAACTAAATGAAAGTACTAAGAGTGGATCCGAATGAACGAAGTCGTCTAATCAAGAGACCTGCAACTCCCACCTAAGCTGCAGCGCGTTCCTTCCAAGAGATCCTAAGCAAGACGCCCCTGTGGCTGGGCACCTGTAATACATACATATATATACAAGAGAGAGAGAGAGAGAGAGAGAGAGAGAGAGAGAGAGAGAGAGAAACGGGTCAGAGCACGAAAGTGTGTTTGATTTAAAATACTTTTAGCAAGTATTTAAATTGATACAGGCCAATGCAACAACATATTAGAGCGACACTCTCTTGAGAAATTCTCACCTCTCTTCTAATGTGCACGCCTATCTTACTAACCTTCCCAACGGGTTATCTTATCATTTTATCATACTAACCTTCCCAATAATTTAGCTTATCTTAACTTACTTATAAGATTTCAAAACCGAACAATATCATTGTTTAAAAAGATACTTCCAATTAGCAACACAACTCTCATTTTAGCTTTATTAATTTAAAAAGTTTCCCAGTGTCATATTATACTTTCACAAAACAAGTATTTACTATTTGAATCATCAACCATGTCCTACTTATCAAATCACAGTAGGCAGTTTCAAGTTTCCAAATCTCATATATATATATTAACTACTCGTATAATATATATATATATAATAACAGCACCCCAAATAAAACTATGGTGCGTGCATACTTCTACTATCCAAACCCCATACCACTCATATCAAGGGGAATACAAATTCGGAATCACTCTCGAATTGTATTAACACATACACAAACAATATCGAGGCGAAGCATAGATTCCAAGTCTCTAAGAGGATGGCACATACTCGCGTCTCTTAGGACCGTCTGAACTATCAATTCGATAGCCTGTACCAAGGATATCTATCTTCTAGGGTATAAGTCAATATCCCCCATAAAGGTCCCATCGAGATAAGACTCTCCCAGCGCGGTAACCTCAAGGATAGCAAGTAGCGCGGTATGTTTTTCACATGTATATAATATATGTACACACAATCATATAAATATACCACTTTTATCATATTAACATAGGTTCCTCTAGTCACCCATAATTACAACATTTATCCTTAATTTCACATTATTAGTATTACGTATAAAGTTTCATCTCTAACCTTAACTCGAAGAGTTTTCTCACTTATTACGTGACACTCGTGGACTCTATCCTCCCAAGTAGGAAATCCAGTAGGTAGACCTCTATTCACTATCATAGCTATTCGCCGTAATCTCTCACTTGAAATACATAGTTTCATCGTTCATTATATAATTATCCCAAAATCAAAATATTCGTCTTATAATAAAGTTCCCAACACTTATTCACATGTACTATTGGTCTTTCCTATTTCCCAAAACATTTTTATTAAGAATACCCAAGAATTATTTCACGATAATTTAATTTAACTAATTAAACAAGCGAAATATGAGTCTGCCAGGAGGGGTCGATCGATCGAAGTCTGGGGCTCGATCGATCGATCGAAGCTCTAGGCTCGATCGATCGATCAAGCAGGTATTTCGATTTTTGCAGAATTGCAGTTACGGGTTCTACCACTTTTCGTCATCCAAATCCATATTTTTCTAAACTCAAACGTCCCAAAATGCTACTACTAACATTATATCAATATATCAGATGTTTCCGACGTAAGTCATGGGTATCTCTATCATTTAATCATGGATTAACATCCCCAAAAATTAATTAATTATCAAGAACACTAAAATTCTCCTAAACAGATTTCAAACCAATTTTCTTCAGAAATTCCTTCTTATAATTATCAAAATTTCGTGGTTACATTCCTCTACATGGCAAGGTTTCCAGAATTTTCATATAAATCAATACTACATGGATTTTCCTATCACAAATTGGGTTTTCTTCCATATTTTTCATCTCTAATCATTCCTAAACTAATATGAAGATTGCACCAACCAAAATATGTAAGATAAATACTTGCCTGGGATTTTCAGAAGTCTGGAGTGTGGCTGATTTTGGTGTGGTTGTGTTCCCCTTCTCGCGATCTACGCGTTGGTGGTGGCGACGGTGCAAACCGGTGACTTTTTGGCCTTGAATTGCCTTGAGATCTCTCTCCTCTCTTCTCCAATGGCCGTTCTAGGGTTCTGAATATTCTAACCCTAAATGGCTGATATAGGTTGCTGAAATTCGTGGGTTTAATTACCCAAGAATGTAAAATGACCAAAATGCCCTCTCGGGTTACTAATTAGGCCTAAAAATGCCTCGAGACCCAAACTACACCCCCGGGTACACTTTTCTGACTATCTTGACCCTTCCGAACGCGTTGGCGCACTCAAAACGACCATACGAACAACTTATAAAATATTCACTTTTTATTTAAAAAATTTAGTCCCGACGCGATACGGGCGCGTCCCGATTCAAATTTCCAAAATTATCATTTTATTCACACGTGACATTCAATATAATCAATATCATATATTACTTTTCTCATTAGTAATATTCCATAAATTTTCCATAATTACTAACTCTCGTCACGTTAATAATTATAACATAATTAATTTCTGGATTTTTATTAAATAATTCACTCACATTAAATTTAATAAATCCCCAAATTAATATAGCATAAAAATACGGGGTATTATAATATACCACAAAATAAAATCATAATCGAATAGTAAACCAAATTAGTGGCATAACCTCCTTCAAAAGAACATAAATTAAATGACTAATTGTGAACAAACATATCAATAATTCTAGCTAAAATTCACACAAACTAGTAAATAAATACTCTCGTAGATTAATCTAAAAGCTATACTACAACCATCAATTGGAAATTCGGGTTTTCAATTTTCTCACACTCAACCACCTATCACCACTATAATTCATATGTACAAAAACTAATGAAATATGTCACACCGTTGAATGTTAAAACTTATGAAAATATTGCATACGTACCCACATGCAATAATACACTTATCTCTAGTGGAACTAGCCTGATTAGTATGTCATATGATACCTAATTCAACCAAAACACATTAATTCTCCCACAAACAAAATATAAAATTAAAATGACAAACAATAATAATTATTGAAGACACTAATGTAGATCCATAGTATGATTCTTGCAAATAGTACAGTTGTCCACAATAATATCTGCATTAGAAAATCAAAGTTCAACAACTCAATTTACAACAAACATATGATCAAAGTATTTTGTGTAAATTAAAATTAGGGTTAGGGATTATAATGAACCCTAATACCAAAGAGAAACATCATTCCACTTGTTGATTCTGAAAACCTTTGATTTCTTGGAAGAATGTCTAACACCACTCAATCCTTTACTGGAGGGGAGAGACATGCTGAGCCGAACCACCGTCGAGAGAGAACGAAGAAGGTAGCGGGAGGGTTAGGGTGTGGAGTTTCTTTTATTGGGTTTGTAGTCTAAAAAGGGGTGTGACCTTTTTTCTTTCCCTTTTTTGTTTTCTTTGTAAAATGCCAATTGGAATGTTAAAGAAGCAAGAGTGAAAATTGTTAGAGGGGGAACCAAATATTTAGTCGTATCATAAGGTATACTATTAATCACATTAATATTACCTTGTGGGATGGGAAAAAAAAGAGGTTTTAAATACTACTAGTTTTTAGGACCGCTAATTTTATCCGTCCCAAAAGGCATGTTTTGGGGACTCAAATTTTAGCCGTCTCAAAAGTTTCAGTCCCCTAAACTACCTTTTTTGTAGTGATGATATTATAGATAATCTTGTGGTTAAAATAACTTGGTTGAAGTGATTACTTGGTAAACTGAAAGTTCTTCATTCAAAAACACCAGTTATTTGGTATGATAACATGAACACAGTCATGTTAGCTTCCAATCTTGTTTTGTACGCAAGAACCAAGAATATAAAGATTGATCTGTACTTTATCACAAAGAAGGTTATGAAGAAAGAAAATGAATTAAAGTATGTACCCTCTCAAGATCAAGCAGCAAACATTCTCACCATGGCAATGTCTAGTTCTCGATTTATTTTTCTTTGTAGCAGACTCAAAGTAGAAAGTTTTTCTACCTTGAGTTTGACGGAGTCTTTTAGAGAATGTTAGTTAGAGTATGACATATGTATAGACTATATTATCTTAACTGGTAGTTTGTTAATTAGGTTTAACAACTCCACTATTCCAAAACAGGTAGATGGTCGCAGTTTTAATACATGACCAAGGCTTATGGGTCACAATTTTGGATATTGACCATATTTAGGGTGACAAAATTATGGGTCACCGTCCAAATTGTGACCCCAAGTGGGGATCACAGCTAGTGGGTGACGTCAATCTTACATAGCTAGTCACGGTCCAAAAGAGTGGCCCCTAGTGTGACCATTTAAATTGTGACACTAGGGATCACGTTCCAAAATTGTGCCCCCTAATGTGATAATTCAAAATTGTGATACTATGGGCCACGGCCCAAACCAGGACCATGAGTGTTACAGTTTAGAACTGTAATATATTTAGTCACGGGTTTAAACCGTGACTAAATATTTATGATTTTAAATTTCCATACTAGGGATCACGATTTTGGACCGTAATCAACACTTGGGTAAAAAATATATATTTAGTCACGGTCCAAAACCATGACCAAATGAATACATTCCGAAACATTTTTCAAACATGCTTTCATTTCCAAAAATAAATATTTAACCTCTATGCCATCTATAAATGAAAAAATAATAATACAACACAAATTAATTAACTAAAGCCATCAAATTATTTGACACAAATAATAATACAAAGCATGCTTGCGTGAATATGATAATAACATCGCAATATCCTAATCGAAATTCAATGTAGTGATTATTTCCTTCCATGAAAAAAGACTTCAAAATGTTCCAAATGGTAAGTAATAAAAGACTTGAATCCTAAAATAACTTTGGGATACTTACGTAGCCAAAAATAACATTAAAATCCATATAGTTCGTAAGATGAACAAGGTTGGGGTTTAACCCATAATCCAAATCTAGGGTGTCTCTTTGGATTTATGAAAACAAATGTGGAATATGTTAAAAGTCTAGAAAATTATGAGAACACTCTAAATTGGAAATTGTGGTATAGGCCACTGTAGGCCTCTTTTCTCAAATGTAATTTCAGGATGCCAAAACAAATTTTATTTTAAAAATATTTTTCTAAATTTTAACACGCACCAAGTTTGCGAACCAATTTCAATTAAGTCGAATTTTATCTTGTTTAATCCTAAACATGTATCTAGGTGATTAAAGCTAGTAAAATAAAGTAAAGTTCACAATGCCAGATGTACGAGAAAACCATAAAGGGAAAAAATCTCCTAAGCTAGAAAATCATTATGATACGGTTTTACTAAAGAAAGACAAACAGACTTACTCATAGACTCGAACCCCACAAGCCTTTACGTTCTTCTTATCTTTAAGCGCTCCTCCACTGTGACCACGAAAAAATTCTTCCACGATACTCGTCCACAGCACACGCGTCCACGAGTGCCTCAGTGTCCACTGATGTAGCTTTGGTAACCGTATACGATTCGAAACATGGACTCCTCTATTTTTTTACCGCAAGACCCATCGAAACCTTTTGTTCAATAAGGATGAACAAACACAGATGGTTCATATAAGATCTCTATAGCAATAGAATCTAAAAGCTCGAATCTTTTAAACTCTAAGGATAGTTTTAATCTTTGAAAACCTTAGAAAACTTTGTGAAGAATAACGAACCTGTTTATATTGTAATTTTGATTCTACACACCTTTCCAAATTCTGATAAAATAATTCTTTAAATAAAAGAACTTAAGTCAGCATGTCGTTCTAACGAGATCCACAAGTCGTTCTAATGACTTTGAGATGCCGTTAGGATGACATCACATGTCGTTTGAACCACTAAAACTCAAGATGTGGTTTCATATGACTCTAAACTGTAATTATCTCAAAATAAATGAAGATAAAACTATTTAAAATCATTTAAACATTTTAAATCATTTATATATAAATTTAATCCTTTAAAACAATTTTTGAACTCCATAAACATCATGCGTTCATACCTGAGAGTATCTCGGAATGCATTTGATTAAAGACGTGAAGCATGCACCAATAAAATTGGATATGATATATCTTTAAAGCTTGGCCGCAACGTCTTCAATACAAACACGTCATAGACTTTATGGGAATCATGACAATATAAAAATTTATCTATGACTCAGACATGTTTTGTTCCAGAAATAAGTTAAATACATACAAAAGGACTCAATTGGAAATTTTTCCCTTATGAATCTCCACCTTTGACTATGCCGGGATAGAACCCAAATAGTGAAATGCCTAAGTCGGGTCGTCAAGCCGAATGACATCTAAATGTCATCCTATAAACCCAAAATCAAAAATTAGAAGATACGAACTAGTATATGTAGTATTGCCAAGCATGAAACATCTGAATGTGATGTAGCTGCAAAATCTCGAATCGCTAAAGAATAACTACACACACAAAACATACAAATACCGAGTGAATTATGGAGGAACAAATGATATAAAAATGCCAATTTGAAAAACAAATCATTCGTTAAACATGCGAGCCATACCAGTATGTGCAATACATCATGATACCAATAAAGTATAAACATATTATCATCATACAAATATGTAAATCCAAAAAAATATATGTGCTCAATACTCCCCCTACATCACATACATCTCTCCTTCTTTTTGTCTCGAATTGACAATAAGTGAAAAAGATAAACAAAACACCAAATATCTAGAATGAAATAATCAAATATCTAGAATGAAATAATCAATGAAGCACATCTAGATAAATAAGGAACGCCATACAAAAATACTTAGAAGATACCAAATTGTAGTTAGCAAACAGTCGCGTAGAATATATCATCAATCTAAGAAAATGTGTGACCAAACGAATCAGTGCAGTATAAGAATCAACACATGAATATTCAATATCGACTGCATGTAAACTGTCCAAATGAACCCAAAAGTACTAAAATAGTAAGATATAAGCATATATACGAAGCAGGTACAAAAGCAGAAGAGGGCTTAAAAATGCAGGTAGGTTGTTCGAAAGACTAAGCCATGTCATTTGAATGAGGTCAAAAATGACCCAAAACAGCAAGTTGTCATTAAAGCAACCTTCTAACGACCTTAAAAATTACAATACAATGACCATATCTAACACAATTACCGCCTTGAAAAATGTGTTGCGAGAAGCAAACTATGAACGACTTGGACATGTTGTTCGAACGATGTCCAGAAGTCGTTTGAACGACTTTAACAAATTTTGTATTCCAGCTCCAAAAATGTTTAAGTTTTGCCCAGTTAAATTTTTTCACTAAGGAGATACGAAACAGTAGCAAAGCAGACTTTAATCAGAAAAATAAAATAAGAAAAAAAAATGTGAGTTTCGTGCTAACATAGTATCAATGTCCTCAAACATGGATATGGAATGAATGGGCATGAACTAAAACAAATGAATCACAACTTGAACACATCGAAATGATTGAGAAACTCTAATTGATAGCTAAATGTCATCAAACTTAGTTTTAGCCATATGTGATAATTAGTATATTGAGCTTGCTGAACTAAAGGAACAACATGCACACAAATCCGGAATTTTGATGATTCAACAAATAATAGTGTCATGACACAATTTTTCAACATTAGGATTCGTGGCGCAAGCCCGTTATTATTTTCCATCCGAACTCCCTCATATATACATATTTTTACCTTTCAGGCTCTTTTGAGGTTTCTATTTGTCTCAACTTAGAGAAATCCTATTGGGTCTATTTTGGCATATAATTCTTTTTATTGCCTTAATTTTTTTTCTTGGTCTTTTTTAAACGATTGCTTTCATGACAAGATTATTATTCTCTCATAGCCCTTTCTCGTGAACACTCATCATTTTTTAATTAACCAATCCTCACGGGTAAACGGTTCTTACATGAACACCTCCTCCAAAGTCTTATTACGTATAGATGACAAAATTGAGATAAGAACGTCTCACCAATCTCAAATATGCATGAGAACTCAAATATTCATATAAACTCGTGTATGTGTGCAATAATAGCATATATACAAAGCCGAATCCAAATGCAAATCAACTTCAAAACAACCCCATTAGTCAAATGCCCTAACCACGTGGATAATGAAATGACGGGGGTCCAAGCAAACTAATATGCCACATCAAACATGAAAACTCATAAAAAAAAAAAAAACCGAAAATGTTTTTGTGTTTTTGAAAAAATATTTTTGACTAAAAAATAAAGTATTTTTGTATATTCTCAAAAATACATATACGAAAAATCATTTTATATTTTCAAAAACTTTATCAAAATAAAATCCATTTGTATTTTTACAATAAGACTCAAATAAATGAAAAATATAACACAAAGAGATACACATATCATAACACTAGCAATGTATGAATCAAGAAGCAAAGACTAGCGTATGACAAATATGGCAACACAATCATCCTTTACATTTAACATGGAAAGAATCAAGTGCAACCAAATAAGAACCATGAAGTTTAATTCCTAAAGCCACTAAGTCCGATTTTCTACCCCCAAGTAGGTGTGTTACAATGCATGGGTGTTTGGTGAATGAAAACGACTTTATTCTTAAACTTCTTAGGTGAATTTTTAAGCTCATAACAATAATGCCTAAGGTTAACCTTCCTACCACGATGACTGCAAGTGTAAACACGACGAGGAATGTGACCTAAATGTTGACTTCTCCTAATGTTCCTAATCGGCTCTCTCACACGATTGGTATTGGCATTGGTAATGGGTGTAATATGATCATCGAAGCCTATACCATACTTATCATCCTTGATTTGGACGGTACCTAAAATTCTATCCAACGTTTTTGACCTAGCCTCGAAATTAAAATTCACCTTACTCGAGTCTTTCAATCTATCCTCAAGCTCACTAATCCTAGACTCAAGCAAAAGCCTAAACTTCTCAAACTCTAGAATCTCCTTCTTCAAAGTCTCCATCAAACCAAGAAGACTTTATCTTTCTTTCTCCCTCTCTCTCTCTCTCTCTCTCTCTCTCTCTACCTCTCCCTCTCCCTCTCTCTTAACGTATTCTAGTTTCTCCCTAAGAGTCTTCTCTCGTGCCCTAAAATACTTAATCAAATAATCATTATTTTCTACAGAACTCTCATTCAACTTAGCTTGTAACTTCAAATTTTCCTTTTTCACCTTTACCGCTTCTGCATACAAATCATTAAAGGAAACTTGCAACTCTTCAACATCTATCTCTTCTTCCTCACTAGTTTCACCCTCCCTCACTTGCGATTCACACTCAACGGCCTCGAAAGTGTCATTCACATGAAAATCTTCATGGAAAGATTTATCGTCGTCGCTCACATGACATGCCATGAACGCTACAAAGTTGTTCTCAATGGGGGAACTCTCTCCCTCTTCCAGTTCACTATCACTTAAAGTTGCATTATATGCTATCGGTTTCTTGCCCTCTTTCTTAAGTCTAGTGAGACACTCTACTACATAGTGACCATAACCCTCACAACCAAAACACATATCGACTCATCCCTCTTAACATTCTCACACTTATTTTTAGGGGAGAGATCGACCTTCGTGTTCTTGAATTTCTTAAGTCGTTTGGCATCTTTCGATTGCTTTTGCAACTTTATAAAGTTTTTAAACTTCTTTGCCAACAAGGCTACTTCTGTGTCCTCCCTCCAAGTTTTCAAAGGAATGCCTTTTACTTTCTTTGGCACTTTTTTGGAGGTAAGCATGTCAAGCTAATAAGTTTGTAAGTTATTGATAAAAATCTTTTTGCGTATGGTTGTTGTCTTCAAAAGCCTATTCTCAAAATCCCTCGAATACCTACAAAACTTGTAAAATAACTCGTATTGCAATAAGTACGAGTATCAATCCAACTTTCAAGGTTAAACAAATAGCGTGAATGCTTGCAATTTCAATTTTTTATTAAAATCTTTTTTCTTAATTATTATTTTTATTTATTTTTATATTTTTAAGAAAACAATTTCAAGGGAGAAATAAATAACTAATGCTAAAAATCTGAAGTGACTAAATAACAAATAATGACACTAACCGAGTGTGATAAATATGAGAATATTCAAGAGATGAGATTACGCTGTGTGTTCTGTTATTTTTAATTTCTTAATTTATTGAATTGAAATATTTCGAGATAATATTAAATTTACAATTTAACTCTCGTTACAATAAAAAATTCAATAAGGTTTTTTTCCAGAAAACTCGTCTAAAAATGCCACTACTCTGCAAAATAGATTTATTCTCTCCTTAAATAAATCACAAGCTAAGATTGATTTATAGAAAAAAGTATATAAATTCGAGAATCGAAAATCCGAGTTAATATTCAAATTTTAGAAAAAATCTATCTCTTGTTCGATTCCAAAATCAAATATAAAATCAAAATTAATTCACTATCTCTCGATACGTAAATTAATGTGTGACAATTAAAAATAATTTTTTTTATTAAAATATAACAATCAATTAAATTAATTAATTATATTAAGATCCTACGCATTTCATCCCATCCCTGGAACGATGTGTTTAGCCTAACATTCTCATATTAGAACATAACACAACCATCAAACACATGTCAAGAATAATATAAAATGAATCAAGAAAAATAAATACGATACGCAAATTTTCCTGCCGAATCACATTCTTGAAATGCGTCTTGACATGTGTTCCACGTTTTCACAATATCAACACTTGATTACAAAGAAAATAATAAAAAAAATAGTCCTAAAAATTATTCTAAACTAAACTATTTTTTTTGTATGTTTTTGAATTTTTTATTGTAAACTGTACAAATATTACACTCCTTTTTTCTCTCTACAGTCTCTCCGTTGAAACTCTCCCTTGTTTATGAGATGAAGCCTTTCTTTTATAATCACCCACGACACTTGGTTTGAGAGATATTTGGAGATTTGAAAAAACCAAGTGAAAGATTTTATTTGAGGATTTTGCACTTGGGATTTGTTTTTCCTGATTTTTCTTGTAGTCATCCAATTTTTTAGCTTGGCAAGTGGATATATTATTGGGCAAAGCCGAGTAGATTAGTTTAAGGCATTAGGTTGGCCATGGGGTTAGATCGTATGAAGGATCTAGGTTTTGAAGAGGGTTTTATGGTTCCAGGTTTATGGATGTCAGTTTTAGAAAGGGGAGGACGAAATGGGCATCCGATTAGGGGCTCGAGTTTGTCTCTGGGTTAAAGGGAGGTTGGGTGCTAGTTTGAAAAGGTATTGGGGGTTATAGAAGAGGGCTTCCATGGTAGATGTTAGTCTCGGGTTCAAGGCAAGTGATGTTGTTAATGGTGGTTAGGAGAAAGAGAAGATGATAAGGGATGAAGATGGTGAGGTGTTTGTTGGATATAGTGGGGTGTATGGTAGTATAGGGTGTGTGTGTGAGAGTATTTTGTACTTAAATGAAAATTAATCTATCTAACACTTAAGACACACTAAAAAAATATAATATTAACAAAATTTATAAAGATAAAAATACTAACCTATAACTAAAATACTTAAATAAAAATATAACTAACCTAATAAAATTGAAAACAAGTAAAATAAATGAAAATAATAATAACTTTAAACTAATAATAATAAAAAAAACTAAAATTAAAAACAAATAAAATAAAATAGATAAAATATCTAATAACACGCACACTTATAAAACTATAAGAAGACTAAAAATAAAATAATATATTAAAAACACACATGACGCAAAAAATGAACTCTAATATATACAACTATACACATAAATAAATCCTAAAAATGTACATGACTCAAAAAAAAATATTAAATAAATCATAAAAATTATAAAAGACTCAAATAAAAATTTAAAAGGACACACATAAGGCTCGGGACAGGTTTGGACTCGGTGTAGGTTTAGGTTCGGGGTTGGGGAGTGGTTAATAGGTACGGGGATCGGAACTCATCGGACATGTCCAAAAATGTACTTTTGACTTCGCGGTGCTTTGATTTTCTTTGTTTAACATATTTGACCGCTTACGTGTCAAAATTATGTTGAATTAGCACAATTTGATACAATGGCTTCATATTGACCTGCGAAATAACAAAATACGAATATAGGGCCAATTTTATTACGAATAAGTTATTAAAACGCATCTATTTGGGGCATAAATTAAACACTTTGGGGTGCTTATCAGTCACATATAAGCTCTTCTAGTTTCGTTGATTCAAGCATACCCAAGTAGTTTAAACCGGTTACTTTGGGATCAAATCTACTAGGCAACGACCTTAAGGTTTTCTTTATGACATGATTGTAGGGCATTTTGTCTCCCAAGTTAAATAGTTGACAATATTAGACAATTTAGCTGAAAACTCAGCAAACGACTCACTCTCTAACATCTTAATCGTCTCAAACTGTGTAGTGAGATTTTAAAGTTTAAATGCCCTAACTCTGCTAGTGCTCTCGTGAGTAAATGCAAGAATATCCCAAGCCTCTTTTAAGGTTTCACACGTCATGATTCGATTATACTCTTCCGGTGTGACATGTGAGGAAATAACGTAAAGTTCTTTATAATTATAAAGTGCAAGTCTATGTTCAGTTTCGGTCCACGACTCAACAGGTTTTAACCTAGTGGCCTCTCCCTCTCATGTCACCGGTGGTGTCCAATCTTTTTCAACTGCTAACCAAACATGCTCAGCAATTGATTTTAAATCACTTGCCATTCACATCTTCTAATAAGAATAATTTGAGCCATAAAAAATTTGATTTCTAAAACTATGAAATTTTTTGAAATTCATCATTAAAAGCACAAGGGATCAACACACACAAAAAAAATGTTTCTAGCTCTGATACCAATTTGTAGGCCCCTTTTCTCAAATGTGCTTTAGGGATGTCAAAATAATTTTTCTTTCAAAAACCTTTTTTCAAATGTTAACATGCACCAAGTTTGTGAACCAATTTCAATTAAGTCCAATTTTATCTTGTTTAATCCCAAAACATGTGATTAAATCAAGTAAAATAAAGTAAAGTTCACAATGCCGGATGTACGAGGAAACCACAAAGGGAAAAAAATCTCAGACGGCATAAGCCAAACAATCACTATGATATGGTTTTACAAAAGGAAGACAGACAGACTTGCACAAGGACTCAATCCCCACAACACTTGATGGTCATCTTTTCTTTAACAGCTTCTTCATAGTTCCCATGTAAAAATCCGTCCATGATACTCGTCCACAGCACATGCGTCCACGTGTGCCTCGGTCTCCACCTATGTAGCTTTGGCAACCGTCTACGATTCGAAACATGGAATCCTTCGTTTCTTTATCACAAAACCCAATAAAACATTTTGTTCCATAAGGATGAACAAAGCCAGATGGTGCAAACAAGATATCCATAGCAATAGAATATGAAATATTAGATCTTTTAAACTCTAAGGATGGTTTTAATCTTTGAAAACCTTGGAAAACTTTGTGCAGAAAAATGCAATTGTTTATATACTGTAATTATAGTTCTTCACACCTTCCGAAATTCTGAGAAAAAATTCTTTAAATAAAAGTACTTGAGTCGGCATGTCGTTCTAACGACTTTAAGATGTCTTTCGAACGATATCGCATATGGTTTGAACCACTAAAACTCAAGTTGTGGTTTCGTACGACTCTAAACTATAATTAACTCAGAATAAATGAAGATAAAACTATTTAAAATCATTTAAACATTTTAAATCATTTATAAACAAATTTCCATCCATTAAAACAATTTTTGAACTCCATAAATATTATGCGCTCATACCTGAGAGTATCTCGAAATGCATTGGACTGAAGACTTGAAATGTGCACCAATAAAACTTTGCATGGTATATCTTTGAAGCTTAGCCGCTACATGTTCAATACAAAAACATCATAGATGTAACAACCCGCGTAATTTTGGAGTATTTTCAAAATATAGAGGAAAATAAAGTTTTTTGGTAAAATTATTTTTATTTCCCCAATATATTGGATTTTATGTTTAAAGATGAGAATATCAAACGTTTTCGAAATCGGAATTAAAAGGGAGTTTTAATTGAACTTTTATTATATAAAAGAGTCCTCAAAACATAAAACTCTCTTAGAGTCCTCAAAAAATAAAACTCTATAGCAAAAAAAAATATTTAAAAATATTGAACGGTCCGATCGAGCTGAATTTTTTTCTCTAGCTTCCTCTCGTCTTCAGATAATTCTCTGTAAAATTTCATTTAATTCCAACGGTCCGATCGTCCCAGATGAAATTTTTAGTGTTTGTATCTCATTAGAACTCTTTTCTTAATCAAACTCTTAATCCTTTATATATCAACAAATTCGTGACTTGGCTTTTCAATTCACTTTTTCTCAAACTTTTCAATCAGGAGACCTCTCCAAAATTACTTCCTTTCATATACAAACCATAGCCCCAAACTTATTCAAGATTTCAACCTTAGATTAGAAGGCTTATTTGGTGCTTTCTCGAGTTTGGGATAGAACGAAATTTGATTATTTTCGCTAGAGGAACGTGATGGTGTGATTAGATTTTGATGCTGAATTATGTGATGATTTTGAGGTATGGGGTTTTACAAAATATGCTCTTTAAATCTCTCGAGAGTTATTCCGTTGATTCATGTTTAATTGAACTCCTATTTGAATTGTTAATTTCTTTGAAATCTGGAAAAATAATTGTTGGAATTATTTCTATTCATGTGGTATTATTCATGTTGTCGTTGATCACGTTGTCATAAGATTTTTATATGGCACGGACGTTGGGCACCCGCCAAAATTCATGCTTCCAAGGACAATGACTTGATAAAGCATATGCGGATGGGGTGAGGCCTAGTGACCCGGTTAATGTGTTGCTGCGAAATTTATTGATAAAATGCTATTGAGATTCGCATTTGATTTGAATATTCGTATTCGTATTGTTGCGCTTTATTCATCGCTAACATATTATTGTTGAGCATATTTCCTGTCGTATTGTGTACTTCCCCATCTTTTTCTTAGTTGGTAGGTGAGCATGGATTTGAGTGCTATGGACCAATTGGGATGATTTTAGCGTGGATTATTTGGGAAGAATTTTAATACAAGAAATGAGAAGACTTGTATTATTTTGATGTCTAGAGCATTTGAGATTTGTATTTTTCGAGTTAGATAGTTGTTGTATGTAATTCAAGAGACTTCTTGTATTTATTTGAAGAGATTTGAGATTAGTGGTTTCTCTTTTTGTTGTGGGATTTAGATGCTCTATACCTTGTGATTTGTGGAATTGATTTAGTTTATCGATAGTAGCGCTCCGTTTGCTCTCCCCGGGCGGGCGGGGTGTTACAATAGACTTTATAGAAATTGTGACAATATAAAAATATATCTTACTCAAACATGTTTTGTTATTGTATTAAGTCAAATACATACAAAAAGACTCAATTGGAAATTTTGTCCTTACAGACCCCTTTTCAGTTTTATATTTTTGAAAATATATTTCAATGTATATATGATAATAAAAAGAGTCGGATTAGTAATATAAGATAAACATTGAATAATATTAGAAAATTTAATTAATGTTACTAATAAGAGACTTCGATACCTTGTATCTCGATGAACATCACATAACACATGCCACCAATCGAGACAATCGCACATATATTGGACATTACCAGAATCGGTGACCATTTGCGTGGTTACCTCGGGTTGGCGGTTTGTTTTCAATGTCGCATTCATAAGTTAAGAATACTAATATAATGATATTTTACAAAATGGATGCAATGAGGGAATCAAATGTAGGAAAATTAAATATATGAGTAGAAGATACACAAACATAATTAAATACAAGGGTTATGAGAACGCACTATATGGTTGACTTACTTATGTCTGTTCCATATAGGAGTTCCAACTAGTTAGGATATGTTAACAAAATTTTATCGATTCGTTTGAGGATCTTCTCCATGGTATTTCAAAGATTCATCAACAAATCAACCATTCGAAGACAAACTTCATTTCCAAAAAGGGAATTTAAACAATGCACATAGGACATAATTCATGCATTTCATTAGGGTGCGTGTTAAAATATTTTTACATGTGTCAAAATATTTTTTAAATATGTTTTGGGAATTCTTTAAGCATTTTAAGATAATTTTTAAACATTAAATAATTTGGATTTAAAATGCTTTGGCGTTAAACGTTGAAATATAAATTGCCTTAAAAACTTCCCAAGTAATAAATAAAATCGGCACAAAATAATGTGGTACAAAATGGGATTTCTAAAAATACCAAAACACGCGGTTTCCTTCCTGTAAGTGTTTAACACGTGTGTGCATTTGTATGGCCAAAGTTGTGTTTTCTTCAAATATCATTCTTGAGATTTAATCTCAGCCCTTTGATCATTGTTATAATGACCTACATATGTTCTGAGTTAATCCAAGTGAAAGCCAATGGGAGAGTGAGGTTGTGCGGTTCTTTTACAATCGTTAAATTTGAAGTTTTAATCACAACCGTTGATTTTGATCAAACGTCCAGAACCTTCCTCATCTAGTATAAATAGATACCATTGGTGAGGCATTTAGAGACTATGGAACTTCGTCCATTTGATAGAATAAAAGAAAGAGAGGGAGAGAGAGAACCAAAAAGAAAAATAGAGAAATATTAGGGTTTTCTCCCCCAAGCCAAACATATACACATTCGTAGAATAAACATATCAAAAAACCACCATATTGAGAGTTAGAATATTAGGTTTGCTTCAGGGTTTGTGAGTTTGGTGTTTTAAATAAATCTCTTCAAACATTATCTCTCTTAGGAACACAAATCTCAGTGTCTTTCTCACATCTCTTTCTAGAAATTATGAGAAATAGGTTTGGGATACATTTTCACGTTGACCTAGTGTTTTTATACCTGATCCTATATGGATATGGACTTTTATTGTATATATGTTTCGATCCATTATCTCTGATTTCAATTTATTAAAAAAAACTTAAAAATTAGTTTATATTTTAGATTTGTAGGATTCGTATCTAAAACAAAGTTTTACAGTTTGTGAAACTTGTTTTGTACATAAATAAAGTTTTCAAAACTTAGATCTTCTTTTAAAAGATTTAACTTTTGACCTGAAATATTATTTCGAAAAGGAAGTCTGAATTTCTTGAGAATTAAAACCTTGCATGTCATATAGAATTCTTGTAATTCATAGGACTGTTTGTATATTCTTAAGAGCGAAGTGAGTTGCATATTGCGTATTAAGCACTTCACAGTCACTACACTCTCACACGAACACATAGAAAGTGTGTTGTTTCTTTGAGAGATTCTGATTGACTGAGCCAATAGAACAAATAGTAAGGATTAAAGCAAGGAAAGGCCAGGAGATCAAAAGCGTCAGTTGCAGAATACTGTGGAGGAGATTTATGCTCATTAGGTATATTTTCTGTCTTTTAGATTCAGGATCTTTTGTTTGCATGTTCATGTTCTTGTAACTCTTGAAATTTTTTTTAGTGGATTTTTAGTTGTGGCGTAGAGGTCACCGTGAATGTTTCCTCAGATTTGAGGTTTTACCACGTTAAAAATAACCGTGTAAAACTTACTACTTTAGTTCTTAATGCTTGCATGGTTTGGTTTCCTTACAAAGAATTTATGTAGGTTTTTCATTTAAAACCTAGGTAATCAAGCTACCAAGTCTTTAGTTCTGATTTTGAAACGGAGTTTCCTAAATGAGTTTATTCAGAGTTTACTTAATCTTTAACTTTGTGTTAAAAATTTAGTGAGCGATTTTCAAGTGGTATCATAGAGGGTTTGTCAAAATATTTTTGATCTTGAAACTTCAGAAATTGCTTTCTAAAATCTTTTTCTTAAAATGGATGAGAGATTTGTGAAGCTTGGTAACCTGTCTCATCCACCCCTCTTTGATGGACATAATTTTACTTACTGGAAAGTATGGCCATCCAAGGGACTTTGGGCATTGATGTTTGGAACTTGATTAAAAATGGCTATGTTCACCCAAGTAAGTCTTTGACTGAAACAAACACTGTAAGAATTAAGAAAATTCTTAGTGAGTTTACTAAAGAAAAATAAATGTCACTTAACAATAATAAGGTAAAGAACTGCATCTTTATGCCCATAAATGAGCATGAATTTAAATGTATATCTATTTGCTTTACTTCTTAGGAATCCTGGGACACACTCGTCACTTCCCATGAAGGTGGTGAGCATGTTAAGTCTAGGGAAGCTCAAATGTTATTCCAGAAGTATAATGCTCTCATTATGTCATTTGATGAATTTTATATAAAATTAACTAATATTGTCGCCAAGTTGCATGCAAATGTGATAACATATGATGGAAAGAAAATAGTGCTTAAAATCTTAAGATCCCTGCTTGCTAAATTTGACAATAAATGTAATGCCATAGAAGAGATGGATGATCCTAATTTGACTCTTAAATTATTGAGTAGTAATCTTAGAACAGTAGATATAGAATCAGAATTTAAGAAATAATTGACCTCTCAGAACAAAAGATCCTCTGGATCAAATGTTTTGTTCTCATTTCAAGTAATTGTCCCTAAAATTAAGCCACGTGACTTTGACCTAAACCTTAGTGAGGACTGTGATTTAGACATTTTGGATAACAAGACTGATCTCATTAGCATACAATTTAAGAAAATAAAAAAGTTTAGAAACTTTGTTGCTTCTAAATAGGAGAGACTTGGTTATCAAAACTCGTAAACTCACAGACCTCATGACAGAAACGATGATAAATAGACCAATGATAACAATAGGCCTAATACTGACAGTGTCCATATTAAATGTCATCGTTGTAGGAAAATGGGGCACATTGTTGCTAACTGCAGAGTCAATTTGGATAATAATAATAATGTCTGGGCTAATATGTGCAAAACTTGGGATGACTCAAGTGATTCTGATGAAGATAAGCCCTAGTCATCCATTATTAATGAATCATGCATGTGCTTTTATGCCAAGATCATATATTCTGATGAAAACGCATGTTTACCTATTGATAATGTTATTTATGAGTGTATTATGCCTATTGACATTGATGTTATTCCTATTAGTAAAATTGTTATAACTACTACTTTTGAAAATGTTGTAAATAGTTCTAGTTTACGGGTGAGACAAAGTACAAACAATACTGATGAATTGAAATTGTGTGAGAGTCCCACTGCACAAAATGAAATGATAGGGGACACTGCACACACTTCACTTAATGAGTCCGATGACGACACTAAAACTCTTCAAAAGAGTGCCAAACTAGATAAGATGGTTACGCAATTGGTTGAACGTATTGAACAACTTTGTAAAACTATTAGGAAGAATGTATAAGATTACACTCTTCAATGTATTACTCATGAGACATAGACTAAAGAATTTTCCTTAAAAATAAAAGACCTCTTTGAGAAAAATGTTGTCTTAGGAGAAAGATACAATGCTACTTTAAATGAGTTGTAGGACTCCAAACAAAAAGTTTCAAATGTCTTGTAAAATGTTAGCATTTTGAAACACAAGCTAAATCCTTGAAGAATTTATTGTAGGAAATAAAATGGATTCTTAATACAAATCTGGCCTGGGTTTTGGGGAAAAGGTTGTGACTAACGAGATAATTGTCTATCCTGAAAATGTTATTTTTGTAAAATAAGGCTAAACTTTTGAAAAACCTCATAAAGGAATGTTTCATGTTAATGTCTCTAAAGAAATGAAAAACATGTGTAATCAATAGCCAAAACCTAATGGAAAAGCTAAGTATGTTTGTCCGCCTGCTAGAGACTTCAGACAAAATTTTAAGACTTATGAAAATTAGATAAAGGTGTCAAACCTAATGAAACCCATATTTAAGGACTTAAGTGATAGACTCAAGCCTACTTCGCATCAGTATTGATCATATTGCAATGTCTATAGGCACCCCATTACCAAGTGTTTTTAAAAAAGGTTATACACACCTACCTATCAAACCTTTAACTATTTGAGAAAGAGTGAAAATATGTATGTTCTCCCAAAATATACCGCACATAACTCAAACTATAGGTAGAAACAAAGGGGACCTAAAACTAAGAAGAAGCCATTAAGAAAGACCCCTCAGACCTTTTCTAAATCAAAGGCCAAGAAAAAATATAAACCCAGGATTATTTGGATTAGAAAAGATGACTTTTTACCCCCAGATCAAGTGCAATATGGTCATAACAGCTTTTAAGGCCCAACGCACCTCATCCGATTGACATTTGGATTTTGGGTGTTCCAAACACCTGACCGGGGATGAGACCAAATTAACAAATAAGACAGACTTCCTTAGAGGTAGCATCCTATTCGGTGATGGAGTCTCATCCCAGATCATTAGTAAGGGAACACTGTGTGAAGAAGGCCTCCCTAATCTAAATGATGTCTTTCTAGTTAAAGGTCTTAAGGACAACCTACTAAGTATATCCCAATTTGTGATTCCAATCATACTATTACCTTCTCTAGAACTAATTGCAAAATTTTGAATGAATAGGGTAACTGTATTCTTTCAAGAAACAGAACTGCGGATAACTGTTACACAGTGATTCCAAAGACTGAATCTTGCAAGGTTTCCAGATAAGATGATTCATATTTATGGCAAAATCGATTAGGACACACGAATTTTGATAACCTTTGTAGATTAAGATCCCAAGAAATAGTTAGAAGTTTGATCAAAATCAAAAATACTTTTAACTTTGTTTGTGGTCCCTGCCAAGAGGGGAAGATGAGTAAATCTTCTCATAAGAAGGTTAAAGATATTCTAACTTCGAAGCCTCTTAAACTAATCCACATGAACCTCATGGGTCCCTCTAAAACTATCAGCATGTGTGGTAACAGATATATTCTTGTTATAGTGGATGATTTTACACTATTTACTTGGGTCATTTTTATGAAAAATAAATTTGATACCTTTTGCGAGTTTTTGAAAATTCTTTTAAAAATTAGAAACAAGAAGGATACACAAGTATCTCACATAAGAAGGGACAGAGGTGTAGGCTTCAAAGACCTAGGTATTACAGAATACTGTGTAGGTAATGGATATAAACATGAGTTTAGTGCAGCTAAGACACCTCAGCAAAATGGCACTATTGAACACAAGAATAGAACCATTAAAGAGATGGATAGGGTGATGTTACAAGCAAAAGGTTTGCCAAAATTCTTTTGGGTTGAGACAGTCCAGACTGCATGTTACATTATTAACTGTGTATACCTAAAAAAAATACCAAAGAGACATCCTATGAATTGTGGTACAATAAAAATCCTAACTTGAAGTACTTTAGAACCTTTCGGGAGCTTTTATTACGTCTGTAAAGACAAAAAACATCTTTCAATATTTAATACTCGAGGTGATGAAGAGATTTTTCTATGTTACACCCAATAAATTAAGGCTTACCATGTTTATAATTTTCTTACTGGTCATTATGGAATCTATTAATTTAATTGTAAATGACCCTAGCACGGAGAGTTGTGACAGTCAAACAGTAGTCCTGGATGAGTCTAAAACTGTTTTTACCCCTGAATCTCCTGAGATATCTGATTCACTACCCCCTAAGGTCCCTGTGATACCAACATGGGTTTCTAAAGATCATTTCCTCAACAAGGTTGTTGCTAACCTGTCTGAGCCAGTTCGAACACAATCCCAACTTCAAAAAGTGACTAACTTTGCATATTTTGTTTCTCTAGTATAATAAAAAAGTGTAAATGATTCCCTTTGCGACCCGTTCTGTATTAATTCTACGAAGAAGATATTGTCCAATTTTAGAGTCATGATGTTTAGTATATCGTCCCATAGCCTGAAGACAAGAAGGTTACTGGCACCCATTAGATTTTTTAAAATAAAATTGATAAGACATGGGTTAGAGTTAGAAATAAGGCTACATTAGTAGCGCAAGGATATTCTCATATAGAGGGAATAGAATTTGATGATACTTTTACTCCTGCCACAAGAATCGAGTATGTTCGTCTCCTATTAGCGATATCATGTCATTTGTAATTCAAAACCTTTCAAATGGACATCAAGTCTGCATTTTAAATGGTATTTTTCAGAGGAAGTATACGTAGAGAATCCTAAAGTCTTTGTAGATCCCTCACACCCTAACCATGTCATTAGACTTAAGAAGGCTTTATACGGCTTAAAACAAGCCCTTAGAGCCTAGTACGAGCGCCTCTTAACCTTTTTAGCCAATAAAGGTTTCGGGTGTGGTGTCAACGACTAGGCATTATTTGTTAGGAAAATAAAACACCATGTCTGGATTGCACAGGTATATGTAGATGATATCATATTTGGTTCCACCTCCTCTAATTAAGTAAATGATTTTTCTAACATAATGCACGCTGAATTTCAGATGTACTTAATAGGGGAGATGCAATACTTTTTGGATTACAAGTTAAAGAGTTTAGTGACGGATTATTCATAACACAATCGAAATATTCTAGCGATCTTGTTAAAAAGTATGGTCTTGATAATTCCAAAACAACACGTACACCCATGAGCACATTCACGAAATTACCTAAAGAGGAACTTGGGAAATATGTAGATCCCTCCTTATATAGAAGCATGATAGGGAGTTTAGTATATCTCACCACATCTAGACCATATATTTCCTTTAATGTATGTGTCTGTACACGATATCAATGCACACCTAAAGAGTATCATATGTTTGTGTGTAAAAAGGATAATAAAATATGTTAAGGGCACAATAAACTTTGTCATTTGGTACACAAAACATACTACTAGCTCTATAGTTGGCAACACCGATGATGACTGGGCAGGATGCCCAGACGATAGTAAGATAACGTCCAGGGCCTGTTACTATGTAGGAAATAATCTCGTAGGATGGAGTAGTAAAAAATAGAATTTTATATTCCTTTCAACTACTGAATCCAACTATATAGCTGCAGGTAGTTGTTATGCCCAAATTTTATATATCAAACAAAATCTTAGTGATTATGGAATTATCGAAGATAAATTAACCATGTACTGTGATAACCAGAGTGCTGTTAATAGATTGAAAAATCCTGTGCAACACTCACAAACTAAGCATAGTAAGATTATCCATCACTTTATCTGTGAGCTTGTTGAATCTAAGGAACTTGATATTGGATATCTTAACACTGAAAAACAACTGGCTGACCTGTTTACCAATCCTTTGGAAAATACTAGGTTTGAATCTATTTAGAAAGCCATAAGGATGATTATGCTTACATAATACATTCTGCATATTTGTCATATCCTTTGTAGTTTTCATGCCTATAATTGGTTTATGAGGATTTGGGGTACAGTTGTTTCATAAATGACAAAAGACTCCTCCTTTATCTTGGTAATTTAGGAGACCCTTGATATTACCCTTGTTTATGACATTATCTGTGTAGAAGAATTCATCTTATATCGTTGTTTATATATATATCTTTTTACCCCGTTGTCTATTTGAGAAAAAATAGGGGAGAAGAACTTGAGTAACGACTTCGGATTCTGTTGTTATATCTTATCATGATTCAACTAATATGCCATAAAGTGTTTTATTTCAAGTATTCTGATTTACAGTTATAATCTTACCAAATTAGGATATTGGTGGGGTATTGGTCTATAATTAGTTAAGTAATGTATTTTTTTCTCTCTTCTTTTCGATTCTAGGATGGGAATGGGTAAATTAGCTATTTTGAATAGAAATTTAGGATATTAATTTTTTTAACCACGAGTACAGGAACTCAAGGAGAAGATTGAGAACACACTATATGGTTGACTTAGTTGAGTCTGCACCATATAGGAGTTCCATCTAGTTTGGATATGTTGACAAAATATTATAGATTCTTTTTAGCATCTTCTCCACGGCATTGAAAAACTTCGTCAAGACATCAACCAGTCCATGACACAATTCATGCATTACAGTGGTGTGTGTGTTACAATATTTTTACACATGTCAAAATATTTTTTAAATATCTTTTGGGATTTTTTTTAATTTAAAATCATTTTTAAACATTTAATAATTTAGATATATGATGTTTTGGGGTTAAAAGTTGTAATATTGGGATAGAAAATAAAATCGACACAAAATAATGTGGTACAAAATAGGATTTTCAGAATTACCAAAACATTCGTTTTCCATCTTGTTAAAGTGCAACACGTGTGAGCATTTTTATGGCCAGAGTTGCATTTTTTTTATCTCTTATTCCTGAGATTTATAGTGAGGTTATGCAGTGCTTTTATAGCCGTTAGATTTGTAAGGACAAAATTTCCAATTGAGTCCAATGTATGTTTATTTGACTTATTCTCGGAACAAAACATGTTTGAGTCATAGGTAGATTTATATTGTCACGATCCCAGATAGACTATGACGTATTGAAGTTTATTGAAGACGTTGCGGTAAATGATCGAGTGCGAAAAGTAGCGCGTGTAAAGACGCTAATCGTTGTTTTCGTTTCGCCAACTCAATACAAAAACCTAAGTTACTACTACACTTGCGAGGCAAGCACAGCGGTAAGTCGGGTATCGAGAATCCACAGGGACAAGTTGTTAGAATTTAAGTGGTTTAATATTCCGAAATAAAAGTGTAAAAGATGATTACAAACTAAAAGAAAAGATGCATAAAGGTAAATGATTAACTAGGCAATGGTATTGAAACTAGATTATGAAAGCGAGTAAAACTATAGGTTGCGTCGAATATCCCTCACCCGAGTTAATTTGTATAAAATGGTTACATGGGTCGACGAGTTATTACAAGTGCGTCTCGTTTCGACAGTTAATTAAATCAAGGGTTGTTACGCCCTAAATCATCATAAAAGCCTAATTAGATTTTGGCGTCAACAAATATCCCGGAAATTACGCGCGAAAGGTCGTAAGCATGGGACATACATGATATGCCCCGTCAAATCTCCTAGGCGTGATAACTAGGACAACGCACCCGAAATAGACCCGTAAACTCCATCACCAAAGCAAAACAACGCGTCAATCCGAGTGAGTTCAATTCAAACACAACCTAATTTAAGTTACCTAGAAAGCATGTTAAAAACGCGATAAATGAAAAGCGGTAATAAACGCGGTAAATCTATACTAGAAAGCGTGTAAATCAAAGCATGTAAATAAAGCAAGAAAACCTAAATTACAAAGCTTGTAAATTAACTAGAAAGCAAGAAATGAAGAAATACAACTATCTTCAAATGGTAGGGGAGATGAATAGTCAACTTACAATCCAAATGGGGTGTCAAACCAAAGAGAAATGAAGAAGAACCAAGCAAAAACCCCAAACCCTAAGCTAAACTAACCTAAAATCGTGTATATCTGATATTAAAACCAAAAATGGGTTTATATAGTAAGTGGGAAAAGATAAGGGAAAAAGGAAAGAAAGAGGAAAGAGCCCAAAATATCTGGCACTACCGGTCGACCGGTCGCAGGGGCGCGGTCGACCGGTCCTTTAAGCCAAAGCATACTGTCTCCTTCCTACGGCAAAAGTTGAAACAGCGGTCGACCGGTCCCTTGTACGCGGTCGACCGGTACTGTGTTTTCAGGCTGCATTTGGTCCATGATGAGGGGGAAAAGGTCCATTACGAAAACGAGCCTAGCTTCTTTGTCCGAACTCCAAACGACGCACCGTTTGCGGCCACACGATGCTAACTCCATGAACTACGCATCCGTGGAATTTCCAAGAGCCGAACAAGAAATGTGAATTGACTAAAAAGCCCTTGAAGTAGCGTCCAGCGACGAAACTTCTCCGAAATGCAACGGATCCTCACTTTTAGCGTTCCAATACCTACAAAAGCACAAATAACCCCTGCAAAGCATGTATATATCCAAATCCAAGGTTGTCTGGTTAATGAGCATAAATATAGGCATTTAGGACCGTAAAAGAGCTAGAATGCATAAGGATAACGGGAGGAAATATGCAATATTCGATACGAATCACACCCCCTAACTTACACATTGCTAGTCCCTAGTAATGAAACAAAGAAAACCAGACCAGAGAGGGCGGTACAAAATGTATATATGCATCGAAATATAATTGCCACTTTCGTAGGGAACACGATTGCATTTAGCATATGCAATAAGCCGTTAAACCCCTAGGTTACCCTAGTGGACGAGTGTCGTCTCGTGAGGGTTTTCAGGGATGATACCCACAAACATCATATGGTTTCCTCAAAATATGCCCAAACCAACGTGCGACAGGCCCAACAATGGCGAAAAGGATTTCATACGCATTATTAGCAAAGTGAATGAATTCACACAAAAGTCCAAATTATTAACATTATAGAATGCACCGCATAGAATTGAAACCTTAAAATGTGGGAGGGGAGCGAGCACATGCAAAGTGTGATTTGGCAAAAACTTATATAAACCGGATAACATTAAAGCAAGCATATATTCAATCCTCACGTGCATTACGCTCATCAAGCGAATTCACTCGAAACAGGGAGGTAACAGACGGAACATGCGGGCATAAGGAGTAAATGGAAATGGAAACTAGGCCACACACATGTCACAGATGAAGAACGCTATATAAAAACTGAAAAATGTAATCTCAATGAAAGATACCGCACATTAAAAGAGGCGAAATGCATTTTCACAGATTATCACAACTATTATGACTTTTAAATTACATCAACCTAAGATCACATAGGACTTTAATAGGGTTATAATGTAGGTATGGCTAAGGTACGAAACGAAGAAATATATGTACGGATTCAAAGTGTTCGGAATGAAAACTCGGGATAATGGGATAATGCGGGCAATATCAAAATTGGAAAGTAGCTTCCAAACAAGCATTAAATGTATCATCAGGGAGAGGAATCAAAGCTTATTGAACACTATACACAACATAAACAACTTCTCTTTCTTTTTCTTTTCTTCTTTTTCTCATTTTCTCTTTTGTTTTCTTTTGCTTTTTGCTTTCTCTTTTTCTTCACTTTTTCACTACTTTTCTTTACTTATCAAACTCTCATATGCCTAAATTGCAACCGACATCATAACAACAACATTCAATCCCAAGTAACATTCCAAACAAAGGTATGGAAAGTGTATGTATAGGCTAAAACTCCAATTTGGAGTTGGTTATGGTAATGGGGTTGTGAAACGAAAGGCTAGTATTTAGGCTCAAAGGGGTTAACGAGGGTAAACATATAAGGGTGAGGTCAAGGTTAATATGGGTGATATAACAAAGAATGCCTATGATCATTTCCTAAAGTTTACACAATTCTCGAATCAAAACAATATATGAAAATCATGATCAAGTAACACAATTCAAGTATGAACTCAATTAATGAACGGTGAAATGAAAGAATAGTGAGATTACCGACGAATTCAACGTTTTCAAAGAGGAAAGAATAGTGTATAACACTCACAAACGACGAAAGGTACAAAGCTTACTCGGTGTAAGTATATACAATGCAACAAAAGATTACCGAGTTATAAAAATCTTAAACCAAATCAATATAACAATAAAAGTGCATGTGCTCATGGGATTAAAGTTTAATTCATGAAGTTATTCATCATATCAATAATTGAGACTAAAGTCTAATAACTTCTAAAATCGAGAACATGCATCATTGGGTTGTCAATTGGATCGGGCAATTATTGAAATTTATCATCGGAAACAAAGGCAAAATGCCCAAAAAGGAGAAAAAAGAAAGAAAATCTTTTTGAAATTTTTGAATTTTTCTAAGAAAAGCATACTAAGTAACTAACATGTGAGCCAAAACATGGACTAAATAAAGAAATGAATAGAATATCCCACACCCCCTAACTTAAAACTTGACATTGTCCTCAATGTAAATTAGGAACCAAGTCAAAGAGAGGAAAATAGCGATATTACCCAAAATTGGAGCGATCCCCATAAGAACAAGTCCAAAGAATCTACAAAACCAGTTAGTACCGAGCATAGCAAGAACAAATAATAAAAAGTTAACTAATTGCATTAGACTAAATTAAAAAGGAAGGAAAAAATAAAAAGAAAAAAGAAAAAACTAACTATATACAACCTACTATTTAGACTCCACACTAACTATACACTAGAAGTCTAAATAGCTGAGGGTCCACCATAAGAACGATTTGACTTTGGAGGATAACCGGTGTACCCTCACATACAAGCATGCCCTCCGAAAAATATGAATTCCGTTTTAACAACGGAAGGCATGCGTAAGGCGAAAGAAATGAACCATCGCCAATTAAAAGTTTTGGTGGGACGATGGGGGGTTTGGATTGCACGGGTGACAAAAACAAGTGGGGACCGAGAAAAGCTGAAAATCCTCCCAATGATTTTGATGTTGGAATGGGAGGCGGCGCACACAAAGTCAAAGATGCGATCGTGGAGGGCGACTCGAGCAAGTACTCCTCATCGGCGATAGGGTTTAAAACATTAAAGTTCAAAACCGAATCATCGGGTACTTGTTCCGGTGGGATAATAGAGAATGAAAATGGGGATGAAAGAAATTCAAACTCATGAGATGAATCATCATCGCATGAAGTTTGAGTTTCGAAGGAAATAATATCATTTTCAGTGAAATGTTCTTCTTTGGGGGCCAAAGAAGAAATCATTTCATTGCAAATGGATATTACGTCATTTTCATCCTCACTTTCAATATCTATTACGCAATGGGCAAAGTCTAGAATGGCTTGTTCCAAAGTAGGTATAAGTACTTCATTTGGTTCAAAACATTCCTCGACTTCAAAAGTCTCGAAAGCAAAATCGTCGTCGGACTCAAATAATAAATCCAACTCATGTTCCCACGAACGATTTTCTTCCCGATAACGAGTTTCAAGTTTCTCATTTTCATACATACGCAAACCCTCACCGAAAGTCATAGGTCGAGGTGCAGATGCATTAGAATGGGAACTTTGAAAATTACCATCGGACTTAAACGAAAACTCATTATTATAGGAATTTTGAAAACTATTGCAATTCGTTTCAAAATTCCTATTATAAGGAGGTAAAGGCCCAAAATCATTATCATCATCATCAAAATTCCAATAACCTAAGTTTTGACTTTCGTTATACTCGCCCAAAGTCATATTTGAATTTGTTATACTTTGGGACTCTAAGTATTCACCGAAAGTCATAGGTTTGCGGGAATTTTGAGAATTATAACAATGATTACCGAAAGAATTGGAATAAGACATGCTTACCCCAAAAATGGCTCGAAGTGGCGAATTCCACAAAGTAGGTGCACGCGGGAAAAATTCAAGCGTTTCTAAGTGCTCAAATGTGGAAGTCCTGCAAAATATTAGCAAATAATACAAATAGAAAGAAAATACTATGAAATACTAAATCAAATAAAGTCTAACACAACAAGTCCCCGGCAACGGTGCCATTTTGATCGAGTGCGAAAAGTAGCGCGTGTAAACACGCTAATCGTTGTTTTCGTTTTGCCAACTCAATACAAAAACCTAAGTTACTACTACACTTGCGAGGCAAGCACAGCGGTAAGTCGGGTATCGAGAATCCACAGGGACAAGTTGTTAGAATTTAAGTGGTTTAATATTCCGAAATAAAAGTGTAAAAGATGATTACAAACTAAAAGAAAAGATGCATAAAGGTAAATGATTAACTAGGCAATGGTATTGAAACTAGATTATGAAAGCGAGTAAAACTATAGGTTGCGTCGAATATCCCTCACCCGAGTTAATTTGTATAAAATGGTTACATGGGTCGACGAGTTATTACAAGTGCGTCTCGTTTCGACAGTTAATTAAATCAAGGGTTGTTACACCCTAAATCATCATAAAAGCCTAATAAGATTTTGGCGTCAACAAATATCCTGGAAATTACGCGCGAAAGGTCGTAAGCACGGGACATACATGATATGCCCCGTCAAATCTCCTAGGCGTGATAACTAGGACAACGCACCCGAAATAGACCCGTAAACTCCATCACCAAAGCAAAGCAACGCGTCAACCCGAGTGAGTTCAATTCAAACACAACCTAATTTAAGTTACCTAGAAAGCATGTTAAAAACGCGATAAATGAAAAGCGGTAATAAACGCGGTAAATCTATACTAGAAAGTGTGTAAATCAAAGCATGTAAATAAAGCAAGAAAACCTAAATTGCAAAGCTTGTAAATTAACTAGAAAGCAAGAAATGAAGAAATACAACTATCTTCAAATGGTAGGGGAGATGAATAGTCAACTTACAATCCAAATGGGGTGTCAAACCAAAGAGAAATGAAGAAGAACCAAGCAAAAACCCCAAACCCTAAGCTAAACTAACCTAAAATCGTGTATATCTGATATTAAAACCAAAAATGGGTTTATATAGTAAGTGGGAAAAGATAAGGGAAAAAGGAAAGAAAGAGGAAAGAGCCCAAAATATCTGGCACTACCGGTCGACCGGTCGCAGGGGCGCGGTCGACCGGTCCCTTAAGCCAAAGCATACTGTCTCCTTCCTACGGCAAAAGTTGAAACAGCGGTCGACCGGTCCCTTGTACGCGGTCGATCGGTACTCTGTTTTCAGGCTGCATTTGGTCCATGATGAGGGGGAAAAGGTCCATTACGGAAACGAGCCTAGCTTATTCGTCCGAACTCCAAACGACGCACCGTTTGCGGCCACACGATGCTAACTCCATGAACTACGCATCCGTGGAATTTCCAAGAGCCGAATAAGAAATGTGAATTGACTAAAAAGCCCTTGAAGTAGCGTCCAGCGACGAAACTTCTCCGAAATGCAACGGATCCTCACTTTTAGCGTTCCAATACCTACAAAAGCACAAATAACCCCTGCAAAGCATGTATATATCCAAATCCAAGGTTGTCTGGTTAATGAGAATAAATATAGGCATTTAGGACCGTAAAAGAGCTAGAATGCATAAGGATAACGGGAGGAAATATGCAATATTCGATACGAATCAGTAAAGCATCAAAGATTTATCATGTCGGTTTATGATGCATATTTCATCTTCAATCAAAATGCATTCCGAGATCACTCAAGTATGAATGCATAATTTTAATGGGACTAAGAATTTATTGTAAAATTGTTTCAGGATGTTATTTTATTAAAGAAATGTCTTAAAATGTCTGTAAAGAGTATGTAAAGGATTACACTTCATTTTATTCTAAGATAAGGATGGATTAGAGTTATATAAAAAACAAACTCTATTGTTTCTGGTTCAAATGACATTAATTGTCGTTCGAATGACATGGACATCTCGTTCGAGCGACTTACTAAGTCGTTCGAAGGATGTGACGCCTCAAGAAAATTATTTAAAGCATATTTTCTCATAATTTCTTCAAATGTGTAATCTAGAAAAATAGCATACGACCGGTACATATTCTTCACATGTTTTCTAAGGTGTTCTAAGTACAAAAACATCCTTAGAGTTTCAAAGATTCGGGCTTTCATTATCATATGCAATAGTGATATTTGTTTGCGCCTGTTGGAGTTTCTCCTACACTTTGAAGAACAACATTGGGTTTTTTGGAGAATAAGCGAAGGAGTTCATGTTCCGATTCCGAAGAATTTCCAAGCTACATCAGTGGACACCGAAGCATTCGTGGAGGCAACTGTTGTGGACAAGTATCACAAAAGGATTCACGTGGGAGCTGTGGAGGAGTGGTTTAAGATCATAAGAGCGTCAAGTCTCATGGGGGACCGAGTCATTGAGTACGACTTGATTTTGTTCCTTGTAATTCCACATCATAATTATGTATGACTTGGGCCATCTGAAGTTCTTTCCCTTAGTGGTTTCCTTATACATCCGACGTTGTGGGCATTCTATTCCTTACTTTACTTGGTTTAATCACTAGATGTATGTTTAGGATTAATCAAGATAAAATTTGGTTAAGTTAAAATTGGTTCACAAATTGGTTCGATTTAAAAATTAGAAAAAGTTTTTTTTATAAAAATAAACTTGGTTTTTATCATCCTTAAAACACATTCGAAAGAAAAAGGGGCCTCTAAATTAGTATCAGAGCTAGTAATATATTTTTGTGTGTGTTGATACCTTGTGTTTTTAAGGGTGAATTTTGGAGGTTTTGAAAGTTTTCGTGCTCGTATTATTTATGGCACAATTTATGCTTATTGGAAAATACGAATGATAAGTGCTCTTAAATCATTTGATGAGCGTGTGTGGTCAGCAGTAGAAAAGGGTTGGACTACATCGGTAACACGAAAAGGTGAGGCCACTATACTAAAACCCGTTGAGTCATGGACCGAAGCTAAACATAAACTTGGACTTTACAACTCTAAAGGTCTTCACGTAATTTCCTCACATGTCACACCTGAAGAGTATAATAGAATGATGACTTGTGAAACGTAAAAAGAGGCTTGGGAAACACTTGCAGTTACTCACGAGGGAACTAGCACAGTTAGGGCGTGTAAGCTACAAAACCTCACTACACAATTGAAGACGATAAAGATGTTAGAAAGTGAGTCATTTGATGAGTTTTATGCTAAGTTGTCTAACATTATCAACTCGTCATTTAACTTAGGAGTGAAGATACTCGAAAATCGTGCGATAAAGAAAATTTTGAGATCTTTGTCGAGCAGGTTTGATGCGAAAGCGACCATTTTAAACTCCTTAGGTGTGCTTGAATCGATGAAACTTGAAGATATTGTAGGTGACCTAAAAACATATGAACTCGATATGTTTATCTCCAAGAAAGTGCCAAAGAAAGAAAAGGGCATTGCTTTGGAAGCTCGAAAGGAGGAGTCTAAAGTTTTGGATGACGATTCTGATTTCGATTTTGAGGATGTCACCTTGTTGGCAAAGAAGTTCAAAAAATTTCTTAAGTTTCAAAAGAAATCGAAAGATGCCAAAAATTTGAGAATTTCAAGAACAGCAAGGTAAATTATACACCCAAGGATAAGAGTGAAAAATTTAATAGGGCTGAGTCACATAGGTGTTTTGGGTGTGAGGGCATGGTCATAAAGTTGTTGAGTGTCCCACTAGATTTAAGAAAGAGGGCAAGAAATCGATAGCTTATAATGCTTCCTAAAGTGATAATGATCCGAAAGAGGGAGAGAGTTACCCCAATGAGAGTAAGTTTGTTGCTTTCTTGGCATGTCATGTGATCGACGATGATAAATTTTCCCATGAATATTCTCATGTGCATGACACTCTCGAGGCTGTTGAATCCCAAATGAGTGAGGGTGAAGCGAGTGAGGAAGAGGAGGTTGATGTGAAAGAGTTGCAAGATGCTTTAATGAGTTGTATGTCGAAACAGTAAGGTGAAAAAGGAAAATTCTAAATTGCAATCTAGGTTGAATGAGTGTGTCGAAGAAAATAATGATGTTTTAATTAAGGATCTTAGGTCACGAGAGAAAATGCTTAGGGAGAAGCTAGAGTACATTGAGAAAAAGAGAGATAACCTTCATAAATTGATGAAGGCATTGAAAAAGGAGGTGTTAGAGTTTGAGGAGTCTAGTCATGTGCTTAAGTCTAGGAATTATGAGTTAGAGAAGACGTTGAAAGACTTGAGTAAGGTTAAATTTGACTTGGAAGCTTGGTTGAAAAAGTTGGATAGGATATTAGGCACAGTCCAAGTTAAATGTGATAGTTGTCGTATAGGCTACGATGATAGATTTGTTCCCATTCCCAAAGCCAATACCAACCGTGTGAGAGAGCTAACTAGGAATGTGATGAGAGGTTGACATTTTGGTAATCCTTCTCGTCGTCTTTACACTTGCACACATTGTTGTAGTAAAGGTCATTTTAGATGTTTTTGCTATGAGCTTTGTAATTCTCCTAGGATGTTAAGGAATAAAGTCATTTTGGTTCCCAAAATCCCCATGCATAATTTCACAGCTACTTGGGTTAGGAAACCGAACTTAGAAGCTTTAGGACTTGAACTTCACGGTTGTCATTTGTTTGAACTTGATTCTTCCCATACTATATCTAAAAGATAATTGTGTTACCATGTTCGTCATACGCTAGTCTTTGCATCATGATTTATATCTTGCTAATGTTATGTCATGTGTATCTTTTGTATCATATTTTTGCATTTATTTGAGTCTTATTTGAAAAAATACAAAAGATTTTGCTTTTGAGAAAATACAAAAAGATTTTGCTTTTATTTGAGTCAAAATATGTTGAAAAACCAAAAATGATTTTTGATTTGTTTTTGTTTTTGAGTTTACGTGTTTAGTATGGCATATTGGTGTGATTGGACCCCCATCCTTTCATTATCCATGTGGCTAGGACATTTGGTCAAAATCATTTATGCTTCAAATGATCTTAACCATTGTATTATGGGGTTATTTCATAGTTGATATGCTTTTTGGGGTAGAACTGATAATCTCTCTCTCTCTCTCTCTCTCTCTCTCTCACACACACACACACATAAAACCTAATTAGGGTTTGCATGGATATTCGAAATCCCCCCTCCCACGTTAACCCTAAGCCTCCAGACATCACCAATGCTTGGAATCATTCCTTTGCATCGATTGTGGCAAAAAGTTCATCATCTCATGGTATTGGTCTCAAGAAACCTACTACGTTGAAAGGTGAACCGACTGTTGTTTTTTCTGAGGATGACATTTCAAAGCTTGCGAAGCCTTTTAAATTTTCCCTAGTAGGGAAGTTGTCCCATGGTAGATCATCTATGGAGGTTATCAAGCAAGTTTTCCAAACATTTTTTTCTTAAAACATCATTCAACGTAGGCCTTCTCGATCACAAACATGTACTGATCAGATTAAATTCCGATGAAGATTATTCTAAGATGTGGTTGAGAGATACATTGTATATTAGGAAATTCCCTATGCGTATTTTTATGTGGATGCCAGATTTTAGACCTGATTCTGAAAGTAGTTTAGCTCCAATTAGGATATCATTCCCTCATCTCGCTATTCATTTCTTTTCCAAATCATCTCTTTATTCTATTGCTCAGTTGATAGGCAATCCATTGAAACTTGATATTTCGACTATTAAAATTAACAGACCTAGTCTTGCTAGGGTCTGTGTGGAAGTGGATCTAACCAAAAATATTGCGAAGAGAGTTTGGATTGGGTGTGGGTCAAAGGGTTTTTGGCTGGAGGTTATTGCCGAAAACATTCTTAAATATTATAGAAATTGCTCCAAGAAAGGCAATGCATAAGAATCTTATATGTTTAAATTCACAATTAATGCATCTCAACCAAATAATATAGTTCACACGAAAAAAGTTATTCAATACATGATCAAGAATAATCAGCCCAAAAATGATGATATCAACAAGGAGGCTCCAAATAAAATTGAAGCAGGCATGAATATCTCAAGGTTGACAAGAAAGATAGAATAGATAGGGAGAAAGTAGTTAATAAAAGTATTATTCCAGTTGAAGACGTCCAAGGAAGTGAAGTAGGCCCAAACTTAATCAAGGTTGGAAACAAAAACTGCGTAGAAATAGAGCAGGCTGTAATGCAATGAATCACATGTCCAGACTTAATTCCAATTGAAGCTGGTATAGACTCTCCCAATCTTATTAATAAAGATAGTGTAGTTGGTATGCAGATTATTCAAAGCTCCAATCCAGTGTCCGAGTATACACAGGTGGGTAGTGTAGATGCATGTGATAATAATTTGGAATTAGAAGAAGGGGAATTAATAGTTCAAAACCCTATAAGTTCCCCTATCACAATTATTCAATCCAAGAAAGCCAATGTCAAGAAGGTTAAAAGTTATATTTAGAAAATCCAGACTATCAACATTAGTGCAGATGAAGCAACTATTTTAGAAAATTGATTTATGTCTCCTAGAGCAGCTGAATTACCTGATATTGAGAATAATAAAATAGCCTTGCCTTTATATATCTCTGATACAGAAGATGTTGATACTATTAATTCCACTAATTTGGATGATCTACACCAATGTTCTAGGAGTTTTGAAAGGAGAATTAATTTGATCAATGCTAGGAAAATAGAGGAGCAGGCCATATCAAGTGTGGAGGAAGATCCTATTAGTCAAGTTAAAAAAGAGAAAGTGTTTGATAATCTTTTCAGAAGATTAACTAGATCACGTTCCAAAGGCAACAAACACACCCTTCTCTCATATACTAAATGATCAATCTATTAGTTTGGAATATCAGAGGGGCTGCCAAAAAGTCCTCATCTAGAAGAATAAAAAAGCTTCTGAAAATGCATAAACTTCCATTAATTTCTCTTTTGTAAACTAAAGTGTATAATCAAAAAATTAAGAAGTTCCAGTTTAAATGGGGGTTTGAAGGTTGTGGCTGCAATATCAGTGGGATTATTTGGGTATTTTGGAGGTTCAACATTACAGTTAAAGTGATTCAAGATCATTCTCAACATTTGACTATTTAACTTGATCATCCTGCCTTAAAGTCTACCATTTATTTATCCATTATCTATGCTAAATGCACTATTGCAGAGAGAAGAGAATTATGGGATCAATTAGTAGATGTTTCTAATTCTTTTGACAATTTACCTCACCTAGTTATTGACCATTTTAATGTTGTTTCCTCTCAAACAGAGAAAGTGGGGTGTATTGGATCGAGATTCACTTGGAATAATAAAAGGAAGGATGTAGGCTTTATAATGGTCAGATTAGAGAGGTGTTTGTTTAATTCCTCTTGGGAGGCCTGCTTCCCCTCTGTTAGAATTCAACACCTAAATAAATCTTCCTTAGAACATGATTCCCTTTTACTTTCGGTGAAAACTTCTTTGGATGATTGTCCTGAATCATTCAAATTCCAATCGATGTGGTGTTCTCATCCATTCTTTCTTGATATTGTTAAAAAGTCATGGGATACATATATAGTTGTTGTGGGTATGAAGCAATTTTGTCTTAAGTTGAAAAGACTAAAAGGGGATTAAAAGAATTAGAATAAATAGAATTTCAAGAATATCTTGAATCTATAAGTAACATTGAAGATGAGATTGTTCAACTAGAGGTTAATTATGAATTGGACAGGTCTGATTCTAACAGGTGTCTTTTGCATCAGTCCCAAGCTAAGCTTTTAGAAGCTTTAAAAACTGAAAAGGAGTATTAGAGACAAAATTCTTCAATCAAATGGCTTAAATTGGGAGATTTAAACTCAAAATTTTTCTATTCTACTGTGAAAGCTAACCACCAGAAGTTATCTATTCACTCTTTGAAAGCTAATGATGGTTCTTTATTAGAGGATCCTCAAGATTTAAAGAATCATATTGTGACTTTTTTAAGGTCTCTGGTTTCCTGACTCTTCAGTTCAATTAGAGGATGTTTTTTACTTTATTTCTTTTAACGCATCTTCTGAAATGAATGAGGTTTTAGAGGATTTTTCTTCTGAAATGGAGGTTCTCACTGCCATTTATGAGCTCAATGATGATGCAGCTCCAGGGCCTGATGGATTTGGAGGAGTTTTTTACTCTAAAAGTTAGAACATTATTAAAATTAACCTTTTATCTGCTATAACTTCCTTTTTCCAGGCTGTTATATTCTCCAAAGCTGGACCAGTACCAGTGTTGTTCTTGTGACTAAAATGAGATGCCCAAAATATTGTGGAGATCTTAGACCTATAAGTCTCTATAAATTTTCTATGAAGATTATTTCAAAGGTGCTACCTAAAAGATTGGCTCAAATTCTCCCATTGATTGTCCCTCCAAAACAGAGTGGCTTCATTCAAGGTAGATCGATTCATGATAATATCCTTCTAGCTAAGGAAATGATGGAAAATTTAGGAAAGAAAATACATAGAGGAAATGTTCTTATCAAGTTAGACATAGAAAAGGCATACGATAGAGTCAACCAGGGATTCTTAATTTTGGTGCTTCGGAGTTTTGGGTTTGATGAGCGGTGGATTGACTTTATTTGGAGACTTATATCTTCAAATTGGTTCTCAATTCTTGTTAATGGTCAAAGTTGTGGTTTTTTTAAATCTACTAGAGGGTTAAGATAGGGGATCCTTTATCCCCGGGTCTAATCATCTTAGTAATTGATTATTTTAGCAGGGGTTTGAATAAGCTAATAGAATTGGGGAAAATCAATCCTTTTTATTTACCAAGTGGCAGCCCCGTCATCTCCCATTTTTCCTTTGCAGATGATGTCATAATATTTTGTAGAGGGGATAAAAGAAGCTTAAGATGTCTCATGGGATTTCTTGATTCTTATTCCTCAATTTATGGGCAGAAGGTTAACCTATATAAGAGAAACTTTACTATGGATGCTAAATGATGTTATCTATTCAAATCAAAGGTGGCATAGGCTTCTAGGCTTTAATTCAAATATCTTCGTTTTAAATACTTAGGTTGTCCTATATTTAAAGAGATAAATAATATTAAATATTAGGATGGTTTGATGCAATCTCTCATATCTAAATTAGCAGGTTGGCAAGCTAGAACTCTTTCATCTGGTGGAAGGCTTATTCTTATTAAACATGTTTTGTCCTTAATTCATAGATTTCTATTGGCTTCTATTTCTCCTCCCAAATATATAATCAATAGGATTCACAAGCTTTTCAACAAATTTTTCTGGAGTGGATCCATCGAGAAAGGAGGGAAATATCAATGGAAAAAATGGGATGTAAGGACTTCAATGTTATATCTCAAGGTTCTACTATAAAGCTTTTTTGGAAGCTTAAAACTGAGAAATCTCTTTGGGCTACATTCATGAATTTCAAGTACAAGAACATAACTTCAGGGTTTTTATGTGGATATCAAACTTCGAAAAGAATTCGGTTCGCTAAAGATATGTGTCTAGATAATATGTTGGAGTTAGAAGGTAGATGGATTTGGAAACCTCATTCTTCAGGAGATTTTAAATTCTCTTCTGCTTTTGATCTGTCTAAAACTGAACTCCCTTCCTCAAAATCTTTCCATCACATTTAGGATTCAAAAATCCCTTTAAAATGTTCTATTCTAATGTTGAATATTTTGAACAACTGTGTCCCTGTAGATGATTGTATAAAAAGCGTGAGAATTAGACTATGCTCTAGATGCAAGGCCTGCAAATGTCATTAAGAGTCTATTAGTCACTCCTTTATCCAATGCCCTATTATTCATCCTATTTGGCTCTTCTTTACTGATTCGATGGGAATCTCATTGGATAAAAATTCTATATCTGCTTTCCTGAATAGCTGGTGGTTGAAATCAGGAGCTAAAGATTATTCTATCTTCCTATGTAAGTGCATCCTAATTGTGGACTGCTGGGAGATTTGGAAAAGTAGAAATCTTGCTACTTTTGAAGATGTTGATGTGGATGCTCAATCTATCATATTCAAATCTCTCTCTTTCTCTCTCTCTCTCTCTCTCTCTCTCTCTCTTTCTCATTTCAGATATATATAAGGGGATCACTTTCAAAAATGCATTTTCAGAGTTTGATGGTGGTATTAAAGATTCTTTCAACCTTAAATCCAGGAATATAACTCATGTTTGCAAGTTTATTCAATGGTATTTTCCTCCTTCTAAAAGTTACAAGCTCAATAGCGATGGTGCTTTTAAAGGTAATCCGGGTATTAGTGGTTGTGGTGGCTTAGTCAGACATGATAAGGTAGATGTTGTGTTTGCTTTTTCTCAATCTATAGAGGTGTCTACTAATTCATTTGCTGAATTATCTGGTCTTAGTGCGGGGCTTAAGTTGTGTATTGCTGATAATACCAAGGTAGTTCATATTGAGGCAGATTCTCTGTTCATGGTTAATTTGATAAATAGAAACTGGAAACCACCCTAGAAGTTGAAAATTTATGTGGATGATATCAAGGAATATCTTAAGCTTGTTAACTAATATTTATCACATTGCTATAGGGAATCTAACATGGTCTCTAATGCTTTGGAAAATGTTGGAATCAACCTTCCATCTTTTCAGGTCTTCACTTATGTTGTTGATCTTCCTCCTATGGTTAAGGGAGCTATTAGGCTGGACAAAATGGGATGTCATTACATTAGATCCTCTTTCTCTTCTTTATAGGTGTTCTTGTTTAACATCTGCTTTAGGGATTTTATTCAAATCTCAAATTTTGCTTTCATTTATCTTTTTCTTGTAAGTTATTACGGAGAGGCAATTTCTCTATGAATAAATAAATGTGTGGGGGATTTTTCCCTCTTCCATTAAAAAAAAGAAAAAGATATGATTTTTTATTCGACTTTTTATATATGACATCTTTGCACACATGCACGAGTTAATATGAATGTTTGTCATCTCATGCATATTTGAGCTTAGTGAGGCGTTCTTATCTCAATCTTGTCATCTATGCATAATTAGGCTTAGAAGGAGGTGTGCATGTAAGAATCATTTACCATGAGGATTAAATTGACAAAAATATGATGAGTGTTCACGGAAAAGGGCAGTAAGAGTACAAAATTGACTCTTCATGAAAGCCACCGTTTAAAAGAGCCAAAAAAGAAAATTAAGGAAATAAAAAGAAACAAATGCCAAAAATATGGCGAATAGGATTTTCTCTAAGTTGAGAATGATAGAAACCTCAAAAGAGCTTAAAAAGTAAATATATTGTAATATCCCGTAGTTTTGAGGATTTAATATTTAAATTATTTTTGGGAGTTATAAAAATATTTAAATTGGAGAAACATAAATTCAAGTTCGAGAATTTATTTGAGTGAGCCGAATTATTTATAATTGACGACTTTAAAGTTTAATTATCCGAATTAATGTGTGTAGCATTTTGAGGTCGAAATTTAGAAATGTCAAAAAGTATTTCGGATGGCAATTCTGAGTGCGCGGTTGAGTCTGGAAGGGTCGAGATAGTTAGAAAAGAGTGCCCGGGGTAGTAATTGGGTCTCAGAGTATTTTTGGGCATAGTCGAGCCCCTCGGGGTGAGTTGGGCCATTTTAATTAGGCCCATATGACCAAAAACGGGATTAAGTGTTTTTAACCAAATGGAGAAGTGTTAAACAGAAGAAAACACAAATTCTAAGCCTAGTGCTTGAGAGGAAAATTGGAAGAAAGCAAATCAAGAGCTAATTTGGGGATTTTGGAGCCATATAAAGGTACTACACCAACGGATCAGACTCTACGAACAATTCCAGGCAAGTGGTTAACTATTGTGATTCCTAAATTGATGATAATCAATTCATATCATAGTGTTTGTATATGAAAAAATTCGCTTTGGGTGTGTAACCAAAATTAAAATTGGGTTTTTGAAAATTGATACACCTTAATGGGATTAAGGGAGAGATTTATTGTGTTTATGATTCTAAAATGTAGAGGAATGAATCGTATGTTAAAACCAGAAAGAATCAATGGTTAATTGTTGTTAATATGAATGAAATTCGTATTGGAGATTTGAAATCCGGATAATACCCAAATCGGGAAATATTAAGTTATGGGCCAAGTGAGCGAGTCCGGGAATAATGGTTGGGTGGTACCAAGTTATTAAATTAATGAATATGTTAATTAATGAAAGTAGAGTTGGAAGGCAGACTCGAAAAAGTATTAGATTAATGGATGTTGTAATTAATTAAATTAAAGTTAGATTGCAAACTCGGGGAGGTATTAAATTAATAGGTGTGTTAATTAATTTAATTAGAGTCGGACGATAGACTCGGGGAGGTATTAAATTAATAGGCGTGTTAATTAATTTAATTAGAGTCGGACGATAGACTCGGGGAGGTATTAAATTAATAGGTGTGTTAATTAATTTAATTAGAGTCGGAAGATAGACTCATGGAGGTATTAAATTAATAGGTGTGTTAATTAATTTAATTAGAGTCGGACTATAGACTCGGGAAAGTAATAAGTTAATTGAGATGTGAATTAAATATCTTAGAGTTGGACCATTACTGTGTAACGTATTTATATGAGAGTCAGACAATAGACTTGGGGAAAATATTATATTAATTGAGGTGTGAATTAAATATATTTGAGTCGGACCACAGACTCGGGGTAACGACAATTTAATAAGTGAGAAAATTTATTTAGTTGAGTCAGGTGAGAGACTCAGGAAATTTCAGGCTAGTGTTACGGGTTGTGAGTACACGGTGAAGCCAGGATTTATTTTATATATATACACGGTGTAGTGATAGTATATATATGTGTGTATATATTGTGTGCTATTAAATATCAGTGATTAGATATTTACTTAATTTATATACTCTAGTGCTATCAAGGGAGGTTGCGCAATGTAGGTGAATGCCCTAGCTTGAGTAGTAGGGTGAGTAAATCCCCAGTTCATAGCGTCCGTGTAATACCCCGTACTTTTGGCTATATTTATTTTTGGGATTAATTAATTAATTGCGTATTATTTGGAAATTAATCCGGGTTAAAAATACTAACGAGATGCGAGTTGGTATTTGATTATGTGCATACATGTCTTATATGAATTTGGAATTATGAAATTTGTCATGAGATTTATATACGGCATTTTAGAAATTTTGTTGAGACGCGTGGGACCGCCGCGTCACGGTGTAATATTTTGACTATAAAAGTGAATTTAAAATCTATAAACCATATGGTCATTTTGAGTGCGCCAACGCGTCCAGAAGGGTCGAGATAGTCAGAAAACACTAGCCGGGGGTGTAGTTTGGATTCCGGGGTATTTTTAGGCCATACCAGCATCATAAAGGGTATTTTGGTAATTTTACATTTTGAGGAATTAAAAGTGACGAAAATTGGTTAATTACATCTGATGTGGATTTGACCCACTAAGCCCTTAACCAACCCATATTAACCTAGAAGGCTACGTAGGTTATTAGAAGAGTTTTCTAAGTTCCCCAAATCAAACCCTAGCCACCTTAAGCCATCATTGGAGAAGAAGCTTGGAGAGAAGAAATTCTGCAAAAATCTTCACCAAACCAACATCAAAATCAGAAATCAAATCAAGGAAAGTGATTTAAATTACATTCCTTATGCAGTGAATGCTTCCTCCATGTTAGAAACCTTGATAATCAATCTTATATAAGAGTTAAAAGAAAACCCATGAAATTAGAAGTCATTATTTAATTTTGGGATAGGTTTGCATGTAGAAACATTGTTTGAAGATTGAATTCAGAGATTTCATATTTATGTGATGTAAAAACGGATTAAAATCTGGGAAATTATGATAAGAAAAATCTAGGGTTTATGTTCTTGAAGAAAATTGGGGGAAAATGTAGAAACTTGTGATTTAATGATGTTTAGGATGTATTAAACCCTTAAAAGATGTTAGTATATCACCTTAGCATGTTTGAAGATGATTAGAGAACTTAATACATTGTTGGAACGAATTTTACAAGAGATTTGAGGAGTAAAAATGGTGAAAAACGAAACTTAGAGAAATCTGGGACGAATCTGGTAGGTCGTTAGAAGCCCCTGCCCAGGTCGTTCGAACGAACTCGTTCAAACGAGCTTCTAACGAATGGACCAGTCGTTCTAAGGAAAGGGAGCCTCGTTCGATAACTTCGTTCGAACGAGATCTCGTTACAAGGTACAGTTCGTTCGAACGAACTGGAATCTCGTTCGAACAGCCTCGTTCGAACAGCCTCGTTCGAACGAGACTTCTAACGAGTTGACAGAGGAATCTCGTTTGAACAGTCTCGTTCAAACGAGACTTCTAACGAGTTAACAGTTTGGTCCTTTTTGGACTGTTTTGATTTTTGGAGTCCCGTAAACTTTTTCGAGGATATAGATAACATTCCGATGATGATGTAATGATAGAATTGGGACTTTTGGGTATTTATGAGAAGGAAATCATATATGAGAGTTATATTAAATGGACGGTTTGGGTTGAGACGTGAGTGTCTACTATGACGTGAGAATGAATTATGGCGCGTATAATTACAAACCGGAATAATATAAGTTGTAGATATTATAAGTTGGTACGAGAATGCGATATGCACTATGATTAAACTACGGGATTACTAAGACGTGTGTTTACTTAGTATTGGTATATGAATTGTGTGTATGACATACCTACCATACTTGCTATCACGGGAGGTTTGCGTTCGCTTAGGGCCCTCTAATCCTTGTGTTGCCCGGATTTAGACTGGTTACCTTGATGAACATAGGTCATAGAAAGACTTATTAGGATATTAATAAGTCCGCTGATCGTGGGAGCGTAGGTATGTGCGTGACCCATGTGATGTGACTGTGTTCGCCTCCATTATTTGTGATGTTGTTATCTGTGAACTATTCCTAAGAGATTCGGAATATGTAATCCTTACGTACGTGATGTACCGGGATGGATAGCAGAGTATGTGTGCACCACAGCTTAGTTCTCGGGGTGCTTGTATTGTATATTTATGATGTGAATAATATACACTTAATTAATGGGAACCTTCATGTTAATGTTGTGAATATAATTACGGTATTGCTTCGAGAAATATAACGAGTTAACTGATAGTGATATATATATTGCTTATTGAGCATCTGAGTTCACGTTAAACCCCTACTTAATTACGAGTGTTATAATGTTAATAGAACCGAGTAATATGGGTAGGACCTATGATAGTCTAGCTAGAGATGATGTCACTTAGCTAGTGGTTTGTGTCGTTGTAGATGGGTACTTACGTTAGGAGTGCACAGTTAGACGAGAGGTGAGAATATCATGTGAGTGTACGTCCTAACATGTACTTTGCATTTAATGTTTTAAATGTTTTTAAAGCACTTGCAGGTTTTTAAAATATAACTCCACATTCGGGCTCTGACCCGTTTGCTTTTCAAATCTATTTTTCTTTGTAAAACCATTTTAGGTGCCCAGCCACAAGGACACCATGCGTAGGATATTCATTCAGGTGACGAGCTGTAGCTGTTTCTGGAAGCTACAGGGATTTGCTTGTAGACGCCTCTATCACTTGGATTCCAGATTCATTATCTATAAGTTGTAGGGCATGTTGCCCATTTCTATTAGAGTTACATTTCCATTACAGTTTTCAGACTTTGGCATGTACTGTTTTAGTTTTCGGTTTACTTATCAGTTGTGGGATTTGTAGTGAGGAGTTTTTCCTCCAGACTTTATTTACTTTATGTGATGGTTATTCTATTTACTTCATTATGGTGAATGGTGTTATTATTCTTTATTACAATTGTTGCATGTTAATCAGACTTTAATTAAAATTTGGCACTTACTTTTTAAATACTAGGTGGTTAGTAATCATTAAAATGTTTTCGACAGTGATGCTATTAACTGGACCAACTTGACATTTTGAATTAATTTAATAACGGAGTAGCTACCCGGTATTTAATTAGTCGGGGTGTCACAGTCCGGTATATGGGTGAGGGGTTTATCTCCCTTTTAGGGAAGGAATATAACCGCCTCCACTTCGTTTATGTTATAGGCCAGGTTGCTGAGCGATTCCAACTTGGGTAACTAGGTTATGTGAGCACACCTAGTGAGATAGCACTTTAGAGGGAATCATCCGGCGAGGGTATACTCGTAGGGATCGATATACGTATGTTATATGCGTGGATGATTAGTAAAGGTATGTATATAATGGTATTCAATATTATATGCGGGTAATAATACAGTGTGTGATGTATTTACTTTATATTACTTGTGAAACAGTTATATGCTATTATGTAAGAAGGAATTAATTAAGTTAATTAGTGAAATAACTTATAAATTCATGAATAATTATACTCGGGTTAGAGTAGTATGGAAAGGGGAGGTTATACCAGGACTAGTTGGATGGGGTAGTACAACTAGGTGGGGGTCAAGGTAACCGTTAGGTGTGCACATTAGTGGATGGGTGAGAATGTCCACAAGGGAGTGCGACACTAACTTAAATATGAAGCGCATCCATGCATTTTAAATTACTGCAGTTAATTCACTTGCTAAATATTTTCAAAATGTTTTGGGTTCTAACCCTTTCTATAAAACTATTTTCAAAACCTTTTAGGTGTCCATCCACAGGGACGCCAGGATTGATATTCTATTCCAGGGACACGGAATTGTGGCATATGTGGATGCTTGCAGGGATTTGGATTATACAAATCACTCATTCATTCCTAGAGTAGGAATCATTTATCAGTTTCAGTTTTATTTAGGGCTTGTCACCCAGTCTTCTCAGTATAGTTTTCACATGTATTTATTCAGGTGTTGGATGTTTGTATTGGATTTTACTTTGGTGGCCGATGGTTTATTCGGTAAATTGTTTAATTATTTATTCAGTTGGGTTTTATTCAGTTGTGTGACTGGTTTATATTTATTTCCACATGTACTGTCTTGTTGAATTAAAAAGTTAAAATTTGGCACCAGCTTTTGGAATACTAGGTGGTTAGTATGTTTTAAAAAGTTTTCGATAGTGATGCTAAGGATGAACCAACTGGGATTCCTGTTTTAATTTGGTATAGGACTGATCACCCGATATTTTATTAGGCAGGGTATCACATATGGTATCAGAGAATCAGGTTCTAGTGTCCTTAGGATCTGTGCGGATTTTCACGTTTCGGCTTAGCAATCTTTGATATAGAGCCCTATTATAGGATTGTTGTATTCTCATACGTATGTGAATTTATGTTCTTCTACCAAATTTATATTTGAGGATGAACTCATACAATTCGATTCTCATTCCAGATGACGCCCAGGAAAGAGAGAGCAGCAAGGGTAGCAGGGGGAGATGAGACTAGAGAGGCTCAACAAGTGCAAGAGTTGCCGCAGCAACTGCCAAAGATGATTTCTGTAGCACAGGTAACTAAATTAGTGGCGCAGGCAGTTGAAGCGATGATGGTCGCAATGAAAAGGTACTTTCCACGAGACCAACCACAGGCATTAGTGGTACCGGAAGTTCAGGCCCACCCGGGGCCGTCGAGGTGGCAGCAAGTACGAGAAGTTTTTCAAAGAGGGCATCCACTAAAGTTTCGAGGGGGTTCAGATGTAGTGCTAGCGTGTTAGTGGAAGAGAGATATCCAGCGTCACCTACGCATGGTAGATTGTGATGAGGTGCAGAAGAAAAAGATAGCCACTTTTAGTTTAGTGGTAGCAGCGCTACAGTGGTGGGGGTCGATCACCACAGTTGAGGAAAGTGATACACTAGATATTGCAGAGTTTTGGGTGGGGTTTGACCGCAAGTATTTTCCTCCAGCAGTTGAGACTGAAATGAGGAAAAAAGTTAGTGAGGTGACTCAGAGTGATCGTTCAGTGGCCGATTACGAGGAAGAATTCACTCGTTTGGCAAATTTTGTACCGGATGAGGTAAGCGATGAAGAGAGAAAGAAAGAAAAGTTCATGGATGGGTTATTCTGGAGAATCAGACAACATTTAATTGGTAATTCCGCATTAGTAGCTTATACTGATGTCGTTAACGCAACACTCCTGCATTGTCAGGAATATCGCTCCGACGTGAAAGGAAGCGGGAGGGAGTTGGAAACTAGCCAGTCGAATAAAGCAGGAGGGAACAGTACCAGTGGGGTATCCCAGCAGCAGACAGGGGGAGATCAGGGGCAGGATTTTCAGCAGGGAAATCAGGCCAAACGATTTAGAGCCGAAGGCTATTGACAGGATGGCCAGCAAGGAAGGGATTAGTGGCAGGGTGAATTTCATCGGAGGTGTTCGTTTGTGGGGAAGAGGGGCTCATGAATAGAGATTGTCCTTAGTGAGGCATGAGTCACTACAGGACGAGGTCCTGGATGTACAACCACTACAATCAGTCATGGGTGCATTCGGGCAGGGAGAAGATGCTCCGGAACCCGGGGATCAGCCATTGCGGCTGGAGTATGGAGGTAATTATTTTTACCCTATGGGCATGGGGTATATTTTTTAGTGGCAAGGAGGATGTCACAATATAAGACTTATTTTACACTAGAGTTCGCGGGTGAGTCGAATTTAGTTGGTGCGTTGGCTGTAGCAGCCATAGTATGTGGATAAACTTTCCGTGGGGTAGCGGAGTTCTTTGGTATCCTTCACGGGAGAGTGGAAGTGTACACTAAGTGAAGGTTTGAATTATGAGAAGAGTTACTACTTTCGAGAATTATGGGAGTAGGGTTGATAATATTTCCTAAATATCGGCTGGATAGCGATGGAATTGAACTATTATGGATAGTGGGGTTAAGTTTTGGTGTTCACGACACCAGGGTATGTTTAGTACTAGGTATCACCTGAGAGGGTGTTTAGCCTATGTATATGCGTGTATATATGTTATATTGTGTGGTGAGATAGACAAAAAGTGAGGTCTTATGAGAAAAACGTGATTGTGTGATAATTGATTAAATTCGTAACTTTCTACGTTGGCATACTTATTTAATTAGTGTCTATTTTTAAACCAAATTGATTCAGTCCCAAGTCATTCAACTGCATGTATGCGTGTGTCAAACCATAAAATAAATAAAGCATGCGACACAAGCTTAAGGAAAAATCCCCCAAAGGGGCAAAACGTTTTATTTCACCATAATTTGTAAGAAAATGGCTTACACGGATTACAATGAAATAGGGTGACATACGAAATACCTGTAGGTGTCGGTTATGATGTCTCGGCTGGAACTTTCCTTTTCCAGGAGGGCAGCAATGAAGAAGAGAAACGGCTTATCCACAAGATGTGAACTTTATAAGGACTTCCTCCACAATAGCACGCAGCTGTCGGTTGTAGAGCTCTCCCCACAAAGAATAAATACGGGCAAAAGTTGTGTTCTTGAACACCAAAATAATTCACTAAAGCATATGGAATTTTTGTGAATTGAAAATAAAAAGGGATTAAAACCCTAAAGGAAGAAGCCAAAAAGGATTCTGCTTTCGCAGTTTTTCTATTCGTCAAAATGCTGTGACTTCTTAATGAAAATGGAACCAGAGAATGAGATTTTATAGAAAATTGTGCCGCCTAAAAAATAAAGCTCGTTCGAACGAGATCAGTAAGTCGCTCGAACGAAGGACAAATGTCGTTCGAACGAGATCTCGTGACATGCTATGTTGTTTGAATGACAATTACAGGTCGTTCGAACGACATATCAAACTAGATCCGACGCGCGCTTGTAGAAAATTTTGATACGAACGCGTGGCCGCCAGTTTCGTATCATTCTGATTTTTTATGAATTAGATATGATTTTTCTACGGAAAGGTGTCTGAGAACAAAATCTTTAGAAAAATATTTTGTAAAAAATATCCCAAAATCTCTAAGTGAAAAGTTAAGGTATTTAAAACATAATCTTACCAAAGTAAACTTCGCGGAGTCTTGAATGATGAAGAACTTGAGTAATTCGGATCCGTCTTTGATGTAGATGTCTCTTGAATGCTCTCCGACGGTGTAGCGGTATATGACATAATAAATTGATAACGGACCTATGAAAATATGTCCTCACAAATCTCCCCCTATGTATATGCCTGTACATACATAAAAATATCCGAATTATCAAAAACCAAAATGGCTATACAAATCTACCCTCCCATGAATAAATTTGTAAGACCTCAAACTGTTCTTCAAAAAGTCTTCATCAAATCTCAAAGCTTTTCTCATCAAGGTGTGCAACATAACAATCTTCAATTTTGTACCCACACACATGAGATAAAGCAAAACCTTTGTGACGCATCGAGTTTGAAATGATATAAAAATAAAGCATTCGAGTTTGAAATTATATAAGAATAAAGCATTAATAAATCTCCCCCATAACATGATAATTCTTTCTCCCCCTTTTTATGATGTCCCCAAATAGACAGATAAGAAGAAACAATCAAAACATGGAGTCTCACGATAAAATGCATAACAAACCAGAATTAAGCTACGCGCATGCAAATGAGTATCCCACAAATTTCACAAACTATTTTTGGATTTTTCAATTTTTCATACAAAAATAAGATACCAAGAATCACACCATGGATTTAAACTCAAACAACCAAGTCATAAATGGGTGTGAACACATTTGATAGGTAAATAAACTCAATCAATCATATGTGCACGATGCATATGTGTACCCCTAACGAATGAATATCAAAAGTATCCTTAGGTGTAAAAATTTGTTGAATTTAAATGACATCATGTTATGCAAATCAACAAATCAAAGTCTAAATGATTTCCACACCAATAACGTCCAAAACTATTTAGCGCTTTTCAAGATTTTCAAGGACGTGCAAACCCGTTTTAATTCTCCATACAAACACCCTCAGATTTATGTTTTGAATAGAGGTAATCTAAATTCTCAAACTTTGGAGAATTTGTACAAAAACCTAAATGGCCCATATTTGGCATGAATTTCTTTTTATTGCCTTTTAATTTTTTAGGGCTCTTTTAAACCTCTTTGGACCCCGGATAATAAAATTCCTCCATTTTATTAGGTCCAATTTAACGGTGGCTTAGTATTCGCAAAGACAAAATGAACCATCTGCAGCCCTTCCCCGTTTTCAAACAAAGCACACAAACTCACAAAACGGTTTTTATATGCACAATTTCCTTATCAAAATTTATCACGCTTGGTTCGTTTTAAAGACAGGGTTGAAGCGAAAACACCCAAACAACATGTGATAAGACGAGCACAATAATAAAACAAATTCGTGCATGTGTGCAATAAAGAAAATCATGCGTCAAACATGTAGGAAGTAACACTTAATTACATCTTAATGACTCCAAACATTACAAAGCACATGGATTAATTGACCTAATGTCTCAAAACACTATCAAATAGTCACATGAAGAATGGAATGATGTTGTGACTTGGTCATCATAAGTGTTCATCCATAAAAGGTGCAAACAAAATACAAAAATCTTTTTGGTTTTTAAATTTTTCAAAAATATGAATGGACACTCAAAACATAGAAAATCTTTTTGTATTTTTAAAAAAAAATTCAAACAAAAAATATATACAAAAAGTACATGTCATTACACTAGAAAATATATATCATGAAACCATAAATAGTTTATGACAAACATGAAAACACAATCATCTATATGACATGGAAAGAGAAGAATCATGTGCAAGCAAACGAGAATCAACTTGTCTAAAATCTAGTGCCTCTAAAAGTTATTTCCTAACCCAAATAGATGTGAAACGTCGTGCGGGGGATTTGGGAACCACGGGAACACAAGACATAAACTTTCTAGAACATTTTCCAAGATCAAAATAAAATCGCCTAAGGTGGCCTTTCCTACCACAATATGAACATGTTTAAATGGGTGGAATGATACCTATGGGTTGACCTTTTCTAACATCCTTGAAATTGGTTTACCCTCTAAAATAAATAATGGTTTTGGATTTAGCACTAGAAGTATGAGACTAAGATGAGCCATTACCATCACTATCAAACCTACTTGAGTTTTCCAAATCATTTTTTAACTTCAAAATTTTTTACTCAAGCAAAGAATTAGACTCTTCCAAAGACAGGGATTTCTTTTTCAAAATTTCAATTAAACTTAATAGTTTATCACGCTCCCCCTCAATTAAAGAAAACTTTTTCCTAAGAGTCTTTTCACGTGCCACAAACTCATTGACTAAAATATTTTTATCCTCTTTGGCAAAAACACAAACCATTGAATTTTTAAGGTCCTCCAATTCCTTTTCTAAAAATAGGACCCTATCATCACTCTCCTTTTTGGCAATTTTCAAAGAATCAAAATCAATACACAAATTACCAAAGTGCTCATGACAAATATCACTTTGAGTTTGGAACTCTTGCAAATATTCAATCTTACTTTTAAAGAGAGAATTTTATTTTTCCAAAACTTCAATTCTTTTTCAAAGTTTCAAATTCAAACTTTTTAAATTTTCATCATGGTCGTGAATTTTTTCAAAAATAGGCTCCTCATTAAATGGGTGTTCCATTGAAAAATTGAGATTTTTCACAAAACTGATTTTAAAAAAAAAATCAATATCACACAATTTTGTGAAAAATAGGAATACGCAATAAATTAGTGTAATTTGATCTGATACCAATTTGACGACGTGAGAAGTCAAATTGTATCAGGATAAAAAACTTTAAAAATCAGGATCACTCGATAATTTAGAGTAACCCGCTCTGACACCAATTTGAGAAAAATGTGACTGTGTGATAATTGATTAAATTCGCAACTTTGTACGTTGGCACACTTATTTAATTAGTGTCTATTTTTAAACCAAATTGATTGAGCCCCAAGTCATTCAACTGTGTGTGCGCATGTGTCAAACCATAAAATAAATAAAGCATGTGACACAAGCTTAAGGAAAAATCCCCCAAAGGGGCAAAACCTTTTATTTCACTATAATTTGTAAGAAAATGGCTTACACAGATTACAATGAAATAGGGTGACATACGAAATACCTGCAGGTGTCGGTTTTGATGTCTCGGCTGAAACTTTCCCTTTCCAGGAGGGAAACAATGAAGAAGAGAAACTTCTTCTCCACAAGATGTGAACTTTATAAGCACTCCCTCCACAATAGCACGCAACTGTCGGTTGTACAGCTCTCTCCACAAAGAATAAACAAGGGCAAAAGTTGTGTTCTTGAACACCAAAACAACTGACTAAAGCATATGGGAGTTTTGTGAATTGAAAACAAAAAGGGATTAAAACCCTAAAGGAAGAAGCCAAAAAGGATTCTTCTTTCGCAGTTTTTCTATTCATCAAAACACTGTGACTTCTTAATGAAAACGGAACCAAAGAATGGGATTTTATAGAAAATCACGCCTCCTCGAAAACAGAGCTCGTTCGAACGAGATCAGCAAGTCGCTCGAACGAAGGACAAATGTCATTCGAAGGAGATCTCACGACATGCTATGTCGTTGGAACGACAATTTCAGGTCGTTCGAACGACATATCAAACAAGATTCCCTGCAGTCCTGTAGAAAATTTCGATACGAACGCGTGACCGCCAGTTTCGTATCATTCTGATTTTTTATGAATTAAATATGATTATTTCTACGGAAAGGTGTCCAAGAACAAAATCTTTAGAAAAATATTTTGTAAAAAATATCCCAAAAGCTCTAAGTGAAAAGTTAAGGTATTTAAAACATAACCTTACCAAAGTAAACTTCGCGGAGTCTTAAATGATGAAGAACTTGAGTAATTCGGATCCATCTTTGATGTATATGTCTCTTGAATGCTCTTCGACGGTGTAGCGGTATATGACATAATAAATTGATAACGTAGCTATGAAAATATGTCCTCACATCTTGTGTTCTCACATTTTATCCCAGTAAGTAGGGGTGTTTACTGAAGTGAATCGGGGTGGTTAAATTTATTTTCGAGCAGGAAGGGATAGCTCAGGGTATATTTAGCGCAAGAACTAGCGATAGTAAGGGCGCGGTATTTTATGTTGTCTTTGGAAGCATAAGGGTTGACGTATATACTTTTGTGTTAGGAGACAAGTATTTTGGCGTACGTACTATGGACTGGGGGTCTAACGGATCTCAACGACGACAATGTTAGGTAGTAGTGTATCGGGGGGTTCCTTGTTTGGATTTCTCTTTGCGAGACGTCCCACGCATGAAAATTAGCGCGACGTTGGAAAGTGGGGAGATGTTTGGTCGTTAGTCCATGGGTTGGGTACCCCGGGCAGTATATATATATATATATATATATATGTGTGTATGTGTGTGTGTGTGTGTGTGTGTGTGTGTGTGTGTGATATGACTACGAGTTCAAAGTTATATTACGGGTTACGACTAGCATAGTCGGGTAACTTTCGTGCGGTAAAGCACGGAGATAGGGTGTATGGGCATCCGGGTTAATTAAGGCAACTTTTGTGTGACCAAGCACGGGTAAGGGTGTATGGGCTCCCTGGTTAATTAAAATGCGTATTAGTGTAATTTATAGATAGAAGTGGGAGAGATAGATATAGCGAGCTTAGAGACACATGACTATAGAGTGATATTTGAATCTTGGAGCACTACGCTCATCTTAATTTCGAGGACGAAATTCCTTTGTAAGGGGGGGAGTATGTAATACCCTGTAATTTTGAGGATTTAATATTTAAATTATTTTTGGGATTTATAAAAATATTTAAATTGGAGAAACTTAAATTCAAGTTGGAGAATTTATTTGAGTGAACCCAATTATTTATAATTGGCGACTTTAAAGTTTAATTATCCGAATTAATGTGTGTCGCATTTCGAGGTCGAAATTTGGAAATGTCAAAAAGTATTTCAGATGGCAATTCTTAGTATGCGGTTGAGTCCGGAAGGGTCGAGATAGTCAGAAAAGAGTGTCCGGGGTAGTAATTGGGTCTCGGGGTATTTTTAGGCATAGCCGGACCCACACGGGGTGAGTTGGGCCATTTTAATTAGGCCCATATGGCCAAAAATGGGATTAAGTGTTTTTAACCCAAATGGAGAAGTGTTAAACGGCAGAAAACACAAATTCTAAGCCTAGGGCTTGAGAGGGAAATTGGAGGAAAGCAAATCAAGAGCCAATTTGGGGATTTTGGAGCCAAATTAAGGGACTACACCAATGGGTCAGACTGTACGAACAATTCCAGGCAAGTGGTTAACTGTTGTGATTCCTAAATTGATGATAATCAATTCATATCATAGTGTGTGTACATAAAAAAAATTCATTTTGGGTGTGTAACCAAAATTATAATTGGGTTTTTGGAAATTGATATACCTTAATGGGATTAACGGTGAGATTTATTCTGTTTATGATTCTAGAATGTAGAGGAATGAATCGTATGTTAAAACTAGTAAGAATCAATGGTTAATTGATGTTAATATGAATGAAATTCACATTGGAGATTTGAAACTCGGATAATACACAAATCGGGAAATATTAAGTTATGGGCCAAGTGAGCGAGTCCTGGAATAATGGTTGGGTGGAACCAAGTTATTAAATTAATGAATGTGTTAATTAATGTAAGTAGAGTTGGAAGGCAGACTCGAAAAAGTATTAGATTAATGGATGTTGTAATTAATTAAATTAGAGTTAGATTGCAAACTCGGTGAGGTATTAAATTAATAGGTGTGTTAATTAATTTAATTAGAGTCGGACGATAAACTAGGGCGAGGTATTAAATTAATAGGCGTGTTAATTAATTTAATTAGAGTCGGACGATAGACTCGGGGAGGTATTAAATTAATAGGTGTGTTAATTAATTTAATTAGAGTCGGACGATAGACCCGGGGAGGTATTAAATTAGTAGGTGTGTTAATTAATTTAATTAGAGTCGGACGATAGACTCGGGGAGGTATTAAATTAATAGGTGTGTTAATTAATTTAATTAGAGTCGGACTATAGTCTCGGGAAAGTAATAAGTTAATTGAGATGTGAATTAAATATCTTAGAGTCAGACAATTACTGTGTAACGTATTTATATGAGAGTCGAACCATAGACTCGGGGAAAATATTATATTAATTGAGGTGTGAATTATATATATATGAGTCGGACTACATACTCGCGGTAACGACAATTTAATAAGTGAGAAAATTTATTTAGTTGAGTCAGGCGAGAGACTCGGGAAATTTCAGGCTAGTGTTACGGGTTGTGAGTACACGGTGAAGCCATGATTTATTTTTTATATATATACGGTGTAGTGATAGTATATATATGTGTATATATTGTGTGCTATTATATATCAATTATTAGATATTTACTTAATTTATATACTCTAGTGCTATCAGGGGAGGTTGCGCGATGTGAGTGAATCCCCTAGCTTGAGGAGTAGGGTGAGTATATCCCCGGGTCATAGCGTCCAGTATATGGGTTAGGGGTTTATGTCACTTTCAGGGAAGGAATATGATCGCCTCCACTTCATTTATGTTTTAGGCTAGGTTGGAGAGCGATTCCAACTTGGGTAACTAGGTTATGTGAGAAAACCTAGTGAGATAGCACTTTAGAGGGAATCATCCGACGAGGGTATACTCGGAGGGATGGATATACGTATGTTATATGCGTGGATGATTAGTAAAGGTACGTATATAATGGTATTTAATATTATATGCGGGTAATAATACAGTGTGTGATGTATTTACTTTATATAACTTGTGATACAGTTATATGCTATTATGTAAGAAGGAATTAATTAAGTTAATTGGTGAAATAACTTATAAATTCATGAATAATTATGCTCGGGTTAGAGTAGTATGGCAAGGGGAGGTTATACCAGGACTAGTTGGACGAGATAGTACAACTAGGTGGGGGTCAAGGTAACCGTTAGGTGTGCACATTAGTGGAGGGGTGAGAATGTCCACAAGGGAGTGGGACACTAACTTAAATATGAAGCACATTCATGCATTTTAAATTATTGCAGTTAATTCACTTGCTAAATATTTTCAAAATGTTTTGGATTCTAACCCTTGCTATAAAACTATTTTCAAAACCTTTTAGGTGTCCAGCCACAGGGATGCAAGGATTGATATTCTATTCCAGGGACACGGAGTTGCGTCATATGTGGATGCTAGCAGGAATTTGGATTATACGCATCGCTCATTCATTCCTAGAGTAGGAATCATTTATCAGTTTCAGTTTTATTGTCGCCCGGTCTTCTCAGTACAGTTTTTATATGTATTTATTCAGGTGTTGGATGTTTGTATTGGATTTCACTTTGGTGTCCGATGTAAGGACACACATTTCCAATTGAGTCCATATATAGTTTTGGCTCAATTTTGGATAAAAACATTTATTCATAGTATAGTATGTAAATGTAATATTCTTAAGCCTATGAAGTGTTTGTTGAAGACGTAGCGACAAAGAGTATAAAGCTTCATCAAATATGCCGGTTTGCGCACCTCGTTTCTATGTCATCAATCATAGTTCCATGCTCCCAAGGTATGAATGCAATTATATATATATAGGAGCTTGGAACAAGTTTATTGGGTGTTAGGTTTAATAAAAATTGTGTTTTACTTTCAGAAAAATTTAATTAGAACTTTAAAATAAAGTATACAAAGTTTTGGGGCCAAAATCGAATTTTATAAAAATTCTGGAAGTTGTTCGAAATGTCGTTCGAACGAGTTTTTCGTTCGAACCAGGTTTCGTTCGAACGAGTTTGCCAACAAGTCTAAACTGGTCCATCGTTCGAAATGTCGTTCGAACGAGATTGTTCGTTCTAACGAGATTTCAAACGAGATTCTAACGAGTCCAAACTGGAGCGTCGTTAGAAGTCTCGTTCGAACGAGAGTTCGCTCGAACGAAATGTCGTTCAAACGAACTGCTAGGCGGGAACAGTTTTTAGGCAGTTTTTGGCAGTTTTTAACCCACTTTCCTACTTGTTTCTTAACTGATTTTTTCAGACTTTATGAAGGACGGGAATCATATTTTCCAAACTAACATCTCCATAACTTTTCAAAAATATTTCTATCTCTTAGAGAGTGTTTGAGAGCAAAAATGGTTTAGGAAAATGTTCATGTTTTGAGTGAGTTTTTAGAGAAAAATATTTTCTTCACTCTAGTGTTTACACCCAATTGAGTTTATCCAAGTTCATATATACATATCAAATTGCTTGGAGTTTGGCACCGGTTTATCTCTACCGAATTCAAGAAGAGAAGTTTTGGTTTGCTTCTACATCCATCAAAGAAGAAGATTTTTGTTGCGACTCTACCCACTTGGAGAAAGGCTCCATGTACGGGTGACGGTGACCATTGAAAGCCCCATCGGTGGATTCCGAGACCGCGGTGGTGTTCCGAGGTTATCCGCTAGGAAGAGGTGTCTACAAGAAGAAGCGTCGAGGCTTGAGAGGGATCGAGTCAGTCGGTGTATGTCTATCTGTCTTGTAATTGTAATTCCGTATCTAGTGGATTTGTGGCTAGGGCCGTCCGAGGTTGTTTCCCGTCTTGGGTTTTTCCTCGTACATCGCGGCGTAGTGTGATTGGTTTATTTTATCTTGCATAAATAATGTAGAAAGCATGCTTAGACTAATTCAAGATAAAATTCGGTTTAAATCTTCACACTCATTTAATTTGGTGATAAATTAAATTTTGGTTAAATTTAGTTTATTCAAGTCCTTAGCTAAAACTAGTTTCGCCTAACTTTGGTTAATTGTTAATTATGACTAAGGAAAATTCTAGGACTTGAATTATTGATTTGGTTTAAGTGAATACATTAATTGAGTAATTTTGTTGAACCATCATCTTCCTAATGCTTCCGCATCATTATTGAATTTATATAAAAAGGAAATTACTTTACGTTTTCAGCCGATGGTTTATTCGATAAATTGTTTAATTATTTATTCAGTTGGGTTTTATTTAGTTGTGTGACTGGTTTATATTTATTTTCGCATGTGCTGTTTTGTTTAATTAAAAAGTTAAAATTTGGCACCATCTTTTAGAATACTAAGTGGTTAGTAAGTTTTAAAAAAATTTCGACAATGATGCTAAGGATGAACCAACTGGGATTCCTGTTTTAATTTGGTATAGGACAGATCACCGGATATTTTATTAGGCGGGGTGTCACATATATATGATGGAGTCTGGTTGGAGAAAATTTAAACGGGTTTGGACCACGAATCCTAATGTTGAAAAATTGTATCATGATGCTATTATTTATAGAATCGTCAATATTTTGGATTTGTGTGCACGATGTTTGTTTAGTTCATTTAGCTCACACTTTAAATGTCATGTGTGGCTAAATTAAATTTTGATAATTTATAGTTATCAATTAGAGCTCCTTGATCATTGCGATGTGTTGGAATTGTGATTCATTTATTGTATTTCACACCGATACATACCATATTCATGTTTGAGCACATCGGTACTATGTTAGCATGTAACTCACATTGTTTTATTTGTTTTGTTTTCTGTTTTGCTATTGTTTTGTTGTTTTCTGCTCCTTCCAGGTAACTTTTTCAGGAAATCTTTTCACTAGACAAAACTTCATGATATTTCGAACTGGAACTGAGTTTTTTGTTTTTCTCGTTCAAACGAGATATCGATGTCGGGTGAAGCCTTCAAATGACTAGCCTATGTCGTTTTAACGACAAGGCTATGTCGTTTGAGAGACAGTCTGGAGATTTTTTTTTTCTCTTTGGTTTCTGCAGTTTCAGTACTCTTTTCTTGGTTGACATATGTTTTTAGTACTGTTGGGTTGGTACTTGGTTTATGTTATGCAGTTCACATTGATCATATTCTACTGCATTATGTTTGTTTAGTCACACCTGCTTAGAGTGATGATTCGTGTCATGTGATTATTATTTGCTAGCTACGAATTTGACATCTTTTTATCATTATTAGCTGGTTGTTTCATGTTTATCTAGATATACTTCATTGATTATTCTCATGCTAGATATGTTTATCTTTTCATCGAGTTGTCTATTCGAGACAAAAAAGGGGAGAGATGTATATGACATAGGGGGAGATTTTTTTAGCACATAGATTTTGTTGCATTATAAATTGATATCATATGATTTTGTATGTTGGTATTGATTAGTTTGGACAAACTGGTATCCTGATTTAAATACTATTTACAAATTGGTATCCATATTTTTGCTCACGTGTTTAATGTCATTTGTTCCTCCATACTTCACTGGGTATTTGTCTATTTCATGTGCCTAGGTATGCTTTAGAGATTTGAGATTTCAAGACTACATCACATTCATATAGTTCATGTTTACCGAACCATCATTTACTAGTCTTGTCCTGTATTTTTTTTTATTTTGGGTTTTATGGGATGGGATTTAGGCGTCATATGGCTTGGTGGCCCGGCTTAGGCATTTCACTGTTGGTTTTGTCCCGGAATAGTCAAAGGGGGAGATTTATAAGGACAAAATTTCTAATTGAGTCTGATGTATGTTTATTTGACTTATTCCCGAAATAAAACACGTTTAAGTCATAAGTAAATTTTTATTGTGACGTTCCCACATAGACTATGACATATTGAAGTTTATTGAAGATGTTGTGACAAAGCTTCAAATATTTATCATGTCGGTTTATGGTAGATATTTCGTCTTCAATCAAATTGCATTCTGAGATCACTCAGGTATGAATGTGTAATTTTAATTGGGCTCAGAATTTATTTTTAAAATTATTTAAGGATGTTATTTTATTAATGAATTGTTTTTAAATAATTTTTAAAGGATTACACTTCATTTTATTCGTAGATAAGGATGGATTAGAGTTGTATAAAATGCAAACTTCATTGTTTCTGGTTCAAACGACATGAACTGTCATTAAATCGAGATTCCACTGTTGTTCGAACGACATGGATATCTCGTTCGAGCGACATGATAAGTCATTCGAATAATGTTCCGCCTCAAGAAAATTATTTTGGGTGTTTTTTCTCATAATTTCATCAGATGCGCAATCTGGAAAAATAGTATACGACCAGTACGTATTTTACACATGTTTTCTAAGGTTTTCTAAGTACAAAATATCCTTAGAGTTTCAAAGGTCCAAGCTTTCATTATCATATGCAATAGTGATCTTTGTTTGCACCTGTTGGAGTTTGTTCTACACTTTGAAGAACATCGTTGGGTTTTGCAAAGAAGAAGGGAGGGAGTTCGTATTCTGATTCTGTAAACTTTCCAAGCTACATCGGTGGACACCAAGGCATTCGTGGAGGCGACTCGTGAGGACAGGTATCGCGAAAGGATTCGCGTGGGCACTGTGGAGGATCAGTTGAAGATCAGAAGAGCGTCAAGTCTCGTGGGGAATCGAGTCGTTGAGTAAGATTTGTTTTTGTTCCTTGTAATTACACATCATAGTGATTGTCTGGCTTGGTCCATCCTAGGTTTTTTCCCTTAGTGGTTTCCTCGTACATCCGACGTCGTGAGCATTCAATTCCTTACTTTACTTTCTTTAACCACTAGATGTATGTTTAGGATTAACTAAGATAAAATTTGGTTTTGTTAAAATTGGTTCACAACTTAGTGTAGTTTAAAAATTGGAATTTTATTTTAAATAAAGTTGGTTTTTGTCATCTTTAAAACATATTCGAAAGAAAAAGGGGCCTACAAGATTTGAATTTAAATCGAAGTTTTAATCACAACCGTTGATTTTGATCGAACGTCCAGAACCTTCCTCATATAGTATAAATAGAGACCCTTGGTGAGGCATTTAGAGACTTTGGAACTTTGTTAATTTGATAGAATAAAGGGGAGAGAGAGAGAGAGAGAGAGAGAAATTGTGAGGACACAAATTTCCAATTGAGTCCATATATAGTTTTGGCTCAATTCCGGACAAAAACATTTATTCATAGGATTTTATTTAATTGTAATATTCAAGACCTATGAAGTGTTTGTTGAAGACGTAGCGGCAAAAAGTATAAAGCATCATCAACATGCCGTAGTTTATGTGCCTCGTTTGTACGTCATCAACTAAGGTTCCATACTCCCAAGGTATGAATGTAATAATATTTATATAGGAGTTTGGAACAATATGTATTGGGTGTTAGGAGAAATAAAAACTGCATTTTATTTTCAGAAAGAATCAAATTGAAACTTTAAATTTAGTATATAAAAGTTTCTGGGCCAAAATCGAATTTTACCAACTTTCTGGTCGTTCGTTAGAAGTTTCGTTCGAACGAGTTTTTTCGTTCGAACCAAGTTCGTTCGAACGAGTTTTGTCGTTCGAACCAAGTTCGTTCGAACGAGTTTGCCAACGACCTGGTCATTCGTTCGATATGTCGTTCGAACGAGTTTTTCGTTCTAACGAGATTCTAACGAGCCCAGGCTGGTCGCTCGTTAGAAGTCTCGTTCGAACGAGAGTCAAGTTCGTTCGAACGAGACGCCAGGGCGGGAACAGTTTTGAGCAGTTTTTTGCAGTTTTCTCCCACTTTCCCCACTTGGTTTTTAACCAACTTTTACATACTTTATTATGTGCGGGAAACACATTTTCCAAGACAACTTTTCCAACATTGTTTATCTCCTAGAGAGAGTTTGAGAGCAAAATTAGTTTAGGAAAATGTTCAAGTTTTGAGTGTTCATTTTTAATGAAAAAATTCATACACACTCTAGTTTACACCCAATAATTGTTTATCCAAGTTCTATATATACATATCTTTACTTGGAGTTTTTGGCACCGGTTTTCTCTACCGAATTCAAGAGACGTTTCGGGTTTGCTTCTACACCCCATCACAAAGAAGACTTTTGTTGAGATTCTACCCACATGGAGAAAGGCTACATGCTTGGGTGACGGTGACCATATAAAGTCCCATCGGTGGATTCCGAGACCGCGGTGGTGTTCCGAGGTTGTTCTCTAGGAAGAGGTTTCTACGAGAAGGAGCGTCGAGGCTTGAGAGGGATCGAGTCAGTCGTTGTAAGTCTACCTGTCTTGTAATTGTAATTCCATATCTAGTGGACTTGTGGCTAGGGCCGTCCGAGGTTGTTTCCCGTCTTGGGTTTTTCCTCGTACATCTCGGCGTAGTGTGACATTGTTTATTTTATCTTGCACAAAATTTAGAACGCATGCTTTAGGATAATTTCAAGATAAAATTTGGTTTAATTATCACACTCATTTAATTTGGGACTTAAATTAAATATTGGGTATAATTGGTTTATTCAAGTCATTTGCTAAAATTGGTTTCGCCTAACTTTGTTTAAATGAATAATCATGACTTAGGCAAATTCTAGGACTTGAATTATGTTGTTTTAATTCGTTTCTTAAGATATTAAAACCCGGCCTTGTTGTTCTGTTAAAACCATCTCAACGCTTCCGCATCTATTTAAAAGGAAATTTTTATTTAATTTGAGATAATTAATCACCGGGGTTCCAACTGCGTTTTTTCAAATTGGTATCAGAGCCAAAAACGATAAATTATTTCGTTAAGATCTTTTAATTTTTGGCTAAAATGGATTTTTCCCCATTTTCAAAATTTCCTATTTTTGATGGTTCAAACTACGCGTATTGGAAAGCGCGAATGAGATCGGCACTAAAATCTATCGACGAGAGAGTTTGGATGTCTGTTGTTAACGGGTACTCCCCACCAACTCATCTTATTGAAAATGAACGTGTTTTAAAACCCGTCGATAGATGGACTGAAAATGAGTTTAAACTTGCCAACTTTAATTCCCGTGGTTTAAATGCCTTATTTAGCGCTGTCGCACCGGATGAATTCCGACGTATTATGACGTGTGAAACCGCTAAAGAAGCTTGGGATATTTTACAAATAACTCATGAAGGAACTAGTGTCGTTAAAGCTTCTAAACTTCAAAACCTCACCACTCAATTTGAAACTATCAAAATGGATGAAAAAGAAACTTTTGATAAATTTTATGCTAGACTTTCAGATATTGTTAATTCATCCTTTAACTTGGGAGAGAAAATACCTGACGACCGTGTTGTAAAGAAAATTTTAAGGTCCCTACCCGATAGATTTATTCCTAAGGTGACCGTTCTAAATTCTTTACCCACTTTAGCCTCTACGAAATTAGAAGAGCTTGTAGGTGATTTACAAACCTATGAACTAGATATGTTTCCCTCTAAAACTGAAAAGAAAATTAAAAAGGGCGTTGCTTTAAAAGCCCGAAAAGAGGTTAAACAAGTAGTAGAGAGCGATAGTGATAGTGACTCGGAAGATATGGCTTTATTTGCTCGTAAATTTAGAAAATTTCTTAAATTTAACAAAGATAAAGTTAAAAATGATTTTAAGAAATTTGAGACTTCTAAACATGATAAAAGCGAGAAGTTTTCAAAAGCCGAAAAGATCCCTAATCCTAGTAATGAAACTTTAGATAGGGACGAGTCTAATAAGTGTTTTGGTTGTGAAGGTTATGGCCATAGGGCTTTTGAGTGCCCCACTAAACTAAGGAAAGAGGGTAAACGACCCATTTCATATAATGCGACCCTTAGTGATAGTGATAAGGAAGAGAAGCCCGATTCCCCCACTAAGAAAAATTTTGTGGCTTTTATGGCTAGACATGTGAGTGATAATGAGAACACATCGAATGATGAAATTATAGCACATGCCACTTCCAAGGTCATTGTACATGATTCTCTTATTTTTGATGATAGTGAGAGCGAAGAAGAAAGAGAGAGTGAAAATTAAGAAGAGGTTGATGTGAGTGAACTTCAAAATGCTTTTCATGAATTATATAAAGAATCTATTAATTTGAAAAGAACTAATTTGAAGTTAGAAGCTTGTTTAAGAAAGAGTGTCAAGGTCGTTGATGATAGTGCCTTAATAGAAGACCTTAGGACACAAGAGAGGACTCTTCGAGAGAAGCTAGAATACGTAGAAGGCGAGAGAGATAGCCTTAGGGGTTTAATGGAATCCTTGAAAAAGGAGCTTCTTGCTTTTGAAGAGCGTAATTTTTATAGAATCTAACATTGTAGAATTGGAAAATAAATTAAAAGATTCTAGTAATGTCAAATTTGATTTGGAATGTCGTTCGGAAAAACTTGATAAAATGTTAGGAACGGTCCAAATTAAAAATGACACTTTTGGTTTAGGCTTCAATTCTTTTAATGAATTTAACCCTAAAGTCAAAACCAATGTTTTAGGAGAATCTTCTAGGAATGCATTTAATGATCACTCCTTAGATAAATCTTTTCGACATGTTCTCACTTGTACTCATTGTGGTCGAAAAGGTCATCTTAGGCAATTTTGTTTAGATCTCAAACGAATTCCTAGAAAATCCCATAGTAAAGTAACCACGATAGCTAACGTTCCTACACCCCAAGATAGTAATTCTTCATTAATTTGGGTTAGGAAATCCGACTTGGTTGCCTTACAAAATAGGAATTGTGATTCTCATTTACTTTCACATGCTTCCTCTCTTGCTAAATCTAAAGGATAAATGTGTTAGTGTTTGCATACTTTAGCGTTTTGTACTTCATGTCATATTCATATGCTAAATGTATGCTTGTTTAGTCATTTTCTAGTCATTGCCTTACTTCATATCACATGCTAGAAATCATGACTTGTTTATCTTTTTGTATTATATTTTGTGTTTGATTTAACTGAAAAATATAAAAAGATTTTTGTTTATCATTTGTGTTTTATTATTTCATTTATGCTTAATGAAAAATACAAATGATTTTTGTTTAGTCTCTTGAGTATATATTTCTTTTGAATAAAAATGTTAAAAACTCAAAAGATTTTGTTTGGTGTGTATTTTTGTTTGACACACTTTATGTGGCATATACTTGTGTTTGAATCCCATCATTTACGCTCCCACGTGGCTAGAACTTTTGGTTTAGATTTTCAATCCTTAAAATGTTCTTTACCATTTTTTTTGGAGTAGTTGGATTTTGTATTGTTCAAATGGATTCTATTTCTATATGCCTCTATTCACACATGCACGAGCTCTTTTGAAATCTTAATGTCACATGTTATATTTGAGCTTTTTTTGAGGTGTTCTCCTACCAATCTTGTCATCTACATATCTATGACCTAGGAGGACTAGTGCATGTCAAATTCCGTTGCATGTGAGATTTGTGCGAAAAATGAAAACATGATAAATTAATATATGCACGGGGAAGGGCTCCGAAAAGATGAATTAAGTCCTTTGCGATAGTAAGCCACCGTTGATTGGATCTAAAAGAAATACGTGATCCAAAGGCCTAAAAATAGCATATTTGGCATTAAACAAAAAGCAATTGCCAAGGCCTATGTTTGTTTGATATATTCATTCACAAACAAAAGAATATATATGCTCATTGAGGGAGAATTGGATGGTATATCAACGGTTTGCACAATGTCCGTTTATCCTAGTTGTCTTTAATGTCATGACTCTATTTGGTTTGTAGAATCATCATCATGCTAGGCTTGTATGCATTGTGTATGTTTGTTCATTGAGTTCAATCTTTATATTGTCACATGAGGTTATATTTCAATGTGATGAAGTTTGCAATCAAATGAGAACTCCGTGAACGTTTCTTAAGTGTTTGGGTCTAAATTTAATTATTGCTAGTTCACACCCCTACACTTCCGTTTCCATATGACACATTTTTGCCATACGAGTGTGCAAACTTATTGTATTTTGTGTCATGTGTGTGTTTATATCTATATATATGCAAGTTCTATATTGGTATATTTCTAATGTCTATATATATGATATTCGTTTATCTTTGCCTTGCTTTTAATTGCCCATATGCTTTCATGTCTTAACACTTTAAGCTTTCACATGCGATTTATTAGTTCTTTATCCTTTGCCTATTCCCAAACAAAAAGGGGGAGAATGATGATAGGGGGAGAAAGGTATCTAATCCTATTATTATCGTATCTTCGTTTGGGGGAGATTTATCTTAGGGGGAGACGTCTTTCTAAGTAGGTCATGTGTTTAAAGGGAGAATTAATTTAGGGGAGTAATTAATTAATTGCATTTAATATTTTGATATTCCCTATGCATTTGATGAGTTTGCTTAAGTGTGCAGGAATTATTCTAAAGCGGCATCTTTTCTATGGCAAAGCGTTTGATCCTTGGGTTGAGTCAAGATTGGGCGGGGTTATGTTTTGAGAGCTTGACGGCCCTTTAGGATTTTTTGGTTGGTTTTTGTCCCGGAATAGCCAAAGGGGGAGATTTGTAAGGACACAAATTTCCAATTGAGTCCATATATAGTTTTGGCTCAATTCCGGAAAAAAACATTTATTCATAGGATTTTATTTAATTGTAATATTCAAGACCTATGAAGTGTTTGTTGAAGACGTAGCGGCAAAAAGTATAAAGCATCATCAACATGCCGTAGTTTATGTGCCTCGTTTGTACGTCATCAACTAAGGTTCCATACTCCCAAGGTATGAATGTAATAATATTTATATAGGAGTTTGGAACAATATGTATTGGGTGTTAGGAGAAATAAAAACTGCATTTTATTTTCAGAAAGAATCAAATTGAAACTTTAAATTTAGTATATAAAAGTTTCTGGGCCAAAATCGAATTTTACCAACTTTCTGGTCGTTCGTTAGAAGTTTCGTTCGAACGAGTTTTGTCGTTCGAACCAAGTTCGTTCGAACGAGTTTGCCAACGACCTGGTCATTCGTTCGATATGTCGTTCGAACGAGTTTTTCGTTCTAACGAGATTCTAACGAGCCCAGGCTGGTCGCTTGTTAGAAGTCTCGTTCGAACGAGAGTCAAGTTCGTTCGAACGAGACGCCAGGGCGGGAACAGTTTTTTGCAGTTTTCTCCCACTTTCCCCACTTGGTTTTTAACCAACTTTTACATACTTTATTATGTACGGGAAACACATTTTCCAAGACAACTTTTCCAACATTGTTTATCTCCTAGAGAGAGTTTGAGAGCAAAATTAGTTTAGGAAAATGTTCAAGTTTTGAGTGTTCATTTTTAATGAAAAAATTCATACACACTCTAGTTTACACCCAATAATTGTTTATCCAAGTTCTATATATACATATCTTTACTTGGAGTTTTTGGAACCGGTTTTCTCTACCGAATTCAAGAGACGTTTCGGGTTTGCTTCTACACCCCATCACAAAGAAGACTTTTGTTGAGATTCTACCCACATGGAGAAAGGCTACATGCTTGGGTGACGGTGACCATATAAAGTCCCATCGGTGGATTCCGAGACCGCGGTGGTGTTCCGAGGTTGTTCGCTAGGAAGAGGTTTCTACGAGAAGGAGCGTCGAGGCTTGAGAGGGATCGAGTCAGTTGTTGTAAGTCTACCTGTCTTGTAATTGTAATTCCATATCTAGTGGACTTGTGGCTAGGGCCGTCCGAGGTTGTTTCCCGTCTTGGGTTTTTCCTCGTACATCTCGGCGTAGTGTGACATTGTTTATTTTATCTTGCACAAAATTTAGAACGCATGCTTTAGGATAATTTCAAGATAAAATTTGGTTTAATTATCACACTCATTTAATTTGGGACTTAAATTAAATATTGGGTATAATTGGTTTATTCAAGTCATTTGCTAAAATTGGTTTCGCCTAACTTTGTTTAAATGAATAATCATGACTTAGGCAAATTCTAGGACTTGAATTATGTTGTTTTAATTCGTTTCTTAAGATATTAAAACCCGGCCTTGTTGTTCTGTTAAAACCATCTCAACGCTTCCGCATCTATTTAAAAGGAAATTTTTATTTAATTTGAGATAATTAATCACCGGGGTTCCAACTGCGTTTTTTCAGAAATAGATAAATATTAGGGTATCTCCCAGAGCCAAGCATATGCACATTCTTAGTATAAACATATCAGAAAACCACCATATTGAGAGTTAGAATCTTAGGTTTTTTTAGGGTTTATGAGTTTGGTGTTTTGAAGAAATCTCTTCAAACGTTATCTCCTTTAAGAACACAAATCTCAGTGTCCTTATCATATTGATTTCTATAAATTGTGAGAAATACGTTTGAGATACATTAACATATAGACCTAGTGTTTCTATACCTTCTCCTATTTGGATCTTGAGTTTTATTGTATATATTTTTAGATCCATTCTGTCTGATTTCAATTTCTTGAAAAAGAGACTTCAAATCAGTTTATATTTTAGATCTGAAGGATTTGTCTCTAAAATAAAGTTTTACAGCTTGTGAAACTTATTTTTTATATAAATAAAGTTTTCCAAACTTAGATTTGTTTTTAAAAGATTTAACTTCAGATCTAAAATAATATTTCAAAAAGGAAGTCTGGTTAGGCACTTAATAGTCACAACATACTCACACTAACACATAGAAAGTGTGTTGTTTCTTTGAGAGATTCTTTTTGACTAAGCCGCTGGAACAAAGAGCAAGGAGTTAAAGCAAGGAAAGATAATGAGGATCTAAATCGTCAAAATTAGAATACCGTGGAGGAAATTTACGCTAAGTTGGAATATTTTCTGACTTTGACCTTTAGGATCTTCTATTTTCATGTTCATGGGCTTGTAACTCTTGAGATTATTTTTAATAGATTTTTGGCAGTGGCGTAGAGGTCACCGTGGATGTTTCATCAGATTTGAGGTTTTACCACATTAAAAATCACCGTGTCAAACTTACTACTTTAGTTGTTAACGATTGCATGGTTTGATTTCTTTACAAAGAATTAGTATAGGTTTTTAATTTAAAACCTAGGTAATCAAGCTACCAAGTGTTGAATCTGACTTTAACAAATTTTACACATCTTGTGTTCTGATTTCTAAAAGGAGTTTCCTAACGAGTTTATTTCGATGTTTACTTAATCTTTAACTTTGTGTTAAAAACTTAGTGAATGATTTTTAGGCTATTCTAATACATACAATATGAATAGGGTTGTCATACAAGAGTTAACAGCCAAATAATATAATGTTTCAAAAATCAATCTTCATATAAATCAACTAAAAAAATATAATGTTTTGAAATTCAATCTTCATTTAAATCAACTAAAATAAAAGCCAAAATATGATTGTCATCAAGAGTAGACTGGAACTCTTTAGGGGCCTTTAATGCATCTAACTGAGTAGTCAAATCCTTTTTTGCTTGCATAACAATAGATCAATTGTCTTTGTTTATACACTCCTAGTAGAATACCTTCTTGACATTTTGAAAGGCACAAATAAAAGGCTTGTCGATCAAGCGATCTTTACTCTCTATCTTAGATAAATATACCATTATAAGTTTTGAAGGAGTATCAATTTTATGACCATTTGTACTATCCTCACCTTCACCCAATCACAATAGAAGACGATTTCTTTGAAGTCCAAATAATCTACTTTTTACATTTATTGGATAATCCCATAATAGGTCCGTACCGCATCTTTTGTATTTTTATCGATTTTACTAGGTACACAACAAGTCAAGGAAGAAATTGATATTCCGCTGTTTTGCATCAATATTTTTTCCTCGTACATGTATGAGAGAAAATAAAAACCATTGATATGGAATTTTTTAAAATCCATTGCATGGAAACTAGGGCCTTTGGCTAGGTGTGAAAGCCTTGAAGACACATCACCTTTTTTTAAAACCTGTATTTTTAATGGATTTGTATTAGGCCATGTTTTACAATATATACATAAATAATCACAACATAAGAGGTTATAATTACCTCTTTTGATACCCATGCCCTAAAATAACTTCTCTTTTATTTTGTGGCCATTTCGCGCTTATAGTTAAAAAATGTGTTCCTGAAATTGTAGAGTTTAGATGGTAATATAGAGAATACATGTAATCAAACAAAAATAAGTTATATATTTAGTTACCTAATCTCTTTAATCTTCAACTTCATCTTAGGATTCGAAGACATAACGAGTTGATTGCTCATGTTGCAGATTGGGTTCTCTTACCTCTTCAAGATTATCGAAAGGCAATTCATCCTCAAACTCTCCAGGTTCCTCAATCACTCGTTATCCAAGAGGATTGAACCTCCTAAGCCCTTTTTTCTGTTGTGTGTGTGTGTGTGTGTGTGTATATATATATATATATATATATATATATATATATATATATATATATATATATATATATATATATATATATATATATATATATATATATACACATATATTCTCGAGCGTATAACAATGATTCTACTGTTATGTATTATTCTGTAATTGACCCTCCAATATACCGTGTATTTTTAACGTAGTCTTTGAAGTTTTTCATTAATCGCTCGAAAGGATACATCCAACGATACCTTGCGGGTGCATACAATAAAGCCTCATTGCATAAATGCATAAGCAGGTGGACACTGAGGTAAGAGAATGACGGAGGAAAATACTTCTCCAAGACACAAATCACCTCGACTAAAGTGGCTTTCATAACCTTAATGTGCGTCTTGTTTAACACTTTTGCAAAAAATAAGGAAAAGCACAAACTAATCAGCATAATTTCCCTTAGGATATCTTTTTGCTTAGAAAATCAATGCCTATATAACAGACGGATTAATTGGATGATGATGTGCCATTTTGAGACTTGCACTTTTTTACGTTATTTGTTTGGTAGCTTACAACCCTATGCAAATTAACGAAATAATCATTCAGAGTCTTCAAATTAAACAACATGTCCAGGAGTATCTTCTTCTCACCAATAGTCAAAGTAAAAGCACTTGCGGGAGTTGAATTTTTTCCAGTTGTAGTATCAATTATTAATCACAATTTTTTATCTCCTTTAGAACACGACGCACCCTCTCTCCATCTTTTGAATGAGATCCACCTAGACATGTTCGTACCAAATGTTCTACAAAATTCTTCTTTATATGCATCACGTCAATTACATGCGCAACATGCTTCTCTTTCCAATATGACAAGTCAAATAAGATTGACCGTCTGGACCAATCCTTTATTTTACTACGTTCTAGAGAATCTTCCCTAGATTTACACTTTTGGCCTACAAACTTATGGTTTTGCCTACAAACTTATTTCCCAAAGTTGCAGCCTTTGCCTTTTCCTCGATTTCATAATCAGAAAGCCAAGATGGTTCGGCCTTATGCTCTTAACTGACAAGTAAAAAGTTAGACTTGTCGTTCTTAAAAGGGTGACTGTTCGACTGAAATATACTATGACTGACAATACACATCTTACCACTATGATGTATCTAAGTGGATTTAATTTCCACCTGACAGATGGGACATCCATAATAACCATGAACATTACAACTAGATAAGGTCCCATGGGAAGGAAAGTCGTGGATCGCCCACATAAACATTACTTTAAGTGTGAACTCTTCACCCTTGTGAGAATCAGACACCCTCATGCCTTCATCACAAAACTCTTTAAGTTTTTCGATTAACGGGGATAAGAAAATATCAATATCATCATTGGGAGCCTTTGACCTGAGTTTTAACAACGACGATAATGTGAACTCTTTTCGCATGCACAATGTTGGAGGAATACTTAAAGGTGCCATGAGAACTGTCCAATAACTCTGATTAGTACTTAAATTACCGAAAGGGTTAAAACCATCGGTTGCTAATACAAGATGGAAATTATGTGGTTCTTTTGAAAACTCGGGGTGCAGTGCATTTGAAAGCTACCACATGAGTGAATCAACTGGATGACGCATACGATTCCCACCCACCTCATCTCAAGCTTGATGTGTCATGGTGTTTTCTATCCATGGTACATTAGAAAATATTTGTAACCCTGGTCCTGGGGAAAATACTTTAATACCTTCTGTGTAACTAATAAGCACTTGCGGAATTTTGTTGCACCATTTTTTTTACTCTCACAAACCACATATATTGGCTCCTTATATAAATCACATTTATTCTTTAGTTTGTGTTTGTTATGGTATAATATTCAATCATACTTTCATGCATGAATATATTTGTACTTCAAACACAAATAATTCAAGCTCTTTTTCATGCTCAGATAACTATCTGGTAACGTGTTCTCTTTCGGGAGAATTTCTTTAGCCCACTTAAGAATTACACTTACGCTATTGCCCAATAACCCAAATTGACTCTTCAAATTATGCAAACCGATAAAGCATACAATACCAAGTGATTTTCTTCACAATTTTTATACAAAGGTCTAGCCGCATCGGCTTTCAACCATACGTATTCTCAATCTTCGGGTAATTCAGCATCAAATTGTTCATTGACTTGGTCATAATGCATATTATCTGTATCCATAGGTTGGCGATTTTGATGGTGGTGGACTTCATAAGCTTCATTAATTAGGTTGGTCAAAGGACGATTTACTAATGAATCATTCACCACTTCGACTTAATGGGGTTTCGTCATACGGTCATGTATTCATAATTCTTTTGAAAAATATGGTACATTCTTTTCCCCATGAAATGTCCATATCTTATAGTCTTTCACCATACCACTCATTAGTAAATTCAGTTTAACGTCTTCCAAAAATTTAAAATTTTCTTTTATACAATGATTGCATGAACACGTAATCTTATTACTATTACAATTTTTACCTTCATATTTAATAAATTCCCAAATGCCCTTCACATGATTATCAAATACTCTATGACTCTCTCCCATCCACTCTTTATATTGTGGGAAAGCCATTAAGTAGTCTTCAAAACTCAAGTCACTTATATAAATAGGTTGAAACAAAGGCCATGTTGGATACAAGAACTCTCAGTTTATAATTTAAGTGAATTCATTAAACCCAAACAAATTCAATGCAAATATATTCGACTCGAGCATTTAGTAAATATGGAATAAAACCAAACAGATTTACCATATAATTAAAATATTAAAAATTTGTTTAAAAAGACAACATTGTTGAGTGTGTATAGATGTCCAACAAATGAACTGACCAGTTAATAAAATAATTTTGATAGTTTCTTAACAGAGGCCTTTCCTTGTGGTCAACATGAAAAGTGTCATCTTCACAACTATCATATATTGTAAAAAAACAATATATTAGCACCCATCACCAAAAGGCTATTGTGTACATTTTTACACTTGTTATTAACCCTGCTGCTGGACAACTCCCTTATATAATACGACTCGCCAAAGTCACTGTGCATGGATGTCAATGATCCACGAAATGTTAGAGGAGGTATTTGGGTGGGGAATGTTTAAAGAGGAGGCATTTGGGAGGGGAAACCTTGAGTCGTAGGATATGGGAATGTTTGAGGAGACATCTGGGGGGGTAACCCTGTTATTGAGTAAAGAATCAGATTAACTAGTGGATTTCATTCATCAGGATTGTTATGTTGTTGCAAATATTTTCCATCTTCCTCCGAAGTTCTGACACCCCTCCTTTAGTCCTGACATGGTCTTCTGCCCCCTCCACACATAACTCCTCACTAAAGAGATCTCGTCCAATAGAGGTGCACTGTGATCTAATTTGATACTTGTCATACGTGATCCCACACCTCTAGTCCTCCCCTTATTCTCCATCCCAATTATCTTGAATTTTCTTCAATGTCATAGGGGTTCCACTCTAACTGACTCCTCGACATGCCTTCTATCATTTTATTAGTAACATAATATGATATTTAGGACTATGATTTTAACAATATTTTATTATATCGTGTATATATGTGATAAATAAATTCAAACTCACCAGAGTCGAATCCAATTTGTTTGGGAATGTATTGGTCCCTTTTTTTCCCATCAGACATGTAAGTACAAGTTGACTCAATTAAATTTTTTACCTTCTTCTGGAGTCCCCTTGGTCCATTTATCCTTCAAATCATCATAAGATTTTTCCTAAGTTTGTGGACATCAACTTTCTTTGAACTACTCAATTTGTGTATCTCCCCCTCGGTCAATTTTCCCTCCCTGGACTTATTCTCTAAGAGATCATTCCATTGGTCAGTATGAATTTTAACATTTTGGGGAACTCTGACTTTCAGTCCTAAAATATTAAAACTCATTGACCCCTTCAAGAAAAAATCTTTCGATAGGTTTTCAATTGATCAGCTATTCGGGAAATAACTTTTGCCTCCAAACCAGATGGGGATTAAAAAGTCTTTTCAAGTTACTGCCACACGTTATCCTTTATGATAGGATTAACTTTCTTCCATTTATCTTCATCACTGATTCCCATAGTAATCTTTTCGGGAGACAGATGATTCCCGCCCAAGGGGAACCAAATGGGCTTCTTAGGGTTCGCTTGGGATTCCTCGGTAACAGAAGTTGGGGGTGTTGGATTAATAGGGGTTCTTGAGTTTAATGACTTAGAGATGGAGTGGTAGATTGAATCTCCGGCAGAGTAGAATATTGATAATTTATAGGAGATGAGAATTGAGTTTGGGGTGTAGGAGAGCACCCAATTGGCAGTGTTCCATTATTTGGTTGATTATTTTCATTTATGTTCGACATTTCCTACAATTAAAAAAAATAGCAATGTACGTAAGAAAGTAGGGTTTACGACTATATATATGCATATACCTTTTCAATATCGTTTAAAACATGCTCAATATGTCTGATTTCCATCTAATTAGTATTACTTTTTAAAAATCTATGGGTTTTTTCTCACAACCAACTAGGCGAAAATGTATCTATGATTGACGTAAAAAGATCCGTGACATGAACTCAGAATCCTTTCTTCTTCAATTTACTTGCAAGCTTATTTTTAATATGCATATGTCGTGAGACGTCGTAATCAGGGTGAATACTCTCTTTATGAAGTTGTATTCACAATGGATGAATATTTTTTTCAGCCTTTCCTAACAGTGTCACCAATGTCAATGCCCTGTTGGGATTATGCACGTGAAATATATTATCTATTGCCTCATCCTAGCATTCTGGTAAGGAAAATAGAATACGGTCGAATAGGTGCTCCTGGGAAAGATCAAATCCACGATTTGTACGGTAATTAAATTGTTTGATTTTTCTATCCCCATACTTTTAGATAGGAGTTCAATATATATGTAGCGCACTAATGAAATCTATTTTAGTGTGGTGAAATTGCACCCTCTCATACTCTTTTTAAAAGTACGTGATACATTTTTACTAAGAAAATATATAGAAGGGTGTGAATATAAGTTATAGAGGTAATGGCACTAATTAATCCTGAATAAATTATTGTTTTTCATCCGATCAATCAAGCACAAGAAGTCCAATTTAAGTTTATTTTAATTTAATAAAACCTAAAATTACTATTTATCCACCAATTGTGCAAGCCCTTCTACCAATTTTTTTTCTACCCAAACATCAACCATTTAAGGAAGGGGTGAACATGGCCACAACAAGTTAAGCAAATGAATATATTCTAAACATTTAATCTGTATATATTCACGTGTGAGTCTGTGTGCGTGTGTATGTGTGCATGGGCATGTATGTGTATGTGCGTGTGTATATATGTGTGTAGTTATTAAGATAGGGTGGTGGTTAAGATAAAAAATTAGTTAAAAATTTATTATAAAGAATTAGTAGAGTAAGAGTTTTAAGTATCCATCATCTTTATCCAATCATGATCATTAAACACAAGCCACAACAACCATTAACCCAACAATCTAATATAAGTTTATCCCATACTTTTACTAAATCGTCTACTCGATTGATTACTTTAAGGAATAAAGTTCCTTACATAATTAGTCCATTTCTCAATTGCAAGAACATAATTTTAAAAAAATATTAAAACATAATTCTAAGAGAATAATTTAATAAGAACATAATGCCATGGTGTATTCAAGTATAAAATCTTCTCATAGTAACAATGTTAGATTTTCATACTTAAAGTTTTATCAATTAAGTATTTGGTATCAAAGTATTACTCATGGAGTTATAGAAATAACTATACCTAACATGAACTTTCTCATATATTAATTAAACTTTTAACTATATCTCAATTACTCAATATATATACCAATTGTCATAAATTCAAGAACAAGTTTAAAACCTTAATAAGTTAATTCTACATCAAGAATTTTCATATACAATTTCTAACAATAAATAGGGTCATATTTCAACATAAAATATGTGAGAATAATTAGACACACACACAAAAAAAATATGTATATTTTTGAAAATTTGTTATGTACATTGATAAGGATTTCAATATTTAAAATTTTAATGTTTAACCGTGTATATATACTATTTTTAACTAACTTAAAGGTTTTTTGAAAATTATTTTTCATGCATTTCAAACTTGGACTCAATTTGAGTTTGTTATATTTGATGAAATATTTGCAACAATATTTTGAGCTCCAAACAATTTCATGCAATTCAATTTCGCTGCTTTATGTGTGTGTGTGCGTGTGTGTGTGGGGGGGGGGGGGGGGAGGATCACAAGTGAACCTAAAAATCGAATTTTTTTAATGAACCTTAATAAAAAAAACACCTAACAACCCATTAAGTTTAATTCCTTTGTTGTAATTGATTCGCGCCATCGATAACGGACACACGTGTCGATCGAATATTTTTTTTACACACCCCCAGCTCCCCCTCCCCCCAACCCCACCATGGAGGCCTTTACCCCTGAGTAAACATCCTAACAACTTAATTTTCATAAACTAGTGGTCTGCCATGGTGGGGGTAGGAAGGAAGTAGCGGGGTAAGGACGTCTCGGGTTACACGCGTGTCCGTTGTCGCTGACGCGGTCCAATTACACCATAGGAATTAAATTAATGGTTTGTTAAGTGTTTTTACCAACCCTAGGGAAACTCCGAATACAGGCTTAGATCGTTTGTACAGACAAACTTTTTGGGTGCTAAGATCCAAAGTCGAGAGGGAAACAGCCCAGATCGTACGCTAAGGTCCTTAAGCAATCACTTAGTGGAAAAGGAAGTGATCGAGTTCATTAATAAGTTCGTTTTTTTAGGTTCACTTGTGATCATCTTCCTATATATATAAACATACATTGAGATGCACATACACGCACACATTTAAACACATAAAGAAAGGCATTAAAACACACACACACACACGCGCATTGAAACACACACACACACACACACACACTAAATGTATACATACACAAATAGAGAGAGAGAGAGTAGCCCAAATTTGATCATCGGGTTCGTCGAAAATTATTTAGGAAGAGAGAGATTTATGTGTGTTGGTGAAATGAATAAAGCCCCAACTTCTAGAATTCGAACCCAAAATTTGATCACGATTTTGAACCATGACCCCTCGTGTGACCAATCAATCACTTAAAATTGATCACGGTTCTAGACCGTGATCCCATTGTGACCAATTAAAGATCGAGAAATAGTAACTGTTTTGAAATGTGACCAATTTAACATGGCCATTTTGAACTAGATTTGGGGGTCACAATTCATTTCCCTGATCATAATTCACTGGTATTGGTCACCGGTGGGTCACGGTTCAGGACCGTGGCCATCATGGTGATCATAATGGCGGAAGTTTTGGCACCTAAAGGGGTTACGGTTGGGTCACCGTTTTGGATCGTGACCCCTTTCGTCATCACTCCAGACCGTGACTATCTCCTAATTGTCATCACCCTTTAACCTGGTCACGCCATTGGTCATGATATTTGGAAGGGGTTACTGTTTTTGGACTGTGCATTTCATCCACTAATGTGTGTGTGTGTGCACACACACGCACACAAACACTAAAACACACACACACACACACTTAAACATACACACACACTGAAACACACACATAGAGACACACACACTGAAATGTATACACACACACAGAGAGATGTACCTAGTGGGAGAGAGTAGCTCGAATTTGATCATTGGGCTCGTCGAAAATCGTTGAGAGAGAGAGAGAGTTATGCATGATGGTGAAATGAATAAAGCACTAACTTCTTGAATTTATATACAAAACTTGGTCACAGTTTTGAACCGTGACCCCTCATGTGACCAATCAATCATTTTAAATTGATCACGATTCTAGACCGTGACCACCATCGTGACCAATTAAAGCTCGAGAAATTATCAATGTTTTGGACCGTGACCAACTTAACGTGGCCATTTTGAACTAGATTTGGGGGTCACGGTTCAGAACCGTGATCATAGGTCACGGGTATTGGTCACGGGTGGGTCGTGGTTCAGGATTGTGACCATCATGGTGACCCTAATGGCGGGAGCTTTAGCGCCTAAAGGGGTTATGGTTGGGTCACGGTTTTGGACCGTGACACCTCTCGTCACGGCTCGAGACCGTGACCATTTCCTAATTGTGGTCATCCTTTAACTTGCTCACGTTATTTTAGAAGGGGTCACGGTTTTGGACCGTGACCACTTGATCACGGCTCTGGACTGTGACATTCTGCATGTTTTGGTGTAGTATTTGTTAGTTAGTTTGTATATAAAGGTATGTGTGAGGTTCATTTCTTTAAGGAAGGAAATCAGAAATTTTTCAGGTAATTTTTCTCTAATCTCTCTAAAAATCTAATAGTATTCAATGATTTATGAGGGAGAATTTACAAAAAAAAGTATGTTGGGCAAATATTTTTCGTAGAAAACTAATTAGATACGTATACTCAATAGATATAGGATACAAATACTTTGTGAAAAATGCAGAAACGGTGCGACAGATATATATTACTGCTCATAGTGAGTTATATGTATCTATTCCTCCTACTAGATCTACTCCATGACTATACAAGCGTTAAATCCATATTTTCTTTAGTGGGTCATCCCATAAAGTTGGAAGGGTACAAAGGGTTATCGTTACACAAGTACGAGAGTAGTGACACTTCATGAATATGAACTTTGCAGAAATCTTCGAGCAGTTCATACAGTTATTTCTGACTATTTTTTTTCTCCTGTAAAACAATTAAATATTTATATATCTTTCCTTTCGTTTAAGGCTGAAAGAAATTGATTGATAACATCATTTCATTTTATGCCTTCGTTAATGGACTAACTTGGTTAATAACTCACAACCTCACTTCATCATCATTCCAGAAAATTTATATGTATAATGTACATATAACACTTGGATTTAACACTTGGATGCTATATAAATGGACTAGTCTTATTATTAACTCCACAATCCCCTACTAAAACATGTTTCTCATCAGCAATACAAAGTCCATTTTCATAATTCCATCAAATTATCAGATCTCCATATAAACTTATATTCAGATTAAACTACAGGGACCCATTGCTGATACCTTATGGCCTACATAATTAATATAGCTCACAGGTTAGAAAGATCACTTCTCATATCTTGATCGATAACATCGGGATTGACCCACAAAAATTTCCTCTTCACTGACCTGAATCTGACACTAAAAGCTGAAATGTACAATATATATATATATATGTAAATTAAATTCATTAGCGGGACGATGGTTACCTTGTCGTATAGGCTGTGGTTACTAAAAAAGGTGAATTGGGTACAAAGGTAATGAACATGGGGAAAACAACAGAAAATGGGGTAATCCGAAGATTGTTGCTTTCAAGGGTCAAACAAAATATGCAAGTTGCTTTCAAGGGGATATGGTGAAGATGATTTTAGAACATGTCCAAGCTCCTGTAGCGTCACATATGAAATACACAGATGCCTATTTAATAGATGCCATCTACCACATTCACATTTCATCTTCTTTTCTAAGCTTTTTCAACCATGCAAGAAAAATTAACAGTACATATCCTATAAAAGGCGGAGGAAAGTTGTGGTGTAAATTGTCAATGTTTGCTTCCATTTTGGTCATTAATGTATTCCTCTCCCCACACACACGTACACACATAAAAAAGGATAAAGGAAATGCCAACGTGCAAGCGCGTTAAGTGTAGGCCCACGCCAATGCTTGTTAGAGCCATCCGCGATTATATTTTCTTATCTTTTGTTTTACCTAACCAAAAGGTAGAACTACATAATCAAAATTTTGTTTTACCTTTTGTTGAATACTAATTATGCAATGATGGAGGATATATATATCATTTTTTCTTCCTATGAGCTCAAATATATTAAGAGAACTCAATAAAAATATTAGCAATTAATCGAATACAATCAAATTTGATTCATACAATCAATTGTTATTCGTATTAACTTTGATTTTATACGATTAATTGCTAATATTTTTATTGAGTTCTCTTAATATATTTGATTTTTACGAAACGGGTACCAATTCTCTATTTATGTAGATTGGCTAGCTGATGGTTAGCACATTTCACCATCTTCATTTCACCATCGCAAGCCTCGCGTTCTCTAACTTTTCTCGATTCCTTGATTTTTAGCTCCACCATTGTTGATGCTCTTATACTATACTTTTTATTTGTTATTTTGTCATCTTCATACAACACCAACCTTTTTTGGATTTTGATCCTCTCCATTGAAATTTCACCCAATTTCACACCGTACACGTTTGGATGTTTGACATTTGTAATTGATAAAAAAATCCCATTGAAAAAATCCAACCTTCAACGGGTCATACATCAAAGTGTGTATTGGGTGAAATATAATGGAGAGGATCCAAGTCGAGATGTAGTAGTTATCAAAAGTCAATTCAATCTTTTCCAATTTATATGTTATTTAAGCAAATTGAAATTCCCTTAGGTCGCAATTTTCACAAATTCAAAGTTTCGATTATTCAAACACTATTTTTATAAATCAATACATATCCACAAAACTGGAACAAAATAATAATTTTGACTTACATTACGTATTAGTTTAATTAATTTTTTCTATTAGATTTGCGTCTACTAAAAATAAATCTTTTTTGTACACGGAATAATTTCTAAAATATGGAGAATGTAGGTGGTAAAATCCTACAGGTTATATTCAACATAATATTAAGTCGAGCATAAAGTAAATCATGCACAATCACACAAGAACAATATTGATGTGGTTAACACAAGATTACATGACCCTTCCTCTGGAGGAGGGGTTACATATATAGAAAAATAAAGATGGTTGAGTCGTGCAAGGCTCAACAAAAGAGACAGATATCCCTACTTCATCGGTCATATATCACTCCTTAATTCTCGCAGGTTGATCAACTCCAATAATCCTTATCTTCTTGGATGAGATCTTAGTCGAATCATTAAGCACGTACTCCCTCTCACATGTTCTCAGATTATTGTCCTCACAATTAACCCCAAAGATTTATAGCTTGTTGAGGTCGTAGAGGTTCGCTTCTTCAAATGAATAAGTGTTGTGGCAGCTGTCAATCATGGCCATCCAACTATGTTATGGTGGGAAGTCATAGTAAAAATAGTGTTTGAATTTGGAGAGTATCTTTCTTGTCAGTTTTGAAGGGTACGTTGGTAATTTTCCTAGGTCGTTTAAGGGAACGCTGGTAATTTGAGCGCCCTAAACTCAAGAAGCGGTTGCGTGTGTCTGCCGTCATTTGGGAGTGTGCTTGGTAATGATGAAAATTTCCTTGAAATGTGTTCCAACCCACTAATACCCACTGCTACCATCAGTTTGGTTCATTACTCAAAGTTTTCATTCTTTTTTATAAGAGCTAGAGGTCCATTGTTCTTCCATACTCATTAATCTTCTTTCTCCCATTTCTTTCCTCACTTCCTGTGATTTCTTCAAAGAATTCCTTCTTTATATGTTTCTTATTGTCTGCTTGTGAAAATGGTATATGTTATTAATGAAATCATCATTGAGGCCTTCAAAGGCCGTTATATCCCACCATGGGTGATCATTGATTTTGACTCATGTCTTGTAGATTTTTACGACATGGACGGTTGATATTTTCTTTTCTCTTAGTTCATAGTTGAGGTCGGAATCACATTTCCTCTAAATCACCCATTCCTTTAGTTTTATGAGCTTTTTTAATATGGTTCTTATTTAGTGCTCTCCCAACACCTGAAGGATTGTAAACACTGTAAATTGTATAAACAAAATATATGGGACCCAACTAGGAATCCCAAAGATTCGTTATTTCTACATGGGGTGATAAACAATAAGAAGGTATATTACCTAAAGGCAAGAAAGGCTTAAAGGGATGTGGTCATCAATATGCTATAATCCAATAAGGAGTATTGGTCACATAGCTTTATAGTTAATAATTTGTAGCATTTGCCCATCCTATAGGGAGGTGAGCCCTACAAGGGCCCAGGTCCCCAAGGGTGGGAATGAAATAGGTTTAAATTTATTTTGAAAATGCTTTATTGAGTTGTGTTTATTGGTTTCCATATATTGTATACTCTTATGATACTTAGATCTTTACTATAAAGATCCTCGCAAGAAGAAAGAACCCACGACAATGGTTAACTTTGCTAATTTAAAGAAAACCTGGAAGAACAGACAAAGTTTGAGAGATATCGACCATCCCATATCGACTGCACTCCTGATCTCTTATATCTCTTCCATAACTTTATTTGTTTCTTTGTCTGTAGACCAATAACCAAAGATCCTAAAGTGATTTACTGAGCATAATCTCTAAAATGCTAAAACACCGGGCTTTTTTAAGTCCATTTACGTTTTTAAAATTCTAATAATCGTTCTTCTTCATCCGAAGATGAAATGGATCCCAATAAAAAGATCCCAAACTTGATGGTAAATGCTCTTTGTCCCACTTCTCTAACTGCTCATCCGACTAAGAGGAAGGAGGTTGGGGGTGCCTCTAATCTCGTTGTTATAGGGTATTCCCTTAATAAGTTATAGATTTAACTTGCAAAAAGTATCCAGGTGAACAACAACCTTACCATTCTAATGTCGGCCTTAAAGTCAGGAGATGGACCTAGCAAAGGGAAGGCCCTTGTCGAGAGATTAGTTACCAAGCAACCAGAACTGTCATTTGGTATTTTGAAGGAAGTTTGTCTCCCAAGTGACCAATTTTTTGTCACTAACCTATCCTTAGATAGGTTTGCTATTCATGTTGCCTAGGATTTTCCCTTGTAAGTGTTCAAGTTCCCTTGTCCATTTTTCATTTATTTCAGTTTATTTTCTTGATAATGACTTTATCTTTTTCTTCTTTGATTAGCAGTTTGTGGTGAATTTTGTCAACAATCTCAATAGAAGGTCTAACTTGAAGAAGGAGGTCATCGACTTGGGGATTGCCATCAACGAGGTCCAAAAGTCCCTTAATGCTACCAAGGTTAAGGCAGCCGAAAGAAATAACCTGCTAAAGTCTAGGGATGAGGGGATCATTGAACTAAAAGCTAATTTGAAGGGCCTAGAGAAGGAAACCAAGGAGTAAAACCCAAGCCCTTATTGTAGCATTGGAGGCAAATAGTGTCGCATTTTAAAAAAATTGGGAAAAATCCTTTGCAAATACTGGAAAGTAGTTGGAATTTTTCCAGAGTGCCTTTTTTAAAAAGGATTGGGATGAAGCCTTGGCTAAGGCCAGAGTTGTTTCTGATTCCAAATTGTTTGGCTAGCAAGCTCCTGTTCCTCCGCACAACTTGGAGGGTGAAGAAGAAGAGAAGGATGAGGGTGTTAAATAACCTAAGGTTGTGGAAGAGTCAAAAGAGACTCCTTCTAAGTAGTTTAATATATGACCTTTTTATAAATCTATATGTCCTGCCTTTTTTTTCTCTGTAATCCTTGTAAAGGCTACCCATCATCGTTAAATGGAATGAAAAATATTTTTTTTTCGATCATATTTTGTTCATCTACTTTTTTATACTTTTCTTGTGTATGTCTTAGATTGATGTTTCCTTATATTTTTCACTTATTTATTTCATCGTTCCCGACTGATGCTTGTTTAGTCCTTGTGCTCATGGTCCCCGAAAATAAAAATTTTAACTTTGTCCTTGGAGATGATGCTTCTAATGGACCTCGAATAGTCTTTGATGCTGTTCACCAAGCTTTTCATAAAGTGACAAGTTATTATGATAACCAGGTGAAGATGGTTAAAAGTCTCCATACTAAGTTATAGGGGATAAGTAATATGGTTAGCCTCATTCAAAATGATAATATTTCTCTAAGGGAGGATATCCTCAAGGATGAAAAGGCCTTCGAGTCGAATGGATAACCATAAAAGGGGCTCCACGAGAAAATTATGCAGTTGAGGTACCCATTCAAGAAGTAACCCGACAATTGTTGAGATCATGGCTATAATTAGGGATGGAGGGATTCCCTACTAAATTTGGATGAGGACATGCAAGTTTCCCACAATCATGCATGGTTAAATTCTCTAATGGTCTTTAAAGTTACAAAATATTCTTATTTCTTCATACTGGTACCAGGTGGACTCTCCCTTTGCTCGGCATCCTCCCATTGGGAGTAAGGAGTTATTAGTACAGTTGACGTGATTCACATATAATCAATAAGGGACGACCTCATTGACCATGATAGTGATGATAAGTTTCACCATGACCTGGATACTGGTTAATAAATTGCTATAGCTGAGGAGTTAAATTTTTTAAGATGATTTAACTACATCTTGTAATTTATTGATCTTTTTGTAATTGGTCGACCATGATCGACTTTATAATTAGTGAACATTTCGAATGAAATTAAGTTTATCTTATTTTCAATTCATGTATTCATTCTTCCATTTCAATTTATGTCTAGCAAGTTTTCTTTGGTTTTACCATTTAGGATAGTGCCATCATACTACCTTACGCCTAGTACCAAGTTGGGGCGAGAATATACATGTTTGTTGGACAATCCACCCATTTAGGATTTTATTCGACCAATTCTAGTTAGATTACTTAATGCTTATGGATTCCCCTATAGGTATTTAGCTTGTCTGGGGAATTCATAATGTTTTGTGTTATTAATAACAAAACATATAACTTTGAGATTATGACTAAGTGTAATCACATTAATAAGGTATTAAAACAATGGTCTTATTAGACATAAATAAAATGACTTTGCATTAAGATTGTCCTGTCATTTGAAACAATCACAGATAATTGTTTTAAGTAACTTAATAAAAAGATGAACTAAAGAAGTTAATGATAAACTAAGAGTTGACTAATAAGCTAATGGCTTAAAACTAAAATTTTCTAAGGTTAGATTCATTCCAAGACCTTAGGTATCTTCCTACCCTCCATTACTTCCAGATGGCAGGCCCCCTGGAGATCATCTCTGATGATCCCGAATGGTTAAAAAAAGTACTTTTTAAGAAGAAAACTTTTGAGACGACTATAATTTGGGTCTCTAAAGCTCACTTTTTAAGACGGATACAATTAACAGTCTTAAAAACTGCTCTTTTTAAAACCCCTTTAATTTCCTGTCTTGAAAAGTACTATCTAAAAAGACCCTATTTGTTTCATATCTCAAAAAGTAATACCTAAAGAGATCGTAAATTAATTACCATCTCAAAAGATACCTTTTGAGATGTTTCTAAAAATAAATTGGGTTCCCCCTTCTAACTTTTAGCTTCCCACTTCTTCTAATCACAAGAAAAAAAACATTTTATGAAAAATAAAAATGTGCGTCGGTTCCCCCTTCACCCCGCCCTGCCTCTAGACACACCTCCCTGCCCTAGTCGCCCTAAATCTCTCTAGACCTAGCTCCATTTTCAGTCAACCTCTCGTGGGCAAGAGGTTTCTCTCTCTCTCTCTCTAGAGAGAGAGAGAGAGAGAGAGAGAAATTGGATCGATTTTTTTATAAAAGGATCTTGATGGAACATATGATAGGTCCTAAGCGAGATAATTAACTGGAATTTAATATCTATTAAACAAAATGTTGCTTTTTACGCCTATTTGTTGAGTATTTGAAAATTTATTTGATTGTCTATGGATTGTGTAGTTGAGTAATGCTTATTTATTTATTTGGATTGTACCCACTGTTGTATGTATTGTATATGGATTGAACATTTGTAAAAAATTTATTAATTTGTTGAGTATTTGTTTATTTGTTGAGTATACAACAGTGAAATTAATGGCATGAAATATGGATTGTATATAGATTGAACATATATAGAATATTTATTTACTTATTGAGTATTTGTTGAGTATTTGAACATAATGCTTTATATGTTTTGGGATTTTAAATTACATAAACTTCCCAAATTAATAATTCTACATTCCTTTCTAAGATGTCCCAAATTAAAAATTAACTTTTTTTTACATCATCAATGAATCACATTCCACGATAATTGTTGTTGTAAAAAACTAGATTTGATCTAATTAATTAATCACAGATAAATATGAGTAAAGAAATAAGACAAGATATTTTTAAACTAATTCATCCTTAAGTGAATGGCCTACATCCACTAGTTTGTATTACTGGGTGTCTTGCCTTGGTTTCAATTATTCTTGCTTGCCCTGCCAAGAGGGTATTACAATGTATTTATAGCCCTTGGGTTGTCAATGTGAATAGATAGTGTGCCTTTATCGAATAGGCGTTTACATCTGTATATGGTAAGGAATGACTGTAATACAATAAACATTGAATTTGTCTGGTCATTTGACATTCCCAATAAGTTGCTCGGTACGCTGAGTAACTCGATACGCTGAGTAGCTCGGTACATTGAGTAGCTCGATACAATAAGTAGCTCGGTATTTGAACTTGTGCCATACTGGATGATGCGTGTCTTCATATAATGGGTCCACGTCTACTGACTAATTTTTGTATCAACAGGAGCCTCCAATGTTTCACAGTTGAAGTTGGATGTGAGAGTGTGGAATATTTTACCCAAAAAGTTGCTCGGGCATATTTCCCATGCCTTGGTTAATTTACAGACCTTCAATACTTGTAAAAAAATTCCACTTTACATAACAAATTTGAGCGTGAAATGACAAATTTGTAAATATTTTGAATTTTGATGACCACTTGGGTATCTGCGTCTTTTCCTTTTGATTAGCCGTCGAGAACACAACCGTCGTCACTTTTAATTACTACTTTTCTCATTTTCCAAGGCGGCATATATAAAGACGGTAAAATTTGATTGTCTTCTACCTTTTTCCATTTTTATTTCTAAAGTCCTTATTTTCTCATTTTTCTCCTTACGAACATTCTTTCTGTCATCTGTCTTAGTTGATTCCTTAATCTTCTATCAGAATTTCTTCCTTCCTTCTTCTTTCTTTGCTTTAGTCATTATGGTTTATTCTGTTGAGTCATTGGATAAGTTTAGAATCAATTTTTCGATTCCTTCCTATGTTGATTTAGAAGAACCTGTTTATAATTGTGATTTCTTTTCTTTAGCGGAGAGACACTGGTTTCCCTCCATTTTTGTGGTTGAATGTGGTTTTTCTTTCCCGCCTAATCTCCTATGTTTGGAATTTTGCCAGTACTTTGATATTGTACCTGCAAGAGTAGTTCCAAATACATGGAGGGTAGTTAATGGCGTACAAAGAATAAATCAAATACATGGAACACACCTAGGGATTCCTGAAATTATGTTTTGTTATAAATGGGTCACTAGCAACACTACTTTTTATTTAAAAACTAGGTATGTTAACAGAGCTTTGGTGGTCAATCTCCCTGATTCTAATAGGGATTATTTTGATCATGGGGTTGTGATGAAAAATTGGCAACACCGCCCATTATATGGAAATGACGTGTACCAAGGTACCAAATGTCCACCTTATGGCAATGGGATAGGTTGTTCTTTATTTTTAAACTTGATCTATGTTTGTTTGATAAAATATTTCACTGACTTTTTCTTTCTATGCTTTTAATTTACAGTTGGCAGTAAAAGAAAACGCCCAAAAGAGAGTGATATTAATATAAAAGAGTTTAAGTTTATCTGGGGTCTTCAACAATCAATTGTTGGGAGCACGTGAGATTTGCTTCCTATTTGTTGAAATACAAGAACACTACTTCTTCCTTTATTGATCAGCCTGTAGTTTCACCTACTTCAGTGATTGATCTTGAGCAAAGTCCAGCATCTCCTTCAGTTGTTGAAGAATCTTCCTCTAATTTGGGTACCTCCTTTGCTGATCTAATGACAAAGAAGAGGAAAGTTATTGATCTTTTTGCTAAGATTGTCCCTGGTGCTGAAGGGGAAAAAAGAACAAAGAATATTTCCCAGCTAAAGGGATTAAGAAAAAGGATGTTGCTCCATCTGGGGGCAACTACATCGCTTAAGGAGGTTACCAAGAAGCCCTCTACTGTTCAAAAAGAGGCAGCACCTTTGATTGAAGAAGCTGCACCTTTAAGAAGACTAAGAAGGGGTCTTACTGAAAGGGCCATTGATGTTACTGCTCAACCTGCTGGGGTTGAACTACCTTCCTTGTGTACTGGTCGTCCAGCTTTCATTACTTCTGGTTTGGATAGGAAATTGATCTAGTCTGGAACTCTCCCAGATCACAGAGCTGCTGAGAACTCTACTCCTTGAGGAAAAATCTCTGATTTGGATGCCCAACACCTTACATCAGTAAGTGTTATTTTACCTTGACATTTCAATTCTGCTTTTAATATACTAACTTAAGTTTCTCTTTGTCTTGTAGTTTTTGGTGTATTTCAATAATATCTTGGAAAAGGATTAAGATATCAAAGATTCTTCCTCTTCTAATGAAATAGAAGAGGCCCTTACTGGGTTATTAAAATCTTTGTAGGAATCCCAGCGACAGTATAAGGTTGATAAGACCTCATGGGAAAATAAAACGAAGGATGCTGAAAAGGCTAAGCAAGCAGTTGTTGATGCTGCAAAGGATTTGGAGGAGAAGTTGAAGGCTGCTATCTCCAGTAAGGAGGAAATTAAGAGCAAGCTTGCAAAGGTTGAACGGCATAAGAAAGATCTTGAGGAGAGAGTACAATCTGCTGAAAATATTTCTGCCCAACTTAATGAGAAGCTTTCCTCAGAGAGGACGACGAAAAAATCTGCTGTGAAAAGTTCCTTTATCTCTAGCCGGGATAAAGGCTTGTGAAAAATCTGTTACTTAGGCCGTTTAATACAAGATTAAACTATTGAAATAACTCCGAACTATTTTTTAAAGAAACTCTTTTCTTTAAATCAAATCAGTTTAATCACAAGATGTGTTTAATAAAACATGCATGTGATTTGTTCAAGATTAGTTAACTAGTTTTGAAAAAACAAAACTAAAATGTTTTAAATCATTTAAACTCAGCACAACCACACGAATGAGATGAGGAGATGTAGAAAGGTTAAGGACAAGGCATTTTTAACGTGGTAAAACCTCACTCAACTGAGGAAACATCCACGGTGACTTCTAAGTCACAAACCAAAAATACACTAAAATAAAATATACAAGTTACAAACTATTTAACACACATGCACACAAAACAATCCTACACAAGATTAGAAATGTACCCACTGGTTTGATTCTAACTTCTCTGCAACTCTGATGTTGATGTGGCTTTCCCAGTTTGCTAACTTCTCCACTTTGTTCCAGTCTTTATGTCGAATCTTGTTAATTCAAGATCTTATAACCAACACTTTTGTGTTGTAGTGTGACAAGTGTTTGTGACGGCGATCTAACACATGCATGCACACACGCACACTTATTTTATACAAACAATCCTATCAAATTACAGATCAGATCTATATGCTGTGATTTTCAGTTTCTCTCTTCTTTAGGAAACAAAAGAACTTTGTTTGACCTTTTAATTAATCCCGGAATCTAAGGTTACCTTTCTCGTAAGACTGCCAAGGTCATATCCAATTTCAGAGGGTTTCGAAAATGATTTTGAAATTGGAAACCACCAATTGCGATTCCAACTAGGTCAGAAGTCTTGTTTCAAAAGAACTAGAAACAGAAAATAAATTTGTTGATTCTAGAGTTATGAAAAACATTTACAGAAAATAAATCAACAAAGTGATTTCTCAAGATGAGAAACTAAATATGCATATCTAAGTGTAATATAACATAAAATGACCAGATCTATAATTTCTATAAAAAAAGAAATACAAATATAACCTAAATGTTTAAGTTGGACACAAGATCTCAAACTCAAGAGGGTAAACCACGAACATGGTTTCAAACCAACTCAAAAGCAACTCTCAAACACTCAGGTTTGGTTTTGATTTAAACTGACTTTGGAAAATATGATTTTAGGGTTTGAAATAGGGTTAGGACGATTTAGGGTTTCTTTTTCTCTCTCTGGTTTCTCTCTTCTCTCTCTTCTCTATTCTTAGACGAAGTACCAAAAGTCTTCTAAAGGCTGAGGGTAAGACTCATTTTATAGGGAGCAAGGAAGGATCGAGAAGGTCTGTTCAAAACCAAGGGCTGAGATGAGGTCAAGGACTTTTGACCTTGATCCAACGGTTAAAGAACATCGGTGAGTTAGACGCTTTCTGATTGGTCTAGGGAGGTTCATAGGGATAGGGCTCAAACACATGCAGAGCGCTGATAAAAAAGATCCAAGGGCTGAGATTAGACAAGGGTTATGTGTCTACAAATAAACACAAATCAGGCCGGAATAACTGGGGAAGGTGTAGGGCTGAGATCAATCCTCACACGCGTGTTTTAAACTTAACTACACAGGCACCCTCAATTCTCAAGTGCTTTCGGATCCTACCTAAACCAACTTCCAGGTATGAAAACATAAAATCAGGATTTACACAATAACCCCAAAAGTTTTATAAACCAAATTTTAGTTTCCAAAAAATCATTTAAAATTATTAAAAATTCTCAAAAATTAATAAAACCAAATTTAAACGGGATTAAACACACACAACGCTCACACAATCATTTTAAGGAATATATATGATATGAATGCAATCCTAATGTGTGTGTGGGTGATTGAGAATATTCCTTTAAACAATCAATCAAGGGGAATAAAGAGTAGAGTGTGAGGCTTTTTGGAATCTAGGGAATGGACTCAATTTTATCACTATTTCCAAACTAGATGAGCATTTATACAATGTAGACTCAAGTGATATGAGACAAAATCTCCATTGAGTCATCTAGGACTCGTAGGGCTACAAAGAAATAAGGAAAATCCTATTCCTGTACAAAGATTCTATCTACCCATTTCCTAAAAAGAAAAATTACATAACTCAACTAATTACAAACCATTACCCTAATAACATATGATGAAAATAATTGTACAGATTCCTGCAAATAATCACTAAGATCAAGCTTATTAGAAATATGTACAAAAAAATGAACTCATAAGACTCAAATTTCTCCCCCATTTTGTCTCAAATGGACAAAGGGAATATTACTTAAGTCATAGGAGTTTATTCAGCACACAACATTCCTATCGATTTTCGCAAAACAAGAAATCTATTGTAATCCAAAGGTTTGGTAAACATATCTGCGAGATGCAAATCAGTAGGAAGATAATTGATTTCTAATTCCTTAGTCTCAACTAATTCGCATATAAAATGATGTCTAATTTTTATATGTTTAGTTCGCAAGTGTTGAACAGGATTTTTAGATATATTAATCGCGTTTTGATTATCACAATATAGAAGCAATTGATCTTCTTGAATACCATAATCATTTAGCATTTGCTTAAGCCAAAGTAATTGAGCACAGCAATTTCCAACGGCTATGTATTTAGATTCAAGTGTTGATAAAGAAGTACAGTTTTGTTTCTTACTACTCCATCCTACCAAATTATTACCGATATAGTAACATGCTCCTGAAATAGGTACCTTTTGCCCCTGTTAAGACCAAAAGGCATAACATTGTAACAATATGTTCCTCGGGGAGTAATGAAATAGGTACTTTTCCTATCTTCTGACTTCATTTTAATTTTATTGTATCCAGAATAAGCATCCATGAAGCTTAGCAGCTCATGTCCTGAAGTTGCGTCCACCAACTGATCTATTTTGGGCAGCGAAAAATGATCTTTCGGGCAGGCTTTATTCAGATCTGTGAAATCCACACCCATCCTCCACTTATTATTATTCTTTTTGACCATCACAATATTAGCTAACCAATCTGCATATTTCATGTCTTCGATGAGAGAAGCTTTTTGCAATTTTTCCACCTCTTCTTGAATAGCCTGGTTCATCTCTGAACTAAAGACTCTTCTCCTTTTCTTCACTGGTTTGATCTCTTTGTTGACGTTAAGCTTATGGCACAAGAATTTTGGGTTTATGCATGGCATGTCCTCGTAACTCCATGAAAATACCGGCTTTCATTGTCTCAAGAATGTTACTAGATCTTTTTTTAAGACGGGATCAAGTAAAACACCAATGTGAGTTGTTCTTTCTGGTTTCTCATCATCTAGAATAATGTTTTTGGTTACCTCCGTGACTTGGCCTTTAACGAGCTCTGTTTCATCTCTTGGGTCTAAAGTTTCAATCTCAGACTCATTAGATTCATCCACTTGATAATTGGTTGTTTTATTCCTAGCATCCTTCAATTCCTCTTGCTCGGCGGAAGAGTAGTAGCATTCCCGAGCTACTTTTTGATCTCCCTTTACAAATCCAACCCAAAAATTGGTCAGGAACTTCAAACACTGATGTACTGTGGATGGAACTGCTTCAAACTTTCTCAAGCCTACTCTTCCCATGATATATTATAGGCTGATTGGACATTCTTGTCTATCATAAAGAAACGCACCTTCTCTGTTCTGCTAACTAGCCAGGTACCAATCAACATGTCTATCTTTATCTTTCCATGTGGAAAAATGTTTTCTCCAGAAAACCCAATAAGGGGCCTGTGATACGGCTCCAACTGATTAAGTTTCAGGTTCAAACTATCAAAACAAGGGTAAAGCATGATATCTGTCGAGATACCATTATCCATCAGTACTCTCGAAATGATTATGTCCTTCATTCTTATTTTGATCACCAGATGATCATCATGAGGATATAAGACCCCTTACAAATCATTTTTAGTAAAGTCAATGAGTAGCTTATCTTTGTTGATCTTCTTCAGCCAGGTTTCTTCGTTGTATATAGGAACAAGCTTAAACCTTATTGAGGTAAGCTTTCCTTTCAACAGTATAATCACCTCCTCCTGAGTCTCCACATGTAATCATGTTACAATCAAATGAACCAAAACAAATCGAAAATACCTCACGCTCAGGTTGTCTTGGCCTTTTTGGGAGATCGGGATCATCTTCAGTCCCTTTTTTCTTATCTTCTCTTGGTCGGTAAGGAGATTTGGATCTAGGTTGACCTCTTTTGTTGGTCTTTCCACCATTTTGACGATCAACAAACTTATTCAGCTTTCCTCATGTAATGAGTGCCTCTATCTCGTTTTAGAGAGTTATACATTGCTTGGTTGTGTGACCATGATCTTTGTGGAACTCGTAATATTTGGATTTATCCCTCCTCTCAGGGGATATCTTTAGATTTTTTGGCCAATTGAATTCCTCGTTGTTCTTGATTTCCTCCAGAACATGATTTATGTCCACTTTCAAGGGTGTATAAAATGGATGTGAGAATGGGAGATGAGTGGCCTAAGAGGTTGACCAGAAAAATCAACTTCTTTGTGATGGATGAAAATGTCTTCTTGTCCTACAACCTCATAATGGGACGAGTGGCCCTCAGAGAATTTGAGGTCGTACCTTCAACAGTCCACCAGATGATAAAATTCTCGACTCCTTATGGAGTAGGGGAAGTTCAGGGTAACCAAACGTCGGCACATGAATGCTACTTCAACTCTGCAGAAGAGAGAGAGGCTCATGAGAAGGCAACCACCACTTACAACATCGACACCCTTTATCCCAAAGACGAAACAAAGTTTAAAAAGGGTGAAGCTGCAGAGGAGGTAGAATCCATTATCCTCAATGAGGATGAGCCAAAAAAAACCATCCAAGTTGTCAAATCCCTAAAGCCTAAAATAAAAGATGAGTTAATCAAGCTGCTAAGAAAGAGACAAAGTATCTTTTCCTGGAGTCACGCCGATATGCCAGGTATTAACCCTGAAGTCATATGTCACAAACTTAATATTGTAGATGATACCAAGTCCATTAAGCAGAGAAGAAGGATATACTCAAGATAAAAGTACGAAGTCATCAGGGACGAGGTTCGAAAGCTTGAAGAGGCCGAGTTCATTAGAAAGGTCATATACCCAGAGTGGTTGTCCAATTCTAGTGCCGAAAACAAATGGGAAGTGGGGATTGTGTGTAGATTTCACTGACTGGAACAAGTTTTTTCCTAAAGATAGTGTTCCTCTCCCTCGTATAGATCACATGGTGGACGCCACAGCAGGTCATGAGCTCATAAGCTTCATGGATATATATTCTAGGTATAATCAAATCTTCATGGACCTGGCTGACTCAGAGAAAATAGCTTCATCACGGACAAAGGGACTTATTGTTACAAGGTCATGCCCGTCGGCCTGAAGAACGCAGGCACTACATACAAACGTCTTGTAAATAAGATGTTTGAGGATCAAATAGGCAAGTCCATGGAGGTTTATATAGACAACATGCTGACGAAGAGTCTGAAAACCGACACTTATGTAGCTGATCTTGAAAGAAATTTTGATACCATGGATAAATATAGAATAAAGCTCAACCCGGCCAAGTGTGTCTTTAGGGTCGGAGCTGGAAAGTTCTTGGGTTTCATTGTAAACCAGAGGGGGATAGAAGTTAATCTAGAGAAGATAAAGGCTTTGCTGGAAATGAAGACACCCAGAACCATCAAAGAGATTCAGAGGCTGATCGACGAGTATCTGCACTTAACAAGTTCGTCTCTATAGCTACAAATAAATATCTTCCATTTTTCAAAGTTCTTAGAAAAGCCTTCGAATGGAATAAGGAATGTGATAAAGATTTTAAAGAGCTTAAGTCCTACCTCGGATCCCCTCTACTCCTATCACGTCCAATTGAGGGTGAGAAGCTGTATGTATATTTAGTTGTCTCGTAAGTCAACCATTAGTGTTGCAATAGTGAGAGAAGAGTATGGAGTGCAAAGACCAGTGTATTTTAATAGTAATGCACTCCAAGGGTCAGAGCAGAAGTATTATAGGATGGAAAAGTTGTTATATTCCTTGATACATTCTTCTAGGAAAATGAAGCCATACTTCCAAGCTCATTCCATGGTCATCCTCACAGATACCCCACTCAGACAGGTCCTCCATAATCTTGAGAAGTCAGAAAGGCTAATGACCTGGGAAATTGAGTTGGGAGAGTATGATTTTGTCTATCAACGCAGGGTTTCCATCAAAGGACAAGAACTCGCAGATTTTATGACCGAATTTACTTAGGACGAGATCGAGGTTGAGAACAGTCTTGGAGCTACAGATGAGCAAGTGAAAAGGAACGTCGGCCAATTAGCAGACGAGGCTGAGACAACAAGTATAGCCAGGAAAAAGGCAGTTGAGAATGAAGAAAAAAGATACCTATTCAAACAAGGGACCCTAACAGAGGGAAACTTCTCTTCAAATGAAACTATCTGGAACCTCTTCGTTGATGGGTCATCCTGTGAAAACGGGAGTGGAGCAATACTGATACTGTCGGCACCAGATGGTACAGATATTGAGTATGCAATGAGATTCAGCTTTAAAGACTCCAATAATGAGTCAGAGTATGAGGCATTAACAACAGGTTTGTCTTTGGCAAGATCCCTAAGTGTCGACCAACTCATAGTCCACAGTGACTCAAGATTGGTTGTGAACCAGATCCTGGGGGTGTATGAAGCCAAAGATGAAAGGATGGCCAGATATGTGAAGAGGGTAAGATCAATGCTAGAAGGATTCAAAGAGGTAAAGATGAAGAGGATACCTCGACTGAACAACAGCCGAGCTGATGCACTCGTGAGGGTGGCTTCAGTAATAAGAACCGATATAAGGAGAACAGTACCAATGGAGATTATTCTCAAGTCGACCATGAAAGAGGAAGAGGTTACTAAACCTTGCTTAAATTTGAATATGGGTGCCTCATGGATGGACCCTCTTATTAGATACATCAAGAGAAGGAGAGTTGCCAGAATCAAAGTTAGAGAGGCGAAAGCTAAGGTTCGAAGATGCTAAATTCTCTGTTATGGGAGATGTCCTGTATAAAAAGGGCTCTTATTCAGAGCTACTAAATTCTCTATTATGGTAAATGTTTTGTACATAAGGTCTCTTATTCAAGCCATATTGGTGGAAGGTCGTCGGCTAAGAGGATAATCACTCAGGGGTACTGGTGGCCAACCTTGACCAAAGATGTAGCTGCGTATGTGAAAAGATGTGATAAGTGCCAGAGGTACTCCACCATTCCCCATCAGCCTCATCAACCTTTGACTTCTATTAGCTCTCCTTGGCCATTTGCAGTATGGGGCATTGATCTGGTAGGACCCTTACCAAGAGCTATAAACAACCATCAGTACTTAATTATGGGGATTGATTATTTCTCTAAATGGGTAGAAGCTGAGCCAATGATCACAATCACTGAGCAGAAGACCTTCCAATTCATTTGGAAGAACATCATATGTAGGTATGGCCTTCCAAACACCCTCATCTCAGATACCAATTCAAGAATGTTTTCTTAAAAAAATACTGTGAAAAACCAGGAATCAAGCAATTCTTCTCTTCCCCTAGCCGCCCCCAGGAAAATGGTCAGACTGAGGTCACAACTTGAACAATCCTTGATGGGATAAAAAAAGAAGTTAGAAGAGGCCAAAGGAAGATAGATAGAATAGGTATACGCTGTGCTTTGGGATTCTAGGACGATAGTGAGAACACTCACAGGGGAAACTCCATTCATGTTAGCCCATGGCCAAGAGGCTATCAACCCAACAGAGATAGGGCTTCCTACTCATAGAATTTAGACATATGACCCTCATAGGAATGGGGAAAAGAGAAGACTTTATCTTAATTTAATTGAGGAAAGAAGATAAGATACTGAGATAAGACAAGCAGCCTATCAGCAAAGAACTGCGAGGTTCTACAATCAGAGGGTCAAATTAAGGTCAATAGTCGTGGGAAACCTGGTCCTGAAGAAGACGTGGCAAAAACCTAATAAGCTCCATCCCAATTGGCATGGTCCTTACAGGGTAATTGATGAGGTTGTACCTAGTACCTATTGGCTAGAAAATCTAAAAGGGGAGCCTTTCTCAAACCCTTGGAATGTCAACCATTTGAAGAGGTATTACCTATGATATTGTAGTTGTATTATTTTCTTATAATTCAGGCATCAAATTATAAAGTAAAATATCAATGAGAAGCATGTGTTCTGTTAGTATCTTTGTATCAGTGTATGTACCTTAAACACCATTAATTTGGTGAAAATATGAGGGTAAACATCATTAATTTGGTGACCTCAGACCTTAAACATCATTAGTTTAGTGAAAATATGAGGGTGAACTTCATAATTTGATGACCTCAGACCTTAAACACCATTAATTTGGTGAAAATATGAACTTAAATATCATTAATTTGGTGACCTCGGACCTTAAACATAATTAGTTTGGTGAAAATATGAGGGTAAACATCATAATTTGGTGACCTCAGACCTTAAACACCATTAATTTGGTGAAAATATGAGGTTAAACATCATTAATTTGGTGACCTCACACCTCAGACATCATTAGTTTGGTGAACTTATGACGTTAAACATCATTAATTTGGTAAAAATATGAGGTTGAACACCATTAATTGGTGACCTCGGACCTTAAACATCATTAGTTTGGTGAAAATATGAGGGTAAACATCATAATTTGGTGAAAATATGAGGTTAAACATCATTAATTTGGTGACTTCAGACCTTAAACATCATTAGTTTGGTAAAAATATGAGGGTAAACATCATAATTTGGTGACCTCGGACCTTAAACACCATTAATTTGGTAAAAATATGATGTTAAACATCATTAATTTAGTGACCTCATACCTCAGACATCATAGTATGGTGAACTTATGACGTTAAACATCATTAATTTGGTGAAAATATGAGGTTAAACACCATAATTTGGTGACCTCAGACATTTAACATCATTAGTTTGGTGAAAATATGAGGTTAACCATCATAGTTTCGTGACCTCATACCTTTAACATCATTAGTTTGGTGAAATTATGAGGGTAAACACCATAATTTGGTGACCTCAGACCTTTAACATGTTCATTATGTTTGTATTCTTATGGTGAAATTTGTGGTGAGTATGTGGAACATCATAATTATAGAAAAATAAAACATCATAGAAGAAGCAGTAGAATCATAAAAGCGAATCTACTTATATTCATAACACGAAGAGGTTACAGAGTTACATTCAAAATATCAAAAGCTATAACTAAAGTTCATCAAAATAAGGATCACAAAAATCTTCACAGGAAAAAATTTAATAATGAGTAGGAGAGGGCCTCAGAGTTGAACCTATGCCTCGACAAGAGCCAACCCACCAGTAGATGTAGTCATCTGGTCAAGCCGATGTTTGTAACTTAAACCTCGTCATCGTGCTGAGCACTGTCGTCAGTCCATGTGACCTTAAAAGGAGCCATCTCGGCCGGGGAAACATCATTTTCTTCCACATCCCTTAATGCTTGGGCGAATCGAGGGTCTCCAAAGTCAAGATCGCTAAAATCCTCGACAGTTAAGCTCCCAGACTCACCTTGCTTCATAGCCGCCCATCGACTGGTCGCCTTAATGACCCTCTCTAAATACCCAAAGCCGAAGCTAACAAACTCATCAGAGACTTTGTAGTCCTCAAGGGTTTTCTCTGCAGCATCTGCCAGTGCAGCCTTGATGGTAGCATTAACCTTTGATTTAAGGACATCATCTTTTTCCTTTAAGGCTTTATCGTAGTCTGACTTTAGCTGAGTGATCTGCTTATCCTTATCTTTTAGATCCCCTTTCAACCTTTCCACCTCATTCTTCAGGTCGGTCTCAACTTTTTCAGCATCCTTACCCTTTTGTATAAGGGGAAGTTTCTTTAAAGTCCATCCAATAAGGTGATGAAGAGACACCACACTCTGTAGAATAAGATCAGACATATGAATAATAATTTCTAAAGAGACGAGACAGCACTTGGAAGAAAATTTGCTAAAAGTTGATACCTGAACCAATCTGTGAAGTGTAAACTCGACCAATAAAAGGACATCTAGGTCACGAAGAAAAGGCTTGTCCTCCTTAGTCATAATGGTGACAATAGTATCGGTAACTTTCAGACTATGGCGGTTAAAGTTATCTCCAATCTTAAGATGTGATAGGCAAGTAACCAAATCACCATCGGTGGAAATAGGGATGGTATGATCCCTAGCATGAGTCTTGCTCGGCCTCGTATGAGCCGGGTCAGTGGGAGCCTTCCTCTTCTTGGTAGCATCGACCTTAGATGTGTTGATGCTCTTTTTTGTTTGGGCAAGAGGGGGTACCACCTTATTTTTCCATGAGCTTTACAAGGCTGGGGGTCGATATCTCCTAGAAATCGTCTTAAATGCCTTCAGGCCGCTCTGCAGAAAGATAAGTCTCTGAGTTAGCAAGTCAGACAGATAAAAAGTACGAGACACCACTTGGGAAGAAAATTTTAAAAACTTACGAAGTTCTTCCAGAGGACTACCTCCCAAACCTGTCTGAGAAAGTCCATTTACTTATATTTCCTTTTATTTCTTTAAAGTACATTTAGATGTTCATACTTAACAAGATGACCTTTCTCGCCTTGGTTACGAAGGTCCTCAATGTTCTTGTAATTATCCTAGCTAAAGCCAGGGTCGTCTTTTGCAGCATGAAAGACTTTCGCCCATCTTAGAGGGGTCCTTAAAATCGATGTTCGACAAGTCTCGCCAAGGCCAAACTCCCAGGTACTAGAAATAAAGAAATATTGAGGCTTCCAATTATGGTTAGAAGTATGGGTAACCACGATCATCTTCTTCTCGAATTTCCTGGCTATGAAGTGGTAGTAGCCGGGGTGATTTTTGGCAGATGAAAAAATGTAGCAACCAGTGAAAACTCTAACTAGAAGGTCTGAATGGTGAATAGCCTTCCAAATAAAGATATCCCCAATCATAACCATCCAAGCATTTGGGGATAATTGGTAAGGGGAAAGGTTTATGTATGAGAGTATAACTCTGATAGTTGGGTGGATTGGAAGACGAAAACCCAACTTAAACATCTGCTCATAGACGCAGATTTCACCTTCTCGGCCATTGAAGGCCCTTTCGTCCTTTAGAGGTTTCCTAAGGATAATTGAGGAATATATGGAATAAATGTGTCTAAAGGATAGAAGGTCGTACTCATTCACAGTACTCTCACACTCTGCAGCTAAGGGTGGCAATTCGGGTTAGTCGTGTCATTTTCGAGTCACGTTGATTTTTATTTGAATATAAATTTTTGGTACTCTTAAATCTATACAAGTTAATCGTGTCATATTCAGGTCATTTTGGATTATTACCATAAACGGGTTATCGTGTCAAAAATTGCCAGTGCCAGCTACAGAGGTATCAAGTTCACTTTCTTCATCATCATCACTAACCCCAGCAACTTCGTCCTGGGCACCCATAGGGGCACCACCGGCAAACCTCTTCATAATCTCAACACCGGTGGAAACCGATAGAGTAATGGCATCAATGGGAGGAATAATAGCCACACTAGGCTTTAAGATTTCTATGGACGGAGATCGACGGGAAGTTCAAGCACCTTGGTGAGACAAGGCACGGCTAAAAATCTCGATGTCCTCCAATACCTCACTTCGCCTAGGGGAGTAATCCATAGCCTCTTGAAAGGAGTCTACATACTCACCAGCCTCAGGCGTTGGCATTGGGTCTGAAGAAGCCAATTCTGACATAGGAACAGGAACTTCGACAGGCTCGGGCTAAACGACAGCTAATGGTGGAGGAAAAATTGGTCTGAGGGGAAAAATCTCGACCCTACGAGCCTCGATATGGGCTAACTCTAACTGTCTGATCTTGTTGAAACACTCCTCACACAAAGTTGGGAACTCTTCAGCAAGCTTATATAGGGGCCGTAGCATCCGATAGACGATGATACACTTGGAGAGTTCAAACTTAAAAGGCAAACAGGTAAACAACTTACATTACCCAAACTAAAGATCAAAACTGGGAATACAAAGGGTTTTCACCAAGAACATTCAAAGGTTGGGTCACCGGAGAAGATGACTGGAGGGCCACCGGAAGGCCTAAAAGTGGGAGTTTTTGGCTAAAACAACCCTGGAGTGACCTGGTATGGATTCAAAGCCATGTAACCACTACAAACCTAACCCTATAACCACCCAACAGTTGTGAAAAACCTCATCAAAAAAAGGAAAAGCACGCCGAAAAATGAAAAGTGTAAATTAATGCCCAGAAATGAAAATGGAAAAGCACGATAGCAATACCTGACTGAGTTGATTCAAGAGAATAAGAGATTAAAAGCAAGGAACCTTGAATCGCAGAAAAGCTATGGAGATCTGAGGAGAAGGTTGCAGAAAGGGTTTTAAGTGGGAAACTAAAGAAGGAAAAAAAAAAGAAAATGAAGGGGAAAAATGGTTTAAATACCATTATAATGATGAGGTGCAAATATGAAGGCCCTAATAATTGCACCTTAGAACCCTAAAAAGGCGACATCAGGTCATAATTATCTTGGGGCAGACGCAATCCACTTCAAAGGGTGACATGTGTCCAAGGAATCACACCACACCCCAAAACAGTAAGAACGACCCTTCATCAGCCTAACTTATATACCCCTCAGCCACCTAATCACGTAGAAGACTAAGGATTAGGGGGTGATTAATATGCTCGATATGTACCCTCGTACTCCGAGCCAATAACCTCGGCTAACATTACATCCGAACCAACAGGAAGCTCACAAAAACCTTTAGAAAGGTCGTCATTCTTAAGGTCGTCCATCAATGATCAACCTCGGCTATTCGGAAGCCGAGGATGGCAACACCTCATGGGCTCAGCCTTGGTCACTCTCATACTCTGCTCTAGCCGATAGTGGAACCAAGCCCCAATATACAACCTCGGCTAGTCTATATGGCCAAGGTCATACTCATTATTAGCAGACTCAACTCAACCCTCGAACTTACCAACATCCTACTCGGCTCTGCCGAGGTTACAAGGGAGGGCATCATAGGTCCGAGCATACGCAAACACATGAGTGATTTGGAACACGTGGGCTAGACCATTATAACCAACTTATTCCCCTCACGAGAGGGAATATTTGGTCATCATTATCTGCATGTGGCACAGCCAGGTATCCACATGAGATGGGTTCAATCCAACACAATATATATGAATGAAAGACTTGCCGATAAACCGTCGACTAAAAGTTCAAAACCACAATCCACAATACTCAAAAGAACTCAATAACTATAAACCGTCAATGGACAACATGTTCATATAAGGAATATAAAATAAGATCCTACACTAGATCAGAAAGGTAGATTCATCTAATCAAGATCCTGTCAGCATCCACAGTGCTGCAGCTCCGAGTCCCTGGAATGAAATCCTCAAGTTTGGTGTCCCTATGGCTGGACACCTAAAAGGTTTTGGAAATATTTTATAGCAAGAGTTAGTACTCAAAACATTTTGAAAATATTTAGCAGGCATTTATCATAGTAAAATTCAGCTATTAATTATACATGTTCGCGTAACTCTCTCTTGAGTTCTCCTCACCTCTCATCTATAGTGCACGCCTAAATTTTTATACTTAGTCTATTGTAGCTACAACTACCCAAGCTATTTAGAATACAATACTCGTCTGAACTTATCTACACGTCTAAGTTCCCGTACCACTCATACAGTACTAAGTTTCATTAGCACCTCTCATATAGTTAATAAATTTCCAAGTAACATTTCACATATGTTAGTTTTTGATTTGAAAGTTATGTCTCACCATTTAATCTTATTAATTAGATGCTCACTATCTAATATTATGTTTTTCCCATTAAGCTTTCTTCGCTTAAGTTAATAGTTAGATGTATTCATGTCATCTAATTATCTACTACTTCATCCTAGTAGATTATTCATACAGTATATATTTCACACACAATATAGACTATAAGGAGAATTGGGTCGGTCTAATCATCGACTCAAATTATCCCAATTTATTCATCTTTTAGATGTATGCACATCATATAATCATCTACCATTCTACCCAAGTATATTATTTATATAGTATAGATTTCACACACAATATATACTATAAGGAGTATTGGCCCGGTCTAATCATCGACTCCAATTCTCCTATAATTTACAATGTCACGGTCTAATCCTCGACTCCAAATGTAAATGAAATAATAGAATATTGACTCGGTTTAATCCTCGACTCCAATATCATATAGGCGTTGTAGGTATTCACCCAACCTAACTACAAAATTTATAGGTATTCACACAACCAAATTATTCATACTTGTACGTAATATATTTCTCTCTAATATTCACCGTACTTGTTTCCTTTACGAATTTATTTCACTTTCGTATTTATTCGAGTATTCTCTCTACTCTTTATTGGCTCGAACTCATACTTTGATCACCAATTTTTCTTTAGTATACTATAGGTATTCACACAACCTATATATTGTTATGCATCAATAGGTGTTCACTCAACACGATAATATGCATTAGTACGTAGTATATATCTCTCACATATTTTTTGTACTATTTACCTTACGGTTATCTCACTATAGTATATATAGGAGTATTCACACAACTCTAAGGGTCCTAGTTAACCCTTGTTATATCAATTCAGTAGATACCCTTGTTAACCTACTGACCTAACAAATTTAAGCTCGCTCATGCTTTTTTGTAATTATATTCTTCTCATCTTGAATTAGAATATGTCACAATCAAGCCTATGAATCTCCACTTTAATTCTCTCACAAAATTAAAGTCCAACACTCAATCATAGACCTACTGCCATATCATTATTGTAGAAATATATTTCATCAAGGTCCCAAACACTTTCTTGATAAAATTTTAGGCATTTGAGGCTTAAAAAGAAAGATCTCACATTTTCTGGCAACCGAAACGAATCATAAATTTTCTGACAGGTTAAACACCCTCTAGTAAAATTTCGATTTGTCCCTGTACAGAACTCCGATTGACCCGATTCCAACTTCATTGAAAATATAAGAAATAGAACTTTCCATAAATCTATGATTCACACTCTAATTCAAAGTACAATTCAAATCGTATAGTTTAAAGTCACGTCAAAATTCTGGCAAATTACTATGCTGGCAGATCAAACACCCTGTAGTAACATGTCGATTAATCCCTCTACAGAACTCATATGGACCTAATTCATTGGATATCTAAGAGATATAAATTTCCAGGCATGTATAGTTCACACTCTAATTCGAAGTACAATTTAAATGACATACATTTAAAGTTACGTCCAAAAATTCTGGCAGATTGACATCTTATGTTCATCAATTAAACCCTAAGTCATTGAAGATTAATGTTCTTCAACCAAGAACTTATAAAGATTCAATGTTAATCATCAAATTTATTCAAATTTCATTTTATCTTTACTTAGGGATTCATTCTACATGCAATCCTACCCAAACATGTGATCAATTCATACATTTAATTCAAGGTTTTTCAATAGAATCAACCAATTCTTAAAACTCCCTACACATGGGTATTATAACTTGAATTTGATTTATAATAAACACTTTCCTCATATTTTGTAGGGTCTGATTTCATGTTGTTTATGGTGGATTGATGTTCTTCTCCCTTCATCCTTCTTCCTTGGATGATTTGGGTGTAAGATTTACGTCCAATTCTTCAAGAATCCCTTCTTAAGCTTATGTATTAGTTTCCCCCTTCTCTCTAATGGCCTCTCTAAGTTTTGTGAGTTATTAACCCTAACCCCCAATTCAAATTACCAGATATAGGGTGCTGATTTTCGTAGGTCTTTTAACCCTTATTTTTAAAATCGCCAAATTACCCTCAAAAAGTGTCGATTTGGTCTAAAATTGACCCGGGACCCAAACTATACCCCCGGGTACACTATTCCGAGCCACTTAAAATATATTTCTCATTTCTCACCTCAAAATGGTCTACGCGTGACTCCTGGTGAGATAAAATGAAATACACACATATCACTCGCTATGCCGTATATCAAAAATCCACCATTATTTACTATTCACGCACATAGTAAATCTCATAACATAATATTAATCAATCTCTATCTCTCGATTAATATTTAATAATCACTTTTATTATTTAATCACATTAAATTACATCACACATTTAATTTAACTAAAACCTATTTATCTAATTAATTTTAAAATTAATTAAATCATAAATACGTAGAAATATAGAGTAATACAAAATACACAATAGAGAGCGAACGTGAGAGATTGTATCACAGGCTATCAGTGCCCTTGTTGTAGTGAAATTCACTCACACACTCACAGTGGACATAGGCCAAATTGGCTGAACCACTTAAATACAAGTGTTTCTCCTCTTCTCCTCATTTCCTTCTACTAGTTTATTACTCTTGTGTTGCCATTGTAGCTACTAGATTGAGCTTATAAACACCTCATACATGTGGTGCTGTTTACAGCATCATCAGTTAGTATACTTCCTCAAATGATATAATGTTTCCTTGACCTTTGACTGCTTGTTTCCACCATTATTCTTGTTATCTTCCATCTTCGATTTACCCTCATCTTTATTCTGCACTTTTGACTCAGCATTTTTCTTTGCAGCCATAGCCTCCTCGGCATTCATGATTTTTGCTACTTTGGCCATTAATAATGCCATGGATTTTAGGGGATCCTTAGTCAAGGTATAATACAATTTATCTGGCAAAAGACCACTCATGAGAGCTATGATGGTTATCTTCTCCTTATAGTCTATGGTCTCCAGTTTCTCGTTGTTAAAACGAGTGATGTAATCTCTGGTACTTTCATTTACTTTCTGCCTAACGCTCAACAGATGGTCCACCCTTTTAACTGGTTTTGCACCAAAATAGAAATTACCTATAAAGAGCTCTGCCAGTTGGTGGAAGGTTTCAATCTTCCCCTGAGGAAGGTTGTTGTACCATATCTGAGCAGATTCGGTAATGGTCCCTGAGAACGCCCTGCACCTCATTTCATCTGGGATCGCATAAATATCTGTCGCAGCATGGTACTGCTCTATATGAAGGATAGGATCTATTTTTCCAACATACTTCGGTGTGACCATAGGAGCCTTGAACTTTGTTGGTGTGGGAAAATCCACAATTGCCTGTACGAAAGGAGATCCTTTAATAAAGGTTCTTTGGAGAGGGTTCTTAGCCTTGGCCATCTCTCCTAACCTTTCTTCCAACCTCTGAATAGATCCTTTCCATGCATCATTTCTGGCCCCTGACTTATTAGTATTTTCCTGAACAATAGATCGTGCAAAATTTTCCTCTTGGGATCTTTCTCTTCGAACTGCAAGTCTCGGGTTTGGATGTGATTGGGCTGAGCCTTCCCTTAAATCATTTGTTCGTTGAGAATTTCTTGACGCAAATCGAGGAGGATTTATATTCCCCCTGGGAAATGGTCGAAAGGAGAGGCTCTGTTCAACCTTTCCAGAGCACTTGGTCTCTATAGCGTTAGAGTGATGTCTTCCTGAGAATCCAAAATTCTTATAGGGGAAGTTACACCGAGGCGATAGGATGGATCTCTTAAATTCTCAAAATAACTGAATTCATTATGTCTGGATCGTGACATAGATCGTGGCCCAGTGTGTCACGAAGACGGTGGATGCATGCTTCTCTGGATTCTTCTTTCGCTTGTTTGAGTAGACACTCCATTTTAAAAGCTCTGAGTCAACTGTCGCATAGTTTCTTACATAGCTTCTTGCCCCCTGGCTAGACTAGTTAAGATTCCTGTCAAATCATTCGCATTTGGAGGTGCAAAAGGATTGGGAGGATTCCCTTCATTATTCCTATTATTGGATTCTGGGATTTCAGACATTGGTGATGTGTTTTTGGTAAAAAAATGCTATGTATAGTCGTTTCCCACAGACGACGCCAATCTGTTGATATAAAAAACTAGATTTGATCTAATTAATTAATCACAGATAAATATGAGTAAAGAAATAAGATGAGATTTTTAAAGTGGTTCAGCCTTAAGGGAATGGCCTATATCCACTGGTTTGTATTACTGGGTGTCTTGCCTTGGTTTCGATTATTCTCTCTTGCCCTGCCAAGAGGGTATTACAATGTATTTATAGCCTTTAGGTTGTCAATGTGAATAGATAGTGTGCCTTTTATCGAATAGGCGTTTACATCTGTATATGGTAAGGAATAAACATTGAATCTGTCAAGTCGTTTGGCACTCCCAATAAGTTGCTCGGTACGCTGAGTAGCTCGGTACAATAAGTAGCTCGATATTTGAACTTGTGCCATATTGGATGATGCGTGTCTTTATATAATTGGTCCACGTCTGCTGACTAATTTTTGTATCAACAATAATAAACAAGTCTTGATCTCGATCATTGATAAGTGTGTGTGTGTATATATATATATGTGGGGGGGGGGGGATCTATAATTTCGATTGCTTGGCATTATATGTTTTTTAAATTACTCAAGTTACATATAGATTCGTTTTGGGTGCAATTTATGTTTTTTTTTAGGATTTGGTATGTTGGGGAGTAAAGACTTATGTTTGAGATTATTAGTGGTGATACGAGGTTTAGGGTGAGCCACTTGAAAACTCGAATTGTCAATTAGTTATTGTGTTATAGTTTTAAGATGAATTTATGAAAATATTTATATACAAAGTGTGAATTTTAGTTAGAATTATTAATATGTTTATTTGTCTTAATTAGCTCATGTCCTTTGCAAGTATTTCATGCTAATAATTTGATTTACTATTCGATTATGATTTTATTTTGTGATAAATGTGATGGACCCAAATTAATTCAAAATGCATCAATGTTGAAAAGTTGGAAACATGTAAAGCATTATCAATTATTAGATCAACACTATTAGTTTGATCTGAAGCACTAGTTGGGAACATAAATAATGAATTTTTGTTTTATTATATAGTTGTGTCAATCATATTAACAAATTGTTCATAAAGATCCTAATTAACTGTGTACTTTGTTTATTGTAATTTTATCTTTTTTATTATTTTTCTTCTTGAAAATATACTCCAATAAGTCGTGGGTCAATCACACTAAAGCCTTGGAAATTTATCACAGTCTTATATATATATATATATATATATATATATATATATATGCCCATAAAAAGGGATTCCTAAATCTTCTGATGGAAATCGATTCTTTAGGAGTGATCATTTTAACAAAAAGTATTATGTTTTAAGTATATATATAAATATAAAAGAAGTGGTCTTGAGTCTCGTTCGTTCTTTAATTACATATCTTTTCTCATAAAACGTATGTGACATTGAAGGAGTACGAGAAGAAAACGAGGAAGAGAATAGAGCAAAATTGAAATAATTGGGAATACATAAATTGTATTCGTCAATTCAAAACAAAGATAAAAATAAAAGTGTTTCAAAGAGAAAAAAAATGGTTGGTGATGCTGACGAATTTGTGCCACTTGAAGAAGAAAATGAGCATATAAATTCAAATGAGGATGAAAATGGGTATGTGCCTTATGAGTTTTTTAATGTGTAAATGTTTAGTGATGTAGATGTTAATTATTTGATTGTTTGAATTATTATTTAATGCTTTTCATTACCATGTGTTCATTAGTATCTACTTTTTATAATTAAATTGTTCACAACTGTAGTTTCATAGCTGAGGTTTTAGCTCTACAAAATGTGTGAACTTGTTTATAAAAATAATGCTTAACAGTTTTGCAACTACAATTTTATATCTACTTTTTATAAACAACACCCTTATTTAAAAGGATCTTCCCTTAATTTAATGTCTTGATATCAAAACAACACCCAGTATTAGAATAATGCATAAACAACACCCTTAATTTAGACAGGTAAAGTTGATCCAATTACCACTACTTTCATCAAATGTTTACTGTTTTATGCTAAAAAATTACAGTCTTGATATTAAAAGTTTTAATTATGGATCAATGAAGATGTCAAATACTTGAAAGTCATTCTAAGAGCAAGCCTGATTTAGATTTTGTTCATTAGCTTGTCAATTTTTAGTTAATTTATTCTTTTTGTTCTTAGAATAACACAAGTTCACCATAAGGTTTTAAATATATCTTATTTTCAAGGATGGGACTTTCATGGAAGCAATGGAAGAATCGATTGTACCATAAAAAGTTTCTAACAGTTGAAGACCGGTTGGGTTATATGCCTGAATGAGTCGAAAAAGATCGGTGGTCTGAATTGGTGAAAAATTGGGGTCTAAAGAAGATAAAGGTATATATACCACGTCTTATTAATAATTTTACACTTACATTCTTCTTCACTAGTATCATAAGTTTTATTTTTATTTCTTCAAATATCTAAGATATAGTGGATCAAAACACTAAGAACCGTGAAGTTGAATGCGCTTACAGAAGTACAGGACAAAAGTCACATGCTAAAATAGCCAAGGAGGTTGGAATTTTTATTATTGTAAATATTTTTATTTTATTCTAATAATACTAATATATGTACATTATAATATGTGGGCAGTGTTCATTTCCTAATTGACCTCCAGTTGATTAAATTTAAAAGTATACACTCGTTTTGTGGTATAAAGTGGACTTTAGGGAGAGAAAACTCAAAACTTCAATCTTGTGGCCCCGAGAGAGGCACGAACACCCCAAGATGTATATAAGTACCTTTGGGAAGGGTTTGTGTTCTGATCGAACTCTCGATTTTTGAAATTGACTAGTAAATGATTGTTTTGGTGTTATAAGTAAACTTTGGGGGTGAAAAGTGAAAATAATAATAAAATGGATCGAAAAGATGCACAAATAACTCCAAAGGTATCAAATAACATAAGGGAAGTGATTGTGTCTTCACAAGACTCTCAGTGTTTGAAAGTGACTGGTGGAAATGATTTGGGCAAGTCTATAACTGATTAGAACTCTATTAAAGTATGCTTTGGTTTTAATCATTTTGGATGTGTTCTCTTCATTATTATCTTGTTCAAACACAAGGAGGTCAGCATCAACCACTCAGATAGTGGTGGGAAAGTCATTGTTCCCCGCATTGGATCGTGCGTATGATCCGTACTCAGTGATTTGTTAGAACTGACACCTGGAGGCCATATTACCCGCCTTTTTCTAATGTCTTCCCAATGTTAGGTTCCAACCTGACTATGTTAGGACTAAGGATGTCACCGTCATTTCGACCAATGTTAGGCCTTTCAGGAAGTGAAAATCGACGTCGTCAGTTAGAGTAGTAGTCATCCACTTGATTCTCATTTCAAAAGTACCAAAATAATCTTTTATTAATTAATAATAAAATATTTTACACGTGATTTTAAGAATAAAACAGAATAATGAACCAACGTTGTTATGTTAATCCTCTAGTCCCATGAAGTCATGCCAACTTCTGCGGATCTCTCGCACTTCTACATGTCCCAACCAATGGATGTCCCACTTCCAACTATGCTTTCAATTTTTTAGTATAAACATTTAGGTCTACCCTTTAACTAAAAGTTCATTATGACCATACCCAAAGATAATACAGATATATATATATATATATATATAAACATGGATTTCGAACCTCATTATAATTACACAATACATTCCAACAAATAAGAAAATTCCCAGTGCACATATGATTTCTGGCGTTTGAACTTCTTGAGTTAGAGTAGTAGTCATCCACTATAACTAATGTCGGTGATTAGTTGGATGAAAATGCTAGATATGTTCAGGAATTTGATGAAGGACTGACTCGAGTTTCATTTGGTTCCAAATGAAGATCCAATTGCATCAATATCTCTCTGCTGGAGTAAGTTTCCCCATTTCCTCTGCACATGACCGTAAGCATTCTTTCAATATGAGACATAGTCAAATATATGAAAAAATGTGCCTTTGGGATCAATACCTACTTCTCAGACCAAAATTTGAAACAATCTTTAGTTAGAGAATTCGTAAAACACTACAACATCAACTAGTCTTAAATCAGAGTTGCAACAAGTATGAAGACCGTAGACGAATTGGACTTCATCATCTTATGCTACATCTCCTAGATCCCTGGTTTTCTTTCAATTCTCAAGCAAAGGTATTCTGACTTTATTATGAAGAGAGAGGTTAATTTTGCAGGGAAATTCCCGTGTCATCAATTGGCGATGAAATTTATGAACTATGACCGCCATTGTGAGCATCATCTTCCTCAGAACTATTTGGAGAAAAGTGTTATCATATTTCTTCTAATACCAAAGTGACTTCTTCGATAAAAATAGATTGGAAAAATTAAAATTCGTTTGTTTTTACTGATGTTTAGAAGCAATAATGTCACCACAAGGATTTTCCAGTGTCATATTCGCACTCCTGCTGCCGGCACCATTATTCATTGTGCAAGGCTATTTTATGATAATATAGTCCCAAGTTGTACCGTATATGACGTTGAATGGCTTGGCCATATTATTGTAGACTGTATCATACTAGTGTCTCAATGGAATCTTATCTTTATCACTATATGATTTAGTATGCTTTTTAAGTCTCTACCACAACTTGAATGCCCGAGACTGTAGCCCAGATTATTGAACTTTTATTGAACTTGTTCTTTAGGAGCTTGCCTTGGTTATTCGGATACCTCACACAACTTCAAGAGTTAATAATAAGTAACAACATTTATGGTTCCATCCCGCTGGTTCTTTCTAATACAAAAAATCTATTACAGTTATAACTCGATACTAATCATATATTGGGCTCGATTACATTCGAGCTTGGGATGTTAACAGAGCTAACAGTCTTCTTTGCATGACATAACAGGCTTGAAAGGAGCATACCTTCAGAGTTGGGTGGTTGCAAAATCCTTCAAGATCTATATTTATTAAACAATTCTCTCACAAGTAGTTTACCACCCGCCTTATATTAGCTACAAAATCTAACAAAGCTTCTCTTGATTTTGAATGACATTTCGGGTCTCATCCTGCCAGAGGTAGGTAATTTCATCTCTCTTGTTTGCCTTCGGATTTTAAAAAATAAAAATAGTCGACAGATTCTAACAGAAATTGGATTTCTTATTAACCTCAATTCTCTTGACATCTCTACGAACCGTCTCACCGGGCTAGTTCCCACTGAGATGTGAAATTGCTTAGAGCTATAAATGTTGAACCTAGGCAACAATACCCTTAAAGGCAATTTACCTTTAACTCTATCTTCTCTAAAAAATCTTGAAGTATTGGATGTTTTTATGAACCAGTTTGTTGAATCTTATGCTTCGTGGAAATATCTTTAAGATATTAAACTATTCCTAAAGTATGAATCTAAAAACTAGAATCCAATCCACCGAAAAGTACCGCACTGAGTTTTGTGCTTTGAGAGAACAGGGGACATTGGCACGCACACTATAAAAAAAGATCTAACATAAATCATTAAGACAACACTATAAATAAAGGCAATACAAAAAGATACTTTAATTCATTTGGTATGAGGATGATAGTTGTTACTAATAGGAATTGGATGCTCCATGATTTGTGGATTCTTTACTCTAAGAGGATTGATAAACCTACTATTAGTCAGATTTTAACTTCATATATCTCTTTTGTTGCTAAAGTGATGGAATATTCCATAAAAATCAGCAGTAACTCGTAAATTGACTCCCAATTCTCGTCATACTCAGTTAAAAAAATGAATATTAAGCATAAATTGACTCCGAATTTTAGGCCTCATTTAGATCATACATTTTTACTACTGCATAGACCCCACAATATGAACAAAAAATAAGGGTATAACTATTAAGAGTTTAAATCATGTTAAGTTTGCATAATTCATGTTAAGAGTTTGCACATATATAGTCTCATAATTCATGTTAAGAGTTTAAATCATGTCATTTTGCTAAGTTTGCATATATATATATATATATATATATATATATATATATATATATATATATATATATATTCTCATAATTCATGTTAAGAGTTTAAATCTCATATTGTTTTATCCTTTTCTTAAGAGTTCATAAAAATTTACCTATCTGGGATTCTAGAAATCACAAAATGAGAACCAAACCAAAACTAAAGCTAAAGGTCCATATGGTTTAGTAGTATATGTCACTTGCATGCACTGAATAAATCATTTGCCTTTATTAATGCAAAAATTGATAGTGTTATTTGAGATGCGAGGTGTACTCAAAGAATTACCTTAAATTAGCTACAATGTGTACTCAAAGAATTACTTTAAATTTCCTTCAAAACTAAAGTTTGTCGAAAATCTTTTGCCAAAAATCTAGATGCAAATCCTAAATTTGTGAAATACCACAAATTTTGCTTTTGTTTTAATAAATTTATCAACAATATCTCTCTCTGAAATGAAATATAGTGGTATGCTTACCAAATAAAACTATCATTGTTCATCAAAGTTATATTTTTAATTGGTTAGATTATTTAACTTTGATATATTTTTATTTGATAGGCAGTGCTTGAAAGACGCTGATGAGCGGGATGTTTGACATCAGTAAGACATTGAAGATTGAGATTCTCGACATCTACAGGAGCTCGAAGAATTAAAAATCAGCAGCAAACAAGCTCTACGACAGATGCAGACTGACATGAGGAGCGAAATGGAAAGTTTATTTCTTAGTATTATTCCACACCATGCTTCCATAATCTCAATGACTCGTACCTTCTAAGTAATAATACATCTTTATTATTATTAGATTGATGTAGCTCATACTATTTAAAATGGGAAATTATCCATTTTAAAGTCACATGTTTTGTGTTGTGGCAACTGATTGTTGAGTTGTTTGGGTAAATTATAACCTATAAATAGGTTAGTATTCATGAATAAACAAAGGAGACTCAGCCGATTTTTTTCGAAACAGTAGTTGTTGGTTTGTTTTAGTTGTTTAATAGGTGGTGAAAAATTCTCTCTTTTAAACTTAAATTTTTTATTGGGGGCATCGAATGTGCTATAGGTTGGTGTGTAGTAATCTTAGAATTAATTTTAATATTTAAAACAAGTTGGCTACCTGTGGTTTTCATGAATAAACAAAGGAGACTGCCAAATTTTTAAAAAATATTAGTAGTTAGATATTTATTAAAAAGATATTGTAGTTTAAAATTTATGTTGTTTGTGATGAGAATACAATGATTCATCGCACCTTGTATTGTTGATGAGTTGGATATTAATTTTGATGTAATTGGCACTCTGTTTTTTTGCAGATGGCAACTTTTTTTAGAACATGCACTGTTAATTAGTGATTTTGGAGGTCATACACTTTAAAATTCCGGGATTACTTTGACAAAAGCATTTTGCATTTTAGAGTATAAGAATTTAATGTATTTTTGTTCTCAAGTTGAATATTTGAACTTAGTTTTATAATTTTTGTTTTGATGAATATTTAGAGATGCTTGTAAGAACTCTAACTATTGTTGAATGAAAATGATTCGTTGTGTTGGTTGAAGATCATCTTATGTATTATGTTTTTTGACCATTTGGTGAAACTTTAATAATTGTCTCCAATGTAATTCAATTCTATAATAAACTTTAGCGGTAAATTTCATTCTCCACAAAATATTGGTGCAAAAATTTAAGATCGCTTCACCTCTTTTGGGATGGTTAAAACTATCCTGGAAATATATTAAAGATGACTATGTTTTCGTCTCAAAAGGGTCTTATAAAATAGTAACCTTTTGAGACAGATTAATTCTTGTCTCAAAAATACTCTTTGTGATAGCTCTTGTGTCGTCTCTAAAGGGTCATATTAAATGAGGACCTTTTGAGACGGATCTGATCTTGTCTCAAAAAACTCTTTTGAGGCGAATATGGCATCACAAAAAGTATTTATAACCCCTATCAAAAATACCCCCTAGTCATCCCAAATAGCGTCCCAAAAAGTATTTGAGACCGATAATCAATCTTTTGGGATTGTTAGACCAGCGTCTCAAAAGCTACATTATTGTAATTTCCATCGAATGGCTTCCTTGTGCTACAGATGACTTTTATTTAGACATAGTCCCTGACTTGAAATTTTCTCGGATGGACACCTTTATTTTACTACCTTACCAATTGTTGTTGGTAGGCTGCCAAGATTATCAACACTCGTTCCCTCCTCTCGTCTGCCATATCAAGTTCAATTGTGATGATCGCATTGTTCATGTTTTGATCAATGACAGTTGTTCTTATGGTCAGCAAAAGAGTCTCTAGCGGTAGAATGGCCCCCTTCCCACAAGCTAATGTATACCACGTTATTTTTTAGGATTTAATTAATTAATAATGGTTTAATTTTTTAATTTTGTGAAATTAAAGTTATTTATGTATCAATGTATTAAAATGAATTAATGTGATAATTTATATAGTTAAAGGAAGTCGATTTAGAATTTTAGTACTCCTTCTATTTATTATTAAAGTTTTGGGACCAAAAGATTGAATTATAGAAAATTTAGGGTTAATATAGTAATTTTATAGAGTTTAATAAAGTGTTAGGATTGTGTGGTATTGTAATTATGTTCAGGGGAATTTTGGTCCTTGTATACCACATGAAGAACACACATAAACTTTAGGGTTATAATTATAAAAGCGAAATCATTTTTGGGTGATTTGAGGTGCTGAAGGAATTGGGCCGCGATAGCTAGCCATACAGGATGCTATAGCAGGAATAAGGATGCTATAGCGGATACTGCAGTCCACTATAGTGACATGGTTTATATAAAAAGGGCAACAACCCTTTATTTTTTTCATGAAAACCAATTTTCTCTCTCTTTTCTTTCTCAACATCCAATAATTTTCTCTCCCCTCTTTTCCCAAGAAATACACATTGTTTTCCTCTCGAAATTTGACCACCTTTCACCTAAGTTTTATCCTAACTGTAAAATCAGACCATAACCTATATCAATCCAAGATTTAAAAGGAGGTTTTTAAAGCTTTTCGAGGGTTTATCGAAGGGATTCTAAGGGTTTTCTTCTTCAACAAGATACTCATATTTGAATCTATTTTTTAGGCGAATTGCTATCTACCCCTGTCCTTTTATATGTGTATTTGTTAAAATCGACCTATACCTAGTTGTGGTATTAAAATCAATTACAAACATTAGGAAATTGTGTATTCCTAACTTCTTGTTGTAATTAGTTGAATCCTAATATTCTCATATGTTTGTAATTAAACGTCGAGCCCTAGTAAATTATGAAAATTATATATTGGCCCCAAAGTATGAAAATGACAATTTAGGGTGTGGATCCCATGTGTAGAAATTGATTATTTGATATTAGAAATTTGATATTAGGGACTTAATTTAGAATCTATAAATTCTGAAATTTTAGTCATGCTTATTAGGGTTGGACCTTATGCTTTGGAGCAGTACTCTTGGCAGTTATATCACCAAATTGATGAAATTTAAGATGAGGACCTTATTCATGATATACGAACTTATGTGGACACATTTCAGATGACTTTGGACACTTGATATATGAATAAGACCCTTATGATGTAGTACACCCTTTCAGGTTTAATTACATATTTCTCTATATGCAAGAATATGTTACGAGCCTTTAATTGAGATATTATTATTTTTAATATCAAATTCATTATGTAAACGATGAAAGGATTACTAAATATTTTGTGTTGTTTATTGAATAGTGAGGTTGACTAGTTGGGTTAATTATGAATTTTGGACATGTAGACATTTAATTCCTTACCTTACTTTCTCATAATAAATCCTTAATTTAATTTGTCTTAATAACTACCCTACCTAAATGGAAGTGTATTGGAGGGTTCCTTATTTGGATTTCACTTTGGTGAGATGCCCAACGCATGGAGTTTAGAGAGGGCTAGGATTGACGACTCAAACCTTTAATAAAATTAACATATTTTTACTTTGGTGTTTTATTATATAAGAAGTAACTTGTAGGTTGTTATCCCCCTAGGTCTTTGTGAAATGGGCTAAAATGTATTATTGTCTCTATATGGTAATAACTTGAGGATAGGGTAATTGGCTATTGAGGTTATGGCACGGAGTGCTGAAATACTTGTTCAATTGTGAATGTCATTAATAAATGATTATGTGAAATGTGAATGAATGGGTGAGTGTCAAGGATGAACATCCATATGTTGAGATATTTGATGAGAATGATTTATTACAATATGTTATTACATCACATGATATGTGGAGTTACGACGATGCGTAGTAGGGTGGCTAGGGGTTTATCGACGCAACAAAATAGGCAAACGAGGATTATGTGAAGTTTTGATTTGACATACAACATGTTTTTAGATGCCTAAGAGAAAGGGGCGCAAGTCAATTCCGTATTGATTAATTAATGTGAATAATTAAATAATAAATGGGTAAATTACACTAAATCCCCCTGAACCATCTCAAGTTTACGGGTCACCGCCTGATTTATTTTACCCTACAGACTCACCCCCTAATCTATCAACTTATTACAAATAAATCTAAAAATCGAGTTCCATCAATTTTTAGTGTAAACTAATTAAAATATCCCTAGACCTTATATTTTATCAAGCACAATTACCTTAATACTCTTCCCATTTCTAATATAATTACCAAAAACTCCTAAATTCAACCTCTTCTCCATGGCAACCCCAATTCAAGACAAACATCCTTCCCTGGCAGAACATCCACCACCTCTCCTACCCTCAACTACCACAACCCAAACAATTGTTTCGCTGCATCCAAGAAGAAATGATTGTTGTAATTTGATATACTTTAAAATCTCTTAACTGATCACAAACTTTATCCCGATCGGAGTGCCTACTGGAGTTAGATCAATTCATGTCTAAAATAAATAGAATCGACAATAACAACAAAAAAAATTATTTATAGGAAAAAACAAATTGAGGAATCATCTGTTGAGTTTTGTTAAAATTCCACTAATAGTCTACCATCCAAGACGTATGATAAGAGGCCTAGGGGTAGGGGTAGTTTGGAAAAATAGGAGAAATGCAGGCCTGTATGAGGGAGTTGACGAAGAATATATTTAAATTTTAAGAGGCATATGAGGAAGAAAAGAGTTTAAAATTAGAATATATGGTGGAGACGGAGAAACATAAGATGAAGTTTATAAAGGAGTCATAGATGTGGAGGATGAAGTTTGTCATGAATACTCAGTTGGAGATTTCTTAGACAAGCAATGATTTGAGATCTCCAAGTGAGTCAAAAAGTATTTGAGTTTTAATTCAAAAATTATTAAGTTGAGCAAAACTAATGGCGGATTAGGTGTAGAAGAAGTGGTGGCTAGTGGGAGAAGATGGGGGATTATGGGTCAGATAACAGTGGCTATGGTGGTATGAAGAAAATATAGGGTCTTTGTGTATATTAAGTAAAGAAGATGAAGAGGTTGAGAGAGAAGATTTGTTTTTATTTTGATTGTGATTTATTTTGGGGAGGGTATTTTTGATACATAATTTTTTATATTCTGTTCTATGGGCATTTTAGTCAATTGATGCTAAACAAGAGGGGAACCGATTTTTTGGTTTATTTTTAACGGGTTAATAGTTTAGGGGTGGGTCTGTTGGGTAAAATAATTCAGGGGTGACCCGTAAACCTGAGATAATTTAGCGGCTTTGGTTTAATTTACTCATAATAAATTGATTTGAGATCATTATGTTATATTATGAGGTTATGTTGTATGTGTTGGTCTGTTTATATGAATTATATAAACTGTGATTTTTTTCGTATACATGTATAACAACTTTGAGTTGCATAACTAAGTGACGTGCTAGGGTTTTGATCCTGTCTTTTACGGGGTGTCTTCATGTGTGAGAGTTGGGCCTCCAATTGAGACTTATCCACTCCAGCAATTACATCTACTTCATCTCTCACTCTATAGGATCCCAACTTCAAAAACATTGTGGCTACCTCTTGTAATTCATCCGGTAGTGCTAGCCGCATTGGGATGAGATAAGGCATAGGGATCCTTCGTGAAGAAAAACCCTTCGATATTCGTAGGCTCTACCGATTTCATCATGATACAGAAGTGGCACCAAGATATCAAGAGGAATTTGAGGTTGTTGACTTATAAGAAAGTACATAAGCATGTGTTGGCCAATTTTTGGTTTGTTGGTCATGCTCTCTAGTGGTAGGAGAGTGTGAATTCTATGGAGGATAGGGAGACTATGACTTATAAGAAGATTTCCTTCGTTTTGATGACAAGAATTTTCCTTTATCAATAAGAGATTAGAAGAAGGCAAAGTTCCTTTTACCTGAATAGGGTTTCTGCACCGTAGCAGAGTATGAGCGGGAGTTTACTAGTTTGTCCCTTTATGCAGGTGATGAGGTTGATACTGAGGATAGCAGGATAAGGAAATTTGTGAGGGGGATAGTGCGGCCCATCAGACAGGTTCTCATGGTAAGCCGACCTTTACCACCGACACTCAAGTGGTAGATTCCACTCTATTACATCGTCGGGATCATAGGGAGTACAAGGGGAAACTTGAGAAGGTGCCCCAATCTAGTGATCCCAAATAAGAGATGGGTTGAGGGGGATACATGCGTAATGTTTATGGCCCACAGGGTTAGGTCCAGTGGAAGAATTTCTAGATTAGATATGAGAGACGCCAATAATAACTCCAGGTCCCCCTTAAGATGGGCAGGGGCAGCAACAACCACAACACCCACCGCACCAGAGGCGATAAAGGGCACCGTAACCCCATTTATTGGTGTATGTTTTAAATATGGGGGCAGAGTACATAGATCCCGAGTTCACCGAGTGTAGATTTTTAGGGACAGGAACGTCATTGATAGTCGAGTTAGGTTCAGGGCTAGAAGGGATAAGGACACTATGAGCAAAGATAGTTACAGGGCCAACAAGGTTTTAGGCACCAACAACAATAGTAACAACCATATTAATATCTGTATCTTCCAGCATCGATGCCACAACCGATAGCAGTGCTACCCACACCCTCAGTTTCATGGAAGCATCCCCAACTCTAGTATGATAGATTTTATCAGATGGCACATCCCCAGAAGTAGGTCTATGGGCAGGTCCGGGGTGGATGGTATGATTTATATATTTTTCACCTTAGTTAGAATTATATTTGACACAGGTTCCATGCACATTCATATCACATATTTTTATAGATATTTTTGGTTTGCTTCCTAGACCTTATGATAGTGCTTTATTTATGTCTACTCCATTAGGCGTATTAAATCTTATTTTGAAGATTTCCAATGATGTGAAGATTTCCATCGGTAGATAGTGTTATGAGGATAATTTGTTTATTTTATATACCCACTCTTACAATGTGGATATGCTTAGTCTAGAGGGTGGTACCATGACACATTTGTACTTTATTTATGAAGAGACTCAGGAAGGGACAATTGTTTCATTAGATTTAACTATAATTTTTAGGGACTTTTCTAACGTGTTTGATGAGGTACCAGGTCTACATCTAGCCTGAGAGATTGATTTGGATAGCAGATCGATCCTATTTCTAAGGCATTATATCGAATGGATCTTATGGAAATGAAGGAGTTGAGAGAGAAAATCAAGCAGTTAATATAGTGGGGGTTCATATATCACATTTCCATAGGGAGTTCCATTTTTCTTTGATAAGAAATAAGATTTTTCACTACGATTGTGTGTTGACTAACGTGAGCTGAACAATGTGATAGATAGGAACAAATTCCCTTTTTCGAGGATCGATAATTTATTTAAGCAGTTATAGGGTGTTTCGTTATTGTTAAAAATAGAATTGCATTTCGGTTATCATTAGTTGAGGGTACGGGAGGAGGACGTTCCAAAGACTTCCTTCCTCATTACTATTCTTACGAGTTCATATTCAGGCCATATGGGTTGACCACCACCCTAAACATGTTCATGGATTTGATGAACCGGGTGTTTTGGCCATATTTGGGTGGGTTTATCATCTTCTTCATAATGACATCATGATTTATTCTCAAGCCAAGGAGGATCTTGCTGAGAATTTTAGGGATGTACTTAAGACATTAATGGAGTATAAGTTGTATGAGAGGTTCTAAAAATGTGAGTTTTGGGACCAAGTTGTTAGGACATATAGTCCCGATTCGATTTTATTAATGGATGTAAAGAAGGTGTCGGTCATTTGGGGTTGGGAACAACCCATGACACCAACAGAAGTTAGTATATTTTTAGGATTAGTCGTGTGTTATCAAAGGTTTATTCGAGGCTTTTCAAAGATAGCGGGACCATTGACCGAGTTGACTCAAAAGGCAATACCCTTTTATTACACCGAGAGGTGCCAGCATGCCTTTGACACTCTGATGGAGAAGTCGAATTCAACTCCATTTTTGGCTCTTCCTAAGAGTGGGGCTTAACATTTGATTTACATTGATGCTTATTTACAAGGATTGAGTGTAGTGTTAATTTAGGAGTAATGTCCCATTTCCTATGCATCTTGGAAGTTAAAACCCCACAAGGGTAATTATTTGACCCATGATTTGGAGTTAGTATCCATAATGTTAGCACTACCCATTTGTAAGCATTATTTTTGGGATGAGAAGTTGAGGCTCTTTAGTGATTATAAGAGTCTTCAGTATTTGTTCACGTAAAAATATTTGAATATGCAACAGCAAAAGTTGTTCGAGTTTCTCAATGACTATCAGTTTATAATTTAGTATCACTAAGGGAAGGCCGATGTGATGGCAGATGATTTGAGTCGACAACCTAGTGATAATTTGTTTTCTCTTCAGTTTACCAATGTAGGTCCAGTTCAGGTAGTTAGTGAGTTAGCCGATGCATTTATGGGGATTCTCACCATAACTCCCGATATTCTTATATGGGTGGTTAGAGTACAAACAAATAATGTGTTTTGCAAGTAAAGAGTGACCGAGATTTTGTCCACTATTGTGCCTCTTTATACTGTTGATTAGAATGGTAGATTGTGGTATAAGGGGATGTTAGTTTTACTTTTAGATGAGGAGTTGTGTAAGACCGTCATACAAGAGGTCCATGGATCGCATTTTTTGGTGCATCCAAGAGGGGATAAAATGTATGAAGACATAAGGAGACAGTATTGGTGGTTCATCATGAAGCAATATGTTGCTACATTTGTGTCTCAGTGTAGCGCATGTCAGGTGGTGAAGGTAGACCACCAGAGAGTGTCAGGGAAGCTTTTACCCTTACCCATTTCTAGAATAGAAGTGTGATAACATATTGATGGATTTCATCGTCGGGCTTCCTTCGATGCCTAGGCAACATGATTCTATTTTGGTCATTGTGGATCATTTAACTCAGTTTGCACATTTCTTTCCCATTCGCACGGACTTCATAAAAGATCAGTATGCACGTTTGTACGTGTCTCAGATTGTTCGGTTGCACGGGGTACCATTGTCATTCACCCCCGACTGATATCCGACTTTCATATGTCACTTTTGGTACAATTTATAAAAGGTTATGGGGACTAGATTGAAAATGAGTACTTTGTTCCATACTACGACATATAGGCAGTCAGAGCGAGTGAACCAGATTTTAGGGGATATACTATGGGCATGCGCATTAGACTTCAAGGGTAGTTAGAAGGTGCATTTACCTATGGTTGAGTTTACCTCCAACAATAGTTATCCGAAATTGATTAGTATGGAACCGCACGAGGCATTGCATGGGTGACTGTGTAAATCACCAGTGTGTTGGTTAGACCTAGGGGAGCATAACTTGTTGGGGCCCGAGTTCATTCATAAAACCAGGGACAAGATTATAATGATTCGAGAAAAAATTAAGAACGTCTAGAGTAGGAAAATGAGTTATGAGGATTTGAAGGGGGCAATGTTGTGTTATAAGTGACAGATCAGGTACTTTTCAAGATGTCACCCATAAAAGGGGTGATGCATTTTAGGAAGAAGGTCAAGTTATCCCGAGATATATTGAGTCATTTATGATCATAGATCATGTAAGGTTTCTCGCTTATCGTTGAGAACTTCTGAACTATTTTGTTTGAGTGGATAATTTTTTCATGCATCGATGCTTTACAGATTTTGGCAGGATAAGGCTGTGTATCAACATATTGACTTAAACGATAACTAGTTAGATGTTGACATTTTAAACACGGAGGAGCCAGCCCGTAGTTTAGATCATATGGTCCAGATTCTAAGGACTAAAGAGATTTCGTTAGTTCAGGTTAAATGGAGTCATAATAATGAGGATGAGTCCTTGAGACTGAGAGGATACGATGAGACAACAGTATTCTCTTTTAATTTAAGGCAAGTATCTATTATTTTTCTATGAGTTTCGAGGACGAAATTATTTTTTTTAGAAGCGAGGAACCAATTTTTCGAATTTAATTAATTAATTATTAATAATTTAATTTAATTTAGAAGGAACTCAGATTTAATTTTGAGAAATTAAAGTTATTTATGTGTCAATATGTAAAAATGAATTAATGTTGTGAATTTATAAAAATAAAAGAAGCCACTTTGGAATTTTAATTCTCCTTGTATAAATTATTAAAGTGTGAGGGACAAAAGTTGAATTATAGAAAAGTTAGGGTTAATATATTAATTTAATAGAGTTTAATAAATAGTTGTGCTAGTGTGGTATTGTAATTTAAGTTAAAGAGCATTTTGGTCCTTGTATACTACTTGAGTAACAAGCATTAACTGTAGTGTTTAATTATAAAAGGGAAATCGTTTTTAGGGGTTTTGCGACATTGAAGGAATTAGGTCACCATAGATGGTCATATAGGCTGTTATAGCGGTAGGGTTTAAATAAAACGGGGGACAACCCTTTCTTAATTCATAAAAACAATTCTCTCTGTCTTTTCTTTCTCAGCAAACAACAATATTTTGTCCCATGCTTTCCTAATAAATACACAATTTTCCTCTCAAAAACCAACCACCTTTCACCCAAGTTTTATCCTAATTACAAAATCAAACCCTAAACTTATAATATTCAATTCATGATTTAAAAATAGGATTTTAAATCTTTTCAAGGGTTTACCTAAGGGTTTTATCTTCAACAAAAAACTCAAATTTGAATATATTTTTTAGGCAAGTTGGTTTCTACTCATCTCCTTTTATAAGTGTATTTGCTAAAATCCACCTAAACCTAATTGTGGTATTAAAATCAATTAGAAACCTTAGGAAATTGTGTATTCCTAACTTATTGTTGTAATTGGTTGAATCCTAATATTCTCATTTGTTTTTAATTAAATGTTGAACCCTAATAAATTATGGAAATCGAATATTAGCCTCAAAATATGAAAATGGCATTTTAGGGTTTAGACCCATGCGTAGAAATTGATTATTTGAGATTATAAAATAAATAGTATGGGCTTATTTTAGAAACTATAAATTCTAAAATTTTATTCATGCTTATTAGGGTTGTACATTATGCTTTAAAGGTAGTACTCTTGGTAATTTTGTTCCTAAATTGATGAAGTTTAATATGAGGACCTTATTCATAATATAAGAACTTATGTGAACACATTTTAGATTACTTTGGACACTTGATAAATGATTGAGACCCTTGGGATGAAATGCATTATTGTAGGTTTAATTACATGTTTCTTTTTATGCAAGAATATGTTACGAGCGAGTACTTGAGATATTATTGTTGTTAATATCAAATTCATTATGTAGACGATAAATAGAGTACGGGATAATTTGTTTGGTTGTTGGTTTAGTTGTTGAATGGTGATGTTGATGTAATAAGCTTAATTATGAATTTTGGACATGTAGACATATAATTCCTTACCTTAGTCTCTTATAGTAAACCCTTAATGTAATTTGTCTTAATAACTACCGTATCTAATCAAATGTTTATTAGAGGGTTCTTGTTTGGATTTCACTTTGGTGAAACGTTCGACGTATTGAGTTTAGACTCGGGTAGGAGTGATGACTCAAACCTTTAATAAATTTAACTTGTTTTTACTTTAGTGTTTTATTTTACAAGAATTCACTTGTATGATTCTTATCCACTTAGCTCCTTATGAAATGGACTAAAATTTATTAATAACTTTATATGGTAATAACCCGAAGGTGTAGAGTATTAAGGTTATAGGGCGGAGTGGCAAAAGACTTGTTAAATTATGAATGTCATTGATAAATGATTAGGTGAAATGTGAAGGAATGGGTGAGTGCAGAGGCGGAACACCCCCATGTTGATATATATTTTTTAGCATGATTTATTACGATATGTTCTTGTACCACATGGTATGTGGAGTTTCGACGCTATGTAGCAGGGTGGCTATGGGTTTACTGGCATTCTGAAATAGGCGACTGAGGATTATGAGATGGTTTGAGTTCGCGTACCCCATGTTTTTTATATGTCCGAGAGGAAGGGATGCACGTTGTTTTGAGATGGCCGAGAGGAAGGGATGCACGTTGTATATATATATATACATATTTGGGCACAATTTACATAATTAATATGAATGACCCAAATATGTATATATGTATATATTATATATATATATATACATATTTGGGTCGTTTAATTAAATTGTTATATATATATAACCATTTTGAGGTGCGTAGCTAAGAGACTTGCTAGGGTTTTGAACCAACAATTTTACGTGGTGTCTTCATGTGCCAAATATGAGCCTCTGATTTAGATTTCTCCACTCTATTTAGCACCTCTACTTCATTTATCACTCTCAAGGATCCCAACTTCCAAGGCATTGTGGGTGTTTACCTCTTCTAGTTTACCCTTATACTTTTCAATATAAAACTTTGAGACATTTGAATTTGGCAAGTATTATGGGACTCAGTTGTTATCTTGTGTTCCTTTGGGAGTTCATTTGAGATTGTGTTGGTAATTGTTATTATCTCTCTTTGGACTATGGACTTTTATTATGAGTTTATTTGAGGATATTCATATCGGTACCATATATTTTGTCACATGTTTCGTTTGACCTCTCCATACTGTGAGTGATATTAAATTGTTTATTATCTTATATGAATTTATATTTATCATAACTAAGGCATAGGGATTTTCCCTGATCGACTTCTTGGGAGTTGTTCCCTACACCTAGAGGATGTGGGGAGCTTGTTCACTAACGCATATTTTATCTTTTTAACCTTCTCTTCATTTTTTTAAGAACTATTTTTTTTAGAAGACCCAGTTTGCTGATTGCTCTAAGGGTAAGCCACTGAACCGTAGTAATATCTGATGCTATGGATTTTGTAAAAGTCTTGGAAAGAGCCGCTCTCAAATTAGTTACATTGTCAGTGATAAGCATTCTTAACACACACAAATGGGTCACAATGTTCCTCCAAATGAATTGATAATGTTGATATCCCTTATGTTTGCCAAAGGTTTCTCTTCGATCCATTTGGTAAAATAATCTTTGTCGACCAAGCGGTACTTCCGACTCTGAGGTGCCGTGAGTATCGACCGTACAAAATCTAACCCCATTTCACAGAAGGCCATGGGCTGGTGAAGCATTGGTAAGAATAGCTGACACTTTTTTCATGTAGGAAACGTCATCCTTTTATGTATAAGGACATTAATTGCCTTCTTTTATAACTCTGAATGCTAGATATCTCCCACCAGTATGACTTTCACAAATTGCCTCACGTAACTCATACGGGACTTGGTCGACATCATTGGGATGCTTACATTGCAAATATGGCCTATTGAAATATCACCTATAGATTTTTCCATGAAGGGATAAGTCATATTGAGAAGCTTGCACTCTTATCTAATGGGATTCATTCTTATACAAGAGCAACACAGCTTCTTGTAAGTATCTGACTATTGGATCCATCTAGCTAGGAACTGTTTCGACATCGACTACTTAGTCATTGTCATGTTTTTTATGGATGCTCGACTGAGCGAAATAATATTACTCTATCACGCTTTTCAGGTCAAATTTTACAATTGAAGCCAAAGTGGCTAAGGCACCTGCATGGTTATTATTCCCCCTAGGGAATTGCTGAACTTGGACATGCTTGAACTTGGCGAACAACTCTTGAGCAATTTGTAGGTAGGCTAACATGCACTCGTGTTTAGGATTATAGACTATTAATAACTAATTAGATACCATCCTTGAGTCATAAAACATATCAATATTACTAGCACCAAGGGATAAAGCTTTCCTAATCCTTTGATTAGACCCTCGTATTTCTCTTTATTATTTGATGACTCAAAGCCAAGTTCTATTCCATGCTCAAGGATGGTCTAATCAAGGGTCACCAGTATTATCCTTACTATGAACCTTTTGTATTAGATGCTCCGTCCACATAGACAGTTCATTATTCATGTTGGTCGGTCCCTTTTATGGTTTCTTGATCGATAAGTTCCACTTATTTCTTAGGTTAATGTTATTCGGAAAATTCAACTATGAAATCCGCCAAAACTAGTATTTTCATTGAAGTTATAGGTTGATAGTGGATATCAAACCTACCTAATTCCACGGACCACTTGGACATCCATCCATAAAAAATTTCAGGACTGCCTTTAATGGAAATAGATTTACAACTATAATGGATTATGCCTCAAACTAGTGCTTCAACTTATGCGAGGCAATAACTAGTGAATAAGTTAGATTTTCTAGTAGGACATAGCACATCTCAAAGTCTAACAATGTCTTACTAACGTAGTAGATAGATACTTGACTCCCTTCCTTCTCTCACACCATGACCAAACTAACTGCATGGTCAGACACCGAAAGATACAAATAGACTGGATCTCCCGGATTTGGAACTATGAATAAAGGAGGTGGGATTAGGTAGAGTTTGATTTATTTAAGTGCCTTTGAACATTCATCATTCCAGTATCCATTCTTCTCGTTTCTTAATAGGCAGAAGATTGGTCGGCATCTCTTAGAAGATTTGGAAATAAAGCAATTAAGTGTTGCAAGCATCACAATCATCTTTTGGACATCTCTGACATTTTTGGGTGGTTGGATGGTTTCTTATTGCATTGATATGGTCGGTATTTACTTTTATTCCCCACTGGCTAACCTGGTAACATAAGAATTTGCCGAACTAGAACCTAAAGGAACATTTGTCTGCATTGATCTTCAGTTTGTAGTACCGAAGGACTTCAAACATCTTTGCCAGATCTGAAATATGACCGCCTTTATGTTTATTTCTAACGAGCATATCATTTATGTATACCTCCATAGTATCACTTAAATAATTCTTAAACATCTTATTGACCAGCTGCTAGTAGTTCACCCCTTTAGTTTTTAGTCCAAATGGCATAACCGTATAGCAGTAAGAATCAAATGTGACCCGTGCATTTTTTGGCCACATCCTTTATTCAGGTAAGTGAAATATGTGCACACTCTCCACTTCCCATTACTCTTTCTGAACATGATCGGGTTTGAGAGCCACTTAGGTAATTGAACTTTTTTGATGGATCGTGCCTCCATAAGTTTTCCCATTTCCTTTTCTTTTGAGGGGGCTATTCATTGTGCTGTTGGGGTGATCAGTGGGAATGTCGGGCCCACATAAAGCCGGTGGCACATTACTTCGAGGTCGATGCTGTTAGGAAATACAGGATTGACATAAATGCAGAAAAATTATAGTACAAAGAACTTCAGTCGATCATGTATTGGAAAGTGAAAAAAAATATAAGTAGGTTTAAAGCATAACTTATGGATCATGTTGTGATCCATATGAGGAGAATTATATTGATGAGGATATTGTTGCCCTCCCAAGGTCCCCAAAAACCTTACTAGAATGATTTGAACATCTCGAATCTTCTAGTATATGATCCACCCAAAGTAAGCCTTGTGTGGGGCACTCTTTTAGATGAAACCTTGATGAAATATGAGGGAAATTACTTTTTATCACCTCACACCTTCACAAAAATGTGAATAGTATTTTTTCTCTCCCTCTCTAAGCCTCCATAATGGATCATTACCCTAAAACCCCAGTTTACAACAATATATATAGGTATAAGTCATGAACTTTATCCTAACTAAGCTTACAAAGAATTTAGAGTTTTGGGCCTACTACTTGGGAAATGGACAATACTACGGATTCGAGACAAATAATAAAATTATCTTCCCAAATTAGAATCCCGTAATTTATTTCATTTCATTATTTAATCCCAATTAATTCCACTAAACAATCATGATTGCACTCCAATTTAATTATCTTTAAATTACTCGAAATAAAGAGGTATTGTTTGTAAAGTTGATTTAGTACATAATATGATTCACACGTTAAGTGTCTGATACCCTCTTGGTCAAATCAATTTGGTGCTAATTTATTTTAACCAATATTTAATCAATTCTTTGATTCTCATGCTTAACTTATTTGTTACAATATTCGGTTATTAAGTAATCCACCAACTGGGTTTAACTGGTAGAAACAAAACATATTAGTCTATAAAAGGGGTATCACAATCTAAGATTTCTCTTAGACGCGAATTCCTCCTAATTATGATCTCAGAGCTACTCATGAAATGATTGCCCAAATTACATGGATATTTATATCCAATATATAATTGAATCGCACCCACAGTAATAAGTAGAAATTGTGCAAGCATTCTAATCCTTACAACCCTCGGGATTAAAATTCTATGCACCCTTTGCAAATGATGTGAGATTGCCCATGTCTAATCTTGATAACCCTTATACTTAAATCTAGCGTGTTGTCCTATTCAATACATTACTAAATGTGCTAATCATAATCCTCTTTTGAAGTATCATATAATTTTTTGAACCATCAGACAAGTTCTCGTAATTTGAGATATACTACAAGTATTTTACATGCATATATACCGATAGGATGTCAACTCACATCTAGTATGTGAACTATTCAATTGAACTAGAACCAAAACTTTGATCTCTTGTGATCAAGATGAACCAAACTAACTAGAATTCCTACTAAGTCCAATTAACTTACATATATAAAATATATTTAAGACAAATATAAGGCATTATCACAAATAGGATTCTTATTTAAAAATGAACTAACACACCTTTATTGAATAATAAATGTCATTCAGGATTTTATGAATAAAACCCCAACAATATCCCATATAGTCTTAAAGTCGTTTACATATGCATTTAACTCCCAACCCATGTACATAACTGTTTGAAGCCCTAATGGTAGAAGGATTAACCGGCTGTTATCCGATGCAACCCTGGTCAAAAATTTAACACCTACCTTATTTAATTTTTTGAACTAGGTGAAACCTACATCCAATGTTCTTAACCTTTTTTGGGGCTAAAGGTTATCTCTAACTTGAAATCGTATCTCTATGTACACTGAAAAGTGTAATAGATAACTTCACTTGAAATAACTAGACCTAAGTTACTTTGGAAGTACCTGAACCATGTAGCCTCTTTAATTGCCTCTAAAATGGTAATAACTTCGTCATACTTGGTGGATTCAGCAATACAAGATTACTTCACACTCCCCCAACATACAACTCAACGTTCTAGGGTAAATGCATATTCCGAGGTAGAAAACTTGGAATCCTTATCTGACTCAAAATAAGTCACTGTACCTAAATGGTACAAAACTATCAGACTGAAATCAGTTGAATGACAAATGCATAGTAGATATATAGTCTATTACATAATATAGCATACATGAGGTGGCCCACCATCAAAGCATTATGCTTATTCCTCTTAGTTTCTATCTAATTATGTAAAGGGTAGATACAAAGAATATGAACTATACAAGTTACCAGTAACATTGATTAAATGAAGTAAAGGCACTAGTGTTTAGAGAAGACCTCACTAGGACACTAATTCCTAGAAAGAGTGATTTCATACACTGACAAATAGGATATTGTCACGGTTTTGGATCATGACAAAAAACATTGGTCACGATCCTGGATCATAATAATTTTAAGGGTGACCATTTAGGGGGTCACGGTCCAAAATTGTGGCCAACTCTAGAGTCACGATCTACTTTTAAAATCCAAATGTTGGGTATATAGTCATGGCTCGTAACCATGAGCACTGGTCATGGTCATAAACTGTGACCATGTTGCATTGGTCACGGTCATGAATTGTGACTCCTGCCATAAAATAGCCTATATGGTCACAATTCTGGACTATAATTACTTGCTGTAATCTTTGATTGATTAGTCATGGTCATGAACCGTGACCCTTTGTCATAATCACAGTACATATGATCACGGTTCGTGATCGTGACCTCTTTTAAACCATTAAAATTTTATAATGGATGTGGTCACATTTTTGAACTGTGACCAATAATTAATTTATTTAAAAAAAGTAATTTTGATTTGTTAGTTTCCGAAAAAAAATCATGCACATATTTTCAAACTTGTATATAATTACATCATTGAACTAACTAATACATCAATAAAAAAATAATAATATAAAAATTATTAAGCCATCAGATGAATTGCATGAATCCAAAACTAAACATATTAAAATACTCAAAGTTTCCTTCCCCAAAACATATGCAATCTCATTAAATCGACATTCGCGTCCACCCAACTAGAGTTGCAATTATAACAAAATGTTCCAAATGGCATAAAAGGACTTGAATCCTAAAATGACTTCAGGATGCCTACATAGCCAAAAATGGTATCAAAGTTCACGTAGTTTATAAAATAAACAAGGTTTGGATCTAACCCATAATTCTAATCTAGGGTGTCTCTATTGATTTATAAAAATGGTATGAGATGTGGTGAAAGTATAGAAAATTGTGAGAACACTTTAAATTAAGAATTATGTTATAAGCCCCTTTTTTTAGGTTTTTTATTTATATATAAGTAGGATTAGTGATAGAAGTAAAATAAACAAGCTACAAATATAATAAGAACACTAAAATATGCAGCAGAGCATTTATGGGACTAGTAAAATATAAAAGGTACTACAAAGTGTGACTGACAACGTAATAAATGTAAGAGAAGAAAATGTATGAGTATAATATGCTAGATACATTAATAAGATGATAATATATTAATATAAATTAAAAGAAATTGGTAAAAAAGGACTTGAATACCAAAATGTCTTCTGGAAGCCTCCGCACCCAAACAAAGGGCATCGAAGTCCATGTAGTTTTATCCATACACAAAATTAGAAATTAATGTCCTATTGGTAATTTGATTAATGTGTTCAATGACCTAATTAGTGAAGCCAAAATCTTGCTAGCGTCAACAAAGTGTTGTTCATAGGGGATTAATCTTGTTATGAAAACTTCGTAATTGAAAACTCAAGCTATTAATATCAGATAATTGGTTGCGTTTCAGCTGACGGGCTCCAAAAATTGGGAATGCGGTTCTTTTATTCAGAAAAATGATATTTAACAAGGGTGCATACTATTTTAATTTTAATTTTTTTTAGTACCCTTAAAGGTTTTTTCACGATATATCCGTCCAAACCATTCAGGATTCCTATAATCATAAAAAGACTATGACATAAGCTTATTAATCTTGAACTTACGAATGAGTTCGACGGGTTATATATTGGAAGAAACTTCAAGGGTACTCACACAAAAATAAAACTAAAATAGTAAGTACCCTTGTTAAATACGAATTTTCTCAACAAAACAATCACGATCCCGATTTGTGGAACTCAGTGATCGAAATGCAAGATATATTAGTCGAGGTTATAGTCTTGAATAAAAGATAGTTGCGTATCATTACAATTTTTCCAAGACAATAAGCCTAACTAATAGCCTGCATTTTACCGAAGGGGTTCACACACATCGCTTAGAACCATTCTTGATGCCCCAACAAGATTAATCCCCTCTAAATAACACTTTATTGATGCAAACAAGATTTTTGCTTCACTTTTTGGATCAATGAACGCTTTAATAAAATTACCAATAACATTAATTATCTAATTTTTTGTCATGTTATCATAACGGTTGTATAAGAATTACCCAACCAAATCGTTATCTTAGCAAGTCATAATAGAAGAAAATTCATAAATGGGTCGTGCCATACATACAAGAGTTAAGTAAATAATAATAAATTAATATATCATAACTCAATCATCGTCTAAATTAAGTAAAAGATCCTTCAAATTAGGGTTATCATCAGGAGTAAACTGACACTCGATAGGGGCCTTTAATCCGTATGCTTGAGTAGTCAAACCATTTGGTTCATGCAAAATAATAGACCAAGTGTTGTCTTTTATTCACTTTGAGTAAAATATATTCTTCATGTTCTGAAATGCAGAAATAAAAGGCTTGTTGACCATAAAATTTCACTATTCATCTTAAATAAATAGACGATGACAATGTTTATGGCAGAATCGACTTTACAACCATCAGTAATGTCGTTCACCTTCACTTAATCACAATAAAAGATTATTTCTTTGAATTCTAAGTAATCTAGTTCGAGGATTTATTGGACAATACCATAATAGGTCTACACGGCATCCTTTGAATTTTTATCTCTTTTTCTAGCCATATAATAATGAAGGAAAAAATTAAAATTCCATTTTTTTGTGTTAATATGTTTTCCTGACATGGGTATGAGATTAAATTAAAACCATTGGCGAGGAAATTTTTAAACTCCTTTGCACAAAAAGTGACACCTTTGGCTAGGCGTGTAAGCCTTGAATAGACATCATCTTTTTTAAAAGTTTCATTTATTAATGGATTTGTATTAGAGTATGATTTACAACACGTGAATAAGTAATAAAGAGGTGACAACTACCTCTTTTGATACCCATGACCTAAAATCATTCATCGCATTCACTGAACATTTTCGCTTATGATTTCGGGCAATTTCTCCCTCATACTTCATGTATGTGTCCATGAAATTGTAGAATTTAGATGATAATATGGAGAATACACATAATTAAACAAAATACATTATATATGGAGGTCCTCACTCTTTTAATCTTTAAACTTCATCTTATGATTGAAAGACATAACGAGTTTCTTAATCGAATAACAGAGTTGTGAGTCTCACCTCTTTAGGGTTACCGAAAGGTAATTAATCCTCAAACTCATTAAATTCCTAAGCCACTAATTATCCATGAGGATTATACCTCTTAAGCCTTTATTCTAACATATGTCCCCGAGCGTATAACTATCATTCTTCTTATATGTATTCTTCCGCAACTGACCCTCCAATATACCATGTATTCTTTATATATTCTTTAAAGGTTATCATTAAGCACTTGAGAAGATACAACCAACGGTACTTGATGGGTACACATAATAATGCCTCATCACATAGATACACTAGTACGTGGAGTTTAATGTCAAATAACGATGGAAGAAATTATTTCTTTAAGACACAAGTCACCTCAGCTAAAGTTTCTCTTTTTGTTTACAAATTTTGCATACAGTAAGGTGAAGCAAAAACTAATCTGCATAATTACTCTGCAGAGATCTTTGTGCTCAGAAAAATAATGTCTAAATAACAAAGGGGTGAATTTAATGTTGACATTTTAGTTGTGAGACTTTCATTGTTCCAGATAATTTGTTTGATAGTTTACAACCTTATGAACATTATCGGAATAATTGGTTGGAGTCTTCAAGTTGAACAATGTGTCAAGGAATATCTTTTTCTCACTAGTAGTTAAAATGAAAGCACCCAGAGGAATCAAATTCGTTCTTATTGTAGTATCAGTCTTTAATCACTACTTTTTCATCTCCTTTAGATAACGATGCACCTTCTTTCCATATTTCAAATGAGATCCACCCAGGCATGTTTCTATTAGATGTTCCACAAAATTCTTCTCCATGTAAATCACATGAATTAAATGCCATACATGATGTTATTTCCAATACGACAAGTCAAATAACATTGACCGTCTAGACCATGCCTTCATTTTACTAGTATCTTTCGGATGCTCCCTAACTTTTTTTCTTTTGGCCTGCAAACTAAGATTGTTTGCCTATAAAATTATTCCTTAAAGCTGCAGCCTTCTCCTTAGCCTCAATTTTATAATCGAAAAGCCAAGAAGGTTGGGTCTTATACTCATAACCAACAGGTAAAAAGTTAGACTTGTCATTCCTTAAAGGGTGAATATCTGGAAAAAAATCTATGATGAACGACATAACATATCTTACCATTATATTGTAGCCAAGTTGAATCATTTTCCTCCCTACATATGGGACATCCACAGTCATCATGAACATTGAAACCAGATAAGGTCTAATATGCAGGAAAGTCATGAATCGCCTAGAACACCATTACTTTAAGTGTGAACTCTTCACCCTTATGACCGTCAAATGCCCTCACACCTTCATCCCATAACTCTTTCATTTTTTTAATTAACATGATTAAGAAAATATCAATATTATCACGGGGAGCCAATGGCGCAGGTATCAACAATGATAATAATGTGAGCTTTTTCTCATTTACAAAGTTAGGGGAGACCTAAAGCAGCCAAGAGAACTGGCAAATAATTCTGATTAGTTCATAAATTACCAAAAGGGTTAACCCGTTGGTTTATAATCCAAGACAAACATTGCATGATTCATTTGCAAATTCAGGGCGTTGTGTGTTTTAAAGTTGCCATAGGATTTAATCAATGTGATGACACATGATATTCCCACCCACTTCGGTCCGAGCGTACAATATCACGGCCTCTTCTATCGATAGTACAGTGAAAAATATTATTGACCATGGACCAAGAGGAAAATACTTCAGTACATTCTGTGAATTTTGTGCCCACTTGCAAAATTTAATAGGTTCGTCATTTCCACTCTCACAAACTGTATATATCTTGGATAATTTCATACAAGACCCTTATCATTTAGTTCGTGTTCGCAATGGTACAATATGCAATTTTACTTGCATGCATGAATAGATTTTTACTTTAAACCCAAACCCTTCAAGATCTTCTTCATGGTTGAGTAATTATTTCGAAATGTGTTCTCATTCAGGAGAATTTCTTTAGACCATTTAAGAATTGCGATTATGTTGTTGCCTGACAAACCTAATTAACTCTTTAAATTATGCAAACCGATCATTTCATACAATACCGAATAATCTTTATCGCAATATTTTTACAAAGTTCTAACTGCATTATCTTTCAACTATATATATTCACGATCTTTGAGTATTTCAATAAAAACTTATTCATTAACTTTGTCATAATGAACATTATCAAGATCCATAGGTTGGTGGTGTTCTTGGTGGTAGATGCTATGAATTGTTAGTTAGGTCGATTAAAGTACGATGTACTGGCGAATCATTCAAAACTTCTACCCAATTGCATTTCGATACCCGTTAGAGTACTAGTAATTCTTCCAGAACATACGGTACATTGTTTTCCCCATGGAATATTCATATATTATAGTCTAGTGACATACCTTACCTTAGTAAATGCAACTCAATGCCTTCCGAAGACTTAAATTTTTTGTTCATACGATGGGTGCACAGACACGTGGTCTTGTCATTGTTAAGATTTCTATGTGCATAAGAAATTCACGAATGCCCTTTACATGCTTATTAGAAACTCTACAATATAAGAAAAATGGTTATTAGGGACGACAAAAAATCATTTATTCAAGGACTAGACATCATCCTTTATACTCAGCATCGCAAATTTAATTAGGGACGGATGTTTCCAAACTAAATTCTAATTTATAGACGATTTACGTTTGTCATTAGGGAAGAAAAAAAGTCCCAAAAGGTAATCCCGTGAAAAAATCCGCGCTCCTGCACAAAGAAGAGGGACGGTTTCTCTATCTCAAATAGTCCTTAGGTTCAGTAAATAAAATTTATGAGATTTTATATCCATCCCTATTGAGAAAAAATTGGTATAAAAAATTATATTATTGTATGTTGTATTCTGTAAAGATAAATGACATGAAATTTGTATTATAAGTCAAGTCATCTAACCATAAACCTCATATATCAACTTTATTCATTAAAACACCTATACAAAAACAAATTCTTCCATTAAACTACATTCAACAACCCAAAATAAACCTTTAAATCAATACATACAAATAATTGTCGCATCCAAGTCGAAATACTTAAATGATTACAAAACCATACTAATTAATAAGAAATAAAATTGTCAAAATAAAAGTCATCCCAAAATTAAGATGATAAATATACTTTCCACGCTAAAACAATTCTCACATTATCTGAAAGAGGGTAGTCCCCTTGAAGCCTAGGAGTATAGTAATACCAGTAGAGGCGTAACCCCTATATGTATGGTAATAAATGATAACCCAAGTACTCTTTAACAAAGACAAATGAACACACAATATTGTATACAACCACCACTCAGATTGAACTCACAAGTCTCTCGTGTATAACTCAAATAATAATAAAGGAAACTCATAAGCAACTCATTCAAAGGGAGAGAGAAGTAAGCACCCTAGATTCACCTTGGCAGGAAGCCAACACACCAACAACCTCTGATATATCTTTGGTTAGCTATTAAAAGCTTCACAATAAATGATAATGGTGGATGAGTAAACTCTATTTGGTTTGCAATAACTTGTGAAATCTCTTTTTGTCTCTAGCAATAAACTCTCTGGAAAGAACTCTCCTTCCCATAAGTGGTTGAGGCCAATAAATAGCCCCACACCCCTCCCGAGATGTCTCGGTCTTAATTAATGTGAAAGACCTGCCTTTCACAATTTAAGTCTCAAATATTAAATGCCTAAGGATTAGCACACCTTACGTCATAATCATTAAATGCCAGGATATGCTTTTTGCATATACACTGTGCGTCAGGGGACTATCACAACAGAGATGGCTCACCAAACCGTCTGACAAACCCAATACCACAGTGGTTTACTCAAGTTTGGATTGGACAACGGGTAGGTGGCTAGTGACACCACCTATAAAGTAGATGTGACATTTGGTAGAGGACGGTTTTGCTCAAAACTCAATGTACGATGGAACTTAAGGTTACTCTGTACAAGATTCCATTGTGAAAGATCTCTCGGTGTTTTACTAGGTATATCTAAGATGGTCAAGACAAGCCTTAACATTTCCTCACTTCTCAATCCACCAAACCAAGTCCCTCTGAAGTTCACGCATCGAAGTAATTCGATAAAGAATGGGAGCTCTCCTAGGCCCTGTCAAGCCTGGTCTCTCGCGAGTACTGTTTGACCTCACACTCAATATTACAATCGTTACATCATTACAATCAATGTATTTAAAAGATAAAATTTGACAAAGTTATAACGAAAGATAAAGAGTAGCTCTCTCCGCAAGTTTCCTCATTGAATTGCCTAACTGTCTTCATGTTGGTTCCTTCTCTTGAGTCTTTTCTATTAATTAGTGAAGCTTTATCTAATTTAGAGATTACCTTCAGCACGCACACCCCACCACCACCACCACCACATTTTCCTCTTCATGTGGAGATTTTTTTTTAGAATAAGAAATATATGCACAAAAAGTTTCTCTTTTCGATTGACCATCTCCTGGAGACGAACAAAAATTCTTCTTTATCCACCTTCAATGCAACCTTCGTCGTTGTTTTTGTTTGGAAAAAGTTAAATTCTCCCCGATGTACCTGAACCAAATATGTACAGTACCTAAACATATGGCGAGGGGACATCATAGCGTTTTCCAGCTGCTAGTTCTCAGCCTTTCTGCCTTCTTCATTGCCCCTATCCGTCATCGTTCTGATAGCTCAAAAGAGAAAAATTATCCCAGTCTGCTTCATTCAGTTCCACCATTGAGTGAACTTGTAGTTTGGGACATTTTAGTCAGGACTGCCCGTAGTACTAGCAATTCTCCCTGTTATATCTGAGTTGTGACCGTCTCCGTTCCAACTTGTTTGAAAAATAAAAAATTCTCCCCAATGTACCTGAGTCAAAGTTTCCTCCGTTCAGACTTATGGAAAAGGGGACATCGTGAATTTTTTGAACTGTGTTACGAGAAACCTCATATTCTTAAGAGGTCAAAATTATCCCCGATGCATCTTCAACCTTTTGTACCATCGTTCGATGTTACAGCGTGAGGACTTTCTTTATTTGGGCGTTTTAACTTTAAATATATTTCAAAATTTCTGGTACCAAAAAACATTACTTCTTTTGAAAGAAACCCTCTCTCTCTCCTAAGCGTCGCCTCTTACTGACATGAGATTGTCTTTTTAACTATTAGGGTACTCCCCGAAGTGCCACGTGTCCCTTTGTGATCATTATGTGTGGCCACGCACGTGCGTTGGTGGAAAAATTAAACCGTCTATTTGCATTCCAAACTTTCAATATCTCAAACACTTTCCCTTTCCTTTTTTCACTCTTTCATTTGCTATTATCATATCTAGACCTTTAGAGAGAGAGAAAAAGGTTTCGTTTCTCCATTGTTGCGAAGCCTTCATCTCACTCTTCTTTTATTTTCCATCTTTACCTCTTGTTGTTCCATTATTCCCAATCTACTCATTCTTTTTACCACCAATATATCCCCTTAAACTCCTATGGCTTCTTCATCTGCTGCTCCAGGTTCCCCAGCCATCACTACTTCTACTGCTACCGCTGCTACTCCTTCCACTGCCTTGGACACCACTGCCCTGATGGCAGATCATCAAGAGTAACTCTGTTTTTATCGTCGTTCTCCTATTTTTGCCAAGGACGACAAATAATTATCCATGTGCCAAACCGTCATTTTAAATGTTAAGTGTGATTCCTTGACACCTGGAGATGAAGATGATAATGCTGGCATTTAGGGTTTCTTCCCCCTAGAGGGGACTTTGCATTTTTGCCTTGACTGAGGTGACTTCCCCTATTCCCATATTGACTTCGGAGGTCCAGAAGGCACCCCGACCAACTTTTTTGCTTGGAACATCTACATGAAAATAACTTATGTTGATGACCTCACAAAGGTTGGAATCCATCGGGGGCCATGTGGTTTGGTGAGTTTACTTTTTCCAAACACAACGCTTTGCTCTAAGTACTTGTATCCCGTTGGAATGTTACAACTCACACCTTTATGGCTGCGTTGGGGGAGTTTAGCGTGACCTTAGAGGATATTTATGAGCTGCTTGGGCTTGAGCCCATAGGTACATCGACTTACTATGATGAGGCATTAGATGCCAAAGAGACTATTTCCTGGGCAAAGTTGGACCAGTTATGCCAAAGACGCACAGGGTCTTCCAATAAAGCTACATTCTGCCTCTCATTAGTTATTTCTTTACCTGTAAAAATGGTGGTTCTTCTGGTTTTGGCAAAGGCAAAGGTACCCCTTTAGAATTAATAGCTTATAAACTTATTATTCTTTCTCATTTCATGATGACTGGAAAACCCAACGATTAGCCCCGTAGGGATCTCATTAACATCTCCATACACTTATCTAGGGGGTTCAAGCTCCCTCTTGCATCCATAGCCCTGGGGTTCCTCTACACCTTGTTAGACAGGACCCATTTGGACATGGAACGATCCCTTGGCCGTTACAACTTGGCCAACTTTGCCAACACCATCATCTTGATAGATTTTCTTTACAGCTATTTCCCCAAGATAACAGCAAATGAAAAACCTGATCCAGTTTGCGAATACATAAAGTCCCATCGACTATCTTGGTTTCATAAGAAACAGAGGCAAAAAGACGTTCTTCCCATTATTGATAGACCCAGTTGCTTCGTCATACGTCCCTACGATAAAGATTCTTTTGCCCATACTTGGTCCTTCTTTACCCATGCAGATAAAATGGTTCAATTCACTTCAAAAGATATCATCAATAAATATCCTTTCCTTATCAGTGTCCTCTTGTTAACCCCGAGTTATCTTCCTTCTTAAAATGATTAAGGATACACCTCAGAACACTATCTCATCAGTTTAGCTTCGACCCGGGGGTTCCTTGCCCTATTTTTCAAGAATCCCATGCTAGGGATACTTTTTCTGAGGCCTTATTTTTCTATACTTCATCAGATGCCTTCTCTGTTTGTTCAAAAATTATTGGTCGAATCAACATCCCCAAGCTAATAACGAAGGGTTATGTAACTTCTCTTTTTGCCACCAGATGTTGGCTGATGCAGTTGGACAGGATTAGAGAATTCATTCAAAGTCCCCCAGTATATCCACTTGTTCTCACTTTCCCATCCTCAGATTTAGGACTAAAATATAATTTTGTCCAGAGGGTTGAGTTCCCTCTGATCATCACCCCAAAGATCCCCCCAATGGGTTGTCTCCTTACTGCCCCGTGGTTGTTACATCTAGCCCTAAAGCCAAAAAAGTTCCAATTCTAAAAATAATTGCTCCTGCCAAATGAGCCTCTGTGGAAAGTAACAGTGTTGTAGGTGTGTATGGCGAGGGGTTTACTCAACCTCCTTCAAAAAAGTCAAGGATAACAAAATGGGGGACTTCCATAAAATCTAAGTCTAAGTCTAAGTCCAAGTCCTAAACCCCTGTTGATGCCCTCCCTATTGCCTTTATTCCTCCTAAATGTCTGCGGATCTGAGTGGGGAAATATGAGCGAAGTGCCAAGAAGAACTTGAATGGGTGAAGCGTGAGTTTTAACTATATACTCATGTTGATCATCCTCCTATTGCATTTACCACAGTTTTAGCTATGTCTATTCCCAGGACTTCTCCTCCTCCATCTCCTCTTTATCCCATTATCCTTGATGACAGCCCCAAAGTTGAGTGTGGTCCCACTGGAGGAGCTTCTTCACTACTATCACCTCCTTCTTCCCCCATGGTCATTTTATCCCACTCTTCTCCAGAGCAAGGGGTATATTTTTCAACACTTAGCAATTTTTAACTTAATGATGTATATTCTCTAATACTTATTTAGATTTCTTTTTCTCTATAGGAGGGTGAAATAGATAGGACTTTTCCACCAGTGAGCCCTTTTGTTGGAGGATGTTTCAGTAATTCTGAGACCATTGCATCTCCTCCTCGTTCTCTCATGATTGGTCTTACCTATTCTCATTATTCTGCCTCCTAATGCGCAGAGGAGGCTTCCAGGAGAGCTATTTCCTCTGTGGAATCTTTTGGAGCTTCCCATCATCCAGAGGAGACTCTCATTGCTACTTCTGAGGCATCTCCCCTGTCTATGGTTCCTCTTGACGTTGTTCTAATATCTTTAAGTCCTCTAGAGGTAATAGATTTTTCTCTTTTTAGCTATCTTTTCCTTTAGGGTATATTGTATTCTTAACCTTTTCTTGGCTTTAAGGTTATAGTTGCTTTTAACCTAGCCACATCTCTCATTGGGTCACTTCTTTAGTTCCTTCTAGGGAGGCTTGTCGTTAGGTTTGCCCCTTTTGATAGCATCACTGAGGTAATCTCAATTCTTGTGCCTTTACCTCCTTGAATTTGGTGTTTATTGCGCCTAACACTTTAATGTTGTTTGTAACTTTCTCCAGGTCTGACTCCTCCCTCTTATTCTGAGACACCGCAAGTTCCTCAGGCTACCATTGTTTCTTCTTCTCACCTAGGGTTTCCTTTAGCCCCTATGGAGGTTGATACATATGGAGTTAAAACAACTTCGGTGGAACTATCCCTAATCTTGGCAGTTGTGACTTTTCGCGAGGAAGGTGCATCGATAAGGGATGAGGTTCCTCTTTATGAAGGTTCCACTGAAACTCAGAGAGATGTTGAATCTACTCCTGTCGTTGTTACTCCTGCAACTACCCCTGAGGTATTTACTGCCTTTTACCTCTTTTGCAAAGTCTTATCATGACGTTTGTTAAAACGAAGTATAAAAAAAGCAAAATATAGTTTCCATAACAATGAAAACACACTTGCTAAGGTTTTTCACAAACTCTCAACTATAACGGTGTCTTAACATTAAAAACCACTTGTTAAGATTTTCCTCAAACACCACCTATAACGGTGACTTAACAATGAAAACCACTTGCTAAGATTTTTTCTCAAACTCCACATATGATGGTGACTTAACTATGAAATTCACTTGTTAAGATTCTTCTCAAACTCCACCTATAAGGTTGACTTAACAATGAAAACCATTTGTTAGGATTTTTTCTCAAACTCCACCTATAACGGTGACTTAACAATGAAAATCACTTGTTAAGATTTTTCTTAAAAAAACACTTGTTAAGATTTTTCTCAAACTCCACCTATAACGGTGACTTAATAATGAAGACCACTTGTTAAGATTTTCTCAAACTCCACCTATAACGGTGACTTAATAATGAAAACCACTTGTTAAGATTTTTTGCAAACTCATTCTTCTTTATCTCATTTCAGGATGTGAGGGATCCCGCTATTACCGAGGACCCAACTCTGCGCGGTCCCTCACATGCTGCCTCTATTGATCAAGGGCCAGTCTTTTTAGAGGAAACTAGTCACAGTTGTAAGGACACAAATTTCCAATTGAGTCCATATATAGTTTTGGCTCAATTCCGGACAAAAACATTTATTCATAGGATAGTATTTATTTGTAATATTCTCAAGCCTATGAATTATGTATTGAAGACGTAGCGGCAAAGAATTTAAAGCTTCATCAAAATGCCGGTTTGTGTGCCTCATTTCTACGTCATCAACTAAGGTTCCATGCTCCCAAGGTATGAATGTAATTATATTTATATAGGAGCTTGGAACAATTTGTATTGGGTGTTAGGTGAAATAAATACTGCATTTTATTTTCAGAAAGAATCAAATAGAACTTTAATATAAGTATATAAAAGTTTCTGGTTTCTGGGCCAAAATCGAATTTTTCAATCTTTCTGGTCGTTCGTTAGAAATGTCGTTCGAACGAGTTTTTTCGTTCGAACCAGATTTCGTTCGAACGAGTTTTGTCGTTCGAACCAGGTTCGTTCGAACGAGTTTTGCCAACGACCCTAACTGGACAGTCGTTCGATATGTCGTTCGATATGTCGTTCGAATGAATGATCGTTCTAACGAGGTATCTAACGAACTTCTAACGAGCCCAGGCTGGTCACTCGTTAGAAGTCTCGTTCGAACGAGAATCACGTTCGTTCGAACGAGATTCCAGCGGGAACAGTTATTTGGCAGTTTTTTGCAGTTTTTCCCCACTCCTCCACTTGGTTTTCAACCAACTTTTTTCATACATTATTATGTGCGGGAAACACATTTTCCAAGACAACTTTTCCAACATTGTTTATCTCCTAGAGAGAGTTTGAGATCAAAATTAGTTTAGGAAAATGTTCAAGTTTTGAGTGTTAATTTTTAATGAAGAATTCATACACACTCTAGTTTACACCCAATAATCGTTTATCCAAGTTTCTATATTTATATCAATTGCTTGGATTTTTTGGCACCGGTTTTCTCTACCGAATTCAAGAGACGTTTCGGGTTTGCTTCTACACCCCATCACAAAGAAGACTTTTGTTGAGATTCTACCCACACGGAGAAAGGCTCCATGCTTGGGTGACGGTGACCATATAAAGTCCCATCGGTGAATTCCGAGACCACGGTGGAGCTCCGTTGGTTATCCGCTAATTGGAGGTTGATACAAGAAGGAGCATCACGTCATGAGAGGGTTCGAGTTTAGGAAGTAAGTCTTTTGTCTTGTATTTTGTAATACCGTTTTTAGTGAATTTGAGGCTAGGGCCGTCCCGAGGTTTTTTCCCGTTAGTGGGTTTTTCCTCGTACATCGCGGTGTAGTGTGACATTGTTTATTTTATCTTGCACAATAATTTATAATCCATGCTTAGGACAATTTCAAGATAAAATTTGGTTTAATTATCACACTCATTTAATTTGGGACTTAAATTAAAAATTGGGTAAAATTGGTTTATTCAAGTCACTTGCATTAATTTGGTTTCGCCTAACTTTGGATAATTGTTAATTATGACTTAGGCAAATTCTAGGACTTGAATTATGTTTTAGTTTGTTTTGAGAAATTAAAACTTGTTGGTATATTTGATAGTTAAAACCATCTCAACGCTTCCGCATTTATCTAAAAGGAAATTATATTTTAATTTGCGATTATTAAAATCCGGGGTCTTTCAACAGTGATCATGGTTCCACTATGAATCCAGCTGATAGTGAGTACGGTTATGAGGTTCCTTTACCCAACATGGCTCCTTATGAATTCTGCCTTATGGTCCTTCGCTAGTCTCCCCAAGTATCTACGATTAATTGTTCTATTATTCAACAGATTGCCACTCATCACCCTCAAACCTTCACTGCTGACTGTCTATGTTAAAACACATTAGTTATGAGTTATAGGCTGTAGGGTCTGGTAGCCGCTATTACTATGGTTGTCAATACTCAAATGTTAAGTCTTACTAGGCCCCTTATTAATCGGTACCTGGGTAACTTAAGGGAGATGGTCAAGGATGGCTTCTAACTGGACTAGTTGATCAACCACTTGAATTTTTAAAGAGCAAATAGTTGGAGAGCAAGAAGGATCTTTATTTGAAACATATGGAGGCCCAACGGACTGAGGAGGCTAGGCTGTTAGAGTTGGTCCCTCTATTGGGATCGGCTGATGAAGAAGTTTTGACTATCGAATAAGCTCTTATGAAGGCCAAGGAAAAGTGTGAAGCATTATTGATTGAATGGGCTTAAGTTCAAACCATACTTGAGGGTTGTATTACTGCTCAGAGAACATGCTTGGAGGCTTCTTCAGGCTTGCCTGGGGATTTCTTCTCCTTCCCTGACTTGTGGTTCCTTCTGAGTTGAATTCCCTTCCTTTGTTGTGTTATAATTTTTCAATTTCCCCATATGTAATTCTTGGGCAATAGTTCCAATTTTGTATTACTTTTGAGTAAATGAATAAAAAATAGAATTGTTAACATGTCATGCTTTTCTATAACTCTTTTATTTATTGCAAAGATTGAAATCTTACCATTGACAAGCAAACTCTTTCTTCTTAACTCATGAGAAGAATCACAACAAAAGAAATAACTCATAATGAATTGCCACATAACTTTAACACAAAATAAATCCTTAACTGAGGTTACTCGCTTAAACATGATAGACCTTTAACCACTTCTTATTAATCTTGAAAGGTTTATCCTCTTCCATCTTAAAGATTAAACAGTAACCTGAATCGTGAGCCTCCTTAACAATGAAAGGTCCCTCCCAATTCACGGTAAATTTAGGCAATGGAAGGCCTCGAATGTGCGTTACTACTGCTTTAAAAATTAGATCCACTTCTACAAACTTTCTTGGCCTCACCAAATTGTCATATGCCCTGGAGAGTTGCTTCGTGTACATTTGGAAGTATTGCATCGCATTTTCCCTATGTTCATCCAGTACTTCCAACTGTACGTGCCTACTCTGAGGAAACATGTTGCATCGCAAGGCATATCGGGCCGAGGGAACTTTTAGATCCACTAGTAGAAGTGTTTCGGATCCAAACACAAGAGAGAATGGCATATAACCTGTGGATTTACTCTTTGTCATTCTATAGGCCTGGAGAACTTCTAGAATATTTTCATCCCATGAACCTGAGAAATACTCCATCGTCTTGGTCAAGACATTTACCAAGTTCTTGTTTATTGCTTAGGCTTAACCATCACCTTTGAGATATTCCACCTGTAGACACCCCATTCTAATACCCCCCCCCCCCCTAACCTCTCCTTTGGTCCCTATCACCTCCCTTCGTCATTGCAAACCTAAGTCATACCCCAGGTACTAACCTAGAGGCCATTGGGCACTCCCAGGCTCCGTTTGACCAAAAGTCAAACTCTTCAGCTCGAACGAGACTGAATGAATCTTCGAAGGGCACTGAATCCCCTTTCTAACGGTCCGTCCCATGCGTAATTTTGACTTACGGTGCGGACGAACGATCCGTTTTCTCCTGAAACTCGATTAGGAGGTCACCAAACGCTCTCAGAATTTATTTGACCAAAGTCAAATCTTCAGCTCGACCGAGGCTGAATGAATCTTTGAAGGGTACTGAAACCCCTTTTCCAACGATCCGCCCCGTGCGCGATTCTGACTTACGATACAGACGAACGATCCGTTTTACTCTGAAAGTTCACTGAGCGCTACCAGGCCCGGGTTGACTAAAGTTAAATGCCCAAACCAAGTCAAACTCTTTGTAATGTCGAAGTTCATCTCCTCACCGTCAGCCCCGTGCGTGATTCTGACTTACCATGCGGACGAATAATCCGTTTGCACCCGATACTTTGATGCCTCTATAGGCTACGTAGGCATCTCGGGGTAAAACTCGTGACTCGAGTCCTCTACCTACTCTTCTCTCATTTTCTATGTTCTTTAAACTTAACTCTCTTAAATTATATATATTTACATATACATATATATTTGTTCTTAGTGGCGTATTATTCCATGTGCGTTATCGTTCCGTTATAACGATCAACGCAAGGATAATCGCATAAATCCTATTTTCTAATATTATTTTTAGGAACATTCCTACGGATGACTCGCTTTATCTCTTCCATAATACAAGTCGATGATTCCTATCTCCACTACGTATACACATGCACACATATCACGGGGAAATAAAGGAAAATAGCAACAACCCATGAGAGACCGTAAGGGCGGAATGGGTGCCTAACACGTTCCCATTTCGTAACTTAGCCTCTGGACCCTTTTCGAATCATTTTGGTTTCGTATGTATCAGCATGTCTTTGGATGTTGTCCTTCGGGATGGCTCCATTTTCTTTTTTCTATTTTGAGTAAAATAGACTGGCGACTCCATCTCTCTACATTTTTACCTCATCAACTATGCCGGCCGAAGTGCTCCCAAGAGGGACACACGAGACCAGAGGGATCCTCTCTCGCCACGAGGGTCGGGGATGGCCACACCACAATTGAGGTATGATGGATGATTGAGTACTTATTTGTCAGCTTAATTAATTCTTTGTTGACGAATGGGGTCCCGTTATTAGAGAGGATAACCTTTGGGATCCCAAATCGACAAATTATATACTATCAAATGAAGTTAGCCATCGCACCTATTGTTTCTCTCTTCAGTGGTATTGCCTCAACCCATTTTTTAAAGAACTCTGTTGCCACTAATATCCAAATCTTTTCCCTTGAACATGGATTTATTGCCCCAAACAGGTCAAACGCCCAAGTGTGTAATGGATAAGGAGTGGCCAAAGAGTGCAGGTCAACCGAGGGAGCTTGAATTATCTTTACATACAGCTAGCACGCCTTGAACTTTCGTACAAACTCAGTAGAATCTTTCTCCATGGTTGGCCAATAATAACCCAAGGTTATTAATTGGTCATATAACTTTTCCCCTCCAATGTGAGCTGGATGGTGAGCTTACTTCAAGACTTCCATTGCCTCCTCCTTTGTGATGCATCTTAATGGCTTGTTGAAGTATCCTCAGAGATAGAGTTGCTCCTCTTGGACGTAGAACCGTGGGCCCTTCTCTTGAGTTACATCATGTTAATTTTCTCCGTCTAAACAACTCCATCCTTAATGAAATCAATGTAAGGATGCCTCCAATCTTCTCGAGTTTATACGAAGTAACATTCAGTTGTCTGAAAGAAAAGTTGACATTTATTGCACCTTCGTTATAACTCTGCTTCATCCCGCTTCATTGTTGGCCATAAGTATCCCTCTCTTTGAATTCTTCTATACAGAGGGATATCAATTATTTCACAGTGTCCATCATATGTCTTATTTAACCTCTTCTATACTTCCTCTAGACCGATGCACCTTAACGGTCATCCTCCCACGTTACTGAAGTAAAAACTTCCTTGGCTGGAAAAATACTGTGTTAGCTTTCTCAGTTCCATCTTACCTTCCCCAGACTCCAAAGGCTTCTTGATATCGCCTCTCCAATCTGAATCATCTTCTATTAGTAAGATCGTTTGTACTAATAAGGGGGAAGTTGTTCATTGTATCACAATCGTTGTTGCGTCGCTCTTTATGGCCACTTTTTAAGCAATGGTGGCATAAACATCAGTATGCCTATTCATCAATAGGGTTCCAAGCTAAGGTGTTTCAACACATATTCCCCATTCACTTTCTGAACCACCAAGTTTGAATCACCTTTAATGCACAGTGAAAGGATGCCCCTTAGAAGGGCCTCTAGCAACCCCAACACTAACACCTCATACTCTACTTTATTATTGGAGCAAGGGAAATCTAACTAGTAGAAAAGGAAAATTTCTTCCTTCCCTTATGATAGAATAACCCATGGTCCCCCTTCTTTTTTGTCGAAGAACCGTCAAACTGCATAGTCCATTCTTCAAGATTCGCATCTAAAAAGTTAGCCTTTAAATTATCTCCAGGAATGCTCTCACGGGATGGCTCAAATATTCCAGATGAAATTATTGCCAATAAATCTGCCAATACCTGGCTTTTGATTGCGCGAGGGACTACACACTTCAAGTCATATGTTGAAAGGATGAGGAACCACCTAGGTTTTCTTCCAATCAAAATAGTTCTTGCTGATAAAAACTTAATGAGATCACATCTTGTCACAATATCAATTGTGAAAGACAGCATGTAATGTCAAAGTTTTTGTGCTACAAATACCAACGCTAAGCAATGCCTTTCTATACTACTATACCTTGCCTATGATCCATGGCACAAATCTCCTGAGGTAGGAGACTTTACCGAGGAAGCTCTTGAGATCCCTTATTTTTCTTGGACATGGCATCTCTGGGATCGCCCATTGTTTGTCCTGGTCCATCTGTACCCCCTGCCGATCCACCATAAAGCCCAAAAACTTCTCACTCGTAACTCCAAAGGCACACTTCAGCAGATTCATCTTCAACTTGTACCGCGTGCACTGAATGAATACCTTCTCAAATCCTCTAGATAGGACTCCTCCTTCTTCATCTTGATGATCAAATCATCTACATAAAATTCTAAAAACTGATGAAAGAAGTTATAGAAAATGGCCATCATCGTTCTTTGATATGGTGCTCCAGCATTCTTAACCCAAAAAGCATTACTTTGTATATAAAATTGCCTAATGGGACTCTGAATGTTGTTTTCTATGTATCTGTTGGATCCATATTTATTTGGTTGTATCCCACATACCTATCCATGAAGTTATACATTTCATGCCCAGCAGTTGCATCAATCAAGCTACCAATGGAGGGCAGATGGAACTCATCCTTTGGGCAAACTCTGTTCAAGTCCCTGAAGTCCACACAGATTCTTATCTAGTTCTTGTCTTTCTTTCCCACTAGGACCATACTTAATAACCAAAGTGGGTGTTGTATCAATTTGATGAACCCTACTGCCAGCAACCATTAAACCTCCACTTTAATTTTTAGATATAGCTCAAACTTGTATATTCTCATGGCCTTCTTCACCGGTATGGACGAAGGTATAACGTTCATCTTGTGGAAACTCACTTCTTCATCTAACTCTCAATCTCTATGTACTTCCACGCAAAGATGCCTGTATATTCCCGAATCAGCTCAATCAAGGCCCTTTTTTCTCTATGCTCAGATCCTTCGAAATAAAGATAGGCCTTGGATCTTCTCCTTATTTGGATAGCTCAAGCTCTCCAGCTCCTGCACTGGTGTATTTGGGCGGTCCATCATGTAGTCGGACCTTATTCTACTTCTTAAATAAACTCTTGTATGTTCGAGTTATCTATGACCATGCACTGCCCCTACTAGTCTACCAAAAAACCCTCATACATCGGGTCAGCCTCTTCGTGTATCTATGACCATGGAATGCTACAAGAAAATGACTAAGTTATCATGTATCATGATGATGTTTAGAATAAATTTTTAGATTATTATATATGTTGAACTCATGCTATAAATGTAATACTCTCATGAAATAAACATAGAAAATGGAATGCTACAAGAAAATGACTAGTTAATGCATTTGTTGGGTTTTCTAAGGAAGAAGACCCATTTTCATGAAATAGTGTGTGTAGTATGTGTTAGTCTTGACATTAACATGATTAATGTTGAAATAGTGCTCTAAATATGTGTTTAGTAATCTCATAAAAACAGCCCCAAAATCTAATATGTTGAAATATTAGTTTAAGCCTCTTGATTATGTTAAATAAGGCTTATAATTATGTAAATGGCTTTATATGTAAAAGTGTGCTAAAATGGGTTGTACATCACTAATAAAGGTTTAAATGTTGGTGGAAACATGTAGTACATTAAAGAATGATTTTTGTACTTAAAACCCACTTAAAAAGATGGTTTTTGGTTAAAAATGCCTTAATGGCAGATTTGGTAAATATGAAGAAAAGTCACTTAAATGGTGTTTTTACATTAAAAATACTTGAAAAATGCTAAGGAAATGCTTTTTAGATAATAAAAGTATAAGATGGCATTTTGGTAAATCAAAGCGTTGTAAAGGTGACTTAGTATATTTTAGTGTTCGGCGTTGACACTAAAATGCCTCCTCGGCTCGTAGGATGCAAGGACTAATAACGGGTTTAATAATAAAACCGAATAAGTTGAATGTGAACATTGAGAATAATGTTAAACACATGAAATATATGATATTCGGATGACGCCGAGAGAAAATAATTAATGAGGGCATGACGTCCCTAGTGGTGAAAGACCCCAAACAAACTGCAGTAGTATATGGCGGCAGAGACCGGTGGTGTGAGGTCACGAAGTCCGTGAGTGTTTATTGGCAAAATCCCAAAAATAATGTTAAGTAATGAATGAGAAAAATTCACAAAACTTAAACTAATGAATGAATAAGAATTCATTTATTATTATGTGGATGACATAAGTGGAATATGATTAAGTTCCTGGCTTGGAATATTAAAATGCTAAGAGTGAGTGGGTACGTAGCTCAGGGCATTGCATATAGGTGCATTTATGACTAAGTTAAAGAATCTTGTTAGTATAGATACATGATAACTTAGTTGAATATAACGAAGGCTTCTTGAATATTGTTAGCATAGTTAAATGTTAACGAAAATAATCATTAATGATAATTAATGAATATGAGACAATGATGGTTTTCGGAATTACTAAAATGCATTGTATATGTATAGTATTTTGCTATGAAAATTATTGCATAGTATTCCCACCCTACTGGGCATTTCGCTCATACCCTATTTTCCAAACCCCCAGTTACAACAGGTGGTACGTCGGGTAAGGACGTTGGAAAGACCGCAGAAAGCGCCAGTCGTCGTTAGAGGCTCTGTAACCGATTTTAATCCATAAACTTATTTTGAATTGTAATCCCTTATGTTTTGTTAAGAAAATTTGGTTTGAACTGGAACTATTTGGAAATTGTAATAATACAGGGATTTGTGTTCTATTTATGGATTAAATCTTGTTAAAGGTTTACTTGTTAAATTGTTAAATGAATATCAACTTGCAATATATGGACCTCGCCTTTTAATAATAAAAGAAATTAAAGGTTTTGTTGAAGTATAATGTGGCAACTATTTTCCAAATCAATAAAATGTTTTATCCCCCTCCCCCTTAACACCTTGGTTCGGATACTGAGTTATTCCAACGGTAACTCTAATCTGGATAGGGGCGTTACATCCTCTCCCCCGTTAGAGCTACACTCGATGGGGCTATTGGAGCTGCCATTGGTCTTACGAAGGAGCTGGGGTCAAATCCCCCTCCAAAAGTTGTTGCAGCTACCGGAGTTTGAAGGAACTCAAAGAATTTTCCAATGAGAAGGGCCATTTGTGCCAGTCCTATCACGACACTAGTAGAAGCTTGTGGAACCGTTAGGATTCCTATTGTCGTTTGAACTTAGGGAACCTCCACCTAAGGAACCCCATCTGTGGAAGCCTGCCTCTCTGTCCCTGCTGTCCCCGGCCCTGGTGGCCGTTACCGTTCCTCCCTTGGCCCTGCTAGCCCTGGTGAAACTGCTGCCCATTCTGCCCCTGTTGGCCCTGATGGCCGTTTGGACCCTGATGGCCCTGACGGAAACCTCCATGTCCCTGCCTGTAGTTCCCTGATCGGAACCTCTTATTATCCCCCTGCTGGGAGCCCTGCTCATTCTGTCTCTGCCCCTGACCAGATTGTGCCCCGCTGGTATCATGTCCTCCAGTCCTGCCCTGATGGCTAGACTCCCCCGACCTCTTACCCTCGGCCATATGAAAACGGTGGTCCTGGCAGTGTAACAATGCAGCGTTAACCACATCAGAATAGGTGGCTAACGATAGGTTCCCTAGCAGATGCTGACGGATCCTCCAAGTCAACCCGTCCGTGAACTTCTCAATCTTCTTCTTCTCTGTTGGTATTTCATCTGGAACGATATTCAACAGATTCGTGAACTCGGCCTCATACTCGGCCGCAGTCTTACTCTCCTGCTTCAGACTCATCAATCTCCTCCTCATTTCCGTATGAACAGCTGACGGAAAGTACTTGCGGTCGAACCGCACCCAGAACTCCTGAATCGTGAGAGTATCCCTCTCCTCCATGGTGGTAATAGACTCCCACCACTGTAGCACAGATCCAATTAGCTTGAAAGTAGCTAGTACCTGCTTCTGGACATCCGTGCACTCATACATCCTTAAGTGCCTCTGCATATCCTTCCTCCACTAGCTCGAGACTACCACATCTGAGCTTCCTACAAACTCTGGCGGATGCGCTTTCTGAAAAGCGTCACGTACACGCTCCCAAGCAGACGGGAATGCATTTGCCTGAACTGGCGCGGCAACCGACGCCTGCGGTGGTGCCTGCTGAACAACGGCAATGGCAGCATTTACCGCTTGGGCTACTATAGCTGCAACCTCAGCGGCGTTCATCATGCCCTGAACTGGAGCGGGCTGGGGTTCGGGCGTTGCATCCCTGGGAACTCGTCGTGCACGTCGTGGAGGCATCTGAAATAAGAACAAAGTTTATAAGTTCGCTGTTTATAAACTTAAGATAGCTAAAGAACGAAGCATACACAAAAAGAGTACAACAGTCCTAAAATATAGGGCTCTATATCAAAGAAACTTAACGGAAACATAATAAGCTGTCAGATCCTAAAGGACACTAGAACCTGATGCTCTGATAACACCTGTGACACCCCGACTAATTAAATACCGGGTAGCTACTCCTTTATTAAATTAATTCAAAATGCCAAGTTGGTCCAGTTAATAGCATCACTGTCGAACACATTTTAATGATTACTAACCACCTAGTATTTAAAAAGTAAGTGCCAAATTTTAATTTAAGTCTGATTAACATGCAACAAGTGTAATAAAGAATAATAACACCATTCACCATACTGAAGTAAAAAGAATAACCATCACATAACGTAAAATAAAGTCTGGAGGAAAACTCCTCACTACAATCCCACAACTGAAATAAGTAAACCGAAAATTAAAACAGTACATGCCAAAGTCTGAAAACTGTAATGGAAATGTAACTCTAATAGAAATGGGCAACATGCCCTACAACTGATAGATAATGAATCTGGAATCCAAGCGATAGAAGCGTCTACAAGCAAATCCCTGTAGCTTCCACAAACAGCTACAGCTCGTCACCTGAATGAATATCCTATGCATGGTGTCCTTGTGGATGGGCACTTAAAATGGTTTTACAAAGAAAAATAGATTTGAAAAGCAAACGGGTCAGAGCCCGAATGTGGAGTTATATTTTAAAAACCTGCAAGTGCTTTAAAAACATTTAAAACATTAAATGCAAAGTACATGTTAGGACGTACACTCACATGATATTCTCACCTCTCGTCTAACTGTGCACTCCTAACGTAAGTACCCATCTACAACGACACAAACCACTAGCTAAGTAACATCATCTCTAGCTAGACTATCATAGGTCCTACTCATATTACTCGGTTCTATTAACATTATAACGCTCGTAATTAAGTAGGGGTTTAACGTAAACTCAGATGCTCAATATATATATATATATATCACTATCAGTTAACTCGTTATATTTCTCGAAGCAATACCGTAATTATATTCACAACATTAACATGAAGGTTCCCATTAATTAAGTGTATATTATTCACATCATAAGTATACAATATAAGCACCCCGAGAACTAAGCTGTGGTGCACACATACTCTGCTATCCATCCCGGTACATCACGTACATAAGGATTACATATTCCGAATCTCTCAAGAATAGTTCACAGATAACAACATCACAAATAATGGAGGCGAACACAGTCACATCACATGGGTCACGCACATACCTACGCTCCCACGATCAGCGGACTTATTAATATCCCAATAAGTCTTTCTATGACCTATGTTCATCAAGGTAACCAGTCTAAATCCGGGCAACACAAGGATTAGAGGGCCCTAAGCGAACGCAAACCTCCCGTGATAGCAAGTATGGTAGGTATGTCATACACACAATTCATATACCAATACTAAGTAAACACACGTCTTAGTAATCACGTAGTTTAATTGTAGTACATATCGCTCTCGTACTAACTTATAATTATCACAATTTATACTATTCCGGTTTATAATCATACGCACCATAATTTATTCTCTCGTCGTAGTAGACACTCACGTCTCAACCCAAACCGTCCATTGAATTAAATCTCTCGTATATAAATTTACTCCTCGTAATAACCCAAAAGTCCCAAATCTATCCTTACATCATCAAAGGAAGGTTATCTATATCCTCGAACAAGTTTACGGGACTCCAAAAATCAAAACAGTCCAAAAAGGCCCAAACTGTCAACTCGTTAGAAGTCTCGTTCGAACGAGACTGTTCGAACGAGATTCCTCTGTCAACTCGTTCGAACGAGGCTGTTCGAACGAGATCCAGTTCGTTCGAACGAACTGTCCCTTCTAACGAGATCTCGTTCGAACGAAGTTATCGAACGAGGCTCCCTTTCATTAGAACGACTGGTCAATTCGTTAGAAGCTCGTTCGAACGAGTTCGTTCGAACGACCTGGGCAGGGGCTTCTAACGACCTACCAGATTCGTCCCAGATTTTCCTAAAACTCGTTTTTCACCATTTTTACTCCTCAAATCTCTTCTAAACTACGTCCCAACAATCGTTTTAAGGTCTCTAAACAATCCTAAACATATATAGTCACATCCTAACATGTTTTTAAGGGATCAATCCATCCTAACATCAATCAAATTTACAAATCTCTACACTTTTTCCCAATTACTCAAGAACATAAACCCTAACTTTTTGAATCATGAATTAATCCAATATAAATCCGTTTTAATTTCTTCCAATCATAAATATTATGGGAATACTCATCTACCTATCATTCTACATGCAATTCTCCTCAAGATTTCAAGTTCTAAGCTTCAAAATACATGGGTTTTCATTATCTTTCAAGAACAATTGATATTCTGCAATTTTCTAACATGGAAGGAACATTCTACGAATTTAAATATAATCAAAACACTTGCCTTGATTGTCTCTGAGTTTGGATGATGGTTTGATGAAGATTTCTGCAGAATTTCTTCTCTTCTCCAAGCTTCTTCTCTAATGGTGGCTTAAGGTGGCTAGGGTTTTCTTTGGAAAGTTGTAAACCTAATGATAGCCTCCGTAGCTTAATGGGTTAATATGGATTGGTTAGTGGGCTTAGTGGGTTAAATCCACATCAGATTAAAACTCCCAATTTTCGTCACTTTTAATTCCTCAAAATGTAAAATTACCAAAATACCCTTTAAGTTGCCGGTATGGCCTAAAAATACCCCGGAATCCAAACTACACCCCCGGCTAGTGTTTTCTGACTATCTCGACCCTTCCGGACGCGTTGGCGCACTCAAAACGACCATACGGATAATAGAAATAAAAATCACTTTTTATAATTAAAATAATATACCATGACGCGGTGGTCACACGCGTCTCAACAAAATTCTCAAATTGCCGTATATACATCTCACGACAAATTTCATAATTCCAAATTCATATATAATCATATATGCACATAATCAAATACTAACTCGCATCTCGTTAGTATTTATAACCCGGATTAATTTCCAATTAATACGCATTTAATTAATTAATCCCAAAAATAAATATAGCCAAAAGTACGGGGTATTACAATAACTAACTCTTAGATTGATCTCATAAGTCTCTCGTGTATAACTCAAATAATATTAAAGTAAACTCATAAGCAACTCATTCAAAGGGAGAGATAACTAAGCACCCTGGAAACACCAACGCACTAATAACCTCTAATATATCTCTGGTTAGCTATTAAAAGAATCACAATAAATGATAATGGTTGATGAGTAAACTTTATATGGTTTATAATAATTTCTGAAATCTCTCTATCTAGAGCAATAAACTTTCTAAAAAAAACTCTCCTTTTTAGAAGTGGTTGAGGACAATAAATATGCCCACACTCCTCCCAAGATGTCTCGGTCTTCATTAATGTGAAAAATCTGCCTTTCACACTTTAAGTCTCAAGCATTAAATTCTTGATGGATTAGCACACCTTACGTCATAATCATTAAATGCCAGGACATGCCTTTTGCCTATACATTGTGCATCAGGGGACTGTCACAGTAGAGGTAGCCCACTAAAATGTCTGACAGTCCTAATACCATAGTGGTTTACTCAAGTTCGGATTGGACAACGGGAAAGTGGCTAGTGAAGCCACTTATAAAGTAGATGTGACATTTGGTAAAGGACTGTTTGGCTCAAAACTCAATGTACGATGGAACTCAAGGTTACTCTATACAAGATTCCATGGTGAAATATCTCTCGATGTTTTACTAAGTGTATCTAAGATGACCAAGACAAGCCTTAATGCCACCTCACTTCTCAATCCTCCAAAACAAGTCCCTCTAAAGTTCCCATGTCGAGGTCATTCGATAGAGCATGTGAGCTCTCCTAGGCCTTGCCAAGCATGGTATATCGCGAGTACCATTTGACCTCACACTCAATATTACAATCGTTACATCATTACAATCAATTCATTTAAAAGATACAATTTGACTATGTAAGAACGAAAGATAAAGAGGATCTCTCTCAGCAAGTTTTCTCGCGGAGATGCCTTGTCGTCTTCATGTTGCTTCCTTCTCTTTAGTCCCTTCTATTAATTGGGGAATCTTTCTCTAATTTAGAGATTACCTTCAAGTCCCACCTACAGTCTCATAAATATAGTAGCCATGCTAAAAAAATTATCTCAATAAATAATCAATTATCAAAACAAGATTATCGTAAAATAATTTTTTTAGTAAAATAAGATTATAATAAAATAAAACAACTCCAAGTATATTAGTTAATTATATTGACAACTCTTAACAATTTTTAAAAAAATTCGGAAAGAGTCTCCTTTGTTTATACATGAAATAAACACGTTTAATTATCATAATTATTCAACAACGCAATAACAATCCACCAATTTCAATCCCTTCTCCCAATTCAATACAATAGTATTTTGAAATGTAAGTTTCAACATTAAAGTAGTTTCACCATACTCATTTCTAGGTTTCAACACTACGCAAGATAATTAGATAGTGATGATAAATGAGATTACCTGATCAACTTTCCTACAAGCGTGTATTGAAAGTACTTGGGGAATCATCTGCTTGTACATAACTTGCAATCAATAAATAATCATTTATCAAAATAACATTATACTAAAATAGAATTTTTATAGTAAAATAAAATAACTCTAAATATATTAGTTAATCTTATTGACAACTCTTTAAAACTTTTAAAAACTTTTGGCAGTCTCGTTGTTTATAAATGAAAACCAACATGTTTACTCATCATAAAAATGTTCAATATTGCAACAACAATCAACCAATTTTAATTCCTTCCACAAATTCAATACGATAGTATTTTTTAAATGTAAGTTTTAACATTAAAGTAGTTCCACTGAACTCATGTCCAAGTTTCAACACTACACAAGATAATTGGATAGTGATGAGAAATGCGAATACATGTTCCTTACAACTACGTATTTGAAGTACTCGGGCAATCATCCGATGGTACTGGGAATCTTATATTTTGCATCATATGGAATAATTTGTTGGCGTTCTGGTACATTAATTCTTTTATCTCATATATCTCTTGAAGATGACGATTTTATCCCTCCTCAATCCTCTTGTCCATCTCTTTACAATGACAATTATCTCCCTCCTCGATCTTCTTTTGCAATAATTCTATCTGGCTCTCATAAAAGTGAGAAGTCCGATACCTTACAGATACCGGCCAAATACCAACTCCCCTACATAATGCCCATCCTTGTCCGTCACGACTAATGACTTCCTTAAAGATTTAATCTCGCACTTCAGGGTCATTCTGCTTCTCTTCTAGTATTGCATCCAATTGTCTTTGTATACTTACCTACAAATTAAGAAAACTGTTTTAAATATTGTGAAATTCCATAAAACGCTTATTGTAATATTTTTAAGACTAGACACTAAGAATGGACACTAAGATATAATACCTATATACTAGCCAGTCCATCTCCGTACTATATGTCTGATCCTTCAAGTTTCTAGTCTCTCTATATACACTAAGGTTGTCGTTAGGCAAGTTGGATTTTTTATATATTATTTTTGAAGTAAGATAAGTAAAAAATATTACATTAATAATAGTAATGATGAAACTCAACATGATCATCCTCAAACTAAAAACATAAAAGAATATGGAACGAATACAAAATATGATGTTAACCTTTTCTACAACGTGAGGAATTGACGTTCTCCCATTCCTAGGGTGGGCACAAAGGTTTGCCCTATTTTCAGTGTTTTGGGCCGCCACTCGCTATATAAAAAGTCAAACTATGTTACAATTTTAATACATATAAATAATCAACGTAAATAAATATAATGTATTGATACATATGTTATACCATCATATCTTCTTCATCCCAACGAGTCACTAATTTAGGCCATATATTGGATCAACTGACAGAGCTGCATTTGCAAATCTCTCATTGTCATTGTCATACGCCTCATAATAGTTCTTTTTCATACGATACTTAAAGCTCCCCCAAGAATTGTCCATCATCAGAAAACAATTCGTCTTAAATACTTCAAGGCATTTGTATTAATCTAAGAACAAAAGAATATAAATAAATCACTTGAATGATGTGTTAACTTAATGAAATTAGACAAGTACCTTCATAATCTTCCGAACTAAATCGATATTTTACACCGACACTTTTCTCCAGTATTCTAATGACCCTTGTCGAGAAAAATATCCCAACTAACTTGCAAGCTTCTTCTCGTTGTGTTCAATTGGTTGACAGTTGTGGTTCCATAAAATTATCAATTTTGACCATCAGCCCATTATTTTCATGATTTGGCAAAACCCTCTACGTCTATTACTAAAAATGGGACTACTTTGAGTCATCAAAAGCAAAAATAAAATATGACATGAATAATTACCAAAGTAAAACATGACAAAGATTCAACATTACTGAAAGTAAAATATTTGGCAGATTTTTGGGCATATTTTCACATTTCTCACAATTTCGGCACAAACTAACAAATATATATAGGTAGACACATACCTGCATGCACAATCATATTATCTAAGAGTTGGGATGTCATTACTAAGATGACTCTGGTTGGGACTGATGCAGTCCTACTTACGTGTGAACATATAGGTGTATTGCTTCTTCTTGAGAATCATGTGACCCTCCTTCTCCTACAAGATGATAAGGGAATTTAGTGGGCATAATAAATATGCATAGAAAACATATATATCAAAATAAATATGAAGAAACACTATACATGTGTACGACCCAGTATTTTCTGTGAATTATTAAATTGAATGAAAATTAATTTCAAGTGATTGTTGTGACTCGAAATGTCACTATTTATATATTTATGTGTTATTTAAATTAGATTTAAGACACGGTGATTTATTAATTAAGTTAAGTGTAATTAAGCTAATACTGGATAATTATTAAATAACTGAATTGTTAGTTATTTGTTCTGGGTATATTTGGTAATTAGCTTTTGGGACACGTAGAATGTCCATTTTTAGTTTAAAATAATGGGGTTTAGGAATATTCAGTTAATATATGGATTGGATAGAATTTTTGGCTATTTGGAGGGTTATTTGGAATCTTTGGATTGGGACTTATTTTGGTCCCAAGGCTAATTTCGTGAGAATTATGTTATAAAGTTGGAAGTCTAAACCTAAAACACTCATTTTATCATTTGAAATACATCTTAAGGCTAGAGAGAGAAAGCATCAAGAGAAAAAGAGGATTTGAGAGATTTAGGGATTGATTTCCCAATCAATCTATAAGGAAAGCTTATTTAGAATGACTGTATGCTTCTTATTGGTTCAAGTTATGCCTATTCATATGAATCTAAACCTATTATGTTATAAATATGAGTTTTATGATTAAAATTGAATGATTTAGTAAGTAATCTAAATTCATAGTAATTAGACTGATTATCCACTTACTTTGATAAATTTCAATATGAATCTGACTTGGATTGATTAGATAAATATTAGTAGTTAATTTGTATATGAAAGCATGTAAAACACCTTTGATTTCATGTAAAAACTTGTAGATAAACGGACTAATTTAAATAAATTGAAAATCTAGGGATCCATAGTAAGAAATTGGATTTTATGTAAATCTTGATTTAAAACTAAGGTTTTTTGCTAGAAATAGATCCTAATTGGTTATATGATGTTAATTTAGTGTTAGGATGATGGTTGGGTCTTAAATGAAGCTTTGGAGTTCATCGATGGAGGTTTTGGGTGGAGAAAACATAATTTTGGAAAAGTTGACTCATACAGGTTCGATTGACGATCAATCCATGAAATTAGAAATTGGATGAGGTTATGCAGAATAAAATTACGAAGGCATGGGCACTGGTTTTATATTTTTTTTCATTGTTATGAATTTTCTACAAAATGGTGCGCGAGACCAAAATTTTGGTTGGGTGATTTTGAGTTGAACTTTCTTTTGAATTTTTTTGTTTTGAGGCATAGGGATAGAATTTGTTAGCCTATAGTTTTCATGTACTCATAGAACAAAGATATATTCTTATGATTTGAATTATTGGAGATTGATATTTGGGGGTATTTCGATTTAGGGAAATTATTAATTTAAAAGGGGTTAAATTGAGGGTTGGGCATTTGAGTGTAAACCCAAGTGTAGGATGGGTTAGGAATTTGGAATGTGGAAGCTTAGAGGATTGGGGATTATTGGAGTCATTGTGATTGACTAGTGGAATGCTTATCCCTTGGATGAGATTAAGAATTTGATTAAAAATCCTTAGGGATGGGTAGTTATCATACTCTATAGTTTTATATAGGTTTGGTGTGGGTTGATACCTAAATGTGATACCTTGGGAGATTGGAATATGCATAATTGAGATTGAATATATTTAATATATGGATTGTAGTGTATGGTAGGGTGCCAGTATTCCTAAGATTCTGGAACCTAGGAGGTTAGTTTTAATGTACTTTAGGATAAATATAAGGTTAAAGATGTGTAATAACTTTTTATGATATCAATACTAGTATGGCCCAATAATGTTAGGGTCGGTATATGTATGTGATTTACCTTAACCCGTTTGTCAGGGTTATGTATGTGTTTGCTTTAGCCTATTAGTGACGGTGGATATTTCTTGTGTGTTTTTTGTGAAATGCATACCAAATGTGAGTGCTCATGGCATATCGTGGGATTCCATGATGAGGCACGTGGGACACAGACCACGTTGGTACAACAGTGAGTAGACGAGATCTTCCTTAGTCATATTTTACCCCAGGGTCATACGTCTAGGTATCCGTGTACCGAGAGGGTTCCCTGAGATATTTCACCTTATAATCTTAGGTATGGTAGATAATACAAGTGATGGGTAGTCATATGATTTATCCATTGACCGTGCTAAGATCTTAGGTCGGGGATGACCTAAGACTATACCTAGTACGCGTGAGTGATCCTCGAAGGAGATAGGGATTGGCCTTCATTATTTTGCGAACCTGCGAGTAGCCCATATATTTGTACATGTCGGGGGTTTTACCTTTGTATGGATGTTAGATGCGAGTAGAGTTTATCCTACCATATGTGATTATTTGGGTGGAGTTATAAGAGATAGTTGTACCGATTTATGTGTTAAACTAGAGATGTATATGACCTATAGTAGGGATGTCTACCTACATACCTATGTTTCAGATTTGTGTATCACATATACTAGAGATGTATAAGTTGTATAATTGTCATGAGATAGTGAAATGTGTATAGACTTGAGATATAAGCCTCTTATTAGTATATTGGTTATTTGGTGAGACGTACCGTATGTTCGAGACTACTAAACAATTTATGTTTTATAATTAAAGTGGTAAGCTTAAATATGATAAATTAAATATTAAAGAAGGAAGATGTAAATATTTAATCACATGCACTACATATGGGTTTAAGATTTAAATGCTCCTCTTATTTTAGGTTGTTTGGGTTAGGATAAAACTTAAAATATATTAAGATGTGAGAGACATATGAATAGTTATGATTTATCCCAATTTCAGTTATACTTTCATTCATCATAGACTTGTTGTTAACAGTGTGGATTTTAACATTTCAGGACTTAGGCAACGAGAGCTGCAGTCTTGACCGATGATTTTGATTCTCATCTCATCATGTTGCAGATTCTTAGGATGTAGGTGTCTTTGGCTTGAGTTCCAATTCCATTTTCAATCATATCGTTCAAATTTTACTTTTGAGGGATTTATGTGGTTATTTACTCTTACTGTGTTTTGAGAGTGTTACGTGTACGATTTATTATCAGAGTTAATTGTATATTGTTTCAATTTTACTTTATATCATTTTGTTATTTGTTGAAGTTTCAATCATTTCATTAGCTGAGAATGTTACTAAATGTTTTTAATTCTCGTGATTTTTATACTAGACTTGATCAATCTATATATGGATTTTGCGGGGTGTCATAACATGAAACACAAAATTAAAAGTTACACTACATCGTATTTCCCTTGATTTTATGCATTTTCAATACCTTTGTTATTTCTTCTAGAAAATATGCGAGATCCCTCACATTGAGCCAACCATATTTTATCCTTTTATGAATGGATGATATTGTCCATGTGGGTGGAAGGGTACTCATAATCACATGAACGAGAACAATTACGTTAGGACAAAAATCTTTCATCTTTAGAATGTTGAATACTCGTTCTTTCTTATGCATATGATCTCGCACATTTAAATTTGGTCTCATTTTATGTTTCTCAAGTTCTATCCATAAAGGATGAAACTCTCACTCTTCCTACTCTAGTAGATCTACTAATTTCTATCCATATGTTGGATTATATTTTTGAAATATCTTTTTTTTCTTCATCCTAATCCAATGGTAGTGTCTGGACTATTTTTTCAAATAAATATTGATCTGATATTTGTTTCCTACATTTTTTCAAGTAACGACATAACTCAATTTTTTGAAATCCATATATATGGTTATTGGAGTTCCCTCTTATGGGTTACCTAAAATGTAAATTTTGGCTTGTGTGGTTCACAATCAATTCGTAAGACTATACATAAACATAACATATAAGGCTTAGAAAAAAACTGCTTCATTAAAAAGAACAATTAGATCTCAGCAAAATAACATTGAATGAATAAGTTGAAACACAAATGATCACATGCAGACCCATCACAAGAATTTAAAGTGTTCTATATCCAGCATAAAAAACGAACGTGTTCATCGCAGAGCAGTTCAAATAGGAAATGACGAGCCGAGGACACGGATACGAATAAATATTTTAATAAATTCCATATATAGTTCAATCAACACAAAAAGTGTAATATACACAACAAACAAACAAAAAATTAATCTGTAAAAAAAATAAACTAATCTACACAACAAATAAACAAACTAATCTTAAACTAACATCAATTAAAAAAAATACGTAATCTATAAAAACTAACATCAATTAAAAAATAGACAAACTAATCTACTACAAATAAAAAAGTAATATGTACAAAAAACACCAATCAACTAATCTACACAACAAACAAATAGCTAATCTTAAATTAATATTAATTAAAAATAATAATTTGTAATCTATAAAAACTAACATCGATTAAACAAACAAACAAATTAATCTACTACAAACAAACAAAATAATTTGTAATCTAAAGAAACTATTCTACAAAAACTAACATCAATTAAAAAAATATGTAAACTAACAAATCTACTACATAAACTAACATCAGATCAATAAACTACTGGAGAAGAGGGAGAACAGTTACCGACAATGTGGCAAGGGCGAAGGAGACGACATGCGCCGGATGAGCAGGGGCAGAGGCGACAGTGACAAGGGAAGGGGCAAGGGCGGAGGAGTTGGCAGGCATGGGCAGGGGCAGAGGTGCCAGCGGAGCAGGGTCGGAGGGGGAGGAGACGACGGGGGAGAGATCGAGAACAGAGCTAGAGAAGAGAGAGATTTTTTAGATCGATCCAAATATTTCTCTTGAGAAGAGGGGGAAAATGAAAAGAAGGGAAAAGTAAAGAGGAAAAAATGACCTAGTTTATCAAATAATATGGTTTTCCTTCTCTCCCTTTTACAATTTATCAAATGGAATTATTTTCCATGGTATAAAATGATCTAAATGTGATGCTTTTTAAAGTTAGTCCCTTTTTTAATATATCAAATGAGACGGTTTTATAAATCCATAGTATATAATGACTCAAATCGGATAGTTATTAAGATTCGTGGTTTATATTTGCCAATAAAGGACGGTAAATAAAAATCATCCCAGATATATAAAAAAATATTTACTTTAAGGGTTGATAATTAAAATTCATCCCAAATGGTCCTTTTAAGGGGAAAAATGACACAGTCGTGCTAAATTCTCACTCTTTCTAATATTTAATTTCGTCTTATAATTCAAAGACAACGTGCTTCTTTCTCAAATTACCAATTGGTGAGTCTTACCTATTTAGGGTTCCTGAACAGTAATTCATCACCAAACTCATTGATATACCCAGATATACCCTCCACTCGGACGACCCCTCAGGGGGCCGACCCTTCATCATGTTCCATACGACCCCTCATGTTCCAGACGACCCCTCAGGGGGCCGACCCTTCATCATGTTCCAGACGACCCCTCAGGGGGCCAACCCTTCACCAGGCTCCGGACGACCCTCCGAGGGTACGACAGTACGAGGCCTAAATTAGGCCAGACTCACTACCGGAAGGAACTTTGCCCTCGGCCTCGGCTCATAGGCCAAGGGTGACATCATCGCAGCGCGTGGTTTGGGAGACGCGTGGAACAGTGCGCGTGAGGCTCACATGGCACATGGGAGACCGTTATAACAAAATCACACCCTCACGTGAGGGAATATTATGTCATCATTTGGCATCTCCAGGTGTCAACGGGGGATTGGCTAGATCATCATTCACATGCACCATGCATACTTGGGGTGTACACTACACCCCCAAGACCTATATATACTTGTCACCTACAACCCTATGAGGGATCGATCAATTCATTGTAACCCTAGCTAAAACTCTGCTTGTACACACAGTAGAGAGATAAAGTGAGCTTATGTGCATTGTATCCAAAGCCATTAGTGCCCATACTTAGTGGATCACACACTCACAGTGGATGTAGGCCAAATTGGCTGAACCACTATACATCATTGTCTTATTTCCTCTTATACTCATCCCCTTCTACATACTTATACACTTATGCATCTCTATGGCTGCCATGGCTACTACTATTTGAGCTCTCTATCACTTATCCGGTGGTGCTAAATCTCAGCATCATCAGTTTGGCACCGTCTGTGGGAACGAGAAGACATCTCTTCCTTTATACAGCTTGACCTCACTGGGCACTCTGGTGGTGAACCAACACTCCCCCTGAGAGGAGGTGTTTCACCATTGAAAGAGACCCACTAAGGTTCCCAAGCTCACCAGTCTTTTCTTCAGTTCAGCTTTTCATAGCTCAAACACATGGCACCTGAAATGCCACCACCACCACTTCCCCCGCCGGATGATGGGGGAAGGCCCAGTACCAGTCAGTCGCCGCCTCAGTCTGAGATGGCTGATGTGGCGGCAGCCCTAAAGTCTCTGGCAGCAAGCCAGCGGATGATGCAGGAGCAGTTCACAGCTCTAAGCCAGAACATACTAAGACCCCCAGGGGTTTCACCTGAGATGATTACTCCGGCAGCAGCTCCAGGGCAGCATGAGGCCAGGGGACCACCCCAGGCACCACGCAAAGACCTGTCACCCCCTCAGCGGCGTAGGGATGTTGCTGACCCCCGGCGTTTACGCCTGGGGAGGCAAGGAAACCCTTGCCCTGAGGACAGGTATGACGATCTGGAGGGAGAGGAGGCCCCAATAGAGTGCTGGGAACCGTATGAGGTCTCCAACAATACTGTATGACCTCTCCAGGATAGTAGAGGAACGTGCGGGAGACCAAACCCTGATGATCGCCCGAGAGGCTCTGCTTTTGATCGCTTGAGCAGGGGGTCAGCCTTTGAGAGGCTGGGCCCAGTAAATGACCTGCGGGAAAAATTATCCAGGTTAAGAAGTGCTGCGAGGTCCAGGAGGGAGGCAGCAGATGGCCGACCCCAAGGACGAGATGACGGCCAAAGGGAAGTAAACAGCCGACACAGGCCTGCCGTAGCAGAACCCTCCGTCCACCTCAAAGAGGCGGCAGGGGATAACATCGGCCAAGCCGACCCTGTGAGGCCCTGGAATGACTCAATCCAGCGACTAGAGGATAAGATCGGTGATATACTGAAGAGCCGGGACCCTCTTCAGAGGGGATACACCATAGGCTCACCCTTTGTGGCAAAGATAGTTAACTTCCCCACGCCATCAAAGTTCAAGCCACTTGTGGTCACCCCAAGATACGACGGGAGCACCAGCCCTGTCCGCCATGTCGAGATGTATCAATCAGCAGCAGACATATACTCTATCTCAGATGAGATGAGGTGACGTGCCTTCTCTGGTACCCTGACAGGGGCTGCACATGTCTGGTATACGTCTCTTCCAAAAAATTCCATTAAAAACTTTAAGCAGTTGGCAGACCTGTTCATCCACAACTTTTGCTTTGGGGTAAGGCCACAGAAGAAGAACACCCACCTGCTATATGTTAAGCAGGGGAAGAGTGAGAGTCTGAGGGATTACATAGCCAGATTCAATAAGAAGAAGCTGGAGGTGGAAGACTATGAGGAGAGCATAGCTATGACAGCCCTGATTGGAGGACTCCAAAAGGGGAAGCTGTTATGGAAGCTTGCTGAAGACCCTCCGAGGACGATGGCTGAATTGCTGTCGACAGCAGGAAAGGTGATGAACGTCGAGGAGGCGATGGCCGCCAAATATGAAGACGAAAAAAGAGGTGCTAGTGGGGGTAAATACCCTAAGAAGAACAAAGAGGGGAAGAAGAGGTCCACGGATGACAAGTTCGCTGGTTACACCCCTCTAACGGTCAGCTGTGAACAGATTCTCAATGAGATAAAGAGTGATCGGTCCCTGAAGTGGCCTGAGAAGCTGAGGGCAGCCCCCGGCAAGAGGAATAAGAACCTGTGGTGTGAATTTCACCAAGACCACGGCCACGTAACGGACAAATGCTTTGCTCTGAAAGATGAGATTGAGAAGATGCTGAAAGAAGGGAATCTCAGAAAGTACGTGGACAAAGGTGCCTTCAAGAGGGGCCGAGGGGACGACCCCAGAAAGAAGCGAGGTGATGCATGTAGAGAAGGTCCTCAAAAAAGAGCGGACGACCCTTCTGATGATGAGGACGACCCTGACCTCCCACCGAGAGACGACCAAGGTCCTGTCAAGAGGCTTAATATGATCTCGCTCGGAGTGGGAATGATCTCCGGGGGTCTAGCAGGAGGAGGGTCCGAGGTCGCTGACAGGAAGGCCCATGTGGCTGAGGCCAAGGCAGTGACGAAGACGGTACACTCAACCTCTCTAGAGGTCAAGTCAGAAAAGAGGAAGAAGGTTGATATGGACACTCTGATAGTGGGATTTTCAAGAATGGACTTCAAAGGCCTCTTAGCCCCACATGATGACCCTCTCGTCATCACTACCAGGGTGCATGGATGCGAGGTGCCGAGGATCCTGGTAGATGGGGGCTCATCTGCAAATGTGATGTTTTGGCCATGCTTCAAAGCCTTAGGTCTCAATCGGGCTAGACTTGTCCCGTACCATCATCCATTGATTGGGTTCAGTGGGAAAAAGGTTCATCCCCTTGGAGTGTATGAGGCTGATGTCAGGATGGGGGACGAATGGCCGAGATGGCTCACCAAGAAGGTTAGTTTCTTTGTGATGGATGAGAATATGTTTTCGGCCTACAACATCATACTGGGGCGTGTGGCCCTCAAGGGCTTTGAAGATGTGCCGTCTACGGTCCATCAGATGATCAAATTTCCTACCCCCTATGGGGTGGGGGAAGTTCAGGGAAACCAGACGACAGCGCGAGAATGTTACTACAACTCCGCTGAAGAAAGGGAGGCACACAAGAGGGCTACGACCACTTACAATATTGATACCCTAGACCCCAGGGATGAGACGAAGCTAAAGAAAGGAGAGGCCGCGGAAGAGGTAGAATCCATCATCCTCGATGAGGATGACCCGGAAAAAACCGTCCAAGTCGGCAAGTCTCTGAAGACCAACATCAAGGAAGACCTCATTAAACTGTTGAGGAGAAGACGAAGCGTCTTCGCATGGAGTCATGTAGATATGCCGGGGATTGACCTTGAAATCATGTGCCACAAGCTCAATGTGGTAGAGGGAGTGAAACCGGTAAAGCAGAAGAGGAGAATTTACTCTAGAGAAAAGTATGAGGTCATCAGGGACGAGGTCAAAAAATTAGAAGACGCTGAATTTATCAGAGAGGTCATCTACCCTGAATGGCTGTCCAATGCAGTCATTGTCCCAAAGGCCAACGGGAAGTGGAGAATGTGTGTGGATTTCACAGACCTCAACAAGCACTGTCCCAAAGACAACTTCCCTCTCCCCCGCATTGACCAGATGGTAGACGCTACCGCAGGCCATGAGCTCATGAGCTTCATGGATGCCTATTCGGGGTATAACCAGATCTTCATGAACCCTGAAGACTCGGAGAGAACAGCCTTCATCACTGACAAGGGGACATACTGTTACAGGGTCATGCCCTTTGGCCTAAAAAATACGGGGGCAACGTACCAGCGCCTCGTAAATAAAATGTTTGAAGACCAAATTGGGAAGTCTATGGAGGTCTATGTAGATGGCATGCTGACTAAGAGTCTGAAGGCAGAGGATCATGTGGCAGACCTGGAGAGGACCTTTAATACGATGGACAAATACAAGATGAAGTTTAACCAGGCCAAGTGTGTCTTCGGGGTCGGAGCAGGGAAGTTCTTGGGGTTCATTGTCAACCAAAGAGGCATCGAGCCTAATCCTGAAAAGATAAAGTCCCTTGTTGAAATGAAGACCCCCAAGTCCATTAAAGACGTTCAGAGACTCACAGGGAGAGTTGCTGCCTTGAACAGGTTCGTGTCTAGGGCCACAGACAAGTGCTTGCCATTCTTTAAGATCCTTAGGAAGGCCTTCGAATGGAGTGAAGAGTGTGATGAGGCTTTCAGGGACCTAAAGTCATACTTAGGGTCTCCCTTGCTGCTGTCACGACCCGTGCAGGGTGAACGACTTAATGTATACCTCGCCGTCTCAGAGTCGGCCATCAGTGCAGCCATTGTGAGAGATGAAGACGGGATACAGAAGCCTGTGTATTTTAACAGCAAGGCACTCCAGGGGGCAGAGCAAAGATACCTGAGGATGGAGAAGTTAGCCTACGCATTGATCCATGCCTCAAGGAAGATGAAGCCGTACTTTTAGTCCCATACAATGGTCATCCTCATCGACTCTCCTCTTAGGCAGGTCCTACACAAGCCAGAAAAATCAGGCAGGCTAATGGCCTGGGCTATAGAGCTGGGAGAGTTTGACATAGTGTATCAGCCTAGGACGGCCATTAAGGGGCAAGCGCTGGCGGATTTCGTGGCTGAGTTTACTTGGGAAGGTGATGAAGCCGAGGGTGAGACCCTCGGGAAGACAGATACACAACAAGATAGGCCCACTGACACACCCGCAGATAGGGCTGAGACAAGCACCGCTAGAAGGAAAGCGACTGAAAATGAAGAGGGAAGATACATCTTTAGACAGGGATCCCTCTCCGAGGGAAGTTTCTCAGAAGAACGCACCGTGTGGTGTCTCTTCGTTGACGGGTCCTCTTGCGAAAGCGGGAGCGGAGCTGGGTTAATAGTATCAGCACCCGACGGTACAGACATTGAGTACGCCCTGAGGTTCAATTTCAAAGCCTCCAACAACGAGGCTGAATATGAGGCCTTGGTAGCAGGCCTCGCCTTGGCCAAGTCTCTTAGTGTCGGCCAGATTTTGGTCCATAGTGATTCAAGGCTAGTAGTGAATCAGATACTAGGAGCCTACGAGGCTAAGGACGAGAGGATGGCTAGGTACCTTGAGAAAGTAAGGTCATTACTGAAGGGCTTCAGAGAAGTGAAATTAAAGAGGATACCTAGGCTCGACAATGGCCGTGCTGATGCCCTTGCTAGGTTGGCCTTGGCAACAAGGACATACATCAGGAGGATGGTCCCAGTAGAAATTTTGCTTCGGCCAACTATTGAAGACGCTGAGGGAACACTTAGCAATTGCCTAAATGTTTCTCAAGAAGCTTCATGGATTGACCCCCTGATCAGATACATTAAAGAGGGTGAGATGCCAGAAGCAAGGCAAGAAAGGAAGAAGCTGAGATACCGGGCTGCAAAATTCACTGTCATCGGAGACACCTTGTACAAAAAGGGGTTTTTGCTCCCCTTACTTAGGTTTGTGCATCCATCAGAAGTCCCTTCCATTTTGCACGATGTGCACGAAGGATCGTGCTCAAGCCACATCGGGGGCAGATCCTTAGCGAAGAGGGTGATCACCCAGGGGTACTGGTGGCCGACCTTGGGGAAAGACGCAGCGGCATATGTAAAAAAGTGTGACAAATGTCAAAGATTTGCCACCCTCCCTCACCAGCCCCATCAGCCTCTTACTTCCATTACATCCCCATGGCCATTTGTAGTGTGGGGAATTGACCTAGTAGGACCCTTGCCTAGGGCCATCAATAACTATCGATTCCTCATCGTAGCCATTGACTATTTTTCAAAATGGGTGGAGGCGGAGCCGATGGTGATGATCACAGAGCAGAAGACTTTCCAGTTCATCTGGAAAAATATTATATGCAGATATGGTCTCCCCAACACCCTCATCTCGGATAACGGGACTCAGTTTAAGAATACCTCTCTACAGAAGTACTGTGAAAGGGTGAGTATCAAACAATTTTTCTCCACCCCAGGCCGACCTCAAGCCAATGGGCAAACAGAAGTTACAAACAGGACAATCCTAGATGGAATCAAGAAGAGGCTTGAGGAGGCAAAAGGAAGATGGATCGAGGAGTTATATGCCGTGTTGTGGGCATACAGGACGACAGTGAGGACCTCTATCGAAGAGACCCCATTCATGCTAGCTTATGGCTCAGAAGCCGTCATCCCCACCAAGATTGAGTTTCCTACGCATAGAGTCCAAATGTATGACCCCCAGAAAAATACAGAAGAGAGGAGACTCGACTTAGACCTGATTGAGGAAAGGAGGGAGGACGCTGAGATAAGGCAAGCTTCCTACCAGCAGAGGACCACAAGGTTTTACAATTAGAGGGTGAAACAGAGGCCTATCGCAGTGGGGGAATTGGTCCTCAAGAAGACTTGGCAAAAGCCCAACAAACTCCATCCTAATTGGCATGGCCCATATAGGGTCATCGATGAAGTCGTCCCTGGGACCTATAGACTAAAAAACCTAGAAGGGGAACCTTTTTCCAACCCCTGGAATGCAGATCATTTGAAGAAATACTATCAGTAGTGTTGTAAGGTCTTGATAGACCATAATTGTAATAAGAGTTGCTCCAACAGAACACTTGGAAAATTAATGATAAATATCAGTGCTTCCCTTCATCCTGTGGTTATCAGTTCTAGTGCGCATGGAAACATCTACAGAATACCACCCTAGGCTATAATGAGGGCCAGTGGAGGGGACGACCCCACCACTGTCCTCAATAAAGACGAGGTAAAACTTCATTAAAAACCATTAATTTGGTAAGTTGAACCCTCGACTATAATGAGGGCCAGTGGAGGGGACGACCCCACCACTGTCCTCAAGAAAGACGAGGGAAAACCCTGTTAAAAATCATTAATTTGGTAAGTTGAACCCTCGGCTATAATGAGGGCCGGTGGAGGGGACGACCCCACCACTGTCCTCAAGAAATACGAGGGAAAACTTCATTAAAAACCATTAATTTGGTAAGTTGAACCCTCGGCTATAATGAGGGCCGGTGGAGGGGACGACCCCACCACTGTCCTCAAGAAAGACGAGGGAAAACCCTGTTAAAAACCATTAATTTGGTAAGTTGAACCCTCGACTATAATAAGGTCCAGTGGAGGGGACGACCCCACCATTGTCCTCAAGAAAGACGAGGGAAAACCCTGTTAAAAATCATTAATTCGGTAAGTTGAACCCTCGGCTATAATGAGGGCCGGTGGAGGGGACGACCCCACCACTATCCTCAAGAAAGACGAGGGAAAACTTCATTAAAAACCATTAATTTGGTAAGTTGAACCCTCGGCTATAATGAGGGCCGGTGGAGGGGACGACCCCACCACTATCCTTAAGAAAGACGAGGGAAAACTTCATTAAAAACCATTAATTTGGTAAGTTGAACCCTCGGCTATAATGAGGGCCGGTGGAGGGGACGACCCCACCACTGTCCTCAAGAAAGACGAGGGAAAACTTCATTAAAAACATTAATTTGGTCAGTTAATCCCTCGGCTATAATGAGGGCCGGTGGGGGGGACGACCCCACCACTGTCCTCAAAGAAAGACGAGGGAAGACTTCATTAATAAAAACCATTAATTTGGTAAGTTGATCCCTCGGCTATAATGAGGACCAGTGGGGGGGATGACCCCACCACTGTCCTCAAAGAAAGACGAGGGAAGACTTCATTAATAAAACCATTATTTTGGTAATTTGATCCCTCGGCTATAATGAGGGCCAGTGGAGGGGACGACCCCACCACTGTCCTCAAGAAAGACGAGAGAGATTTATCAAAAACCATTAGTTTGGTAATTTGATCCCTCGGCTATAATGAGGACCAGTGGAGGGGACGACCCCACCACTGTCCTCAAGAAAGACGAGGGAAAACATAAAACCATTAGTTTGGTAGTTTGATTCCTCGGCTATAATGAGGGCCAACGCAGGGGATGACCCCTCGTTCACCCTCAAGAAAGATGAGGGAGAGGTTAGTGGCATTAACAAAGACAAAGCAAACCATACAAGAAGCAAATATGGAAGACAGTAAAGAAGACAATAGTATTAATGAAATGCCAGTGTTATACAAAAGAGAGCACAAAAATGATAATTACATTAAGAGGGTATGGGCTACAGACAGCCACCCTATGGGACAATATCGGAGGGCAGAGCCTCAACATCTACAGGAGGGGTCTCCTCAATGACCACAACCGGATGATCTTCAGATGTGCCGACCCCCTCAACTTGAACTTGGGAATCCACTTGGTTTAGAGCCTCGGTAATTAGGGGGTCGTCCAGTTGAACGCCCTCCAGAGAAGGACGGACCGAGGAGACGACATCACCAAACCTGAGGACGATCCACCGGCAGGCAGTCCTGATTCCTCTCTCCAAATATTCAAGGCCGAAGCCTTGAAACTCGTCAGAAATTTTATAAGCCTCAACAGCATCAGCCTCGGCTTTCCTGATGGCTGCTCCAAGATCAGTCTTGTGCTTGGCCTCCATGTTGGTCAAGGCCTCGTCCTTTTCCTTGATAAGCAGGTCTTTGGCCTTAAGGTCCTCGTCGTGCTGCCTCGTCAGCTGGTCCAGGATCCTTTCATGCTCAGTCCTGGTACTTTCCAACTCGGCCCATGCAGTATCAAGCTCCGATTGAAGATCTGCCTCGTGTTGGATAGCCCTCTCGACTTCATCGAACTTTGCTTGGTTCTCAGCCATCCACTTGGTGGCCGAAGTAAAGGCGTACACAGACTGCACAGTAAAAATAAACACATGTCAAGAGGCCGAGGAAACAGTTATTGAAAGAATGAAATTTAAGAAGTGGGTCAAAACCAATACATGTGCAAGGGCATGCAGACCATAGTCGTACACTTTGGCAGGAGGCATCTTCGACAGGAACTCGTAATCAGCGGCCGAGGGAGCAGAAAACATGGAGGCCTTGGCTGCCCTCAAGTTTGCAATGAGTGATGAGGGCTCGGCTCTCAGATGTGCCAAGTTTTGAGACCATAAGGCCCCCATGCTGGATGAAGAAGCAGTCCCCTCAGATGCTTCGACCCTGGCCCTCGTTCGAGAATACGGCCGAGGGTCAACAGGGGCCTCAGGCTCCTTTATTTTGTGGCTATCGGCGGTCGGCTCCACAATCGTCGGCCCAGCGACCTTCGTCTTCCTCGGAGCCTGCTGAGGCTCCTTTCCTTTCTTCTTGGCCAAGCCTGATAATAAGCTGGGAGCAGTCATTTCCCAAAGATAGTCTGATATACCTGCAGGACGACCTGGAAAGAGGACGACATGTCAGAAAAATGCAGAGATAAAGAGGAAACACTTCAAAAATAAGTAAAGAATGGAAAACGTTCAGTATAACTCACATAGTTCTGTCAGAGGGCCGACCCTCAGACCAGCTTCTTTGAGGAACCGGGGGGTCATCAAATCTTCAAATTTTGCAAGGTCACCACTTCTCCCTCGTCCCCTCAGATACTCGACGATGTTCTTCTCCTCCAGACTAAGTCCAGGGTCTGACCTGGCCTTCATTGAAGGGTTAGACCATCTTCTGGGGACCCTCGGACCATCGGCTACAAGTTGAGCCTCGGCGGTGAACTCCCACTCCCCAGAGATAAAGAAGAATCTCTTTTTCCAATCGTGGTTGGAAGTTTGCGCCATGTGGAGGAGTTTCTTCTCAGACCTCCTCTCCCCCAGATGATAGTATCCAGGCTGTTTGGACGAGGAGGTGATATTGTAGGAGGCCAAGAATAGGTCGGCCGAGGGCTCGTCAGTGAAAGCATTCTTCTACAGGAAGATGTAGCCCAGGATTGTCCTCCAAGAGTTGGGAGGAAGTTGATAGGGGGCAACACCAAGGGCAGACAGAATATCTATGATGGCAGGATGCAGAGGGAATCTGACACCAACCTTGAACATTTGTTCATAAACTGCAACCTCTCCCTCCTCACAATCAAAAACCCTCTCAGACTCGGAGGGAACCCTCATAGTTATGCTGGGGGCACTCCATAGGCATGCCTCCATATCAAGAGGTCGCGATCCCTAACGGAGGAGATATAGGACGAGGCATGGGAGGTATCAACCTGGTCATCTGTATCATCGCCCTCGTCCTCAGCCCCCTCTCCCTCGGCCTCGTCATCTGCCAAAGGGCCCTGGGGAAAGGCCATCTGGAATTCATGGGGAGATAGGGTTGTCACGGGGACAGCCTCAGAGGGGACCATACCCTCGGCCTCTCGGCCTGGGCTAAGGTCAGATATCTCTTTCCTACCGGAAGGTCCAGCTCCAATTGGCGAGGATGCTCTCTCATCCATCTCACTTGAATGACTCTCGGCTGGACGAGAGGACGACCCACAAGACTCAGACGGTTCAAATGGTTTTATTGTGGCAAGAGGAATGGGAAAGATGGGTCGTACCCAGTTAGGGTCGGCCCCTCGTCTCCTCTCTTCCTCTTCCTCTTCCTCTTGCTCTATTCGTCTGATCTCTGCAAAGAGCTTCTCTCTCAAGGATGGGAATTCAGATACTAAACTATAAAGCCTCTTAAGCATTAAAGGGGGAGACCCTAGACTTGGAGAAATTTGGGAAACTTAGCTACAAACAAGTGTCCAGTTGACCAAAGTAGACTTTTGGATTAAAACAAGGGGAATCAACGATTTTCACTCAAGAACGCTCAAGAACACTCAAGAAGTTCAAGAACACTCAAAAGACAGTCGCCGAAAAAGTTATAAAACAACCCAAATCAAGCCCTACGAGCCTAAAACAGAAAAGCAAAAAAGAAATGAAAATGAAGAGGGCGTTGGAGGCGGAAGATTACCTAAAAAGAAAGGGGGAAGCTGCTAAGTCGAAGGCTCGAAAGCTGCAAAATGGCAGGAAGGCTGAAGACTTGAAAGAAAGAAAGCTTGAGCGCGAAGAAGAAGAAGAATAAGAAGAGAGAGAGTTCAAAAATCTCTTAAATGCCTTAATAATGAGTGGGCCCATTAACCAAGAAGGGTATCATTAGGGCACAAAGCCCCAGGCAAAGTGTGCAGCCGCCATGCCTAGAAAACTGAAGTGGCAATAAATGCCCATCCAGGTGTCGCTCACCTAACTGATCATACACACATCTCAATTACAACACTATCCCTCAGCCATCTCAACAGCACCTATGGCTAAGGGTTGGGGGTGATTGATATACCCAGATATACCCTCCACTCGGACGACCCCTCAGGGGGCCGACCCTTCATCATGTTCCAGACGACCCCTCAGGGGGCCGACCCTTCACCGGGCTCCGAACGACCCTCCGAGGGTACGACAGTACGAGACCTAAATTAGGCCAGACTCACTACCGAAAGGAACTTTGCCCTCGGCCTCGGCTCATAGGCCGAGGGTGACATCATCGCAGCGCGTGGTTTGGGAGACGCGTGGAACAGTGCGCGTGAGGCTCACATGGCACATGGAAGACCGTTATAACAAAATCAAACCCTCACGTGAGGGAATATTATGTCATCATTTGGCATCTCCAGGTGTCAACGGGGGATTGGCTAGATCATCATTCACATGCACCATGCATACTTGGGGGGTACACTACACCCCCCAAGACCTATATATACTTGTCACCTACAACCCTATAAGGGATTGATCAATTCATTGTAACCCTAGCTAAAACTCTGCTTGTACACACAGTAGAGAGAGAAAGTGAGCTTATGTGCATTGTATCCAAGGCCATTAGTTCCCATACTTAGTGGATCACACACTCACAGTGGATGTAGGCCAAATTGGCTGAACCACTATACATCATTGTCTTATTTCCTCTTATACTCATCCCCTTCTACATACTTATACACTTATGCATCTCTATGGCTGCCATGGCTACTACTGTTTGAGCTCTCTATCACTTATCCGGTGGTGCTAAATCTCAGCATCATCACTTATCAAAGTACTCAACCACTCATTCTCCATAAGGATTGAACCTCTTAAGCCTTTGTTCCGGCATATGTTCCCGAGCATATAATGATGATTTTTCTTATATGTATTCTTCCACAATTGAACCTCCAATATACCGTGTATTCTTAACATAATCTTTGAAAGTGGTCATTAAGCGCTCAAAAGGATACACCCAGTTATACCTGATAGGTCCACACAATAATGCCTCATCACATAGATGCATTAGCAAGTGGACGCTGATGTCAAAAAATGACGGAGGAAAATATTTCTCTCAGAGATAAGTTGCCTCGGCTAAAGTTTATTTTATAGTCACAATTTGTTTTTTGTTTAAAAATTTTGCATACAGTAAGGTCAAGAACAAACTAATCTGCTTAATTGCCCTGTTGAGATCTTTGTGCTCAGAAAAATAATGTTTAAACAACAAAGGGGTTAATTAAATGTTGACGTGTTACTTGTGAGATTTTCAGTGTTTCACCTAATTTGTTTGATAGTTTACAATCCTGTGCAAATTACAAGAATAATTGGTTGGAGTCTTCAAATCAAATAACCTATCTAGGATTATCTTTTTCTCACTAGCAGCCAAAGTGAAAGCACCCGAGGTAATCAAGCTTATTCTTGTTGTAGTATCAGTTTGTAACCACTATTTTTTCATCTCCTATAGATCACGGTGCGCTTTCTCTCTATCTTTGGAATGAGATCCACCCAGACATCTTCCTATTGGATGTTTTGCAAATTCTTCTTCGTGTGCATCACATGAATTAGATGCCTTACACAACGTTATTTCTAATACGACGAGTCAAATAACATTGATTGTCTAGACCATACCTTCATTTTACTAGGATCTTTCGGATGCTCCCCAACATTTTTCTTTTGGACTGGAAACTGAGGTTGTTTGCCTCCAAACTAAGTCCCTGAAGTCACAGGCTTCGCCTTCACCTTGATTTCATAATTGTAAGAGAAAAAATTATAATTTCTCAATTTAATTTTATTTGGCTTATACCGTAACACCCCACTGCACCTTCATGACCGTTCTCAAGTCTTCAAAGAGAATAATCAATTATGACATTTGCAAGGTTAAACATCGTTCGTCATAACTTTACTCGAGAAGTGTTATTAGGTGGTTTGGTAAACCTCAAAATGTTCACGGGTCATTTAAAATATAGCTTGTTTTACACGATATTTTTAAAATAGTTTTTTAAGTATTTTTTAAAAACTCCCTTGCTTGTTAGAATGAACTAACATGTTGTTCAAACGAGATTCAGCTAGTCACTAGAATGAAGTTCCCACATTTGAACGAGATTTTAAGCATCGCTTTTTTGGTTAGATCTAGAATGTCATTCAAAGTATCATTGGAAGCCATTCGAACGAGATCATGTACATTATTTGAATAAGGTGGCAGTTCATTCGAATGAGTACGCATATTTTTATTTTTTAAAACAAATCTTTTCTAATCTTTAATCCCTATCTTTTTGCAAAAAAATTCCCAATAAATAGACATGTGAGATTATACTTTTCCATAAGCCTTTTTAGAGTTATTTTTGTGACCAAACTCTGTAATTTTTTCATCCAATCCCCTTGGATTTTTTAGGATCACTTTTTCAAACCATGAAGAACACAATCCAAAGTTCTAAACCCTTATAGAGAAATTCTCTACCGTTGATTTGTGGAGTCAATGCTCTATGCCTAAGGAAGAAGGGAATTGCGTATTCAAAGGTTAATCAGTGGATACGAAGGGAAGATCTGCTTTATATGGGTGGTGCTAGACTCCATCATTTTCTGTTGGAGATTCGAAGACTCTAGTGAGTTATAGTTAGTGGATCTTTAGGTAGTTTGTAAGTCATTACGTATCTATGTTATCTTTAACAGTGTTGAATTAAAGATTTTTCCCAAAAGTGATTTTTCCTCTATTTCTTCTTCTTTTTATTTTGGTTTGAAATTTTTCTTCACATCATCATTAGATGTAAATAAGATAATTTGGTAAAAAGTGAATCTTTGTGAGAGTAAACTAAGATACAAGTTAATCCATATAGCCTCTACTTTTTCAAATTGGTATCAGAGTGGACTACACTATTTATTGTGTGATCTTTATTTTGGGATTATATGCATAATTTGTATAATTGGATACCTATTTTTAATGGGTCAAATTATGCTTATTATAAAGCTCGAATGAGGTCGGCACTGAAGTCCAATGACGAGAGAGTCTAACTTGTTTATGAAAAAGGGTGAACATCACCATGGTGACTAACGACAATGTCCAAAGTCTTAAACCTGTCACTAGTTGGATAGAGGATGATTTTAAATGGAGTAATTTTAACTCACGTGGCTTGAGCGCAATTTTCTGTACAATTACTCCTGATGAGTTTCATCGAATTATGACATGTACCACATCTAAGGAAGTGTGGGATACTCTCCAACTCACTCACGAGGGTACCAATGTTATGAAAGCTTCTAAGCTATAAAATCTCACCATACATTTTGAGAATATTACCATGATAGATTCTGAGACTTTTAATGAGTTTTATGCACTTTTATGTGATATAGTCAATTCTAGTTTTAATTTGGGTGAGAGAATTCCTGATATGAGAGTTGTGAAAAATATTTTGAGATCCCTACCATCCCATTTTATCCCTAAAGTCATGGTCCTTAATTCATTGGGAATTTTAGATACGCTTAGATTAGAAGAACTCGTAAGAGACCTTCAAACTTATGAAATTAATATCTTCCCCGTAATTCAAAAGCCAAAAGAAAAAAGGATTGCTTTGAAAGTCTAATTTAAAAAGAAAGAGGAAGTCTTGTATGTCTTCGAATTTGATTTTGATCTCGATGATATTTCCCCTTTTGCAAAAAAAATTAAAAAATTTCTCAAACGAATAAAAGAAAATTCTTCTAAAGAAAATAAAGGTTTTGAATTAGAGAGAGGCGGGCACCTTAAGAAAGATGAGTGGATATGCTATGAGTGCGAGGGTAAGGGACAAAAATCCCACGAGTGTGTTATGAGTCTAAAGCGACAGCGCAAAGGAAAAGCTACCTAGAATTAAACTCTTGGCGATAGAGAGGTTGATTCGGTAGATTTTGGGGATGAATCACCACATGGACGTAACTTCATAGCGTTCATGGTCAGTCATATTAGTACATTGAGTACATCTCACAACGATGAGGACGTTTCTAAACATAATGACCTCGACAGTGTGGCTAGTTATTTCGGAGAGAGTGATGGTGAAAGTGGCCTTTGACGAGCCTACTCCGAGCTTTACACTGAGCCCTTTTAAATGAAAAATAAAAATAAAATATTTACCCTTGGGTGATATCGCTGTAGAAAAAGTTGAAATATTCGAGAGAGAGTGATTCCTTGGTGAGAGTTTCTTTGGGAGAGAGAGTCCTTTTAGTGGAGAGGGAAAATGGTGACTTTACCAATAAAGTGGCTAGTCTTACGAGAGATCTTCAAACTTCATTGGAGACTCATGAAAAACTTGAAGCCCTTGTATCCCAAATCAAGAAAGATCTCGAACATGCCCATGAGGTTAATGTTAATAGAGAAGATACATCGATGAAGGTAGGGAAAATGTTCCTCGATCCCGATTTAGATTTTAGGGAGAGGCAAGGAATATGTTACGACGGTGTATCCACTTCTTATGTCATACCCAAACCGGTTATTAAGTTTGTGGTGGATACATATGGGCCTCGACCTAACCCACCAAAGAGAGTTCAACCTAAACGAGCTGAGCATGGTAAACCCAAACAAGTATATGTTTGCACCCATTGTAAAAGGTGAGGTCACCTTAGGTAATTTTGCTACAAGTTAGGAAGAACTTAACGTACACATACTTTCACGCACTATTATAAGGACTTTTCCAGTTTTAGAAATCAAGTTGAGTTCCTAGTCGCCAGTTCTCAAAGCTTAATGGAAGAATTTCAAAGGATGTTTATGCCTCTTGAGAACACTTCCAACGCTACGACTAGATCCAATAATGATAAGGGAAAACAAAGGTTACCTCCATTTGGGTACTTAAGAATGACGATAAAGACCTCATTGTTCATGTTTCTCTCAAGGTTCAAGATACTTTCCAATGGTATTTTGATAGTGGATGATCTAAGCACATGACCAGTGAAAAGTCATATTTTATCGACCTTGTGGATCGCAAGGAAAGAAAAATCACCTTGGAGATGGGAGTAGGTCTACTAATTTAGGATGTGGTTGTATTAAGATATCGGGATTTCCTAAACTAGACAACGTGTTATACGTCAAAGGGTTGAAAGCGAAATTAAATAGAATAAGCCATCTTTACAACATAAACTTTACGATAAGGTTTGACCGGTCCAAGTGTAACGTGTATGATCAATTCGATGAACTATTCTCACAAGGAGTAAGGACCGATAATAAATGTTATAGGATCATTCCTAAGTCCTCCTTTGTGTGTAATAATGTTAAGGTCTCCTCTGTGGGCCTTCGGCATCAATGATTAGGTCGTGAAAACTTTAGAGATCTTGAGATATTAGTGAAGAAAGACCTAGTCCATGGCTTACCATCATTTGGGAAACCAACTTCATCGACTTTTGGTCCTTGAAAACAAGGAAAAAAAATTAATTCCTCATTGGAAGTTGAATACCATTACCACATCTCGTGTGTTAGAGTTCATACACATGCACCGTATGGGTCCTACTCGGAGGGAGAGCATTGGTGGTAAGAGATACATTATTGTGATGATCGATGACTTTCCGAGATACTTTATCGTGGGGTTTCTTAGAGAAAAGTCTGATGCAGTTGATTTCCTAACAACCAAGTGTTGTGTCATATAAAACCAAAATGATGTCACTATTAATCGAATTCATAGTGACAATAACATTGAATTTAAAGAAGCTAGATTGGATAGATATTATGATGGAGTGGGTATCAAATGCGAGTTTTTTACCATTCGTACTCCTCAATAAAATGGGATTGTTAAGAGGAAGAACCGGACGATTCAAGAAATGATAAGATTCATGCTTCTTGGGAGAAATGTGCCTAGAATTTTTTGGGCATAGGCGGTTGATACCATATGTTATACGGTAAATGGGGTATATCTTTGTACCCACGGGTTACATAGACCATATGAGTTGTGGATAGGGAAGAAACCCAACCTATCTTATTTTCGTGTCTTTGGGAATCCTTGCTACATTTTGAGAGATAGAGAGAACATAGGAAAGTTTGACTCCCAAAGCAATAAGGGGGACTTTTAGGATATTCATCATCAAGCAGGTCTTATAGGGTGTTTAAAATTGCAAGCTCTAAGGTTATGGAATCAATAAATGTCACGATTAGAGACGATGAGATGCCTACATCTATGGATCCTAACCTTGAGTGTTTGAATGATCTACCCCACAGTGATGATACCACTGTTCCTCATACCAGCCCAGTGGACCTCACTCTATATGTAGAGGATCCACACTCTTCAGTTTGAAAGAGTCATAACCCTTTCGCTATACTTGGTGATCCCATACTAAGTGTAAAGACTAATGCTCAACTTAAGATTGTGGTTAGCTATTTTTACTACACCCCCTTGGTAGAGCCCAAGAATTTAAAAGAATCATCCAAGGACAAGCACTGGATATGATTTATGTAAGATGAGTTTCTTTAGTTTTGTAAGAACGACGTCTAAGAGCTAGTCCCCCGACCTAACGAGACTAATGTGATTGGTACTAAGTGGATTTACAAGAATAAGATGAATGAGAATGGTACATTAGTTCACACTAAGGAAAGGTTGGTCCCTTAGGGCTACATATAGATTGAGGGTGTAGACTTTGACAAGACATTCACTCTTGTTATGAGGCTTAAGATTATCCGCTTACTACTTGCCATAGTATGTCATCTACGGTTCAAGTTATACCAAATGGATGTCAAGAGTTCCTTCCTTAATGTCATTCTACAAAAGGAAGTGTATGTGAAATAACTAATGGGGTTCAAAGACCCAAAGCATTTGGGACACATATTTTATCTTAAGAAGGCCTTGTATGGTTTGAAACAAGCACCCCATGCTTGATACGAGAGGCTCATTTCTTATCTCTTAGCTCGTGGCTTTAAGAGAGGGGGAGTGGATAAGACATTATTTATAAGGAGAGAGAGTGGTGCGATATTTTCACCAATTAGCCGATATTTTCACAAAATCTTTAGATGCATTTGGATTCGATAATCTTAGGAAGTCTTTGGGTATTCTTTCTATCGATTGAGTTCGGGCACTTTATCTAGCATAGGGTGATTAGAATTTTCATACCATTTTTCCCTTTTGCTAAATTGCACTTCTATTGTATTTCGATGTTTATATATGCTTTTATGTGAGAAATCTTGAAACTTTCAAAAAGATTTTCGTTTTTTAAGAAAAAGTTTGAAAATTTTCAAAAAGATTTTATTTTTGATAAAAAAAATTAAAATACAAAAAGATTTTTATATTTTCATTTTTCGCCATACCTAGATGTGCATTTAAGATGTTCAAATCACCCCTACATTCCATCCATTCATGTGGCTTTTTCATGGTGATTGATACGTGGCTTCATTTCTTTAGTGTGCTTAATAATGCATGGCTAGTATTTTGTTGTTAATTGATGATCACTTTCTTCATGCTTGACTTTTTATCACCTTTATTGCGCATATGCACGGAATTCTTGAATATTTTACTTGCTTATCATGTGTTGAATATAGTGTTCTTATCTCGGTAGTGTTTAATAATAAACCAAATGTACTAGGGATAAGTTTTGCTTATAAGGACCATTTATTGAATTTCATTTCCCAAAACTTTTGCTTATGTTAAGTAATGGAAAGGGGCTATGAAAGAGAAAATTATCTTCACGTTAAAGCCAAAATTTGAAAAAGATTCTAAAAGATTAGCACCACACAAAAACAGAAGTGCCAAGGCCATTTTTCATTGATGCTTCGCTACAAATTAGTATTATGATATCTTCAAAATTTTGAGAGTGAATTCCTAAATATGTGAGATTTAGAGGGTGTTATAAAGTAGAATATCAATGGGTTTGAAGAACGGACTCTCTTAAAAAAATATTAATTAGTTTGGCGTTATTATTCTGAGAAGCATTTAAATTCATGGAATGTTGCATAAGTCGAGGCAATTTCATTTTGTTCAACATTATTATACCTAAGGTTAAAATTGAGTTCTTTCTCTAGAAGTATCTCATTGACTTCATGCGCCTATGTTATGAATGCCTATGTTGATTTGACTATGGAAAATGTTCACATAATTATATTTCGCTTTCATGATTTGAGTATTTTAGTGTTATTTCATGGTGCATTGTATGTGTACTTATATGTACTTTTTATAACTAAAACTTTTATCTTGACAAAATGGAAAATTTTCAAAAATAGTTAGTATGCCTTTTGAAAATTCATCTCATGTGCTTTGTTGATTACCTTTGTGATGTTATTCGGGTGATGCTTATGATGCATGCTTAATTTCTTATCCTTTGTCTATTACGGACAAAAAGGGGGAGAACAAATTGAGGGAGAGTTTATTTTTCTTTAAACTCGTACGCATCACGATATTTATTTTGACTCATGTGTACAGGTCAATCCACCTTGATGATCATTTCATGGACCACACAAGATGAATAACTTTTATTGAATACTTATACATTTATACGTTTTCGTTTCTTGGTTTGGGAGGGCATTAGTTGTATTAGTCTTAGGGGTCAATTTGGGTTCGATTTGTGTTTTGTACCAGAATAGGCAAAGGGGGATATTTGTAAGAGAAAAAATTATATTGCTCATTTTAATTTTATTTGTCTTATTCTGTTACAACCCACTGCACCTTCATAACCGTTCTCTAGTCTTGGAAAAGAAGAATCGTTGATGACACTTGCAAGATTGAAGATAGTTCGTCATAACTTTACCCGAGAAGTGTTATGAGGTGGTTTGGTAAAGCTTAAAAAGTTCAGTGGTGGTGTTTAAATTGAGTTTACAAAATGTTTTTTAAAGTGTTTTTGAAAAACTCATTAGCTCGTTAGAATGAACTGATAAGTCATTCGAACGAGATTCAGTTGGTCGTTAGAATGAGGTTCCCACGTTTAAACAAGATCTGAAGCGTTGCGTTTTTTGTCAGCTCTCGAATTTCAATTGAAGTATCATTGGAAGTCATTCGAATGAGATCAGGTACATCGTTAGAACGAGGTTACAGTTCGTTTGAACGAGTACGCGTGTTTTTTTTTAAACAAAATCTTCTAATCTTTAATCCCTATATCTTTGCAACAACTTCCTTATAAATATAGATGCGGGATTAAACTTTTTAATAAGATATTTTAAAGTTCTTTTGTGATCAAACTCAATAATTTTTTCACCCAAACCCCTTGGATCATTTTTCCAAACGAAGAATAACATAATCCAAAGTTCTAAAGCCTTGTAGAGAAAATTCTCTACTGCTAATTTATGGAGTCAAGGTTCTATGGCTGAAGAAGAAGGGAATTGCATATTTCAAAGGTTGATCAGTTGATACCGAGGGAAGATCTTCTTCCTGTGAGTGATACTGGACTACATCATTATTTGTTAAAGATTCAAAGAGTCTCGTGCATTATAATTAGTGGATCTCTAAGTACTTTATAAGTCATTACGTCTCTGTCTTATATTTAACACTGTTGAATTAAAGGTTTTGCCCAAAAGGGATATTTCCTCTATTTCTTATTCTTTTTTTTTTTGGTTTGGAATTTGGCTTCACATTATCGTTGCATGTTCACTTTAATTTAAAAATATAACTTGATATAAAGTGAACCTTTATGTGAAAAACCTAAGATAAAATAAATTCATATAGCCCCTGGTTTTTCAATAGTAGGAAAGTCGAGAAGGTTGCGTCCTATGCTCATGACCAACAGGTAAAAAGTTAGACTTGTCGTTCCTAAAAGGATTATTATTCGACAAAAATCTATGATAATCAGCATAACATATCTTACCACTAAGATTTCCCCACATATGGAACATCTATAATAACCATGAACCTTGTAACCAGATAAGGTCCCATATGTAGGAAAGTCGTGGATCTCCCACAATACCATTGCCTTAAGTGTGAGCTCTTCACCCTTACGAGTGTCAAATGCCCTCACATATTCATCCCATGACTCTTTCAGTTCTTCAATTAACGGGGTAAACAACATATAAATATCGTCGTTTCGAGCCATTGGACTAGATATCAACAACGATGATAATGTGAACTCTTTTCTCATGCACAATGTTAGGTGGAGACCTACCGAAAGGGTTAAACCAATCAGTTGATAATCCAAGATGGACATTGCATTATTTATTTGCAAATTTAGGCTGTTGTGTTTTTTAAAGTTAACATAGGATTGAATCAATGGGATGACACATGATATTTCCACCCACTTCAGCTCGATCAAGTCATGTCATGGCCTCTGCTATCCACGGTACAGTGAAAAATCTTATTAACCGTGGCCCAAGGGGAAAGTACTTCAATACATTATGTGGAACTTGCGAGCACTTGAAAATTTTAGTGGGTTTGTCATTTCCACTATCACAAATCGTATATCTTGGATCATTGAATACATGACCCTTATCCTTTAGTTCATGTTCATTACGGTACAATATACAATCGTACTTACATCGATGAATAGATTTTTACTTCAAACCCAAACCCTTCAATCTCTTCTTCAGGGTTGAATAATTATCTGGAAGCATGTTATCATTCAGGAGAATGTCTTTAGCTCACTTAACAATTGCGATTATGTAGTTGCCTGACAAACCTATCTAACTCTTCAAATTATGCAAACCAATTATTTCATACAATACCGAGTGATCTTTTTCGCAATATTTTTACAAAGTTCTAGTCGTATCATCTTTGAACCATATGTATTCTTGATATTCAAGTAATTAAGCATAAACATGTTCATAACGAATATTATTTGGATCCATAGGGTTTTGATGGCGGTGGACTCCATAAGTATCATCAATTAGGTCAGTTAAAGTAGGATGTCTTACGAATCATTCACAACTTTTACATAGTCGGGTTTCGTAACCCGATCGGGTATTAGTAATTTTTTCGAAACATATGATACATGGTTTTACCCATTTAATGTCCATATCTAATAGTCTGGTGACGTACCCCACCTTAGCAAATGAAACTCAATGTCTTATAAAGATTTAATTTTTTGTACATACAACAGGAGCACAGACACATGATCTTGACAATGCTAAAATTTCTTTCTATAACAAATTCGTGAATGCCCTTTACATGCTTATTGGAGACTCTAATAATCTCTCCCATCCACTATTTTTATTGTGGGAAATCCATTAAAGAGTTATTCGAAATTCAATTCACCTATATAAATAGGTTGAAATAAAGGTTGTATTGTATATAAGAACTCTTAGTTGTTAATTCAAGCAAATTCATTAAATCTAAGCATTCAATCAATATGAAATAAAACTGAACAAATTAAGATGCCATTAAAACCCAAAAAATTACAATTAACACAAATTAAGATTTCATTACATGTCCCATGAAATTAAAATGATTACAAACTTATCCCAGAATATGAAAATAAAATATTGTTCATTTCATAATCGTCACCAGCAAATAAATCGTCCAGACCATATATCTTTTTTTATACTCGATAAATGGAGATTTCTCACCAAATTGATACACATTTACACCCTCCTTTCCACATCCCGAGTATACTTCATCCAAAAATATCTTAGCCTCACCTTTTTGTAAAGAGTAAATGTGCACACTTGTTCTCGAAATCATAGAAACAATTATGCACTGCCCAATGAACTTGGTTTTGTCCAAGTTCCTCATATAATACTCCATGGTAGATTCATCGTGCATGGACGATGAGGATTCTAGAAAATAAGGTGCAGCAAGTGGTCAAAAGGGGAATATTGGAGGAGGCACTTGGGAGGGGAAACCTAAAGGCGTAGGAGAGGGGAAACACTGAGGCGTGAATTGAGATCCACTTTGTTTTTTACTAAGCATTTGGCACAATCCCTTGATATCATTTGTCATTTTCCCCAAAGTATTTTCAACAGAGCTCATGTCCTTCTTAATACTTGACACTTTTCTTTCATATTTTCCATTTCTTCCGCCTAGTTCGACATGTGACTCTTCACTGAAATGAGATCATCCAATAAAGATAGGTGTGAAGTAATTTGGTCCTTGGCATATTGGATCCCACACCTCTTATCCTCCTCCTTTTATCCTTCCCAAGTACCTTGGATATGATATCTGAGTCAATTTCATAGGGTTTGGACTCCGACCGACGTATCCTTATGACTTCTAATGTTCTCTATAGTATAATAATATATTTAGGACTATAATTTCAACATTATTCTATTATAGCATGCATATGATCATTTAATTCAAACTTACTAGAGTCAGAGAGATCTTGCTTATGAATTTATTGGTTTTTTATCCGGTCGGGCATGCAAGTACAAGTTGACCCGATTAGGGTTAGTTCCTTCTTCCAGAGTCCCATTGGTTCTCTCCGCACATTCATACTTCAAATCATTATAAAATTTAGACCCAAGTTTATGTACATCAAATTTATTTTCCATGTTTCCTCTATTTTTCTCCCTCTAGGCAAGTGTTTTGCCCATTGCCTCTTTATTCAAGAAGTCATTCATTGGCTGACGAGTATTTTTTAAAACTTTGTCTTTTAACGCCAAAATTCCAGGACATTATGTCCCCATTGGAAAGTAACACGTCCAAAGCTTCTTTCGATAACCTTTCAATTATTAATGACTTGGGAAAGAACAAGTGTCTTAGAACTAGGTGGAAATGTAAAATTTTGCAAAGTTTATCCCATAAGTCATGCTTTACGGCACGATCAATAGTCTTCCAGTTTTCTGCCCCCCCCCCCCCCCATTGCCCATGGTAATGAGCATCAAACAACAGCCTTTAAAAATCTGGACGATATTTTTTTATCACTAGTGAGATTCTTCATAGGGGATAACCCAATGTGCTTCTTATCTTGAGCTTTGGATTAATCCATGATGGGAATTCAGATAGTTGAATTAACAGGGCTTTGTGGAGTTTGATGACTTGAAGACATTGTAGATGGAGTTAAATGAACCTGTGGTGGAGTAGAGTATTAGAATATGTAGGTGTCAAGAATTTAGGTGGTGGATTAAGAGAGAATTGAGATGAAGTAGGAATGTCTTTATTTAGTTGATTATCTATCTTCATGTTCGACATTTCCTACAAATAAATAAATAAATAAAATTAGAAAAGAATGTGCGACGATCATGTTTAAGACTATATACAAACATATATACAAATATATGTATATACCTTCGCAAGAGATTTTAAAACATGCTCGATGTGCCTGGTTTCTATCTATATGATATTATTTTTTAAGTATTTGTAAAAAGATTCACTTGGTGAACTAGGCCGAAGCGTATCTATGATTATCGAATATATGTCCATGACAGGAAATCGAAATCCTTTCTCACATTTAATGTGCATATGTTGTGAGATGTTGCGATCTATGTGAATGCTCTATTTATGAAATAATATCCAAAATGGATGAATTTTGTTTTACCTTTTGTAATAGTGTTACTAACGTTAATGCACTGTCAGGATTATGAATGAAAAATATATTCTCGATTGCCTCATCCTAGTATTATGGGAAGGAAAATAGTAAAGGGTTGAATAGTTACGGTTGTGACAGATCAACTCCACGATTTATAAGGTAATCAAACTATTCAACTTTCCTATTCCTATACTCGTAAATAGGAGTCCCCTTTATAGGGCGCGCACTAGTAAAACGATTTTTGTGTGGGCTAATTGTAACTTCTCAGCTTTTCTTTTAAAGTAATTATTACCATGACTAATTTTTTCCTGAGAAGATATATAAAAGTAGGGGTGTGAATATGACCATTGTTTTTTAACATGGATGAAAAGATGGTAAAAGTATCAAAAATGTCACCACACGTGGAACAAGATACAAATACTAGGAGTAAGGTCTGCATTAATCCTGAAATTACTATAAGTCTACTAAGTAATTAATGTTTTTCAATTGATCAATCAAAGACAAGAAGTCAAACTTTATTTTTTTATTTTTTTATTTGAAAAAAAAGACTTTTATTCAAATGAGAAGAATAACCCTTCTTAGGTGGCAGCTACAATAATTATTTACAAAGAATCTTGAAATCTTCGACGATTTCTAAATCAAGCCTAGACTTGCTTCCTAAGAAAGTCCTGGATCTAAAGATATCAATGATGTACTGATGAATATTTGAAATTGCAGCTTCAGTCTTCAGTGGAATGTTATCAAATTTTCTTATATTTCTCCCTAACCAAATCTCCCGAAGAATAAAACTAGGAAAAAGAATGCATAGGTTTGCAATAAGACATTTTCCTCTAGTTTTCATCCATCATACCATCAACTAATTTCTGAGATTAGGAGCAGTAGTAGGAAGTCCTATCATCCCTCCAAAATTAGTCCATGCTTGAGAGGCCACATCTCTCTCATATAATAGGTGATTTAAGGTTTCTTGTTGGTACAAAAAATAACAAAGGCATATAGAGGCAAGGGGAACATTTAGCTCGGCTATGGCATCATCAGAGGGGAGGACTGTGACAACCCGAATATAATTATGATAAATTATATTTAAATCATGCTTACCTTATGTGATATGAAGAATGTGTTATTAGTATATCTAATATTAAATTCTTATGTTTAGTCTAATCCTACTTCCATAAATCATGAAATGTCGAGTTATGTACGAACACAAAATTTTGTTATTTTCGATAGAAATGTTCCTGTTTAAGACTAGTTTTGACCCTTATAACATTATAGTTGACTTGAGGTGAAAACTATTTGATTGTATACATGTGAGTTAGGGTTGTAACACAACAAACGGATCATCAAATGGATGCCCGAGTAAAGAGTTATACCAAATTTACGAACAAAGGGCAAAGTTGTCCATTCCCTTTAAGTGGTAATTTGTCTTTAATTAAACCAAATGGTTTAATTTGATTGGTTGGCTTAGGATGCAGCCTTGGCCAACCTTATACCTTTTAAATATCTTTATCATTTAGCCAAAATCAGCCATGAAAGGGTTTCACCTTGAGGAAAGAGAATTAGAGAGTTTAGGAAGGAAAAGTGAGGAGAAAAGGTGTAGAAAAATCCGTGGAAATTACGTAAAAGTCCCGAAGGTAATCCTAATTGAAAATCTTGTCATTTATCTTATATTAATGATTTATATGATATAAATCATCATATTTTTACGAAAGTTTCAGCCCTTTATATGTATGTATGGTTAGATGCAAGTTTATGTTAAGTTGAATGTAGAAATCCTTAAAATTGCTTTGTATTGAAACCCCTTCCATTCAAACTTGCATATCTCTTTGTGTGCTTACTTGAATTGAGAAATTCCAATTGGATATGAAATTAGACTCATATATTCATATCATGTCCGAAAATGAGAATTTATCTCCTTGTGGTTAGGCCGTAATGATGATTTCAAGTTGGTACATGGTTGCTGTTTATATACTTGATTTCGGTATGCCCTAAGTTTAGTCGAGCTTTTGAGATAGCAAATGAAGTCAAAAAATTATGAAACTTTAATTATGTACTATTAAGTATGTGTAATAAAAATGTGTTCAAAATCATGGAAAGTTATACTGTAGAAAAATTATGAAAATTCTGGGAATTCGAAGGAACAATAGAGGAGCTTGAAGGGAAGATTTCTTGTGTTGTAGAGAAATGGTCATAACTTGCCCTAGGAAGCTTGAAAAATTACACTGTCACTTGTACTGGATAATATATTCATATATGTTTTCATATTGATAAGGTTGTACCCCTGTATTTGTACAATTTAGGAATATAGGATCGTTAAGTATGTAAGACAATAATTTAAGGCCATACTGGGTACCCCTTGAATGAATGTTTGTATTTCGTCCTTACAAAGGGTACTTTGAGTACATGTTTCATGTGTATATACATTGAGGAGTATAATTTCATGTTTACTTGACTTTGGTTATAAATTCCTCATAAGGTATTTCCTACGGTTGAATGTCCGTAACTTTATCAACATGTATATTATTGTTTTGCCTTTACCTATGTTTTATGGAATGTGACTTAATTGGATTTATATTGTTGATGTATAGTCATGGAAAGTTACATAATTATGTTAGGATAATATTTATGATTGAGTTTCATTATTGATTTAGTTGGATTGACAGGTGTAAGGTCTAATCAACCCAGTTCAACTCCACCAGAAGGAAACGTGAATACATAGTTGTCAACCAAGGTGAGTGTACTCACTGGAAAGAGATATTTGTATCGTGTTGTTGATATGATCAAAATATAATGAATATGAAATTATTCATTTCGGTTTACCGAAATGGGAGGTTACTCCCCGACCCGAAATGGGGGAGATTTGTCTATTAAAGACAGGGGTTACTCCTCGACCAGGAATGGGGGAGAATTGTCTATTTAGACAGGATATGTGAATCATGATTCGAAAAAGTTGGTCATTCATTATGAATGAGACGGATAAGTTAATACATAACTATATGGACATGATTTATTGCATTTAAATTTAGGCAGTAGTATAGTAGTGATGCATTCACTGGGTTATTTTGCTCATGGTTCCTATGTTCACATTTTTCAAGTAACGCGATGTCACTGCCAAATCTAGGAAGTCGGGTTGGGTTAGCCAGGAATGGGAGAAACAAACATTTTGTTTAAATGTAAATGATGTAATTAAGTTAAATTTTCCTTCAAGCAAGTTTGTATAAGTGTGACTACTCTGATGTTGTAAAAAGGATTTCAGATATATGGATTTACAATTATGACTCTGAAATTAAAACTCTTGTTTATGGTTTGGTTAAATTAATCATGGTTTGACTCACTTTGACTTTCAAACTTAATTATAAGTCACTGGGTTGGGGTGTGTCAAGGACTCTATCAAGTAATTTCCACATGAATATTGATACTTTTTAGGAAGTATAATATTCCATATGGACATGAATGAATACTGAGAGTAGCTCTTATGTCCAATAGTATCCCAGGCGAAGTTCAAGGAGAAAATACCATTTGAATTTCCAATCCATTTTGTTGTAGGAGAGATCTCAATCCAATCTATGACCACATCAATCTGGGAATGCATAATTTTCCATAGGTGAGAAGAATATGGATTGAAAGTGGAATCTAATGGTCTTCTTTTTTTATAGTATTTGCTCTTCATGTAAATAGGCCACCACATCTTGCAAGTTAAGGTAGCTACAAAATAAGTTATGCTTTTCATGCCTAATCATCCCTCTTCAATAGGCAGAAAAAGGTCATCCCATTTCTTCCAATGCTTCTTATGAATTTTTTCAATAAATCCCCAAAAAAAATTTGAGAAAATTGACTCTAAAGCTTTGATTATGTTGTGAGGAATGTTTAAGGTTGCAAAAATGTGGAAATACATGGGTCTTCCCCCTGCCACCGGGTGTCTCGAAAAATAGGTAAGGGGCATCGCATCGACGCCCGGAACATAGGGACTTGCAACAATCTAAATGTGTGTTGGTAAAGAAGTTAGTCCAGGATACTATACTTAGGTTAACGACTTGGAACATAGGGACTATGACAGGGAAAGGGATGGAGTTAGTAGATACCGTGATAAGAAGAAAAGTTAACATAGCTTGTTTATAAGAAACTAAATGGGTCGGTGAGAAAGCTAGAGAAATAGAAAATACAGGGTTTAAAGTATACTATATAGGTAAATAGAGAAATAGAAACGGAGTTGGAATAATAGTAGATAAGAACTTTAAGGATGATATTATAACCGTTATTAGAAAAGGTGATAGACTTATACTTACAAAATTGGTATTAGGTGAACATGTAATTAATATTATTAGTGCTTATGCACCCTAAGTAGGATTAGATGAGAACACTAAAGTATAATTTTGGGAACAAATGGATGAACTTATTCAAAAAATACCCGCAGTGAGAAAATCTATGAAGGGAGAGATTTTAATGGCCATGTAGGAGAAGATCGTATAGGATATGAGATAGTGAATGGAGGGTATAGTTTTGGAGATAGGAACGATGAGTAAGAGTCTAACTTAGATTGTGTGATGACTTATGATTTTGTACTAGTAAACACATGTTTTTTAAATAGGCTTGAAAACTTAATAACTTATAAAAGTGGAACGCATAAGAGCCAAACAGATTTTTTCATTACTAAAAAAGAAGATCGTTTAACATGTAAAGATTGTAAGGTTATGCAGGGAGATAGCTTAACCTCACAACATATGATAATGGTGTTGGTTATAAATATTAAAAATCAATCACGAGTGTAAAAAGAGAAGATTATTCCACGAACTAGATGGTGGAACTAAATAGGAGAGAAATTAGAACTATTTAAAGACAAAGTATTAATTGAAGAAACATGGAATAGTGAAGAAAAGACTAACATAATGTGGAATAAGATGGCCACATACATTAGGAGAATATGAAAAAAAAAATCTTGAAGATTCAAAAGGCAAGGGGCCACAGTCTAAAGAAACTTGGTGGTGGAATGAAGAAGTACAAAATATAGTAAAAATCAAAAGCGAGTGCTTTAAAACATTGCAAACAAATAGAATTGAAGAAAATATTAAGATATATAAATGGGCTAAAAAATGTTAAGAAAGTTGTAAGAGAGCGTATGATGATCTTTATACAATTTAGGAACACAATAATGGAAAAAAGTATTTATAAGCTTGCTAAACTTAGGGACAGGAAAACAAAATATTTTAATAGCGTTAAGTGTATTGAAAGTGATGGTTCGAAAGTCCTAGTCAAAGATGATGAGATTATGGAAAGATGGAAAAACTACTTTGAGAGGTTATTAAATGGAGATAATGGGAGTATATTATATATAGAGTAACTTAGGGAGACTCGAGAAAATATATGTTTTCACAGAATTAGGACAATAGAGGTCAGAATTGCTCTAAAAAAGATGAAAATAGGGGAGGCTTTAGGACCATATGGTACCCTATTGAGGTTTAAAAATGCTTAGGGGAGGAAGGAGTACCATGGCTTAAAAAATTATGTAATAGAATTTTAATGAATAATAGGATGCCCGATGAATGGAGAAAGAGTGTTTTAGCACGTATTTATAAAAATAAATAGGCCATACAAAGTTGTTCAAATTATCGAGGTATTAAGTTAATGAGTCATATAATGAAATTATGGGAGAGAGTGATTGAATATATATTGAGATTGAAGACAATAGTATTTGAGAATCAATTTGGATTTATGACTGGGAGATCAATAATGGAAGCAATTTATATATTGAGGAGATTAATGGAGAGGTATATGAAGAAAAAGAAGGATATTCATATGTTTTTTATAGATATGGAGAAGGCGTATAATAGGATACCCGAAGACATAATATGGTGGGTTCTAAATAAAAAAGGAGTGACTTGTAGATATATTAATGTGACAAAGGATATGTATGATGGGTCCATGACTATAGTAAGAACATCAATCGGAGAAAGTAGTGAATTTTCAATTACTGTAGGTCTACACCAAGGTTCAGCATTAAGTCCTTATCTATTTGCTCTTGTTATGGATGACTTGAATACAAGATGAGGTTCCATGGTGTATGCTATTTGCAAATGATATTATTTTAGTAGATGAGACTAAGACGGGGATTAATGCTAGGTTGGAATTATGGAGAGAAACTCTAGAAATAAGAGGATTTAAAATAAGTAGAACTAAAATAGAATATGTGGAGTGCAATTATAGTAATAATAGGAGGAAAATGGAGATGTGGTGAAATTGGAGGGTCAAGAGCTAACTAGAAATGATCATTTTCGTTATTTACGCTCGATTATCCAAAAAATGGAGATATTCGGGATAATGTTACTCATAGGATGAGAGCAGGATGGGTTAAGTGGAGAAGTGCTACGGGCATTTTGTGTGATAGGCGTATACCTTTGAAGTTAAAAGGAAAATTTTATAGGATGTCCATTAGACCCGCCATGTTATATGGGACAGATTGTTGAGAAACCATGAAACAAAATGTGCAGAAAATGAATGTGACGGAGATGCGAATGCTAAGATAGATTTGTGATAAAACTCGAAAGGATAAAATTAAAAATGAAAAAATTCATGAAACGGTAAAAGTAGTTCCTATAGAAGATAAATTGAGAGAAAATAGACTTAGATGGTTTGGACACGTCAAGCGTAGACCAGTGGATGCTTACGTAAGGAACCATCATTTAGTTAGTATTAATGGTAACATAAGGGGCGGAGGTAGGCCCAAATTGACTTGGCGGAATATTATAAAAAAGGATATGATATCATGTGGTTTAACCGAAGATATTTCACTAGACAGAATGAAATGGAATGGAAAAATAGGACTCATGTAGCCGATCCTACATAATTAGGAAAAGGCTTTCTTGAGTTGAGTTGAGAGAGGAGATTGCCTAACCACCCTTCCATTATCTTCCTAATTTTGTCTAATAAACCAATATATAGCTCAGTTTTCTTCCTACCAGTGTAGAGACGGAGACCTAAAAATAGAAAAGGAGGTTTTCTTAAGGAAAAGTTTGTTATTCTCTCAATGATTTTCTTTCTAGATGATGAACATTTTGAGTTAACCATATAGCTGCACATTGAATGGTTTAAAAATTGGCCAAATTTTATTTAAGAAGATTTGATAAACTTCTTAAGTTTTTTAGAGATCTTCGGGAGCCAGAGATGAAAATAAGGACATCATCAGTGAAATAGAGGTAAGAAACTATTGGGCTACCTAGAGGCATTGAGAATGCATCAATATGACCAGATAGAAAGAGATTATGAATATATTTATTGAGAACCTCATCAAATAGGATAAAAAGAGTAGGTGGAAGACGATCACCTTGTCTCACACCATATGTTAACTTGAAAAAACCTTAAGGATAGCCATTAATCAAAATGGAATACGAGCAATCAGAGATGATTCTCCATCTAAGGTCTATAAAAACTTCATTGAAATCAAATTTTATTAGGACCTAAGTGATAAAAGGCCAAGACATTCTATAATAGGCTTTGGACATGTCCAATTTGTATAATAGATTCTCTACTCTCCTCTTCTTATTAAAGTTGCACGTCATCTCTTGATCTGGGAGAATATATTCAGTTATTAACCTCCCTTTTACGAATCCAACTTGGTTTGGAGAAATGATTTTGTTAAGTAGGGAGCCTAGTCTATTGGATAAGATCTTATAAATGATTTTATTTAAGGTATTGTAGAGGCTTAAAGGTTTGTAATCAGAACATTATCTTGGGTTTTCAGTTTTTAGGGTGAGGGTTATTAGAGTGGATGACCAACTCTTTGGGATAGATCATCCCATAAAGAATTTAGAGATAGCTACAAACAGGTCCTGGCATATGATGGACCCACACTGCTCGTAGAATATAGCATTAAAACTATAAGGTCATGTTAAGCTTTAAAAGTCCATTTCCCAAACCACTTGCTTAATTTATTCCATAGATGGGGTAGATGAAAGTATAAAGTTTTCATGATCAGGTAGGAGCTTTAGTATGTGTTTAAGAATAGACCAATTATTGGGGATAAAGGAAGGATTAGTGATAATGTTTTTAAATCATTAGTGAATGTCTGAGAGATTAAAGAATGGTCTAAGATCCAATTACCTTGCTCATCCTTTACTTTGGATATATGAATATTCTCCCTTTTTTTATTCACCACTGCATGAAAAATCTTCACATTTTCATATCTATCTTTTAGCCACTTAACATTAGCCTTTTGCCTTCAATACTCTTCTTTTAGAGTTAGCGTGAATCTCAGGTCTACCATAGCCCTTTTATATTCAACCTCTGCCTCAAGAGTGTCATTTGATTCTAGTCTCACCTCTTGTTGAATAACATCATCCTCTGCTTCTCTGATTAACTAGAAGATATTTCTAAATGCTTCTTTATTCCATTAAGATAGAGTAGCCTTAGTAGCCTTGAGTTTTTTGAAGAAAATAACCATTGGTTTACCTATGAATTCATTACTCCAACCCTTTTCTACCACTGAATAAGGTAATAAAGAATAAGGTAGACTTAGAGAATAGATCGATAAGAAGGTAGGGAAGGGAAATACATTTAGGAGCCATGGAGCAGTCTTCAATAGCCTTGAAATGAGGGGTCCATTTGAGATATTTCATAAGTGATTTGTAAAGATACCATTGGTTTCATAACCAAAGTCTATGATAATCCTCTTTACAATGCAGTTTTGTGAGCACATGCTTTTCATCCAGCAACCGTAGAGAAAAATCAACTTTTGGAGAGAAATAGTGAAATGTTTTCTAGATGACCTCCATGGATGGAAGTCAAAAACTAAATTTCCCAATCAAAGAAAAGTGAAATGGTTCAGAAAGTGATTGCATGTCTTCATTTGAGAAGAGGACAGCAGGTTCTCCTTTGAAGGTCAATGGTTTTTTCAAGGCATTTCATGATTTGCACGAAAGAGGGAAGAAAATGATTTGGATTCAAAAGGAAGGTTTTGATGAGTGTAAGGATCATGAGGTTTGGGATTTATGGTTGTGTTAGAGGTCGTAGCTGTCATGCAAGGTAGTGAAGATGGTAGGGTTTTTAGCTAGGAGGAGCGGAGCTCCAAGAAAATCGGAGCTCAGTTTTTGGATTTATGTTATTCAATTTTAGTTTAATTTTAATTCAATAAATCCTAGAAATACTATGTGTCTAGCAATGACAAAATCCTTCCACCAATTTTTGTTCATCCAAGCATCAACCAATTAAGGAAAGGGTGAATATAACCACAACAGTTAACCAAGAAGATATGTGCAGTAATGAGATATAAAACAATACACAAAATTTTAATGAAATAAATGATCATCCTTCAAGTGAATATATACTTCATCCACGCAATATCAACATCAAGTAATTAATATTTTTCAATTAATCAATTAGACAGAAAAAGTCCAATTTTATTTCAATTTTAATTCAATTAATCCTACAATTACTATGTGTGCATCAATGTGAAAACCCTTCCACCAATTTGTGTTCACCCAAATAGTAACCACTTAAGGAAGGGGTGACACAACCACAACAATTAATCAAGAAGTTGTAAATGTATATAAGACTATTTTACTTAAAATAAAAGGTAAGTAAAATTTCTTGAATGAAAAAAGTAACTAGAATCAGTTAAGCTTCAATAATTGTTCTCCAGCTACATGCACACATGGAACGATAAGAAAAAATGTCAACGTATTACTCAATTAGAAGAAAGGTTCTAAAAAACGCAGTGCGTGACCGAGGAGTGGAGGCCAAGCCTTAAACCTTAAAATTTTAGGTGGGCCTTAGAAGCCTTGGCGTGAAAAGGCGTTTAGGCATTTTTTTTAAAAATATTTTAAAATTTTTAACTATAACAAGGCTATTAAAAATACTAAAATGGTACATACCTTAAAATACGTCTGAATATATAAAAGCTAAAATACTATTTTTTTACATACTAAGAAAAAATAAAAAAATGCGCATTTTTTTGGACAAGAGGTAGAGAGGTTTGGGATACCATTTGTCTTATGATTGTTTTGAATGAGATATTGGTCCTTTTTTTAAAGTCTTTTAAAAGCGATATATTTCACTAAAGAGTTTTTGTTTTAAAAAATGTAAGGACATTGTCCGTCACAATTAGTATGTCGTATACTGCTACAAGTTTGTCGAAGCATTGGAAAGCGCACATCTATAATCGACGATCCAAAATTCAAAGTCAACTTCAACAATCATGCCCAACAAGGAAGAACTTGGTAAATTGGTTCAGTTCCATGTACATTTTAAATAAAAAGGTTAGGATTTTTTACCTTTTATGAAAAATGATTTTTGAATTATTTTAAATGGATTTTTATCTTTTCAAAAACAGTTTTATCATAAAAGCTTTTTGATAACTGTTCTCAGATTTGTAAGAGTGTTGTTTTTTAAGTTCCCAAATATTTTAAAACTCTGTAAATTAAATCTAGAGATTTGTGCCTGGTTGTTCAAACGAGATCCTATCTCGTTCGAATGAGACCAGATATCGTTCGAACGACATGTCAATTCATTCGAACGAGATGTCTTTTTACCTGACACATCATCACTTTAAAAGTTTTTATAAATAAGGTGTCAAGGTTCTGTATTTCGTGTGGAGAAAATTTTGTTTTAATCAGAATGCGTTTTTGAGAGTTTACCTTTTCTCCTACACAATTTTTGAGTGTTCAAATTTGTTTTTCACAAATCCCAGAGAGTTTTTTGTGTGAGTTATTTTGTGGAACCCAAACCATACTTTGCCTAAAGTTCAACCTTTGTGAGAAAAACTCTACAACTGGAGAGCCGAGAGCTATTGTGGAGGGAGATCCTACAAGGAATCAAGACTATGTGTCTTGGTTGTGTGTCCAAATTGGCACAGCTGCAAGTGAGCCACTGCTGAGTTCTAGATGAAGCTTTGAAGGTTTGACACAGACATCGTGCATTACGCTTGAGGAAAGTTGTATGTAAGTCAAAGGTCATGTAACCGTGTCAAAGTTCTAGAATGTAAAAGGTTTTGCCCTGAAGGGATTTTTTTCCTGAATTACTATGTCACTTGCTTGCCTATTTATATTTTCACTTGCACGCACATGGGATGATTTTAATTTGAATTTGGTTTTGTCAAATCTGAGTTACCTGATTAAATAAGTGAATTTGCGAATTAAATCAATTGGTATCACACCGCGTCTACAAACTGGTATCAGAGCAGGCTTCACTATTTTACTGTGAATTCCTATTTTTCGCAAAAGTTTTTATGATATCAATTCTTTTAAAATTTGATGGATCACTTATATAATCGGGTCGATAATAACTTTGCCATTGGAAAGCTCGTATGAAATCTGCTTTAAAAGCTATAGATGAGCACGTTTGGTCGTTGGTTGAAAATGGTTAGTCTCCTCCCACCGTTACTATTGAGAACATCACCTCTTTAAAACCTGTGTCAAATTGGACTGAGGACGATTTTAAATTGTCCAATTTTAATTCACGTGGTTTGAGTGCTATCTCTGGAGCCGTCACTCCCGAAGAGTTTCGCCAAATTTTGACGTGCACCACGTCTAAAGAGGCATGGGATATTTTAACATTGACACATGAGGGTAACACCACTATTAAAGAATCTAAGTTGCAAAATCTTGCCACCCAATTTGAGACACTCACTATGTCAGAGTCTGAGACTTTTGATGAGTTTTATGCACATTTGTCGGACATAGTCAACACTAGCTTTAATTTGGGTGAGGCAATTAATAACACGTGGGTTGTGAAAAAGATTTTGAGATCTCTTCCAAACGTTTTATTCCAAAAGTCACTGTTTTAAACTCGATGGGGAATTTGAGCAAACTTAAGTTAGAAGAGTTGGTAGGTGATCTTCAAACCTACGAGTTAGACATGTTTCCCCAAACTGTTAAGCCTAAAGGGGTTGGACTTAGGACACAGTCGAGATTCAGTGAGGATAAAAGAAGAGAGATTAAAAAGAAGGAGAGTGTATGTGAATCTGAATCTGATGACGACTCTGACATGTCCCTTCTTTCAAAAAAATTCTCCAGTTTTCAAAACAAAGAAATCCCAATAAAACATTTTTGGAGAAATACAAAAAGAAAGACAAGGCCAAAGAAAGTGGTGAGAAAGAAAAAGAGAGTGAGGAGAGCCTTGAGAAGATAAGATGCTTTAGTGTTATGGGAAAGGGAACAAGTCATTTGAGTGTCCCACTAGACTTAAGAGAGAGGGCAAGAAAGTTACCATGCCCGCTACCCTAAGCGATAGTGAGGGAGAAGAGAAAGATGAGGACGATGAGTCCAAAAAAGATTTAGGACAAGGGATGACTGTTGCCTTTACTAGTCGTGTGAATACCTCCACTTTTACCCACGATGATAACATCCACGAGAGTGTCGATGATGAGTCGAATGAAGATGAGAGTGAAGGTGAGAACGGAGGTGAAAGTGAGATCCAAAAATCTTTTAGAGAGTTGTTTACAGAGACCATGAAAAAAAAGGTCGAATAGGGATCTAGGTCTTCGGATTTATGAGTTGAAGGAAGAGAATGATGAGCTAAAAAGTGAAAAATGTGACTTGACCAACATAGTGTCTAGTCTGACGACACGTGTATCCCATCTCGAGGATGATCTCGAATGAGCACGGGAGGTCCGAGTCTCTATAGAGAACACATCTGAGAAGGTTGATAAGATGGTTCCCTATCCCGTTTTGAATGGTGGTGAGTATGTTGGAAAAGGTCATGACGGTGCATCCACTACTTTTAATGCACCCGAGCCTATCTCCACTTTGGTGAGTGATTCTCAAGGGAGTTTTTTTCTAAGTTGGGTTTCGTGCCACATCATGCCACTTCACATGTTCACACACATGCACCCACTCATGATACTTTGCTTGCACTTTATGATGGAGAGTTTGCACATATTCGCAAGCAAGTAAATTTTTTGGCCAAGACTACACATGATCTAACGGAGTTGGTTCAAAAGATATCACCATATTTGGAAAACTCCAGCGCACTTCCCGATCGAAGTCTATCCATGTTTATTAGCATAGGGTTATTTACATGATGACATCTTTGCCTATTTCTAGTGTGTACTATTTATTTTATTTTAGCTGGCATTTTTATTTACTTTTCTTATTTTTGGTACTATTTCAGAACTGTTTTGGATTTGTTTGCCCATTCCAGGAATTGTTTTTCTTAAAATTCTCTCACTGGACAAAATTGCATATCATTCTGGATAATCTAAGAAATTTTTGTTTTTCTTGTTCTAACGAGATTGCATCTCGCTCGAACGAGATCGCTTGTCATTCGAACGACATGGCATCTCGTTCGAACGACCCCTGGAATTTTGTTTGCAGTCCATGTTTCTTCCTGATATATGTTATTGGTACTGTTGGGTTGTTTCTAAATAGTGTTTGAAAAAATACAAAAAGATTTTCCTTTTTTTTAGAAAAATTTAGAAAAATTCAAAAAGAGTTTTGTATTTTGTTTGCACCGTTTATGAATGTACACTTAGGATGACCAAGTTACAACTTTATACCATATCCATGTGACTATTTGATAGTGTTTTGAGACAATAGATTGTGTCATTCATGTGCTTTACAAAGTTTGGAGTCTTTGAGATAATATAGTGTTACTACCTACATGATTGACTCATTTTGTCCTTTATTGCACACGAGCACAAATTTTTTTGACGTTTGTCCTTGTCACATTACATATTGGTTACGTGTTTTCATCTCAATTTTGTCTATTAAATCAAATCAAATGCGATAAAATAAGATAAATAAAAGGTGTGCATGTTATAAACCGTTTGTCGTGAGTTTGTGTCATTTTCAAAAAACGATGAAGGGCTACGAAAGGTACATAACTATCCTTTGCGATTAAGCCGCCGTTTAAATTGGACCTAAAAAATTGAGGAATTTTAATTATCGGGGGTCCAAAGAGATTTATAAGAGCCCAAAAAAAATTGAATGTCAATAAAAAGAAATATATGCCAATAATGGGCCATTAGGTTTATTCACCAATTCTCCAATGTTTACGACTAGATCACCTCGAAAAGAATATATATATGAGGGAGTGTGGTTGGAGAATTAAAATGGCTTTGCACGTCCTTAAAAATCTTGAAAAAGTTTGAAATCATTTTGGACATTATTGGTGTGAAAATCATGTTAATTTTGATTTATTGATTTTGATTTAAGACGATCTCATCGAAATTCAACACTTGTACACCTAAGGACTATTTTTCATGTTCATTTATTAGGAGTACACTTATGCATCTTGCACATATGATATGATTGAGTTGATTTTCCTATCGAATTTGTTCACACCCATTCATTCCATTTCCATGATTTGGTCATCTTAGTAACAACTCATGGTATGTGATATTTTTTGTTTTTTATCAAAAAAAAATATTGCAAAAATTCAAAAATAATATGTTTGGTTTGTTCTCCGTGACATCCCGATTTGATTTATTTAGTTTATTCTTTCCTTATCTATTTCGGACAAATAAAAAGAGGGAGAACGAATTATAATATTGTGGGGGAGTTTTAAGTATGGGGGAGATTTGATAATGCTTACATGTTTTTTGTTTATATCATTTCAAACTCGATACGTCACGTGATTTTTTCTTTGTCTCATGTCTGTAGGTACAATTGAAGAATCTTTGGATTTCACACCCTGATGAGAAAAGCTTGGTGATTTGGAAAGTTGATTGTTGAAGCCCAAGTTTGATTGAAGACTTGTTCAGTTTATCTTTCCACATTTGAGTTTAAGGGAGGGTAGATTTGTATAGGTTATTTTTTAGTTTGATAATTCGGATAGTTTTTATTGTGTACCGACATAGACATAGGTGGAGATTTGTAAGGACATTGTCCATCACATTTAGTATGTCTTATACAGCTACAAGTTTGTTGAAGCATTAGAAAGCACACATCTACAATAGACGATCCAAAATTCAAAGTCAACTTCAACAATCATGCGCAACAAGGACGAACTTGGTAAATTGGTTAAGTTCCATGTACATTTTAAATAAAAAGGTTGGGAATTTTTTCCTTTTATGAAAAATGATTTTTGAATTATATTAAATGGATTTTTATCTTTTCAAAAACATTTTTATCATAAAAGCTTTTTGATAACTGTTCTCAGATTCGTAAGAGTGTTGTTTTCTAAGTTCCCAAATATTTTAAAACTCTATAAATAGAATCTATAGATTTGTGTCTGGTCGTTCAAATAAGATCATATCTCGTTCAAACAAGACCAAATGTCATTAAAACGACATGTCTTTTTACCTGACACGTCACCGCCTTAAAATTTTTTATAAATAAGGTGTCTAGGTTCTGAATTTCGCGTGAAGAAAATTTGGTTTTGATCAGAATATTTTTTTGAGAGTTTACCTTTTCTCCAACACAATTTTTGAGGGTTCAAATTTGTTTTTCACAATTCACAAATCCCAGAGAGTTTGTTGTGTGAGTTTTTTTGTGAAACCCAAACCATACTTTGCCTAAAGTTCAACTTTTGTGAGAAGAACTCAACAACTGGAGAGTTGAGATCTATTGTGGAGGGAGATCCTACAAGGAATCAAGACTACGTGTCTGGGTTGCGTGTCCAAATTGGTACGAGTGCGAGTGAGACACTACTGAGTTCTAGCTGAAGCTTTGAAGGTTTGACACAGACATCGTACATTACGCTTGAGGGAAGTTGTATGTAAGTCAAAGGTCATGTAACCGTGTCAAAGTTCTATAATACAAAAGGTTTTGCTCTAAAGGGATTTTTTTCCTGAACTACTCTGTCACTTGCTTGCCTAATTCTATTTTCTCTTGCACGCACATGGGTTGATTTTAATTTGAATTTAGTTTTGTTAAATCTGAGTTACCTAATTAAATAAGTGAATGTATGACACCACGTCTACAAAAAAAGTGCGCCTTAAGCCTTTTACCAAGAATAAGGCGTAAAAGGCTCAAGGTGGGGCATTTTTCCCAAGCCTTAATCCTAGGCGCGCCTTTTAGAACACTTTTTAGAAGTAAACACTGCAATTGTTTTGTTCATCACATCAACTAACTTTAAAAGAATTTATGGGTAATTCATATTCTCAACATACATAACCATATATATGAACAATCGTTAAACAATTTATGCATAACAATTATTACACAATTTGTGGGTATTTTATATTCCCAACATTAACATTTTCCCTAATAATTTATGGGTAATTCATATTCCCAATTTATGGGTAATTTATATTCCCAACATAAATATCTTTCCCAAACATTTTTAGAAATAACATTCTTACCTACCCTAACATTTTACAATTATGAAATAATAGTTTTTTCCTAATATTTTTAGATATAACGTCTTGCCCTAAAAGCTATGAAATAGCATTTTACCTTAACATCTTTATAAATAACATTTTTCCCTAATAAGTTTTGCCATAACATTTTGCCTAAATAATTATGAAATATCATTTTTCCCTTACATTTTTTGAAATAATATTTTTCCCTAGCATTATAATGTAAAAAGTTTTTATACACATTAAATCTATGAAAACCCATAAATATATAAATGTATAGGGTCACATTTTTCCATATACATATACACATTCACTTACCCTTACATACACATACATATACATCTATATAAACATATATATGCATAAACTTGCGTATACATATACATATACATATACATAAACATATATATACATACACAACCATATATATAAACATATACAGAGATTGACCTAAGTGAGAGAGAAATGATGGTTAGTGGTGGAAGCTGAGAGAGAGAGAGAGAGAGAGTAATGAGGGAAATGAGAAAGAAATTGTGTGTGTGTGTGTGTGTGTGTGTGTGTGTGTGTGAGAGAGAGAGAGAGAGTAATGAGGGAAATGAGAAAAAAATCATTAGGATTTTATTTATACCTAAAAGGGGCTCACGATTTAGGATCGTGGCCCTATTTGTGATCATTTTTAATTAAATTAACTGGTTACGATCCAAGATCGTGACCGCTAAAATTCCCCGACACCTGGTCATAGTCCAAAACCATGACCCCGTTGATGTAACCAATATGGACTTTGTTTATATCATGATTACGGGTCATGATTATAGATAGTGGCCATATTTTACACATATTTATCATGGTCTATGGTTAATGGTCACGGTCATAGATCGTGACCAGTTATGAGACTAACTTGGGGCCTTTTTTCCCCTATAACGGTCACGGATGGGTCATGATTTTTTACCGCGGCCATGATTTTCACGGCTCTTAATCATGACCAACGTGTGATATAGGTCACCCCTAGATGGGGTCACAGTCAGAGTCACGATAAAAAAATACATGATCACGATTTTGGGTCGTGACCACCTTGGTTATAGTCCAAATTTATGACCACCCTGTCATGACAATTTTCATTTTTTAGCGCAGTGATATTTGAAAAGAAATTCCTTTAATGGAATATCAATGCTAATATTGTGAGTACAACATTGATATAGGTAAGTTGGTATGCCCAACATCCTTTTTATCTGATCTAGCAAAAATTTTGAACATAAGGACGTGTTTGGCTTGTCGTAAGTTCTTTACATCGAATTAACCAGACAACCACACTCTTATATAAGACAATAGACCCACATCTTTCCCGATTAGGAGAATATCATCCACATATTGGACTAGAAATGCCACTACGTTTATGTTATGCTTCTTATGCTAAATAAGTATTATTCGTCCTTTGGTCTAAATAAAAAAAAAAACTTAATTTCTTTATCAAACGAATGTTCCAAGACCTTTGTTTTAACTTAACACACTTTGATTATATGACTTCTTACTATACACTTGTCAAGACAATAGTTCAAGAACGTTGTATTGACGTTAAAAGAATCCTATTAGACTTTATCGTGGGTACCAACGATAAGTTTTTCTCACTATCAATCCCTTTCTTTATGAGTAAAACTATTTGCAAGCATTTCCTTAAAAGTTTTCACCTTCCCATCCATCTATCTTTTATCTTCTTATGGATCCACTTGCGCCCAATGGATTTTATCCCATCATCAAGTCTACGAGTTCCAAAACTTGATTCGAATACATCCACTATCCTTTTGGTATCAATAGTCATAAGTCAAAGCTAAAAGTCCTTGTCTTGGAATGCATCTTTGTTGTTCTTGGGACCTAATTAGTCTTTGCCTTGGATCTGATCAAATTAATCACCCAAAACAATATCCAATTAGAATGAGTCTAGATTCCCCCTTATGACATGACATCACTCAACATCCAGTATAAGTGTTATTCACTAATGTTATTCTTTTCAGTATTTAGTAGTATTAGTGAAACAAACCTTTTAATGTATAAATTATTTTTCAATGTACTATAACAGATAAAAAGATATCCCGATATTGATAAAATAATTTTATAAAATAATCGAATATTTGTTCATAACCAATTTAAAGCCAAAACCAGCTTTTCTAAAATAAGGTACATTGAATTAGTTTACCTATATTATCCATATATCATCACCTTAATTTGAAATGGATATCATATCACTAATATTGCTGCCTTATTCTTATTTCCCCTTATTAAGAACATCCTTCCTTTTAAGTAGTTACTCGGTTACCTGGAACCTCTACAAATAGTTAAAGCCCTAATTTGTGGTTGTTGAGTCTGCATATGAGGTTCCTATAGACCTTTCTATATATCATGCATTTACTTTTAATAGAAACACCAACAATATATATTTTTCCTTATAGAGCTAGGAAAAATTGAACATCATTGTTATATAAGTTCTAACCATTGATAGAGATAATACTTGCCTTTTGGCTATTTCACTACTACTAAGGAATATGAAATTTTCTTCACCCAAAACTATTTCACCTAAGACTTAACCTTATCCTTCCACCTCCCTTTCGGGAAAGAAGTAAATCTCTTTTCAAAAATAAACACCATCCCTTGGCCACTGATGATGCTCACTTTCGAATTACAAAATAAATTTGGGTTTCCCTGTCATATCTAATCCAAATAATAGTTTGTCCACGTAATGATGAAAATCATTTTAAGAACATGATTCTTACTTGAGCATTATCAACTAATATCAGTGTTTATAAATTCTCATCGGTCAATTCTTTAAAATTCAAATTTTCAAATAGAAATTTCCCAATGGGCAGAGCTAACATATGTAACACATAATTTAAAAAAGTTACCATAAATTTTAAAATATCGTGATTCCGTGAATAATTTTGTCCGTTGGGAGCCAGACAAAGATGAAGTGAGGAGTTAATCACATCACAATTTTAAAATATTGATGGGAATTGTTGACTAAATAAGTTTATTATCCCCTTAAGTTAGAACAATATCCTATTACATTTTCAGTCCTTGAAATTTATTCCAATTAAATCTATAAAACTAAAACCAGTGAGCGAAAGTTGAATTCGTTTTTGAATTTTCAAAATCATCATTGAAAAACTTAATTTACAATCTAAAAGTGAGAATTAATTCGATTAAATTTTAAAAAGGCATTCCTCTACCACTAATTAAAAACTAGTCTTGTAGGATATCCTAATTCCCTTAAGAAGTGAAATTTCTCGATGGGAGTTTAAATCACATAACCTTGAACTGGATAGATTTTTATCTTTCATTATGTTATCCGGGTAATCCAGGAAACTTCTGTCCAACATAATGAATAGCTGGCATGTTTTGGTCCCACATCTAATGACAGTTACATTGATGGGGAGGATATCATTAGTTGCATTTAAGTGTATACCGTTGGTTCATTCATTGAAATCGAACCTGCTTATGTAGAACTTCCTCGATGGGAGGATCGAACTCACTCACATTCAGTTTTAATGAATTGTCACTTAAGAGTATCAAGAATATCGAGCACCATGATTAAATACATCCGATGAGGACCAGATCAAGGATGACATGCAGACATCATTGGTTCGTATCGAATATTGCATATATTTTCCCTATATCTTTATGCATTCTAGCACTTTTACAGTCCTTAATGCCAATATTTATGCTCATTAACTAGAAAACCTTGGATTTGGATATATACATGCTTTGCAGTGGTTAATTATGCTTTTGTAGGTATTGGAACGCTAAAAGTGAGGATCTGTTGCATTTCGGATAAGTTTTATCGGCATATGCTACTTAAGGGCATTTTAGCCAATTCAAATTTCATTTCCAGCTCATGGGAATTCCACGGATGAGTATTTCATTAAGTTAGCATCGCATGGCCGCAAACGGTGCGTCGTTTGGAGTTCGGACGATGAAGTTATGGCCAATTCTGTTTCTATCCTTTTCCTCCCAGGTCATGGACCAAATAGCTGCCAAAAACAAAGTACCTGTCGATCGGGGTTAAAGGCCCGGTCGACCATAATTTGGAATTTTGCCGTGGAAAGTAGATAGTGGGTTTTGTCTTGAAGGCGCGGTCGACCGACCCCCTGGCCGTGGTCGACTGCTTATACCACAAATTTTGCCACTCAATTCTTTTCTTTTCTTTTTCATTTATTTCTTTTGTAACTTACTATATAAACCAATTTTGGTTTCTATTTTCAGGGATAGTTGATATAATTAGTTTTTAGATAGTTTATGTTAGGGTTTGGGGGTTTGAGAGCTCATTCTTCATTTCCTCCTGTTTTGAAACCCATTTGAGTTTGTAAGTGGACTATTCATCTTCCCTCTCAATTAATTTAAGTTGTATTTCCTTATTTTCTTGCTTTGTAGTTAATTTACTTGCTTTGTTAATTAGATTTACATGCTTTCTTTTCATGCTTCCTAGTGTAGATTTATTGTGTTTATTTTCCGCATTTATTTACCGTTTTTTTATCATGCTTTCTAGCAAAATTAGTCTAGGTTGTGTCGGATTGAACTCACCTAGGGTTGACATGTTGATTTGCTTTGGTGATGGAGTTTATGGGTCTATTTCGAGTGTGTTGTCCTAGTTATTGTTCCTAAGAGATTTGACGGGGTATATCATGTATGCTTCGTGCTTACGACCTTGTGTGCGTAATTTCAGGGGTATTTGTTGACGCCAAAATCATATTAGGCTTTCATGCGAATTTAGGGGTGTGACAACCCTTGATTTAATTAACTGTCAAAACGAGACACAATCTTAATAACTCGTGAAGCCATGAACCATTTTATACTAATTAACTCGGGGTGAGGGATATTCGATGCAACATATAGTTTTTATTCGCTTTGTTAATTTAGTTTAAATACACTCATGCCTAGTTTATCTTTTCTTTCTTTTTAGTTAGAAAAATTACCTTTTACACTTTCATTTAGAAGTATTAAACCTTATAAATTCTAGCAACTTGTCTTTGTGGATTCGATACCCGGACTGGCCACTATACTCTCTTAAAAGAATGTAGTCATAGTTTAGGTCTTTGTATAGAGTTGGTGAGCCGAATAACAAACGACCAGCGCGTAGGTGACTCTTGCGCCACGACAAAACCCTTGTCTATCAAATGGCGCCGTTGTCGGGGACTTGATATTTTAGAATTTATTTGATTTAGTATTTCATAGTATTTGTTTTTAATTTGTATTTTTTGCTAACCTTTTTGCAGGACTTTTACATTTGAGCGCTAAGAAAAGCTTGAATTTTTCGCGCACGCGTCACTTTGTAGAATTCTCCACTTCGAACAATCTTTCGGGTAAGCATGTCTTATTTCAATCCTTTCGGTAATCATTATGATAATTCTCAAAATCCCCTTAAACCTATGACTTTTGGTCAATACTTAGATTCCTAAAAAATTGCAAATTCAAAACTGACTTTGGGTGAGTATTACAAAAGTCAAGCTTTGGAGTGCGTGTATTTTGAGGAGGAGGAGGAGGAGGATAATGATTTTGGGCCTCTAAATCCTTATAATAGGAATTTTGAAACGAATTGCAATAGTTTTCAAAATTCTTATAACAATGAGCTTGAGTATAGTTCCGATAATAATTTTCAAAGTTCTCATTTGCAAGAATTCGCACCTCGACCTTTGACTTTCAGTGAGGTTTTGTGCATGCTTGAAAATGAAAAAAATGAAAATCGTTATCGGGAAGAAAATTATTTATGGGAGCATGAATTGTATTTATTATTTGAATCCGACGATGATTTTTCTTCCGAGACTTTTGAAGTCGAGGAATGTTTTAAACCAAATGAGGACTTTGTGCTTACTTTGGAATAAACCATTATTGACTTTTCCCATAGCATAATAGATATTGAAAGTGAGGATGAAATGGAAGTGATATCCATTTTCAATGAAATGATTTCTTCTTTGGCCCCCAAAAAAGAACATTTCATTGAAAATGATCTTATTTCCTTCGAAACTCAATCTTCAAGCGATGATGACTCATCTCTTGAGTTTGAATTTCTTTCCTCCCCATTTTCATTATCTGTTATCACACCGTCACAAGTACCCAATGAATTGGTTCTGAAATTTAATGTGTTAAACCTTTTCGTCGATGAGGTGTACTTGCTCGAGTCGCCTTCCATGATCGCATCTTTTCCTTCATGTGCTCCCCCTCCCATTCCAATTTCAAAATACTTGGGAGAAAATTCTATTTTTTGGACCTCTTGTGTTTTTGTCACCCGTCTTATCCAAATCCCCCATCCTCCCTCCAAAAATTTTAATTGGGGAAGGTTCATTTCTTCCGCCTTAAACATGCCTTCCGTTGTTCGAACGGAATTCCTATTTTTTGGGAGGCATGCATGAAAGTGAGGGTACACCGGTTATCCTCCAAAGCCAAATCGTGTTTTGGGTGGACCCTCAAAAATTTCAACTTCTAGTGAATAGTTAGTTAGAAGTTAAAATTATAGGTTGTACATAGTTAGTTTTATTTTTCTTATTTTTCTTTTTCTTACTTTTTGTCTAGTGTAATTAGTTAAGTTTTTTTATTTGTTTTTGCTATGCTTGTTACTAACATGTTTTGTAGAATCATTGGACTTCTACTTGCGGAGATCGCTCCATTGTGGGTAATATCGTTATATTCCTCTCTTTAACTTGGTTCTTAATTCACATTGAGGACAATGTCACGTTTTAAGTTAGGGGGTGTGGGATATTGTATCCATTCATTGGTAGTTTCCATGATTTGATTATATGTTACTCCCAAGCATGCTTTTCTTGAAAAAATCAAAAATTTCTAAAATATTTTCTTTCTTTTTTCTCCTTTGTTGGGCATTTTTCCTTTGTTTTCGATTAAAAATTTCAATAATTGTCCAATCCAATAGACAACTCAATGATGCATGTTCTCGATTTTAGAAGTTATTAGGCTTTCGTCCTCAATCATTGATATTATGAATAACTTCATGAATTAAACTTTAATCCCATGAGCACATGCACTTTTCTTGCTCTATTGATTTGGTTTAAGATTTTTATAACTTGATAATCTTTTGTTGCATTGTATATACTTACAGCGAGTGATTTTTGGGCTTTTCTTAGTCTGTGAGTGTATACACTATTCTTTCCTCTTTAAAAAAGTTGATTTCATCAGTAATCTCACTATTCTTTGATTTGATCGTTCATCAATTGAGTTCATATATGAAATGTATTACTTGAGCATGATTTTCAAAGTTTCTTTTGAATCAAGAATTGCATAAACTTTAGGAAACGATCATAGGCAATCTTTGTTATATCACCCATATTAGCCTTGACCTCACCTTATATGTTTTCCCCAGTCAACCCCTTTGAGCCTAAATATAGCCTTTCGTTTCATAACCCCAATCCCAAAACCAACTCCAAATTAGAGTTTGAAACCATACTTATTACCTTACATAACATTGTTTGTAATGTTACTTGGGATTGAATGATGTTGTTGTGTTGCGGTTGCAATTTAGGCATGTGAGAGTGTGAAAAGTAAAGAAAAGAAATAAGTGAAAAAGAGATGAAAAAGAGAAGTGAAAAGCGAAAGAAAACAAAAGAAAAAATTGAGAAAAAGAAAAAAAAGAAAGAGAAATTTGTATATGCTGTGTATAGTGTTCAATAAGCTTTGGTTGCTTTCCAAATGATATATCCAATGCCTTTTATGGAACTTATTTTCCAATTTTTGATATTGCCCGCATTTTCCCATTATCCCGAGTTTTCATTTCCGAACACTTTGAACCCGTACATACATATCCTTCATTTCGTACCATACCCTAGCCTACATTATTACCCTATTCAAGTCCTATGTGATCCTAGGGTGAATTTAATTTACAGGTTTAAATAGTTTTGATAATCTGTGAAAATACATTTCGCCTCCTTTAATGGGCGGTATCTTTCATTGAGATTACAATTTTTCATTTTATATATAGCATTCTTCATTTGTGACATATGCGCGACCTAGTTTCCATTTACTTTTTATGCCCGCATGTTCCGGGTGTTACTCCCTGTTTCGAGTGAATTCACTTGATGAGTGTAATGCCCGTGAGGATTGAATATATTCTTGCTTTAACGCTTATCCGATTTATATAAGTTTTTGCCAAATCATACTTTGTATGTGCTCGCTCCCCTCCCACATTTTAAGGTTTCAATTCCATGAGGTGCATTCTATAATGTTAATAATACGGACTTACGATTGAATTCGTTCATTTTGCTAATGGTGCGTATGAAATCTTTTTCGCTATTGTTGGGCTTATTGCATGTTGATTGGGAATATTTTGAGGAAACCATATGATGTTTGTGGGTTTCATCCCTGAAAACCCTCACGAGATGACAGTTGTCCACTAGGGTAACCTAGGGGTTTATCGGCTTATTGCATATGCTAAATCAAATCGTGTTCCCTATGAAAGTGAAATTTATATTTTGATGCATATATACGTCTTGTACTGCCTTCTGTGGACTGGTTTTATTTGTTTCATCACTAGGGACTAGCAATGTTATTTCTGCCCTATATCTTTATGCATTCTAGCACTTTTACGATCCTTAATGCCTATATTTATGCTCATTAACTAGATAACCTTGTGTTTGGATATATACATGCTTTGCAGGGGTTAATTGTGCTTTTGTAGGTATTGGAACGCTAAAAGAGAGGATTCGTTGCATTTCGATGAAGTATCATCATATGCTACTTCAAGGGCATTTTAGTCAATTCACATTTCATCTCCAGCTTATGGGAATTCCACGGATGTGTATTTCCTTGAGTTAGCATCGTGTGGCCACAAACGGAGTATCGTTTGGAGTTCGAACGATGAAGTTATGGCCATTTCCGTTTCTATCCTTTTCCTCCCAGGTCATGGACCAAATAGCTGCCAAAAATAGAGTATCGGTCGATCGCGGTTAAAGGACCGATCGACCGTGATTTGGAATTTTTCCGTGGAAAGGAGATAGTGGGTTTTGGCTTGAAGGAGTGGTCGACTGGCCCTCTGGCCGCGGTCGCCGCGTATACCAGATATTTTGCCACTCGATTCTTTTCTTTTCTTTTTCATTTATTTCTTTTGTAACTTACTATATAAACAAATTTTGGTTTCTATTTTCAGGGATAGTTGATATAATTAGTGTTTACATAGTTTAGGTTAGGGTTTGGGGGTTTGAGAGCTCATTCTTCATTTCCTCTTGGTTTGACACCCATTTGGGTTTGTAAGCGGACTATTCATCTTCCCTCTCCATTAATTTAAGTTGTATTTCCTTATTTTCTTGCTTTGTAGTTAATTTACTTGCTTTGTTAATTAGATTTACATGCTTTCTTTCCGTGCTTCCTAGTGTAGATTTATTGCGTTTATTTACCGCATTTATTTACCGTGTTTTTATCATGCTTTCTAGCTAAATTAGTCTAGGTTGTGTCGGATTGAACTCACCTAGAGTTGACATGTTTATTTGCTTTGGTGATGGAGTTTAGGGGTCTATTTAGAGTGCGTTGTCCTAGTTATTGCGCCTAGAAGATTTGACAGGGTATATCATGTATGCTTCGTGCTTACGACCTTGCGTGCGTAATTTCCGGGGTATTTGTTGACACAAAAATCATATTAGGCTTTTATGCGAATTTAGGGGTGTGACAACCCTTGATTTAATTAACTGTCAAAACGAGGCGCACTCTTAATAACTTGTGAACCCATGTAACCATTTTATACTAATTAACTCGGGGTGACGGATATCCGACGCAACATATAGTTTTTATTCGCTTTGTTAATTTAGTTTAAATACACGCATGCCTATTTTATCTTTTCTTTCTTTTTAGTTAGAAAAATTACCTTTTACACTTTCATTTAGAAGTATTAAACCTTATAAATTCTAGCAACTTGTCTTTGTGGATTCGATACCCGGACTGGCTGCTATACTCCCTTAAAAGAGTGTAGTCATAGTTTAGATTTTTCTATAGAGTTGGTGAGCCTAATAACAAACAACCGGCGCGTAGGTGACTCTTACGCCACGGAAAAACCCTTGTCTATCAAATGGCGTCGTTGCCGGGGACTTGATGTTTTAGAATTTATTTGATTTAGTATTTCATATTATTTTTTTCTATTTGTATTTTTTGCTAACCTTTTTATAGGACTTTTACATTTGAACGCTAAGAAAAGCTTGAATTTTTCGCGCGCGCATCACTTTGTGGAATTCTCCTCTTCGAGCCATCTTTGGGGTAAGCATGTCTTATTCCAATCCTTTCGGTAATCATTATGATAATTCTCAAAATCTCCGTAAACTTATGACTTTTGGTTAATACTTAGATTCCCAAAAAATTGCAAATTCAAAAATGACTTTAGGCGAGTATTACAAAAGTCAAGCTTTGGAGTGCGTGTATTTTAAGGAGGACTATAATGATTTTGGGCCTCTAAATCCTTATATTAAGAATTTTGAAATAAATTGCAATAGTATTCAAAATTCTTATAATAATGAGTTTGAGTATAGTTCCGATAATAATTTTCAAAGTTCTCATTTGCAAGAATCCGCACCTCGACCTATGACTTTCGGTGAGGGTTTGCGCATGCTTGAAAATGAGGAAAATGAAAATCATTATCGGGAAGAAAATTGTTTGTGGGAGCATGAATTGGATTTATTATTTGAATCCGATGACGATTTTTCTTCCGAGACTTTTGAAATCGAGGAATGTTTTGAACCAAATGAGTACTTTCTGCATACTTTGGAACAAACCATTGTTGACTTTGCCCATAGCATATAAGATATTGAAAGTGAGGATGAAATGTAAGTGATATCCATTTTCAATGAAATGATTTCTTCTTTGGCCCCCAAAGAATAACATTTCATTGAAAATGATCATATTTCCTTTGAAACTCAATCTTCAAGCGATGATGACTCATCTCTTGAGTTTGAATTTCTTTCCTCCCTATTTTCATTCTCTGTTATCACACCGTCACAAGTACCCAATGAATTGGTTCTAAACTTTAGTATGTTAAACCTTTTCACCGATGAGGTGTACTTGCTCGGGTTGCCTTCCATGATCGCATCTTTGTCTTCATGTGCGCCCCCTCCCATTCCAATTTCAAAATACTTAGGATAAAATTCAATTTTTTTTGGACCTCTTGTGTTTTTGTCACCCGTCTTATCCAAATCCCCCATCCTCTCTCCAAAAATTTTAATTGAGGATGGTTCATTTCTTCCGCCTTACACATGACTTTCGTTGTTCGAACGGAATTCCTATTTTATGGGAGGCATGCATGAAAGTGAGGGTACACCGGTTATCCTCCAAAGCTAAATTGTGTTTTTGGTGGACCCTCAAAAATTTTAATTTCTACTGTACAGTTAATTAGAAGTTAAAATTTTAGGTTGTACATAGTTAGTTTTATTTTCCTTATTTTTCTTTTTTCTTACTTTTTGTCTAGTGTAATTAGTTAAGTTTTTGTTATTTGTTTTTGCTATGCTTGTTACTAACATGTTTTGTAGAATCATTGGACTTGTACTTTCCGGAGATCGCTCCATTGTGGGTAATATCGTTATTTTCCTCTCTTTAACTTGGTTCTTAATTCACATTGAGGACAATGTAAGGTTTTAAGTTAGGGGGTGTGGGATATTCTATCCATTCATTAGTAGTTTCCATGATTTGATTATATGTTAATCCCAAGCATGCTTTTCTTGAAAAAATCAAAAAATTTAAAAAGATTTTCTTTCTTTTTTCTCCTTTGTTGGACATTTTGCCTTTGTTTCCGATGATAAATTTCAATAATTGCCCAATCCAATAGACAACTCAATGATGCATGTTCTCGATTATAGAAGTTATTAGACTTTCATCCACAATCATTGATATTATGAATAACTTCATGAATTAAACTTTAATCCCATGAGCACATGCACTTTTCTTGCTCTATTGATTTGGTTTAAGATTTTTATAACTCGGTAATCTTTTGTTGCATTGTATATACTTACACCGAGTGAGTTTCGGGCTTTTCTTCGTTTGTGAGTGTATACACTATTCTTTCCTCTTTGAAAACGTTGATTTCGTCAGTAATCTCACTATTCTTTCATTTGATCGTTCATTAATTGAGTTCATATATGAAATGTATTACTTGAGCATGATTTTCAAAGTTTATTTTGACTTGAGAATTGCGTAAAGCTTAGGAAACGATCACAGGCAATCTTTGTTATATCACCCATATTAGCCTTGACCTCAACTTATATGTTTTCCCTTGTCAACCCCTTTGAGCCTAAAAATAGCCTTTCGTTTCATAACCCCAATCCCATAACCAACTCCAAATTAGAGTTTTAAACCATACTTATTACCTTACATACCTTTGTTTGGAATGTTACTTGGGATTGAATGATATTGTTGTGTTGCGGTTGCAATTTAGGCATGTGAGAGTATGAAAAGTAAAGAAAATAAAGAAGTGAAAGAAAGATGAAAAAGAGAAGTGAAAAGAAAAAGAAAAAAAAAGACAAAAAAAAGAAATTTGTATATATTGTGTATAGTATTCAATAAGCTTTGATTGCTCTCCAAATGATATATCCATTGCCTTTTGTGGAACTTATTTTCTAATTTTTAATATTGCCCGCATTTTCCCATTATCCCGGGTTTTCATTTCCGAACACTTTGAACCCGTACATACATATCCTTCATTTCATACCCTAGCCTAGCCTACATTATTACCCTATTCAAATCCTATGTGATCCTAGGGTGAATTTAATTTAAAGGGTTAAATAGTTTTGATAATCTGTGAAAATACATTTCGCCTCCTTTGATGGGCGGTATCTTTCATTGAGATTACAATTTATCATTTTATATATAGCGTTCTTTATTTGTGACATGTGCGCGGCCTAGTTTCCATTTACATTTACTCTTTATGCCCGCATGTTCCGTGTTTTAACTCCCTATTTCGAGTGAATTCACTGGATGAGTGTAATGCCCGTGAGGATTGAATATATGCTTGATATATAGTCAGTTGTTTGCCTTTGAGATGATCATTACACATGCTTGATATATATATATTTTGTGATGATATCTTATCTTCAACGTGATGCTTTATATTTCATGCTTATGTTTTTACTTCTTTATCTATTTTCATAAAAACAAAGGGGGAAAGAAAATTAAAATGAGTTTTGATGAGTTTGATTTATTGGAGAGAATTTATTTATGATTTTTACTTTGTTTCAAACTCGACGCACCACGAGGGCATATGTTTTTTGTCTCATGTGTATAGGAACTTAAAGCGGAATTCAAGACATGCGGATGAAGACAAAGTTTGCCAAAGAAAGGGAAGAAGAAGAAGTTTGAAGACAACGAGACTTATGCAACTCCATTCTAGGGTTAGAAAGGATGTTAGTATTTTTGTCATAGGAGATTTTGATTTTAATTTGGTATTCGGTCATGTTTATTTATTTTGTACCGGAATAGCCAAAGGGGGATATTTGTAAGAATAATTTTTCTAACATTGTTCATGGCATCGCTTTAGGCTAGTTTCGCATATCCCGTTACAAATCGTCAGACACCGTCAAGACGAACCAAACTCAAACATCTCCAAATTTGAAGACTTTCTGACATCCCGTAAAGGTATAAAACAATATAGAGTTTAAATTAATGTTTGGGATGTTTATTTTTGATAAAATAAATGAACAGGGGCTTTTATTTTCGAAAATATGTTTGTTGAGTTTACTATAAGAGAAATTTTAATTTTCATTTAGATCATTCAAACGACTTGTCTATGTTGTTAGAACGACTTTACAATGTCGTTTGATATGTTGTTTGAAGGCCTGTTTCTAATTTAAATCAAACGAAGCCTTCTGTTTTGATTTTTTTAGGGTCATTAGAAGCGAGATGAAATTTCGTTCAAACAAGATCTATATCCCATTAAAATGACTTGTTCATATCGTTCAAAAAATGCACCGCCTTAAAGTTTTTATAAATACCTATTTCATGTTCAAAGCATTTAAGACTTTTGCCAAACTCATTTCTGCATAACTTTTGTGAAAGTTCTTCACCTTTTGTGTTGGAAAACACTGTTTAATTTACAACAAAACATCCTTTAATATTATTATTATGAAGTGGTTTAAACCCTAGAAAGTTTATTATTCTTTCATACACCTTTGTGGCTTACTTGTGATACCTGTGGGGATTCACTACTGAAGATTAAGGTTGAGGCTAAAGGAGGAAGACTGCGGTGTTTGTGGTTCTTGAGGAAATCATTGTTGTCGACTGCAGTCATTGTGGCTCTTATAATAATCATTGTTGTATTTCACTTGTAAGTTCGTAAGTTGCGATTTGCATATTACTAATGGAAATAAAGGTTTTGCCCTACGGGGATTTTTCCTTAAAACTTAGCCTTTGTTGATTGCTTTGGTATGATTAATATGTTTTATCACAATAGATCCATGTTTAGGATAAAAAGATAAAATCTATTTAAAATTGGCTTCCGCGTTTATAAGTGATATAAGAGTAATAATTATTTTAACCTTTTCAAATTTGTATCAGAGCTTCCTTATGCCTGCATATAGCCTTTAGAACTTTTAAATTGGTATTATAATAGGAACACTAAGTTATTGTATAGACCCCTATTTCGTGTTATTTTAGGGTTATTTGGGTCTCTCTCTCTCTCTCTCTCTCTCTCTCTCTCTCAGTTTGTTTGTTTCTCTCGATGGGTCATCATAGTGATACGTTATCTAATGTATTTAGCGATGATGATGAATTTGATATTCGAGAGGAGTTTAATGATCTTCATAACCATGCTGAAAAATTAATTCATTTGAATTTGAAGTTTGAAAAAAGAGTTACATTTCTTGAAAAATAAAATTTGTGTTTTAAAGGTAAAATTGAATTTTGGCGAACTGTTCTGACTTAAATAGATATTATTCATGAGAAGCTCATGGACAAGAATCAAAATTTTGAAAATTTAGAAGTGTCCAAGAAAGAGAGGGATAATAGTGTCCGAGTTTTAGAGAATGAATTAGAGTACTCTAATATGTTTGAGTCTAGGTTTAATCAATGTGCCTCTCAGGATAATAATAAATTGATAAAACTTTTGAGGGCACGTGAGAAGACTCTTGGGGATAAGTTCGCTTACATTGAGGGGGAGCGAGATAACCTTCTAAGTATTATTGAAAATTCAAAGAAAAAGTATATATCATTTGATGAGTGTAACACCCCGCGCATTCTGGCGTTGGCCGCCGCCAAACTACGTCGGGCGTTACTAAATAAAATACCACTTTGAGCATGTGACATAAATATGACGCATTTAAAACTTTAATCCACTATATATATAATTCAATTAAATCCAACGAGTATATAAAAACATCCAACCAATTATATCCATCACCATGCTAATCTCAAAAATAAGTCCAACACAATTTTTATAAAATAATATCCAATAAATAATCCCACTACAAATCTCGAACTGAAATCCATAAATAATTGTGGAACCGAATGGCCCACCAAAAATTCATAAATAATTGTCACAAAATAAAATGACGGAATGGAAAGTAAATCTAAACTACTAAAGTAGATAAAATAAATCTTCAGTTGCACTCCAAAGATCTCCAATACATCATATGCATCTACTCTAACAACTATACCTGAAATGTTAGTCAACACAATGAGTGAGAGCCCACCGCATGAATACTTGCTACTCCTCCCAATTAGGGTTCGTAAACCTAGACAATATCATTATACATGATAAACATCACAATAGAGTATTTTAAATTAAACAATATATATATATATATATATATATATATATACCACCTGTGACACCCCGCCTAATAAAATACCGGGCGATCACTCCTATATCAAATTAAAACAGGAGTCTCATGTGGTTCATTCTTAACATCACTGTCGAAAACCAATTAATTACTAATATCCTATTAGGCCGACGTCAAAATTTTAAATTAACTAATCTTTTTAACCAAACCATCCAAATAAAATAAGGACAACAGTTTATATGCAACAACTGAAATAAAATAAAGTAAAATAACCGAACACTTATATATATTAACATGCGAGTAAAGATAAACTACCACTACCTACCCATATAACTAAGGCACGCCAATGTTCAAGTCCAATTTATGAAATTTTGATTATACTTAAGTTATCAATTTAATTTAATTCGCTTAATCAAATTATAATTATGGCGGTGCCGTCATAGCCAACTGACTTTTCTATTGGTCCTGCACTCATTCGGGCCTGTATAAAGTTGTACACCACACACATTCCCCTCACTATGAGAAGCCGACCCAATTTTGTTACCCCTCACCTATTGATGAGGTTCCATATACGACACATCACAATAGCCATCCAGCCCGTATTCTGTCAATCCTACACTTATTAGTGACGCCAACACACCCCCACGCCGCTATAGCCAGCAAGCCCGTATTTTGTTAGCCCGGCACTTATTGACGTTGCAAATTTATTTTAATACCCATTTATTACCTTAGGCATTAATTCTCAAATAGCAATAACTACCCAACAATCCCGTCGTCCCCGCGGTGTCAATTATTAATGCAATTAACGAATCACATATGGAATATTTTCAACTTATCACAGCCTTTCGTTAAATGAATCGCAAGATTACTATTATTCAAATTATGTTCGTTTAATTATGATATTAATTTAACAATCCGTTTTCTCATCAATTTATAGAATTTCTATTCACACGCAATTATTCGAGAGTATACAACAATAAATCTCTACTCTACAACATGCACATAATTAACGTAGTTTCATATGACGAAATCAATTTATATCTTGGCTACGATTTTTTACATGGGAACGTCATAAAATCTAAGGGAAACCTAACCTCTAATCTAAACACGCAAGGGTTTTGAGTCTTAATTTGTATTAAAGATTTGAACAAAAACAGTCCCACATTTAGTTTCACTTTTTCTAATTAGTGTCTCTAATTTATTTTAGAAAAATAACAGTTATTAGTGTTTAGGCAACATTTAAAATGCATAATACTAAACAAGAACAATATAAATACTCATGCATGTAAAGAATTCTTTTAAAGAATCCAATTGCACAGTAGTGTTCCTCTTGAGAAAATAATATGAGAAAACTTGATTAAGATCTTCAAAACATGGATTGAAAATTGTGTTCAATGGGATTTATGTTTTTGAGATGAGAGAGAATGAAATTGTGGGAGGCTGCTGATTTTTTAGAAGGCTAAAATGTGTTTTAAAAGTCCTAAACCAGCCACTTTATGTTTATATACCCAAAAGAATTTGAGTCCAAATCAAACACAAACACTAAAAAAATATTACGGGTGATCAAACCGTTAAAATTGGTTGAAATTTTTTTATGTTGTATCTGAAGGCGAAAAGAAGCTACGCAAAAAAAAATCAACTCGATCGGACGATCGAATATTTTTATTTATTTATTTCTCCTTACGTCGGATCCTCCCCCGATTTTTTTAAAAATTATATAATTTCCAAATTTTAATACCGATTTAAATTCCACTTAAAACCTTATTTTTATATATAAATACCAGACTTTCTACATACCAAAATTAAATTGATTCTAAAAATTAATTTTTTTTTTAAATTTTTGATTTAACAAAGATTTTTATGGCTCAAAAATCATGGGGTGTTACATAACCACTAATACAGGAATTTCGTCCTCAAAATTTGACGAAGCGTAAACGTTAAATGTAAAGTCGAGCAAATAAAATATGGCTTACATATGACTACCCATAGAATATCACAATTAGGCGCTCCTACACCCAATCCCACACGCACTTACCCTGTGAACAAAATACAACATATATCTCAACTATATATATAAATATATTTATGAAAATAACGATGTACTGGGCTCTCCCACGTATCACCACTTGATTCTCTCTTCAAAATTCATCAAATACTGAAGTCCTCAAATCAAATCACATCACCAAATTGATATTATTGATACCTTATATCTGCACTAACGATATCCAAAATAAAGCTCGTTTCAAAAAACACTTCTAAGTATCTTCACATCAAGATTACTAGCTCTAACCTTAATGCCTACAATGTCATTAATAAAAAAAGTCCATATCTCCAAGAAACACAGCTAACACATATGCTAGACCCAATACCTTAAGTATTACGAATCAACAAAGGGGATCAAAAATTGCTAACGCATAAGCTAAACAGACTCACAACTTACGAGACCTAAGACCATGCTCTGATACCATTTGCAATACCCCGCACATTCTGGCGTTGACTGCCATCAAACTACGATGGGCGTTACTAAATAAAATACCATTCTCAGCATGTGACATAAATATGAGACATTTAAAACTTTAGTCCACCAGATATATGATGCAATTAAATTCAACGAGTATATAAAAACATCCAACCAATAATATCCATCACCATGCTAATCTCCAAAATAAGTCCAACTCAATTTTTATAAAATAATATCCAATAAATAATCCCACTACAAATTTCGAACTAAAATCCATATATAACTGTGGAACCGAATGGCCCATCAAAAATCCATAAATAACTGTCTCAAAATAAAATGACGGAATGGAAAGTTAATATAAACTACTAAAGATGATCAAATAAATCCCCAATTGCGCTCCAAAGATCTCCAATACATCCTCTGCAGCTACTCCTGCAACTATACCAGAAATGTTAATCAACGCAATGTGTTAGAGCCCACCGTATGAATATTAGCTACTCCTCCCAATTAGGGTTCATAAACCCAAACAAAATCATTATACATGATAAACATCACAATAGAGTATTTTAAATTAATATATATATATATATATATATATATATATATATATATATTAACATCCGAGTAAAGATAAACTACCACTATCTACCCACATAATTAAGGCACCCCAATGTTCAAGTCCCATTTATGAAATTTTGATCATTTAATTATACTAAAGCTATCAATTTAATTTAATTCCCTTAACCAAATTATTATTATGGCGGTGTCGTCATAGCCAGCTGACCTTTCTATTGGTCTTGCACTTATTCGGGCCTGTCTAAAGTTGTACACCACACACATTCCCCTAGTTATAGAATGCCAATCCAATTTTTTTAGTCTTGCACTTATTGACAAGGTTCCACACTCGGCACATCACAATAGCTAGACAGCTCATATTCTGTCATTTTTGCATTTATTAGTGACGCCAACACACCCCCACACCGCTATAGTCATCCAGCCCATATTCTGTCAGCCCTGCACATATTGGCGACACAAATTCATTTTAATACTTTTTTATTACTTTAGACATTAATTCTCAAATTTCTCAAGTTCTCGTTATTTTCTATTAGTCCCATCCTTTTGTAGGGCACTAATTCCTTAACCTACCCCCAGTCCCAAACCTATAGGTCTCCAAAATAAAAGTGCATCCTAGCCTAACCTTTAGGAAGAATACCTACCACTAGCTACTACCTAGACTCGCACCTAGGCTCACGATCTAACGAAAACGACATACAAATCAGCCCCACCCCGGAATACGCATCCGTAAAAGTTTACACTAACTAGTTCCATACCTAGAAAGCAACCTAAAAATAAGGTGAGAGCAATAACTACTCAACAATCCCTCCATCCCCGTGGTGTAAATTATTAATGCAATTAATGAATCACATATGGTGTATTTTCAGCTTATCACATCCATTCTTTCAATTAATCGCAAGATTACTATTATTCAAATTATGTCCGTTTAATTATGATATTAATTTAACAATCCATTTTTCTTATCAATCTATAGGATTTCTATTCACACACAATATTCGAGAGTATACAACAATATATCTCTACATTACAACATGCACATAATTAACGTAGTTTCATATGACGAAATGAATTTATAACCCCGCTATGATTTCCTACATGTGAATGTCATAAATTCTAACGAAACCCTAATCTCTAATCTAAACATGAAAGGGTTTTGAGTCTTAACTTGTATTAAAGATTTGAACAAAAATAGTCCCACATTTAGTTTCACTTTTCCTAATTAGTCTCTCTAATTTATTTTAAAAAATAACGGTTATTAGTGTTTAGGCAACATTCAAAACACGTAATACTAAACAAGAACAATAGAAATATTCATGCATGTAAATAAGTCTTTTGAAGAATTCAATTACATGGTTGCGTTCCTCTCGAGAAAACAATAAAGACGCGTTCCTGGACGATTTTGAGAAAACTTCATATAGATCTTCAAAACTTAGGTTAAAAGTTGAGTTCAATGGAATTTATGCTTTGTAGATGAGAGAGAATAAAATTATGGGAGGCTACCGATTTTTTAGAAGGCTAAAATGTATTTTAAAAGTCCTAAACTCATCACTTTATGTTTATATACCTAAAAGAATTTGAGTCCTAATCAAACACAAACACTAAAAAATATTACGGACGATCAGACCGTTAAAATTGGCTAAAAAAATTTATGTTGTAGATGAAGGCGAAAAGAAGCTGAACAAAAAAATTGAACTCGATCAGATGTTCAAATATGTTTATTTTTTTTTTTCTCCGGAGGTTGGATCCTCCCCCGATTTTAGACAAAAAGTTATAATTTCCAAATTTTGATCCCGATTTACATTCCACTTAAAACCTTATTTTTATATATAAATACCGACCTTTTTACATACCAAAATTAAATAGATTCAAAAAACTATTTTTTTTGAAATTTTTAATTTAACAAAGATTTTTATGGCTAAAAAATCAAGGGGTGTTACATATTCCCCCACTAATAAAGGTCAACCCATAGGTAGCATTCATCGTCTTTACACATGTTCACATTGTGAGAGGAAGTGCCACCTTAGAGCAATTTGTTATGATCTTAGAAGAGGTTCTAAAAAGTCTAGATCTAGTGTCATTACGGTTCCCAACACCCGACGAGTTAATTATACATCTATTTGGGTTAGAAAATTGGGTTTGGAGGCATTTAATATTAAACATGTTGATTCTCGAATGCTTGCACATGATTCTTCCCATGCTATACCTTACGGTTGATTGTGTTTACATATTTTTATATACTAGATTTTTTACTTCATAATATATATATATATATATATATATATATATGCTTGCTAGTTGTATAATGTCTATCCTTTTGTATTTTTATTTTTCATTTATTGGTTTTTATTGAAAAATAAAAATAAAAAGATTTTATTTTTCTTTTGAGTTTTTTTTTCATGTGGTGTCTTGAAAAATTGTTTAAAAACTCAAACAAATTTTTGGTTTACATGTAATTTGGTTTTACATATTTTGTTTGTCATATCGGATGAATTCACTTCCTTCCATTTTCTCATGTGTCTTGAACATTTGATTGTGACTTTCAATGCTTAGGTTGTTCTTAATCATGCTTGTATGGAGTACTTTCAAAATAACTTTCTTAATGGATTAACTTCGTATATGCCTCCTCACACACATGCACGAGCTCTTATGAATTTTAACTTCATATGTTACATTAGCCAAGTGAGATGTATTCCTAACAATATTGTTATATACATTTATTTTTTATTGGGTAACTTGTGCATGTATGAACCATTGTCCATGAGTTTACTATTTTATTAAAAATATGAGTGTACACAGAAAAGGGCTACAAATGTAGAAAACTTCCTTGCATGAAAGGTCACCATTGGCAAGAGCCTAAAAAATTATGGAGCAAAAGAAAAGAAAATATTATCAAGGCCAAATCATTGATTTTTCAATTAAATTTGTATATTCAAAATGAGAGTTAAAAACATGATATATATATATATATATATATAATCTTGAGGGTACTATAAGTAGAAGATCAATGGGCTTGCACAATGAGTCCTAAATATTTCATTTTTTACGTTATTGATTTGAGAATCATCCATATTTTCTAAGCTAGTGTGTATTGTGCTTATTTGTCCATTTTGAGTTCACTTCAATGTCACTATGAGACTAAATCTTTGTTTGATAAAGTTAATACAGTTAAATATAACTCCTTGGACCTTTTTTAGTGATTGGGTCATTATTTATTTATTTCTAGTTCACACCCCTTTACTCCATTTCACATGTTCAGAGACGTCAATACTATGCTAGTGTGTAAACATTATATGTGTTATCTCATGTTGTGGTTGATTATACCTATATATATGTGTGTTTGTGTGTCATTGATATATTTTTCAATTTATATATATGGTATCATTTGTTTTAAGTCATTGAATTTGCATTTAATCCATTTTTGTCATCTGTTATATCTTTGAATCAAATTGGCATGTTATATTATCATATTGGTACCTCTTGTTGCTTGTTTACATTGGTATCTAGGGCTTTATTTTGTATTCAAGTTGGTATTATTTTTGCATCAAAATTGGTATCAATTAATTATTGTTTGGATTATTTGTGCTTGTATTGCAGAGTTGGTTGTCATTATTTGTTGCACTTCACACCATTGCACGATATTACTCTTTTCTCTATAGTTACATTGGTATCACATGTTCTCACATTCTAGGGATGAAATGGTTTATTATGCATTCTTTCTTTGTTTATTCCTAAACAAAAAGGGGGAGAAATGGTATCTTTTACTTTAGTTTTAGGAGGAGATATTTATCTTAAAGGGAGACATCTTACGTAGGTGGAGATCATTACATATAAGGGGAGTTTTATTTTTATACTACAAATTTTATATTGGTTATATTCTCTTTGCATTTGAAAGTGTTTAAATGTGCAGATTTGCAACATGCGACAATGTTTATAAGTGAGCAAAGTTACTGAAGGTTGATGAGTCGGTTAAGTTGTACTTTTTCCTTTTTAGGATTGGGGATTGAGTCTTAGATGATCTTAACGGCCTATAAGAGTTTTTATTTTTGGTTTCATCCTGAAATAGCCAAAGGGGTATATTTATAAGGATAAATTTTCAAAAATAGTCAATTTGTATGTTTTGTCCTATTTCGTGTTTAGACAAAAATATTTGAGTCATAAGTTAGGACTTAACTATGTTAATCTTTCAAGCCTACAACATGATTCCTTGAAGATGTAGCGGATAAGTTAGAAAATCTATATCATCGTGCCATGTTCTATGCTTTTTTTCATCTTCATGTTCCAAATATCTCTCATGCATAAATGCGCATTTATGATGAGCCTTGGACATTTGAATTTTTGGGTAGTAGGGTTTTATATAAGTAATTTTAAAATATTTAAAATGATTTTATCTCTTTTTAATATGTTTTTCAAGAAAAATATCTTTTCGCGAGGTCGTTCGAACGAGATACCCGAACGAGTGTTTTATCCTTCTCTAGAATCTCATTGTAAGTTTTATTAGAAATTGGTTCAAACGTGATGAGGTACTTCGTTCAAAGGAGATGTACCTCGTTCGAATGAGCCAACGTATTTTTCTAGATTTTGAAATTTTTCTTAAATGATTTCATCCTTATCTCATTTTTGAAAAACCTCCTACAAATAAGAGTGTGAGGCAACAGTTTTCTTTTAGATAAAAACTTATATTTTGAGTTCCCAAACTTTATCAAAAATCTTTCTAAAACCCTAGTTTTCACCCAAGTTATTTAGGATCCAAGTGTTCATCTTATTATGCTCTGAAGATCCTATTTTGGGCCCCAAAAGTATATTCACTACATCTTGTTGAAAATTGTTTCGTGCTATGGAATCCATATTTATTGTTTACATATTATGGACTCTGTGGTGTAGTGTTGCACTAAAGAAGCGGTGGATTACGTGTTCTAATTCGTAGACGATTTCTAAGTTATTCGGTGGATTTTGATACGTGTGTGGACTCTCACGTTGTGGGAGTGTGTGAGAGGACTCTTGCGTGACACTAGGCAAAGGTTGAAGGAATGAAGATTGTCAAGGCTTACGAGGGTGTCGAGTCGTTGTTGTAAGTCTTCCATCATGTCCTTTGTAATTACATACTTAGTGGATTGTGTGTAGATAGGTCGTCTAAGATTTTCAAATTATGGTTTTCCCCGTACATCGAGCCTGTATAATTGGTTATTTTACATTATCCTACTATCACCTACATGCATGTTTTAGGATAAAATAAAATTGGCCAAACACGATTTACAAAACTTTCGTTTAAAATTGGTGCTAACGTGTTAATTTGGGTTAATCGTTTAATTGAACTTAAAATTGAAAATATTTTCAAAGTAGTTGTTTTTTTTGTTTTGCACCCTTTTCCATATTAGAACCCTACATCCTTTAGCAATTTTAAAATCCTTCCTAAAATGAATTGTAAGTCTTTGAAAACAAATGTGTTTCAACAAAAAAATACTTTTTTATGATGACAAAATAATTAATATAAGATCACACTTCACTATTTTCTCAAGCATCCCACAACCTATGGTGGTCAAGATCAATGATGCATCATATCACAAGCCCACATCGATTGACTGAAACACGTCAAGAGAATGATCGTAAACACAAAATCTCAATTATCTATTTTCATATTGCACTTTAGGAACTCTTGTGTAAAAGTAAAGTAACATGTTTTAACTTGTATTTGTTCAAAGGCCAATAACCTAAACCCACCCTAAAGATACCTAAACCTTCCCTAAAGTATGGCCATAAACCCAATACACTTTTACCTAAAACATGGGACGTTTAGTTAACTAAACCTTACTTTTAGTCCACTAAAACTAGTTTAGCCAGCTAAACGTTTTGACAGCCAACCTAGCCAACCTACAAACCAGAAGAATTTTTAGTCGACTAAATTTGCCTTTTAGTCGACCAAAATTGTTAGATTGTATAGATTGATTTTGGTAAATCCTTCTAATCTTTTTTCCTAACACCGCAACCCTTACCAAACTTTTTACCAACATTTAGTTGCATCCTTACACTATAAATAAGCCTTCAAACCTTCATCTTAAATCACCAATCCTCAACCCAATCTTGTGTTTTCCTACTTGATGTTTTAGAGAAAGAGAAACCAAGTTCCAAAATGTAAGGGGAAATTTCCAATCGAGTCAATTTGTAGTATTGGCTTAATTCCGGACAAAACAATTTAAGTCATAGGATAGATGTCCATGTTGTATCCTTTCAAGCCTATGACAAGTGTATGTCGAAGACGTGCAGCTAAGAATTTAAAGTTTCATCACTGTCGAGTTTCAAGCGCCATGTTTTTCACGTCATAAACTTTATATCAATCCAAGGTCTCAAAGGTATGAATGTATAATATATATATATATATATTTAGGACCTTGGATATATTAATTGAGTGTATTTTATAAAATATTTTTAACGACTTTATTTTTCTCAGAAAATCATTTCAGATCTTTTATAAAAGTTTTGTGCCTAAAATAAAAATTTTGGTTTTTTGTAACGTCGTTCGAACGAACTCAGCATCTCGTTCGAACGAGTCGTTGGAATGAAATTATTCGAAAGAATACATTCGAATGAAATATCAAATGAGAAGTGTTTGAAATCTCATTTAAACGTACTTGGAGTATGTAATCTCGTTCAAACGAATTCGTTCGAACGAACTCAAAATGTCGTTCGAACGACATTTCAGCGGGAATAGTTTTTTAACTGTTTGTTCCCACTTTCCCACTTTTCTCATTAACTTTTTACCTATTTTAATATGTGCGGGAAATAACTTTTTAAGAGACTTTTGGAGAGTTTAGACAAACTTTGAGATAAAACCTTCATCTTCCAAATGGTTATTTTTATGTATTAACTTTTCATGAATTAATTTCTTCCAAAACACATGTTTACACCCATGTTTTAATTTAATCAAAGTCCCTGCTTAAATATATCTTTGCTTGGAGATATTTTGGCACGGAGTTAGTTTTCTCATCCCATAAAAGAGATGTTTCCACGGAGGAGTCCGTTTGTTTAAAGTGTTGCCTGTTACAACGATGGAAAGGCCATCGTTTGTATTTGACGGTAGTTGTTCCCCATCGGTGGATTCCGAGACCGTGGTGGAGTCCATAGTTGTCGACTAGGCAAAGGTTGATGCAAGAAGAAGCTTCGAGGCTTGGACGGAGTCAAGTCGTGTGTTGTAAGTCTTTTGTCTTGTATTTGTAAAGATACCATACTTAGTGGACTTGTAGACACGGTCGTCCGAGGTTTTTTTTCGCTGTGGGTTTTCCTCGTACATCGCTGTGTAGTATGTTTATGATTTATTTTTTCTTGCAAAATATCACTTAGATGCATGCTAGGTTAATCAAGATAAAAATTTGGTTAAAATAACAACTCCATTTAAATTGGTGCTAGTTTAATTTTGGGTAATGTTTAGGTTAATTTAATTCAATTCGCTTTAATTTAATTTGGCAAAAATGCATGTTTAGGTTGTGTTGCACAATTTCTACCTTCAATTCAATTAATTTTTGTTTCAGTGAATTTAACTTGTTGGTGTAGTTTAATTTCACTTGGTTTAATTTTAATTTGATGAAATTAAAATTTGAAGTATTTAATTGTTAAGTTTTAATAAAGATATTTTAAATTTTCAATATAATTGAACCATTTAATAATTTGAAGGTTAAAACTTGGGGGCATCCGACCATTTCACAAAACCCCTTTACATTTATGTGAGATTCAAACCCAATTCTCTATTATATCCAGAATTCCATTGAAGTAAAGCTTAAAGCTTCAAATCCATTATATCAAAGTTCCAAACCAAACCCCATGAGTTCCATGATTCAAACCACAATTCATCTAACTTACACACCATAAACCCATTTAAGCTAGGTTCTTGATAATCCTAGAAATTATGAGTTTTTAGAAAGAGAAAGTTCCACCCATGTTATATGATTGCTTTGAGCAATAAATATATATAAACACCCATTTGTGTTTCAAAGTGATTTAAACACAAATATCTCTAAACCAAGTTGCCACTAAACAACACGTGTGCTTAGAGATTAAACCTCAAATCTCCTAAGACATAGATCAAAATCCAAATACATCCTTGAGAAAAATATATGGGAACTCTTATTGGTTTAATTTTCTACAAAGAGAAAATAAAAACATTTCGACATTGATTTAGTAAAGAAACTTTTCTTTATATTTCGATTACCAATCTCGTACTATTGCTTACGGTTGAATTTTATTGTATCTTTACGGTCGATCGCGTCGTTGTTATGGGTAGTCAATGTGTTCCCTTGAGCTATTGCGTGGGTACCTCTTGGGTAAAGACAAGAATATTGTTTTGCTGGTTACGATTTTACAAGGTGTTCTTCCTTGTGAGGTTTTGGTTCCACTATAAGTGAACTGGAGATAGTGAAGTTATTAAGTACAGTCTCAAGCATGAACATAGGCAGGGATGAACCCCGTTAAAACCTCGGCTTGCAAAGTTCCTTTAAACCCTCTCTCCTCCCTTACTATATTTACATCCATGCTTTAGTTTATTATGCTTAATACTTAAATTTCTTGAATGTGAATGCATATGGAAGCAAGAAAACAATAGAGAAGTCATTGTATCATCAAACTAAGAAAAGGTTTTTATCAAGTTGCAATGTTTACAAAATGATAATGAAAATAAAGAAAGAAAGTTAAAATTGGAAAGTTAAATAAATGTCATTTATCCCAATTCACTCCCCCCTCACCCCCACCCCACCCCACCCCACCCTGCCTCCCCCCGGGATAATTTCCAAGCAAACAATTGATATCAGAGCCTATCTTATAGATACTTGTTTTGATATATTGAGTTTAAAGATCTTATCCAAAAGAGGGAATTTTTGAAAAATGATATTTATCTAGGTTTTTTGAAATTATGGATATTGTTAGAAAAAGAAAAAGGTTTGAGAGGTTGATGTGCAAAAGAAAAATGAGAAGATTCTTATGTTTTGACAAATATGTTCGAAAAACAAATTACTCGTAATACAAATAAAAGGTCTTGAAAAGTGAAATTGATTTTTGAAAAATGACTCTTTAAGAAAAAGAACTTTTAAAACGTTTTTGTGAAAAGCCTTTATGAGGGAAAATTAATTTTAAAGAATGAACTTGAAAAATTGGTGTCAAAATATCATCCACATTCACTTTCATGTGAAATATATGTTTTCTTTAATTTCATATAATTATTATGTTGTTTACCCATATCTCACCCATGCTATTTACACACTTGAGATTATTTGTGATCACCATGTAACTCCTACATCATCAAATAACTTTTAAACACATATTACACCATATTATAAACCCCACTTGGTTGTTGAAATTGATTGCTAAAAATTAACACGTATGCTCTTACACATGATAAAGGCCTACACATTAGGACATATCACAATTGATGAGATTTTTAACAAACTGGTCACATCATCACCAAACACGTAGAAGTCATAGTAACTTGATTATGAAAACTCACATAAGTCCTACAAAATAAATCCCTAATTTTTTAGTAAATCAAACTTGGTATTCTTGAATCCTCATTATAGAAGTTCGTCCCACAATTATTTGTTGGTAAAGAAATATAATATATCGAAAATACACAACGCTTGTAAAATATTTTTTTTTAAATTACCTCACTAAGAAAATCAAGGAATGGAACATTGATAAGTAAAAAGAGGTAGACAAAATTTATAAAAGAAATTTTTGAAAGATTATCTTAAGATATTTGAAAATCATACTTTGGTTCATGATATTTGAAAATGATGTTTGACACTCCTAATCCAATATGCTCCCTTAACTTGTCCTAAATGTCTTCCCACGCGCTTATGATTTTAAAAAACATGATATGACATACATGCCAAATCCATGAGTTCTCACAATTGATTCAAAGAATGATTATCTTGATATGTCACATAATAACTTCGATAAACATTACCATATATGCTTCAAATACGAATATACATTGCTATGATGCATGCCCTATGTTTTGACTCACCATTTAAATATCCGTGACACAAGTTACATGGGTAGTTCACATTAATCCTTAGTTCATTTGAACAAATTCTTTCATTATTACTAATATGGATCGGTTAGTGTGATAAAAATATATGGCATCGATGCCTCAAAATTGTTAAGAGTCATTTAGTGACATATATTTGATACCATCCTTACATACATCACCTCACTTGAACATAATGATATGAATATTTTCTCACATCATCAAGAAAGAAAATTCTTCAAAATGCTTACATGGATATCCTTGTTAATTAGAACTTACGAGAAGAAAGTCTCATTGGGGAATTAAAATTACATGCTTGATAATAATTCTTATTTGAATATATCACTCATGAAAAGTTAAAATTTGTTAGACACCAGATCTACAATCAAGCCATACTTAAAACGTACTCACATAAGCTAAAATTTAACGGCATTCCCGTCATTATGAAAATTGAGCGGCAATCCCACACATGAGATCAAGGTGGCAATCCTGCCTTTATAAATATCGGACGGCATTTCCATTTATATGATATTTTGGTAGTAATCCTACCCATTGTAATGTAGAAGGCAATCCCTTGTCATATTGACACATGATTAAAATAAACATGCATTCTCACTCAAGACATGATGGAAATCCTATCATTGTTGCACAACATTGAGCCTAAATATGTACATGCTTAGTTGAATATTGATGGCAATCCTATCACTATAATACATTGCTTATGAATTGAACCGATAAAATATGGCATTCCCATATATACATGATATATTATAGTACTTACGAGAAAACACTAGTAATGGAAACCCCATTAAATTATAAGGATAATTTTATACACATTCATATATGTGTGAGAAGCTTGTTACTTAATATATAAGTTACGACTAGCATTGTGAATCTAAAAGAGCATGCATGATTTTCTTAATCATTCCATACACTTATGCTACTAATGAAAAGTTTTCAAGTCTGGATATGAACATAGGAATGTTGAGGTTCGACAAGGCAAAATTGTATATCAAAGGAGGAGGATAGGGTACATAAAAATCAAAGAAGGAAAATAAAAAGTCAGGTGACATTTTTTTAAAGGTTTTCCACATAAAGGCGGACATTTGGCAATAATGGATAAATAAGGGGAAGCATATAAAGACTAGCTAGATAAAATACATTTTTGTATACACAATTTGAAAAATCTCACCTTGATAAAATCCCACACTTACACTCATATAAACAATAGATACCCATCCGCCACGGACATATTGGAATACCAAATTAATCCCACATGACTTCCACTATATGAAATAATTCACAATTTACCTACACTATTTACATATCTTATAAATGAAAATGAGCAACTTAAGAACTTCAAAACATTTGAAATGACACTACACAAAACTTTTATTGAAAACTTATAAATGTTTTTTAGAATAAATAATGTTATTGGAAATAAAATTCATGAGAATATTAAAAATCGAGTTCCTTTACTTCACCTTAGATCAACTACGTTAAAGAACTAGCTCACTACACTATACACTATACACTATATTACCTATACATTTAATACTTAAGTTATTGCATTGAAAATAATAGGAATTGTAACCAAATTAGATAAACAAAGGAAAATCATTTCTATAAAAATAACTAAGAATCCACACGAGTAAGAAAATAAGATTTTCATCATCAACCATGACCTTAACAGCACAACTACACGGGACTCTATTTAGGATCTAATGCATCTCTACTAAATCACATGATTCATATATTAACATGTCGTACTAACCATCACAACAGTTGATATGAATTCATTACATGAAAAAAACACCATTTTCGATAATGACAAAGGGGGAGAAATATGACAACATAATTAGTATAAGATCACACTTCACTGTCTTCTCTCTAATGTACTTAGGATTAAAATAATCACTCAATGCATTATGAGATATGTTACAATAAATACATCAACCATGCAACTATTCTCAAGAAGTACAAGTACAATGAAGATCCCAATCAATTGAATAAAGATCACAACCAAGTCAATGAAGATCACAAGCAATACAATATTCAATCAAATAATCATCAAACCATAGAAACATCACCTCAAATTCAAACTCAACCAGTCATACAATCTTGAACATTACCACATCCCACAACCTATGGTGATAAGATCAAGCATGCATCATATCACAAGCCCATATTAATTGAGTCAAACATGTCAACAGAATTCTCAGAAACAAAGAAGATCATTACTCAATTTTCTTACTATATTGTAGGAACTATTGTAAAAAGTAAAGTAACATATTTTAACTTGTATTTTATAAAATCCTAATCACCTAAACCCACCCTAGAGCTAATTAAACCTTCCCTAAAGCATGGCCCTAAACCCAACACTCTTTTACCTAAAACTTGGGAGGTTTAGTCAATGAAACCTTAGTTTTAGTCGTTTAAAACTAGTTTAGACATCTAAACTTTTTGACAGCCAACTAAACCTAACTAACCTATAAATCAAAAGGACATTTAGTCAGATAAACTTGCTTTTTAGTCGATTAAAACTGTCATATTTTTCAGAATGATTTTGATAAAACTTTCCAATCTTTTATCCTAATACCAAACCCTTACTAAATTTATTACCAACCTTTTACCAATATCTGGTTGCATACCTACACTACAGATAAGCATTAAAACCTTCATCTCCAATAAACAAGCCTCAACCCAAGATTTTATTCTCCTACTTGAGAATTTTAAGAGAGAGACCAAGTTTCAAAACCCCTTTCCATTTATGTGAGATTCAAACCTAAATATCCATTGAATCCAAAACTCCATTGAAGTAAAGCTTACAACTTCAAATCCATTATATCTAAGTTCCAAACTAAACCCCATGAGTTACAAGATTCAAAACCCATTTCATCTAACCTATACACCCCAAACCCATTTAAACCGAGTTCTTGATAATCCTAGAAATGATGCATTTCTAGAGTGAGAATGTTCCACCCACCTCACAAGATTACTTCTGAGCAACAAATTCATCAAAACACCCACTTGTGTCTCAAATTGAATTAAACATAAAATCTCTCTTGAAATAAGTTACCCCCAAAAAACACGTTTTCTTGGAGATTAAAATCCAAATCTCTAAAGACATATATCCAAACCTAAATACTCCCTTGATAAGAATACATGGGAACTCTTGTTAGCTTAATTTTCTAGAAAAGAAAAAGTAAACACATTTTACTATTATTTTAGTACAAAAACTTTGCTTTGCATTTTGGTTGCCAATATTGTACTATTGAGTACGATTGAACTTAATTATATCTTTACGGACGGTAGTGCCATTATTGTGGATAGTAAAGATGCGCCCTTTAGCTATTGCATGGGTACCTCTTGAACAAGAATGAGAGTATTTTATTGTTGGTTGTGGTTTTGGAAGGTGTTGTTCCTTGTGAGGTTTTGGCTCCACCATAATTGAATCATAGATAGTGAAGTTCTCGAGTACCGTCTCGAGGGTGGACGTAGGCGAGGCAAAACCACGTTAAAACCTCAATTTCCAAAGTTCCTTTAAACCTATCTCCTTCCTTACTATATTTAAATTCTTGCTTTAGTTTAATATTCTTAATACTTAAATTACTTGAATGTTAATGTATATGGAATCAAGATAATAATAGAGAAGTCATTTTATCAACAAACTAGGAAAAGGTTTTTGTAAACTTGCAAAGTTTACAAAATGACAATGAAAAGAAAGAAAAAAAATTAATTACGAAAAGTTAAACAAATATCATTATCCCAATTCACCCCCACCCACCCTGGGGGTACTAATATCCAAGCTAATAAAGTCTTGTGTTTGGACACTCCCAGAGATGAAAAGTTGGTGAAATATGAGAGAAATCACGCTTTATCTCCTCATCCCTATTAAGGATTCTTATAATGAAAAATGTTCCTATCTAAATATCTTTAATCGATCATGCAATATTAAAAAAAAGCAAAAACTAGGTCTGAGGCATAAACCTAGGGTTTTACATCATGATACTTCGTGGATCTTGTAGGTAATTCGATTGAGGAAAAATATGATGTGTAAACGATGAAGAGGATGTGTTTATTTACCCTTCAAAAATCTTGTTAGAATTCCCAAAATGCCTTGAGTCTTCTATTACATGATCCCTAAAAGTAAGCCTAGCTTTTGGGAGTTTTTGGAGCTGAAAACTTGATGATTTTCATAGAAATCACTTTCTTTATCCTCATTCCTTCACAATAATGTGGATAGTGTTTCTCCCTCCCCCACCCCCCCCACCCCCCGGTCTCCCCCAATCCTTGGAATGGGTTATGTAGCTTAAAACCCTGTTTTAGACCGGTATATAAGTACACAAAGTGGACTTAGGACAACTAGATTTTCCAAAGAGTTTGGGCCTACTATTTGGGTAATGAACTATATTAGGGACTTAAGACTAATAATTAAATTGGCTTCCAAATAGAAATGAGAAAATCACATATTATTTCCCATAATATATTTTCTTTCTTATTTAATAATAATTAATTCCACTAAAATATTTATAATGCACTCCAATTTAATTATTTCATAATTACTCGAATAATGGGGTCTTATTTGGAAAGCTAGATAGTGCATAATGTGATTTCCCAGACAAAGAATACAATACCAACATGGTGATATTCAATTATCTGCTAATTTATTTTCACCAACATCTTTTTTATTTCTTGATCTCAAACTTAACATATTTGATATTATACCGGATTATAAATAATACATTCATCATGTTTACTCGCGGAATCAAAACTTATAGGTTTATCAATGGGGTATCACTGTCCAAGATATCTCCCAGATGCAGATTCCTCCGCAATATGATCTCACACATATACATAAAATGATTGTTCAACTTATAGAGATTTAGACCCAACAAATTATATTGCACCCTTAACAATCAAATAAATAATTGGTGCACATTCCAATCTCTCTAGTCCTCCGAATAAAGAATACATTCACCCTTTTCAAATATTGTGAGATTATGCTAGTCTAATCTAGTCTGCACTTTATAATACCTCGTATTTTTAGAAAATTTAAATTAATTAACTAATTGATTTTTTATAATGAGCTATCATTTTCTTATATCATGTGATATGTCACGTTTTTAATTGAGATGTCAAACTTCCAATATGTTGTTTATTTAGGACTTTGAGATTTTACACATATATTTCACGTAATTTAGTTACGTGTGGATTGGACTATTAATGATATAAACATTAGCAGACTCAAATTCATTCACTAAGATAAATAAGTAAGTGGCTTAGTATAATGAGCGGCTATGGAATGGTCAAGGACAAAGTGTCTGGAGTTTCCTTATTTGGATTATCCCCTAAGGATCGAGTGCCACCTATCATGAAGCAAGTTTTTATAATATCGAGTCATGGTTTAATTAATTAATAAGTGAGATTTTAATGTAAGTTGTGTCGATCGGCCATTTAATTAATTCAACAAGATAATTGAGTAACGTAATAGATGATCGACTTGTGAATTATGTTAACCTTAGAATAGGTTCATATGTCGTTTATAAATATCGCTTTGAACTTATTGAAGTGGAATTTTAGCCCTTTGGGTTAGTATATGGATAAAGACACGTTTTGGGCCATTTGAAACATGTTTTCTGCCTTTTCAGTTGGACTTATATTTGGGCTTAGACTTAATTTCGTAGTTAGTAGTTTAATATCCCATATTAGGTTAAACCATTTAGCGTTACACAATTTTGGTAGAACATTAGAGTCATGGGAAAGGGTGGAGAAACCCTAGCATGAAGAGGGAGGCTTTGGCTTAGAGATTTAGGGGAGTTGGGATTGATTCCTAAATCAATTCATAAACAAGTCTATTTTATTAAGAATTTAGTTATATTTGTGTTAGAATAATAGTGGGATGTTAAAAATCCACTAATAAACTTGTATAATCTAATTTGAAATCATATATTCACACCTAATTTCATAATTTCAACTCTAATGTTGGAATGAAGAAATTTGTAACTTTGTTATTAAATCCTTTGAGAGTGTGCCTCTCTAAGGTAGCTACCCAAATAAAAACTAATTCCCCAAATTTAAGAAAAAAGTTTGTTTAATTATTATTATAAAGGGGCTTAAACAATCCAAAAGTCCATGTGACAAAATACTTAATTAAATGTTAGAATCTTCAAGTTCTATCTTCTTATTTAATACCATGATTCTAAATGATGCAAAAAGAGTAAATTAAGCATAAGAATAGGTGTATGAGGAAAGACCCATTAAAGGTAAAAGACTTGGGCCAATAAGAACGACAAATGCGGTATAGTAGAGTTTTACGACTAGACTACGGAGACTTAAAGCCACACGGCACTATGACTGGCTAGACACTCTTTCCCACCATATTCTCTATAGAGAGGGCCAACTGCTTGACAGCACTTCACAAATACAATAGGTTTTGGTTTGCAACCAATGTCTTCAAATCTTTCGCTAAAACTTTCTTCTTTAAAGTTGAAGCAACTTTTGTTCCTAGAATCAAACTTCAAGCAACCAAAATGATACATCTAGGATTTTGATGGAATACTATATATATATATATATATATATATATATATATATATATATATATATATTTCACTCCTCTTCTTTGAGTTCTTTTCAAGCCATTATTTCTAATAGCGGTATATTTACTCACCTTGTGTTAAAAATCTATTTTCATTAGTAAGTAAATATTTTCTCTTGGCTTGGAACAACTCGTTTTGAGATTTAAAGAATCACACCTTTGTAAACACGCCAACACACACACACACACACACACACGCATATTTTTAATAGTAAAAATATTTTTTGAAAGTTCTCACTCTTGGTTTGGAAGAGTAAACAACACTTAAGTTATAGACTTTTGATTTTGAAAAGGATTAAAGGCTCAAATGCTAGGTGTCACACTCTTTTGGTATCAGATGGTCACATCAGGGTCTTAGTCATCCAAAACATTGTACTTCATAGTCTAACCATGAAGATCTTTAAGAAAGATATTGTGCAAAAGTGACTTTCAATGTTGTCATACGTGTTTCGCCACAGTGAATTTACAGTGAGGGAAATCCTCTCTGGAGCAAATTTTAAGCAATCCAGGTTGCATCAATGTCGAGACATTTTTCCTGGGACACAAAGAGACCTACGAGACACTGTCGCTGTAATAAGGAAGTTTTTCATAAGAGTATCACTGCGGTGAGACGGTTTGCCAGTGAGTCGTGAGAAATTTGTCTAATTTGCCTTAGAAAAAAATTTCAAAATAAGTTTTAGGAAAACTCTAAGTATGTTTTTCCCACACAAGAACACCCATACTTAAAATACACAAAAAGGTGAAATTATTTATAAATATAGATTTATCTATATGAAAAGTATATTTTCATGTGTATTTGAATTACAAAACTAAATTTAATTAATATGATTTTTCAATTGTAAAAATAGATTGATAAAAGAGAATCTAAGCCCGCTAAGTCTTATACCTTTCCTAAGTGATGTACTTGAGGTTTGGTATTGAGTTAAACCAGTTTATTGATGAAGATTTTTGGTGACCTCTTGGACAAAGACTCAAAGATGATTTGTTCAAAGAATTTAGACAATCTATTGTATGGATCACATCGGGTATACTATACACTTATAATCTCCCCCATTGTCGAATTTTGAAACAAAATAAAAGAAAAATTACAAGGAAATAGTGAGTGCAATTATTATCATAATATAAGATTTAGAAAGAAATATCAATGAGAAAATAAATAATCACACACATAACAACACATGTACGTGTTTCGACAACTTGCCTACGTCCACGGAGAGGTTACTGTTCTTATTAGTGTCGCTCAAATAATCAAAGTTACATACCTTTACCCTGGGTCAGGATTTACATTTTATATTTGTAAAAATAAGTGATTGAATTGTACAAGTAACTCGACCAGCTTATAGATAACTCGTGATATCCTTGAATATCTCCTCTGAGATTATTGGTAATCGTTTTGAGTCTATCCCCATGCATTAAAGCACGTTATATACACGAGTCTAAATAAATATCTGAGTTGGGTTAGACAGTGCACTATGAACGCTGAGTTGGTCAGCTGTACTATTGGGCATGATTAAATAAGCCCCCATAATTGCCCCTTAAATATTTGGGCTAGAATGTTGGGCCAATATATTTTAAGTGGGCTCTAGGCCTAAGGCTCAAAATTGTTCTAAAATCGTCATGGAGTATTTATAAATCATTAAAAGTTATTGAGGGTACGCTCGTCTGAGAAGAATTATCATGGAGAACTAGTAATATTCCTAAAGTACTGAGGGTACTCTTATCTTAGTAGAGAGCTGAAGCTCCGAAATCCTCCTAGGGACCTGTTCCTCATCATTTACGTGAGATTCAAACACAGTTCAAGTTCAAGCATCCATCACTTCGGTGTTCTGAGCCTTTTTCTGTGTGAGCTCTCACTCTGAGTTTTCTTTCTTGTTCTTGATACTTCTAGAGTTTCCTTGTAAGTTATCTGATCTTCTCCTTTTATTCACCATTTTGATTACTCTTCTCTGTTGCTTTAAGTCTTTTTTCCATGGCTCACCTTTATAACAAAACTGTTATAGAGTTTAGAAAATCTTACAATATTCTAGAATGGATGGAAATTGACTACGTCCCAATGCCTAAAGAAGTCCAGGACATAAAAGATAGACACTATATCCACACTCTTCTTATTACACAAGGGGGTTCAACTTTTCCCCCAAACCCTTTTTTTTTTAGATTTTTCAATTATTTTGATGTTTTTCCTGCCTAATGCACCCCAAATGTGTGGAAATCATGAATGGGACCAACTTAGGGCTCCATAAAATTTATTACTTCTATGTTTAGTCACGCACCAATGACGATGTTATGTACCTGAAGGCCAGGAAAGCTGAGGGGGTTTTGGTTGTGAACCTGCTTGACTCCCACAAAGGTTATTGGGAGAAAGGTTTTGTTTCCAAAAATTAGCAGCATCCCCCCTACCTGAGGACGTGAAGTACCGAAGTCCTTGGATACCTAACTGGGGGTGAGGACCACATAAGTCGTTGTCTCCATTCCATCTATTTGTTTGTTGGTTACTTCTTTCTCTTATTTTCTGATTCATATTATCTTCCTCTATTTTTTAGCTCGTGATAAGAACCAAGAATCTGCCCTTCGTAAGCTGAGAGTTACTTATCTTCTCAAGGCTTAGAGGGTCTGAGAAAGATTTCCCGACGGTGAGCACCCTCGTACTACAGCTTACTTGCTGGAGTACAAAAACATCACCAACAGTTTTATTACTCGATCGATCAACAAAATCCATGTCTTGGAACTTCCTGAAAAAGAGTCCTCTAGTCCAATTAATTTAGAGGAAGAAGAAGAAGAAGAAGTATACCCCGTGAAAAGGAGAGTGATAAAGATTGATGACGACTAGGTCATGCTATCTGATAGAATAAAATCTTTGAAAAGAGCTAAGGGGAATTCCCTAAAGTTAATGGTTCTAGCTTGGGGACCAATGGGAAGGAGAAAGATGCAGAGAAGAATAAGAAAGAGGAGGAAAAAAAGAGAAGAGAGAAAAAGAAAGAAAGAAAGAAAGAAAGAAAGAAAGAAAGAAAGAGGAGGAGAGAAGGAGAGGGGAGAAGAGGAAAAATAAGCAAGCTTCTAAGGACCCAACTGAATCTTTTATTTCTCTTATTATCGAGGGATCCATCGTGACCAATAATCTATAACTTGCCACTGATTAATTAATGGGGCCGTGCTCATAACTAATCGCCAACGCTCATCACGGTTGGGGTCAGACTAGCTAGCGCTCAAGTCTGCACAGGGACTTGCCCTGGTAAATGTTCTCTTCTAATCATTATTTTTCTATATTTTGCATACTAATTCTTTTTTTCTAATCATTATTTTTCTTAGACGGTCATGCCGACCAGTCCAAGAAGAACCAGGATTTGAAAGAAGCCCTGAAGAAGTCCGAATAGGACTTAACTGATGCCCGTGCTACACTTGATCGGGAGAGAGAGAATTTGATAAAGGCTTATGTCAACGTTCGGACGGACAATAGCCTTGTGATCGCAGAGAAGGATAAGCTAGTGGAGGAAAACTTGTGCCGGCTTGGAACGATCTAGAAGCTGGAGGGATAAATCCCAAGCATGAAGGAAAATAGTTATATGGAAGGCTAGAATGCGTCTTACGGTGATGCTGAGATCCTTATTACTTATTCCAAGAAGGTGTTCTTTATCAAGGGATAGGACCAAGCCTTGGTCGTAGCAGTAGTCCCTCTAGAGTTTTACTTGTACCGGCTCCATCCTCTAAGGCCTTCTCTAATTACTAATGAGGAGATTCTAATTGGTCAGCCTACCGACCATGCTGAGAAAGAATCTACTGAGTTTGAGATGACTTTCGAACAAGTAGGGAGAGTTATTGAAATAGGGAAAGCGGCAGAAAGTTCTGAGAAGGTGAAGGGGTAAAGTCCCGTAGTTCTAGGGCTTTTTCCTTTTTCATTCGTGCATTGTAATTTTCTTTCTTCTATGGTTGTATTGGCTTTTGCCTCCCCCTTAATTATCAAAGAAAAATACTTCTTCTTTTATTGATATTCTTATTTTTTCCATCATGTTGGTGTTCATTGCACTTGTCATTGGTTATGCTCTTGTATCCCATCATTGTAGAGGACTATAGGTCTCCCTTTTCAAATCTCGAGAAGATTCTAGGTCCAAATGTGAATGGGTAAGTTTGCCAAGCTTTTTTAAAAATTATCAAACTGTTGAAGGCAAGAACGGTATAATACAATAACCAGTCTGAGCTAGTGGCCAAGTTAAAGGATGACCTCCAAGTTATGGAGGAAATTAGCTCCTTAGTGCAGGAGCAAATAAATTGTTTAAGGGACAACCTCGCAGTAAGCAAGGATACGGGCCAATTGGGCGAAGTGACCAGGCGAAAAATGATGCCTTAAAGAAGGAGGTCATCGAGCTGAAAAGAGACGCCCATAGAGGGTATGTCATTGCAGTTGGTCTTCAGAGAGATGTAATAAGATCCAAGAATCTCTTCATAATGGGTCCTCAAGAAGTTTGGGCAGCGGGCTATGATGAGGGTTGGACTGATGCACCGGTAAGGATGAAAGAATCTGAGGAGGTGGCATTCAAGCATGGGTGGTTGACTGCCCTTAGGGAACTCAGGACCCAAAAAGGAATCAAAACTATGGTACAAGTACCATTGCATGTCCTATCGTCAGCCCACTTTCTCGAAGTATGATACGTGGATCCCATTTGATGTCATTTATGCCCAGCTTCTGAACCATTACCTTGAAGATGATGATGAGGTGTTTGCTCCTTATTTAGATGATGGTCAAATAGTATGCGTAGTAGAATATATAGCTCGACATCCATAGTTGGTCTGAGTCCTTGTATGATTTTTGGTATATCATTGTATAATTATACTCTTCAGTCTTTTATCAAAACGTACAAAGTTTATTTATCAATAATATCATATTTTGGGCATGCGCTGACTAAATATGGTTAATAATTAATTTTACATTTGGCTTCTGACTAGGAAGGGTTGATATTTTACCAATCATTTAGGACTTTCGATGATCAAACAATGGTGTTAATCATTTTGGGATTTTTACCGATTAAATGAGTTAGTATTTAAGATAAATCATTTTGGGCTTTTGTCGACTAAATGAATCAGTGACGAGTGTTAATCAGTTTGGGCCTTTGACGACTAAATGAGTTGTCAAAGATTCTTCCAGTCCAATATGCCTTAGCAATATCATTCCATTCGCCTTACCTTTTAGTTCATGTCATCACACCCCTTTAGTCCTAAGTGAGATGATGGCAAGAATGCACCTGGTTAATGAGCCATCCACCCGATCATATTTTTAACGACTAACATAGTTGGTGACCAAAGTGGTTGGCTTTTTACCAAAGGATCCCGATCATGTGTTCATTTATGATAAAAACCTGAGGGTTGTAGCAATTGAAATAAACTTAATAGCTTATCATAATTACTATGAACCTTGCTCGGTATAAGGAGATTCCTTGATTGGGAATAAGTTGAATGACCTATTGTAATCCAAAGGAGTTCTATTCTGCGCAAGGAAGTTCCTTGGTTGAATTAAGTTGTGCAACTTATTATAACCAAAGGTGTAACTACTTGGCGTTGAGAGAGTGGAGATATCATTTGGAAATGTTGCACGATATTGAGATACATAAAATAAAGTTGAGACAATTATTGTGCAAAAGCAAAATGCAAGAGTCAATGGGCCTTTATTTATTGAATAATAGCTTGAGAGCAATATAAATTTGAAATAAAAATTTGTGTAAACTAAATGTGCTAAAAGAGATTAAGAAGATTAAAAGTAGAACTTCTTGAGATTGGTTGCATTACATGCTCTTGGTATCTCCCTGCCCTCGAGCGTTTCCAAGTGATATGCTCCTTGAAGGTCATCCCCGATTACCTTAAAAGGTCCTTCCTAGTTTGGTCCTAGCCATCTGACGGTCTTACTGCACTGTCGAGGACTTTCCTTAGTACGTAATCCCCTACCTGAAATTAAATCAGATTGACTCTTTAACTATATTGCCTTGTCAGTTGTTGCTGGTATGAAGCCGTCTTGATCATAGCCTGCTCTCTTTGCTCGTCTACTAAGCCAAGTTCAGTGCACAATGCATTGTTGTTCATCCCTTGGTCGATCAAGTTGGTTCTCATAGTAGGGAGACCTACCTCAAGTGGGATAATGGTTTCCATTCCATAGGTGAGTGTGAAGGGTGTTCCCCAGTTGGTCTGCTAGGAGTTGTATGGTAGCCCCACAGGACATAGGGGGACCTCGTCTACCCAAGCATCCTTTGCCCTTTATAGCCTCTTCTTTAGGTCATCGAGCATCATTGTATTGAAAGCTTCTGCCTAACCGTTGCTCTGGGTGTATGCCACATAACTGAAATGATGCTTTATGCCATGCTCATCACAGAAGCTTTAAAAGAACCTGCTTTCAAATTGCGTGTTGTTATCGGTGATGATAGTCCTTGGTACCCTAAAGCACATTATGACTCTCTTCTATATGAACCTTGTCATATCGGCGTCACGAATGTTTGCTAGTGGTTACGCCTCTACCCACTTGGTGAAGTAATCTGTGCTGACTAGCAGATACTTGCGATTCTCAGGTGCAGAAGGTTTTGGTCCCATAATGTCCAATCCTCATTGTGAAAATCACCAAAAACTGGTCAAGGATTGCAGGTCGCTAGCTGGGTAATGAACCATATGAGAGAATTTTTGGCATTTTTCACATCTCTGGACATAGATAATTGCATTCCTTTTCAAGTGAGGACACTAGTAGCCTTCTTTAATCGCTCGAAAAGCCAGTGACCTCCCTCATGTGTGGATCCTAGAAATACCATCATGAAGCTTGCTGAGAACTTGCTCGGTGTCATGTGGGTGGATGCACTTTAGATAAAGGCCTGTGAAGGATCTTTAGTAGATCTTCCACCCTGGGTCAAAGTAAAAATGGGATGATTTAACTTTCACTTGGTGAGCCAATTTCTTGTCATTAGGTAGCGTGTCCCTCTGCAAATAGGCGATGATAGGATCCATCCAACTAGGGGATTTTTCAGTGAGGAGAACCTTCTCGGCAACCATCGCTAAATAGTCCTTCTGAGATTGGTCAATTCTAAGTTGGTCGAGGAACTCCACCTAAATAGTCCTTCTGAGATTAGAGTACACTGCTGAGATTGGGGATGCTAAAGAGTCAGCGTGACTGTTCTACCCCCGGAGGAACTGCTGAATGTGAATGTAACACCCCGCGCATTCTGGTGTCGACCGCCACTAAGATTATGCCAAGCATTACTAAATTAAATATCATTCTCATCATCTGACATATATGAGACATATAAAAAAAATCCACAAGATAATAATCATATTAATCCAATAAATATAATCATCCTTGCAATATTAAAACCCATCACCATGTTAATCTCCAAAATAATCCAACTCCAAATAAATGTAAGTTCAAATAAATAATACAACTCCGAATCTTTGATATAAACCATAACTAGCTGTGGAACCTATTGGCCCACTAAATCCATAAATAAAGTCTCATAATAAATGCGAAGGAACGAAAAAGTAAATCCTAACTAATAAAGCATCTAAAAATACAACTCCAGTTGCATCTCTAAATATATCTCCAATCACTCATATGCAGCTACTCCAGCGTTATATCTAACATGTTAGTCAACACAATGGGTCAGAGCCCACCGACTAAATACTAACTACTCTCCCCAGTTAGGATCCGTGAACACAAACAGTAGCATTATACAAGATAAACACCATAATAAAATATTTTAATTTAAAGGAGATAATCATTAACATGTGAGTGAAAAAAAACACCATCATCTAATTACGTAATTATGCCACCCCAAAAATCCAACTTATGTTATCCCAATCCGATAATTATGCTAAAGTCACCATATTTATTTAAATTGATTAATTCAATTATTTATTTTTATAGTGGCGCCTTCATAGCCAACCGACCCTACTGAATGTCCTGCACTTATTCGGGCCCGCCTAAAAAATTTCACCACGCACATTCCCGTCATTATAGACAATCGGCCCAATTTTGTTAACCCTGCCGAGGTTTCACGCACAATACGTCATAATAGCCAGCTAATCCATATTCTATCAATCATGCACTTATTAATGACGCCAACACACACCCACGTCGTAATAGCCAGCCATCCCATATTCTTTCAGTTTTGCACTTATAAACGATGCCTATATGTTTTAATACCCGTTTATTATCTTAGGCATTAATTTTAAATTTCTAAATTTTTCATTATTTTATATTAGCCCCGCCCTATTATAGAGCATAAATTCTCAAATCTATCCCTAGTATCATAGCTACTAGAGGTCTCCAAAACAGAAGTACGTCCTACCCTGTCATATAGAATAAATATTTACCATTAATGTTCTAGTAGTCTCGCGCCTAGACCCTCTAATCAACAGACACAAAATTAGCCCAAACCCGGAATATTCCATCCATAAAAATCTACACTAACTAGTCCCATAACTAGAAAGTGTTAACCACAACTAAGGCATACCCACCAGTCTCATACCTAGCAACTATTCATAATATTAAGGTGAGAGCGTACTGCCCAAAATTCCGTCGTCCCCGTGATGATAAATATAATCAAACCAATATATCACGTAATTTATTTTTATCCATGATTCTATCAACTTCTCTTATGATTACAATTTAACCCATTTTAATTCGTCCCATCAACCATTATAATCAAGAAATTTTATTTTATGCAACTAATGTAAATTCCACATCATGCAAGTTTATGGTGTACACAAGATAATTACCTTTTTCATATCAACATAGTTTTTATGTGATCTCACAAGTCCTTTTTTAATTTAATAAGGCCACTAAAATTTTCTACCTACAAATTAACATCCATATTAACCAAAAATCCCATATTTACCCTAAGCATACAAGGGTTATAAGTCTTAATTCATATTAAGATTTTTCATAAAAACAGTCCCAATATAAATTTCACTTTCCCTAATTAAGTTTGCTAATTTATTTTATGAAAAACATGTAAATTAAGGTTTAGGCGATATTTAAAACGCGTAATACTAAAGAGAGAGAATAGAAGTATTCATGCCTGAAAAAAAGTTGGTTGAAAATTCTAAACTAATGGTTGCGTTCCTCAAGATAAATTGATAAAGACTCTGTTGATACCAAATTTAGTCAGCTGACGTGAACCAATCATATGAAGACATGTGTCAATCTACGTAGCGAATACAAATACTTCCAACGAACAACATACTTTCACCGAGCTACTCAATCGTTTCGAGCTACTTAAGCGTACCGAGTAACTTAGGTGGTCTGAGCTACTTAGCGTGCAGAGCATCCAATCAAGAAAACCAAAAGGCAACTACGCATTAAATGCGCATTATTATCGTACAGATGTATATGTCTACTAGATAACAGCGCATTACCTTTTCATATGTACAGCCTCAAGGCTATAAATACATTTTAACCTCCTCATAAGAAGGGGACTTTGGATCTCTGAGTTAATCTATCATCGAGATTCAAGGCAAATAGTCAGCAATACAAAAACAGTGGACGTAGGCCATTTTCATAAGGCTGAACCACTTTAAAAATCATTTGTCTTATTTATTCATTTTTATCTGTGATTGATTAATTAGATATAATCTAACTTTTTACATCAACAGATTGGCGCCGTCTGTGGGAAATCGACTATACTTAGCGTTTTTCACCAAATAACTCTCAATTATGGTTGAGATTCTGAAATCCAGCAATCGAAACACTAGGGTCCCTACCAACCCCTCTACTCCACCACATATTCAAGATCTAGCTGGCATAATGGCTAATTTAGCCCAAGGGCAAACGGCTATGCAAGAAACCATGCGTCAACTTATACAAACTGTTCAAGATGGAGTGCTGGATCAATCAGGACAATGAAGCGCTCAGAGAAATACCCATCTGCCATCTTCAAGAACTAGACGAACGCTATTCCCGGAGGTCTCTCAATCTAAACGTACTGGTTCATGTCGTACTGAGAGGACTAATGATCCTTCATATCAACCTGGCCGGACTTCATTAGTACGAGCTACAGATTCTCAACGGAATGTCACTCTAACTCCAGAACGGACCAGTGCTCTGGAAAGGTTGAGTAAAGTCTCTCCTTTCGATCGATTGGGTCCCAGTAGGAATAGAAATCCTCCTAGGACCGTGTCGAGCAACTCTCAACATCCATCTGATCTAAAGGAAGGTTCTGCCCAATCACGCCCAATAGCCCGTAATGAAAGGTCCCAAGAAGAAAACTCAACGCGATCAGTCGCTCGAACAAATAGGCCCGAGGTGGGAAATGATGCATGGAAAGGCTATATTCAAAGGTTGGAAGACAGGTTAAGGGAAATGGCTAAGGCCAAGGATCCTCTACAAAGAACTTTTGTCCAAGGGACACCATTCTTGCAGGCAATTATGGATTTTCCCACACCATCAAAATTCAAAGCTCCTATGGTGACACCTAAATATGATGGAAAAACTGATCATGTCCTCCATATAGAGCAATATCAAGCTGCTGCCGATATCTATGCTGTTCTAGATGAGATGTAGGGCATTTTCAGGAACACTCACCGGGTCAGCTCAGATATGGTACAACAACCTTCCTCAGGGGAAGATTGCAACTTTCCTTCAACTGGCAGAGCTTTTCATAGGGAATTTATATTTTGGAGCGAATCCAGTTAAAAGAGTAGCACACTTACGAAGCGTTAGACAGAAGACAGAAGACAGAAGAAAGTACCAGGGACTATATTACTCGTTTCAATAACGAGAAACTTAAGGTAATCGATTACGAGGAGAAGACAGCAATTACTGCTCTGATGAGTGGACTATTACCAGACAAGTTGTACTATACTTTGGCCAAAGATTCGCCTAGGACCATAACAGAACTGATGGCAAAGGCAGCCAAGATCATGAACACTGAGGAAGCCATGGCTGCGAAGAAGAATACAGATATAAGGAGACCAAGGTTGAGGCTAGTAAAACTGAGAAGAAGCATCAGAAGAATAATGGTAGCAACAAGCAGTCGAAAGGTAAACAAGCGCTGGAGCAGATGGGGAAATATGGAAATTATACTCCCTTGAAGGTAGATATGAATCACATTCTGGAAGAGATCAAGAATAGCGAGGAGCTAACCTGGCCAGAGAAAATGAAGGCAGATCCTGACAAAAGGGACAAGTCCAAATACTGTGAATTCCATAAAGATCACGGCCATACGACTAAACATTGCATAGCTCTCCAGAATGAAATTGAAGCACTCATCAGGCGAGGAAAAATAACTAAGTACGTTGATCGCCAAAATAGTGTAAGAACCAGCAACAGAGGAAGGAAAAGATCTAAGTCTCCTCATCGAGAAAAGGAGGACAAGAAGAGAGATCACGAAGATGATCCAGAAGATAACCCCGATCTCCCCAAAAGGCCAAGACAGCCAGAGCGCGAGGTATTTTCAATCCATTTTGGGTCATTTGAATGTAATGTCATTACAGGTGGAGATGCATGAGGTGGAGATCTTACTGCGGAGAGAAAAGCTTACCTCAATGAGGCCTAAGCTTGCTCTTACATACAGCGCATAAACTTGGCTGAGGATGATCGTCCGAGGAAGGTGAATAGGGACAAACTGGTCAATGATTTTTCTAAGAACGACCTGGCAGGTGTACAATATCCTCATGATGACCCATTGGTGATTAAGATGAGAATGAAGGAGGTGGTGATTTCACGAGTACTAGTGGATAATGGTAGCTCTGCAGATATCATGTTCTACCCATGCTTTGACAGTTTGAATCTGAAGTTAGCCCAGTTGGAGCCATATCATAGGCCCCTCCTCGGTTTTACTGGCGAAAAGGTTTTTCCACTTGGGACGATCAAGTTGGACATACTTATTGGTACATGGACTGCTTACCGAACAGAAAGAGTACGCTTTTTCGTAATGGATAAAAAAGTCCAATCAGCCTACAACATCATCATGGGAACGGTAGGTTTAAAGAAGTTTGAGGCAGTACCATCTACTATACATTAATGTTTAAAATTCCCAACCAATTTAGGAGTGGGAGTTGTGAAAGGCAACCAGAAAGTAGCTCGGGAATGCTACTATTCATCTGCTGAACAAGAAGAACGTGAAGAATCCAGGAAGAAGTCTACTACATATCAAGTGGATGAAACAGAAGATACAAAGATTGAAACATTAGACCCTAGAGACGAGTCTCAGCTCGTGAAGGGCCAGGTCATGGAAGCTACCGAAATATCATTCTGGATGATGAATACCCAGAACGAACAACCCAAATTAGTGCGTCACTGGATGTATCGATAAAACAGGAACTGATAGCATTTCTAAGGCATAAAAAATAGACTTTTGCATGGAGTCATGAAGACATGCCAGGGATAGTTCTGAGTTTCCTGTGCCACAAGCTCAACGTTAACAAGGAAGTCAAGCCAGTGAAGCAGCAAAGAAGGGTGTTTAGCCCTGAAAAGAACCAAGCTATACAGGAAGAAGTAGAGAAACTACAGAAAGCTTTTTTTATTGAGGACGTCAAGTATCCTGATTGGCTAGAAAATGTGGTGATGGTAAAGAAGAAAAACAATAAGTGGAGGATGTGTGTGGACTTCACTGATCTTAATAAAGCCTTCCCAAAGGATCATTTTCCTTTACCCCGAATCGATCAGCTGGTGGATGCTACCTCGGGGCATGAATTATTGCGTTTCATGGATGCTTACTCTGGTTACAACCAAATTAAAATGAAACCTGAGGATAGGGAAAGTACCTCTTTTATCACCCCAAGGGGAACTTATTGCTATAATGTTATGCCTTTCGGACTTAAAAATGCAGGTGCAACATATCAGCGGCTGATGAATAAGGTGTTTGCAGAGAAAATCAGTCATAACATGGAGGTGTATGTTGACGATATGCTAATGAAAAACAAGAAAGCTGCTGATCATTTAGTTGACCCGGGTCAGACTTTTGATCAACTAGAGAAATATCAAATGAAGTTGAATCCCACCAAATGCATATTTAGAGTACGAGAAGGTATGTTTCTCGGATATATCGTTAACCAACGAGGTATCGAGGCGAACCCTGAAAAAATTAAGGCCTTATTGGAGCTACGATCTCCATCTACGAAAAAGGAGGTGCAAAGTCTCACAGGGCAAGTTGCAGCACTTAACAGATTTGTGTCACGAGCAACAGAAAAATGCCTCCCATTCTTCAAAACACTTCGAAAAACTTTTGAGTGGAATGATGAATGCGAGGAGGCCTTTCAAGAGTTGAAGAAATATCTGGGGACACCTCCATTGTTATCTAGACCAGTGATGGGAGAAAGGCTATACTTGTATTTGGCAGTTTCAGATAACACAGTTAGCTCAGCATTGATAAAAGTGGAGGATGGAGTGCAGAAACCAGTCTATTACACCAACAAGGCCTTCCGATGAGCAGAGATTAGATATCCAAGGCTCGAGAAGTTAGCACTAGCACTAATAGAAGTAAGTAGAAGGATGAGGTCATACTTTCAAGCCCATACTATAGTAGTGTATACTGATATGCCATTAAGATAAGCTCTGCATAAACTGGAGAAATCAGGAAGATTGATGTACTTGCAGTAGAACTTTGTGAATATGACATAGTTTATGAGCCTAGGTCGTCACTCAAAGGGCAGGCACTAGCGGATTTTATCGCAGAGTTTACTCACTCTGATACATCCGAAGAGCAGGAGTTTAATACAGACCAACCCGTGGATGTTACGAGATCATCGAATTTAACACCCCACCAACCTCCATCTGTGGATAAGCAGGAGAAGATAATCAACGAGCAGCGAGAAGTGTCGGGGGGAGACAAAAGGAAGTATCAAGTATTCCACCGAGGAACTCTGTCTGACCAAGAGTTTGATAATAAAGTACCTGTATGGAATCTATATGTGGATGGCTCTTCGTGTGCCACAGGCAGTGGAGCAGGAATAATTTTAAACAGTCCTGATTGAATTGATATGGAGTATGCTCTACGTTTTTAATTTAAGGCATCCAATAATGAAGCTGAATATGAAGCTATGATCATGGGTCTAAGTCTGGCCAAAACCATGAAGGCAGAGCAGGTCGTTGTATTCAGTGATTCATAATTAATCGTAAATCAAATTCTTGGGTTGTATGCAGCGAAGGGAGAACTAATGGTCAAGTATCATGCAAAAGCTATGGAGGTTGTCTCAACTTTTATCGCAGTTCAGTTGATCAGAATATCGAGATTAGAGAATGCAAGAGCGGACGCCCTAGCTCGGTTGGCATCAGCAACACACACCGAGCTACGAAGAACAATCCCAATAGAAATCCTGGTAGATCGGAGCGTAGATGAATATTTTATGATGAACTTCATTGCCCTCAACTTGGGACCATCATGGATGGATCCCATTAGGGCCTATATCGAAGAGGGGGCTGTGCCAACTGATAAACTCGCAGCCAAGAAACTGAAGTTTAAAGCTGCTTGTTACGTATTAACCAGTGGCATTTTGTATAGAAGAGGCGTTATAGCAGGATTACAGATATGTGTCCATCCCTCCAAAGTTAAAGACTTAATCGAAGACGTTCACGAAGGGTCTTGCGGAGTCCATGTAGCAGGTCGGACGCTCTTACAGAGAATAACAACACAGAGGTATTACTGGCCAACGATGAGAGCTGACTGCGCAGCTTATGCTAAGAAGTGCGATAAATGCCAACGTTTCTCTTCTATCTGAAGAACTACCCAAGCATTGTTAACATCCATTACATCCCCTTGGCCATTCGCCATGTGGGGGATAGACTTGGTCGGGCCGCTTCCATTGACCAAAGGGAGATTTAAATACCTCGTAGTTGCTGTGGATTATTTTACCAAATGGGTGGAAGCTGAACCTCTCATTGAAATGACATATGACAAGGTCTATCAGTTTATTTGAAAGAGTATTATTTACAGATATGGTCTCCCACACGCATTCATTACTAACCATGGAACCCAATTTGATAACGAGGAATTCGCTGCATATTGTCATTAATCCAATGTACAGAAGATCCACTCTGCACCAGGCCATCCCCAGAGCAATGGGAAAATTGAAGTGACAAACAGAACCCTACTGAATGGTCTAAAAAAAGGGCTGGATGGCGCAAAAGGAAACTGGATTAACGAGCTACACTTTGTGTTGTGGGCTTATCACACTACACCGCGAACAGCAACTGGGGAGTCTTCGTACATGTTGGCATTTGGGAGTGAGGCTGTCATACCTGCTGAATTGGGTCTACCCACACATAGGGTGCTTAATTTTAATTCTACTATAAGTGACTTGATGAGACGTTTAGACCTGGATATGCTGGAAGAATTTAGGGAAGAAGCAGCAATTAGGAATGCAGCATACCAATAACGAACAACTTTGTTCTACAATAAAAGGGTGAAGAAGTGCGATTTGAAAGAAGGGGATTATGTGCTGAAGAAGGTGGTCCAAAAGCATAATAAACTAGAGGCCAACTGGCATGGACCTTACAGAGTAACTGAAGTTGTTCGTCCTGGGACATACAGAATTGAAACTTTGGAGGGAGAATAATTCAAGAACGCATGGAATGCAGAGCATCTGTGCAAGTATTATCAGTAATTAAAATCCATATGTAATACATTTCTTTCAATATGAATAAAGTGATGTTTCGCCCATATTTCCTCCTTTGTTGAATTTTCTTCGGAATATTAGTGCTACACACTACACAAACACAAATTTAGATCAGCAACCACCAACTCCGATTGGTTGGCAATTCATTAACCACCAACTCCGGTTGGTCGGCAATTCATTAACCACCAACTCCGATTGGTCGATAATTCATTAACCACCAACTCCGGTTGGTCAGAAATTCATTAACCACCAACTCCGGTTGGTCGGCAATTCATCAACCACCAACTCCGGTTGGTTGGAAATTTAACACCCACCAACTCCGGTTGGTCGATAATTTAATAACCATCAACTTCGGTTGGTTGGTAAATAAAAATCATACAGGGCAAAAGCCTGTTTGATCACGGGTGAACTCAAGGGACACCCCAAACTAAGCAAGAAGATGGGTGACCTCCCAAGGCATCCACTGTCTAGGCAACAAGGTAATCCTGGCAAGATTACTACAACTAAGCATGAACATGGGATGAAAATCATTCCATTGCTTAGGCCCAAAGAGTGACAAGTCACTATAATCAGACAACAAATGGGACAATTTCCATTGTCTAAAAGCAAAGCAGGACATTTCGTCCTTCTACATATAGATATATATATATATATATATATATATATATATATATATATATATATATATATTCACCAATGAATAACAAAGACATTCTACAAAATATTTCTAAGGAAATGAAATTGTAAAAGAAACTAAATCTTTCTTTATTAAAACCAAGCAGATTACAATTTGATTCATTACAAATGTCCTATTCTATGGGTTTCTTTCCCTCTGCCTTTGAAACAGGTTCCACTCCAGTTGGATAATCATCTAATGCATAAGGAGAGTTTATAAATTTCATATCTTGCAACATTCTGACATTAATTATGGATGGTCGATCAAGCAAGTGCTCTGGACGAGATATCTCAAAATTAGAATGAAGACTATAATCACCAAGATACTTGGAGATCAAAATTCGAGGAATAGCACGGTCTGGAATCGAGCTAAGGTTAAGTTTGAAGGGAGGCACAGGTAAATCAAAAACTCTAGGTTCATAATAATCCTATAAGAAATGACCTTGCTCCAGTTTCAGAACACATAAGGCATTCAACCATCCCTGCTTATATCCTTCGTTGCTCGACTGCTACAAACGAGCATCAAGATGATACAGAGCTTCCTTATACCCAGCCATCCAAAACTCCCTGGGTTGCTTGTTAAATTAATAGGTCAATCTATCAAGCTGCTCATGGAGCTTTTTACCAAAAGATCCTTATTTTCCAATACTGAATTTTGGTTGGAGAGTTGGTCGGTGAGAACTTGCATTTTCTGAGACATTTCGACCAAGGCTTGAGTTTTGGCTTTTATCTGAGTGGCTTGATTTACTAAAGTCTGGTCAGTCCTCGTCTCTTCAACACTTTTTTGAACATCTCTACCTCTAGCCCTTGAGGAGGATGTCGGTTTAGCTCGTTTCAAAGTCTCCAGCTCTTCTCTCAAGGCAGCATTTTCAACCTCTAAAAAGGAATAGCCCTCATCGTTGACTGGAACCAAGGCTCCCGAGGAAGAAGAGGCAACAATTTTAAGTCATTTTAGCTCCTCCTGCAACATAACATTTTCTTCTTCCAATAACTTGGCAATGTGCCTATGCTCTTCGACCTCATGACTTAGAACATTTTCTCTTCTCTTATGAGTAAAGAGATACTTATCATAACCCCGATCAGCACTCAGTTGTTGGCACTTTTGCTTGTAACCCTCATATAAGAGTTTGTTGGATTCTTTGTACTGTTGTTGAAGTTCCTCGATCGTTCATTGAATATCTTTAATCATTTTGTAATAAGCCACATTGTTGGCTACAGTACGATCAAGTAGGCACTTCAAATACTGGTAAGCATCAATTTCTCGTTCAGAGGCATCTTATCCTAGGATGTCCATTATTTGGGCCTCAGTAAAGTCTGCATGACCAGCTTTGAAATAATCATTACATTTCTTCATCAACTCTGTATCATTAGCTGACAAGAGTTCCATCCTGACCACAAACTAATAAAGAGAAAATAAAAAACAAAATCAACAATGATGCGAACAGAGCAAGTAAGGGAAAAATTCAAGACGAATAACAAAAGTTCATTTTTTATTCATCACAACACAGGAAAATACATTTCAGGGTTACATCCAAGAAATAACACAATAAAAGACCAGAATAACTTTACACCTTCTCCTTATTTCCTATAACCTCCTCGAACGGTTTGGATGAAGGGAGTGGTTGCTCGGAGAGCAATGGCAGTTGATCGACAGATGTTCTATCTTGTTGGACTTGCTCGGAGGATTGAATAACAGCAACAACAGGGACTTGCTCTCCTATCATCATAGAAGACTCATCTGATGCAGCTTCATCTTCTTCTTCTTCTTCTCCAGGAGAGGGAAGAGGGCCATGAGTATGCTCCTAGAATAACTCAAAATTTTTAGCAACCTTCAATTTCTTCAAAGCTGCTATCCATCCATCCCTAAAATACTTAACACTGGCATACTCCATCTGAGAAGACATAACGGCCAGACCCTTATTCCAACCCTTGTCCCAACCAACACTAAAAGATTTATTAACAGCAACTTTCCTTTTTGTTCTCTCCGAGGAAGTCTTTTCCCTAAGGAGCTCTTCGGCAGATTTTAATTTTTCTTCTACCTCTATCTTACATCGTTCAGCATCTTGAAGCTTGGCAACATCTTCCTCGGCAGATTTAAGCTTGACCTCAAGCTCCTTTTCACGTTGTTCAACGTCCTTTAATTTCTTCTCCAACTCTTTGGAGGCAGTTACAGCTTGATCTCAATTTGTTTCAACATACTGGAATTATTTCTCCCATGGCTTTTTGTCTTCCTCGTACTTCTGACGAGACTCCTTCAAAGATTGAGTTAATCCAGCAAAAGCTTCTTCTATCCCACCCGAGGAGGTGGAAGCCCTGATGGCTTCATTTTTCTTTAAAATACTATTGAAACACGTCACAAGCTGAAAAAAGAAAGAAGTTTAATTTAATATATGAATATAGTACTAGAAGAGAAAGGACTCGGGCTAACGATACTTACTGACGTAATGTGTTGAGCAGCCAAAGTAGGAATTCTCTCACGAGAAAAGGTGTCTTCAATACCTTGAAATTCTAGGATAGTCCAAGATCTGATCAAGCCCATAGCAGAGCTCGGAGGAATAAGAGCTAGAACATTACCTTCAGCATTTGAAGGTTGAGAAACAGAGTCAACAGGTCTCTCAGTAGGACCTCTTTTCAATCTTCTCAGAGGAGAACTTTCAATTAAAGGTGTTGTCTCTCTTTGTGAAATGGCAACAGTTTCACTCGAAGGTGTTGCCTCTTTTGGAGGCACAGGGGGCTTCTTGCCAGTTTCCTTAGCAGCAGTAGAGGGGGGTACATCTACATTCTTTGTCCCCTCATCTGGGGCATCATGTTTGTTTTTCTTTTCCTCTTCAGTGGCAAAAGCAGACTTGTCAAAAAATGCGGTAGATTTCCTCTTCTTCATCAGATCGGTAATAGGAGTACTTAAATCAGAACAAGATCCTTTCACACTAGTTTCAGAAGTTGGTATCCGATCAAGATCAACCACCACAGGATGAGCAATGAAAGATGAAGTGGAGCTTCTGTATCTCAACAAATATGAAGCGAACCTCACATGCTCTCCAACGATCGATTGATGCAAACTCCAGATAAGTTTCAAGTCATTTAAATTAATATCAGTTTCCCTTGGAGATTTTCTCTTACTGTCAACTGTAACAAACAAAATTAATGTCAGTGATGCATTTCATCGAATACAAAGAAAATAAGATTTCAAAAATAAAAACAACCTATCCTATTGCCATAAAGCGGACACCTGGGACCTTGGTACACATCATTTCCATTTAGTGTAGGGTGTTGCCAATTTTTCATCACAACCCCATGATCAAAATAGTCCCTATTGGCATCGGGAAGATTGACAACTAAAGCTCTATTCGAAAACCTAGTTTTTAAATAGAAAGTAGTGTCACTGGTAACCCATCTATAACAAAACATAATTTTTGGAATTCCCAAATGATTTCCATGAAGTTGATTCAACCTATACATGCCATTAACTACCCTCCATGTATTTAGATCTACTCTTGCAGGTACATTATCGAAATATTGGCAAAACTCCAAACACAGGGGATTTGGCGGGAAAGAAAAGCCACACTCAGCTACAAAAAGAGTTGGGAACCAGTGTCCCTCCGCCAAAGAAAATAAATCAGAATGACAAGGAGGTTCTTCCAAAATAACCCACGAAGGGATTGAAAAATCAGACCAAAATTTATCCAATGATTCAACCAGATAAACCATGGTGAATAAAGTAAAAAAAGAATAAGGAAGAAAATCTTACAGAAGAAAGAGAGATTGGTCGATAATGAATGATGGAAAGAACGAAGGCACAAGATAGAGAGAAAATGAAGAGTTCAGAAATAAAGATTTGAAAAGTAGAAGACGATAGGATTTTCTGTTGCATTTAAATACTTTACCTCGGGAATAGAGAAAAGCAATGATTACAAGGGAAGACGTTTGCATTTTCGGCGGCTAAAAGAGGAAAAAGGCACAAATATCGAAGTGATCATGAAAAATTTAAAATATTTACGAAGTTTGATATTATGCGCTCAAAAGGAATTATATACAATGAAAATTTTCCTAATCTCTGAAGACCAGTAATCCGAGCAGCTTTCAAGCAAAATATTCCACACTCTTCTTCAACCTCAATTGTGAAACATTGGGGGTTTCTGTTGATACCAAATTTAGTCTGCTGACGTGAACCAATCATATGAAGACACGTGTCAATCTACGTAGCGAATACAAATACTTTCAACGAACAGCATACTTTTACCGAGCTACTCAGGCATTCCGAGCTACTTAAGCTAACTTAGGCGGTCCGAGCTACTTAGCGTGCAGAGCATCCAATCAAGAAAACCAAAAGGCGACTACGCATTAAATGTGCATTATTATCGTACAGATGTATATGTCTACTAGATAACAGCGCATTACCTTTTCATATGTGCATCCTCAAGGCTATAAATACATTGTAACCTCCTCATAAGAAGGGGACTTTGGATCTCTGAGTGAATCTATCATCGAGATTCAAGGCAAATAGTCAGCAATACAAAAACAGTGGACGTAGGCCATTTTCATAAGGCTGAACCACTTTAAAAATACTTTGTCTTATTTATTCATTTTATCTATGATTGATTGATTAGATATAATCTAGTTTTTTACATCAACAGACTCCTTCTTGAAAAATCTTGAGGAAACCCGATTTGAACCTTCAAAAACTTGGACTAAATCTTGATTTAATTTGGGGCTAGGATTTTGTTGATGGAAGAAGATATAAAAGAGGAGCCGCTCTTAGGTTATGAGTAAATGTAGTTTTAAAAGTCTAACCCTTAAATACATTAATATAATTAAGTGGAAGAGTTTTAATCCAAGAAAAATTCGTCTGAAAGAAACATGTTGCTGTTAAACGAAGAAGGCGAACCAGTTAGCCCTACCCCCCGAACGGGTTGGGGTGCCCTGACACCCAAAAGTTTCCCATTTTATTTTAAAAATTGTAATACTTAAAATTGAACTCCGACTTCAAATCCTATTAAAATCCTACTTTCCATAAATAAAATCCACCATTTTAAATTGCTAAAAATAATTGAATCCAAAAATTTATTATTTTAAATTCCGAATTAAATTAAATTATTACTGGTTTAAAATTATGGGGTGTTACATACTTCCCCACTAGCACCGAAATTTCATCCTCAAAATTCGACGAAGCATAAATGCGCAAAATAAAATAAGGCTCACATATGCCTACCCATAAACTGCCATGATCGGGTGACCATCCACCCAATCCTGTACACATATACCCCACGATAAAAAATACAATGTTTATATATATATCCAAAATAATACGTTCGTACTACTCCCCTAGCTACGTGGTGGCTCCTGTAGTGTCTGCCCTGCCTGAGGCTCCCGAGTCAGAAGCATATAACACCTACCCACTGCGGTCACTACTGGTGCTGCTGGCGCTCCCTGTACACCTAGTGTTGGCCGTGCTGGAGGCCCTTGGCCCTGCTGGCCCTCCCACCTGGGAACCCTAGAAACTCGGTTCCCTATCTCTCCACAAGCAAAATAGGCACTCCTAAAATGTTCGGGATGCCTAACCGGGGTTTGCTCACCCTACTGTCTCAGCCCCTGAGGTCCCTGCTAAAACCTATTGTCCTGCTTCTCTTGACTCGCTCCCTGTCTCTTCCACGCCTGGTCATTGCAACCCTTATTATCTCCTCCTTGGCCATTTGACTCATGTCTATTCTTCAACCTCTTTTGGTAGTTTACTTTTTCCTACCACAATAATAGTGCGACGTCCAACACCTGGGTGTAAGTAGTGTATGCCGGATTTGCCAATATTATCTGCTTAATAAACCAAGACAAGCCCTTAATGAAGCACTCCATCTTCTTCGCCTCTGTATTAACCTCCTCTTGTACAAACATAAAAAAAAAATTGAATTCGTGCTAATACTCAGCAATTGATTTCGAACCCTGCTCTAAGTCTAAAAACTCCCTCTTCTTCACACTCCTAATTGCATACGGGAAATAATTATCATTAAATTTCATCATAAGTCTCCATAGTTTAGGTGATCCCTATCCTCTAACGTGGTGACACTCCCCCACCACTATAATGCATCTCCAGTCAGCTTGAATGTAGCCAACATCTTCTTCTGCATATTAGGGTAGTCCACTATCCTCAACTGTCTCTCCATGTCTCTTCTCCGTTGGTGAGCGACCGTTGGGTTAGTTCCCCTTGCGAAGGTGGGAGGATGGACCTTATGGAAACTAGATCTCACCCTATCCGAAGTCAAAACGGGTGTACCCTATTTCTGTTCCTCTAAAGTCACCCACGTCTGTCTCCTTACCTTAATACCGGCCATCATGGCCTCACGCACAATAGTCGCTAACTCCTCAGCATTCAAAATAATCTTCCCCGGCCTTTCCTGAACTGCGAAACAAGAAACTGAACCATCTCTCATATCTCCAACTCTCCTAGTGTTCACCATCTGAAAAGATAGGAACAAAGCAACATCGAACTCGGGATAACTAAGAGCACAAATCATCAAAAGGAATCAAACATAAGCAATGCGGAAGCTAAAATGGACTCACAACCTATGAGACTTAAGACCATATTCTGATACCATCTGTATCACCCTACGCATTCTGGTGTCGGACGCCACCAAGACTACGCCAGGCATTACTAAATTAAATATCATTCTCAACATGTGACAGATATGAGACATATAAAAAAAATTATTCCACAAATAATAATCAGATTAATCCAATAAATATAATCCTCCTTGCAATATTAAAATCCATCACCGTGAGGATCTCCAAAATAATCCAACTCCAAATAAATGTAATTTCAAATAAATAATCCAACTCCGAATCTCTGATATAAACCATAAATAACAGTGGAACCGATTGGCCCACTAAATCCATAAATTAAGTCTCGTAATAAATGTGACGGAAAGGAAAAGTAAATCCTAACTGATTAAGCATCAAAAAATGAAATTCCAACTTCATCTCCAAAATATCTCCAATCACTCCTATGCATCCACTCTAGCATTATGACTGAATAGTTAGTCAATGCAACGGGTCAGAGCCCACAGCATGAATTTTATCTACTCTTCCCAATTAAAGTTTGTGAACCCAAACAGTAGCATTATACATGATAAACACCACAATAGAATATTTTAATTTAAACGAGATAATTATTAACATGCGATCGAAATAAACTACTATCATCTAATCACGTAATTATGCCACCCTAAAAGTTTAAGTTCAATTTATGTTATCCAAATTCGATATTTATGTTAAAGTTAACATTTGTATTTAAATTGACTAATTAAATTTTTTATTTTTATAGCGGCGCCTTCATAGCCAGTTGACCCTACAATATATCCTGCACTTATTTGGGCCCGCCTAAAATTTTCCACCACACACATTCCCCTCGCTATAGCCAGTCGACCCAATTTCGTTAATCCTGCACTTATTGATGAGGTTCCATTCACAACACATCATAATAGCCAGCCAACCCGTATTCTATTTGTCCTACACTTATTAATGATGCCAACACACACCCATGTCACAATAGCCAGCTAACCCGTATTATGTTAGTTCTGCACTCATTAGCGACGCCTATCTATTTTAATACCCGTTTATTATCTTAAGAATTAATTGTAAATTTCTAAATTGCTCATAATTTTATTTTAGCCGCACCCTATTATAGAGCATAGATTATCGAATCTACCCAAAGTCTAATACCTAGAGGTCTCCAAAATACAAGTACGTCCTACCCTATCATATACTATTAATTTTCTTCTAATCTCGGGTCTAGACCCTCGAATCAACGGAACGACACAAAAATTAGCCCCACCCCGGAATATCCCATCCGTAAAAATCTACACTAACTAGTCTTATACCTAGAAAGTGTTAACCATAACTAAGGCATACCCACTAGTCCCATGCCTAGCAAGTATTCCTAATATTAAAGTGAGAGCGTACTACCCAAAATCCTGTTGTCACCGCGATGATAAATATAATCAAACCATTATTTCACCTAATGCATTTTTATCCATGATTCTATCAATTTCTCTTATGATTACAATTTAACCCAATTTTAATTCGTCCCATCAATCACTATAATCAAGATAATTTATTTTATACAACTAATATAAATTCAACATCATGCAAGTTTATGGTGCACACAACAAAATTACCTTTTTTCATATCAACATAGTTTTTATGTGATTTCACAAGTCCCTTTTTAATTTAATAAGGCCACATACAATTTTCTACTTGCAAATCAACATCCATATCAACTAAAAAGCCCATCTCTACCCTAAGCACGCAAGGGTTATAAGTCTTAATTCATATTAAGATTTTTCATAAAAATAGTCCCAATATAAATTTCACTAATCCTAATTAAGGTTGCTAATTTATTTTAAGAAAAACATGTAAATTCAGGTTTAGGCGATATTGAAAACGCATAATACTAAAGAGAAAGAATAGAAGTATTCATGCCTGAAGAAAAGTTGGTTGAAAATTTTGAATGGATGGTTGCGTTACTATCAAAAAATGGATAAAGACTCGTTCTTGAATAATCTTGATAAACCCCGGTTTGAACCTTCTAAAACTTGGGCTAAATCTTGATTTAATTTGGGGCTAGTGTTTTGTTTATGGAAGAAGATATAAAATAGGAGTCTACCATTCTTAGGTTATGTGTAAATGTATTTTTAAAACTATAACCCCAAAATACATTTATATAATTGAGTGGAAGAGTTTTAATCCAACACAAATTCGTCTAAAAAAACTGTTGATGTTAAACGGACAAGGCGAATCGGTTCGCCCTCCCCCCCTCCCCCGCGGAACAGGTTGGGGTGTCCTGACACTCAAAAGTTGCCCATTTTTGTTTTAAAAGTTGTAATACTTAAAATTGAACTCCGATTAAAATCCTACCTTCCATAAATAAAATCCGCTATTTTAAATTGCTAAAAATAATTGAATCCAAAATTTTATTTTTCTGAACTTCAAATTAGATTAAATTATTATCGGTTTAAAATTACGGGGTATTCCAGTGAACCCTCCCAAAATTTCCATAAGACCTTTTACTACAGCAAGGTAGGCTACCATCCTGTCGTCTTTTGCATTGAAATCTCCAGTGACTTACTTGGAGACCAGTTTGGAATCTCCGAACACGTATGTATTCATATATGTGAAGAAATTATAAGTTAATTAGAGAAATTTATTGATTGCAAGTTGGGGAATAATCGTATGTATTCATATCTTTATTATCAATTGGAGTTAGAAATTGGGAATTAACATATTAGGACTTATTTTGATTCGTAAGAATTACTGTGTAAATTTTGGGTAAAAATCTTCACAGAAGTTGTTAATAGAGATTCTCTTCGCATTGCCGTGTAGACAATGGCGTTTTCTAACTTATGTTCTCTAATACATTTTTTCCAAAACGGCCCCAAAATGCAAAAAAAAATTGGGCTCATTGAGTAAATTTAAAACCTCAGATTAATAATTGTGCAAAATTTATTGAGGAGAATTTTGAATAATTAATTGGGGATATTGTATTATGGACCAAGGGGGTGTCCGGATATTTTGGTTGAGTGATGCCATGATAATAGATTAATTAATGGGGGATTAATTAATTAAAGCTTATAGTTGGAATAATTTATTATAGGATAATATAATAAATTGCTAAATATTATTCAATTAGAAGCGTTCTCTTTATAATGGAATTTTGAGGAGTACGTTCTAAGAGATGGAAATTCGGGCCAGGTGCGCGAGTCCGGGTACATTGGTTGTGTGACACCGGGGAGATATTAAATTAATTAATGAGTATATTAATTCAAATAGAGTCGGACCATAGATTCGGGAGATAATAAGTTAATTAATGGGCATATTAATTAAATTAAAGTTGGACCATAAACTCGGAGAGATATTAAGTTAATTAATGGGAATATTAATTAAATTGGAGTCGGACCTTAGACTCTGGGAGATATTAAATTAATTAATGGGTAAATTAATTAAATTAGAGTCGGACCATAGACTTGGGAATATGTTGGCTAGTGTTACGGACTTTGTACACGGTAAATTCGGGATTAAAATTTATATATATATATACTCGCCCACCTATATATATATAGCGTCCAAATAGAATTGCGCGATGTGGGTGAATCCCCTAGCTTGAGGAGTAGGGCGAGTATATCGCCAAGTCATAGTGTCCAAATAGAGGTGGGCATTGAGATGATTGTCTTCACACCCGGGGGAATATGATCGACTCCAATACGTTTATATTTCTATGTTCTGATTCGATGATAGCTAGATGTCTCAGAAATACAGGTGGAACTAAGTAGACCTGGGATGATAGCACTTTAGGGAATGCATCCGGTGAGATATTACTCTGAAAGATGGTTTTAATTATATTCAACATATGTGCGATTGTGGAATATAGTTCTACGTATATAATGGAGTAGATAATTATATACGAGTAATTAAAAACATGAAGAGAATTTGTATTACTTATATAACTAGTGAATGTTATATGGCTTTTAAGAGCGGTTTTGTTTATATTCAACATATGTATAATTATGGAATACAGTTCTACATATATAATGGAGTAAATAATTATATACGAGTAATTAAATGCATGAAGAGAATTTGTATTACTTATATAACTAGTGAATGTTATATGGCTTTTAAGAAAATGATTAATTAAGTCAATGCGATAAAAAACTTACGAAGTAAAGATACAAATTACTCGGGTTAGAGTAGAGTTCAAGGAGTTTCATGACAAGGCTAGTTAGACAAGGTAGTTTAACTAGGAGGGTCAGGAAGAAAGTGTTAGATGTGCACTTTAGAGGAGGGATGAGATGTATCTCAAGGAGTGTAACACTAACTTAAATATGAAGTGCATTCATACATTTTAATTGTTTCATTTTAATTCACTTGCAAAATATTTCCAAAAGGACTTTGGGCTCTGACCCGTACTTGCAAAATATTTTCAAAACCTTTTAGGTTTCCAGCCACAGGGATGCCAAACTTGTAGATCTCTTCCAGGGATGCGTAGCTGCAACAGGTGTGGATGTTGCAGGATTTGGACATAGACGCTTCAGTCATTTCATTCCTAGAGTAGGATGCAGCTTGGTATTTCTTTCGGGCATGTTACCCCAACTATTTTCATTTCAGTCCGTCTTTGTACTGGTTACTATTCTTTATTGGATTATATTAGTGGATGTTGGTTTTCTGTCGATGGTTTATTCGACCGGTCATTTATTGATTTATTCAGTATTGCTTTAGATTCATAGTTTGTGTGAATGGTTCGTATTGATATTTATATGGTTGTTGTTGTTAAATAAAAAGATTAAAATTTTGACATCGCCTTTTGAATACTAGGTGGTTAGTAAGTTTTAAAAAGTTTTCGACAGTGATGCTAAGAATGACAAGATGAAATTCCTATTTTAATTTGATATAGGACTGATCACGGTGTCACAGATGGTATCAGAGCATCAGGTTCTAGCGTCCTTAGGATCTGTGCGGATTTTTACGTTTCAGCATAGCACTATTTGATGTAGAGCCTTATTGTAGGACTTTTGTATTCCTTTATGTACGTGCATTTACGATCTCCTGCGATTAAGTATAGTCGATGTGATTCATATACAAGTTCAGTTAGGCTTTATACACCGAACATTCTTTGGGACGAACAGCACGGGTCGTAAGAGGATTACAGGAGGAGAGGCTCTGTAAAAGTCATGGAATATTCTTGAAATTGTGATCGTGTTAGGTGTCACCGTGATTGTTGGTTAGACAAGTGATGATAGAATAATCACTCGTGAGCGATAGTCTTCCAAAACACTGTTGTAGATAATGGTGGTGCAATTTCAGATTTACCCAATGTAGTCAACAAGGGGTGGGGAATTCGAAAGGACCCTTTTGAAAGGGATATCAACAAGGATTAGAGTGGCAGAGGATGTGATAAGACAATGGAAGGAGATAACCCAAAGGAAATTGTGTAGGGTGGCATGGAGCGGCACCCAAGACTAAATTTCAGGTGAATTTTTTTGCTCAACGGGGCGGTGTTGTAGTTGTAGGAGTTAGTCACCACAACCATGGAGAGATACCGTGAATAATAAGGAATTTGGGGTGCGGTTTGACCGCTAATCTTGTCATAAGCTGTTTAACCAGGGAGGCAAAGGATATTTCAATACTTGTTTCAAAAATTAAGGGGTCGCAAAGTGGTCGGCCATGAAGGAGAGATGACGTGTTTAGCGAACTTGGTACCCGGCAAAGGGGTATGTGTGACACCCCTCCCAATTAAATATCGAGTGATCAGTCCTTTATAAAATTTAAAACAGAATGTTCGGTTGGTTCATTCTTAGCATCACTGTCGAAAAACATAATAACTCATTTAATCACCATTTAATCACCTAATATAATTAAGCTAAGTGTCAAAACATTTTTCCTTTTTAATTAAAACCATTTAATCACCAAAACAAGAAATTTAATATAAACCATCCACGCATAATTAATTAATATAAATACGGAATCAGAATCACATGCTGAGATAAATTTAAACTGGATAAAACCCTCCAGTTCAAAACTCCAAAAACAAAACCATAGTAACCACAAATCCAAATGAGAATGAACGAAAAGTAAACTGAACATAATTTCTGAAAAACTGTCTAAGGAATGGGCGACACATGCCCTAAATAGAGAGTCTATAAAGAATGGAAATGGAATAATGGAGGCGTCTAATACGATGACCTACAGCTTCCACAACAGCTCCAGCTCGCCAAGCAATCCAATCTCTAAGCCTGGTGTCCCTGTGGTTGAGCACCTGATACAATACATATATATAGCAAGAGAGAGAAAAGATGCAAGAAACGGGTCAGAGCCCGATGTGTAAAAATAATTGTTTAAGCAAGTATTTTAAAATTGTAGTAAAGCAAGCATCACGTACATGTTAGTTCGAACTCTCACATGAGATTCTCACCTCTCTTCTATTGTGCACGCCTAGCGTGTATTTAATTTTCTCCTTATCTATACCACCCAATATAACTAGTCTTAATTCATCCTAATAGTATTTATTCTCACCATTAGTAAACCCGTATCGCCCATACAATACGTTATCAAATTAGCCTATGTCGAATAGCTAATTAGGATATTTTCCCGTTTTCATAATAAAGCTATTATACTCTTAAGATTTTCTTTATAATTTACATGCCCATCTCTATAAGCTATACACAATAGTTTGATTCACAAATTACGTACATATATACATATAGTCACATCTGCCCTATATACATATATGATAATACTGCACCCTCGGGATCTGACCCATTAGCGCACCTAACCATAATGTTGTACCCCCGGGTTATCACCCATTAGTACACTTATTTAAATAATCTTGTACCCCCGGGTTAAATCCCATTAGTACACTTATATTTCATTCTTGTACCCCCGGGTTATCACCCATTAGTACACTTAATAATAAGATTCTTACACCCCCGGGTTATCACCCATCAGTGCCTTTAATAATAATATCACATAATAGGCATACACACGTCCTATTATAATTTATAGGTATTCCTCTCACCTACATATATACTCCTCTTACGTATTTTGATTTCAACATTTCGTAGTACAATTATTGAGATTATTATCCCTCTCGTAATCTCTAAGGTACATTCTCTCTGTGCTGAAATAATTGAAGTACTTAATCTCTCATACTTTTCTCGAAATTATGTCTTACTTAAGTTTATCATTTGGTAATTTATCTCACTCCCATAAATCAATAAACTCAAAATTGGATTCTAAGAAATTCCTAAAATTACACTCTATCGTTCGAACCAGATGGCATGTCGTTTGAATGACTGCCACATGTCGCTCGAAAGACTTCGCGCGAGATGCAATCTCGCTCGAACGACTTCGAGCGACTTCGCGCGAGATTGCGTTGTTCGTCTTCTACCCAGATTTTCAGCATTTTTTAAACTTAAAACCTCTAATTCAAAATCCCAAACTCCAAACAAACAGTTCTAATTCGAATCCCATCAATAATACATGAATCCTAATATACTAGAATCATCAAATTATTACAAATCATCCATAAAACATGAAAACCCTAATTTAATTTATCAAAACCCTAGTTCTTCAAATTCATATTCAAGAACGCATAATTTCTAGATTTGTTCTACACATAAGTTCATCAAAATGTGATCTCTAGTCTACATACATGAAGGGTTTCAATTTAACAAATCTCAGAATCAATTTACATATCCAAATTCCTCAATTTCATCATTTTTATGAACCAAAACATGTTCCTAAAAATCCTATACTAACATGAGTATGATAGATACCGAAATACATCAAGTTATAAACACTTGCCTTGAATTAGTCATCTAATTTCTTGACGTTGTTGGTATGGGTGTGTTTCCCTTGTCCCGATCTCCATGGTGGTGGTGGTGGTGGTGGTTGTGCAAGATGGTGTCAATTTGGCCGTCTTCTTTTGGAAATAGCTTTCCCTCACACTTCCTATGGACGTTCTTACTTCCTGTAGCTTTCTAACCATAATGGACTTTCTTTGGCTGATAATTAACTCTTAATTTTCGTCCATTAATTAAGCCTAAAAATCCAATTTACCATAATGCCCTCTCGGGGTGCCGGTTAGGCCTAAAATTGCCCCGGGACCCAAACTAAACATCCGGGTATACTATTTCGACTATCTCGACCCTTTCGGACTCAACGTTACACTCAAAATTACCATACGAGTTACTAAAAATAATTGATATTTTTATTCCACTAAATTAGTCCCGACACGACTCACACGCGCATCTGACTTAATTCACTAAATTGTCATATTATTCTCTCTCGACAATTTATCGAAGTGTATAGTTCCATATTACATATCGCACAGTAATATTAAATCAATAAGTATTAACCCTTGGCACGCTAGTTAATATTTATTTTTATTAGATTCGAATTAATTAATAATTTAATTCTCACATTTAAATTCAATTAATCCCTCTGTAATAATTAATCCCATAATTATTTAAATCATCAAAAATATGGGGTATTACATACTTCCCCCCTAATAATGGAATTTCGTCCCGAAATTCTAAAAAATAAGGCATACCTGGTATGAATAAATTTGGATATTTCTCACGCATATCCGTCTCACGCTCCCAAGTAGACTCCTCCATATTGTGATGTTGCCACTGTACCTGGATAAGTGGAACTACCTTTGACCTCAGCCTCCTCTCACTATAATCTAGGATTGCCACCGGTCTCTCCTCATATGAACTATCTGGATGTAACTCAATCTCCTCAATCGCAATATAAGTGTGTGCCAACTCATCCCGAAGGTATCGCCTTAGTGACGAAATGTGGAACACATCATGGATACGATGTAAGTGCTCTGATAACCCAAGTGTTTAAGCCACTGGTCTGACCCTCTCTATAATAGGAAATGGTCCTACATATCTCGGAGCCAACTTCCCTTTCTTCCTAAATCTCATTACTCCCTTCATCGGAGATACTCTCAACAAAACCTGGTCCCCCACTGCGAATTCTCGGAAAGACCTGCTAGCATCGGCGTAGCTTTTCTGTCTGTCCTGTGCTACCCGTATGCGATCTCGAATCATCTCTATCCTGCTCGATGTATCCTGAATCACCTTTGGCCCGAGTAGCTTGTTGTCTCCCACTTTTAGCCAATAAGCTGGAAAACGACAAGGTCTACCATACAATGCTTTGAGCGGGGCCATGCCAATAGTGAACTGATAGGAGTTGTTATAAGCAAACCCCACCAGTGGAATATACTGTCCCCAACCTCCCCCGAAATTAAGGATACACATGCGCAACATGTCCTCGAGCATCTGATTAGTGCATTCAGTCTTCCCATCGGTCTGCGAGTGATACGTTATACTCAATCGCAACTCGATACCCATAGCCTCCTGGAAGCTCTCCTAAAAACGAGATACAAATATCTTGTCTCTATCCGACACGATGTTAAGAGGCACACCATGCAATCTCACTATCTCTACAATAAATTATTGAGCATACTGTCCCGCTGTGTAGTCAGTCCTGACGGGCCAAAAGTGGGCTACTTTCGTCAACTGATCCATAATAACCCATATACAATCGTACCCACTCTGCGAAGTGGGCAACCCAGTGATAAAATCCATGGAAATGCCTTCCCATTTCCACGTAGAAATATCCAATGGTTGAAGCAAACCTGGTGGTCTCTGATGGTACACTTTCACTAACTGGCAAGTGGTACACTTGGATACGAACTCTGCGATATCCTTTTTCATCCCGCTCCACCAATACTGCCGCCTCATATCCTGGTATATTTTATCCCCACCGGGATGTACCGCAAATCGAGACCCATGTGACTCCGTCATTACTACATGTCAAAGGTCCTCCCCCTCTGGAACAACGAGTCTCCCATTGAAGCGCAAACCACCCTCAGAACTACTGAATAAGACTCGGTTCCCTGGGCTAAAAGCTGCCTAATCCGATCTTAATAGAACGAATCCGCTGCCTATGCCTGTACTACTCGTGTAACAATATAAGGCATAACTGTCATCGCATACATAAATGATCGGGCCACGGCATCCTGATGTCCTAATTCCTTCTATTTTGCTTTCCACACCTCGATCGTGTCATCCACCGGCCTATGGCTCAATGCATCAGCAACTACATTAGCCTTCCCCGGGTGATAGTGTATTTCGAACTGATAATCTTTTACAAACTCAAGCCACCTGAGTTGACGCGTGTTCAACTCTTTCTGCGTGAACAACTACTGCAGTGACTTGTGATCTGTAAATAAGCGAAACTGTTCCCCCAATAAGTAATGCCTCCAAATTCGAAGCGCAAACACGACTGCTGCCAGCTCTAAGTCGTGGGTGGGGTAATTCTTCTTGTGAGGCTTAAGCTTCTGGAAAGAAAAAGCTATGGACCGCTCCTCTTGCTGAAGTACTCCCCAAGCTCCTGTAGGGATGCATCAGTATAAACCAGGTATTCCACTCCCGCCCTGGGAAGTGCTAGTACGGGTATTGAAGTCACCTTGTCCTTCAGCTCATCAAACGCCAACTGACATGCATCATCCCAAATAAACGGCACGCCCTTACGAGTCAGATTTGTCATCGGACCCGTAATCTTTGAGAATCCCTGAATAAACCGTCTGTCCGGCTAATCCCAAAAAAATTTGCACCTCCGTCGGCGTCGTGGGTTGTCCCCACTCCCTCACCGCTGACACCTTACTAAGGTCCATAGATATCCCTTTCTCTGATATAATGTGTCCCAAAAACTGTACCTCTCGCTACCAAAATTCACACTTTTCATACTTGGCGTACAACTCATGCTCTCGTAAAGTCTGCAAAACTATACGTAAGTGCTCGGCATGCTCTTCCTCAGTGCAGGAATAAATCAGGATGTCATCTATGAAGACAATGACAAACTGATCTAGGAACTCTATGAATACTCTATTCATCAAGTTCATAAATACTGTTGGGGCGTTGGTTAGCCCAAATGGCATAACCCTGAATTCATGCGACCCATACCTCGTCAGAAAAGCAGTTTTAGCCACGTCCTGCTCCCTGATGTGTAGCTAGTGGTGCCCGAATCTCAAGTCTATCTTCGAGAAGTGAGACGCTCCTCTCAGCTGATCAAATAAGTCATCGATGCGAGGCAACAGATACTTATTCCGTATCGTGACTTTGTTAAGCTCCCGATAATCAATACAAAGTCGTAGGGACCCATCCCTCTTCTTTACAAACAGAAGTGGGGCACCCCAAGGCGAGGTACTCCTACGGATGAAGCCCTATCCCAACAACTGTTCTATCTGATCCTATAACTCCCTAATCTCTGCTGGATCCATACGATAAGGCACACATGCTATCGGACAAGTTCCTGGTGCTAACTCTATCACAAACTCGATCCCCTTACTCGGAGGCAACCTCGGTGTATCCTGAAATACATCAGCAAACTCGCAGACGACCGGAACTAAATCGAGTGGAACCACTACTGTAGTGGTCTCATCCTCTATATAAAATAAGTGGGTGGACGACCCTCCCTCATAACGAGGCATCGCCACTAAGAACATTTCCTGGCCCGGAATGGCGAACACAATACTCCTACTGAAGCAATCAATCATGGCCCTAAACTCGACCAACCAATCCATGTCAATAATGGAAACGTACTCAGACATATCTAACACTAGCATATAAGCCGGTAAAATTAAACTGCCAATTTCTATGCCTATTCCCCGACATATGAAGAAAATCATCGACCCATTACGTAGCGATGAGTGTACACAAGTCACTGTACTTTCTGCCATGCTTAACAACCCAATGGCCTGTGCAAAGTTGGTGGATATAAAGGAGTGTGATGCCCCCATGTCAAATAAGATACGACCCAAAGTACCATGGATAGAAAACCTACCCTCCACTGCAGGTGGTGCCTGTGGAACTGTGGCCTGGTGGACGTTATAGACACATCCATACTGCAACTGCCCTTGCTGCATCGGAACTGCGGGCAAGGCTGGAACTGGAGCTGGCATTAGTAGGGAGGCGAGAAAGATAGGTCTCTGGGGCTCCTGGTGAGAACCCTGCTGGCGAGGAACTCTGTCCTTATCAGGGAACTCCTATTTCTTATGGCCAGTCTTACCACAAGTAAAACATTTCCCGATGAAGTTTCCTCCTCTCTGTCCCAGATAGCCTCGACCCGATTGTCCATTAACATTTCTACCTTGGCCCAATTGGCCCTGCTGTCCTCCCTGTTGTTGGCCCTGCTGCTGATTCTGTGGCTGGCCCTGTGGTTGGCCCTAGTGGCCCTGTCTCCAACCCCCATGACCATGTCTGAAACCCCGAGAACGAAACCTCTTAGTGGACTCCCCTGCTGGGAACTCTGCCTCTGACTCTGCTCAACTAGTACCCCACTGGCACTACCTACCCCTATCTTTCCCAACTGGCTGGGCTCTCCCCCTCGCTTGCTTCCCTTAGCATGGAAGTGGTTGTCCTGACAATGCAATAAGGCTGCATTCATAACGTCGGTATATGAGTGTAGGGAAAGGTTACCCAATAGATGCTGTCGTATCCTCCAAGTCAAGCCATCCATGAACATCTGAATGCACTTCTCCTCAGTAGGCACCTCCTCTAGTACCATGTTTGTCAATCGTGTGAATTCCTCCTCGTATTCCGTAACTGTCCTCCCTTCCTGGGTGAGGTCTAAAAGTTTCCACCTCATCCCAGTCTTGCGGCAGAAGGAAAGTACTTGCGGTCGAACCGCACCCAGAAATCACTGATAGTCATCAAATCTCGCTCCTCGATAGTAGTAGTGGACTCCCACCACTGTAAGGTTGCCCCTCTCATCTTTAAGGTAGCAAAAACTTGCCTCTGATCCTCCGTGCACTCATACATACGAAGGTGTCGTTGTATGTCCTTCTTCCACTGACTAGCGATAACCACATCTCAACTGCCCATGAACTCTGGGGGACAAGCTCTCTGAAAGGACTCTCTAACTCTTTCCCATGCGGTGGAAAACGGATGCACTGGAACTGGTGCCACTGCCTGAACCTGGGGTGGGGCCTACTGCACCACCGCTAAGGCTGCATTCACCGCTTGTGCAACTATCGTGGCAACCTCTGTTGCGTTCATTGTCCCCTGAGCCTGTACTGTCGGCTGCTCTGGCTGGGCCTATCGGTCTCTTGGTGCATATCGAGGAGGCATCTGAGACGAGAAAGAATATTATTAGTCCACAGTTATTACTAAATCTTGAATAGCTGGAGACAAAATCGTAAAAATATAAGATCACAACAGTCCTAAAAATAGGGCTCTATATCAAAGGACGCAAAGCTGAAAACATAGTAAGCCGTACAGATCCTAAAGGACTCTAGAACCTGATGCTCTGATACCACCAGTGACACCCCGCCCAATTAAATATCGGGTGATCAATCTTTTATAAAATTTAAAACAGAATGTTCGGTTGGTTCATTCTTAGCATCACTGTCAAAAAAAACATAATAACTCATTTAATCACCTAATATAATTAAGCTAGGTGTCAAAACATTTTTCCTTTTTAATTAAAACCATTTAATCACCAAACCAAGAAATTTAATATAAATCATCCACGCATAATTAATTAATATAAATACGGAATCAGAATCACATGTTGAGATAAATTTATACTGGATAAAACCTTCCAATTCAAAACTCCAAAAACAAAACCATAGTAACCACAAATCCAAATGTGAATGAACGGAAAGTAAAATGAACATAATTTTTGAAAAAACTATCTAAGGAATGGGAGACATATGCCCTAAATAAAGAGTCTATAAAGAATGGAAATGGAATAATGGAGGCGTCTAATACAATGACCTACAGCTTCCACAACAGCTGCAGCATGCCAAGCAATCCAATCTCTAAGCCTGGTGTCCCTGTGGTTGAGCACCTGATATAATACATATATATAGCAAGATAGAGAAAAGATGCAAGAAACGGGTAGAGTCCGATGTGTAAAAATATTTGTTTAAGCAAGTATTTAAAAATTGCAGTAAAGCAAGCATCACGTACATATTAGTTCGAACTCTCACATGAGATTCTCACCTCTCTTCTATTGTGCACGCCTAGCGTGTATTTAATTTTCTCCTTAGCTATACCACCCAATATAACTAGTCTTAATTCATCCTAATAGTATTTATTCTCAACATTAGTAAACCCGTAACGCCCATACAATTCGTTATCAAATTAGCCTATGTCGAATAGCTAATTCTGATATTTTCCCGTTTTCATAATAAATCGATTATACTCTTAAGATTTTCTTTATAATTTACATGCCCATCTCTATAAGCTATACACAGTAGGTTGATTCACAAATTAGGTACATATATACATATAGTCACATCTTCCCTATATACATATATGATAATACTGCACCCCCGGGCTATGATCCATTAGCGCACCTAACCATAATGTTGTACCCCCGGGTTATCACCCATTAGTACACTTATTTAAATAATCATGTACCCCCGGGTTATCACCCATTAGTACACTTATATTTCATTCTTGTACCCCCGGTTTATCACCCATTAGTACACTTAATAATAAGATTCTTACACCCCCGGGTTATCACCCATTAGTGCCTTTAATAATAATATCACATAATAGGCATACACACGTCCTATTATAATTTATAGGTATTCCTCTCACCTACATATATACTCCTCTTATGTATTTTGATTTCAACATTTCGTAGTACAATTATTGAGATTATTATCCCTCTCATAATCTCTAAGGTACATTCTTTCCGTGCCGAAATAATTGAAGTACTTAATCGCTCATACTTTTCTCGAAATTCTGTATTACGTAAGTTTATCATTTGGTAATTTATCTCACTCCTATAAATCAATAAACTCAAAATTGGATTCTAAGAAATTCCTAAAATTACACTCTGTCCCTCAAACCAGATGGCATGTCATTTTAACGACTGCCACATGTCGCTCGAACGACTTCGAGCGACTTCTCGCGAGATTGCGTTGTTCGTCTTCTACCCAGATTTTCAGCGTTTTTCCACCATTTTTAAACTTAAAACCTCTAATTCAACATCCCAAACTCCAAACAAACAGTTCTAATTCGAATCCCATTAATAATACATGAATCCTAATATCCTAGAATCATCAAATCATTACGAATCATCCATAAAACATGAAAACCCCAATTTAATTTATCAAAACCCTAGTTCTTCAATTTCATATTCAAGAACGCATAATTTCCAGATTTGTTCTACATATAAGTTCATCAAAATGTGATCTCTAGTATACATACATGAAAGGTTTCAATTTAACAAATCTCAGAATCAATTTACATTTCCAAATTCCTCAATTTCATCATTTTTATGAACCAAAACATGTTCCTAAAAATCCTATACTAACATGAGTGTGATAGATACTGAAATACAGCAAGTTATAAACACTTGCCTGGAATTAGTCATCTGATTTCTTGACGTTGTTGGTATGGGTGTGTTCCCCTTGTCCCGATCTCCACGGTGGTGGTGGTTGTGCAAGGTGGTGTCAATTTGGTCGTCTTCTTCTGGAAATAGTTGTCCCTCACGCTTTCTATGGTTGTTCTTACTTCCTGTAACTTTCTAACCCTAATGGACTTTCTTTGGCTGATAATTTAGCTCTTAATTTTCGTCCATTAATTAAGCCTAAAAATCCAATTTACCATAATGCCCTCTCGGGGTGCCGATTAGGCCTAAAATTGCCTCGGGACCCAAACTAAACACCCGGGTATACTATTTCGACTATCTCGACCCTTCCGAACTCAACGGTACACTCAAAATTATCATACGAGTTGCTAAAAATAATTGATATTTTTATTTCACTAAATTAGTCTCAACACGACTCACACGCGCGTCTCACTTAATTCACTAAACTGTCGTATTATTATCTCTCGACAATTTATCAAAGTGTATAATTCCATATTACATATCACACAGTAATATTAAATCAATAAGTATTAACCCTTGGCACGCTAGTTAATATTTATTTTTATTAGATCCGGATTAATTAATAATTTAATTCTCACATTTAAATTCAATTAATCCCTTTGTAATAATTAATCCTATAATTATTTAAATCATCAAAAATATGGGGTATCATAGTATGAAGAATCAAGAAGGTTCATAATTTAATGATGGACTCACGGGTAATATACAAGCATGGATGAGAAATTCGGGTTGGATGACTAGTACTATAGTTACGATTTGAGATCAATACTTCTATGAGAAGGAAGCCAAGAGAGGTGGAGAATTTGACCGAAAGACAAGATCGTATTTAGCAGTGCAAGTGAGGCACCACAAGGGGGATACCCAGTCAAGGAACCCATTTATATGATTTAGAGCAGGTAAATTCCTACTGAGTGACGGTGGATTCAATCAGGTTTGTCGAGGCCAGCAATAAGTCCAATGGGGCCAGCGAAGCTAAAGGGACAATGGGGGTAGCATTCAGGGTAAAGTCTACCAAGTACGCGTGAAGGACAACCCCGACATGGACAGTGGGGCCAGAGACAAGGGATTGACATATGTAAGTGTCTTATGTGTGGAAAGTAGGACCATAACGATTGATTATGTCCACAGTGAGTCAGGGGATAGGAACGGGATGCCCATCAGGGACAATAGTTAGGAAGTTTTTGATTCGGTTTGGATGAGAATATTATGTCCAGGAACCGTTTGGGCCCTCGGTGTGTAGGCAAGTAGATGTATGAGTTTTTATCCTCGGATAGATGGGAGGAATTTTGTGCGACATGAGTGGTCATATTCTTGCTAACACTATATTCGCGTGGGAGACGAGTTTAGTGGATGTAGTAGTGTTACTATGGTATATATATTTACCGCGGGGTAATGGGGATATCTTTAGTTTCATCTGCAGGAGAGCAGGTGTGAACACTGAGAGGGTGTATTTTACAAGGGTAACTCATTTTGAGAGGTGTTATGAGAGTATCATTTTTCCTGGATACAGACTGGTTAGCGATGGGTAGCGATGGTGGGCGGTTACAGTAAGACTATCGTATTCGCGGTTTTAGGGTAAGATGTATATTCTTTTATGATGACTCACCTGAAAGAGGTCCGAGCTCGCGTAGTTATTATTCATTAAATAGACTCGAGAGGGTACTGTGGTCTAGGGATATTGGATCCCGGTGCATAGGAACCTTTACGGATGTTATTCTAGGAATGTCGGGTTTATTATGGAGAGGAGAGATTTAGCTCATTGTTGTTTATACGCTGAGAACATAGTGATAGTGATAGCGTCGTATCATGTAATGCCTTAAGAGACATCGGCATAGGTGATTTGATTTATGTGTCAGGAGACAAAATTTATGATATCTTAGAGTGTGTTTATCTTAGTGTGTGTTATGGACACACGAATTTCGATGATCGACAATGCTAGAGAATAGTGCATTGGGAAATGTTCTTTTGAGCTTAGTTACGGAATGTTATACGCATGGACCTTAATAAACTTTGAAAGTAGTGAGACATTGTGGGATGCGAGTGCATCAATTTTAAATGTTAAATTATTGGACGTGTAGAGAAAACACTTTAAAATGAGAGATATTTTGATATAGGGCCAGTGGAGCTGGGGTGTGCTGTGACAGAAGCACAGAGAGAACTTATGTACCACAAGTTAATAGGTGGGGTAGTATCAAGAAGAATTAAATTGAAAATTATGGGTTAATCGAGAATACCTGTATTATATAGTCACGCCGAGAGTGCGGAGTTGAGTTTGAGAAAAGTATTGTTATGTACTAGACGTTAGCGATATTATCCTGTGATGTTTGCATTACTGGAGAGACTTCTACTTTCGAGATTTATGAGGGTAGAGTGGTACATTTTCCAAGTTTCGGTTGGTTAGCGATGGTTTGGAGCAATAGTGGATAGTTATAGTAAGAATTTGTGTTCGTTGTACCAGGTATGATTTATTTTTGCTAGGTATCACCTAAGGTAGGGTCTAGGTTATATATACGAGTATGTATGTTAAATGTGGCATGATAGGGTTATAATGATATGCTTATGTTGTTAATTCGATCCCGAGGAGTAGGGATGGTTACTAATCTGATTCGGGGTGGATAGACATATTTACGAGCGGGGAGTTATAGCTCGAGATTAATTTTGCGCAAGGAAGCTAGTGATAGTAAGGGCGCGGTATTTTTGTGTGGTCTTTTGTAGCATAAGAGTGGTCGTGTATACTTTTATGACAAGAGGCGGGTATTTGAGGGTATATGTTATGGACTGGGGGCTGAACAGATCTCATCGACCGACAATGTTAGGTAGTAGTGTATCGGGGGGTCCTTAATTGGATTTCGCATTGCGAGACATCCCATGCATGAAGCTTAGCGCAACGTTGGAAGTGGGGAGATGTTTGGTCATTTGTACATGGGTAACTTACCTCGGTTATTTTACATATATGTAGTTATAACTGCAATTTGAAAGTTATATTACGGATTAAGGCTAGTATAGTCGGGTAACAATTGTGCGATTAAGCATGGGTATAGGGTGTATGGGCACCTTGATTAACTAAAGTTGTTTTAGCATAGTTCATTATCATACATGGGAGAGATAGGTGTAGCCATCTTAGAGGGATGGGATTTGAGAGATATTCATACCTTCGAGCACTAAGCTTATCTTAATTTCGAAGACGAAATTCCTTTGTAAGGAGGGAAGTATGTAACACCCTGTAATTCTGAGGACTTAGAATTTAATTATTTTCGGGAGAAATAGAACTTAATTAATTTGGAGAATTCAAATTTATGAATTGGAGAATTTATTTAGGTCGGAGGAATTATTTAAATTGGTGAATTGACATTTAATTCATTCGGAGCATCTTGAGATTTTGCATGTGTCACATTTTGAGGTTTAAATTAGAGAATGTTATAAAGTATTTCAGAAGTCAATTCTAAGTGCACGGTTGATTCCGGATAGGTCGAGATATTCGAAAAAGTGTATCCGAGGGTGGTAAATGGATCACGGGATATTTTTATGTATGACCGGGCTCACACGGGAGTATTTGAGCTATTTTAATTAGGCCCATAAGAGGAAAAATGGGATTAGCACTTTATAACCTAAAAGTGAGAGTTGGGGGCAGTCATAACTCATTTTAGAATACCTAAATCTGTAGAGGGGAGAAAAGGGATAATTGGAGGCGCTTTTTAGGAGCCAATTTGGAGGAAGATTTGGGTGCTTGTGTTAAACCTATCATCTTCATCAAAGGATTCAGACTCTAGGAATTTATAAGGCAAGTGGTTAAATTGCTTCAATGTAAATTGGTGATACTCAATTTATATCATAGTAGGTGTTATACAAATGATTTTTGGATTGGGTTAATACAAATTGGGTTTTGATTTGGGAAAGTTACAAATCAAGTTTTTGGGATTGTTATGATAAGGGCTTATGAATTCTATGCTGTGAAGAAATTATAAGTTAATTACAGAAATTTATTGATTGCATGTTGGGGAATAATCGTATGTATTCATATCTTTATTATCAATTGGAGATAGAAATTGAGAATTAAGATATTGGGACTTGTTTTGATTCGTAAGAATTACTGTGTAAATTCGGGGTAAAAAGCTTCACAAAAGCTATTAATAGCGATTATGTCCGCATTGCCCTGTAGAAAATGGCATTTTCTAACTTTTGTTCTCTAATACGTTTTTTCCAAAACGGCCCCAAAATGCCCCAAAACGACATTTTAAAAAATCTGGGCAGATTGAGTAAATTGAAAACCTCAGATTAATAATTGTGCAAAATTTATTGAGGAGAAATTTGAATAATTAATTAGGGATATTGTATTATGGACCAAGCGGGTGTCCGGATGTTTGGTTGAGTGACACCATCATAATGTGACACCCCGCCTAATTAAATACCGGGCGATCACTCCTTTATTAAATTAAATCAAGGTAAACAGTTGGTTCATTCTCAGCATCACTGTCGATAAAAAATAATTTTCCAATTTAACACCCTAAATAATTAAGCTAAGTGTCAAAACCATTTTTCATACAAACTTCCAAATTTTAATTAAAGAAAAGATTTATTAATTCAAAACAATATTTCTACAATATAGAATCACACCACGATGAACTAAAATAAAACCATACATTCACCAATCGAATGTCAACAATATAAAACTAAAAATCATAAACCATCCTGAATAAATCCCGTAAAACAATACTGGAATAACTGAAATATAAAATCCCAACAATAAATGAAATGCTGAAAGGGGCGACACGTGCCCAATAAATGAGAGTAATGAGAGTGGAGTCAATAACAGAAGCCGTCTACTCAAGTGACCTGCAACTTCCACCTAAGCTGCAGCTCGTTCTTCTCAAAGGATCCTAAGCAAGACGCCCCTGTGGCTGGGCACCTGAAAATATACATATATATACACAAGGGAGAGAGAGAGAAAGAAACGGGTCAGGGCCCGAAAGTGTGTTTGATTTATAAAATACGTTAAGCAAGTATTTAAATTGATACAGGCCAATGCAATTCATATTAGTTCGACACTCTCTTGAGAAATTCTCACCTCTCTTCTAATGTGCACGCCTATCGTACTAACCTTCCCAAATAGTCTAGTTTATCTTAACTTACTCATAAGTTTTCAAAACCGAACGATGACAATGTTTTAAAAAGGTTACTTCCAATTAGTAGCAATACTCTCGTTTTAGCTTCATTAAATTTTAAAGTTTACCAGTGCATTCTCATACTTTTACAAAACAAGTATTTATTATAGTGTCAACAACTATGTCCTACTTATCAAATCCCAGTAGGCAGTTAAAGTATATAATCTCGTATATATATATTAACTACTCGGATAATATATATATATATAACAGCACCCCAACTAAACTATGGTGCGGGCATACTCTGCTATCCAATCCCCGTATCGCTCACACAAAGGGAAATACAAGTTCGGAATCACTCTCGAACTGTATTAACATATATAAAACAACGTTGGGCGAAGCATAGATTCCAAGTCCAAGAGGTCAGTACATACCCACACGTCTCTTAGGACCGTCCGACTATCAATCTGATAGCCCGTACCTAGGATCTCTATCTTCTAGGGTACGAATCAATATCCCCCATAAAGCAACACAGGATAAGATCGTCCCAGCGCGGTAACCTCAGGGATAGCAAGTAGCGCGGGTAAGTTTTTCACATGTATATAATATATGTACACACAATCATATAAATATACCAATTTCATTATGTTAATATAGGTCACTCTCCTTACCCATAATTACAACATTTATCTTTAATTTCTCATTATTATGATTACGTATAAGGTTTCGTCTCTAACCTTAACTCGAAGAGTTTTCTCACTCATTACCTAATGCTCATGGGTCATATCCTTACCAATCTAAAATTCAGTAAGTGACTTTATTTGATTCCAACGTAACTCTCTTACGCACCTCACCCTTAAGTTTCATAAATTCAACCTAAAGTAAATATCCCATAATTACCCTTCTCGTTGAAGATTAAAGGTTCTAACATTTATCCCTATACCCTACTGGTCCTCAATATCTCCCAAATCCTTTTATTTATAATGCCCAAGAAATATTCCACGGTAAATTAATTCAACTAATTAAACAAGGGGAAAAAGAGTTTGCCAGGAGGGGTCGATCGATCGACGTATGGGGATCGATCGATCGAACCTTCGATCGATCGACGCTCTAGGTTTGATCGATCGATCAAACAGGTATTTCGATTTCTGCAGAAGTGCAGTTACGGGTTTGATTAATATTCTTTATTCAAATCCATAATTTCCAACACTAATCGTCCCAAAACTTATACTACAATCATGGTAATCTATTTCCAGATGTTTCTAACGTTAAGCATGCATATAACCATCATTAAACATGATTAAACAACCTAAAATCTCATCTAATCATCAAGAACCCTAGGTTTTCTTAACTTCTATTCTATTCAGTTTTTCTCCAGAATTTCCTTCTACATAATCATCAAAATTCGTGGGTTAATCATCTACATCATATAAGACTTCCAGAATATGGTTTTAATCTTCTCTACATGCAAATTCCTATCAAAAAGTGGGGTTTTCTTCCATAGATTATACTACTAATCATTCCTAACTAATATGAATATTGCACCAACGAAAATACGCAAGTTAAACACTTGCCTTGGATTTCAGAGGTCTGGTTTCCTGCTGGTATTGGTGTGGTTGTGTTCTCCTCCTCGCGATCCACGCGTTGGTGGTGACGGTGGTGCAAAAGGTGGTGTTTTTGGCCTTGAATCACCTTGCAAGGTCTCTCCTCTCTTCTCCAATGGCCGTCTTAGGGTTCTGAATGTTCTAACCCTAGAAGGCTGACTTAAATGGCTGCTAAGGATGGCTGAAATTCGTGGGTTTAATTACCCTATTTTGTAAAATGACCAAAATGCCCTCCCGGGTCACTAATTAGGCCTAAAAACACCCCGAGGCCCGAACTAAACCCCCGGGTACACTTTTCTGACTATCTCGACCCTTCCGGACGCGTTGGCGCACTCAAAACGACCATACGGACAACTTATAAAATATTCACTTTTTTAATTAACATAATTAGTCCCGACGTGACACGGGCACGTCCCGACTTAAATTTCCGAAATAGTCATTTAATTCGCTTATGACATTCAATATAACCAATATAATATATTACTATGCTCATTAGTAATATTCAACAAGTTTCCCATAATTACTAACTCTAGTCACGTTAATAATTATAACATAATTAATTTCCGGATTTTTATTAAATAAATCATCACATTAAATTTAATAAATCCCCAAATTAAATATAGCATAAAAATACGGGGTATTACACATAATAGATTAATTAATGGGGGATTAATTAATTAAAGCTTATAGCCGGAATAATTTATTATAGGATGATATAATAAATTGTTAAATATTATTTAATGGGGAACGTTCTCTTTATAATGGAATTTTGAGTAATATGTTCGAAGAGATAGAAATTCGGGCCAGTTGAGCGAGTCCGGGTACATTGGTTGTGTGACACCAGGAAGATATTAAATTAATTAATGAGTGTATTAATTAAAATAGAGTCGGACCATAGACTAGGGAGATAATAAGTTAATTAATGGACATATTAATTAAATTAGAGTCAGACCATAGGCACGGGAAGGTATTAAGTTAATTAATGGGCATATTAATTAAAATAGAGTCGGACCATAGACTCGGGGAGATATTAAATTAATTAAATTAGAGTCGGACCATAGACTCGGGAATATATTGGATAGTGTTACGGACTTTGTACACGATAAAGCCGGGATTAATATATATATATATATATATATATATATATATAGAGAGAGAGAGAGAGAGAGAGAGAGTCACGCTATAATACATCATGCTCTATACATCACCCATGCATCACGCCTAATTATTGGCCCTAAAAAAAAAATTCCAAATTTTATATTTTTCCCTCGAAATTAACCTTCCAATCAAGCCATGTGCAAAAAATTAGGTCAAAATACATTTTGTAGCTATTTTTAAAAAAATCACAAAAAACTGCTAAAAATACCTTATTTATAAGGGTCTGTGCCAGCAGTTTTTTGTGGATTTTTTAAAAATTGCTAAACAATGTATTTTGACCTAATTTTTTGTATATGGGTTGATTGGAAGGTTAATTTCAAGGGAAAAATATAAAATTTGAAAAAAAAAATTCTAGGTCCTAGAATTAGGTGTGATGTACGGTGTGATGTATAGTGCATGATGTAGGTGAGTCTCTCTCTCTCTCTCTCTCTATATATATATATATATATATATATATATATATATATATATATATATATATACGGTAGTGTGATAGTATATATATCTTGTGTGCTCATAAATACCGGTGGCTATGTATTTATTTAGAATTATATACTCTAGTGTTATCGGGGGAGGTTGTGCGATGTGGGTGAATCCCCTGGGTTGAGGAATAGGGCAAGTATATCCCCAGGTCATAGCGTCCAAATAGATGTGGGAATTGAGATGATTGTCTTCACACTCGGGGGAATATGACCACCTCCAATACGTTTATATTTCTATGTTCTGATTCAGCGGTGGCTAGCTGTCTCAGAAATCCAGGTGGGACTGAGTAGACCTGGGATGATTGCACTTTAGAGAATGCATACGGTGAGATAATACTCGGAAGGATGGTTTTAATTATATTCAACGTATGTGTGATTGTGGAATATTGTTCTACGTATATAATGGAGTAGATAATTATATACGAGTAATTAAATACATGAAGATAATTTGTATTACTTATATAACTAGTGAATGTTATGTGTCTTTTAAGAGAGGTTTAATTTATATTCAACATATGTATAATTGTGGAATATAGTTCTACGTATATAATGGAGTAGATAATTATATACGGGTAATTAAATACATGAAGAGAATTTGTATTACTTATATAACTAATGAATATTATATGGCTTTTAAGAAAATGATTAATTAAGTTAATGCGATAAATAACTTACGAAGTAAAGATACAAATTACTCGGGTTAGAGTAGAGTTCAAGGAGTTTCATGACAAGGCTAGTTAGATGGGGTAGTGTAACTAGGAGGGTCAGGAAGAAAGCATTAGGTGTGCACTTTAGAGGAGGGATGAGATGTATCTGAAGGGAGTGCGACACTAACTTAAATATGAAGAGCATTCATACATTTTAATTTTTGCATTTTAATTCACTTGCAAAATATTTTCAAAAGGACTTTTGGCTTTGACCCGTACTTGCAAAATATTTTCAAAACCTTTTAGGTATCCAGCCACAGGGATGCCAAACTTGAAGATCTGTTCTAGGGATGCGTAGCTGCAATAGGTATGGATATTGCAGGATTTGGACATAGACGCTTCAGTCATTTCATTCCTAGAGTAGTATGCATCTTGGTATTTCTTTCGGGCATGTTGCCCCAGCTATTTTCATTTCAGTCGGTCTTTGTACTAGTTACTATTCTTTGTTGGATTATATTAGTGGATGTTGGTTTTCTATCGATGGTTTATTCGGTCGGTCATTTATTGATTTATTCAGCATTGCTTTATATTCATGGTTTGTGTGAATGGTTCGTATTGATATCTATATGGTTGTTGCTGTTAAATAAAAAGATTAAAATTTTGACATCATCTTTTGAATACTAGGTTGTTATTAAGTTTTAAAAAAATTTTGACATTGATGCTAAGAATGAACCAGATGAGATTCCTGTTTTAATTTGGTATAGGACTGATCACCCAGTATCTTATTGGGCGAGGTGCACAAGTATCCCCCATTTTTTGCTTGAATATCTTTGTGACCAACCTTTGACAAGTTGACCCTGCATTCTTTAGGCCGAACGGCATGACCTTGTAATAGTATAGACCGACTAGGGTTATGAAAGATGTTTTGTCTTGGTCTGGGCCTAACAGTGGAATCTGATGGTACCTTGAATAGGCGTCCAAAAAACTCATTCTCTCATGAGCTACCGTGGCGTCCACCAGCTGATCAATCTTAGGCAGTGGGAAGCTGTCTTTGGGGTAGGCCCGATGGAGGTCTATGAAGTTAATACAGACCCTCTAACTGTCGTTACTCTTATGTACTATTATTGGGTTAGATAACCATATGGAGAATTGAACTATCCTAATAGATTCTGCATCCAAAAGCTTCCCAACTTCATTCTTTACCGCTTTAGCCTTTTGGGGGGATATTTGACGTGCCGTCTGAATGATTGGCTTGAAGGTTGGGTCAATATGCAGACGATGGCAGACTATGTCAAGATCAATTCCAGGCAAATCATATGGCTCCTAGGAAAAAAGTCTAAGTTACTTCTCAAGAAGGAAATCAACTCTTTCTTTTCTTGATAGACGAGTGCAGTCTTGATCAGAAACTTCCTATTAGGTAAGTTATCATCAACACTAACTTTCTCCAGGCTTTCAGTGACCCTATCAGCGGGATGGATCCTAGTCTTCTCTACCTTTGGTCGGTCGTATCGTAGTTTCTATTTATAGGGTGTTACCCCATCCTGGGCTTCCTCTGGAGCGTCCTTTGGTTCCTTTTTCTTCTCCTTCCAGGGGCGAATGGCTATGATAAATCATTTTCTTACAGTGGCTTGGTCGCCATGAATCTCGACCATGCGCATATTGGTGACACACTTCAGTTTTTGGTGGTAAATGGATGGTACGGCTCTCATAACGTGTAGCCAGCCTCTGTCCAGAATGGTGTGATATGGAGATTTTATGTCCACTACCAAGAATTCAATCAACTTTGAAATAATTCCTACTCTAATCGAAAAAACTATCTTGCCCAATGGCATCGTAACTTTCCTTCCATAGCCGATAAATGGAACTATGGCCTCTTTGAGGTCGGCTAAGTTAATCTTTAACTTATGAAATAGATTTAGGTACATTACCTCTGATTAGCTTCCTTGGTCTACCAGTAGCTTGGCGATATCCCAGTTCATAATTCTGAGGCTAATCACAAATGCATCATAGTGGGGAGTCCTCACCCCAATCAAATCTTCCTCTGTGAAGATGATATGTTTGGTGTAATCGATATCCCCTGGTTATCGTTATTTTCCATCTTGGCTTTTTGGAAGGTCAGTTTTGAATGCCTCCATGACAGCAGTGACCTTCTTCAGCTCCATCCGAACAGTGTTCCCTTAGATCTGCTTCAGCTCAGATGCTCCATGAATCACCACGAAATCCTATCCCATGTCATCATTAAGGACGTTGTCCAATTTCTAGTCTCTATTGGCTGCGACCTTGTCCACTTTATTTTCCACATACTCATTCAAATGTCCAACTTTAACCAACTCTTCCAAGTGGGACTTAGTGTTTTCCAATGCTTTATCATATGGTCTCCCTTCTTATGGAATGCACATCTCAACATCTTATTCCTCTTCATCGGGTCACCACCCATCTTCTTGGGCCACTTAACGAACGGTTGGTCCTTGATCTTGCTCAAGATCTTATAAATTGGTCATTTGAGGACTGTGTTAACAACCTGGAACGCCTTTGAAGGACGTCCTTGCTCTCATTTTTAGAGTCATTCTTGATCCCGTTCTTGTTCCCTTTCTTTAGAATGTCATTCTTATCTCCTCTTTTAGTTGCATTTTCTCGACAGTTGTCCCCTGGGGTAGAGTAGACCACATCTTCTACTTTGGTGTATTTTTCGATATACGTCATGAGGTCATCGATGGTGGTGGCCTCGTTCTTCGTTAAGGACTAGTGCAGCAAAGATCTGGTCGTCATACTAATCTTGAAGGATGTTATAGCCACTTGCTTTGAGCTATCATCCACTCTATTGAAGACCTCCCAATACCTCTTGGCATATGTGGGCATCAATTTCATAATTTCCAGAGCTTTCATGTATATCTTATGAATATTTTCCCCACAGTGCACAAGACTAAAATTTCAAGTTGGTCATTTTTTGTTGGGTTTTGTATTGTGTTTGTTTGGGATGAAGTGTTGGGTGCGTGTATATATATATATATATCGAGAATAATTATACATATAAGTGTGTATATTCATAGTTTACAATGGATTAAACTAAATGGATAAAATGTGGGGTTTATTTAGGTTGGAATGAATTAAATGTATTATTATTCTCATAATTCAAAAATCATGAGAATAAACAACATTTGGTAACATTCTCAACATAACGAAATAACTAAAACTGAGCAAGTAATAGCGAGATGATGAAATACTGAATCAAACAAAACCAACTTTGATACCAATCATTGCTAACATAATAGTTCAACTCTGAAATACAAATGCCATAAGTACAAAAGTTGACTTGGTATAAATTGTACATCATACAAGCCTACTAAAATATAAAGTAATACAAGGCGACACTACTCAATTACTAGGAATAAAGGATAGAATTTCACTAGAAGTGCTCCTCCAATGATCAACTTGGTTTATGGTAGGAACAACGATCTAAGACTTATGAAAACACATATATAACAACAATATAAATAATAAGTTCACGAAGAATAAGATTGTAACTGAATTTGGGATACAATATAGCGATACATCTTCCTCTCATCATTATGTGGATTTTAAATTATTAATTACCCAGACCAAAGACCTAAAATAACATGTGTATCTAAATCCCGAACCCATATGTAGCCCGTGTGATTAAAGCTTTACCTCTTCACTCTTTAATATCTATTATTACAATATTAGGTTAATATCTTTCATTATGAATCAGATATTATACTAAGGTCTCAAACCTAAGGTACGTCTACTAAATAAACATAATACCAATAACAATATTATATATGAAGTCTATCCATCTGGGCTATCTTATGCCACTAATGCAATATACACATTACTTGCATAAGTAATACACAAATATGACTCATAAGTGTGTAAGTAGGTGTAAGGACATAATTTTTATAAATGTCCATTATCAATTGAGTATGTCGTATACCGCTACAAACGTCGAAGAATGTTCAAGATCACATATGCATCAAGACGGTTCCAAATATCAAGTTCTTCAACTTTCAAGCCTCCGCAAGTTTCGCTTTGGTAAGGTTGTATTTTAAGTCTTTAACATTTCACTTAGAATATTGGGATATTTTCTATGAAATTTTTTTTAATTGTTGTAGCGGACTTTTTATGTTTTTCGTCAACAAATATTTTTCGAAGTTTCAAGGCGGACCATTTACTAGCGAAAGGAAAAGAAAAAAAATATTTTTTCTTTTTTTCGTTCGAGCAACAGAAGACTTAGTTCGAGCGACATCCCTATGTCGCGCGAATCTCGTTCGAGCGACGCATGTCCTCGTTCGAATGACGTGCCGCCTTAGATTTTTTATAAATAGAGTTTTCCAATTTCGTTTTTAATCAGAAGACGTGCGATTTTGAACTGAGACGAAACTGCTTTGGAAGAATTATTTGTCTTCTCACTTTTAGGGTTTTAATCCTTTTTGTTTTCAATTCACAAGATCCCAATAGTTTATGTGAATTGTTTTGGAACCCAAGAAAACATCTTATGTCAAGTTTCTCTTATAGAGAGGATCTCTACTGCTGATCTAGGTGCTCTTAAAGGGAGTATTGGGCTGAAGACGACTGTGTGTTAATAGGGAGTGCTCATGGATATTCCTGGGCTGAATAGGAGTTGCGGTTCTGGCTAACTCTAGGTTGCGTGTCTATGTAGGTTTGTTGAGGTAAACTTATTGCAGATTTCATTGTGATTGTAAATTGCAATTTAATTCATAGTGAAATAAAAGGATTTTCCCTTCGGGGATTTTTCCTAAAATCTGTGAGTTAGAATATTTGTGTTTATGATGGTTTGATACACGCACACACGTAGTTGTAAGTTTAGGGGTTGTATCAACTTGGTTAAAATTGACTCTAATTAAATAAGTTTTGTGGTTGATATTTGCAAATTTATTCAAAGGATATCGCACACGGCGCATCACTTATTGCAAATTGGTATCAGAGCAGCTTACTCAAATTTACCAAGTATTCCTATTTTCGAAAAATTTGTGTGATATTGATTTTTTTTGAAAAATCTGATTTTAAAAAATTGTCGCAATGTTTTCGAATGAAAACTTATATAATCGATTGCCAATTTTTTACGGGTCTAATTATGCTTACTGGAAAGCCCGCATGAAATCACATTTAAAAACAATTGATGAACGAGTTTGAGTCATTTGTGAAAGAGGCTGGACTCCTCCCACTGTCACTGCGAATAATGTCACAAATTTAAAACTTGTGTTAGACTGGACTGAGGAAGAGTTTAGGTGGATCACTTTTAATTCACGTGGGTTTAGTGCAATTTTTGGACACATAACTCCTGACGAGTTTTGACGTGCTATGGAGTGCACCACGTCTAAAGAAGCATGGGATGTTTTACAACTCGCCCACGAAGGCACTAACGTGATCAAAGATTCTAAAATTCAAAATTTAACTACTCAATTTGAAACGATTACCATGATTGAGACAGGGTGTTTTAATGACTTTTATGCACGTTTGTCTGACATTGTCATCACTAGTTTCAATCTTGGTGAGCTTATATTTGATGCACGAGTGGTTAAAAAGATTTTAAGATCGCTGCCAAAACGTTTTATCTTGAAAGTGACTGTTTTAAATATCTTAGGTAATTTGAATTGTCTTAAATTAAAAGAGTTGGTTGAAGACCTCCAGACATATGAGATTGACATGTTTCCTGACATTATCAAGCCTAAGAATAGAGGGATAGCACTTAAAGCCCAGTCTAAGAAGAAAAATATAGTGAGTTTTTATGAGTCTGAGTCTGAGGATGAGTCTGATTTTGATATGGCCATGCTTATGAAAATTTCTTTGCCTGCTCCATCCATCTTTATACGTTCGATCATGAATATTACTGCCTTTGAAGTGTCGTGAATACATCCCGAAGCGAAGTCTCAAAACTCTTATCACTAAGCAACTTGATCAATCTAGTGAGTCGATTTCCTTAACCGCTTTACTGCTAATGATGAAATGGGACGTATATTGCTCGACTAGCTCTCTAAGTGATGATACAATGATCTCTCACAGAGTTAGGATGGCTCCAAAGGGACATCGTCTGTCGATAATGTCTGATATGATGAAAGGGATCCACATTCCCATCATAGGTTATGAATTTTGGAATCAAAAACTTCTTCAGCGGCTACAAGTTATCTATTTTCACAGTGAAAAGTGGGGCAGAGCCATACCCCAATACTTTTCTAGCAAGGTCATTCAGAGTTCGCACCAAATTCGGATTCATCCTTCCTTCCAACTCTTTCTTAATGATACTCTGAATTTCATCACTCCCATTTATGTTCAGTGGCACTTTGGGTCGAGCCGACCTACTACTCTGTGCGGACTCTATTGGTAGCACTGGTGGTCAATTGCGGATAATGAAATTACGAGCCAACGAGGGGTGGATGCGCCGTGGGCTAGAGTGCACCGCACATGGGCTCCTTGACCTGGAGTCCCTCCTAGTGTATATAGATATGTTATTCCTCGGGAAATGAAATCTTATCCTTCTAAGTCACTCCAGGGTATGAGAACTGGAGTTGCATTCATTTTACTACTCTATCAGTTGATTCCTCAAACTGGCATTCTTTTAATCACGATGGTCCAGCCTTTCTTCATAAATACTAACCAATCGAGATGCTACTCTTCTTGTGGGTCATTCAACAGAGCGAGTATGGTGTCAGCGACTAAGGCAGATATTTTGGGCGAGCACCACCTTAACCTAGATCATCTAAGGGGAGAAGGAAGTGCAGTAGGTTTCTCCTCTCTCTTAATAACTTGTACCTTAGACTGGAAATGACTTCTCAACTGGGAAGGATGAGACTAGTTAACACTCATATTTATTGTAGGGCAGATGTTTTCATGATAGTGAGAATATAGAGTTTTTCCATAAGTGATGCCAAATTGAAGGGGATATTAAACCCGTAATAAATGCAATATTATAGTTTGGCCTAAAAATATGAATGTTATAGATAAAGAACACAATATGTACGTTTTGGCAATTCGTCATACCTAAGTCCATATGGAAGGAAGGATAGTTATTTATTACTGGGAAGAACAAAGAACGATTAGAGTGGGATGGTTGCTAACTGAGAGTCCAAGTCACCGTGAGAAATATAGAAACCAATATCCTTAAATTGAGTGAGGTCGCCCTTTATTTATAAGCACTAGGGTCCTATCCTTCTAGGTCTATTTGTTCATCCTGACTACAAGTCAGGTAATCCAATTAGGACTCATCGTCCACATCGTATATATATGATATTCCTAGATTTTTACTTATCTCCCCCTAATTATTCGGTCGGTCATGCTTGTTGGCCCCTGAGAGCCACGTGTGAATCCACGTGGCGTATTCATCTATATTCCCTTCAGGTTTAATAAATAATCAAGATAAAATTTGGTTAATCACACCATAAGATAAATACGTTTTGTTTGATTGTTGGGTTTAATTAATTGAATCGAATATAGCCTAAAAGAGAATTTTAAAAAAACGGAACATCCTGGGGCAATATAAATTTTGTTTGATAAATGATTTCGCGTAGAAATCATCCTAAATATTGCACCATATGGGACTTTGCCCTTATAAGTGGTATCAAAGAAGGTTCTTTAGGTATTGAGTTTAGAACCTTATCCTGTAAATTGTCTAAGATGGAGTTTAATTGTGAGGGTAGTGCAATACCACGGATTTTCTTTACATTTAATTAATTTTTTATTTAATTACATGCATGACACGTGATATGTCATTTAGTGTGTGTATGTATACACACACACACACACACACACACATATATATATATAGTAGTAAATGTTATGTGATTTTATTATGTGTTATGTGAATACATATTAATTCATTTAGTAAATATTTTAAGTGACTTAGTATTATGGGCAGCTATGAAAAGTTTAAGGACTATGTGATAGGGGTTTCCTTATTTGGATTATTCCCTCAGTATTTGATCCCATCGATCGTGAAGTAGGTTCTTATAATACCGAGTAACACTTAACTAACTAATAATTAAGTTTTAACTTAATTAACTCATGTCGACCAATAAATTAATTTAATGAGACAATTAATGGATAAAATAATTTCCCTTTTGGGGTTTAGCTCTCGGGACATCTAAAAATTTCGTTTTAGTTCAAAATAGTGGAATTTAAGTCTGTTGGGTTAGTATATGAGTTGGTCCAAGTTTTGAGCCATTTGGAGCATATTTTTGGCTTGTTGGGTTAGGCCCATTTTTTAGAATAAGATTAATTTTGGGATTAGTGACTTTTATGACCAAATTACAAAAACTCAAACTCTCATAACCCAATTAGAAAATGATCCTAGTAGCCAAGGAGAAAGAAGGAGTAATAATGATATTTGAATCATACAATTGATCTAAGTCAAATCTACTTAGGCCCCCGGTGTTTGATGGGAACAACTATGCCTATTGGAAGTCCATAATGAGATATTATCTCAAGTCTATTGATGAGGGTGTATGGGATAATGTAGAAAATGTGTGGTCTCCTCCCATTGAAGGTGGTGTGCGTAAAGCCTATGCCTTATGGACTAAGGTTGAAAAATATTCTTTGAATTTTTAAGGGTATTAATGCTATTAATTTTGTTGTCACGACTGAGGATTTTAGACGCATAATGACATGTGAGAATGCAAAAGATGCGTGAGATGTTCTCAAATCTAAGCACGAGGGTATGGATATAATTAAAGTGTCGAAGTTGTGAAATTTGACAACTAAGTTTGAGATGATTAAAATTGAGGAGCACTAAATGTTTGATGATTTTAATGCTAAACTATCAAATATTGTATTCCTCATTTAACCTAATTGAGCCTATCCCTAAGCCTAAAGTTGTTTGAAAAATCTTAAGATCCGTGCTTGAAAGATTTAATGCTAAGATTACAGTTATTAATTCTGTTGGTGGTGTCGATGCGCCTAAAGTACAAGAACTTTTAGGTGATCTCCAAACCTATGAGATGAACATGTGCCCCCCTCGAAAGAAGGAGAAGGGTTTAGCCTTAAAAGACCATACAGAGGACATGTTAGATTCTCACTATGAGTCTGATTTAGACCCCTAAGAGATATCTAGGTTTCCTAAAAAGTTTAAGAAATTTCTTAAGCTTGGAGAAGCGAATAAATTCTATAAGAAATCAGAGAACTTTAATAATCACCGAGATAGTAAGAAGTTAAAGTTGACCAATTTTTTTAATGATTTCTAGCAAAGTCTAATTTTCAAATTAAAATTTATTAAAATCCAATATCAAAATTATTAATGTATCAAGTAAAATGATCAAATGTGCCATAAGGATACATGTTTTGAGTCTTAAAATAGTAATTAACGATAATTATGCATGAGTATATGTGCCATACTAATTGTCTCTTAGAACTTTGTCCTTGCTATTTTTAGATTTTTTGTATGTACTCTTAGGGAACAGTTTATCAGGACCCGTGTGTTAAAATAAAATAAATAATTATTATTTATAAATAAATTCCCTTAGCAATAACATTTTATTTTTAATGTGATATTAAGGACCAAGTTTTGCAAAATAATGGGGCCCGTTTTGTACGCGATAATATTTTGGATGAATTGTGATTATTGAGAAAATGATTATTAGGAACCTTTTTACTAGGAATTTGAATCCTCTCATTATATTTGGTTAGCCAATGGATTCCTATTAAGAATCAAAATTTAGTGGTTCATGTATGGAACATGACATCAGAATATACCATATATACCAATAATACCCTTTTGTAATTTGATTACTATATATATTAATTTATCTATTTTGGATATTTTATGAAACATAATTATACAGTTCACTATTTATAAATATTTAAAACCAAATATTTTTTTTAAGAAAGATTTTCTAATAAAAAAATATTATAATTTATTGTATACATGTATGTATTGCAGAGTAAGTTAATCACAATACTGTATATGAGAAAAAAATGCATAAATAAAATTTGTACAAGTCTAAATCTAATACAAACTAATATAATTAAATTGTCTTCACAAAATAAATGTTTAGATCTAAAAAATAATTTGTATAATTTAATATTTTATGGCGTGTTTGTCTTCACTAACTTTTTTTCTAAGAATTTCCACGAGAAAGTAAATGAATTTTGATTTTATCTATATTAAGGTCCCGTTTATTTGCACCTCTGAAATCTGAATCTAAACCATTCAGATTTCAAAGGCAGTAAAATTGCATTTGTTTTCGAGACATTTCAAAGATTGTCGGTAATAATATCTTCTTAATGATTCAGAAGTTCAAAACCCTCTGAATCTGATAACTGAAATCTAAATGGAAATAATTTATAATAATACCCTTACCATTTATTTGAAATCACAATAATACAAATAATCCACATGAAAATAGTTCCCAAATAAAACATAATAAAGAGTTTTAAATACAATAAAACTCTTTATTTATACGATTCTCTAATAAAATCTCTCTCTCTCTGAGAGAGAGAGAGAGAGAGAGAGAGAGAGAGAGAGTCGAAGATAAATATGTAGAAGAGTTTTAACTCCACGATCAGGAAAAAAAATCAACAAATTTATCTCTCTTCTTCTTCTTCCTTTTTTCCAACGAATTTTTCTTTTATGTTTCTATAACTATAAAAAAAATTAAAAACAAAACTCAAATCATATAAACTCAATGTTTCTATAACTGTACAAACAAATAATAAACAAACCTCAAATCATATAAACACCATCTTTGACTGCCTTCTCTTCTACATAAATTTGTGGCTGAAACACTCATTTTGGTTGAGTTGTCCGTGGTGTGGTTTTTAGTCTTTACCAATTTTTGTGTTTATTTGACCGAGATAAGTAAAGTGTGCTTGTGCTAAAAGTGTGTAGAAAACTCTATTTATGTGAGTGTGATTTGTTTTAATCCATACACATGTTTGGCATAAGTCCTTTTTTTTTTCTAAACAATCTTAAAAAGTCATTTTATGTGGCTATTTGGAAAAAGGTGGGAACAAAAGGAAATGAAGTTTGACTATTAAATTTGTTAATATATAAGTTTATTTTTATGTTCCTAATAGAACAAAATTAGTCCATGATTGTAGTTGTGTATATTAAGCTAGTGTTATAAAAATATAAATAGACTTGAAACACCACTCCCTCATTTTAGTTGTTTATTATTAAAAAAAATAATTATAAAAAGAAAGTATTTTGTTAAAAAATGTTTTTTGTTAAAAATAAAAATAAAAAACTGTTTTGTAAAAAGAAACAGTTTTAATATTAAAAAAGTGCTAACAATGTGTTTTAAAAACAATTAAAACAAATGTTTTATTCAAACACAGTATTAAATTTTTATTAAAAATTTTAATTTTTTTAAAATATTCTTGTTTATATAAATATAAATATATTTTGTGTCATATTGTTCTCTTGTTAAAATTATGAGTCGTGTTAAAATAATGACTCGTGTCGTTTCGTGCTCGAGTTATAAAGACTAGTGTTGTGTCGAACAGTAGTTAAAATTATAATTATTGTCGTGTCGCGTCGCGTTTGTGTTAAAATCATGATTCATGATTTCGACACATCATGAATGACATATCGACTCATGTGTTAAAATTATGACTCGTGTGTGAATTTTTTTTTTTAAATGAAACTTTTTTTATTCATTCGTTGCTAAATAAAACAATTTGGGTGTTTCAATATTATTTAAAAATGAATGTAAAATTTAATTTTTTTTAATTGTCTTAAATTAATACTTGTACATGTTATTTAATTATTTTATATTTATAAAAATATTAAATATTTATAAAATAATTTAAATATATGTACATGTTATTTAATTGATGAAGTTGTTTTTTAACAACCAAAATTGAATTACATTTTTTAAATTTTATTTTCTAAAATAATTGTACTTTTATGTTAATTAAAGATGTTATGTTGCTGATGTAATAGGTTAGATATGGCTCCAAAAGAATCGAAAGTAATTCCACGGTCGAAATTTACGGGCACTAGTTTAGGAAAATATTTAATTGATATATGTCTAAAAGAAGTTAGCAGGGAAAGGTATATTGAAACTTCGTTGAAGATTGTGCCTTGGAATAAGATCATCGAGGAATTGAAAGCATAATATAATCACGAATATAATAAAAAATAATTAAAGAACCAGTGGGACTATCTTCGAAAATCTTATATCGCTTGCAAAGTGCTTGTGAATAGGATTGGTAATGGGTACAATGCCGAAACAGGGACTTTCGATTGTCCAGATGATGTTTGGGATGACATTATAAAGGCAAAAATTAAACATTTGTGTCACACCCTGCTTTTTGATATGAATGAACAAGAAGTACATATAAAGTAATGAATCAATGCTAAGGCAGAATAACATAACTTTATTCATTATCAATAGGTTTACATATAGTTGTACCACCGTAGGGGAGAGTTACACACTAAAATATAGAAAACTGAAATGCGCCACACCTTGCTCCCATCTGTCTTATTCTCTGCCAATGCGGTCACATACGCAAATAGGTGACCAGTTTATGTCTCTAGTAGGGAAGAGATATTATCCTCTTTCTCCGGGCACATCTGGAAAAGGAAGGAATTAGCACAAATATGCTAAGAAGATTTTACTAATTCTATAACAAATATATATATATATATATATATATATATATATATATATATTATAGTTGGAGTGTGTATAGAATCAGTGTTTAGAAACACTAATAATAATAAGTTGATAATCTTTTACTTATAAGTTTATAAGAGAATATTAAAAGTTTTGGAGTTAATAATCCCATACTTACTAGTCCGTTTAAGAAATGAGGTTCATTATCAGTTTATTTAGGATCATGTAAAGAAAGTCAAGGAGTTTTGAACTAATAATCACACACTTACCAGTTCACTAAAGGGTATGTAAGTAGTTAAGCCATCAGTAAAATCATAATAATAGGTAATCAATAATCAACCCAAAACTTTTGGGGAAAAGTAACATGTTATGCACACAAGTCATATGTCACTCATACGTACGTAGCAATAATCATGGCTTTCAATCATCTGAGACCAATAGGCCAAGTAAAAAGTTTTGTGGGATAACACGTCAGTCTACTCCCTGGTTAATACTGACGCTTATAGTAAAAATATCACAAAGTGATAGGGTAACTAAATCAATATGCAACATGATACCAGTTATTATATGAGAAGGGTTAAAATTGATCCTCAGTTTAAATTTAAATACTGATGATAAATTCAAATACCAATGATTTGTAATAAAAATATGCAGTATGGCAGTATAATAACATGCACAAACTAAGAGTAACTGGGAGCTATCACATAGTGATATTAATAGTAATATGTCAAATATGCAAAGAATACTATTAAAAAGGTAGAAAAAACCAACTTGCTTGGTATTTGGTTGGCTTGATATCACACTAGGATATTTGGAAGAGCTGGGTCTTGATATTTTGTACACAATGTGTGGGTATGTAAGTATTTGGGGTTTAGTCATTCATTTTTATACTAAAACTGTCTCTTTTAAAGTTTCGGGGTTTATTTGTAATTGTCTTAGGACTTTAAAATATTGGACTTACGATCATCGTTGAACTTCGGTGTAAGAGACTTTTAGTCTTAAAACATTTTAAAATATATAGACACAAAATTTGGGGATTAACTTCATAAGTTGGAAAAGTTGAGAGGGGTTAATTTGTAAATTTTAAAAAATATTCTTAAGTTAAAACCTTAGTTTTTCATAACTTAATCTTGGAATATCCTGACATGGCCTTACCTTATACCAGCTGACTAGAAATTTTTAATAAAAATTTTGGGGAAAAAATCAGATATTCTTGAATGGCCATGATAGTACCCAAAAGAGTTCAAATAATACCCCGAACACAACATTTTTTAATTGCTAATTGTCGAAAAAAATTGGGTCTTATGTGCGTAATTATTTATTATGCAATTTTGACTGCAGTTACGGTGTCAAAAGCTCTATTTCGAGGCAATTTGCATCAAGAAATGGCTAAGTCACCTCTCTTGTAACCCTAACCAATCATGTAACCTGGCCTAAACCTACCCCGTGCCCGGTGTTTGTGTAGTTTGTACTTTTATTAATTTTTAGATTTTTTATTTTGACTCGTTTTAATTTTTAGGATTTAATTTAGATTTATTTAGAATTTTGAATATATTTTTAGAATTTATTTGCTATTTTTATATTTCTTTTTATTTAGTGTAATTTTATTTAGATTTTTTAGTTTTTAGTTTTTAATATTTATTTTAGTTTAGTTTAGTTTAGTTTATTGTATTAGGATTAGTGTTTAGAAATTATTTTTCTAGTTTTATTAGTTTCTGTTTTTTTAGGACTTTAATTTTTTAGTTATATTATATTTTTATCTTTATTTTTCTTTTCTTTTCTTTTTAGTTCGAGTCTTTTTAGTTTAATAGGTTTTATTATTTTTATTTTCTTTTTCGTTTGATTTTTTTTAGTTGGGGTTTTATTTTTGTTATTTAGTTTTTTTTAGTTTAGGTAATTTTAATTTCTTTTTTTTAGGGTCCAAATTAAACACACACACACAATATCCTACACTCTACCACACCCTCACCCTCACACTAACTCCCATATATCCTATCACACGCAAACCCCACCTCCATCATCTTCAACCTCACACCACACTCCATCATTACTCTCTCTTTCCTCTATTAACACCAAGACCTCCCACTTTAAAAACCCACCATTAATCCCATACATACATCTCCTCATTCCAAACCAATCCTCATCAACCCATTTCACGATCACCATCCAAACATACCCCCTACCCAGTTTTAAAATCGGACCATTAACACACCTCAAACTGAGCCACTGCCCCGTCTACTGCCATACCGGTAAACTCAGCTTCTCCCCTGCTACCTATTTCCGAGCTCAACCCGAGACCTATCACATATCACCCCCTACTCAATTCGATTCCCTCTAACATGAGACCAACCTAAAAACCATCTCGCAACCCGAACCCCTCCATATTCGGCCTGTTAATCCGTCGGACCTAACCCACTCAAACCGTTCCCCATCCTTACCCGGGTTTGATCCCTTTACTTGCTACCATCTCATCAACCACAACTCGAATCCAATACCCGTCCAATGGCAAATTCAAACCACAAACCCCATTTCCCATTTTCCCCAACGATTTATCCACCTGCCAAGTTCCAAAATAAAAACCAAAGACCAAGTCAACTAAGCCCACATTTTTATAAAATCACCTTTAACCACTTTCCAAAAATACCCCTTAATCCCCATTTTCTTAAGATAACCCCTAACAACCTCACACCTCTTGCACACTCACATTTTAATATTTTCAATTATGCCCCTAGCCTCATTGCACCTTTAAATTGAAGAAGAAGACCTAAAAGAAAAAGGAGGAGAAGAAGAGTTTGGCTAGAGAGAGAATAAGATAGAGAAACACCATTTTTATTTTTTTAGAAGTTTAGTTTTTTTTTAGATTACAAAAAAAAAGAAAAAAATAATAATTGAGTGTTGTAATTATTTTGAGAGAATTGTTGAAGAATTGAAGACCATTGCAAAATCAAGTGGAAATTTGGTTTGATTACTCCTCTCTAATTTTCATTTTATGCCCTTATTTGATTCTAATTTTTATTGGATGATGATTATGAAGGGATAATATCCCATTCAAGAGAGGAATTGAAACCCTCATGAATCCAATTTGATTTAATTATCAATTTTAATTTTGTTAGTTTCCTTTGATTAGTAAATTTAATTCCTACTTCATTTTCACATTGAGAATTGGAAAATCATCCTTGAGATTTGAAATCTATTATCATTTTTTCATTTGATTCAAACTAGAGATAGGCTTATCACTTGACTTAAATGCTAGTATAATTTTTATCTACTCTTATTTTTATTATTGTCTAATTAAAATTAGTTGGATGAATCGATCCTAGCGGGTGATTTGTTTGATTAATTTTAATTCAATTAGAGTAGTGTGTGTAGGAATTAAACCCATCTTTCTAAAAGAATATTCAATTAATTCATTAGTGTAATGAGAATTAGCTTTTGAATTAAATGAATATTTTGAAAATTGATCAAATTAAAATAGTGCAAGCTAAATTGATTTGTGTGAATTGAATTTTCCATCGCTTGAATATTTTTCTCTCATTTAGTTACACTCACTCGTTTTCATCACAAACTTGTTCTTAGTTTTTCACACTTTCATTCTAGTTCAATTACCACTTTTCTTATTAAGTTCTTAGCTTATATTCACATCACCATAAAATTGTTTTAATATTGAAAAAACTAAAAAAAAAATACAACAAGTGAAAAATCCAAAAAAAAATTAAATAGAAGTTGAATTACATGAGTTTTCCTCCCGTTTCATTCCTTTGATTTGGATTGAATACCTCACTTATCACTATTCTCTAGTTTTGCTATACTTTTATAGGTAATTGAAGGATTTTTATTAGCTCGGTTCTCACAACAACGACAACACATAAAGAATCAACTAATCAAATGGCGTTGTTGCTAATCTTTGGAGCTCGAAGCACTTGAGAGGATTTTCTACTGTGATTCATTTGTATTGCATTTTTACTTTTTTCTGTGCCATCTTTAATTTTTTTTAGAAGGTTTGTCTTATGACTTTATTATTTTTCTTGTACTACGGTGCTTGGAGACACCATTTATTTTTCATTTAAATTTGTAATAAATAGAAGAAAAGCATGATAGGGAAACCGGACAAGGTCGAGAGAGGGCGTCCAAGGCGAGGAAAAGAAGCCTCTCTATTTTGGGTCGGTAGGACTCCCGGGGCCGACTGAGATAGGCGAGATCTTCCCCTGGTCGACTTAAGTCGTTCGTCACCCCACGGTGTAAAAATCATGGGAGATACATTTCTTAAACCCTCGCGCCTCTCCTGTCAGCAAGTCAATTTTTGTGTGTGACTACGTGATCTTACTTGATTTTATTATCGTATTTATTTTTGAATGAGTGTGTGAATTAATCAATTAAGACCTCACGAGAAGGGATTTCATCACCCAGCTCACTTGCTTATCATTGGTGTGTTACCCTAGCTATCATTAATTTTAAAATAAATCCACTAGCTAGCCTACTAAGAGAACATTTTTGCAAAGGCGATCACAAAGATAAATTTCGTGACTTTTAATCGCCCATGGACTTAGTTAAAATTTGACTACCCTTTCACTAAATGTTGAAGATAAAAATTGGCTATGTGCTAGTTAGGATTTATCATTGACTTGTGTGTGTTCAATTCACTCCTTCGGTAGTCAATTTTAGTGAGTTCGTCCCAATTCAAAGAGTCCAAATATTTCTCCCACTCTTTTCTTCCACAAAAATCCAAAAACATTTTCTTCCTTTATTTTACAAAACTCCAAAAATATTTTCTTTCTTTCATTTTCAAAAAAAAAATCCAAAAATATTTTTTTTCATTTTGAAAAATATTTTTAAAAAAATATCCAAAAAATTATTTCTCTCCTTATGGCCGAAGAACGTCCTTTACGGGATTACTTTGGCCATTTCTCATTTTTTCAAAGCATGTTTGACGTTGAGCCCGAGTTGAACCTCCACGCTTTGCTTAGTGGCTTCAACTCTCTCACACACGTCGTTGATACTCATGTGTAATCCACGCACGCACCACAAATTCCATCACCTTCGATGATGACTATCAATGCGTCAAATGCTTCGTTGTGCACACCGTGTTTTCTAGGCAATCACTTGCCCCATGAGTGACCATACTCTTCATATCCGTATGAACCCACCATGGACCAAGTGTATCCATATGACACTGTTTCGGAACACACCTCCACCTATTGTCATAATATATCCAATCCCGAGTGGTGTGAGTACCCAACCTATTCGTGGAGGCCTGATCACCCTTCCACGCAATACGAATCCCAACCTCATGTTGCGGATCCTCACACATTCCAACAGTTGTCATGGCAATTAAGTGCACCTCATCCCGATCAATTCCCTCACTAAGAACCCAATGATTATCAGCATTTTGGTCGTTCCACAAACTTCATATAAGTATTCTTCATTTTCACATGTCAATAACGAGTTGTGTCCACCTCACTCCACTGTAACACCCCGCCTAATTAAATACCGGGTGATCAGTCCTTTATTAAATTATAACCAAGGTGAACGGTTGGTTCATTCTTAGCATCACTGTCGAAAAATAAACTTTCCAATTTAAACACCCTAAATAATTAAGCTAAGTGTCAAAACCATTTAAAACATTATTTCCACTTCATTAAATCCAATTATAAAACCTTTAATAATTAATAGTTTAAGAATCACACAATTATAAAGACTGGAAATGTACACCCAATAATTTAACCATTCAGCCAACTAATACTAACTTAAAACCATAAAGGAAAACCATCCTGACAGTAATTAAATTCCAACGAGTAAAATACTAAAGATAAATGAACATCATTTCAGACAAATCTATCTAAATAAGAAAACAGGCGACACATGCCCAACTAATTAAAACTGAACGAAGAATGGAATCAACAAGGAGATCGTCTAAGCAAATGGCCTGCAACTCCCACATAAGCTGCAGCACGTCCAGTCCAAAGCACCTAAGCATGACACCCCTGTAGCAGGGCACCTGTAATATATACATATATATACAAGAAAGAAGAGATAACAGGAAACGGGTCAGAGCCCGATTGTAAAACAGTTTAAAATTTAGTTTAGCAAGTATTTAAAATGCTTACCGACTAATGTAACAACCATGTTAGTATGCGACACTCTCTTGAGAATTATCACCTCTCGTCTAGTGTGCACGCCTACCGTACTATTAACCTCGAAAGTTTATTTTAACTTAACTTTCCCATAAGGTTTTATCCCGAGAAATACTATGGCCAAGATAATCAATTTCTAAAAATTAAGCTCTCTCATATCTCATGTTAATTAACATAACTCAGTGATGTTACAAAATTCCCAAAACACTTAAAATGAAGTTGGAGTATTCATTCATTTCTTAACTACTTTTATGCACAGTAGAAAGTTCTCATACTTAAGTATATATATATATATATATATATATATTAATTACTCGTATGATATATATACGATCGGCACCCCACACAAAATCTATGGTGCTGGCATACTCTGCTATCAAGTCCCCGTATCACTCGTACTAAGGGAAATACTAGTTCGAAATCACTCTCGAACTCTATTAACATAAAACACATACAAATGGAGGCGAGGCATAGTTCCAAGTCACTAAGAGGTCAGCACATACCCTCACGTCTCTTATGACCGTCTGACTATCAATCAGATAGCCTATACCAAGGAATCCTATGTTCTAGGGTACAAGTCAATATCCTCCATAAAGGTCCCAGTGCGGCAACCTCCGTGATAGCAAGTAGCACGGGTATGATTATACACAAGCATAACATAAATATGTACACACATGCATTCAGTTATATATATCAATATTCTCATTTTTCCCAATTAGGTTCGCATGCGACCCAAAGATAACAAGTATTAACCTTACATTGTACAACTTTTACCCAATTAGCTCACATAAGGGGTTTATTGCTTTTACTTTTAATTAATCGTTGCATATTTCCTTCTCATCTCTCGAAGTACTCTTTCTTACTAAATGCAATCTCAATAGGTATACCCTCTCTAACCTTCTGGTCTAAGTCTTTCACGAATCTTTAAATTCTTTTGTGGACGTATGCATAATTTCTATTGTGTGACGAAACTCCCCGTTAACCCCCAATTTCATCCCATATTAAATCTCACTTAATGGAGTTTACGTAGACCCTACTGGTCCTCTTCATAACCCATTTCACTCCATAAATAATAATCAAGGGATCCTCACGAATTTTAATCGGATTAAACAAAAAGGGGAAAAGTATAAAGTTTTCCAGAAGGGATCGATCGATCGATGTTCTTGGATCGATCGATCGATGTTCTTGGGTCGATCGATCGATCAATCAGTTCTTGCCCAGAAACTGCAAATTAAACCTTCGGGTTTCATCTTCCAAATTTCTCCAAAACATCATTATCGATTCCCAAACTCCAAAATAACATTTCTACTAGTTCTCTAAACATATATGCATGATTCTCTACGTGAAACATGTACAAATTCATCAACGAGATTGTATTAAAGGGGCAATTTATCTTAATTATCAAGAACCCTAATTTTACACTAAATTTCCATTGTTCTAATTTTTTTTCCAGATTTCTCACTTTTAAATCACTCCAATTTCATGGGTAATCCTCTACATGTGATTGAGATTTCCAGAATATATTTATTCCCTCTAAAACATGTGATTTGATTCTCCAAATCCTTAAATTTTTCCACGAGACATAGGTTTATCAATCCTAATCTAACATGAGTGAAACATTAACTACAAGAAAAGCAAGATAGATACTTGCCTGGGAATTTAAGGTTCTGATTCGACGACTCTGATTGGTATAGCAGTAGTACTCTTCTTCCAATCTACGTTTTGGTGGTGGTGGGGTTGCAAGATTGGTGGTTCTTGGCCTTGAACACTTGGAAGGCTTTTCCCTTCATCTTCCTATGGCCTTTTTCTCTTTTGGTTCTAAGAACCCTAACTTCCCTGTCACTCCATCTGATATAACATTAATGATTTTCGTCATTATTAAAGGCCAAAAATAAAAAATTACCAAAATGCCCTCTCGGGTTACCGGTTAGGCCTAAAAACGTCCAGAGACCCAAACTAAACCCCCGGGTACACTTTTCTGACTATCTCGACCCTTCCGGACATGTTGGCGCACTCGAAATGACCATATGGGTGACTTATAAATTATTCACTTATAATAATAATAATAATAATAATAATAATAATAATAATAATAATAATAATAATAATAATAATAATAATAATAATAATAATAATAATAATAATAATAATTAGTCATGACACGACACAGGCGCGTCCCGACTTAATGTCCATAATTGTCATTTTATTCACTCGTGACAATTTTTTTTTATAAAATAAATTCTACATATTACTTTACTCATTAAGTAATATTTAACAAATCAACAAATTTCAATAATTACTAACTCTTGTCACGCTAGTAAATATTCAAAACAACTTTCCAGATTAAAATTAAATTAATTTATCTTAATTAAATTTAATAAATCCCTAAATTTAAAAGTCATAAAAATACGGGGTATCACATACTCCCCCCCTAATAACGGAATTTCGTCCCGAAATTCAAAAAATAAGGCCTACCTGGTCAAACAATTTTGGATACCATAACAGTACGCAAACTATCTACATAGTAGGGAGCTCAATCACTATAGCCCCCGTCTCTCCGCAAGCTTGTTTAACACTCTCATTAACGACACTTCATATTGAGCTCCTATCCGACAGCATTCGCATAAGACACGCATATACACTATTAATTCCCATTATTTCAATATCATTGGGAGGCCGCACCTCACTACATGACAACTACTCGAATTTATCTAACCATAAAAACTCCCATTCTAAGAAAAACCATACGAACATTTGAACACTCTTGTTCGCCTAAAACAGTCGTGGAATTCCACCATAGTCATCGGATCATTCTCGACCGATCCAAAATTCTGATTATCCGCTCACTTCTAAACATACAGAAGGAGAATAGTTAAGGTTCTTCCACACAAAACCTCAATAAGCACCTCGTTCACGACAAACCGGTACGAGTGCTTCCACAAAACTCTACCATACTATATTTCACTTGCTAGTTATATCCGTTGTGGAAATGAAATGATCACCAAGATTCTAAAATTACCTTCACGCGGCTCCACTAATCGTTAATCACCGTGCGCCTACTCCTCGGCTATGGGTGATAGCTCCTACTCAAAACGAAATGTTACCTCCGCTGTTTCCTGAAATCCCATTTTGAAGGTGGGATTCACAAATCTCATCCCGATTTAGAAAATAATACCGTGTAGGACCACGTACTGGCACGATCCCTTACTTTCAAAGGGAGACTGGAGCACACTAGTTAATATTGTGAATTACCCCAAAGGAATATCAATCACTTCCTTCTTGGGCAACTTTGTCCACATGTTCGGATGAACCCTTGATCTTACCTTGAATATGGCAACCCATCCAAGGAACTTTACCGACTTTATCGCCCTCTTCCGTTACAGGAATTGTCGATAACCACAAAATTCTCTAGTTGATCCTCTTATTCCAACCGATCTCTATCTATGAGTGGTGCATGCATAGACTACTCACTATGTCCCGCTCAACATCAACTTCCACTTGAAATGTCTAACATTAAGGGACACTTAATACTCCCCTTCTTTCCTTGGCGTATACCAAAAGTTCCGACCTGTGCACTTTTCTCTACGATGTGCACTTCTGGACCTTTTATACCATACTAACATCATCGTTCTTTGTACGCGTAACTTGCTCTCAACATTTGACTAATTATAACTCCTCTCTGAGTGTTCTCCATAATAATTAAATTCTACCCTTCTCAAGGAATACCCCTTTTTAAATGGCATCCCACAGCCCTCCAACCAAGTTCGGGTGTGCTACTTTGATTGTACTCATATATATGGATTTATCGTCTTTCACACGATGCTTAATCTATTCTACCACTTCCACTTCGTTATGTTAGTCCCACAAACATACATTCCACACGTCCATTCCCATGTACCTTCCACTCTGACTATTCTAACATCAGCTAACTAGGATGTCAACATTTTGCAACACCCCGACCGCCCGGGGAGAGCGAACAGCGCTCTACTCATCGATAAAACTACACAAATCCATAATATCACAAGTTATAGAGCATCTAAATCCCACAACAACAAAAGAGAAACCACAAATCTCAATCTCTTCATATAAGTACAATAATTCTCACGGATAAATACAATAGCTAAAGTAATTCACCAATGCTCTATACATCAAAATAAACACAAGCCTTCTCTCTTGTTATGAAAAATTCTTCCCAGATAATCCACGCTAAAAATCATCCAAGTTCTTTATTTCCTTTGTGCTCAAAATGCGGTTGCAACACTCGGGTATTCCCAATCACCCTAGAAATTGAAATTTTAAATTCTCCTTATCATCGTTCTACCCCTCAACTCGTGGTGATAAAACAAAACTTTCAATGCTTTCTTACCACACAACCGGCTCCACTGGCCTTAATTCATAATTCAACTTCCCATTTACTGATATAATTACCTGCCCCTACTATGACCGAGGTACCAAACTTATAGGCTAATGACCAAACATTTTCCTACTTCCAACCTTACGATAAGTTTCATGCGTGGGATGTCTCGGAAAGCGAAATCCAAACAAGGAACCCTTCCGATACACTACTACCTAGCATTGTCGGTTATCAAAATCTGTTAGGCCCTCCGTCCATAATATGTACCCCTTTATTTCGTCTCTTGACAGAAAAGTTTCATCACCTCCCGTAATTACACCTACAGAAAGAGAATTTCGCCAATCCACTATCATCCAGTATTGGTGGTAATCACTATTCGCAAACCTCGTACACATACAATCAGGATTCTCAAAATCCTGACCCCAAACATATGAGTCTAACTCTTAACTATCACATCTCTAAAGGGTAGATATACCAGTGCTCTCTACCTATCACCAAGTCCTGAGCGCTCCACATAATAATGAGTCAAATCTTTTCGCTCAACAATAGACCCAATATATACTGAATCATAACAACAAAGTCCCTACACACACCAGAATCGAATATCTCGAGCCCACTATCCCCTCCGAAGTCTCTACAATAGCTAATATAAGTGCGAGTCCGACCCTCTCGCAGGTGAGGCCTCGCCAGAACAAAACATGTTGCACTAAGGAAAACACTCCGATAGCATTGCAATTACTGCCTACTATCGTACTAACCATTACTATAAAGTTATAACCAAGATAATATCATACTCGTATATCACACTACTAAAATGAGTAACCTCAATAAAGTATATAACACTATTAATACACACATTCATCCTCCTCGGATAGCACTAAAGATAATCCCGCTACACTAGGGAAAATATTCACATAATAATAATGTTTATAGTTATACGCATTAAACTTGTCTCACATGTTAATCTAGTAATGAACAAAATATATTGACTCGCTCGTGTCACATAAAACACGCCTCATCCTCCAAGGATAAAACTCATACTTCTACCTTGCCAAACGCCTTGACTATACAAATGGTCTCCGAACGTAACACGCCTGTCCAAACCAGAACAACACTAATTTAATCGTTCTCCTTTACTAGGCACCATACTCTTGTACCCTATAATCGCTTCATGAAAAATTTAGCGCGTGTGATTTCACTCTCCACAAAATACCTCAACACATAATCCACTTATCACCTGTCATACTAACCATGTTAGGATTGTCATTCTCTCGAACTTTGGTAAACTCGATTTCTGATGGCTACCCCTGTTATTCCCTTAGCCTTGTAGGCCCCAAAGAACATGTTACTGACTACAATAGTCCTTACTAAATCTACCATCGCTTGGTAAGAATTCATCTATTCGAATCATTTAAATGGGTCCCCTGATGTGTATCCACACCCCCTTGTGGTGCTACACTACCACCGTTGTATCCCGTCTTATTCTTGACTAAATTCTTTGATTCTTTTAGCTTCCCACACCAAGAAGAATTCTCATCTTCATTGACAAAGTTTGACATTGTCAACCTCTGAATTGACCGTCCAGTAAAATTCCCTTTTTAAGAGTTATCAACTATTATTACGAGTCGATCTCCCACTTGGAGTTCTTTCCTCCATTTGTATCTACATCTTTCGATACAAGATTCGCTAACGGTTTATATTCATATTCACAAATGGACCACTGTCAGGTCCTCCTGTGATGAGTTCAAAACAACATTCACTTCTTATCTTGAACATTTGATGAAGGAACTTGCGGTCAAACTGTACCTAAGATTCTCCTATAGGCATAGCATTCCACTTCTAAAAGTAGTGGCTGACTCCCAACATAATAACCTTGTTCTAACAAGCCAAGAAAATGTGTCTCCAAATTTTCACTTTCAGTTAGCCACACTCCTCCCTATGTCCAAGCCTTTGGATACTTTACCTCCTTGGGCTAACACACACAATTTTTGCATTTCTAGAATTTTCACTAACAGTTCTCTACAATGCTTCGTCTGACTTTTCCCAGTCGTACCACATTGGGTGAGTCTACTCTCGCACCTCTTTCGACTATAAAAGCACTTGGAAATCATAGGTTGCGCCCTAGCCATCTTTACAGTCCTGGCTTCCCGTGCCATAATAGGGGTGACCTTAACTACGGTTATCATCCTCGTATATGCTCTACAACCTCAACTAAGCCTTGCCTCCTGCTGTCCGCCCAACGGCCCTTACCTTCCATTTTTAATTGTTCGAACATGCCCGAATGCAATTAAGATTCACTAAGGTACACACGTGATAGCAGGAGAACGGAATCTCACCATAGAAAACAACAATCCTAAACATAGGGCTCTATATCAAACAAAGTAATGCTAGAAGCATAACAAGTCGCACATATCCTAAGGACACTAGAACATGATGCTCTGATACCACCTGTAACACCCCTCCTAATTAAATACCGGGTGATCAGTCATTTATTAAATTATAACCAAGGTGAACGTTGGTTCATTCTTAGCATCACTGTCGAAAAATAAACTTTCCAATTTAAACACCCTAAATAATTAAGCTAAGTGTCAAAACCATTTAAAACATTATTTCCATTTCATTAAATCCAATTATAAAACCTTTAATAATTAACAGTTTAAGAATCACACAATTATAAAGACTGGAAATGTACACCCAATAATTTAACCATTCAGCCAACTAATACCAACTTAAAACCATAAAGGAAAACCATCCTGACAGTAATTAAATCCCAACGAGTAAAATACTAAAGATAAATGAACATCATTTCAGACAAATCCATCTGAATAAAGAAACGGGCGGCACATGCCCAACTAATTAAAACTGAACTAAGAATGGAATCAACAAGGAGATCGTCTAAGCAAACGGCCTGCAACTCCCACATAAGCTGCAGTACATCCAGTTCAAAGCACCTAAGCATGACGCCCCTGTGGCTGGGCACGTGTAATATATACATATATATACAAGAAAGAAGAGATAATAGAAAACGGGTCAGAGCCCGATTGTAAAACAATTTAATATTTAGTTTAACAAGTATTTAAAATGCTTACCGGCTAATCTAACAACCATGTTAGTATGCGACACTCTCTTGAGAATTCTCACCTCTCGTCTAGTGTGCACGCTTACCGTACTATTAACCTCAAAAGTTTATTTTAACTTAACTTTCCCATAAGGTTTCATCCTGAGAAATACTATTGCCAAGATAATCAATTCCTAAAAATTAAGCTCTCTCATATCTCATGTTAATTAACATAACTCAGTGATGTTACTGTAATACCCCGTACTTTTGGCTATAATTATTTTTGGGATTAATTAATTAATTAGCGTATTAATTGAAAATTAATCCGGGTTAATAATACTAATGTGATGCGAATTGGTATTTGATTATGTGCACACATGATTATGTATGTATCTGGTACTATAAAATTTGTCGTGGGATTTATATACGGCATTTTAGAAATTTTGTTGAGACGCGTGGGACCGCCGCGTCACGGTATATTATTTTATTAATAAAAGTGAATTTAAAATCTATAATCCATACGGTCGTTTTGAGTGCGCCAACGCGTCCGGAAGGGTCGAGATAGTCAGAAAACACTAGCCGGGGGTATAGTTTGGGTTCCGGGGTATTTTTAGGCCATCCCGGCACCATAAAGGGTATTTTAGTAATTTGGTATTTTTGGGTAATTAAAAGTGACGAAAATGGAGAGTTGTAATCTGATAAGGATTGACCCAACCAACCTTTATTAACCCCATAAGCTACGTAGGTTATCATTTAGTCTTCCAACTCTCCCTAAGAAAACCCTAGCCACCATAGCCATCTTTGGAAGAAGAAAGCTTGGAGAAGGAGAGAGAGATAGAGGAATTCTGCAGAGATTCTTCACCAAATCAACACCAAATCCGAAATCAAACCAAGGCAAGTGGTTTAATTATGTTTAACTTCAGCAAATGTTCTTTCCATGTTAGAAATTGATAAATTTCAACTATTCTTGGAAGATAATGAAAACCCATGTTGTTTGAGGTTTAGAACTTGAAAATTGTGAAGAGAATTACATGTAGTATGATAGGTAGACGTTTTATTGATGATATACATGATGAAACAGAAACTAAAACGGATTTTGTTGGGTTAAATTCATGATTTAAACTGTTAAGGTTCATGTTCTTGAGAAAATCTGGAAAAACTAGGTTTTTATGAAGATTGATCCATATGTAGCCTATAGTTGTTGAAATATTGATTTATGGACGTTAGTAATATTGTAGGATTGTTGTATGACATTACTATAACGTTATATTTGAGAATCACACGTTAGAAATAAGTTTTGGGACGTTTTCAAATCTGCAGAACGAAGCAGTCCGTAGCCATACCTGTTCGATCGATCGATCGACATTCATAAGTCGATCGATCGACTAGATCGATCGATCGATATTCATAGGTCGATCGATCGACCTTCCCAGAATGAGTGAAATTTTTCTTAATATGATTTTAATGGTGGAAACCCTCGGAGAATATGTTTGGAGAACTTATGAATACCCTCACCTTTAAGGGAGACCAGTAGGCGTGATTATTATAGTGGACCTTAATTAGAATGAAATTCGAAGAATTATTCTAAATAAATGAAATTCGTTATGTGAGTTAATATTTGGGTTAATAGTACAAATTTGAATAAGTTGATGAAATAAGGTTTGGGCAGAAGTAAAGACCTTAGGCATAAAGATATCATATGTGAGAATTATGGGAACTTAGTAGTCTATTCGAGATAGGTTGTAAGTTTAAGGAATTTCGACGTGAGACATGTCGACTATTTAAATTATATATTATCAGATTACTTGAAATAAATAAGTTTGGAATAATGGTATAAGGATGTAGAAAATACCTTATTAATATGGTAATATCTAAGATGTGTGAATGCTTAGTATATAGTTTATGTGTATGACATACCTACCATACTTGCTATCACGGGAGGTTTGCGTTCGCTTAGGACCCTCTAATCCTTGTGTGCCTACGGGGGGATTTAGACTGGTACCTTGATGAACATAGATCATAGAAGGACTTATTGTGATATTAATAAGTCTGCATGACCATGGGAGCGTAGGTATGTGCGTGACCCATGTGATGGTGACTGTGTTCGCCTCCACTATTTGTGAGTTGTGTTATCTGAACTATTCCTGAGAGATTCGGAATATGTGATCCTTATGTACGTGATGTACCGGGATGGATAGCAGAGTATGTGTGCACTACAGCTTAGATTGCGGGGTGCTTGTATTGTATATTTATGATGTGAATAATATACATTAAATTAACGGAAATCCTCATGTTAATGTTATAAAAATATTACGGTATTGTTTCGAGATATATAATGAGTTAGCTGATACTTATATCAATGGCATAGTTAGTAACTGAGTTTACGTTAAACCTCGATTTAATTACGAGCGTTGTTATGTTAATTGGAACCGAGTAATATGGGTAGAACCTTTGGCAGTTTAGCTAGTTATGTTGTCAGTTAGCTAGTAATAAGGGCAGTTATAGATGGGTACTTACGTTAGGAGTGCACAGTTAGACGAGAGGTGAGAATTTAATATGAGTGCACGTCCTAACATGTACTTTGCATTTAATGTTTTAAATGTTTTTAAAGCACTTGCAGGTTTTTAAAATGATTTCCACTTTCGGGCTCTGACCCATTTGCTTTCAAATATATTTTCTTGTAAAACCATTTTAGGTGCCCAGCCACAAGGACACCAAGCATAGGATTCTCATTCAGGTGACGAGCTGTAGCTGTTTGTGGAAGCTACAGGGATTTGCATGTAGACGCTTCTCTCATTTGGATTCCAGTCTCAGCATCTATCAGTTGTAGGGCATGTTGCCCAATTCTATTAGACATTTTTACATTTCAGTTTCCAGACTCTAGCATGTATTGCTCAGTATTCAGTTTTAGTTATTTATTTCAGTTTACTTATCAGTTGCGGGATTTGTATTGAGGAGTTTTTCCTCCAGACTTTATTTACTCTATTGTGGTGGTTATTCGTTTTACTTCAGTATGGTGAATGGTGTTATTTAGTTATTCATTACTCTTGTTGCATGTTAATCAGATTTAATAAAATTTGGCACTTACTTTTTAAATACTAGGTGGCTAGTAATAATAAAACGTTTTCGACAGTGATGCTATTAACTGAGCCAACTTGGCATTTTGAATTAATTTTATAAAGGCGTAGCTACCCGGTGTTTAATTAGTCGGGGTGTCACAGTTACAAAATTCCCAAAACACTTATAATGAAGTTGGAGTATTCATTCATTTCTTAACTACTTTTATGCACAGTAGAAAGTTCTCATACTTAAGTGTGTGTGTGTGTGTATATATATATATTAATCACTCGTATGATATATATACTATCGGCACCCCACATAAAATCTATGGTGATGGCACACTCTGCTATCAAGTCCTCGTATCACTCGTACTAAGGGAAATACTAGTTAGGAATCACTCTCGAACTGTATTAACATAAAACATATACAAATGGAGACGAAGCATAGTTCCAAGTCACTAAGAGGTCAGCACATACCCTCACGTCTCTTAAGACCGTCTGACTATCAATCAGATAGCATGTACTAAGGAATCCTATGTTCTAGGGTACAAGTCAATATCCCCCATAAAGGTCCCAGTGCGACAACCTTCGTGATAGCAAGTAGCGCGGGTATGATTATACACAAGCATAATATAAATATGTACACACATGCATTCAGTTATATATATCAATATTCTCATTTTTCCCAATTAGGTTCGCACGCGACCCAATGATAACAAGTATTAACCTTACATTGTACAACTTTTACCCAATTACCTCACATAAGGGATTTATTGCTTTTACTTTTAATTAATCGTTGCATATTTTCTTTTCATCTCTCGAAGTACTCTTTCTTACTAAATGTAATCTCAGTAGGTATACCCTCTCTAACCTTCTGGTCTAAGTCTTTCACGAATCTTTAAATTCTTTAGTGGACGTATGCATAATTTCTAATGTGTGACGAAACTCCCCGTTAACCCCCAATTTCATCCCATATTAAATCTCACTTAATGGAGTTTACGTAGACCCTACTGGTCCTCTTCATAACCCATTTCACTCCATAAATAATAATCAAGGGGTCCTTACGAATTTTAACCGGATTAAACAAAAAGGGGAAAAGTATACAGTTTTCCAAAAGGGATCGATCGATAGAGGAAAAGGGGTCGATCGATTTTCTTGGGTCGATCGATCGATCAAGCAGTTCTTGCCCAAAAACTTCAAATTAAACCTACGGGTTTTATCTTCTAAATTTCTCCAAAAAATCATTATCGATTCCCAAACTCCAAAATAGCATTTCTACTAGTTCTCTAAACATATATGCATGATTCCCTACATGAAACATGTACAAATTCATCAACGATATTGTATTAAAGGGGCAATTTGTCTTAATTATCAAGAACCCTAATTTTACACTAAACTTCCATTGTTCTAATTCTTTTTCCAGATTTCTCACTTTTAAATCACTCCAATTTCGTGGGTAATCCTCTACATGTGATTGAGATTTCCAGAATATATTTATTCCCTCTAAAACATGTGATTTGATTCTCTAAATCCTTAAATTTTTCCATGAGACATAGGTTTATCAATCCTAATCTAACATGAGTGAAACATTAATTACAAGAAAAGCAAGATAGATACTTGCCTGGTAATTTAAGGTTCTGATTCAACGACTCTGATTGGTATAGCAGTAATATTCTTCTTTCGATCTACGCTTTGGTGGTGGTGGGGTTGCAAGATTGGTTGTTCTTGGCCTTGAACACTTGGAAGGCTTTTCTCTTCATCTTCCTATGGCCTTTTTCTCTTTTGGTTCTAAGAACCCTAACTTCCCTGGCACTCCATCTGATATAACCTTAATGATTTTCGTCATTATTAAAGGCCAAAAATAGAAAATTACCAAAATGCCCTCAAGGGTTACCGGTTAGGCCTAAAAACGTCCTGAGACCCAAATTAAACCACCGGGTACACTTTTCTGACTATCTCGACCCTTCCGGACATGTTAGCGCACTCAAAATGACCATATGGGTGACTTATAATTTATTCACTTATAATAATAATAATAATAATAATAATAATAATAATAATAATAATAATAATAATAATAATAATAATAATAATAATAATAATAATAATTTAGTCATGACACAACACAGGCGCGTTCCGACTTAATTTCCATAATTGTCATTTTATTCACTCGTGACAATTTTTTTTATAAAATCAATTCTACATATTACTTTAATCAATAAGTAATATTTAACAAATCAACAAAATTCAATAATTACTAACTCTCGTCACGCTAGTAAATATTTAAAACAACTTTCCGGATTAAAATTAAATTAATTTGTCTCAATTAAATTTAATAAATCCCTAAATTTAAAAGCCATAAAGATACGGGGTATTAGATCCACCACCATCATCCACCTCCGCTCTTGAAAGCCTCTTTCAAAAGTTCATCCTCGAGCAAGATCAAGCCACTCAAATTTAAAGTAAAGCCCTCTAACGGCTTGAACAAAGATTAAATGAATTTGAGTGTGAGCGAGAGTCGAATTTCACCCCAAGTCAACTCATTGTTACCCCCGTGTGGGATGATGTGTCATCTTGTGACACGGATCTTGAGTGTGACCAACCCTTTCCCCCTCGAGAATCTCAACGTTGCGACCATTCCATGGTACGAGCCTCAAGTTGATAATTATGTTGACTTATTTGAAGATTGTGAGACTGATCAGACCCTGCTATCTCCAAATGAACCCACCATTGAGGTTCACATTCCCATTTTCCCACCCAGTGAATCCAAAAAAATGCCCGAGTCTAAATCTATTGAGCCCACCCTGTGTGTTCCTGAGGAACCACTTTGTCATAGGCTAGCTCCGGCTACGAGTGCTCGCCATTTCCTTGAGATTGAATCCGAGATGATTTTACCTCTCCGGATATGGATCCTTCCCACTATGCATGGCTCCCTTTGAGCCCATTATTTCTAGTGATTCTTCTATCTCCGATCTTGTTGCCTCGTTTGACTTACCCACCACATTAATTAGTGATACTCTTCTGCCGAAGTTGACCGTTCAATCTTTAGAAACCACGCTCCCTTGTGAATTCTATTTTACTCCTCCTACAAGTACCCTTGAGGATCACTCTGAGCCTTATGAGGAGTGTGTGTCTCCCACTCTTGAGTTAGATCATATTCCTCCACCCTTTATACCACTTGACCCACCCATAATTTCACACTCTCAACCACCTAGTTTGGACCTAGTCATTATATCTCAGTAGTTCACATATGTTTATCTAGGTCCTTACTTGAAACCACCATCCACCATCCATGAGAGTATATGTGGTTCTACTCTCCACTTCTGTGACACCGAGCTTGTTACCCCATGCCCGCCACTCACTTGTGGTGTTGATTTTTCCATCAACAGCTCACTGATGTGTCACGGTGCGGCCATTATCATCATCCATTTATACAACGGTCGTGTGCTTTTTATGAGCCCCACCCCATTTTATTTTCCAAACCTTTTCGCCTCCCCATCCAACTAGAGCATCACTCTTATAAGGGCCTTGTTGCCCTCACTTTTCGTCTCAATAAGCCCCGTGACCGGTGCCTCTTTACCCTTACCCTTTTCTTTCTTCAATAGACCTTTCTACCCACCCGCTCATGGTCCACCGATGCTTTGCATTGTGTGATGTAATTTGACATACAAGTGCATTGACCCTTTTAGCATTCATCCAACAAGACTGACACTTCAGTCTTGTTAGGGGGTGATTCTCATCACCCAATTTTTCTGTCGTCCCATGATTTCCTAGATCCTATCTTTAGGGTGAGTTTCGATCGGTCTGGATGAAGACATTAAACTAATCGTTATCGGGAGGCATCATGTCGCTTCTTGTATGAGTCTCATCCTGTTTGGGGGTGGTGTTTCACATCACCCTATTCTTTACATGTTTATAGACTTGTACACATTTTTTTTCTTATCACTTATTCAGGTTTCTTCTTGGCTTCATCTGTCCACTTCATTAGCGGTTGATTCTGGTAATCTCTTTCCTCCCTCATACTCTCAATTTTAAAAATTATTTTACTTAACATCGAGGAAGATGTTCCTTTTTATTTGGGGATGGGGAATTTTATCAAAATCTTACCTCTTTTGAAAAAAATTCAAAAGCTAATTTTTTAAAATTTTTGTGCAGTTTCTTTCATCTCTTCATTGACGTGAATTTTCTATCATCCATCCTTTAAGTCTAGGAATCAAGCTGGATGATTTATATTTTTCTAAATAGCTTACGTAATACGTACCAAGGCATTTTGCACCATGGATTTTTAGACTCAACAAATTTGGGCACTTATCACGTAACTAAGGTTAAGAGTTGAAGAGTATTATAACTCTCAAGAGATCTTTAAGGATCACTAGTAGAGATTTTAGCTTGTGAGATTTGTGCCTTTCACCCTTTCAGAGTGTTTTACGCAATCTCCGAGTCACAAGTTGATTCAACTTCTTTTGTGTCCACATTTAAATCGTTGTATGATCTCATTATTTTTCACTAAAATTTTGGCTTGATCACTGAGAACGACATCACTTTCAAGTTGTAAGACACATTTGTCTTGAAATTTTTCCTGATCACTAGATTTTCATCCATACAGCGACCAATTACCATTCACTTCTTCCACTGCCTTCCCATATTCTTTTATATTCCCACATTTTCCCCACACCATCCATTTATAATCTCCATTTATATATCATCCATCATTTTGAGAAAAAGAGTGTTTTTTAAATATAAAATGTCTTAAGAGTTGAGGATATAGAAGAGAAAAAAAGAGGAAAAAAAATAAAAAAATAGAAAAAGAAAAGAAAATTTGAAAAAAAAAAAACAAAGAAAAGAAAGAAAGAAAAGGAGAGAGTTTGTAGTCAAGTCTTGTGAAATAAAGGCATTTGTGCCTTAAGTGTAGAACGCTCTTATCACATATCCATCAAAACATCCATCCATCCATCCATCCATCATAACCCTACCTAATCTCATGCCATCCTTCCCATTTCATTTCCTCCTTACCCATAAACATCCATATTTTCCCCTAGGTGTTCGGGCAAATGAAAGTCAACGTGGTGAATAACTTGACGTTCTCACTATAGTGATTAGCATTCTTTTCATGAGATCATTTTTCTTTTTAAATGTTCGTTCTTTCTTATATGTGTGTGAAACATTTGAACTTGCTTACATTTACTCACCTCTTCACACATAAGAGCGATACACTTACCTAAATCTCGTGAGTTCATTTCAGAGAGTTATATCCAGTGAGATTTGAAGTTAAAGCGTTGATTCTGAAAAGGCGATCTAGGAATCACTCTAATGACGCACGACCCGTTTTAACTGATTCACACTACACACGTTGAGTTCTAGGAAGGATGTGCCTTGAGTATATACTTAGCTAAACTTTTTATGCACTTCTAGCTAGTATTTCTCAAAATATTTATCTCGTGATGGATTATGCGATTACTCTATGTCTAATAAGAGATTGACTGCCGTTTGCAAATAAAGAATTTGTGGGTAAATTCCCTGCAAACCCTCACGAGATAAAACTCGTCCTGTAGGGCAACCTATATGTTTAAAGGCTTGTTGCACATGCTAAGTACAATCGCAAGTGTCCGTGAAAGTGGTACACTTTTGATTTTCTTATCTTTCACTTTATCTCTATATTTTGCTCGAGGACTAACAATGTTCTGTTTGGGATGGTGTGATACGCACCCAAAAGTATTCAAATAATACCCCGAACAGATATTTGTTAATTTCTAATTCTCAGTAAAATTGGGTCTTATGTGCGTAATTGTTTATTGTTCAGGCTTGACTGCAGTTGTTGTGTCAAAAGCTCTATTTCGAGGCAATTTGCATCAAGAAAGGGCTAAATCACCTCTCTCGTAACCCTAACCTACCCCTTAACATGGCCTAAACCTACCCCGAGCCCGGCGTGTGTCTAGTTTGTACTTCGATTAATTTTTAGATTTTTTATTTTGAGTCGTTTTAATTTTTAGGATTTAATTTAGATTTATTTAGAATTTTGTGTATATTTTCAGAATTTATTTGCTATTTTTATATTTCTTTTCATTTAGTGTAATTTTATTTAGATTTTTTATTTTTTATTTTTTAATCTTTATTTTATTTTATTTTATTTTATTGTATTAGGATTAGTTTTTAGGAATTTATTTTTCTAGTTTTATCAGTTTGTGTTTTTTTACGACTTTAATTTTTTAGTTATATTATATTTTTATCTTTATTTTTCTTTTCTTTTTATTACGAGTCTTTTTAGTTTAATAGGTTTTATTATTTTTATTTTCTTTTTTGTTTTATTTTTATTTTTTATTTTTATTTTTATTTTTTTAGTTTAGGTAATTTTGATTTTTATTTCTTTTTTTAGGGTTCAAATTAAACACACACACACAATATCCTACACTCTTACCTCACCCTCACACTAACTCCCATACATCCTATCACACACAAACCCCACCTCCATCATCTTCAACCTCACAACACACTCCAGCATTACTCTCTCTCTCTCCTCCATTAACACCAAGACCTCCCACTTTAAAAACCCACCATTATTCCCATACATATATCTCCTTATTCCAAACCAATCCTCATCAACCCATTTCACGATCACCACCCAAACATACCCCCTACTCGGTTTTAAAATCGAACCATTAACCCACCTCAACCTGAGCCACTGCCCCGTCTACTTCCATACCTGTAAACCTGACTTTTCCCCTGCTACCTATTTTCGAGCTCAACCCGAGACCCATCGCACCCCTACTCAATTCGATAACCTCTAACCTGAGACCAACCCAAAAACCATCTCGCAACCCGAACCCCTCCATATTCATCCTGTCAACCCTCCGGACCTAACCCACTCAACCCGTTCCCCATTCTTACCCGGGTTCGATCCCTTTACTTGCTACCATCTCCTCAACCACAACTCGAATCCAATACCCATCCAATCGCAAATTCAAACCACAAACCCCATTTTCCATTTTCCCCAACGATTTGTCTACTTGCCAAGTTCCAAAAGAAAAACCAAAGAAAAACCAACTTTAACCACTTTCCCATAATAACACTTAACCCCCATTTTCCTAATATAACCCCTAACTACCTCACACCCCATGCACACTCACATTTTAATATTTCTAATTATGCCCCTAGCCTCATTGCACCTTTAAATTGAAGAAGAAGACCCAAAAGAAAATTGAGGAGAAGAAGAGTTGGGCTAAATAGAGAATTAAATAGAGAAACACCATTTTTATTTTTTTTAGTAGTTTAGTTTTTTTATTTTATTTTTTAGATTAGAAAAGAAAAGAAAAAAATAATAATTGAGTGTTGTAATTATTTTGAGAGAATTGTTGAAGAATTGAAGATCATTGCAAAATCAAGCGGAAATTTGATTTGATTACTCCTATCTAATTTTCATTATATGCTTTTATTTGATTCTAAATTTTATTGGATGATGATTATGGAGGGCTAATCTTCCATTCAAGAGGGGAATTGAAACCCTCATGAATCCAATTTGATTTAATTGTCAATTTTAATTTTGTTAGTTTCCTTTGATTAGTAAATTTAATTCTTATTTTATTTTCACATTGAGAAATGGAAAATCATCCTTGAGAAGGGATTGAAAATTCTATTATCATTTGTTCATTTGATTCAAGTTAGATATAGGCTTATCACTTGATTTAAATGCTATTATAATTTTCATCTACTCTTGTTTTTATTATTGTCTAATTAAAATTAGTTGAATGAATCGATCTGTAACACCCCGCATAATTAAATACCGGGTGGCCAGTCCCATACCAAATTAAAACAGAATATACAGTTGGCTCATTCTTAGCATCACTGTCGAAAACATTTACAACTCACCCAATACCCAATTAAGCTGGTGTTAAAAACATTCCAAATTTTAATTTAACAAAATCCCTTTCCAATTTAAGAATAACACAACACATTTTATTCTACAACACAGATCACTAAATAAATAACTCAAAAGAATTTAAGTACAACTGGAATAAACACTCCCAAATAATATAATCCTTTACAATAATCCCAACAATGTTAAATGTATTAAAAAGTCCCGAATACAATAGAATTTGACCTCAATAGAAAAGATAACTGAATCCTTTGGGCGACATGCCCTAACTAAGAATACTGTGAATCAAAAGATGATATGCGTCTAAACAATACTTCCATAGCTCCATAGCTCGTCATAATCAACTATGGTTGGCGTCCCTGTTGCTGGACACCTGATATAGAGATACAATAGAAGAGAAAATATGCAAGGAAACGGGTCAGAGCCCGAATGTGTAGAGTATTTTTAAAACAACAAGTATTTAACAAGTGCAATAAAGCATTTATTATGTACATGTTAGATCCAACTCTCACTTTCTATCCTCACCTCTCAACTAGAGTGCACACTTAACGTTTCCTATTAACCTCCTAGTTAATGGTTCCTCTTTTCTAGTCCCATATTATAATTCCATTCCCATATCATAATCCCCGTATGTCCCATACCATACGTCACATTATTATTCATTTCTATATTTCTCCATTATGATATAGTTTCTCATTAACATGAATCATTACTCATTAAACTGAATCATTTCTCATTAATATGAATCGTTGCTCATTAATATGAATCGTTGCTCATTAATATGAATCGTTTCTCATTAACATGAGTTAAGCTTTTCAATTCTATAAGCATAACCATTTATTAACTTAATTCCATTATTTTTTCAATTCACCGTTATCTACAATTATCACCGTAGATAGACTTAACCATAATAAATATCCATTTAATCATTTAATCCATTATATATATACTCATATATAATACAGCACCCCGAGTCACAGCTGTGGTGCAATGCATTACTCTGTTATCATGTCCCATCATCGCATGTCGCTGAATAGGGGACTACAGGTTCGGTAAGATTCCACGAACCACAAACAACAAACAAATTGGAGGCGAATATAGTTCTCGTATCCATGGGTCACGCACATACCTACGTACCCACAATCAGCGGACTTATCAACTCCCCGATAAGTCTTTCATAGACCTATGTTCTCGAGCGACAAATCAAAGATCCCATGGATTCATCAGGATATGACTGCCCTCACGCGCAAACCTCCCACCGATAGCAAGTAAGCTAGGTATGTCATACACATAAATCATCAATCAATCAAATAGGTATTATCATACCTATAATATAATATCAATAAGGTAATTTCACTACCCTAAGATAATTCTCATACATAGCATTATATCTTTTTTTAAATTCCACGTATTAAACTATCATATCTTTACTTCATAATTTAATTATCCTCGCATCCTATAACATCTCTCCACTACCGACGTCGTTAAGGTTCATGCGCGGAACGTCTCGCAAAGCGAAATCCAAACAAGGAACCCCTCCAATACACTACTACTTAACTTTGTCAATCGAGGAGGTCCGAAAACTTAAACTATGCGATCGGGATAACCTCATAACCTCTTTCAACCAAATGTATTCCAAACTCCCATTTCTATCTAGGAGCCATACCACTACACTCTTATAATATAATTATTCTCGTATCCTAACATCACTCCACTCCCGACGTCGTTAAGGTTCATGCGCGGAGCGTCTCGCAAAGCGAAATCCAAACAAGGAACCCCTCCATTACACTACTACTTAACTTTGTCGAGCGAGGAGGTTTGTCAACTTTAAATACGTGATTGGGATAACCTCATACCCTAAGGCTAACCTCTCTCAATGTACAAGATTCAAATAAGATTTTCCTAAACATATATTCAGTAAGAAGTCACTAATATCCTACTGGTCCATAACATTATTTCTCCCGAACTACTACGAGTTTAGTTCTCCTTTTTAATTACGGTTAAAACCGATAGTTTCAAATCTCTTATAAACACATATTCTTACACTTAGGATTAAACCCTCTTGTAAACTTAAGGATACCCAGGTGTTATATGAAATCCCCCTACTGGTCCTATCTCAAAACCTCATGCATAACCATTTAGATTTTAACAAATGAATCTAGCAACCGAAATTCCATTCAATATAATTTTCCAACATTTAAATCACTCGAATCCAAATCAAATTTAATTCAACTATTATCAAGGGTTTACTGATATTTTCTAGGTCCCATAATCTCCAAATAATAATCACCAAAGATCCAGAAAAGGTTTGGGATAAGAATCAACATTTAAAAAGAAACAACTTTACATAAACTGGGGAGGTCGATCGATCGAAGGCAGGGGTCGATCGATCGATCCCTCAGTTCCAGGCCTGCATTTTCTGCATTTGCTGCAACTACGGGTTTAACAACTTTTGATCATTTAAACCTTCATCTAAACATCCCAAATGACTTGTAAACTTTACTTCATGATATATCATCATATATGAACGATTTCCAATACTCTAAACATCCTAGAATCATCAAAGGATTGGATTAAAAAGCATGTTTATCTCCTTATTCCCAGAAATTTATTAACATAACCTCTTCAAGAACATAACAATGGTTTCCATCATTTCTTCAACAGATTCATGACTAATTCGTGGATTATTATCATCCTAACACATGAGTTAAATTCCTATATAATTTCAGTTTTCCAGAAATCCATTTAATACTCCATTATTTCTTCCAAACAATAATAATCTTCTCTTTTCATATTATTCTAACATGGACAATATACAAACTGAATTTGCCATTATTAAACACTTGCCTTTAGTGTAGGTCTGATCCTTTGGTGTAGTTTATCTCAGTTGGTTGTCCCTTCTCCGGTCAAACTCCGGTGGTGGTTGGTGGTGGTGAACCTTGGTTCTTGTTCTTCTCCTTCCCAAGTGACTTTTCCTTTCCCAAGCACTCTCACACTCTCTCTAGGAAGATGGCTGCTCTTATTTGTGAAGAGGAGATGAATAAATCCCATTCACTTAATCTACCAACTCTTATAATAGTTCCAAATCCGAAACACTATTCATCCCCCTAGAAAAATGACCAAAATGCCCTTTCGGGTTGTCTATTCATTCCCAAATGACCCGAGACTCAAAATTGACATCCAAATAGACTTTTCTGACTATTTCGAACCTTTCGGACGCAACGACGCAGTCGAATTGACTATTAGATTGATAGAAAATAAATTTCCTTTTTAATTTATTAAACTAGTCCCGACACGTCCCATACCGCGTCTGACTAAAAATATAAATAACCGAATTTATATCATACAGTCATATCAATGACATCACATTCATATATTACCTAAATATCTTTAAGTAATATTCAGAACCATCCATATTCATATCCACAGTCCGGATAAAACCCAAATGAATTAATTAATAATAAAATCCAATTAATCCATTTATTTAAAATATAACCCATTTTAAAAGTCATTAAAATTACGGGGTATTACATACTTCCCCCCTTATAACAGAATTTCGTCCCGAAATTCAGGAATCTAAGTCATACAGGTAAGGTCAACTCCGAGTATAAATCTCACATCGCAACAAACCCAAGATGTACCGCCCATATAGTACATTAACAAAATCCCTATCGATGTTATACGCCAAGCCTCACCATATAGTCTCAACTGAATCAAATTTAGACTTTTCCTAATCTTCCCTATACCGTCCTCGTGACAAACTTTGGGAAAAACTGAGCCTCACATATTGAACAAATAAATCCTGAAGTTCCAACTACTTACCTTCTCACAATTTGAAAATTACTACAATCCAATCTTCCAGGGCGCCCATACACCCTGTCATACCACTTTCATTATAATATTTGTCGCAAAAGTTATAAACTCATATATTGAAGACCTAACTTATTTCGACTCCCAACGGTTATTAGTTTTGTGCGTGGGGTGTCTCGCAAGCGAAATCCAAACAAGGAACCACCCCGATACACTACTTCCTAAAGTAGTCGGTCATCGAAACTCCTAAGGTCCTTAGTTAATAATATATAAAAATTTGGTTTTAAAAAAAAAATATCAGGTTTATCGATTTTGAAAACAAAAATTTTGTTTTAACGATTTCAAATAGGGTCTACGCATCTACTCTCTTATAGAAGACAAGATGCAGACATATGCTCTCATATACCACAAGTCAATGCACGCCGATAATCAAATTACACTCGGACATGCTCTAGGTAAGTAATCCCACGATACAAATCAAACCCACGTGATAACATGTAATATATATAGGTGTCCCACACCCTCCAGTGAGTCTACGTAAATAACGATGCCATAGGCTAAGTTTAACAACCCTTTTTCCCTCACAATATCAATCACTACAAAAATCAATATGCTTCATACTTCCTTAGATAGGAAAACATACCCTCATTTGTGGGTGATGGTTGTTGAATCCCAATATTATAACTTTGCTCGATGAGCCAAGAAAAATTTTACCCCAAATTTTCAGTTCTAGTTAAATCACACTCCACTATATACCCAAGTCTTTCAATATATTGCCTTCATTAGGGAACATACATAATTCACGCATTTCAAGAACTTCTACTGATGACTCTTCATCAATTTTTCCATAATAGGGGTGTCCTCGACTACTGTCATCATACTCGAACATACTTCATAACCTCCTAAGTACGATCTCTACTATCCATCCAATGGCCCTTATCTGCCATAATTCTTTGTTCGATCACTCCCGAACGAAAATAAGATTCACTGATATATACGGAATCTTACCAAAGAGATCAACAATCCTAAACATAGGGCTCTACATCAAAGAACGCTAAGCTGAAAACACAGTAAGCCGTACAGATCCTAAAGGACACTAGAACCTGATGCTCTGATACCACCTGTAACACCCCGCATAATTAAATACCGGGTGGCCAGTCCCATACCAAATTAAAACAGAATATACAGTTGGATCATTCTTAGCATCACTGTCGAAAACATTTACAACTCACCCAATACCCAATTAAGCTGGTGTTAAAAACTTTCCAAATTTTAATTTAACAAAATCCCTTTCCAATTTAAGAATAACACAACACATTTTATTCTACAACACAGATCACTAAATAAATAACTCAAAAGAATTTAAGTACAACTGGAATAAACACTCCCAAATAATATAATCCTTTACAATAATCCCAACAATGTTAAATGTATTAAAAAGTCCCGAATACAATAGAATTTGACCTCAATAGAAAAGATAACTGAATCCTTTGGGCGACATGCCCTAACTAAGAATACTGTGAATCAAAAGATGATATGCGTCTAAACAATACTTTCATAGCTCCATAGCTCGTCATAATCAACTATGGTTGGCGTCCCTGTTGCTGGACACCTGATATAGAGATACAATAGAAGAGAAAATATGCAAGGAAACGGGTCAGAGCCCGAATGTGTAGAGTATTTTTAAAACAGCAAGTATTTAACAAGTGCAATAAAGCATTTATTATGTACATGTTAGATCCAACTCTCACTTGCTATCCTCACCTCTCAACTAGAGTGCACACTTAACGTTTCCTATTAACCTCCTAGTTAATGGTTCCTCTTTTCTAGTCCCATATTATAATTCCATTCCCATATCATAATCCCCGTATGTCCTATACCATACGTCACATTATTATTCATTTCTATATTTCTCCATTATGATATAGTTTCTCATTAACATGAATCATTACTCATTAAACTGAATCATTTCTCATTAATATGAATCGTTGCTCATTAATATGAATCGTTGCTCATTAATATGAATCGTTTCTCATTAACATGAGTTAAGCTTTTCAATTCTATAAGCATAACCATTTATTAACTTAATTCCATTATTTTTTCAATTCACCGTTATCTACAATTATCACCGTAGATAGACTTAACCATAATAAATATCCATTTAATCATTTAATCCATTATATATATACTCATATATAATACAGCACCCCGAGTCACAGCTGTGGTGCAATGCATTACTCTGTTATCATGTCCCATCATCGCATGTCGCTGAATAGGGGACTACAGGTTCGGTAAGATTCCACGAACCACAAACAACAAACAAATTGGAGGCGAAGATAGTTCTCGTATCCATGGGTCACGCACATACCTACGTACCCACAATCAGCGGACTTATCAACTCCCCGATAAGTCTTTCATAGACCTATGTTCTCGAGCGACAAATCAAAGATCCCATGGATTCATCAGGATATGACTGCCCTCACACGCAAACCTCCCACCGATAGCAAGTAAGCTAGGTATGTCATACACATAAATCATCAATCAATCAAATAGGTATTATCATACCTATAATATAATATCAATAAGGTAATTACACTACCCTAAGATAATTCTCATACATAGCATTATATCTTTTTTTAAATTCCACGTATTAAACTATCATATCTTTACTTCATAATTTAATTATCCTCGCATCCTATAACATCTCTCCACTACCGACGTCGTTAAGGTTCATGCGCGGAACGTCTCGCAAAGAGAAATCCAAACAAGGAACCCCTCCAATACACTACTACTTAACTTTGTCGATCGAGGAGGTCCGAAAACTTAAACTATGCGATCGGGATAACCTCATAACCTCTTTCAACCAAATGTGTTCCAAACTCCCATTTCTATCTAGGAGCCATACCACTACACTCTTATAATATAATTATTCTCGTATCCTAACATCACTCCACTCCCGACGTCGTTAAGGTTCATGCGCGGAGTGTCTCGCAAAGCGAAATCCAAACAAGGAACCCCTCCATTACACTACTACTTAACTTTGTCGAGCGAGGAGGTTTGTCAACTTTAAATACGTGATTGGGATAACCTCATACCCTAAGGCTAACCTCTCTCAATGTACAAGATTCAAATAAGATTTTCCTCAACATATATTCAGTAAGAAGTCACTAATATCCTACTGGTCCATAACATTATTTCTCCCGAACTACTACGAGTTTAGTTCTCCTTTTTAATTACGGTTAAAATCGATAGTTTCAAATTTCTTATAAACACATATTCTTACACTTAGGATTAAACCCTCTTGTAAACTTAAGGATACCCAGGTGTTATATAAAATCCCCCTACTGGTCCTATCTCAAAACCTCATGCATCACCATTTAGATTTTAACAAATGAATCTAGCAACCGAAATTCCATTTAATATAATTTTCCAACATTTAAATCACTCGAATCCAAATCAAATTTAATTCAACTATTATCAAGGGTTTACTGATATTTTCTAGGTCCCATAATCTCCAAATAATAATCACCAAAGATACATAAAAGGTTTGAGATAAGAATCAACATTTAAAAAGAAACAACTTTACATAAACTGGGGATGTCGATCGATCGAAGGCAGGGGTCGATCGATCGATCCCTCAGTTCCAGGCTTGCATTTTCTGCATTTGCTGCAACTACGGGTTTAACAACTTTTGATCATTTAAACCTTCATCTAAACATCCCAAATGACATATAAACTTTACTTCATGATATATCATCATATATGAACGATTTCCAATACTCTAAACATCCTAGAATCATCAAAGGATTGGATTAAAAAGCATGTTTATCTCCTTATTCCAAGAAATTTATTAACATAACCTCTTCAAGAACATAACAATGGTTTCCATCATTTCTTCAACAGATTCATGGCTAATTAGTGGATTATTATCATCCTAACACATGAGTTAAATTCCTATATAATTTCAGTTTTCCAGAAATCCATTTAATACTCCATTATTTCTTCCAAACAATAATAATCTTCTCTTTTCATATTATTCTAACATGGACAATATACAAACTGAATTTGCCATTATTAAACACTTGCCTTTAGTGTAGGTCTGATCCTTTGGTGTAGTTTATCTCAGTTGGTTGTCCCTTCTCCGGTCAAACTCCGGTGGTGGTTGGTGGTGGTGAACCTTGGTTCTTGTTCTTCTCCTTCCCAAGTGACTTTTCCTTTCCCAAGCACTCTCACACTCTCTCTAGGAAGATGGCTGCTCTTATTTGTGAAGAGGAGATGAATAACTCCCATTCACTTAATCTACCAACTCTTATAATAGTTCCAAATCCGAAACACTATTCATCCCCCCTAGAAAAATGACCAAAATGCCCTTTCGGGTTGTCTATTCATTCCCAAATGACCCAAGACTCAAAATTGACATCCAAATAGACTTTTCTGACTATTTCGAACCTTCCGGACGCAACGACGCAGTCGAAATGACTATTAGATTGATAGAAAATAAATTTCCTTTTTAATTTAATAAACTAGTACCGACACGTCCCATACCGCGTCTGACTAAAAATATAAATAACCGAATTTATATCATACAGTCATATCAATGACATCACATTCATATATTACCTAAATATCATTAAGTAATATTCAGAACCATCCATATTCATATCCACAGTCCGGATAAAACCCAAATGAATTAATTAATAATAAAATCCAATTAATCCATTTATTTAAAATATAACCCATTTTAAAAGTCATTAAAATTACGGGGTATTACACGATCCTAGCGGGTAATTTGTTTGATTAATTTTAATTCAATTAGAATAGTGTGTAGGAATTGAACCTACTTTTCTAAAAGAATATTCAACTAATTCATTAGTGTAATGAGAATTATCTTTTGAATTAGATGAATATTTTAAAAATTAATCAAATTAAAATAGTGCAAGATAAATTGATTTGTGTGAATTGAATTTTCCATCCCTTGAATATTTTTCTCTCATTTAGTTACACTTCACTCATTTTTATCACATAGTTGTTCTTAGTTTTTCACACTTTCATTATAGTTCAATTAACACTTTTGTTATTAAGTTCTTAGCTTATATTCACATTAATACAAAATTATTTTCATATTGAAAAAGCTAAACAAAATTAGAAAAAGTAAAAAGTCCAAAAAGAAATTAAATAAAAATTGAATTACATGAGTTTTCCTCTCGTTTCACTCCTTTGATTTGGATTAATTCCCTTACTTACCTCTACACTTTAGTTTATTATATTTTGTAGGTATTTTAAGGTTTTGATTAACTAGCTTACAACAACTATGACTACACCAAAAAGATCAAGTAATCAGGCCACAAGCCCTCACACACGTGATCAAAGTTCGTGGTAAAAGTCTTCATCTTCAACCTTTTGATTTTGACTTTTTTATTTTTTCAGTTTTGTACCTTGGTTTTCTCCTTCGTTGTTATATCCTTTGAGACGACTCCTTAACCAACCTAACCTAATTTTTCATGAGGAATCCAAATATATAAGTTTTGTGGATTGATATTTAGTATAACTCAAGTTTCAAAACTGTGTTTTTCTCTGAAATTTTGACATAATCTTTATGGGTTTCTAGAGTATGGCAAGGTTTCTTATGAACTTGGGTTGGTTTTTGCTATATATGAGAGTAGTTTGGTTTTGATTTTTAAGATTAAGATGGATTATATATGAAGATTTTTGGATTTTCAGTTTTTGAGTTCAAAATACACTTTTGATCGATTTGAGCTCTATGTGCACATTCATGGCTTTTAACCATTACACACGAGATCCTTAGGTTATAATGACATTGTTATTATAGATTATTCAACACGTAAAAGATGCATCTTATGATTGTTCTAACTATTTTAACTACACAAAAAACTAATGGAATTGAAAGAACTGTAAATTAAGCATAAAATCGTAAGGTATCTGATTTGAGAGAATTTTTGAGTTTTTGAACTAGTTTGTAAAGTGTGTTTTTACTTCTCGGTTCGTGGGGTATTTATACTACTTCTTCAGGAGATTTTATTGGAGCCCTTGGGTGGTGGATTTGAGTCAATTTATGTGTAGTTTTTCTCATGGGTGTGTAGTGCGCATGGTTACATGGTGCGCTCGTGTGGGATTTAACCTCTAGTGCTGAGGTGTAGCACTAAGTGGACATGGATTGAACTATAAATCAAAAAGTTTCCAAGTTTAGTCCTTAATTGTTTGTATAATTACTTTATAGCCTTAAAACTATACTTTTTATAAAGTATAAGGGTATTCAAAGCAGTTAAAAATATATAAAAATTGTATTTAAATAAATTCCACAATAAAAATAAAAAATAAAACTATATTTCCATAAACTATATTTCGAGAAACTGTTGAAAATATATAAACTTTATTTCAAAACAGTTAAAATTTCCAAAAAAAAAAAAAATTCCAGCATAAAAATAAAAATAAAACAGATTTCAGTTAAAATAATAAATTTCCATGAAAAAAATAATTTCCAGCCAAAAAAATAAGAAAATCAAATTGATTTAAGTTTAAAAAATATATTCCTAGGAAAAAAAATAATTTCCACAAAAAAAAATGAAAATAAAATTGATTTCAGATTATTGAAAATAAAAAACTGAACACTATAGAAAATTAAGAATAAAAAATTACAAAAAAAAAATTATAAATCTTAATTTGGAGCTTCAACGAACAAATCTAACATCAAATCAACCAAAATCCAACAAATTTGAGATTCGACGAACACCAAATCCATCAGATCCACTAAATCGGAGCTTCAACGAACAAATTAGAAGCATGCGAATTTGTTTTTACTTGTTAGGGAGATGATGCGTAAGAGTTTTTGAAGAACCTGAGGTTGATTAGAGTTAAGGAGAATAGTACGGTACAAGGTATTCCGAAGGTGGTGGTTTCACCAGCGCCGATCGAGATTCCGACGATTTTGGGAGATGAGGCGGAGGGTGAGGGGAGGAGGGAGAGCCGGAATGAGGGGTTGTTTGTATATAGTGAGAGGGTTTGTGGAGGAACGGGGCTGGAGGGGGAAATTATGGTGGAGGGAGATGGGGGCAATCATGGCCATGGGTGCCATTAGAGGAGGAAAGAGAATGAAAGAGGTGGGAAACAATTTTTGGTGTGGGTAACGTTTTTGTTTTGTAAGAATATGAGTATTTATGGTAGTTGATAATAAGAGGTGCGACTTGTTAAATGACCATTGATAGTAACCGTTAAAATAACACCCATGTAACTATAATAGAAATTAGTGTACCCCAAATCCCAATTATTATGAATAAATATACCCAAATAGTAAATGACCCAAAATTTATAAACAAACAATCTACATTTAGGGTCCGTTTGGTTGCGAAGTGGGCATATAGCTAAGTAGGCAAAATTTTCTATGGCAAAAATTGCCATAGCAAAATTTTCATTGGCAAATGTTTGGTCTTCCCATTTTGGACTATCAAACAACCTAATGAGTCAAAAATTAATGTCAATCCAATGAGTCAAAAAGTAAAATAATTATTGAAAAAATAATTAAAAAATTGGCTAACATAAAATATATTTGACTAAAATAAATAGATTTTATCAAAAAAGTAAATTAATACATTTTTTGAAACATTTAAAAAATTTTAACGGTTACAAAAAATATAAAGCATTTTTTAAATTAGTATTTAAGTGTTTAAAACAATTTTTTGAATAATTTTAAAAGCACATTTTTAGAAATAGTTTTGTAAAAATAGTTTCTAAACAATTTTGAAAAAAAAAAATTTAAAAATTTTTAAAGACAATTTTCAAATCGTATTTGAAAATAGTTGTTGAAAACTGTTTTCTAAAAATAGTTTTTAAACAATTTTTAGAAACAGTTTTTAAAAATAATTTTTAAAGACAGTTTTCAAAACAGTATTTGAAAACAGTTGTTAAAAGCTATTTTCTAAAAATAATATTAAACACCTTTTAAAAACAGCCTTTAGATCATTTTTAAAAATAGTTTTAATATAGTTTTTTAAAACAGGTTTAGCAAATGTATTTTTGAAATATTTAAAATATTTTAGAAAATTATTTTTTAAAACAGTTTATTAAAATATTTTAAACATTTTTTCTTAAATTATTTAGAACAGTTTTATAAAATAATTATTAAAACATTAGAAAACATTTGAGAATAACACAAAAAAAGGTAGAAAAAATATTCATTCAAATTTGGCAAATTTGTTAAAAAATTCTTCTCAATCAAATAGATAAGAAAAATTTACCCACAAAAAATAAACAAATGATGATAAAATATGAATACTCATGAAAAATTTTACCATAATAAATTATACAATCAAACAAATCAAAATATTGATTAATCCTTTATTTAAAACTTATTTGTCATTTTCTACAAACAAATAACGCTACCAACAGACCCTAACAAGAATTTTTGGGACAGCAAATAAAACAGGAGGTTATTATATATAGGTCCTATTAAATATTTCTTTTCCCATTCTAGTCTCACCATGTTTCCCCCCTACATATATGTCCTACTCCTAATTTTTTAAAACTTTTTCTCACAATTATACCCTTTTAGAACCAACTATGCGTAACTTCCTTAGGAAGTTACATAAATGGTTGAACTTTTTTTTTAATTTTCAAATGATCATAACTTTGATTGAACAATCCGTTTTTCGCAAAATTACTTTTTTTTGAAATCTTCTCGTCGAGATCTATTGAACAAGACCCATGAAGCCTAAAAAATTTCATAGAAAAAAAATTACACATACAGTAAACTTTACTGTATGCACTAGAAAATGAAATAGTCTTATATCTATGACATTTACACAAACAGTGGCATTTTTTGTGTTAATATTAAACATACAGTAAAATTTACGAGTTAAATAAATTGATAAAATAATCTACAATCTCATATATATATATATATATATATATATATATATATATATATATATATATATATATATATATATATGTGTGTGTGTGTGTGTGTGTGTGTGTGTGTGTGTGTGTGTGTATTGAAAAAAGACACCTATTTTTAGTTTAACCCATTTAGTTGCTCAAACACCCATTTATCTAATATTCTCTTATTTTTAAAGATCTGCGCCAGCGGCACCCAATTTCACCCATACTCACCCCAAATCGGAGATCCGTTGGATCCAAATCCCATTTATCCAATATTCTTTTATTTTTAAAGGTCTGCGCCAACCCATGGCAGCTCTACCCGCCACAAACCGGAAAATGAAATCTATAAACTCATATATATATATATATATATATATATATATATATATCCCATTATATATGTGTGTGTGTGTGTGTGTGTGTGTGTGTGTATTGAAAAAAGACACCTATTTTTAGTTTAACTCATTTAGTTGCTCAAACACCCATTTATCCAATATTCTCTTATTTTTAAAGATCTGCGCCAGCGGCACCCAATTTCACCCATACTCACCCCAAATCGGAGATCCGTTGGATCCAAACCCCATTTATCCAATATTCTCTTATTTTTAAAGGTCCGCGCCAACCCATGGCAGCTCTACCCGCCACAAACCGGAAAATGAAATCTATAAACTCATATATATATATATATATATATATATATTCTCTGGTGCGGACTAAACCGTGCGCACCCAGTGCGGACTTTGTCCTGTTCCTCACGTGGTCCCCTCGTGGTCCCTAAAGTCATTTTGTTATTTTCTTTAGACGGTCCCCCTCTTATCTTATATTAAAACCTTAATTTAAGACTAGATATTTAAAAGATTTATAGTTTAGACCCATATTGGTATCAAGACCCTTAAAGATTTTAGAAACTCACCAAATTCCGACCAAACCCCTAATTGTAGTATCAGAGCCATATGACGCTCCTTTTAGACTTATAGTAAAAAGACTTTAGTGCCCTTGGGATTTATCCCTCACATTTACCAAGAAATTTTTGTAACCAACCCAGACTACCATCCCATACCTATAACTGATTTAAACCCAGTAGGTTGCTTAACCTCACATATAAACGGTTGTTCACATACTGAACACATCCCAGCCAAACACGCAGATAGTAGACAAGTTACTGCTAGTGATATTAATAGCATAATAGACCAAAATAAGTGTATATTCCTTATATTAAGACATTTAATAAAAGACACTCAAGCCCTAGAAACAGATATAAAAAATATCTCTAAAAGACTACTAGAAATAGATAACCAAATCCCAATAGACCTAGTACATGTTTTACAAGAAATAAATATTAAGACTAATCATATAGAAGTCCTTAACAAAGACATTTTAGAAATTAAAATTTTAACTAAAAATCAAGACAGTGAGTTAATTAAACTTACTAAAGAACAAGCTAAGCTTATCCCTAGATTAGATAGTTATCTTCCTAATGGAGATAGTTAGATCAGACTGGAATGAGGTACCAAGAGACCTCTCCATACAGACCTTATCAGATTTTTATCAAAAGATTCTAGAAAATAAAAATGATGATAGATTTTATTATAAGATAAATGAAAATGAGATTGCCAACGCTGCTAAAGCAAATAGACTCATATTAGAAAGATTGAATTTAATTTCTACATCCATAGCAGCTATACAAGACTATAACAATAGCTTTGTTCGAGACTTGCATTTAGATTTAAAAGCTAAAACAGAAGGATTAACCACCTTCTATACAGACTTTGTTAAATTCCAACAAAATTTAGCAAATTATCTTAATAATATGGAAAGCCATAACCTATCCAAAATGGATAGTATTATTAATGAACTTATACTAGACATGGACCAAGTAGAAGAAAAATACGAATAAATTATAAATGGAATTAAGGCTGTATATAATAAGCCTTCCCAAGCAGAAATAGACTTGCCTTTTATTCTAAATCGTTTAGATAAAATAGAAAGGACTGTAGAATCTATAGAAGTTAAATTTATGCAATAACAAGAAAAAGATAATGAAGTAAAAGACTATATTACAAATGTTGTCAAAATCCCTAGTTAATTCTCTTGCTAGACATAGTGAAGAAATTTCTGAGAAGACAAGAAAAGAGAATAAGAATTTTAAAGAAGAAATCCTTAGTCAAATAAAAATACAAAAAGATTATTCATACTTCTTGGAAAGAATTGAAAAAAGACTTGAACAAAAACAGGTAACCACCTGTAAATTTCGAGAATCCCCTCCTATAGAAACTAGAAAAAGGCAAACCATAGGTAGAAGAGAAATAAATGACGGATTAGATACGACTAATAAGATAACTAGCTTTATCCCAAATATTGGACAGAGTAATCATATGCTCCAAAGACTTAAGGATTCATCCTCCAATGTTAGGACATGGTGGAAGGAGAGAAATTTCACAAATCCTCTCCAATGGAAGGAATGGGGTGAAGTTGACGGGAAGATTGTTGAAGATTCCATTCATAATGGATAACTTCCAGCCGTTAGATACATAGACTTGTTTAAAGAAGGTGTCACTCATACGACTCCTAATTATAACATGACTTACCATTGTAGGAATCATGTGTTAGACAAATCCTATACTGAGCTCCAAGTGTTTGACTCAGAATGGCTTAGATCTAGAGGAACTGATAGGAAGTTTCAATTCCTAACCTTTGGACTCTTTTAAGCAAGAATCCAAGGATTACATAGACCTCAGAATAATATCAACATATTATGTTATTTAGTAGACAAAAGATGGAAAGATTTTGAGAAAAGCTTCAATGGGATAGCCCAATTGGAAATGCCAGACAACATAGGATACTTTAATGTCATTCCGCCATTTACAGTAACCGTAGACACAACCAAACATTTTAAGTTAATCTTATACGCTAGTGGCTATGAAGACTATATTATCCCAGACGCTAATATAAATATAGAATTCCAAATCTATGTGAAGTTCTCCCAATTTCCTTATGAAGGAATGCAATCGGGAATTTCTAGTGATAGACTTAATAAAGAAATTTTAGTTAGAACTAATGTTTCAGACTATAATCATACTTACAGTATTAGGAATATTGGACCTATGAAAGAAAAAGCTAAGACCCTTTGGCAATTTCCAGAATTCCAAGAAACTAAGACTATTCAAAATAAACCTCTGTTTATTAATCAAGACGATGTCACTGGAAATGTTACTATCCAGTTTGGTCTCCCTAAGATTGTCAATAAGAATATCCAGATGGAGAAATTAGATTTAGGAATATAGGAGAAGCCATAATCAATGATCCTTCAGAGGGGGAATGTAGTAGTAAGACTAGTTCTAGTTTACTAAGATAAGCCCCGGTAATTAGACCTAGAAGATCATTTGAACAAAAAGACGTAGTTAAAGAAAAAGGTAGGATCCAAAATTTTAGGCATGAACCCTCAGAATTGGACATGAAGACATTTAAAGATCACCTTAAGAAAAGTCATTCTGTTAGATTTCAAGAAAGAGAAAGATTTAATATGATACCCCAAGATCGCATATTAAAATTAAAAGAATCTAAGAATACAAAGGAACTTCTTATAAACTTAAAACTAATATAAGAAGGAGAAGAAAGATTAATGCCAGCTACACAAGTAAATCCTAATAAACAAGAGATAAAAAGTAGTAGTAGGGTGGAAGATACTCCTAGACTTTTTAGTAAACCAATAGGAATAAATATTCTTATGTACTCTAGCACTATGGTCAAGACTAAACCAGACTATATAAAAGACTTTCCAACTAGTGACAAGAGTTTCACTCCTGTTAAGACCATGGAAAGTCAAGCCATAAATCCAATAAGTATATACCTTAACCTAGACAATGTTCAAGATAGGAAGAAGGCCTTAGATGAATGGTGTAATCAGATAAACATGTGTTTTGCATCTAATAAACAATGGGATGCAAGTTTATGTAAATAATACGCTGGGCAATTCATTAGAGGTATTGCAAAAGATTATTTACATAGTTTAAGAAAGGCTACAGATGAAGACTCCTTAGCTAAAATTGAGAAGATAAAAGACAACTTAGAAGAAAGATTAATTGAAGAATACATTCAACTGTTCACGTCAAAATTCATTGGAGCTGGACATCTAGCTCAAATCAATGAACAAGACCTAGAAAAAAATAAGTTAGCCCTCCTTAGCATTTGCAAACTAGATAAGATAAATGAATATAGCAATAATTATGAGCAGCTATATTACCAAATTAAAAAATTTGGAGAGACCTTAAAAGATGAATACTTTAAAAAGATACGAGCCATAGGACAAATCCTAATTAATGAATATAGGAATTGGCCAGGAGTAGATGGAGTTAAGAATAACTCCCTTGGTGAAAGAATCAATTTTGCTAAAGACTATATCATATCTAAAAGACGTGATATAACTCAAGGAAAGTTAATAGAAGAAACTTTAAGCAGATCCCTCCAATCAAAGACGAAAGAGACATCGCTCCAATCCAATGGGGATGCGGAAGTGAATCTAAGAAATTCAAAAAGAAATTAGAATGGAAACATAGGAAGTTTAAGACTAAACCTCTAGGATTTCCAAATAAGTATAGATTTAGACCATCTACTACCTTCAGGGAAAAGAACTCTAAGACTAAGAAAAATAAATTTACCCAAAGAAGATATTTTAAGAAAAACACTAGTAAGTATAAAAAAGTTCTTAATTATAGAAAAGAAAAAGATGTAGCTCAATCTAAGACTACCATTAAAGAATGTTGGACTTGCGGCAAAGAAGGACATATTGCTAAAGACTGCCCGAATAAGAAAGATAAAGAAGGTATTAAGATTATTAATACAATATTAGACTATGCAGATCAAGAAGAATTAGATATCCTACATGCTATAGAAATATCAGACATAGAAGATGATGACAATACTAGTATATATAGCGCATATACAAATAGTTATTCGGAAGACTATAGTGATACTGATGAGTATGGAGACTCTCACGATACTCTAGACTTATATATGATGCAAACTAATCAGGACGATTTAAATAATGAATATATAGACTTTGAAGAAGCTTGGTATAAGTGTCTATTAAACCCCTTTTTAAAGAAAAGATAGACCGTTAGTAATCCTGAGTTACTAACATATATACCTAGATGTTACTTTGATGAAAGACATTATTGCACATTTGAAATGAAATGTTGCAAGAAAGACTTTATATGTGTAGAATGCTTTGAGACCATACAAACAGAATTATTTATGGTTTGTGTTATTTGTCAATTACACTACCATGAAGACTGTTGGAAAACTAGATTTAGAGCAATTTATACTAGCTAGTATGACGCTCAAATAGACTTAGATATTAAAACATATTATGAAGACATTGATAGAAATGTAGCCAAAGGATTACAAGAAAATGAAGAATTAAAAGGAAAAGGAATTTCTTATGAATTAGACGATAGTAGCTCTGATAGTAGTGCAGAAGACCTAACATCCTTAGATTTATAGATAAACCCCAGAAAGGAATATCTATTTTAGAAAAGAATAATTTAGGAATTTCTACTAAACCACGTGCGTGTTTTGTAGAAATGTTTATACAACATAAAGATTATCCTAAAAGACTTTCAACTTTTATAGATACAGGATGCTCTCAGAGTATTTGTAAGGCTAATGCCTTTCCCGAAGACTATTTTTTAGAAAGTACTCAAGAAATCTATGGTAAAGTGGCTAATGGAGATCCATTTACCTTATATTTCCAGACTATTCCTATTTATTTTAAATTAGAAAATCAGACCAATAAAATCGTTAATCATCGGTTTTGGATAATGGATTTTCGTCCTAGTTTCACAGGAAACATTATTTTAGGACAAGACTTTATTAGTATATATCATCCTTATACTCAGTATAACGATAAGATATTAATCAGTGATACAGAGGAATTTAATATTAAAACCCTTCTAATAGATCATAAGACTGTCTTTGACCTTATGCAGGTCAAACCAAATTATAGACCCATAAAACATCAGAGTTCTTCAGCTGAGCATGGTGGACTTAGACCTACAACCTAACAAGAAGCCTTAGAAATAACTAAAGCCTTATAAAAGGATTGTAAGTGTCCAGACCAAAAGTTTTATAAACAAATAGTGATTATACAACAAGATATTTTAGATCAAGCCCAGCATACCTTATTACAGGTTCAAGCTATATCCAAACAAAAAAAAATGGATATAGAAGTAGAAAAGGAAAATATTAGGCAACTAGCAGAGCCTACTTTAGGAGAAAATCCCATCGCTAAGTGGGATAAAGACCAAAGTTATTATGAAATCATCCCTATTAACCCAGATGCCACTATTAATGGTGGAACCTATAAGAAAGGATATTCACAAGAAGACAGAGAAGAATTCAAAAAAGACATAGATGAAACGCGTAAGTTAGGCATTATTAGAGAAAGTAAAAGTAGACATGATATCCTTGCCTTCTATGTTCAAAATGAATCTGAACATACAAGAGGAAAAAGATGTATGGTTATAGATTATAGACAATTAAATAAGAATTGTGAATTTGATTCTTATAAGATACCAGACAAGAATAATTTAATCAATCTGATTGAAGATAGAATTATATTCAGTAAGTTTGATTGCAAATCAGGCTTCTGGCAAATTAAGATGCATCCAGACAGTATTACTTGGACAACCTTTAGTGTGCCCCAAGAAAAATACATATTAATAAAGGAAAATTATCCTTAGCAGAATACATAACCCAAAAGATTCTTGAGTTTCCAGACCAACTCAAAGATAGAAAATAATTACAATCATTTTTAGGATTTCTTAATTGTCCTGTAGACTTTATTAAAGACCTTGCTTCAAAAAGACAAAGCTTAACTGCCAAATTAAAATGAATAGACAAAACTAATCCTTTTTATTGGACTAAAGATGATTTTGAAGTCATAAGACAAATTAAAGATGCAGTTAAGAACATTCTTTTACTTGAGCTGCCTAATGCAGAAGATTAATTTATAGTAGAAACAGATGCCTCTGATAAACAATGGGGAGCAGTATACTTTGCCATTGATCATCAGACAAAAAAGAAAAACTTTGTAGATATAGTTCTGGAACCTTTATAAACCTAAAAACAAGATACACTGCCCATGAAAAAGAAGTTTTAGCTATAGTAAGGGCAATAGAAAAATATATGCTTTTTCTTAGACCTAAAAATTTTACCGTATATACTGACTCTTCTTATGTAGTAAAATTTGGAGACTTAGACTTGTCCAAATCAAGGACTAATAGACTTATTAGATGACAACAATTGCTTAATGGTTATGACTTCTCTGTTATACATATTGAGGGAAGTAGAAATACTATTCCATATATTATATCAAGAGAGACAATGTTTGCTAACACTAATATGATTTCATGTTTTATGTTGCAAATAGAAGACCTAGACAGCATGAGTTCCTCTGGGATGAATAGACTGAACAAAGAAGACGTTGCAGACTATTTTAGATGCGTAAGGCCAAATGCTGGTGTAACGCAAAGACAGACTCATATTCAAGACTCTCAAGAAAGACCCATCCTAGAGAACTTTAATGATATCCTAGTTCCTCCTGAAAAATCTATACATGAGATTATTTCTCAAAATAGACTCGTTGGGAAGATGTATTTTTCCCAATATAGACCTGATTAAAGATATTCAGACTTAATAAAATTTAGACGAGAATTTTTAGATGATGAAAATACTCTCATAGACACTATATGGTGGAACGTGAAGAATAGACTATGGATTGAGTTCAAACAAAATTTGGTAGCCATTGCCAGATTCACGAGGACTCAAAGACTTGCAGTTACCCAACTCAGTGGTACTGCTATGCCTAGACTTCAGACTCAAACTTATGCTCAGACTCTTGGAGAATCCTTCAAAACTAGACCTACTGATTTCTGTTATCAGAAAAAGACTTTTAAGACTAAGATTGTTATATCGTTTGGTCATAATAATCTCCCATTAGCAGAAGAATTTCAAAAATAAAGTAATAACATTATTGATCATTTTAATATGTTACTATCAGAAATAAATGGAGATGCTTTAATGATTAAAGGTTTCTTCAAAGACGTTCCAAAAATATATCTTTTTGGAAAATCAGATATGACTCATATAACTCTTGCAAACCACGGGTTCATTGGACTCGTTCAGATAAAGGATATTGAAGACGTTGTTGCTCTTGGAAAAATAGTCCATGAGTATGTTAAGAAGGTAAAATACTTCCTTCCTCTATTTTCTAGAATCTATCAGATTGCTCCAAGTTCCTATAGAGGAATGGGAGTTGAAGGATTTAGACTTATTAGATTTTCCAATTATATGTTTGAAGACGTTGAGATTCTATCAGAAGACGAGACTAAAGATTTAATTATTGATAAGTCCAAGCTCCAGATTGCTCGTTCCATGGAGATAAAAGAAATCATGGAATTATTGATGGTACACTGCCTACCACAAAGAAGACCTAATAATCCAAGCTGATGAGTCATTTAATGGAAGGCTCAAGAAAGAAGCCAAGGAATTGGTAGAGATAGCTTTGTCAGCTAGTCTTAGAACTGTGGGCCTCATTAATGAATTTTTCAATAATGCCCTCCCAAGCAAAGTAGGAGAAGATACGAATGAGAAAAAGATGGGCCCCTCGTTAGCAGAAGAATTATTGAAGACAGAAGATTCCATGTTCTAGACCTATGCATTATTACAAGACGACAAGACTCATCTAGATTCCTTTGCAGTGTGAAGAAGAAGACAACTCAGACATGCCCCATACGGGCCCTTAGAAAGTTTCTTTTTATAAAGAAGAAAGAGACCCTCACAAAGATGTTAGGATATAATTATTGCTAGACAACAGACTTACTTTATATAAAGCAAATAGTATAGACTTTACTAATTTGTATCTCTTTAACCGACTAGGTTTTTAGCCTCCGGTATCCAGTCATATGTAGTGCCCTTGTGCTATAAAAGGGAGCGTCCAGTTGAGTTTTAGATATCAAAGTTTAGAAGTTAGAAAGAGTGTGTAAGCTTGTAGTAAGTAATATGTACATGAGTGAGTAAACCTCTCATAGTTAGGGGAGAGGGGAGAGTTGTATTTACTTATGCAATGCAATAAAAGTATTTTATTTTCCAGAAATCTCTTATGTTGAGTTGTTATTATTTTCCAAATTGTCTCCAACTTTCTGTTCATATTGGACTATTGTGTGGAACCTCTGGTGTAGCACACAAGGTGTTATAATGGTGAACCGCCGTCAGGTGTCGATTTGTCGTGAGCTGTTAGCCAGGTGGGCGTTAGGTGCGAAGGCGTACAGGCAGGAAACGGGTTCAACGCCAAAATAGTGGATTGAGGTGCGACACATAAAGAGAGAGTTGTAGGAAGACGAGACCGGAGAAGAATAGTAGCAAGGGTGAAGAGAAGAAGGAAGGGAGATAAAGATATTGCAGACCAAAAGGAAGGTATAACTCGAACCAAACCCTTAACTATTTTACATATTATTGTTTTAAAAGAATCTTGCATGAGCCTACAAATCACTACAGACTTTTTAGAATTTGTTAATCAAACAAATTTAGACTTAACTAGAGAAATCCAAGATTGGACTCTCACATACCCTAACGATAAAAAACTTATAGAAACTACTTTAACATAAGCAAGTGGTACTTTTAAATATATAGACCAGGTTATTGAGTGGTTAGCACGTGAAGTACCTAGAATAAAAATAATTAGAACAGGAATCCGAGATCTCTTTAGACAAAAGATAAGAACGAAAGAATTCGCTGAAGAACTTTCAAGATCGAAAAAATATCAAGAATACACTAGAATACTTGAAGATAGTATAGACGTATTAAAATATATTAGACGTAAAAGATTAGCTGAAATAAAAGCTATTTTAATTAGAGCAGGAGGAATCCACCATTTCCTTAAAAACGTAGAAACAACTGCCCCTAGAACATATCGAAGATTTTTTTCATCTTACAGAGCTAACAAATTAGACAAATTTATAGAAGACGATATAATTGATATTGTTAATCAGATATATAAAGAAACTAGCCTGTTAAAATCTCAATATCGTATAAGGTATTTAAGACTATAATATTTTTCAGCAAAACCACTTGCAATTTCTAGACTCCTTGAAGAAACTGTTTATATAGACAATCCTCGCTATTCAGAATTCCAGTACGATAATGACGGAAGAAGCTTGAAAAGTAGCAGTAGTCCTAAAACTTCTACACTTAGACTTCCAGATTAATTAGGCTTTAAAATAAGTCGAAAAGACCTTAGAAATCATTGGGGTAGAAATTAATATTCCCTAAAACCTTAGAAAGAGAAGGTGGTACCTAGGTGGTCCATAAAAGACAAACGCGGTCCTAATACTCATTTGGACGATAGCTAATCCGCATTCTATTCGAATAGAAAAATCCGCATAAGAGCCGGACTTATATATATATATATATATATATATATATATATATATATATATATATATATATATATAGAGAGAGAGAGAGAGAGAGAGAGAGAGAAAACTATTTTTAGTTTAACCCATTTAGTGGCTCAAACACCAATTTATCCAATATTCTCTTATTTTTAAAGGTCCGCACCAGCGGCACCCAACCCCATTTATCCAATATTATCTTATTTTTAAAGGCCCGCGCAGCGGCAACCCATGCCAGCCTTACCCACCACAAACCGAAAAATGAAATAGTTTTATATCTGTGACATTTTCACAAAAATTTGTGAAAATGTCACATTTTCTTCTGAACACCGTAAACTTTACTGTATGCACTAGAAAATAAAATAGTCTTATATTTGTGAACTTTAAAATAGTTTTATATATGTACCATTTTCACAAACAGTAACATTTGTTGTGTTGATATTACACAACAATAAATTTATTGTGCTAGTTAATTAATGTGTGTGTGTATATATATATATATATATATATATATATATATATATATATGTATATTGAAAAAAGATACTTATTTTTAGTTTAACTCATTTAGTTGCTCAAACACTCATTTATCCAATATTCTCTTATGTTTAAAGCTCTGCACCAGCGGCACCCAATTCCACCCATACTCACCCAAAATCGGATATCCGTTGGATCCAAACCCCATTTATCCAATATTCTCTTATTTTTAAAGGTCCGCGCCAACCCATGGCAGCGCTACCCACCACAAATCGGAAAATGAAATAGTTTTATATACGTGACATTTTCACAAATTCTTGTGAAAATGTCACATTTTCTTATAAACACCGTAAACTTTACTGTATGCACCAGAAACTGAAATAGTCTTATATTGGTGACATTTTCACAAACAGTAACATTTACTGTGTTGAAATTACACAAACAATAAAATTTACTGTGCTGGTCAATTAATGTGTGTGTGTGTGTGTGTGTATATATATATATATTGTAAAAAGACACTTATTTTTTGTTTAACCCATTTAGTTGAAATACTCATTTATCCAATATTATCTTATTTTTGAATGCCACCCCTAGTCACCCCAAACTCGAGCTCCGGTGGATCCAAGCCCCATTTATCCAATATTCTCTTATTTTGAAAAATCCGCGGCAACGACACCCATACCACCCCAACCCACACTAGATCGGAGCTCTGATTAAGGTCGTTGGAGCTCCGATAATGGGGGTGGGTGGTGATGGGGATTGGGTGCCGCTAGCGCGGACCCTTAAAAATAAGAGAATATCGAAAAAAAGTGGTTTGGATCCACCAGAGCTCTCGTATGAGGTGAGTAGGGGTGACATGGGAAGCCGCTGGCGCAAACATTAAAAAATAAGAGAATATTGGATAAATAAGTGTTTGAACGACTAAATGAGTTAAACTAGAAATATATATATATATATATATTTTGACCAACACAATAAATTTTACTGTCCGTATAATATCAACACAATAAATATTACTGTTTTTGAAAATGGCACAGAGATAAAATTATTTTAACACAGTAAATGTTACTGTTTGTGAAAATGTCAGAGATATAAGAATATTTCATTTTCTGATGCATACAGTAAAGTTTACCGTGTTCACAAGAAAATGTAACATTTTCACAAGAATTTGAAAAAATGTCACAGATATAAAAGTATTTCATTTTTTGGTTTGTGGTGGGTAGAGATCGCATGCGTTGCCGCTTGCGCGGATCTATAAAAATAAAAGAATATTGGATAAATGGGGTTTGGATCCATCGAATCTCCGATTTGGGGTGAATAGAGGTGGAATTGGGTGCCACTGACGCGAAACTTTAAAAATAAGAAGAGAATATTTGATAAATGGGTGTTTGAGCGACTAAATGTGTTAAACTAAAAATATATGTCTTTTTTTAATGTGTGTGTGTGTGTGAGTTTATAGATTATTTGATCAATTTATATAACCAGTAAATTTTACTGTCTGTGTAATATTAACACAAAAAATATCACTGTTTGTGAAAATATTATAGATATAAGACTATTTCATTTTCTAGTGCATACATTAAAGTTTACTGTATTTTTTTTCTTTGAAATTTTATAAGGTTCATGGGTCTTGTTTGATAGATCTCGACGATGAGATTTCAAAAATAGTAATTTTGCGAAAAATGAATTTGTCAATAAAAAGTTATGATTATTTGAAAATTTTAAAAAAAATCAAACCACTTATGTAAATTCTCCAAAAAAAATTACGATTGATTGATTTAAAAAAAATATAATTGCGAAAAAAATTTAGAAATAATCCCACATGTAAAAGAAAAACATGATAAAATTAAAATAAGTAAAATAATGTCTAATCGCACATGTACTTTAAAAACTTAAAATGAATTTTGATTCTAGTATACCCCTTAAACTCTTACGATCACATTTCACCAAACATCAACTCCATATACATGAGTGGGGTTAAATAATCTGGTCCTGTGACGTCTCAATTCTGAAGTGAATCTTGGAGAGGAGTTTCAGTCTCCACTAAAACAAAGGTATGATATGGTGCTCAACCGCATCTTTCTGTCCATATCTCCTTTTCGTTTAATAATCTTAATACATTATGCATGTTTTCTCTACTCTCTATTTGATTCCCAGATTGCTACTCTTCTTAATACTACTTCTTGCTCTGCTGTCCATTACATCTTTAAAAAAAACAAAATTTTCCCCATCATTTTGTTGTTGTTTTTTATTACCTGGCAAACCGGCGGATATGAGCGGATGTGGACGGGTCGGAAATGGATTTGGTTAAATATGATCGCGTCAGAATGAGTGAAGGCCCGAGTCCTGGTCGGATTTGGATCCGTTCTGTGGTCTATAACAGATAAAGAGAGAGAGAGACGACCTTCTGTTGTAACAGATAAATGGTTTTCGGATAAACAATTTTGGGTTTAGGTTTTTAGAGGTTCGGTTATAGCGAATGACCCACAAATGACCCGATAGTGAGCCGACATTTTGGGACCCTCAAACCATCTTGACCCACAAACAAAATCAATGGGTCCCAACCACATTATTCTGGGTGGGTCATGAGCAGGTTCGTCCTGAAAAACCCATATTGCCGGGTCTTTCTACTATTGCTTGTGAAGTTATTAATATGGCTTATATGATAATTTAGTATGAGTTAGATATGTAAGTCAAAAGATTAAATGTTAGTTGTTTGGTATGGGGATCTAAGTAGAATCTAGGCTTTGAATGTCTGGAAACCGGAATTTAGTTTGTAGCTTTGAATATCAATTGGATGCACAAATTATGTCCTTGGGATCTTCATACCCAACAAAAATAAAAATTGGAAAGGGTGGAAAAGAAAACATAAAACCCAACAAATCATCTTCACCGATCTAACTACTGTTAGAAAACCAGTACACTATAGATTTTTATTTTTTTAAACAGAATAATCAATTTTTTATGTTAAATAATTAAATCTTTATCAGAAAATAATTTTGCTCTAAACAGATTGCAAAAACGATTTGTAACACAGATTTAGACTGAAAGAGTTGGCGCTTGCGTTCAAATGATCAAATTATATTTAAAACACCTTTTAACCCAAACAAACCCTAAACATGCAACTAGGTGTGATTGAAACAATATGAAATCATGCAAGAGTTATTCAAACACACATAATTGAGGAAAAATTCCCCACAGGGGCAAAACCATTTGTATATCACTATAATTTGTAAGAGAAACGGCTTACAATCGGATTACACTGAAATACAAGTTTTTGACTAAGAATTACCCTCAGGTATCGGATTCTGCAGTCGCGGCTGGAATTATCCCTTTCCAGTAGCGCTGCAATGAAGAGGAAGAAACGGTCCACTTCACAAGGGTTGAACAACAGCAATGGTGTTCTTGGGTTACCAAACTTGATTCACATAGATATGGCAGATGTGTGAATCTAAAAACCTAGAATCATAGGACTCAATAGGTGAAGACTTTAGGGTTGATATGCTCTGAAAAACGTGGGTAAGTCTTATCGAAACCAACTACTGATCGTGGTTTAAATAAGGAGTCAAAACCCTAAAAAATCTGCTACACGATCTGGCAGAGTTTATCCTCGGCGGACCGGTCCGGGCCTTAGGCGGATCGGTCCGATAGCGGACCGGTTCTTTTAATTTGAAGCTGATTCGGTTCGCATTCGGTTCGGGGCTCACTGGCTTCAAAGAGCACGGCGGATCAGTCCGGGGCGGTCCGGTCCGGGTCTCAGCGGATCGGTTCTTTTTATATAAAGGCGGACCGGTCTGGGGTAGTCAGAGGCGGATCGGTTCGTTTTAATTTCAGGCGGACCGGTCCGGCTAACTGGATTTCTGAATTCTTCCTTTCTTTTGATCTTCGGATTGCGTTGATGATGAATGGACTTTGAATCTTTGCAACGGTGTTACGGCTAATGACATATACAAGTATGTTGGACAAAAATGTCCTTACATAGACACAACATAATATATATATATAAGGAGAGGTTCAAAAGTGAACATAAAAGATGAACATTTTAATGAACCTTAACAAAAAAAACACTCAACAACCCATTAATTTTACTTCCTATGATGTAATTGGTCCGCGCCAGCGGCGACGAACACGTGTGTCGATTGATTCCCCCCCCCCCCAACCCCCCGACAGCCCTTATGGCAGCAGGTTCCGGGTTCCTTATGGCAACAGGTTACAACCCCACCACCATGGCAACCCTTATGACAGCAGGTTCTGGTTTTCTGGCCGTGGTGGGTGGGATGGGGGGTGAGGTGTTAAAAAAAATTCGATTGACAAGTGTGTTCGTTGACGCTGACGCGGACCAATTACAACATATGAATTAAAATTAATGGGTTGTTGGGTGTTTTTTTTATTAAGGTTCATAAAAATGTTCATCTTTTATGTTCACTTTTGAACCTCTCCCTAATAAAATAATGAGTTAGAAAGGACTGACCTAATTTTTAAGAGGCGCGTAATTGCTGCCCTAGAGTCGTAGATTCCTCTTTTCGTGCAGGTGTTGACGGATATTTACCACTCCAAGATACAAATCAAAATCAAAGCCAATAGTCTTTGATGTGCGCGAACACCAAGAGACAAAATGTACCAAGTCTTTTGTGTCTTCTTGCCCAAAAAATCGTAAACTATGATAAAAAAACAATGATAGAGAGTAATAAAGAGAAGGTGATATATGTGTTGGAGGGAGAGGTACGGAGGTTGTTATATGAGAAAAGTAGACCTATTAGGTATTTATAGGTTGTGGTAAGAGAACTGTTAAAAAGAAGTTATAAAAGGTGGTTAAAAGAAGTTAAAAAAGCTAACTCATAACCGACGGTCAAAATAAAAAGGAAGTTTAAAACTTCAAAAACATTTTAACAGATACAAAGTTCATTCTCTTCCTTAAAGATCAACCTAATCTTTAATCTTTAGTAAGGATTGCAGTGTTTGTAGTATTTTGAATCCCTAATAAAATATTAGGGAGATAAGGGGGCGACGCAGACCTATGGGGTGCGATCTGACCTTAGGGTTTGATTACAAATAAGGAGAAAGAGGACACACGACGTTCGAGGCCATTGTCGACAACCCAAGGGTAGCTGACGGCTGCAGAAGTTTGTCGCAGCTCTTTAGGGCTCGATCCCATTGTGTCACGACCCGAGATCGAGACTCATTTTCAATCCTAGAGGGGCCCATTTGTGCCGACATCGAAGAGAGAAGATGAAAATGTCGGAGATGGAAACTCACCCCACCGTAGTCACCCGAGCTTCAATGGTGGCCAGATGTGATGGCTCTTGCAAAATCGATCTCGAGGAGGAGGTTTAAAACCTCTGTTCAGCTCCGATGAACTCTTCTTGACGACGAAGATAGCGACTTCAACAGAATCGGAGGCGTGGCTTCGATATATTGTGTGCAGCGGCTAGGGTATAGGAGGTGGGGTTCAACAAAGGTGGGGGTGTAGGAAGAACTTTGCTGCAGGGTGGGGCTGGTTTGGTGGAAGAGGAGGGTGGGTGACGGCGGCTTGCTGTAACCATATCCTTCCCTACTAGACTTGTCTAAAAGAGGAAAATATGCACTTCTCGAGTGGTTACGAAAGGGAGAATGTTGAGGTGAGAGAGAGAGAGAGAGAGGCTCTGAGCAGATTAGACTAGTATCCCTTTTCCCTCCTTTTTTTTTATTTTATGTTTTTCAGTTTTTATATATGAAAAGTGTTTGTAAATACTATTAATTAATTTGTTTAGAGCCACGTGGCAATTAATTATTGGACAATACATTAAAACTTGCGACGTAAAAGATTGCATCAACATTCCCATTAACTATTTTAACGGCAGTGTGACAGTGGGTTTATTTGCATCAATTTTCAAAATTTGGGGTTAACATTGCAACTTTGAAACATCGGGTCCAAAATTGAAATGGCCCCAATACTTTGGTGATAAATATGCATTTTTTCCTTGTAGAAAAGACAAAAATAGGCTGGGTCATTTGGTTTTGGACCTTAGCAGCCCAAAACTACTCTTTGTTGGCTTAAGAGTATTTGGGGCCAGTCTCCATTTTTTTAAGTGGTCAAATTAGTTTATTTGGGCCCAAACTTACCATTTGGAGCTGGAAATCACGAGCCAGAATATTACCAATTTTATCGAATTTTGGGAGGGAATTTTTGGAAAAAACTGGTGGGCCTCTCCCCAGCCTTTAATAGGTGGTAAAATTAATATCTGGGGCCCCCGAACTTCATTTTTTATCCTTGGTCGCATATATTCAGAATTTATGTTCATCACCAACTTTTAAAGCTTGAGGACAAACTATTTTTAATAAGGGGAGAGTGACCAAAATGGAGGAGTGATGTGGGCGGCTTATTTGTAATATGTTTGAAATGTACTATTTAGTTTATTGGTCTTCATTTTTATTAGTATTCTAGATAGGGGTAATATTCTCTTGAAATATGCTTAATGTGCCCTCTTTAGTCTTTCTATCCTTGGGTTATCTTTAGGTGACAAGATAACTTAGGCTATAAATAAGGTCATTGGCCAATCATTGTAGAGACGATACATTTAGAGATATTAGAGAGAAATTTCTTAATTTGTGATTGCTCTCTTGTACCATTTGTTGTGTTACGCGAAAAGAAAAATCAAGTTTAACATATTAATTGGTCAAAGATTGATGCAACAAGAAATTTCGATTCCTTGCCCATAGTTACGGGGTTCTAGTGTACCCCCATGTGTTGCTATCTGGGATCACCGACCCAAAAGTGGTGGGTTTGCATTCTGGATCTACAAAAGTGGCATACCCAATATTAACAATAAATCTCTTTTAGCTATTATAAATAATAATGAAACTTTTGATTTAGTGGATGATTTAAATGGAGAAAAAATAGGCTTCTTAGCAAAGCTTAGAAGAATTGGTCGATATTGATGAGAATTAGGGTTTATTGTTATTTTCCCTTTATTTTTGTCTTCTAATTAGTTTCCAAGTATGTTTGGGACTAATATGTCATTTTTAGATATTAGTTTCATTTTTTAGTCTTTTTGACTATTAGCTTGATTAATAAGCTAACTCCTCCTATAAATAAGCCGTGTTCTAAAAGGCCCGCCTAGGCTCCGCCAAGGCCCGCCTAGGCTTGAGGCTTGAGGCTTGAGAGAAACGCATCGCCTAGCCTTTTTACGCCTTATTCTTGGTAAGGTTTAAAGCACTTTTTTTTTTTAAAAAAAAACAAAGGATTAGTTGACAAATATTGGTTATGGAGCATGAATATGAGAAAGATGGTTACCAAACATATGGATATGTTTTCAAAATTCAAGGTATGTATTATTTTATTATATTACTAGCCTTAGAATAATTAAAATAATAAAAAAAAGAAAAACGCCTTTTTACGCCTAGGCTTCGCCTAGGCGCCTTTTTACGCCTAGGCTTCGCCTAGGCGCGCCTAGGCTCCTAAAGCTTGAGGCTTGACCTCTACGCCTCGATCACGCCTCGCGCCTTTTAGAACCTTGTAAATAAGCCCCTTGGCCCTCATTTGTAATCAACTTTGAATATATAGAATAGAGGAGAGAGAGAAAGAAACCCATTTCATTTCTTTAGTTTAGTTGTTGTTGTTGTTGTTGTTGTGTAGTGTAGTTGTTGTTTAGATAATTGTTGTGTAGATAACTTCTTCTTTTACGCTTCCGCATCCATATTCACATCAAATTGGTATCAGAGCCGTGCTTGTTCTTGGCGCGAGGATGATTATCAAATACGAGTCAGATTCAGGATGGGACCACTCCGACTTCATTCTACGTACAATAAGTCCCACCATCGAAACCCTAGAAACCCTAACCCTAGAAATCCAAGATTCAAGAAACCCTAATATCCCACAACCTCAATTCGTTGATACTCCTCCCAAATCTGCCCAAACCCTACCCATCTCGAAATCCCACCACCTAAATACCCAAACCACCCCCTCCGAACTCAATTTTCGGCCCCATCTGCAAAGACGAGGACTGCCGACCGAAACCCTAAAAAAACCAAACAGAACAGTCTCTGGTGGTTAAACAACCCGGCCCTGCCCCAGAACCACTACGACCGACCCCTCCCTACTGCCGGGTCAAACAAATAGCCTATTTCGACCCTTTGAAACACCTGAAACCCACCCCGCGACAACCGCCTACACATTATGGGGCCAACCCACCCATTTTTCCTCTGACCGACTATTACTCACCCATGTTGACCCCGCCGTCCATCTATATAATACCCAAACCTCGTTTTTCTACCCGAATTTTTAAGATTGTAATGTCCATGACCAAAAACCAAATTTTTTCGCCCCTGATCCACCCAAGATTCAACCGAAGCTATCTAAAAATAATTCCCCCACAAACCCCAAACCCTACCTTCCCCATCCTCAAGAAACCCTAAAACCCACTCCATCAACCCACATCATAAACCTTAACCAAATTTTTCCACCACCCGGACCTCTTCAGCACACTAATCCCCAACCAATTTTTGAAAATTACAATTCAGCCCCTGCATGTTCTAATAATTACAAATCTGCCCCAAATCTATCAAGACCCTACGATTTCATCCCTGCCCCACCTGAAGAATACCTTTCTTCCAAATTATCGTGGGATGGTACCAAATACGGGCTCGATATGAATGCATGTGCCGATTTAGACAAGGTAAGTTGTGCCATCATCAAGAAACTCCAAAATCTTCAAGATTCTTGCGTCGAGACGGATTCATATCTATCTCAAAAGCTTCACACATTTGCGTATAGTGCTTACTCCATCAGGGAGTATGAGATGTACCGTCAATACCTAAATAGGTGTCGAGCCGAGTATTTTGAGATAGAGATGGTACGTGAACAATGGGTACGTGCATGAGCGAGTCATTTGGTCCCATATTTCGAGTACTTGTCCACCGGTGTCCTTCCTACTACATCCGATGTCCTTTCCGCGCACATTGATGATATTATCTCTTCGGTTATGCTTTATGAGGATGTCTCCGAGGTTGTTGAGACCCCGACGATGCTTGATAGTGACTACGTGTTCCTTTCTTGTGATTTTTTTCCCATATTCAAGGAGGATGGATGGATCACTCGCACCCGATATAGAGGTTTGGTTGCATTTGAGATTGTGGACTTCTTTCCTATTTTTGGGATAGAAGATGAGGGGTACTTCCTATGTGATTTTTTCTATTTATTTGTTGAAGATGGTTGGGAGACTCGGACTCACTATCGCAAGGTGGAAATATTCGATTTGACGGATTTTTTTTCCCATTTTTGGTCACGATGATGAGTTTGTGATAATGGTTCGGTGATTGTTTCTTTTGAGGAATATATGTTGCGTGGGGTGCTCGCGATTGATGTGGGATTTGTGGACCCTTTTTGGGTTACTTATGAGGGGTGCTCCACGACTCATTTACATGATTTGATGCGAAGGAGGCTCTTCACGAAGAATTTTGATTACATTTGGCATCAATGGCCCTCTCCGCGTCGATCTTGTGTTGGCTCTTCATTTGGACGGATTAGAGGTCACACTCCTATTCATCGGTCATGGCATAAATTTGTGGTTCCTCTTCGAGGATGTGTGAGTCGTTATGCGGGACGCTTCAAAGGACGATTCCCCTTTTAAGTAGGGGCGCCCGCGGATGATGCCTTAGCACACATTTTTTTCGCTCGGGATGAGCTCACTCAAGTAGGGAAGAATGATGAGAATTAGGGTTTATTGTTATTTTCCCTTTATTTTTGTCTTTTAATTAGTTTCCAAGTATGTTTGTGACTAATATGTTATTTTTAGATATTAATTACCTTTTTTAATCTTTTTGGGTATTAGCTTGATTAGCGAGCTGACTCCTCCTATAAATAGGCCCCTTGACCCTCATTTGTAATCAACTTTGAATATTGAGAATAGAGGAGAGAGAGAGAAAGAAACCCATTTCATTTCTTTAGTTTTGTTGTTGTTGTTGTGTAGTGTAGTTATTGTGTAGATAATTGTTGTGTAGATAACTTTTTACGCTTTTGCACCCATATTCACATCAGATATATTTTCTTAATATTACATAACTTATACCCGATATAGTTTTAGTGAAGCTTTCTAAATTGGTGGAATATATATATTTGTGATAATATACATAGTTTTGAAATAGTCTCAACAAGAGTATTAAAACATTCCATAATCCGACCATATTTACGTACCATGTACCAAAGCGATCCATGTTCTAGTTAATATTGTTCGTGCCACCTTTTTTTGCGAGCACGAGAAATTCTTATTCATTTTTTGTTGTGAGAAAGAGAGCTATTCTAGGGATAGATGCATCTTATGCTTCTAATATAGTCAGTGTTGAGTTGGAGAATGATCCGCATCTTCACATTTCATTGAAGAGAGTTCAATTCCACTTATTCAATTGGTCTATTATACCATTTGCTTTTATGAATAAAAGTTTAGTTAAGCGTTACTAAGCAGTGTTCTAAAATAGGATTATACTAAAAAAAGGCTTGGAAGGCTGCCTAGAAGGTAGAAGGGGATAAACCTTATAGTTTTATTGAAAAAGACAAAAAAAGGTGTAGGATTTAAACAACTGTTTGATATGCTGTAAGGCCGTGTAATACGCTAGAAGGCCAAAAGACGTTTTTTAAAGCTGTTTTTAATTTTTTTTACAATTGTTTTTTTGAATTATTTTATCTCCATAATCCCTATAATCGTTGCATGTTATTGTTATTAATGGTTGCTTAGTTTTTTCTGTTAATGCTTGGACTTATTTTTCTTCTAATTAAACATTATAAGTAATTGAATAGTTTGTTAGAGGGTATGCATATTAAAAACATTTGAAAAAAAATCAACGTCTAAAAGGCCCGCCTAGCTGCCTACAAGATTGAATGCCCTCGGTTGCCCGAGGACCGCCCAGCGTTTTTTAAAAAAGCCACACTTGAAGCCTGATGCCTCGGTGCACAAGATGATCTCGTCGTCATATGGCGAGGTGCAAAGTTGCACCATTCCGAGTGCGCCTTTGACAACAATGTGATGTAAGCGGAAGTGATTACGCAAATACACCACCACCACCACCACCACCACCGCCAACAACAACAATGTAATTAGGGAATGAACTCTCCCTCAAGTTATCATTTATACTCTCCAGAATGTCATTATGAGTTACAATACTAGAAACCCCTTCATATGTCGGGGGATAAAATACATGCAACTATAATAGTATCCTTCACCAATATAAATAACATAAAAGACAATCATAACCCCCAACATCACCCCCTTTTTAATAGGGAACTAAGTACCCGAACAATCGGGAATAGGAATCGAGGTCAATGCCTGAAATGTAGTCTCAGTTTTCCATTAACTTTTGGAGATCGAGCGTCTTACCCAACTAACCAAGTATTGAGTCAGTTGATTGGTCGAACATGTAAACGTATTTGAATCCAGACCACCCTCAACATGATCCATGGGAGGCCAGACAAGTTGAGAATCATCAATCGATAGGAGAAATGGTGGAATATAGTGACCCTGAAAGGAGAAAGGTCCGCCATGTTGAATTTGCGGTGGATACGAAAGTCCGGTGGAAGGTTAACCTCACATTTATTCATCCTATGAGTGTGAATGATAGGTAAGGCCAAACCGCCGCGTCTAGAGCTTATGACCCTTGCCGTGCTATCTCTCTCTCCGGAGATAATTGTGACTAAATCCCTGGGCTGAAAAGTAACCTCTCGACGGTGCGCGTCTACTTGCTCATTGTAGGAGCCTACATGCTTGTCAATCGAGCTTGCACGTCGGCATCGATAAAAGCCAAACGGATGGCAAAGTTAGCAGTAGTTGGACTAATCGACATTGTGGGATGAAGCTCAACAAGATGAATAGGCATCGGTGGACTGGACCCAATACAAGATGGAATAGTGAATGTCCCGTCAAACGGTTGATGAGGTTGTGAAAGACGAACTGGTCTGAGTAATAATGACATACTAATTTCGTGGACTATCCGAAATAAGGCACCTCAACACTGTCACAGAGACCGCAAAAAATGGCACGCCTCCCCCATAGCAGCGTTATACTTCCATGAGATAGTTCTTTTTATAGCGTCCTCTTACTACAAAGGATGAAATGAGCCATCTTTGAGAAATAATCAATCACTACAAAAATGGAGTAATGACCCTTGGCTGTACGAGGTAGTCTTACTATGAAGTTCATCGACACATCTTGCTACGACTTCTTAGGAATGGGGAGAAGAGTGTACAATCCGCTGTTTGAGTGACGCTCCTTTGTCGTCTAGCATATATACAACTCTGGATAAAGGCGTTAGTGTTACGCCGCATAGTATGTCAAAAAATCTCTCCTGAAGTGTTGCCAATGTGCGGGGAAACTCCCATATGCTTTTTTAAACTGCCTGAATGAACCTCTCGAATACTCTTCTCCGGAAGGAAAGATGTGGGGATGCAAAAGGCAAGACTTTCATAACAAAAACCTTTACTGGAGGAGGAAGTCACTTGGAGCCCCTTGATGACTGGTGCACTCTGTTATAATAGGCCCAAAGTACTCATTAGTCACATATAGATCATGGATCTCATCAAACCCAAATAGGGAGCCTCAGATAGTGGTCAAAACACGAGTGTTAGTTTCCTGGTTCTATTTGCCTGGCATGTACTCGAGGTGAAATGTGTATCGCTGAAGAAAGTTGGACCACTTCACATGACTATCACAAATCGTAGTGTCTTATGATCTGAGTTGACGAGGAACTCCCTATGAGTGAGATACTCATGCCAATGTTGTACAACTTGGACAATGGCATAGAAATTAACGTCATACGCCGAATAATTATGAACATAACTGACGAGCATTTGGTTGAAGTAGCCGTTCTGAATGAGCACAACACCAATCCCTGCCTTGCACGCATTGTAAGATAACTCGAACAACTGGGTGAAGTCTGGGAGAGCGAAAATTGGAGCGGGGGTCATACGAGCCTTGATGAGGTGAAACGCCCCATTGACCTCCTCCGTCTAATGGAAGTCAGCATTCAACACCCCCATGAATGTCGTGATCGGTGCCATACTAGGGCAAAACCGAAGATGAATCGTTAGAAACCTCTGTTTACACAAAGGTTCCCGTGACGTACACCTCGTGTAGAAGATGTTATGTCGAGACCAATCGAATTCTTCCTAAGGTGGGAATGGGGCTAGAATGTTGTGGTGATATATTAATTTGGTGGCTTCTTGCACTAGGGGTGTGTTTGAGAATGCATTAGGAGAATATCAAAAGAAATTCTTGGAGAATCAAAAGACAAGGCGCCACAGTCTAAAGAAACATGGTGGTAGAATGAAGAAGTACAAAACATAGTAAAAATTAAAAGGGAGTGCTTTAAAACATGACAAACAAATAGAAATGAAGAAAATTTTGAGAAATATAAATGGGCTAAAAAGGAAGTTAAGAAAGTGGTAAGAGATGCTAAGTTAAAAGCGTATGATGATCTTTATACAAAATTAGGAACACAAGAAGGGGAAAAAAGTATTTATAAGCTTGCTAAACTTAGGAATAGGAAAACAAAAGATTTTAATAACGTTAAGTGTATCAAAAGTGATGATTCGAGAGTCCTAGTCAGAGATGATGAAATTATGGAAAGATGGAAAAACTACTTTGAGAGGTTATTAAATGGAGATAATGGGAGTAGATTAGATATAGAGGAACTTAGGGAGACTCGAGAAAATACATTTTTCCGCAGAATTAGGACAACAGAGGTTAGGATTGCTTTAAAAAAGATGAAAACAGGGAAGGCTTTAGGACCAGATGGTATCCCTATTGAGGTTTGGAAGTGCTTAGGGGAGGATGGAGTATCATGGCTTACAAAATTATTTAATAGAATTTTAATGACTAATAGGATGCCCGATGAATGAAGAAAAAGTGTTTTAGTTCCTATTTATAAAAATAAAGGGGACATACAAAGTTGTTCAAATTATCGTGGTATAAAGTTAATGAGTCATACAATGAAACTTTGGGAGAGAGTGATTGAATATAGATTGAGATTGAAGACAATAGTATCTGAGAATCAATTTAGGTTTATGCCTGGGAGGTCAACAATGGAAGCAATCTATTTATTGAGGTGATTAATGGAGAGGTATAGGGAGAAAAAGAAGGATCTTCATATGATTTTTATAGATTTAGAGAAGGCGTATGATAGGATACCCAGAGATATAATATGGTGGGTTCTACATAAAAGAGGAATGATTCGCAGATATATTGATGTGATCAAGGATATGTATGATGGTGCGATGACTACAGTAAGAACATTAGCCGGAGAAAGTAGTGAATTTTCAATTACGGTAGATCTACACCAAGGATCAACATTAAGTCCTTATCTCTTTGCTCTTGTTATGGATGAGTTGACTGGACAAATACAAGATGAGGTGCCATGGTGTATGCTATTTGCAGATGATATTGTTTTAGTGGATGAGACTAAGACGGGGATTAATGTTAGCTTGGAATTGTGGAGAGAAACTTTAGAAACAAGAGGATTTAAAATAAGCAGAACTAAAACAGAATATGTGGAATGCAATTTTAGTAGACAAATGGTGATGTGGTGAAATTGTAGGGTCAAGAGATACCTAGAAATGATCATTTTCGTTATTTAGGATCAATTATCCAAAAAGATGGAGATATTAGTGATGATGTTACTCATAGGATTAGAGCAGGCTGGGTTAAGTGGAGAAGTGCTACCGGCGTTTTGTGTGATAGGCGTATACCTTTGAAGTTAAAAGGAAAATTTTATAGGACGGCCATTAGACCCGCCATGTTATATGGGACAGAGTGTTGGGCGACCAAGAAACAAAATGCGCAGAAAATGAGTGTGGCGGAGATGCGAATGCTAAGATGGATTTGTGGTAAAACTCGAAAGGATAAAATTAAAAATGAACAAATTCGTGAAATGGTAAAAGTAGCTCCTATAGAAAATAAATTGAGAGAAAATCGACTTAGATGGTTTGGACACGTCAAGCGTAGACCAATGGATGCTCCTGTAAGGAAGAGTGATTTAGTTAGTATTGATGGTAACACAAGGGGTAGAGGTATGCCTAAATTGACTTGGTGGGATATTATAAAAAAGGACATGATGTCATGTGGTTTAACTGAAGATATTGCACTGGACAGAATTGAATGGAAAAATAGGATTCATGTAGCCGACCCCAAATAATTGGGAAAAGGCTTTGTTGAGTTGATCTGGTGTGGGTTGAGATTCGGCGACAAATTTGGAATTGGGAGTGGGTAATTGGGCGGCGGAGGATGGAGGTGGAAATCGAAAGTCGAGTATGAATGGGAATGAGTTCCAACCCCAAATAGTGGGTGAAAAATGACTTAATAAAGGGGGTGGGGTTTGTTGTTTTGTGGTGGGGATGGATTCAGGGATGTGAGGGTTTCTGATGTGAATTGAGGGCATTTTGCTCATTATTTTGGCATATTAGTAGTTTAGTTCCTTTTTGTTATTTTTGTTATTTTTATTAATTTTGTTTTGTTGTTTATTTGTAAGTTGGGACATAGGTGAGCACAAATGGATATTAGACTTATTTGTAAAGTGAGAGTCCCACATTGGTTAGAGACCCATTTAGTGCTCCCCTTCCCCACTTATAAATAGACCCCCCGTAATCTCATTTGAGGTAGACCTTGATTTTGAATATAGAAGAAGAGTATTTCTTTCTCTAGAAATGTGTGTTTGATATTTTAGGAGCCTTTGATGCGTGGTTTACGTCAAATTGGGATCAGAGCGGGTGAAGCTCCACATTGGTGTTAGTGTATCGGTGTTTTTTTTAAATCAAAATCGCATTCTACATTTCCAATGGCTCTGGAGCTGGCACACATTCATGAAAGGTTAGCTTTTCTATCCCAAATTTCCCAAAACCTAGATACCCCCTTCACCCTACGCCTAAAAGCCGCCATCCTTGCCGCCGAGTACCAAACCCTAGGGAGGCGCACCAACCAAACCCTCCCACCACCCCAATCACCTTCCCCAAGCCGTCCCCACCCTTGCCCTGCTGCCGAAAACCTTCCCCCACCTAAACCCACCACCATGCAAAACCCTAACCCTTTAAACCCCCAAGCAGCCCCGCCCCTACTCCATCCCCTTTCCCCCTCCCCTGCTGCCCCAAACAGCACCACTCCCCCTACACCCCACCCCGCAACCCTAAACCCTCCCCACCCAGCCCCCCGTACCCTCACCAAAGGCCCCACCCCACCCGCCGACCACCCCACTGGCCAAAAACCCACTGCCGACCCAAACCCATGGCTGCCCCACCCCAAAAAAACCCCAATGAAACCCAAACAGCCCCAAATCCAACCCTCCCCAGGCTGGAACCCTTCCCAGCTGCCCCCACCTCCTGCTGAACCCCCAAACGTCCCAGGAAAACTAGGTTTTTGCCCTAGTTGTGCCCAAAATCTGTTTGGGCTGACAAATCCAAACCCAAGCCCATTTTCGTGCTCTGAAACCATGATTTTGGACCCGGGTGGAGACTTTTACCTTCTACGGTTTATTTGGGTGAAGAAGAGAAGAAAAGAAGACCAAGAATTGCGGGATGAGCGCGCTCAAGTTTTCAGAAATTTTATTTTTGGTCCCCCACAAGTTTTGGTACCCCCTTTTTTGGAGTTCCCTCATGAATTCCCAATTTTTTAACGCTTGAGGACGAGCTTGGTCCTAAGAAGGGGAGATTGATGTGAATTGAGGGCATTTTTGTCTTTTTTTGGCATATTAGTAGTTTAGTTCCTTTTTGTTATTTTTATTAATTTTGTTTTGTTGTTTATTTGTAAGTTGGGACATAGGTGAGGACAAATGGATATTAGGCTTATTTGTAAAGTGGGAGTCCCACATTGGTTAGAGACCCATTTAGTGCTCCCCTTCTCCACTTATAAATAGACCCCTTGTAACCTCATTTGAGATGGACCTTGACTTTGAATACAGAAGAAGAGTATTTCTCTCTAGAATTGTGTGTTAGATATTTTAGGAGCCTTTGACGTGTGGTTTACGTCAGTTTCAAATGGGGTTGAAACTCTAGATTTTATAGGTTGAAGAGGGGCAGAAGTTTCAGTGGTTATTCGGCAGGTGGGCTGGGTAATTTCAGTTTTCGGAGGTGGGTCAGAGGTGCGATAGGAAGGGGAAGGTGGAGGGGTAGTCGGCGAAGGGTTTTGGGCAGGTTTTGCAGGGATGAGTGGGTGGTGGTGGGTTGCCACACCCTCCAAGAGGGTCGCTAGCCCCTTTGCTCCATGGATGGGGGGTTGGTTGATGGAGGCTGGCCCGCTAAAGGCTGTTCCAGCGGCAGTGGATCCCGGTTGGTATGGGCGAGGTACTAGGGATGTGATTAGGGTTGGGCCCCTAGGGTTGACCCAATCCTTGTCCCAATCTCCCCCATTATCAAAACCCTAGAACGAAGAGAAGAGAAAGTCCAAAAATGAACCTGACTCTATAACAAGTTTGATGGGAGCGGAAGCGATTAAGCAACAACAACAACAATGTAATTAGGGTATCATTTATACTCTCTGAAATGTAATAATGAGTTACAATGCTAGTATTTCTTCTCTTACACAGGGAAAAATACATGCAAGTACAACACTACCCTTCACTAATAGAAATAACATAAAAGATGATCATGCTCCCGCATCACAATGATGCTTGTAACAAGTTTTGTTTACTCATTGTGAGGTTTTGCTGATACTGCTAGACATCAGTACTCTCAGTGGAAACATGTTAAGTTAGATTGCATCATCAAATAAAGTTTGTTACTCATTTAAAACATCCGAAAATACAATGCAATGAATTGGCTAAGCATGATTGAAGAGTTAAAGAACTGCTTATTTTTTTGATTAATATCAAGTTTTTGTAATTAGCAAAACTCTCTCTCTCCCTCTCTCCCTCTCTCTCTCAATACATTATATATATAGTTTTTTTTTTCTAAATTTAAACAAATTTACGTTTCCTTTCGTTCTTATACTATTTAAAAACATTATTTTTCTTTTTTTCTATGGATTGATTCTCATGCAACAATCACCTCTCATTCTTATAGTACTTGTTGTGTAGAGAAAGGCAATGATCATTCAATTTGTTGAAGATGGATGTTGATAGAAGCAAATCTCATTCCCAAACTAACCAGCCTTTTAGAAGCTCCGAAGTTGTAAGCGACGACAAGAAGTGCACTGAAAAGGATGTTTGTGATTCACTCTTTGTAAACCATGGTATTCCCTTTTATATCTTTAGTAATCCTGCACCATTTTTCCCAATAGTTGAATTTAAAGCTGTACCTAAAAAGGCTAAAACTAACCAACGTCAATACTAAGAACCTACTTATCATTATTGAATGGATTCAAGAGAGATTTTGAAGCCTGCTGTGTAATCGATCTCGGGGCCTAGTCAAATTTAATATTTTACATTCCTCATTGAGACATGCACAGTAACTGTGGACTATTATATTATGACAAATTTACATTGGATATAATTGTTATAATAAAAATAAGGAATAGTCTAGGCTTATAGGATTAGGTCAACGGATTGTTCCTTAATAATTGTCAACTAAAAAGAGTAGGTTTTTTAAGATCGTCATATATTAGAGAGGCTCTTAAAACCATCATATACTCGTATGAAAATATTTGATTCCTTTTTATGGTTAAATTTTTATTATTTTAGTAGTAAGTAATTATATTGGGATGTGGTAATCCGTAGTGTGGCCATTCAATTTCTTATTTTGGAAGATTTGTTGGGGAAATCTGAGGGTTGGCGTTATCTGTTTCAATTATTCTTTTTTATAAGAAAATCGTTTCTAAGAAGTCTTGTTTCTAAATATCTATTCTTACTTCTTCATAAGTTAGTCTTAGTTGGCCTCTTGACTTTTATCTTTTATTTCTGACATAAATGAGCTCAAACGGAAAATAAAAAAATGATTTAACTCTCTCTCTCTCTCTCTCTCAATATCACAAATGTAGGAATGCCTCAAATGAGGCTACATGGGGAGTATTTATAGGGGGAAGTAGAAGTATCTAGACTTGGGCTACAAGAAAAAGTCCTAATTATATTTATACCCGTACTAACCTTTAATAATTCCCTCCTAAAATACTAAACAAAACAACTAAACTAACAGAAAAGTACATTATATGAGAGAAAATTACAAAATGCCAGTCAAGTAGGTATGTATTAAAAATAGCCCCTAAGCCTCTCAATTCATATAATTCTCCCCCACTAGAAAAGAGTTTGTCCACGAACTCAAAGGGAAAAGCCATCGGTTTCACCCTCCAGGATGGTGATGAGAGCGTGCTGTGGCGCAGGATCATCGGCCTCCTCGAGGTACTCTGAGCCCCCTGAAGCAAACAAGGCATGGTGACGGGTCAAAGAACAATCCGAAGCCTTGTGACCTATTACTCCATTATTGTAGCACTTAAATGCTACAGTATGGGAAGAGAATGAAGGAGTAGTAGTAGTAGCTAGTGCCGCCATCGTAGTAGTAGATAATGAAACACTGCAAGTACGAGGGGAAGTAGAGGTAGTAGTGCGTGCACGAGTAGTGGAAGTGGTTTGATAATACATCTCCTCCTTCGTGGCATACTCCACCGCCTCTGCAAAGGTGGAGATGTCACGTAATGCAAGGTCCCCCTGAATATAGCCCTGAAGTCTTATGAATGTAGCGGGAGATCCGCTGCTCCTCAGTCTCTCCCAGTCGAGCTCGTGTGCACAATATCTGAAATCTATCAATGTAGTCTAATACGGATGTATCCTGTCGGAGGGATAGAACTCGGAGAAATAGGTCTCGCTTTTAAGTGGCTGGGACGAACCAAGCCATCATTGCTAATCGCAACTCAATCTGGATAGAAGGCTGACCCTCAATTTTTCGGTGCTGCTCCAAATCATGCCACCGTACACTAGCATAGCCTGAAATTTGGTTGCCACAAGAAGAACACAACGGTGGCCACTTAACCTCTTATACTAAAAAATACGCTCTATGGTGGCAAGCCAATCAATCACTATATCGGGCTGGAGGTGACCATTAAACATCGACACATCAACCCTGATATCCCTCTGCATGTTCTGGGAAAGCATCTGAAGAGCCATGTGAGTAATGGGGTTGTCTCCCTGAAGGTCTAGATCATCCTCATCAAATCCGTCCTCGCCTATCGGAGGATCCTTAACTAGGGCTTGACAGCGCTGCCTCCGAACTGGTGGATGGGCATGAACTGGGGTTGGAGGTGTCTTAACAGGAGCTGGATGTGGCACATAAGGAGGAATCGCCATTACTGAAGGTGCTCGAGGTGGAACATTCTTCGCTGGCTGGTGATGCCGACATTGATCCATCAAATGTGCTCTCTGGTAGCACAAAAAGCAGTGCTTGTCAGTGATCAACACAAATTGAGTGACCTTCGTACTCAAAGAGTTAAAAGGTGAAATATGTGTACGCCACTCTGTAGGCTAAGGTGGCTCAATATCCGGTAATGACTGTGATCTAGGAGAAGGAGGCCCGCCCTGCTAGTGAAAGCCTAGCCAACTCTGAACATACTAAACAGTATCAACTGGGGCAGAATACGCTGAATGGGCTTCCCACATAGACTGTGGGTGATGAACATGATCTTTGGGGGAGTGGAGGCAAGGTGGTATGAAGTAGAGGTGGGGGCGAAAGGGTGGTGTAAGTAGTATGTGGGTGGAGGTGTGGGTCAATGTAAGTAAGTAGAGTCGGGGGTAAGGATGGAAGAGGATGTTGATGATACAACTCATGATGTCGCTGGGGGTGGTGGCGAGGATATGTGGAAACATGTAGGAGGTGTGAATCATGGGTGGAGTCAATAGAAATGGGGTTTAGGGTTTGGTGTGATTGAGGAAAAATAGTGGTTTAGAGAATACACGTGGTGGAAGGTGTGGTGACAATGGTTGATGGTCGTATAAGTTTGGATCGGGAGGTAGTGGAAGAAATTTGTACGGTTGGAATTTAGGGTTTACAAATTGTTGATTTGTTTGGAAAATGGGTGGTGGAGCCCTAGAATTGAGTTGATTTGGAGTGGATGGATCAATCGAAGGTGATGGGGTTGGTGCCGCACCCCGCGGATTGGTAGCGCCACTGCTGGCGGCCACCAGCGGTGACGGGCAGAGTTGAAGTGTGTCGCGATGAGTCACAGGGAGTAGGTAACATTTGGGGAGTCACCGACAACCACCACAGAGGGCGGCGGACCCACTGAACCAGCCCAGCGGTCTGCCATCATGCCCGTCTGTCTCAGTGATGGTGGTGGTAGATCGAAGCACTGGTCGGAGGTTTGGGAGTTCGCGGGAGGCTCTGGAGGTGTGGGTGAGGGCCGCGGTGGGGCTGCCACCCCTGCTGCTTTTCCGGCCGCCGCTGTGGTGGCGGAGGTAGTGGCAGTGGTGGGTAGGGGATTTTTTGAGTTGGGTGGAATGGGCGGAATTGGATGCGGTGAAATTAGGGTTTTGAGTGGTGGTGGTAGCGGTGTGAGGACAGCTCGTTGATGCGTCGGGTGGAGGAAGACAAGCATCAAGAGCATCGAATCGTGCTATGAGGAGGTTTAAAACCTTGTCGAGCCTATCGGTGGCGCGAATCAACAGTAACACACCTCTTTTTGGGTCCCATTTGTCGTCGTCTACGATTTGTTATACAACAACAACAATGGGTGGAGCTGACGGGGCTTTGATACCAATTTATGTAAATGAGCGTCAAATGGAAAATATAAGAAGATGATTTAACTCTCGTCTCAACTATCTCTCAATATCACAAATATAAGAATGCCTCAAATGAGGCTACATGAGGAGTATTTATAGGGGTAAGTAGAAGGATCTGGACTTGGACTACCTGAAAAAGGTTCCAATTACATCTATGTCCCTACTGCCCTTTAATACTTCCCTCTATAATGCTAAACAAAACAACTAAACTAACAATAAAAGAAAAATACATCATAATAGAGAAAATAACAAAAATACCACTAAAGTGGGTATGTACTAAAAATAGCCCCTAAGCTTGTCAATTCACATCAATTTCAAATAGTTTTCTTTTTACCGTGCATTTTCTTTTGCTTAATGAAAGGTAATTGGGTTAATGAAAATTCCATTATCTCTAAAAAATGTTGTCTGCAATAGGTCTCATAGGCTGTTCAAAACCCATTCCCAAGTGTCCCTTACTCTTGAAGCCACCATTCATAACTTAAAAGAGTCTGACATTCCAGTTCTACACTATTCTAATTATTCTCTCTCCTTCATTTCGTAACAATCAGCCATCTTCAGTTCTCTAGAGATCGATGGCACAACCAAATACTCCCTCCGTCCCAAATTGAGTTCCTATCTTTTTCCATAGAGATTAAGGGTACATTGAACAATGATCAAGATCAACACTTGTTCACTATCGTGGATTTGGTTCGTTGATTATGTTAAAAAAAAGGAAGTGGATTATTAATTTGAGACAACCAAATAAAGGAACAGTCGAATCTTAATTCGGGACGGAGGGAGTATCCAACTCCTTATATCGCATTTCCACAATGGAAGAAAGCTCTTATTTTTTATCCTGAGAAGATACACAGTAATTAAAATGCTGTTTTCCTGTAAATTGGGATATAGCCCTGGAAGGTTCCCAAACCCACCAAAGCCTTCTCGATCATGCTAAGGAATTAGAGTTTGCTTCAGTTGAGATGAATAAATGATGTGGCTGATTTAGGGAATTATATTTGGTTTAATGTTTTCTATGAATGTTACTTTTATTTCATTATCGTCTTCTTGTATAAATTTGAGTAGATTAGATTCCTATGTTTGAATTTCTCTCTTGTAACACTTGGTTCCAATACCAATTGACGCAAAATGGAAATGTGTTATGGCGTTCTTCAATTCCACAGAAAACAAAATTATATCGAGTTTACTAAACTTGCAAATAATGAAACAATAACAATAGAAAATAACAAAATAAACTGGCCGAATGAATATTAATTGCTATTGGCTGCTCTGTTTTTCTTATTTATATACTGAAAGCTCTATATTCTAGGTCTTAGGAATTATAATAGCATTACAACTAAACATAAAAAGCTACATAAGACTCATGAACTGCACTTATGAACAAATTAAAACTCATCAATCCTAATAATCTATATCTATCAAATTCTTATAACTAGAAAATAAATAATATTAAAATAAGAATTACATGCATAGAAAATAATAAACCAACATAATTCCCTTCACGGTCCACATCAGCTTCAAAACGCAAACACACCGACATCTATCTCCTTGAACTTGGGATGGAAAGATAAACCTTCATGCATATCTTCAAAGTAAACATGAAAAGCTTCCATGATCATCAAAAGGCGATGAGGAGAGCTGGGGTCTCCTTGTCTCAATCCTTTTGCTCCTTGGAAATACCCTTCATGCATCTATTCGTTGTGAACCAACCAGACGCTAATACCCATTTGTCGTTTGATGAGGATCTATTGCAACTAGTGCGATGGTCGTCGTCCCATATCGATGGCCACTGGAGACTCCTCCATTATTGCAGTCCCCAATTGCTGTCTGAACCCTTTTCACTTCAAACCCTCCGCAACCCCTGATTGCTACAAACCCTAGGCATGCGACACCACTCCTTAACCACTTCAACCCCCACCGATTTCCAATCAGAATCACAACCTTGCCCTGGGGTGTGAAACACCATGAAGTCCAACTCCCAACCTATTGCGTACCATCATATTCGTCATCGTTTGAGACAAAAGATGACGAATTTGATGTTGATTCGGAAGCAGAAATCAAGTCTGATTAAAATGATAATGAGTTTGAAATTGAAGCAAACGAAGATGAGGGCCCATAGGACATTCTTCTTGGCCTCCGACGAAGTTACTGTTTAAACGGTCTGATTTGACTAGTGAAATGGTACTATTGTTGCTGTGGATAGTAGAGGTTGTGGCGTTGAGATTGAAGGAGATAAGTCCGAGAACGACGAAGGTCCGGTGAGAACCCTTGATGAGGTTTGTGAAACTGAAGTGATGGGTCTGGTGGTATGATTGGAGGCCTATATAGACAAAGAAGACCAAAAAGCCCCAACTCACATCGTAACAAGAACTTGAAGTTGAGTCTAAATGTTGGGCTTTAGAGGGTTTTGAAACAAAAGTGGGCAGTGGTCTTCATTTTGAAACAGCTGGGTTCATGAAAGAGAATACTGGGCGACCTGGGTTTAATAAATTTCTTTTGATCCCTCATTAGAGAAGAAAATAATATTTTTTAAATATTTGTTCGTGTGGCATGGTTGCGCACAATTTTGGCAAGACTTGTTTGTGCAACCCGGGTTGCTCTAATTCGTCATTTCAAGTTTGTAAGAACAATTTTTCTAGGATTGTTCATAGCATAGCCTTAAGTTAGTTTGGCATATCCCGTTACAAATCGTGATGAACTGAACTCGAGCATCTCCAAGTTTGAAGACTTCCCGACATCTCGTAAAGGTATAACGCAATTTAGAGTTTAAATTAATTTACAAAATTAATTTTTGGGATGTTTATATTTTATCAAAAACGAACAGGAGTTTTTTTATTTCGAAAAGAAAAATAATTTTATCATGAATCTCATTCCAACGAGATGACATGTCGTTTGAAGGTCGTTCAAAATGTTTTTCAAATGAGGTTTAAACGAGGGCTTACTGTCTAAAGATTTTTGGATGTCGTTAGAAGCGAGATTGTTTTCGTTCGAACGAGATCACCATCTCGTTAGAACGACACTCTAATATCGTTCGAAGGACACCGCTGCCTTGAATTTTGTGAACGTCCTATAAATACATGCTTCGTGTTCAGATTTTCTAACACTTTTACCAGATTCGTTTCTGCATAGATTTTGCAAAAGTTCTTCACTTTATGTGTTGTAAAAACACTGTTTAATTCACAAACAAACATCCTGAATATTAAATTTTATGAATTTTTTTAAACCCTAGAAAGTTTTGTATACTTTCATACGCCTTTGTGGAGAAGGCATCTCCGCGGCTGACTTGTGATGCCTGAGAGGACTCACTGCTGAAGACAAAGGCTGAGACTGAAGGAGGTCTGCGGTCTTGTGATTCTTGCGAGGATCATAGTTGTGGATGAAGGTCACCTGAGGCATAGTTGTTAAAGGCGCGCCTAGGCGCTAGGCGCAGGTGAGGCGCTTAGAGGAGGGGTGGGCGAGGCGCATTTCAAAAGGCGCGCGCCTGAAGGCACTAGGCGCGAGGTGCACTCAGGCGCCAGGCGTGGGACTAGGCGTGCTTATTTTTTTTCCTGCTTTTTTGCTATTTTTTTTCGTCTTTTTTTTTTTTTCTTTTTTCAGCCTATTTCTTCCTGTTTTCTTCGCAGACTAGTATTTTTTTTCTTTTTTTTTTGCCCAATTCTTCCTCGAATGGCTGTTTTCTGCCTTTTTTTTTTTCTTTTTTCAGCCCTTTTTTTCTACATTTTCGTTTCTTTCTTCGTTTTTCTGCCTTTTTTTTCTTCCTTTTTCCTTTCTTATTGTTTGCTGTGAGGAAAAAAAATATCAGTTGAAATACAATACAATGAAAAATTTAAATACGATACAACACCATTTAAATACAATACAACACCATTTGCTGAAATTACTGTTTTAATGTTTTACTATTTTATATATTTTACTGTTTTGCTGTTTTACATGGGAAAAAAAAATATCAGTTGAAATACAATATAACGAAAAATTTAAATATAATACATTTAATTTTGTGTCTTAACTCTTGTTAGTTTGGTTCTTATTTTTTGGTAATTGTTGTATTTTTTATATATTTTAAGACTTTCATTTGTTGGTTAAAGTTTATCTTTACATGTTAATATGTTATATTTTGGAATCTTACTTATCCCATTAAGTTTATCATTGATGTCATGATATTACAACGTCAATATATTGCTTTAAATATAAATAAATATATTTTTTGATTTTTAAAAAAAAGTGCGCCTAGCTTCAATCAGGCGCGCGCCTCGCCTTGCGCCTAGGCTCTAGAGACACCTTTGCGCCTTAAACAACACTAACCTGCGGGAGATTCATCGACTGTAGATTCCTTTATAAAGTTTGTAAGCTGTGATTTGCAAATTTTATAAATTGAATAAAAGTTTTTTTACCCGAAATGTTTTTTTTCCCTGAAACTTTGCCTTTATTAAATTCTTGGTTGATTTATCTGTTTTATCACATAGTTGCATGTTCTAGGTTTAAAGGATTAAAATCGGTGTGATTTGTCATCTAATTAAATAAGTTTACAGCGCACTCTCAAGTTGGAATTTTTGTTGAGCATATTTGTTTCTGCATTATTTAAGTGGTATTAGAGTCATCCACTCTTACAATTTGTATCAAAGCATCCTTAGCATTTTCAAAGTTCAAGGATGAACTCTTTCAAAGGAGGGGTGAGTGATGTAGATAGGGGGAAGTGCGATGTAATAATAAATGGAGGGTATATTTGTACTTTTCCTTTTTTTTGTCTTTTGTCACACTTGTCCTATTTTAGTGTTTAAATATTATAATTAAGATAGATGCTTCTAGAAGGTTCCATTAGTGTTGTTATGGATGACAACTCATACTTAGCTGGCAACTTCAAGAACCCTCATCCAATGCCCTATAGATGTAATCATTCCCCCATTTGGGAAGATGGATATCTTTGGCTTGTTAATAAAAATTCAAATGTATGCTTGTGTTTCTCTCTTTTCATTGTATCCAATTTTTGGTGTGTGCATCAGAAAATCTCTAAATGGCATATATTACGAAAATTCGGGAAGAGCATAATCTTGGAGAATATCACAATTGGATAGGCATAATTTCCGATCTGAAATTTTGGATCATTGAAATTTCTGAATTAATTCAGATTCTGATCATATTTAATAATTTATTTTCTTTCTGAAAAATGGGAACTGAAAAATAACACTCCAAAATCAGAAAATTGGTTTGGATTTTCGAAAAATCGGATGTTTGGAGAAAATGCACATTCCTAATTAGGACCCTATCTCTTACTATTGAGGTCCGTTTGGTTCGGGATAAATTATTTTTCACCGCGTTGAAAAGTAAAGCGATGAAATATGTTTTTACCTATTTAGAGTTAAATTTTCTTTAAAGTTGCATGATCATAGGGTGTGCACTTATTCATAATTTCAAACCAACAAAATGTTAATCTTAAATATGTAAAAAAGTAATCGCCATTTTACTTTTTACCACGGTTAAAAGTATTTCAACCCGAAGCAAACGGACCCTCGTTATCTTCTGCCCCGGTATAAGATAGACCCTTTAGTGTTCATATGAATCATATTCAAGATCTGCTCCTCGTTAACACACTAATTGAAATCTCTAATTTCTGCACTGTCCATTGGAGCTCCTTCTAGTCTTTAACTTGGTTGTAACAATATTAAAGTCACCCATAATAACCCATGCCAAGTTAATAGTATGTACAGTTCTTATCTCATCCCACATAGGGATGGCAACAGGGCGGGGTGGGGGGAACACCCCTTCCTCGCCTCTATCCCTGTATTATCAGGGCGGGGATTCTTTGTCTCCGGTTTTATTGGGGATCGGATCCCCGCGATCCCCAGTTACCATCTCAATTCAGCCAATTTTCTTTTAAAAACTACTGTTTCATTTGCAGGTTACTGTTCACTTCCTCTTTTTTTTGGTTTAAGAAATGCGAAATTACTATTCAAAGTGACAAGTTGTTCAGTTTACGAACGAAAATAGAGTTTAAAACTAAAAAACTGCTGTCCTGTTCAGTTATTTTTATTTCTTTTTGTTCAATTTTGGTTCTTCTAGGCTGCTGTCAAGTTTTTTTTTTTTTTGACTTAACATCTGCGATAATGCTATATTTTGACTTAACCTGCTCAAGGTTGAAAAATTAGATATGTTCCTCTAGATTCTAACACCGTTACTTTTCCATTAAAAAAATCTCACTGATTTGTATTTTGACTTACCCTCCTATATTTTTTGGACAAAAATACCCTCTTCATCGTCTTTCCGAAACCAAAACCAAACCCTAAAAGCCCCAAAACAACATCCATGGCAGCAGAGCCCCGACTCAAAAATTTACACAACAAATTCATTCTCTCCCCTTCTCTCTCATCCCCTATTTAAAAATATTAAAAAAGAATATTTTTGTAAAAATATTCTAGGTCTAAATATTTTATAATTTGTATTATTATAAATAGTATTTAGGTATAAAGTTGAGTTGTATCGTGCTTCTTGATTACAATGTTGCTTTTTGAATGTTGATGAATGAATTTCCGTGTCAGCATAGTTTATTGATTTTAACTGCAGTAATTAGGTGTGACTAGTTTTGAACGAATCGAGACCAACAATGTGTTTTAAATTTGAGTAAAATGTGGTTTTGATTATGATGTAAATCTTCAAATGCGGAAGCGTTATTATTACACTACACAACAATTGCACTACACAACAACAACAACTAATAAATTAGACTAGTGAAATGGGTTTCTTTCTCTCTCTATTCTCAATTTTTAATATTCAAGGTCAAGTACAAATGAGGGCCAATGGGGCTATTTATAGGAAGAGTTAGCTTGCTAGCCAAGCTAATACCCAAAATGACTAAAAAAGGCAACTAATAACCAAAAATGACATATTAGTCCCAAACATACTTGGAAACTAATTAAGCACTAAAAATAAAGGAAAAATAACAATAAACCCTAAACTAAAAATAAAAAATAAAAGATAGTCTTCTCCCGGACGCCCAACCACGCGCCACGTGTCGCTACATATTCCATACACATTATTCTCCCCGTCTTCGAAAAAGCTCGTCTTCAAGCTTGGAGGGTGACTCATCAATACCACATGAACACGTGTCGGTACAATTGTTATCTTTCAATGTAAAGCAAAACCCCAAATCAAATCCAACAAGCAAATGGACCGGCTAAACTTCTATTAGACCCATATGGACCTTCAACAAATGGGCAAATATACCAAATCTCAACAATGCTTCCCTACAGAATCCGAGCAATCAAAAACTGACGACCACTCCGCCTTCTCAACACGACAAGCACATGATTGCAACTTGGCTTGGTGGACCCTTGAATCTGACTGGACTGTAACTCCGACGACCGCACCTTTGCTAGTACGCTGGCGAAACAAGAGAAATGAAGACGACATCTCCGGTGGCAAATAGTCGGAAAATGTATCTCTGATCGGTATATTTCTCATGGAAGGCATATGTTGTGTCAAAAATTTACCGGAATAGAGGTCAATAGGGTGGGTGAGATCGGGTCAAAGTAGGGCAGGACTGTTTTGGGTTGAATTGACTTATGGTTGGGCATTAATGAGTGGGAAAAGAGAAAAATTAGGGTTAGGAGGGGTGGGGCTAGTTTCTTGGGTTTTCTTGAAGGTGGTGGGGTTGGGTTATTATTTGTGGGAAAGAGGGAGGGGGGGGGGGGGAGGGAGGACAAACCCTAGAAGTAATAGGAAGGCTATTCGGGTAAAAAAAAATTGGGTTTAGGATGGTGTTGGGGCAGATCGGGGGGGGGGGGGGGGCTGTTTTGGGGTGTTTTTGCATTATGTCAGCGCCGGAATAGGGCTGGGATCTGTCCGGAGGCTGTCTGGAGTGGGGAGGGGTTGCTGGGGTGGTTTCCGGTCAAAACAGGGGCTGTTTGGAGTAGGAATAGGGCTGGTCGGAGGCTGGGAAGGGTCGCTGAGGTGTTTCGGGGGTTTTGGTGAAGGTTCCGGGGTTGTTTCGAGGGGAAATGGGGTCGGATCAGAGGGTTTACTGTTGGACTGCTTCGGTGTGGCAGTGGGCTGTCTTGGTAGGGATTGCCTACCAGGTTGGAGTTGATTCCAGCCTCTTCTAGGGCTATTCCGGCCAGTGGGGTTCGTCGGGGGTGGCTAGGGCCGCGGGGGTGTTTGGCAGCAGCAGGTAGGGCTTGATTAGGGTTAGGTTTTGTTGGTTCTTGGTTAGGTAGGGTTTGTAGGTTCTTGATTTCTTGAGGGTTAGGTTTTCAATTTTGGGGTGTGGTGGGGTTTGGGTAAAAATTGAAGACGGAAATTCATGTAGACGGGGTGGTGGTTGTGTGGCGGTAGAAGGTGGGGATGGAGGGTGGAGGAGGTAAAAGAGTTGGTATCTCCTCTTTTAGTGGTGATGGAATTAGGGTTTCCATTCACCCGATTCTCATTTAGGCATTTATCAATCTTTCGATTGACGGGTTGCCGGAGTTGGAATCTCCACTTATGATCCGCTTCACGCACCCCGATGAACACCAAGAAGAAACCGAACTCTGATACCAATTTGATGTAAATCTTCAAATGCGGAAGCGTTATTATTACACTACACAATAATTACAACAACAACTAATAAATTAGGCTAGTGAAATGAGTTTCTTTCTCTCTCCATTCTCAATTCACAATATTCAAGGTTAAGTACAAATGAGGGCCAAGGGACCTATTTATAGGAAGAGTTAGCTTGCTAGCCAAGCTAATACTGAAATGACTAAAAAAGGCAACTATTAACCAAAAATGACATATTAGTCTCAAACATACTTGGAAACTAATGAAGCACTAAAAATAAAGGAAAAATGACAATAAACCCTAAATTAAAAGTAAAAAATAAAAGATAGTCTTCTTCCGGAGGCACAATCACGCGCCACGTGTCACTACATATTCCATACACATCAGCTTACATGGATCAAGAGGTTTGGTCATTTTCCTTTTATGCAGTGATCCATTTTTAATTTTGGAATTTACCATTGAAAGTTGTCATGGTTGAACGTAGCGCCCGAGTCAACTCGGAATCGACCGAGTTGACTCGGAATCGCTGGCCGGCGCACCGATAACGAGTCACGATTAAAAGAAAAACAGAAATCGAGTGGATGCGGTAAGTAGCGGCGAAATAGCGCCCGTTCCGAGTTATCTCGGGGTAATCTCGGCCGATACAACCGAGACAGTGCCGATCTCAGCCGAGACGTTTGTTTTCAAAGAAAAAAAATGAACCATCTAAAGAAAGACGGGTCAATCTTGTTGTAAAAATTAGCGCAGCTTTTTTTTTTCCTTCTCAAGGATAGTTATGCAGCTGAAATGTAAAGTCTAGGGTTTTGTGGGTTGGAAAGGTGTAAATTGGTGAGGGTAATAACAATAAGGTGATGTGTGTGGCTATTAGGCTGCCACGATTCTTTTATTTTTTAAGTGGCAGAGATTTTATGCAACTAAGCTTTTCTTAGTTGGAATGTTGGACCCAACAACTTATTGGAGTCCAGCTGTAATGTTTTATCTTTCCATTTTTTTGAATTTCAACTTCGACAATAAAAAACTATCCGATGTCTTCTTTCAACTATTTTTTCCTTTAAAAATAAAAGACACTTGACATTTGCTTTCATTACAAGAGCTAACTTCTACTTTCATTAAAAAAATTATATTAGTTACACTTAATTTATTTTTTAAATAAAAGTAATGATGGATTTTTAGTTATAAAATCAGTACTTTTTTTTAGAAGAAAAAATAGTAGTACCTTTCCCCAATTATTTGGGGTCGGCTACATGAATCGTATTTTTCCATTCCATTCTGTCCAGTGCAATATCTTCGGTTAAACCACATGACATCATGTCCTTTTTTATAATATCCCACCAAGTCAATTTTGGCCTACCTCTACCCCTTGTGTTACCATCAATACTAACTAAATCACTCTTCCTGACAGGAGCATCCATTGCTCTACGCTTGACGTGTCCAAACCATCTAAGTCGGTTTTCTCTCAATTTATCTTCTATAGGAGCTACTTTTACCGTTTCACGAATTTGTTCATTTTTAATTTTATCCTTTCGAGTTTTACCACAAATCCATCTTAGCATTCGCATCTCCGCCACACTCATTTTCTGCACATTTTGTTTCTTGGTTGCCCAACACTCTGTCCCATATAACATGGCGGGTCTAATGGCCGTCCTATAATATTTACCTTTTAACTTGAAAGGTATACGCCTATCACACAAAACGCCAGTAGCACTTCTCCACTTAACCCAGCCTGCTCTCTAATCCTATGAGTAACATCATCACTAATATCTCCATCTTTTCAATAAAAAGCATTAATAGTTTTTATAAAAAAAAACATATTTTTCGGGTTTTAATTTCTACTAATTATTAACATTTTTTTATGCACATACACATAGAAAAATAAAAACTAAAAATTAACACTTTCTTAAAAAATGGTTGTACATTTTTTAAAAATCAGTAAAATTCCATAGAAAATTATTAATCTCTTAATTCATTTGTACAAAATAATATTGTTAATATTTTTATTTTTCATTGATTTTTTGAAGATAAACCGAGAAGAGGTGTTAAAATGTTTTAATAAGTGTTTAAAATTGTACAAAACATAATATTGTTCGTTTTTTTTGTATAAAAATGTTTTAATTTTAGCAAAATGTTTTAATATTGTATATTTTTGTCAAAAATAGTTTTTGTACACTTTTGTACAATAACATTTTTGTACATTTTATAAAAACACAAACTACATTTTTATAAAAATACAAACTATATGTTTGTTCATTTTTTGTATATTTTTGTAAAAATATTTTTTTACAAAAATGTTCTATACTATTGTACATTTTTTGTAAAAAATGTTTTAACATTGTACATTTAAAAAAAAAACATTTTTTGTACAAAAAAATACAAACTACAAATGATATATTATGGAATATTGAATCCATGGTTCCAAGTCTCGGTATCGGTCCCGGTATCGGACACTCGATTTTCAACTTGGTCGAGGTATCGGTCGCGGTATTGGGCGATACGCAAAGATACATTATTTAGAGAGCGCAAAAAATTCCGAAAAAAATGTAGAAAATTAAAAAAAAAATAAGATTAACAAAGTGGACCAATGAGATACATTCAAACCCATCATTCAATATGCATTGCATTGTATAATTGGTTATACTAAAGCGCGGAAGAGTTATCAGATTCAATATTGCATAGTAAACCAATACTAATATTGAAAAACAATCAAATGGCACATAGAAATTGATAAAAAATTTACATGAAAGATAAATAGAAATGATTACAATGTTTCGTCATTTTCATCTCCCTATTTAGTTGCGATATCGATCATACGGATTTGGATAGGGGTAATTTCTTTCAGTAGGGTAAGGAAAGAAATATGAACCATATTGCTGCTCAGAGGGTTGAGAGGGTTGGGACGACTGACTAGATGATCCATAATTTGAAAATTGTGGTTGGCGATCTCCCGATTGACTACCCTGATGATAATATCCAAAATCTCTATACCCAGAATTATCAGTTGAAGACCCACCATATTTTTCAAAAAAATAACATTTTTATAGTTTTATAACATTTTTTTATAACATTTTTATAACATTTAAAAAAAATAACATTTTTATAGTTTTATAACAATTTTTGTAACATTTTTATAGTTTTATAACAATTTTTTGTAACATTTTTATAACATTTAAAAAAAATAACATTTTTATAACATTTAAAAGTTTTATAACATTTAAAAAAAATAACATTTTCTTAGTTTTACAACATTTTTTTGTAACGTTTTTATAACATTTAAAAAAAATAACATTTTTTCAGTTTATAACATTTTTATAACATTTTAAAAAAATAACATTTTTATAGTTTTATAACATTTTTTGTAACATTTCTATAACAACTAAAAAAAATAGCTTTTTTATAACATTTAACAGTTTGTAACACTTTTATAACATTTAACAGTATGTAAAAAAAATTGAATCGGTTGTCTTGGCCGATATCGGGGCTGTCTCGGCCGATATCGCGGCGACGCGTCTCGAAATCGGTTGTCTCGGCCGATATCTCGGTGAGACACACGTTTTAGTGTTTTTTTTGAAACGCCTCTCGGTATCGTATCGGTACCCTCCGATTCCGAGTCAACTCGGTCGATACTTTGAACCATGATTGAATCTGACAAGTCCTTCGCACTTCAGTTTAACCTATTGTACAATGCAATGCATATTAAATGATTGTTTTTTAACATATTTGATTGGTCCACATTGTTAATCTTATTTTTTTTTAAGTTTCTATATTTTTTTCGAAATTTTTTGCGCTCTCTAAATGGCGTATCTTTGCGTATCGCCCGATACCGCGACCGATACCACGATCGAGTTGAAAATCGAGTGTCCGATACCGGGACCGATACCTAGACTTTGAACCATGGAAGTTGTGGAAGGATTAATTTGGATACTGATTATTGTTCTCAACCAGAAGGTTCACTAATTTGGATTCTGGTCAGAACAAAATTGAAAGTACGCAAATTAAGAACTTATTTCTGAATTATATCATCCCTTAGTCATCTTAGGGTTCGTTTGGCAATCCAATTCCAAGGTTTGGAATTGGAATTCGAAGGCCAATTTCAATTCCGTGGAATTCAAATTGGCCTTCCAATTCCATTTCCATGGCTTGGAATTGGTTTGCCAAACGGACCCTTACTGTAAATTTTGCTCCCCTGTTAGTTTGATCATGTCTGTATTTATGAGAGCTTTGCATATTTCAGACAGTCATGGCTTATTTTAGACGCACAACTGAATAGTTGCCTTAATAGTATCCTATTACTTGACTCAATTGTTATGTTTGTTTTTGTTACATTTTTGTACAATACTACGTCATTTCTAACAGTGATCTCCAACTATAGCTTTCTAATGCATGAATCATTGTAGGTTTGACCCTTGTCTAACCTAGTATTGTATAGAAAAGTTAGAATTAATTAAATAAGTGTATTGTTATCCCTAGGACAAAGTGTCACAGGGTGGTGGTGGGTGCCGGGAGGAGGGTGGTGGTGGGGAGGGTGAAGTGGCCATGAAAGAGAAAATGGGTTAATTGTGCAAATTTTTGAGCAGGGCTCTGCTGCCATGGATGTTGTTTTGGGGCGTTTAAGGTTTGGTTGTTGTTTTGGGGCGTTTAAGGTTTGGTTCTATGAAGCACGGACATGGATGTTGTTTTGGGGCGTTTAAGGTTTGGTTCTATGAAGCAAGGACACTCTCTCGGAAGCTAACGTGTCGTGTCCGACAACGTGTCGGACACCTACGAAGCACGAACAGTCTCTCGGAAGCCACGAGTCAGCTTTGACTCAAGTGATGGTGATTGTGCTTTATTTATGATTCTTAAGGTCAAAGTGTGTTTGAATTTTGTTTTGTATGGTCCATTTTCTTATGTTCATGTTAAGAATGCTCTAATAATATATTTTATTGAGAAAATCTGTTTTATTTCATTAATATATATTTGAATATATATTATATATTATACGTATCATAACGTGTCGTATCCTAGTTTTTGGATCAATCACGTGTTGAAACACATATTACGTGTCCGTGCTTCATAGGTTTGGTTTTGGTTTGGGGAAGAAGATGAAGAAGAGGGTATTCTTGTATAAAAAATATAGGGGGCAAGTCAAAATACAAATTAGTGATTTTTTTTTTTAACAGAACAGTAAGTGTGTTAGAATCTAGGGGTCATGTCTAATTTTTCAACTTTGAGGGGGTCAAGTCAAAACAGCCCCCCTTTTTTTTCGAACCATTAACCATTTAAGTAACTAACTAGCAATCTAACTATGTGAAAAATATGAAAACCAACAAGACCAATAGTGTCACTACTGTTCAATATTCAGCAAAAAAAGAATAAAAAATTTACAACTCATGTTGTGATGATCTTGTTCAATTAGTACCAAACCAGTTGGTCATTTACAATCCCACCAATGGAAAATTCCAAAAGACCAAATATAGTACAGTTTTGCCATCTCTATATAAACCTTAAAGAATTCACTATAATGCTTGTATAACAACCCCTAATCATCTAAATAAATCATGATTAAAATAACATAAAATTTTTTGATAAGGTAATCTACCATGAAACAAGATATATTTTAGCATTGTATTCCGTTGACTCCTCTGATACTCAGTGGGGAATTTAAAGAAATTGAACAGCTCCGAACTACAACTTTTGAGATCACAATATCAGAATGCATGTGTGTATTAGGTTAAAGAATTTGCTAATCAATAACTCTGAGCATATATGAGAGTCCTATCAGGACAGAACAGTGCTAGATTTATGTAATCAACTGTTATTTCCAGTCCTCTTCCAAACAAGAAGCAACGGTGGAGGTAGTGGAACAAACATCTCCACCCAAAAATTTCAACACTCACAGATTTCGAGAGAGAGAGAGACCAAAACCAGTGGCAGGCCGGGGGCGATCTGGAGAGACAACGAGCAGGCGACTTGGGCTTGTACTTTGGTCTTTGGGTTTGAGCTCTAGGTAAAATGTTATATTATAACTTTTGGTTAAATGTTTAGGCAGTAGGTAACTTCGTATGAAGGGCCAGGATTTAAAGCCAAAGTGGATGAGATGAGGTCTTATCCCCCAAATCTTATCTTTTTATATATATATATGTATATATATATATATATATATATATATATATATATATATATATATATATAGAGAGAGAGAGAGAGAGAGAGAGAGAGAGAGAGAGGCTCTCCTACATCACACTCTATACATCACACCTAGTTCTAGGCCATAAGAAAACCTTTCGATCAACACAGTTCAAAAAATTAGGTCAAAATACATTTTCTAGCTATTTTTAAAAAATTCACAAAATTCTGCTGGCGCAGACCCTTAGAAATAAGGTATTTTTAGCAGTTTTTTTGTTGGATTTTTATAAAATAGCTAGAAATTGTATTTTGACCTAATTTTTTGAACATGTGTTGATTGGAAGGTTAACTACATGGATAAAATAAAAAAATTGATTTTTTTTTTTAGGGCCTAGAACTAGGTGTGATGTATGGGTAATGTAGGAAGCATGATGTATAGGAGTCTTGCTCATATATATATATAACTATGGTTGAAGTCGGGGTGGAGGCCCTATTTCCCACCCCACCTCGACCCGAACCCGAACGGGTATGAATTTTTCCCTCCACCCCCACACTCCAACCTCCATCCCCTCCCTGATCCCACAGCAGATATATTCCATTATCATTCAATGAATTTAGAAACTCTTGTTATCACAAACTTCAGGAAAGTACTTTCAATAGCACCATCACACATCACAATTTGAGTAGTGTATCTTAACAATTGCATCTCCAGGACATCAAAGTTCCAAGCAATCCAAACCCTACCAACCCCACTTCAGGGGTAGGATGCCCCAACTCCCAATGATGCAAGCATGACCTTTTGACTTTATTCATATTCCTATAGCTCACCTTAGTCTCCACCAAACTTAAAGACGGGGTTATATTTGGATATGAGTTTCGGAACTTCACCATGCTTATCTTATCATACTTGCTCCATCTTTTTCCACCATGTTGCTCCATCACACTAAAGGAGGGAGGTTTATATTAGCTCATATTACATAAACTACCACTGCCTTCTCCCACCCTTAAACCTCATCTTCCGCATCCTTTTTGGTAAATGTAACAACCTTGCCACAGTTCACCATCACCACCAAGGATCTGATAACAACTCCTGCCAATTTCTCCTTGTTGATACATACCATCTCTTCAATTATGTTCTTTTCGGTATCTTGGCCCTTTTTCTTACTATTATTCCTGTTTTCATGAATGAAGCATTTCATTTAACATATTAATAACATATTGGTGGAAGCATATAAGCACACAGATCAACAATCATCTGTCTCAAATTAAATTCATCAGGAAAACTAAAACGATTACAATTGGGAGTCGTGACTCTTATGTATAGATCAAACTAACCTTAATCAGTGTTTGACAAGGATTCTAAAGTTAAGGAATGTAGATATGAGAAAGTAACTACTAATCCTAATATAAGTCCTAATAAATAGCTAATACCTAAAATTAAGGAACAACAACGATAAAAAACATCCTAAAATCATATCCCCCGATAAATTTTCTCTTCCATGCTTGATCCTACTGCATCAATTTTAGGAAAAAGAATCGTCTGGTGTTTGGGACATGAAGATGTGATGATTAGATTGGTTGTGTTGTACCTTTAGAGTCCATTTGAATGCAAGGAGAGGAAATAAAAGTGTAGGAAACTTTATTGCACTTTTCATGCGTTTAATTAGCAAGAAAATTGAACAATCCAGATCCTTAGATTCTCCGCAAGAGACAGCTTTCCCACAAAAATCCCAGCATATTGCGGGGAATTTTACAAGAAAATTAGGTATTTTTTCCCCAATTCCCACCATGAACATACAAAGCTGAGCTCAACTCTCCTATGCCGAAGATTTTCTCTTCTCAAGGACAGTAGAGTTGACTCCACCCCCTCAATTTCTATGATATCCTTTCCATACAAAATGGTAGTGACTATGTTTTCGTATGAATCCCGAAGAAAGGTAAGAAGCAACAAGGCCCCATCTTCTTCCTCTATCTTCACATCAACCATCTTGAGTTGATCCACTATCCCATAATACCCCATAAAATACACTATTGTGATTTATGAGGTTCCCGCCCTCCATCCTCGAACCGTAAAACTCTTTCTTGAGAGTGAGCTTTGTTGTGAGACTCTTTGCTACGCAAAGATACTGTAGCTTCTCCCACAACTTTGCCACCTTATCATTGATAGAGAGTGGATTTTGATCAAGTACCAAAACCTCATGAGCAACAATGACAGAGAACCGTCATCAACGAAACTCCCTTTAAATTTCTCGCGGGAGCAATGCCAGAGAGTCATCAAGGAAAATGCTTGGGAGTGGAATTTCGAATCAATACCTCATTATTATGTTCATGGGTAATGAACTTTATATTTATTCGACTTTGGTCACTAAACTTTTTTCAATACCAGTTTGTTCACTGAAGTTTCCTTGTATTTGCACTGTTCATTTTTTCATCAAAAAAAGTAATCTACCAACAGATAGCTAATGTGGCCCTTAAAAATACTCAACTAGACCGCTGATACAACAATATGTGCTCAACATGGGCTCCATGGCTTTATATTTTATAGTACTAGTAGCTGCCTAAGATCTTGTCTATCTACTTTTGTGTTTCCAACTAAGTTATTTTGTTCTAAAGGTTGTGCTTATGGCTTCTCATGCAGCTGAGATGGCTTGGCATGAAAGGAGAAGAGCTTGGGTAGGTGACAGATCACAGATATCACAAAGAATGCCTAGGGATCCATTCATGAGGTATGGTTATCACAAAAAAATATGAATAATTGAACACCCAACTAAAGATAAATCACAAAAACTACGTAGAAGTTGGACTTTAATTATTCACATATATTGAATGTTGATGATACGATACACACGTTTCAGTTAACTTACCTCCTTGACGCCAAAATTACATGTCACCGGGATAACTCAAAACTACAAAAAATCCTAATAAATTACAAAACTACCATATTTATTGCCACCATGTATTTAAATATTTTTGATGAAGGCGCAAGGAAAAGGCTGATGGCCTCTTTGGAAAAAATGGGAAGGTGATGTGCTATGCACGTAAAATTTACGTTACCTAACCCATAATTTGCAGTCATTGAACCTGCTCTGCACGGTTTGGTGATCAAAATACTTAAATTGTATGTTCCGAAGATGTTAGTAGTACATATCCGGAATCAGATAATGGCTAGCGAAACCTGAATGGTCCCTGTAATAATATTACTTGATTTTGTATGAAAATAAGAACAAAGAAAGTGACAGTTTAATCTTCTCTTTGCAGTTGGACAACTACTTACGAAGACCTGATTTTATCAACTGAACCTTTTCAGGAGCCAATCCCTTTAGCTGTAAGCTTATTAAATAACTTATTCTCTACCTAAATTGAGAAATGTTCCAATACATTGTTTATAATATTTTTCGCTGTTGCAGCGTTTCTCTCTGATCACGTAATGAGACGCGAGAGAATATAACCACTGTATTGAGTATTTTTCCGCTTTATAGTGTGTGTGTGTACATTATATCATCATTTGCTGATTATGCAGGACATGGTGGATTTTCTAGTGGACACCTGGCTTGATGAAGGTCTATACAAGTAGATAGACAATGGAAGTTTCCTTTTCATAGGAAGCAGTAATATCGACACTTGTAGTAATTGAACTATAGTGACAAACACGTTACAACCAATTACACTTAACAATGAACCGCAACCATATAGTTGAATCTCTGAATCCTCCATTAGTTGGTTCTCTGGTTCCTATATTGCATTAATGATATTTCTTTCATTGGAAATTCGCAATCAGATTGTAGTTACTTCGATGGTTATGAATTTATTACTTCATAGAGTAGTTTGTGTCCTGGGTTGTTAAACGCGGGGCAGTAATTAACTGAAGTCTCCTAGATCTTTGTCATGCAGAGTGCAGTAAAGAAATTGTATTTCTAATAATGCTGCTAAAATTTTGAAGTGGCACTCTTTATTTGGCCACATATTATTTTGTTGTAAATATACATGGTAAGATGGCGTGGTTCTGTGCTGCTTGTCTCCAGAGCCTATATTTTTGTTGTCCCTGGACTGAATGTTTTCATTTTTTCCAAAAGAATTATCATTTCTTAATCTGTTGTCATTTTCTATTAACCTAACTGCTACCAGCCTCTATTTGGTCAGATACCATCCTCAGGTGAAAACTTGATCACAATTGCCAGCTGGTGGACAGTTAACGTCCCGTTTGGTTGTGCAAATTGTTTAATTATATAAATTGGTTCATTGTGAATTCGTGAATCGTAAATGAGTGAATTTGAATTGAGTTTAAATCTAATTTTACACGATGTTTGGTAATTTGAAATTGATGTTAAGGTTCAATTAAAAAAAAAGTTAAAAAACGAATAGAGAGATATGGATAGAGATAGAGGTAGAGATAGATAGATAGATAGATAGATAGATAGAGAGAGAGCTAGCTAGCTTACGGGTAGGGATGATAACGGGATGAACTTTATGTGAAATGCTCCTAATTCAAAATGGATGCATTTCACATTTGCGAAATGTCCCAATTTCAGATTTTATATAGGAACTAAAATGGGTCAATTAATGAATCATTTTATTAGTGAAATCAAACATAATTAATGGGTCAATTTATGAATGAGGTAATTTACAATTTTAGGACAATCAAACAGGGCTTAACTCAATTTTGTAGTTTTGCACTGTGAAATAGATTTTGGAGGGTTTAAAAGTGTTGAGATTTCAAGCTCAAAATTGCAGGCTTTATAATTGTGGTCGCTACTTCAATTTTTTTCATAGGAAAGTTGAATTTGTAGTACCTAAAAGTTTAATTGCAGTCTAATTTTAAGGTATTACAAACTAAATACAAACTTGGATCTAAAATTTATTTGATATTACTAGATTTCTCCCAAAACAGTGAAACTTTGTCAGATTTTTAGTTGTATTTTCCAATTTTTTCGTTATTGGGGAATCGTGCATTTTAGAGCACCACACGACATTGTTGCACTTGATTGGTGTGCTATGTTATATTGAAATGATTAATGTTACATACATCGGAAGTTAGTACCAAATCAGTACTGATTGTGCTTTGCATATGTTGTACCCATAGTATGGTACAACACATATAAGGCACATTCGGTACTGATTTGATACTAACTCCCGGTAAGTGTATCGGTACAAGTGTTTAAAAAGTATAAAGCATTCCTTGAATTTATAATATTATTTGCATGCACGTTGAGAATTTTGTATTTGAAAAAGATACGCAGTTTTTTTCAAGAATTTATGGCAAGGTTTGTGATCATTTCATAATTCATAAGATGTCTTATTTGTTTTTCATACATGAGGCATCTTGTTGATAATAGAATTTGTGAAAAGCGAAAATTCCTCCCACAAGTTTTGGATAAATTTAAACTGAACAACAAAGCATTCATATCATTATTTTTAAGTACAACTCTTTTGTTAAACCACAGTTTGTTAATGATGAATAATAGTCAGTTTGGTGAATAATTTCATGTTATGAACAAAACTAATCAAAAGCATGTTCGCATTCAACACACTTTCTTCGATTGCCTCGTCTTTATTGCTAAACATGTTTACATAACAATATCTCATGCAGTTCTCAATATAAGTATTAAAGTATTAACGTTCATTTTACCACCACTAGTTTACAGAAAACTCTAGAGGTTATGTACTGCTTTTAATAGGTTGCTAGAATGTAGTCAATTAACTGCTTTCAATAGGTTGCTAGAATGTAGTCAATTTAGTTTTCACACTAGTCTTACGTTTACAATAAGGATCGATGTCCAATTTAGGCAAAATTCTATTAATTAACCTATGCAAGGTATCATAATTTATATGTCCTAACCTATCATTTCATACACCAAGTGGCCTAATCAAGTAAACATAAACTTTATGATTATTATTATTATTAGTATTAGATTTGGGAACAATGATCATCTAGAATTTCTCATTGCTCGTGATATTATTTCCTACATTTCATTTTTAGCGAACAAATATTTGTCACCCTCAAACACCAACTTGAAGGTATACACTAAGTTTTTGCGAATGCTAGCTATATGGAGAACATCATTCCGAGTGAGTTCCTTGTCGGACATTATTTGCAATATAACATTTCCACGTCCTTCGATCTTTGAATTTGAGGAGTTTGCAATAAAAAACTTATTCTTCATTTTCCATGGGTAAGTTGTGAACATCCACTTGTTACAAATATTGTGAGTGGTCATAGTGTAAAGACCAATCATTCTTTGGTTGTCTTAACCAAGATGCACTTTAAGGCAATGGGGGGAAGGTTTATATTGGAGACATCATTCAAAATCTTGTCTCACGTTATCTTGGATATACTTCTTCTTCTTCTTCTTGAATTTCTTTCGCTTGAGATAATTTTTTGATAGATGTAATTATCTTCCACAATTGTAGCACTTGTCCTTAAACTTATTGCTACCATTAACTATTTGACTTGTACCCTCTCCAGAATGCTTATACTTGTGAGTTTTTGTCCATCTTGTTTGTGTGATGTGCATCTCTCTCTCTCTCTCTCTCCCACACTCTCTTTCTCTCTCTAGAGAGAGAGAGAGAGAGAGAGAGAGGAAGTAAGGGAAAGCGTAAAAATGACATATTAGGGTTCATGAATTGTGGGATATTGGACTCTAAAACAAATGAGATGTGAGTTTTGAGGATTATAGCGCCACAAAGTGGAATATACAATTGGAATTTACTAATTGAGTCAGTTGAATAATGTCATCAACAATTATATTTGGTAATATTTGTGATGGTTGGACTATTGGCCATGAAAATATAGAATAGTCATGATGTTTTAGTAAAAAATTGTCATTAATATTATTATCTATGAGAGTTACAAAAATTATCACTACACCATTTGAACTGAATTGTCACTGCCCTTGATTGTGACAAGGAGTTGTCACCGTCAAGGACCGTGACAAGCCTGTGCATGGCAACTTCCTATGTCACCATCAAGGAATGTGATAACACCCTTCGTCACGACCCTTTTTACATTGAGAGATTCACAAAAATTGGGGTGACCAAGACTTGTAATGGCCCTTAGCAGTGACAATACTGAACTTATCACGATCCTTAACCGTGACAAGAAATTGGTTGTCATGGTCTTATCACTGTCCATGACCGTGACATGACCAAACTTATCCATGAGCACGGTTAACTATTTTCCCTGAGCATGATTTCATTCGGTGATGAAATGTATGTCCAGCCATGTGCACGAGAAATTTCTTGCCGTGCGAACGATGCTTAATTTTTGTCACGAATTTGTCATGGTTTAGGAACATAACAAGATCTAAGTTATCACGAATTTGTCACGGTCCTAGATCATGAAAAAACTATATACCAAAAAAAAGATGGCAGTAGCTACTGTGTACCAGAGAACTTGCTTTTAAAATATCCTGTTTTTGTTCAAACCAGGAGCAACACAATCCACAATATAATATGCCATAACAATGAAATCAAAACCAAATATGCCAATTACATATATCAAACCAAATTAAATATGTTTAATCAAAATCAAAACATCCCAAGTTTAATTACATAAACTCAAATTTTATCAAATGTAAATTTCTACTAAAGCTTAATAAGGCTTGAGAAGAAAAGTCGGCCAGACAATGTATGACCCCAACGAGTCGTCAATATGTCGAACACTGACTTGATCGTCCAACCATAATACTCATCATCTTGCCTTGGAAAAATCTCAGTAACCATGACCTTAGACTCAAAATGCTGAAGTGGACGGTTGTGCACGTTGGTACCCAGAGTGATGCTCATGTCCTTTACTCCCTTAGAAATTCGGTAGCCTTCACCAGTGTCATGGATATATACTCTCTGCCCAGCTGAATAAAATGAAGTTGAGATAGTGGGGTTGGGGGTAGAATATATGTCATAGAGGGATGATAAGTCAACCGATATTGGTGACGGCGATGGAGTAGTGGTACCCTCACCAACCTTCTCCTTGCCCTTCCCTTTATCCTTTGCCACCCCCTTCTCCATATCTGCGACTGCGCGCTTGAACAATTCAAACATATGGGTCATTGTTTGTTGGATATTATAAATTTCGAGTTTGTGTCTTCTTTGTACGTGTCGACCTTGGAGGATAACCCACTATTACTGTAATCAATGCCCATCGGCTTCGACCTTCCTATTCGGGAGCTGACACCCTGAGTACGACCTTTTCTATCTTGGCCCATCACTTGTCTCAGTGAATTGTATTTAGAGATGCCTAGTTGGAATCATTCTAGGTGTTGTGCACTGAATTTAACCTCTCCTGAAGCAATATAAAAATACGTTATTAACTTTGAAAAAGAATATTAATAAATAGTATAAAATTGACAATATAATGTTAGTTATAACTTACCAAAGTCTCGGCGACCTGCGTATTGGCAACCTCGCCCTTCTTCATACAAATCTTTATTAAGGAGTGGATCCTATGTGACTTTCCTCCTGGGCCACTTCCAAACTCTTATAAAATGTTACCAAATTAAGACAAAATGTGACCAAATTAAAGCATTTTACTTACCACTGAACAAAATGTAATTTAAAGAAATTTACTACCATCATATGATCCACCTTCGCGTAAGATGTCCGCCCGAAGTAGTTCATCTTTATCTTCTTTGATCGGTTAGTCCTTGCTGAGCCACGGGTGGACAACTATCTCTCGGATGCCTTATTATCCATAAACCTCTGCCAGTTGGCCAACGTGATTGGCTCTTTCTCTGGGATAGTTTCCCTACGCTTTAGCACAGACTCTCGGTCTTTTTCTAAATAGCAAGCGCATAGGTTCTTTTCCATGCCTTCCATTGATCACGCACACTGACCAATAAATTGTCCCGCGCTTCCGGTGGCAAAGTTGAATTGTTGTTGTCCTACAAACATATAATATAACAAAGTTAGTAAATTAATATTAACCTAACATATAATAAAATCAGATATAAAAGTAAAATATTTAATAAAAAAATTGAGATTTTCATACCTTTAAGGCCCCCCAAATGGACATCTTCAGCTCGCCGGTCACGTTCCTCTAATCATCGTACCCGGGACCATTTATTGATTTCAGCAACTCTGACGACCTCATATGTAGACCAATCTTGTTTTTCAACTATGCTCCCATGCTTTCCGAACTTGATGGGTACATTGTTAGATGATCCTTCCCCCGCCCCATTTTTCCCACTATTCGATGGACGGATGTAGACATATTCTGCAAAAAAAAAGGTTTTAGTAGCATAATATATAACATAAATCAAATTAAAATACTCAATCAGGATATAAGAATTTTAATAACACAAAACGATTCCACCCACTTGTTTTCATTAGTGAATCAAATGAAAATACTCAATCGGGATATAAGAATCAAATGAAAATAATCACATGAATGCACTGGTTATTTCTACAAGTTAGTTTCGTACCGTGTGACATGATTGTGAATCTTTTTGGGCAGTTTTGTTGTTAAATTATATTTTCACCCCATAACGCCTTAGTTTCAAGCTTAAGGCTTGGTTTTTTAAATTTTCTACCAAATTCCCGCCCCGTGAGTCACACGACTGCACCATTTATTTCTACAAGTTAGTTTAGAGACGTGTGACGTGTTTGGGCCTCTTTATAGGCAGTTTTGTTATTATATTACTTTTTCACCCCCAACGCCTAGTCTAGTTTCAAGCTCAAGGCTTAGATTTTTGAATTTTCTATCAAATTCTCACTCCGCGAGTCACACAACTGCAACGATTATTTTTATAAGTTAATTTAGTTTCGTGTGATGTGGTTGTGCCTATTTTTTGGCAGTTTTGTTGTTAAATTACGTTTCATCCCCTAACGCCTTAGTTTCAAGCTTAAGGCTTCAATTTTTGAATTTTCTACCAAATTCCCACCCCGCGAGTCACACGACTACACCAGTTGTTTTTAAAAGTTATTTTAGTTCTGTGTGACATGTTCATGCCTCTTTTTTTGTGCAATTTTAATATTAAATTATATTTTCACCCCCTAACACCCTAGTTTTAAGTGTAAGACTTGGTTTTTTGAATTTCCTACCAAATTTCTACCCTGTGAGTCACACGACTAAATCGGTTGTTTCTAAAAGTTAGTTTAGTAACGATGATGTGTTTGTGCCTCTTTTCGGGAAGTTTTATTGTTAAATTATGTTTTCACCCCCTAACTTCCTAGTTAATAAATAATAAATTAATGTTTGAGATAACATTGCATTTATCAAGCTACATATTACAATTTAGAATCCTTAATACATTTTACAACCCAAATACCCTATTCATGTAAAGTATCTAGAAATTGCTTCAAGTTCATATTGTCATTCAAAACAGATTGATATTCAGTAGGAGCTACCAGGTTATCCACGCTACTGGTGAGACGCTTTGCACGTGTAAGACGACTGACCAGGGTTCATTGTTGATATGATCTGAGTGAAACACTTTCTTGAGCTTTTCAAATGCACAAACAAATGACTCATAATTGATATGCTCCTTGCTCTTCGTCGTGTACAAGTTTACCATTATCAAATTGGTACCCAAATCGTCTTTACAAGCATTTTATCCTTAAGTCTTACCCACTCACAGTAAAACACAACCTCTTTGCAATATATATAGTCTAATTGAAAAATATTTTGAATTAAACCATAGTAAGTAATTTATGCTTCAATGAGGTTTTTTTCTTTGGCACTCACACTGATATATTAAAGAGCCTTATATGAAATGTCGTTGTTTTGTATCAAAGTATGTTACTTGTACAACCTCAATGAGAATACATAACTGTTCAACCAATACTTATTATACGCGTGTGCCATGAAATTGTGTCCAGTGGCGAGACGAGTAAGACTTGATATGGCATCGCCCATCTTTCACAACTGAAATTATGGATTACATAAGTCAATTAGATAACTTTTAAAGCTTGAAATTATTATTTATCATTTGATAAGGGAGGTTTGATGTAATAATTACCTCTCGTGACACCCGAAGTCTAATTTCACTATTTGAATGTGAATCCTTCCTTCCTTTTTTGTTGTGACCAAGCACATTATAGCCTCTACTTGGATACTCTTCATAAAGACCACCAGAGATGGTTTTCACAAGTAATTTCATAACTCACTTACAAAATAAAGGAAATCACTTGATTTTGAACCCCAGTACCTTTCAATTTGGGAACTTTTCTCACAACTCGTTTTAGGGTGTTTTGTTTGTACATGTTGAAGCTCATCCACGCTTAGAGGTACATTGTTTTCACCCATCTAAAATTCAGTGTACTCTGTTTAACGTTTAGAAAAGGTTATTTAATATTTTTAGATTTACTTCCCGGTATACAAGTGTTTTGGGTTTTAGTATCAGTGGCGCAGTGTATACCAAATATTGTTATGTATACATTAAATTCCACAATGTAAATGTAAATCTTTGTAATTTATACATCCGTTTTTATATACACATCTTTGGTTTGTATAAGTTAGTAAGTACACATTTTCTTACTAGAATTATTTTTATTTTGCCCCTTTATTACCATTTCTAGTGAGTACTCTTCAATTTTGAGCATATTTGGTATACTTCGAATCCTCAATTTTATGATTTTGAAGAACAAGTAAGCATGTTGTTTGTTTATTTTAAATGTTATGTTATTTCTGTATAGACGGGATAGTGTTTATTTTTGTCTCTTTTTGGCGATAATTTTTTTTGAAATTGACAAATTTCTAACATTTTGATTCACAAGATTAAAGATTAGGTTGAAAAAGAATATTAGTATAATTTTGATGGATTTCATTCAAGTGCTTCAAAGGAAGACCACCCGTAGGAGAATCAGATTTTCCAAACTGATCCTAATTTAATGATCGATTTAGAATTTTTTTTTATATTGTTGATCGATTTAGGAATTTTCGACATCCGAACATTTTGCTCTTTATGGGTGAAGTAACATCACCTCAGCATCTCTGCACTGTTACGGAGTTCCTTCCCCACTTTCCTTTTGAATGTTTATTTTTTTTGCAAACCATCTTCCATATTCTTTCAACTTATAAAAAAAAAATCCTTTTTCAATGTAGAAGAAGTTTGTTCCGGATACTAGGTATACATCATGATTAGACTGGACACTGCGTGTTCACATGGCTTTGGATATTGTGAGTATCTTGAATAAAAAATCGTAATAATTTACATGCGGTATGAAAGGAATCATGAATTCTGACCAATATACATCTATGGTACAGTGACAGAGACCCCCCCTGTGAATGTAGTTAGCATCATTTTTATTGCACTCTCGTCTAATTTTTCGATTCTCCTTTGGGTCAGTGCTTCTAAACATTTTAATGTTTAATTGTGGAAATTAGGAACTCGTTGGGTAATGTGTCTATTGTGGTAGTTCGTAAAGCATTATCTTATTGCTGACCCTTGTACAGGAACGAGGTGTTCATTATCTTCATCACTACAATTCGCCTATCATTCATTGTGAATCTTCTCGTTGGTAAAAACTGGACTGTCAAGGTATGCCTTATCATCTTCGTTATAATCTATTTATTCATTTTTCAAATGAATATATAGATTATAACGAGTAAGGGGAGAATTTTTCTCATTATGTATTATTCAATAGGTTGGCGACGAGGAAAGGAACGGTATGACAACTGCCAATTGATGATGACCTCTTCTTTTAGGCTACACCAATCTGGTTTATCTTAATTTTCTTTTGTGCTGCATAAAATTCAAGTTCTTGGTTGGTTGGCTCACAATCTATTTTTTTTTCTTATTAAAGCGTCAATGGATGGCTCCTCAAGTTCTTCGTAATGAACTCTCAGATGAGAAGTATGTTCTAATTTACGAGGCCCCGATCCTTTAATTTTTCTAAACTTCTTCGTAAAGCTTTGATTTTCTCTTGACATTTGAATCTCTCTCTTGATAGCTGCTGTATCGTCCTATCGGACAGTCGCAAACCTATCAAAGCTGCAGTTACCTGCTTTTCTCTTGACAGTTGCAAATTTTACAGAAAAAGTGTACTTAGCAGCTAGAGTAGAAGAGAACTCCATACGGTCTTGACTGTTGGTAGTATTAATATTGCATTCTTTAGCTATATCTCAACTTCATATGTTTCTCTTTTATGCTTCACAAATTAAGCATTTATTTTGACCCACCAAGTGGTATTGGATCCATTATAATTTGTTTATTTCTACCTATTATTTGGCAACCAAAAAATAATTACAGTTTCTTCTTGGGATTGAAATGTTGACATATTTGTTTCAATGGTTTCATATACAAATTCAGATTCAGGGAGCTCCTCCGGGAATGATTCCGATGTGAGGATGTGTAATGTATGGTTTCTTCTTGGGGATGTGTAATGTATGGTTTTCCCCTCAAATTCGAGGTATGAGATTGTAACATTTCTCAGCCAACTAAGTTCAAGATTATCAGATGATGTGTTATTGGTATTTGAGTGTCATTTTGATATGATTTTTTGTTTACCTTCCGCAGCGTCACGTGTGAAGTCTAGTTGGTGCGTTGGATAGAAAGTGAAGTATGGGCATCTGGTGGGTGAAGAAACTTTTGGGGATTATATTAGAAGGTGGAGACCAAATTACGAGAAAAGGGGAAGAAGTTGTGGGTGGAAGAGTAATTTAGTTGTAAGGAGATATGATTTCGAAGATTTTAGTATTTTGGTCCCCATTTAGATATAGAAGAAAAATGAGAGATGTAGATAGTTAAAATACTTCTTTCTTGTACACAGATTTACAACACTAATACATGATTGTTTTTCTATTTTGTACGTAGATTCTGACATTAATACATGATTTTCTTTATGGGAAAAACTTTTGCCTTACAATTCTAGTGTAAAACTGAAGCATTTGTACATCAACTTGATTTTTAGGATTTGAATTATGGACATTTAGGATTAATTATGAGTTTTGAATTTGATTTAGAGGTCTTAATAACATTAATGGAGGCTTAGGTCTGAACATAAAGGGATTTTGGGTAGTTTTCCTTAGAAGTCAGAAGGTAAGGGGAGACCCCCGCCATAGCAGGGTACCAACCCGCTATAGCAGTTGGGGTTTTCGGAGGAGTGGCTTGGTCTTTATTTTCATTCTTTTTGATTGGAGATTTTTTTATTGGACCTCTGGTTGACTATATATATATATATATATTAAGAGATTTTTGGGAACCTTTGGAGGAATTTGGAGAGTATTATTAAATATATAATTATGTATTATATATTTAGGGTGAGGTTATTTGATTAAGTCAAACGGTTAAGGTTATGTTGGTATGAGTATAGTTTGTCGTGTATCATTGGGATGGGGCACCATATGAGTTTATGCATAATTGTATACAAGGTTTTAGGGTGTAATTATTTGGATATGTTAGTAGTCATTACTATATATGTATATAAATAAATACTTGGTCCTATGGTGAGGATAATTTAATAATAATGTTAAATGTATACAAGTTGGGATTTCAGGTGTGGTTTATAATTTAGGTATGTATGCTTCGGTGGGTACAGTTAGCTCGACACATATCAATTATATATGCGTATAGGTATACAAGGGGTTCAAAAAATTATTTGTGAAAGTAATTCAGGTATATGTTTATATTTGTTAAACTTAAATCGGGAGTTGTTACATAACGGATTAATAATGTTAAAATGCACCGGAGGAGGGTCAATCATAATGAATTGATAATGATTAACACTAAATGGTTATTATACGTTCCTTGCTGGTAGGTTGGTTTACAGTGGTTATACTCTTTATATGGTTTGGGATGAGGTTGGAGTTTGTTGATTACTTGGCCATAGGATGGTTATGGTTTGGTTTACTTGTGTGCTCGTTAGAACGGTAATGAGTTGGTTGAATATTCTATGATGGGACTTGGCCTGTAAATTGAGCGCCCGAGGCCAGAAGCCCGCTATTTTCGGACCGAGCTTTATTTGAGTTTGAGCCGAGCCTGAGCCAAAATTTCAAGCCTGAATGAATTTCGGGCTGAACTTTGACAAACCCGAATTGGGCCCGAAGCCCGAACTTCATATTTATAAATAAATAAATAAATAATTTATATAATATAACATATTTATGTTAACATTGTTTAATTAGGTTTCATTCTTTTATTTCATTTACTACTTAAAAAAAAAATCATTTGTCTTAATACATTAGATTACATGTGGTTTTTAATTTTGTGATTTTATTGTTATTCTCATTATGGGTATTTGATTTAATAATTGCTCAAGTCATAATATGCCTTTGTTATTGATCAAATTTTGCTAATGTATGAAATTTAATAGGCATTTGTAGGTTTTCACTCTTATTTCCCTTGTTTTAATTTAATACATTTCATAATTATATATTTTATTTCATGAAATATCAATTAGATTTTAATGTGTAATTTTTTCCATGATGGAAATACAAGAAAAAAAAGTAATTCAAACTTTTTTAACAAAAAAATTGAAATCGAGCCTGCCCAAAATCGGGCCCAAAGCTCGTAATATTTATGAGCCGAGTTCGGGCCTAGGTGGGAAAAAATTACTCGGGCCGAGCTTGGGATTGAGCATGGGTAAGTGAGTTTGGGCCGAGCCTGAGCAACCCCAAGCCCGGCTCACCCAGCCCTATTTACAGCCCTAGATGGGATAGTTCAGGGTTGGTTGATTAGTCTGAACTAACAGAAGAAGTTATATAATGTTGTATATTATGTGGAATAGGGTTGGTTTTGGAGTTGGTTGATTACTCTTAGTAGGATGGTTAGGCTAATGGATTGGTAATTATTTAGTGTATGAGTCGGGTGAGTGCTCTTTGGTAACTTATATGTGTATGGTAATTTTGGGGTTGTTGGTATTTATATAGGGAGTCTCTTACCATTGATTATGAAGAATGATCCAGCTAGATAGAAATGTATCAATGGGTTCCTTATTTAGATTTCACTTGTGAGATGTCCCACGCATGGAGTTTAGTTCGATTGTAAGTTAGGAGATATTGGGCATGAGGTTCTTAGTAATTATTTAGTGGTAGACTATGTGGAGGTTAGGATTTGTGTATTGTTTATGGGTTTGATGTACTCGATTGTGGGATGGTAACCTTAGTATATTAAGGTTAGGGTGGATATGAATATCTAAAATAATTTTAGGATAGAGGATATGTGAGGTATATGGGATATGACTGCCGACGGGTGAAGTAATGAGGCATAAATGGATCGCATTTAATAATATTAAGTAATATAGCCATTGGTTGCAGCTTTCGAGCTTTGAAACATTCCTATTTTAAAATGTTTTTCCAGATATTCTTAGGCCGAAGTAATAAGTCTGAGCATTCATACTTGTATTGGTTAGATATTGAGTTCTTCATCCTTACATTCAGATTTCTATTTCATTTTAGCCGACGTTCCAATTATTTATTATTTAGGGTTTTTATTTATGGGTCGAGGTGGTTACAAGTTTTTTACATTTTTGTTTGAGACTATTCAGGATGTGGAGTTTTATATTAGTTGGTGGATTTAGTTTTGGGTTTGGAGACTCTTTCATATTATTCTACATCGGTTATATTTATTATTCATCATTGTTATGTGGTGGATGGTTTTAATTTATTGTCATTTTTATTTGTAGTTAATGCTGAGAATGATATAGATTACATAACACAACTTATCTTTTGTGTATCATCATGATCAACTGATATGTTAAAAATAGGGGGTGTTATAGTTGATATCAGAGCATCCCAAAATCTAGTGTCCTTAGGATATGTGTTGCACTTGTTAGGTTTTTCGCGTTGCGTTGATTAGGATGATTTGCGTCTCCATTAGTGATTGATATCTCATACTAATTTACTTATTTACTTTCAGATGGAAAATACTCGAGGTGGGAGGGGTCGGATAACTACCACTAGAGTTGCCGATCAGGAGACTGAGTTGGACTAGCCCCCACCACAACATGAACCACTGGAAGCACTAGTTGACTTAAATGCCATAATTGCCTAAACATTCACAATCGGGGTGACCACCTCAATGAAACTCCTTCAATATCCATAAGCGCAGGTGGTTGTGCCTACTTAACTATAATTGTTTATTTGGGAGAGGGAACGTGGGGCCTTTGCTAAGGGTAACCCACTAGAATTTGTGGGGACTACTGACATTTCGATGGCACACGAGTGAAGGAAGGATATTTAAAGTAACTTGAGGATATTAGAGTGCGCAGAGGTTCAAATGCATATGCTTGTTAGCATTAAGCTAGTGACTGAGGCATCACAGTGGTGGGAGTCTACCACCACTATCGAGGAAATGAGGAACATGACTATAGTTGAGTTATGGAAGAGGTTTGAGGACAAGTATTTGTAATAACAAACTTTTGATTGAGTCAATTTGTATATATTGGATTAATTTCGGGAAAACCATTTTGAGTTATAGTCTAGGCTTTGTGTATGTTAAGTTTTCAAGCCGATGACGTGTTTGTTTGAAGATGTATCGATAAAGCTTCAGAGATTGCATTCGTCATGCCGTGTTTTGTGCCACGTTTCGTATTCATGTTTATGAGGATTTCTCAGGTATGAATGCATATACATTTTGATCATTGTAACTTAATATTGGGTGTTTATTTTAATAAAATGTTTGAGGACAGTTTTTAAAAGATATTATTTTTTTTGGCTTTTAGTCGTTCGAACGAGTTTATATTGTTCGTTCGAATGAGATGATGTTGTCGTTCAAACGACCTTCTAATGGACATTGAACGAATTTTCTCTGTTGAATCTCATTCAAAGCTAGTTTTAATGATAATTCCATGTTCGTTCGAACGATTTTTTCATTTGTTCGAACGAGATAGTGGGAACCTCTATTTTCATTCGAACGAACCACCTTTAAAATTTGTGCTACCTCGAAAAATATATTTTTATATAAAGGGATCCTCGAATCATTTTTTAGAGAGACTTTTTGGCAAAAATCATTTTCCTATACAAATCCAAAAGCTCCCAAACCCTAGTTTCACTCAACATATTTAAGATCCAAATTTCATTATCATATATTATTTGAGATCTTATTTGTGGGAACCAAGAAGTTTGTTCTCTTAATCTTGTTGAGAATCATTTAGTGTGGTGGATTTCGTACTCGATTTACTATTCACACATGGTGGACTTCATGGAGTGGTGTTACGTTGAAAAAGAGGTGCGTTCGTGTTCCTGATCTTTAGACGGTTGTTGAGTCTTATCGATGCATACCTAGGCGTGTGTAGACTCACACGTTGTGGAAGTTATGCAGGTGGACTCCTACATGTCACTGTAGAGGAGAGGTTGAAGATCGAAGATGCTTTAAGGCTTACGAGGGTGTCGAGTTTGTGTTGGAAGTCATCTGTTGACTTTTGTAAAATCTCATCATAGTGAATTTTTGTGGCTGGGCCGTCCAAGATTTTTTCCATTATGGATTTTTCTCGTACATCGGCGTGTTGTGGTTTGTTACTTTATTTTATTCTTTTTCACACCTAGATGCATATTTAGGACAAGATAAAATTTGATAAATCGTTTATCCCAACAATTGGTTTAAAATTGGTGCAAAGTTTTTTTTGGGTTTATTTTATTTAAGTTTAATATTTAATTTGAAAAAAAAAATTAAAAATTGACTTTTGTTTTGAGCACTCCGGGGCTATAGTGTTTCTCAAATTGGTATCAGAGCGGGAACACTAAGTTTTTGTGTTAGATCCATGTTAGACATGAATTCTTGTGGTTTTTATTCGAAGGGTCAATTATTTTCTAGACCTCCCTTGTTTGATGGGTCTAACTATACATACTGGAAAATGCGTATGAAATCAACACTTAAGTCGATTGATGAGCGCGAATGGTAAGCAGGTTTTAAGAGTTGGTACCGACCAACAACCTTAAGCGGAGATTATAGGATTCCCCCAAACCATAGAATTATGGAGTGAGGAAGATCATAAGTTAGCAAATTATAATTCACGATGTTTAAATGCTCTGTTTTGTGTAGTCACACATGAGGAGTTTCGCCGTATTATGACATGTGAACATCTAAAGAAGCTTGGACATACTCCAACTCACCCATGAAGGTATTAGTGTTGTTAAGGCTTCCAAAATCTAAAATCTCGCCACTCAGTCTGAAACCATTCGGATGGAGAAGAGTGAAACCTTCGATGGGTTCTATGCTAGATTGCCAGATATCGTGACCTCATCTTTTAACTTGGGAGAGAGAAAACACAAAAAATGCGTATTTAAGAAAATCTTTATGTCCTCGTGTGAAAAATTTAATTCAAAAGTGATAGTTTTGAATTCCTAGGGTACTTTGGTCTCTACGAAACTCGAAGAGCTTGCGGGTGATCTTTAAACCTACGAGCTTGACATGTTTTCCTTGAAAAAGAAGAATAAAGATAAGGGCGTTGCTTTGAAAGCCCTAAAGGAGGAAACACTTATTTCAGATAATGAGTCTGACATCGATTCTGATGATATGGCCATGTTTGTGAAGAAGTTTAGAAAACTTTTCAAGCTTGAAAAATAATCGAACGATTTAAATAAGTGTGAGAAAAATAAGTATAACAAGACCAATCAATTCCTAAAAACTCTAATGATAATTTAAGAGGGATGAGTTAGATAGATGCTTTGGTTGTGAGGGGTATGGACATAGGGAAACTGAGTTTCCCACTAAACTAGGGAAGGAGGGTAAGAAACTGATGGTGTATAATACAACTTTTAATTATAGTGATCCAAAATAGGGACTCGATTCTCCCATTGAGCTTAACCACACTGTGTTCATGGCTAGTCATGAGAGCCTTAATGAAAATATTTTGATGAAGATAATTCTGAGCATGACACTTTTGAGGCCGTTGTTTGTGATTCCCAAGTGATTGATGGTGGAGAAAGTGGAGAATAAGAATATGTTGAAGAAGAGGAGGAGGAAAGTGAACTCCAAGTTTCCTTCTGTGAGTTGTATGTAGAAACGATGAAATTAAAAAAGGAAAATTTGGATATTTTTATTTTATTAGCTTTTGAGGGTGTTATAGTTGAAGATCAAAAAGTTTTCACAATGAATCCTAGTTATGAATGTTATGACGCTATTTATTTGTATAATCATTAAGATTTTAGGCTTGTGTGCATTGTGCATATTTATTCTTTGAGTTCACTTAATTTGTCACTTGAGGCTAAATCTTAGTTTGATAATATTTTTACGATCAAATAGAAATCTTTGGACATTTTTAAGTGATTGGGTCATAATTAATTTGTTTCTAGTTCACACCCATTCACTCTATTCCACATGTTTAGACACATCGATACTATGCTAGTATGTAAAGCTTACATGTTTTGTGTCATTTTTTTTATTTATACCTACATATATGTCCATGTGTGTATTTGGTATATTTTTCATAGTTACATATATGGTATTATTCGTTTTGAGTATTTGCATTTGTATTTAATCCATGCTTGCCATATTCTTTATCTTTGATTCAAATTGGGATGCTATATGATCATATTGGTATCTGATGTTGCTTGTTTGCATTAGTATCTCATGCTTCATTATGTATTCAAGTTGATTTCATTTATTACATCAATATTGGTATTGATTGATCATTGTTTGGATTACTTGTGCGTGTGTTTCCATGTTGTGTTGGTTGCACTTTACACCATTGATGGTAATATTCTTTCTTCATTAATTTCAGTTTGTATCACATGTTTTCACATTTTGTGAGAAATGGTTTATGGGGGAGAATTGGTTTATTATGCAGCTTGTCTTTGTCTATTCCTGAAAAAAATGGAGGAGAAATGGTATCTTTCACTTTGGTGTTTGGAGGAAATATTTATCTTAGGGGGAGACGTCTTAACTAAGAGGGGATGGTTAGACATTAGGGGAGTTTATTCATATACAACTATCTTTCACTATAGTGTTAGGAGGAGATCTTTATCTTAGGGGAGACGTCTACCTATATGGGGATTATTAGATATAGGGAGAGTTTATTCATATGCAAATTTATATTATTTATTTATCCTCTTTGCATTTGAAGTTATGTTTAACTATTCAGGTCTGCAATATGCGGAAAATGTTTACTATTCAACAAAGCTACTCAGAGTGTATTGTGTCAAGTCTATACTTTTTTGTTTAGGAGTTGGGGATTGAGTCTTTTAGTGAGCTTGCCAACCCATAGGTTTTTATTTTATGTTTTGTACTAAAATATCCAAAGGGGTTGATATGTAAGGACAAATTTTTGATTGAGTCAATTTTTATGTATTGGCTTAATTACGAACAAAACATTTTGAGTCATAGGTTAGACTTTGTGTAAGTTAGTCTTTCAAGCCTATGTCGTGTTTGTTTGAAGATGTACCGATGAAGCTTTATAGATTGAATTCACTGTGCCATGTTTCATGTCACATTTTGTTTTCATGTTTTCTAGGATTTCTCAGGTATGAATGCATAGACATTTTGATCATTGGAACTTAATACCGGGCGTGTTTTTTTATAAAATGTTTGAGGGATGCTTTTAAAAGAAATATAATTTTTGGTTTTTAGTCTTTTGAACGAGATGATGTTTTCATTTAAATGACCTTCTAATAAACATCATACGAGTTTTCTATGTTCCCAGAATATATCTCATTTGAAGATTGTTCAAAGCTAGTTATAACGAGAATACCATGTTCGTTCGAACGAGTTTTTTATTTATTCGGGCAAAAAAGTGTTTTTTTGAACGAACTTCTATTTTTGCTCGAACAAACCCTCAAAATTTGTGTCGCCTAAAAAAATGCATACTCTATATAACGGGGTCTTATCATCAGTTTTTAGAGACTTTTGGCAAATATAGTTTTCCTATACATATCCAAAAGCTCCCAAACCCTAGTTTCACCCAAATTCTTTAAGATTCAAGTTTCATTATCATATATTCTTTGATATCCTTTTATGAGAACCAAGAAGTTTATTCTCTTCATCTTGTTGAGAATTTTTTAATGCGGTGGATTCGATATCCGATTTACTTCTTACGCACGGTGGACTTCGTGGTGTGATGTTACATTGAAGAAGCGGTGCGTCCATGTTACTAATCCGTAAATGGTTGTTGAGCCTTATTGATGGATACCTGGGCGTGTGTGCACTCACACACTATGGAATTTTCATGGATGGACTCTCGCGTGTCGCTGTGGAGTTGAAGATTGAAGATGTGTCAAGGCTTGTGAGGGTGTCAAGTACTTGTTGTAAGTCATCTGTAGACTTTTGTAAAACCTCATCATAATGAATTTATGTGACTGGGCGATCTGAGGTTTTTAAAGTTGTGGGTTTTCCTCGTACATCGGCGTGTTGGGGTTTATTGCTTTATTTTATTCTTGTTCACACATAGATGCATGTTTTAGGACAAAATAAAATTTGGTAAATCATTATTCACAACAATCGATTTAAAATTGGTTCAAAGTTTTTTTTGGGTTTATTCTGCTTGAGTTTAATTGGAAATAAAATTGACCTTAGTTTTGACCACTCTGGGCCTATAATGTTTCTTAGTATTGTTCACCAATACTTAAATCAATAAAGAAGATGGAGTTTTTGACTTTGGTTAAGAAGATCCACACGATATCAGAGTACGAGTATGAGTTCATAAATCTCTCTCTAGTCGTAGTCGAGGAGGTGAGCACTGAGTAAAAATGAATGGACTGTATCATTAGGGTATTGACTTGGAGGAACAAGCGTTTACTACTGGGGAACCCAATATAAAACACGTATACTCAAGCGGTGAATGCTGCACTTATGCATTTCCTGGACAATTCTAACTTTTAAAAGTTTAAAAGTGGGAAGACAACAGACAATAGAATTGACTTTATTTAAGAGAAAAAGTATGGCTAAAGTGGGGAAAAGAACTTTCATCGCAAGGAGGAAAAACATCCACGTCATAAGGATCAATAGATGGACTATTACCCATGAAAGAAACATAAGGGATAAGTAATGGGCCGGTTGCAAGGGGTTCATAATGGAATCTTTCAGGGATGTTTCTCTGGATGCCAAGAGGATGGTCCTTTGGCCAAGAGGTGTCCTAATGCCAACCCAAAGGAGTTTTATCAACATGGTAACAGGATATTACCAGTTCATTATGAACAAATCCAAAATCTTTGTAGACAACGCCAATTATGAGTTTCCAACCATGGGGAGAATGGAATTCGATACATAAATTTATCAATAAAATAATAGAATAAGCTTTTACGTGTCACATACGTTATATAGGAATTACAGGACCAAGAGTTAATAATATCAAGTTCTTCATTACCAAATATACAATTAGAATAACGAAACAGATTATATTTGTCGAGAAGTGCAAAATCGTATGGATACGATCCTCTTTGTGTATCTCGATTAATTGGACCGTTTCTTTGTGGATTCCTATATAATGGTTTTGTAGATGTGTCTCCGAGTATTCATTGATCATTTTTTTCCAAGAGGACGGGTTCCTCTAATTCTACAGAATACTCTTTTGTTGAATATCATTCAAAAATATTTCGAATTGCCTAGTATTCCACCAATTAGTAACCCAAGATTCCAGGCATCGCATTTTCCAGCACCGATTCATATTTCGATAGCCCTGCCATAACTGTAGGTACCGAGGAGATAATAATTACCATACTAGAGAGTACGATCAGCTTGGTACCACCTCTAACGGGTACCATATCGGATGGACTAGGTTATGTCCTTATTACTCTCTATATTTATTATTGATTCTCTTATATGTGCATGTATAAGGGAATGGTAGGTATAATACATAGATACACTAAATAAGTTATGTGTAGCTACTAGGGTTGTCTTGGGTAATTTTCCAAAGATAGGACCGGAAGGATGGCATGGTTGATTTGACACAACATGGGTAATTTTCTGAATAGGATGACATGGATGATTTACGCAGTATGAATAATTTGCTAAATACGATGGCATGGGTGTTTTTCCACAACATGGGTGATTTTCTTCAACATGAATGGTTTTTTGAATAGAATGGTATGGGTGATTATTCGTAACATGGGTGATTTATTGAGTATGATGGCATGGTTGATTTGATGCAACATGGGTGATTTTCTAAATAGGTTGGCATGGTTGACTTTCCACAACACGGTTAAAGTATTGAGAATAGCATTGTATGGTTAAAGTGTGTTTTCTTGAGACATTCCGTAAGTTATTGGGTCTGACGCTCAAAGGGTAAGCTACAAGTATATATTGGATTATTCATATTTCTACTGGTTATTGAGATCTGGACCCAACAACCTATTGTTTCTGCCTTTCTTTATTTTTGGTAGGTTTCGAGGACGGAATCCCACTATTAAGGGGAAAGAATGTAATCCCCGTATTTTTACGAAATAAATAAATGATTAATTAATATTACTCGGATAAGTTGGTGCAAACTATTAACCGAAATTTGAAGCAGGAATAATATGTGAATGACTCATTAATTGAATAATACATTGTTGAATAATTTTATGTTATGAGATAATAACGTTGGATCCGAATTGATATTAGATGGTGCGAACTATTAACCAAAATATAAAGAGAGAATTTGAATAATATATAAATGACTCATTAATTTAATAATACGATGGTGTTTAATTTTATGTTAATAGTTTGTAACATTGGAACTTAATTCTATGGGAATACAGATGCCCAAAATGGTGTTTTTAATGGGTCGAATTGGGCCCCAGGGGTAGGTATCCCTTTGAACTAAGTTTTAGGAGTATCTAATTAATGATTTGGGCTTATTTGTGGGTCCAAAAGTGGGCCCATAGGGACCCGTGGGACTAGGATTATAAATTGGTTATTAAATCTCATTATTCATAATAATACATCACAAGTCAAGACCTAATAGTAGAGGCAAACATTGAGAGAAGAGAGAGAACACACACATGAGGTCTAATCAATGTGTAATATTCATTAAAGCAATCAAACTATCTTGATTATCATAATAATATAACTTTTTTATGATTTTCATCACTGAATATGAATCCACTGATTATAAACATGCTATTAGAATTATAATCTGATTAATGACTTGTAAATATGATTATTAATCATGCTTAATTGTAAATCTAATTTGATTTAATTAATGAATCCATGTTCAGGTTGAACACCATGTTTAACTTAAAAGTATACTGCTAATATTGTTAAAAACCTTGTCTAACCTATTATGAATCATTATAAATTGCAAATCTGATTATAATCTATTGGAACCGTTGACTTATGTTGGATAACATGTTTAATGGAGGGTATGGTCGATTGATGAATTAAACTTGTGTTAAAGATGAAACCAGTAAAGAACATGTTAGATTAAGAATTTTATCCCAAGATAATGGAATTGGACGCAAAATTTTATCATTATAATATGAGGATTTGGATTATTGACATTTATGATTAATTAGGACGTGTTAAGAACATTGATGACGGCTTGGGTTTGAATATAAAGTAATTTTGGATCAATTTCAAAAACAAGTCAGGAGGTAAGGGGAGACCCATGGCCATAACGGGGTACCATATCGCTATAGGGCCCTAGAGTTGTTATATCGGTTGTACTCTTGCCGCTATGATGTTGGGGTTTGGCGGGAGGGGTGTGGTCTTTTTTTATTGGTGATTTTTTTATGGGAACTTTGGTTATATATATATAAATATAGGAAAGAGATTATTAGGAATCTTTGGGGACTTTTTGGTGTATTGATTAGGCATAAATTCTTCCAAATTTACCCCTTAATTTAGAGACTTTTACTACCTTGGATAACGTAAAATGAATTAGTTTATCCCATATCTTGGCTAACGGTATCGTCTAACAAGTATCCCTAGTTTCGTGTATTTCTTATTAATTTTACAGATATTTAAACATGAAAGAAAGAAAGAAACCGAAAGAAGCAAGAGAAAAGAAAGAGGACGAATCAAAAGGGCAAAAGCGCAATTTCCACCAGGAATCAGGTTGAGGACCCAAAATAAAAGTCGAAGATCTCGAGTTTGTGAGCGCGTAGGAAGAAACGATGTCCCAATTCAAGTTCGGGAGAAGAAGTTATGAATACCCGAAAATGCTAGATAATCAAGAGATTTTGAAGAGATATTCAAGAGAAATTGAGATGCCAATTCGGACCAATACGGTATCCCCAAAAAATGGATCAGTCCGGCCCTTAAAATCACTGAATAAGAATACGTCTACCGGATCAATCCGGTATTCTAAAAAAATGGATCAGTTCGGCCCTTAAAATCACTTCATAGCGACCTGTTTAGCAGACCAATCCGGTTTGTTTGAAAAACGGATCAATCCGGTTGTCAACCGGATCAGTTCGGTATATCCTGACTGGATCGATCCGGGGTTCAAGATTTGAGATGATCTTCTTCTTGATAGAGTTTTTCATTCATCCAACTCTTGTAATTTTCGTAGGTTATAAATTTAAAATAACTCGCAGACATTGAAGGGGGCTTCTAATCCGTTTATAGAAGCTTTGTAATTATCTTAGAGGAAAAACAACAAGAAACCCTAGTTTTGATTCTAGTTTTGCAATCCAAGTAATTTTGTCCCAATTCTTTCTTTAATATTTACAGTAGCTACTTTCTTAGTGAGTAATTTCATTCTTCTTCATATTCTGTTGTTAGTAAAAATGGTTTCTTTCATTCAACACATGTTTTCTTCTATTTTCGTTATGACCGGCTAAGTTTTCAAGGGTCGAGGTGCATGAACCTCACCCGATGTAATTCATGATAGTGGAAATAGAAGTTGGAATTAAAATCTTAGGTTACTTGTGTTGTATAATCTTAGGTTAATACGATACTGTTTTAATTCAACCTTTGCTTACGTACTGTGCGAGCTACGACCCCTCATATATGTAATACTTAGGAGTGTTAAAGATCGGGTTTTAATTTAACCTTTTCTTACATACTGTGCGGGATACGATCCCTCATATATGTAATACTTAGGAGCATTAAAAAGTTGGATTCATTTAAAGCTTTAATTCTGAATCTAGTATCCTACGAAGTGAATTACTAGGGTGTGGGGGACTACAACCCGCCCTATCTTTCTCATCTTGTAGTTAAAGTTTTAGTTAAATCATCACTCATCTTTTAGTTAATTAGAGGGAAATTCATTTCATTTATTCATAATTTCATTAGTTAATCATTTTCAAAATTACATCTAGTTGTAGTCATTTCACAATCCAAATCATCTTTTCGTTCTTTTTAGAAGTCAAAGTTAGGTTGCCTTCGTCTTTCCAACGTCGTTATGACTTTGTTCGTCTTATTTCCCTGAGGATCGATACCCGACTTATCGGATTATTATTTGAGCGACAGGCTTGCACTTGAGCCTAAATAGCACGCACTCTAGACACATTTGTGGTCGCGTCAAGTTTTTGGCGCCGTTGCCAGGGAAATAGTTAGACTTAGGTTAAGATCAAGTCAATCTAAAACTTTGACCTAGAAAATCCAAAAACATAAAAAAAAAAAAATCTAAGAAAAAATAAAAATAAAAATATCATCTCTCAAAAAGCCTTTAATGAAAAATCCTGAACACACTCAGACTCCTCACAATACTCCAACCAGAATACACAAAAATCCAATCGTTGAGTACAACTCTAAAAACCCCCACCCACCTCACGTTCCACAATTCTAGCTTCCAATTCCTACTCCAGAGCACTCTATCAGTAGCTACACCCGGAGTCAAACTTTGAGTCACACATCTAGGACACCAAGTGAGTACACAGAGTCATTTGAAGAGAGTGCGAGCGCAATGACTGATGCAACAAGTTTCGGTACTGGAGAAGGATATCTACCCTATTGTCCTATGAAAGACTTAGTCTTTCCTGAGCGGACTGTCACCCCTGGTTGCATTTTACTTTCGTATACTGTCGGTCTGTTCCACTTTCGCAATGGGATGATACAGATTCTCCCTACATTTCATGGCATTGATTCAGAAAAACCATACCTACATATTCATGAGTTCGAAGAGGCATGTGACAAATTTGGTGATCAAACTTGCACGCAAGATGTCGTTCGCTTAAAGTTTTTTTCCTTTTTCCTTAAAGGATAAAGCCAAGAATTGGTTGTGGTCTCTACCCCCGAACTCCGTCACTTCCTGGAGAGATATGCAGTCTAAGTTTGTCTCAAAATTCTATCCGCATCAGAAGAACAACTATGCCAAGACTCAAATCTAAGCTTTCCGACAACACAATAATGAGTCTTTTGACAGATGTTGGGAACTTTTCTAAGAGTTAGTAAATGCATACCCCCATCGTGGTTTTGACAAACACATAGTGATATCTTTCTTCCATAATGGGTTGACAATAGCTTCCAAACAACTTGTGTAAACAATGTGTGAAAGACCCTTTTGGGATTTAAAATCATGCGATGCCAAGGCCCATCTTAAATATGTTGCAGAGACTACTCAAGCATGGGAAATATCTGATCCCAACCAAGACCGACCTAGACAATCATCTATCAATAAAACTACATCCGGTTTATACCACTTGGATAGCAATACTTTAATAGACCGTTGATTCGATCAGTTTCAGAGAGATATGAAAGTGTGGTTTGCTGGTCGATTAAAAAACATCTCCGGATCTAGCCATGGTTTGAAAGACAAAGTGTGTGCTATCTATGAGGCGTGCCACTCCACAAAGGCATGCCCGATGATTTCTACCTACAAGGCCATGCACACTGAGCACGTGGATGCTATAAGAGGATTCAAGGGGAATTTTAATGCCCCGCATGGGAATTCTTACAACCTTTCATGGAAGAACCATCCTGGTATTAACTATGGACAACCACAAGCTGCGATGAACCCACATTCACAGGTTGTCCCACCTCCTCCACCTCCTCAATATCAAAAAGAACCACCACCTCCAGCTCCATAGGTAGCTCCACCGCGAAGAAGCCTCGAGGATACAATGAACCAATTCATAAATTCTCAAGGTTCAAATAATGCTCGATATGAATGCTTGTTCGTCGAAATAAATGCAAACATCTCCAAGATGCAATCCGCATTGAGCATCCAAGAGAAGGAAAAGTTTCCTGCCCAAGGGCAAAGACCTCCCCAAGGTCAACCTAGTGTTAGTTCCACCTCTACAGAACAGCAGGATCAATGCCAAGCTGTAACCACTCTTCATAGTGGGAGAGTTGTTGATTTATCACCTCCCCAACACGACATTTCAAAAGACAAGGAGAATTCTCCCGATAGGAAAGAGGCCGAGGATATATCCTTGAACAAGAGTGAAAAGGAAAACACTAGTGAGCCCGAGGTAGTTGTAAAACCACCCTTCGCTGCGCCACTCCCCCAAAGATTGCTTCCTACTCATAAAGGGACCATAAGTGAAGAAGTGATTAAGAACTTGAAACTAAACTTACCTTTCCTCGATCCAATAAGGCAAATCCCATTCTATGAAAAAGTCATAAAAGACTTATTGACAGTCAAGAGGAGGATGAAGGTAAAGAAGAATGTGTTTCTAGTACAAAATGTGAGCTCAATCCTTCTTAATGATCTCCCTCTTAAATATAAAGATCCAGGTGCTCCCACCATTTCCTGCACCATTGAAGAGAACAAATTTGAAAAAGCCTTACTTGATTTGGGGGCAAGTGTTAATATCCTCCCCTATTCAATTTATTGGAAACTTGATCTGGGCGATCTCAATCCTATAAGAATCACTATCCAGTTAGCGGATCAAATCGTGAAGATACCAAGGGGTATAGCTGAGGAAGTGATAGTCCAAGTGGACACTTTCTACTTCTCGATAGATTTTGTCATTTGGGACGCGTATCCATCATTCGCCTCAAAAAATCATGTTCCCATCATACTTGGATGCCCATTTTTAGCCACAGCTAATGAAATTATCAATACTAGAAATGGACACTTAATTTTGGGAATATGACTTTAGAAACAAACATATTCAACATAGCCTAACAAGCCGGGGAAAAAGATGATCTTCACGTGGTGAGCTTAATTGAGGAGATTGTAGAAGAACACTTTGAGGAAAATTACTGTGGGGACACTTTAGAAGCTTTCCTATCTTCTAATCATGAGATTAAGGGAGCCTACACCGAGTTTGAGAGGGAGATAGATGAGTTGAGAGGCTTACTCGATGAGAGAGCATTGGACGAGGACGCGAGATATGCTAATTGGGTTTCTCGATTCGAAGAGTTACCGCCAAGGGAAGCATGCATGGTGCCCTCTAGTGACACATTCCCGACTCTTGAGTTGAAGAAACTACCCTCCAATGTTAAATATGCTTTCCTAGGTAAAATTGCGACATTTCCTGTTATTGTCTCCTCCATCTTAGATGAAGAGCAGGAGGGTAAACTATTAAAGATTTTGAGGAAGAACCAAAGTGCTTTTTGTTGGTGTATAATTGATTTAAAGGGGATAAGCCCTTTAATTTTCACCAATAAGATTCACCTCGAGGAGGACGTTAAGACTTCGAGAGAAATGCAAAGACGGCTAAACCCCGTAATGAAAGATGTGGTGAGGACTGAAATCATAAAGCTGTTAGATGTCGGGATTATCTACCCAATCTCGAATAGCAAGTGGGTGATCCACGTTTAAGTCATCCCGAAGAAGTCGGGCATGACTCTGATTAAAAATTCCAAGGGAGAGTTAGTTCCCTAACGTACCACCACTGGGTGGCGCATTTGCATTGATTATCGAAAACTCAATGCGGGAACTCGGAAAGACCATTTTCCCTTGCTATTTATCGATCAGATGCTTGAAAGAGTAGCGGGTCACCCTTATTATTGATTACTAGATGGTTATTTCGGATATAACCAAATTAAGGTAGATGTACTTGATCAAGAGAAGAAGACCTTCACTTGCCCCTTTGGAACATTTGCCTACAAACGTATGCCATTTGGATTGTGTAATGCACCGGCGACCTTTCAAAGGTGCATGTTGAGCTTATTCAGTGACATGGTTGAGAGAGGGCTAGAGGTGTTTATGGACGACTTTATTATTTTTGGCACCTCCTTCGACCTATGTTTATCCAATCTTGAGAAAGTACTAGCCCAATGTGTGGAAAAGAACTTAGTGCTGAATTGGGAAAAATGCCATTTCATGGTAACCGAGGGTATAGTTCTTGGCCACATCGTGTCATCCAAAGGGATCGAGGTTGATAAAGCAAAAATGAATGTCATAGCTGACCTACCTCCACCTAAATCGGTGAAAAACGTGTGCTCTTTCTTGGGCCACGCGGGGTTTATAGAGGGTTCATTAAGTACTTTAGCGCCCTCGCTAGAACCTTAAGCAACCTTCTTATAAAGGACACCCCATTTGAGTGGACGGAATCATGCCAAAGTGCTTTTGAAAAACTAAAAAACATGCTTGTGTCTGCTCCCATCATGCAAGCTCCGGATTGGTCCTTACCATTCGAGCTTATGTGTGATGCTAGCGATTATGCGATAGGGGCTGTTTTGGGCCAAAAAATGACAACAAGGCTCATGTCATCTATTACGCTAGCCGAACTCTTACCCGACCACAACTTAATTACTCCACCACGGAGAAGGAATTTATAGTGTTAGTATTCGCTCTTGAAAAATTTCGGTCCTATCTTATCGGATCCCCCATCACTTGTTTCACCTACCACGCAGATTTAAAATATCTACTTGAGAAGAAATACACAAAGCCGCGCCCCATAAGATGGATCCTACTCCTACAAGAGTTTAATCTCTCCATTAAAGACAAAAAAGGAGTAAAAAACGTCATTGCCGATCACTTATCACGGCTTTCGTCTGACGTACCTAGTGATCCTACACCCATAGATGAGTATTTTTTGAATGAGAAACTCTTTGCCACCTCATCTTTGCCCTGGTTTGCAGATATAGTGAACTATCTTGTCATGGGAGCCGTCCCTCCTGATTGGACACCGCAAGATAAGAAGAGGATCATCACTTAGTCGCGCATGTTTTTCTATGGTGATCCATTCCTCTTTAAATATTTTGCCGATCAAATCATCCCACGATGCGTACTGGATGACGAAATTCTAAGAGTCATCCAATTCTGTCATTCGGAAGCCTGTGAAGGCCACTTTTTCGTAAAAAAGACAGCCGCTAAAATTCTCCAAAGCAGTTTGTACTGGCCCATAATGTTTCGGGATGTTAACAATTGTTTTTAATCTTGCGACAAGTGTCAAAGAATGGGGGCGATCACCCGACGAGACATGATGCCATTAACCCCGATTCTCATAATTGAGATTTTCGATTGCTGGGGTATTGACTTCATGGGCCCTTTTTCCCCCATCCTTTGTCTACCTATACATCCTAGTCGCGGTAGACTATGTTTCTTAATGGGTGGAAGCTATAGCTACCAAGACTAATGGTAATAAGGTGGTGATAAAGTTCCTACACGAACACATACTTTCTCGCTTCGGTGCACCTAAAGCGATAATCAGTGATAACCACACTTTTGCAACAAGCCATTTGAAAAACTCATGAAAATGTATGGTGTCATTCACGAGGGGGGAATAACATATCACCTAAAAATGAATGGGCAGGCCGAGTTGGACAATCGTGAAATCAAGCACATACTAGAGAAGACTGTAAATCCCAACCGGAAAGATTGGTCCCTTTAATTGAACGATTCGCTATGGGCCTACCGTACTGCATATAAGAACCCACTCGGAATGTCCCCATTCCTCTTTGTGTATGGAAAACCTTGCCATCTTCCCGTCTAATTAGAGCACAAAGCGTATTGGGCAATTAAGAGTTTAAATTATGATATGGACAAAGCCGGTGAAGCTCCCAAGCTCCAACTAAATGAGTTAGAGGAGATACGCAATGATGCGTATGAGAATGCCAAGATTTCAAAAGCCCAAATGAAACTCGCACATGATAAGATTATTCGACGAAAAGAGTTTCAACTGGGGCAAAAGTTACTCCTATATAACTCCATGCCGAATTAAATCAACTGAATAAATAATGACTATATGCCGAATAAACCACAGGTCACCAAAGTAAATAATCCCATACAAATATTTAACACCGGAATAAAATAAATCTGAAAACTGAACTGAAAGTCTGGGCGGCATACCCTAAATAAGACTGGAACTGATAAATGATTCCTACTCTAGGAATGAAAGAATGATGCGTCTAATCCAAGCTCCTGCTAGCATCCACATATGCCGCAGCTCCGTGTCCCTGGAATAGAATATCAATCCTGGCGTCCCTGTGGCTAGACACCTAAAATATTTTGAAAATAGTTTTATAGCAAGGGTTAGAACCCAAAACATTTTGAAAATATTTAGCAAGTGAATTAACTGCAGTAATTTAAAATGCATGAATGCGCTTCATATATAAGTTAGTGTCGCACTCTCTTGAGAACATTCTTACCCCTCTACTATTGTGCACACCTAATGGTTACCTTAACCCCACCTAGTTGTACTACCCCGTCCAACTAGTCCTGGTATAATCTCCCATTGCCATACTACTCTAACCCGAGTATAATAATTCATGGATTAATAATTTATCTCACCGATTAACTTAATTAATTTCCTTTAAATAATAATCATATAACTGTGTCACAAGTTATATAAAACAATTACATCACACACTGTATAATTACCGCATATAATATTTAATACCATTATATACATACCTTTACCACAACATCCACACACATATATATACACATCCATCCCTCTGAGTATACCCTCACCGGATGATTCCCTCTAAAGTGCTATCTTACTAGGTGTGCTCACACAACCTAGTTATCCGAGTTGGAATCGCTCACCAACTTGACCCAAAATATAAACGTAGTGGAGGCGGTCATATTCCCTCCCTAAAAGTGAGATAAATCCCTCACCCATATACTGAACGCTATAACCTGGGGATATACTCACCCTACTCCTCAAGCTAGGAGATTCACCCACATCGCGCAACCTCCCTTGATAGCACTAGAGTATATAAATTAAATAAATATCTACTCACTGATATTTAATAGCACACACAATATATACACGCATATATATAATATCACTACACCGTATATATATAATATAAACCTCGGCTTTATCGTGTACTCAAAACCCCGTAACACTAGCCTGTAATTTCCCGAGTCTGTGGCCCGACTCAACTTAATTAATTTTCTCACTTATTAATTCACACGTCAATTAATATAATATTTTCCCGAGTCTATAGTCCGACTCTTATATAAATACTTTGCACATTGATTTATATAATATTACTCGAGTCTCTGATTTGACTCTAATTTAATTAATTTATACATTAATTAATTTATACTAATTCGAGTCTATGGTCCGACTCTAATTAAATTAATTTACACATTAATTAATTACCAATCCGAGTCTATGGTACGACTCTAAATTAATTAATTTTCACATGAATTAATTACCAATCTTAGTCTATGGTCCGACTCTAAATTAATTAATTTATCCCTTAATTAATTTATTACTCTGGTGTCACTCAACCCGTATACCCGCTTACTTGGTTCGTAACCTAATATTTCCCGAGTCAACATTCCCACTCCAAATTAATCTACTCCTCTTAGTAATTAATTTAACAACTTGATGTCACTCAACCAATATACCTGAACTCGTTCACTTAACCCGTATCTTAAATCTCAGAATTTAATTCCCAATATTCTACCATAATATTTCACTCGTTCATCTCTCCCAAATTTCCCAATTATATTTACCTATAATTATCAAGAATCACGCCCCTAATTAATTTTCATCATTTAAATCAACCTAAGAATGTTTCCCAATGAAAATCTCCCATACAATAAGAACCAACGTCACTGCCAAAAATTATGTATCATCGATCGATCGAACCCCCTGGGTCGATCGATCGATCGTCCCAGTCATCGTCTTCTCCAGCCTACTGTTTGGACATGGACGAACCCTAAAGATTTTATTTTCATTCTAACCTTGCCCAATTAAAATCAACATTTCCTCCACATTAGAAAAGGGTCTAAACATCCTAAAGATCTTAATTCATCATCAAATTCAATTAATTTCCAACATTTTTCCGATTTGGGTTTTATCCGGGTTTCAAATCTCCAATACGATTTTCATCCCTACTAACAACAACTAACCATTGATTCTTACTGGTTTTAGCATACGATTCATGGCTCTACATTCTAGAATTATTAACATAATAAATCTCACCCTAATTCCATTAAAGTATATCAATTTCCAAATACCCAATTTTTTTACATGAAAACTCACCTAAAACGAATTTTGGCTTACACCTCCCATTATATGAATTGATTATTATCAATTTAAGAATTACAATAGTTAACCACTTGTCTGGAATCGTTCGTAGAGTCTGATCCGTTGGTGTAGTTAAGGTGTTGACGAAGAACACCCCAATTAGTCCCTTAATTTGGCTCCAAAAAGATCCCCCATTGGCTTCTTGATTAACTTCCTTGAATCCCCTCTCAAACCCTAGGTTTAGAATTTTCTATCTGCCGTTCACTAGTCTCTCAATTAGGTCTAAAACCCATAATCCCGTTTTAGGCCATACGAGCCTAATTAAAATGGCCCAAATCACCCCATGTGGGCCCGACTATGCCCAAAAATGATTCGAGACCCAATTACTACCCTCAGGCACTCTTTTTTGACTATCTCAACCCATCTGGACTCAATCGCGTCCGAAATACTTTATAACATTCCCAAATTTTGACCTCAAAATGCGATACGCGAAATTTCGAACAATTTAACTTAAAGTCGCCAAATATAAATAATTCTTCCCACTCAAATAAATTCTCCAAATCATAAATTTAAGTTTCTCCAATTTAAATATTTTTATTTTCTCCCAAAAATAATTAACACTAAATCCTCAAAATTACGGGGTGTTACATACTTCCCCCCTTACAAAAGAATTTCATCCTCGAAATTAAGATGAGCCTAGTGCTCCAAGCTTTGAATATTATTTTCTAGACATGTGCCTCTAAGATCGCTATATCTATCTCTCCCGCTTCTAGCTATAAATTACACAAATATGCATTTTTTTTAATCAGGGCGCCCATACACCCTGTACCCGTGCTTGATCGCATAAAAGTTACCTTAATTAACCCGGGTGACCATACACCCTATCCCTGTGCTTTACCACACAAAATTTACCCGACTATGCTAGTCGTGACTCGTAATATAGCTTCCCACCCGTAGTCATATCACACACACACACACACACACACACACACACACACACACACATAATATATATATAATGGTCGGGGTGCCCAACCCATGTACTAACGATCAAACATCTCCCAACTTCCAACGTTGAGCTAAGTTTCATGCGTGGGACGTCTTGCAAGCGAAATCCAAATAAGGAACCCCCCTGATACACTATTACCTAACATCGTCGGCCGTTGAGATCCGTTAGACCCTCAGTCCATAACACGTACCCCAAATACTTGTCTATTAACAAAAAAATATACACGCCTACTCTTATGCTACAAAAGACAACATAAAATACCGCGCCCTTACGATCACTAGCTCTTGCTCAAAATAAACCCCGAGCTATCTCTTCCTGCTCAAAAATAAATTTAACCACCCTGATTCACTTCAGTATACTCCCTTACTTACCGGGATAAAATATGAGAACACAAGACCTCACTATGTGTCTATTGCCCCACACAATATAACATATATACACATATATATATAGGCTAGACACCCTCTCATGTGATACCTAGTAAAAATCATTCATACCCTGGTGTCGCGAACACCAAAACTTACCCCCACTATTTACAATAGTTCAAATCCATCGCTATCCAGTCGACATAAAAATTATCTACCCTACTTCCATAATCCACGAAAGTAGTAACCCCTCGCATAATACCAATCCCATCTCTGTGCATACCCCCACTCTCTCGTGGTTAACACTAAAGAAATCCACTATCCCACAGAAATATATATGTAATATGGCTGCTATCGCCATCGCACCCACTAAATTCGACTTAGCTGCGAACTCTAGTGAAAATAATTCTTATATTGTGACACCCTTACTGTCACTCAAAACATACCCCATGCCCATAGGATAAAAAGATAATTACCTCCATACTCTACCTGCAATGGCTGATCCTCCCTGAGCAGCTTCTCCCTGCCCGAACGCACCCATGACTTGTTGTAGTGGCTGTACATCTAGGACCTCGTCCTGTAGTTGACCACTTCCTCGCTGAGGATAATCTCTCTTCACGTGTCCCGCTTCCGGACAAACGAAACACTTCCTAATAAATTCATCTTTCCACTGATCCCTTCCTTGCTGGCCCTATCGGAAGTCCTGGCCATCTGATCGATAGCCCCAGATTTAAATTGCTTGGCCTGATTCCCGTGTCGGGAATCCTGTCCCTGATGTCCCCCCTGCCTGCTGCTGAGATACCCCATTGGTACTGTTCCCTCCCTCTTTATTCGACTGACTGGGTTCCCCTCCCCTCTTGATTCCTCTCACGTGGAAACGATATTCCTGACAGTGCAGGAGTGCTGTATTTATGACGTCCGTATAAGATACTAATGCGATATTACCAATCAAATGTGGTCTGATCCTCCAGACTAAACCATCCATGAACTTTAACTTCTTTCTTTCTTAATCGTGTACCTCATCTGATACAAAATTTGCCAAACGAGTGAATTCTTCCTCATAGTTGGCCACTGAACGGTCCCCTTGAGTCACCTCTCTGAATTTTCTCCTCATTTCGGTCTCAATTGCTAGTGAAAATACTTGCGGTCGAACCTCACCCAAAATTCCGCTAATGTATCCCTTTCCTCAACTGTGGTGATCGACTCCCACCACTGAACCGCTGCTCCCACTAACCTAAAAGTGGCTAACATTTGCATCTGCACCTCGTTACAATATACCATGCGTAGGTGATGCTGGATATCCCTCTTCCACTGACATGCGAGTACCACATCTGTACCCCCTCAAAACTGTGGTGGGTGGCCCTTTTGAAAGACCTCTCGTACTTGCTGCCACTCCGACTGCCCCGGGTGGGCCTGAACATCCGGCACCACTAACGCCTGTGGCTGATCTCATGGAAAGTACCTTGCCATTGCGATCATCGTCGCTTCAACTGCCTGCCCCACTAATTCAGTAACCTGTGCTGTCGAAATCATCTCTGGCAGTTGTTGTGGTAACTCTGGCTCCTGATGAGCCTCCCTAATCTCATCTCCCCTTGCTGCCCTAGATGTTCTCTCTATCCTAGGCGGCATCTGAAATGAGAATCGAATCATATTAGTTCACCCTCAAATATAAAGTAATTGGCAGAAGAACGTAAATGCGCATACGTATGAGAATACAATAGTCCAATGATAGGGTTCTACATCAAAGAACGCTAAGCTGAAACGTGAAAACCTGCACAGATCCTAAGGACACTAGAACCTGATGCTCTGATACCATCTGTGACACCCCGCCTAGTAAAATACCTGGTGATCAATCCTATACCAAATTAAAATAGGAATCCGAGTTGGTTCATCCTTAGCATCACTGTCGAAAACCTTTTTAAGACTTACTAACCACCTAGTATTCCAAAACTTAGCCAATTTTTATCTTATTAATTAAACCAAACAGTACATGCGAAAATAAATATAATCTATTCACACAACTGAATTAAATCAACTGAATAAATAATGACTATATGCCGAATAAACCATCGGTCACCAAAGTAAATAATCCCATACAAATATTCAACACCGGAATAAAATAAATCTGAAAACTGAACTGAAATTCTGGATGACATGCCCTAAATAAGACTAGAACTGATAAATGATTCCTACTCTAGGAATGAAAGAACGATGCATCTAATCCAAGCTCCTACTAGCATCCACATATGCCGCAGCTCCGTGTCCCTGGAATAGAATATCAATCCTGGCGTCCCTGTGGTTGGACACCTAAAAGGTTTTGAAAATAATTTTATAGAAAGGGTTAGAACCCAAAATATTTTGAAAATATTTAGCAAGTGAATTAACTGCAGTAATTTAAAATGCATGAATGCGCTTCATATGTAAATTAGTGTCGTACTCTCTTGAGGACATTCTTACCCCTCTACTATTGTGCACACCTAACGGTTACCTTAACCCCACCCAGTTTTACTACCCCGTCTAACTAGTCCTGGTATAATCTTCCCTTGCCATACTACTCTAACCCGAGTATAATAATTCATGGATTAATAATTTATCTAACCGATTAACTTAATTAATTTCCTTTAAATAATAATCATATAACAGTGTCACAAGTTATATAAAACAATTACATCACACACTGTATTGTTACCGCATATAATATTTACTACCATTATATACGTACCTTTACCACAACATCCACACACATATATATATACACACATCCATCCCTCCGAGTATACCCTCACCAGATGATTCCCTCTAAAGTGCTATCTTACTAGGTGTGCTCACATAACCTAGTTATCCGAGTTGGAATCGCTCACCAACTTGGCCCAAAATATAAACGTAGTGGAGGCGGTCATATTCCCTCCCTGAAAGTGAGATAAATCCCTCACCCATATACCGAACGCTATGACCTGGGGATATAATCACCCTACTCCTCAAGCTAGGGGATTCACCCACATCGCACAACCTCCCTTGATAGCACTTGAGTATATAAATTAAATAAATATCTAGTCATTGATATTTAATAGCACACACAATATATACACGTATATATATACTATCACTACATCGTATCTATATAATATAAACCCCGCCTTTACCGTGTACTCAAAATCTCGTAACACTAGCTTGTAATTTCCCGAGTTTGTGGCCCGACTCAACTTAATTAATTTTCTCACTTATTAATTCACACGTCAATTAATATAATATTTTTCCGAGTCTATGGTCCGACTCATATATAAATACTTTACACATTGATTTATATAATATTTACCCGAGTCTCCGATTCGATTCTAATTAAATTAATTTACACATTAATTAATTACCAATCCGAGTCAATGGTACGACTCTAAATTAATTAATTTTCACATTAATTAATTAACAATCCGAGTCTATGGTTCGACTCTAAATTAATTAATTTTCACATTAATTAATTACCAATCTGAGTCTATGGTCCGACTCTAAATTAATTAATTTATCCCTTAATTAATTTATAACTCTGGTGTCACTCAACCCGTATACCCGCTTACTTGGTTCGTAACCTAATATTTCCCGAGTCAACATTCCCACTCCAAATTAATCTACTCCTCTCAGTAATTAATTTAACACCTTGGTGTCACTCAACCAATATACCTGAACTCGTTCACTTAGCCTGTATCTTAAATCTCAGAATTTAATTCCCAATATTCTACCATAATATGTCACGCGTTCATCTCTCCCAAATTTCCCAATTATATTTTCCTATAATTATCAAGAATCACGCCCCTAATTAATTTTCATCATTTAAATCAACCTAAGAATGTCCCCCCAATGAAAATCTCCCATACAATTAAGAACTAACGTCACTGCCAAAAATTCTGTATCATCGATCGATCGAACCCCCTGGGTTAATCGATCGATCATCCCAGTCATCGTCTTCTCCAGCCTACTTTTCGGCCATGGACGAACCCTAAAGCGTTTATTTTCGTTCTAAAACCTTGCCCAATTAAAATCAACATTTATTCCACATACGAAAAGGGTCTAAACATCCTAAAGATCTTAATTCATCATCAATTCCATTAGTTTCTAACATTTTCCCGATTTGGGTTTTATCCGGGTTTCAAATCTCCAATACGATTTTTATCCCTATTAATAGCAACTAACCATTGATTCTTACTGGTTTTAGCATATGATTCATGCCTTTATATTCTAAAATCATAAACATAATAAATCTCACGCTAATTCCATTAAAGTATATCAATTTCCAAAAACCTAATTTTTTTACATGAAAACTCACCCAAAACGAATTTTGGCTTACACCTCCCATTATATGAATTGATTATCATCAATTTAAGAATTACAATTGTTAACCACTTGCCTGGAATCGTTTGTAGAGTCTGATCGGTTGGTGTAGTTAAGGTGTTGACGAAGAACACCCCAATTAGTCCCTTAATTTGGCTCCAAAAAGATCCCCAATTGGCTTCTTGATTAACTTCCTCTAATCCCCTCTCAAACCCTAGGTTTAGAACTTTCTATCTGCCGTTCACTAGTCCCTCAATTAGGTTTAAAACCTCTAATCCCATTTTAGGCCATACGAGCCTAATTAAAATGTCCCAAATCACCCCGTGTGGGCCCGGCTATACCCAAAAATGATCAGAGACCCAATTACTACACCCAGACACTCTTTTCTGACTATCTCGACCCATTCGGGCCTCAAAATTTATCCTGAAAATGCGACACTTGAAATTTCGAACAGTTTAAGTTAAAGTCGCCAAATATAAATAATTTTACCCACTCAAATTAATTCTCCAAATCATAAATTTAAGTTTCTCCAATTTAAATATTTTTATTTTCTCCCAAAAATAATTAAATACTAAATCCTCAAAATTACGGGGTGTTACACCCCTCCCAGCTTATTCTATGACCCATATGACCCCAGTGCCCGGAAGCTCCAATCCGTCTCCCCAGTGAAGCCTATTTCTGTTGTGTGCTGTTTTTTCTATTTTGTTGGTTATGTCATTAGTGGTTATTTACACTTGTTGGATATTTGATTTCCTTTCCGTTTGTAACAATGATGATCCGTTATATAAAATTCTGCATTTTCCATATTCGTTCGTTTTATTTATTCACACTTTTAATTCACTTTGAGTTAGATTTTCGTCCTTTTTGCTTGCGGACAATGCAAAAGTCTAAGTTTGGGAGGTCACAAGTGCGTCTTTCTAAAACTTCATAAATTTTCAAAAATGGCCAGAAGTTTAAAAAAAATCGTAAAATTTTGAAAAATCCAAAATTATTTTTCTTCAAAATAAATAAAAATTTGAATTCAAAATTTTCAAAAATATCATTAAAATTCGGTTTAAAGTCTCGAATTATTAAAACATAATACACAAATATGAAATTGATCTAAGATGGAAATTGAGCGAACGTAGACAACTTAGTGAATAAATGTGGAGATTAACAAACCCGGTGAGATTCGAGCCTTTCATTATTGTGAATTTATAAATCAATATGAGTTAATTGTTAACTCAAAGTTCTTTTCAGTGTTCTAATAAGTCGTCGAGGATCTCAATTATTTCACTTTGACCGGTTATGAAAAATGTATGTGATATTGCCTTGAAAAATGTGCCAAATAAATCTCTAAACTAAATTAATCTCGAGACGCATATGGTAACGCAATTAGTATTTCGTACAATGAAGTAGGCCCTCATTTGACACCCAAAAATATTGGCCGAAAAAAGTAGCAAAAAATTATCCCTTTTGTAAACCAAAATTGAGCGAAATAAGTTTTTTCCTTTCGTTTGACAACCCAAAAAACCCCAATTGACCCGGAATTGCGAAAGTTAATAATCCCAGAATTTAAGTCCAGAAAGTGAATAAAAAGGGGCAAGAAAAAATAGATATGCTTAACAAAAATAGCAAGAAAAGAAAAGCGTGGAAAAAAAACAGAAAAAGAAAAGAAAAATTAATAAATGAGTAAAAGCCCAAAAAACCACTAACGGACATCATAAGAATATTTTTCCAATTCCAGATTTCCCTACCATTCCCATTTTACCCAATACACCTTAACCCGAAAAAAGTCCTAACAGAGTCCAAATTGCGAAATTGGGTACCTCGTGGAGAGCTAAAACACGAAAAGATAATAAAATAGATTATAGATATGAATTAGAGGCAATGCTCCCATTTTCTTCTAACCGTAATCCGATGATGAGGTCCAATTATCATAAAATTCCGTCTTTGTTATTTGTGTGCGCGAACTTGGTTCCAATGCATTTACTCTTTTAAATCATGCATACCGAGAGAAAATAGCCACCTTTCCGAGAGATTCTTTTGTGAGAGCATCCCGGGAGATTTTGAAATCAAAACAAATTTTCGGATAAGTAACATAATGATCAATCGGTGGAAATTCACGGTTAAATTTCTGACTCCTCACACACGCACTATGATTTGAGACTCTTGAACATGAATTGATGATGACTATTTTCTGGAAAAATTTGAGTTATACAATTTTTGAGCATTTTGAATTTTCTTTGAGTCGAATTGTGTGGGTATATTCGCTGCAAACCCTCACGAGACACAACTCGTCCTACTAGGGTGACCTAGGGGTTTAAAGGCTTGTTGCATACGCTAAATGCAATCCCTTGCCCGCGAAAGAGGTATTCAATCCCATTTTTTTGAGTTGGATCATGTTTTGATTCTTTTACATTACTCGGGACGATCAAAGTTCTAAGTTAGGGGGGTTTGATTAGGCATCAATTCTTTCAAATTTACCACTTAATTTAGAGACTTTTATTACCTCGGACAACGTAAAATGAATTAGTTTATCTCATATCTGTGCTAATGGTGTCGTTTAACAAGTATCCTGAGTTTCGTGTGTTTTTTATTAATTTTATAGATATTTAATACATGAAAGAAAGAAAGAAACTAGCAGAAGCAAGAGAAAAGAAAGAGGACGAATCAAAGGGGTAAAAGCATAATTTCACCAGGAATCAGGTTAAGGACCTAAAATAAAAGTCAAAGATCTCGAGTTTACGAATGCGTAGGAAGAAACGATGTCCCAATCCGAGTTCTGGAGAAGAAGTTATGAAGACCCGAAGATGTGAGATAATCAAGAGTTTTTGAAGAGATATTCAAGAGAAATTGTGACGCCAATCCGGACCAATCCAGTGTCCTAAAAAACGGATCAGCCTGGCCTTTAAAATCACTGCATAGTGACCTGTTTGGTGGACCAATCCATTTTTTTTGAAAAACGGATCAATTCGGTTGTCGATCGGACCAGTCCGGTATGTCCTGACCGGATCGATCTGGGGCTCGAGATTTGAGTTGATCTTCTTCTTAATAGAATTTTTCATTCATCCAACTCTTGTAATTTTTGTATGTTATAAATTTAAAATAACTCCCAAACATTGAAGGGGGCTTCTAATCCGTTTAGAGAAGCTTTGTAATTAGCTTAGAGGAAAAGCAATAAGAAACCCTAGTTTTGCAATCTAAGTAATTTTATTCCAATTCTTTCTTTAATATTTCCAGTAGCTAATTTCTTAGTGAGTAATTTCATTCTTCTTCATATTCAGTTGTTAGTAAAAATGTTTCTTTCATTCAACATATGCTTTTTTCTAGTTTCAATATGACCGGCTAAGTTTTCAAGGGTCGGGGTGCATGAACCTCACCCGATGTAATTCATGATAGTGGAAATAGAAGTTGGAATTAAAATCTTAGGTTAATACGATATTGCTTTAATTCAACCTTTGTTTACGTACTGTGCGGGCTACGATCCCTCATATATGTAATATTTAGGAGTGTTAAAGATCAGGTTTTAATTTAACCTTTGCTTACATACTGTGCAGGCTACAATCCCTCATATATGTAATACTTAGCATCATTAAAAATCCAGATTCATTTAAATCTTTAATTCTGAATCTAGTATCCTACGAAGTAAATTAATAGGGTGTGGGGGATTGTAACCCTTCCTATCTTTCTCATCTAATAGTCAAAGTTTTAATTAAGTCGTCAGTAATCTTTTAGTTAATTAGAAGTAATTGCATTTCATTTTTTTCATAATTTAATTAGTTAATCATTTTCAAAATTACATCTAGTTGTAGTCATTTCACAATCCAAATCATCTTTTCGTTCTTTTTAGAAGTCAAAGTTAGGTAACCTTCGTCTTTCCAACGTCGTTACGACTCCGTTCGTCTTATTTATTTGAGGATCGATACCTGACTTATCAGATTATTACTTGAGTGACAGGCTTGCACTTGAGCCTAAATAGCAAGGACTCTAGACACATTTGTGGTCGCGTCAAGTTTTTGGCGCCGTTTCCAGGGAATTAGGTAGACTTAGGTTAAGATTAAGTCAATCTAAAACTTTGACCTAGAAAATCCAAAAACATAAAAAAAAATCCATTTTTTTTTCATCTCTCAAAAAGCCTTTAATGCAAAATCCTGAAGACACTCAGACTCCTCACAATACTCCAACTAGAATTCACGAAAATCCAATCGTTGAGTACAACTCTGAAAGCTCCAACACACCTCGCGTTCCATAATTCTTGTTTCCAATTCCTACTCCTGAGCACTCATATCAGTAGCTACACCCAGAGTCAAACTTTGAGTCACATATCTAGGACACCGAGTGAGTACACAGAGTCATTAGAAGAGAGTGCTAGCGCTATGTCTGACGTAGCGAGTTTCGATACTGGAGAAGGAGATCTCCCCTATCGTCCTATGAAAGACTTACTCTTTCCGGAGCGGACTGTCACCCCTGATTGCATTTTACTTCCGTATACTGCCGGTCAGTTCCACTATCGCTCAAGTAATAATCTGATAAATCAGGTATCGATCCTCAGGGAAATAAGACGAACGGAGTCGTAACGACGTTGGAAAGACGAATGTAACCTAACTTTGACTTCTAAAAAGAACGAAAAGATGATTTGGATTGTGAAATGACTACAACTAGATTTAATTTTGAAAATGATTAACTAATTAAATTATGCATAAATGATATGCAATTACTTCTAATTAACTAAAAGATGACTGACGGTTTAACTAAAACTTTAACTATAAGATAAGAAAGATAGGGTGGGTTACGATCCCCCACATACTAGTAATTCACTTCGTAGGACACTAGATTCATAATTAAAGCTTTAAATGAATCCGAATTTTTAATGATCCTAAGTATTACATATATGAGGGATCGTAACCCGCACAGTATGTAAGAAAAGATTGAATTAAAACCCGATCTTTAACACTCCTAAGTATTACATATATGAGGGATCGTAGTCCACACAGTACGTAAGCAAAAATTTAATTAAAGCAGTATCGTATTAACCTAAGATTATACGACACAATTCACCTAATATTTTAATTCCAACTTCTATTTCCACTATCATGAATTACATCGGGTGAGGTTCATGCACCCCGACCCTTGAAAACTTAGCCGGTCATATCGAAACTATAAGAAAACATGTGTTGAATGAAAGAAACCATTTTTACTAACAACTGAATATGAAGAAGAATGAAATTACTCACTAAGAAATTAGCTACTACAAATATTGAAGAAAGAATTGGAACAAAATTACTTGGATTGCAAAACTGGAATTAAAACTAGGGTTTCTTGTTATTTTTCCCCTAAGCTAGTTACAAAGCTTATCTAAATGGATTAGAAGCCTCCTTAAATGTCTGGGAGTTATTTTAAATTTATAACTTACGAAAATTACAATAGTTGGATGAATGAAAAACTCTATCAAGAAGAAGATCAGCTCAAATCTCGAACCCCGGATCGATCCGGTCAGGACATACCAGACTGGTCCGATTGAAAATTGGATCGATCCGTTTTTCAAACAAACCAGATTGGTCCGCTAAATAGGTCGCTATGTAGTGATTTTTAGGGCCAGGCTGATCCATTTTTTGGGGATACCGAATTGGTCCGGTAGACGTATTCTTATTCAGTGATTTTGAGTGCCGGACTGATCTGTTTTTTTGGGAAACGGGATTGGTCCGGATTGGCATCTCAATTTCTCTTGAATGTCTCTTCAAAATATCTTAATTATATAACATCTTCGGGTCTTAATAACTTCTTCTCTAGAACTCGTATTGGGACGCTGTTTCTTCCTACGCATTCATAAACTCGAGATCTTCGACTTTTATTTTTGGGTCCTCAACCTGATTCCTTGTGGAAATTATGCTTTTGGCCTTTTAATTCGTCCTCTTTTTTTTCCTCTTGCTTCTTCCGGTTTCTTTCTTTCTTTCATGTATTAAATATTTGTAAAATTAATAAGAAATAAACGAAATTCGGGATACTTGTTAGACGAAACCATTATCACAGATATGAGATAAACTAATTCATTTTACATTTTTTGAGATAATAAAAGTCTCTAAATTAAGGGGTAAATTTAGAAGAATTTATGCCTAATCAAACTCCCCTAACTTAGAACTTTGATCGCTCCGAGAAATGTAAAAGAATCAAAACATGATCCAACTCAAAAAAGGGGATAGAATGCCTCTTTCGCGGGCAAGCGATTGCATTTAGCGTATGCAACAAGCCTTTAAACCCCTAGGTCACCCTAGTAGGACGAGTTGTGTCTCGTGAGGGTTTTCAGTGAATATACCCACAAAATTCGACTCAAAGAAAATTCAAAATGTGCAAAAATTGTATAACTCAAACTTTTCCAGAAAATAGTCATCATCAATTCATGTTCACGAGTCTCAAATCATAGTGCATGTGTGCGGAGTCTGAAATTTAATCGCGAATTTCCACCGATTGATCATTACGTTACTTATTTGAAAATTCGTTTTGATTTCAAAATCTCACGGGGTGCTCTCACAAACGAATCTCTCGAAAGGGTGGCTATTTTCTCTCGGTATGCGTGATTTACAAGAGTAAATGCATTGGAACCAAGTTAACGCACATAAATAACAAAGACGGAATTTTATGGTAAATGGACCTCATCATCGGATTACGGTTATAAGAAAACGGGAACATTGCCTCTAATTGATATTTATAATTTTTTTATTATCTTTTTGTGTTTTTAGCTCTCCACGTGGTACCCAATTTCGCAATTTGGACTCTGTTAGGACTTTTTTCGAGTTAAAGGTGTATTGGGTAAAATGGGAATGGTAGGAAAATCTGGAATTGAATTTTTTTTTCTGATGATGTCCGTTAGTGTTTTTCTGGGCTTTTGCGCATTTATTTATTTTTTCTTTATTTTATAGTTTAGAGTAATTAGTTAAAGTTTTTCTTTTTCTTTTTGTTATGCTTGGTTATAACTTGTTTTGTAGATTTAATGTACTCGCACTCATCGGGGATCGCTCCATTTGGGTAATATCTTGCTTTCCCTCTCTTTATGTTGTGTTCTTGATTCGCATTGAGGACAATGCAACATTTAAGTTAGGGAGTGTGAGATATTCTTTCCATTTATTATTTAGTTTCATTGATTCAATCACATGTTCTTTCCAAGTGTGTTTTTTTAGAAAATTTCGAGAAAAAAATTAAAAAATATAAAAATATTTTTCTTCAAAATAAATAAAAATTGGAATTTAAAAGCTTCAAAAATGTCATAAATATTTTGTCTCAAATTGTAAAATTCAAAATGTACAAAGCCAAAATTGATCAAAGATGGAAATTGAGCAAAAATTGATGACTTAACGAATAAGTGTGGAGATTAACAAACTTGGTGAGATTTTGAGCCTATCATTTTTGTAGGTTTATAAATCAATCTGAGTAAATTGTTATGTTAAAATTGTATTTAGCATTTACAAAAATCGTTGATGATCTCTATTTTATTGTTTTGATCGGTTATGGGAAATGGGTGAGATATTATCTTGAATAAAGTGCACTAAAATATCTCTAAACTTAATTAATCTCGAGACGCATATGGTAAAACAACTCGCATTCGGACAATGAAATAGGCCATCGTTTGTTACCCAAAAAGACAAGTCAGGAAAAGTCGTGAAAAATTAAACTTTTCGCCACCCAATTTGAGCCTAATAATTTTTTTCCTTTTTGTTTGATAACCAGAAAAACCCAATTAGCTCGGAATTGTGAAAGTTGAAAATCCTAGAAAAAAAAATTCGAAAAGTGCATAAAAAGTGGCAAGAAAAAAAATAGAAGAATGCTCAACAAAAATAGCAAGAAAAAGAAAAATAAGAAAAGAAAAAAAATTACAAAAAGAAGAGAAAATGATCAATAGCCGGAAAAAGCACAAATGGACATCATAAATGAATTCTCCAATTTTGAAGTCCCCACCATTTCCATTTTACCCAAATACACCTTAAACCCAAGAAAGTCCTAACTGAGTTCAAATTGCGAAATTGTCTACCGTGTGGAGAGTTAAGGCACAAAAGATAATAAAAGAGATTTCGGGGCGTGAAAAATAGATGATTTTTCCCGTTTTCCAATGACCGTATTTCGATGAAGAGATCTTTTCACCCATAAATTTTCGTCTTTCATAATTGTGTGCATGAATTCGTGTCCATCACATTTACTCTTTTTATCACACACACTGAGAGAATAACCACCTTTTAGAGTGATTCGTTTGTGAGATCACCCTCTGAGGTTTTAAAATCAAAGCGAGTTTTTGAAAAGTAACATAGTGATTGATCGGTGGAAATTAGCGGTTCGATTTTTGGCTTTGCACACATACACTATGACTTGAGACTCGTGAATATAATTTTAAGGTGACCATTTTTGGGGAGTTTAAATTGTACAATTTTTAAGTATTTTGATTTTTTTAATTCAATAATGAATTTTGTGGGTATATTCACTGCAAATCCTCACGAGACACCACTCGTCTTACTAGGATAACCTACGGGTTTAACGGCTTATTGCATACGCTAGATGCAATCGCTTGCCCGCGAAAAAGGTATTCTATCCCAATAAAGTTTTTGAAGGGTCCTTAACTCATACTCTTTCGCATTTACATTGCTCTGGATACACAAAGTTCTGAGTTAGGGGGGTTTGATTAGGCATAAATTCTTCACATTTATTCCCTTAATTTCGATATTTTTGTGATCCCGTGCATTGTAAATAGATTGGATTTGTCTTATATTTATGATACTAACCCTTTTTGGCTAATATTTCATATTTTCTGTACCTCTTATGTTTTACATGTATTTCATGCAAATTAGTGGGAAAGAGAACGCAAAACAGTGAAAGAAAGCAAGAAATGGGGAGTTCAAGGGAATTTTTATAATTTTACATCCATTTTTCAGAGGTGGGGATAACCATAAAGTTGAAGAGATCTAAATTACAAGAACACGGGAAAAAACGGCACCCCAATCCGAGCTACGGTGAAGAAGTTATGCCCATTTGAAGTTGAGAAAGAAATCCAAGAAAAAACTGTTAAGGACGAACCGAACCGAAGAGATTGAAAAACGAACCGATCAGGCCATTAGTCACGCTCCAGATCTGTTACAAAATTAGTCACACTTTTTAAGTGTGACAAATCGCCAGATACGGGATTTTTATTTTGTGTTTATCTTTTTGCCAAAAGAGTTTTGTGTTTTGGGGACTCTTCTAAACGACCTCTATCCTATATATTTAGTCATTAGGACTATTTTTATTCAGATTTCATTCATGTAAATTCTCCATAACAAGTAGGAATATCTAGGAGAAGTATCTATATATTTTGCAATTCAAGAGCTTTTTCAGTTTTTCTTCAACCTTTGATTTCTTCTTCTATATTCTTGTTTTTCAATCTTGGTAACTTTTATTTCCAGCACTTTTATTATTATTTCTCATGTTTAATCTCTCTTTCCAAGCAATTATGAGTTTATACAATGTAGATAACGTATTTTTCACTAATTTCACCATGTTAGGCCAGATTTTTAAGGGTTGGGATGCATGAACCCAACCCGATGTGGTTTGCATGGGTATACAATTAGTTCCCTAAATTAAATAAATGATTGAATCCTGTCGTATAACTGATACAATCGTTGTAGACTTCTGATCTCATTTTCCCTAGGTAACCGGGATACTTAAGAAAGCGACATGAGTTTTGGTTAATACGATACTTCTTTAATTTATCCTTTGCTTACGTACTGTGCGGGCTATGATCCCCCATATGTGTAATACTTAAGAGTATTAAAGGCCGAGTTTTAATTCGTCATTTGCTTAAATACTGTGCGGGCTAAGATACCTCATATATGTAATACTTGGGAGTACTAAAGACCGGGTTGATCAATTAATTAATTTACGACTAGTTTTGTACTTGGCATACACACTAGGGTTTGGGGGATTGTATTCCCAACCTGTTTTCCCTTCATTCTTATTAAGTCATTCTTAGATAGTAATTTTGTTCACATAGTTAATGAAGTAGTTTAATTTAGTGTGCATTTAGTTAATTAGTTATTTTACATCTCAATCATCTTTTTATTTTTTTAGAGTCAAGTTAGGGTTAACAGTCTTACCTTTGTCGTCACGTTCACTCGTCCTAGTTCCTTGAGGATTCTCTACCCAGACTCGCCGCTATACTCCATAAAAGTATAGTTATAGTTTAGTTTTTTTTTTTGTATTGTGGTCGGAAGCCGAAAACAACGACTAGCGTATTTACACGAACGCTCGATTTCCACCTTGATCATGAATTATTGACTATATAATCATGTATCGTATATTTAGGGTAAGGTTATTTAATTAAGTCATATGGTTGAGATTATGTTAGTACGAGTACGATCGACGGTGTATTGTTCGTATGGATCGCCATATGAGCTTAGGTTTTATTGTATACGAGGTTTTGCTATATTATTTAACTATGGTGTATTCACAGTTATATATGTACATAAATGGATACTTGACCTATGGTAAGTCTAATTTAATAATCTATACTACTTCTAAATGTGGGTTAAACAAAATGTTTTAATTTAGATGATTATACGTCTTCAAAAATCAGGAATCACCTCTTAACCATCACCTATCAATCCATGTTTAAACCATATAAGCCTAAACACTTTCCAAGTACTGTTACTACACCTAGCTGTAAACCCCCATCAATAGAATCAACTCTCTCTCTCTCTCTCTCTGCACCCCCCTGCCCCCCACAAATGATGGTTGACAAATGTTCCAATTTAGATGATTATAACTCTTCTAAAATCAGGAATTACCTCTTAGCCATCACCTATCAATTCACGTTTAAACTATTTAAGGCCTAAGACTTACCAAATACCCTTACTACAACCTACTGGAAACCCCCATGAATGGGAGTTTTTTTAAATTCATATTTACCATCTGCACACCCCACTAAAAAAATTACATTTTTTTAATAAATAAATTTAAACGACATTGTAAACCCAATTAATAAACCCCCATAAAATGATAAAAGTACTCCAAACTATCCCCCTTTATGTCGTTTTGTTCGTCTTATGCGGCAAACACTGTTCCCTTGGAAAATGTCATCCCTTAGGCGAATAGATTTTCCTCTCGACATATATTATATTTCTTTCTTTCTTCTTCTCTAAATTTGTAACATCTTTGGAGGTTCACATTCAAAGGAAGAAACAAAATAAGAAAACTACATCCTTTTATACAAACTTGATGCTAAAACTAACCTTGCAACCTACCAAAATCTGAATCTCCATCTCACAAACATGGTTGTAAAGAAGCTGGGTGTTTTTTAAAGGAGATTTTTGGCTCATATTTTCCTTATTAAATGTTTTTTCTGTGTTATGAATTAAATTGTTTAATCCTGTAAAAGGCCAACAAACCACACATAGCTTACATACACATTAACTCACACAATCACAAGTGATGGGCTGAAGAAGATAAGAGGGAATATCCAGCACACGATCTCTGTCAATTATTATATTACGACTTCATGTCAATTTCTTTGAATATATCCATGTAGGTTTTCTAATTGATATGAGAGTAAAAAAAATCAAAAATTCGTACATATAAAAATATATATAAATCCTCTGTATTAGCCTAATTCATGAAGACTTATTTTGTATGTAGAGTTCTATTTTGTTTATTAGGTTTAAGTCATATTGATGCTTGATGAGTGGATTGAGTATAACTAGGTTTTTTTTCCCTAAATCGTGATTTTTGAGCTTCATGGTTGTCATTGGCCCAGTTCATCTATTTTTATTTTTCATTAAAGTTAAATCAGAAGTAATTAATGATCTTATTATTTGGTTTCTGTAAAAAAAATCTATATATATCATGATCCCTGTGGTATCTGTAAAAATCATGTTACATATATAATTGAAAAAAAAATCTACAAGTGTTTGTAAATTGCCTTCTTGGTAAGACTTCATGTTGTTGATTGGACATATCTAGGCCAAACCTAACGTTCCAATTACTTTGAGAATGCGTCAGTGTGTTCTTAATGCCTTTTCAAATTCACGTTATTGGTTCGTTGTGTCATATTTTTTAGTGTCATTAGTCGTATATTTTTGTGGAGAGTGGTTCTTGGGGGGAATGGGGTAAGTATTTTAGTTTGTAAATGCTAGAGTCATGTATAGCCACGTATAATGTTGTTGTATTTTAATTTTTAAGATGCTTAGTTTTAGATTTTAATTTTGCGCACATTAAAAATCAAATGATTTTCCTTCTGTTTTGACAAAAATGTGTAAATCCTTTGTTGAAACACGGTTTTTGATAAAGGGTTTTAATCATTTTTGTAACTCACGCACCTAGAAAAATTTAATATGTTTGGTTTTTATGCATAAATTTTCATGTCTGGCTTGAATCGGAACTGATAAGTGAATCAAGTTCTCAATAACTAATTTAGACCCAAAATTCCTCTTGGGTAAGTGAAAAATAGGGGAAAATATTAAAGTAAAAATAAACTTGTGCCCTTATAAAAATTCGATTATCAAATCCCATTGCTTGTGTTAGCGCTATTTGGTGTTGGATATCTATAGTTTATAGGGGATTTTATGATATAGTCCTTAGGCAAAATTTTTTTGGACACTATGCCCCAATATAACAAACTTTGGATGCCGAGGTCCCTCAGTAACACGCGCATGTTAGTTAATAGTTTGCCTTTTCGATTCTATCCCCGCTTATTTCTAACTAAGAAACGGGAAACGAGAACAATCAAAACCCCACTTATTTTTATCACTTGATTCAATATTCAAATCCTTGCAATCGGTTTTCAATTTAAACTTCGATCAACGTCATCAATTATTTATTCCAAGCAAATGTATTTTAATTCATGTTTGTATACTTTTTCGCGATTTTTGCTATTTTAGGGATTACAAGTGATATAAACCCTAAATCGATCAATCGATTTGAAGAGTGGCCCTTATGATTGTGTTTCAAATCAAACCAATTTTCACCAAAAATTATCCAACTTTTAATTAACACCAAACCAAGTTTTGAAAAAAACAATTTTTATTTTAAACCAATTTTATCTTGATTAATCCTAAACATGCATGTAGTGATTAAAGCAAGTAAAGTAAAGTAAAGTAGAGAATACTCACAACACAGGATCTACGAGAAAAAACTCAAGACGTGAAAAAACCTTGGACGGCCCAAGCCAGACAATCACTATGAATATGAAATTACAACGAACAAACAAAAAACTCACTCAACGACTCGATCTCCACGGGTTTTGATTCTCTTCTGATCTTCAACCACTCCTCTCACAGTGCCCACGCAGAAGTCCTTCTTCCACGATACCTGTCCACAACACACGCGTCCACGTATGTCTCGGTGTCCACCGAATGGCTTTGATACGTCTAGGATGTCGAACAAGAAGTCCTTTCCTTTTATTCACTTCAAAACCCAGATGTTCAAGTATAGAACAAACCTTCTTGGTGAAGCAAGATCACATAAACATATAGTAATGATAACTTAGATCTTTGCAAACTCTAAGGATGTGTTTAAGATTTGAAATCTTAGAAAAACATGTGCAAAACTCGTACTGGATTGAAAAACTGTTTTCCAGATTGCACACACCTCAAATTTTGACGAAACCACGCTTTAAATAGGAAAAATAAACCGCCTCAAAAAATGTGTTTCTCGAACGAGATTGACCAGTCGTTCGTGCGACATATCCATCACGCTCAAACGATACGAGCTGTCATTTGAACGACGCCGTGTAAGTTTGACTTTTTCTATAAATCGTTTCTTTCAAAAGAGATCCAATTAAGTCAAACTCATTTTCGAGCTTATCAGAATAAAACGTAGTGTAAAACATTTAAAACACTCTTTAAAACATTTTAAAATATTTTTCTTATAAAAATTCATCCTTATCCTTTTATAACAATTATTCCGAGCTCCATTAATTATACACATTCATACCTGTGTCATCTCGGAATGCAATTAACTTGAAGACGAATAAACTTACACCAATTAAACTTCGACATGATTAATTCTTTGAAGCTTTGCCACAACGTCTTCAATTTCTTCAATACGTCATAGATCAAGTGGGATCGTGACAAAAATAAAATCTCCCTATGACATATTACAAACACAATTTTGTTCACGAAATTAAGTCAAAATAATACAAGGACTCAATTGGAAATTTATGTCCTTACAAATATCCCCCTTTGATTATTCCGGGACAAAACTAAACCAGTGAAATGCCTAAGCTGGGCCGTCAAGCCGTATGACGCCTAAATCCCATAAACCCAAAGTAAAAAATTACAGGACACGAAAAAAATATGTAGCACCGGTAAGCATGAATTGTCTGAATGTGATGTAGACTTGAAATCCCGAATCGTTAAAGTATACCTACACACATGAAACAGACAAACAAATACCCAGTGAAGTATGGAGGAATATATGAAACCAATTAAAAAACCATTTGTTAAACAATTTAGCAACAATATGATACCGATTTGTAAAATATGTAATCAAATAATATTTAAATCTAGGTATCAATAAACATGCTCAACAAATCTCTCCCTACATCACATACATCTCTCCCTCTTTTTGTCTCGAATAGATAATCCGGTGAAAAGATAAACGAATCAACAATTATCTAGCATGAGAATATACCAATTAAAAATTGCTAGATAATCATGAAACAACTAGCTAAATATGATCAATAGATGACAAATCAGGAGCTAGTAAACCAATGAATCACACAAAGACTATAGCAATCTAATCAGGTGTGATAAATGAATCATATGCAAAATTTCAATATGAGACAATAAAACCTACATATAAATCATTTAGTCCAGAAAGCTTCCAGCAGTACCAAAAATATCACAAAATAAACCAGTGGACTGCAAACAAAAACGTAAATTCCCAGACCGTCGTTCGAACGATCCAGGGACGTCGCTCAAATGAGATGAGGACATCGCTTGAACGAGTCTTCTCGCGACATGGTAATGTCGCTCGAACGAAGTCTTCTCGCGATAAGAAGATGTCGTTTGAACGACTTCTCGCGACAAGCCAAACTTTCCCAGATTCCCAGAAATATCATATATTTTTGCCCAGTGAAAAAATTTCTAGAAAAATCACACTGGAAGGGCCTGACAGCAGCAAAACAGTAAGTTTTTAACACAAAACGCATAAAAACTATCAAAGCGAGTTACATGCAAACATAGTACTAGTAGTGGCAAATGGGCGGTTATGGACGGGTACAAAATGAATATGGATAAATTTGGACGGATCAAAAGCGGGTCGGACAGAATAATTTGGACGGTTTGGGTCGGGTAAAACCCGAATCGGGTTGGGTCAAACCCGGATCAAGTAGGGTTGACCCGCTTTTAAAAAAAAAAAATATTATACCATATACGGATATATATGGTATAATAATTTTGAAAAAACAATATACAAGTAAGTACTTAAACAAAAAAATTCTTTAATCTCTTTAGTAATTTGAGTTTTATTTTTGAGAGGTTCCAAAACTATTTTGACCCGCTAATGAACTGCCGACAAACCGTCTTATTTGATTGCTCAAACCATTTTGACCCACAAACACAATTAATGGGTCCCAAACACATTATTTTGCATGGGTTATGGACGATTTCATCCTCAAGAGCCCATATTACCGGGCCTACATAGTACTGATGTGCTCAAACATGGACATGGAATGTATGAGAGTGAAACTACAACAAATGAGTCACAATACCAACATATCGAAACGATCACTAAGATTTAATCAATAGAAATAGATCATCAAACTTTATCATAGCCATATGTGATAGTTAAAGTGTAAGCTTAATGAATTAAACATACTACAAGCACACAAATCCATAATTTTGACGATTCTACAAACAATAGCGTCAAATTGCAATGTTTCAACATTAGGATTAGTTGTTCAAACCCTTTAAATTTTCTCCAACCAAAATCCCTCATAAAAATATACTTTTTTTCAAGTTCTTTTGAGGTTTCTAGCATTCTCAACCTAGGGAAAATCTTATTGGCCCTTTTTCTTAGAATTTTGCCTTTTCTTTTGGGCTCTTTTAAACGGTGGCTTTCACGACGAGTTAATTTTGAACTCTCGTAGCCCTTTCCCGTGAATCACTCATCATTTTTTTAATTAGGTACCAATTCAAATCCTCCCGATAAACAGTTCTTACATGCACACTTCTCCTTAAGTTTACTTACGCATAGGTGACAAGATTGAGATAAGAACGCCTCACTAAATTCAAATATGCAAGAGAAGTTAAACATCCATAGAAACTCGTGCATCTGTGTAATGTTGGTATATATACAAAGTCGAATCAAAATGCATATCAATTTTGAAAAAACCCCAATTGAACAATGGTTAAGATCATTCTAAGCATAGTTAATAATGAACAAATGTCCTAGCCACATGGATAATGAAATGATGGGGGGTCCAAGAACACCAATATGCCACATACAACATGTAAACTCAAAAATAAAAACCGAAAATCTTTTTGGCTTTTCAAACATATTTTGACTCAAATAAAAGCAAAATCTTTTTGGGTTTTTCAAAAGTTTTCTCAAAAACAAAATCTTTTTGTATTTTTCAATAGGACTTAAACAATAAAAAAACTATAATACAAAAATGATACACTTGTCACTATACTAGCAATGAATATATCATTAAACAAACTAGCATATGACAAACATGACAACACTATCATCCTTTAGATTTAGCATGGGAAGAATCAAGTGCAATCAAACGAGAATCATGAAGTTTTATTCCTAAATCCACTAAATCCGATTTTCTAACCCAAGTAGGTGTAAAACAATGCATGGGGGTTTGGGGAACCGGGGAAGCTTTATTCGTAAACTTCCTAGGAGTTTGTCTAAGTTCGTAACAATAACGCCTAAGGTGACCTTTCCTACGACAAAACGTGCTAGTGTAGCGACGATGGGAATGATTACCTATATGTGGACCTTTTCTAACCTTCCTATTGTTTCCCACACTTGCGGGGGGAATAGGAATAATTATCTCATCAAAACCTATACCTCCCCTATCTACCTTAATTTGGACGGTGCCTAAGATCTTATCTAACTTCTCCGATCTAGCCTCTAAATCAAATTTAACTCTAGACGAGTCTTTCAACTTCACTTACAACTCATTGATCCTGGACTCTAGCAAACGCCTAGACTCCTCAAACTCTAAAATATCCTTTGTCAAAGACTCCATCAAACCACGAAGATTATCTCTCTCACCCTTGACATACTCTAATTTCTCCCTAAGAGTCTTCTCTCTCGCCCTAAGATCCTTAATCAAACTATCATTATTTTCTAGGCACGCTCATTCAACTTAGATTGCAATTTATAATTAGCCCTTTTCACCTTCACCGTTTCGGCATACAACTCATTAAATGCAACTTGCAACTCTTTCACATCTACTTCCTCTTCGTCACTCTCTTCACCCTCACTAACATGAGATTTACTCAAAATCTCCTCGGAAGTGTCATTAACATGAGAATCGTCATCGCTCACATGATATTCCATAAACGCAACAAAGTTACGCTCAATGGGGGAACTCTCTCCCTTTTTCGGATCACTATCACTTAAGGTGGCACTAATACAATGGGTTGCTTGACCTTTTTCTTAAGTCTAGTGGGACACACCTTAATTTTGTGACCGTACCTCTCACACCCGAAACATTTATCCGACTCATCTCCCTTAGGCTTCTCAAACTTATCCTTAGAGGTGGGATCAACTTTATTATTCTTGAATTTTTCAAACTTCTTGGCATCTTTCGATCGCTTTTGAAATTTAATAAATTTTTTAAATTTCTTGGCCAACAAAGCAACATCCTCAAAATCGAAATCGAAATCGGAATCCGAAATTTTAATTTCCTCCGTTCGGATTTTCAAAGAAATACCCTTTTCTTTCTTAGGCACTTGCTTGGAGGTAATCATGTCGATTTCATAGGTTTGTAAGTCACCTACATTCTCTTCTAGTTTTGTCAACTCTAACTTATCCAAGGAGTTTAAAATAGTCACTTTCGCGTCAAACTTACTAGGCTATGACCTAAGAATTTTCTTAATGACACGGTTGTCAGGAATTTTCTCACTTACGTTAAACGATGAGTTGATAATATTGGACAACCTAGCATAAAACTCATCAAAAGTCTCACTCTCCAACATCCTAATGGTTTCAAACTGTGTAGTAAGATTTTGAAGTTTTGACGCCCTAACCGCGCTAGTGCCCTCGTGAGTGAGTGCCAAAATATCCCAAGACTCTTTTGATGTTTCAAAAGTCATAATTCTATTCAATTCTTTCGGTGTGACATGTGAAGAAATAACGTGCAGACCCTTAGAATTATATTGTGAAAGTCTATGTTCAGTTTTGGTCCATGACTCGACAGGCTTTAAATTATTGACCTCACCTAAAATAGTGACAGGGGGTGTCCAACCTTTCTCAACTGCTAGCCACACACGCTCATCAATAGATTTTAATACACTTTTCATTCTCATCTTCCAATAGGTATAATTAGTGCCATAAAAACCAGGAGTTCGAAAAAGTTCGTTATTTCTAAAATTCATCTTTGAAAACACACGGGATCATAAAATAAATAAATTATGTTTTCTAGCTCTGATACCAATTTGAAGAGTTTCCGTTATGATTGTGTTTCAAATCAAACCAATTTTCACCAAAAATTATCCAACTTTTAATTAGCACCAAACCAAGTTGTGAAAAAACCAATTTTTACTTTAAACCAATTTTATCTTGATTAATCCTAAACACGCATCTAGTGATTAAAGCAAGTAAAGTAAACTAAAGTAGAGAATACTCACAATGCAGGATGTATGAGGAAAAATCCAAGACGGGAAAAAATCTCGGACTGCCCAAGCTATACAATCACTATGAATATGGCATTACAACGAACAGACAAAAGACTCACTCAATGACTCGATCCCCACGGGTCTTGATGCTCTTCTGATCTTAAACCACTCCTTTCACAGTGCCCACGCAGAAAGTCCTTCCATGATATTTGTCCACAACACACGCGTCCACATATGTCTGGGTGTCCATCGAATGGCTTTAATACGTCTACGATGTCGAACAAGAAGTCCTTCTATTTTCTTGACCGAAAAACCCAGATGTTCAAGTATAGAACAAACCTTCTTGGTGCGGCAAGATCACATAAACATATAGTAATGATAACTCGGATCTTTGCAAATCTAAGGATGTGTTTAAGCTTTGAAACCTTAGAAAAAGATGTGCAAAACTCATACTGGATTGAAAAAATGTTTTCCAGATTGCACACACCTCAAATTATGACGAAACCACGCTTTAAATAGGAAAAATTAACCGCCTCGAAAAATGTGTTGCTCGAACGAGATTGACCAGTTGTTCGCGCTACATAGCCATCTCGCTTGAACGATACGAGCTGTCATTTGAATGACGCACTTATAAGTTTGACTTTTTCTATAAAACGTTTCTTCCAAAAGAGATCCAATTAATTCAAACTCATTTTCAAGCTTATCGGAATAAAACGTAGTGTAAAACATTTAAAACTCTCTTTAAAAAATTTTAAAATATGTTCCTTATAAAAATTTATCCTTATCCTTTTATAAAAATTATTCTGAGCTCCATTAATTATACGCATTCATACCTGTGTGATCTCGGAATGCAATTAAATTGAAGACGAATAAACTTGCACCAATTAAACTTCGGCATGATTAATTCTTTGAAGCTCTGCCGCAATGTCTTCAAGTTCTTCAATACATCATAAACCAAGTGGGATTGTGACAAAAATAAAATCTCCCTATGACATATTACAAACACAATTTTGTTCACGAAATTAAGTCAAAACAATACCGGGACTCAATTGAAAATTTATGTCCTTACACGATTTCTTGCAGTTTCACTTGATTTTCTACTCAAATGGAAAGCAAAAACATACACACTCGATTCCATGTTTTATTATGCGTATTGTATTGTGTATTACATGTACTAATTTTTGTGTTATAAGGTTTATATATCCTCTCATCTATTTGTGCTTGTATTCTGAGGCCTTTCTTATCTAATTTGTTTTATATTTCGTACTTATATATTCATATATGGCTGAAGTCCGCGCTAGCGGCATAATTTAGAAATTTCTACTTTTTAGACCATAATTTGGTCAATTGATTTCTTTCGTTTTCACTTGAGTTTCTATTTAAATGGAAAGCACTATTGTAGACAAGCATAAATGCATTTCTTGCATTTATTGTGTATTGCATGCACTAATTTTTATGTTTTTAGGTTTATATCACTTATTTCCCTATATTGTGTGTATTTTACGTTCTTAGGATTATATCTCCTATCACCTGTTTGTGCTTGTATTTTTAGAGTTTTCTTGTGTACTTTTTTATTTTGTGCGGGTACTTTTTTGTTTTGTGCATGTACTTTCATTTATTATGCGTGTACTTTCATTTAATCTGCATGTATTTTCGTCTATTATGTGTGTACTTTCTTTTATTCCGCATGCACGTTTTATATTCTCCATATAATTTTTTCATTCTGCCTATACTATTTCTATTTTGTGTTGTTGTTTTATACATTTACACTGTTATTACTGTATGTACTTTATTGTGTTATGCATGTAATTTTGTTTATTAATGCATGTATTTGTTTTCTACATGTACCCTGCTATTACTCCATGTACTTTATTGTGTTATCGGTGTACTTTTGTTTATTAATGCATGTATTTGATACATTGTGGTGATAATCATTTCTATACCAGTACTTTAAAACCAATGAGGTTGAAAATGTGGTCCCGAAGGGGTAAAAGTACACCTGTTGTGCCAACCACGATACATGTTCAAAGTACAAATGATGTGAGATCCAAAAGGGATAAAAAGGATAAATCAAGCCGAGAAGGAAATAAGAAGACAAAACTTTCCTAGTCTATGCCTATTGCTAAACTAACTCGGGTAGCAAGCAAAAGGACGAAACATTACCGGCCTGTCAATAAGTGTGACCACTTCAGGTTAAATATTGTTTCTTTCTATCATGTTTATATTGGCATTAGTGGAAAAGCAAATGATCAGCATGTAAAACTTCGGAATAAAACCCCTTTTGAGGGCATTTCAATGCTGACTACAACAATGAGGTTGTTGAAGCGCAAGACAAGAAATGGGATAGAAATATTAAAGAACCCTACTAAAATCTCACCAAATGACATAAGTGAGAATTTTGGGATTCCAAGAGAGGAGGGTTAAAAGTGCATTAACTTGAAAAATAGAGTAAAGGTAAATGCCAAGTCTGAATTCCTCAGCCGATACTTCACTCAAAATAAAAAAATCCATAAGACGAAAATTGAGACTGGCTTGAAAAAATCTATTGATATAGACTCGAACGAGGGTAAGCATGAATTTTCGTGGCTTGTTGCTATCTATTTCTTGACAATGCTTTACTTATGCAACTTTGCCTTCCTAATAGGCGAGTTTTTGACTCCATGCATCAATAATGTTGATGATATGAAATGATATTACTTGGCTGTTGCAGTACACCAGTTCCTCATCAATTCCCTTGATAAAATAACACAATCTAATCGAAGCACATCCACCGGATATGTCATTTCTCTCTCGGTAATAAAATAAATTCATTGATTTGCCTGTATTTGTCATTTCAATGAATTAATTTTCAAATATATTTTGATTTCTTCTTCACAGTATTGACTATATGAAAAAAGGCATATATAAAACAGGTGGAAAGGATTCATAGCAAGATGCTTAAATTCCTCGGATGGAGCTTGCCTCGTTTGAGAGAATGGATGTGTGAAGGAGACTTATTAACAATTGATGTAATTACCACAAATATTGTTCATCAATTTATTTGCTCAACATTTTCTTTCAACTTTACCACTTAAGAACTTCGATTGTGCAGGTGGAAGAGGTGGATATAAAAAAAGAAGAAAAATAAATCAAGTAAGATGGATGACATATCTAGTTTCTCTCTAAACATTTCCCAACTCACCCCAGAAGAACAAGGGCATGTTAATATCCCACTCCTGATTCAGAGGCAAGCATCAATGAATAAGAACTGGATATGCTTGTGAGTGACATTACAAAGTGTGCTCGAAAGAAATTTCCAAATGATGCTTACAAATTAAAGTATAAGATTAAGAAATTAAAGAAAGAAATTGAAAAAGTATCTCATAAGAACAAATACCTTGAAAAGGAGGTTGATGAAGCAAAGAATGAAGGAATTGCAATATGTTCTTTATTTTATGTTGTATTATTTCCTTTTTGTACTTCATGAAAAAATGGTTATTCTACGTCTACTTTCATTTACTATGCATGTAATTTCATTTATTTTGCATTTACTTTAATTTATTATGCATGTACTTTTTCTATTCCAGGTGTACATTATATTGTACTGCGTGTGCTGAGATATATTATGCGTGTACCTTTTCTATTCTGCATGTCATTTGAGACATTTTTTTTAAGACACATCACATACAATTTTGATTACATCACACCAAAAGTTAACACAAAATGGACTTTTTCAAGGAATAATTCACTAAGATCTCATGAAGAAAAATAAAGGATTAGATCTCGATCTTAGCAAAGCATTGACTGAGATAACAAATTTGAAGTGAAAAATCAGATCATGCAAATAATCCAAAACTATGTACAAACGCATACATGATAAAGGAGACCCACGAGAAAATCAATAGTTTGATTTTGAGTATGATATTATTGTGAACAAAAATAATGAGGAAGAAAAGAAGATTTTTGACGGAGAGAAAAATAATGAAGAACCAAATGAGAGGGTTGGAGGAGAGAAAAATAAGACGATGATTGGCAGAGAGAAGAAGAGAGTTGGTGGTGGTGTTCATGAAGAAGGGATAGATACTGAAAGTTCCCCTACTGATGGTGAACTGTAAATTGAAAGGCAAAGAAAGAATCCAAAGCAGATTACCAAAAAAACAACAACAATGGAGGGAGTGATAAAGAACCTATATATGCTGACGAATAGAAAACACAAGGACCCTCCAAATGGTCTGATGAGACATTAAACCTATAACTTTATCCAGTCACACAATACCTGAGTGAAAGATGCCAAATCCAAATTTCAAGAATTTAACACGTCAGGGGAACATGCGCAAGATGTATTTTCTTTTATAATGCTTGTGTACTATGCAATGCACATAAGTTTTCCAAAGAATGTGCATCTTTTAATAAAGTGCATGCACATAATAAAATATTACATACAATTTTCATTTTGAAATAGATTTCATCACTACTTAAAAAGGTGATGGTAGGGAGGGCAGACCCGGAGGAGCTGTTAAGTGAAGTCGAAATCTCAAACCATGAAAATAAGCCAAACAAATGTCATTCATTTAACATGCTTTATTAAATACCTTTACATATATAAATTTGTGCAATAAGACATCCTATGCTTTTCAAAAATTCTAAAGAAAAGTAGGAGATAAGGTCATGTTAATCCAATGCCAACTATTGGGTACAAAAAATATACCCTAAAACTCTGTTGTCATTTTGAGACGAATACGATCCGACAAATTTGAAAAATATGGTGGTCTGGTTATATGTATAAATCATAAACTAGGTCACACACACACAAACCAAATTCAATGTAGTCAAAATTTTATCTTATTAAATTAGGTGAACATAAACATGCATGATATTGAAACTAAATAAAAATAAACCACAACCTATAAATAGAAAATAGGAGAAATATCTTTTGGGCAAAACCTATATTTTGGCACTGTTTACAACCGGGTATTACATAATGACATTTATTAATTGATAAAACTTAGAGCTCCACTAAGTGATGCAACAATGCCTTCAATCTTTGTTGTCAGCAACAAATGATGCAGATCTAGCACCATCCCACAACAAGCTCAACTTGCCTTAGTATCCACCGATTAACCCCAGGAATTAGTATTCCTATCTTTAATAGTAGATAATCATCTTTACAAAGGTAAGAACATGTATAGTGTTCTTCTAGGGTTTGATAAATGATTAACAAATCATCCAAGGGTTTGGATTTGGAAAAAAAAAGAGGTTTATACAAACTAAGGTTTGGAGATCTTTTGGATATGTATGAGAAAACAAATTTGGCCAAATGTCTTGAGAAAAGTTGATCCCAAGACCCCTTTTTACAAAAAAACATAAATATCAAGAAACACAAATTTCGAGAAAACTCATTTGAACAAAAATAGAACCGTATTCGAACGAAAATGATAGCTTGTTCAAACTAAGGTAAAACTCGTCCGAATGAAGAGCCAATCTCATTTGAAGCAGCTTCGAATGATATTAGTTATGTGAACAAAATAATATCTTTTTATGTTCATTTGAAGATTGTTTGAATGAACTCATCAATCTCCTTCGAACGAAGACTTAAAGTCATTTGAGTGACTTAAAAAATAAAAATATTTTTCTTTGAAAAAATATTTTAAGAATAAGCCTCGAAAAATTTATAAAAACAACACCTAAATACAGTGTTTACACATAATCATAACCATATAGCTTCTCGATTATTGTAGCGATGATATTAACTCTTTTGATCTTCAATTGTTGTTCTTATAAATCTCCCCCTTTGGCTATTCTGGTAATGCAAAACTAAAAAAAATATAAACCTTTAAGACAAGTTCAACTAATGCCCTCCCAAACCCGAAAGGGAAAATACCCTTGTGACATTATCTTCAAGTGAAAGTCTTCATCGTGTAGTCGATGGAATTATAATGGTGGAAAATACTTAAACATATAAAGCAAAATAAATACCACGATGCATGGAGTTTAAAGAAAACACAAAACTCCCCCCTCAATATGTTCTCCTCCTTTTTGTCTGTAATAGACAAACAGTTAGAAACTAATCATGAAATGTTAGCATCACGAGAATCCAAATATAAAATATCATCATAAAGAATAAACAATTAAGCATATGAGATGAGACTTCAATGAAGCAACAAACTATTTTTGAAAAAATTTCAAATTTTTAAGTATATAAATATACATATAAGTAGAAATACAAATAGTTATACCATGGCATAGCACAAAAATATCCGAATGATGGAAATAAAATGAAATCGTGTGAACTTAATGCACGCAAAATATATCATATGCATACGTAGTAAAGGTGCACAAAGTCAACAAAATACTTCTAAAGAAATAACTCAATTCAACTTAGTAAAAACTTATTGAAGGAATTGAAATTGACTTGACTTATGCAATATGTCATAAATTTTAATGCTTCCGAAATGAATAATGCCAAACTATGTAATGTTTTTGAAGGAAGTTTATTGTGCAAACCCATTGATCTTCAGCTTATAACACCCTCATGTAACACCCCGCCTAATTAAATACTGGGTGGCCAGTCCCATACCAAATTAAAACAGAATATACAGTTGGCTCATTCTTAGCATCACTGTCGAAAACATTAACTAATCACCCAATACCCAATTAAGTTGGTGTTAAAAACTTTCCAAATTTTAATTTCAATAAAATTCATTTTTAGTTTACGAATAACACTACACATATTATTGTACAACACTAATAACCGAACAGATAACACAAAAGAATTTAAATGCAATTGGAATAAACATTCCCACATAATAATCCAATACAGTAATCCCAACAATAGATAAATGTGTTAAAACGACACGAATACAAGAGTATATGACTCAGATAGAAAAGAGATAATTGAGCTCCTTTGGGCGACATGCCCTAACTAAAAGAATACTGTGAATCAAAAGAAGATAGGCGTCCAATTAATACTCTATTGCTCGTCAAAATCAACTAAGGTTGGCGTGCCTGTTGCTGGACACCTGATATAGAAGGTACAATAGAAAAGAAAATATGCAAGGAAACGGGTGAGAGCCCGATATGAAAATGATTTTGAAAACAACAAGTATTTAACAAGTGCAATAAAGAATTTATTATGAACATGTTAGTATCCAACTCTCACTTGCTATTCTCACCTCTCATCTAGAGTGCACGCTTAACGTTTCCTATTAACCTCTTAGTTAACGGTTCCTTTTCACTAATTTCCATAATATGATTCTATCCCGTATCATAACCCCGTATGTCCCATACCATACGTAGTATAATTATTCATATACATTTCTCATTATTATTAATCGTTTCCAATTAACATGAATCGTTTCTCATTAATATGAATTAAGCTCTTCAATAACTATTCATTAACTTATTTAAATTCTTTTCTCAATTCACTGTTATCTACAATTATCACACAGTAGATAGATTTAACCACTATATATATTCATTTAATTCATTATATATATATATATACATATATAATACGGCACCCCGAGTCACAACTGTGGTGAAATGCATTACTCTGCTATCATGTCCCAATATCGCTGGTCGCCGAATAGGGGACTAAAGGTTCGGTAAGAATTCCTCTAACCACAAACAACAACATATAAATTGGAGGCGAACATAGTTCTCATAACCACGGGCCAAGCACATACCTACGTTCCCATAGTTAGCGGACTTATCAACTCCCCGATAAGTCTTTCATAGACCTATGTTCTTGAGCGACAAATCAAAGATACCATGGATTCATCAGGATATGACTTCCCTCATGCGCAAACCTCCCCATCGATAGAAAGTAAGCTAGGTATGTAATACACATATATCATCAATCAATCAAATAGGCATTATCATCTATCTATAGATATAAGATCAACAAGGTACTCACACTACCCTAAGATAATTCCCATACGTAGCATTTAATCTCTTTAAATCCTACGTATTAAATTATTTTGACTTTACTTCTTAATTTAACTATCCCCGAGCCTCACTCATTACTCAAGGGTCAAATAGGTTTTTACTCAACATTTTATTCACTAAGAAAATCACTAATATCCTACTATTCCATATCATCTCATCTCCCGAATTACTACGAATTAAACTCTCCCTTAATTAGGGTTATAACCGACAGTTTCTAATCTCTCGTAAACCATCCTCTATCACATAGGATTAAACCCTCTTATAAACTTAAGGCTGCCCAGATGTCATATTCAATCTCCCCTACTGGACCTATCCTTAATCCTCATGAACACCAATTGGAATCCAACACATGAATCTAGCAACCGAAATTTCTTTCAATTTAATTAACATCATTCTAAATCAATTAAATCCCAATCAAATTAATTCGATTCTTATCTAGGGCTTACTTATCTTCCCTAAGTCTCATAATATCCAATATATAATCACCAAAGATCTACAAAAGGTTTGGGAAAAGAACAAGAATTAAAATAAACAACTTTAGGAATTCTGGGGAGGTCGATCGATCGAAGGCAGGGGGTCGATCGATCGATCGCCAAGATAACAACCCAGTTTTCTGCATTTCTTATACTACGGGTTTCATCATTTTTGATCATTCAAACCTTCATATTAACTACCCAAATGACTTATAAACTATAACAACCCTCTCTTTTAGGAGATTCATTTTTATATTAATTTACCGCATGAAGTAATTATATAAAATGTTGAGAATTGGAGTAGATATTAATTGATTGAGTTGAAAGTTAATATTTACTAGATTGATGCATATTTATGAAATTTGTAAGTAAATATCATCAGGTTGCATGTTTTATGGTGTCATATGTTTTAAATGACATTATGGTTTAAATGAAACCGGAACTTGAAATAATTTATAAAATTGTCGGATGCTAGTTTAGAGGGTGTAGTTAGTCTCGGAAAGTGCGAAACAGTCAAAATAAGTGCCATATTGTATTTTTACGTTTTGGGCACTTCTGACTGGTTTTAACTTAAACGCGTATTGGGAGTCATTTTAATGTGGTATTTACCATTTAAGTTGGGAATTAGACTTAAGCCATGATTTAAGTCTCCCAATCATTTCCATTCCTTCCATTACACACCACAAGCCCTAGAGAGAGTGAGAGAGAGAGGGAAGAGTGGAGAAATTGGAGAGAAAGAAGAAAATAGAGAGATTCAATATTGGAGATTGTTGCTACTACAAGAAAATCTGAGAATCCCACACCAAGGCAAGTTTTCTACTTGCAAATATATGATCTAAGATGGATAAATTGTATGATAGTTGTGTGTTTGGTTGATTTGAGGAAATTATTGGGTTTGTATATATATGTATGTGTATGTTGAAATACAAGTGATTAAACCTTGGATTTGTAGGGTTAATGTGATTTAGAGAGTAGTTGAAGTTTAATATTGTTGTGGTTATATGTATATGAGTGGTGATTTGGGAAATGAGATTTGGGAAATGAGATTGGGAAATGAGATTGGGGTTTAGTTTTGGAAGAAGAAAGGGTCCTAGTCTACTATGACCGGTTGATCGCAGTCCCAGGACCGGTCGACCGATCCTTCGGGGGAGGGCATACTTCTTTCCCACAAAGGCCTAAAAATTGGTGTGTGGTCAACCGCGGTCCCTTGACCGGTCGACCGACCCCTCTAAACCGAGCTTCCTGCTTTTCGTCTTAAGTAAAATTTCGAGACGCGGTCGACCGCGACCTCAAGACTGGTCGATCGGTCCCCTGTTTTTCACCTTTAAACCTTATTTTGTTTCCTAGATTTATTCCCTTCAATAGGGACTAGGAACCTTCTTGAATGAAGTAAATTTAGAGTTTTAGAGTCCTAGATGAGTGGGGTAACCATCATAGATTAGAAATGCGTTATGTGGGGACTTTTTCGGGGGTATGCCAATTGATGTTAGGGCATTCTTTTCTTCTAGTAATTATTATGAAACTAGGAGTTGTAGTATTATGTTCGGGAGACTTTATAAGCTCAATTGAGCTATGTTGGCCTTGATGGTTAATAGTATAACACCATACAAGAGTGTTGGGTGAATTAAATTGGGAGTTCACTTATTCTTTGAGGGTATAATGACGATATAAATTATCGTATGGCTCCGGATAAAAAGGTGAATTATTTACAAAATGGAAATGATTATGGTTTCGGATAAAAATGAAACATACATATGAATAATGGTGAATGAAAATGAAATGGAAATGGTAATAATTATGGTAAATGCTAATTTACTTCATAATGAAATTGGTAAATGATAAATTTACTTAAACACACCTCTCTAAATGCCATCATAAGGGAAGTTCGCGCACGAGGTGAAGCCCCCTGGCTAGTGAATGCAGGGTGGATATAGTCGTAGTCCATATGAGCGATATGTTACGTTTTCTGCGCTGGTGAGGAGATTCTGGGTGCGGTCTTGACTCTACCGCAGCGCTTCCCGACATCTTGCGTTATAGGTACCCTGGGCTGCCTTGTTTGATAGGCCCCTGGAAGATGATGGTTATTTAGGGGCGCACCCAGTGGGGAAACTCGGAGGGGCGGTCTTAGAATAGTTATATGTATATAAATATAACAATTCATAATCAAGTGGGACTTGATGTATTGAGATATGCCATAAAGAGCATGATGAAGTGCCATAAAGAGCACAATGAAATGCCACAAAGAGCATTTTTTGATGATGATATTCCTGATAAGGAATGGGATGCCATAAAGAGCATATGATTGAGATAAAAGCCATATAGAGCTTAAAATTTTGAGTATATTTTCCTATTAAGGAATAGAACTATGAAATGGATTAATGTTTTTGATGAAAGCGTTTAAATTAATGTTAATTATTCTTAGTCTCCTGCATAACTTAATTAGATTTATGATTAATTAAAAATTATCTTAGCTTATGATTTAAATTGTGTAGGTAGATTCATATTCCTATGTAGACATGATTTACCATTTATAACTGTTATACTTTTTACTCCTCTGGTGATCATATAAAATCGGGCCCTGACCCGTTCATATTTCTTGTTGTACATGCATCTTGTTTTCGCTCAGGTGCTCCGCCGCAAGGACGCCTGTTCTGACTTTCCAAATCCGTTAATTTTTTGGCGAGCCGTGATTCTTTGCGGGTATTATGTGACATTTTAAAATAGACGCCGTCATCCTTGTTCTCTAGTCAAGATCGAGTCTTTTACTCGGGCGCGTGGCCCAAACGGTTGTATTTGCTTAATGTAATGTATTATGTAATTTACATTAAAATGTTGTATCACGTGGTATGTACCTGATGACCGACAGTATATTCGGTCCTCTTATTGCTTACTTGTCATTATTGTAATATATATTCTTGGGGTTTCCACCTTTTTTTTAAATTGGGTTGTTTAAATTCTTTCTTTAACTTTAAAACCAAAATTTTTGGCACCCCATTTTTCTGAAATATGGAGTGGTTATCCTGTATACTTTGTATATTGTTGTGATGCTTAGAATAATTCCATCCATGATTCCTGTTATATTGGAGTGTCGGGCTGGCCACCCCCTATTTCGGATCACGGGTTGTCACAGATGGTATCAGAGCATCAGGTTCTAGAGTCCTTAGGAATCTGTGTGAACGGTTTACGCAGCGTTGCTTTTGATTGGACAATCTTTTGCCATTCGTGTGAGATTAGTAGGTCAATTGAAGAAGGGCACCAGGGAAGGTTGTGGTGAAGGCGTCACGAGATGGGATGTTTAGGAAATATAAGATGGGTCGGGGATGAGGATCTCTTTGGAGGTCTCTCCCTTTTGTAGAATTTTTTTATTTTGCTACTGCGACTACTAATTACAGTAGATATTATTTTCCAAGTACTGCTAGAAGCAGAGAGTGGTACTAAGCTTAGGATTTCAAGCGACGTTAAATAGAGGTTGAGAAGATCCCACGATAAGGGCCACATATCGAAGTAAGATGGAGGAAAAGCATCCTTATTTGGTAGAAGTATAGGGTCCAGGAGCTTTGGCCTTGAAGAGGGTATAAATGTGACCAGAGGAAAAGGATGGAGGAAAATCCTTCACCCGTAGGAGTAGTGCTGAAACAGTGGGAATGTAGTCACTATAATTATGGGTGCAAGAAGTTTTGCCCATGGAGAAACCCGGTGGACATTTTCAACAGCGGGTTTCTCTGGGGCAACTGGATTAAGGAGAAGATGGATTCTCAAACATTCACGTGAGGCTCGGTCAGAGGCCGATTATGAATAAAGAGTTGTACGATTAGGGAGGCCGTACACTAAAATAAGGTAGGTATAAGGAAGAAGGAGCCCTTCAATGGAATGATAGGTCCAGGATAAGTGTCGTTAACACTTCTGAAGGAACAATGTTCATGAAATCCCGTTGGTGGATATCCGCTCGGGGAGGTTTCATTGAACTAAGGAAGAGGAGGCTGATAGCGTGTTCTCTTTTATTGAGAAAGTAGAAGGGATTGTGTGGGCAAATTTTTGGCAACTAGGGTCAGAACAATGGCTATGATGTGGAATGTAGAACCACTCATCTTGATTCTATTGATTTGGAGAACAAGGGCAAGAATAAAGGTCTAGCTGGGGCGCTGATAGAAGTAATGTGGGTTCGAATAAGAGTCGAATACGGGGTCTGAGAACCATTAGTATTGACCCAGAGTGATGGGCAAGAATGTTGGCGGGAATTCCTCCTTATCAGTGGGTGGTACATTCCTCATGATAAGATATGATATTATTGTGTTTACTATAAATTCGGGTGTGTATATTAAGTTTGTGGTAGTATCGACGCTACTATAAATAGGGTAATTATATGACTTCCATGGTAGGGAAGTTTTATATTTTCCTTCACTCGTTATAAAGGGAGTGATGATATTTTTAGTATTATGTGTGTTATGTGCTATTTGTAATATGTTTATTAAGCTAGTAAAGATATTCTGGTTTGTTTGGGGTGATAGCAAGCGATTAAATTACGAGGCTATCCTACTTCTAGTTTCAGGATGGAACTAGTTGTCCTATAATATCTCTCCTGGATGCAGGTTGAGACTTTATAGGGGTGGTTGAGGTAAGTAGGAGGTTTTCACTACTTGTTGTGTTATCTTGCTTGAGTGTTTGATTACTTGTTTGCTTTGTTGTGTTTGTTATGCATTTTCTCCACGAACAACAAGTTAAGTAGGCATGTGTCGGAGGGGTTCCTTGTTTGGATTTCGCTTTGCGAGACACTCCGCGCATGAACATTTAATGACGTCGGGAGTGGAGAGAGGCTATTCTTTCTTCCTTTGTTTTATTTTATTTTGTTCTTTGAAAGTTGGGTTGGAGGATTTAGCCGAGAATCACGTAGTGAGTGATTAAGGGCTATTAAAGTGCGAGATAAAAGCACTGTATATAGTTCTCTCCTCTGATCGATGTGAGGGAGACTGAGATATGAAGTCGAATTGAGACTTTGGGTTATGCCTTGATAAGAAGGCTATTTAGAAAGATGTATATATGTTGTGGGATAAATACTTGTAAGACTTTACAGAAAGCAAATGTCCGATTAGTTGAAATCCTCAATTATTTGAATGCTAATACATAGAAGTAGAATCTTGTTAATAGGATTGTGAGTTAAATTTTTTTTTCTGGTCCCGAACATGTGTCTTAGACCATCATATCTTGATGACCGAAGATGCGAGGTAGTAGTATAATGGGAGGGTTCCTTGTTTGGATTTCGCTTCAGCGAGACGTCCCACGCATGAAACCGAGCGAATGTCGGAAGTTGAGAAAGGTCTTGGGCACTAGGGATATACTTATTATTATACGTATACGACTTAGATAGGATATATATAAATCGACCTTAGGATCTTTAGGACGTAAGACCTTTATGGCATGTGATGTTAATCAAGGAAGGCTATAGGGAGTTGACCACAAATAGGTCGTGGGTTAACTCTAAGGGGGAGTAGGTCCCTAGAAACAAGAAGCATGGAATCTCGAGAGATTTTGAAGGTTAGGCCTAAGGAGATGAGACCTCTCTTAGTTAAGAGTGTTACGCTGGTAACTTAACTTTTGGGGAGTTAAAAGGATGAGTTGATTTTCACTCCTGAGCCCTTGTTATTAAGCTCGATGGTGGATTTAACGAACAAGTCTCTACCAGGAACGGGAAGTAATAAGACTGGAACATGGATCCGTTGTTTATGCATCTCATAAACTTAAACTTTGTGGGAAGTATTATCCCATGCTTGAATTAAAATTTATTGTGGTAGTGATCGCCTTAAGGAGATGAGGCACTACTTCCTAGGCAGGAAATTTAGTCTTTTTTGCGAGCAACAAGTTGTTGCAATATGTTGTGGGAGGAATCGAGTTGGTGTACGAAGTTCATAAAGGACTATCGATTGGACATTTCCTCTCGTTAAGGGAATGCGATTGGGATAGTAGATGCATCAAGTAGGAAACCCATCGGAGATATTTGTGAAGGCATGGAAAGACATGTAGAAAGGGCATAACTCAGAAAACTTCGTAGCAAGAGCATTCCTTTCTAGGACTGACCATTTCACCTACTCGTGTGAAGAAGAGTAGTAGTGGAGGTAAGAAGGGTATATTCATAGACATCTGCATTGAACTGCGGCACCGAACTGGTCATGATCCTATTGGGAAAAAAAATCGTTGATCGTTCGACCAAATCGTTACTTTTTCGGCCATTTTGGGCGGACTATATGTAGAAGAGTACTCCCCGCTCTTTATGGAGAATGGTAAAACCGTATGAAGTGCCCATATGGTGGGGGGCCGAGACTAGATATTCATGTCGAAAGGTTGGTAAAGTTTCCATGAAGAAATGGGAACCATATGGAAATGGCATATATCTTACCACCCTAAAGTGAATGGATGAATGGAGGAAGTTAATGTACGGACGAAAGGCATACCTTTAAGGCGCGCCTTAGGCTAAATAGATGGATGGGGGCAGTAGCTTGTATGAATGGAAATTTCTGTACAATAATTCAGATCATTTTCTACGGTGTGGTACCGTGAGTGGCCTTTTGTAACCGGGTGAGTAATTTACATACTCGTTGGATGATACCAGCGGAAAATAGGTTCCTTGGACTTGGTGGGGTCCCAAAACATTTCCTTAATGATTTGGATTTTGAGCCATATGCTTTAAAGGGATACGCCTATGTGAGGAGAAGTTGAGTATCATTGGGGTAAAACATTTAGCGTTGGTGTAGGCATCCCCGAGCAGGGATGTAACGCGATTCAGGATGTAAGACTATTTACGCCAAGTCATGTGGGTATCGTCTTCCGCCATGGGAAGGTGGGATCGATAGTTCGTGAGGAACGCTTTGGGTCATGTTAGAACACGGAGAATGTTGACTGAGATCGATATTGACGACCTTAGTCCGAGTCCATTTGGGACGCCGCGATATTGAGGGGTTGTGAAGAGTGATAGAATAATAGAATAGGATGGTATACCCTTTATATGATTAGGGTACGCCTGAATTTTGAGGGCAAAATTCCCTCATAAGGGGGGGAATGTGTAACAACTCTCGCTTTTAGGAGACTCATTTTATATTAATTTACCGCATGAAGTAATTATATAAAATATTGGGAACTGAAGTAGATATTAATTGATTGAGTTGAAAGTTAATATTTACTAGATTGATGCATATTTACGGTATGTGTAAGTAGATATCATCAAGTTGCATGTTTTATGGTGCCATATGTTTTAAATGACATAATGGTTTAAATGAAACCGGAACTTGAAATAATTTATAAAATTGCCCGATGCCAGTTTAGAGGGTGTAGTTAGTCCCGAAATGTGCGAGACAGTCAAAACAAGTGCCATATTGTATTTTTATGTTTTGGTCACTTTTGGCTTGTTTTAACTTAAACGCGTATTGGGAGTCATTTTAATGTGATATTCACCATTTAAGTTGGTAGTTAGACTTAAGCCACGATTTAAGTCTCCCAACCTTTTCCATTCCTTCCATTATACACCACAAGCCCTAGAGAGAGTGAAAGAGAGAGAGGGAAGAGTGGAGAAATTGGAGAGAAAGAAGAAAATAGAGAGATTCAAGCTTGAAGATTGTTGCTACTACAAGAAAATCTGAGATTCCCACACCAAGGCAAGTTTTCTACTTGCTAATATATGATCTAAGATGGATAAATTGTATGATAGTTGTGTGTTTGGTTGATTTGAGGAAATTATTGGGTTTGTATATATATGAATGTGTATGTTGAAATACAAGTGATTAAACCTTGGATTTGAAGGGTTAATGTGATTTAGAGAGTAGTTGAAGTTTAATATTGTTGTGGTTATATGTATATGAGTGGTGATTTGGGAAATGAGATTGGGGTTTAAAAGTATAACTTGGGTTTTAGTTTTGGAAGAAGAAAGGGTCCTAGGTCTACTATGACTGGTCGATCGCGGTCCCAGGATCGGTCGATCGGACCTTCGGGGGAGGGCATACTGCTTTCCCACAAAGGCCTAAAAATTGGTGGGCGGTCGACCGCGGTCCCTTGACCGGTTGACCGTCCCCTCTAAATCGAGCTTCCTGCTTTTCTTCTTAAGTAAAATTTCGAGGCACGATCGACCGCGGCCTCAGGACTGGTCGACCGGTCCCCGGTTTTTCACCTTTAAACCTTATTTTGTTTCCTAGATTTATTCTCTTCAATAGGGACTAGGAACCTTCTTGAATGAAGTAAATTTAGATTTTTAGTGTCCTAGATGAGTGGGGTAACCATCCTAGATTAGAGATGCGTTATGTGGGGACTTTTTTGGGGATATGCCAATTGATGTTAGGGCATTCTGTTCTTCTAGTAATTATTATGAAACTAAGAGTTGTAGTATTATGTTCGAGAGACTTTATAAGCTCAATTGAGCTATGTTGGCCTTGATGGTTAATAGTATAACACCATACAAGAGTGTTGGGTGAATTAAATTGGGAGTTCACTTATTCTTTGAGGTTATAATGACGATATAAATTATCGTATGGCTCCGGATAAAAAGGTGAATTATTTACAAAATGGAAATGATTATGGTTTCGGATAAAAATGAAACATACATATGAATAATGGTGAATGAAAATGAAATGGTAATAACTATGGTAAATGCTAATTTACTTCATAATGAAATTGGTAAATGATAAATTTACTTAAACACACCTCTCTAAATGCCATCATAAGCGAAGTTCGCGCGCGAGGTGAAGCCCCCTGGCTAGTGAATGCAGGGTGGATATAGTCGTAGGCCATATGAGCGATATGTTACATTTTCTGCGCTAGTGAGGAGATTCCGGGTGTGGTCTTGACTCTCCCGCAGGCATATGGTCGCTTCCCGACGTCTTGCGTTATAGGTGCCCCGGGCTTCCTTGTTTGATAGGCCCCTGGAAGATGATGGTTATTTAAGGGCGCGCCCAGTGGGGAAACTCATAAGGGCGATCTTAGAATCATTATATGTATATAAATATAACAATTCATAATCAAGTGGGACTTGATGTATTGAGATATGCCATAAAGAGCATGATGAAATGCCATAAAGAGCACAATGAAATGCCACAAAGAGCATTTGTTGATGATGATATTTCTGATAAGGAATGGGATGCCATAAAGAGCATATGATTGGGATAAAAGCCATATAGAGCTTAAAATTTTGAGTACATTTTCCTGTTAAGGAATGGAACTATGAAATGGATTAATGTTTTTGATGAAAGCGTTTAAATTAATGTTAATTATTCTTATTCTCCTGCATAGCTTAATTATATTTATGATTAATTAAAAATTGTCTTAGCTTATGCTTTAAATTGTGTAGGTAGATTCATATTCCTATGTAGACATGATTTACCATTCATAACTGTTATACTTTTTACTCCTCTAGTGATCATATAAAATTGGGCCCTGACCCGTTTATATTTCTTGTTGTGCATGGATCTTGTTTTCGCTCAGGTGCTCCGCCGCAAGGATGCCTGTTCTGACTTTCCAAATCCGTTGATTTTTTGGCGATCCGTGATTCTTTGTGAGTATTACGGGACATTTTGAAATAGACGCCGTCATCCTTGTTCTCTAGTCAATATCGGGTCTTTTACTCGGGCGCATGGCCCAAACGGCTGTATTTGCTTAATGTAATGTATTATGTAATTTACATTAAAATTTTGTATCACGTGGTATGTACCTGATGACCGACAGTATATTCGGTCCTCTTATTGTTTACTTGTCGTTATTGTAATATTTATTCTTGGGGTTTCCACCTTCTTTTTAAATTGGGTTGTTTAAATTCTTTCTTTAACTTTAAAACCAAAATTTTTGGCAACCCGTTTTTCTGAAATATGGAGTGGTTATCCTGTATACTTTGTATATTGTTGTGATGCTGAGAATGATTCCATCCATGATTCCTGTTATATTGGAGTATCGGGCTGGCCACCCCCTATTTCGAATCACGGGTTGTCACATAAACCTTACTACATGATATATCAACATATGTGAATGATTTCTAATGCTCTAAACATCCTAGAATCATCAAGAGTTTGAATTAAAAGCATACGTTTCTCCTGTTTTTGCAGAAAATTATAAACATGATATCTTCAAGAACACACCATTGATTCTAAGAAATATTTCAACAGATTTATGATTATGTCGTGCATTACTATCTACCTACAACATGAATTTGATTCCTATATATTTTCAGTTTCCAGAAATCCATTAACAACTCTATCTTTTCATCATCCAAACATGAAAAATCTCATCTTTTTATAACTATCCTAACATGGACAATATACAAACTTAAATTGCAATCATCAAATACTTGCCTCTAATGAAGATATGATCCTTTGGAGTTGAATAACACCGGTTGTTCTCCCTTTCTCCATCCAACTTTCGGTGGTGGTTAGTGGCGGTGACCTTTGACCCCTAGTTCTCCTCCTTCCCAAGCAAGCTTCTCTTCTTCCAAGCAACCTTTCACTCTCTCTTACAAGGTGACCTCTCAAGTTTTGTGTAGAAGAGATGAATGAAACCACGTTCAACTAATATCCAAATACTTATAATAAGACAAAATTCGAAGTCACTATTCATCCCCTTGTAAAAATGACCAAAATGCCCTTTTTGGTTGTCCTTTCATTTCCAAATAACCCGAGACCCAAAACCAACATCCAAATAGCCTTTTCTGACTATTTCAACCCTTCCGGACGCAACGACGCAATCGAAACGACTATAAGGTTGATGTAAAAGTATGTTTCCTTTTTAATTTAACAAATTAGTCCCGACACGTCCCATACCGCGTCCGACTAAAAATTCAAATTACTGAATTAACAATTCACAGCAATATCAATAACATCACATTCATATATTACCTAAATATCTTTAAGTAATATTCATAATCATTCATTTTAATATCCACAATTCGGATAAAACCCAAATGAATGAATTAATATTAAAATCTAATTAATCCATTAATTAAAATATAACCCATTTTAAAAGATATTAAAATTACGGGGTATTACACCTCAAAATCTCACATTTTAAAAATAAAATCTTAAATTTCCAAAGTAATCATATTGCTCATGTTAATGAATCATTAATGAAATAAAATAAATTGTCCTTGGCACTTCTGTTTTATGTGCCTAAATAATCTTTTAGGCTCTTGCTAATGGTGGCCTTTAATACAAAGAAGATTGATTCTTTCATATCCCCTTTCATTGCTTAAACCAAAATAAAATATTTTGGGAAAGTAAATTCGGGCAATGGTTCTAAAAAGCACAGTTACTTCCTAGTACATTTGTTTCATTGTTAAGCACGATTGTGATGAGAACACCTTATTCGATGACAAGCAAGTACAATGTTGAAAAGGTTCGTGCATGTGTGCAGTAAAGAAAATACAAAGAGTCTAGCATACAGGAAGTAATCATCAAGGAACAATGAAATGTTAAACAAACATTTTTAAGCACACAAAAGAAATGAAGCCAAGTCTCATAACACCATGAATAAGTTATATGAATGGATGGAATGTTATTGTGATTCGAACATCTTAAATCGCATCCATCTATGGTGTAAAACAAAATGCAATTTTTTTTAAACTTTTATCAAAAATTAAAAATAAAGTATTTTTGAAATGTTTTGAAACTTTTTCTAAAAGAAAAGAAATTCTTTTGAAATTTTCAAAAATATAAACATAAAAATACAATTTAGTAATAGGGACAAAAGATAGCAATATGATAACCACCCTATACTAGATAGAATACCCAACTCAATTAATGCTACAAATATCCAAAGGCTTCCTAAGATCCTTAAATCTAAATGAATCTAAAGGTTTAGGGGAAATATCGACCAATTGACATTCGGTACTCATGAATCTCAAGAAAATGATCTTCTCCTTAACAAGATGAAGAATAAAGTGCTCACGAATCCTAATATGCTTCGTATGAGAATGTTGGATTGGATTACGGGAAATGTGTATTGCACTCATATTACCACAAGAAATAGGCATGGTGACTTGAGTAATCCCATAATCTTCCAACATTTGCTTCATCCATAAGAGTTGTATGCAATAACTCTCAGTGGCTATATATTCAACCTCCTCCATGGACAAAGTAATGGAGTTTTGCTTCTTACTTAACCAAGAGACAATATAACTCCCAACGTAAAAGCATACACCCAATGTGCTTTTACAACTATCAACATCCCCGGCCCAATTGGCATTCGAATAAGGTGACAAAAAATCATCGGTATCAAAGGAATACCAAATTCCGTAATAAATAGTACCACTCATGTGTTTGATGATATGTTTAAGTGAAAGCAAGTGTAACTATTTTAGGGATGCTTAGAAATGCACGCAAACTTTGACATTAAAGGCTATGCTGGGATGACTATCAATTAAGTAGAGGAGATACCTATCATACTCCTATAAAGCATTTAGTCTATGTTATTCCCTAAAGTGTCTTTGTTAAGCTTAGTCGAGGAACTCATGGGTGTGCATGAGTGCTTAGCAGAGTCTAAACTAAACTTCTTCACTAGGTCCTTAGCATATTTAGATTTATATATCAATATCCCATTCTCAAGTTGACGAACTTGGAGACCTAAGAAGAATGTGGGTTACCCAACCATGATCATCTCAAACCTACTTTTCCCCTCTCCCTTTCAAAAGTTTAAGCATATTGGGAACACGTGGATCTAAAGACTATGTCATCCACATAGACCTGGGCATCTAAGATAACACTACCCTCTCTCTTAGCAAACATTGTTATATCAACTTCTCTCTTGAATCCACTAAATAAGAGATAAGAAGTTAGCATTTTGTACCAAGACGGGGTGCTTGCTTCAAACCATACAAGACCTACTTTAGATAAAAAGACGTGTCCCAGGTGATTTGGGTTTTCCAACCCCTGGTGAATGCCATTAAGGAAAGAACTCTTGATATCCACTTGGTATAACTTAAAATGTATATGACATACTATGGAGAGTAGTAAGAGGATGAACTCAAGCCAAGCAACAAGAGAGAATGTCCCATCAAAGTCTACACCCTCAATCTCTATGTATCCTTGAGCGACTAACCTAGCCTTATTGCGAATAATGGTACCATTTTTATCCATCTTGTTCTTGTACACCCACTTGGTACCAATCACATTAGTCTTGCTAGGTCAGATGACTAATTCAAAGATTTTGTTCTTTTAAAATTGAAGCTACCCATATAGCATAGCCCATATCTAATGCTCATCTTTAAGTGCTTCCTTCATATTCTTGGGCTCTACTATGGAAGTGTAGAAAAATTATCTAACCACATTCTCTAGTTGAGCGCGAGTCTTGACACTTAGTGTGATATCACCAAGTATTTCGGAAGGGTCACGACTCTTTCGAACCCAAGATGGTGGATTCTGTATGTCAAGAGCAGGGTCCACCATGGCGGTATGGGGAATAATGAGATCGTCAATCGGGGGGGGGGGGGTGAATTATTTTCAATGTAAGGCTACTATCAATAAACATAGCGGCCACATCATCTCTAATCGTGATGTTTATTAATTTTGCGACCTTGGAGATTTTAAAGTTAAACACCCTATAGGCTCTACTAAATAATGAATACCCTGAAAATATTCCCTCATTACTTCCCGAGTCGAATTTTCCTAAGGGATCTCTATCTATATATAGATATAGCAAGGACTCCCCAAAACTCAAAAATATGATAAGTTGGGTTTCTTACCTATTTAAAACTCATATGGAGTGTGAAGTGTGTGTGGAAGAAGATAGACCCTATTTACCATGTGACATGCGGTATTAACCGCCTCCACCCAAAAATGTGTACGTACATTTCTGTCAAGAAGCATGGATCAAGCCATCTCTTAAATTGTTCAATTCTTCCTCTCACTAATCCCATTTTGCCGAGGAGTACAAATGACCAAAAACTCATGTTTGATGCCTAATTCATTACAAAAGGTATCCACTCTGAATTATTTAAATTCAATTCCATTGTCACTACGAATCTGATATATAGTGACACTATATTGATTTTTAGAACACGATACTTGGTTATTAGGAAACCAATGGCATCAAACTTTAATATAAGAAATCCAGCGATAAAATATCTCGAAAAATGATCAACCATCACTAGGATATACTTCTTACCATAATACTCTTCGTACACATTAGACCCATAAGATCCATATGTATCAGCTCCAAAACACGGGAGGTGGTAATGGTATTCAACTTCCTATGGGGACTCTTAATCTTTTTTTCTTATTGAAAAGGACCACAAATCTAGGAAGTAGTTTTTTTCAAGCAATGGTAAGCCACGAACTTGGCCTTCTTAACTAATCTCTCAAGATCTTTAAAATTGATGTGACTTAGTCGTTGATGACAAAGGTCCGTGAGAGAGACCTTAACATTATTGCACAGTAAATAGGACTTGCGAATAATACCATTGTAATTGTCAGTAGTCCTTACACCTCACAAAAAAAGTTCACTGGATTAATCATAAACGTTACACTTTGACCGGTCAACTTTATTGTAAAGTTTGCATCGTAAATTTGGCTTACGCTTATCAAATTTGCTTTCAACCCTTCAACATACAACACATTGTCTACCTTAGGAAAATCTGGTATATCCACGCAACCATGTCCTGATATGCTAAACCTACTCCCATCTCCGATGGCAACTTTTACTTCCTTACTATTCACAAGTTTGGTAAAATATTACTTGTCACAAGTCATGTGCCTAGAGCACCCATTATCAAAATACCATTGAGAAGTATCTTGAACCTTCAAAGCAATGTGAACAACAAGGCATTTCTGATCATTCTTAGGTACCCAAGATGAGGTAAAGTTTTGCTCGACATTATCATTTTTTGTTTTAGTCATAGCTTTGGAAGTGTTCTCTAAAGGCATAGAAATCCTTTGAAATTCTTCTGTTAAGATTTTAAAAGTCGTGACTAGAAACTCAACTTGCTCTCTAAGACTAGCAACATCGCTATAGTGATGCTTGGGAGCATGTGTGTGAGAAACTATTCCTACCTTATAATAAAATTTCCTAATGTGACTGCTTCATTTATAATGGGTACAAATATAGACTTGTTTGGGTATACCTTGGTTAAAATTCTTAGGATGAGTTGTCCATGGTGGGTTAGGTCGAGGCCCATACGGATCCATCACAAATTTGGGAACCGGTTCGAGTGCATTATGGGAAGTGGATGCACTGTCATAACTTATCCCTCGACTCTCTCTAAAACCTAACGTAGCACCTAGGAACATATTTCCAACCTTATTAGAGGTGTCCTCTAAAGTAAATTTGACCTCCGAGCACGTTCGAGATCTTTCTCGAGTTAGGAAACCTAGGCTTCAAGTTTCTCATGAGTCTCTAAAAACTCTTGAAGATCTCTCGTATGACGAGAATGCTAAATGAGGTGTGATATGAATCATCAATTTGATTCGCAAGTTTACTATTAAACACTTATTTAATTTATTGTTAGACTTTAAACCAAATTAATTAAACCCTAACATATGGATCTAGGTGTATAAATCATTCCATCACAAATAAACATGAATTGCTAATTCGAAGAAACCCCTTTCGGGTAAAATCTTTATTTCACCATGAACAGTTAATCTCAACTTACACATGCACACTAAAATCCGCAATGAATCTCACACAGTAGATCCTCATAGACACCAAACTAGATCAACAATGAATTTCGCAAGACCCACAGTAACCGTAGCTCCAAATCAGTAAGAAACACCTTCGAGCATTCTCAAGACACACAGTCGTCTTTAGCAAGCACCTCCCTCAAGTGGTACCAAGTCAGTAGTAGAGATCTTCTCAACAATAGAAACTTCAAAAAAATCGTGCTTTGGGTTCCAAAACAAATCACAAAAGCTATTGGTATGATTTTTGAATTGAAAACAAAGTGTTTAAACCTTAAAACTTTGAAGAACTTTTGCTGCTAATACGAAGAAATATAAATGGAATTTTTTTAAGGAAATAGGTCTCCAAAATAGGTATTTATAAGACAATAAAATTTCTTAAGGTGGCGGGATCGCTCAAACGAAAAGGCTACGTCGCTAAAACGATTTTGAATGTTGCTCGATCCTAGACCGCGCGACCTATAAAGAGAAGTAATAAAAACCAAAACAGTACACTTTCGCTCGATGAAATGTTTCACACGAGCTTCTCGTGAGCCTTCGCGCAACAAGCAATTTCGCTTGAACTCCTCGTTTGCGCGATAACACAATGTCATTTGAACGACATAACAATGTCGTTTGAATGACCAAAGAGAAACATATTTTTCTTTTAAAACTACGTCTTAGGAATTAGAAAAAATATTTTGACGAAAAAAGATGCCTCAAGTGCTTGAAAACATTTTAGAAAAATTGTCCCAACACTTTAAATGAACCATTAAGGGACTTAAACACAAACTTACCAAAATCTATCTCACAGAGGCTTATTTGTTGAAGAACGTTGATATTCGGATCCGTCTTGATGAATGATTTAACGTGAACTTTTCTTCCACAGTTGAAGCAGTATATGACATACTCTATGTAAACGAACTTGTAAAATATGTCCTTACAAATCCCCTCTACGCCTATGCCGGTACAAAATAAAAACATCTGAATTATCTAATTAAATATCCTATACAAATCTCAAACTTTTCTTTGTCATCATCGGGGTGTACAAAATAATGATCTTTAAAATTTATACCTACATACATGAGACAAGAAACAAATACCTTCGTGACATATCGAGTTTGAAATGAGATAAACATAAATCAAAACAAAGATCAAATCTCAATTCTCCCCCAATATTTAAACTCCCCCATTAAATCATAATCCGTTCTCCCTTTTTTTATTTGTTCGAAATAGACAAGGAAAAGAATAAACAAAATAAGCATGGAGTGTCACAACAAGTATATCAAATCAACTACGATCATCGGAGATAAACTCGAAAGCATTCACCAACTATTTTTGATTTTTCAATTCTTTTCAAACAAAAACTAAATTACAAAAAAAATCACACACCACAAATTTACACTAAGATAACCAAATCATGGATATGGAATGAATGGGTGTGAACAAATTCAATAGGAAAATCAATCCAATCAAACATAACATATGTGCAAGATGAATACGTATACTCCTAACAATGAACTCAAAATCGTCCTTAGGTGTCAAAGTATGAATTTATATGACATCGACTCCATCTAATCGACACATCAAAGTCAAGAAGGATTTCGATACCAATAACGTCTAAAACTAAGTAATACTTTTTCAAGAATTTGTCACGACGTGCAAACCCGTTGATTAAATTCCAACTAAACACCCTCATAAATAATAAATATTTTTATTTTGCTAATGAGTCTATCTAAAACATAAATGGCCCCTTTTTGGCATGTTCATCTTTTTATTGCCTTTAAATTTTTTCGGGCTCTTTTCAACCTCTTTGGACCTTGGCTACTTTTTATAGTGCCTCACTTTTTTTTAGGTCCGATTTAAACGGTGTCTTAATAGTAAAGGATAAATGTACGTTTCGTATCCCTTCCCCGTTCACTCATCATTTTAAACAAAGTTCTCACGGGCAACGGTTTTTACATGCACTACTTTCATTGTCAAGTTTTATCGCATTTGGTTCGTTTTAAAGACAAGATTGAGATGGAAACACTTCGACCAACATGTGATAGAAAATTATAATAATCACACAAATCCATGCAAGTGTGCATTAAAGGAGACTAAGAGTCAAACATGTAGAAAGTAATCTCAAATTACATCTTAATGACTCTAAACATTATAAAGCACAAAAATGGAATGATGACGCATATCAAAACACTATCAAATAGTCACATGGATATGGAATGATGTTATGATTTGGTCATCCAAAATATCCATTCATAAACGGTGTAAAACAAAATACAAAACTCTTTTTGTCTTTTTCCAAAATTTTATCAAAATAAAATCTTTTTTACTTTTTCAACTTTTTGCAAAAAAATAGAAAATATTTTTGTATTTTTCCAAAAAAATTTCAAAAACGAAAATCTTTTTGGTTTTTCAAAAAATATATCACAAATGGAAAAGATAAATACAAAAGTGGTACACACTAGTAATAGGCATAAAATATCATCATGAAAAACATCCTATGCCAGGAAACAAGTCTAAACCTCAACCGTTAGGTGAAGTGGAGTTTTTCAAAGGTGGTGACATCCTATAAAAATATCCATCAAATCATTTGAAGTTTTGACCAAAAACTTTACTTTCTACCTAATATGTGTAAACTCTCTCATATAATTATCTAGAGCATCATGTGTGTTTATGTGTGGGAACACATGGCAAAACTCTATGTGACGCACTATCCAACTTAAAATAAAATTCCCTAAGGTGTCCTTTCTTCTTGCAATGGGTGCAAACATACATGGACCTAGGAACACCTTTCCTAAAACATCTAGGGCACATTCTCCTCTTGGGTAATGGATGCTTAGGTGGATTGGGTTGAGATACATAAGGATCGATCACAAACTTAAGAACCAACTAGGGTGCAATATAAGAAGTGGAGGCACCATCATGACCTATTCCTAGTCTCTCAACATTACCCAAGGCGGGACCGAGGAGCATCTTTCCAACGTTCTTAGATGTATCCTCTAAAGTGACCTTTACTTCTCGGGCACATTCAAGATCTCTCTAGTTGTGACACACGAGCTTCAAGTTCAATTTTTTCTCGACTTATGACGATCAAATGTTCAGTTAAAGTAACCTTCACCTTCTCGAGTTGACTTGGCGACACCTCAAATCCCTAAAAATCTACCACCTTAAGACCTAATTTCTTATTCAACTCGTTCTTCTTTAAGGTCTCAACATACAAATCTCTAAACGAAATTTAGAGATCACTTTCACCTTCACTAGCGCACTCACTCTCACCCTCGCTAGAAACACTCAAATCATCCTCGTGTCTCTCACGTGCACAAGTATATTCATCATCATGAGACAAAAAAGGTGTGCTCACGTGACTAGCTAAGAAGGCGACACACATTCCATGTGAAGATTCATCCCCAGAATCCTTCACTTCTTCCTCACTATCGCTAAGAGTGGATGGCATGGCAATCTTCTTTCCTTTTCTCTTTAGCCTAGTGGGAAACTCAAACGCCTTATGACCATTTCCCTAACATTCAAAACATATCTCATATTACTCTTTCTCTTTCTCACCGCCCCCTTTGGCCTCATCTTTCTTTTTATTTTTCTCAAAAAATCTTTTATTGGAAGAATTTTCTTTTGAAAATTTGAGAAACTTTTTAGCTAGCATGGACACATCAAAACCAAATTCTCCCCCATACTCAGACTCACAATCTGTCACTTTATTTTTCTTCTCTCTCTTGGACACATCCTCACTCTTCCTATACTGGGCTCTAAGTGCTATCCCTCTATGATTAGACTTGACAGTGTCAGGAAACATGCCAATTTCATATGTCTGGAGGTGTCCTACCAGTTCTTCTAACTTAAGAATGCTCAAATTTCCTAAGGAATTCAACACAAGTACTTTAGGGATAAAACATTTTGACAACGATCTCAAAAATATTTTTAACCATTAGTGCATCAGGAATGTGCTCACCAAGATTGAAACTAGTGTTGACAATATCAGACAAACGTGCATAAAACTCATCAAAACACTCAGATTCAAGCATGGTAATCATTTCAAATTGAGTAGTTAAATTTTGTAATTTAGACTCTTTTACTACAGTCGTGCCTTCATGGGTAAGTTGTAAAGCATCACATGCTCTTTTTGTCGTAGTGCACGTCATGATACATTGTAACTCGTTAGGGGTGACAGCTCAAGAAATTTCACTTAGCCCATGAGAATTAAAAGTTCTCCATTTAAATACATCCTTAGTCCAGCCACTCACAGGCTTAAGACTAGTGACATTATTAGCGGTGACAGTGGGAGGAATCCACCATCTTTCACAAACAACCCAAACACATTCATCGATAGACTTTAAATGAGATTTTATACGGTCTTTCCAATAGGCAAAATTAGACCCGTCAAAAATAGGCAACCAATTATATAAGTTTTCATTTGGAAACATTGCGAAATTTCAAAATCAAATTTTTCAAAAAAAATCAGTATCACAAAAATTTTGCGGAAAATAAGGATCACTTGATAAATGAGAGGTAATCGCTCTGATATCAATTTGACAACGTGAGTAGAAAATTTCCTATTGAATGCTTATATAATTTATTGTTAGTTTTAAACCAAATTAATTAACCCTAACACATGCATCTAGGTATATAAATCATGCCATCACAAATAAACATGAGCTACTAATTCGAAGATTTCAGGAAAAAAATGTGACAACCAGGATATAATTATGATAAATTATATTTAAATCATGCTTATATTAAGGGATATGAATAATGTGTTATTATTATATCTAATTCTAAGTGATTATGTTTAGTCAAATCCTACTTTCATCAATCGTGAAATGTCGAGTTATGTATGGACACAAAAATTTGTTATTTTCGATAGAAATGCTCCTGTTTAAGACTAGTTTTGACCCTTATAACATTACAAATGGCTTGACGTGAAAATTAGATAGTTTTAGACATGTGGTTTAGGGTTCTAACACAACAAACGGTGCACCAAACGGATGTTAGAGCAAGACGTTAGGCCAAATTTACGAACAAGGGGCAAATCTGTCCATTTCCTTTAAGTGGTAAATTGTCTTTTAGTAAACCAAATGTTTTAATTTGATTGATTGGCATGGGAGGCAGCTTTGGCCGGATTAAACCTCTCCCTTTAACTTATTTCTTCATCAAATATAACCCTAGGTTTAGTTTTGAGATATTTAAGCTTAAGGGAAAGAGAGAGTAGAAGTTTAAGGAAGAAAGATTACAAGAAAAGCTAGGAAAATTCCAAGAAAATCCTTAAAGTGTTTCCAAGGTATAAGTTTGTGATTAATATTGTTTTAATCTTGTATTATACTTATTTCAAAGTATATAAATAGTGAATTAGGGATTAAAATTCCACCACCCTTTGTGATAATATGTATTGGTTCATATGTGAAGTGAGTGGTGTTTATAGGCCATATTGGTTTCTATTTAAACCCCTTGTATTCAAACTTGCATATATTTTTGTGTGCTTACCTAAATTCCGAAATTCCAATTGGATATGAAATAAGACTCATATATTCATATCATATACGAAAATTAGAATTTAACTCCTTGTATTTGGGCCTTGGTGATGGTTTCAAGTTGGTACATAGTTGCTGTTTGGAAATTTAATTTAGGTATTCCCTGAGTTTTGTCAAGATTTTGACCTATCAAATGAAGTCAAAAAATTATGAAACTTTAATTATGTACTATTAAGTATGTGTGTTGAACATGGACGAAAAATCATGGAAAGTTATGCTGGATAAAAATTATGAAAATTCTTTGAAGTTGAAAGAACAATAGAGGAGCTTATGGGGAAGATTTAATAGGTTGTAAAGAAATGGTCATAACTTGCTCTAGGAAGCTTGAAAAATTGCACCGTCACTTGTAATGGAAATTATATTCAGATATGTTTTCATATTGATAATCTTGGACACCTGTATATGTAAAATTTATGAATATGGGATGGTTAAGTATGGAGGATAATAATTTGAGGCCATATTAGATACCCCATGAAGGAATGTTTTTATTTGCTCCTTGCCAAGGGTATTTTGAGTACATGTTTCATGTGTATATATATTGAGAAGTATACTTTTATGTTTACTTGGTTTTAGTTATAAATTCCTTACGAGGTAGTTTCTAGGGTTGAATGTTCATGACCTTATCAACATGTATACCATTGTTTCGTCTTTACACATATTTCATGGAATATGACTTGAGTAGAATTATATTGTTGTTGTATAGTCATTGAAAGTTACATAGATATATTAAGATAATAATTATGATTAAAATTAAGTACTAATTTAGTTGTATTAACATGTCTAAGGTCAAATCAACCCAGTTCAGCTCCACTCGAGGGAAACGTGAATATCTAGTTGACAACCCAATGTGATTGTACTTACTGAGTTTATTATGGATATGATGTGTATGTATTATATGTTGAGATGATATGGCTTATTAAAAGTCATCATTTGTTGAGATGTTATGACTTATTAAAATTCAAGATATGTTGATATGTTATGGCTTTATAAAAGTCAAGATATGTTGAATTGCTATGCAATTCAGGCGATGTTAGGTTATTAAAACCTACAGATATGATTACTGCCTACAGGAAGGAGATGTGGGGTTTTTAAACTCCGGATATGTATATGGCCTAATTTGGCACAGAGATGGATATATTGATATGTTGAGATGTTAATATATTACTTTTACTATATAGAGATGTAGTACATTCACTGAGTTTTAAACTCATGGTTTTATATGTTTACATTTTCAAGTTTTGAAGCTGCCACTGCCAGGTCTAGGAGGTTGGGTAAATAGTAGTAGGGTCTCGTCAGTTCTATTTTATACATTGTACTAGTTGTAATTAAGTTAAATGGTATGGGAGTTTTGTTTAAATTATGTCTCCTTAAAACGATTGGATTGTTAGTATTTCGCATTTTAACCATGAAGTTTTTTATAATGTGTATTACTAAATAAATAAATAAAGAAATAGTGTGGTTTGTGAACTCTTTAGTTAATTATATCCTAATGGGGTTAGGGTGTGACAAAAAACCTCTCGGGTAAAATCTTTATTTCACTATGAACATTAAATCGCAACTTACATATACACAATGAAATTCGTAATGAATCTCACGCAGTAGATCCACATAGACATGCAACCTAGATCAATAATGAATCCCGCAAGACCCACAATAACCATAGCTCTAAATCAATAAGAAACACCCTCGAGCATTCCTAATGACACGCAATCATCTTCAGCAAGCACCTCCCTTAAGTGGTACTAAGTCAGCAGTAGAGATCTTCTCTACAAGATAAACTTCAATAAAATCGCGCTTTGGGTTCCAAAACAATTCACTAAAGTTATTGGGATGATTTGTGAATTGAAAACAAAGTGTTTAAACCTTAAACATTTGAAGAACTTTTGCTGCGGATATGCAATAATGTAAATGGAAAAAGTCTTAACGAAATAGGACTTCAAAACACGTATTTATAAGACTATAAAATTTCTTAAGGCGTCGGGGTCGCTCGAATGACCTTGAATGTCGCTCGATCCTAGATCGCTCGACCTATCAAGCGACGTAATAAAATCCAACACAATACGCTTTCTCTCGATGAAATGTTTCATGCGAGTTTCTTACGAGCCATCGCGCGACATGCAATGTTGCATGAAGTACTCGTTCGCGCAATAACACAATTTTGTTTGAACGAAATAACAATGACGTTTGAATGATTAAAGCAAAAAATCTTTTTCTTTTAAAGCTCTGCCTTAGGACTTAGAAAAAAATATTTTGATGCAAAAAGGCGCCTCAGATTCTTATAAACATTTTAGAAAAATTATCCCAACACATTAAATGAACCATTAAGGGACTTAAACACAACATTATCAAAATCTATCTCGCAGAGGCTTTCTTGTTAAAGAACGTTGATATTCGGATCCATCTTTATGCATAATTGAACTTGAACTTTTCTTCGACGGTTGTAGCAGTATACGACATACTCTAATGTAAACAGACTATGTAAAATATGTACTTACATAAGACTAGCCACTTTGATAGTCAAGTCACTCTTTTCCCTCCACACAAAAACTAACTACGAACTCAAAGAAATCCTATCTGAGGTCTCACTCTCTCTTTAAATCTTCAACTCCTTTTCTAAAGATAACATCCTAAGAGACGAATTTTAATTTTACTTTTTGGTTTTTAAAAAGTATCGGTGTATGTGTGTTGGAGCACACGTTCCCCTTTACTCAAATTATCACTATCACTATCTCCAGAATAGTTGGCACATTGTCGAGACTCTCACGTTTAGAAATGAATTCATCATCATGTGACGTACTTGAAGTGCTAACGTGACTAGCCATGAATGAGGTGAAATTAAGTCCACGTGGTGATTCATTCTCGGAATCCACTGAATCAACATCACTATCGCTTAAAGTGGAATTATAAGTAGCTTTGCCTTGGACATGTATCTTATGACTTGTAGCACACTCGTGGGCATTGTGACCCTTTCCTTCACACTCATAGCATCTATTCGAATCATCTTTCGTAGGGTACTATCCTATAGATTTTCCTTGATTATACTAAATAACATTCTTGTCTACTTTGAAATTTTTTTCTTTCTAAATTTTTTTTTATTTCCATTTCGGAAGAATTTTGATTTTTTAATTTGAGAAACTTTTTGAATTTTTTAGCAAAAATGCAAGATCATTTAGATCGAATTCAAAATTGGAGTCAGAAACATCCTCTTTGTTATTTGATTGAGCTTTTAATGCGATTCTTTTTTATCTTTTTGGTTTTGGGAAACATATCGAATTCGTAAGTTTAAAGATCACCTACGAGATCTTCTAACTACCCCTGTTTCAAGAATTTGCTCACCCAAATTGAAGCTAAAGTTCACAATATTAGAGAGGCGTGAATAAAATTCATCAATCATTCTAGTTTCAGTCATAATAATGGTCTCAAATTGTGTGATGAGATTTTGTAGCTTAGAAGATGTTACAACATTGGTTGCCATGTGAGTGAGTTGAAGGATGTCCCAAGCTTCCTTAGACGTGGTACACATTATGATACGACGAAATTCATCGGGTGTGATAACACAATAAATTACACTTAAGCCCTGAGTGTTAAAGTTACTCCATCTAAAGTCATCATCAGTCCAAGTAGTGACTGGCTTGAGACAAATGACATTTTCATTAGTCACAGAGGGGGGAGTCCACCTCCTTTTAATAGCAATCCAGATGCGCTCGTGGATAGATCTTAGAACCGTTCTCATTCGGGCTTTCCAATAGGCATAGTTAGACCCATCAAATATAGGTGGCCTGTTGTATGAGTTATCCATATAATCACCAGGATTCATCTAAGTAACTTTTAAAAACAAGCTCTAATACTAATTTGAAAAATATAATGGTCTGGTTATAAGTATAAATGATAAACTAGGTCATACACACAAACCAAATTCAATTTAGTCCAAATTTTATCTTGTTAAATTAGTTGAACCTAAATATGCAAGATATTGAAACTAAATCAAAACAAACCATAACCCATAAATAGAAGATAAGAGATGAGGAAAAATTCCATTAAAGTAAAACTTATATTTTAGCACTATTTATAAATAGGTATTGTAGAATGAAATTTACAGACTTATAAAACTTAGAGCTTCACTAAGTGATGCAATAATGTCTTCACTCCTTATTTTAACAAAAAATGATACAGATCCTGCACCGCCCCATAGCAAGCTCCACTTGCGTCGATATCCACTGATCAACCTCATGTATCAACATTCTTATCTTTAGTAATAGATAATAGACTCTAGGGTTTGATAAATGCTAAAAAAAATCATCCAAGGTTTTGGATTTGGAATATAAATGGGTTTTAAACAAACTAGGGTTTGGAGATGTAAGGATAAAATTTCCAATTGAGTCTGTTGTATAGTTTTGAATTATTCCCGGAACAAAACATGTTTCAGTCATAGGGACATTTTGATTGTCACGATACCACACAGACTATGACGTGTTGAAGTTTACTGAAGACGTTGCGGCATATCTTCAAGGAATTATTTATGCCGAAGTTTTAACTGGTGCAAGTTTATTCGTCTTCAAGTTCAATTTCATTTTGAGACCACTCAGGTAAGAATGTGTAATTTTAATGGGACTCAGAATTTATTTTAAAATGTTTAAGGATGTTATCTTATTAAAGAAATGTTTTTAAAAAAAGTTTTTAAAAGTGTTTGAAATAGTTTACACTTCGTTTTATATTAATAAGGACGGATTAGAGCAGTGTTTAATTAGGACTCTAATTCGCGCATCGCTCAAATGGCATCAAATGACATCAGCAGTCGCTAGAGCGAGATCATCATGTTGTTCAAACGACATGGGCATCTCATTTGAGCGGCAGCTACAGTCGTTCGAGAGAGAGCCGCCTCAAGAAAATTATATAAGGCATCTTTCCTTCAGATTTCGTAAGTGTGCAGTTAAAAAAAATAGTTTTCATAACAATATGTTTGTGCACAAAAGTTTTCTAAGGTTTTTAAGTCTAAACACATCCATAGAGTTTAAAGATTTGAGTTTTCATTACTTTATGCAATAATGATATTATCTGTACTAAGAAGGTTTTATTCTACATTGAATATTGTCGGTTTTGTGGAGAATAAGCGAAGGAATTCATGTTCCGATTCTGTAGATGTTATAAGGCATATCGGTAGACACCGAGATATACGTGGACACGTGTGTTGTGGACAGGTATCCTGAAAGGACTTTCTATGTGGGCACTATGAGAGGAGTGGTTGAATATCAGAAGAGCTTCAAGTCTCATAGGGATCGAGTCGTTGAGTAATACTCGTGTCTGTTTGTTGTAATTCTACATTCATAGTGATTGCTTGGATTGGGCCGTCTGAGGTTTTTTTCCGCTGTGGTTTCCTCGTACTTCCGGTGTACATCCGGTGTTATGAGTATTCTTTACTTGATTTTACTTGCTTAATCACTAGATGAATTTTTAGGATTAATCAAAATAAAAGTTGGTTAAGTTAAAATTGGTTCAAAACTTGGTGCGAATTAAAAATTGGAAAAAGGGTTTTCACAAAAAGAGATATTTGTTTTGCCATCCTTAAAACACTTTACGCATAAGAAATAAAAAGGGACCCACAGGAGATCTTTCGGATATGTATGGGAAAATAAATTCTGCCAAAAATTATGAGAAAAGCGGATCCTAAGACCTCTTTTTGTAAAAATACAAATTTCAAGGCGGCATAAATTTTAAGAAAACTTGTTAAAAGGTATGAGATTTTTGGTTTATGAAACGAAAGTCTAATATTTACGCTCAAAGGGGTTTACAAGGGTAAACATATAAGGTGAGGTCAAGGCTAATATTGGTGATATAACAAAGATTGCCTATGATCATTTCCTAAAGTTTATACAATTCTCGAGTCAAAACAAACTTTGAAAATCATACTCAAGTAATACATTTCAAGATATAAACTCAATTGATGAATGATCAATGAAAGAATAGTGAGATTACCAACGGATTCAAAGTTTTCAATGAGGGAAGAAAAGTGTATACACTCACAAACGATGAAAGGTACAAAGCTTACTCGGTGTAAGTATATACAATGCAACAAAACATAACCGAGTTATAAAAATCTTAAACCAAAGCAATAAAATAAGAAAAATGCATGTGCTGATAGGATTAAAGTTTAATCCATGAAGTTATTCATAATATCAATAATTAGGACTAAAGTCTAATAACTTCTAAAATTGAGAAAATGCATTATTGAATTGTCTACTGGATAGGGAAATTATTAAAATTTATCATCGAAAACAAAGGCAAAATGCCCAACAAAGGAGAAAAAAAGAAAGAAAATATTTTTGAAAATTTATTTTTTTTACAAGAAAATCATGCTTGGGAATAACATATGATCAAATCAAAGAAACTACCAATGAATGGATAGAATATCCCACACCCCCAACTTAAAACCTGACATTGTCCTCAATATAAATTAATAACCAATTTCAAGAGAGAAAAATAACGATATTACCCCAAAATGAGCGATCTCGTGAAAGTATAAGTCTAATGATTCTACAAAACATATTAGTACCGAGCATAACAAGAAAAAATAACAAAAAGTTAACTAATTACACTAGACTAAATTAAAAAGGATAGAAAAGATAAAAAGAAAGAATGAACAAAAAGCTAACTATATACAACCTACTGTTTAGGCTTCACGCTAACTATACACTAGAAGTCTAAATAGTTGAGGGTCCAACATGAAAATGATTTGACTTTGGAGGATAACCGGTATAATCTCACTTGAAATCATACCTTTCAGAAAATAGGAATTTCGCTTGGACAACGGAAGGCATGTGTAAGGCGTAAGAAAGGAACCATCCCCAATTAAAAGTTTTGGACGGAGGATGAAGGATTTCAATAAGACGGGTGACAAAAACACGAGAGGTAAAAAAAAACTGAATTTTCTCCCTAGTATTTTGAAATTGGAATGGGAGGGGGCGCATAAGGAGGAAATAAAAGGTGGAGGAAAGAAATTCAAACTCAAGAGATGAGTTATCATCGCTCAAAGTTGGAATTTAAAAGGAGATATGATCATTTTCAATGAAACTTTCTTCTTTGGGATCCAAAGAAGAAATCATTTCATTGCAAATGTATACTACATCCATTTCATCCTCACTTTCATTCTCTATTAAACTATGGGCCAAATCAAGAATGGTTTGTTCAAAAGTAGGCATAAAATCCTCATTTGGTTGTAAACATTCCTCGACTTCAAAAGTTTCGGAAGAAAAATCTTCATTGGATTGAAATAATAAATCCAATTAATGTTCCCACAAACTATTTTCTTCCCGATAACGGTCTTCATACCTCTCATTCTCAAGCATGAGCAAACCCTCACCGAAAGTCATAGGTCGGGGTGCGGATTCTTGGAAATGAGAAGTTTGAAAATTATTATCAAAACTATAATCAAACTCATTATTATAAGAATTTTCAAAACTATTCCAATTCGTTTCAAATTTCATATTATAAGAAATTGGAGGACCGAAATCATTATCATCATCCTCAAAATACACACACTCCAAAGCTCGACCTTTGTTATACTCACCCAAAGATATTTTTGAATTTGCAATTTTTTGGGACTCTAAGTATTGACCAAAAGTCATAGATTTACGGGTATTTTGAGAATTATCACAATGATTACCAAAAGTATTTGAATAACACATGCTTACCCCAAAGATGTCTTGAAGTGACAAATTCCACAAAGTGATACGCGTGTGAAAAATTCAATCGTTTCTAAGCGCTCAAATGTAAAAGTTCTACAAAAAATGTTATCCAAAAATACAAATAAAAAGAAAATACTACGAAATACTAAATCAAAGAAATTCTAAAACAAACGCATCCCCGACAAAGGCACCATTTGATAGGCTGGGTTTCGCCGCGGCGCAAGAGTCACCTACGCGTCGGTCGTTTTATTTTCGGCTCACCAACTGTGACACCCAACCTAATTAAATACCGGGCGATCACTCCTTTATTAAATTAAAATCAAGGTGAACAGTTGGATCATTCTTAGCATCACTTTCGTGAAAATAAATTTCCAATTTAAACACCCTAATTAATTAAGCTAAGTGTCAAAACCATTTTTTTAACATTCCTTTCAAATTTTATTTATTTAAAACAAGATTTAAATTAAGTACGACAATTTAATATATAACGAATCACACCACAATTATATCGGAACCAATCAATCTGATAATTTAACATTCAACATCTGGCTACTAACAATAAAACTTAAAGTAAACCATCCAGAATATAATAAATCCCAAAGTGACAATCCTAGAAATAGATGAAGTACAATATCCAAATGACAACTGAATAATGGAAAGGGCGACACATGCCCCAATAATGAACATGCTAAGAGTAGAATCAAATGGATGAAGTCGTCTAAACAACAAGCCCGCAACTCCCACCTAATCTGCAGCGCGTTCCTGCCAAAGGACCCTATGCAAGACGCCCCTGTGGCTGGGCACCTGTAATATATACATATATATATATATATATACAAGAGAGAAAGAGAAATGGAAACGGGTCAGAGCCCGATAGTGTATATGATTTAAAAATTCGTTTAGCAAGTATTTAAATTGATACAGGCCAATGCAACAACATATTAGTGCGACACTCTCTTGAGAAATTCTCACCTCTCTTCTAATGTGCACTCCTATCGCACTAACCTTCCCAAGGGTTTATCTCATCATATATCACACTATCTTTCCCCAAGGATTTCACTTATCTTAGGTGACTCTCAAGATTTAAGATTTAACAACATCATGGTTTAAAAGGATAATTTCATTTAGTACCAAAACGGTCATTTTAACTTTAGTGATTCATAAAGTTTTTCAATATCATATTATACTTTTCAAAACAAGTATTTCCAATTTGAGTCATTATACATGTCTTACTTACCATAACACAGTAGGCAGCTTCCCAAATTTCAGAAGTTCATATATATATATATATATTAAATACTCGTATAATATATATATTCTAAAGCACCCCACATAAAAATTATAGTGCGGGCATACTCTGCTATCCAATCCCCGTATCGATCATACTAAAGGGAATACAAGTTCGGAATCACTCTCGAACTGTATAAATACATACATAAATAATATTGAGGCGAAGCATAGTTTCTAAGTCCAAGAGGTCAGTACATACCCTCACGTCTCTTAGGACCGTGACTACCCATTCGATAGCCTGTACCTAGGATTTTTCTCTTCTAGGGTACGAGTCAATATCCCCCATAAGGCACACGAGATAAGATCGTCCCAGCGAGGAAACCTCAGGGATAGCAAGTAGCGCGGGCATGATTTTCACAAGTATATAATATATGCATACACAATCATATAAATATAATAATTTTATTATATAAATTTAGGTTTATCCAATAACCCACATTCACAACATTTATCCTTATTTTCCCATTATTATTTATCAAGTATAATGTTTCATTTCTAACTTTAATTCGAAAGGTTTTTCCAACTTACTTAACCCTCATGGACTCTATTCTTCCAAATGTACAATTCAGTAGATATCCATTTATGTTCTAACGTAACTCTCTCTTACTTGTCTCTCCCCTTTAATATATACTTACATTGTCCCTTATGTAAAATATCCCAAAAATATAGATTTCGCCTTACCTTAAAGGTCTCTTATTCATTAAGGAATCTTACTGGTCATCATTATCTCCCAAATTATCTTAACAAGGATGTCTAAGGAGTTTTCTTCATTTCGAATCAATTCAACAATTTTAAAAGGGGAACATAAGTCTGCCAAGAGGGGTCGATCGATCGAGGTTAGGGGCTCGATCGATCGAACCTTCGATCGATCGAAGCTCAGGGCTCGATCGATCGATCAAGCAGGTCTGCGAAATCTGCAGATTTGAAGTTACGGGTTTCATCTTCTAACCTTCACCAAATCCATATTTTTCATACCCAATCGACCCAAAATTTATACTACTGACATTATATCATCATACTATGAAATTACAACGTAAAGCATGTGGATTTCTATTATTAAACATGGATCAACAAGCCCCAAATTCATATAAAACCTCAAGAACCCTAGACTTTCATTAATATGTTCCAATCCATCTTTTCCAGAGTTTTCTTCATCTAAAACCATCATAAATTCATCGTTAAATCCTCTACATGTTAAGGGGTTTCCAGAATAACAATTAATCCATCCCTACATGCAATTTCCTATCTCATCTTTTAGGTTTCTTCCACAAAACTCATTATAAATACTCATAAACTAATATGAAAGATGCATCAACAAAATAAACAAGATAAACACTTGCCTGGGATTTTCAAAAATCTGGTTTGGTGCCGAAATTGGTGTGGTTGCGTTCCCCGTATCGCGATCTACGCGTTGGCGGTGGCGGCGGTGCAAACGGTTGAGTTTTGAGCCTTGGAATGCCTTGAGAGCTCTCTCCTCTCTTCTCTAATGGCCGTTCTAGTGTTTTGAGCTTTCTAACCCTAGATGATAACCTAAACATCTGATATAACCCCTTTAATTTTCGTGGGTTTAATTACCCAAAAATACAAAATGACTAAAATGCCCTCCCGGGGTACTAATTAGGCCTAAAAACGCCCCGAGACCCAAATCAAACCCTCGGGTATACTTTTTTGACTATTTCGATCCTTCCGGACGCGTTGGCGCACTCAAAATGACCATACGAATGACTTATAAAATATTTACTTTCATTTATCAATATTTAGTCTCGACGCGACACGGGCGCGTCCCGACTCAAATTTCTAAAATTGTCATTTTATTCACTCGTGACACTTAATATGACCACTATTATATATTACTTTGCTCATTAGTAATATTCAACAAATTTTCCCATAATTACTAACTCTCATCACGTTAATAATTATAACATAATTAATATCCGGATTTTTATTAAATAATTAATTCACATTAAATTTAATAAATCCCCAAATTAATATAGCATAAAAATACAGGGTATTACATACTCCCCCCATAATAACGGAATTTTGTCCCAAAATTCGGAAAATAAGACATACCTGGTAAGAACAAATTTGGATATCTCTCGCGCATATCGGCCTCGCGCTCCCAAGTGGATTCCTCCACGTTATGATGCTCCCACTGGACCCGTACAAGTTGAACTATCTTAGACCTCAATCTCCTCTCACTATAGTCTAGGATAGCCACCGGTCTCTCCTCGTAAGAGCTGTCAGGATGTAAGTCTATCTCATCTATCGCGATGTGAGTATGGGCCATATCATCCCAAAGATACTGTCTCAACGAAGAGATGTGGAATACATCGTGAATGCGATGTAAATGCTCTGGTTGTCCCAATCTATATGCTACCGGCCCAATCCGTTCGATAATGGGAAATGGTCCCACGTACCTCGGGGCCAATTTCCCTTTATTTTCTAACCTCATCACTCCTTTCATAGGAGATACACGCAGTAACACTTGGTCCCCCGCATTAAACTCCTGGAAGAGCCGTTTCGCATTGGCGTAGCTCTTCTGCCTATCCTGGGCTACTCGAATGCGACTCCTAATCATCTCAATCCTCGCGGAGGTTTCCTGAATCACCTCTGGTCCTAACAACTTGTTATCCCCCACCTCGAGCCAACAAGTTGGAGAACGACAAGGCCTGCCATACAAAGCCTCAAATGGAGCCATACCAATCCTAAACTGATAAGAGTTATTATAAGCAAACTCTACCAGTGGAAGATGTGGCTCCTAACCTCCTCCAAAATCAAGAGCACACATGCGTAGCATATCCTCTAACATCTGATTAGTACGCTCTGTCTGTCCATCTGTCTGTGGGTGATAAGCTGAACTCAATCTCAACTCAGTACCCATAGCCTCCTGAAAGCTTTCCCAGAAACGTGACACAAAAATCTTGTCTCTATCTGACACCATATTCAGGGGCACCCCATGTAATCTGACAATCTAAAAAATGAATAACTGAGCATACTGACCCGTGGTATAATCTGTCCGCACCGACAGAAAATGAGCCACCTTGGTCAAACGGTCTACAATCACCTAGATAAAGTCGTGGCCCCGCTGTGATGTAGGAAACCCTGTAATAAAATCCATGGAAATACTCTCCCACTTCCACGCGGGTAATTCCAATGACTGAAGTAAACCTGACGGTTTCTGATGGTCCACCTTCACCAGCTGTCAGGTAGAACACTTGGACACGAACTCAGCAATGTCCTTCTTCATCCCACTCCACCAGTATTGCCTCCTCATATCTTGGTACATCTTATCTCCTCCAGGATGTACCGTAAATCGAGACCCATGAGATTAGGTCATCACTGCATGACACAATTCTACCCCTTCTGAAACCACTAACCTCCCATTAAACCTCAAACCCCCATCAGAACTAACAGAATAGGACTCAGCACCCTCTGCTAAAAGTCGTACAATCTGCTCCTGGAAAAACGGGTCTGTGGTTTGGGCCTGTATTACCCTCGTAACAATCTCGGGTGTGACTGTCATAACAGATATGAAGGAACGGGCTACTGCATCCTGGTGACCCAACTCCTTCCACTTCGCTTTCCAGACGTCAGCTACCTCATTTACCGATCTTCGGCTCAACGTATCAGCAACTACGTTGGCTTTCCCCGGATGATACTGTATGTCGAACTGATAGTCCTTCACAAACTCTAACCATCTGCGCTGATGCATATTCATCTCTCGCTGAGTGAACAGGTACTACAGTGACTTGTGGTCTGTGAACAAACGGAACTTCTCCCCCAATAAATAGTGTCTCCATATCCGCAGTGCAAAAATGACTGCTTCTAACTCCAGGTCATGGGTGGGGTAATTCTTCTCATGTGGCTTAAGCTTGCGGGAGGCAAAAGCTATAGCCTTCTCTTCCTGCTGAAGTACTCCCCCAAGTCCCCGTAAAGAGGCATCGGTGTAAACCAGGTACTCCACACCCGACTTCGGTAAAGCAAGGACTGGTGCTAAAGTAAGATTGTCTTTTAGCTCATCGAAAGCCAATTGACAAGCATCATCCCAAACATATGGTACCCCTTTGTGAGTCAGGTTCGTCAATGGAACCGCTATTTTGGAGAATCCCCGAATGAATCTCCTGTAGTATCCGACTAACCCCAAGAAACTATGCACTTCTGTCGGTGTCATGGGCTGTCCCCACTCCCTCACCGCTGACACTTTACTCGGGTCAACTTCTATCCCCTGTTCAGAAACAACATGCCCCAAGAACTGTACCTCTCGCAACCAGAATCCACACTTCTCGTACTTAGCATACAACTGATGCTCTCGTAAAGTCTGAAGAACCTGACTCAAGTGCTCGGCATGCTCCTCCTCGAAGTGTGAGTATATCAAAATGTCATCTATGAAGACGATGACAAACTGATCCAAGAACTCTCTGAATACTCGGTTCATTAAGTCCATGAATACGGCTGGAGCATTTGTCAGACCAAATGGCATCACTCTAAACTCGTAAGACCCATATCTCGTCAAGAAGGCAGTCTTTGAAACGTCCCGCTCTCTAATACGTAGCTGATGGTACCCCGACCTCAGATCCATCTTCGAAAAGAAAGTTTCTCCCCTCATCTGGTCGAACAGATCATCGATTCGAGGCAACGAATACTTATTCCGTATCGTGACCTTGTTCAACTCCTGGTAGTCCACACATAACCTCAGTGAACCATCTCTCTTCTTCACAAACAAGACTGGAGCGCCCCAAGGTGAGGTACTCATGCGAATGAAGCCCTGACCTAATAGCTGCTTTATCTAATCTCATAACTCTCGCATCTCCGTCGGAGCCATACGGTATGGAGCGCGTTCTATCGGTCTGGTATCTGGCAATAAATATATGGCAAAGTCTATCTCTCGACTGGGGGGTAGGCCTGGTATCTCATGGAATACATCGGAATACTCACGAAGGACTGGGATCGAGTCTAAAGGAATCACAACCTCCTTAGAGGCATCCTCCTCTATATAATACAAATGAGTGGTCGAACCTCCCTCTGGGCGAGGCATCGCCACTACAAACATCTCTTGCCCCGGAATGGTAAAAATAATGCTCCCACCGAAGCAATCAATCATGGCTCTATAAGCTGTGAGCCAATCCATACCGATAATAACGTCATGCTCATGCATATCGAAGACTAACATGTCTACAGGTAATACCAAACTACCAATCACTACCCCCACTCCCCGGCATATAAAGAAGATAAGCGATTCACTCCCCAGTGGTGAGTCTACACACGTCACTATACTCTCTGCTATGGCTAAAAACCCTAAGGCCTTTGCAAACTGCGTAGCTATAAAACAATGCGTTGCCCCAGTATCAAACAAAACTCGACCCATAGTACCATGGATAGGAAACATACCCTCAATCGCGGGTGGTGCCTGTGGAGCTGCTTCCTGGTGGACGTTATAGACACGTCCGTACTGTAACTGTCCCTGCTTCACTAGAGCTGATGGAATGGCTGGTAGGGCTGGCGCCTGGGCTGGAGCTGGGAGGGCGGCGAGAAAAAAGTTACCTCTGTGGCTCATTGCGGGCACCCTGCTGCTGTCGGGACCTATCACTCTCTGGGCAGTCATGGCGCTTATGGCCATGCGTGCCACACATAAAACACCGGCCTCCGAAGTTACTCCCCCTCTGACCGTGCTGCTGTCGATGTCGGCCTTGCCGGCCTTGCTGACTTGGGATTTTATTCCTCTCTAGGCAATTCTGACAACTATGGTCTTTCCTACCACATCGAAAACTCTTCTCTCGAAACTGCTTCACTTCACCACGTTGTTGATTAGTCTCTCTTTTTCCCTGGTCTTGCTGGCCTTGAGGGGAAATTTGCAGAAAAACCCTGTCAGGGTGAGGACAATCCCTCCACTTGTGACTCGGCTGTATGCATTTATAGCAGAGTCCCAAAATTCTTTGCTGGTCGGGCTGCAGTTTCTCCCCAGTCTGATTCGGGCAAGATTGACGTTTGTGACCATCCATTCCACAACCGAAACACCTCTTTGTGGCTTCATTCTGACCCTAACTTTGTTGTTGCAATTTCGGTGCCTTTGCACGATTGTAAGCTCTAGTCACATGAATTTGATCAACCTCTCTAGGTCTTTTGCCTCCTCTAAACTGCATGTTGCGTTCGTGGTACTGTAAGACTGCAATGGTAACTGCTTGTGCCACAATGCCCGCAAATTTAGCGATTGGTACCCCTTTTGGAGACACCTGAGGTGTGAGTTGTCCTTGCTCATTGACTTCCCCTATGGCGTTAGCTTGTTCGTCCTGACGGACCATCTGAAAATTAAAATTTAATCTGAATAAGTTCAATATTCACATCGACAAACCGCAGAAGCACGAATTTCCAACGCATAAAGATGAATACAACATTCCTAATATTAGGGATCTAATTGAAAGACGCTAAGCTGGAAACGAGATAAGCCGTACAGATCCTAAGAACACTAGAACCTGATGCTCTGATACCACCTATGACACCCCGCCTAATTAAATACTGGGCGATCACTCCTTTATTAAATTAAAATCAAGGTGAACAGTTGGATCATTCTTAGCATCACTTTCGTGAAAATAAATTTCCAATTTAAACACCCCAATTAATTAAGCTAAGTGTCAAAACCATTTTTTTAACATTCCTTTCAAATTTTATTTATTTAAAACAAGATTTAAATTAAGTACGACAATTTAATATATAACGAATCACACCACAAGTATATCGGAACCAATCAATCTGATAATTTAACATTCAACAACTGGCTACTAACAATAAAACTTAAAGTAAACCATCCAGAATATAATAAATCCCAAAGTGACAATCCTAGAAATAGATGAAGTACAATATCCAAATGACAACTGAATAATGGAAAGGGCGACACATGCCCCAATAATGAACATGCTAATAGTAGAATCAAATGGATGAAGTCGTCTAAACAACAGGCCTGCAACTCCCACCTAATCTGCAGTGCGTTCCTGCCAAAGGACCCTATGCAAGACGCCCCTGTGGCTGGGCACCTGTAATATATACATATATATATATATACAAGAGAGAAAGAGAAATGGAAACGGGTCAGAGCCCGATAGTGTATATGATTTAAAAATTCGTTTAGCAAGTATTTAAATTGATACAGGCCAATGCAACAACATATTAGTGCGACACTCTCTTGAGAAATTCTCACCTCTCTTCTAATGTGCACTCCTATCGCACTAACCTTCCCAAGGGTTTATCTCATCATATATCACACTATCTTTCCCCAAGGATTTCACTTATCTTAGGTGACTCTCAAGATTTAAGATTTAACAACATCATGGTTTAAAAGGATAATTTCATTTAGTACCAAAACGGTCATTTTAACTTTATTGATTCATAAAGTTTTTCAATATCATATTATACTTTTCAAAACAAGTATTTCCAATTTGAGTCATTATACATGTCTTACTTACCATAACACAGTAGGCAGCTTCCCAAATTTCAGAAGTTCATATATATATATATATATATATATATATATATATATATATATATATTAAATACTCGTATAATATATATATTCTAACAGCACCCCACATAAAAATTATAGCGCGGGCATACTCTGCTATCCAATCCCCGTATCGATCATACTAAAGGGAATACAAGTTCGGAATCACTCTCGAACTGTATAAATACATACATAAATAATATTGAGGCGAAGCATAGTTTCCAAGTCCAAGAGGTCAGTACATACCCTCACGTCTCTTAGGACCGTGACTACCCATTCGATAGCCTGTACCTAGGATTTTTCTCTTCTAGGGTACGAGTCAATATCCCCCATAAGGCACACGAGATAAGATCGTCCCAGCGCGGAAACCTCAGGGATAGCAAGTAGCGCGGGCATGATTTTCACAAGTATATAATATATGCATACACAATCATATAAATATAATACTTTTATTATATAAATTTAGGTTTATCCAATAACCCACATTCACAACATTTATCCTTATTTTCCCATTATTATTTATCAAGTATAATGTTTCATTTCTAACTTTAATTCGAAAGGTTTTCCCAACTTACTACGTAACCCTCATGGACTCTATTCTTCCAAATGTACAATTCAGTAGATATCCATTTATGTTCTAACGTAACTCTCTCTTACTTGTCTCTCCCCTTTAATATATACTTACATTGTCCCTTATGTAAAATATCCCAAAAATATTGATTTCGCCGTACCTTAAAGGTCTCTTATTCATTAAGGAATCTTACTGGTCATCATTATCTCCCAAATTATCTTAACAAGGATGTCTAAGGAGTTTTCTTCATTTCGAATCAATTCAACAATTTTAAAAGGGGAACATAAGTCTGCCAAGAGGGGTCGATCGATCGAGGTTAGGGGCTCGATCGATCGAAGCTCTGGGCTCGATCGATCGATCAAGCAAGTCTGCGAAATCTGCAGATTTGAAGTTACGGGTTTCATCTTCTAACCTTCACCAAATCCATATTTTTCATACCCAATCGATCCAAAATTTATACTACTGACATTATATCATCATACTATGAAATTTCAACGTAAAGCATGTGGATTTCTATTATTAAACATGGATCAACAAGCCCCAAATTCATATAAAACCTCAAGAACCCTAGACTTTCATTAATATGTTCCAATACATCTTTTCCAGAGTTTTCTTCATCTAAAACCATCATAAATTCATCGTTAAATCCTCTACATGTTAAGGGGTTTCCAGAATAACAATTAATCCATCCCTACATGCAATTTCCTATCTCATCTTTTAGGTTTCTTCCATAAAACTCATTCTAAATACTCATAAACTAATATGAAAGATGCATCAAAGAAATAAACAAGATAAACACTTGCCTGGGATTTTCAAAAATCTGGTTTGGTGCCGAAATTGGTGTGGTTGCGTTCCCCGTCTCGCGATCTACGCGTTGACGGTGGCGGCGGTGCAAACGGTTGAGTTTTGAGCCTTGGAATGCCTTGAGAGCTCTCTCCTCTCTTCTCTAATGGCCGTTCTAGTGTTTTGAGCTTTCTAAACCTAGATGATAACCTAAACATCTGATATAACCCCTTTAATTTTCGTGGGTTTAATTACCCAAAAATACAAAATGACTAAAATGCCCTCCCGGGGTACTAATTAGGCCTAAAAACGCCCCGAGACCCAAATCAAACCCTCGGGTATACTTTTTTGACTATCTCGACCCTTTCGGACGCGTTGGCACACTCAAAATGACCACACGAACGACTTATAAAATATTTACTTTCATTTATCAATATTTAGTCCCGACGCGACACGGGGCGCGTCCCGACTCAAATTTCTAAAATTGTCATTTTATTCACTCGTGACACTTAATATGACCACTATTATATATTAATTTTCTCATTAGTAATATTCAACAAATTTTCCCATAATTACTAACTCTCATCACATTAATAATTATAACATAATTAATATCCGGATTTTTATTAAATACTTAATTCACATTAAATTTAATAAATCCCCAAATTAATATAGCATAAAAATACAGGGTATTACATACTCCCCCCATAATAACGGAATTTTGTCCCAAAATTCGGAAAATAAGACATACCTGGTAAGAACAAATTTGGATATCTCTCGCGCATATCGGCCTCGCGCTCCCAAGTGGATTCCTCCACGTTATGATGCTCCCACTGGACCCGTACAAGTGGAACTATCTTCGACCTCAATCTCCTCTCACTATAGTCTAGGATAGCCACCAGTCTCTCCTCGTAAGAGTTGTCAGGATGTAAGTCTATCTCATCTATTGCGATGTGAGTATGGGCCATATCATCCCAAAGATACCGTGTCAACGACGAGATGTGGAATACATCGTTAATGCGATGCAAATGCTCTGGTTGTACCAATCTATATGCTACCGGCCCAATCCGCTCGATAATGGGAAATGGTCCCACGTACCTCGGGGCCAATTTCCCTTTCTTCCCAAACCTCATCACTCCTTTCATAGGAGATACACGCAGTAACACTTGGTCCCCCACATTAAACTCCCGGAAGAGCCGTTTCGCATCGGCGTAGCTCTTCTACCTGTCCTGGGCTACTCGAATGCGACTCCTAAACTAAAAAAAATGATGAGAAATTATAAAACTTGCGCTTACAAATTATTACTCCAAAAAATTTATGCAACAGGACATGGTCTTGTTCAATGGCTGAGTCAGGGAAAAGATGTACCTTCTCGACCCCATGTATGAAAACTTGGGATATTGTGATATTTTATTCATCCCGATCAAACACGATGCAAACCATTTCACTTTACTAGCCATATATAAGAAATAAGAGAAAAGTGTACATATAGGTCCACCAAGGCCCGAGAATAAGAATACAAATTCAGTCTACTTTGAGGATGGGAGAAAATGGTTACATCCTAGACTAAATTACATTACACATACTTTTTGGTTTCATGTAAACTAGATTTTATTTCTTTATAAAGTTCAATGCACCATTAATAATGAAGAAGAAGATTTCAAATGGTGGAAAGGGAAGGGGAAACAATGACCCTAGTAGATGATCTCACAAAAGGTGAAAAGATCACAGTCAAATGAGCTTTGAAAATGATGTTCAGTTTGAATTCATCAGAGATAGAAAATGCCCAAAATCATAATGCATATTGTTTGTTTAAATTTCCTTTCAGTGTTGATTATGGGGTAGTTGAGAAAAGGAAATCAACTCATGACACGTCTTCGAGAATAAATATGCTAGAAATTAAGGCAAATATTGTAAAAGAACTTATTCTTGGTGATGGTTCCTATAATATAGAGGAAATGGCTTATATGAGAAAACTAAAAAGGAATTTACCTAAATACCAATTAATTTCTATGTAAATGGCTTGTCTAGGATACTTATTAAACATAATTATTTTTGTAATTGGCTATTAATTGTAATACTTTTGGTAAATGGCTAGCAATAATAATATTTTATGCTAATGGTTCTTTGAAAATGAATTTTAATTTTTGTTCAATTTATGCATGTTACCTACATAGGATTTGGTTTCCTTCTACATTTGCATATATTATTCATGGAACAGTTCCGCTGGCATGGACCAACACCATACAGTGTATACATTTGAATGTAATAGAAATTAAACACATTTTTTTGTTACTTTTTGCAGGGGATTTGGTTTTCTTCTACATTTGCATGTAACATTCATGGAACGGTGCCGCTGGCATGGACCATAACCATACATGGTATGCATTTTAATGAAATTTAGTTTAGATAGTTTTTGTGGTTTTTGCGGCTGGTTCAGACCATAACCATGCATGGAATACAAATAAAAGGAATCTCAAAACAAAGTACATGAATCAAAGCAATAGGTATATGTAGAAAAAACCACAAACATTCAAAGTACATGTTTTATAATACAAATTACACGCTTTACAATACAAAGTGCACGCATTTATAATGCAAAGTACACTCAAGTAAAATACAAAGCACACACATTTACAATATAAAGTGCACGCATTTATAAGAGAAAGTGCATCCATTTACTGAGTAACAATAAATAACTTTTAATGGCCCACTTTTATTAAAATCAATTAAATGTTATTTTTGGGGTTTTAACGATTTTATTCGGGTTTTTCGTAGTTGAATTTCCAAATGAATTTACGAATAATTTTCATATGAGAAATAAAACTACGATTTGGATCACTTTTGGTATTAACAATTGTGATAAACTTCCATTTTGTATCACTTTTAATATTCATGGAACGGTTCCGCTGGCGCGGACCATAACCATATAAGCCATACATTCGAATGTAATGTAGTTTAGACACATTTTGTTTTACTTTTTGTGTGGGACTTTCTTTTCTTCTTCATTTTCACGGAATATCCATGAAATGGTACCGCTGGCACGGACCATAACCATATAGGGTATGGATTTGAATGAAATATAGTTTAGACAGTTTTTGTAATTTTTGCGACTGGTGCAGACCATAACCATACATGGAAAAGAAACCAAAGTAATCTTAAAACAAGGTACATGCATCAAAACAATAGGTACACATAACAAAAAACACAAACATTCAAAGTACACACTTTACAATACAAAGTACACACTTTACAATAAAAAGTACATACATTTATAATACAAAGTACATGCATTTTCTCAGTAATAATAAATCACATTTTATGAAGCACTTATATTGAAATCAATCAACTGTTATTTACGATTTTTTTATATTTTTTTCAAGTTTTTTTCATATTTCAATTTCCAAATGAATTTATGAAGACTTTTCACATGAGAAATAAAACTACCGCTTTGGATCACTTTTAGTATTAACAATTGTAATAAACTACCCCTTTGGATCACTTTTAATATTCATGGAATGGTTTCACTGGCACGGACCATAACCATACATGGTATACATTTGAATGCAATATAGTTTAGGCACAATTTTTGTTACCTTTTGCATGGGATTTGGTATTCCTCTACATTTTCACATAATATTCATGGAATGATGCCACAGGTGCGGGCTATAACCAAACAAGGTATGCATTTGAATGAAATATAGTTTAGATAGTTTTTATTGTTTTTGTGGCTGGTGAAGACCATAACCACACATAGGATACAAACCAAAGGAAGCTTAAAAAAAAGCACGGGCATAAAAATAATAGATACATGTAGCAAAATCATAAACATTTAAAGTATATCCACTACAGTACAATGTACAAACATCTACTCACTAATAGTAAACAACTTTTAATGACCAACTTTTATTGAAATCAGTCAACTATTATCAAATTGTAACCATATGTCAAATACAAACCAAAGAAAGCTTAAAACAAAGTACACACATCAAAATAATAGGTACACATAGCAAAAATCACAAACATTTAAATCACACGCATTACTATATAAAAGTATATGCATTTACTCAAAACAGTAAATCACTTTTGATGGCACCCTTTTATTGAAATCAATCAACTGTTATCAATAAAATTGTATTTACAGTGAATGACTAAAAAAATCTAGAAATTAGGTATTCAAATAGGTTGTTTACATGTCTTCTTGGTATGACCCACTTTCCTACACCTAGAGCATGAAACTTTTCTCACTTGAACGTCACCAACAAACTTTATTCTCTTAGTTTTTTGCCTGTCTGCTTGTCTCTTTATCTTTGGAGGAAGCATTTATGGTTCTCTAGGTATGGGAATGTTTAGTGCCATTAGATCAGGGTCGTGAGTTATAGGAAATGAGTATGACTGTTTGTAAAATGAATATTTATGGTATCCTTCGATGTAGTTATAAATATTCCCACCTTCCGTCCGTATCACAGCTATAGCGTGAGAATAGGGGAAACACTGAATCTTCCATCTCTCGCATGACATACCTAATTAACTTTGTCAACGGTAGCCCTCTCTTCTGAATGAACTTCATATACAAAGTCACTTGAGTATTAATTATCTAATTTCGACCCTTGGCCCATGATTCTATCAACACCTTGTTAAAATTAGGAGACAACTCTATTGTCCATCTTTTAGCTTCAACCATTCTTTATGCATTGAAGTTCATAATCTTGACCCTCAGTTTATTAATCATATGGATGCTAGGGAGATGCCTTTCTTCCAATATCTAGGAATTAAACTACTCAACAGCACTGAATGACATGTCACCATATCATTTCCCCGAGAAAAATGTACAAGACTAGTTTCCTTGAGGCAAATTGTTAAAGAACCGCCTAACCGCCACTACCCCTTCCTTCCTCAGTTCATCCATATTTTTATTAAACTCATCAACCGTTACAACATATGACACAGTCCAATAATCCCCTTATAGAAATTAGTCCCTCAATTCCCATAGATCTTAGTCTTAATATTTCCATTCAAATGATGTATACAACACGAATGCCCAGACATCAAGAAGACCTTCGAAACAACCTTAAGAAGACCGTTGTTTCGATCAGATACAAATGTCATATTCCTCCCCAACGAAAGCTAAAGCATCATGTAAATTCTAAAGAAACCATACCCAATTATCCTCTATCTCAGAATTAACATTAGAGAATGCAAGAGGAAAAATGCCCGAAAACAAAATTAAATGCATCACATAAGTACATCATGATCACTAGAATGTCCTGCAGTGTTCACGCAGGAAAACTATATAGTACACACACACTACTTCAAAGTACATGCATTTGTCAAAAACCACAATTATGAAAACATTACACGCAGTTGTAAAAAAACTATATACACGTCCACATAAAAGTACATGCAAATATACAAAGTTCTTATAAAAAATGCTCTTACCATTATTATTGTTATTTTCCGTTGCAACCAAAATTTGACGTCTATAATGGCTCTTCAAAAATCTGCATCAATAAACAACACATGCCTGCAGTTGGGAAACCCAGAAAGACAACCTCCAAACATTATGAAAATCCTTTTAAATAATCTACTTTTGGATTCCACATTAATAATGTAACGTAATTCTGGATTATATATCAACACATTATGCCAATATATACTAAGAAGGGCATACAAAAATTTCTCATTACCATTCAATACAACACTTGGAATCTCTTTCCCTCACAACGCGTGATATAATCTATATGAAAACCATAGTTCTTCTTAACATCTCTCACCACATCAATTGGCCTAATTTAAAGCATGTCCCTAACCCAATCGATCGACAAACTTAACACCAACTTGGAGTCCATCATTATTCTACACGAACTATGAATCAAACCCCTACATGTATACAAGTTACTCAATGTTCGTAAGTAAAATAAACCATTAACAACACATGTTGGAGCATGAACTCACAAAATACAACCTTTAAAGAAGTTTTTAGAAAGCTCTGCAGTCACCCATGTTTTATCATTTTTCATATAAACAAACCCGAACCCAACCTCAATAGCATACTTCCTTAATTTATGATGAAACTCATCCACACCTCCTTCAAAATACTAATCAACGCGACTTATATACGTATTCCAACTATTATAAAGATAAATCTTTCTACTTTTGGTCTCTGCCCCACTAATATATATATATATATATATATATATATATATATATATATATATATATATATATATATATATATATATGTATGTATGTATGTATCATTTTGTACATCACTTCTCCCATTAAACGTAACATTTGAATGTGAGCCATATGACCTTTCACATATGACACCATTACTCAACATCCCTAAATCCATGAAAAATATCGAAATAAAATAAGCTTTCTTGATGCCCAAGATCTCAACATACAACGGACATCTTTGTCACATAACAACAACAAATGACTTTCATCACCAAATGCATAACACAATTAAAAGTCACTATTTTTCAAACCAGTAAACCTACTACAAAACTCCTTACATATGTAATCCAATAAGTTGTCCTCATAAACTCAATAGCAACCATAATGCACATGTCAGTACGCCCCGAACAAATTATAAGGGCTAATAAAGGATCGACCTGATTCGGTTCGTACGTCAATTATGAAGTGCAGTAAAACAACCTAGATAACATTTCTAATCCACTTTTATTATTATTTAAGGTTACTCTTATTAGCATGTAATACTAATTATTATCAAAAGGAAGTGCCCCCAAGTCCAAGTAAACAAGATCCTAATCTTAAAGGCAAGTAACTACTTACCTGTATAACGCTCTCAAAGTACAAAACATCATGCAACCTGCTGTAACAAAAGAGGGATGTGAGCCGAATGCTGAGTGGGATTATATACAAATGCAGTATAGAAACGAATGGCAGAAAAAAATACTCACATGCTACACTACATGCATGTGAAAATAAGTATATATCTACATATATACTATTGGAAAATATATGTCCCAATGTATTAAACCGTTTTATTTCGAAAACGTTATTTAAGACTTTATTTTAAAGCACGCACACACCGTGTTTAGAAAAATACTCATATTCCTTTGAAAGCTTCATATAATACACGCTTGTGTTCATTATATTTCAAACCTCATTACGTAGCTTAACATCATTTAGTCACTTTATTTAACCATCCCATGTTACCACATGAACATTAAATATTTATTGCGTTATGATTGTATTAATAAATCAATGAATTAATGCCATTAATTTATGCCTTTTTCATGAATATTCAATTCATTACTTAGCATTATCTTTATGGATTTGTCCAACACTCACACTCATCACAACACACGCACACACACGGTTTCACGAAATTTCTCCATCTAGCATCGAGCGCCAAGTAAACAACAGTTGGTTTGGGTCTTCACCATTAGGGACAACATAACCCTGGTTCATTATTTAACCCGACATCATTCAATATCATTATCTTTCTAATGTGTTCAACATTTTCATAATGTTTACATTAATTTACCTTTTTCAGACCAAAGCTAAAGCCTTCTTAGACTTAACCATCCATTTTTCCATTATACTTGAAAAATTATTACTTTCTCCTTAAGTCCTTTATTCACACACATTTTGATTTTAGACCAAAAAATCATTCTCATTTTAGGACTTAAATCAATTTCACCCATACTAGTGTAAAAACATTCATTAACATTTCTATTTTATAAAAATATTACACTTTAGGTAAATTACCCAATTACCCTTTATTTACAAAAACTTGTAGTTTAATTCCTGAACAAGTGTCATTTCTAAAAAATAATCATTAAGTTTCCAACTTAACATTTTAACGCTTTAGCCGTTTTAACACTTGTTTAACTACATGCTTTTGCCCAACTTTCATACTTGTTAATTCAATAATTTTATTACATGAAATAACATCCCTTACATTAGACTAAAACTTTTCCTTTGTCTTACTTTATATTTAAACCCAATAAGACCTCTTCTAAACTCATTCACATATTTATTCACAAAATACTACGAATTTACATGCATAGAAAATGTACTATAAATGCTAAAATCCTATCAAATGGATTAAATGTACATTTCTTTCTAGAATTTTATACTATTCACGACAAACATGCTTTTCAAGTAAGTAAGACATTCTTAACTTCCTTAAACTCGAAAATGACCATTTCTTCATAAATTACTCTATTTTACAAACAAACTTAAAAATACTTATTTCGTAAATATTTTACAACATTAATCATTTTCCACATTTTTATTTCATAAAAATGTTCATTGTTTCCCTATACTTGAAATGCCCAAAATATTATTTCTCCACATTTTTATTCCATAAAAATGTTCATCATATATTTTTACTAGGAATATACACACATACTACCTTTTTACATTTTTATCTCATAACAATGTCCATTATTTATTTTTACTAGAAATACACCAAATGACACTTTCTAACATTTTTATTTCATAAAAATGTCCACGAATAGTATTATGAACTTTGTAACACTTTAAAAACTCATTTAAACATTCTTTTAAATGCCCATTTTCTTTAAAACATCAAGTGTATACTTAATAAACTCAATAATACATTATAATCATTTTTCTACACACTAGTACACTCAAATGATGGAGAATAGTAATCTGAATTTTTTTGCCTAATTTAAACTCACCTTAGAACCTTTATTTGAGATCCATTTGTTCATGAAATCATAGAAACCAACCAATAAAGTTTATGGACGCAATTTATAGCAAATCCTACATATTTTAAGCCTACAATATGTAAATAATAAATCTAAAATTTATACATGACATTAACCTTAAACCAAGGTTAGTGAATCCCACCTCAGGAGCTCTAGAAAGTGGTGGAGATGGTGAAAAAGATGGAGGACCCCCAACCTCCAAAGGTGGACTCAAGAGGGTCTCTAAAAGACCTCAAAGTTATCTCCAAGTATGCTTCATGAATTTTCTTCTTCATCCTCAAGAACACCCCCCTTTAAACACCCATTAACACATACCCGAAATACCCTCTTAAAGTACCCATCAAAATATGAAGAACGTCATCTTCTACCTTACTACAAGGTCCTCTATGGTTTATTAAGGTAACATAATGTGGTTAGAAACTTTCTAGAGGTTGTTTACATGGTGGTAATGGCTGTGTTAAAGGATAGCCAAGAATTTCAGAGCTCAATGAGAGAAGAGAAATGGTGCGAATATGATTTCTTTTTGAGTCCAAAGCCAAGGGGTCTCTCTTTCTTTCTCTCTTATAATCCAAATATGATCCTATATTAATTCTCCATCCACGTAGAATCTCCTCCTTTCATAAAAGGAATAAAAACGAGCCTTACAATGTATGGGCAACATGTAAAAGCGACTACACCTTGCCAACTAAGATTCTAGCTAAAAGAAAAGAAAAAGATGCACAATGTGCTGTAAAAAATGTTACCAGCGTCACTTTCTCTCTCTAAAACTTTCAACTTGAGATACATATTCCTTGCATTATTTTGGCTAAAAAAATCATATTTACAATAGCCGTTTGGCCCCCCGGATTGTCCTATACAAGGTGCGCAATAATGGGGACCTCCACACAAAACATAATCGTTTTTTATTTTTCTTTGCGTGGTAATATTCCTTATATTTTTATGAGTCTAAATATATGTACGGATTATTTTTTTTGACTTACCGATGGTCCTAAATAATTCACGTAAGTTTGCGGTCTACCCGATGTGCGCTGAAAAAAATTCACCTAAAATGGGTCCAAATGATTTTTTTCGAAGACGGTGAAGAAGATAAAGTTGCTTAAAATTAAATTTTAAGTCGATCGGGAGATTTTCATAATTTTGTGAGCACTTTTATTTTTTTGACGAAAAATAATTTTTATTTAATTTTGGACTTTTGACCCCATGGTACTTTTATATGTATTTTTTGGACCCTATAAAATTGGTCATTTCAATTTTTGGGACCGTGATGCATCCTACAAAAATCGCGCAAAGTTACCTATAATGCGTGTCACGTACCACCTAAATTACTGCATTATTAACCACGATCGTGTTACAATCGTTCCTTGGTATTTTCGCTTCAAACTTAACCAACGTACTCTTCCAAGAGAACCATGCGACGTGGGAATTTTTCTCCTTAATTACTTTTCGTAATGCGTCGCTTTTCGTGCCATTTGGCGTAATGCCCTTATATATCTATTCCTCAATTTTTTCTTTGAATATAATATTTTGATTATCATTAAATACTTATTTTTTAGGATGGGGTATTGCACTTCCTAACATATTTAACCACATCAATTGACCTCATTAAAGGCATGTCCCTACCCTTATCGAGCAACAAACTTAACACCAACTTGGAGTCCATCATTTTTCTACACGGACTACAAATCACACCTCTACATTTATACAAGTTACTCAATGTTTGTACGTAAAAGAAACCATTAACAACACATGTTGGAGCATAAACTCACAAAATAAAACCTTTAGAGAAGTTCTTGGAACACTCTCCAGCCCCCCGTGTTTTATCATTCTTCATATAAACAAACCTAAACCCAACCTCAATAACATACTTCCTTAATTTATGATGAAACTAATCCACACCTCCGTCAAAATACTAATCAACGTGACTTATACACGTATTCCAACTGTTAGAAAGATAAACCTTTCTACTTTTGGGCTCTACCCCACCAATATATATATATCATTTTGTACACCACTTCTCCTATTAAACGTAACATTTGAACGTGAACATATGACCATTCACGTATGACACCATTACTCAACACCCCTAAATCCATGACAAATATCGAAATAAAATCAGCTTTCTTGATCAACCGAGATCTCAACATACAACATACATCTTTGTGACATAACAAAAACAAATGACTTTCATCACTAAATGAATAACATAATGAAAACTTACTATTTTTAAAACCAGTAAACCTACTACAAAACTCCTTACATATGTAATCCAATAAGCTGCTCAATAGAAACCAAATTGCACATGTCAGTACGCCCTGATCCGAATTTAAGGGCTAATAAAGGATCAACCCGATCCGGTTCATACGTCAATTGTGAAGTATAGTAAAACAACCCATATATTGTTTCTAATCCAGTTTTATTATTATTTAAGGTTGCTCTTGTTAGCATGTAATCCGAATTATTATCAACTACGTGATAGGACCCAAAGGAAGTGCCCCCAAGTCCAAGTAAACAAAGCTCCTAATCGTAAAGGCAAGTAACTACTTACCTGTATAACGCTCTCAAAGTACGGAACATCATGAAACCTGTCGTAACAAAAGAGGGATGTGAGCCGAATGCTTAGTGGGATTATATACAAATGCAGTATAGAAATGAACGGCATAAAAAATACTCACACGCTACACTACATGCATGGGAAAATATGTATATATCTACATATATACTATTGGAAAATATATGTCCCAATGTATTAGACCGTTTTATTTCAAAAACGTTATTTAACGTCTTTTATTTTCCTCGTCTTTACAAAATAATCATTTTGTATTTTAAGCTTATAACTAGCATATTCTTTCCGTTAACTCACCCAAATAAAAAATTTACAATTATTGGGAAAAACCTTTCATTCCATTTCAAATGTTTATTACTCAATGCTATTAACTCACGCCGAATTATTAATCATTACTTAAGACTTTATTTTAAATCACGCACACATCTTGTTTTGAAAAATACTCATCTTCCTTTGAAAGTTTCATATAACACACGCTGGTGTTCATTATATTTCAAACCTTATTATGTAGCTTAACATCATCGAGTCACATTATGTAACCATCCCATGTTACCACATGAACATTAAATATTTATTGCGTAATGCTTGCATTAATAAATCAATGAATTAATACCATTCATTTATGACTGTTTCATGAAAATTCAATTCATTACTTAGCATTATCTTTAGGAATTCCGCCAACACACACACTCATCACAACACACGCACACCCACGATTTCATGGAATTTTCCCATCTGGCACCGAGCGCCAAGCAAACTGAAGTTGGTTTGGGTCTTTCACCACTAGGGACACCATAGCCCTGCTTAATTGTTTAACCCAACATCATTCAATATCATTATCTTGCCAATGTGTTCAATATTTTCATAATGTTTACATTAATTTACCTTTTTCAAACGGAAGCTAAACCTTTGGACTTAACCATCCATTTTTCCATTATACTTGAAAAATTTATTACTTTCTCCTTAAGTCCTGTATTCACAGACATGTTGATTTTATACCAAAAAATCATTCGCATTTTAGGCCATAATTCAATTTTTCACATACTAGTGTAAAAATATTCATTAATATTTATATTTTATAAAAATGTTCCACTTTAGGTAAATTACCCATTTACCCTTTATTTACCAAAACTTGCAGTTTAATTCCTTAATAAGTGTCATTTCTAAAAAATAAAGCACCCTATATCTTTGACTCACTTGATTCTATATTATATAGGTGCTCATCTAGTTCGGAAATAGTGACAAAATTGAGTCATATCCTAGTCTACCAAAAAGCCTTCAGACTCTACATTTGAATTCCTCTAAAGTTCTTAAAGGTAGAACACCAACACATTCACCTAAGATTTCATATATGTGTTGAAATCTTCATAATATGGGTGTGTGTGTGTGTTAAATCCCATTAAAATTATTTTTAAAATTTTTCAGGATATTTTAAATAATTTTTGAAAATTTTAAAATAATTTTTAGACATTTAAAATTGGATTTTATAATGTATTGGGGCTATTTTATAATTTTCACAGGTGTGTAAAACTTTCCTTGGGTAGAATTTGAAAGTGCTAGATAATATTGTGGGAGAAAATTGAATTCTTTCAACATAAAAAACATGTGTTTTTCAGTTAATCATAGCCTTACACGTGTTGGTTTTATAACGGTTAGATTTGTGTTTTCTTTGCCTCACATATCTGGGACACTAGTTACACCGTTGGATCATTATTATCAGTGGTTTGTATGTCTTCCAAAGCGATCCATGTGTTAACCCTTTGAACCAATCAGAGTGTGTTTAAAAGCGGTGCATCATCATCCATTAGATTTATTTCAATCATTTGTATTCAATCCCGATCGTTGATTTGCTTCGTCCTTCCAGAGCCTTCCATGCTCTAGTATAAATATGACTCATATGTGCAACATTTACAATCTTTGGATCATTTTCACCTCTGAGAGAATAAAAGAGAGGAGAGAGAGAGAGAGATAGATAGAGAGAAATATAGAGAGAAATAAAACCCTAACCTAACTCCGACCAAATTATCACCATAAAACCCTTCTTAGAGTTGAGTTAGTTTGAGATTTAAGAAGATCCATCCTCTCTAGTTATTAATCTCTTGTCCAACAAAGTCACGTAGTTCTAATCTCATTTTGTTCCATAGAAAGTTGAGATTTGAGACTCTGTTATTCATATCACATAAATATTATTGAGTTTGATTTCTTCTTTTGAGAAATCTTTATTTTTTTGGCTGTTTTTAAAACGTTTATATTGCTTTCAAAACCTAAACCAACAAAATCATTTCTGATTGGGGATTTACACTTTCATATATTTCACATTTTGTGAAATATCTGTACATTTTCGAATAAAGAAAGTGTCTAAGATCTTGGATCTTTTATATAGTAAAATTACCTCTTGATCTGTGGATAAATTTAAAGATAAAAAAGTCTGAGAGTTTCGATCAAACTGATTTTGGAAATTTCTGTTGCATATGAGAAATCTGTTTGTAATTTGATACTCATTTTTTCTGTAATAAGTGTGTGTGAGTTGCAACACTAAAACGTGTTGGTAGAGAGATTTTGGACTTAAAGAGTCGACGTAAAGGTAAAAGGAGTGAGTTACAAAGTTGAGAGAACATCTATAACATCATAGCCTTGGGAGAAGTCAAAATAATTCAGAGGAGCTGGTATATTTTTTGAACTTAGATTAGGTCTAATTGTGTGTTTAGATTGTTAAATAGTTTGTAAGTTACCCTATTTTAGTGGATTTTTTTGTTTTGAGGTGTATAGACATCCGTGGATGTTTCCCTAATTGGGTGAGGTTTTACCACGTTAAAATCTTTATGCACTTCAGTACTTAATCTTTCGCTCACCCCTTTCTATCGACGTGCTGATTTTAAATTATTTTAGTTTTGGTTTTCAAAACTCGGTTACATAATACCTCAAAATATCTCGTTCATAGTTCCTTTTCTACACATCTTGTGTTAGATGTTTATTTTAAGAAAAGAGTTTCTTCAAAAAACTGTTCGGAGCCATTTTGACTGTTTAATCTTAAATTAAACAACTTAAGTGGTACTTTTTCAATTGGTATCAGAGCATTGGTTTTATAAATTCCCTTAGATCTTGAGTTTCTAAAATTATTTTCTTAAAAAAATAATGGACGAGAAATTTGAGAGAATAGGTAACCTGTTCAGACCCCCTCTCTTTGATGGGACTAACTTCCCTTACTGGAAAGTGAGGATGGTTGCTTTCATCCAAGGGGCATTGGGAGAGGATGTTTAGGATGCTATTGAAAATGGTTATACCTTTCCTACTAAACCAACCGCTAAAGGAAGTGCTATGAGGATTAGAAAGTTCCTAAGTGAATTCACTAAAGAAGAGAAATAAACTTCCCTTAAAAATAACAAAGGCAAAAATGCTATATTCATGTCTATCGATGAACACGAATTTAAGAGCATATCATTATGTACTACCTCTAAGGAAGCATGGGACACCCTAATGACTACACATGAATGAGACACACGTGTTAAAGTTGCAAAAACCCAAATCTTAATCCAGCAGTGCAACACTTTAGTCATGACTGATACTGAGTCATTTGATGACTTCTATATTAGGTTGATGGACATAGTGACTAAGATGAATGCTAATGGGATAATCTATGATAGAAAAGAATTTGTCACTAAAATTCTAAGGTCACTTCCGCAAACAATTGACAATAAGTGTTATGCAATTGAGGAGATGGACGATCAAAACCTTACCCCTGAACTCCTCAGTAGTAAGCTAAGAACTGTGGAAATGGAACTAGAGTTTAAGAAGAAATTGACACACACCCATAAGAAACAGTCTGCTTCCAATCTTGTCTTTACCTCTAAGTTGACTAAACCTGAATGTCATTTACTTGAAATTGGCTTAGATTCTGATGAGGACTGTAATTTAGAGAGATTGGATAACCAAATTTCCTTAATGTCTAAACATTTCAAGAAAATTGTGAAGTTCAGAAATAAAATTGCAAATAGACAAGGCAAACCTACCTATTCATATAACTATAATAATTGGCCTCTTGAGAAAAGACTTGAAAGTAAACCTAGCAGAGACCTTATGAATACTGAATGCTATAGATATGGAAAGTTAGGACACTTAGCGAGTGACTGTAGAGTTAATTTTAATAAGAACAAGAATACTAGGGCTAACTTGTGCAAGACTTGGGATGAATCAAGTGAATCAAAAACTGATGAACCTGAGTCATCTAACACTTATGACCCCTGTATGTCGTTCTTTGCTAAAATCATATACACTGATGATAAGGAACCTAATCATGCTATGTTAAATGATGCTATTCCTACTGATTTGCCTTCTTTGTTACTTGAGAATGCTAATAATGCTTCAAACGCAGTGTGTGTGAGTTAAAGGGAACGCTCTATTGTTGATGTCAATGGGTGTGTGAGTCCTGAAAATGAATCGCTAGGGGACACTGCACACTTTACACTTAGTGACTCCGATAATGAAGACCTTCCTGACATTCACACACTGTACACAAAAACTCTAAAGAAAAGCACTAGACTTGAAAAGATTGTTAAAGATCTTACACAGGAGATAAAAGACATAAGTCATATAATCAAACAGAATGCTGAAGAGTACACTTCTCAAAGTCTAACTCATAAGAATGAAACTAAAAATTTTGAACAAAAATTGAAAGAGTTGTCCGACTCAAATGAAATTCTGGAAAAGAAATACAAAGGAAAGTTGTTAGAATTGGAACAAACAAAAGAAAAGACATCAACAATCTTCAAAAAGTTTATTAAATTTGAAAATAACTCTAAATGTTTTGAAGACTATGTTGCTGAAAGTAAGACCAATTCTGATGATAGAACTGGAATAGGCCTTTTCCCTAACAATTTCAAGAAAATAAAGACTTTTGAACCTATCAAGTTTGTCTCTCGTGGCAAAAGACCTGTTGAAACTTTTCCAGATTTTTAAACTTCGAAAAAAGATTTTGACACAAAACAACAAGTGTTAGACATTAGTGAATCAAGTAACTCTAAGCATAATGTTGAACATAAGGCTAAATATGTCTGCCCCCTATTAGACAAGATGATTCGTCATTTCACCCTATGCCACCTAGAAACAAGACTAGAGCTCAAAACCTAGACAAGCCTTCGAATAACAATTTTCCTCAGGTTATGAGTTCTACGTGCCATATTTAATGCTCCTATTGTGATGTCTATGGACATTCCCTTGATGGTTGCTATCCCAAACGCCAATGTTATCTGGTCTATAACTCTCCTGTTTACCATAACTTCAACTATTCTAGGAGAAGCAGAAACAATTATGTCCTTTCTAGACAGCCAGACAAGAATTCTAACTATCGAAATAGGAAGAGAAGGCTAATACTAAAAGACCATCAACAAGAAGTAATCCTATATTCTTTTCTAAACCAAATGCTCAAACTGTCTATAATACTCATAAACTTGTGCAAAAATATTTGAAAGAAAAAACAGAAGCTAGCAAGTTTTATAAAAAATGAGCTAATAAGCGCAAATTGAAAACTAGAGAAATTTGGTTTAGAAAAATGATCTATTACCCCAGATGAAATGAAACATTGTGATCAGTGCTTTTAATGATGAACACACATCACCTGGATGGTATTTAGACTCTGGATGTTCCAAATATATGACCGATGATGATTCCAAACTTTCAAATAGTACTAACTTCTCCGGAGGAAAATTCTTATTTGGAGATGCTGTATCAGCCCAGATAATTGGTAAAGGAACATTCCATGAAGAAGGATTACTGATTCGTATCGAATCCTGCACATTACTACCCTCGAACTTAGGTATTTTAGCCACCTCGGGTACCCTAATTGCTATAATTATGCTCGATAACCAGACAACCTCCGTTTTATATGCCAACATGTTATTTGAGGTATTAATGAGCTTTTATTGGGGTTACGGTGCTTAGTATGAAGTTTGAGCGCATTCTGGTTAAGTTCCGTCGCGATTCGCACGTTCAGGGGCATTTCAGTAATTTTACACTTCGGGATTTTTTCCTGAAGTCTTCACGGAAGTTGTAGCCCTCGGGCTAAGCTTCACGTGACCACGAACGATGCATGAATTAGAGTCTGAATGAAGGAAACACGGACCTTTAATTGAAAAGAATTAAAAGAGATTCATTAACACTTTTATTAATTCCCCTTATATCCTTCTTCTCTTTTATTAACAAATTCATTAATTACATCCATGTACCAAAATCGTTTTTGCAGGAAATTAAATGGAGATTTTTTTTCCTTTGCTCGGGTTTTAGTTTCGTCCGAAATTCGAGCCTTTCGTCTGAAGTTGAAGCATGATTTGGGACCACACACGCAAATGGGTCTCTTGAGCCACTTTTGGAGCTTGGGTTTCATGGCTTTGTACATTAATGGAGCTTGTTGGAATTTTTGAAAATGGGTCTCCTCCATACTTCTCTCGGCTCAAATTTGATGGAGATTTCATTTTGGTCATGGTTTGTATTGCCACAACAATTATGGGTTTCATTTTTTTTTTGTTGGTTTTGCGATGTGGGTCTCGGGTTGTGTTGCCATGGAAGCTGACCTCCATTGGAGGTCTTTGGTGGTGTGGGACTGGAGGACCGATCGACCGGCTTCCGACACACGGTCGATCGGGTTTTTCGTTTTTGCTGTGCGACACAACCAGTATGCCTCCCCCTATGACGCGGTCGACCGGCTTAAGGCCCCGGTCGACCGATACCCTATTTTGAGTAGACTCCTTTTTGCTGCTTTGCCTTTTTTCCTTATTTCGTTTTATTTTTCTATTTTTTCTCTCTTAGTTAATAGACTTATCCCTTTTATTTATTTATTTATTTTTTATTTTTTCTTTTCTTGGTTTTTCCCACTTAGTAAGGGAACTTTGTTTATTTTGTAAAGGATTTTTATTTAGGAGCTCATTTTCTCTTCTCTTAATTAGTTTAGGTTAGTTCTAGGGTTTGAAAACATTGGGTTTTATTTGTGAGACAACCCATCTCCTTCACTTTCTTTGTGCAATCCACCATTAATGTAAGTTTCCTTTATTATTATAGCTTTGTTCCATTTCCATGCTTTGTTAATTATGTCCATGCTTAGTTAATTAGTTAAATTAATTTATTTCTTGCTTTAATTTATTAATTAGTTGTTTTATTAATTTAATCATGTTGTGTGAGTATTTAAATAGAGTTTGGGTCGTGTGTCCGCCATTAATGGGTGTCGAGCTCTGAAAATTAGGTTTCGTGTAAAATTGTATTTAATTGAAACGTCGCGAATTAAAATGGGATTATTATGTGTTTAACTTTCATTGTCACACAACGTTAGTATTTAAAGCGATAGTCCAATTTTAAGACGCGTGTGACAATTTTTATTAAATATTTAATCTCGCATCGTTGGCATAAATTCCTTCATGTGTGATGTTTATGATTAATTAAAAATGTTCGATTAAATATTTTCGAACCGAAATTCTAATTCCGCGTGTTTATCCCATGGCGAGTACGTGACCCCGACTCTCATTTTATTTAATATTATTTAGACTAAACTTCTTATTTTTTCCTTTTATTTAAAATAAACCATCATCTTTTACATTTTTATTCCTAAAATAATAAATCGATTAAAATCTGTCGAACACTCCCTGTGGATTCGATACCCGACTTACCGCTATACTTGTATCGCAAGTGCAGTCATAATTTAGGTTTTTGTATTAACGCGGTGAAACGAGTACAACGATTAGCGTTTTGACGCAACGCTACATTTCACGCGCTAATCAAAATGGCGCCGTTGTCGGGGAGTGTTTTGTTATAGATTGTAATTGTCTTATTATTTCGTAGTATTCTTTATTTTGTATTTGTATTCTTTCTTTTAACCTTTTTTGCAGGACTTCTACATTTGAGCGCCAAGAACCTCTTGAATTTTGCCGTGCACACATCATCTTTGTGGAAATAGCCATTTTGAGCCATCTTTGCGGTAAGCATGTCTTACTCCAATCCTTTCGGTAATCATTTTGTTAATTCTCAAAATCCCCGTACTCCTAAGACTTTTGGTCAATATTTAGAGTCCCAAAAAATTGTAAATTCAAAAATAATTTTGGGTGAGTATTACAAAGTCAAGCTTTGGAGTGCGTATGTTTTGAGGATGATGATAATGATTTTGGGCCTTTACCTCCTTATTATAGGAATTTTGAAACGAATTTCAATAGTTTTCAAAACTCCTATAATAATGAGTTTACCTTTTGTGCCGATAATGATTTTCAAACTCCTCATTTTCAAGCATCCACACCTCGGCCTATGACTTTCGGCGAGGGTTTTCTTATGCTTGGGAACGAGAGGTATGAATAACGTTATCGGGAAGAACATTGTTGTTGGGAGCAAGACTTGGATTTATTATTAGAATCCGCCGACGATTTCTCTTTCGAGACTTTTGAAGTCGAGGAATGTTTTGAACCAAATGAGGACTTTGTGCCTACTTTGGAACAAACCATTCGTCATTTGACCCATCTTGTAATTGATAATGAAAGCAAGGATGAAATGGATGTAGTATCTATTTGCAATGAGATGATTTCTTCTTTGGATCCCAAAGAAGAAAGTTTCATTGAAAATGATCCTATCTCCTTTGAAATTTCAACTTTGAGTGACGATAACTCATCTCTTGAGTTTGAATTTCTTTCCTCCACATTTTCATTCTCCGTTATCACACCATCACAAGTACCCCATGAATCAGTACCGAACTTTAAAACATTCAACCCTTTAACCTACGAGGAGTACTTACTCGATTTGCTTTCCATGAAGTCATCTTTGCCCTCATGTGCACCACCTCCCATTCCGATTGCTAAATCTTTGGGAGAAAATTCAGTTTTTTTTGTCCCCTAGTTAATTTCTCATCCATCCTATCCAAATCCCCCATCCTCCCTCCCAAATTTTTAATTGGGGATGGTTCACCTTTTCCACCACCACATGCCTTCCGTTGTTTGAATAGAATTCCTATTTTTTGAGAGGCATGCATGTCCACCATTGATCTTCCTAAGTCAAAATGTTGTTTGGATGGACCCTAAAAAATTTAGACTTCTAGTGTATAGTTAGTTAGGAGTCTAAATGGTAGGTTGTACATAGTTAGCTTTTTTTCTTTCTTTCTTTCTTTTTATTTTAGTCTAATGTAATTAGTTAACTTTTTGTTATTTATTTTCGATATTCTTGTTACTAACTTGTTTTGTAGAATCATCGGACTCGTACTTTGTGGAGATCGCTCCATTTTGGGTAATATCGCTCTTTTCCTTATTTAACTTGGTTCTTAATTAACATTGAGGACAATGTCAGGTTTTAAGTTAGGGGGTGTAGGATATTTTATCCATTCATTGGTAGTGTCCATTATTTTTCTCACATGTTAGTGTCCATGTTTTTTCTCACATGTTAGTTAATAAGTGTGCTTTTCTTAGAAAAAATAAAAATTTCAAAAAAATTTTCTTTCTTTTTTCTCCTTTATTGGGCATTTTGCCTTTGTTTTCGATGAGAAATTTCAATAATGGCCTGATCCAATAGACAACCTAATGATGCATGTTCTCGATTTTAGAAGTTATTAGACTTTAGTCTCCATTATGGATATTATGAATAACTTCATGAATTAAACTTTAATACCATGAGCACATGCACTTTTATCATTCTATTGGTTTGGTTTAAGATTTTTATAACTCGGTAATCTTTTGTTGGATTGTTTATACTTACACCAAGTAAGCTTTGTACCTTTCGTCGTTTGTGAGTGTATACACTATTATTTTCTCATTGAAAACGTTGAATTCATTGGTAATCTCACTATTCTTTTATTTGATCGTTCATTAATTGAGTTCATACTTGAAATGTGTTACTTGATCATGATTTTCATATATTGTTTTGACTCGAGAATTGCGTAAACTTTTGGAAATGATCATAGGAATTCTTTGTTATATCACACATATTAGCCTTGACCTCACCCTTATATGTTTACCCCCGTTAACCCCTTTGAGCCTAAATATTAGCCTTTCATTTCATACCCCAATTCCATACCAACTCCGCATTGGAGTTTTTAGCCCATACATACACTTTCCATACTTTTTTTTGGAATGTTACTTGGGATTGAATGATGTTTTTATGATGTCGGTTGCAATTTAGGCATATGAGAGTTTGATAAGTAAAGAAAAGAAAGTAGTGAAAAAGTGAAGAAAAAGAGAAAGCAAAAAGCAAAAGAAAACAAAAGAAAAATGAGAAAAAGAAGAAAAGAAAAGAAAGAGAAAGTTGTAAATATTGTGTATATAGTTCAACAAGCTTTGATTACTCTCCCCGATGATATATCTAATGCCGTTTTGGAACTTGTTTTCCAATTTTGATATTGCCCGCATTTTCCCATTATCCCGACTTTTTATTCCAAACACTTTGAATACGTACATACATTCCTTCGTTTCGCACCCTAGCCCAACCTACATTACAACCCTATTAAAGTCCTATGTGATCTTAAGTAGATGTAATTCAAAGGTTTAAATAGTTTTGATAATCTGTGAAAATGGATTTCGCCTCTTTTATATGTGCGGTATCCTTTCATTGAGATTGCAGTTTTTATTTTCTATATAGCGTTCTTCAATTGTGACATGTGCGCGACCTAGTTTCCCTTTACATTTACTCCTTATGCCCGCATGTCCCGTGTGTTACCTCCCTGTTTCAAGTGAATTCATTTCATGAGTGTAATGCCCGTGAGGATTGACTTTTATGCATGCTTTGATATTTAGTATCCTATTTATTTAAGTTTTTTCCAAATCATATTTTGCGTGTGCTCACTTCCCTCCCACATTTTAAAGTTTCAATTCATTGAGGTGCATTCGATAATGTTAATAACTGCGGACTTTTCACGTGAATTCGTTTGCTATGCTAATAACATGTTGAAATCTTGTTCGTATTGTTGGGTTTGTCGCATGTGATTGGGCATATTTTGAGGAAATGTTATGATGTTTGTGGGTTTCATCCCTGAAAACCCTCACGAGACGACACTCGTCCCCTAGGGTAATCTAGGGGTTTAACGGCTTATTGCATACACTAAATGCAATCGTGTTCCCTACGAAAGTGGCATTTATATTTCGATGCATATATACATATTGTGTTTTTCTTATATTTCTTCTTTCTTTGAATTTTATTACTAGGGACTAGCAATGTGTAAGTTAGGGGGTGTGATTCGTATCGAATCTTGCACATTATTACCATCGAACTTAGGTAGTTTAGCCCCCTCGGGTACCGTAATTGTTATAATTATGCTCAATAACCATAAAACATCCATTTTATATGCTAACATGTTATTTGAGGTATTATTGATCTTTTATAGGTGTTACAGTGCTTATTATGAAGTTTGAGAGCATTCTGGTTAAGTTTCGTCGCGATTCGCACGTTCAGGGGCATTTCGATAATTTTACACTTCGGGATTTTTCCCCGAAGTCTTCACGGAAGTTGTAGCCCTCAGGCCAAGCTTTGCGTGGTCATGAACGGTGCACGAATCAAAGTCCAAAAGAAAGAAACACGGACCTTTAATCAGAAAGAATTAAAAGCGACTCATTAACAATTTTATTAATTCCCCTTATATCCTTCTTCTCTTTTATTAACAAATTCATTAATTACATCCATGTCCCAAAATCATTTTTGCAGGAAATAAAATGGCGATTTTTATCCTTGGCTCGAATTTTGGTTTCGTCCGAAATTCGAGCCTTTCGTCTAAAATTGAAGATTGATTTGGGACCACACACGCAAATGGGTCTCTTGAGCCACTTTTGGAGCCTGGGTTTTATGGCTTTGTACATTAATGGAGCTTGTTGGAATTTTTGGAAATGGGTCTCCTCCATAGCTGCTCTCGGCTAAAATTCAATGGAGATTTCATTTTGGTCATGGTTTGTATTGCCACAACAATGATGGGTTTCATTTTTTTTGTTGGTTTTGCGATGTGGGTCTCGGGTTGTGTTGCCATGGAAGCTGGCCTCCATTGGAGGTCTTTGGTGGTGTGGGACTGGAGGACCGGTCGATCGGCTTCAGACACGCGGTCAATCGGGTTTTTTGTTTTTGCTGTGCGACACAAACAGTATGCCCCCCATGACGCGGTCGATCGGCCTGAGGCCCCGGTCGACCGGTACCCTGTTTTGAGCCGATTCCTTTTTGCTGCTTTGCCTTTTTCCTTATTTCATTTTATTTTTCTATTTTTTCCTCTCTTAATTAAGAGACTTATCCCTTTTTTTATTTATTTTTTCCTTTTTCATTTCTTGGTTTTTCCCACTTAGTATAAAAGGGAACTTTGTTTATTTTGTAAAGGGATTTTTATTTAGGAGCTCATTTTCTCTTCTCATAATTAGTTTAGGTTAGTTCTAGGGTTTGAAAACATTGGGGTTTATTTGTGAGACCACCCTATCCTTCACTTTCTTTGTCTAATCCACTATTAATGTAAGTTTCCTTTATTATTCTAGCTTTGTTCCATTTCCATGATTTGTTAATTATGTCCATGCTTAGTGTTGATGTAAAAAATTAGATTTGACCTAATTATTTTAATCAAAGATAAAAAGAGTAAAGAAATAATAGACAATAGATTTTTAAAGTGGTTCAGCCTTGTAAGAATGGCCTACGTCCACTGTTTTTGTAATTACTGACTGTTTGTTTGGAATTCTCGAGGAATGGTTTGCTCAAGAAATTCTGGTCCACTTCCAATAAGGAGGTTACAATGTATTTATAGCCTTGAGGTTGTACAAATGAAAGTACAATGCACTGTTATCTAGTAGACATGTACATCTTTATGTTAATAAATGAGCATTTAATGTGCAGTCGTCTCCTTGATTATCCTGATTAGAATGCTAAGTTACTCGGACCGCCTAAGTAGCTCGACATGCTCGAGCTGCTCGGGCCCCTAAGTTCCTCGTGACTTTTTAGTTGCTCGGTGATCTTGAGTTGCTCGATAGAAGTATACATATTTTCCATGTTAGCAGACACGTGTCTGTAAGTGAGTAGTCCATGTCAGCAGACTAAATTTGGCATCAACGGAAGCCCCCAATGTTTCATAGTTTGATGTTGAAGAAAAGTATGGAACATTCTGCTTGGAAACTGCACTCGTTGTATAATTTTTAGGAGAGCATTCGCTGTATATAACTTCTTTTTGGGTGTACAGTATCAGGCCTCATAAATATTTTGAATTTTCATGACCACTTCGATATTTGTGCTCTTTTTCTTCTTTTAGCCACCGGATACGCAAAAGTCTTTCTTATTAATCGTTACCTTTCTCTATTCCCGAGGTAAAGTATTTAAACATGGCAAAAATCCTATCGTCTTCTACTTTTCAAACCTGTGTCTTCAAACTTTTCATTTCTTCTCTATCTTGTGCGTTCGTTTCTTCCATTGTTCGTTGTCAACTGATTCACTATTCTCCTGTAAGCTCTTCTTCCTTCTCTTTTACTTATTTTGTTCATCATGGTTTACCTTGTTGAATCTCTTGACAAATTTCGTTATGAATTTTCAATTCCTTCGTGGGTCATATTAGAAGAACTTTCTGAACCTTCTTACTATGTTTCTTTGGCTGAGGGACATTGGTTCCCAAGTCTCTTTGTGGCCGAATGTGGCTTTTCTTTTCCTCCAAATCCTTTATGTTTGGAGTTCTGTCAATATTTTGACGTTGTTCCTGCAAGAATAATGCCAAATACCTGGTGAATAGTTAATGGAGTCCATAGGTTAAACCAGATTCATAGAACCCATTTAGGAATTCTAGAAATTATGTTTTGCTACAGATGGGTTGTCAGCGATAGTACTTTTTATTTAAAAACTAGGTTTTTAAATAGGGCTTTAGTTGTCAATCTTCCAGATGCCAATAGGGATTACTTTGAGCATGGGGTTGTTATGAAAAATTGGCAACATGCTCCATTAAATGGAGATGATGTATATCAGGTACCCAAGTGTCCCCCTTATGGTAATGGAATAGATTGTTTTATAATTTTTTTTTGAAATCTCTTTTTCTGGATGTTTAATAAAATGTATCATTGAAATTTAATTTTTATTATTTGCAGTCGACAGCAAAAGAAAATCTCCAAAGGAGACAGAGGTTAATTTAAAGAATTTGAAACTTATCTGGAGTTTGCACCAGTCTATGGCCGAGGAACACATTAGATCTGCTTCTTATTTGTTGCAATACAAGAGCTACACTTCATCCTTTACTGCTCGTCCAGTGGTGGTTGACATTGGCCAAATACCAGCTGCTGATACTAGTGTGTAAGGTTCTTCTTCAGAGTCAAATATTCCTATTGGTGACATAATGAAGAGAAGAAAAGCTCCTTCATTTTTTGACAAGTCTGATTCTCCTGCTGTAGAGGCAATGAGAAGTAAAAAAGATGTTCCAGAAGAGGGGGTAAAGACTGTAGAGATACCCCCTTCTGATGCTACCAAGAAATTTGACGAGAAGCCTCCCGTGGCTCCGAGTAAGATCGTTGAAAAGCCCCCTATTATCTCAAGCGAGATTGTTGCTATCACTCCTCCTAGTGAGGTTATTGTCATATCACCAACTAAGACAACGTCCTTAGTTGAGAATGTTCCTGTTCCTCCAAAGAGGTTAAAAAAAAATCTTTCTGAGAGACTTGTTGAACCAGTCTCTCAACCATCAACTGTCGAAGATAGTGTTTCAACTTTTATTCCCCCAAGCTCCGCTGTGGGCTTAGTAAAATCTTGGACTATCCCAGAGGTCCCTAACATTGAAAATTCTCTTACTCGTGAGAGAGTTACTGCTCTAGCTTCTCAACATATTGCCTCAGTAAGTATTATTGATCTGATCCTTTTATTTTTTAATACTATATTCATATATTGACTTAGAGTTATTTCTTTTCTCAGCTGGTAATGTGTTTTAACAGCATTGTAAGAAGGGATGAAGCCATCAGGGCCTCCAGTTCCTCGGATGGAGCAGAAAAGGATTTTATTAGATTAACCCAATGTTTGAAAGACTCTCATCAGAAGTATGAGGAGAATAAAGTTGGTTATGGGAATCAGGTTAAATCTGTTGAGCAGGAGAGAGATAGAGCTGTGGAAGCCTCTAAGGAATTGGAGAAGAAATTGAAAGAGTTTGAGAAGAACAATAAAGTGCTTGAGGAGAAGCTCAAGAATGCTGAAGAGCTTGAGAATAAGCTCAAAACTGCTGAAGAGGAAGTTAGTATACTTCATGATGTTGATCGCCAGAAATAAGAGGTGGAAGGGAAATTAAAAGATGTCGAGGAACTTCTTATTGAGAGGACTTCCTCGGAGAAGGTAAAAAGAAGAAATGCTATTAAAAAGTCTTTCAGTACTGGCTGGGATAAGGGCTGGAACAAAGGTCTGGCTGCTATGTCCTCTTAGATGGAGTTTGCCAGCCTAAAATATTTTAGGGATGGATGGGTTGTAGCCCTACAGGAGCTAAAAATCGCTGAGAATTCTGAACTCTTCCAGCGACAAACTCATGGCCCTCCTCCCTCTCCTGGAGAAGAAGAAGAGGACGAAGTTGCCTCAGAAGAATCTTCAATGATAATTGGGGACCAGGTCCCTGCTGTTGAACCTTGCTCCGAGCAGCCCCAACTAATAAACACTTATGCCGAGCAACTTTCATTGCCCTCTGAGCAATCAACCTCTTTGTCCAAGCCTTTCGAGGAAATCTTAGGAACCAAGGAGAAGGTGTAGAGTTGTTCAGATATTTCTTTTACTTTTTTGTTGAATGTAATTTTGGACTATGTACTTCTTTTTGTGATGAAAAAAAATTCAAACTTTTGGTTGTTTGTCTTTACTTCTTCTCCTACTTGTTCTATCTTCATTCTTATTGATTCTTTCTATCTCTTCTCTTTACTAGTTTATGGATAGGATGGAGCTCTTGTGAGCTCATGACACCGAACTGATGAAAAAATGCAATGACTATTTCAAGGCTGGTCATGCAGATCTGAATGATGCTCAAATCATTGATATCCTGGGTTCAGATGCTTCTGAATGAGAAGTTGAAGCTTACCAGTATCTGAAGTGTTTGCTCGATCGTGCAGTAGCCAATAATGTGGCATATTATGAGATGATTGAAGATCTCTAGGGTACCATCGATGAACTCCAACAATAATATAAGGAGTTTTCTACCCTTTTTCACCAAGGGTATGAGAAAAAATATTAGCAACTGAGTGTGCTGACAAAGGATATGATAAGTTTATCTCTGCTTATGAGAAGAAAGAGAGCATTTTGAAACTTGAGGTTGAAGACCACAGGCATATTGCCAAGTTGTTGGAGCTGGAAAACCTTATTTTGCAGGGAGAGATTAAACAATTTAAGTCTTCCGCATCTTCCTCGGGGGCCTTGGTCCCTGTCACTGATGAAGGTTTCTCTTTCTTGGAGGTCAAAAATGCTAACTTAAGAGATGAATTGGAAACTTTAAAAAGAGTTGGACCTTCCACCTCTGCTCGTGGTCGAGCAAGATCTTCTTCTCGGGGACGAGAAAGGGCTGGTCGGATCTCTATTGAAGATGCAAGAACTCAAGAAGATTTGGAAAATTAGGCAGTTCAATTGATGGCAAAGAACCAAGCTTTAGCAGAGATGTCCAATAAGAATCTGAACCTTAGCGAGCAACTTTCCACACAGAGCTCTGCCTTGGAAAATAAGGAAATCCTGATGAAGATTCTCCATGAGCAACTGGGGAGGTTAGCTTACCAGTTCCACAAATAACCCAGAGAATTTTGGATGGTTGGCTACAATGAATCCCTTTACCATCTTAATGATCAGATCCAACAATAAAATAATGAAGGGTACAAGCAAGGGTGGCTAAATGCATTGTGCGTGTTAAAGGTGGAGCGGGGTCACTACTTATGTGATTATTATGATCCTAGATTTCTTGAGTTTCCCGTGCCTCCTTTTAAGCTCGACATGAGTTGGATTCCTGCTCGGGAAATTTCTCAGTGATCGATTTAAAAGTACCTCGGCGATTACAGTCTTCATTCAAATTTTGACATATCTCGCCCAAAGGATTTGCTTGATCGGCCATCAGTGATGAATGTTCGAATGCTTCAAGATGTAAATTTCATAAACTCTCCTTATGCTTTAGACGATCCTCCTGCTGGAGTAGAACCTGTTTCGAAGGTAGAAGGGGAAAAACCAATAGAGTAGGGTCTTTGATATAATGACTTGTAGTTTTCACAGCATATGTAATTCTTCTTAATTTGAATGAAGAAATTTTTTCATGTTTTGCTATTTTATTTTCTTCTGAGTGTTTTGCAGAATATCTTTGTCTGTGAATACATGCGTATTTTGATATGTTTTATTTTTTGATTGTAGTGACTTATCACTCTTTGATTCTAAGCAGATTCTAAGCAATGAAATGACTTACATCCCATGATCCTGCTTAATTTAACCAATCGGAGTTGATTACAATTGATTTACCGACCAACCAGAGTTGGTGGATATTGATTCCCGACCAACCGGAGTTGGAGGAGATTAATTTGCCGACTAACCGGAGTTGGTGGATATTGATTCCCGGCCAATCGGAGTTAGAGGAGATTAATTTTCTGACCAACCGGAGTTGGTGGATATTGATTCCCGACCAACCGTAGTTGGAGGAGATTAATTTACTAACCAATTGGAGTTGGTGGATATTGATTCCCGACCAACCGGAGTTGGAGGATATTAATTTGCCGACCAACCTGAGTTGGTGGATTTTCATTCCCGACCAATCGGAGTTGGACGAGATTAATTTGTCGACTAACCGGAGTTGGTGGATGTTGATTCCCGACCAACCGAAGTTGGAGGAGATTACTTTATCAACCAATCAGAGTTGGTGGATATTGATTCTCGACCAACCGGAGTTGGAGGAGATTAATTTTCTGACCAACCGGATTTGGTGGATATTGATTCTCGACCAACCGGAGTTGGAGGAGAATAATTTGCTGACCAACCGGCGTTGGAGGAGATTAATTTTCCGACCAACCGGAGTTGGTGGATATTTTTTCAGATCTTGATGCGTAGTGTGTAGCACTAATACTCCAAGAAATTTCAACAAAAAGAGAGAAACTGGGTAAAGAATTCAACACTTTATTCATACTGAAGAAAACTGCATTTACATAGGAAAACCAACTACTGATAATACTTACGTAGATGCTCTGCATTCCATGCATTCTTAAATTCTTCTCCCTCCAAGGTTTCAATCCTGTATGTCCCTGGTCGAACAACCTCTGTTACTCTGTATGGTCTATGCCAGTAGGCTTCCAGTTTGTTGTGCTTTTGAATTATTCTCTTCAGCACATAAATCTACTTCCTTCAAATCACACTTCTTTACCCTCTCATTATAAAACAGAGCTGTTCGTTGTTGGTATGTAGCATTACTGATTGTCGCTTCTTCTCTAACTTCTTCGAGCATATCCAGATCTAATCGCCTCATCAAGTCACTGATTAGAGAATTGAAATTCAGCACTCTGTGTGTGGGTAGGCCCAATTCATCAGGTATAACAACCTCACTTCCAAATGCTAGCATGTATGGAGATTCTCCTGTTGCTGCTCGTGGCGTTGTTCGATGACCATAGCACCTAGTGTAACTCGTTAATCCAATTTGCCTTAGCATTATCCAGTCGCTTTTTCAAACCATTCAGCAGCGTTCTGTTTGTTACCTCAGTTTTTCCATTGCTTTGGGGGTGGCCTGGTGCAGAGTGGGTCTTCAATATGTTTGACTGATGATAATATGCAACAAACTCCTCGTTGTCAAACTGAGTTCCATGGTCTGTAATGAATGCATGGGGAAGACCATATCTACAAATGATATTCTTCCAGATAAATTGATACACCTTGTCATACGTCATATCAATAAGAGGCTCAGCTTCCACTCATTTAGTAAAGTAATCCATAGCGACTACGAGGTATTTAAATCTTCCTCTGGCCGTTGGAAGTGGCCCGACCAAGTCTATTCCCCACATAGAAAATGGACAAGGGGACATGATGGGTGTTAATAATGCTTGGGGATTTCTTCGGATAGAGGATAAACGTTGACATTTATCACATTTCTTGGCGTTAACTGCACAATCAGCTCTCATCGTCGGCCAGTAATACCCTTCCGTTGTTATTCTTTGCAAAAGTGTCCGACCTACTACATGGGCTCCACAAGACCCTTTATGGACCTCTTCAATCAAAATTTTCACCTCGGAGGGGTGGACGCATCTTTGCAAACCCGTTATGATTCCTCGTCTATATAAAATGACATTAGTCAATACATAATGAGCAGCTTTAAACTTTAGTTTCTTGGCTGTGAGTTTATCAGTTGATAAATCCCCCTCCTCAATATAGGCCCTGATAGGATCCATCCAAGATGGTCCTATATTAAGGGTAATGAAGTTCACCATCATATCTTCATCAATGCTCCGACTAGCCAAGATTTCTATTGGGATTGCTCTTCGTAGCTCGGTGCGTGTGGCTGAGGCTAATTGAGCTAAGGCATCTGCTCTTGCATTCTCCAACCTTGGTATTCTAACGAACTGCACTGCGTTAAGGTTCGATACAATCTCCATTGCTTTCTCATGATATTGGATCATTAATTCTCCTTTTACTGCATATACTCCCAACATTTGATTAACAATCAACTGTGAGTCACTAAATACAACGACCTGCTCCGCTTTCATAGTTTTGGCTAGACTGAGACCCACGATCATAGCTTCATATTCAGCCTCATTATTAGAAGCTTTAAATTGAAAACGCAGAGCATACTCCACATTAATTTTATTAGGACTGTTTAAAATAACCCCTGCTCCACTGCCTGTAGTTCAAGAAGAGCCATCTATATATAAATTCCACAGAGGTATCTCATTGTCAAATTCTTGGTCAGACAGAGTTCCTCGGTGGAATATTTGTTGCTTCTTTATGTCCTCTTCTAACACTTCTTGCTATTCGTCGACCATATTCTCTTGCTCATCAACCGACTTAAGTTGGTCAGGGTTTAAATTTGATGATCCTGTAACATCCCCAGGCTGGTCGGTATTCAACTTCTGCTCTTTGGAGATGTCTGGATAAGTGAACTCTGCAATAAAATCTGCCACTGCTTGTCCTTCGAGCGATGACCTAGGCTCATAAATTATATCGTATTCACCCAATTCTACTGCCCACATCAATCTAACTGATTTCTCTGGTTTGTACAGAGCTTGCCTTAACGGCATGTCTTTATACACGACTATAGTATGAGCTTGGAAGTATGGCCTCATCCTTCTACTTGCTTCGATCAACGCTAGTTCTAACTTTTCCAGCCTTGGATATCTGATCTCTACCCCTCAAAAAGCCTTGCTAGTGTAATAGATGGGTTTTTGCACTCCATCCTCCATTCTTATCAAAGCCGAGCTAACTGCGTTCTCTGAAACTGCCAGATAGAAGTATAATGTCTCTCCCATAACTGGCCTGGAAAATAATGGAGGTACTCCCAAGTATTTCTTTAATTCTTAAAAGGCCCTCTCGCATTCATCATTCCACTCAAAAGTCTTTCGGAGTGTTTTAAAGAATGGGAGACATCTATCAGTTGCTTGTGACACAAACCTATTAAGTGATGCAACTCGCCTTGTGAGACTTTGCACTTCCTTCTTCGTCGTCGAAGATCGCAACTCTAATAGAGCCTTGATCTTTATAGGATTCACCTCAATTCCTCGTTGGTTAACAATATATCCGAGAAACATGCCTTCTCGTACTCCGAATATGCATTTGGTGGGATTCAGCTTCATTTGATATTCCTCTAGTTGATTAAAGGTCTGGCCTAAGTTAACTAGATGATCAGCAGCTTTCTTGCTCTTCGTTAGCATACCGTCAACATAAACCTCCATGTTATGATCAATTTGCTCTGCAAACACCTTGTTCATCAACCGCTGATAGGTAGCACCTGCATTTTTAAGTCCAAAAGGCATAACATTATAATAATAAATTCCCCTCAGGGTAATAAAAGAGGTACTCTCCCTATCTTCAGGTTTCATTTTAATCTGGTTATAACCAGAATAAGCATCCATGAAACTTAATAGTTTGTGCCCCGAGGTAGCATCCACCAGTTGATCAATTCGGGGCAAAGGAAAATGATCCTTCGGGCATGCCCTATTAAGGTCGGTGAAGTCTACACACATCCTCCACTTGTTATTTTTCTTCTTTACCATCACCGCATTTGCTAGCCAGTCAGGATATTTGATATCCTCAATGAAAGAGGCTTTTTGTAGCTTCTCTACTTCCTCCCGTATAGCTTGATTTTCTTAGGACTGAACACTCTTCTTCGCTGCTTTACTGGCTTGATTTTCTTGCTCACATTGAGCTCATGACACAAGAAATTTGGATCTATTCCTGGAATGTCTTCATGACTCCACAAAAAAGTCTGCTTTCTTCGCCTTAGAAATGCAATCAATTCTTGTTTTATTGATTCATCCAAGGATGCGCCAATTTGAGTTGTTCGTTCTGGATGCTCGTCGTCTAGAATGACATTCTCAGTATCCTCCATGACCTGTCCTTTCATGAGTTGGGACTCATCTCTAGGATCTAAAGTTTCAATCTCCGCATCTTCTATTTGGTAGGTAATAGTCTTCTTTCTGGATTCTTCATGCTCCTCCTGCTCGGCAGATGAATAGTAGCATTCCCGAGCTACTTTTTGGTTGCCTTTCACCACTCCTACTCCAAACGTGGTTGGGAATTTTAAACATTGATGTACAGTGGATGGCACTGCTTTGAATTTTTTAGTCCTACCCTTCCCATGATGATGTTGTAAGACGATTAGACATTTTTATCCATTACAAAAAAGCGTACTCTTTCTGTTCGACAAGCAGGCCATGTACCAAGAAGCATAACCAACTTGATCATCCCAAGTGGAAAAATCTTTTCGCCAGTAAAACCAAGGAGGGGTCTATGATATGGATCCAACTGGGATAACTTTAAATTCAAACTGTCAAAGCATGGATAGAACATGATATCTGCCGTGCTACCATTATCCATCAGTACTCGTGAAATCACCACTTCCTTCATTCTCATTTTGATCACCAATGGATCATCATGAGAATATAGTACACCTGCTAAGTCATTCTTAGAGAAACTAATGGCCAGTTTGTGCTTATTTACCTTCCTTGGGCGATCATCTTAAGCTATATTTATTCGCTGAATGTACGAGCAAGCTTGATACTCATTGAGGTAAGATTTTCTCTCAGCAGTCATATCTCCGCCTCCTGTATCTCCACCTGTAATGACATTACATTCAAATGATCCAAAATGGATAGAAAATACCTCACGTTCTGGCTATTTTGGTCTTTTGGGGAGATCGGGGTCATCTTGGTCATCATCCAGGTCTTCTTCATGACTTTTCTCCTTATCTTCTTTTGCTCAATGAGGAGATCTAAACCTCTGCCTTACTCGGTCATTATTCTTTCCACCATTTCGATGATCAACATACTTGGTTAGCTTTCCTCGTCTGATGAGTGCTTCAATTTCATTCTGAAAAGCTATGCAATATTTGGTCGTGTGACCATGATCTTTATGGAACTCGCAATATTTGGACTTATTCCTCTTGTCAGGATCTGCCTTCATTTTCTCTGGCCAGTGTAGCTCCTCGCTGTTCTTGATCTCTTCCAGAATGTGGTGTATATCTACTTTTAAAGGGGTATAATTTCCAAATCTCTTCAATTGTTCCAATGCTTGATTTGCTTTTGACTGCTTGTTACCACCATTGTTCTTTTGCTCCTTCTTCTCAGGCTTATCAACCTCAACCTTGGTTTCTTTGGTGTCCATATTCTTCTTCGCAGCCATAACTTTCTCGGCGTTTATAATCTTGGCTACTTTTTCCATTAGTTCTACCATGGTTCTAGGCGAATCTTTGGCTAGAGTGTAGTATAACTTATCTGGCAACAGTCCACTCATCAGAGCAGTAATTACTGTGTTCTCCTCGTAATCAATTACCTCAAGCTTCTCGTTATTGAAATGAGTAATATAATACCTGGTGCTCTCACCTGCTTTCTGTCTAACACTTAGCAAGTGTGCTACTCGTTTGACTGACTTTGCTCCAAAACAAAAATTTCCAATAAAGAGTTCTGCTAGCTGAAAAAAGGTCACAATTTTCCCCAGAGGAAGGTTATTGTACCACATCTAAGTAGATCCGATAAGGGTTCCTAAAAATTCCCTGCATCGCATTTCGTCTGGAACAACATAGATATCAGCAGCTGCTTGGTATTATTCTATATGTAGAACAGGATCAGTTTTTCCATCGTATTTTGGTGTTACTATCGGGGCTTTGAATTTTGACGGTGTGGGAAAGTCCACAATCTCTTGTATGAATGGTGTTCCTCGAAAAAAAGTCCTTTGTAGAGGATTTTTGGTTTTAGCCATCTCCCCTAATCTATCTTCCAACCTTTGAATTGATCCCTTCCATGCATCATTTCCTTCCTCGACCCTATTGGTTCGAGCAACTGATCATGTTGAATTTGCTTCTTGGGATCTTTCATGATGAGGAACTGGTCGTGATTGGGCATATCATTCCTTTAAATCAGATGGTCGTTGAGAGTTCCTCGACATAGTCCTAGGGGGATTCCTATTCTTCCTAGGACCCAAACGATCAAAAAGAGAGACTCTACTCAATCTTTCAAGAGCACTTGTCCTTTCTAGAGACATAGTGATGTTTTATTGAGTGTCTGTAGCTCGTATTGAGGAAGTCCATCCAGACTGATAAGAAGGATCGTTGGATCTCTCAGTACGATATGAATCGGTGCGTCTGGACTGAGATTCCTCTGGGAATAACATTTATCTATTTCACGAAGAGAGTAAACGAGTATTTCTCTGAATGCTTCGTTGCCCTGATTGGGCTGGCATTCCACCTTGAACGGTTTGTATGAGTTGATGCATGGTTCTTGCATGGCTGTTTGCCCTTGGGCCAAATTAGCCATTATACCAGCCAAATCTTGAATATTTGGAGGAGTAGATGGAGGATTTGGAGGGATCCCAGCGTTTCGATTGCTGGATTCAGGATGATCAGCCATCGACGATGAATTATTTTGGTGAAAAACGATAATTACAGTCGTTTCCCACAGATGGCGCCAATCTGTTGATGTAAAAAATTAGATTTGACCTAATTATTTTAATCACAGATAAAAAGAGTAAAGAAATAATAGACAATAGATTTTTAAAGTGGTTCAGCCTTTCAAGAATGGCCTACGTCCACTGTTTTTGTTATTACTGACTGTTTGTTTGGAATTCTCGAGGAATGGTTTGCTCAAGAAATTCTGGTCCACTTCCAATGAGGAGGTTACAATGTATTTATAGCCTTGAGGCTGTAAAAATGAAAGGACAATGCGCTGTTATCTAGTAGACATGTACATCTGTATGATAATGAATGAGCATTTAATGCGCAGTCGTCTCCTTGATTATCCTGATTAGAATGATAAGTTGCTTGGACTGCCTAAGTAGCTCGGACCACTTAAGCTGCTCGGACCGCCTAAGTAGCTCGACACGCTCGAGCTGCTTGGGGCCCCTGAGTTCTTCGTGGCTTTGCAGTTGCTTGGTGATTTTGAGTTTCTTGATAGAAGTATACATGTTTGCCACGTTAGCAGACACGCATCTGTAAGTGAGTAGTCCATGTCAGCAGACTAAATTTGGTATCAACACTTAGTTAATTAGTGAAATTAATTTATTTCTTGCTTTAATTTATTAATTAGTTGTTTTATTAATTTAATCATGTTGTGTGAGTAGTTAAATAGAGTTTGGGTCGTGTTTCCACCATTAATGGGCGCCGAGCTCCGAAAATTAGGTTTTGTGTAAAATTGTATTTAATTGAAACGTCGCGAATTAAAATGGGATTATTATGCGTTTAACTTTCATTGTCACGCAACGTTAGTATTTGAAGCGATAGTTCAATTTTAAGACGCGTGTGACCATTTTTTATTAAATATTTAATCTCACATCGTTGGCATAAATTCCTTCATGTGTGATGTTTATGATTAATTAAAAATGCTCGATTAAATATTTTTGAACCGAAATTTTATTTTCGCGTGTTTAGCCCATGGCGGGTACATGACTCCGACTCTCATTTTATTTAATATTGTTTAGACTTAACTTCTTATTTTTCCCTTTTATTTAAAATCACCCATCACCTTTTACATTTTTATTCCTGAAATAATAAATTGATTAAAATTTGTCGAACACTCCCTGTGGATTTGTTACCCGACTTACCGCTATACTTTTATCGCAAGTGCAGTCGTAATTTAGGTGTTTGTATTAACGCAGTGAAACTAGTACAACGATTAGCATTTTGACGCGATGCTACATTTCATGCACTAATCAGTTACCCATTACTGAGGATGTTCTCTTGGTAAAAGGTCTTAAAACCAATTTACTAAGTATATCACATTTTTATGACTCCAACCATACTGTCACCTTGTCAAAGAACAATTGCAAAATTTTAAATGAAAAAGGTGACTGCGTTATTGCAGGACTCCGTACTCCAGATAACTATTACTCAATCAATCCAAGTACAAAGGTTTATAACATTGCTAGAATGGATGACAATGAGATATGGCATAATAGATTGGGTCACATTAATTCTGATGGTCTTAGTAAATTTTTCTCCCAAGAGATAGTTAGAGGTCTTCTTAAGATCAAACCAATTTCAAACATCATATGTGGTCCCTGTTAAGAAGGAAAAATTGTTAAGGCTCCCCACAAGAAATTTAAACAAGTTATATCCACTAAACCTTTAGAACTCATCCATATGGACCTAATGGGTCCTTCTCGTACTGTTAGTCTTTGTGACAACAGTTATATCTTAGCTATAGTTGATGACTTAACTCGATTTACCTAGGTTTCCCTTTTAACAGACAAGTCAGAAACTTTTCATAAGTTTTTAAAAATCTTAGTCCATATAGAAAATGAAAAGAATTCCCAAGTAGATAGATTTCGTAGTGATAGAGGAGGAGAATTCATAGATTTAGGTGTCATCGAATACTGTGACTATAATGGTTATAAACATGAATTTAGTGCCCCTAAGGCACCTCAACAAAATGGAATTGCTGAGCGTAAAAATTACACTCTTCAAGAAATGGCCCATGTGATAATTCATGCGAAGAACCTACCTAAATATTTCTAGGTATAATCCATTCATACAGCCTGTCACATAATCAATCGAGTTAATCAAGGAAAAATACCAAACAAACATCCTATGAACTTTGGTATGGGAAGGAACCTAACCTAAAACACTTTAGAACCTTTGGTAGCACTTGTTTCGTCTGTAGAGACAGAGAATATATGTCTAAATTCGAAACCAGAGGAGATAAAGATATTTTCTTAGGATATTCTCAAAATAGTAGAGCCTACCGTGTCTAAAATATTCATACCAAAATCATAATGGAATCCATTAATGTGGTTGTAAGTGACACTAATGTAGAAATTAATATCAAAGGACCAACTATAGTGGATGACTCCGAAAACATTTTAAATTATGATTCTCCAGAGATAGATGCGTCCTTACCAAATAAGACCCCTGAAGTGCTTAACTGGGTTTCCAAAGATCATCCTTTAGATGGTGTAATTGGTAATCCTACTGAGACAATTTGTATAAGATCCCAACTACGTACTCTTGCTCATTATTCATGCTTTGTTTCTCTTATAGAACCAAATAATGTTAATGAAGAACTGAATGAACCATCGTGATTAAGTGCTATGTAGGAGTAACTTCTTCAATCTATCATACATGATGTATGGTATCTTGTACCCCGACCTGAAAATAAAAGGGTTATCGGCACACGTTGAATTTTCAAAAATAAAACAGATTAATCTGGAATTATTATTCGGAATAAAGCTAGATTAGTTGCCCAGGGCCACTCTCAGATTGAAGGAATAGATTTTGAGGAAACTTTTTCACCTGTCACTCGCCTCGAGTCTGTTCGCTTACTTTTTGCAATAGCTTATCATTTGCATTTCACACTATATCAAATGGATGTTAAATCTACTTTCCTTAATGGCATCCTGACTAAGGAGACTTACATAGAATAACCCGAAGGGTTCATCATCTAAATTATTTCTACCAGCTTAAGAAAGCTCTTTATGGGTTAAAACAATCTCTTAGAGCTTGGTATGAACGTCTATCTACCTTCCTTATAAACAATGGTTTTAAACGAGGAGGCAATGATCAAATTCTTTTTGTCAAAATATTTTTTGACATTATGCATAAGGAATTCCATATGTCACTTATGGGGGAGTTACAATTCTTCTTAGGACTCCAAGTTAAGAAAAATTCAGATGGCTTATTTATATCGCAATCTAAATATGCTTTAAAGATTGTCAAGAAGTTTGGCCTAGAAATAGCAAAATATGCTAGGACTCTTATGAGTACTTTTGTCAAACTTTCAAAAGATGAGCATGGTAAAACTATTAATTCTACTTTATACCGTAGCATGATAGGAAGCCTACTTTACCTTACTGCCTCCCGTCCTGATATCATGTACTCTGTCTGCGTGTGTACATGATATCAAAATAATCCTAAATAGAGTAATTTATTATGCGTTAAACGAATTATAAAATACATTAAAGGAACTCTAAATTTAGGACTTTGGTACACTAAAGACACTTCTAGTACTATAGTAGGATACATTGTAGTTGATTGGGCTGGGAGTTCTGATGAGAGTAAGAGTACTTTAGGAGCATATTACTACATTGGTAACAATTTGATAGGATAGAATAGTAAGAAACAAAACTACACTTCCTTATCTACTGTCGAATCCAAATATATTGCCTCAGGAAGTTATTGTGCTCAATTACTTTGGCTAAAATAAATGATGAAAGATTATGGTATAACTGAAGATAAGTTACATCTCTATTGTGACAATCAAAGTGCGATTAATATTTTTAAAAATCCAGTTCATCACGCTCGTACTAAACATATTAAAATCAACTATCATTTCATACGCGAGTTAGTTGAATCTAAGGAGTTGGAAATTAATTACCTGCTTACTGAATTGCAATTAGCTAACTTATTTACTAAATCATTGGATTATCTTTGATTTGAATCTTTGCGCAAATCTATTGGTATGGTTATGGTAACATTGATGATGCTAAGATTCAGCACCACCAGATAAGAGGTGATGAGAGCTCAAACAGTGATAACAATGCATCCATAGAGATATATGTGTGTATATATATAAAAGGGGATGAGTATAAGAGGAATAAGACAATGATGTAGAGTAGTTCAGCCAATTAGGCCTACATCCACTGTGAGTGTGTGATCCACTAAATATGGACACTAATAGCCTTGGATATAATGCACATAAGCTCACTCTCTCTACTGTGTGTACAAGCAGAGTTTCAGCTAGGGTTTCAATTCTCCATCCTTCTACAGAGTTGTAGATGACCAGTATATATAGGGCTTGGGGGGAGTAATGTACCCACAAGCATGCATGGTGCATGTGAATGATGATCTAGACAATCCCTTGCTAACACCTGGATGTGCTCCTTGTGATAAATGATGACATAATATTCTCTCATGTGAGGGGATGATATTATTATAATGGTCTAGTCCACGTGATATATGTGTCCCATGCGCACTGTTCTACGCGTCTCCCAAATCACGCGCTTTGATGACGTCACCCTTGGCCTAAGATGTCAGGCCGAGGCCAAAGTTGATGCTGGCATTGGGTGTGGCTGAATGTGGCCTCGTACTGTCGTCCCCTCATACTGTTGTCAGGACCATGACGAGGGGTCAGCCCCTTGAAGGGTCCTTCAAGGGGTCATCCGGTCCATGATGGGGGGTTAACCCCTTGAAGGGTCATTCGGGCCATAATGAGGGGTCGACCCCTTGAAGGGTCATCCTGCCCATGGTGGGGGGTCGGCCCCTTGAAGGGTCGTCTGGGCCATGATGAGGGGTCATCCCCTTGAAGGGTTGTCTGGTCCATATTGAGGGGTCATCCTAGTCGATCCTTCCTCTAACGGAGCCGTGGTCTTTGGACTCGTCTTGAGCCTGAGTCCTCGTTTGGGTGGAGGACACCCTCGTCCTGGTCGAGGGTATATATGGGTATATCAATCACCCCCAGCCCTTAACCATTGATGTTGTTGAGATGGCTGAGGGGTATGTTGCCTCAGAATTCTCAAGTGTGTGGTCAGATGGATGAGTGACATCTGTCAAGTTGCATATTGTCAGGTATCCATCGTCGTATTAGTTTCCCAGATGTGGTGGCTGCACACTCAGCTTGGGGCTTTATGCCCTAATGATGCCTCTCCTCGTGGGCTGTGTTTTTCATTGATTATTGGGCCCACTAATAACAAGGTATTGAAATGATTTTTCGAAGTCATTTCTTTTTTTCTTCTTCCTCGCGCCTTAACTTTGTCTCTCTAACTCTTTAGTGATTCCAACCACCAATTCTTCGATTTGTCTTAAGCTTTGTTGTCTTCACCTCAATCCTCAGGTAATCTTTCTCTGCTTTAGATTCCTCATTTATCCTTGAACTTCTATTTATATTTTGCATTTTGAATTTACGTTTCTTTTCATTTTTTCCTTGGTTGTTTTTCTTTTTTCTGGCGTGTAGACCCACCTTACACTGGTGGTTGTAGGGCAGCATTTAGACTTTTAAGTTCCCCAGCCTTCGCCCCCCATCTTTCAGTGGTGGTTCAGTGCCTCTTTGTGGAATTTCTAAGACTTTCTTACTTTTTCTAGCGTTCTTCTCCGGTGAACTATTCTTCTTATTCTTGAGTGTTCAAACCTAAAAACTCTTCATTTCTTTAGGTTTGATCCAAGAGTCAAATTTGGTCAACTGTGGACTTATTTGTAGTTAGCTTAGCTAAATTCCTTTAAGTGTAGGGTCTTCCCCTTAATGCTTAGGAGACTCTATGATTTAGCCGAGGAATTCCCAACCTTGAGGGATAAGTTCTTTGCTGAGATTAGATGAATAGAGGAGGAGGACCAGTGAAGACGAGGGGCCGACCCTAACTGGGTATGACCCATCTTCCCCATCCCTTTATCCATAATTTTACCATCTGAGTTTTGTGGGTCGTCTTGTCATCCAGTCAAGAGTCAGTCATACGAGGGGGAAATGAATAAGAGAGCATCATCGCCGACGGGTGCTGGTCTTTCTGGGAGGAGAGAGACATCAACTCGGCCAGGACAAGGGCACAGATCATGCAGAGGCTGTCCCTGTGACAGCCTTATCCCCTTTTACCTTTCAAGTAGCCTTTCCAAATGGCCCTCCGATAGGCAACGAGGTTGAGGGATCCGGGGATGATAATGAGAGTTCTAATGAAGATGGTCTATTTGACACTTCTAGCGCCTCGGCTTATATATCATCAGTTAAGGATCGCGACCTCTTATTATAGAGGCATCTCTTTGGTATACAGTTCAATATAAGTATGAGGGTCCCAACTGAAGATGAGAGGGTCTTCCAGGGGGACGAGGGAGAGATTGCTATTTACGAGAAGATGCTAAGGGTAGGTGTTAGGTTCCCTCTACACCCTGCTATAGTCGACATCTTGCTTGCCCTTGGGGTTGCTCCCTCTTAACTTCCTCACAATTCATGGAGGACTATCCTCAGTTATGTATCCCTTTATAAGAATACCTTCACCTATGAGCCCTCGACCGATTTGTTCATAGCCTATTACAATATCACCTCGTCATCTAAACAGCCTGGGTATTCTCTTTTGGGGGATAGGAAGTTCGATAAGAAGCTTCTTCACGTAGCCCAGACTTCCAATCATGACTGAAAGAAGAGGTTTTTCTTCATCTCTGTTGATTGGGAATTCCTTGCCGGGGTTGATCCCGTAGAAGACGGTCCGAGGGTTCCCAGGGCATGGTCCAACCCCTCCATGAAAGCGCGTTCATACCCTGGACTCAGATTGGAGGAAAGGGTCATTGTTGACTACCTGAGGGAACGAGGGAATGAGGGTGAACTTGTCAAATTTTAATATTTGATGACCCCTCTCTTCCTCAAAGAAGCTAGTCTGAGGGTCGCCCCCCTGATAAAATTATGTGAGTAGATTTTTGCTCAATTTTTAATTTTCTCAAAGTGTTCCATCTTTGCCACTGTATCTTTCTGATATATCGTCCCCTTTTTAGGTCGTCCCATAAATATATCTGATCAACTTTGGGAGATGACTGCCCTAAGTTTACTATCTGTCTTGGGAAAGAAGAAAGGAAAATAGCCTCAGCAACCTTTGAGAAAGACAACGTCCGCGGGGCCGATAAAAGTGTATCCGACCTCCGACAGTAGCAAAAGGAAGGAGCCCAAAGTTCCCGAGGGCTCTTGGCCTGACTCACGGATGAAGGAGAGGGTAGAGGTGTCTCAGGCACACACTGAGGGGACCAACTCCTCTTCTAGCATGGGTGCTTATTGGTCTCAGAATCTTTCTTTCCTCAAGGCTGAACCCTCGTCCCTCATAGCCAACTTGAGGGCGACCAAAGCCTCAATATTTTCTGCACCCTCGGCTGTGGATTATGAATTCTTATCAAGTATGCCATCGGCCAAGGTCTATAATTACGTTCTGCACACTTTGGCTCATGTACCTCTTTGTACTTCATTCTTTTTTATTTATCATTTCATGAACTGTTCCCTCGGCCCATTTTAACATGTGTTTGTCTATGCAGTCTGTTTGTGCCTTCACATCGGCTACCAAGTGGATGGCTGAGAATCAATAGAAGTTCCATGAGGCTGAGCGAGCTATTCAGGATGAGGCTGATATGAAGACCGAACTGGAGACTGCGAGGGCGGAGTTGTAGAGTGTGAGGACCAAGCATTCCAAGGACCTGGGTGAGTTGGCGAAGTATCACGAGGTCGACCTGAATATGAAGGACGCCCTTATTAAAGAAAAGGAAGAAGCCTTGACCAATCAGAGGCCCAATTCAAGGATGAACTTGATGAGGTAGTGAAGAAAGTCGGGGCCTATGCAGTGTAGGGTTATAAGCTCTCTGATGAGTTCCAGGGCTTTGCCAGTGAGTACCTGGAGAGGGGAATTAAGACGGCCTGTCGGTGGGTCGTCTTAAAATTTGTTGATGCTGTGTCGTCCATACGTCGCTCTCTTGAAGCAGTGGAGATGGAAGACCCTCTCATAGCAGAGGCTCTAGCCCACGTAGAGTCACAAGTACACATTGAAGGCATCGACACCTCTGAGAATCGGCCTGTTTTGGTCACTGAAGAAACTCCTCTAATTGACGTTGAAACCTTGCCTGCTGATACTGCTGAGTAGGGTGGATGTCTGTAGCTAATACCCTCTTCTTGTAAAAGTATTTTTGTACTTTATTTTTATTGGACATGCATTTTTAACACTTGGTTTATAATATAATGCCTCTTCCTATCTTCTATGCTTGACCCTTGTGTGATTTATCTTATGATATTTTGAATTAACCATTCCATTAACTCCCTCTCGTCTTTCTTGAGGGTGAATGGGGGGTCGTCCCCACCATTTTCCCTCATCATAGCCGAGGGAGGTTACCACCAAACAAATGATGTTTTCAATTATTTCAAGTCCCCCCTCGTCTTTCTTGAGGGTGAATGAGGGGTCGTCCTCACCATTTTCCCTCATCATAGCCGAGGGTGGTTACCACCAAACAAATGATGTTTTCAATTATTTCAAGTCCCTCCTCGTCTTTCTTGAGGGTGAATGGGGGGTCATCCCCACCATTTTCCCTCATCATAGCCGAGGGTGGTTACCACCAAACAAATGATGTTTTCAATTATGTCAAGTCCCCCCTCGTCTTTCTTGAGGGTGAATGGGGGGTCATCCCCACCATTTTTCCTCATCATAGCCAAGGGTGGTTACCACCAAACAATTGATGTTTTCAATTATTTCAAGTCCCCCCTCGTCTTTCTTGAGGGTGAATGAGGGGTTGTCCCCACCATTTGACCTCATCATAGCCGAGGGTGGTTACCACCAAACAAATGATGTTTTCAATTATTTCAAGTCCCCCCTCGTCTTTCTTGAGGGTGAATGAGGGGTCGTCCTCACAATTTCCCCTCATCATATCCGAGGGTTGTTATCACCAAACAAATGATGTTTTCAATTATTTCAAGTCCCCCCTCATCTTTCTTGAGGGTAAATGGGGGGTTGTCCCCACCATTTTCCCTCATCATAGCCGAGGGTGGTTACCACCAAACAAATGATGTTTTCAATTATTTCAAGTCCCCCCTCGTCTTTCTTGAGGGTGAATGGGTGGTCGTCCCCACCATTTTCCGTCATCATAGCCGAGGGTGGTCACTACCAAACAAATGATGTTTTTAATTATTTCAAGTCCCCCCTCGTCTTTCTTGAGGGTGAATGTGGGGTCATCCCCACCATTTTCCCTCATCATAGCCGAGGGTGGTTACCACAAAAAAATGATGTTTTCAATTATTTCAAGTCCCCCCTCGTCTTTCTTGAGGGTGAGTGGGGGGTCATCACCACCATTTTCCCTCATCATAGCTGAGGGTGTTTACCACCAAACAAATGATGTTTTCAATTATTTCAAGTCCCATCTCGCCTTTCTTAAGGGTAAATCGGGGGTCATCCCCACCATTTTCCCTCATCATAGCCGATGGTGGTTCAACAAGGATGACCCTAATCATGCTATCATTAACAAACACAAGATGAAGAGCTAATATAATATTCTCATTGACATTCCAAGTGTTCTGTTGGAGCAGCGCATTCATTAAAATTGTGGTCCGATAGGACATTACATTATTGATAGTATTTCTTCAAATGATCTGCATTCCAGGGGTTCGAAAAGGGTTTCCCTTCAAGGCTTTCTAGTTTATAGGTTCGAGGGACAACTTCATCGATGACCCTGTATGGGCCATGCCAATTTGGGTGGAGCTTGTAAGGCTTTTGCCAAGTATTTTTGAGGACTAGGTCCCCCACGACGATTGGCCTTTGCTTCACCCATTTGTTGTAAAACATGGCGGTCATTTTCTAATAAGCTACCTGCCTTATCTCAGCCTCTTCTCTCCTCTCTTCGATAAAGTCTAGATCAAGTCTCCTTTCTTCCATATTCCTCTGGGGGCCCAATCCCGGTTGGGATGACGACTTCTGAGCCATACGCTAGCATGAAAGGGTTTTCCCCAGTAGGGGTCTTGGCCGTCATCCTGTAGGCCCACAGTACAGCGTACAACTCCTCAACCCATCTTCATTTTGCCTCCTTGAGCTTTTTCTTGAACCCGTCTAGGATGGTTCTATTTATAACCTTAGTTTGAGTATTATCCTGAGGTCGGCCCGGAGTTAAGAATAATTGTTTGACACCAACCCTTTCACAGTATTTCTCCAAATATGTATTCTTGAATCGAGTCCCGTTATCTGAGATGAGGGTGTTAGGGAGACCATATCTACATATAATGTCTTTCCAGATAAACTGGAAGGTCTTCTTCTTGGTGATCGTTACCATCGGCTCCGCCTCAACCCATTTTGAGAAATAGTCAATTGCTACGATCAAGTATTGATAGTTATTGACGGCCCTAGGCAAGGGTCCTACTAGATAGATTCCCCATACTGCGAATGGCCATGGGGAAATGATAGAGGTAAGAGGATAATGGGGCTGGTGAGGTATGGTGGCAAACCTTTGACATTTATCGCACTTTTTTACATATGCCGTGGCGTCTTTCCCCAGGGTCAGCCACCAGTATCCCTGGGTTACTATCCTTTTTGCTAACGACCTGCCCCCAATATGGCTTGAACATGGCCCCTCGTGCACATCTTGCAAGATGTGTGGGACTTTCGATGGGTGCACACATCTGAGTAAGGGGAGCAAGAACCCCTTTTTGTACAAGGTGTCTCCGATGACAGTGAATTTTGCAGCTCTGTTAACTTCTTCCTTTCTTATTTTGATTCTATCATCTCCCCCTCTTTAATGTATTTGATTAGAGGGTCCATCCATGAAGCTTCCCTTCTGATATTTAGGCAAGAGCCAAGTGTTCCCTCTTCCTCTTCAATCGTTGGTTGAAGCAACATTTCTACTGGGATTATCCACCTAATATTTATCCTAGTTGCTGAGGCCAGCCTAGTAAGTGCATCGGCTCGGCCATTATCGAGCCTAAGTATCCTCTTCAACTTTACTTCTTTGAAGCTCTTCAATATTGCCTTTACCCTTTCAAGATATTTGGCCATTCTCTCATCCTTGGCCTCGTAGGCTTCTACTATCTGATTCACCACTAGTCTTAAATCACTATGGACCAAGATCTGGAAAACACTAAGATACTTAGCCAAGGAGAGGCCTTCTATCAGGGTCTCATATTCAGACTCTTTGTTGGAGGTTTTGAAGTTGAACCTCTGGGCATACTCGACATCTGTGCCGTCTGGTGCTGATACAATTAATCCAGCCCCACTTCTGCTCTCCCAACTCTATAGCCCATGCCATTAGCCTCCCTGATTTTTTTGACTTATGTAAGACCTGCCTGAGAGGAGAGTCGGTGATGATGACCATCATATGGGATTGGAAGTATGGATTCATATTTCTTGATGCATGGATCAAAGCATAGGCTAACTTCTCCATCCTTGGGTATCTTTGCTCTGCCCTTTGGAGTGCCTTATTATTGAAATACACAGGCTTCTGTACTCCATCCTCTTCTCTCACAATGGCTATACTAATGGCCAATTCTGAGACGGCTTGGTACACATGTAGCCGTTCACCCTGTTCTGGTCATGACAACAAGGAGACCCTAGGTATGACTTTAGCTCCTTAAAAGCCTGATCACACTCCTCGTTCCATTCAAAGGCCTTTTTGAGAATTTTTAAGAACGGTAAACACCTGTCTGTGGCTCAGGACATGAACCTATTCAAAGCATCCACTCACCCTGTGAGCCTCTGAACGTCTTTAATGGTCTTGGGGTATTCATTTCTATGAGGTCCTTTATCTTTTCAGGATTGTCCTTAATTCCTCTTTGGTTGATAATGAACCCCAAGAACTTCTCTGCTTCGACTCTAAAGACACATTTGGCCTGGTTGAGCTTCATCTGGTACTTATCCATTTTGTTAAAGGTCCTCTCGAGGTCGACCACACGATCCTCGGCCTTCAAACGCTTGGTCAACATGTCATCTACATAAACCTCCATAGACTTCCCAATTTGGTCCTTGAACATTTTATTCATAAGGCGCTGATACGTTGCTCCTGCATTTTTTAGGCCAAAGGGCATGACCCTATAATAGTATGTCCCCTTGTCGGTAATGAAAGCTATTTTTTCTGAGTTTTTAGGGTTCATGAAGATCTAGTTGTAGCCTTAATAGGCATCCACGAAGCTCATTAGATCATGGCCTGCGGTAGCGTCTACCATTTGATCAATACGAGGGAGAGGGGAGCTGTATTTGGGACAATGTTTGTTAAGGTCTCTAAAGTATACGCACATCATCCATTTCTCGTTGGATTTGGGGACTATTACTGTGTTGGATAGCCATTCGGGGTAAATGGCCTCCCTGATAAACTCTGCATCTTCTAGCTTCTTGACCTCATCCCTAATGACCTCATACTTTTCTCGAGAATAAATTATCCTCTTCTGCTTTACTGGCTTTGCACCCTATACCATGTTAAGCTTGTGGCTCATGATTTCAGGGTCAATCCCCGGCATATCTGTGTGACTCCATGCAAAGACATTAATTTTTCTCCTTAGCAGCTTGACGAGGTCTTCTTTTATACCTGTCTTAAGAGCTTTTCTGACTTAGACGATTTTTTTCCAGCTCATCCTCATTGAGGATGATGGATTCTACCACTTTCGTGGCTTCTCCTTTCTTCAGTCTTTTCTCATCCCTGGGGTCAAGGGTGTCAATATTGTAAGCAATTGTTGCTTTCTTATGTGCCTCTCTTTATTTAGCGAAATTGAAGTAGCATTCCTGTTCCATCGTCTGGTCTCCCTGAACTTCCCCTACCCCGTAAGGGGTCAAGAATTTTATCATCCAATGAACTGTGGACGTCACGACCTCAAATTACTTGAGGGCCACTCGCCCCAGTATAATGTTGTAGGCTGAGAAGACATGTTCATCCATTACGAAAAAGTTGACCTTCTTGGTAAGCCATCTCGGCCACTCGTCCCCCATCCTAACATCGGCCTCATACATTCCTAAAGGATGAACTTTTTTCCCACTAAAACCAATCAAGGGGTGATGGTATGGGACGAGCCTGGCACAGCTAAGGCCTAAGGCTTTAAGGCACGACCAAAACATCACATCTGCAGAACTACCCCTATCTACCAAGATCCTCGGCACCTCGCATCCATGTACCCTGGTAGTGATGATGAGAGGATCATCATGAGAGACCAAGAGGCCTTTGAAGTCCATTCTTGAGAACCCCACTATTAAATTATCCATATCAACTTTCTTTCTCTTTTCTGACTTTGCTTCCATAGAGGTTGAATTCACAACTTTTGTCATTGCCTTAGCTTCAGCTACGTGGGCCTTCCTGTCTGTGACCTCTGACCCTCCTCCTATTAGTCCCCCAGAGATCATCCCAACTTCGAGTGAGATCATATTAAGCCTTTTTATAGGGCCGCGGTCGTCTCTTGACGGGAGGTCAGGGTCATCCTCATCATCCGAAGGGTCATCCCGTTGGTTTAGAGGATCTTCTCTGCATGTGTCACCTCTCTTCTTCTTGGGGTCAGCCCCTCATCCCCTCTTGAAGGAACTCTTGTCAACGTACTTCCTTAACTTCCCTTATTTTAACATTTTCTCAATTTCATCTTTCAGAGCGAAGCACTTATTGGTCACATGGCCATGGTCTTGGTGAAATTCACACCACATGTTTTTGTTCCTCTTGAGAGGGGCTTCCCTCAGCTTCTCGGGCCATTTCAAGGATCGATCACTCTTTATCTCATTCAGGATATGTTCACAGCTGACCGTCAGAGGGGTATAATCAGCAAATTTATCGTATGCAGATCTCTTCTTCCCCTCTCTGTCCTTTTTCTGGTACTTACCCCCATTAGTGCTTCCTTTTTCATCTTCGTATTTTGCACCCATCTCCTCTTCGGCGTTCATCATTTTTCCCTCCGTTGACAGCAATTCGTCCATCATTTTCGGAGGGTCTTCAGCAAGCTTCCATAGAAGCTTCCCCTTCTAGAGTCCTCCAATGAGGGCTGTCAAAGCAATGCTTACCTCATAGTCTTCGACCTATAACTTTTCTTTGTTAAATCTGGCTATGTAGTCTCTTAGACTCTTGTTCTTCCCCTGCTTAACATAGAGCAGGTGTGTGGTCTTCTTTGGTGGCCTCACTCCAAAGCCAAAGTTATAAATAAACCTGTCTGCCAACTATTTAAAGCTTTCAATGGAGTTCTTTGGAAGAGACATATACCAGACATGTGCAGCCCCAATCAGAGTGCCAGAAAAGGCACGACATCCCATCCAATATGAGATAAAGTATATGTCTACTACTAACTGGTACATCTCAATATGGTGAGCGAGGTTGGTACCCCCGTTATACCGAGGGGTGACCACTAGTGGCTTGAACATGGACGGCGTTGGGAAGTTGACTATCTTCTCCAAAAAGGGTGAGCTTATAGAGTATCCTCTCTAATGAGGGTCCCGACTCTTCAAAATATCACCAATCTTATCCTCCAATCGCTATATCGAGTCGTTCCAGGGCCTTGTAGGGTCGGCTTGGTCGATGTTATCCCCTGCCACCTCTTTGAGGTGGGCGGAGGGTTCTGCTGCAGCAGGCCTATGTCAACTGTTTACTTCCCCCTGATCGTCGTCCCGTCCACGGGGTCAGCCCTCGTGGGGTCGGCCATCTGCTGCCTCCCTCCTGGACCTCGCAAAACTTCTTGATCTGGAAAACTTTTTCCGTAGGTCATTTATTGGGCCTAGCTTCTCAAAGGCTGACCCCCTGCTCAAACGATCGAAAGCAGAGAGCCTCGGGCGATCGTCAGGATTTTGCCTTCCACACTTCCCTCTGCTCTCCTGAAGAGGTCGCACAGTATTATTGGAGACCTCATACGGCTCCCAAAACTCTATGGGGGCCTCCTCCACCTCTAGATCATCATATCCGTCTTATGGGAAGGGGTTTCCTTGCCTCCCCAGGTGTAAACGTCAGGGGTCAATAACATCCCTTCATCGCTGTGGAGGTGACAGGTCTTTGCATGGTACCTGGGGTGGTCCCCTGACCTCATATTGCCCTGGTGCTACTACCGGAGTAATCATCTTCGGTGAGACTCCTAGTGGTCTTAGTATGTTTTGTCTAAGAGTTGTAAATTTTTCGTGCATAATCCGCTGGCTTGCTGCTAAAGACTTCAGGGCGGTGGCCACATCATCCATCTTAATCTGAGGTGGTGCCTGACCGGAACTAGGTCCTACTCCACCATCCGATGGAGGAGGTGGTGGTGGTAGCATCTCCGGTGCCATGTGTTTGAGCTATAAAGAGTTGGATGGTCAAAAGACTAATGAGCTTGAGAACCTTAATGGGTCTCTTTCAATGGTGAAATAGCTCCACAAAGGCGGAGAACTGGTTCACCACCAGAGTGCCCAGTGAGGTCAAGATGTATAAAGGAAGGGATGTCTTCTCGTTCCCAGAGACGGCGCCAAACTGATGATGCTTAGATTCAGGACCACTAGATAAGAGGTGATGAGAGATTAAATAGTGATAATAATGGCAGCCATAGAGATATATGTGTGTATATGTATAGTAGGGGATGAGTATAATAGGAATAAGACAATGATGTATAGTGGTTCATCTAATTAGGTCTACATCCACTGTGAGTATGTGATCCACTAAATATGGGCACTAATGGCCTTGGATACAATGCACATAAGCTCACTCTCTCTACTGTGTGTACAAGCAGAGTTTCAGCTAGGGTTATAATTCTCCATGCTTCTATAGGGTTATAGATGATCAGTATATAGGGCTTGGGGGGAGTAATGTACCCCCCAAGCATGCATGGTGCATGTGAATGATGATCTAGCCAATCCCTTACTGACACCTGGATGTGCTCCTTGTAATAAATGATGACATAATATTCCCTAACGTAAGGGGATGATATTGTTATAACGGTTTAGTCCACGTGCTATATGAGTCCCACGCGTACTCTTCCATGCATCTCCCAAATCACGCGATGTGATGAAATCACCCTCGGCCTAAGATGCCAGGCTGAGGCCAAAGTTGATGTTGGCATCGGGTTCGGCTGAATGTGGCCTCGTACTGTCGCCCCCCTGTACTATCGTCCAGACCATGATGAGGGGTCAACCCCTTGAAGGGTCGTCCAGTCCATGATGGGGGGTTGTCCCCTTGAAGGGTTGTCTGGGCCATAATGAGGGGTCAGCCCCTTGAAGGGTCGTTCGGTCCATGGTGGGGGGTCGGCCCCTTGAAGGGTCGTCTGGGCCATGATGAGGGGTCGGCCCCTTGAAGGGTCGTCTGAGGGGTCATCCTGGCCAATCGTTCCTCTAACGGAGCCGTGGTCTTTGGACTCGTCTTGAGCCTGATCCATCGTCTGGGTGGAGAGCACCCTCGGCCTGGCCGAGGGTATATCAAACATAATGATTTATTATTTCATACTTGTTTTCTTTGCCCTTTGTCCATTTGAGACAAAATGGGGGACAAATTTGAGTCCACTTGGACATTCTAGTTGTATTCTCCACTAAAAAGCTTGATCTTAGTTATCTCATTTTCAGGAATCAGTACCTTCATTTACCTTAGAATTTTGATAGGGTATTGGTTTGCAACTAGTTGAGTTAGTAATTTTCTTTTCTAGGATATTTGCTAGATAATATTTTTATATAGGAATAGGTTTTTCTTATTCTTTTGTATCCCTACGAATCCTCGATGACTCAATGGAGATTTTGTCACATATATCCAAAGGAGGAGATTGAAGCACCCTATATCTTTGACTCACTTGAGTCTATATTATATAAGTGCTCATCTAGTTTGGAAATAGAGATAAAATTGAGTCATATCCTAGTCTACCAAAAAGCCTTCAGACTTTACATTTGAATTCCTATAAAGTTCCTAAAGGTAGAACACCAACACATTCACCTAGGATTGCATATATGTGTTGCATTCTTCATAATATGGGTGTGTGTTAAATCCCATTAAAATGATTTTCTATAATTTTTGGGATATTTTAAATAATTTTTGGAAATTTTAAAATAATTTTTAGACATTTAAAATTGGATTTTATAATGTTTTGGTGTTGTTTTATAATTTTCATAAGTGTGTAAAACTTTGGTTAGGTAGAATCCGACAGCCCTAGATAATATTATGGGGGAAAGTTGAATTCTTTCAACATAAAAAACACGCATTTTTCAGTTAATCGTAGCCTTACACGTTTCGGTATTAAAACGGCTAGATTTGTGTTTTCTTTGCATCACATATCTGAGACTCGATTTACACCGTTGTATCATTATTATCAGTGGTCTGCATGTCTTCTAAAGTGATCCATGTGTTAACCCTTTGAACCAATCAGAGTGTGTTTAAAAGCGATGCATCGTCATCCATTAGATTTACTTTGATCATTTGTATTCAATCCCGATCATTTATTTACTTTGTCCTTCCAGAGCATTCCATGCTCTAGTATAAATAGGACTCATATGTGTAACGTTTACAATCTTTAGATCATTTTCACCTCTGAGAGAAAAAAAGAGAGGAGAGAGAGAAATAAAACCCTTACCTGACTCCGGCCAAATTATCACCAAAAAACCCTTATGAGAGTTTAGTTAGTTTGAGATTTGAGAATATTCATCCTCTCTAGTTCTTAATCTCTTGTCCAATAAAGTCACGTAGTTCTAATCTCATTTTCTTTCATAGAAAGTTGATATTTGAGACTCTGTGATACATATAACATAGATATTACTGAGTTTGATTTCTTCTTTCGATAAATCTTTATTTTGTTGGTTGTTTTTAAAACGTTTATGTTGCTTTAAAAATATAAATCAACAAAATCATTTCTGATTTCAGTTTCTGAGAATATCCAGACTTAGATCTAGTTTAGATCTTGATTGGGGATTTACACTTTCATATATTTCACATTTTGTGAAATATTTGCACATTTTTGAATAAAGAAAGTATTTAGGATCTTGGCTATTTTATATAGCAAGATTTACTCTTGATCCGTGGATAAATTTAAAGATCAAAAAGTCTGAGAGTTTCGATCAAACTGATTTTGGAAATTTCTGTTGCATGCTAGAAATCTGTTTGTAATTTGATACTCATTTTGTCTGTAATAAATGTGTGTGAGTTTCATGCATGTGTTGGGCACATCACAACACTTTCGCATTACAACACTAAAACGTGTTGGTAGAGAGATTTTGGACTTTAAGATTCGACGTAAAGCTAAAAGGAGTGGAGTTACAAAGCTGAGAGAATATCTACAACATCAGAGCCTTGGGAGAAGTCAAAATATTCCAGAGGAGATGGTATATTTTCTGAACTTAGATTAGGTCTGATTGTGTATTTAGATTGTTAAATAGTTTGTAATCTGTTACTCTATTTTAGTCGATTTTTTGTTTTGAGGTGTACAGACCTCCGTGGATGTTTTCCCAATTTGGTGGGATTTTATCACGTTAAAGTCTTCATGCACTTGAGTACTTATTCTTCCCCTAATCCCTTTTTATTGGCATGCTGATTTAAAACTGTTTTAGTTTTGATTTTCAAAACTTTGTTACATAATACCTCAAAGTATCTTGTTCATAGTTCCTTTTTTACGCATCTTGTGTTAGCTATTTGTTTTAAGAAAAGAGTTTCTTCAAAAAACTGTTCGGAGCCATTTAGACTCTTTAATCTTGAATTAAACAACTTAAGTGGTACTTTTTAAAAAAAAAATCATTATGTTTCCAACTTAATATTTTAACGCTTTAGCCGTTTTAACACTTATTTAACATCACGCTTTTGCCCAACTTTCATACTTGTTAATTCAACGATTTTATTACATGAAATAACGTCCCTTACACTAGAATGAAACTTTTCTTTTGTCTTACTTTATATTTAAACCCAATAAGACCTCTTCTAAACTCATTCACATATTTATTCACAAAATACTACGAGTTTACATGCATAGAAAATGTACTATAAATGCTAAAATCCAATCAAATGGATTAAATATGCATTTCTTTCTAGAATTTATACTATTCACGACAAACATGCTTTTGAGGTAAGTAAGACATTTTTAACTTCCTAAAACTCGAAAATGACCATTTCTTCATCAAGTACTCCATTTAACAAACAAACTTAGAAATACTTATTTCGTAATTATTTGATAACATTAATAATTTCCACATTTTTATTTCATAAAAATGTTCATTGTTTCCCTATACTTGAAATGCCCAAAATATTATTTCTCCACATTTGTATTCCATAAAAATATTCATCATATCTTTTTACTAGGAATATACACAAATACTACATTCTTACATTTTTTCTCATAACAATGTCCATTATTAATTTTACTAGAAATACTCCAAATGACACTTTTTAATATTTTTATTTCATAAAAATGTCCATGAATAGTATTCTGAAATTTGTAACAGTTAAAAAACTCATTTAAACCTTCATTTAAATGCCCATTTTCTTTAAAACATCAACTGTATGCTTAATAAACTCAATAATACATAATATTCATTTTTCTACACACTTTTACACTCAAATGATGGAGAATACTAAACTGAATTTTTTGCCTAATTCAAACCCCCCTTCAAACCTTTATTTGAGACCCATTTGTTCATTAAATCTTGGAAACCAACCAATAAACTTCGTGGATGCAATTTATCATAAATCCTAAATATTTTAAATCTACAATATATAAATAATAAATCTGAAATTTATAAATGCCATTAACCTTAAACCAATTTTAGTGAATCCCGCGTCAAGAGCTCTAGAAAGTGGTGGAGATGGTGAAAAATATGGAGGACCCCCCACTTCCAAAGGTAGCCTCAAGAGGGTTGTAACACCCCTCTCAATTAAATACCGGGTGATCAGTTCTATACCTAATTAATACAAAACTTATAGTTGGTTCATTCTTAGCATCACTGTCCAAAAACATTTTCTTTTTATTATTACAAATTTTAATATAATTAAAATTTCCATTTCTAAAACATAAACTATTTAACACAATCCATTCACACAATGAATAACATCTGAGTAATATCAAAACTGAATTAAATGCAATTGGAATAAAACTCTCCAGTTTAATATCTCAATAGAGTAAACTCCAATAAAACTAAATGTATCAAAAAGTGACATAATACATTAACTGACTGTGATAGAATGGAGATACTTAAATCCTCTTGGGTGACATGCCCTAAATAAAAGGTCAACTTCAGAGTATGAATCAATGAATATGAAAGCGTCTAAACAAAATCCAAAACTCCACATCATCCAAAGCTCATCAAAATCTTAATCCTCTATGGTTGGCATCCCTACGCCTGGACACTTGATATAGGAGATACAAGAGAGAAGAGAATATGCAATAAAATGAGTCAGAGCCCGATGTAAAATAATTTTGAAAATAGCAAGGGAATAAATGCTATATTCAGCAATTATTATATACATGTTATATTATCTAACTCTCTCTTGAGATTCTCACCTATCATCTAGAGTACACACCTAACGTATCTCTACGTCAAATTAGTTATAGTTCTCACGCTAACTAGTTCATATCGGTGCCAACTAACCATAGCCCATATCTTCCCCACGTATTTCTCTCGCAATATAGGTAACACATATGTATCCAATTTCTCTTTAATATGGATAAGTCCTTTTTTTTAATTCAATATAATTAAGTATTCACTTACTTATTATCTTTCATTTCTACTTATTTCACATTGTCAGCACTATCACTAGTATATATTTACATTCACTCGATTATATATATATATATATATATCGCTGTTCTAAAAAACCCGCCTAGGCTCCGCCTAGGCATGCGTAGGCTTGAGGCTTGGGAGAAATGCCCCGCCTTAAGATTTTGACCCCTTATGCTTGGTAAAACCCTTAAGGCGTACTTTTTCTCTAAAAACAACAATGATTTAGTGAAATGATATCGCCTTTTAAAGATTTTTTTGCAAACCGAACCATTATCTCATCCAAAATAATCAAATAGTATTTTTATTTGCAAATATTCTGACATATTTTTATGATATGTACAATTTTAGTATTTTAATAGCCTTGTTATGGTTAAAAAATATTAAAATATATTAAAAAGGCCTAAACGCCTTTTCACGCCATTTCACGCCAAGGCCCGCCTAGGCTTCTAAGGCTTAAGGCTTGGCCTCCACGCCTCGATCACGCCCTGCATTTTTTAGAACCTTGATATATATATATATATATATATATATATATATATATATATATATATATATATATACAATAATGCACCCCGAGGCTCAACTGTGGTGCATGCATACTCTGCTATCATGTTCCGATACCTCTCGTCACTTTATAAGGGACTGCTGGTTCGGTGTATCACTCGAACCATAAATATCAAAATACACATATTGGAGGTGAACATAGTCCTAAGCCTTTGGTCTACGCACATACCTATGCGTACAAATGACCGGTCACACCCTTATTCACAAAAGTGCTGCTCAATCCCTAAGTTCTATGTTCCAAGGTTACAAGTAAAAAATCCCCCATAAGGCTCATCAGGATAAGACTGTCCTCTACGCGCAATCCTCCCGTCAATAGCAAGTAGGCTAGGCATGTCATACACATAAATCAACAATCAATAGGTATACATATCAACCTATATAAAATTTGGTACGCACTCGACCAATATCATATTAGGATTTCATCCCACCCTAAGCACCCGTCGTATTTCTCGAATACCTCCCGTACTTGTTAATCACGATTATTACCGTATATTTATTATGTAGTTATCACTCACATAATCCCAAGTACCCATATATATATATATATATATATATATATATATATATATATATATATCACCAATATTAACCCGTACTTGACCATGACGAATATTCATCTCTTAGTCATAGTATAATTATGTAGATATCTCTCACATAATTTTATTCCTCAATTCCATATAATTTCCCAACATTAACCCAAGTCCCTCACTCCTTATTAATGTACCAAAATTATTTAAGGCTCATCCAGGGCCAAATTACAATTTCCAAACTTTTTGGGATAAAAACAGGACCTTTTGATATCTCGTTAGAAGTCCCAGAATTCTCTTTCGAACGAGTTCGTTCGAACGACATTTTTTCTGAATTCTCATTGGAATTCTCATTATTAATCTCGTTCGAACGAGTTTCCCCAGGACTTTTTAGCAACTCGAAAACAATCCCTAGATTTCTGCATTTTTTTTCTTAGTTTCTCACACACAAATACATATGGATTCTATTCTAACCAAACCAAAATATCCAATTCATCATTCTAACATGTTAAAGGGTGATTTATCAAACAAGAGAAACATCAAATCATCAAGTTTAGATGAGCATTATTATTAAACCCATTTAATCATCAAAATTCTAATATCTAAATTCTCCATTTTTTACACTCCTATAAATCCAGAATTTAGAAGTTATGATTTCTTATCTAAATCATCAATTTACATATTCAACACGAGTAGTATATTTCTGCGTGCAATACCTATCATCATTTTCATATTCTCAATAAACATATTTCTCCTCTACATGTAAAACCTATCACTTTCATCATGTTCATAGCCTCTACATGTAAATATTAACTACATGAATTTGTCTAACCAGTTCAGTTAATTTATCAATCATTTTAATCCCAAATTCATAAGTTCCATTAATTAATAAGAATCCTATTCTAACATGGATAATATAAGCACCAAAATAGAGCAAGAATTGCACTTGCTTTATGTGTAGGTCTGAACCTTTGGAGAAGACAAGTGTAGAACTCCCTCCTCTTTTTCCAGCGACTCTCCGGTGGTGGTGTAAGGTGGTAGAGATGGTGGTTGTCTCCTTGTTTACCCTAGAAGTCTCTTCCTCTCCTATCCCAAAACTCTTTCTCTTCTTAAGAAAACCTTTCCTCTCCTCAAAAGTCTTTTCACTCTCTCTTAAAAGATCTCACTTTTGGGTTGGCAAAGAAGTGAACTTACGTTCATTCTCATCCCAATATATAATAAGTCCCAATTCTTAGATAATAAGACAAAAAATGGAATTACTGTTCATCTCCCAAGAAAAATGACTAAAATGCTCCTTCGGGGTGACCTGTCATCTTCCAATTGGCCCGAGACCCAAATTAAACCCCCGGGTAGACTCTTATGCCTATTTTGACCCTTCTGGACTCAACGGCCCACTCGAAATGATCCTCTTAATGAATTAAAAATAAATCTCATTTTATTTCTTTAATTTTAGTCCTAACATGACTCCTTTGCGCGTCCTCACTTAATTCACAGTTTTGCAGTAATATTTACTCACGACAATATTAAAAATCACCATATCCACGTATTACTTTATATCACTAAGTAATATTCAAACTCATATATTACTTTAATCTCTAGTAATATTCAATCCAGATTAATCCCAATTATTTTTTCTCAAATAATTAATTCCAATTAATCCCATTAATTTAGCCCATTAACTTTTAATTCATATCATATTAAAAGTCATTAAAATTATGGGGTATTACATAATTCCCCCCCCCCCTTATAACCGAATTTTGTCCCGAAATCTGAAAAACAAGGCATGCCTAGTAAAAACAACTCCGGGTATCTATCGCACATCTCATCCTCGTGCTCCTAAGTAGAGTCCTCAAGATTATTGTGCTCCCACTGGACACCCACCTACAAAACTACTTTCGATCTCAACCGTCTCTCGTTATGGTCCAAAATCGCTACCGTTCTCTCCTCATAAGGACTATTTGGCTGCAAATCAATCTCCTCCAACGCAATGTGAGTGTGAGATAACTCATCTCGGAGATATCTCCTCAGCGAAGCAATATGGAACACATCATGTATCCTATGAAAGTGCTCCGGCAACCCCAATCAATAAGCAACTGGTCCAACTCTCTCAATAATAGGAAATGGTCCTACATATCTGGGCGCCAATTTCCCCTTCTTTTCAAATCTCATGATCCCCTTCATAGGAGATACCAGCAACAATACCTGGTCCTCCACATTAATCTTTAGAAATAATCGCTTCGCATCGACGTAGATTTTTTTCTGTCCTGGGCTACCCAAATACGACTACGAATCATCTCAATCATGGCAGGCGTGTCCTGTATCACCTCTGGCCCAAGTATCTTGTTGTCCCCTACCTCTAACCAACACACAGGAGAACAACAAGGTCTACAATATAATTCCTCAAATGGAGCCATATCGATGGTGAAGTCGTAGGAGTTATTATACGCGAACTCCACTAGTGGAAGGTATTGCTCCCAACCTCCCTCGAAATCTAGGATACACATGCGTAACATATCCTCCAACATCTGGTTAGTATGTTTTGCCTGTCCATCAGTCTATGTGTGATAGGCCGTACTCAATCGCACCTCAGTACCCATGGCCTCGTGAAAACTCTCCCAAATTCGGGATACAAAAATCTTATCCCAATCGGACAAAATATTAAGCGGCACCCCATGTAACCTTACTATCTCGGCTATAAAAATCTGGGCATACCTTCCCGTAGAGTAATCAGTCTGAACTGGCAAAAATTGAGCTACCTTAGTCAGCCAATCCACAATCACCCATATGGAATCGTGGCCCCTCTGAGAAGTAGGTAACCCCATGATGAACTCCATGGAAATGATCTCCCATTTCCATATCGGGATCTCTAATGGCTGAAGAAACCCATCAGGCTTTTGATGATCCACCTTCACTAACTAATAAATGGCGCACTTAGAGAAAAACTCATCAATGTCCTTCTCCATCCCGCTCCACCAATAATGTCGTCGCATATCTTGGTACATTGTATCCCCATCGGGATATATCGCAAATATAGATCCATGCGAGTTTGTCATCACCGCATGCCGTAAATCCACACCCTTTGGAATAATCAATCTACCGTTGAAGCACAAGCCCCCATATGAACTCACTGAGTAATACTCTGCCCCTCTGGATAAAAGTTGTCAAATTTTCTCCTGAAAAAACGGATTTGTTTCCTAAGCCTGATCTACCCTCGTCACAATCTGAGGTGTAACAATCATGACTGACATAAATGATCGGGCAACTAATGTCCCAATTCCTTCCATTTTGCCTTCCGTACTGTGACCAACTCACCTACCGTCCTTCAGCTTAACGCATTTTCTACCACACTAGCCTTTCTCGAGTGGTAATGTATCTCAAACTCATAACCCTTCACGAACTCAAGCCACCTATGTTGATGCATGTCCAACTCCCGTTGAGTGAATAGATACTGAAGTGACTTATGATCTGAGAATAGGCAAAATTTATCCCCAATAAATAATATCTCCATAACCAAAGAGAAAACACGACTGCTACAAGCTCCAAGTCGTAAGTGGGGTAATTCTTCTCATGAGGCCTAAGATTTTTAGAGGCATACGATATAGCCTTATCTTCCTATTGTAATACTCCACCAAGACCCTGTAACGATGCGTCAGTATAAACAAAGTACTCCACTCCTGGCTTAGGCAGTGTTAGTACCAGTGCTAAAGTCAACTTATCTTTCAGATCATCGAATGCCAGTTGACACACATCATCCCATGTAAATGGTACACCCTTACAGGTTAGGTTAATCAATAGCCGTGCTATCTTTGAGAAACCCCGGATAAAACGTCTGTAATAATCGGCCAACCCTAAGAAACTGCATACCTATGTTTGTGTCGTGGGCTGTCCCCACTCTCTCACCGCTGATACCTTACTAGGATCCACAGATATTCCCATCTCAGACACAATATGCCCAAGAAATTGTACTTTTCGAAGCCAAAATACACACTTATCGTATTTCGCATACAATTGATGCTCACATAGTGTCTGTAGGACCAGTCGCAAATGCTCAGCATGCTCCTCCTCAGTCTGAGAATAAATCAGGATGTCATCTATGAAAATAATGACAAACTGGTCTAGAAACTCTCGGAACACCCTGTTCATCAAGTCCATAAATATTGTTGGTGCATTAATTAGCCCAATCGACATCACTTGAAACTCATACGATCCATATCTAGTCAAGAAGGCAGTCTTAGAAACATCATTCTCCCTGATACGTAGCTGTTGATAACCAAATCTCAAATCTATCTTTGAGAAGTATATTTCTCCTCTCAGCTGATCAAACAATCATTGATACTAGGAAACGAATACTCATTTCGTATCGTAACTTTGTTAAGCTCCTGATAATCCACGCACAACTGTAAAGAACCACTTCGTTTCTTTATAAATAACACAGGGGCACCCCGAGGCAACGTACTCATGCGGATAAACCCCTGACCTAATAACTTCTCTATCTGATCTCTTGTCTCCCTCATCTCTGTTGGAGCCATATGGTAAGGCGCACGAGCAATAGGCCGAGTTCCTGCTGCTATATCAATCACAAACTCTATCTCCCTACTGGGAGGTAACCCCGGTACCTCTTGGAATACATCCACAAACTCACAAACTACCGGCATCGAATCAAGGGATATCACTACTCCTATAGAGGTCTCCTCCTCCATATAATATAAATGTGTAGACAACCCTTCCTCAGAATGAGGCATCGCCACTAGGAACATATCCTATCCCAGAATAGAAAAAATAATGAACTCACTATAACAGTCAATCAGGTCCCTACATGAAACAAGCTAATCCATGTCGATAATCACATCATACTCGGACATGTGTAACACAAGTAAATACGTCGGTAAAATCATACTCCTAATATTTATACTCACTCTCTGACATACAAAGAAAATAGGTGTCCAACTACCCATCGATGGGTCTACATAAGTTATAGTGTTGTCGGCCGTGTCTAGTAACCCTATGGCCGTGCAATTTTAGTGGCTACAAATGAATGTGAGGCCCCTGTTTCAAACAAAATTCTCCCCATATCCCCATAGATAGAAAATATACCCTCAATCGTGGGTGGTGGCTACTGAATCGCTTCCCAATGGACGTTAGACACACGCCCATACTGTCCCTGTTGTGCTGGAGCTGCTGGAATTATAGGTAATGCTGGCAACTGAGATGGTGCTAGGAGATCGGCTGGTGGAAACACCGGTCTCTATGGCTCCTGACGAGCACTATGCTAATAAGTAAATTTGACCTTATCAGGACAATCTTGTCGTTTGTGGCCAATTTTTCCACGCACGAAACATCTACCAATAAACTTTCCCCCATTTTATCCCTGTTGACCCCGACCTTGTTGGTCGTTACCTCATCTCCCTTGGCCCTATTGCTGGCCCTGCTTCCCCTGTATATTACCTCCCTGTCCAAATTAAAAACCTTAGAATCGTAAACGTTTAGCATAGTCCCCCGACTGGGAACCCTGTTCACCCCGACACTACTGACTCTGACTTGGCTGTGTCCCACTAGAACTGCCTCCACCAGTCTTGCCCTATTAGCTCGACTCAATCCCCCGCTTGCCACCCTTAGCATGTAAGAGGTTATCTTGGCAGTGAAGCATCGCAGCATTAAGAACATCTGCATAAGTATGTAATGAAAGATTACCCAATAAGTGCTGGTAGGTCAGGCCATCTGTGAACATATAAATTATCTTTTCTTCAGTAGGTACCTCTCATGGCACCAAATTTGTCAACCGAGTGAATTCCTCTTCATATTCTACCACTGTCCTTCCCTCCTGGGTTAAGTCGAGTAGTTTCTGCCTCAACTCAGTCTGTACGGTGGATAGAAAATACTTATGGTCAAACCGCACCCAAAAGTCCTGGATAGTCATCGTGTCTCTCTCCTCAGCAGTGGTAATAGCTTCCCACCACTGTAGAGCTGCTCCAAATAGCTTAAATGTAGATAGTATCTGACGTTGAACCTCCATGCATTCAAACATTATTAAGTGCCTTTGGATGTCTTTCTTCCAGTGCCTATCAATAACAACATCAAACCCCCCCTGAAACTTTGGTGGATGCGCCTTTTGAAAGGCATCCCTAACACATGCCCAGGAAGTAGGAAACACCTGTCCTGGTGTGGGTGGCACAACTGGTGCCTACAGTATAACTGCCAAAGCCGCGTTGACTGCCTGAGCAACAATGGAAGCAACCTCTGCAGCATTCATTATACACTAAGCTGGGGCAGCCTGAGGTGCACGTCGAGGAGGCATCTAAAATTAGAGAGAATATTTTCATCAGTATTCAATATTTCAGAATAGCTAAAGAATGTATATGCATAAATAAGAATGCAACAGTCCTATAAATAGGGCTCTATATCAAAGAACGCTAAGCTGAAAGCATAATAAACCGTTCAGATCCTAAAAGACTCTAGAATCTGATGCTCTAATACCACCTGTAATACCCCGCTCAATTAAATACTGGGTGATCAGTCCTATACCCAATTAAAACAGAATTTACAGTTGGTTCATTCTCAGCATCAGTTTCAGAAAATATTTTCTTTTTATTATTAATCACCTAATATCCAACTAAGCAAGTGTTAAAAAGATTATTCCAAATTTTAATATAATTAAAATTTCCATTTCTAAAACATAAATTATTTAACACAATCCATTCACACAATGAATAACATGTGAGTAATATCAAAACTGAATTAAATGCAACTGGAATAAAACTCTCCAGTTTAATATAGCAATACAGTAGACTCCAATAAAACTAAATGTATAAAAAACTGACATAATACATTAACTGACTAGTATAGAATGGAAATACTTAAATTCTCTTGATCGACATGCCCTAAATAAAAGATAAACTTCAGAGTATGAATCAATGAATATGAAAGCGTCTAAACAAAATCAAAAAATCCATAGCATCCACAGCTCACCAAAATCTTAATCCTCTATAGTTGGTGTCCCTGCGATTGGACACCTGATATAGGAGAAACAAGAGAGAAGATAATATGTAATAAAATGGGTCAGAGCCCGATGTAAAATAGTTTTGAAAATAGCAAGTGAATAAATGCTTTATTCAATCATTATTATATACATGTTAGATTATCAGACTCTCTCTTGAGATTCTCACCTCTCATCTAGAGTGCACACCTAACGTATCTCTACGTCAACTTAGTTATAGTTTTCACGCTAACTACTTCATATCGTTGCCAACTAACCATAACCCATATCTTCTCCACGTATTTCTCTCGCAATGCAGGTAATACATACATTCAATAGGTATACATATCAACTTATATAAAATTTACTGTGCACTCGACCAATATCATTTTAGGATTTCATAATACCCCAAGAACCCATCGTATTTCTCGAATACCACCCATACTTGTTAATCATGATTATCATCGTATATTTATTATGTAGCTATCACTCACATAATCCCAAGTACCCGTATATATATATATATATATATATATATATATATATATATATATATTACCAATATTAACCCGTACTTGACCATGATGATTATTCATCTCTTAATCATAGTATAATTATGTGGATATCTCTCACATAATTTTATTCCTCAATTGCATAAATCTTTCCAACATTAACCCAAGTCCCTCACTCCTTACTAATGTACCAAAATTATTTAAGTCTCATCCAGGGCCACATTACAATTTCCAAACCTTTTCGGCTAAAAATAGGACTTTCCAAAATCTCATTAGAAGTCCCAGAATTCTCGTTCATACGAGTTAGTTCGAACGATGTCATTTGAATGAAATTTCTCTGAATTCTTGTTGAAACTCTCGTTATTAATCTCGTTCGAACGAGTTTCCCCAGGTCGTTCGAACGACTTTTCAGTATCTCGAAAACAAACCCCAGATTTCTGTGTTTTTTCTTAGTTTCTCACACCCAAATACATATGGATTCTATTCAAACCAAACCTAAATATCCAGTTCATCATTCTAACAAGTTAAGGGGTGATTTATCACACAAGAGAAACATCAAATCATCAAGTTTATATGAGCATTATTATCAAACCCATTTAATAATTAGAATTCCAATATCTAAATTCTCCATTTTTAACACTCCTATAAACCCAGAATTTAGAACTTATAATTTCTTATCTAAATCATTAATTCACATATTCAACGTAAGCAGTACTCAGCTATGTGCAATACCTATCATCATTTTCATATTCTCAATAAACATATATCTCCTATACATGTAAAACCTTTCACTTTCATGATGTTCATAACCTCTACATGTAAATATTTCAACAACATAATTTTTTTTAACCAACAAACTTGATTTATCAATCATTTTAATCCCAAATTCACAAGTTCCATTAATTCATAAGAATCCTATTCTAACATGGATAATATAAGCACCAAAATAGAGCAAGAATTAAACTTGCCTTATGTGTAGGTCTGAACCTTTGGAGAAGACAAGTGTAGGACTCCCTCCTCTTTTTTTTGCGACTCTCCACTAGTGGTGCAAGGTGGTAGATATGGTGGTTGTGTGCTTGTTTGCCCTAGAAGTCTCTTACTCTCGTAACCCAAAACTCTCCCTCTTTTAAAGAAAACCTTTCCTCTCCTCAAAAGTCTTTTCACTCTCTCTCAAAAGAGTTCACTTTTGGTTTGGTAAAGAAGTGAACTTATGTTCATTCTCATCCCAGATATATAATAAGTCCCAATGCTTAGATAATAAGACAAAAAATGGAATTACTATTCATCTCCCTAGCAAAATGACTAAAATACCCCTTCGGGGTGACCTTTCATCTTCCAATTGACCCGAGACCCAAATTAAACCCCCGGGTAGACTTTTTTTCCTATTTCGACCCTTATGGACTCAATGGCGCACTCGAAATGATCATCCTAATGACATAAAAATAAATCTCATTTCATTCATTTAATTTTAGTCTCGACACGACTCATATGCGCGTCCCGACTTAATTTACATTTTTTCCATAATATTTACTCACGACAATATTAAAAATAATCATATCTACATATTACTTTATATCACTAAGTAATATTCAAAATCATATATTACTTTAATCTCTAGTAATATTCAATCTGGATTTTGGCCCATTAACTTTTAATTTATCCTATATTAAAAGTTATTAAAATTACGGGGTATTACAAGGGTCTCTAAAAGCCCTCAAAGCTAGCTCCAAGTACGCTTCATGAATTTTCTTATTCATCCTCAAGAACATCCCCCTTCAAACACCCATCAACACATACCTAGAACACCCTCTTCAAATAGCCATCAAAATATGAAGAACTTCATCTTCTACCTTACTACAAGGTCATCTATGGTTTATTAAGGTAACATAAGGTGGTTAGAAGCTTTCTAGAGGTGGTTTACATGGTGGTAATGGTGGTGGTAAAGGATGTCCAAGAATTTTAGAGCTCTACTTTACTCTTTGAGAGCTCAATGAGAGAAGAAAAATGGTGAGAATCTGATTTCTTTTTGCAAATCATTTTACACACCAATTCTCCCATTAAACGTAACATTTGAACGTGAACTATAAGACCTTTCACATATGACACCATTACTCAACACCCCTAAATCCATGACATATATTGAAATAAAATCAGCATTCTTAATCAACTGAGATCTCAACATACAATGGACATCTTTGTCACATAACAACAACATATGACTTTCATCACCAAATGAATAACACATTGAAAACTTTCTAGTTTTCAAACCAGTAAATCTACAACAAAACTCCTTACATATGTAATCTAGTGAGTTGTCCTCATTAAACTCAATAGCAACCATTTTACACATGTGAGTACACCTAGAAACCCTGCACCATTCCATTTTTATCTGCAATAAATAAAAAAAAACAATTAAAATTCCTCAACTAATGCTGGTGGGACGGACCATAATAATATAGGAGTATTAAACATAGAGAACACAAATTTAAAAGTTACATGCATAGTGTCTTTTTGCATAAAAACCACACAACAAATATAGAAATTACATGCATAATGTCCGTTTACATAAAAACCACAAAACATAATATGTTATCATTGGTACAAGCATATGTCTTTGTGTGTGTACTAAATGTATGAAATTTCATAAATACACAATCATTAACAAAAAGTACATGCAAGAGACAAAATACATGTACTAAGTATAACAAACTAGCACAAGTCCATGTCAGAATAGGGAAGTAGACAATAAGAATGTGAATGTAAACATAAATCCATTCTAATACAATTTCATAATGATCAAACATATACATTACACACGCTCATCATATTTTTCAAATTAACACAACACCATAAATATTTTAATCTAGCAACAAATGAATCAACTAATACGAACTTAAAAAACAAGACATCAATCTGCCACACACATATAAAGAAAAGATCAAAGCATACCTTAGAATCACGAAAGACTTTCAAATTGAAACACAATCACGATAAAAAAGCCTCTATCGCCTCACAAATCAGAAAAAGCTTCGAGATAATCAAATGTGAAATGAAAACCTAAAATCGAAACAAGTACGGAACAAAAAATCGTGATAGTTCTACAAAAAATTATCAAATTTGTTTCCTATGTCAGACTCATTTGGCATTATCACGTTACCAGAGGAGGGTAAAAATGGAAAGTGGGCATAATTGTTAAGACGCGCATGTTTCTTTAGACCTAAGCATCCAAATTTTGTTTAAATGGAGAATAAAGTCCAAAATTTCGAGTCAAAAGGGCTTGATCGTAAATTTCTCTACTTTATATAATTGTCCTTTAAACTAATTGTTGTCCTTTGGACATACATGCCCCTTGATAAAAAAAGGAAAAAGCTTTTATCTACACAATATGAAGTTGTGGAAATTTTGTTCTCTTAGTTTGTTTGTGTCATTGTCATAATATACTATTTTGCAAATGAGATGAAAGATTTTTACACCAGTTCACCCAAATGTTCCATATTTGAAGGTCGATAATGAATGTTTAATAATTATTATTATTATTATTATTATTATTATTATTATTATTATTATTATTATTATTATTATTATTATTAATATTATTATTATTATTATTATTATTATTATTATTATTATTATTATTATTATTATTATTATTATTATTATGTTTGGATCTAAGGGTCTGTTTCATTATTAAGGTAAAAAAGTAATTATGAAAAAGTAAAAAAACACCTTGCTTGGTTAGTGGGATTGAGTATTGTATAGTTTTAATTTTTTGTTATCATTTCATTTGCTAATGGTAAAATGTTGAAACAAGCAGTGTTATCATTTAGTTGTTTATGACTCCTTAATCATCTCGCTTAGGGTGCGAGAGGTCTCAAGTTGAATTCTCGGAATGCCCCTCAAATTTGAACTATTTTATACTTATAAAAAAATAATTTTCAAAATTTGTTCCTTAAATTTCAAAGTTTTTACCTAGAATATCCTATACTTTCAATAAATATTTGTTTATCTTATATTGACCCTTTGTTTTGGGGAATGTTGTTTGATTTTTGGCATTTGATCATTTTATTTATATTATTTATCACCATTTGCTTCCATTATCTTTGATCTTTAATTTAATTATTTGATAGTTGGCTTTTGATCCTCAAGTCATATAAGTATCGTCATTTTATTGAATTGATGTCCATTGTTGCATTGTAATTGAGTTCGTTTTATTATAAATAAATCATTTGTATTATTACATTCCGTTTGTTTTTGCCAAAGTCGTTGAAAGAATAAACACTAAAGGTTTTTATTGTTTAAACATTGTATCCAATAAACATCTTAATAACCTACCAAATAGTGATATAAGCATCTGTTCTATAGACACCCCATTCTAACACCCCCTAACCTCTCCGTGTGACACCCCGACTAATTAAATATAGGGTAGCTACTCCTTTATTAAATTAATACAAAATGCCAAGTTGGTTCAGTTAATAGCATCACTGTCGAAAACATTTTAAGGATTACTAACCACCTAGTATTTAAAAAGTAAGATGTCAAATTTTAATTTAAGTCTGATTAACATACAGTGCAAGAATAATGAAAGAATAACATAACCATTCACCATAATGAAGAAATAGAATAACCAATAAATAATACTAAGTCCGGAGGAAAACTCCTCACAACAATCCGATCACTGAAATGAATAAAACGAAGTATTCTGAATTAATTACATGCAAAATAGTCTGAAAATCTGAAATAGGAAATGTCTCTACTAGAAATGGGCAACATGCCCTACAACTGATGAATCCTGAATATGGAGTCAAGATGAAAGAAGCGTCTACTAGCAAGGTTCTGTAACTTCCACAAACAGCTACAGCTCGTCACCTGAATGAGAATCCTAAACATGGTGTCCTTGTGGCTGGGCACCTAAAATGGTTTTTACAAAAAAATAGATTTGAAAGCAAACGGGTTAGAATCCGAAAGTGGAGAGTAATTAAAAATAGCAAGTGTTTTAATAACATTAAAACAATGAATGCAAAATACATGTTATGATGTGCACTCACATGAAATGCTCACCTCTCGACTAATTGTGCACTCCTAACGTACCGTACCCATCTAAGCGACATACATGTCTGACCAAACCTTAATAAGTTTTACCCCTTAATACTCAATTCCCATTATACGTTCTAGCGTTATCAAATAAATAGAGGGCTTTACTTAACTCAGGTTCCCAATTATCAGTAATACAATTCATTACAGGTTATCCCTTTATAGATACTCAAAGCGTTTCTGTAAATATACGCACAATACCAACATGAAAGTTCTCATTAATTTAAGTGTATATTAGTCATGCCATAAATATACAATACAAGCACCCGAGACCAAGCTGCGGTGCACACATACTCTGCTATCCATCTCGGTACATCACGTATATTAGGATCATGCATTCCAAATCTCTCAGGAATCGTTCTCAGATAATAGCAAATCACAAACAATGGAGGCGAACACAGTCACATCACATGGGTCACGCACAGACCTATGCTCCCACGATCAACAGACTTATTAACATCCCAATAAGTCCTTCTCTGACCTATGTTCTCGAGGTACCAATCTAAATCCTGGCAACACAAGGATGAGATGGTCCTAAGAGAACGTAAACCTCCCGTGATAACAAGTATGGTAGGTATGTCATATACATATACTAAGTATACACACACCTTAGTAATCACTGTAATTTATTTGTGGTACACTTCACATTCGTACCGACTTATAATGTTGCACAATTCATAAGTTCCTGATTAATTCAATTATTTAAACCGTAAATAATTCTCGCATCATATTAGTCACTCACGTCCTATTCCACAATTTCCATTCAATTCGAATTTCACTTCTAGGTTTTACTCCTCAATATATCCCAAATGTCCCAACTATATCAATTTATCAACAAGGGAATGTTATCTCTACAATTAACCAAGGTCACAGGACACGCGAAATTAAAACAGGCTAAAAAGCCTAAACTGTCAGCTCGTTAGAAGTCTCGTTCGAACGAGGCTGTTCGAACGAGAGTTCGTTCGAACGAACTGGGCATCTAACGAGATATCGTTCGAACGAAAGGCATCGAACGAACATCCCTCTCGTTAGAAGGAAAACTGTCAACTCGTTAGAAGCTCGTTCGAACGACCTGGGCGGGTCTTCTAACGAGAGGCCAGTTTCGAGCCCAGATTTTCTAATTCTCGTTTTTCTAACTTTTCTTCCTCTCTAATCTCATCTAAACATCAATCCAACAATTTTTCAAGGTTTCTAATCGTCCCTAAACATACTTAGGTCACATACTAACGTGTTTTGTGGGGTTAATTCTTTCTAAACATCATCCAAATATCAAATCTATACATTTTTCCCCAAATTTCAAGAATATGAACCCTAGAAATTCTTAAATCCCCAATGAGCCTAATTAAATCCGTTTTTGTTTCATCCAAAATATATTATCATCAGATTAATCACCTACATACAATTTTACATGCAATTCCTCATCAAAATACAAGTTTATAATTCCAATTTAATGGGTTTTCATCAATCTAAAAAAAAACAATACAATTTTATCAACTTCCTACGCATGGAAGAAGCATTCTCTGAAACTAATGAAATTAAACCACTTGCGTTATGTATATCTATGATTTTGATGTTGAATTGATGAATGATTCTCTCTCTCTCTGCAGAATTCTCCTCTCTCTCTCTCTCTCTCTCTACAAGTCTTCTTCTCCAAGGTGACAATGGTGGCTAGGGTTTGTCTTAGGAAACTTTTTGGAACTAATTCCAATAACCCCCGTAGCCCATAAGGTTATTAGTGGGTTTAGTGGTTAATTACCAAATCAGATTTTTAATTCCTAATTTTCGTTGGTTTTAATTCCCAAAAATTCAAAATTACCAAACTACCCTTTTACATTGCGGGTATGGCCTAAAAATGCCCCGGGACCCAAACTAAACCCCCGGATAGTGTTTTTTGACTATTTCGATCCTTCCGGACGCGTTGGCGCGCTCAAAATGACCATACAGTTAATAGAAATAAAATTCACTTTTTAATTAAATAATAATATTCCTGACGCGAATGTCACACGCGTCTCAACAAAATTTCCAAATTGCCGTATTTCAATCTCACGACAAATTTCATAATTCATTATTCATATATAGCCATATATACTCATTAAAATCAAATACCAACTCGCATCTCGCTAGTATTTTTATCCAGATTAATTCCCAATTAATACACATTTAATTAAATTAATCCCATAAATAAATATCATAAAAATACGGGGTATTACATACTTCTCCCCTAATAACAGAATTTCGTCCCGAAATTCAGAACTAGAAAGTACCTGGTAAGAATAACTCTGGATAACGTTCGCGCATATCATCCTCACGCTCCCATGTAGACTCCTCGACATTATGATGTCGCCACTGAACACGCACTAATGGAACTATCTTTGACCGCAGTTTCCGTTCACTTCGATCCAAAATAGCAATCGGCCCCTCCTCGTAGGAGCTATCAGGCTGGAGATCGATGTCCTCCAAAGAAATGTGAGAATGAGCCATATCGTCTCTAAGATATTTCCTTAGCGAGGAAATATGAAACACATCGTGAATCCGATGCAAATGCTCCGGTAACCCAAGTCTATACGCAACCATTCCAATCCGCTCAATAATAGGAAATGGTCCCACATATCTCGGTGCCAACTTCCCTTTCTTCCTGAAACGCATAATCCCCTTCATAGGAGATACTCTGAGCAAAACCTGGTCCCCCACTTCGAATTCCCTGAAGGACCTCTTCGCATCAGCATAGCTCTTCTGCCTGTCCTGAGCTATCCGAATGCGACTCCGTATCAGCTCTATCCTTGCAGAAGTATCCTGAATCACTTCCGGCCCAAGTAGTTTGTTGTCCCCCACCTCCAACCAACATGCTGGGAAGGACAAGGTCTACCGTACAACGCCTCAAATGGAGCCATGCCAATGGTGAACTGGTAGGAGTTGTTGTAAGCAAACTCCACCAGTGGAAGATACTGCTCCCATCCACTCTCGAAATCAATGATGAACATATGTAACATGTCCTCCAACATCTGGTTTGTACGCTTGGTTTGCCCATCGGTCTGCGGGTGATATGCCGTACTCAACCGCAATTCCGTGCCCATGGCCTCCTAAAAACTTTCCCAAAACCGTGAAACAAATATCTTGTCTCTGTCAGACACGATATTTAGGGGCACACCGTGAAGTCTCACTATCTCTGTAATAAAGAGCTGGGCATACTGTCCCGTACTGTAGTCTGTCTTTACGGGTAGAAAATGAGCGACTTTGGTCAACCTGTCCACAATTACCCAAATGGATTCGTGACCTCTCTGTGACGTAGGCAACCCCGTGATAAAATCCATGGATATGCTCTCCCACATCCACATCGGGACCTCCAATGGCTGTAGAAGTCCTGTCGGTATCTGATGATCCACTTTTATTAGCTGACAAGTGGCGCATTTAGAAACAAACACGGTAATATCTCTTTTCATCCCTCTCCACCAATACTGTCATCTCATGTCTTGGTACATTTTGTCCCCACCGGGATATACCGCGAACCGTGAGCCGTGCGACTCTGCCATCACCTTGTGCCGTAATTATTCCCCTTCCGGAACTACCAATCTCCCATTGAAGCGTAATCCCCCGTCTGAACCAATGGTATAGGACTCGGCTCCCTCTGCTAATAATCGAACTATCTGCTCCTGACAGAACGAGTCCTCTGCTTGTGCCTTTACCACTCTGGTGACAATCTGCGGTGTAACAGTCATCACCGACATGAATGATCGGGCCACTGCATCCTAGTGTCCCAACTTCTTCCACTTTGCCTTCCACAACCCTGCCACTTCATCTACTGGCCTACGGCTCAACGCGTCTGCTACCACGTTAGCCTTCCCCGGGTGATATTGGATATCAAACTGATAGTCCTTCACAAACTCAAGCCACCTTTGCTGTCGCATATTCAACTCCTTCTGTGTGAATAGGTACTGTAGGGACTTATGGTCCGTGAACAATCGAAACTTCTCCCCCAAAAGGTAATGTCTCCAAATCCGAAGGGCAAATGCCACTGCCGCTAATTCCAAGTCATGAGTGGGGTAATTCTTCTCGTGAGGCTTTAACTTACGAGAAACATAAGCTATGGCCTGAATCTCCTGCTGCAATACACCTCCAAGTCCTTGCAAGGACGCATCGGTGTATACTAGATACTCAACTCCCGGTCTCGGCAATGCTAACACATGTGCTGAGGTCAAATTATCCTTCAACTCATCAAATGCCAACTGACAGGCATCACTCCAGATGAATGGCACACCCTTACGAGTCAGATGTGTCAAAGGACCCTCTATCTTCAAAAATCCCCGAATGAACCTCCTGTAGTATCCTGCTAGTCCCAAGAAACTATGGATCTCAGTCGGTGTCGTGGGCTGTCCCCACTCCCTCATCGCGAATAAGTTCCCCGGATCAACAGATATCCCCCGGTCGGAAATAATGTGTCCCAAAAACTGGACCTCCTTCAGCCAAAACTCGCACTTCTCATACTTTGCATACAGCTCATTCTGACGTAGCGTCTGCAAAACCTGCCTCAAATGCTCTGCGTGCTCCTCCTCTGTCTGGGAGTAAACCAGAATATCATCAATGAAGACAATGACGAACTGATCAAGGAACTCTATGAACACCCTATTCATCAAGTCCATAAACACGGCTGGAGCATTGGTCAAGCCAAAAGGCATAACCCGAAACTCGTAAGAACCATATCTCATTAAGAATGAAGTCTTCGAGACATCCTCTTCCCTGATACGCAACTGATGGTATCCCGATCGCAAATCAATCTTTGAGAAGAAAGAAGATCCTCTCAACTGGTCGAATAAGTCATCGATTCAGGGTAACGGATATTTATTCCATATCGTGACCTTATTCAACTCTCGGTAATCCACACACAACCTCAACGATCCATCCCTCTTCTTTACGAACAACACAGGGGCACCCCACAGCAAAGTACTCCTCCGTATAAACCCCTGACCCAACAACTGCTCAATCTGATCCTGTAGCTCTCGCATCTCTGCCAGAGCCATACGGTACGGTGCGCGTGCTATAGGTCTCGTATCTGGTAATAAGTCTATGACAAAGTCTATCTCTCGACTGAGGGGTAGGCCTGGTATCTCCTGAAACACATCGGAATACTCCCTGACAACTGGGATTGAATCTAAAGGAATCACAACCTCCTTAGAGGTATCCTCCTCTATGTAATACAAATGAGCTGTCGAGCCTCCCTCTGGGCGAGGCATCGCCACTACAAACATCTCTTGCCCCGGAATGGCAAAAACAATGCTCCCACCGAAGCAATCAATCATGGCTCTATAAGCTGCGAGCCAATCCATACCGATAATCACATCGTGCTCATGCATATCTAATACCAACATATCTGCAGGTAATACCAAACTACCAATTTCTACCCCCACTCCCCGGCATATAAAGAAAATAAGTGACCCACTCCCCAATGGTGAGCCTACACACGTCACTGTGCTCTCTGCTATGGCTAATAACCCTAAGGCTTTCGCAAAATGTGTAGCTATAAAATAATGCGTTGCCCCCGTATCAAACAAAACCCGACCCATAGTGCCATGGATAGGAAACATACCCTCAATCGCGGGTGGGGCCTGTGGAGCTGCTACCTGCTGAAGCTGGTATACTCTCCCATACTGCAGCTGTCCCTGCTGAACTGGGACCGCTGGAATGGGTGGCAATGCTGCCATCTGTGGTGGCGCCGGGAGGGCGGCGGGAAACATAGGCCTCTGCGGCTCCTATCGAGCACCCTGCTGCTGCTGCGGGGCCCTGCCGCTATCAGGACAGTCCTGGCGTTTATGGCCAGTCTTGCCACAAACATAACACTTCCCCGAGAAGTTCCCCCTCTCTGTCCCTGCTTCCCCCGACCCTGGTGGCCGTTACCGTTCCTCCGCTGGCCCTGCTGGCCCTATTGAAACTGCTGTTGACCATTCTGACCCTGCTGGTTCTGATGGCCGTTCGGACCCTGATGGCCCTACCAGAAACCTCCTTGTCCGTGCCTGAAATTTTTTGATCTGAATATCGTGTGATCCCCCTGCTGGGAACCCTGGTCACCCTGTCTCTGCCCCTGAAAAGATTGTGCCCCACTGGTACCATGTCCTCCAGTCCTGCCCTGATGGCTGGACTCTCCCGATCTCTTACCCTCAGCCATGTGAAAGCGGTGATCCTGGCAGTGTAACAGTGCAGCGTTAACCACATCAGAGTAAGTGGCCAACGATAGATTCCCCAATAAATGCTGACGGATCCTCCAAGTCAACCGGTCTGTAAATTTTTGTATCTTCTTTTCCTTTATCGGTATCTCCTCAGGAACAACATTCAATAGATTTATGAATTCGGCCTCATACTCGGCCACAGTCTTACCTTCCTGTCTGAGATTCATCAACTTCCTCCTCATTTCCATGTGAACAGCTGACGGAAAGTACTTGCGATCAAACCGCACCCAAAACTCCTGTATCGTGAGAGTATCTCTCTCCTCCACAGTGGTAATAGACTCCCACCACTGCAGTGCAGACCCCACTAGCTTAAAAGTAGCTAGTATCTGCTTTTGGACATCGGTGCACTCATACATCCTCAGGTGCCGCTGAATGTCCTTCCTCCACTGACTCGAAACCACAACATCGGAGCTACCTGCAAACTCTGGTGGGTGTGCTTTCTGAAAAGCATCACGTACACGTTCCCAAGCAGACGGGAATGCATGTGCCTGAACTGGCATGGCTACTGGCGCCTGAGGTGGTGCCTGCTGAACTACTGCTAGTGCGGCATTTATCGCCTGGGCCACAATAGCTGCAACCTCGGCGGCGTTCATCGTGCCCTGAACTGGTGCGGGCTGTGGTTCTGGAGTAGCATCCCTGGGAACCCGTTGTGCATGTCGTGGAGGCATCTGAAATAAGAATAAAGTTTATAAGTTCGCATTTATAAACTTAAAATAGCTGAAGAACGTAGCATATACAAAAGAGTACAACAGTCCTAACATATAGGGCTCTATATCAAAGAAAGCTCAGCGGAAACATTATAAGCCGTACAGATCCTAAAGGACACTAGAACCTGATGCTCTGATACCACCTGTGACGCCTCGACTAATTAAAAATAGGGTAGCTACTCCTTTATTAAATTAATACAAAATGCCAAGTTGGTTCAGTTAATAGCATCACTGTCGAAAAGATTTTAAGGATTACTAACCACCTAGTATTTAAAAAGTAAGATGTCAAATTTTAATTTAAGTCTGATTAACATACAGTGCAAGAATAATGAAAGAATAACATAACCATTCACCATAATGAAGAAATATAATAACCAATAAATAATACTAAGTCCGGAGGAAAACACCTCACAACAATCCCATCATTGAAATGAATAAAATGAAGTATTCTGAATTAATTACATGCCAAATAGTCTGAAAATCTAAAATAGGAAATGTCTCTACTAGAAATGGGCAACATGCCCTACAACTGATGAATCCTGAATATGGAGTCAAGATGAAAGAAGCGTATACTAGCAAGGTCCTGTAACTTCCACAAACAGCTACAGCTCTTCACCTGAATGAGAATCCTAAGCATGGTGTCCTTGTGGCTGGGCACCTAAAATGGTTTTACAAAAAAACAGATTTGAAAGCAAACGGGTCAGAGCCCAAAAGTGGAGAGTATTTAAAAATAGCAAGTGTTTTAATAACATTAAAACAATGAATGCAAAATACATGTTAGGACGTGCACTCACATGAAATGCTCACCTCTCGACTAATTGTGCACTCCTAACATACCGTACCCATCTAAGCGACATACATGTCTAACCAAACCGTAATAAGTTCTACCCCTTAATACTCAATTCCCATTATACGTTCTAGTGTTATCAAATAAATAGAGGGCTTTACATAACTCAGGTTCCCAATTATTAGTAATACAATTCATTACAGGTTATCCCTTTATAGATACTCAAAGCGTTTCTGTAAATATACGCACAATACCAACATGAAAGTTCTCATTAATTTCAGTGTATATTAGTCATGCCATAAATATACAATACAAGCACCCGAGACCAAGCTGCGGTGCACACATACTCTGCTATCCATCCCGGTACATCACGTACATTAGGATCACGCATTTTGAATCTCTCAGGAATCGTTCTCAGATAATAGCAAATCACAAACAATGGAGGCGAACACAGTCACATCACATGGGTCACGTACATACCTACGCTCCCACGATCAGCAGACTTATTAACATTCCAATAAGTCCTTCTCTGACCTATGTTCTCGAGGTACCAATCTAAATCCGGGCAACACAAGGATGAGATGGTCCTAAGCGAACGTAAACCTCCCGTGATAGCAAGTATGGTAGGTATGTCATACACATAAAATCATTTACATATACTAAGTATACACACACCTTAGTAATCACCGTAATTTATTTGTGGTACACTTCACATTCGTACCGACTTATAATGTTGCACAATTCATAAGTTCCCGATTAATTTAATTATTTAAATCGTAAATAATTCTCGCATCATATTAGTCACTCACGTCCTATTCCACAATTTCCATTCAATTCGAATTGCACTTCTAGGTTTTACTCCTCAATATATCCCAAATGTCCCAACTATATCAATTTATCAACAAGGGAATGTTATATCTACAATTAACCAAGGTTACGGGACACGTAAAATCAAAACAGGCCAAAAAGCCTAAACTGTCAGCTCGTTAGAAGTCTCGTTCGAATGAACTGGGCATCTAACGAGATCTCATTCGAACGAAAGGCATCGAACGAACATCCCTCTCGTTAGAAGGCAAACTGTCAACTCGTTAGAAGCTCGTTCGAACGAGCTCGTTCGAACGACCTGGGCGGGTCTTCTAACGAGAGGCCAGTTTCGAGACCAGATTTTCTAATTCTCATTTTTCTAACTTTTCTTCCTCTCTAATCTCATCTAAACATCAATCCAATAATTGTTCAAGGTTTCTAATCGTCCCTAAACATACTTAGGTCACATACTAACGTGTTTTGTGGGGTTAATTCATGCTAAACATCATCCAAATATCAAATCTATACATTTTCTCCCAAATTTCAAGAACATGAACCCTAGAAATTCTTTAATCCCCAATGAGCCTAATTAAATGCGTTTTTGTTTCATCCGAAATATATTATCATCAGATTAATCACCTACATACAATTCTACATGCAATTCCTCATCAAAATACAAGTTTATAATTCCAATTTAATGGGTTTTCATCAATCTAAAAAAAAACAATACAATTTTATCAACTTCCTACGCATGGAAGAAGCATTCTCTGCAACTAATGAAATTAAACCACTTGCCATATGTATATCTCTGATTTTGATGTCGAATTGATGAATGATTCTTTCTCTCTCTACAAGTCTTCTTCTCCAAGGTGACAATGGTGGCTAGGGTTTTCCTTAGGAAACTTTTTGGAACTAATTCCAATAACCCCCGTAGCCCATAAGGTTATTAGTGGGTAATTACCAAATCAGATTTTTAATTCCTAATTTTCGTTGGTTTTAATTCCCAAAAATTCAAAATTACCAAACTACCCTTTTACGTTGCCGGTATGACCTAAAAATACCCCGAGACCCAAACTAAACCCCTGGCTAGTGTTTTCTGACTATTTTGACCCTTCCGGACGCGTTGGCGCACTTAAAACGACCATACGGTTAATAGAAATAAAATTCACTTTTTAATTAAAAAATAATATTCCTGACGCGACTGTCACACGCGTCTCAACAAAATTTCCAAATTGCCGTATTACAATCTCACGACAAATTTCATAATTCATTATTCATATATAGCCATATATACTCATTAAAATCAAATACTAACTCGCATCTCGCTAGTATTTTTATCCGGATTAATTCCCAATTAATACACATTTAATTCAATTAATCCCATAAATAAATATCATAAAAAAATGGGGTATTGCACTCCGTAGGTGCCCTAGCACCTCCCCTCATCGTTACAAACCTAAGTCATACCCCGAGTACTAACCTAGAGGCCATCGGGCACTCCTACGCTCCGTTTGGCCAAAATTCAAACTCTTAAGCTCGATCGAGACTCAATGAATCTTTGAAGGGAACTGAAATCCCTTTCCTACGGTCCACCCAGTGCGCGATTCTGACTTACGGTGCGGACGAACAACCCATTTTCCCCCGAAACTTGATCAAGAGGCCATTGGACGCTCCAAGGCTCCGTTTGACCAAAGTCAGCTCTTCAGATCGATCGTGACTGAATGAATCTTAAAAGGGTACTAAAACCCCTTTCCAACGGTCCGCCCCGTGTGCGATTCTGACTTACGGTACGGACGAATGATCTCATTTACTCTGGAAGGTCACCGAACGCATCCAGGCCCCGGTTGACCAAAGTTAACTCCCTAAACCGAGTCAATCCCTTTGGAATGTCAAAGTACATCTCCTAAACTTTCCAACAGTCTAACCCGTGCACAATTCTGACTTACCATGCGGATGAACGATTCTTTTGCGTCCGATAATTCCCCATCCAAAGGACAAACGAACGCTTTCGAGCCACATTTAACCCAAAGTCAACTCTCGGACCCGGGAGCAGTCCAAAGAATTTTGAAGGTATCTGAAGTACCTTTCTAATGGCTCACCTCGTGTGCGATTTGGATCAACGGTTTGCTCTCTACGACCGATTTCCTGAAGGAACCTGAAAGAGACTGCCAAACGGCAGGATCCAAACCCTGCCTATCGACAGTGTGCCTAAACACACCTGCCGATTGGAAGGACCAAGACTATGCCGATCAGAATGCCCTGGGCCTATAAGAAGGAGGGCCTGACCTAATTGCAAGAGGAGAAGATCTGAACTCCATCACTCTCCCCCTCTCGAAGTCAGCATGATTTCCACATCCAAATCCATTTCCAACCTTCACCTTTCATCGTCCTTTCCATCAAACTTCATGAATTAACTACCCTCCATCATCACCCAAGTGCAAAGGTTGCTCTCTAACATCCAAGATCAAGCTTAAGATCTTCAAGAAGGTCCAACTTTCTCAACTCTCTCTTTAAATTCTCCCAAATTCCCATTAATTTGTTTTGTTACTTTGCACTTTTATTCTCTCATCTCACATATCCTAATATAATTTATATTTAGTATTATTTCACATCTCTTATTTTCATATAAATAAAGCCCAAAAAATAAGAAAAAGAGGGTATGCTCATAAATTCCAAACGTGAATTCTCACACTTTTCTCTCAATTAAAACACTTTTTTACACACACACATACACATATAAGAGAAGTCCCCGATTGGATTTATGGGATAAATACCACCCCTTATTTTTCATACGAACTACGTGGACTTTGATGCCTCTATAGGCTACTTAGGCATCTCGGGGTAATACCAAAGACTCGAGTCCTATTCCTACTTTTTTTCTATATTATTTAAACTTAACTCTCTTAGACTCTCTCTCTATATATATTTGTTCTTGATGGCGTATTATTCCGTATGCGTTATCATTTCCTTATAATGATCAACGCTAGGATAATCGCGTATATCCTATTTTCTAATATTACATTTGAGAACATTCCTACCAACGACTCGCTTTATCTCATCCATGATAGAAGTCGATGATTCCTATCTCCACTACATATACACATGCACACATATCATGGGGAAATAAAGGAAAATAACAATAACTCATGAGAGACCATAAGGGTGGAATGGGTGCCTAACACCTTCCTATTTCGTAACTTAGCTTTCAAACCCTTTTCGAATCATTTTAGTTCGTATGTATCAGTATGTCTTTGGATGCTGTCTTTCGGGATGACTCCCTTTTCTTTTGTCTGTTTTGAGTAAAATAGGCTGGCGACTCCATCTCTCTACATTTTTTACCTCATCATCGACGCCGGCTGAAGCTCTCCCGAGAGGAATGCGCGGGACCAAGATCCTCTCGACGTTTAAGATACCCCTCATCTTCGTCCCTCGCGCCGCGAGAATTGGGGGATGTCCTCATTGGCGACTCCTCCGGGGACTTTCATTTTGAGGGCTAGACTCTATTTACATGGGTGTTATATTTGTTTATATTTTCCCCTATTTTTCATGCCCCCTTTTACTATTCATGTGTACCTCATGCTTATGCTTATGTTCACACACTTGTACAAGATTCTCCATGTACACTTCACACCACGTGCACCTAGGATCACATATGTCCACATGTTGCACACATCACCCATCCATACTTGGTATACCATTGGTTCTTGTACTTTGCTCCCTGTTTGGCATGATCAAGAAAGATACACTCATCATAAGATACTAAATAAGAGAATCATGGATGATTCACACGACATTATTAAAGATCATTATGATTGACCAAATTTTGTCCAATAACTAGAGGGTCACTTCGTGATGGGCGCTGGTCCGATAGGGTACAGTTAGCCTAAGCGATATGACTCTCACCTTCCATTGGCCAAGTACCTTCGACGTATATCGAATGGTTCCCCCGCATCGTACCGCTTGACCGAAGTCATAATGGGAGGTATATCACAGGTAAATTGTTCACGTATGCCGAGTATATCGAATTCTCTCACACACGTACCGTCCCCACGAGGTATATAGTAAGGCAATTCACGTACACCATATCAAATGTCTTGCCCACACGTACGGATTGCCCTCAAAAGCAAGACGTATATCGTGGAAGCCATGCCAGGGGGAACCCTTTTCGATTCACCAAACTAATTGCATACCCGCATATAGGTGTCAAGCCTAGGACACACATGTTAGATTGTCGATTTTGACCCGAAACTCTCTCGAAAATTTGGGTCGGCCTGCCGCCTAAAATTTCGTGCATTTTTAAAACGAGACCCTACCTGTGAGCCTGTTACAAGTCCAACCATAGCTTTGCATATGTTATAAACCCAACTTTTCCGGGCTCGGATCCCGTCCGGCATTTCATTTTGCATTTAGAAGAATTTAATACAAGTGAGAACATAATAATAATCATGCTAAGACCCGTCTCCCAAAACATTTCTCCTTTTTTTTATCAAAAATCCAAAACATTTCCCCTTTCTTTATCAAAAATTCAAAAATATATCTCCCTTCTTTATCAAAAAGTCAAAAATATTTTTTCTTTCGATCTCAAAAAGAAAAAAAAATTTCAAAAATATTTTCATCCTTTTTTGTCAAAAATAAATCCCATTTTATGTCTTCTCAAGTTGATCGCACGCCCTTGGCATGGCTCCTTATTGACTTTGGTCTTCAGTCAAATCACCCCGGAGCTCCGTCTATTCCCTTTCTACTTCTTTCAAGTTTGGTAACCATCCACTTTCCATGGACAACACATATCAAGTACCAGTTACACATCCAGATCTGACGACAGTTTTAGTTCAGCTCATGTCTAAGATTGACAACCTTTAGACTGAGGTTCGAGAGATGCAACGAAACTAGGTTCCTATTCTTCAAGAGCCCGAGGCCCTATTTCCGCATGATATGGGTCCACCCGAGCCTATTTGGGTTCCTGAAGAGTATCAACACGCTCCACGTGCTCCTCTTATTAATGGGTCACTACCTGCCCAGCTTCCTATATCAAACCTTCCCCACCCTAGGGGTAACTTGCCTATGATCATTGATCCGAAAGAGGAAGAGTTGAACAAATTCAAAGAAGATCTCAAGATGCTAACTAAGAAGTTTGACCAAGTCATAATCTATGGAAATTACATGGACTACAACCACCCGAGAAGTTCAAGATTCCCATTATCGAGAAATTCAGAGGAAGTGGACCCCTGATTGTTCATCTTCGTAGTTATCAACGTTCTATGACTCTCCTATGGGCTTCTAAAGAATTAATGGCCCAATCCAATATTGAGAAATTCAGAGGAAGTGGACCCCCGATTGTTCATTTTCGCAGTTATCACCGTTCTATGACTCTCATAGGGGCTGCTGAAGAAGTGATGGCCCAATTATTTCGGCAAACTTTGAAGGATAGTGCCCTCCGATGGTTTTTGTCTCTCGAGGAATTAAGAATCCATATATGGTAATATGTATCCCGAGAATTCATTTCGCAGTACAAATACAACGAAGAGCTTGAGGTCACCCGCCGTGATTTAAAGCTGCTCAAACAGAACTCTGGAGAATCAGTCAGTAACTTCATAGCCCAATGGAGGGAAAGAGCAGCCACTATGACCAATCGACCATCCCAGGAAGAACAAGTCAACATAGTGAAGAAGAAATTCTTTCCCCATGTTCGAGAAACAATGGGAGGACAATACTATCCCCACTTCCGAGCTCTCAGAAAAGTAAGTGTAAAAATCGAGGAAGGTCTTGATAAAATAGAAGTTGAACAAAAGAAAGTATCCGGACAATTCACACCTAGAAAATATGACAAACCTTCCAATACTGCAGTCTCAACCATAAAAAACATCTATCAACTAACCACTTCGCGGGCACCAGAAAGTCTCCCTGTCCGAGTTCAAAGGGAATACACAGAGCTCCATGCTCCCCTCTCCAAAGTTTATCAAGCTTTGTTAGCCGAAACCTTATCAAACCCTTGGACCCTCGTCCATTACCAAATCCACTTCCAAGAAAATTCAAGGCAGATGACCATTGCACCTTTCAGCAAACTACTGGCCATACCACAGACCAATGTTTTCACCTCCGAACCATAATCCAAGGTCTAATTGACCGGGGTGCCATTGCCCCACCAGCCAATCCTAAGCCAAACACTACTCACAACCCACTCCCAAATCATACCAATGCTATCTTCCTAGAAATGAACCCATAATTTGTTCCCTCAACTCAAATCACCCCCATATACTCTCCCAAACCTCTCCAGACTTGCCCATATTTGCTCCTACACCCTCTTGGCCTCACTGAGCAGGCACTGTCACTCCTTACCAGAGCATGCATCGCTGTCCGTACGTGTTCTGAAGATGGAAGTATGGAATTATCATAAGTGTTAAACCAAATCTTAGAGCTCGGGCTGATATTTCCCTCACAGATGATCATTGATTGCCAAAAGTTCAACACGCTATTCTTGGAAGCATGAAAATGGGCTCGAGAGTCAGACGGTTGGGTGGTACCAATCGATAAAGTCAGCCTAAATGACGTTGTCCTGATCATGGCATAATTATTCAGGCTAACCAATAATATTTGCAGTATGACCGAGTTACTTGATACTCTGAAGCTACAAGGATGCCTAGTCCTTTCACCCTTACTTATCCCCACAAAATGGGAAGACCTGTATAAAGAAGCCATTGAAGTTGTGGAATGCATTGACTTTACATGGAAAGACATAATTCTTTCCACCAGATGGGGGGAGGAATTTGAAAATTCGAATGAAGAGCAAGCTTTCGATAAAACTTGCCCGGTAGCCGACATGTGTGGGATGATATAATTTGACGAACTCCTTGGAAAAATAAATAAGGTGGCAGAACAACCAGATGTCGATGAAGAAATATGGTTCATGTTCTTACCTTCTGTAATAAATCATATGACCAGATCAGAAAGGCATTACCATATCCAAAGCTCACTACAAGCCAATGACAAAGGTAAGGGCGTTGAAAACCTTCCTATGCCAGAAATGACCCTCGAGCAAAGTAAGATCCTTGATCAACTGAACAAAACTCAAGCTAACATCACTCTATGGGGTCTTTTCATGTTTTCCTAGATGCACAAAAATGCTTTGATAAAGTTGCTCACTGGACCCATAGTTCGTCTTTCTACCATACCAGAAGAAGTGGTAAATTTAGTCGAGTCCTTGACCTCTACCAGAATGCTATCCTTTTTCGAAGAAGAAATCCCCAGAATTGGGCCAAACTACAATCATGCACTCAACATCTACGTCGAAGTTATACGGAAGATCGTATCACTCTCTCTTCTCGATAATGGATCCTCCTTAAATGTCTGACCATTAAGAACCTTCAAATGCTTAGGACTAAAAAAAGTGACCTCGCTCCAAACTCCGCTGCTGTACGTGCCTATGGTAATACCCGTCGGAAGGTGATGGGATACATGAAACTTGTAATAGGGGTTGTCCCTATAAACCTTATCATTGAATTCCAATTTATTAACATCCCAGCTTGTTTCGACCTATTTTTCAGATTTCCATGGCTCCACAGTATCAAGGGTGTGTCTTCCTCACTCCATCATAAATTGAAATTGTTCATTGATGGATAAGTCATCACCATTTTGGGCGGCGACGATAATGCCGAGGGGGCAAGTACTAGCAGTCTGATCCTTGAGATACAACATGGATCAAATGATATGTTACTATCAGGATTTCGAGTTGAACCACTTCTACTCCCGACAAGGGACTATTTCAAAGAAAGGGTTTGTTTAGAATACGACCCTCATGAAAATGCCAATATGATTCAGATGTTCAGAAACATGCACTTCATGCCCGGACTGGAGCTAGGATAAAGACAATAGGGGATACTTGAGCCCATTGAACTAAATAACGCTTTCCCTCCTTGTGGTTTGGTGTATCAGCCATATGAACAAGAGCTCAGAATGATTCTCCAATCTCAACCAAATAGAGGCCTAGATTGCATCTAGACTATCCAAGGTGACTCCTTGAATGGATGATTCATTAAAGAGGGCGAAGACTTCCCTTTTTATGGCTTTTCAGAACCATGGTATGGCCATACAGACAAGAAGATGAAGCCTGGAATGGAGATATTTTTCCAGGACAGCTACCCATAGGCCAAAAGTTCCCAACACCATGTACAACTGCTCATAAAAAATACCATAAATTCTGAGGTAAGTGACTCCGAGGATTCGTTCAACTTAGAAACACTGGGGCTGACACTCTGCATGGTTCATTTAAGAACTACATCACTGGATCCATCCCACTTGATTAAAGCTGCAGATACACCTCTCCTCAACTGGCATGCTCCATAGGTTCTACCTGTTGAAATCCCACCTAACGCCAACCCCGACCCAATATCTTCTTTTATTGTTTATCCTTGCGCAAATGTAATCGAGACCTGCTTTGATGAGGTTCTCAATACTGTTTTTCCTATCAATGAAATAAATAAGGATTTTGAGTATATTGTTGTGCCTTACATTAATTATTTAGATTCTAATCAAACTTTTGATGATGATGATTTTATAAATGAACAATTCTTAACCGATCTAAATAAGGTTAATAACAAACAATATAACCGCATTCAAGTTAATGAAGAAGAAATTATTATTGTTAACCTCAGTTCTAGTATTCCCCAAAGGTCTCAAATTTCCCCGACCAACACGTCCAAACCATAGACCACATAATCACTTCCCCAGTGGAGTTTATAGAATCAGATTGGTTATTCCTCCGCAAAGTCTATAAAAGATATAAGGATTTCCCCCAGCAATCGGCTCCCTAGCTCAAATCAAAATCTCGAGGTAATTTCCCCAGCAGAGTTCCCTGAGAACTTCTCAACTTAAGCCCAAAGAATTGGTTATCTCACTTTAAGCCCTAAGAATTGGCTTCAACCCCCAAAATTGGTCATCTCAAATTAAGCCCTCAGAATTGACTTTGACCCGCAGAATTGGTCATCTCAATTTAATCCCTCAGAATTAGCTTCGACCCGCAAAATTGGTCATCTCAATTTAAGCCCTCAGAATTGGCTTCGACCCGCATAATTGGTCATCTCAACCTAAGCCCATGGAATTGGCTTCGACTCGCAGAATTGGTCATCTCAACTTAAGTCCGCAGAATTGGCTTTGACTCGCAGAATTGGGCATCTCAATTTAAGCCCCCAGAATTGGCTTCGACCCACAGAATTGGTCATCTCAATTTAAGCCCTCAGAATTGGCTTTGACCCACAGAATTAGTCATCTCAACTTAAGCCCTCAGAATTGGTTTCGACTCGCAAAATTGGTCATCTCATCTTAAGCCCTCAGAATTATCTTTGACCCGCAGAATTGGATTCGACCCGTAGAATTGGTCATCTCAATTTAAGCCCTCAGAATTGGCTTCGACCCAAAGAATTGGTCATCTCAACTTAAGCCCTCAGAATTGGCTTCGACCCGCATAATTGGTCATCCCAACTTAAATCCTCAGAATTGACTTTGACCCGTATAATTCGTCATCTTAACTTAAGCCCTCAGAATTAGCTTTGACCCCCCAAAATTGGTCATCCCAACTTAAGCCCTCATAATTGGATTCGACCCACAAAATTGGTCATCCCAACTTAAGCCCTCATAATTGGCTTCGACCCGCAGAATTGGTCATCTCAACTTAAGCCCTCAGAATTGGCTTTGACCCGCTGAATTGGTCATCTCAACTTAAGCACTCAGAATTGGCTTCGACCCGCATAATTTGTCATCCAAACTTAAGCCCCCAGAATTGGCTTCAACCCGAAGAATTGGTTATCCCATCTTAAGCCCTCAGAATTGGCTTCGACCTGCAAAATCAGTCATCCTCATGTTTAGGTCCTCAGAATCGGCCTTGACCCTCTGAATCGGTCATCCTTACCCTTAGGTTCGCATAATTGACCTCTTTAAAAGGCATCATGTGGTGTCTATTCGACGACTATCTTTTGTTCCAAACTCACCCATCGAGGGGCTCTGTAGAAACCCCATTATAACACCCCCTAACCTCTCCGTAGGTCCCCTAGCACTTCCCTTCATTTCTACAAACCTAAGCCATACCCCAAGTATTGACCTATAGGCCATCGGGGACTTAAAGGCCCCGTTTGACCAAACTTCAAACTCTTCAGCTCGATTGATACTGAATGAATCTTCTAAGAGCACTAAAACCCCTTTCCAACGGTCTACCCTGTGCGCAATTCTGACTTACGATGTCGACGAATGACCCGTTTTCCCCCAAAACTTGATCAGGAGGCCATCGGACGCTCCCAGGCTCCGTTTGACCAAAGTTAACTCTCCATCTCAACTGAGACTGAATGAATCTTTAAAGGGCACTAAAACCCCTTTCAAATGGTCTACCCCGTGCACGATTCTGACTTACAGTACGGATGAACGATCTGTTTTATGCTGAAAGGTCACCGAATGTATCCAGGCCTTGGTTGACCAAAGTAAACTCCCCAAACCGAGTCAATACCTTTGGAATGTCAAAGTACATCTCCTAACCTTTCCAATGGTCCACCCCATGCACAATTCTGACTTACCATGCGGACGAACGATCCGTTTGAGTCTGATAATTCCCCGTCTAAAGGACCGATGAACGCTTCCGAGCCACATTTGACCCAAAGTCAACTCTCGGACCCCGAAGTAGTCCCAAAGACTTTCTAAGGTATTTAAAGTAAATTTCCAATGGTTTTACCCATGTATGATTTGGATCAACGGTTTGCGCTCTACGACCAATTTTTCGAAGGAACCTAAAAGAGACTGCTAAACGACATGTTCCAAACCGTGCCTATCGGCATTGTGCCTAAACACACCTGCTGATTGGCAGGACCAGGGCTATGCTGATTGGAAATTACCTAGGCCTATTAAAAGGAGGGCTTGACCTCATTGCAAGAGGAGAAGATCTAAAATCCATCACTCTCATCAAGCTAAAAAAAAGCCCTCTCAAAGTTAGCGTGATTTCCACATCCAAATCCCTTTCCAACCTTCACATTTCATCATCCTTTACATAAAACTTGGTTAATTAACAACCCTCCATCATAACCCAAGTTCAAGGGATGTTCTCCAACTTCCAAGATCAAGCTCAAGATCTTCAAGAAGGTCCAACTTTCTCAACTCTCTCTTTAAATTCTCCTAAATTCGCATTAATTTATTTTATTACTTAGTACTTTTATTCTCTCATGACACATATCTCAATATGCTTTTAATTTAGTATTATTGCACATATGTTATTTTCATATAAATAAATCCCCAAAAAACAAGAAAAAGAGGGTTTGCTTATAAATTCCAAATGGGAATTCTCACACTTTTCTCGCAACTAAAACACTTTTTTACATACACACACACACACACATAAGATAAGTACCCGATTGGATTTATGACATAAATCCCACCCCTCATTTTGCATACGTACTACGTGGACTTTGATGCCTCTATAGGCTACGTAGGCATCTCGGGGTAAAACCCGAGACTCGAGTCCTATTCTAACTTTTTTTCTATTTTTTTTCTATATTCTTTAAACTTAACTCTCTTAGACTCTCTCTCTATATATTTGTTCTTGATGGCATATTATTCCGTATGCGTTATTTTTCCCTTATAATGATCAATTCTAGGATAATCGCCTATATCCTATTTTCTAATATTACTTTTGAGAACATTCCTATGAATGACTCGCTTTATCTCTTGTCGATGATTCCTATCTCTACTACATATACACATGCACACATATCACGGGGAAATAAATGAAAACAACAATTACCCATGAGAGACTGTAAAGGAAAAATGGGTGCCTAACACCTTCCCATTTCGTAACTTAGCCTACGAACCCTTTTCGAATCATTTTGATTTCATATGTATCAGTATGTCTTTGGATGCTGTCTTTCGGGATGACTCCCTTTTCTTTTGTCTATTTTGAGTAAAATAGGCTGGTGACTCCATCTCTCTACATTTTCACCCCATCACCAACACCGGCCAAAGCTCTCCCGAGAGGGATGCGCGGGACCAAGTTCCTCTCGACATTGAAGATACCCCTCTTCTTCGTCCCTCCCGCCGTGAGGATCGGGGGATGGCCACATGTTCACTACCTAAAATTTTGTTATTTGTGAACTTGAACTAAAATGGGAAAGTGAATGAAATGAGTGTATCAGAATTACTATTTAGCTAATGAATTTGAAACACAATATATTAGTCCAAAAAAGTTACTTGAGAAAATTTAATTCAAGTGTTATGCATTATAAAAAGTTTTTTACTAATTGATAAATTAACTATCTGGATGTTGATGTGTTTCTTTTTTTCATTTATTATTAAGAGTGGCTGGCTCAACATGATTTTTTTAATCAACACATTCACACATTTCTTTCACTTTATCTCTTATCAAATCTCTTAATTGTCTTGTACTTTGTTTGGTGCAAGTTATGCATTTATCAATATAATTATCAAATATATTTTTAACCTTTACATATCATTAGATTTTAATTATATGTTTATGTTCAAATGGGATAAACATGTTTTTCCATTATTAAATCTTAGCTTCGCCCCACTAATAAAACTCCGCCTTTATTCGACGAAACTATTCGCTTAGGGGTTGTATTTGAACAACGAAAACAATTTCACATTTATCATCAAATGCTACAAATTATATGAGAATGATCAAAATTCATTGTGCAACGTGTAAAATAAGTCAACGAATTTTAGACTCCTAAAAGCCATAAAATAGTTCTTCTTCCATTAGGACTCTCCTTTGATATATTAACTTGCAAAGATATTCTACTAATTCTAAAATCCATTTCGATTTCTATGGGATATTTTTTTTGTAGAGATTATCTACTACTTATTATTTCCACTTCACTTTTAGCTATATCAAGCCAATTAGTTTATTTCAATTTACATTATCCACATTCAACTCCACCTTTTTCATCCTCACTTTCTAATTCTTATATTTCACTTCTTAAATACAACCTCACTATTTTCATAACCAAAAGTCACGCACGAAACGCACTTGTTCACTAACTAGTGATGTTAAATGTATGCAAGTTTGGATTTCGGGTGTGGTTTATAATCAGGGTATTTATGCATCGATGGGTATGGTTAGGTCAACACGTATCAATTGTATACGTGTTTAGGTATCCATGGGGTTCAAAAAATTATTTGTGAGACTAATTAAATATATATCTGATTATGTTAAACTTAAATTGGGAGTTGTTTCATAACGAATTAATAATGTTAAAATGCATTGGTGGTGGGTTAAACATAATGAATAGATAATGATTAAGAATACACGATTATAGTACGTTCCTTCTTGGTAGGTTGGTTTATAGTGGTTATAATGTTTATATGGTTTAGGATGGGTTCGAAGTTGGTTGATTATTCAATCGTAGGATGGTTAAGGTTTAGTTTAGTTGTGCCCTCATTAGAACAATAATGAGTTGGATTAATGCTCTATGTTGGGACGGTTTAGGGTTATTTGATTAATTTGAATTGAGTTAAGAATTTATATAATGTTATATACTCCATAGCATTGAGTAGTTTTGGAGCTAGTTGTGCTCTTGGTAGGATGCTTAGGATAATGGTTTGGTTCTTGTTTGGTATATGAGTGGGGTCAGTGCTCTTTGGCAACTGACATGTGTATGGTAAGTTTGGTCTAATTAGAATTTATGTAGGGAGTCTCGTACCATCAATTTCGATAAACGATCCATCTAGACGTAAGTGTATCATGGGGTTCGTTGTTTTAATTTCATTCATGAGACGTCCCACGCATGGAGTTTAATTCGGTCAGGAGTTAGGATAATTTGAGCACGAGACTCTTAATAGTTATCTAGTGGTAGATTGTTTGGAGGTTAGTATTTATGTATTGTTTATGGGTTTGATGTACAGAGTTGTGAGATGGTAATCTTAGTATATTGAAGTTAGGATTGATACAAATAGTTAAATACATTTTTGAATAGAAGAAATGTGAGGTATATGGAATATGGGTGTCGAGGGGTGACGACATGAGGACAAGTTGGTCACATTTAATACTATAAGAAACATACCTATTTCTCGCAACTTTTGACCTCTCATCCATTCCCATTTAAAAATATTTTTCCAGTTATTCTTAGGTAGGAGCAATAGGGTTGGGCAGTTAGACTTGCATTTGGTGAAATCCAGTTCTTTATTTTTATAGTTGGATTACTATTTCATTTCAGTTAACATTTAAGTTACTTATTTTTCAGGATTTTTATTTATGGATCAAGGTGGATACAAGTTGTTTACATTTCGATTTGAGACTATTCAGGATGTGGAGTTTTATATTAGTTGGTCGATTCCATTTTGGGTTTAATGCTCTTTTATATTATTCTATCTTTATTATTGTACACCAAATATAAGGAATGTTATGCAATCTATACCATTCTCAACATCAATAATAATAAAAATGACAATAAATTATAACCATCCATAACATAACAATAATGGAAACAAAATCGACAAGTGTGTAAAATACTAGGAGTGTTACAATTTGATAATTGTAGATACCTCATTTTGGTTCATAAAGGTGGCCACACATACTGAAGTTTTCCAAAGTCCAAATATTTATCCCAAGCTTATAAGCACCTTCCTAAAAGGTTCAGAAACCTAAAACAACCCAAAAAAATACCCAAAAAAGTCAAACCAATCCAAAATGGGCCAAAAGGCCTGGGGTGAAATGTGCTTTACTGATCGGGCATGCGTGCATAGGACCCTTAACAGCTCAATCATTAACCCCATAACTTTGCCTATAAAATAAGGGTTTCAACTACCAATTAAAGGTAGTAACTCCACCTTCTTAAATGTTGAGTGTTTTATCTAGAAGCAATTTTCTCTTAAAATATCCCCCAAACTCTCTCCATTTGTCATCAAAGTCCTCTTTAAGTTTAGATCTATTGTTTTAACTTCTATCCCTAACTTCTCTTTTATCATCCAAGTCCAAAATAAACCAAAAAGCCCATTATCCACTTGTTGATACCAAATTTAGTCTGCTGACATGGCTCAATTGGGTGAAGACACTTTTCAATATACATGGCAACAATAAACACTTACAAACAACACCTCCACTCCGAGGAATTATACTGCAACGAGGAACTCTGCTTCCTCGACCAACTCAGACGCTCCGACCAACAGGAACTCTCCGAGGAACTTTTAAGCACCGAGGAACTTAGGCGGTACGAGTAGCTCAGGCGGTCCGAGCTGCACCTCGAACAAAAAATTTATAGCAGGATAACTCAACAGTTTGACTGCGCATTAAATGCTTATTATCATACAGATGTATACGCTTAAGGGGCATTTAATATATTATCCTTTCACATTACATCCTTAGTGCTATAAATACATTGTATTATCCTCATTGTAAGGAGACCGAAATTTCTTGAGAAAACTTGTAATCGAGAATTCCCAAACAGTCAGCAATAACAGAAACAGTGGACGTAGGCCATTCTTATAAGGCTGAACCACTTTAAAAGTTCTTTGTCTCATTTTATTTATCTGTGATTAAATAATTAGATATAATTTAATTTTTTACATCAACAGATTGGCGCCGTCTGTGGAAAATGACTGGTAATATCGTTTTTCATAAAAAAAAACTCATCACAAATGGCTGATATTACAGAACCCAGCAATCGAAACGCTGGAAGCCCTCCAAATCCATCTGCTCCGCCAAATATTCTAGATCTGGCTGGAATAATGACAAATCTGGCCCAGGGCCATATAATCATGCAAGAAACGATGCGATAAATCATACAAACCCTCCAAGGCGGTGCACCAACCCATTCAGGACTGCGAAGTATTCAAAGAAATACCCGTTTACCTTCTTCACGTACTGATTCATATCGTACTGAGGAATCTGAAGATTTTTCTTATCAACCTGGATGAACTTCGTCAGTTCAAGCCACAGATACTGAACAACATATCACTCTCTCTCCAGAAAGGACTAGTGCGCTAGAAATATTAAGCAGAGTATCTCCTTTTGATCGATTAGGTCCTAGGAGGAGCAAAAGTCCTCCTAGAGCTGCATTAAGGAGTTTTCGACGACCATCAGATTTAAGGGAAGGATCTGCCCAGTCACGACTAGCTGCTCGTCAAGATAGATCCCAGGAAGCCACATCAACTCGATCAGTTGCTCGAACCAACAGGCCCGAGGAAGGAAATGATGCATTGAAAGGCTCTATTCAGAGGCTGGAGGATTGATTAGGGGAAATGGATAAAGCTAAGAACCCTCTACAACGAACTTTTGTTCGAGGAACACCTTTTGTCCAGGCCATTGTTGATTTTCCAACACCATCAAAGTTTAAAGCACCTGTTGTGACCCCCAAATATGCTGGAAAGACCGATCCTGTCCTTCGTATAGAACAATACCAAGCTGCAGCCGACATCTATACTGTTCCAGATGAGATGAGATGCAGAGCATTCTCGGGAACTCTTACCGGATCTGCTAAAATGTGGTATAATAATCTTCCTCGGAGTAAGATCTCAAATTTCTTTCAACTGGCCGAGTTATTCATTGGGAATTTCTATTTTGGGGCAAAGCCGGTTAAATGAGTAGCGCATTTGTTAAGTGTTAGACAAAAAAACTGGTGAAAGTACCGGAGATTATATAACTCGTTTTAATAACGAGAAGCTCGAAGTCATTGACTATGAGGAAAAAATAGCGATTACCGCCTTGATGAGTGGATTACTGCCCAACAAGTTGTACTACACTTTGGCTAAATATCCGCCTAGAACCATGTCAGATCTGATGGGAAAAGCGGCAAAGATTATGAATGCCGAGGAGGCTATGTCTGCGAAGAAGAATATGGATGCCAAAGAAACCAAGGTGGAAGGTGATAAAGCTAAGAAGAAAGAGCATAAGAACAATGGTAATGACAAACACTCAAAAACAAGGTCGTCTTGGGAAGTATTGAGGAAATTTGATAATTATACTCCTTTGAAGAAGGACATCAACCATGTTCTAGAAGAAATCAAGAACAATGAGGAATTAAATTGGCCAGAGAAAATGAAGGCAGACCCCGAAAGGAGAAATAAGGCAAAATATTGCGAGTTTCACAAAGATCATGGCCATATGCCTAAAAATTGCATAGCTCTTTAGAATGAGATTGAAACACTCATCGGACGAGGAAAACTGGCAAATTATGTTGATCGAATGAATGATAGAAGAAACAACGACCGAGCAAGAGAGAGGTCTAGATCTCCTCGTCGATCAGAGGAGAACAAGAAGAGAGACCATAAAGTTGATCCAGAAGATGACCCCGATCTTCCCAAGAGACCAAGGCATCTAGAATGTGAGGTATTTTCAATACGCTTTGGGTCATTTGACTGTAATGTTATTATAGGTGGAGATGCGGGAGGAGGAGACCTTACTGCCGAGAGAAAAGCTTACCTCTGTGAGGCTCAAGCTTGCTCATACATTCAATGAATAAATCTAACTGAGGAGGATCACCCGAGAAAGGTGAACAAAGAGAAATTGGTCATTGGTTTCTCAAAGAACGACCTCGCATGTGTTCTATATCCTCATGATGACCCATTGGTGATCAAAATGAGAATGAAGGAAGTAATGATTTTAAGAGTACTGGTCGACAATGGTAGCTCCGCAGATATCATGTTCTACTCATGCTTTGACAGTTTAAATCCAAAGCTATCTCAACTGGAGCCTTATCATAGACCCCTCCTCGGTTTTGCTGGCGAGAAAGTATTTCCACTTGGGACAATCAAGTTGGATATATTCATTGGTACGTGGCCTGCTTGTCGAACAGAAAGAATATGCTTTTTTGTGATGGATAAGAATGTTCAATCATCATACAATATCATCATGGGAAGAGTAGGATTAAAGAAGTTCGAGGCTGTACCATCTACAGTACATCAGTGCCTAAAATTTCTAACAAATTTTGGAGTAGGAGTTGTGAAAGGTGATCAGAAAGTAGCTCGGGAATGCTATTATTCATCCACCGAGCAAGAGGAACTGGAGGAATCAAGGAAAAAGACCACTACCTATCAAGTGGATGAAGGTGCAGAAATTGAAACATTGGATCCTAGAGATGAGTCGCAACTCGTGAAGGGTCAAGTGGTGGAAGCTATTGAAAACATCATCCTGGACGACGAGCACCCTGAACGAACTACTCAAGTAGGTTCATCATTGGAAGCCTCACTAAAACATGAATTGATAACTTTCCTTAGAAGCAGAAAGCAAACTTTTGTGTGCAGTCACGAGGATATGCCTGGGATAGACCCAAATTTCTTATGTCACGAGCTCAATGTGAATAAGGAGATCAAGCCTGTGAAGCAGAGAAAAAGAGTATTCTGTCCCGAGAAGAATCAAGCTATACAGGAGGAAGTCGAGAAGATCCAAAAAGCTTTCTTTATTGAGATGTTAAATATCCAGACTGGTTAGCAAATGTGGTAATGATGAAGAAGAAGAACAACAAATGGAGGATGTGTGTAGACTTCACCGACCTCAACAAAGCATGCCCAAAGGATCATTTTTTGCTGCCCCGAGTTGATCAACTAGTGGATGCTACCTCGGGACACGAGCTGCTGAGCTTCATGGATGCTTATTCTGGTTACGATCAGATTAAAATGAAACCTGAAGACAGGGAGAGTACTTCTTTCATTAACCCTAGGGGAACTTATTGTTATAATGTTATTCCTTTTGGTTTGAAAAATGCAGGTGCAACATATCAGTGGATGATGAACAAAGTGTTTACAGAACAAATCAGCTGTAATATGGAAGTTTATGTTGACGATATGCTGACAAAGAGAAAGAAAGCTGTTGATCATCTAGTTGACTTAAGCCAAACCTTTGATCAACTAGATAAATATCAAATGAAGTTGAACCCAATGAAGTGCATATTTGGAGTACGAGAAGGCATGTTTCTCGGGTACATTGTCAATCAGAGAGGCATTGAAGCTAACCCTGAAAAGATCAAAGTTCTGTTAGGGCTGTGATCCCAAATGACGAAGAAAGAGGTGCAAAGTCTTACAGGACGAGTAGCAGCACTCAACAGATTTGTATCGCGAGCAACTGATCGATGTCTCCCATTCTTCAAGACGCTCCGAAAGACTTTTGAGCGGAATGATGAATGTGAGAAGGCTTTCCAAGACTTGAAGAAATATTTGGGAGCACCTCCACTGTTATCCAGGCCAGTTATGGGAGAAAAATTATACTTGTATCTGGCAGTGTCCGAGAATGCAGTCAGTTCGGCATTGATAAGAGTGGAGAATGGAGTATAAAAACCAATCTACTACACAAGTAAGGCCTTCCGAGGAGCAGAGATCAGATATCCAAGGCCGAAAAAATTGGCACTAGCATTGATCGAGGCAAGTAGAAGAATGAAGCCATACTTTCAAGCTCATACCATAGTAGTATATACTGATATGCCATTGAGGCAAGCCCTTCATAAACCAGAAAAGTCAGGAAGATTGATGTGCTGGGAAATAGAACTCGGTGAATATGATATAGTCTATGAACCCAGATCATCACTAAAAGGGCAAGTTGTAGCAGACTTTATAGCAGAGTTCACCTATCCTGATACCCCCGAGGAGCAAAAGTTGCTCGTTGATCAACCTGTGGATGTTACAGGATCATTAAATGCAAGCCCAGATCAACTTAGCTTGGTAAAAGGGCAAGTATATGTTACAAGATCATTAAATTCAAGCCCAGACCATCTTAGGTTGGTAAAAGCGCAAGAAAAGATGATCGACGAACAGTAAGAAAAATCAGGAGATGGTTAAAGGAAGCAACAAATTTTCCACCGAGGAACTCTATCAGATCAGAAATTTGAAGACGAGTTACCTATATGGAGTCTGTATGTGGATGGTTCATCTTGCACTACAAGATGTGGCGCAGGGATAGTTTTGAGCAGTACGGATGAGGTCGACATGGAATATGCCCTACGTTTCCAATTCAAAGCTTCGAATAATGAGGCTAGATATGAAGCCATGATTGCAGGTCTTAGTTTGGCAAAAACCATGGGGGAAAAATAAGTTATTGTCTTCAGTGATTCATAACTGGTCATAAATCAAATGATGGGAGTATATGAAGCCAAAGGAGAATTAATGATCAGATATCATGCAAAGGCAAAGGAACTGGTGTCAGAATTTGCTGCTATTTAGCTGTCCAGAATACCAAGAATGGAGAATGCGAGAGTAGACTCCCTAGATCGATTAGCATCATCTACTCGTACCGAGCTACGAAGAACAATCCCAATTGAAGTTTTAGCTGGTTGGAGTATAGATGAAGATCTGACGATAAACTTTAATACCCTCGATTTAGGGTCATCATGGATGGATCCCATCAGGGCATATATTGAAAAAGGGGAATTACCAACTGATAAACTTGCAGTCAAGAAACTGCAGTTTAAGGCTGCTTATTATGTACTAACTAATGGTATTTTATACAAATGAGGAATTATAGCAGGTTTTCAAAGATGTGTGCATCGCACCGAGGTGAAAGATTTTATTGAAGAGGTCCATGAAGGGTCCTGTGGAGCCCATATAGCAGGTCAGACTCTTTTACAAAGAATGATGACTCAAGGATACTACTGGCCGACCATGAGGGAATATTGCACAGCTTACGCTAAGAAATGTGACAAGTGTCAGCACTTCTGCTCCATCCGAAGAACTCCCCAAGCGTTATTAACACCCATTACTTCCCCTTGTCCATTTTCCATATAGGGAATAGATTTGGTTGGGCCACTGCCGATGACCAGGGGAAGATTTAAGTATCTCGTGGTCGCTATGGACTATTTTACTAAATGGTTTGAAGCTGAGCCTCTCATTGATATGACGTACGACAAGGTGTACCAATTTATTTGGAAGAACATCATTTGTCGATATGGTCTTCCTCATGCCTTCATCACAGACCATGGAATACAATTTGACAACGAGGAGTTCGCTGCCTATTGTCATCAGTCAAATATTTTGAAGATCCACTTAGCACCAGGCCATCCTTAAAGCAATGGACAAGCTGAAGTAACAAACAAAACGCTGCTGAATGGCTTGAAGAAAAGACTGGATGATGCGAAAGCAAATTGGATCATCGAGCTACAATCAGTACTATGGGCTTACCCAACTACTCCCCGAGTAGCAACAGGGGAATCTCCATATATGCTAGCATTTGGAAGTGAAGCTGTTATACCTGCCGAATTGGGTCTCCAAACACATAGAATACTGAATTTTAATACCCCTGTCAGCGATTTAATGAGAAGGTTAGACTTGGACATGCTCGAGGAGGTTAGGGAAGAAGCAGCCATTAGAAATGCTGTAGCGGACAACTTTATTCTACAATAAGAGAGTGAAGAAGTGTGACTTGAAAGAAGGAGACTATGTGCTAAAGAAGGTGATTCAAAAGCACAACAAACTGGAAGCAAACTGGCATGGACCCTATCGAGTTAAGGAAGTTGTTTGACCAGGGACATACAGAATAGAAACTTTAGAGGGGGAGGAGTTTAAGAATGCATGGAATGCAGAACACTTGCGCAAATATTATCAGTAATGTAAACTCTCATGTAATGCATTTTATCAGTATGAATAAAGTGACAACCTTCTGCCCAGTTCTTTCCTTTTATTGGAATTTTTTTGCGGAATACTAGTGCTACACACTACTCAGCAAAACTCGGACTACTCAAATCTATTCTCAAAAACGCCAACTAAGGTTGGTCGGGAAACAAATGTATTCCTCCGGGAAGTAAAATTATTCCTAAAAATGCCAACTTATGTTGGTTAGGAAATGTATTCCTAAAAATGCCAACTTATGTTGGTTAGGAAGTAAATGTATTCCTACGGGAAGTAAAATTATTCCTAAAAATGACAACTTGGTTGGTTGGGAAATGAATTCCTAAAAATGCAAACTTATGTTGGTTAGGAAGCAAATGTATTCCTACGGGAAGTAAAACTATTCCTAAAAATGCCAACTTGGCTGGTTAGGAAATGTATTCCTAAAAATACCAACTTATGTTGGTTAGGAAGTAAATGTATTCCTACGGGAAGTAAAACTATTCCTAAAAATGCCAACTTATGTTGGTTAGGAAGTAAATGTATTCCTCGGGAAGTAAAAGTATTCCTAAAAATGCCAACTAAGGTTGGTCAGGAAGTAAATATATTCTCGAAAACACTAACTAAAGTTGGTCGGGAGGTAAAATTATTCCAGAAAGTGCCAAAGCTCCTCGTAGAGGAAAAATCCACTAACTGTAGTTGGTCGAAAAGAAAAATTTACCGATCTTGGTTGGTCGGAAACATTTTATGAATACAAGAAAGTGATCGAGCAATTGGTCGAGAAATAAAACATCATTTTTGCCAAGTGACTACCACATATTCAAATTACTCGACAATAAGTTGATCGACAAATAACACAATATTGTTATCTTTTTAACAGATACACATGCACAAATATAAAGTGTTACAAGACAACGACAGTCAAGATTTGTAAATAAATTATTTCATTAAATGTAGAACAAAATTCATAAGAAATGAAATACAAATTTATTACATCAATATTCCTATTCTATTGGTTTCTTCCCCTGTGCTTTTGAAACAGGTTCCTCACCAGCAGGTGAATCATTTAAAGCAAGAGGAGAATTTATAAAGTTAAGATCTTTTAGCATCCTGATATTCATCACGGATGGTCGATCTAGTAGATGCTCGGGACGAGATATCTCAACATTGGAATGGAGATTGTAATCGCCGAGGTATTTTGAAATCAAACACCGAGGGATGGCCCGAGCATGGATCCAACTCATATCAAGATTGAATGGTGGCACGGGTAGGTCGACCAGCCCAGGATTATGGTAATCCCACAGGTAATGACCCTGTTCGATTTGCATCACACCTAAGGCATTCAACCATCCCTGTTTGTAGCCCTCATTATTTGCATTCTGGATACGATCGTCCAAGTGGTAGAGAGCCTCGTTGTAGCCAGCCATCCAGAACTCCCTGGGCTACTTGTGAAATTGATATGTCAATCTTTCCAGCTGCTCGTGGAGACTTTTGATAAAAAGTTCTTTATTCTCCAAGACAGACTTCTGCGCAGGATGCTGCTTTTCCAGGTCCCTGATTTTCTTAGACATCTCAGCCAATGCCTGGTTCTTTGCCATTAGCTGGAAGGCCGGGTTATCTAGAGAAGATTGAGTCCTCTATTCCTCGATAGGAATCCGAGCAGCTCTTGCTCGTCCATGAGAAGATGTAGAAGGGACAAATCTTTTCAAGGTTTCCAACTCATCCCTCAGGTTGGCATTCTTGACCTCCAAGAACGAGAATCCCTCATCAGTCACTGGGATCAAAGAATTTGAGGTGGAAGCTGCAGACTTCAACTAAAACACCTCTCTTTACAGGTTATTATTTTCTTGATCTAATAACTCAGCTATCTGTCTGTGCTCCTCGACCTCAGCCTTTAACGTTCTCTCCCGCACGTCGTAAGCAGCAAAACGCTTATCATATCCCTTATCAGCACTGATTTGATGATACTTCTTCTTGAACCCCTCGTGCAAAAGGGCAGTGGATTCCTTATATTGTTGTTGAAGTTCTTAAAGAGTGCCTTGGAGATCCTCAATCATATCATAATAAGCTACATTATCGTCCACTGCACGATCAAGCATACACTTCAAATATTAGTATGCTTCAATTGCCTGTTCCGAAGCATCTTGGCTGAGGATGTCGACGATTTGTGCTGCACTCAGATCTGTGTGACCAGCCTTAAAATATTCATTGCATTGCTGTAACAGCTTTGTATCATGAGCAGACAATAATTCCATCCTGGCCAGAAACTAATAGAGGAAGAAAAAGCAATAATCAATAAGAGAACCAACAGAGCATGAAGAGCAGAAACAATAGTATGCATAAACAAAAGTTTGAATTTTATTATATCACAAAGTTCAGAGTTACATGTTCAGGGTTACATTTGACAAAGAAAAATAAAATAGAGAGAAACCCGAACAACTCTACACCTTTTCCTTGTCTCCCAAAACTTTCTCGGGAGGCTGGGACGAGGAGGTAAGTTGCTCGAGGGAATATAGAGTAGCTCGGGGAGCCCTGACAGTTGCTCGGATGAAGTAACGAGTTGCTGAAGTTCCTCGTTAGTAGGTTGGATGGCTGGGGGATGAGAAACTCGATCTCCCATCACCATGGAAGACTCCTCAGAGGCAGCTTCTTCCTCTTCTTCGTCTTCAGGAGTTGGAGGGGGACCAGGGATGTGTCGCTGAAAGAGTTCATAATTTTCATCAACCTTCATCTCCTGCAGAGCAGTGACCCACCCATCTCTAAAGTATTTTAGGCTGCCATAATCTACTTGCGACATCATGGTATCCAAGACTTTGTTCCATCCTTTATCCCAACCGGTGCCGAAGGATTTCTTAACAGGCAATTTTCTTTTAGCCTCTCCGAGGAAAGCTTCTCGAAAAGAAGGTCATCAGCAGCTTTCAATTTACTCTCAATTTCCTCCTTCTGACGACCTACTTCTCGAAGTTGACCCAACTCCTCTTCAGCAGCCTTGAGTTTATCTTCAAACTCCTCAGCATTTTTGAGCTTCCCTTCGAGATCTTTATTCTTCTTCTCCAAATCATTAATTTTTTTCTCCAACCCCTTGGAGACTTCAATAATCTGATCCTTCTCCTGCTCATTCGAAGCAAGCTTCTTCTCCGAGACTGCCTTATCATCATCTTATTTCTGACGAGAATCTTTTAGAGACTGCGCCAGGCCTACCAAAGCTTTCTCTACACCAGACGAGGAGCTTGAAGCTTTAATAGCTTCATCTTTCTTCAAAATCGTATTAAAACAGCTCAGCAACTGTGAAAAGAAAATGAAAGCAAGTTAGTGCACAGATACAAAAAGGAAATAATGAAAATTTAAGACTATGGGACTTACAGAAGCAATGTGGCGAGCTGCCAATGTGGTAACCGTGTCCCGAGAAAGGTTTTCTTCAATGCCTTGGATCTCGAGAATGATCCAAGTCTTCATCGAGCTTATAGCAGAGCTCGGGGGAACAAAAGTGGGAACTCCACTAGTCGAGTGCTGAGAGACGCTGTCAGCCAAATTGATCGAGGAGCTCTTCTTCAACCTTCTCGGAGGAACAGGAATAGTTTCGACCAAGGAAGAACTCTTGGTCGGTGATATGACAATCACCTCTCCTGGAGCAGCATCCTTGCTCGGGGTCACTGGGGGCTTCTCGACCACCTTCACAGGAGAAGTAGAGGAAGATGCATCAATTTTCTTTGTCCCTTCTTCTGGGACATCATGTTTACTTCTTTTTGCCTCTCCATCACCAGAGGAAGGTTTCTCAAAAAGGGTAGGAGGTCTTATTTTCTTCATCCTTTCACTCAAAGGAATATGTGATTCAGGCGAAGAACTTGTAGAGGCTGGTATTGGTTCTGCGTCGCTTATCACCGGACGAGCAGTGAAAGAGGAGGTGTAACTCTTGTACTGCAGCAAATATGAAGATGACCTAATGTGCTCGTCGACAACAGTCTGATGCAAACTCCAGATAAGTTTTAAGTGCCTTATATTAATGTCTGCCTCTTTTGGACACTTCCTTTTGTTGTCAACTGCAAATAAATCAAAATTAAAATATCAGTAGCACATTTTATCAAACATAAAGGAAGCATAATCTCAAAATAAATAAAATGAAATAAAAATAACCTATCCCATTGCCATAGGGAGGGCATCTGGGACCCTGATACACTTCATCTCCAGATAAAGGAGCATGTTGCCAATTTTTTATAACAACCCCGTGCTCAAAATAGTCCCTATTGGCATCCGGGAGATTGACCACTAAAGCCCTATTTAAAAATCTAGTTTTTAAATAAAAAGTATTATCACCAACAACCCATCTATAACAAAACATGATTTCTGGAATTCCTATGCGAGTTACATGAATTTGATTTAGTCTATGAACCCCATTAACTATTCTCCATGTATTGGGGGCTATTCTTGCAGGAACAACGTCAAAATATTGACAGAATTCCAGACATAAAGGATTTGGCGGAAGAGAAAAGCCACATTCAGTAATAAATAGACTGGGGAACCAATGTCCCTCAGCCAAACGGAAATAATCGGAAGGTTCAGAAAGTTCCTCCAGAACAACCCATGAAGGAATAGAAAAATCAGAACGAAATTTATCAAGAGATTCAACAAGGTAAACCATGATGAATAAAGGAAATGAAGAAGAAGGAAGAAGATCTCACAGAAAAAGAGTGGATCTGTTGACAACGAACGATGAAAAGGATGAACGCACAAGAGAGTAAGACAATAGAAAACTCGAAGATACAAATTTGAAAAAGTAGAAGACGATGGGATTTTCTGTGACGCTTAAATACCTTATCTTGGGAAACGATAAAGTTAATGATTACAAAAAGAAATGATTACGCTATCGGCGGATAGAAGGACAAAAAGTACACGGAGATCGAGGCGGTTATAAAAATTCAAAAAAAGCCCGATTCTACAAATTTGGAAGGAAAAATAAATAAAAAGGAAACATTCCTAAATTTCAGGATAACCATTTAAAACCGCCATATATCGAGAAAGAATGTTCCACACTCCTCAAATTTCGAACTATGAAACATTGGGGGCTTCTGTTTATACTAAATTTAGTCTGCTGACATGGCTCAATTTGGTGAAGACACGTGGCAATCTACATGGCAACAATAAACACTTACGAACAACACCTCAACTCCGAGGAACCATACTGCAATGAGGAACTCTGCTTCCCCGACCAACTCAGACGCTCCGACCTACAAGAACTCTCCGAGGAACTTTTGAGTACCGAGGAACTTTTGAGCACCGAGGAACTTAGGCGGTACGAGCAGCTCAGGCAGTCCGAGTTGTACCTCGAACAAAGCATTAATAGCAGGATAAGTCAACCGTTTGACTGCGCATTAAATGCTTATTATCATACAGATGTATAAGCTTAAGGGGCATTTAATATATTACCCTTTCACATTACAGCCTTAGGGCTATAAATACATTGTATTATCCTTATTGTAAGGAGATCGAAATTTCTTGAGAAAACTTGTAATCGAGAATTCCCAAACAGTCAGCAATAACAGAAACAGTGGATGTAGGTCATTCTTATAAGGCTGAACCACTTTAAAAGTTCTTTGTCTCATTTTATTTATCTGCGATTAAATAATTAGATATAATCTAATTTTTTACATCAACACCACTTTTCTTACTTTTTCTTCTTTAAAGTACTTTTCTTTAAAAGTATCCTTAGATGCATTACTAAAAGGGTCAATCCTAAGTTGAAATGTTATTGAAATAAAAGGAGTATGTGTAACTTTGGAAGTACGTGGTCTCACTCTTTTGTTTTGAAGTTTTGATGTAAAAAAGGGTGGTGTTGTGCTACACCACCACCCAAGGTACTTTATATGTGTTTCGGTGTCCTACAAGGCTTGATATTTATCTAAACCTCATGTTTGAACTAAGTTGACTATGATTCGGCCTACGACAGATACATAGGTGTATTAAAGAAGCCCACTCTCTAAAACTCTAGTTAAAACTTGTATATATTCATCCGTTTTCTCAAAAACTAAACAAAAATGCTTCAAAATCATGAATGTTCTCATATAAGATAGTAAATCATTGGATTCAGGGATTTCATCTACTATTTTGTTCTTAATGTTGGAAGTTTAGTTATTCTTTCATCATCAAGTGATTTTATGGGTGAATCAATCTTGTCCAAAATCTTTCATGAACTCAAAACAAACATATTTCCAAATTTGATTCTATTTCACTCTAAAAACATCTCGAATGATCAAAGAAATACTTGATCTCTCTCATCAAGCTTTTGTATGAGGTAAAATCAGTATTAACTTATTCATGGACTTCGAATCCTTCGTGCGAGTACAAAGGATCACTCAGACTGTCATTCGAGTGAACAAATTCAACTTCGTACATATCCATCCTTTGATTGTATTGCCTACACACATTGCACAACCTACATATATATTACATATTTTTCACTTTACTACTTCTTTTATACTATAACATGCTAAGATAAATATTTTACATCTACATTTGAGACCGAAAGGATGGAACGGGTGCCTAACACCTTCCCAATCCATAACCCAATCCTGAACCTTAACTCTCTCGAGAAACACACAATTCATTTTTCATTAGTATGTCCTCACAGAGGCCTACCCCTTCTATTGTCTATTTTGAGTAAAATAGATTAGCGAATCCATTTTTTATTCATCCCATTTAAAAAAAAGATCTTTACCCAACTAAGGCGGAGGGAAATATAAGGGGCTCTTATAGTGCCAACTCCATTCAGGACATTCGTTTTAAAAGGACAGAACTTAGTTTAATGGAAATTTATATTTATTTAACATTTTATTACTATACAATACTATATATTTAGTTCATTACCGTTAATTCTTATTCTTTTCGATACCTGACTAGGTAGATAAACACTGATATTCCATACTCCTGTAAGGATAAGGTTACACCCTAGGCATCCCTTGAACCTTGTTTATGACATGTATGCGTAGATACATAATAATCTCAAGTGAGAATGGATCTTGTCAAAAATAAAATCATTCCAAAAACAAGAACACTACTTCACAAGCATAACATCAGCATATTACTACATACCCCATTACCCTAGGAAACTTAGCTACATGCTTGGGTCTAATTAATGCAGGTACCTAAGGATAGTTTCCATTATTCTTGGCTGCGTACCCTCGACATTTATAGAGTGGTATCGCCCATATACTATCCCCATGAGGTATATTGGGAGGCTCGATTAATGTACAATTGAGTATATAAAAAAGACCATCTCACAGCTACCCCTGAGGTATATCACGAGGAGTTATAGCAAAAAAAAGGAACTTTCTTCCTCACATATGTCTTGAATAAACTCATGCAATAGATTTCTAGGATATAACCAAATAAATAAGCCAGGAGATTCACCAAATGGTTATATCTCCCAAAAATGGCTTTACATCCCCCAAGAAACTTTCCTAAGATAGGATGGGACTCCAGGATAAAAAATCCACTCACTTTTTATTGGACATATCAAGGGGCTACAAGACAAGTGAGGAGTACTGTAGGAAATGCCTCATCACCTGAGCTTACCTTAAAACAAAAAAATATGCTAGTTTAAACTCATGATTTATCCACTTACAATAAACCTAAGGTAAAGAATCATAATTCCAAAATTATGTGTAACATTCCTATAACCGACGTGGAAAAGGGACAGAAGCGGCATATCTCAAACTTTGACATCTCATAATCTCGATAGAATGAAGAAATAGTGTCATTGGTCTACATTTTGGATAGATTAACCATTCTAAGGGATGAATGTTAACCCTAGGTTAGGAGCAGGATTCCCTCCCAAACTGACTGGAGACACCGAGGGTTAGGGAGAAAATTCGCACCCTGTAAATATCATACCCCCTCCAGCTATAATACATGCTAATTACAACCCCTATCCATAACTATCGAAAGAACGATTGTGTCCAACACGACAAAGGTTCCAAATAATATTGGACGCCTTAAAATGGAGTTTCAAACACTCCAACAGAACTTCCAATGACTTTGACCTGCTGAAGACCTCATAGACATCCAAAGTCTATCCTTTTTCCCCAATGCCAGGCTACTAACAAGTTTAAGATGTCGAATATAAAAAAAATCATAAGAATGGGACTACCGATAGTCTACTTCAAATTTTATGTTCAAGTCATGCAAGACCTAGGGTCTTCTGAATAAGTTATGGAACATATGTTTGGGCACACCTTATTAGGAGGAATGCTTGAGTGGTTCTTATCCATTGACGATGAGAGGACTACCAACTGAGGATAGATAGGCTAGACATGACCGTTGTCAATTTTATTCAAACCCAACCTATGCACCTGTACCTTCACCTTGGAATATTAAGAACGTATAGCACCCAATCCATCCCATGTATGCTACCATAGATACGGTCTACCATATTCTCAAGAATACGGGGCGTCTTAATCCCCGAGACCCAATATCCTTACCTAATCCCTTGTCGAATGGCTTCAAGACTGGTCTTTATTACAAATTCCACCAAATGATGGGACATAATCTAGAGGTATGTTGAGCCGTGAAGATCTACATTAAAGACTTAATCGATAAAGGAAAATCACAAATTTAACTAATCCAAATCCTAACATCAATAATAACCCTGTACCCAACCATGACGCATGGGTAAATGCTCTTACTATAGATAACGAGTCTGGGGACCCATCCCTCCTAGTTGAGCCAATTAAATTAATGACAAAATCAAAATAACCAGACCCAGATAGCCTTGTCAACTGAAATTTGGATCATTAGGTGCCTATACAAACCCACATGGATCTTATGGTTCGAACACTAGTGGCTTAGATAGTCACTAGGAGAGATCCTTTAGAGGTGAGCCTATATATGCATATATACTTGGTATTCCTTGAGAACTTCGATATTTTTCTATCACACATAGTGCGTATACATGAGAAACTTTATGAATATTGGGAGGTAATGTACGATGCATCACATCAAGTAACAAGATATATCAGAGGATCAGAGAATTGAGAAATTGTCCCAACTGGCTGGGGTGAGAAATTTAAAATCGAGGACAACCAGGAATCTTGTCCATGGTTATGTTTAGAAAATTCAATAACCGAGCTATTTTGCAAAGAAGACTTGATCTTTCACTTCGATGATATGCTTGTCCCTCCCCCCCCCCCCCCCAATGGAAAGATGAAGACCATATCTTCACTCTGAACTTTGACAAAATAATGGACGAACTCCTCATTCCAGTGTGGGAGTCCATGTAAGTCGACCACGTTACCAGATTTGAAAGATTCTACAATAATCGTTTATGAACTCCATTCTTTTTAGGGATAGGGAAAAGCACAAAGGAAATGAGATAATCAAATAGGACATAACAGAAGAAATCGAGGAGAATCGAGTCTTAAACAACTAAAGAAGATGCAATCCAACATTTCCATATGGGGACTTTTAATGTCCTTTTAATCCCATCGAGATTTCATCCTCAAACAATTTTATAAAAAAGTTGTACCCATCTCTGCTAGCCTAGAAGAGCTTATGGAGATCGTCGATAGCCTAAGATTTGAAAAAAGTAATTCTTTAGATAATATTGAGCTACCCAAAATAGTTCCATGTCACAACATGGCTCTGAACATTATTGTGAATATCTAAGGATAGAGAATTCCCATGGTACTTGTGGATAACGGCTCCGTTTAGAACGTATGTCCTCTAAGAATTGACAAATGTCTGGGATCAAACAGGAAGATCTCACACCCACCACTCAAACTGTTAGGGCCTACGACAATACCCATCGAGAAGTGATGGGATCCATAAAACTCAACCTTAGAATCGACCCGATTGATAGAATAACTAATTTTAAGTGATCGACCTACCTACCTCCTTCAAACGCATTCTAGGAAGGTCATGGCCCCAAGAGATCGGTGGAGTTTCTTTATCATTGCACTAGAAACTTAAAATTATACTATGGAGAGAATTTCATAACAATGTTTAGATACTTTAGCCTGCTTAAAGGGGAAGGAACCATCACTCATGCCCTCGAGATCTGGCATGAAAATGCGGATATATATATATATATATATATATATATATATATATATATATATATATATATATATATATATAAGAGTTTTCCAACTAGACCCGCCAATACATAATATATCATCATACACGAAGGAAGATATTCCGTCACCGTATTATAAATATGGGTGCTGTAATGTTACCAAATGATGAAGAGAATGAAGCTCTTTCTAGGAATGAGGCTCGGGAGAAATAAGTAAGGAGTCAGTGATGCCGTCACAATACCACATGAATCAAACACTCAGGGGCTGGGATAAAATGGAAAAGTGAGGATCTCATCTCCAAAGTGATAAAAGTTAAGAAGCCGTAATTTAAGAAATCAGGGGTTACCTTCATAAATAGTCGCTTCAACCTTAATGGACACTTCATCACGGAAGGGGACAACTTACCTTTTTATAAGTTTCCAGAACCATGGATAGAGGAAGGAACTAGAAAACAAATGCCATAATGAAATATATTCTTCTAGAACCATCACTCGTGGATACAAGAGGAAGTACACGAGACTGTAGACCTGATAAAAAAACTAAACAACCCCCTGTCAACTAGGACCCTATCTAGGATCTGAGGAACACTAAAATGTTCAAAGAAGTGATAGAAAGAGGAAAGAAATTGGAACTTCTTCAACGTGCCATAGGTTAAGAACCGTTTTGAAGATGATATTGCCTATATGCTTCAAGCAGAACCCCGTGCTACTATGTGTAACCTCCCTTTTGAGGAAAAGTCCATTACGACAAATTACTTTGATGTACTTAATCATGTTAACCCATTTATTGATGAAATAAAATTTAACTTTAAGTATCCTTATGTACAAAACATTGATGATGATAAATGTGAAAATCAAAGTAATGAACTAAATTTAAGTAATGAAAAACTACAAGACCACCTAAAAGATCTTAACAATAAACAAGCTAATCATGTGTAACCTGTCGATGAAATGACAATGGTTAGCTTAGGGTCTTCTGATAAGACAAGGGAAATTAAAATAGGATCCTCTTTAGAATATTTAGAAAGGTATGAACACATCCAAATCCTAAAAGGAAACATCGACATCTTTGCTTGGTTTTATGTTGATATTCCAGGGATCAACCCCAAGATCATTGTTCACCACATACCTACATATCTAGAAGCTAAAATTATCAAGAAAAATTTAAGGAAGCTTAGACCAGAATGTTCCCTCAAAGTCATGGGAAGTCAACAAACAAATCAACGTGGGATTTTGAGGGTAGTCGAATACCCCACATGGTTGGGAAACATTGTATCTGTCCTAAAAAATGGGAGGAAAGGTGAGGATGTGTATAGATTATAGATATTTAAAAAAATATAGTCACAAAAATGACTACCCACTCCCGAACATTGATATTATCATTGATAACACTACTAATCACACTCTCATGTTCTTCACGGGGACATAACAATGCCGGTGTCACTTAATAATGAGGAGCCACCATATTAACGCATGACATGATCCACAAGGAGGTAAAAGTTTATGTGGATGACATTATTATTAAATCAAAAACATAAGAAGGACACGCTCTGACACTAAGGGAGTTATTTGAAAGGACGAGGATGTAGCTCAATCTCCTACCAGCAAGATCCCCACAAGCAAGATCCAATTAAAGAAGTACGCTAACATGTACTGAATGTTATTGAATTCCCAAAAGTGCATCTTTGGAGTCACTAAAGGGAAATTAATGGGATTCCATGTCAGCAAAAAGTGAATCGAAGTTGACCCGATCAAGGTCAAGTCCATCTTGAAAATTCCACCATCACGCCTCAAGACTGAAGTCAAGGGCTTCTACAGTATATCAATCGGTTTATCTCTCACATATGGAACTTCTCTAACTAAGAAGCCTCAGACATAATTAAGCATTACTGACTAACCCGCTAGTATTATCTCCACTATGACCCAAACATCCTATTCTTCTATATCTCATGATCACGATCAATGCAGAAGGATCCATGTTGGCTCAGTGGCTGAAGAGTCCCGTAAGGAATAAACTATATATTATGCTAGTCGGAAGCTCAATTCATGTGAAGAATGATATATAACCCTGGAAAAATCATGCATATCTATGGTAAGGGAAAAGTAAAATCTAAGGCTTTATGTTTGTCAAATAATAAAATTATCGTAGGTGCATGAGCTATTGTGGTATAGCTTGTGCAAGTAAGGGTCGAACCCACCAAGATTTGGTCAATTCATAATAAGTTACGAACCTTCTAACTAGACAAATTTTTTGAAGAAATAAGATGAATGTACTAAATAAACTATTTCCAACTATGAAATGCAATCGCAAGATATTTAATATGTATTGGAAAATTACTAGGATGTCAGAATCATTTACCGTCATACTCGTTGATGATTAATTAATCTATTTTGCATTCCATTTTTATAACTCAAAATATTATCGACTCTCGTGATGTAAATTTTGGAAAATGAAATGTTAAAGTTCAAAAAATATTTTTTTAAATCTCTTTTTAGATTCCCAAAATTTTTATTCCCTTAAAAAGATTAAAACTCACTTATAAGAATAACTTGTCAAACATAAGCATGGACTATCAAACGACTTAACATAAGTATAACCCATCAAACGTAAAAACAAATTATCAAAGAATTTAATTTTAAAAATTAAAATCGATGGTTTAAAACATCACTCGTGTGACTATTTTAATGAACATTGATTTTTAAAACATTTTAGAACACATAGGGAATCTACACAAATTAGAACTAATTATATACACATGAAGTAATCATTGCAAATTTCACCTAATCCTATCAATTAATTTAAGCCAGAAACATAATTGAAACACACAAATTGCAAGATGGAATAAAAATTCTCATTAATAATAACTTACAAATTCGAGTTTCAAATCTTGATTTCCAATACAAAATTCCTCCCTAAATAATTACACAATATTGCCTCCAAATATAATATAAAATTCTACCTCTGAAATTGTACCCAAAATTTTGATCCCAAGAGTCCATTTTATAGGCCAGAGGTGAGGTATTTGGTTTGTGATAAAATGCCTTTTCATTGGTTGACATTGGAATATAAAAATCCCAAAATTAATTTAGAAGTAAGTATCTATAAAATAGGTGTTTGTAAATAAAATGGGTTGTTTTCTTATTGGTGGTTTCAGAAATCTGATAATATCTTGGGATTTTACCACACAAATAACCTTACGAAGAGTTGGAGTTAATTTGAATAAGCTTTCTTTGTTTCTTTGCTTTTGGAGTCCATGCACAAAATCAACAACCTACTCTCTTTTTTTCCTTTTTTTTCAATTTTTCATTTTGTCACTATTCACACCAAAATTTTCAAACTCATTTTTCACCTTCAAAACTTCACATTTTGAAATTTGTCTCAACTACGAAGTTATGATTCTTTTAAAGACTTTTTAAGAAAAAGCTATGCCAGGACCCCAACGGACACTCACCTGAATTTATGAAAATCTTTTAGTACAGATGTGTTGACCGTGTCATGACACATCCTAACAAATTTTACATATCAACTCATTTGTTGTCCAAACTCCCAAGCCACCATAAAAATAATTGATTCAAATTTAGGGTCATAAATATTTATGAGATTACACTTTTTCCCCTAATTGCATTTTTGCTCCCGAACTTCAAAAGTTACTCGTTTTAACTCGAAATTTAACCAAATTTAAAAAATAATATTATTTACCCTAGAAAATATTTAAAATTTACTTTTAAATCCATAACTTATATAAATTTATGATTTTACCCCCTGGGATTGTTAACATTTTATTTTTATCTCAAATTCTTTATAAACTTGTATTTTTTTCAAATAACAAAAAGACTCTAAAAGCTCATTATTTATCGTATAATAGGCCTAACAAGACCTAGATTTGGGTTTGAAAATACAAAATTAGTCACTAATCAAATACTCCTAAACCTAAACTTTACTAGTCCTTGAGCAAAACTAGAATTTGAAATCTAACCTACTTTTGTAGGATTCACGACTGCACTTAGCATGTGCAGCAAACCGTTAAACCCCTTATCATACTAGAAGACTTTTGTCTTATGGGGGTTTGTAGTGAATATACCCACAAAATTCAAAAAATAAACACAATACAAAAGACGCAAAAGTAATATAACCACGTCTTAAATGCAAACTTCATAGATATAATAGAAATTCACTTCTCTGCCTCAACTTATCGAGCATGCATGCGTAGACAATATTACCGTCCATTTCAAAAGATTTGATCATTACTTTTCTTATCCTAAAATTCATTTTGATTCAAAATGTTGCACTATGCACTCACAGTCGAACACTCAGAAATCTATTATTTTCTCTCTGTATATATGTTAATAAAAGATTACATTTAGATGAGGAAATTTCACATATACATAATCAAAAATGGAATTTTCTTTAATGGATGAATATGATCTAATGAAAGGAAAGTCGATTATTTTTTTAAAACATTGAATTACACCATAGGCCCTGTCAATGTTTGAATTTTTGTTTTTAGTAATCGAGTAGAACAAAGAATTTAATATCATAGAAAAATTTATCGCTAAAGAGAAAGTTTGAGTTATTTTAACTCATATTGATTTGAATCTCTTGGAAATGATGAATGGCACAAAATCTCATCAGGTTAAATCTCCACATTTATTTGTTAAGTATATTAACTTTCTTTTCAATATCCAATTTTGATCATATTATATGGCTAATGCATAAAATTTTCATAAGTTGAGAGATTCGTGAATTAATTCAATAGTAAGAAAGCTTTAAAAAACTCAATTATATTGAAAATATTTTTGGATTTTTAAAAAAATTCTGATTTTTTTATAAATTTTTCATTTTTCTAAAGATACAATCCTTACCCCCAAACCTAAATTTTACATTGTCATCAATGTATGCTCAAATATGAATATGGACAAAGAAATAAAATACATAAGTAAACATATGATATTACCCGTAAACTTACATTTGTTACGACTTCTAACCCGATCTTACATGCATTTCATCAAAAAGTAATAATTTGAACAATCGGGAATCAACCCAATAGATAACGTGCACATGAAGGAACACAGCGAATGCACTGAGTGTGATAATAGTGATGTGCAATCAAGGTATGACACGGATGTTCATACTCAAATAGGCGATCATAATAAAATTACGAATGATACTTTAAGACTGTGTCTCTCTTATACTCAAGAATGAATAATTTGGGTTCTAAATCAGACAAAACTCTAGTTACGTCTTCAAAACTCTAAAACGACCAAGATGATAGACATGGTGAAAATACACAATGTGGTGTGACAAAACATGCGTCACCAAGTGAAAACACTCGAATTGTTTACTACACCACCCCAACACTGATAGATAAAACCTTTCTTACAACTTACTCTTAACAAGGTCATTGAGTAATTTTTAAAGAAGAGGAATTGATCTATCCTGTCATCCATGACGCTCTCCTATAAGTGCCAAAATAAGTCAAATAATGATTGGAGTTCAATGGTGAGATCATCATTAACCAAACCAAATTCTTCCTCAAAATGTCCGAGACTCATATCTAGTGACAAATCAATTATCCAAGAACATAAATCGGTTGTATCACTATCCTTTGGCGTAGTGACATCATACATCTCCTGAACGTAATTGACTTCATTTTCTCACTTATTAGATGGTAGCCGCTCGAAATTAAACACATTTAAGCCCATGGCCATGTTCCCAAATAAGAGGGCAATTTGGCCTCTACGACACTTCACGACAGCATCGAACATGGTGAGAAATAGATGACCCAAAATAATTCGGATTTGTGCAACATGATTATGCATTTCTTGGGTGTCCAAAATTATGAAATCGATGAAAAAGATAAAGTATCCTATTGTGACACCCCGTCTAATTAAACATCGATTGATCAGGCCTTTATTAAATTAAAACATATTTCTCATATGGTTCATTCTTAGTATCACTGTCGAACACATTTTAAATTACTAACCACTTAAGTAAAATTAGTCCGGTGCCAAATTTTATCTTTATTAAAACATAGTTAAAGGAACGATGCGGCAAACTAAGTTAAATCTTCACAATAAATATTAGAGTCCAACCATCACAATATATAAATAAGCAAAGTTTTGCCGAATAAACCCTCGGCTAAAAATCTAAAAATCAAATACTCCATAATAATAAAAGAACAAAATAGCTAAACTTTGTCAACGGACAACATGTCCATACATGAAATATAAAATGAGATCCTACACTAGATCTGAATGGATGAATCGTCTAATCAAATCCTGTCAGCATCCACAGTGCTGCAGCTCCGAGTCCCTAGAATGAAATCATGCATGGCGTCCCTGTGGATTGACACCTAAAAGGTTTTCAAAATATTTTATAGCCAGAGATAGTAATCTAAAAGTTAAGAAAATATTTAGCAAGCGTTTATTACAGTAAATTCAATTATTGATTACGCATGTTCACGTACACTCTCTCCTGAGCTTTCCTTGCCTCTCATCTATAGTGCACGCCTAACATTCTATACTTAGCCCACCTAGTTATACTACACAAGCTAACAAGACTAAGGTATCCAACAAAACTTATCTACACTTCTAAGTTCCCGTATTGTTCATATAGTACCTTAATTTATAAACATCTCTCACATGTTGATTAATTCTCATGTAACATTTCACATATACTATATTACCATCTTTATAATTAAGTCTCACGACTCAATTTTCGTTCTTATATATTCACAATCTATCTTTCATCTAATAATTAAGTCTCTCTACACTTAATTTTCTTCTCATATATATATATATATATATATATATATATATATATATATAACATTTGCCAGTCTACAATCACTCGTAAGTAGAATAATCACAAGATATATATTTCACACACAATATATACCATAATAGTACACTTTACTATCACGTCCTTGTATCACACATTAGGGATTATTAGGTCGTAATCCTACCTCGATCACCAATAGTGATTTATACATATTGGCTCGAAATCAAACCTCAATCACCAATAGTTATTGATTATATTGGTTCGGAATGACAACTCGATCACCAATATTAATCATATCTAGGTTGGCTTGAAATCACACCTCGATCACCAAAACTAGTAATCTATATCGGCTAGAAATCCTACCTCGATCACCAATATTTATTTATTATACTTTACGCATTATCATAACCTATGTATTACTATCCATCGATAGGTGTTCACACAACCCGATCATATATGTTAATACGTAGTATAGTTCTCTCATATACTCGCCATACTATTTACTTTACGATTTATCTCACTATCGTATTCATGAGTATTCCCACAATTCTCATGTATTGGTCCGGATGTTCCCTCGACCCTAATACATTTAGTATACTTTAGGTATTCACGCCACCTAAGTATTAATATGATAGGTGTTCACACAACCTAATTATTCAAACTTGTAAGTAGTATATTTCTATTGTATACTCACCGTACTATTTACTTTACGATTTCTCTCACTATCGTAATAATTCGTGTATTCCCTCAACTTTAAGGTCCCTAGTTACCCCCTTATAAATTTTAGTAGTTAAGCCTAGATCACCCTACTAGTCTACTTCATCAATTCAATTCCCAAACTCCCCATGATTCATTATCTTTCTCTCGGATAATTTATGACACAAAAATCAACCCAATTGCGTTCTCGTCTTAATCCTCTCAATAAGACCAAGTTATACCCCAATCATAATCATACTGTAGTATATTACATCTCTCAATATCAAATTACCAACGTCCTCAAAAATCTCTCAACAATGATTTAGGGATTTAAGGCAAAAAGGGTAAATTTTCAATTTTTTTGGGTAACCGAATCGATTCGCCCCTGGCTGAATCGATTCGTTTTTCTAAATAATTTCCTTCTCCAACATGCAAATACGTTTTTCACCATTTTCACCCAAAGAACTCTCATGATTCTTCACCAAACTCAAAACCAGGGGTCCCTAACCATGACTACATGCATTAGGATCAATTCCAACGTGATTTTTACACGAAATCAATATAATATCTAATAAAGAACGAATTAAACCATTTTAACATAAAAAATCCTAGGTTTCCATGATCATCCTCTATTATTCATCAAAACCCAGATTTAATTCGTGGTTAATAACACATAATCACTAATTTAAATCGTTTTACATGCAAATCCTCCCTAATCATGTATTTAAATAAATATTTTCTTCCAAGAATCATCAAAAATCAATATAATTGGAACCTTGGACATATGGGTATTATAAATTCATATTAATTTGCAATAAACAACTTGCCTTAGTGAGGATGATAGGTGTTGTGTTGTCTTCTCCTCCAATTTCCCTTCCCAAATTGATTGATGTGCAAGAATCTTCTAAATCCCTCACCAAATCCTCCTTATGCCTTGAGAGTTGTTTTTATTTTCTCCCAATTGGTTTTGAATGTTATTAACCCTAATTTAATCCCCCTAAAATTTGATATAAACTTGCAAATTTCGTAGGTCTCTTAACCTATATTTGCCAAATGACCAAAATGCCCCCAAATGGTGCCGGTTTGGTCTAAAATTGACCCGGGACCCAAACTTTATCTTCGGGTACACTATTTTGACTATTTTGACCCTTTCAAAATCATTCATGACCTCTAAATTATCATCCAAGTCACTAAAAATATATTTCTAAATTCCCACCTCAAATATTCTACACGCGACTCCCGGTGAGATAAAATAAAATACGCACATATCACTCGCTATGCCGTATAACCCTAATCATCAACTATTTACTATTAACTCTTAGTAAATATTATATCATAATATTAATCAGTATCTATCTCTCGATTAATATTTAATAATCAGATTTATCATTTAATCACATTAAATGACATCACCCCCATAATTTAAATAAAGCGTATTTTCTCAATTAATTTCTGAATTAAATTATAAATACGCAGAAATACGAGGCATTACATACTTTCCGCTTATAAAAGAATTTCATCCCAGAGATTAGGACATACCTGGTGAATAACTCTGGATACTGCTCTCGCATGTCATCCTCCCGCTCCCATGTCGTCTCATCAGTATTGTGGTGTCCCCACTGAACTTACACTAGTGGCACCATCTTGGACTTCAGCTTACACTCGCTATGATCCAGAATATCTATAGGCCTCTCCTCTTATGAGACATCTGATTGTAACTCAATCTCCTCTACTAAAACGTGCCAATAGGCTCTCTCGCTCCTGCTGTACTTATTTAGTGATAACACATGGAACACGTCATGTATCCGCTTAAGATTCTCTGGAAGTCCCAGTCTGTATGCTACCGGTCCCACCCTCTCTATAATTGGAAACGGTCCCACTTATCTCAGCGCTAACTTCCATCTCTTTCCGAATCTCATAATCCCCTTATAGAAGATACTTTAACCAACACCTGGTTGCCAACCTCTAACTCCACATGTCTCCTATCGGTATCAACATAACTCTTTTGCCTATCTTGAGATATCTAGATACGCCCTTGAATCAACTCAATCTTGGCAGTAGTCTCTTGAATCATCTCGGGTCCCAACAACTTGTTGTCCCCCAACACTAACCAGAAAGTGGGCGAATGAAAAGGCCACCCAAATAATGCCTCGAACGATGCAATACCGATAGTAAATTGGTGAGAGTTGTTATAAGAAAACTCTATTAAAGGAAGGTATCTCTCCCTTCCTCCCCCAAAATCCAGGATACACATCCTCAGCATATCCTCAAGCATCTGATTCACCCGCTCAGTCTACCCGTCTATTTGCGGGTGGTACGCCGTACTCAACCGTAAATCGGGGTCCATGTCCTCCAGAAATCTCTGCCAAAAGCGTGACATAAATATTTTGTCTCTATCAGACACAAAATTAATCGGGACCCCGTGCATCTTAACAATCTCTAAAATGAATAGCTGCGCGTACTTCATCGTCTCAAAATCGGTGAAACTGGGAAGAAGTGGGCCACCTTATTCAATCGATCCACTATCACGCATAGAGAAACGTGACCCCTCTGTGAAGTAGGCAACCCTAAAATGAAGTCCATAAAGATGCTCTACCATTTCCACACAAAAATCTTAGGCGACCGTACCATCCCTGAAGGTCTCTGATGGTCAACTTTCACAAGTTGACAAGTCATACACTTTAAGAAAAACTCTACTCTCATTTCATAACCGACCACCAATACTGTCTCCTCATATCATGGTACATCTTATATCCATCGGGATGTACCGCAAACCTCGAATGGTGGGACTCAGTTATAACTGTGTGCTTCATAACTTATCCCTGCATCACGTTTCTTTCAAGTTTCCACATCTTTTCATTGTGAATAATACTGAAATATCTACAAACCAAGGCGCCCATACAACATATGTCCCGTGTAATTCCACAAAACTCAGTTGGACGAAATATACTGGTTTTAAATTTTTCCTTGCATGCTAGGCATGGCTACCCAATAAGGTTATACTTACCCATTTCATTAATTTCACTCAATCCTCCTATACGTTGCTCCACCAGTCTCCTCGTGGTGTAAACGTTCTATAATGTTTCTTACATCATCACAATATGACTCTCTTTGTCGCAAATAAAAAATATAGTTATTAACTCACTGTTATAACTACAAATATCCAAATCTATAATTGTGCCCCATATCATTGTCTCTTAACATAATAGTATACTCGTATACTTTTATGTCACGAAAGACCATATAAAACATGGTGCTCTTACTATGAATAGTTTCCCAGTGCGAATAAATTAAGAGCTATATCTCTTCGCTATACAATAAACTAGTCTTCCCTGAACCACGTGAGTAAACGTTCCTACTCACTAGGATTAATTATAATTAGACAACATACACGCGGAAGTCTACTACCCAATATATCATAACATATATACTCATATATATAAGCTCAACCCTCTTTTAGATGATACCTAGCAAAAATAATTCGTATCCTAGAACAACGAACATGATATCTCACTATCACAATATCGTTAACCAATCAAATCCTAAAAAGTAGTCTACTCTATTCTCATAACTCTCGAAAGTAGTAAACTCACCTGAAATTTCCAACATACTCTTAATATACCCACACACTCCCTCGTAGATGACACCAAAGAACTCCACTATCACATGACATTTAGATCATATGGTCATCACGACCAACGCACCCACTAAATTCGACTAACCTTACTTGTGACACACTCATGTCACTTACATAAATCCCATACTATTAAGGATGACACAACCATATTACTTCCATTTGCTATATGTCTCTCCTGGTCAATCAGTTCCTAAACACAACTCTCGCATCAGAACTGACCTAAGATTTGTTGTAATGGTTATACATCTAGGATCTCATCCTATAGTTATCCCCCACCTTTCTTTGGGGAAATACTTCTCCTTTCATGGCCTAAACCCTCATATCACAGCCCTGTGCTCCTCCCTTAATGTCCCTTTGGCCCTATCGACCTTGGGACCAGGATGTTGTAACTGCTGAGGACCTTCTCGGTCCTTCCCTAACCTACCATTCTGTGTTTAGGAATCTTCGGGCCAAATTTCCTTACCCCAATCTCCTTGCTGGAAGTATATCTCGCTTCCCACCGTTATGCTTCACTGGCACTATTTCCATCTACTTCCTAGTCTGACTTGTCCCACCTTCTTATTCTATACATGTTCAATATAAGAGGTCCTACTTCCCCCCAGACAGGATACCTTTTTATTCCATTCCCCCTTGTCGCTAGCCTCCCTATCCATGTCGGGGTGTCCTTCTCTCAAACTTAGTGGCCTAGATCCTTCTTACTACCTTAGTTATCCCTTTGGCTCAGCTGACCTTCTGGAAATCATTGCTAGCTTGAACGGACCTGACTGAAGTCGCCAACTCTTATTATGAATTCAATTTATCTGAATTATTTCAATGGGTCCCCACTATCCATACCCTCCTGTGGTGTCTCACTAGCACCGCTAAATCTAGTCTTGCTCTTCGGCTAGATTCTCCAACCCTATTTGCTCATTTATAACGGAAGTGTTGATATAATCTCATAAACGCAAGACCTTGGTAACATTGGAACTAGTCATCTTCACCTACTTTCATTCACACTTGTGTATACTACTCATGAGTCAAAATTCACTTACGAACCCGCACCCAATCCCTCATTTAATTCCAAACATACTTCTTCATTTGTAGTGACTGATTCTCGTCACTTTATGCTTCCCCTACGATCTAAAAATTATGCTTGAAATTTTAATCCGGAGTGTCGCTGCCCTCCACCCTACACAAATGCCTTTGGATTCTTTCCTTCCGTTGGTCCAATATAATTCCTCTCTTTCTCGGATTCTTACAGGTGACTTTTCAGTAGAGTCCACCTAACTCTCCCCCTGTCTATAACACTGGGTGCGTCTGAAATAATACCGCCATTCTCTACAATGGTTCTTGGGGCTACTATACTCGAGTGGTTATCCTTTTCATCATCTACCTGAATCATAATCGTGGTGATTCTATCTCAACCGCCGTTCTTAGAATACTCTACGTCTTCTGCTTTCCTCCTCCTGCAGTCCTTCTATCGGCCCTTACTGGTCGTCCAATGTTGCTCTGTATATAAAAATCAATCGAATTCAAATAAAATCACATCACCATACTTAGTAGCAGGAGAACGTAAGTCGCATACGTAGATGAATACAATAATCTTAGAATAGGGATCTACATCAAATCAACGCTACGCTGAAACCGTAGTAAGCCGAACAGTCCTATGGACACTAGAACCTGATGCTCTGATACCATATGTGACACCTCATCTAATTAAACATCCGTTGATCAGGACTTTATTAAATTAAAATAGGCTTCTCATGTGGTTCATTCTTAACATCACTGTCGAAAACCTTTTAAATTACTAACCACCTAAGTGAAATTAGATCGGTGCTAAATTTTGTCTTTCTTAAAACATAGTTAAAGGAACAATGCGGAATACTAAGTTTAACATTCGCAATATATATTAGAGTCCAACCATCACAATATATAAATAAGGAAAGTTTTTCCGAATAAACCCTCGGCTAAAAATCTCAAAATAAATACTCCATAATAATAACAGAACTAAATAACTAAAAATTATCAACGGACAACATGTCCATACATGGAATATAAAATGAGATCCTACACTAAATCTAAATGGAGGAATCGTCAAATCAAATCCTATCAGCATCCACAGTGCTATAGCTTCGAGTCCCTGGAATGAAGTCATGCATGGTATCCCTGTGGCTGGACACCTAAAAGGTTTTGAAAATATTTTATAGCCATAGTACACAAAACGTTTAGAAAAAAATTAGCAAGCATTTATTTCACTAAAATTCGGTAATTGATTACACATGTTCATGTAAACTCTCTCCTGAGCTTTCCTTGCCTCTCATCTATAGTGAACGCCTAACGTTCTATACTTAGCCCACCTAGCTATACTACCGAAGATAACTAGACTAAATTATTTAACTGAACTTATCTACACTTCTAAGTTCCCTTACCGCCCATATAGCACCTTAATTTATTAACATCTCTCATATGTTAATTATTTCTCATGTAACATATCACATATATTATATTACCATCCATATAATTAAGTCTCACCACTTAATTTACTTTCGTAGATATTCTCAATCTACCTTTGATCTAATAATTAAGTCTCTCTCTACTTAAGTTTCTTCTCGGATATATATATATATATATATAACATTTTACAGTCTACTATCACTCGTAAGTAGAATAATCATAAGGTATAGATTTCACACACAATATATACAATAATAATACACTTTACTATCACGTCCCTATATCACACATTAGGGATTATTGGCTCGAAATCCTACCTTGATCACCAATAGTGATTTATACATCTTGGCTCGGAATTACACCTCGATGACCAATAGTTATTGATTATATTGTCTCAGAATGACACCTCGATCACCAATATTAATCATATCTAGATTGGCTCGGAATCACACCTCGATCACCAAAACTAGTCATCTTTATTGGCTCGGAATCCTACCTCGATCACCAATATTTATTTAGTATACTTTAGGCATTCTCACAACCTATGTGTTATTATCCATAGATAGGTGTTCACACAACCTGATCATACATGTTAATACACAGTATATTTCTCTCGTATACTCGCCGTACTATTTACATTATTATTTATCTCACTATCGTATTCATGAGTTTTCACACAATTCTCATGTATTGGCTTGGAAACTCCCTCGACCCCGATACATTTAATATACTTTAGGTATTCACGTTGCCTAAGTATTAATATGATAAGTGTTCACATAACCTAATTATTCACACTTGTATGTAGTATATTTCTCTCGTATACTCACCGTACTATTTACTTTACGATTTCTCTCACTATAGTGATAATTCGAGTATTCACTCAACCCTACTATTTTAGTAGTTAAGCCAAACTCACCCTACTATTCTACTTCATCAATTCAGTTCCCAAACTCCCCGTAATTCATTAACTTTCTCTCGAATAATTTACGGCACAAAAATCAACCCAATTTTGCTCTCGTCTTAATCCTCTCAATAAGCCTACTGTAATATATCACATCCTCAATATTAAATTACCAACGTCCTAAAAAATATCACAACAATGACTTAGGGATTTAAGGCAAAAAGGGGAAATTTTCCATTTTTCTGTGTATCGAATCGATTCGACCCTGGCCGAATAGATTCGTTTTTATGCAGAATCATCTTCTCCAACATGCAAATATACGTTTTTCACCATTTTCACCCACATAACTCTCATGATTCTTCACCAAACTCAAAACCAGGTGTCCTTAACCATTACTACATGCATTAGGATCAATTCCAACGTGATTTTTACACCAAATCAATACCATATCTAATCAAGAACGAATTAAACCATTTTAACATCAAAACCCCTAGGTTTCAATGTTCATCCTCTATTATTCATAAAAAGTCATATTTAATTCATGGATAATAACACATAATCACTAATTTATCCTTTACTAATCTCAAATTGTTCTGCATGGAAATCCTACCCAAACATGAATTTAAATCAATCTTTTCTTCCAAAAATCATAAAAAATTAATATAATTGGAACCCTAGACGCATGGGTATTATAACTTCATATTAATTTGTAATAAATAACTTGCCTTAGTGATGATGATTTTATTTCGAATTTGATGAAGGTGTTGGGTTGTCTTCTCCTCCAATTTCCCTTCCCAAATTGATTGATGTGCAAGAATCTTCTAAATCCCTCACTAAATCCTCCTTATACCTTGAGAGTTGTCTCTCTTTTCTCCCAACTGGTCTCTCTGTATTTTGTATGTTCTGAACCCTAATTTAAGCCCCTTAACATTTGATATAAACTAGCAAATTTCTTAGGTCTCTTAACCTTTTTATGTCAAATGGCCAAAATTCCCCCAAATGGTGCCGATTTGGTCTAAAATTGACCCGGGACCCAAATTATTCTCCCAGATACACTATTCCAACTATTTCGAACCTTTTGGAATCATCCGTGACCTCTAAATTATCATTTGAGTCACTAAAAATATATTTCTCAATTCCAACTCAAATAGTCTACATGCGACTCTCGGTGAGATAAAATAAAATACGCACATGTCACTCGTTATGCTGTATAACCCTAATCATCAATTATTTACTATTTACTCTTAGTAAATATTATATCATAATATTAATCAGTATTTATCTCTCGATTAATATTTACGAATCAAATTTATTATTTAATCACATTAAATTACTTCACCTACGTAATTTAAATAAAACGTATTTTCTCTATTAATTTTTTAATTAATTAAATTATATATACACAAAAATACGGGACATTACACCCATTTTGTTTAGGATGTCCTCAATGACACCTATCGATATTTTCTAAAAATTATCGGGTAAGGATAGGGTGATTGATAGGTCTCGAATATTATATATTACCACCCTTTATTCTTATGCATTCTAACATAATAATTATTTTTATTTCCTACTCTTATGCTCATACATTAGTTAACCTTGATATTCGATACACACACACACACACACACACACACACACACACACAGATATATATATATATATATATATATATATATATATATATATATATATATATACTTGAGCTTTTATAGGTGCAATTGGTTGGGTTTTGAGAAAATTCTGTCGCAAGATGAAACTTCAAGGTCATTTTTGTATTTTCAAATTTTAGAATTTAGGAATTTGGAATACATGGTTTTGTAGATCATCGAAATATCTTTTTGTGTTTGTCGAACGTGCAGCATTCCAAGTTTGAATGAAGAAGTTATGTTGATTCCCATTGGATTTTCCTGAAGATAAATTTTACAAAGGGAATCAATTCTCACTTTGTTCTAGCCATAGGTATTGAAAAGTGTTTGTGAAGGGAAATGATTGCCATATTTTGAGAATCTATTCTCAGTCTTTTCCTATCTCTCCATTTCTTGCTAAATTTTGTGAAGAGAATCGATTCTCACTTTTTGAGAATTGATTCTCACCCCCAGAATTCAATTTTTTTGAGATATTTTGATTTGTTTTATTTTATTTTATCCTTTACTCTCTCTCTCTCTCTCTCTCTCTCTCTATATATATATATATATATATATATATATATATATATATATGTGTGTGTGTGTGTGTGTGTGTGTGTTGGATTTATTAATTCATTAACTAGTTTTTATTAGTTTGTTTGGGTTTTAGAGGATTTTAGGAGCTCCCCCTTCTCTCTTAGGATTTTTCCGTTTCTTTGATGTTTAAGCTAATATTCACCTTCTTCTTCCTTAATTAAAGCTTTTTTATTGCTTTGCTAAGTAGTTGTCTTAAATTTTTACTTTCGTAATTTATTGCTTTCCTTTAATATAATGTCATTCAATATTCTTTCTAGCTAATTAAGATTAGGTTGATGTTGATTGAATTCACCTTATATTATTATTTTTTCATTTGGTGGTGGATTATATTAGTTTAATTGGGTTAGGTTGTTCTTTATTTTATGCATAGGATATTTAATGTTGTATATCATGTATGCGACTTATTTACGACTTTGCGTGCATAATTTTTGGGATATTTGTGTAACACCCCGCGTGCCCGAAAAGAGAACGCGGTGTGCTACTACGATAAACTAAACTAAATCCATCATTCACAAGGTATAGAGCATCTAAAACAATCCCACAATATAAAGAGAAAATCACTAATCTCAATTCTTCAAATTAAATACATCCAATAGTCTCTCGAAATAATACAACTATCTATCTCGAAATAAAATGCTCTATACATCAAAATATATGCAATCTTCTCATCTTGTATTCTCGAATAATTCTTTCGAAAATAATCTACGCTAAAATCAATATCCAATAAATCCCAAGCGCCCAAATCTGTGCTAACCTGCCACTAAAAGAAAACATGGGGAAGTACACAATATGACAGGAAAGATGCTCAGCAAATATCAGCGGTGAATAAAATGTAACAATACGAGTACGAATATTAAAATCAAATGCGAATCTCAATAGCTTTTTTATCAATATAATTTCTCAACAATACATTAATCACAGTCACCAGGCCTCACCATACCACGCCATACTTTATCAAGTAGCCGAAATAGGAATCTTGGTGGGTTCCCAATATCAGTGCCATATTAAAATCTCATGACAACATGCCCAATAATAATAATACCACGTGAATCAAAATTAGATTCCAACAACAATTTTCCATGTTTCCAAAATAATTTATCAATTCAAATATGATTTAATAACCACATGAAATCAAAGAGAATAATATGCGATATTTAGGGGCATATTGTGTAAAACCCCATAACTTAAACCACCAAAAGAATACCAACAAGAATCTTCCCAGAAAATCAGATCACACCATAAAAAACCATCTCTCAAAGATCATCAAAACTCCTCCAAGAACAAACACCAAAACAACCCCAAGAACACCTCCAAAACTAAATGTTGAATGCATAAATCAAAGGGGCAAAGTGAATATAAGAAGGAGAGGAAAAGCAAATAAGTTTGTTGCCAAAAAGTTGTACCAAAAGGGTCACCCATGACTGTTGATGTAAAAAACTAGATGCAATCTAATTAATTAATCACAGATAAAAATGAACAAATAACTAAGACAATTGATTTTTAAAGTGGTTCGGCTATAAAAATGGCATACATCCATTGCTGTTGTATTGCTGATTATCTGCCTTGAATCTTGATTATGGGTTTTCCAATAGATCCAAAGTTCCCTTCTTATGAGGAGGTTACAATGTATTTATAGCCTTGAGGCTGTACATATGAAAGGTAATGCGTTGTTATCTAGTAGACATATACGTCTGTACAATAATAATGAACATTTAATGAGTAGTTGCCTTTTTGGTTTTCTTGATTGGATGCTCTACATGCTAAGAAGCTCGGACCGCCTAAGTTGCTCGGTAGGTTTAAGTAGCTCGGACCGCCTAAGTTGCTCGGTAGGCTTAAGTAGCTCGGACCGCCTAAGTTGCTCGGTGACTATATGGTGTTCATTGACAGTATTTGTATTTGCTACATAGATTGACACGTGTCTTCATATGATTGGTCCACTTCAGCTGACTAAATTTGGTATCAACAGAAGCCCCCAATGTTTCACAGTTGAGGTTTAAGAAGATTATGGAACATTTTACTTAAAAGTTGTCCAGATTACTCATCTTCAGAGATTTAGGAAAATTTTCATTGTATATAATTTCTTTTGGGTGTGCATAATATCAAACTTCGTAAATATTTGGAATTTTTCACGATCACTTCGATATTTGTGCCCTTTTCCTCTTTTAACCACCGAAAATGCAAACATCTTCCCTTGTAATCATTGCTTTTCTCCATTCCCAAGGTAAAGTATTTAAGTGCGACAGAAATCCTATCGTCTTCTACTTTTCAAATCTGAACTCTTTATTTTCTCTCTATCTTGTGCCTTCGTTCTTTCCATCATTCATTGTCAACCGATCTCTCTTTATTCTGTAAGATTTTCTTCCCTCTTCTTTATTTACTTTATTCACCATGGTTTATCTTGTTGAATAGTTGGATAAATTTTGGTATGATTTTTCAATCCCTTCGTGGGTTATTTTGGAAGAACTTTCTTGTCCTTCTGATTTATTTTCTTTGACGGAGGGACACTGGTTCCTAACTCTTTTTGTAGCTGAGTGTGGCTTTTCTTTCCCGCCAAATCCACTGTGTTTGGAGTTTTGCCAGTATTTCGATATTGTACCTGCTAGAGTAGCTCCAAATATATGGAGGGTAGTTAATGGGGTATATAGGTTGAATCAACTTCATGGAACTCGTTTGGGAATTCCTAAAATTATGTATTGTTATAGATGGGTTACCAGTGACACTACTTTCTATTTAAAAACTAGATTTTCGAATAGAGCTTTAGTTGTCAATCTTCCCGACGCCAATAGGGACTACTTTGATCATGGGGTTGTGATGAAAAATTGGTAACACCCCCCCCCCCCCCCATTAAAGGGAAATGATGTGTACTAAGGTTCCATATGTTCTCTTTATGGCAATGGGATAGATTGTTTTTATTTTTTGATCTTGTTTTCTTTATATTCGATGAAATGCATCACTGATATTAATTTTGTTTGTTATAGTTGACACTAGAAGGAAACCCTAAAAAAAGATAGACGTTAACATATAAAATTAAAAACTTATCTGGAGCTTACATCGATCGATCAATGGAGAGAACGTGAGGTTTGCTACATATTTGTTGAGATATAGAAGCTCCACTTCATCTTTCATTGCTCGTCCTGTGGTGGTTGATCTTGATCGGATACCAACTTCTGAAACCAGTGTGGAAGGATCTTCTTCTGATTTAAGTACTCCTATTACTAATCTGATGAAGAAGAGGAAAGCTCCTGTATTTTTTGACAAGTTTACCCTTGTCGCTGAAGGGGAAAAGAAGAATAAGCAGGATGCCCCAGATGAGGGGACAAAGAATGTAGATGTACCCCCATCTACTGCTGCTAAGAAAACTAGCAAGAAGCCCCCTGTGCCTCCAAAAAAGGTAGCACCTTCGATTGAAATTGTTTCCATCTCACCAGGAGAGACAACATCCTTAATTAAAAGTGATCCTCTGAGGAGATTGAAAAAATGTCCTACTGAGAGACCTGTTGACTCTGTTTCTCAACCTTCAAATGCTGAGAGTAATGTTCCATCTCTTATTCCTTCGAGCTCTGCTATGGGCTTAATTAGATCTTGAACTGTCCCAGAATTCCAAGGTATTGAAGACACCTTTTCTCGTGAGAGAATTACTACTTTGGTTGCTGAACACATTGCGTTAGTAAGTATCGTTAGCCTGAGCTCTTTATCCTATAGTACTATGTTCATATGTTGAATTAAGCTTCTTTCTTTTTTCAACTCGTGACGTGTTTCAATTGTATTTTGAATAAAGATGAAGCCATCAGGGCTTCCACTTCCTCGAGTGGAGTAGAAGAAGCTTCTGTTAGATTAACTCAATCTTTGAAGGAATCTCGTCAGAAGTACGAGGAAGACAAGAATGCATGGGAGAAATAATTTTAGTCTGTTGAAATAAATAGAGAACAAGCCGTAGCTGCCTCCAAAGAGTTGGAGAAGAAGTTAAAGGACGCTGAACAACTTGAAAAGGAGCTTGAAGTAAAGCTTAAATATGTCAAGGAAAATATCGTCAAGCTTCAAGATGCTGAACGACATAAGACAGAGGTAGAAGAGAAACTAAAATCTACCGAAGAGCTCCTTAGGGAAAAGACTTCCTCGGAGAGAGAAAAAAGGAAAGTTGCTATTAAGAAATCTTTTAGTGTTGGTTAGGACAAGGGTTGGAATAAGGGCCTAGCTGTTATGTCTTCTCAAATGGAGTATGCCAGTGTTAAGTATTTTAGGGATGGATGGACAATAACTTTGAAGAAATTGAAGGTTACTAAAGATTCTGAGTTATTACAGGAGCAAACTCATGGCCCTCATCCTTCTCCTGGAGAAGAAGAAGAAGAAGGTGAAGCTGCATCAGATGAGTCTTCTATGATAGGAGAGAAAGTCCCTGTTGTTGATATTATTCAATCCTCCGAGCAAGTCCAACGAGCTAGCACATCTGCCTAACAACTTCCATCGATCTCCGAGAAACCAACCCCTTCATCCAAATCGTCTGAATAAGTCATAGGAAATAAGGATAGGGTTTAAAGTTGTTCGAGTCTTTTATTGCATTGTTTCTTGGATGTAACTCTGAAATGTATTTTCTTTTCTCGAGATGAAATAAGAAATGAACTTTTGTTATTCGTTTGGAATTTCTCTCTTACTTACTATATTCGCATCATTGTTAATTTTGTTTTTTATTTTCTCTTTCCTAGTTTGTGGCCAGGATGGAACTTTTATCGGCTAATGATACAAAGTTGATAAATAAATGTAATGATTATTTCAAAGCTGGCCATGCACACTTTACTAAGGCCCAAATAATTGACATCCTCGGATCAGATGCCCCTGAACGAGCAATTGATGCTTACCAGTACTTGAAGTACCTACTTGATCGTGTTGTATCCAATAATGTGGCTTATTATGAAATGATTGAAGATCTTTAGGGAATGATCGAGGAACTTCAACAGCAATACAAAGAATCCACTACAATTTTACATCAAGGTTATGAGAAAAAGTACCAACAAATGAGTGCTGACAAGGGATATGACAAGTACATTTCAGCTAATGAGAAAAAGGAAAATGTGCTAAAGCTTGATATTGAAGAGCATAGACATATTTCCAGGCTGCTAGAGTAAGAAAATATCGCTTTGTAAGAGGAAATAAAAAAGCTCAAATCTGCTGACTCCTCTTCGTCGGGAGCCTTGGTCCCAATTAATGATGATGGTTTTTCCTTTTTAGATATAGAAAATGCTAGCTTATGGGAAGAGTTAGAGACTTTAAAATGAACCGGGTTTTCAACACCTACTTGTGGCAGAGCAAGATCTTCTTCTCGTGGACGAGCAAGGGTTAGTCACGCTAATATTGATGAGATAAGAACTCAATTGGCCTTAGAAAATCAAGCCGTTCAATTGATGGCTAAGAATCAAGCTTTGGCAGAAATGTCTAAAAAAATTCAGAGTTTTACCAACCAACTCTCCGATCAGAATTTTGCACTGGAAATTAAAGAAATTCTGGTAAAAAAGCTCCACGAGCAACTTGATAGATTGACTTATCAATTTCACAAGCAGCCCAGGGAATTTTAGATGGCTGGGTATAATGAAGCTTTTTATCATCTTGATGCTCATTTGCAGCAGTCGAACAATGAAGGATATAAGAAGGGATGGTTGAATGCCTTATGTGTTCTAAAACTGGAGCAAGGTCATTTCCTATAGGATTATTATGAACCTGGAATTATTGATTTACATGTGCCTCCATTCAAACTTGACCTTAGATGGATTCCAGCCCACGCTATTTCTCGAATTTTGATCTCAAAGTATCTCGATGATTATAGTCTTCATTCAAATTTTGAGATATCTCGTCCAGAGCATTTTCTTGATCGAACATCCAGAATTAATGTCAGAATACTGAGAGATATGAACTTTATAAACTCTCCTTATGCATTAGATGATCCTCCAGCTGGGGTGGAACCTGTTTCAAAAGCAGAGAGAAAGAAACCCATAGAATATGACATTTTTATGTATTGAATCAAATTTCATATCGTCTATAATTTTCTTGGTTTTAATAATGAAATATTTAGTTTCTTTTAAAATTTCATTTCCTTGGAAATATTTTGTAGAATGTCTTTGTTATTCGTTAGTGAATATATATATATATATATATAGAAGGACGAAATGTCCTATTTTGCTTTTAGACAATGGAACTTGTCCCACTTGTTATCTAGTTATAGTGACTTGTCACTCTTTGGGCCTAAGTAATGGAATCTATTTCATCCCATGTTCCTCCTTAGTTGTAGTAATCTTTCCAGAATTACCTTGTTGCCTAGACAGTGGATGCCTCGGGAGGTCACCCATATTCTTTCCTAGTTTGGGGTGTCCCTTGAGATCACCCGTGATCAAACAGGCTTTTGCCCTGTACGATTTTTATTTACCAACCAATCGGAGTTGATGGTTATTAAATTGCCGACCAACCGGAGTTGGTGGTGTTAAATTTCCGACCAACTGGAGTTGATGGTTGATGAATTGCCAATCAACCGGGGTTGGTGGGTGTTATATTTTTGACCAACTGGAGTTGGTGGTTAATGAATTACCGACCAACCAGAGTTGATGGTTAATGAATTTCCGACCAACTGGAGTTGGTATTTACTAAATTACCGACCAACTAGAGTTGGTGGTTAATGAATTACCAACCAACCGAAGTTGGTGGTTAGTGAATTGCCGACCAACCTGATTTGGTGGTTACTGAATTACCGACCAATCAGAGTTGGTGGTTACTGCTCTGAATTTGTGTAGTGTGTAGCATAATATTCCGAAAAAAATCAACAAAGGATGAAATATGTGTGAAACATCACTTTATTCATATTGAAAGAACTGTGTTACATATGGATTTTAATTACTGATAGTACTTGCGCAGATGCTCTGCATTCCATGCGTTCTTGAATTATTCTCCCTCCAAAGTTTTAATTATGTATGTCCCAGGACAAACAACTTCAGTTACTTTATAAGGTCCATGCCAGTTGGACTCCAGTTTGTTATTCTTTTGGATCACCTTTTTCCTCACATAATCCCCCTCTTTCAAATCGCACTTCTTCACCATTTTGTTATAGAACACGGTTGTTCATTGTTGATATGCAACATTCCTGATTGTTGCTTCTTCCCTAAATTCTTCGAGCATATCCATGTCTAAATGAATCATCAAATCGCTTATCGAAGAATTGAATTAAGCACCCTATGTGTGGGTAGACCCAATTCAGCAGGTATGACAGCCTCACTCCTGAATGTCAACATGTACGGAGATTCCCTAGTTGCTGTTCGTGGTGTAGTGCGATAAGCCCACAACACAGAGTGTATCTCTTTAATCCAGTTTCCTTTTGCTCCATCCAACCATTTTTTAGTCCATTTAGTAGGGTTATATTTGTCACTTCAGTTTGCCCGTTGCTCTGGGGGTGGCCTGGTGCATAGTGGATCTTCTGTACGTTGGATTGATGGCATTATGTAGCGAATTCCTCATTGTCAAATTGGGTTCCATGGTCAGTAATGAATGCGTGTGGGAGACCATATCTACAAATAATACTCTTCCAAATAAATTGATAGACCTTGTCAGACTTCATGTTAATGAGAGGTTCAGCTTCCACCCATTTGGTAAAGTAATCCACAGCAACTACAAGGTATTTGAATCTCCCTTTGGTCATTGGAAGTGGCCCGACCAAGTCTATCTCCCACAAGGAGAATGGCCAGGGGGACGTAATGGGTATTAACAATTCTTGGGGAGTTCTTCGGATGGAAGTGAAACATTGGCATTTATCACACTTCTTAGCATAAGCTGCGTAGTCAACTCTCATTGTTGGCCAGTAATACATATATGTTTTTATTCGCTGCAAAAGCGTTTGACCTACTACATGAGCTCCGCAAGATCCTTCATAAACCTCTTCAATCAAATATTTAACTTCGGAGGGATGGGCACATCTCTGTAATCCTGGTATAACGCCTCTTCTATACAAAATGCCACTGGTCAATACGTAATGAGCAACTTTAAACTTCAGTTTCTTAGCTGTGAGTTTATCAGTTGGCAAAGCCCCCTCTTCGATATAGGCACTGATGGGAACCATCCAGGATGGTCCCGAGTCGAGGGCAATGAAGTTCATCATCAAATCTTCATCTACGCTCCGATATACCAGGATTTTTATTGGGATTATTCTTCATAGCTCGGTGTGTGTTGCTGATGCCAGCCGAGTTAGGGCGTCGGCTCTTGCATTCTCCAATCTCGGTATTCTGATCAACTGAACTATGACAAAAGTTGAGATAACTTCCATAGCTTTTGCATGATATTTGACCATTAGTTCTCCCTTTGTTGCGTACAATCCAAGAATTTAATTTACGATTAATTGTGAATCACTGAATACAACGACTTATTTTGTATTCATGGTTTTGTCCAGTCTTAGACCCATGATCATAGCTTCATATTCAGCTTCATTATTAAAATCCTTAAATTGGAAATGTAGAGCATACTCCATATTAATTCCATCAGGACTGTTTAAAACTATTCCTGCTCCACTGCCTGTGGCACACGAAGAGCCATCCACATATAGTCTCCATACAGGTACCTCATTATCAAACTCTTGGTCAGACAGAGTTTCTCGGTGGAGTAATTGATACTTCCTTTTGTCATCCCCCATCATTGGGAAATTACCCAACACTTCTCACTGCTCATTGATTATCTTCTCTTTCTCATCCACTGATGGAAGTTGGTTGGGTGTTATCTTCGATGATCCCGTAGCATCCACGGGTTGGTCGATATTAAACTCCTGCTCTTTGGATGCATCAGAGTGAGTAAACTCTGTGATAAAATATGCTACTGCCTGCCCCTTATGTGATGACCTGGGCTCATAAACTATGTCATATTCACCAAGTTCTGATGCCCAATACATCAATCTTCCCAATTTCTCCGGTTTATGTAGAGCTTGCCTTAATGGCATATCAGTATACACTATTATAGTATGGGCTTGGAAGTGTGGCCTCATCCTTCTGCTTACTTTGATTAATGCTAGTACTAACTTCTACAGTCTTGGATATCTGATCTCTACTCCTCGGAAGGCCTTGCTGGTGTAATAAACTGGTTTCTGCACTCTGTCCTCCACTCTTATCAATGTTAAGTTAACCACGTTATCTGAAACTGCTAAATACAAGTATACCCTTTCTCCCATCACTGGTCTAGATAACAATGGAGGTGTCCCCAGATATTTCTTCAACTCTTGAAAGGCCTCCTCTCATTCATCATTCCATTCAAAAGTTTTTCGAAGTGTTTTGAAGAATGGGAGGCATCTGTCTGTTGCTTATGACACAAATCTATTAAGTGCTGCAACTCGCCCTGTGAGACTTTGTACCTCCTTTTTCGTAGCTGGAGATCATAGCTCTAATAAATCCTTGATCCTTTCAGGGTTCACCTCGATACCTCGTTGGTTAACAATATACCCGAGAAATATACCTTCCCGTACCACAAATATGCATTTGGTGGGATTCAACTTCATTTGATATTTCTCTAGTTTATCAAAGGTCTGACCTAGGTCAACTAAATTATCAGCATCTTTCTTGCTTTTCGTCAGCATATCGTCGACATAAATCTCTATGTTATGACTGATTTGCTCTGCAAACACCTTATTCATCAGCCTCTGATATTTGGCACCTGTATTTTTAAGTCCGAAATGCATAACATTATAGCAATAAGTTCCCCTTGGGGTGATAAAAGAGGTACTTTCCCTATCCTCAGGTTTCATTTTAATCTGGTTGTAACCAGAGTAATCATCCATGGAACTCAATAATTCATGCCTCGAGGTAGCATCCACCAACTGATCAATTCGAGGCAAAGGAAAATGATCATTTGGGCAGGCTTTATTAAGGTCACTGAAGTCCACACACATCCTCCACTTATTATTTTTCTTCTTTACCATCACCACATTTGCTAGCCAATCTGCATATTTAACGTCCTTAATAAAAAAGGCTTTCAGTAGTTTCTCTACCTCTTCCTGTATAGCTTGGTTCTTTTCAGGACTGGACACTCTTCTTCGCTTCTTCATTGGCTTGAATTCCTTGCTAACGTTAAGCTCGTGGCACAGGAAATTCGGGTCTATCCCTCGTATATCTTCATGACTCCATGCAAAAGTCTATTTTCTGCGCCTTAGAAATGCTACCAGCACCTGTTTTATCGATACATCCAATGACGCACCAATTTGGGTTGTTCGCTCTAGATGTTCATCATCCACAATGATATTTTTGGTAGCTTCCATTACCTGGCCCTTCACGAGCTGAGACTCGTCTCTAGGATCTAATGTTTCAATCTCTGTATCTTCTGTTTCATCCACTTGATATGTAGTAGTCTTCTTCCTGGATTCTTCTCGTTCTTCTTGTTCAGTAGATGAATAGTAGCATTTCTGAGTTACCTTCTAGTCGCCTTTCACAACTTCCACTCCGAAATTGGTTGGGAACTTTAACTATTAATGTACAGAAGATGGTGCTACCTCGAACTTCTTCAGACCTACTCTTCCCATGATTATGTTGTAGGCTTATTGGACGTTCTTATCCATCATGAAAAAGCGTACTCGTTCTGTTCGGTAAGTAGGCCATGTACCAATAAGCATGTCCAACTTGATCGTCCCAAGTGGAAAGACCTTTTCGCCTATAAAATCAAGGAGGGGCCTATGATATGGCTCCAAGTGGGCTAACTTCAGATTCAAATTGTCAAAGCACGGGTAGAACATGATATCTGTAGAGCTACCATTATCCACCAGTACCCGTGAAATCACCACCTCCTTCATTCTCATCTTGATCACCAATGGGTTGTCATAAGGATATAGTGCACCTGCCAGGTCATTCTGAGAAAAACTGATGACTAGTTTATCCCTATTCACCTTCATCGGCCGATCGTCTTCAGACAAATTTATACGCTGTATGTAAGAGCAATCTTGGGCCCCATTGAGGTAAGATTTCCTTTTCGCGATAAGATCTCCACCTCTACCTGTAATGACATTACATTCAAATGACCCAAAATGGATTGAAAATACCTAACGTTCAGGCTGCCTTGGCCTTTTGTGGAGATCAGGATCATATTCTGGATCGTCTTCATGATCTCTCTTCTTTTGATCTGCGAGGAGATTTAGATCTTTATCTTCCTCTGTCGCTGGTCTTTTCACCATTTTGACGATCAACATACTTAGCCAATTTTCCTTGTCTGATGAGTGCCTCAATTTCATTTTGGAGAGCTATGCAATGTTTGGTCGTATGGCCATGGTCTTTATGGAACTCGCAATATTTGGACTTATCCCTTTTATCAGGATTTGCATTCATTTTCCCTGTCCAGGTTAACTCCTCGCTGTTCTTGATCTCCTCCAGAATGTGATTTATATCTACTTGCAAGGGAGTATAATTTCCATACTTCTTTATCTGCTCTAACATTTGTTTACCTTTCGACTGCTTGTTGTCGCTAGTGTTCTTCTGATCCTTCTTCTCAGTTTTACTAGCCTCAACCTTGGTCTCCTTAGTGTCTGTATTCTTCTTCGCAGCCATGGCTTCCTCAGCGTTCATGATCTTGGTTGCCTTTGCCATCAATTCTTCTATGGTCTTAGGCGGGCCTTTGGACAAAGTATAAAACAACTTGTTTGGTAGTAATCCACTCATCAGAGCAGTAATTGCGGTCTTATCCTCGTAATGTATTACCTCAAGTTTTTTGTTATTGAAGCGAGTATTATAATCCCTGGTACTTTCTTCTGTCTTCTGTCTAACGCTCAATAAGTGTGCTACTCTTTTAACTGGTTTCTCTCCAAAATAGAAGTTTCCTATGAAAATCTCTATCATATGAAGGAAAGTTACAATCTTCCCCCGATGAAGGTTGTTATACCATATCTGAGCTGATCCAGTGAGAGTTCCTGAAAACGCCCTGCATCTCATCTAATCTGGAACCGCATAGATATCGGTAGCATCTTGGTATTTCTCTATATGGAGGATAATATCAGTTTTTCCATCATATTTAGGTGTCACCATAGGAGCTTTGAATTTTGATGGTGTGGTAAAATCCACAATTGCCTGCACGAATGGTGTCCCTTGGACAAAAGTTCTTTGTAGAGGATTTTTTGCCTTAGCCATTTACCCTAACCTATCTTCCAACCTTTTAATAGATCCTTCCCATGCATCATTTCCCACCTCGGGCCTATTTGTTCGAGCGACTGATCGTGTTGAGTTTTCCTCCTGGGACCTTTCGTTATGGTCTGTTGGGCGTGATTGGGCAGAGCCTTCCCTTGGATGTTGAGAGTTGTTCGGTACGATCCTAGGAGGGTTTCCATTCCTTTTAGGGCCCAATCGATCAAAAGGAGAGACTCTACATAACCTTTCTAGAGTACTGGTCCATTCTGGAGTTAGAGTGACATTCCATTGGGAATCTTTAGCTCGTACTGATGAGATCCAACCCGGTTGATACTAAGGATCATTAGTCCTCTCAGTATGATGTGAGCTAGTATGTCTAGATTTAGAGACCTCCGGGAATAGCATTCGTCTAGTTCTTGAAGTTGGCAGATGGGTATTTCTCTGAGCACTTCATTGTCCTAATTGAGCCGGCACTCCATCTCGAACAGTTTGTATAAGTTGACGCATGGTTTCTTGCATGGCCATTTGCCCTTGGGCTAAATTAGCCATTATTCCAGTCAGATCTTGAATATTTGGAGGAGTAGAGGGGTTTGGAGGGACCCCATTGTTTCTATTACTGGATTTAGGAATCTCAGCCATAGATGATGAATTGTTTGATGAAAAATAATAAGTATAGTCGCTTCCCACAGACGGCGTCAATCTGTTGATGTAAAAAACTAGATGCAATCTAATTAATTAATCACAGATAAAAATGAACAAATAACTAAGACAATGTATTTTTAAAGTGGTTCGGCTATAAAAATGTCCTACGTCCACTGTTGTTGTATTGTTGATTATCTGCCTTAAATTTCGATTATGGGTTTTCTAAGAGATCCAAAGTCCCCTTCTTATGAGGAGGTTACAATGTATTTATAGCCTTGAGGATGTATATATGAAAAGTAATGCGTTGTTATCTAGTAGGCATATATGTCTGTATAATAATAATGCGCATTTAATGAGTAGTCGCCTTTTTGGTTTTCTTGATTGGATGCTCTGCACGCTAAGCATCTCGGATCGCCTAAGTTGCTCGGTAGTCCTAAGTAACTCAGACCGCCTAAGTTTCTCGGTGAATATATGCTATTCGTTGACAGTATTTGTATTTGCTACATAGATTAACACGTGTTTTCATATGATTGGTCCACTTCATCTGACTAAATTTGGTATCAACAATGACCTTATTTTATAAGACAAAAATATAAGAGTTGGAAACAAACCAAAACTCCTAACAAAAACCTGCTGCACACGAAACCTAAGGGGATCAATCGATCGACCCTTGGCATGGATCGATCGATCGACCAGGTATTTTGGCAGTTCAGCCTAAAACTTTTATACGGGGATAAATATATAAAAATGATTCAACACCCGGACTAGCTGTTATACTCTAGTAAAGAGTGTAGTAATAATTTAGGTTTTTATATTTGTGGTGGGAGTTGATAACAATGATCAAGAGTAACTTACACGAATGCTTCGGTTCAAATCTCATATGAATCAGTGATCCTAGCCGATTTTAACACCCCAAACCCAATTTATCAACACAATGTAAGGTAGAAGAGTCACACTCGCTCCTAAATCTAGAAGGACTTTCTCAATTATGTGCTCCCATATCATGATAGAGATTGTAGGAATTTTGGGATCCTTATATTTAATGGGATTTCTATAGTAAATGACCGAGCTTTCTTTCTCGGTGAGAAAAGCTATCTTAGGCACATTGGTGTTTCTCTTGAAGGTACATAGGTACTTTAAATTTTTTTCATAGGACGGGACTTGTTTTATAGCGTCAAGTAGTGGGATACTGGTTTGTACTTGCTTCAACACTTCCAACATCTTATCAACTTGCACCTTATTATTTTGTGAAACTAAACATTGGGGAAATGGAGATTTTGGGATTAAGGTCTCGACAGGAGTTTCAGAAGACGAGGGTGGGGAGGAAGTTAAATCCACTGGTGGATCTTCCTTTTCCTTATATTTTTCAAATTGGTGAAATATTATTTTCGACTTCTTTACTAGACCTAAGCATGATGATGGATTTGACATCCTCTTGGGTTTTTGATGAACCAACATTTTATTAAACAAAATATTGAACTTTAGGCATGTTCCCTTTTGGATTGGAATCAGGTTGACTCGAGAATGTTCCCTTGTCTTTCTCATTCAATGCGTTCTCTAGTTGGCTAACTTAAACCTCGAGTTTGGCTATAGATGGACTATTCACGTGCAAGCTCTGTTAGGTGGATTGGAGGACACATTGCTTTGGCTGCTAGAATTGGATGTTATTTTTAGCAAGAAAATTCACCATATCCGCTAAATCTTAGATCTTATAAGATGAAGGATACGATGGCTCAGGGCCGTTCTTTTGGAAATCTCGGGGTGGATTACCAGAAGACTATCCAAAACCTCCTTGGTACTAACCTTTAGACCATGAAATATTCGGGTAGTATTTCCATCCTGGATTGTAGGAGTTTGAATATGGCTCGTACCTTAAACTATTTTCATATAAGGTATTTGCTTGCTCGGACAAATCCTTATTATCCGAGAGGGTGGGGTAAATTTTAACCAAATAATCGAATGCGTCACAATGTAGACACATAGGGGTGGCTCTGTATTAGATAGAAACCGGTGCGACATGGGTCCTCACTTTACTCATTTCAAGCGCTTCTAAATGGGGGCCCAAGGCAGCCAATTTAGCATTCACATCAAAATTATGGTTAACTTGGAACGAGGTACCAACATTAGTGTGACACCCCGACTAATTAAATACCGGGTAGCTACTCCTTTATTAAATTAATACAAAATGCCAAGTTGGTTCAATTAATAGCATCACTGTTGAAAACATTTTAACGGTTACTAACTACCTAGTATTTAAAAAGTGAGTTGCCAAATTTTAAGTTAACTCTGATCAACATACAATAAGTGAAATGTAAAGGATAGCATAACCGTTCATAATAAAGTCCAACTATAGTAAATCAATAAGTAAAAATGAGTCTAGATGAAATACTCCTCACAACAATCCCAAATGTCCGAACTATATCGATTAGTCATCAAGGAATTGTCATCTCTACAATTAAACAAGGTTACGGAACACTAGAAGTCAAATCAGACCAAAAAGGCCAAACTGTCAACTCGTTAGAAGTCTCATTCGAACGAGGAACAAATTGGGCATCTAACGAGATCTAGTTCGAATGAAAGGCATCGAACGAACATCCCTCTCGTTAGAAGGCAAACTGTCAACTCGTTAGAAGCTCGTTCGAACGAGCTCGTTCGAACGACCTGGGCAGGTCTTCTAACGAGGTGACAGTTCGAGCCCAGAAAATTCCTATTACGTTTTTCACCAATTTTCTCACCTCAAAACTCCTCCAAAAATTATTCCAACAATATTTTAAGGTTCCTCAACATTCCTAAACATTCTTAGGTCGAAATTTAGCACATTCGTGGAATCAAATCTTCCTATACAACACCAAATTATCAATTCTCCCATAGTTTTCCCCTAAATCATATGAGTATGAACCCTAGAATTTAAAATCATCAACTTCCATAAATAAATCCATTTTTGTAACATAAAAGGTAGTAATTCTTTTAGTTCAATCATCCAATAACACTTCTACATGCAATCCTACATTAAAATCTGAATTCATAACTCCAATTTCATGGGTTTTTATAAATCTCCCAAGAACAATACAATTATATAAATTTGCTACACATGGAAGAAGCATTCTTTGCAAATAACGTAATTAAACCACTTGCCTCTAATTTTTCTCTGAATTTGATGTTGAATCTTGAAGGTTGAATTGTTCTTTCTCTCTCTGCAGAATTCTCTTCTCTCTCTCTCTCTCTACAAGTTCTTCTTTAAAGATGATGATAATGGAGGTGGGGGTTTATTTTTGGACCCTTAACTTCTATTCTAAACTTCTCCCGTAGCCCACTACTTAGTTTAGTGCTGATAATGGGTTGGTGGGTTTAATTAATAATCATAATTAAACTCTAATTTTCGTAGGTTTTAATTCCCAAAATTCCAAAATTTCCAAAATACCCTTTTAAGTTGCCGGTATGGCCCAAAAATGCCCTGGGACCCAAACTAAACCCCCGGGTAGTGTTTTTTGACTATTTCGACCCTTCCGGACACGTTGGCGCACTCAAAACGGCCATACGGTTAATCGAAATAAAATTCAATTTTTAATCAAATAATTACTTTCCTGACGCGACTGTCACACGCGTCTCAACAAAATTTCCCAAATTGCCGTATATTAATCTCACGACAAATTTAATAATTTCAATATTCATATAAAGTCGTATGTACACATTATAATCAAATACCAACTCACATCTCGTTAGTATTTTATCCGGATTAATTCCCAATTAATACACATTTAATTCAATTAATCCCATAAATAAATATCACAAAAATACAGGGTATTACATACTTCCCCCCTAATAACAGAATTTCATCCCGAAATTCGGAACTAGAAAGTACCTGGTAAAAATAACTCTGGGTAACGTTCGCGCATCTCATCCTCGCGCTCCCATGTGGACTCCTCGACATTATGAAGCCTCCACTGAACACGTACTAACGGAACTATCTTTGACCGCAGTTTCCGCTCACTCCGGTCCAAAATAGCAACGGTCCCCTCCTCATAAGAGCTATCGGGCTGGAGATCAATGTCCTAAAAAGAAATGTGAGAATGAGCCAAATCATCTCTAAGATATTTCCTTAGCGAGGAAATATGAAACACATCATGAATCCTGTGTAGATGCTCCGGTAATCCAAGTCTATACGCAACAGACCCAATCCGCTCGATGATAGGAAATGGTCCCACGTATCTCGGTGCCAACTTCCCCTTCATCCCAAATCGCATAATCCCCTTCATAGGAGATACTCTGAGTAAAACCTGGTCCCCCACTTGGAACTCCCTGAAGAACCTCTTCGCATCAGCGTAGCTCTTTTGCCGATCTTGAGCTACCCGAATGCGACTCCGTATCAATTCTATCCTCGCCGAAGTATCCTGAATTACTTCTGGCCCAAGTAGTTTGTTGTCCCCCACCTCCAACCAACATGCTGGGGAACGACAAGGTCTACCGTACAACGCCTCAAATGGAGCCATACCAATGGTGAACTGGTAGGAGTTGTTGTAAGCAAACTCCACCAGTGGAAGGTACTGCTCCCATCCACCCCCAAAGTCAATGATGCACATCCGCAACATGTCCTCCAACATCTGATTTGTATGCTTGGTTTGCCCATTGGTCTGCGAATGATAAGCCGTACTCAACTGCAATTCCTTGCCCATGGCCTCCTGAAAACTCTCCCAAAACCATGAAACAAATATCTTGTCTCTGTCGGACACAATATTTAGGGGCACACCGTGAAGTCTCACTATTTCTGCAATAAAAAGCTGGGCATACTGTCCCGTAGTGTATTCGGTCCTTACGGGTAGAAAATGAGCGACTTTGGTCAACCTGTCCACAATTACCCAAATGGATTCGTGACCTCTCTGTGATGTAGGTAACCCCGTGATAAAGTTCATGGAGATGCTCTCCCACATCCACATCGGGACCTCTAATGGCTGTAGAAGTCCTGCCGGTCTCTGATGGTCCACTTTTACCAGCTGACAAGTGGCGCATTTAGAAACAAACACGGAAATATCTCTCTTCATCCCGCTCCACCAATACTAACGTCTCATATCTTGGTACATTTTGTCCCCACCGGGATGTACCGCGAACTGTGAGTCGTGCGACTCTACCATCACCTCATGTCGCAATTCCTCCCCTTCCGGAACTACCAGTCTCCCATTGAAGCTTAATCCCCCGTCTGAACTAACGGTATAGGAATCGGCTCCCTCTGCTAGTAATCGAACTATCTTCTCCTGTCAGAACGAGTCATCTGCTTGTGCCTTTACCACTCTCGTGACAATCTGGGATGTAACAGTCATCACCGACATGAATGATCGGGCCACTACATCCTGGTGTCCCAACTCCTTCCACTTTGCCTTCCACACCCCTGCCACCTCATCTACTGGCCTACGGCTCAACGCGTCTGCTACCACGTTAGCCTTCCCCGGGTGATATTGGATATCAAACTGATAGTCCTTCAAAAATTCAAGCCACCTTCGTTGCCGCATATTCAACTCCTTCTGCGTGAATAGGTACTATAGGGACTTGTGGTCTGTGAACAATCGAAATTTCTCCCCCAAAAGGTAATGTCTCCAAATCCGAAGGGCAGGTACAACTGCCGCTAACTCCAAATCACGAGTGGGGTAATTCTTCTCGTGAGGCTTAAGCTTACGGTAAGCATAAGCTATGGCCTGACTCTCCTACTGCAATACACCTCCAAGTCCTTGTAAGGACGCATCGGTGTAAACTAGATACTCAACTCCCGGTCTCGACAATGCTAACACAGGTGCTGAGGTCAACTTGTCTTTCAACTCATCGAATGACAACTGACAGGCATCACTCCAAATAAACGGCACACCTTTTCGAGTCAGATGTGTCAAAGGACCTGCTATCTTCGAAAATCCTGAATAAACCTCCTATAGTATTCGGCTAGTCCCAAGAAACTACGGATCTCCGTTGGTGTCGTGGGCTGTCCCCACTCCCTCACCGCGGATACCTTCCCCGGATCAACAGATATCCCCCAGTCGGAAATAATATGCCCCAAAAACTGAACCTCTTTCAGCCAAAACTCGCACTTCTCATACTTTGCATACAGCTCGTTCTGACGTAGCATCTGCAAAACCTGCCTCAAATGCTCGGCATGCTCCTCCTCTGTCTGGGAGTAAACCAGAATATCATCAATGAAGACAATGACGAACTGATCTAGGAACTCTCTGAACACCCTATTCATCAAGTCCATAAACACGGCTGGAGCATTGGTCAAACCAAAAGGCATAACCCGAAACTCGTAGGAATCATATCTCGTTAAGAAAGCAGTCTTCGAGACGTCCTCTTCCCTGATACGCAACTGATGGTAACCAGATCGCAAATCAATCTTTGAGAAGAAAGAAGCTCCTCTAAACTGGTAGAATAAGTCATCGATTCGAGGCAACGGATACTTATTCCGTATCGTGACCTTAATCAACTCTCGGTAATCCACACATAACCTCAACGATCCATCCCTCTTATTTACGAACAACACAGGGGCACCCCACGGTGAAGTACTCCTCCGGATAAACCCCTGACCCAACAACTGCTCAATCTGATCCCATAACTCTCTCATCTCAACTGGAGCCATACGGTAAGGTGCGCGGACAATAGGCCGAGTGCCCAGCATCAAATCGATCACGAAATCTATCTCTCTACTTGGAGGTAATCCAGGTATATCCTGAAATACATCGGCAAACTCTCGAACTACCGGAATCGAATCAAGTGGTATCACCAATTCCTTAGAGGTCTCCTCCTCTATATAGTACAAATGAGTGGACGATCCTCCCTTAGGACGAGGCATTGCCACCACAAATATCTCCTACCCGAGAACGGAAAAGATAATACTCCTACTAAAACAGTCAATCATGGCTCGGTACGCAACTAGCCAATCCATACCAATAATGGCATCATACTCGATCATCTCTAACACTAACATATCAGCGAGTAAAGTAAACCTCCCAATCTCTATACCCACACCTCTACACATAAGCGAAATCATGGAACCCCTACTCAACGGTGAGTCTACACAAGTAGCGGTGCTCTCTGCGGTGTCTAACAACCCAATGGTGTGTGCAAATCTCATAGCAATAAAATAGTGTGTAGCCCCCGTGTCAAATAAAATGCGCCCAGAGTCCCCTGAATAGAGAGCATACCATCAATGGCTGGTGGATCCTGTGGGGCTGCGACCTGCTGGAGCTAATACACTCTCCCATACTGAAGCTATCCCTGCTGAACTGGGACTGCTGGAATGGGTGGTAATGCTGCCATCTGGGGTGCTAGTAGGGCGACGGGAAACATAGGCCTCTGTGGCTCGTGTCGAGCACCCTGCTGCTGCTGTTGTGGGGCCTTTCCCTTATCAGGACACTCCTGGGGTTTGTGGCCAATCTTACCACAAATGAAACACTTCCCTTGGAAGTTTCCCCCTCGCTGTCCCTACTGACCACGGCCCTGGTGACCGTTACCATTTCTGCCCTGGCCTTGCTGGCCCTGGTGAAACTGCTGTTGTTGACCATTTTGACCCTGTTGGCCCTAATGGTCGTTTGGACCCTGATGGCCCTGCCTAAAACCTCCCTGTCAGTGCCTGAAACCCCCTGATCGGAATCTCTTAGAATCCCCCTGCTGGGAACCCTGATCACCCCGCCTATTCTAACCCTGAGCTGATTGTGCCCCGCTGGCACTATTTCCCCCTGTCCTGCCCTGTTGGCTGGACTCTCCTGATCGCTTCCCCTCTGTCAAGTGAAAGCGGTGGTCCTGGAAATGGAGCAGTGCAACGTTAACCACGTCAGAGTAAGTGGCCAACGATAGATTCCCTAATAAGTGCTGACGGATCCTCCAAGTCAATCCATCTGTTAACTTCTGAATCTTTTTCTCTTCTGTCAGTATCTCATCCAGGACAATATTCTGCAAATTTGTGAATTCGGCCTCATACTCGGCCACAGTCTTACCCTCCTGCTTGAGGCTCATCAACTTCTTTCTCATCTCCGTGTAAACAGCTGACGGAAAATACTTGCGGTCGAACCGCACCCAAAACTCCTGTATAGTGAGAGTATCTCTCTCCTCCACGGTGGTAATAGACTCCCACCACTGCAGTACAGATCCCACTAGCTTAAAGGTAGATAGTATCTGCTTCTGGACATCGGTAAACTCATACATCCTCAAGTGCCGCTGAATGTCTTTCCTCCACAGACTAGATACCACAACATCGGAGCTACCTGCGAACTCCGGAGGGTGTGCTTTCTGAAAAGAATCTCGAACACGTTCCCAAGCAGATGGGAATGCATGTGCCTGAACTGGCGCGGCTACTAGCGCCTGAGGTGGTGCCTGCTGAACCACGGCTAGTGCGGCATTTACCGCTTGGGCTACAATGGCTGCAACCTCGGCGGAATTCATCGTGCCCTGAACTGGTGTGGGCTGTGGTTCTGGTGTTGCATCCCTGGGAACCCGTTGTGCACGTCGTGGAGGCATCTAAAACAAGAATAAAGTCTTTAAGTTCGCAGTTATAAACTCAAAATAGCTGAAGAACGTAGCATACAAAACAATACCACAGTCCTAAAATATAGGGCTCATATGAGATGAGATGCATCTCATATGAGGATTACCTCAGTCTGGATGAGGATTACCTCAGTCTGGATGATATACCCGTTTATACCCTCAGTCTGGATGAGGATTACCTCCAATACGGACGACCCTACGAGGGGATGACCCTTCACCAGGCCCCAGCTGGCCACTACCAGGCCCAGACGACCCTACGAGGGGCCGACCCTCCACCAGGCTCCAGACGACCCTACGAGTGGCCGACCCTCCTCCAGGCTCCAGACAACCCTACGAGGGGCCAACCCTTCCTCAGGCTCCGAACGACACTACGAGGGTACGATAGTACGAGGCCAGAATTAAGCCAGGCTCACTACCGGAAGAAACTTTGCCCTCGGCCTCGGCTCATAGGCCGAGGGTGATATAATGACGACGCGTGGTTTGGGAGACGCGTGGAACAGTGCGCGTTAGGCTCATATGACACGTGGCAGACCGTTATAACAGAATCACACCCTCACGTGAGGGAATATTATGTCATCATTTGGCATCTACAGGTGTCAACAGGGAATTGACTAGATCATTATTCACATGCACCATGCTTACTTGGGGGGGGGGGTACACTACACCCCCCAAGACCTATATATACTTGTCACCTACAACCCTACAGGGGATCGATCCATGAACAGTAGCCCTAGCTAAAACTCTGCTTACACACACACAGTAGGGAGAGAAAGAGGGTTATGTGCATTGTATCCAAGGCCATTAGTGCCCATACTTAGTGGATCACACACTCACAGTGAATGTAGGCTAAATTGGCTGAACCACTATACATCCTTGTCTAATTTCCTCTTATACTCATCCCCTTCTACACACTTACATACTTATATACTTGCATCTCTATGGCTGCCATAACTACTACTGTTTGAGCTCACCATCACTTACCTGGTGGTGCTAAATCTTAGCATCATCAGTTTGGCGCCGTCTGTCGGAACGAGAAGACATCTCTTCCTTTGTACAGCTTGACCTCACTGGGCACTCTGGTGGTGAACCAACACTCCCCCTGAGAGGAGGTGTTTCACCATTGAAAGAGACCCACTAAGGTTCCCAAGCTCACCAGTATTCTCTTCAGTTCAACTTTTCATAGCTCAAGCACATGGCACCTGAGATGCCACCACCACCTCTTCCCCCGCCGGATGAAGAGTGAAGACCCAGTTCCAGTCAGCCGCCGCCTCAGTCTGAGATGGCTGATGTGGCAGCAGCCCTAAAGTCTCTGGCAGCCAGCCAGCGGATGATGCAGGAGCAGTTCACAGCTCTAAGTCAGAACATACTGAGACCACCAGGGGTCTCACCTGATATGATTACTCCGGCAGCAGCTCCAGGACAGCATGAGGCCAGGGGACCACCCCAGGCACCACGTAAAGACCTGCCACCCCCTCAGCGGCGTAGGGATGTTGCTGACCCCCGACGTTTACGCCTGGGGAGGCAAGGAAACCCTTGCCCTGAGGACATGTATGACAATCTGGAGGAAGAAGAGGCTCCAGTAGAATGCTGGGAGCCGTATGAGGTCTCCAACAATACTGTACGACCTCTCCAGGACAGTAGAGGAAAGTGTGGGAGACCAAACCCTGATGATCGCCCAAGAGGCTCTGCTTTTGACCGCCTGAGCAGGGGGTCAGCCTTCGAGAGGTTGGGCCCAGTGAATGACCTGCGGGACAAGTTGTCCAAGTCAAGAAGCGCAGCGAGATCTAGGAAAGAGGCAGCAGAAGGCCGACCCCAAAGACGGGATGACGGCCAAAGGGAAGTAAACAGCCGACACAGGCCCGCCGTAGCGGCGCCCTCCATCCACCTCCAAGAGGCAGCGGGGGATAACATCGGCCACGCCGACCCTGTGAGGCCCTGGAATGACTCAATCCAGCGGTTAGAGGATAAGATTGGCGACATACTGAAGAGCTGAGACCCACTTAAGAGGGGATACACCATAGGCTCACCCTTTGTGGCAAAGATAGTCAACTTCCTCACGCTGTCAAAGTTCAAGCCACCTATGGTCACCCCAAGGTATGACGGGAGCACCAACCCCGTCCACCACGTGGAGATGTATCAGTCAGCGGCAGATATATACTCTATCTCAGATGAGATGAGATGTCGTGCCTTCTCTGGTACCCTAACAGGGGCTGCGCATGTGTGGTACACGTCTCTTCCAAAAAATTCTATTGGAAACTTTAAGCAGTTGGCAGACCTGTTCATCCATAATTTCTGCTTTGGGGTGAGGCCACAGAAGAAGACCACACACCTGCTCTATGTTAAGCAGGGAAAGAATGAGACTCTGAGAGACTACATAGCCAGATTCAATAAAGAGAAGCTGGAGGTGGAAGACTATGAGGAGAGCATAGCTATGACAGCCCTGATTGGAGGGCTCCAAAAGGGGAAGCTATTATGGAAGCTTGCTGAAGACCCTCTGAGGATGATGGCCGAGCTGTTGTCAACAGCAGGAAAGGTGATGAACGCCGAAGAGGCGATGGCTGCAAAATATGAGGACGAAAGAGGAGGTGCAAGTGGGAGTAACTACCCCAAGAAGAACAATGAGGGGAAGAAGAGAACCATGGATGATAAGTTCACGGGGTACACCCCTCTGACGGTCAGCTGTGAACAGATCCTCAATGAGATAAAGAGTGACAAGATGCTGAAGTGGCCTGAGAAGCTGAGATCAGCTCCCGGCAAGAGGAATAAGAACCTGTGGTGCGAATTTCACCAAGACCACGACCACGTGATGGATAAATGCTTTGCTCTGAAAGACGAGATTGAGAAGATGCTGAAGGAAGGGAAGCTCAGAAAGTACGTCGACAAAGCCGACTTCAAGAGGGGACGAGGGGACGACCCCAGAAAGAAGCGAGTCGATGCCTGCAGAGAAGGTCCTCAAAAAAGAGGGGACGACCCCTCTGATGATGAGGACGACCCCGACCTCCCGCCGAGAGACGACCACGGCCCTGTCAAGAGGCTCAATATGATCTCGCTCGGGGTGGGAATGATCTCCGGGGGACTTGCAGGAGGAGGGTCTGAGGTCGCCGACAGGAAGGCCCATGTCGCTGAGGCTAAGGCAGTGACGAAGACGGTGCACTCAACCTCCGTAGAGGTCAAGTCAGAAAAAAGGAAGAAGGTTGATATGGACACTTTGATTGTGGGATTTTCAAGAATGGACTTCAAGGGCCTATTGGCCCCGCATGATGACCCTCTCGTCATCACCACCAGGGTGCACGGGTGCGAAGTGCCGAGGATCCTGGTGGATGGGGGCTCATCCGCAGATGTGATGTTTTGGCCATGCTTCAAGGCCTTGGGCCTCAGTCGTGCCAGACTTGTCCCATACCATCATCCATTGATTGGGTTCAGTGGGGAGAAGGTTCACCCCCTGGGAATATATGAGGCTGATGTCAGGATGGGGGATGAATGGCCGAGATGGCTCACCAAGAGGGTCAGTTTCTTTGTGATGGATAAGCATGTGTTTTCAGCATACAACATCATACTGGGACGTGTGGACCTCAAGGGGTTTGAAGCTGTGCCATCCACAGTTCACCAGATGGTTAAGTTCCCTACCCCTTATGGGGTGGGGGAAGTTCAGGGAGACCAGACGACAGCGAGAGAGTGCTACTACAACTCCGCTGAAGAAAGGGAGGCACACAAGAGGGCTACAGCCACTTACAACATTGATACCCTAGACCCCAGGGACGAGACGAAGCTCAAAAAAGGAGAGGCCGCTGAGGAGGTAGAACCCATCATCCTCGATGAGGATGACCCGAGAAAAACCGTCCAAGTTGGCAAGTCTCTGAAGCCTAGTATCAAGGAAGACCTCATCAAACTGTTGAGGAGAAGGCGAAGCGTCTTCGTGTGGAGTCATGTAGATATGCCAGGGATCGACCCTGAAATCATGTGCCACAAACTCAATGTGGTAGAGGGAGTGAAATCGGTAAAGCAGAAGAGGAGAATTTACTCTAGAGAGAAGTATGAGGTCATCAGGGATGAGGTTAAAAAATTAGAAGACGCTGAATTTATCAGGGAGGTCATCTACCCTGAATGGCTGTCCAACGCAGTCATTGTCCCAAAGGCCAACGGGAAGTGGCGGATGTGTGTGGACTTCACAGACCTCAACAAGAATTGTCCCAAAGACAGCTTCCCTCTCCCCCGCATCGACCAGATGGTAGACGCTACTGCAGGCCATGAGCTCATGAGTTTCATGGATGCCTACTCAGGGTATAACCAGATTTTTATGAACCCTGAGGACTCGGAGAAGACTGCCTTCATCACTGATAAGGGGACATACTGCTATAGGGTCATGCCCTTTGGTCTAAAAAATGCAGGAGCAACATACCAGCGCCTCGTAAATAAAATGTTCGAAGACCAAATTGGGAAGTCTATGGAGGTCTACGTGGATGACATGCTGACCAAGAGTTTGAAAGCAGAGGATCATGTGGCAGACCTAGAAAGGACGTTTACTACAATGGATAAATACAAAATGAAGCTCAATCCGGCCAAGTGTGTCTTCGGGGTCGGAGCGGGGAAGTTCTTGGGGTTCATTGTCAACCAAAGAGGCATCGAGGCCAATCCTGAAAAGATAAAGGCCCTTATTGAGATGAAGACCCCCAAGTCCATTAAAGACGTTCAGAGGCTCACAGGGAGAGTGGCTGCCTTGAACAGATTTGTGTCAAGGGCTACAGACAGGTGTCTACCATTCTTCAAGATCCTCAGGAAGGCCTTCGAATGGAGTGAAGAGTGTGATGAGGCTTTCAAGGAGCTAAAATCATACTTAGGGTCTCCCTTGCTGCTGTCACGACCCGTGCAGGGTGAACGACTTTACGTGTACCTTGCTGTCTCAGAGTCCGCTATCAGTGCAGCAATCGTAAGAGACGAAGACGAGATACAGAAGCCCGTATATTTCAACAGCAAGGCACTCCAAGGGGCAGAGCAGAGATACCCGAGGATGGAGAAGTTGGCCTATGCCTTGATCCATGCCTCAAGGAAGATGAAACCGTACTTCCAGTCCCATACTATGGTCATCCTTACTGACTCTCCTCTTAGGCAGGTCCTACACAAGCCTGAAAAATCAGGAAGGCTAATGACCTGGGCTATAGAGCTGGGGGAGTTCGACATTGTGTATCAGCCTAAGACAGCCATTAAGGGGCAGGCATTGGCAGACTTCGTGGCTGAGTTCACTTGGGAAGATGATGAGGCCGAGGGTGAGACCCTCGGGAAGACGGATACAGAAGACAGACCCGCAGACACACCAGCAGATAGGGCTGAGACGAGCACCGCAAGAGAGAAAGCGACTGAAAACGAAGAGGGAAGATACCTTTTTATACAAGGGCCACTCATCGAGGGAAATTTCTCGGAGGAACATGCTGTGTGGAGTCTCTTCGTCGACGGGTCCTCTTGCGAAAGCGGGAGCGGAGCTGGATTGATAGTGTCAGCACCCGACGGCACAGGCATCGAGTACGCCCTGAGGTTCAATTTTAAAGCCTCCAACAATGAGGCTGAGTATGAGGCCTTGATAGCTGGCCTTTCCTTGGCTAAGTCCCTTAGTGTCGGCCAAATTTTGGTTCACAGCGATTCAAGGCTGGTGGTGAATCAGATACTAGGAGCCTACGAGGCCAAGGACGAGAGGATGGCTAGGTATCTTGAGAAGGTGAGGTCATTGCTGAAAAACTTCAAAGAAGTGAAATTCAAGAGGGTACCTAGGCTCGACAATGGCCGTGCTGACGCCCTTGCAAGGTTGGCCTCAGCTACTAGGACAGACATAAGGAGGACAGTCCCGGTAGAAATCTTGCTTCAACCAACTATCGAAGACGACGAGGGAACAATTGGAATTTGCATGAATGTTTCTCAAGAACCCTCATGGATGGATCCTTTGATCAGATACATTAAAGGGGGAGAGATGCCAGAAGCAAGCCAAGAGAGGTAGAAGCTGAGATACAGGGCTGCAAAGTTCGCTGTCATCGGGGACACGCTGTACAAAAAGGGGTTTCTGCTCCCCTTACTCAGGTGTGTGCATCCCTCAGAAGTCCCTTCCATTTTGCAAGATGTGAATGAAGGGTCGTGCTCAAGGCACATTGGGGGTAGATCCTTGGCAAAGAGGGTGATCACCCAAGGCTACTGGTGGCCGACCTTAGGAAAAGATGGTGCCGCATATGTTAAAAAGTGTGATAAATGCCAAAGATTTGCTACCATCCCTCACCAACCTCATCAGCCCCTCACCTCCATTACATCCCCATGGCCGTTTGCAGTGTGGGGGATTGACCTGGTAGGACCCTTACCGAGGGCAGTCAATAACTATCGGTTCCTCATCGTAGCAATTGACTACTTTTCAAAGTGGGTAGAGGCCGAACCGATGGTCACGATTACAGAGCAGAAGACCTTCCAGTTCATCTGGAAGAATGTGATATGCAGATATGGTCTACCCAACACCCTCATCTCGGATAACGGGACCCAGTTCAAGAATGCCTCTCTGCAGAAGTACTGTGAGAGGGTAAGTATCAAACAATTTTTCTCCACCCCAGGCCGACCTCAGGCCAATGGGCAAACCGAAGTTACGAATAGGACAATCCTAGATGGGATTAAGAAGAGGCTTGAGGAGGCAAAAGGAAGATGGGTCGAGGAGTTATATGCAGTGTTGTGAGCGTACAGGACGACAGTAAGGACCTCTACTGGGGAGACCCCATTCATGTTAGCTTATGGATCAGAAGCAGTCATCCCCACCGAAGTCGAGTTTCCCACTCATAGGGTCCAAGTGTATGACCCCCAGGGAAATACAGAAGAGAGGAGACTTGACCTGGACTTGATTGAGGAAAGAAGGGAGGATGCTGAGATAAGGTAGGCTTCCTACCAACAGAGGACCGCAAGGTTCTACAATCAGAGGGTGAAACATAGGCCCATCACAGTGGGGGACTTGGTCCTCAAGAAGACTTGGCAAAAGCCCAACAAGCTTCACCCCAATTGGCATGGCCCATATAGGGTCATCGATGAAGTCATCCCTGGGACCTACAGGCTAGAAAACCTGGAGGGGGAACCTTTCTCAAACCCCTGGAATGTAGATCATTTGAAAAAATACTACCAGTAGTGTTGTAAGGTCTTGATAAGCCATAGTTGTAATAAGCATTGTTTCGACAGAACACATGGAAGATTAATGAGAAGTATCAGTGTTTCCCTCATCCAGTGGTTATCAGTTCTAGTATACATGCAAAGAAGTTGAACCCTCGGCTATAATGAGGATCCGTGGAGGGGACAACCCCACCACTGTCCTCAAGAAAGACGAGGGTAGACTTTGTTAAAATCCATTAATTTGGTAAGTTGAACCCTCGGCTATAATGAGGACCAGTGGAGGGGACGACCCCACCACTGTTCTCAAAAAAGACGAGGGTAGACTTTGTTAAAATCCATTAATTTGGTAAGTTGATCCCTCGGCTATAATGAGGACCAGTGGAGGGGACGACCCCACCACTGTTCTCAAAAAAGACGAGGGTAGACTTTGTTAAAATCCATTAATTTGGTAAGTTGAACCCTCGGCTATAATGAGGACCAGTGGAGGGGACGACCCCACCACTGTTCTCAAAAAAGACGAGGATAGACTTTGTTAAAATCCATTAATTTGGTAAGTTTAACCCTCGGCTATAATGAGGACCAGTGGAGGGGACGACCCCACCACTGTTCTAAAAAAAGACGAGGGTAGACTTTGTTAAAATCCATTAATTTGGTAAGTTGAACCCTCGGCTATAATGGGGACCAGTGGAGGGGACAACCCCACCACTGTTCTCAAAAAAGACGAGGGTAGACTTTGTTAAAATCCATTAATTTGGTAAGTTGAACCCTCGGCTATAATGGGGACCAGTGGAGGGGACGACCCCACCACTGTTCTCAAGAAAGACGAGGGTGGACTTTAATTAAAAATCATTAAATTGGTTGGTTAAACCCTCGGCTATAATGAGGACCAGTGGAGGGGACGACCCCTACACTGCCCTCAAGAAAGACGAGGGTAGACCACATAAATACCATTAATTTGGTAAGTTGAACCCTCGGCTATAATGAGGACCAGTGGAGGGGACGACCCCACCATTGTTCTCAAAAAAGACGAGGGTAGACTTTGTTAAAATCCATTAATTTGATTATATGAACCCTCGGCTATAATGAGGCCTGATGAGGGGACGACCCCACATTGGTCCTCAAAAAGATAAGGGAAGGGTTAGTATCATCATCATCAACGAAGAAGCAAATTAGCAAGGAACAAACCATAGCAGAATTAAATATGGAAGACAACAGTTATGGGAGACAGTTGAAGAAAAGACTGGTATTAATAAAACATAAGTATCAAGTGTTTTTACAAGGCCTTTGAACAAAAATACAAAAATGAGGGTATAGGCTACAGACATCCACCCTAAGGAACGACATCAGAAGGCAGAGCCTCAACATCAACCGATGGGGTTTCTTCAGCAATCATGACAGGCCGATCCTCAGACGTGCCGACCCCCTCAACATGAACTTGGGACTCCACTTGCGACAGGGCTTCAGCAATTAAGGGATCATCCAGCTGAACCACCTTAAGAGATGGGCGGATGGATGATACTGTGTCGGCAAACTTTAGGACGACCCACCGACAGGCCGTCCTAATTCCCCTCTCAAGATATTCAAGGCCGAAGCCCTGGAATTCGTCAGAGACCTTGTAAGCCTCAACAGCATCAGCCTCGGCTTTTTGGACAGCTGCTTCAAGGTCGGTCTTGTGCTTGGCCTCCATATTGGCTAAAGCCCCGTCCTTATCTTTGATCAACAAGTCCTTGTCCTTGATCAACAAGTCCTTAGCCTGCAGATCAGCATCATGTTGCTTCGTCAGCTCATCAAGGACTCTAGCGTGCTCAGTCCTTGTGCTCTCCAACTCAGCCCTAGCAGTGTCCAACTCTGTCTGTAGGTCAGCCTCTTATTGAATGGCCCTCTCAGCTTCATGGAATTTCTGTTGGTTCTCAGCCATCCACTTGGTGGCTGAGGTGAGGGCACAGACAGACTACAAGAAAAAATGAACAAATGTCAAGAGGGGCCGAGGGAACAGTTAATGAAAGAATGAAATTAAAGAAGGTCAAGGCCAATACCTGAGCAAGGGAGTGCAGACCGAAGTCGTACACTTTGGCTGGAGGCATCTTTGACAAGAACTCGAAGTCAGAGGCCGATGGTGCAGAGAACATCGAGGCCTTGGCCGCCCTCAAATTGGCAATAAGGGATGAGGGGTCGGCCCTCAGATGGGACAGATTCTGAGACCAGAAGGCCCCCATGCTCGACGAAGAGGTCGTACCCTCAGAGGCTTCGACCCTTGCCCTCGTCCTTGGATCAGGCCGATGCTCAACAGGAGTCTCAGGCTCCTTCCTCTTGTGGCTGTCAGGGGTCGGCTCAACAACCGTCGGCCCTGAGGCCCTTGTCTTTTTTGGAGCTTGCTGAGGCTCCTTCCCCTTTTTCTTCGACAAACCAGCAAGTAGGCTTGGAGCAGTCATTTCCCAGAGGTAGTCTGGTGTACCTGCAGGACGATCTGATAAGACGACGACATGTCAGAAAAGTTCAGAGATAAAGAGAGAACACTTCAAAAATAAGTAAAGAAGGGAAAATGTTCAGTATAACTCATATAGTTCTGTCAGAGGGCCGACCCTCAGACCAACTTCTTTAAGGAAGCGGGGGGTCATCAGATCTTCGAACTTTGGGATCTCACCCTCTATCCCTCGTCCCCTCAGATACTCAACAATATCCCTTTCCTCTAGGCTAAGTCCGGGGTCTGACCTAGCTTTCATTGAGGGATTAGACCATTTGTTAGGGACCCTTGGACCGTTGACAGAAGGGGATGCCTCGGCAGAGGTCTCCCATGCCCCAAATATGAAGAATAACCTCTTTTTCCAATCATGATTGGAAGTTTGAGCCACGTGGAGCCGCTTCTTCTCAGACCTTCTCGCCCCCATATGATAGTATCTGGGCTGTTTAGATGAAGAGGTGATATTGTAGCAGGCCAAGAACACGTCGGACGAGGGCTCATCAGTGAAAGAGTTTTTCCACAAAGAGATAAACCCCAGAATCGTCCTCCAAGAGTTGGGTGGAAGTTGCGAGGGGGAGACGCCCAGAGCCGACAAAATATCTACAATGGCAGGGTGGAAGGGAAGTCTGCAACCTACTTTGAACATTTGCTCGTAGACTGCAACCTCTCCCTCTTCACCCTCAAAAACCCTCTCAGCCTCAGAGGGCATCCTCATAGTTACCCCAGAGGGTACTCCGTAAATATGCCTCCATATCAGAAGGTCCCTATCCCTAACAGAGGAGATAAAAGACGAGGCATGGGAGGTATCAACCTCATCATCTGTATCGTCGTCCTCGTCCTCACCCCCTTCCCCCTCATCACCTGCAGGAGGACCCTGAGGAAAAGCCACTTGGAAGGCATTGGGGGAAAGAGTGGTCACAGGGACAGCCTCAGAGGGGATCGTACCCTCGGCCTCTCGGGGAGGGCTAAGATCAGACGTGTCCCTTCTACCAGACGCCTCGGCACCAGTTGGAGAGGAGGTTCTCTCATCCATTTCACTTGGTTTGGGAGTGTCGGCAGGACGAGACGACGACCCACAAGACTCTGAGGGTTCAGATGGTCTTATGGTGGCAAGAGGAATGGGAAAGATGGGTCGTACCCAATTAGGGTTGGCCCCTCGTCTCCTCTCTTCCTCTTCCTCTATTCGTCTGATCTCTGCAAAAAGTTTTTCTCTCAGGGGTGGGAATTCAGACACTAGGTTGTAAAGCCTCCTAAGCATTAAAGGGAAGACCCTACACTTTGAGAAATTATACTAGACTTGGCTAATTCAACTACAAACACTTGGGGATTGACCAAGTTTGACTTTTGGATTAAACAAAGAACTCAAAGGTTTTCGTCAAGAACATTCAAAGAACCAGTGACCGGAGAAGACACCGGAAAAAGCTATGGGGTAACTCAAAAGAAAGTGCTGCCCTACGACCCTAAAAAAAAATAAACAGAAATGAAGACAAAGGAAAGCTCTTAATGAAGGAGAATACCTGATAACGAGGGAGAGTAATGCTACTGAGACCTGACGAAACGAAGGCTGCAAGTGGCGAAGCTTACTGGTTCTAGAGAGAGAATAGACTTGGGCGCGAAGAAGAAGAAGATGAAGAGAGAGAGTTTGAAAATATCTTAAATACTTTGGTAATGAGTGGACCCATTTACCAAAGAAAGATATAATTAGGGTACAAGGCCCCAAGCGTACTGCGCAGGCGCCCTGCCCTGGAAACTGGAACAACTATGAGTATCTGCACAGGTGTCACTCACCTAACTGATCACACATGTCTCGAATTCAGCAAATATCCCTCAGCCATCTCAATGACACCTATGCCTAAGGGCTGGGGGGTGATTGATATACCCGTTTATACCCTCAGTCTGGATGAGGATTACCTCCAATACGGACGACCCTACGAGGGGACGACCCTTCACCAGGCCCCAGCTGGCCACTACCAGGCCCAGACGACCCTACGAGGGGCCGACCCTCCACCAGGCTCCAGACGACCCTACGAGGGGCCGACCCTCCTCCAGGCTCTAGACGACCCTACGAGGGGCCGACCCTTCCTCAGGCTCCGGACGACACTACGAGGGTACGATAGTACGAGGCCAGAATTAAGCCAGGCTCACTACCGGAAGAAACTTTGCCCTCGGCCTCGGCTCATAGGCCGAGGGTGATATCATGACGGCGCGTGGTTTGGGAGACGCGTGGAACAGTGCGCGTTAGGCTCATATGACACGTGGCAGATCGTTATAACAGAATCACACCCTCACGTGAGGGAATATTATGTCATCATTTGGCATCTACAGGTGTCAACAGGGAATTGGCTAGATCATTATTCACATGCACCATGCTTACTTGGGGGGGGGGGGGGTACACTACAGCCCCCAAGACCTATATATACTTGTCACCTACAACCCTACAGGGGATCGATCCACGAACAGTAGCCCTAGATAAAACTCTGCTTACACACACACAGTAGGGAGAGAAAGAGGGTTATGTGCATTGTATCCAAGGCCATTAGTGCCCATACTTAGTGGATCACACACTCCCAGTGGATGTAGGCTAAATTGGCTGAACCACTATACATCCTTGTCTAATTTCCTCTTATACTCATCCCCTTATACACACTTACATACTTATATACTTGCATCTCTATGGCTGCCATAACTACTACTGTTTGAGCTCACCATCACTTACCTGGTGGTGCTAAATCTTAGCATCATCACACGTCGTGGAGGCATCTAAAACAAGAATAAAGTCTTTAAGTTCGCAGTTATAAACTCAAAATAGCTGAAGAGCGTAGCATACAAAACAATACCACAGTCCTAAAATATAGGGCTTTACATCAAACAAAGCTCAGCGAAAACATAATAAGCCGTACAGATCCTAAAGGACACTAGAACCTGATGCTCTGATACCACCTGTGACACCCCTATTAATTAAATACCGGTTAGCTACTCCTTTATTAAATTAATACAAAATGCCAAGTTTGTTCAGTTAATAGCATCACTGTCGAAAACATTTTAACGATTACTAACCACCTAGTATTTAAAAAGTGAGTTGCAAAATTTTAAGTTAACTCTGATTAACATATAATAAGTGAAATGTAAAGGATAACATAACCGTTCACAATAAAGTCCAACTATAGTAAATCAATAAGTAAAAATGAGTCTAGAGGAAATACTCCTCACAACAATCCCAAATGTCCCAACTATATCGATTAGTCATCAAGGAATTGTCATCTCTGACAATTAAACAAGGTTACGGAACACTAGAAGTCAAATCAGGCCAAAAAGGCCAAACTGTCAAGTGGTTAGAAGTCTCGTTCGAACGAGGCTGTTCGAACGAGAGTTCTTTCTAACGAAGTGGGCATCTAACAAGATCTAGTTCGAACGAAAGGCATCGAACAAACATCCCTCTCGTTAGAAGGCAAACTGTCAACTCGTTAGAAGCTCGTTCGAACGACCTGGGCAGATCTTCTAACGAGGTGACAGTTCGAGCCCAGAAAATTCCTATTACATTTTTCACCAATTTTCTCACCTCAAAACTCCTCCAAAAATTATTCCAACAATATTTTCAGGTTGATCAACATTCCTAAACATTCTGAGGTCGAAATTTAGCACATTCATGGAATCAAATCTTCCTATACAACACCTAATTATCAATTCTCCCATAGTTTTCCCCTAAATCACATGAGTATGAACCCTAGAATTTAAAATCATCAACTTCCATAAATAAATCCGTTTTTGTAACATAAAAAGTAGTAATTCTTTTAGTTCAATCATCCAATAACACTTCTACATGCAATCCTACATTAAAATCTGAATTCATAACTCCAATTTCATGGGTTTTTATAAATCTCCCAAGAACAATACAATTATATAAAGTTCCTACACATGGAAGAAGCATTCTTTGAAAATAACGTAATTAAAACACTTGCCTCTAATTTTTCTCTAAATTTGATGTTGAATCTTGAAGGTTGAATTATTCTTTCTCTCTCTGCAGAATTATCTTTTCTCTCTCTCTCTACAAGTTCTTCTCTAAAGATGATGACAATGGAGGTGGGGGTTTATTTTTGGACCCTTAACTTCTATTCTAAACTTCTCCTGTAGCCCACTACTTAGTTTAGTGCTGATAATGGGTTGGTGGGTTTAATTAATAATCATAATTAAACTCTAATTTTCGTAGGTTTTAATTCCCAAAATTCCAAAATTTCCAAAATACCCTTTTAAGTTGCCGGTATGGCCCAAAAATGCCCCGGGACCCAAACTAAACCCCCGGGTAGTGTTTTCTGACTATTTCGACCCTTCCGGACACATTGGCGCACTCAAAACGACCATACGGTCAATAGAAATAAAATTCACTTTTTAATTAAATAATTACTTTCCTGACGCGACTGTCACACGCGTCTCAACAAAATTTTCCAAATTGTCGTATATTAATCTCACGACAAATTTAATAATTTCAATATTCATATAACGTTGTATGTACACACTATAATCAAATACCAACTCACATCTCGTTATTATTTTATCCGGATTAATTCCCAATTAATACACATTTAATTCAATTAATCCCATAAATAAATATCACAAAAATACGGGGTATTGCTTCTAACGAGCTGACAGTTTGCCTTCTAACGAGAGGGATGTTCGTTCGATGCCTTTCGTTCAAATGAGATCTCATTAGATGCCCACTTCATTCAAAAGAACTCTCGTTCGGACAACCTCGTTCGAACGAGACTTCTAACGAGTTGACAGTTTGGCCTTTTTGGCCTGATTTGACTTCTAGTGTTCCGTAACCTTGTTTAATTGTAGAGATGACAATTCCTTGATGACTAATCGATATAGTTGGGACATTTGGGATATATTGAGGAGTAAAACATAGAAGTGTGGTTTGAACCAAATGATATTTATGGGTTAGAACGTGAGTAACAAATTACGACGTGAGGATAATAGATGATGTGTATATATAAATCGGGGACACTTGTATAGGTATAAGAATGAGAATTAGACCACTAATAAAATATGTTAAGTACTAAGATGTGTGCATGTTTAGTATACGTATATGATTTTATGTGTATGACATACCTACCATACTTGCTATCACGGGAGGTTTACGTTCGCTTAGGGCCATCTACTCCTTGTGTGCCCGGATTTAGATTGGTGCCTAGAGGACATAGTTCAAGAGAATGACTTATTTATGAGTTAATAAGTCAGCTGACTATGGAGCGTAGGTATGTACGTGACCATGGATATGTTGAATTATGTTCACCTCCATTTTTGTGTGTTGATCTTATTCTAACAATTCCTGAGAGATTCGGAATTTGTAATCCTTATGTACGCGATGTACCGCGATGGATAGCAGAGTATGTGTGCACCGCAGCTTAGCCTCGGGGTGCTTGTATTGTATATTTAAGATGTGAAAAATATACGGTTAAATGAAAATAATTGTTATGTTTGAATGTGAGAATCACTATAGTAACGCATTGAGAATATAAAATGGGAGATAACCTTTAGTAAATTGTACTACTAATACTTTGATATTTGAGAATTTAAGTAAAGCTCTCTATTAAATTGATAACGTTGGGACTTATAGCACGAATCGAGTAGAAATGACAGTATTTGTTTTGGTCTAGTTAGATATGAGAAACACTTGTATGGGTACGGTACGTTAGGAGTGCACAAATAGCCGAGAGGTGACTATTTCATGTGAGAGCACGTCCTAACATGTACTTTGCATTCATTATTTTAATTTTATTAAAACACTTGCTATTTTTAAAATACTCTCCACTTTCGGGCTTTGACCCGTTTGCTTTCAAATCTACTTTTTATAAAAAACTTTTTAGGCTCCCAGCCACAAGGACACCATGCATAGTATTTCCAGTCAGGTGACGAGCTGTAGATGTTGTGGAAGTTACAGGGCCTTACTAGTAGACGCTTCATCTGCCTTGACTTTATATTCAGATTTCATCAGTTGTAGGGCATGTCGCCCATTTATTTTAGAGACATTTCATTTATTTCAGTTATTCAGACTTTTGGGTTGTAATTAATTCAGCATGCAGACTTATTTTATTTTCTTTCCATATTGGGATTGTTGTGAGGAGTATTTCCTCTAGACTCATTTTTACTTATTGATTTATTATAGTTGGACTTTAATGTGAACGGTTATGTTATCCTTTACATTTCACTTATTGTATGTTAATCAGAGTTAACTTAAAATTTGGCAACTCACTTTTTAAATACTACGTGGTTAGTAATCGTTAAAATGTTTTCGACAGTGATGCTATTAACTGAACCAACTTGGCATTTTGTATTAATTTAATGAAGGAGTAGCTACCCGGTATTTAATTAGTCAGGTTGTCACAATTAGTCGAACTTGACCTAAATTCTCGACGGGGTTCCAAATTTTGGGAGATTTCATTATGTTCGATATAATCACCATTACACATTGATTCCAATATCGCTCAGGTGTTAAAGCCAAATCCTTCGTAGAGGATTTCGACTAAGCGTCCTAACTTAATCCCATGATGTAAACATTTTTATAGCAAGTACTTGAACCGTTCGTAGTATATTGAAAGCGATTCTCCCTCCCATTGGCTAAATGTGTTTATGACGTGATGTATCGATACCATATTTTGGTTTGAGAAGAATTTTTTGAGAAAATTAATACTCATTTGGTTTCAACTAGTTATAGACTGGAGTTTCAATGACAATAACTACCTCTTCTCCTTCTCTTTCAATGAAAACGGGAACAATTTCAGTCTAACAACATCATCGGGTAGTTGTTGGTATTTCATTGTCTTGCAAATCTCATCGACTTCACGACTGTGGAAATAGGTGTCTTCTTTCCTAGTACCCTTAAACACGGGTAACATTTTAATGGTCCCCTTTTTAAATTCAAAATTATTTGTCCCGTGGGCAGGGAACCAAATGCACGAGCACTGACTCGACTTATTAGGGTATAGATAGTATTTATGTATTCGGGTGCTACTTCGTCTCCCATTTTAGAAAAAAACGAGCTCTTATGAAAGAGGTGATTAGGAAATAGATCGATTCCTCACTCGCTAATTGACCGGTATTGTCTCGAAACTAAATATGGATACAAAACATGCCTCACTCGAATTTCTCTCCACTTTTTTTTTTATCATTCTCGATACTTTTTGAATTTTAGTTTTTTTCTTTTTAAGAACAGCAAAAGCAAATAATTTGACTCTAAACCACATAATTCCTAAACTAACACAAAGAAACTTGAATTATTTAAATAAGTTGAGGTGGATTTCAATTTTAAAATCTAATTTTCTAGGGATTGATCGACGACAACGGGGCTCTATGAATTAATCTTCCAAATTAAAAAACTCCTACTCTTTGATAAGGGAGAGTGTAACAGACGACCAACTATAGTTATCGCCTCAAATCCTGATTTTACCTCCAGGTAGGTGGTTGGTAAGAATATGAATTACAAACCACTAATCCTAGAAGAGGTAAATGGAACCGAGTTGACTACTTCGGATTGATTATCTATTAATCCTAGCCTCATTAAGAGTTTTTCAATGAGCTATGTGATACCCTAGGGAAATTGTCTAATTCATTTTAAATTAAATGTAATGGCTGGGAATATGCAAATGCTTGGTTAATTAGTGATTTTTAGGCCAAATAATGGTGATTAAATCCACCTTAACTTGTACACGGGTTTTTTCCCTTAAGTCAAATAATGCAACGTGCTAATTTAAATGCAAAACTAAACCATGTAAGAGCACATAAAACTTCCTACGACTTGGACCGAAGTTATTCCGGACTGAAGTTTAATTTGACATGTATGGGGGAGCAACGTCGAATATGTTTTAGTCATCCTCGAGAGTTCTTTGTGCTATTGGTAAGATTTCACAAGTTTCTTTAATTCCCGCACACTATTGCATACATTTTTCGAATGTTCCTTCACTTTTGCTCCTTTTTTGCTCTTTAGTGTTCTTTTTGTGTGTGTGCATATATATATATATATTGAATGTGCTACAAAAATAAATAACAAAAACAACTAGAACAAACGTAAAGTACGACACAAAAACACACACGACATAAGCACTGGTGGTGTATTTGACACTAAAAACAATTAAATAAACAAAGCGCACAAATTTTTAATATCCAGGAAATAAAAGAAGTATGCTACAAGAATAAAATATTTTCTTAACTTTTATTTTATTTTTTAGGTACTAATTACAGAAAGTATAAAATCTGGAAATTTTCAGGAATATATATATATATATATATATATATATAGAGAGAGAGAGAGAGAGAGAGAGAGAGAGAGAGAGAGAGAGAGAGAGAGGCAGGCTCCTGTGCACACTAAGTTTGCACACTAACTTTGCACATTACCTTTTAAAAGTGTGCAAACTTAGTGCTGGCGCACACCACTTTTTTTATGTGATATTTTAACATTTCAACGGACTCACATAAAAAAAATTAGCTCAAAAAAACTTTTTTTGCTATTTTTAAAAAATCGGTCAAACTTTCGCAGTTTTTAAAGGGCTTAAAAACTGCGAAAGTTTGACCGATTTTTTAAAAATAGCAAAAAAAGTTTTTTTGAGCTGATTTTTTTTATATGGGTTCCTTGAAATGTTTAAATATCACACAAAAAAAATCAACTCAAAAATATTTTTTTTACCACTTTTAAAAGGTAATGTGCAAAGTTAGTGTGCAAACTTAGTGTGCACAGGAGCCTGCCTCTCTCTCTCTCTCTCTATATATATATATATATATATTATTTTTGATTTTTTGATTTTTTTTATGCAAGAATGCAAAAAGAAAACAAACTAGTCCGAAAGAAAACAAATCCTCGGCAATGGCACCAAAAACTTGTATGTCAAATTATAAAATTACCTCAAGTGCACGATCTATTGTGTTATAACTTATGCAAGTATGGGTCAAACCCACATGGATTTGGTCAATTCGTAATAAGTTACTAACTTTTCAACTAGACCGAATTTTTGTAGAAATAAGAGGAAGAGACTAAATAAACTAATTGCATCCATAGAAAGCAAGCACAATATATGTAATAAGTATAGGAAAATTACTAGGATATCAGATCCATTTATCGTTCATACTTGTTGGTGATTAATTAGTCTAATTATATTCCCCTTTTATAACACAAAATATTTTCAACTCTCGTCGCGTAAATTTTGGAATATGAAACGTTAAAGTTCAACAAATATTTTTTTATATCACTTTTTAGATGCCCAAAATTCATATTTGAGAATGCATGTGGGGAGTTATATGGATTTACTTGTATCTTAGGCCAAACACAAATTTATTCGTTATCAAATTTTATCTCGATTTAATTTAGTGAACATGCAATAAAAATTATGAAGCCAAATTCCAAACCAAACAAGAAGAAGAAGCATTTGAAGAAAAATCCCTTTTGGACAAAACCTTTAATTTCAGCACAATTAAAGAATTTTAAAGACACGTAATGACTTACAAACTACTTAGAGATCCACTAAGTATAACGAACAAAAATCTTCAAATCTTCAATAGAAAATGATGCAGTCCAACACCGCCCACTACAAGCAGCTCTTGCCTCAGTATCCACTGATCAGCCTCTAGAATCTTCAATTCCTTTCTTCTTTAGCCGTAGAGCCTTGACTCTAAATTCAATAGTAGAGAACATTTTTAGTAGGGTTTTTAAACTTGGAATTTGTTCTTTATTCGAGAAAAGTGATCCTAATAAATTCAAGGGGTTTGAATGAAAAAAGACTAGAGTTTGATCACAAAAAGAAATCTAAAATAGATTGGAGAAAAGTCTAATCCCGCCTCTCTATTTATAGGAAAAGTTGTTGCAAAGAGATAGGCATTAGAGATCTGAAAATATATGTTTTAAAAAATAAAAACACGCATCTCGTTCGAATGAATTGCCACCTCGTCTTAATGATGTACCCTTTCTTATTCGATCGTGCTTCCAGTGAAACTTCAAATGACATTCCGTAGTGCACCAAAAGGCGACGTTTCAGATCTCGTTCGAATGTAGGAACCTCATTTTAATGATACTACGCAACTCGTTCGAACGACATATCCATCTCGTTCAAAGAAGTTAGTGAGGTTTTTAAAAATAATTTTAAAACATTTCAAAAACTTTAAAAAACTTTAATGAAAACTCTTTTTAAAATAACCCATGGATAATTAAAGTCTTTACCAAGCTACCTCATAATTCTTCTGAATAATGTTATGGTTAACGATCTTCAGTCTTCCAAATCTCATCAACTTATTCTCTTCAAATACGTGAAAGTATTCATGACAGTACAATGGGGTGTAACAGGATAAGCCAAATAAAAATAAAATGAGCAATATAAAACCTGCTCTTATAAATCTCCCCCTTTGTCTATTCTAGTACAAAACATAAACTGAAGCCAAATTGACCCCTAAGAAAAATACAATTAATGCCCTCCCAAATCAAGAAATAGAAATGCATAAATGTATAAGTCTTCAGCTAAAAAGTATTCATCTTGTGTGGTAAATAAAATTTTCATCAAGGCTGAATGATCTGCACACACGAGACAAAGGAAATACCGTGACGCGTACGAGTTAAAAAAATAATTAAACTCCCACTCAATTTGTTCCACTCTTTTTGTTCATAATAGACAAAGGGTTAGAAACTAATCCTAAAATGTTAGCATCACAAATATAATGAACAAAGAACATGAGATGAAATTTTGAAGAAAAAAACAACTACTTTTGATTTTTTTTCAATTTTTAAAGTATAAAAGAAACTATTTGTATAAAAAAGTATATATAGGTACAAAATACATCATACCATTAAATAACACTAAAATACTCGACTTATGGAAGCAAAATGTAACGGTGTGAACATTTTTCATAAGCAAATCAACATAGGGATTCATAACATAGGCACACGAAGTCAATGAGATATTCTAAAGAAGGAACTCAATTTCAACCTTAGGTGTACGAATGTTGACAGGATGAAATTGAATCAACTTATGCAACATGTCATGAATTTAAATGCTTCTTAAATAAATAATTCCACACTATTTAATGCTTTTTAAGAAAGTCCATTATGCAAACCCATTGATCTTATTATAACCCCCTCAAAATCGCACATATACAATAATTTACTCTTATTTTTTGAAGTTATCATAATGCTCATATGTAGCTAAGTATCAATGAAAGAAAAATGACATCGGCACTTCTATTTTCTTGTGATGTTAATATTTTAGGCTCTTTTTACAAATGGTGTCTTTTAATGCAAAGAGAATTTTTCTCGTTTGAAGCCCCTTTCCATTGCTTAATATATAATAATTTTCATGGAAACAAAGTTCGGGCAATGGTTCTTACAAGCACAACTTATCTCTAGTACATTTAGTTTGTTATTAATCAAGATTGAGATGAGAACACCATATTCGATATATGATAGGCAAGAAAAATGTTCAAAAAGTCCATGCACATGTGCAATAAGGCGATAAAAATTCTACCATGGAAAAAGTAATCACTAATGATCAACAGAATACTTTTCACGCATTATTAAGCACATTAAAGAAATGAATCCACGTCTTAAAACACCATGAAAAAGTAACATTAAATGCACATCCATATATGGTGAAAAATGAAAATACAAAAATCTTTTTGTCTTTTTAAAAAAAAAAATTATCAAAAAATAAAATATTTTTGAAATTTTATAACCTTAATCGAAAATCGTTTTGGAATTTTTAAGATATATAAAAATTAAACATAAAAAAGTACAAAAAAATATATACAATAGAAATAGAATCTAGCAATATGGACAAAGGATATGAACATTATAATCACCCTATTCTAGAAAAGTGCCCAAACTCAATCATTGGTCCGAGAGGTGTTCTCAAGAGGAATATGTAATTTTTGAAATTCATTCATGAAACATTGTGAAGTTTTTTCTTAAAACCCTACTTGCTCTCGAAGACTCTCAAAATATCTATGATTGTGTGTAGGAGCATGAGTAGTACCATGTGTGGGAGTGCGTGTGGTAATATGTGTGCAAACTCGTGTGGGAGGTAATCGGGGAACACGCGAGTGTGAAACTCTTCCTAGCTTAAAACAAAACACCTTAAGGATGCTCTCCCCTTAGTGGGTTCAGTTTCCAAGGTAGGTAAGAATGAGGGCTCTAAATTTCTATCAAACAGTCGACAACCGACTTTGGTGCGACATTGGAAGTGAATGAACCTTAATAACCTATTCCTTGCCTATAATTAAAACCTAAAGTGGGAGTGAGGATCATCTTTCCAACCTTCTTAGATGTGTTCTCTAAAATGACCTTGATATCCTGGGCACGCTCTATATCTTTCTCGAGTTGGGATACATGGGCATCAAGTTTTTAATGATTCTGCAATGAGGATTGAAGATCTCTTGTAAGACGAGCCACAATGTTGGACAAATAGGTCTTCTCCTTGCCAACCACAATTAATTGCTCATACAAAGAAACTTTCAACTTCTCGAGTTTACTCACAACGCCTCATCACCACCTTCTCTAAATCAAACACCTTAATAGTAAAAAAACTCTTTATAAAGGACGGTGTACGCTTTTTGAAAACCACTTTCTACCTCACACAAAATCTTATCATCATCCTCTTTCCAAACTGGTTCGATAAATTATTGAGGCTATCACATTTAGAATTGTCCTCGTCGGTCTGGTACAAACTAGAAGCACTAACGTTACTGGCCATGAACGCACAAAATTTGTTCATGTGGATCTTCATCCTCGAAATTCACCGACTCATCATCACTATCGCTAAGAGTGGCTTTGTATGCAACTTTGCCTTTGCCCTGTCTTTTTAGCCTAATGGCACACTTGTGGGATTTATGACCCTTTCCCTTACACTCATAACATCTCACCTCATCTTTCTCACATGCACTCTTGTCCTCACAAACACTCCTGATATTTTTTTCAAATAAAGAAGGATCATCAAGTTCAAAATTAAACTCTGCTTCAAAATCATAAACTTTTTTTTTCTTATAAGACTGGGCTATCAAAGCAATTCCTATTTCTTTTTCTTAACATTTTTGGGGAACATATCAATTTCATAAGTTTAAAGGTTTCCTTGGAGTTCTTTTGAGCTAAGAGAATCTAAAATTCCTAAAGAATTAAGCACCATGACATTAGGAATGAACATGGACGAAAGGGATCTCAAAATATTTTTCACAACGCGCGTCTCAGGAATTCTCTCACCTAAATTAAAATTAGAGTTAACGATATTAGACAATTGTGCATAAAATTCATTAAATAACTCAGTCTCTAGCATAGTTATGGTCTCAAACTGTGTGGTGAGATTTTTTAGTTTAGAAGCTTTCACAACGTTGGTACCCTCGTGAGTAAGTTAGAGGATATCCCACGTATCCTTAGACGTGTGCACGAGGTGATGCAGAGGGGATTGGGCAAGGGTGACAACTCTAGAAATTGCACTTAAACCACTAAAGCTAAAATTACTCCCTTTAAATTCATCATCTGTCCAAGAGGTGACATGTTTAGGACCTATGACATCGCCATTAGTCACAGTGGGTGGTGTACACCCTTTTTCACACACAAGTCAAACTCTTTCATAAATAAATTTTCAAATAAACCTCATTCTTTCTTTCCAATAGGCATAATTTAATGCATAAAAAATAGGTAGCCTATTATACAAATTATTCATATAAGCACAAAATATAAAAGACGACTTAATAAATTAGTGTAACCGGCTCTGATACCAATTTGAGAATGAACGTGGGGAGTTATATGGATTTACTTGTATCATAGGCAAAACACAAATTCACTATTTATTAGCTTGATTTTATTTAGTGAATATGCAACAAAAAATCTTGTATACACCCCATCTAAGTAGCCCCTAAATACCTCATTCGGTCCCTAACACTCCTCCCCCCATCATAAGACCCTAGGTTCTACTCTAAACTCTGATCTAGATGCCATCGGGTATTCTTGAGCCCCACTTGACCTTGATAAAACCTCCCACCTGAGCGAAGATCATCATACCCTTATAGGGATCTTAATCCTCTCTCCAAAGATTTATACCGTGCACGAATCGTCCTCACGATTCGCGCATACTTACCTTTTTACTCTAAACTCTAACTAGAGGCCATCGGGCACTCCCAAGACCCATTTGACTTCAGTAAACTCTTCAACCTGAGTGAAGCTCATTCAAACCTCACAGGTCTCTTAATCCCCTTTCCAATGGTCACACTTTGGGTAAATCGTCATCATAGTTCGTGCGTACTTGCCTTTTTACTCCGAGACCTGATCTAGAGGCTAGGGCTCTTTGAACCCCGTTTGATCGCAGTCAACTCCCCAAACCAAGAAAATATCATTGAAACGCCATAGGGCTCTGAATTCCATTTCTAAAAATCCATGCCACGTGCGAATTGGCCTCACGATTCACGTGTACTTACCTTTTTTACTCTGAGAACCCCCCGTTTAGAGACCATCGGGTGCTTTCAATCCCCGTTTGACTTTGGTTGACTACCCAACCCATAAGTGGTTGAATGAATTCTTGTAGGTCCCTAAATACCCTTTCCCATGGTCATGACCATGCGCAATTCGAACTTACGATTTGCATTTTACTCCCATTTTTCTTTAAAAAGTCCATCTGGGATTGCACTCTCCATAGCCAGTAAGGCAGGGGCTATCCCGATAGGCAGGTCAGGTTCCATTTTGATCGACACCCTTAAAACCCTAATTTTTACTATTTAAGGAGACCACGACCTCATTACCAAGGAGGTACTTTTCTTAAGTCCAAACATTCCCCTCAAAATTAGTGCACCAAAATTCTGTTTTCGCAAACAATCTATCCATTTCCTTACATTGCTCTCATCCATTTTCACCCCACTTTCCATCCTTACCTCACCACCATCTAACCATACAAAAACCAACCTCCTACTACTGCAAAATATGAATTAAATTTTTCTAGAAAGTCTACCCTTATTAACTTACAACTCACTCAATTTGTATTAGTTGTTTACTTTTCTTTCTACTTTTGATATATCTTTTATTTCATTTCTCCACTTAGAGACTTATCTCACTTTTTGTTATTTAGTACACATAATACCTATCTTCATATAATCTTAAAAAGCCAAAAATAGGGTTTTCTTGTAAACCCCAAACTAGAATTTTCTCATTTTCACACTCTCTAAACTTGTGCACATTTTATTAAAAATAATCTAAAGGAAGTTCTAACTTAGGATTTATGGGTTAAATCCTACCCTTGCATGTTATCGAACTACGCCGACTTTGATGCCTTTTGGGCTACGTAGGCATCCCAAGCCTATCTTGGGATTCAAGTCATATTTTCTCTTTTATTCATTTTATGTATGCGCATCTATTCATTTCGGAGATAGTTAAGCTGCACGGAGTTCCTATTAATATTGTGTCTGATAGAGACAAAATATTTGTGTCACATTTCTGGCAGAGCTTTCAGGAGGCCATGGGAACCGACTTGCTGTTGAGTACGGCATTCACCCACAGACAGACGGTCAGACTGAAAGGGTAAACCAGATGCTGGAGGATATGTTGAGGATGTGTATCCTAGATTTTGGGGGAGGATGGTAGAGTTTACGTATAACAACTCTTACCAATTCACTATCGGTATGGCTCCATTCAAGGCACTTTATGGGAGACCTTGTCGTTCTCCCGCCTGTTAGTTAGAGGTGGGGGATAACAAGCTATTGGGACTAGAGATGATATAGGAGACTTCTTTCGAAATAGAGTTGATTCGAGGACGTATTCGAATAGCTCAGGATAGGCAGAAGAGTTATGCTGATGCCGGTAGGAGACATGTGGAACTAGATGTGGGCGACCAGGTGTTAATTCGGTTATCTCCTATGAAGGGGATTATGAGGTTTGGCAAGAAGGGGAAGTTAGCACCGTGATATGTGACATAGTTTTCTATTATTGAGAGGGTGGGATCGGTAGCTTACAGATTGGGACTCCCCAAGCATCTTCAGCGAATACATGATGTATTCCATGTGGCGTCGCTGAAGAAATACAAGAGGAAGGAGAGAGCCTTCTGGCACATTCCACTTGAGGAGATCGACTTGCAGCCAGATGTCACGTATGAGTAAAGACTCTGGATTATAGTGAGCGTAAACTACAATCCAAAGTGGTACCCTTAGTGCGAGTAAAGTGGGGACATCACAATATGGATGAGTCTACTTGGGAGCGGGAGGAGGATATGCGAGAACATTATCCATAATTATTCACCGCATGTATTTTCTAAAGTTCGAGGACAAAATTCCTTTATAGGGGGAAGTATGTAATACCCCGTTTTTCTGCATAGTTGAAATTTAATTAAATGAGAAATTTAATTAAATGAGTTAATATAGTAATTAAGAAGGAAAATACGTTTTAATTAAATTACCTGAGTAGAGTAATTTAATGTGATGTAATAATAATTATGATTATTAAGTGATTAAATAATCATTATGGCTATTAGATTAAATTACATGAGTAGAGTAATTTAATGTGATGTAATAATAATAATGATTATTAAGTGATTACATAATCATTATGGTTATTAGATTAAATTACGTGAGTAGAGTAATTTAATGTGATGTAATAATAATTATGATTATTAAGTGATTAAATAATCATTATGGCTATTAGACATTAATTGAGAGTTAGATACTGATTAATATGACGATTAAAATTTACTAAGAGTGAATAGTAAATATTGAAAGTTGATATGTACGGCCTAGCGATTTATATGGACGTACCTGAGTTTATTTCAACCGACTGTTGCTCGTAGACAAAATTGAAGGTGAGATGAGAAACATATTTTTAAGAGACTCAAAAGATAATTTAGAGTCCACAGATGATTCCGAAAGGGTCGAATTAGTCAAAATAGTGTACCAGGGGGTACTAGTTGAGTGCCAGATCATTTTTGGGCTAAACCGGGACCATACGAGGGCATTTTGGTCTCTTTACATTTAAGGCTGAGGAGACCTACGAATTTTGGAACCCTAAGTTAGATTATAAGAGTTTGAGACTAGGGTTGGAGAGAAGAAAAACACACCATAGCCATTAGAGAGAAGAGAGAAATAATTTCCTAAGGCAAAAGAAAGAAGTGGGAAGGATTCAAAGGAGATTTTCACTACCAACTTGTTGGGAATAAGGATTGAAGGATAGAGATCATCAATCATCAACAACAATCATGAAATCAGACCCTACTGAACATAAGGCAAGTGGTTATTTGCAAAATAAATTGAGTTATAATACCCATATATAAGTTTTATGAAGAACATGATTTTTATGATATTTTTGGAAGCAAACACTTGAATATGATACATGATTGATAGGGATTGCATGTAGAACATTTTAGATCTCCAAATAATCTGATATCATAGAAGCCTTGATGATTAAATCGAAATAAAAATCTGGGCTTATGAATGAAAATATGGAAAGATTATATTTTTAGGGTTCTTGAATAATGGGAAAATTTTGAATTAATCTGGACGAAATTTGTAATGATTATGTCGTTTTAGATCATTGGTAATCATCCCAGGGTATGTAGGGATGATTAGAAATTATTAGTTACAAGTGTGGTGAATTATCATGGGAGATGGATAAACAAAAATGGTGTAACCCGCATGAAGAAGACGACCGGGTTCTGTCACTACTCGATCGATCGATCGACCCTTGAATGTCGATCGATCGACCATATCCCTTTGATCGATCGATCCAAGCTATATTTTAGAGAATTTTGTAGATAAATTTCTTTTCGATTACCAACCCTTAATGGGAACCTTAGTGATGATATTTTACCCATGTAGGGACTTTATAAATACCAGTAAGTGTACCGTGAGATTTATTTATAAATGATTGAGGGTAAAATTTGGAGAAATGGACCGACGGGATGTAGTCGAATGAGTCGTGTATCGGGAATGCAAGAATTGAGTTATGAAAAGAGTGAGGGATAATTTCGGAAATATACCAGTAGGTTAGAGATATCTTAACTACTGAATTAAGAGAGCGATAACTAAGACCCTTAGAGTTGCGTGAATACTCGAATAAATGCGATAGTGTAATAAATCGTAAATTAATAAGTACGGTGAATATAAGGAAAATATATTTCGTACGGGCATGATTTGATAGGTCGGGTGTGTACCTACTAAATTGTATGAACTTTTGGGTTAAGAGAATTATACCTAAATTAATTATGTTAGGGTCGATGAGATATTCCGAACTAACATAGAGTTATTATATGTTTGGGGTCGATATAAAATGCCGAACCAATCCTTAAAATTGGTGTCGTGATGAAAGAGTCCCAAACTAGAATATGTGTATATATGTAAATAGTTGGGGTCGATGGATCATTCCGAACCAACTCTCACTTGGGGTCGACGAATCATTCCAAACCAAGGGTCCTTTATGTGTGTTAAAAGGACATATTAGTGATAACTAATATTTAATACATGTTGTGTGATAAATGTATTCCATATGCATAATCTACTGACTTAAGATATTAGATAATAAGATGGATCGATAATTTCGTAGTAACAATTAAGTAGTGTGAAGTAATTATTATAAGAATAAGAATAACAAGTGGTAAGTAAGTTATCTACGTTTATAACATATGAGATATGGACTATTAAAATACTGCGAGTATGTTACGGGGACTTAGCGAGGAGATACATACAGTGGGGTATTCTGGTCTAGTTAACTTGGGTAGTATAACTAGGTGAACTAAGTACCAACGTTAGGCGTGCACTATTGAAGAGAGGTGAGGAAGCTCAAAAGAGTGTGCGAAGTATTAATATGTGTAATCAATAAATCATAATTGTGATAACTTCTTGCAAAATATTTTTAAATATTTTTGAGTACTAACTCTTGCTATGTAAAAATCTTTTTTTTTAAAACCTTTTAGGTGCCCAGCCACAGGGACACCCAGCATGATTTCATTCCAGGGATTTGGGAGCTTCAGCACGTGTGGATGTTGCAGGGATTGTTTAGACGTTTCTCTTTTTTAGATCTAGTGTAGGATCTTTGTTTTAGTACTCTCAGTTGGGACATGTTGTCATAAGTCCGCATATTCCTATATATTCATGTTCCACTAGATACGCGCATTTATTTTTTCATAGAAATTTGTGATTTTACGGACACTTATATTATATTTTTATGTTATTTATCTTTTACACTCCTTAGGATGATTCCTCTCCATCTTTCCCACGACATGAGTCAGATGATTTCTTTATCTCGTTATTTGCACCACACGTGTGTACACATGTATCACATTTTGGAGAAAAGGAGAATATTATCATAGCCCCTGAGATATCGAATGTGCATAATGGGTGCCTAACATCTTACCATTATGTAACATAGTTCTCGGACCCCCGACTCATTTGGTTCCATATGGATCAGTATGTCTTTTAATGTCATTTTTCTCAGGACGACCACATTCTTTTGCTTGTCTTGAGCAAAATAGGTTGGTGACTCCATTTCTACATCTTCCCCCATTTTGACGACAATCGATTTATATCAGAAGCATCCCGTGAAGATTAGCGTGAGTGGAAAAAAGAGGATTCCCTTTGTCTACGAACACCCGCACGCGCGAAGAGAAAAATTTCTCCATTTTCTTTCCATTCCAATTTTTGGGTCGGCCCCCGCTGGAGGAATTCGAATCAAATGGCCACAGTGGAGACTTAGCTGGGGACTATTTTTTAGAGTACTAGACTCTTGTTCACATGGATTTTGCTTCCTTTGTTCCTCTATCTTTACTTTTCTATATGCATGCATACACCTCCACTTCTATTTTCTTCCTACTCCCATACTTACATGTTGTATATATACCTTTTTTATATCATGATGTGTATCTCTCTCTATTTACTAAGCTATGTTTGTATCTCATTATATGTATATGCCATTTTCCTATCACTTGTTTGACTCTTTAATGACTTGTATATATTCACCATGCTTTACTCCACTAACACTCATTTGCCATGTTTAGTTACACTGACACACACTTTCATGTTTTTTTCACTCATAATAGTTCCACACTCACTTATATGTTTCACACGCCACTTGTATATATCCATGCTTAGTCACACTAGTATACACTTACACATTTCTCTCGCTTTTTTATATCCGCATACTTTCTTCACTCCCACATATTCACATATCACTCTCCCACCTTGCACATATTTCTCACACACTTCGTATCTATCATCATGCCTTGTATAGTCTCCATGCTTCATGTACATACTTATTAGTCTTACTCTTCATGTTTGTCCCCCTTATCCCATGTTACTTGTATATCTTATCCTCTCCCTCAAAGAGTCCAGAATCCGTAGTTGGGAAGATGTAGACAGAGAGTTCATGACACAGTATAAGTATAATGAAAAGTTAGACCTCACCCATCAGGACTTAAAAATACTCAAATAGAATCCAACGGAATTAGTAGGTAGATTTATCAAAAGGTGGAGAGACAAATCAACTACCATGACCAATAAACTATCAAAAGAAGAACACGTGGGCATAGTAAAGGAGAACTTCTTACCCCATATTCAAGTTTTAATGGGAGGTTAGTACTACCCTCACTTCAGATCCCTTTGGGAGCAGGGGTAGAAATTTTAGAAGGGGTCTCAAGTCAGAAAGCAGAGCCTGAATCGAAAAGGCTCACTGGGAAGTTCACGCCATTAAAATATGACAAGTCATCCAGCACGTCAATCTCAACCATCAACACCATATCTTGCCAATTCTTGGACACCTAAAAGTCATCCTAAACCTTATAAGAAGGAGTATACTGAACTCTATGCTCCTATATCAAAGGGTTATCCATCCCTGATTGCCCAAAATCTCATTAAACCTTTGGACCCCGACCGTTACTAGATCCTCTGCCCATTAACTTCAAACATAATGCCCATTGTGATTTCCACTAAACTACTAGGAATACCACTAATCGATTCTTCCATCTCAATAATGTTGTCCAGAGTTTCATAGGCATCGGTATTATTTCCCCACCATCCAATCCAAGCCCAATACCAACCATAGTCCTCTCCCAACACACATAATTGGGTTGAATGTCATCCTTTCATAAGGAGATCCAAAATTTGACTCCTTAATAAGAATCAAGACCGTTGAAACACCAAATCTACCTACCATCTCACCTAAACCCCTCAAAATCTCCCTTTCCTTTCTCCTGCATCCTACAAGCTCTACCAATCAAGATTTATCACTCCTAACTCGAGCTGACATTATCGTTCGTACCCACTCAAAAGGGGGAAGCATGGAACTACCTGTAGTTCTAGACCATCTTCAAAAGTTCGGGATGAAATTTCCCTAAGAAATGACTATCAACTGTGAGAAGCTCTGTAATTTATTTATGAAAGCCGATAGGTGTGCCCGAAAATATGACGAATGGATTGTTCATGAAAAATAATTCAGCCTAGATGAAGTTGTGCAAGTCATGATAAATATGTTCCTCTAGAAGAGAGAGATATGCACCATCTCATAGTTACTTATAATTTTAAGACTCCAAGGGCGTATGGACCCTTCATTCCATCATTTCCCCGCTAGGCGAGAAGATTTATATAGTGAATCCATAGAGGTTGAATGTGTTGTCTACTCTTGGAAGCACAACGTCGTTGCCACCAGGTGGGTGATGATTTTGATAGCTCAAATAATGAATCGGAGGGTGATGATTTCCCCTTCTACTGATTCCTTAAACCATGGTATGATCATGCCGATAATAAGATGAAACTGGGCTTGGAAATCTTCTTTGAGGATGACATCCCCTTGGATGGAGGAAGGAAACATGAGGTAGAGCCTCAAACAGATAGAGCCATGGTAAGCTATACCACCCAACGCAATCTGACAGGCAAGGTGGCCAGCCACCACCACCAAACTATGTTGGGCCTCAGTAAATAAGTAATCATTCTTAGCATGTGACATATATGAGACGTATAAAAATTCATTCCAAAAGATGATAATCAAATTAATCCAATAAATATAATAATCCATGAAATATTAAAATCCATCACCATGTTAATCTCCAAAATATTCCAACTCCAAATAAATATAAACTCGAATAAAATAATCCAACTGTAAATAACTGAATAAAATCATAAACAACTGTGGAACCGATTGACCCACCAAATCCATGATAAAGTCTCATAATAAATGAGATGGAAAAGGAAATAATTCCTAAACAACTAAAGCATATAAAATAACTAATTCTCCATCTGCACCTCTAAAGTATCTCCATTCACTCCTATACAGCTACTCTAGCGCTAAACCTGAAATGTTAGTCAATGTAATGGGTCCGAGCCCACTGCATGCATACAAGCTACTCTCTCCAATTAGAGCCTGTGAACCCAAATAATAGAATTATACATAATAAACACCACAATAGAGTATTTTAAATTAAATGCGATAATTTATGCCACCCCAAAAGTTTAAGTCCAACTTATGTTATCACAATTCGGTAATTACTCTAAGGTCACCATATTTATTTAAATTGATAAAGTTTTACACCACACACATTCCCCTCGTTATAGCCAGCTGACCCGTATTCTGTCAGCCCTATAATTATTGTCGAGGTTCCTCGCACGACACATAATAATAGACATCCAACCCATATTCTGTCAGCCTTGCACTTATTAATGACTCCAATACACCCCCACGTCGCAATAGCCATTCAACCCGTATTCTGTTAGTCATGCACTTATTATGAGGAAAATTTATTTTAATACCCATTTATTATCTTAGGCATAAATTCTCAATTTCTCGAGTTCTGAATATTCTAAATTACACCACCCTATTATAGAGCATAATCCTCGAACCTACCCCTAGTCCCATACCAGAGGTCTCCAAAAAATAAGCACGATTGCCCTATATTATAAGATGAATTTTGATCATTTATCTCTTCCTAGTCTCGCGCCTAGGTTATCCAAATCAACGGAACGACACCAAAATCATCCCCACCCCGGAATATCCCATCCATGAAAATCTACACTAACTAGTCCCATACTTAGAAAGTGTTAACCGCAGATAAGGTATACCCACTAGTCCCATACCTAGAAAGTATTCCTAAAATTAAGGTGAGAGCGTAACTACCCAAAATTCTCATCATCCCCGCGATGATAATTATAATCAAAACAATAAGTTGCACATTACATTTTATCAACAATTATACGAATTTCTCTTGCAATCACAATTTAAATTCAATTTCATTCTTTCAATCCATATTTGTGATTAACACCATTTATTTTATGAAACGATTATAATTTCAACATCATGCAAGATTAGGGTGCACATAAAAATAATTCACTTTGATCAGACCTACATAACTTCACATGATTGCACAAGTCCCTTTTTTATAACTATGTTTTCTATATGCAAACCTGCCCCCATCTTAACCAAAAATCCAATATCTACCATAGTCACACAAGGGTTACAAGTCTTAATTCATATTAAGATTTTTCAGAAAAATAGTCCCAAATTAGATTTCACTTTCCCTAATTATGGTTATTAATTTATTTTAAGAAACACGTGTAAATTAATGTTTAGGTGATATTTAAAATGCATACTGAAGAGAGAGAATAAAACTATTCATGCCTGATGAAAAGGCGGTTGAAAATTCTGATTAGATGGTTGCGTTCCTCTAAAAAATTTAATAAAGTTCCAATCTTAAACAATACTGAAAAACCACCGTTTAAGCCTTCAAAACTTGGGTTAAATCTTAATATAATTTTGGGCTAGGGTTTATAGACGAAAGGTGATAAATATGTAGAAGACTTCTGGTTTCAAAGTTGGTTAAAAGGTGTTTAGAAAAGTCTGACCCGAGTTATTTTAATATGGAAAAAGGTTAGGAGTTTGAATGTAATTAGAATTCGATTAAAACCAAAACACTGCCAAAACTAACCATTCCGAATCGATTCACCCTTGAGGTCGAATCGATTCGGTTTGGTCAGGTGTCTCAAAACACCTAAATTTTATATATATGAATAAAAACCCGATTTCTCCCTCGATTTCAATTGCGATTAAAATCCTATTTTCCATCAATAAAATCCAACATATTAAATTGCTAAAAAATTAATTAAATCTAGTATTTTTGAATTTCGAATTAAATTAAACTATTATCGGTTTAAAATTGCGGGGTGTTATAAAAGCACTAAAAATTATGGGGTTAGTGATACCGATGAATCATTTGACCTGCCCACACTAGGGTTGGATATCTGCATGGGCCACCAGAAAGTCGAACTTTCTGACTCGTCCGAAAAAACCACGGCAACTAATACCCCCTCCTCAATTGACATTCCATTCTTGTCTAACGGCTCAAGTCCACTAGAGCCCTGCTGTTCATACACTGAAAAATACCCGAATCTATCATTTTTCTCCTATTTATGATGAAATTATGAACGGGTCCTCTTTTAATGAGGTTCTCATCATTGTATTCTATGGAAATACTTTTAATGAAATAAATGATGATTTATAGACCTTTTTGTGCCTTACATTAATTGTCTTGACTATAATCAAACTATTGATGAAGATGACTTAATAAATGAACATTCTTAACTGATCTCAATAAGGAAAAATAAATAACATAACCCCGTTAAAACTAGTGATGATGAAAATGTTGTTCTTAATCTTAGTTCTAGTAGCCATCCGCGCGAGATTAGGATAGGATCTGCCCTTGATGAGCATGAGGGGCCAAAGTTTGAAGAGCTTTCGAAAGAGTTTGTGGCCATCTTCGTATGGTTTTATGATGACATTCTCGATATTGATCTGAAAATAACACAACATGAAATCCCTACATTCCTAGAGAGCAAACCTTTCAAAGAAAAAATTGAGAAAACTACGAACAAAGTGGTCCCTCGATGTTTGGTTGCCAAATGTGCAAATTTTGAGATTGTTGGTAAATTACAACTTTCTTATTTGAGCCAAAATTAGGCATACTGATTTTATGATTTTGGGGAAAAAATATGAAAGTTGTAGATATATAAGTTATCTACATGTAGATGCAAAGTTGGAGTAAATTGTGGTCCGTAATAGGGAGTTATGGTGATTTTACAAAGGCGGGACAAATCTGTCATTACTAGAATTATTTGATTGGACCTTTCGTCCAACCAATTACGCATCACCACAAGCTATATGGCTATTGGACCCCTTTAAAGCGTATTTGTGATTATAAATTTGTTTTCTTGCTTCTTCTTTATAATAATAACAATTTTTGAAAGATTTTGCCTAAGGAGAGAGAAAGGGAGTTTAAGGAAGAAAAATCATTGAAAAATTACCATAAATCGAGGAGATCTTATAAGATAATTATCTCTTAGTTAAATTTAATCACATGAATGAGTTTTAAACTTTGTATATTTTTGTTTCTGATTTTAATTAATATTTGAATGATACCCATATTTCCAGATTGTGTTAAAACAAGGATGGCTTAAGAACATACGTGTGAACTGGTGCTAGGATCGTAAATGTTAACATTAAAATCCTAGATTTGAATCACCTTCCCCTGAAGATTTTTGATTTTGGAAATTCATGTATATGATGTGTGTATATAATAAAAAATGTTTATTATGTGTTTCCATGATTGATAACTGATGTGGAGGTTATGTATGCTTAACAATGTTAAGTTATGCTTTAATATTCCATTCCGACCTAATTGTGCTAAAATGACATAAATCATGGGATACTTATTTAAATTGAGTGATTCCAGTTGGAGAGTTAGATAACATATATGAGTATGACATACTCTAAGATGAGAATAAAATACCGTATGTTTGGGCTTGGGCATTGTTTTGAATTTGAAGTTTAGTTGTTGTTTTTCTAGATAAACAATTTGGAAAAGGTTGTAATAAAATGGGCATAACTTTGTCTAGAGAATTCGTAATTTATTTCCTTAAATTGTGTTAGAACCCTAATGGATAGGGTGTTATAGAAATGTTATGTATCATATTTGATTTCTTTTCATTTATTTCAGATCGACCAACTGACGTGATGTGTTACTGAGTTTAATGTTTTTTGGTGTATTCAAATACTAATGATGTTTAATTGATAGGTACGGAAGCGACTAATACTTCCATACCAAGGAAATAGATTTGGTATTAATCTTAGTACCTACTTTAAGGTGAGTGACCTTACCTAAGAAATATGAATGTTTATATTTTCATATGGAAATGTATAGCTTAAATACTTGTGTGGTGATGCTTGTTTAATGATGTGGTGTTTATGAGACATATGCATATGATTAAAAATGTTAAGTTAAGTTATCTAATGTTATGGACTTTGGTGGATCCTTTATCTAATGTTAAGGACTGTGGTGGGTCCTACGGGATGTGGCGGTCTCATTAATCAAACTTAAAGGTTTGTATACTCGGGCCTAATAAAGGGATGTGGTGGTCCCCATTATAGTGGATTAAATGGATTTTAGCGGGTCCAGGCTTGGAAGAGTTTCACAATTCCTGTTGGGTTATAATATTAGAAAAATAATTACTCAAATTGGTTATATGTTTGGAGTGCATGTATATGGTCATTCACTAAGCCTTTATAGCTTACACTCCAATAATGTTTTGTTTCAGGTATGCTTATCATCTTGAGTTCACTGCCAAGTTAGGACCTTAAAACGGGGGAGTGACGAATATCTAATGTGGGTTTAATATCAACAAGGTTTTTGTGTCAATGTTAAACAAAGGAACTTGTATATGTAAAGTTATTTATTACTTATAAGTTATATGTACATGTAGTTATGTTCTCATCTAAACATGCATTTGAAAAGAAAAAAAACTTTTGCTATTTTTCGAGAGATTTAAAGTAAAGTATTATTTATGGAAATTTATCTCTAAATAACAGGATGATTTTAACTTATTTAAGTCGGGATGAGACAATAAGTATAAAATATGCATAAAGGTAAAAAATACATCACACCATGGAGTGCCACTAAAATACCAGAATCATGAAAACAAAATATAATTGTGTGAACGTTTTCCATAGGCAAATCAACATAAGCCTTCTTAATGTAAGTGCACGAAGTCAATGAGATACTTTTAAAGAAAGAACTTAGTTTCAACCTTAAGTGTAAGAATGTTGAACAAAATTGTAGTTCCCTTAAAATATAACTTTTACTTTTGCGGAATTAAGTTAAGGATGAATGCAAACCAACTTTCTCTTTTTGAAAAAAACTCTTTTTCAATTTTATCAAACCAAGTTGTGAAACAAATTAACATAACTAGATTTTATCTTGATTAGTAATAAACATTAATTTAGTGATTAAATAAAGTAAAGTTAAGTATAGATACTCACAATGCCGGATGTACGAGGAAAAACCAAAATCGGGGAAAAAAACTCAGACGGCCCAAGTCAGACAATCACTATAAACAATGGTTTTACAAAGACTGATTAGCCTTAATAAATGACTCGATCCCCACGGGTCTTGATGCTTCTTTTTATCTTCTACCATTCTTCAATAGTGTCCACGTAGAAATACCTTCTTCCACGATGCTCGTCCACAACACTCGACTCCACGAATGTCTCGGTGTCCACCGATATGGCTTGATATGTCTACGCTGTTGAACATGATATCCATCACTTCTCCACTGCAAAACCATCAATCAAAAGTGTTAAATGATGAACAAACTCAACTTGGTGCAGAAAGGATCACATAAACATTTGATAATGAATGCTCTAGTCTTTGCAAACTCCAAGGATGTGTTTATGCCTTTGAAGCCTTAGAAAATATGTGCAAACAGGTTTCTGGATCGTAAAACTATTTTTCCAAAATGCACACACTTATAGGAAATTGGACACCTCTATTTATAATTAAATTGAGTCGGTGTTAGAATCTTGTTCGAATTAGAAGCCACGTCATTCAAACGAAAGTGGATCTCGTTCGAACGACATCAAATGTCGTTTGAACGACATCATCAAATATAGTTTTTTAATTTAAACATAGTTTTGATTAAAAATAACTCTTATCCAATTCTCATTCGTCCTTATCTGACATAAACTAAGTGTAAACAATTAAACATATTTTAAAAACATTTTCCTTTAAAAAAATAACATCCTTATTTTATAAAATGAATTCCGAGATTCATTAACATTATGCATTCATACCTTTGTGGTCTCCGAATGCAATTAAACCTTGAAGACGCAAAATTGCACCAATTAAATTTCGGCATGATTAATTCCATGTAGCTTTGACGCAACGTCTTTAATTAATCTTCGATATGTCATAGACTCGAGGGATCAGAAAATAAAAGACTATCTATGACTCAAACATACTGTATTCCGAGAATAAGTCAAAACTACATTACGACTCAATTGGAAATTTGGTCCTTACGAATCTCCACCTTTGACTATTCCGGGACAAAACCAACAGTGAAATGCCTAAGCCAGGCCGTCAAGCCGTAAGACGCCTAAAACCCATCCCATAAAACCTAAAATGAAAAATACCTCATCAGTACAGGAAAAGATTTCTCAATAATGGACCGACAAGCATGAAACTGTCTCTAATGTATGAATGTGATGTAGACTTGAAATCTCGAATATCCTTAAGCACACTTACACATAAGAAACATAAAAATACCCAGTGAAGTATGGAGGAACAAATGATATAAAATTAAATTAATATTCTTCATATGTGAGGAAACATGATACCAAACAAAACTTGACTCACAAAAACTCCCCCTACATCATAGACATCTCTCTCCCACTTTTTGTCTCGAATAGACAATCCGGTGAAAAGATAAAACAAATATAGCATGCTATACCAATGTGATACCAATTTGAATGAATTAACAGTGAAGCATAGCTAGATAAATAAGAAACAACCAGCCAAATATGATCAATCAAGGTCAAATCAGTAGCTAGCAAACATTGAATCATATAAAGACTATAACAATAAAAAAAAGGTGTGATTAAACGAATCAAAAGAAACAAAATATGTCAATGAGCAAAGTAGACTGCATAAACAGAAACTCAATACCTAAATATGAATCAATATGCAGAAGGGTACTGAAACAAAGTAACAACTTGAAAAAAATCCAAAACAGGTCAACTAGGGCTATCGTTCGAACGAGCCAGGGATGTCACTCGAACAAGAAGCGACATCACTCAAACAAAACAGTAAGTCATTTGAATGACATACTAAAAACTTCACAGTATCCCCGAAACATCAAGTTTGCCCAGTAGAAAAAATATCAAAAAATTCAAACTGGAAGGGGCTAAAATCTGTGAAACAGTAGAAAAACTAAGAAAATTCAAATACAAGGAAATATGAGTAACATGCTAACATAGTATCGATGTGGCTAAACATGAACATGGAATGTATTTGCGTAAACTAAAACAAAGGAATCATTATGTAAACACATCGAAATGATCAAGAAGCTCTCATTAATAGTAATCTATCATCAAACTTTATTATAGCCGTATGTGACAATTAAATTGTGAGCTTATTGAACTACACAAACATCATGCACATGAATCCGGAATTTTGACAATTCTAGAAATAATAGCGTCATGACATGAATTTTCAACTATAGTATTCTTTGTGTAAAAGAGTTTAAATTTTTAATTCATCCAAACTCCCTCAAATATATATCATAATTTTCATTGGAATGAACTAAACTAATTTGGCCCATTTTGGCATATAATTCTTTTTATTGCCTTATGAATTTTTCGAGCTCTATTAAACGGTGGCTTTTGCGACGAGTCTATTTTACACTCTCGCACCCTTTCCTGTACACTGATCATATTTTCAAATTAATCCGCACGATAAACGGTTATTACATGCACACCTCTTCCTTATGTCTACTTACGCATAAATAACAAAATTGAGACAAGAACGTCTCACCAAAACTCAAATATGCAAGAGTAGTAAAACATCCCTATAAACTCGTGCATGTGTGTAAAGATGGCATATATACAAAGTTGAATCAAAATGCATATTAATTTTCAAACAACCCCATAGTACAATAGTTAAGATCAATTTAAGCATCGATAATAATGACCAAATTTCCTAGCCACATGGATAATGGAAGGAAGGGGGTTCAAGCACACAAATATGCCACATCAAACATGTTAACTCATGACACAAAAACAAAATCGAAAATCTTTTTGGCTTTTTCAAAATATTTTGACTCAAATAAAAGCAAAATCTTTTTCTGTTTTTCTGAAATTTTTTCAAAACCAAAATTCTTTTTGTATTTTTTAAATAAGATGCACTAAATTAAAAAAATATAATACAAAATGATAAACATGGTAACACACTCAACCTTTAGATTTAGCATGGGAAGAATCAAGTGCAACCAAATGAAAACCATGACGATTTATTCCTAAAGCCACCAACTCCGACTTCCTAGCCCAAGTAGGTGTGTAACGACGCATGGGGGTGGGAGGAATCGGGGCAACTTTATTCCTAAACTTCCTAAACTTTTGAGGAGCATTCCTAAGGTCTTAGAAAATTTTTCTAAGGTGACATTTCCTACCACAAAACGTGCAAGTGTAGCGATGCTATGGAAAGTGACCTACATGTGGACCTTTTCTAACGTTCCTATGTCTCTCTCTCACACATGCGGGGGGAATGGGGATAACACGATCATCAAAACCAATACCTCCCCTATCTCTCTTAAGTTGGACGGTGCCTAGCATCCTATCTAACTTCTCACTTCTAGCCTCCAAGTCAAACTTAACTCTAGACGAGTCTCTCAAACTCTCCTCTAACTCCTTAATCCTAGACTCGAGTAGACGCCTAAACTCCTCAAACTCTAGCACCCCCTTTTTCAAAACCTCCATCAAACCTCTAAGGTTGTCTCTCTCTTTCTCGACGTACTCTAGCTTCTCCCTAAGATTATTCTCCCATTCCCTAAGATCCTCAATTAATGCATCATTATTTTCTATAGCACGCTCTTTCAACTTAGCTTGCAATTTTGAATTAGCCTTTTTCACTTTTATCGTCTCCTCAAGCAACTCTCGAAATGAAACATGCAAATCACCTACGTCGATCTCCTCATCACTGCTACCATCACCCTCACCCTATCGGGAAGCACTCTCAACAGCCTCAGAAGTGTCATTCACATGAGTATCCTTGTGTGACGATATATCGTCGTCGTTCCCATGACATTCCATAAACGCAACAAGGCTATGATAAATGGGGGAATTCTATCCCTATTTCGGTTCACTATCACTTAAAGTGGGATTGTATGTTATCGGTTTCTTTCCCTCTTTCTTAACTCAAGTGGGATACTCCTTAACTTTGTGACCATACCCCTCGCACTCGAAACACCTATCATACTTATCTATCTTAGGATTCTCACTATTATCCTTTGGGTTGAGTCTCCCTTGTTCTTGATTTTTTCAAAATTTTTAGCATCTTTCGATTGCTTATGAATTTGAAGAAATTTCTTGAACTTTCTTGCCAACAAGACGACATCTTCAAAGTCAAAATCGGAGTCTTCATTCGAAACTTTAGTCTCCTCCTTCAGGGATTTCAAAGCAATGCCCTTTTCTTTCTTAGGCACTTTCTTGGAGGTAAACATATCAAGTTCATAGGTTTGTAAGTCACCTATGATCTCTTCTAGTTTCCACGAGTCAAGCATACCAAGGGAATTCATAACAGTCACTTTAGCATCAAACCTACTAGGCAACGATCATAATATTTTCTTAATCACTCGGTTATCGGGAATCTTTTCACCTAGGTTAAATAACGAATTAATAATATTGGACAACCTAGTGTAAAATTCATCAAACTTCTCACTCTCTAACATCTTAATCGTCTCAAATTGTATAGTGAGATTTTGAAACTTAGATGCCCTAACTGTGCTCATGACCTCGTGGGTGAGTGCTAGTATATCCCAAGCTTCTTTTGAAGTTTCATAAGTCATGATACGATTATACTCTTCAGGTGTGATATGTAAGGAAATAACATGCAAACCTTTAGAGTCGTACTGTGCAAGCCTATGTTCAGTCTCAGTCCATGACTCAACAGGTTTCAAACTAGTGAAGTCACCTTCTCGTGTTAAAGGTGGTGACCAACCTTTTTCAACAGCAAACCATACACACTCATCAATGGATTTTAAAGCATTTTTCATTCAAATTTTCCAATAGGTATAGTTAGTGCCATAAAAAATAGGAGTGCGAAAATTATCATAATTTTCAAAATTCATCCTTATAAGCAATAGGGATAAAACACAATAAAAATGTATTTCTAGCTATGATACCAGTTTGTAGGTCCCTTAAAATATAACTTTTTCTTTTGTGGAATTAAGTTAAGGATAACTGCAAACCAACTTTCTCTTTTTGAAAAAAAAAAACTCTCTTTCAATTTTATCAAACTAAGTTATGAAAAATATTAACTGAACCAGATTTTATCTTGATTAATCCTAAACATGCATCTACTGATTAAAGCAAGTAAAGTTAAGTAAAGATACTCACAATGACGGATGTATAAGGAAAAACCCAAATTGGGAAAAAAATCTCGGATGGCCCAAGTTAGACAATCACTATGAACAATGGTTTTACAAAGACAGATTAGCCTTACTCAATGAATCGATCCTCACGGGTGTTGACTCTCCTTCTGATCTTCTACCATTCTTCAATAGTGCCCACCCAGAAATTCCATCTTCCACGATGCTCGTCCATAACACTCGACTCCACGAATGTCTCGGTGTCCACCGATACGGTTTGATACGTCTACGATGTTGAACAAGATATCTGTCGCTTCTCCACCGTAAAACCAACAATCACAAGTGTTCAATGATGAAAAAACTCAGCTTGTTACAACAAGGATAACATAATCATTTGATAATGAAAGCTCGAATCTTTGCAAACCCTAAGGATGTGTTTATGCTTTTGAAGCCTTAGAAAACATGTGTAAACAGGCTTCTAGATCGTAAAACTATTTTTCCAGAATGCACACACTTTGAGGATACTGGACACCTCTATTTATAATCAAATTGAGTCGGTGTCAGAATCGCGTTCGAACGAGAAGCCACATTGTTCGAACGATAATGGATCTCATTCGAATGACATCAAATGTCATTTGAACAACATCGTCAGATAGAATTTTTTAATTTAAACATAGTTTTGATTAAAACCAACTCTTATCCAATTCTCATCCATCCTTATCTGACATAAACAAAGTGTAAACAATTAAATCTCTTTTAAAAACATTTTCCTTTAAAAAAATAACATCCTTATTTTATAAATGAATTCCGAGATTCATTAACATTATGCATTCATACCTATGTGACTCGGAATGCAATTAAACCTTGAAGACATGAAATTTCACCAATTAAATTTCGGCATGATTAATTCCATTTAGCTTTGCCCCAACGTCTTCAATTAATCTTCGATACGCCATAGACTCGAGGGATCAGACAATAAAAAACTATCTATGACTCAAACATGTTTTGTTCCGAGAATAAGTCAAAACTACATTAAGATTCAATTGGAAAATTGGTCCTTACAAAAATGAAAATAACTCGACTTATACAGCATGCCATGAATTTAATACTTCTCAAAACAATAACGCCAATTTAAGAATTCACACTCAATTTTTTGAAGATTTCATAATGCTCATGTGTGTAAGCATCAATGAAATAAAAATTGTCCTTGGCACTTCTGTTTTTTATGTTATTAATATTTTAATCTTTTTTTTTGTAAGTGGTGGGTTTTAGTGCAAAGAGAATTTACTATTTTGTAGCCCCTTTCCAGTGCTTAACATAAAATATTTTTTTAGGAAACTAAATTCAAGAAATGGTTCTTACAAGAACAACGTATCGCTAGTACATTTGGTTTGTTATTAAACACTATTGAGATGAGAATATTGTATTCGACATGTGATAAGGAAGTACATTGTTCAAAAAGTCTGCATGTGTACAATAAAGGCGATGAAAATTATAGCATGAGAAAGTAATCATCAATGAACAACAAAATGATAGCCAGGCATTATTAAGCACAATAAAAAACGAAGCCATGTATCAAAACACCATAAAAAAGTCACTCGAATGGAAGGAATGTATTTATGATTCGAACATCTTAAATGCATATCCATATATGGTGAAAAACAAATATACAAAACTCTTTTTATGTTTTTCAAAACTTTTATCAAAATAAAATCTTTTAGAATTTTTCAAACTTTTTCTTAAGAACCGAAGATCTTTTTGGACTTTTCAAAATATATCAAGAAGCATAAACATGTATAACTATATGAATACATTGAAATATAACTTGGCAATAGGGACAAATGATATGAACATGATATTCACCCTACACTAGATAAAGTATTCGAACTCAATCAACGGAGAAAATACCCAAAGACTTCATGATATTCTCGAATCTAAGTGCATCTAAAGGTTTCATGAAAATATCGGCTAACTGACGTTCGGTTCTCACAAAGCTTAAGGACACGACCTTCTCCTCAACGACATCATGAATGAAATGATCATGTATGCTAATGTGTTTCATGTGGAAATGTTTGACTGGATTACTGGATATATGAATTGCACTTATATTATCACAAGAAATAGTCATTGTGACAGAAGAACTCTTATTATTTTCCAACATTTGCTTCACCCATAAGAGTTTTGTGCAACAACTCCCGGTGACTATATATTCAGAATCCACCATGAAAAAAGAAATAGAGTTTTTCTTCTTGATAAATCAAGAGACAAGATCACTCTCAAAGTAAAAACAACCACCCGAGGTGCTCAACCATCAACATCCGTGACACAATCGACATCTGAATAGGTGGATGAACGATCATTGGTATCGAAGGAATACCAAATATCGTAAGAAAGAGTACCACTTATCTATTTGATGATATGTTTAAGTGTGATTAAGTGAGACTTTTTTAAGGACAATTGGTAACTCCCACAAACTCCAACACTCAAGGCAATTTCGGGACGACTAGAGATCAAGTAGAAAAAACTACCTATCATGCTCCTATAAAGGGTTTGATTTACGTCATTTCCTAAAATGTCTTCGCTAAGCTTAGTCAATGAACTCCTAGGGCATGAGTTCTTAGCAAATCCTAAACCAAACTTCTTCGCTAGGTTCCTAGCATATTAGGATTGAGATATGAATATCCTGTCCTCCAGTTGATGCACTTGGAAACCTAAGAAGAACATAAGCTCACTAATTATGCTCATCTCAAACTCGCTTTTAATCTCCTCCTCAAACGTGTGAGCATGTTGGGAATACGTGTATCCAAATACTATTTCATTCACATAGACTTGGGAAACCAAGATAGCACCACTCCCTCTCCTCACAAATAATGTCTTATCCACTTACCCTCTCTTGAAGCCACGAGCTAAGAGATAATAAATGATTCTCTTGTACCAAGAATTGGGTGCTTGCTTCAAACCATACAAGGCCTTCTAAAGATAAAAGATGCGTCCGAATTAATTAGGTCTTCGAACCCCTTTGGTTGTTCTATGTTCACTTCCTCATATAGAATGCCATTAAGGAAGGAACTAATTACATCCATTTGGTCTAATTTGAACCGTAGATGACATGCTATGGCGAGTAGTGGGCGGACAGACCCAAGCCTAGAAATAAGAGTGAATGTCTCGTCAAAGTCTACACCCTCAACCTATGTGTAGCCTTGAGCGACCAACCTAGCCTTATTGTGAATTATGGTTCCATTATCAGTTATCTTATTTTTGTAAATACACTTGGTACCAATCTTGTTAATCTCTCTAGGTCAGGGGACTAACTCCCAGAAATCGTTCTTGCGAAACTAAAGCGACTCATCTTGCATAGCACATATCCATTGATCGCCCTTAAGTGCTTCTTTCACATTCTTGGGCTTTCCTAAGGAGGGGTAGCAGAAGTAGTTAATTTCATTATCCAGTTGAGCGCAATTTTTTACACCTAGTGTGGGATCACCAAGTATAGCATAATGGTCATGACTCTTTCAAACTTAAAATAACGGATCCTCTAAATCAAGAGTGAGGTCCATAAAGGTAATGTGAGGAACGATGGTATAATCACCATGGGTGAATCATTTTCACACTTGAGGTCAGGGTCAATAAATGAAGACAAATCACCGTCTATAATCGTGACATTTATTTACTCCATAACCTTAGAGCTTGTAAGGTTAAAAACGCTAGAATCCCTACTCAACGATGAATAACTTAAAAATATTCCATCATCACTTCAAGAGTTGAACTTTCCTAATTGTTCTCTATCTCTCAAAATGTATCAAGGACTCCCCAAAACTCAAAAATACTATAGGTTAGGTTTATTCCCTATCCGCAACTCATATGACATGTGCAATGTGTGCAGATGATGATATACCTTATTCACCGTATGTCATGCGGTATTAGTCGCCTCTGCCCAAAATTATCACGGTACCTTTCTACCAACAAGCATGGATCTAGACATTTCTTAAATCTTCATGTTCTTCCTCTGAATAACACCATTTTATTATGAAGTGTGAATGACTAAAAACTTGTGCTTGATGCTCACTCTATCACAATAGTTGTTCACTCTAGCTTCTTTAAATTCAGTGTGGTTCTCACTATGAATCCGATTAATAGTGACATTATATTGGTTTTGTAAGACAAGGCACTTGGTTATTAGGAACTTAACTGCATTAAACTTTCCTCTAATCAATCCCACGAAAGCGTATCTCAAAAATTCATTGACCATCATGAGAATGCATCTCTTACCACCAATGCTCTCCGTAAGAGTAAGACCCATAAGATCCATATGTATCAACTCTAATACACGATAGGTGGTAATGGTATTCAACTTCCAATGGGAACTTTGAATTTATTTTCCTTATCAGATAGGACCAAAAATCGATGAAGTTGGTTTTTTAAGCAATGGTAAGCCATGAATTAAGTCTTTCATCACTAATCTCTCAAGATCTATAAAATTCACATGACCTATTCATTGATGCTAAAAGTCCATAGAGGAGACCGTGACACTGTTGCACATAAAGGAGGACTTGTTAATTATCCCATAATAATTATCTTCGATCATCACTCCTTGTAATAATAATTCACTGGATTGAACATATACGTTACACTCGGACCAGTCAAACCTTACTATAAGGTTTACATCGCATAATTGTCATATATTAATTAAGTTCGTCATCAACCCTTCTACATATAACAGATTGTATAGCTTTGGAAATTTGGGTATCTCTAAAGATGGCTTTTCCTTCCTTGCGATCCACAATGTCGATAAAATACAACTTGTCACCAGTCAGGTGCCTAGATCACCAATTATAAAAATACTCATAGACACTCCATCCAAGGACCCCCTAAGAACCTCCTTATGTCCCTAGCACTCACTCTGTCATCATAAAACCTAGGTCATACTCCGAGTATCGATCTAGAAGCTATCAGGCCCGCCCGATCCCGATTTGACTCAAGTCAACTCTTTAGCTTGAATAAAACTGAATGAATATTTGAAGGGCTCTAAATTTCCTTTCAATCAATTTGCTTGAGCAAAAATTGGCCTTACAATTCGGACGAACAATCCGTTTTACTTTCGAAAACTAATTTTGAGGTCATTAGGCGCTCCCAGGCCCCGTTTGACTCTAGTAAAATTTCTCACCTGAGAAAAAGATCAATAAATATTCAAAGAGCTACCTCAATACCCTTTCCAAGAGTCCATCATGTGCATGAATCAGCCTTATAGTTCGACCGAATGGTCTATTTTACCGCAAAAATTGATCAGGAGGCCACCGGATACTCCTGGGACCCATTCGACCCTGGTTAAATCTTTAACTTAAAAGAAGTTCAATGAATATATGAAGGGACTTGAATACCCTTTCCAACAGTCTTCCCTGTGCATGAATCAACCTTAGAGTATGGACGAACGTCCCATTTTACTCCAAAGGGTCACCAGACAATTCTAGGCCCCATTTGACCTTGGTCAACTCTCCGAACTGAATGAATTTGAATGAAATCTCTAAGGATTCTAAATACCCTTTACAACGTTCCATTCCATGTGTGAATCGAACTTACGATTTGTATGAAAAATCCGTTTTCCTTTGGGAATTTCTTGTCTAGTGACTAATGGGCACTATCGAGACCTATTAGACCTTGGTAAACTCACGAAACTGGGAGAGGATCAATGAATTATTAAAGGCATCTGAATACCCTTGCCAACGATCTATCCTATGCGTGATTCTGACTTACAGTTCGCATTTTATAACTATTTTTTTAAAAAAACTATCTGTGACTGTAGAATGGCACCCCCATGACCCTGCCTATCGGCAATGTGTCTCGGGTTCTAAGATGATATGTAGGTCTAGGACCATGCAATCGGCACCCCCTTGTCCCTATAAATAGAGGCAATGACCTCACTTTGAAAGGTACCCCTGAACATGCCTCTGAGTAATTCAGAGAACATTCTCTCGAATTCAGAGTTGTCCCCCTCTTAAAAAGCCTATTTCCCACATTCCTTCTATCCTTTTCATATCTCCTTTTCGTAAATTCTCACCCCTCTCCTCATACCACCATTATCTCATCGCGAGATCAGTGAATCTACAATCATGATCCATTTCAAGTCTTCATAAGGAGGTTGAATTCTCCATCTTTGTCTTTAAATTTTCTTATTTTAGCATTAGTAACTTTATTTTCACTTTATTGATTTACTTAATTACACCATATACCTTAATTTCAAACCTTAATTATTAGTATTTTCAAATACTTTATTTTTATGAAAAAATTAAAAACAAGAAAAATAGGGTTTACTTGTAAATTCCAAACGGGGAATTCTCATCACATTTTCTTACGCTAAACCACCTTTTTTCAACACACGCAGATATAAAAAAATGTCCATGGTTGGATTTATAGGTTAGAACCCACCTCATGTTGTCTTTGAAATACGTAGACTTTGATGCCCCTTGGGCTATGTAGCCGTCTTAGGTAAATCCCTAAACTCGAGTCCTCCTTTATACATATTTGTTACCTTGTTCTTATCATATATTCTTAATATATTTTATATACTTGATTCCTTGTGTCTTGTCCGATGTATGTATTTTTTCTTATATAACGACTTGTGAATCAGCAAACACTTACATTATACTTTGAATTATTATATTGGGAACATTCCTAAGGATGACTTCACTCTTCCTTTGTCCATGACGTGAGTTGAGCATTTCAATTCGCCATTTATATTATGCACATAAGCACACACTTCACGGAGTTTAACAGGAGAAGACTAACACATGCCCATGAGAGACCGAAAGGGCAGGATGGGTGCCTAATACCTTCCCATCTCGTAACTTAGTCCCCGAACCTTTGAACTACATGGTTTCATAAGCATCAGTAGTGTCCTTAATCTCGTTCTCTCGAGGCGAAAACATTTCTTTTACTTGTTTTGTGCAAAATAGGTTGGCGACTCTATCTCTATATATCACCCCACACCGATGATGATCGAGAACCCTGAGAAAGGACGCAATCCTGTGCGCACGCCGAAAGGGAAATAAAGGGGAAGAGAGGCCCTCTTCACCCCTGACCCTCCCTCAGGATGGCCACAATACCATTGGAAAATATCTTGAACCTTGAGAGCAACGTGAATAACAAAGTCTTTGTCATCTTGATTAGGTACCCAGGTGGAGGTAACCTTTTATTTCCCTATATCGTTATTGGCTCTAGTCGTAGCACTGGAAGCATTCTCAAAAGGCATATACATCCTTTGAAATTATTTCATTAAGATTTGTGAAGTCACGACTAGGAACTCAACTTGCTCTTTAAGACTAGTAAAGTGATTATAGCGATGTGCGGGAGTATATGTGCATTGAGTTCTTCCTAACTTGTAGCACCTCTCCTTTTTTTATGGGTGGAAACATTAACTTGTTTGGGTCTACCTTAGTTAGCTCGTTTAGGTTTAACTCTTTTTAGTGGATTAGGCCGAGGCCCATATGGAACCATCACAAACTTAGGAACTGGTTCGAGTACCACATGGGAAGTGGATGCACCATCGTAACCTATTCCTTGAATCTCCCTAAAGCCTAAAGTGGGACTAAGGAACATATTTTCTACCTTCTTCGATGTATCCTATATACTAACCTTGACCTCCCTAGAACGCTCAAGATATTTCTCGGGTTGGGATATAAGGACTTTAAGTTTCTAATGAGTCTCCAATGAAGCTTGAAGATCTCTTGTAAGACTGGACACTTTGTTGGTCAAGTCACCATTTTCTATTTCCATGAAAATGACTCTCTCTCCCAAAGAGACTCTCATTGAGGACTCGATATCTTTCAATTTTTTCTACTCCTCCAAAGCTAACACCTAAGTGCCAAATTTTTATTTTGCCTTTTCATTTTATAGGACTCGGCGTAAGCACATTGAAGGTCACTTTCCACCTCATTTAAAATGTCATCTCCCTCACTCTTTCCAGAATGATTAGACACACTATCGAGGTCATCATGTTTATAAACATTCTCATCGGTGTGATACTTACTTTATGTACTAACATGACTGGCCATAAACACAAAGGAAGTTAAGTCCATGCGATGATTCATCCCCGGAATCCACCAACTTGACATTGCTATCACTAAGAGTGGCATTATAGACAACTTTTCCCTTGCCCTGTCAGTTTAGCCTCATAGCACACACGTGGTCTTGGTGACCCTTACCCTCACATTCATAGCATCTCTCCTTGTCTTTCTTAGGGTAATCTCCTCTCACTTTTTCAAAAAATTTCTCGGCCGTTTTAAAAAATTTATTTTTCTCAAAACTTTTATTTTCTTTGGAAGAATTTTCTTTTCTTAGTTTGAGAAACTTTTTTAATTTTTCATAAAAAAGGTAAGATCATCGAGATCAAAATCAAATTCAGAGTCAGAATATACCTCTTTCTTTTTAGATTGGGATTTTAAAGCAATCACTTTTTCTTTCAACTTTTGAATTTTAGGGAACATAACAATTTCATAAGTTTGAAGGTCTCATACGAGTTATTCTAACCCAAGCATATCTAAAATTCCCAACGAATTAAGCATCGTAACTTTAGGGATAAAATGGGATGAAGAGAATCTCAAAATCTTTTTCACCGCTCTCGTCTCAGAAATTAGCTCACCCAAATTAAAACAAGAATTGACAATATCAGATAATCAAGCATAAAATTCATCAAAAGTCTCATATTATAGCATAGTGATAGTTACAAACTGTGTGGTGATATTTCATAGTGTTAGTACCCTCGTGCGTAAGTTAGATAGTATCCCAAGCTTACTTAAAAGTGATACACCTTATTATCTGACAAAACTCATCGGGAGTGACTACACCGGAAATTAAGCTCAAGCCACAAGAGTTAAAATTACTCCATTTAAAATCATCCTTTGTCCAAGCAGTGATAGGTTTAATACTTTCGACCTTGTCGTTAGGCACAGTGGGTGGTGTCCACCCTTTTTCACAGACAATCCAGATTCTCTCGTCAATTGACTTCAGTGCCGACCTCATTTGAGCTTTCCAATTTGCATAATTTGACCCATAAAAAATAGGTAGCCTATTAGAAATTATCCATATAAACCCAAATTTAACGATCGCAAAATAAATTAGTGTAACCTTCTCTGATACCAATTTGAGAAAGCAAGAGTTATACGTATTTATTTCTATCTTAGGCCAAACACACAAATTCACTTATTACCAAATTTTATCATAATTGAATTTAAAGTAAATATGCAAGATAAATTCTGAAACCAAATTCCAAACCGAATAGAATGGGAAGAAGATAGAGGAAAAATCCCATTTGGGCAAAACCTTTAATTCAACACTATTAAAAGATAAGATGAACACTTGATGACTTACAGACTACCTATAAATCCACTAAGTATATCACGAAGATGTCTTCAAATATTCAATTAGAAAAAGATGCAGTCCATCACCACCTACAGGAAGCAGATCTTCCCTCGGTATCTGTCGATCAGCCTTTGAAATATGGAATTCCCTTCTTCCTCAATCGTAGAGCCACTATTTAACAAATTATTAGTCGATAAAATATCTACAGGGGTTCAGAACTCATATTGTGTTGTTCTTGGTTTGGCAAAATGATCATTGTGAAAAAATTATAGAGTTTGATCACAAACAGAACTCTAAAAAGGCTTGTATAAAAGTTCAATCCCACATGTCTTTATATAGAGAAAGTTATCACAAAGAGATAGGAATTAAAGATTTCAAAAGATTTGTTTTAAAAAACACGCATACTCATTAGAATGAACTAACATCTCGTTCGAACTAGGTAACTGATTGTGTTCGAACCGCTTCCAGTGAAACTTTGAATGACATTCTAGAGCAAACTCAAAAGGCATTAATGTAGATGTCATTCGAACGAGACTACCAAACTCATTAGAATGACATGTTAATGTTGTTCTAACGAGTTATCATGTTTTTTAAAAAGTCTTTAAAAATATTATGAAAACTTTTAAATGCAAACTCTTATAAAATCGTCCCTAGAAAGTTAAAGATTTACCAAACAACCTCGTAACACTTCTCGTACAAAGTTGTGACGAATGATCTTTAATCTTGCAAATGTCACCATTATTTCTTCTTTTCAAAGACTTAATAACGGTCATGAAGGTGCAGTGGAGTGTAACGGGATAAGCGAAATAATAATTAAATGAGCAATTATAAGGTTTTACCTTGCATAAGCCAAACATGGCCTTAGCCAGTTCAGCCCAGGCGCTTCAGTCTCAGCTCTCATCAGTGTGTGTCAGCTTCAAAATGAGGCCAAAGTAGATTTTCTATTCTTTTTCAAAATTCCAACCCTTAGCAGATTGGTATCATGCCCAAAATGAACCAATAGAAAGAGTCCAGTTTTATTTAAAACCCTGCAAGTTGGGTAAGTGTGAGTAGTCATACACCGGAGGAATACACGTCTAGAAAGTATTCTAGAATGTGATACCCCATTGATAAACTTCTAAGATTTGTTTCTACCCGTAAACCTCATGAGTGGATTTATCCAGAAGGGTGTCAAATAAGTTATGTTTGAGATCAACGAATAAATAAGTTGCTTGTGTAAATTGATTAGCAGTTAATTTCACCAAGCGGGTATTTTATACTTAACGCGGGGAGTCATATTATGTACAATATAACTTTGTAGACAAAGGCCTCTTTTATTGTGGTGATTTTTAGATAATTATATTGGAGTTCAATTGAGATTATTTAGTATAATTAATTACAAGTATATGGAAAAGAAATAAATTAAGGGATTATAATTTGAAATTTCATTTTTAATTTGGAATCCAACTTTAATTATTAGCCTTGGGTCCCTAATATATTCCCTAATTACTTTTTAGCCCTGGAAATTCAATTTTGACCTTTATACCCCTTAACTAACTAAAGTTGCCTTTTTAGGTGTTTTTGGAGGAGTCCATACTTGGACCAACTCTTACCATCACGTTTTGGGATTGGGAAGGATAAGTAGGAGTCATCTAAGAAGGTGGTGGAGAGACATTTAGAATTGTGCCAAAGAGAGCAAATAAGAGAGAGAAAAAATTTCTCTAGGAAATAAATCTTCAAGGCTTGCTTTCAAAGGGAGAAGACATACCTTCTTTATCAATAAAGGCGGTCATAAATTGGTAGGCCAGAGGTTATTCCAACATCCATCTTCTATAAGTCGTCTCCACTTCACGATCCTTAGAAATGATCACAAAGGTATCGAATTGGAACCCTGAGTTTCAATTTAAGACCTAGTTTTTTATGACTTTGTTTTCTTTTGATTCAAGAATAATCCAAGATCTATGGAAAAAAATTAAATCATAGCCCTTCAAGTGGTATCAAAGATCTATGGTTAAGGAAATCAATCTTGAGATTCAAAGATCGCATGTTGTCCATAGAAAGACCTAGTTTATGCGGTATATGCATGGGAATGTATGGGTATTATACTAACTTGTTTTTTTAAAGGATTGTATCCCTTTATCATGATCATTAGAATTTCGTTTTAATGATTTAATCCTATGATGGTTTATCCATAGTTACATTTTTTCATAGATTCAATTAAATTGTACTTATTTAGTTTTATTTCCTTTTAATCACTCAATCGAAATGTAATTAGATGGTTAGGGATTTAATACTGTGTTTATGGATTTATTTATATAATATGAATGGTCATTCATCATCATCTATATGAAGAATAAGGAGTTCCAGATTAAAAATGAAGTGATTCAAAAAAATTTAGGACTTGATGTGTAAAGTATGCAAACGGTTCGATTTTGTCGTTCGAAAGTCGGTATTAGGGCCATACTAATGGCAGACGATAGATTGCCCAGATTTTATTTGTTCAAGGATTCTTCTTCGGAGTTGTTCATCGAAGGCCCATGATATTCTGGACATGTTTTTTTTTTCCATTAAGGAAATGAATTAATTATCTAATTCGTTTATGCATGTACTTTTATTTGTCGTCCTTCTTATCCCTTATTTGTACACTTATAATTATTTCTCTCATTAAGTTAAATGGTGGCCACTATGATTATGGACAACATGCTTATGCAACCGGACTAGATCATAATTTTTCTAAAAAAGCAACTTTTTTAATTATGAATTTTTTAAATAATTAATTTGTTGAACAAATAATTATGGACTCAATTTTATTTAAAATTATGATGTGGCTATTCCTCGTGTTAGCTTTAGGCTTTCCTCCCCAAGGGAGAGAATTTTTTACGGTACCACAAGTTTTAAAATCGAAAAATAAGACCGGTTAATTCTTTCTTATACTAAGAAAATTAAGATATTATTGTGGATTTAATTCGATTATATATTTATATACCCTCAAGTTTTTAAATTATTAAATGGGATGGGGGTTCGCAAACAAACCCCATTGTCTCCATTGTTGTTTTAAAATAGTGATGTGGTTATTCCTCGCATTAGCTTGGCTTTCCTCAACAGAGAAGGGAGTATATCACGACATCACGGTATTTTAAAATTCTCAAGTAATAATTTTTTTCAAATTAACAATAAGTATGTTCGAAGCCCCAATGGGGAAGTTCGATACAAATTTAATTTTAAATAAATGAACCAATGGTATACACTTTAACACAAGTAATGATATCATCCCTAACGAAGTTACTGTTATTAATTGAGGGACCAAAATATGTCGGCTATTTAATCATATTGAATGACATATTCCTGAATTATCCGCATAATATAATTAAATGACAAATTATATTTCTAATTTAAGGTGATGTAATTTAATCTCCCAACCAGAAATTTTAACTCACAGGAAATTAGAATGCCGGCATAATTTTTTTTAAATTTAGCGGATGATGTAAGCTAAACTAAAATTAAATCAAAAATTTTATTTCTACTATTAATTTGTATATTATTTCCAAATTTTATTTTCAGATTTCAAAAATGGGTTCTTCATTCAACCCGCTTGCTTGTATCTTGTAAGAGGATGAACTTATTGGAATGAAATTTATTGATTGGAAAGGAAATTTGGATATTGTCCTCATTGAAGAGGATTTACAATTTATTCTGGACCCAAACTTGGCCTGCCAAACCTGTTGAGGCGACTTCTGAAGAAGAGTCATGGGATTATCTAAAGTAGCAGACGGATGATCAGATGTCATGCTGCTACATATTGGCCTCAATGACCAATGTGTTACAACACCATCATAAGCATATGGATATCATTTGTGACATGATTATGAACCTCAGGGATATGTTTGGGGATCAGATTCTTGATGCCAGACTAGATGCCATGCCAAATTAATGATACGTCAGTCCGGGACCATATTCTAAAGATAATGTCCATCTTAAGGGAACTTGAGGTTCTGGGATAAGAGATTTATGGGGAAACCCATGTCTATTTTGTTCTCCAGTCATTGGCTGAGTCTTTTAAACAGTTCCGCCTCAACTACAATATGAGTAAAATTGATTATTCCTTAGAGTAACTGCTTAAATAACTCCAAGATACATAGAATATCATCAAACGTAAGTGTCTGGCTATGGTTATTGAAAAATATTCCACTTCATTTTTAGTTCCTCATGGGAAGAAGAAGAAGAAGAAGAAGAAGAAGAAGAAGAAGAAGAAGAAGAAGAAGAAGAAGAAGAAGAAGAAGAAGAATAGCAAAAGGAAAATCCGGCTATAACCTAACAGAGCAATAGCTAAACCTCGGGTTATGGGTAAATAACCCAAGGCCAAGTGTTATATCTGTAAGCAGCGAGGACATTGGAAGAAATAAGGACCAATCTTCTTAGCTAAACCAAGGAACAACATAAATGGTAACTTCCCCTTATCATTGAGACATGCTTTGAGGTGAATTCTACGGATACGTCATGGGTAGATTCAGGAGCCACTAATTATGTTTGCAGTTCTTTATAGGGGTTCCAGGTAATTAGGAAACTTAGTTAGGGGAAAATTTTTTATTCATAAGAGACCATGGAAAGGCTTCGGTTGCAGTAATTGGTTATGTTTATTTAAGTTTTTGAAAAGACACACATTTCACTTCAAATAATTGTTTTTATGTGTCGTCTATAAGAAGGAATTTGATTCCAGTTTCTATGTTGATTAATGATGGTTTATCAATTTATTTTAATCACGATGTTTTAATTAAGCATGGAAAGTCATTTGTCTGTTGTGGCATTCTTGAAAATGATAGATATATATATATAAACCTATCTTGCCATTGCTGCTTAATACTGAAGTGAATTATAGAAATGGAATAAACCTAAAGAGAAAAGAACCTTCTAAGATGAACCAAACATATTTGTGGCACTTTTTCTTAGGTCATATCAATTTAAATAAAATTCAAAGAATGGTTTTAAATGGACAATTAAGTTCATTGAAAGTTGAGGCACTTCCAGTCTGTGAATCCTGTTTGGAAGGTAAGATGACTTAGAGGCCCTTAAAGGCCAAAGACTATAGATCCAATTAGTTCACAGTGATTTGTGTCGCGCTATGACAATCCAATAAAGAGGATGTTCTTTTATATATGATTACTCTATATTTGGATATTTGTATATTATGCATAATAAGTCTAGATCCTTTGACAAGTTCAAAGTGTATAAGACTGAGGTGGAGCATAAGCATTATAAACTTATCCGAACTCTATGATTTGATCATGGAGAGTAATACCCTTTGAAATAGTTTAGTATTCACCTATTGGAGTCGATTATTACATCCTAATTGTCTACACCTGGCACCCCATAGAATAACGGTGTAGTAGAGAGAAGGAACGAGACTCTTTTGGATATGACTATATGCATGATGAGTTATTTAGGAGTGCCTTATTCCTTTTGGGGTTATGCATTAAAGAAGAATGCTTATTTATTGAACTTGGTTCCATTTAAATCCATATCGATAACCCCCAAAAAATTATGGACTAGGTGCAAGCCGAGTCTATGACATAGTCGGATCCCCAGTTGCCCAGAACATGTGCAGAAGAAGGAACCTGGTAAGTTAGAATCTAGTACGGAGGTATTTCTTTTTGTAGGATGCCTTAAAGGAACAAAAGGTGGTCTAATCTATGATCTTGAGGATCAGAATGTCATTATTAACACTAATTCTCGGTTCCTAGAAGAGGATTATATGATTCACTACAAACCCAAGAGTAAGTAAGTCTTTTAAGAAATAAGAGGAAATTACCAACCAAATTCTTCTGAACCATAATCTCAAGATGAAATACAACTTGACATTAATAAAACACTGCCTAGTGGTAGTGGGAGTATTTACCGATGATCAGGTCACATATGTCACTAACACAGAAACACCATTAATGCCACATCATAGTGAGAGAGTCAGACATCAACCTGATAGGCTACTGTATTTGGGTTAAAACTTTGGTGAGAACCCATGGGAGCACGAATCGGATCCCCGTAAGTATAATGAGATAATTCAAGAAAAAGATTCTGAGCTTTGTCTTAAGGCTATGAATGTAGAGATGTATTTGAATTATTTTTAAAAATTTAAAACCTTTCCCAATGGTATAAAACCCATCAAATGCAAGTGGATCTACAAGAAGAAGAGAGGTATAGGAAGGTGGAAACATTCAATGAACAACTTGTAGTGAAAGGGTTTACTTCAAAAGAAGGGATTGACTATGAGGAAACCTTCTATCCAATAGCTATGCTTAAGTATATTTGAATTCTCTTGTTCATTGCATCACATATTGATTTCGATATTTGGCAAATGGATGTTAAGATAAAATTTTTGAGTGCATCTATATGATGAAACTCTAGGGGTTCATAATGGCAAGTCAAGAAAGCAAAGTTTACAAGATTAAAAGATCTATTTATGGACTTAAACAAACTTCAAGGTCTTGGAACATCTGATTTGATGTGGCAATCAAATAATATGGTTTTGATCAATGTTCAGATGAGAATAATGTCTATAAAAAGAATGAAGGAAACGTGGTGGTATTTCTAGTGTTGTGCTTAGATGATATTCTCCTAACCGGGAACGATATGAGTGTATTGTCCAGCGTGAGAGTGTAGTTGTCTTATCAGTTCGATATGAAGAACTTAGAAGAATCCAATCACATCCATGGGATTAAACTTTTATGAGATCGAAAGAACGTGATATGGGGTTTATCCAAAGACACTTATATCGACTTAGTGTTCACAAATTTTAGCATTTAAGATTCCAAGAAAGGATTCATTCCTTTCAATCATCAAATTTCTTTATCTATGGATCAGTGTCCTCAAACACCTAACAAGATAGAAAGGATAAGGAACATATATTATGCTTAGGCTATGGATATACTCATGTATATTATGTTATGTAATAGACCTGATATAGATATATATATATATATATATATATATATATATATATATATATATATATATATATATATATATATATATATATATATATATATATATATATATATATATATATATATATATATATATATATATATTATGCCATTGGCATGGTCAGTAGATTCTAGTATAATCCTAGTGAGGAGCACTAGACTGAGGTAAAGCACATCTCGAGGTACCTAAAAAGGACTAGAGACTACATATTAGTTTACTCAGTAGGCAGTCATGTACCTATAGGGTACACTGACTTAGATTTCTAATCATATAGAGATTTCATAAATTCGACCTTGGGATGTTTATTTACCTTAGGAGGTGGAGACATAAGTTAGAAGAGCGTCAAGAAATCCCGTTTTGCTGAGTCCACTATGGAAGTTGAATATTTTATCGCTTCACAGGTAGTAAATGAGGTTATTTGGCTCAGGAACTTCCTAAGTGAATTGGGAGTGGTTCTTTTAATACCATTTTCTATTACACTTTATTGTGATAATAGCGGGGTGATTACAAATGCAAAAGAACCCAGGGCCCATAAGAGGTCTAAACACATAGAACACAAGTATCACCTAATTCGAGAAACCGTTTGAGGAGGAGACATCATCGTGACCAAGATTGCATCAAAAGATAACTTGGAAGATCCTTTGATAAAGATATTATTAACTAAGACTTTTAATAGTCATGTAGAGGGAATGTGTGTCAGACTTATGGCCACATAGGTTTAAGAAGAAGTGGGATATTGTTAGGTTTTTATTCACTAAACAATGTAAAGACATTTATTATATGTTAATAAAAGTATTGTCATGAGATTAATTTTGAAATGAGAATCATATTAGTAGGAACATATTATATTTGTTTGTAAATATATTATTTATGTCTAACAAGCATGCTTAGTAGGAATTCTAGTGTATGCACATAAGACCTTAATTCTTGTTCTAGTATTATTGAACAATTCACAGTTTATATAGGGGTATACATCCCATTAGTAAAATTGTGAGTAGAATCCTAGTAGTCTGTCTTAGCTACGGGAATTTGTTTGATAGTTCAAAGAGGATCGTACCACTACATCTAGAATGTATTGAATAAAAACAATGTTAAGATTAAAGTATGGGTACTGACTAGATTAGATTTGTACAATCTCAAGGTCTGCTTAGGGTGCATAAACTCTTAATCTCGAGGATTGTGAGGATCAGAGTATTCACATGATCATTTCTTTGATTTGTCGATGGGTGCGATCTGATTAGGGGTGTGTTTCGGATGGATCGGATCCGAATAGGGGTGTTTGGAAAAAAATCCAAAATTTTCAAAATTTTAAAACCCTTTCCAATTCGAAAAAATAAAAATCGATAAATCATTTTTTTTCCTATTTGACTCATTCGGAATATTCGAAATATTCAGAAATTTCAAAAATTTTATTATTCGCAAATATATCGGAATAATCGGAATTATCAGTTATAATATTTTCGAAATCTATCGAAAATGTCATTTTTGAAAAAGATATTTTTTAAATAAAAATAAAAATTGAATACTCCACTTTACATCACCTATGCAATAAACTACGGAATTATGTGAATGACAAGGTTATGCATCTCATACCATTTTGGAAATGCAATAAACTACAGAGCTATTCATCTCATACCATTTTGGAGAAAGATTAATCAAGGCTTGACTACGATACTAAGAAACTACAAAGTTATGTGAATGAAGAAAAACTACTCTTTACCTACTTAAAAAAACGAAATGCAAGAAAGGTTATCAGCTGTAGCAGAGCCTCTCCATCATTATTTCAGATACAAAAAATGAACAAAAGGAAGATGAAAAAAACTTAATATAAATCATCCTTGGAATCTAAATTCGCATAACAATTGAATATAATTCCGGATGTTGTCGTTCGATTTAGGGTTAGTGTGAAGTAGAAGGTTAACATATATGTGTATATATTAATGGTTGAGATGGTTTTAAATGGAGGGTCAAGATAAAACTAATAAATAATAAATTTTATATATAAATAGGGGCAGTAAAAATGTATTTGAATAAACAAAAATATTATTATTTCAGAAAATATTTTGGATGGATCGGATCAGTGTGATATCGAAAAATTCGGATAAAAAATTCAGAAATTTGGAATCCATATATGATTTCCAATTCCATTCCAATTTTTTTTACAAAATTTAAAAATAGGAAAATTAAAATCATTCCAAAATTGAAAACAATTGAATCGAAAAAAGGAAAATTCAGAAGTTCGAAAATAACTGACACCTCTAGATCCGATTTTATATCGGGCAAATAAACCCTGTAAGTTATGCAATGTTTGTGTGAGTATATCCTAGTTCATACTACGAAAAAATCCACGTCTAGAAATTATTCAGGAATATGTCACCCCTTGATAAACTTATAAGATTTATTTCTACTAATAAACTAGACCAGTGGATTTATATCTGGTGGAGTGTCAAATAAGTTATGTTTGAGATCAAGGAATAAATAAGATGATGCTATAAATTGATTAACAGTAAATAAATTTCACAAAGTGGGTATTGTATACTTAACATGGGTGTTGACATAAAAATTCTCCATCTACGAGGACTAGTCAAAAAAGGACACATGTCATCCTACGTGGCAATATTTATACTTGTTCAGCACCCAAGGAGAATTAGTCGGCACCCGAGGAGAGTTAGTCGGCACCCGAGGAGAGTTGGTCGGCATACCAACCAACACAAGGCATACCAAGAAACTCAAGGAAGATCAACCATTCTGGAAGACCAACAGTTAGATTCATTGTATATAGATATAAATATCTAATGTATAAAGACATTGTATCTCTTTAACTCCCATCACTATAAATACATGTATTCCCTGAGCCAAAGGGACGGACAACTAAGATACACCATACACAAGATACACACTCTTTCTCTTTCTACACCATATTGTGCTATTGTAAATCCCTGGGAATAAAATAACAGTGGACGTAGGCTTTATTCATACCCGAACCACTTTAAAAACCTTTGTCTCTTATGTGTTTGATGTGATCACCGTTTCATCTTCAATCATCATCTTCATACCTTCATTTTTATCACTTTGTAGATAAATGCCTTACTTATTGGGGTGATTTTTTAGATAATTATATTTGAGTTCAGCTGTAATTATTTAGTGGAATTAATTAAAATTAAATGGAAAAGAAAAAAATTATAGGGTTATTGGAATTTCATTTTTCATTTGGATGCCAACTTTAATTATTAACCTTAAGTCTCCAATGTAGCCCCCAATTACTTTTGAGCCTAGGAGATTTGATTTTAATCTTTATACCCCTTAATTAACTAAAGGAGCCTTTTTAGGAGTTATTGGAAGAGTCGATACTTTAACCAACTCTTCCCACCATATTTTTGGATTGAGGAGGATAAGTAGGAAATGACTAAGGGGTAGGCAGAGTAAAACGTGCTTAGATTTGGTCCAGAGAGAGCAAAGAAGAGAGAAAATTTTTCTTTAGGAAAAAAATCTAAGGCATGCTTTAAAAGGGAGAAGACCACCCTTCTTGATCAGTCAAAAGGAACATACATTGGAAGATCATAGGTTATTTCAAAATCCATCTTTTATAAATCGTCTCCACTTTAGGATCGTTAGAAATAATCCATGAAGGTCTCGTATCATACCCCTAAGTTTAGATTTAAAACCAAATTTTTATGCATTTGTTTTCTTTTGATTTAAGAATGATCCAAGATCTATGGGAAATATTTTTAAATTATATCCCTTCAGTTTCTTGCCGTTTGAAATCCAAGTACCAATTTCCCCTTTTACCCTATAGTTTCTAGGATTTTTCTGCAATTTCTTTGTCTATTAGCTTGCAGTTTTTTGAATATTGAGGTTATTGTTGTTGATTTTGTTACTGGTTGGTGAATTTGTTTATTTAGGGGACATTTAGTTTGTTAGCCTAGGGTTTTATTGATTTGGGGGTTTTCGGATCTTCTTACTCAAATTCCTCATTTTTTAGAATAAATAGCCCTAAAATCCCTTCATTTCCTTACTATTCACCCTTTATGAGTGAGGCCTCGTGGGTTAAGAGGGTTTTATTAAAATGCATTCGTGAGTTAAACGAGACTTGTCTTGGGTTTTTTAAGGTAAGAAGGTCGGTTCCTTTACAATTTATCTATCTTGTTGAATAGGAACACAATAATCCAAACTTCGTACCATGTCTCTCTTATTGTATTAGCTCGGCTCCTCAGCCCCCAAGTGTTGAGTACAATTGTTGAATATCAGATTAGTACTATAGTATTTTATTATTAGGCCCATATATTTTTTGGGCTTTAGTTATTAGACTTATTTTACTTTTTACCATGTACTTCTAGACCCTTCCTTTGAGTAATATAAGCACCGTGATGTGGCACAATTATTGGTAAGCCATTACATCATAAAAATCTTCTTAGTATCATATCCAAAATCAACCCCTAACCCTCTAAACTCACCCCTACCAATAAAAAACCATGACCTAGGTCTGGTCAACTACCCTCCAAGCCGCATACCTTTCTAGGTATGACCGGCGCTGTTTTCTAGGCCATTTTTTTTCACGGGCCGGAGTTATTGTTTAGGCAGCCTTTTCAGCATGGTCTACTGTTTAGAATCGTAGTCTACTGTCTAGAATGGTGGGTTTATATCTCTATTTAGGATACATCACATTTACTAGTTTGATTGGGTGAGTTATCCCTTGTTATTTTTCATTTACGGTTTATATCCTCTTATTAATTAGGGGGTTTTTATTTCCTCTTGGGTTTTATTCCCATGAAGTAGGCTATTAATTTGCCTTTCTTTAATGATTTTTTAGGGTTTATACCCTTCTCTGTTGCTGAGTTAGATTGATTCACTCATTGCCAATCTTTTGGCCTTATTTGTGTGGGTTTTATTCCCCTCCTTGTTGCTAAATTTTTTGGATTACCCCATTACCAATTTTTTGGCCTTTCTTATGTATTTATTGGATTAAATTTAAACTTGAGTATTTATAAAGTTCCGGATTATTTGTATGGTCTTAAAGAGGTTTCTCCTGCCCCACATACATAGTCTCTTGGACACTCTACTTCCACTGCCACTATTACTTCGGGTACTTCATCTTCTTTCCTTGTAAGGCTATTAAGACTACTTGGATTTTGGATTATGGAGCTTCTGATCATATGACTAGTGAGCTATCTTTTTTTTTACTTCTCCCACTACCCCTGTGTGTTGTAGTGAGTGTCTTGCGAATGGTTCACGTGCTCTTATTCATAGCAAAGGAAACATCCGTCTCTTACCTTCCCTTATTTTATCTTCAGTATTGCATGTTCCTGACCTCTTTTTTAATCTCATATTTGCTCATAAACTCTATAAAGATCTCAATTGTGCTATCATATTCTTATCTTCGTATTGCAATTTGCAAAGGATTTTTGGCAGGGTATATGAGCGCGATAGTCTCTACCACTTTGGGGATCCTCCTATCCCTAGTACCTTTGTTTCTGGACTCAGTTCCTCTACTCACACTAGGCCCATTATTTTCTATGTTTCCTTACAAACTTTGCATTTGTCGCATACCCATTTAGGACATGTCAATTTTCAGTACTTATGCTTATTTTTTCTCTCTTTGTCTAAGACTTGTAAAGACAATAGGTTTACTTGTGAGATATGTGAGTTGTCTAAACATATTCGTACCAGTTATATTTCTCATGAGTCTTGCACCTAGTATGTTTAACCTTATTCACTCTGATGTTTGGGTCCCCTCACATGTCATTGCTTTATCGGGTCATAAGTACTATGTCACTTTCATTGATGATTTTTCTAGATGTACGTGGGTATATTTACTCAAACATAAATCTAAGGTGTTACTTTATTTGTGCAATTCCTCCAAATGATTAAAACACAATTTGACACCACTGTTCATAACATTCGATCTGACAATGGTAGGGGGGAGTACGTTTCTGATGCTTTTCGTTCACAACATAACCAAAAGGTAATTCCACCAACTCACTTGCCCCCACACTTCGAAGAAAAACTGGGTGGTGGAACGTATGAATCGTCACTTAATGGGAATGGTTCGGTACCTTTTACGGGGTATACATGTTCTTAAATCTTATTTGCACCATGCTCTTCTCACTGCCACATTTATTATTAACTGCACTCTAAGAAAAGTTTTAAATGGCAAAATACCTCTTCACTCTATCTTTCCTACTGTCCCCTTTTCCCTGTACTACCCCAAGTTTTTGGGTGTGTGTGCTATGTTCAAGATCAGCGACCCTCACGTCAAAAACTTGATGATAAGGCCATTAAATGTATTTTTGTGGGCTATCCTGCCATGTCCAAAGCTTATAAATGTCATGATCCTCTCTCTCGATGTATGTATCACTCTTGTAATGTTACCTTCCATTAGAATACTCCATTTTATGGTAGGTCTGCTACTCCCTCCCACCCACCCCCTGTAATACCCCGTACTTTTATTGATATTTATTTACGGGATTAATTAAATTAAATGTGAATTAATTGAGAATTAATCCGGATAAAATACTAACGAGATGTGAGTTGGTATTTGATCATAATGTGCATATATGGTAGTATATTAATATTGGAAATATTAAAATTGTCGCGAGACTGAAATACGGCAATTTGAGAAATTTTGTTGGGACGCGCGTGACAGTCGCATCAGGAATGTAATTATTTAAATTAAAAATTGAATTTTATTTTTATCAACTGTATGGTCATTTTGAGTGCGCCAACGTGTCCGGAAGGATCAAAATAGTCAGAAAACACTGGCCGGGGGTTTAGTTTGGGTCCCGGGGCATTTTTGGGCCACATCGGCAACTTAAAAGGGTATTTTGATAATTTTGGAATTTGGGGAAATTTGACCAACGAATTTTGGGAATTAAAAATAGGGTATTTGGAAACCCACTAACCCATTACCAGCCCTAAACTAATTAGAGGGCTACGGGAGTTTTAGGAGAGGTTAGGAGAAGTTCCCAAAAGAGTAACACAACCTCCATCTTCAACCTTCAACCTTAGGAGAAAAAGGAGAGAGCAACCCTCATCAATCCAACACTAAATTCATAGTATAATCCGAGGCAAGCGGTTTAATTACGTTAATTTCAAGCGAATGTTTCTTCTATGCTTAGACATTTATGAAAATTGCATTATTTTGGGAGATTGATAAAAACCTATGAATTTGAGGATTAAAACTATAAACCGTGTTAGGATTTGCATGTAGACATATCCTGGATGAATTATGAATTCATACTATAGCCCTTGATAATTCAAAAAACGGATTTAAGAAGAGAATTATTGTTAATTTTGAAAGAAATAGAAAACTAGGGTTCTTGATGATATTTTGATCTAAATAAGGCCTTTGGGTGATGATTAGTTAGTTTTAGAACATTAACAATGTTGTAGGATGATTATTTGATGATATTATAACGTTAGAATGAAGTTTCATGCATTGTAATGGATTTTTGGGACGATTTGAGGACTGGAAAACGAAGCAGTCCGTAACTTATCTGGTGCAATCGATCGATCGACATTCATCAGTCGATCGATCGACCACCATCGATCGATCGATGTTCAAGGTCGATTGATCGACCTTCCCAGAATGAGAAATATTTTCCCTAGTTAAATTTTAATGATGTTAACCCTTAGGAAATTATTAATGGAGATTTTATGAATATCTTTAGACTTAAGGAAGACCAGTAGGTATGGTTATAAAATTTGTACCTGCGTTAGAATACAATTTGAGGAATTATTATGGAATCTAATAAAATTCGATGAGTGAGATAATATTAGGGTTAAAGGAGTAAATTCGAATAAATTGATGAAATGAGGTTTGGGGCAGAAGTAAGGATCTTAAGAATAATGATGTTATATGTGGGAATAATAGGAGACTTAGTAATCCCTTTGAGATAGGTTTTGAGTACAAGAAACTATGACGTGAGATGTGTTGACAGTCTACATTATATATTATCGAAAGATTTAAAAATGTATAAAATTGGAATAATGGTATAAGGATGTAGAATATACCTTTATTAATAATGAGATATCTAAGATATGTGAATGCTTAGTATATGACTTATGTGTATGACATACCTACCATACTTGCTATCACAGGAGGTTTGCGTTCGTTTAGGACCATCTAATCTTTGTGTGCCTACAGGGGGATATAGATTGGTACCTCGAGAACATAGGTCAGAGAAGGACTTATTGGGAAGTTAATAAGTCTGTTGATCATGGGAGAGTAGGTGTGTGCGTGACCCATGTGATGTGAGTGTGTTCGCCTCCATTGTTTGTGATTGTTGTTATCTAAGAATGATTCCTGAGAGATTCGGAATGCGTGATCCTTATGTACGTGATGTACCGGGATGGATAGCAGAGTATGTGTGCACCGCAGCTTAGCCTCGGGGTGCTTGTATTGTATATTTATGATGTGAATGATATACGGTTAAATGAACAGACTTGTCATGTTAAATTATGAGAATAATTTATAGTAACTCCTTAAGAAGATAAATAAGGGGATAACCTCCAGTAAATGGTAATGCTAATAATTGAGAATCCGAGTTTAAGTAATGCTATCTATTCAAGTGATAACATTGGGAAATTATATTGTGAATCGAGTCGATGGGTTAGATCTTATGTCGGTTTAGCTTGATATGAATACCACTTAGATGGGTACTATACGTTAGGAGTGCACAATTAGTCGAGAGGTGAGTATTTCATGTGAGAGCACGTCCTAACATGTATTTTGCATTCATTGTTTTAGTGTTATTAAAGCACTTGCTGTTTTTAAAATACTCCCCACTTTCGGGCTCTGACCCGTTTGCTTTCAAATCTATTTTTGTAAAAACCTTTTAGGTACCCAGCCACAAGGACACCATGCATAGGATTTCCATTCAGGTGACGAGCTGTAGCTGTTTGTGGAAGTTACAGGGCCTTGCTAGTAGACGCTTCTTTGGTCTTGACTCTATTTAGTTTCATCGTTCGTAGGGCATGTCGCCCATTTCTATTAGAGACATTTCATATTTTAGTTATTCAGATTGTTGGCATGTAATTAATTTAGGATATACTGTTTTATTTATTTCAGTGGTGGGATTGTTGTGAGGAGTTTTCCTCCAGACTTATTATTATTTGTTGGTTACTTTATTGAGACTTTATGGTGTATGGTTATGATATTCTTTCATAATTCTTTTATCGCATGTTAATCAGATTTAATTTAAAATTTGACAACTTACTTTTTAAATACTAGGTGGTTAGTAATCATTAAATGTTTTTGACAGTGATGCTATTAACTGAACCAACTTGGCATTTTGAATTAATTTAATAAAGGAGTATCTACCCGGTATTTAATTAGTCGGGGTGTCACACCCCAACCTATCGCCTTCCTTCTCGTTACGCTAACTCTTGTAGCACTAACCATTCTATTCTCAAGCATCTTTCCTATGCAGGTCTTTCAGGGTGATATCGTGTTTTTTTGGGTTATCTTGACTCCATTTCTATCCCCCCCCCCAGTCTTTGCATGAGGCTCTCTAGAATCCTAAGTTGGTTGCGGCCATGAAAACTAGGATAAATGCCTTGAAAAACAATGGTACTTGGGAATTAGTGTCTCTTCCTCCAGGGGAGAAAATTGTTGGTTACAAATGGGTTTTTAGTGTTAAATATTTGGTTGATGGATCCGTTGAGCGATATAAGGCTCGTCTTGTGGCACTTGGCTTTACTCAGATTTCGGGAAAAGATTTTGGTCCTACCTTTGCCCCGGTTGCTAAGATGAATTATATTCGTCTATTTATATCTCTTATCGCATCTCACTCTTGGCTGTTTCATCAATTGGATATTAAGAATGATTTTCTTCATGGGGATTTGACTGACATGATTTATATGGCTCCTTCTCCCAGTTTTCGGGCTGAGGGGGAGTATGTGGGCATGGTTTGTCATCTTCGAAAATTTTTATACGGGTTAAAGCAGTCTCCGCGATCTTTGTTTAGCCGATTCAGTGGGGTGATTATCTCTATGGGATTCTCCAGATGCCAGTCCGATCGTAGTTTCTTTATTTGACATCAGCCCAACCACCGGTGCACTATCCTTTTTGTTTTTGATGACAATATCATTATTACCGGTGATGACCAAGAAGGGATTGCCCAGGTAAAGAAGGACATTAGAGAAGTATTTAATTTTAAGTACTTGGGTCCTCTTCGGTATTTTCTAGGAATTGAGGTTGAGAGATATCTTCATGGGATTTCCGTGTCACATAGGAAGTATGCTCTTGATCTATTACAGGATATGGGGATGATTGGTTGTCATCCATTTTATACTCCTATGGATTCGAATGTGAAGTTAACTAGTGAGTCTGGGGATTTACTTTCTGAGTCGTTTAGGTATCAGCATTTAGTTGGTTGTCATATCTACCTGACCAACAACTGCCCTGATTTGGCCTTTTTTGTGAGTCTTGTGATTCAATTTATGCATTTTCCTCGCACCACCCATCTTGATGTTATTTATCATATCTTGAGGTATCTCAAGACTTCACCGGGTCTTGGTCGACCAAAGGGGTCTATCTTGCTTCACTGATGCTGATTATGCAGGATGCAAGACTGATAGGGGTTTTATTTCTAGTTTCTGTACTTTCTTTGGTTCTAATCTCATATCATGGAAAAGTAAGAAGCAACCTGTGGTTTCTCGTTCTTCAGTAGAGGCATAGTATCATGCTATGGCTCATGATACATGTGAGCTCTTGTGGCTTCGATTGATTTTGGGTGAGCTAGGCTTAACCGAGGATATTCCTTATGTTTTGTTGTAAGATAACAGTCGTTATGTTATCATCTGATTCGGTTCTTCACAAGAGAACCAAACACATTGGGGTGGATATTCACTTTCTGCGGGAAAAAGTATCTACAGGCATCATTCATCCATCATTTGTCCCTTTATCAGCTCAGACGGCAGATTATCTCACCAAGGCGGTTTCACCTTCTCTACTTCACTCATCTATTGCCAAGCTAAGCTTACTAGATATCTTCACTCCAACTTGAGTGGGAGTGTTGGATATCAAATTAGTACTATAGTATTTCATTATTAGGCCCATTTATTTTTTGGACTTTAATTATTAGACTTATTTTACTTTTTACCATATACATCTAGACCCTTTCATTGATTAATATAATCACCATAACGTGATACTATTATTGATAAGCCATTACATCACAACAATCTTCCGTAATAGGTCTGAATTTCTGCCTTTCATAAGTCCTGACGGTGCCAACTGTAAACTAGGAGATATAAATTATGTATATAAAACCTATTATGTGTCTGTAGTCTATTTAGGGTCTTCCTTTGAAGAGTCAATGTCATCTATACCTCCCTTAGTACCCTCTAGTTTTCCTGTGGTTGTTGAAGAGCAAGAGGGTTCTTCTTATTCGATAGCTCGTATAACATTGCGACCACCGAGACCTAATATCGCGCTTATAATATCATCTATGATGCACTTTTGTACTTGGATGATTTATATAACATCTTTCTAGATATAAAATATAGGTTACCTAGACCTACAAAAAGGGTTTATGATCGATGTTCAGCCGACGATATTTTCTTCCTAGTATGGGCTATGTAAGTTGGTCTTCGTCTTCCTCTCCACCTCATTATAAGAGGTATTTTAAGGGGGTATAGAGTAGCTCACCCCAAATGTATACAGTACGATCTTGGGGTCGATGGTTTATTAGAAGCAATATTCGGGGTTTGACATGACATAAGAGGTCTTCAGATAAAGGACAATGCAAAGGACCTTGGGCATTGTTGTTTTTCTCATCGAAAATCCCACCAAAAAGATGGTGAAGGCGTCCCAGACGAGCAATCACATCTAAAAACACAAATTTATGTTCTTGGGTTGGAATTGGAGCTCAGCCTACACAATCAGTTTATACTTCTTACTTTTTTCTATTTGATTTTACTTTTGGTTTGATTGTTTCTTGTAGAATCTCTACAGCGAAAATATTGCGACTTCTCAAATAAATTCCATTTTTAATTATTCCCAAATTTTAGTTAAACCCAAAAACATGCATCTAGATGATTTATCCAATAAAATAAAGCATGCAGGATAAAACAAACAATTTCAGGAAAAATCACCAAAGGGCAAAACCTTTTTATTTTACTATAATTTGTAAATAACAACTTACACGGATTATAATGAAATAGGGTGACACACTAGTACCCGCAGGTGTCAGTCGTTGTCATCAGCAAAGGGACAACCGCAGTTACTCCTAAAGAACACACAGTTCTATCTTCAATAATGAATCCACACACAGTGAATCCACATGGACACACTATCCAATCTTAACAGAGACTCCCTCCACAATAGCACGCAGCTCTTGATTATAGAGATCTCCCCATAAAGAATAAATTTCAACAAAGATGAATCTAGGGTTCCAAAACAATTCACTAAAGGATTGGGATGTTTTGTGAATTGAAAATCAAATGTTAAAGAACCTAAAAGAAGAAGACAAAAGAATTATGCAGAAGCAGTTTCGTAACAGTTCAAAAACGTATGTCTTCTTATGAAAAACGGAGTTGGAAAAGCCTATTTATAAAAAACTTAAGGCGGTGCGTCATTCGAACGAGGTTGAATGTAGCTCGAATGAGATGTATGTCATTTGAATGACAAGAGGTCGCTCGAACGAAAAACATGACACGTGGTAAATGTCGTTTGAACGACCAATCAAAAGAGATTTCACACGGGCTTGTAGATAATTTCGATACGAACGTGTGGCCGCCAGTTTCGTATTTTTCTGATTTTTTATGAATTAGTTATGATTTTTCGATGGAAAGGTGTCCGGGAACAAAATTTTTAGAAAAATATTTGATAAAAATATCCCAACTATTTAAGTGAAATGCTAAGGAATTAAAACTCAACCGTACCAAAATTAACCTTGCGTAGGTTTGAATGTTGAAGATCTTGATATTCGAATCCTTCTTTGATACTTGAATGCTCTTCGATGGTGTAGCGGTATACGATATACTAAATTGATAACGGACTTATAAAATAATGTCCTTACAAATCTCCTCCTATGTCTATGCCGGTACAAAATAAAAACTCCGAATTATCAAATCAAAGGGACTATACAAATCTAATATCCCCCATGAACCCAAAAATGGAAAATACTAAAATTTTCAAGTCTTTAAATTTTCTTCAAAAATCTTCAAGTTTAAATCTTCAAACCTTTAAGCTTTTATCATCAGGGTGTGCAGCATATGATCATCACTTTTGTACCTACACACATGAGATAAAGCAAATACCTTCGTGACGCATCGAGTTTGAAATGATATAAGAATAAATCAATCAATATAATCAAATCTCCCCCATAATGCAAACTCCCGTATAAAATCATAATTCGTTCTCCCCCTTTTCATTATGTCCCCAAATAGACAGATAAGAAGAAACAAACTAAACATGGAGTGTCATGATAAAAGTGCATAGCAAATATGAATCAAACTACGCGTATGCAAAGGTGTAACTCAAAAGATTTCCACTAACCCTTTTTGATTTCTCAATTTTTTCAAAGCAAAAAAATATTGTTACAAAAAACATACACCATGGATTTGTACTAAAACAACCAAGTCATGGAAATGGAATGTATGGGTGTGAACACATTCGATAGGTAAATCAACTCAATCAATCATATATGCATGATGAATACATGTACCCCTAACGAATGAACATAAAAAATATCCTTAGGTGTGAAATTGTTGAATTTAGATGACATCATCTTAATCAAATCAACAAATCAAAGTCTAAATGATTTCCACACCAATAAAGTCCAAACTATTTAGTGTCGTTTTGAGAACTTTTCAAAGGACGTGCAAACCCATTAGTATATCCATCCAAAACTCCCTCATATATAATAATGCAATTTTATTTTTCTAAAGAGGTTCTAAATTCTCAACTTAGAGAAGACCTATTGGCCCAAAATTTTGGCATATTTCATTTTGTATTGCCTTCATTTTTTATGTGGGCTCTTTTCAAACGGTGGCTTTCACGACGTGATTATTATTCACTCGAGCGCTTTCTCGTATTCAATCATCATTTTTTATCTTAAACAAATTCCTCACGGGTAATGGATCTTACATGCACAACTTTTATTACTCTCGTATTATTACATTTGGTTCATTTTAAGAACAGGATTTGACATGAAAACACCCAACCAACATGTGATAAGTCAAGAACAATAATCAAACAAATCCGTGCATGTGTGCAATAAAGGAAATCATGAGTCAAACATGTAGGAAGTATCAACTAATTACATCTTAATGACTCCAAACATTATAAAGCACATGGATGAATTGACATATTGTCTCAAAACACTATCAAATAGTCACATGAAAAATGGAATGAAATTGTGACTCGGTCATCCTAAGTGTTTATCCATAAATGGTGTAAACAAAATACAAAACTCTTTTTGGATTTTTCAAAAATTTTATCAAAATAACATCTTTTTGTATTTTTCAAAATTTTTCAAAAAACAATAAATACAAAACGATACAACAAACAATAGGAAAATAATATCGATATGAGAATCATCCTATGCTAGCAATAGTAATCACACAAAAGAATCCATCAGTCAAAGCATTTGTGATCAAACGAACAATGCAGTGTTAGCAATTAAGCATGAAAATCATAAATGAATGCATATAAACTGATCAGAAACAACCCAACAGTACCAAATAAATATACCAAGATGACCCAGAGTACTGCAAATAGAAGAAAAACGTTGCTCTATGGGTCGTTCAAATGAAATCACCCTGTTGTTTGAATGACACGGGCATGTTGCGAGAAGAGAGTTCACGTGAGATAAGATGTCGCTCTAACGACATGAAGGTCTCGCTCGAACGAGGAAACCAAAGTTTCACAGTTTGTCTAGAATGTCATACAGTTTTTCCCAGTGCAAAAATTTCGTGAAAATAGTACCTGTAAGGGGCAAACAGATCCAAAACAGTACTAAAATAGTAGTGAAACACACAAATAAATCAATGTGTGCTACGTCAAAGTGATTCATAACACTAGAAAGAATATAACATGATGCATCACTAGTGTATGACAAACATCCAACACAATCAACCAAACGATCTCACATGGGGTGAATCATGTGCTATCAAATGCGAATCATGAACAAATAGACCATAAGCTTCTAAATACGATTTCCTGATCCAAATTGATCTGTAACGGAGTTTGGGGGTTTTGGGAACCGGTGTGACTCTCTTTTTATGTTTTCTAAGTCAATTCAAAAGCTTATAGCAGAAACGTCAAAGATGACCTTGCCTACCGCAATGTGTGCAAGTGTAAATCGGGCGGTGAGTGTTACCTAAAGGTGGCCTTCTCCTCAGATTCCTAAGTAGTGTTCTCTGAATTTGCCTTGGTGGCTCTCTCCTAATGATCCTAGGAGGTTCTCTTACGATGTTCCTAGGGGGCTCTTTCCTAACAAACTTAGGTGCCTCTTTCTTAACAATCCTAGGAGGCTTTCTCACACGTGTGGAAATGGGTGCAACATATTTTTCAAAACCAATCCCACCCCTATCCTTTTTATCTCGATGGTGAATAAAATCTTATCAAGTTTTTCAGACCTAGACTCCAAATCAAATTTTACTTTACTTGAATCTTTCAATTTCACCTCAAGTTCACCTATCCTAGATTCAAGAAAACGCTTAGAGTCTTCAAACTCTAAAATTTCTTTTTTCATAACTTCCATCACACCTCGAAGACTATCTCTCTCACCATCATCATATCCTAATTTCTCTTTAAGCATCTCCTCACGTTCCCTAAGATCCTTAATCAAGGCATCAGTATTATCATTATCTAAAGCATGTTTCTTCAATTCAGCTTCAAGTTTTAAGCTTGCCTTTTTTATCTTTAAAGATTCAAAATACAAATTATTATAGGCAACTTGCAACTTGCAACTCGCTCAATTGTTCTTCTTCCTCCTCACTCTTTTCACCCTCACTCTCATCACTAATCACACGGATGGGAAGCTCTCGCCTAGAAGCATAAAATACTTCTTCTTCCGAATCACTATCACTAAGGGTAGAAATATGAGAAACCGGTTTATTCAATTTCTTCTTTAAATTTGTGGTACACTCATCAAATGTGTGACCAACACCCTCACAACAAGGAAACCTCTCAGAGTCGTTTTCAACATAAGATTTAAAACAAGAGTTCGTGTGAATTTTCCAATTAAACTTTTCAAAAAGTTGACATCGAAAATCATCAAAACCACCAAAAGCCATTTTTGTTCAAAATCAGGATCAAAACACAATAACTTAGTGCAACAGGCTCTGATACCAATTTGTAGAATCACTACAATGGAAATATTTCAACTTCTCAAATAAAATCCAATTTTAATTATTCCTAAATTTTAGTTAAACCGTAAAACATGCATCTAGATGATTTATCTAATAAAATAAAGCATACAGGATAAAACAAACAATTTCAGAAAAAATCCTCGAAGGGTAAAACCTTTTTATTTCACTATAATTTGTAAATAACAACTTACACGAATTACAATGAAATAGGGTGTATTTTCATATCTTTCCCATGTTCACATGTATAAAACCTTGTTGACATCACCTAGTCACAAAGTAGATGCTTTCTACAGTAATGAATATAAGTTATGTCTTCAGTAATGAATCCACACGCTGCGAATCCACACGGACACGCAGTCCAATCTTCACAGAGACTCCCTCCACAATAGCACGCAACTCTTGTTTGTAGAGATCTCCCCACAAAGAATAAATTTCAACAAAGTTGAATCTAGGATTCCAAAGTAATTCACTAAAGGATTGGAATGCTTTGTGAATTGAAAATCAAATGTTAAAGAACCTAAAAGAAGAAGACAAAAGAATTCAGCAGGAGCAGTTTCGTAACAGTTCAAAAACGTAGGTATTCTTATGAAAAATGGAGTTGGAAAATCCTATTTATAAAAAACTTAAGGTGGCGCGTCGTTCGAACGAGGTTGAATGTTGCTCGAATAAGATCTATATCATTTGAACAACAAGAGGTCTCTTGAACGAAAAACATGACACGTGGAAAATGACACGTGGCAAATGTCATTTGAAAAACAAAAGTAGGTCGTTTCAATGACTTATCAAACAATATTTCAAGCGTACTTGTAGATAATTTCGATATGAACGCGTGGCTGCCAGTTTTGTATTTTTCTGATTTTTTATGAATTAGTTATGATTTTTCTACGAAAAGGTGTCCGAGAACAAAATCTTTAGAAAAATATTTGATAAAAATATTACAATACTTTAAGTTAAATGCTAAGGAATTAAAAATCAACCTTACCAAAATTAACCTTGCGGAGATTTGAATGTTGAAGATCTTGATATTCGAATCTGTCTTTGATGCTTGAATGCTCTTCGACGGTGTAGCGGTAGATGACATACTAAATTGATAACGGACTAGTAAAATAATGTCCTTACATTTCTTAATTTTCTTTGGTATTTTTGCGATGAATGTTTCCCAAGGTTACTTCCTTCCTTGAAGAAGTTGAGACCTCTAAATTCAGAGAAGCTCAGTCTGAGAACCAAGACAAAGTTAGACTTTTAGCTCGATCTGAAGCCGAACTCGAGGTCGATCAAGAGGTTGAGGAAGGTAAGTGGAAATTTTCGTAAGTGTCACTTCATCCTTCTTTTGTGATTTTACTAACAGTTATGTTTTCTGTGCAACTTCTACCCCATCAACCTCAGGCTTTTGCTTATAATTGGTATACTGATTATCCTAACTAAAATATACTCATTACAAGCAAATAATAGATAAGAGATTGGTATACTGAAATACTAACACGGGAATAAAGCTATATAGATGAGATAAAGACTAATAACTGGATTTACGTGATTAGGCCCCAAATGGTTCCTATGTCCACAGATGCAGTGTTGATTGCATTGATTTATAGGGAAAAAGTTATTAGCTTATACAAGAATGAAGATCTCAAGTTCTGTATATTTTTTTGCAGTATAACAGTAAGGATAATCTCTAAAATTTCCACATATGAGTAGTGTGTGATATTGATAGGCTATTAAAGGAGAGAGAAAATAGAGGGACACATTTTTTTTATTAGGTTCAAGTCTTAGGGAGGGGGGGGGGGGGGTGAGACTTGAACCCCCAACCTCTTACAAAGCAAGGGTTGGTAGTAAGCATTGGGGCAAGCCCCTTTAGTTAAAGAGAGGGACACATAACTCACCTCTATAGGTTAGATGAGTACAAGCTTTACATACATAGTGAGAAAATAACCACAATTAGTTATTTGCCCATGGGGGCATATTTTCATATCTTCCCAATTTTCACATGTATAAAAGCTTGTTGACATCACCTATTCACAAAGTAGATGCTTTCTACAACTGAGTCAACTAACAATTTTAGTTATAGTGTTAACTAACTGGGTCAATTAGTCTGTCTAGTATGGCTTAGTCGACCTCTATCTGAGTCGACCAGGCTGTTTGTTGAGGTCGACCCCATCCCCTCTAAGTAGGTGTATCTAAGTGTCCTCTTCTAACTGGTCCACTTGTCATCCCATATTTATGGTATAAAACCAATGTAAGAACATAACATTTAATAGATCGACACTTGTCAAATTAACCTACATAGTCCGAATCGACATATCCACACACATGTGACTTCTCAAGTTTTTGGTACACAAGTTCAATGATCAATTCAGATAATGCCAAATTTAATTTACTACATTCCAATGCTCTTTTCCCAAATTTTCCATATATCACCACAAGAAAAAAACTTTTTTATGACTTTTTTTAGTGTCATAAAATGCCTCTTATGACCTATTATTTTCAATCAAAATTGTCAAAAGTTTGGGTGTCATAATTGATACCAATAAAAACTGTCATACAGGTTAACAGTTATAGATGACTATTTTTTCAAAACAATCGTATCTGGTACAAAAAAAAGTCATAATATACTCTACAAGCTGTCATATTTGATTTAAAAAGTATCATGATAACAATTTTCAAATATTTAAAAAGGTCATATAAAATATTTCATCGCATGAGGGTTCAGTATAAATGATCATAAATAAAACATATAATAAAAAAATTAATAACCAATATTAATGTCATAGTTGACAAATAAATCTAAACACAAATCAAAATTCATAGTAGCATAAAAACAACGTTGAAATTTTTTGTATTCAACCCCTTGCAATGTAAATCATTCACAAAAAAATAATAACCTACTACATAACTACATGTATCACTAGATATACCCACTATGTGCATCATTAAAATATATGTCTCCAAAATAATGTACATCCAAAAATCACGCATATATGCGCCAAAGTCAAAACTACACTAAATCAAATTGATCTAACATATCAATCAAATTTAATTCGTCTATCAAAATTAATGTGCCTCCAAAGTAATAATCGCTTCATAGTATTAGGCAATAACGCGTCGATGCCCTCTTTCCTTTTGGATTCACGATCATGTTGTCCTATAATGGTACACCTTTACAAGCATCTAACTAAATGCTCCTGCATAAGTTCAAAGCTTTAAGTCATGTATTCGACAATGATGATAACAATTTCATAAGACTTACATATCAAATACAAATTAAACTTAAACATGATTGTGTTCAAAGAAATAAAATGAGAAACTACCAACATCACATATATTAATTTAGTTTCAATACTAAGCATATATGTACGAACCTCTTGTGTATGGGATATCCAAGACTATATGACTTGTGTGGCTAAGAAGATCCATATGCTGGCTCGTTCTTATGTTGCTCAACCAACGACTTCTAATGATTATGTTCCTTCTTCGAGTTTTGGGAGTGTCCCCTTTACCTCCTACCATCGTGACAAGAATCCCTTATACCTCATGCAACTCCTACTTTCTCTAAATCATTCGCATCCATTGTAGGCAATCAAACATCATCATCCATTCACCTAAAAGAATTTAGTGAACCTGCAATATTATATTTAGATATTAAGAAGCTTGCAGGACCCTTCATATTTTCACTGGTAGGTAAGTTTCCCCGTTAGATGACCTCTATAGATGATATGAGTCAGGTGTTTTCATTATTTGGTCTGAAGTCTAAGGTAAACATTGGTTTGATAGATCATAACAACAATTTTATTAGACTACGTCATGAATAAGACTTCAATAGAATTTGGTTAATGGATACATGGTTTGTTCAAAGATTTCCTATGAGAAGTCTTTAAATGGTCTCTTGAATTCCACCCAAAAAGTGAAACAACCATAGATACGATATGGATTATCATCAGTCCATTTATATAACAAAAAGGGAATTTTTCTATCACAAACATTATGGGAACTCTATTAAAACTGGATGCAGCAAATGCTTCTTTATCAGACCTAGTCTTGTACATGTTTATGTGGACATTAATATTCTTAAACAACTTCCTAAAAGAGTGTAGATAGGTAACAAGGAGAAATGGATTGGATATTGGCTATACATAAAATATGAAAAAATTCCAGACTACTGTAATTAGTGTGAGAACCAAGGGCGTAGGAATGAATCTAGTTTGTTTAAAATAATATGGAAGATATGAATGCAACATCAACCCCACTTGATGGAAAGAAACATTGTATTAAAGGATACACTAAAGGGTCGACTAAAGAATGGGTGAAAAAAAAATACAAAGATAGTGAGAAGAAGGGGTGAACAAGACACTGAAAAGACTCACAAGTTAGTGGAAATGGAAAGGCATAGAAAAGTATAATTTCGAAGGTCAGAGGTTTAAAAGAAACCAACAAATTAAGATAATCAAAAAAATGCAAAATCAAGAAATTCATGTGATTAAAGATCAAGAAAAAAATCATAAAAAACAATAAGGAGGTGGAGATAATGTAGAAAAGTAGTTTACAAGATGAGACTATTATAAAAAATTAAGAGAACCTCATAATTCAAGAAATAATGCAGATACAAAGTAGTGTAGGTGGAAAATGTGGAGAAAATAAAGAAGAAAGCACGGGCACTATTTCCTCTCAAAATCAGATAGAAAAATATAAGTTTAAGGAAAATGAAGAACAAAGATGTTCTTCTCAGATAACAAATTATTGCATTAAGGACTGGGGTATAACTTTAAGCACACCAGACCTAAAGGTAATCTTAATCAAAGATTTTTAAGATCTAATTAAAAATATCCAACCTCTTCCAAATTTCAATGATAATATTCATCATTTGGAATATAAGATGTATCTCTAAAAGAGATGCCTTTAGAAGAATTAAGAGATTGATAAAGTTTCATATTCATGGTGTCTTAGTTATTCTAAAACCTAAGCTTATAGGCTCTAAGATTAATGATTATAAGTTTAAGATGGGATTCTATTATGCACAATCTAGTTGAATAAAAAAATTCGATATTTGATAAAGAGGTAATTAAATGTGAATTGATATCTCAAATGGAGCAATGTTTTACTGTTAAAATTTCTATTTCACTATAGTTAGACCTGTATTGTGTAGCTTTGTCTATGCTAAATGTAAAAAATTGATATAATAGGTCTTTGGAATTTTTTTAGAAGTATGAAAACAGCAGGTCTCTGGATTGTCGGAGGGGATTTTAATGACACTATTCATTATGATGAAAAAACTGTTGGTAAGCATGTAGTTATTAGGTCTGCATTTGAATTTAATGAACTTATTGAATATAATGCCCTTGCTGATTTGGGACATCATGGATCCAAATTTACTTGGTTTAACGAAAGAGAAGGTTCATCTTAAATTTGGATAAAAAATAATAGGGTATTGGTCAATAAAGAATTTTTGGAGATGTGCAATAATATTCAAGTTCAGTACCTTAAAAAAGCTTCATCAGATCATTCTGATGTGCTTGTAATTATCAAAACTGAATATAATCTTGTGCTGAACACTCTTAAATTCCAAAATCTCTAGACTAATCATGTTTGTTTGAAAGAGGTGGTGCAAAGGGAGTGTCTCAAAAGTGATAATGTAAATCCTATATATCTTATAGCTGAAAAATTAAACAAGTTAAGGAAAATTTTATCTTAATGGAGTAAGGATACTTATAGTGACCTTTTTTTAGATTATTAGAGATGTAGATGATTTGTTTCTTACCTAAGAGATGAACTATGAAGGGGATCCTACTGAAGAAATGGGGAACAATTAGCTCTTGCTACAACCCATTACAACATGAAGAGTGTTATAGAAGATGATTAGTGGAAACTAAAAGCTCACAAGAAATGGCTAAAAAGGGAGAGAAAAATATAAAAAAAATTCATAACTGTGTTAGAGGAGGAGGCTTCATATCCATAAAATGAAAAATATTCAAGGAGATTGGGTGAATAATGAGAAGGAGATAGGAGAGGCTACAGTCCAATTATTTTAGCGTCAATTTACAGAAGAAGGTAACACGTGAGGAGATAAATAATTTTTTGAAGTGTATTCCAAGAATCATTTAAGGAGCTTAATAAAGACTTGTCTAAAAATTCAGAATATGAAGATGTGAAGGAAGCATTTTTTAGGGTTAATAGAGAATGTTCTGCATGTATGGATGGATTCAGTGATTTAGTTTGTATTCATTGTTGGGACACCGTTCTGCTAACTTTTCATCCTTTTCAATTAAAAAGAAATTTTGTTGCCCACTTACGCAAGTGATTGAATTTGATGCAACATTAATAAAATTAAGAAAACATTGAACCAAGACACTTCTTTTTTTTCTACTCTATAAAAATAAACTAATAGTTTTGGTATTATTGAAACACTTTATGTAATTTTACTTGCATACATCTGTTGTTACTGAAGATGGTTCTTTAATTTTCAGAACAATGCCATTCTCAGAAGCAATTTCCTTTATCACCTTCATTTTGCTCTCTAAGCTTGGTTGTCTCGTTGGCAGCTTTTGTATTATCTACAAGTACAACACAAAAAATATTTAATAGTTAACTTCCATTCACTAAGGAAATATTAATCTCATATCTCAAATAACAAAAAAATGTTAATACACCTTAGGATTAACTCCAGAGTTGTTGAGTAATTCAATAGCAAGAGCTGCAAATTCTTTTCCAAAATGACATGTGAAAAAAGCTTGAATTTATCCAAACTCTGGGAATTCCCCACACCTTGTTATTATGTAAAGAAAGCTTGAAATGGCCTCCTTCAGTACATACCATGTTAGTCAAGTTGCAGCACTCACTATAACCCCTTGTTGGTTTTGGCTCTCCTATTTTTTCAGTTTTGGTTTATTTACAAATTTGCCATTTTGGCTCAAATTTATAAATACAAGTGTTATTTCTAGGTTTTGGGAGAGGACAAGTTTGAGAGCTATTTTGTGAGTTATCAAAGCTAAAGAGAGATAGAGCTCCCATTTGAGGGGTGAGTTCTTGTGAGGTTGTGAGTGACTTTCTACGAGAGATAAATTGTGTGTGTGTATAACCTTTGGGTTCCTCCATTTATCTATAGAAAGAAGAAATCCTCCTTGGTGGATGTAGCTCAAATTTGGGTGAACCACGGTATATCGTTGTTGTTTTGCTTTGATGATTGCTTGTATGTTCTTATTGTCACTTCATTGATGCTTGGTTGATTTGATTGGGAGTTTGCACACTAGTTCATTTTCGGAACAAGGTCTTGGGTGTTTTCCGCACACCAAGTGTTTGATAAAATTCCCGAGTGAGTTTTATCGTCTTGGTCGCTAGAGATAGTCTTGCTTAAGCGCAACAAGTGGTATCAGAGCTTTGGTTGCATTGTTTGCCCGGTATTTTTGGTTCGAGGTTGAATCAATTTTGGCAATTTTGGCATAGCTTTTGTTTTTGTTCCAAATGACGGAAAATGTGGAAAGTACTCGAGAATCAACCTCTACGAGCGGAGGCTCTAAGAGATGGAATTCGAGTTATGGATCGAGTGGCTCAATGAAGACGGACATGAAGGCTTTTGATGAGAAGATCAATTTCGGGTTATGGCAAAGACGAATGCGAGGCGTTCTTGCCCAACAGAGGTTGCAATTAGCATTGTTGGGGGTAGAGGGACGACCGGTAGGCATGACCGATGCCGAGTGGATTGACATTAATCAAAGAGCGGCTTCGTGTATTGAGATGCTTATCATGGATGATGTGTTGAATAACGTGATAGCGGAGACCACGGCTAAAGGCATGTGGGATAAGCTTGAAGAGATTTATTTGGGAAAGTCGTTGTCAAATAAATTGTTCCTCAAGAAGAAACTCTTCAAGCTTGAGATGAAGGACGGTGAGGATATGATGAAGCATATCAACGTTTTTAATGCCTTGATAAATGACTTGAACCGGATAGACGTTCAATTCATTGAGGAGGATCGAGCATTGTTGTTGCTTGCATCATTACCCGATTCATACGAGCATTTTGTGACCACGCTCATGTTTGGGAAGTCTACGCTCCGGTGCAACGAGGTTGTGCAAGATATTCAATCTCATGTCACGATGAGAAAGAAGGAAGGTGGAGGTGACGGGTATTCCCATAATGAAGGCCTTATGGCGAGAGATGGAGGTGGGCAAAATGGCGGGAGGAACTTCAACCGGGGATTTAATGATGGTAGTAGGTCTAGATCGAGAGGTGTTGGTGGTAAAGGGCCGAAATGCTACAAGTGCCAGGAATGGGGTCATATGATCCGAGAATGTCCTTTGTGGAACGACAAGGTTAAGGGCAAGGTTGATTCCGAGAGGGCAACGGTAGCGAGTGTGAATTATGAAGATGAACTTGGAGAACTTCTCACAATCTCCAAGGTTAACTCTCTTTTCCAAGATGATTGGATATTATATTCGGGATCGTCGGATCACGTTTGCTCCAAGAGGGAATATTTTGAGACTTTCACAGAAAATGGAAAAGGTTCCATGTCTTTGGCTAACGGAGAGAAGGTTTCCGTTGAGGGTGTCGGGACGGTGAAACTCAAGATGTTCGATGGGGTGGAACGCACTTTGGGTGGTGTGGCCTATGTCCCAAAGTTGCGAAAGAATTTGATATCCATTAGCCGTTTGGATTCCAAGGGTTGCCGGGTGTCGGTGGCGGGTGGAGTCTTGAAAGTCACACGCGGTTGTATGGTCCTAGCGAGGGGAGAGGAGAGAGAGGGGTTGTATCGTCTAAATCAGACTTCGAGAAAGATGGGGAAGAGGTGTGCACAAGTGATCGAACGTTCGAGGCATGTCTCGTTTGTGAACAAAGCGGAGACATTGAGTGCTAGCTTTCTGAGACTAGACGGTAGTGATGGGAGAATACCTACTAGTGGAGGGGATGGATCGAAGTCCCCCTCCAGGGCCAACGGGTGATGTTGACCCGGTTTAGTTGCACACATGCATTGGCCGATTCGAATCGAGGAGGTGTAGGACTATGATGGATTCGAGGTGTGTGTAGCTAGTTCAAGGAAGGTCGATGAGTTAATGTTTGCGAGCATTGGCAAACGAGAGTTTTTCGTGACAAAGACTTGGTATATCTTTCGAGGGTGAGATTTGGAGGGTATGAGAGGTGAGAAATTTTCCCTCTCATCCGTGGTTATTTCTCAAGGTGGAAGATGGTGTTGATGTGTTTGAATGTTTCGTGTAAAGAAGGTGTATGCTATATGTATTGTGTGGGGGTGTACTCACCGGGTTACATGAGGAGCGAGCTTCACCATATGGTTACATGGGAAGCATTCAGGGGAGTTCTTAGTTTAGAACTTGGTTCCTCGGCGGGTGGAGTCGTTTGGAGTCTTGGAGTGAAGACTTGCGGTATCTCACTTCATGGTTGAAGTTTGAGGTGGCTTAGCGTCGGGTGAAGCGTATTGGCTTGTTAGATGTCGGGATGATCTTAGAGCGGATTTGATGTTTGCATTCCGATTTCGGTTGGATCGTGAGGATCGCCTGGGGGAATCGCATTAGCTTGGTAGATGGTGGGACAGTCTTCAAGCGGGTTCAATTTCAGCATTCTAGAGATTGGTTGGATCGTCAGGATCGCCAAGGTGGAGTTTGTTGGTTTTGGCTCTCCTATTTTTTCAGTTTTGGTTTATTTACAAATTTGCCATTTTGGCTCAAATCTATAAATACAAGTGTTATTTCTAGGTTTTGGGAGAGGACAAGTTTGAGAGCTATTTTGTGAGTTATCAAAGCTAAAGAGAGATAGAGCTCCCATTTGAGGGGTGAGTTCTTGTGAGGTTGTGAGTGACTTTCTACGAGAGATAAATTGTGTGTGTGTATAACCTTTGGGTTCCTCCATTTATCTATAGAAAGAAGAAATCCTCCTTGGTGGATGTAGCCCAAATTTGGGTGAACCACGGTATATCGTTGTTGTTTTGCTTTGATGATTGCTTGTATGTTCTTATTGTCACTTCATTGATGCTTGGTTGATTTGATTGGGAGTTTGCACACTAGTTCATTTTCGGAACAAGGTCTTGGGTGTTTTCCGCACACCAAGTGTTTGATAAAATTCCCGAGTGAGTTTTATCGTCTTGGTCACTAGAGATAGTCTTGCTTTAGCGCAACACCCCTATGGGCAGACTTATTCTACATTTTATTGTAATTAACTACAAGACACAAATATATAAATTTCCTGAAGTGAAGCCCTTGGAATCTAGAGAAAGTAGACAACAATTCTGAAGTGAATCCTTTTGATGTTAAATGAGCTAGTGAGTACATTGCTACATGGTATTGAAGTTAATTATTGAGCTAATTTATTACGTTAAAAAAATAAGAAGTTCACTGTGCAAAAGAAAATACAATTAAAGCCCAAAACTTACACCTTTTAAAAGGATAATGACAAACTGGACCATGAAAGGTTGAGATGAAATTTACAGAGTCAGACAGCCTAAAACTTTCCAAATAATACATTTTAATAAAATCTTCTTTATCTTTTCAATCTACTTATGCCCAATTTCCACTGCACTAAAAACAGGAATCTGGCACGGTTTAAAACTGTGCCAGATCAAATCTGACAGGGTTTTGAACTTTGCCAGAATCAGGTGTTCCAAAATGGCTAGTTTTTTCTGGCACGGTTTAAAAGTGTGCCAGTTTTGACCAAACAGGAACACTTCTGGCACACTTTATAACCGTGCCAGAATTTAATATTTCTGGCACACTTTTGGCACACTTTATAACTGTGCCAGATTGAGTATATTTTGGTACACTTTTGGCACAGCTTAAAACTCTGCCAAAATTTGATACACTTTTGGCACGGTTTTGAACTGTGCCAAATTTTTGGATCAAAGAAAAAAAATAATTATAAATAATATTACCCAAAAAAAATCCGGAACATTTTCAATAATAATATAAAACCAGCATGACAAAAATAGTACAACAACAATACAAATAGTATGAAACAAAACTAATGCACATACAAGCCACTAAAAATTAATAACTCAAATTCCATTAATATAAAATTCATGTCAATACATATGAAATTCATCTCAATACATGCACAACCATAAAACTTCCAATGAGTTTCAACTATTAAACAAACAAACAAACAAAAAATAGTAATTAATTCTCATCGTTTGACAAGATTAAAGGCCAACGACCTATGCTATCCTTTCGAAGAGATTCTTGCTTGCCAACATCTTGTTCATGGAAAACCTATTGCTTTCGTTGACGAATTGATCGTAGTCGGTCAAAGTAACACAGTAAACGGTAAGGTCAACGTCTTTGAACATTTCTAACCACTTGCAATAATCTCCAAGTCTACTTGAGTGAACTCTATTGAGTTGGTACCTGCAGATGCAAAGCAAGAAGTGGTATTAGCACTTAAATTGTGTATAGTCACAAATTCACAATGACTTGAGCCTGAAAAAGACTACAATATGCATAAAATGTTGGTGAAATAAAGAAAGTAGCACGTAAGTGTTTTAAAGAACTAATTATGAAGTTTCATGTTGAGATAGATGTGAATTGCATACCATTTGTAAACAGTTTACAACATTTGGGTAGAATTCCCTTTGTAAACAGGCCTATCCACCCTGTTTAAGGACTAAAAACTACTCAAACCACAACAATAGTAATATTATTTACCGAACCTCATATAAATAATCAGTGTGTAGATATGCAACAATCATGCCGATTAGTATACATTACACTGAGCTGATGATTTCTCAGTAGACATACATTAGTGTCCATTAGTCACACGCCTTGATGATTCCTCAAAAAAAATCAAATGAACCTTGATTTTTCATTTCGAGATGAGGTCGGTGCCTTTCGTTGTGCTTAGCAAAAGTGTTGTGTGTGTGTGTGTGTGTCTATATATATATATATATATATATATATATATATATATATATATATATGTGTGTGTGTGTGTGTGTGTGTGCTTCTATATGTGTGTGTGTGTGTGTGTGTGTTATATAACAACATATATATATGAGGCTGTTATATATATAACAGCACACATATATGTGCTGCTATATATATATGTGTGTGTGTGTGTTGTATATATATATATAACAACACTTATATATATATATATATATATATATATATATATATATATATATATATATATATATAAGGCTGCCTTAGATATATATTTTACCCATGAAATTGTCTCTTCTTTAGGTCACGTCGTAATAAAATTAACATTAAATAGTTATATGTTGTTATGTTCACAATGTTTGAACCCGAACCCAAATAATAGTCCTATTGGTATTTTTTAAATTAGTTAAGGTCAATATATCACTTCACCATTTCTTCTTGTTCCATGGTAAAAAAAAAAAGGCTGGATGTAATTACCACTAAATTACCTTCATGCCAAACTGTAATTGCCCAATTTGCCGAACTGAGACATTGACATCACAACGAAGTGATCCTTCTTGTATATTTCCATTTCTCACTCCTAAATACCGAACCAATCTTTGCAATTCTGCAGCATACTCTGCAGCTTCAATACCAGTTCTCATATCAGGTTCAGAAACAATCTCTAGCAAAGGCACTCCTGCCCTGTTCAAATCAACCTGCATTAGTCAATCTCTCAATTTCCTTCAATTCTAATTAGTTATGTAATTAAACTGCAGCATCATGAAAATACAATCTATGTATAAATTAATTGTGCGACCATTACATTATGCAACAAGCTTTGTTCTTTTGTTTACCTAGTTTCTAGATTGTAAATCGTGTTTATGTGACTAGTTGCGCATGTGCACTTGTTGGACCTAACATTATATACACCCAAGTAAGGAACTTAGCATTCATAAGTTGTGATCACACATGTAAGAAAGAGAATTTAAAAACAATATGAAATTGACTACTTAATGGTGGTAGAGTTGAACCATAAAAATATGAGAGCCAAAGAAAGTATCAAAACATAGCAGAGAGAAGCAGAGGGAGCTCAGGGTCAACAGTCTGAGCATCATTATGTGCTCCCGTCCTTATCAATATTATTATTTTACGAAATGCTTATATATAGGAACTGTAAACATTAACCCTCGGTCTGAGGTGTGTCTGCACCGTGTTGCTATGATGGATTATATAAGTTCGTTATAAAATAATAATGTTCACTTTAAGTCATAAATTGTTTTCTGTTTCAAGGGACTTAAAATGTCTTTCACAAACATTTTTTTCTTTTTGTTGTATTGCATAAAATCATTTCAATGAACGATGAAGATTTATGATGCGTCGCAATAAACTTATAATAGGTGGAACTATAAGGCTCTGTTTGAACTTTTCATTACAAATTCTAGAACAAAAATTTTAAGGTGATACCTGTAGGTTCCCATTCTGGAAACACACATTAGGCACCTTACTAAATAGGGTGAACTTCAATTTCAAACCGAAGACCATGAGAACCCAATGACTTATCGTTATTCCCGATCCTACAAAGAGGGGGTCAATATCCAAGTGTGGATCAGATTCAATGTACTCATATTCCCGAGTTAGACTGTCAAGAACCTAAAATACATCAGATAGAATTATTACACCCCAAAGAGAGGGATATGATGTAGAAAAATGCGATTTTGGATTATGATGGACTTGCTTCTCCCGGAGAAATTATTAGACCCTATGAAATCTATATTAATAAGCAGACCCCGAAAATTACAAGAGGATCTATTCAATCCCCTATGGGATTGCGAGATAGTGAATACACCTTAAGTAAACAAACATACAAGGGTCCGAAAGGGGAGACAGTTGTTGTGGATAGAGTAGCTCTCAGCTCTGATAGGAATAACAATTTATGCATCAAATTTATGATTCGCCATACCCGTAGACCTGAGGTGGGTGATAAATTTAGTAGTAGGCATAACCATAGAGGTGTTTGCGGCACCATTGTTCAACAGGAGGATTTTTCTTTTTCTGAGCGTGGCATTTACGGCCTGATTTGATTATGAATCCTCATGGATTCCCGAGTCGAATGACAGTTGGGAAGATGATTGAACTTCTTGGTAGTAAAGCTGGAGATTCATGTGGTAGATTCCATTATGGTAGTGCTTTTGGGGAACCAAGTGGTCATGAAGACAAAGTTGAAGCTATCAACGAAACCCTGGTGGAGCATGACTTTAGCTACAATGGGAAAGACTTCATTTATTCAGGTATTACTGGTATGCCCCTATAAGCATATATCTTAATGGGGCCAATCTATTACCAAAAGTTGAAACACATGGTCCTAGATGCATGCTCGAGGTATTGGGCCACGTGTCATGATCACCCGACAGCCTACTGAAGGGAGAAGTCGAAATGGAGGACTAAGGGTGGGAGGAACTAGTATGCTGATTTTTGAACGCCTAATGATCTCCAGTGATCCTTTTGAGGTTCAGGTTTGTAGAAAGTGTGATTTTTGAACGCTTGCAATCTTTTATTCCAGGAACTACAATCAATGAATATTGTTCCTCGATTAAAACTAACTGAAGCTCGATCCATTGGGTTTGCTACAAATACTTGAAGTATAGAAAGTGACGTAGGAAGATGATATCTGTGATGTTGACTGCGATAACATGGACTTTAGGATTGAGTATTTTAACCTCCCAGAGTCCAAAGGATACCTTTTATGAAAATGGGGTCCAAGCCTCCATCCAATTGAGATATCAAATGTGTAGAACATATCTTTGTGCAAAAGTACTTGATTCTGTTACCTAAAAGTTCTCTGCTTTTTGGCTGATGCAAAATATTAAGTTATGTGCTACTCAACTCAAGGTTTTACACAATGTATAATTTATGCATTAGTCAAACAAAACACTTGCATGACAGTTGAATGAGCAGGCGTGAGTTTGTATTGCCTTTTTTATTTTTTTGAAGAGTTACTTATACTTATGCACGAACTTAAAAAAAAAGTATTTATAGGCCCAGAGCAAACTCTTTAACAACTAATGATAAGAATTTTATAGTAGATCCCATCTATGCCAATGGTGGGGAAGATGAGAAGAATATAAGAATTCCTCTGATTGACGATCAAAAGACTTTTTCAAATATGTTGAGAAAGAAATTTAAAAAGTACAAGGGCAATAAAGCAAAATTCCGAAGAAGAATGAAGTCACAAGGGAAAAAACATTATTAAAGTAGCCAATAATGCTCGGCTCAAAGACGTGAATAAAAAGGCTACCAGATCCAATTATAAAGTATCCTTAAACTCCAATCCCAAAGTAACTAAATGACCAGTCTCATTGTGTGGAACATTGGTTGAGTGGCTCAAAGATCTTATTCAATAAGAGTTAAAAAGTTGATGAAAACTCACAAAATGCAAATTCAATGTTGTTACTTGTCAAGAAGAGAAACTAGGTGAAAATTAGGTGGATTCCAATGTTGTTAGAGATTTTAATCAAGCCATAGATGATTGTGGCTTACTAGATTTGGGGTTTATAGGAACCATATTTTCTTGGTGCAGAGACTTAATAATGTGGGGAGGTTCGGGCTCTAGTCATGAGGAAATTCTCTATTAAAGTGCAGAGACTTAACGATGTCTTGAAAACATAGAACAAGAAAAATTTTTGTCACATATTCCAATTAGTTAATGATTTGGAAGATGAAGTTCTTAAAAGAGAGGTGGATTATGAAGGATGTAAAAGTGATTCAAAGAGAGTTAGTCTTCAAGATTGCAGAGCTAAACTACTAATGGCCCTTAACAGTAAAGAGATATATTAGAAGGGGATCCTATTTATTTCCCCAAGTTTATTTCTCATTCCTGCAAATTCTTTTAGTCGAGGGCTGAATAAACTATTTCACCAAGTCTATTTCAAAGTGATGAGTTAATGTATGTAGACCAAGTTACTGAGGAATTAAATTGTTGTCCAATAATCTATCCTGATTTTTCTTTTCTTTGGGATATTCTCACCAAGGATATCGTTGGTCGTGATACTAAAAGAGGGGGATATATTATATGGATTATTTCAGTCTTGGTAGAGTTAATAATATGCAACATTCGTCGGGTGTCAATCATAAGCAGATCAGTTGTGGCATTACCGTCTGGGCATCCTTCTTTTGGCCAAATGTGATGTGTCATGTTTAAAGAATGATTTGCATAAGAAATATTTCTAAAATGATAAAATTTACATTGAATTTGGCCCCAACCAATAAGATGGCAATGCTTCTCAACCAAATATCTTATCGTCAAGCATCACGAGCAAACAACCTAAGAGGTATTTCTACGACATCCCCTTATCTTAACATGAATTTAGTGTAGTGAATGCTCATGAAATCAATTGTGAAGAATAAAAAATAATCTAACAACAATGACAATATAAATAAAGGAGTGGTCATACAAAATTCCCAATGAAAAGAAATCAATCCCAATGTAGTATAATTTAAAAGATTTCTTAAATACCATTTAGGGAATGAAAATTTTGATTTGCAGTTAACTTATGGTAATGATGTGACAGTTAGTGAAGGCACAAGGTGCACCAATGCGTCATTGTCTCCCTAGAGCCTAGGCGCAAGACAGGGTGCGCACATTTAACAACTATGAGTAATATAGTATTCGAAATGTCAAGAATGAAATAAAATTTCATATTAATAGGACATCCAAAAACTCCATAAGACATAACTTAAAACAAATACTAAGATCATCCAACAATTTTCTTTTTCATTTATAATAATACATAACCCGTTGATAAAGGGATTTCACTTTGAGCAAGTGTCAAGTAGAAAATAGTAAATTAAAACTATAAGTATGTCCATATATTAGACAAATAAGAGTTCATGAAATTGTGTATTTTAACTCACGAGAAAATTATATAATAAGAACTTTCAAGCTTTTGTCTATACCAACCGAAAATAGCAGTCCTCATTTTGGGATAACATCAAGAGACTCCCGGCACCGTCCTCCTTGCTAAGACTTCCATGTGTTACACTACCCTGTCAAAAATAATGTTAAACTAATACCCAACAACCATGTCTAAAATCATACAAACAACCTTTAGTAAATAAAATAGCTCACAAGTATGGTAATGTTCGTCAAATCCCCAATCTAAATTGAATTAGCAATAATGGATAAAGTAATAAAAATATCCTTAACATGGATAAAAGATAAACGAGAATTAATGGTAACTTGTATGAGTTGATTATTCTCTCAATTCCTTCCCTTAAAAGAGAATATCATGTATGTCCAAGGCATCTGAGTGAAACAACATAAAAACATGACAAAAATCTACACCAAAGGCATAAAAACATAACAAAAATCTATCACTACACCAAAGGCATAAAAACATAACAAAAATTTATCACCACATCATATTAAGAGGTAAACAACATAAAAAATCTATCACTACACATCAAATTAATAGGCAAAAAAAGAAGTAGGAACTTATCCAAAATAAATATATCTTAATGTATCAGTGATGATAAAAAAAAAAAAAAAAAAAAAAAAGCTACCCAAATCGTGAATCCCATGATTGTGAGAAACCCTAGGTGCCTAAGAAAGAGCTGGCTGGAGAGAGATAAAGTAGATCGGAGAGACAGTAGGAGCAGACCGGAGAGAGTTATGCATGGAGAGTGAGAGAGCAGACCGAAGAGAGAGAGAGATCACAGACCGGATAGACAGCATGCGCAAATCGGAGAGAGAGAGAGAGAGAGAGAGAGAGAGCTTAGCAAGAGGTTGTAGAGAAAGGGATGTGTGGGGTGAGCGGGAATATTGAACGGGATACAAAGTGTGAGCATAGTGAAATTTTTTATGCTCCTTTATATTTTAGTTAAGTGTACTCAATTTTGGCACACTTTAAAACAGTGCCAAATTTTGGCACTATTTTAAAGTGTGCCAGATTGTCATTAAACTGTGCCAGAATTTGGCACAGTTTTAAACTGTGCCAGATTTTTAATATCTGAGTGTGCCAAATTGCTATTTTTGGTGTAGTGTTCTTATATTAAAGATTGTTGTTTAGTGCAATAAACACAACAGTAGGGTACTATATGGGTGAGATTATTATCAGTACAATATGGTTTATATATTTATAATCAACTGAAAATCAATTCGAGACAGGGTCTAATCCAATTGAGAACCAATTAGGATAATGTAATACCCCGCACTTTTATGGATAATTAAATTTCAAAAGTTAGTGCAATTTGGAAATTTGAGGAATTATTATGAATAGTAATTTTTGGAGTTTACAAGGATTAGATAATTTTCGATATGTGTTATATTTACTTTTGGGATTAAGTGAATGAGTCAGAGCACTTTAATTATATGTCGCAGCTGGGTAAAGAGACAAAGGATAATATTTTAATCGTAAAACTCGTATTAAGTTGTGTTGGGTTTAATTAGTGAATTGTGGTAAAGTGACCCGGATGTAGATTTCGAGTGTGCGGTTGGTTTCGAAATGGATGAGATAGTCAGAATAGAGTATCCGGGGTTAGTAATTGGGTTTTGGAAATTTATGGACGAGAAGGGACTCGTAATTGAGTAAACGAGTCATTTTTGGGTTAATAAGGGACAAGCCCTTATTTATCCCTTATAAGGCACGAGAGAGGAAGAAAGAAAGAAAGAAAGAAAGAAAGAAAGAAAGAGAGAGAGAGAGAGTGAGAGAGAGAAAGAAAGGAAGGAAGGAAGAGGAGAAAAGAAGAGAGAAAAGGGAGATTTCGGCCAAACTCCGTGAAATTCGACTCGAGGTCGTCGAATTTCATTCTCCATGCAAGTGTTTACTTGATTTATTTCATTTAGTGTATATATCTCATATTATAGTTGGTAAACTATATGATTTTCCTTAAAATAAATTTGGAAAAATTTAACTATGAGTTCACATATGGATGTAATGTGAACTCTTGATGATTTAAAGTGCTTCCCATACGTTTTGATTTGGTTTTTACCAAGTCGGTGTGAGAGTCCGACCGCTGGTACCCAGGATGGTATATGAGTGATTCCCTGGAAGATAATAGCATTGATAGCCTGCATCCTCGAGTTATAGCTCAGTGGGATGGTTATTATACTTGTTGTGTATATTATATTGCCTGTTTATGAGGACAAGATATCATATATCTCTAACTGGAGTAAAGAGAAAAATGAATAAAGATTTATTCTCATTCCGGGAGATTTTATCCGGACTTAAATTGTGATTTGTATATTAAGGTAAATATTATATGTATAGATTTATATGAGTGTATATATATATATACGTTATGTACTGAGGGCCTAATGGATCTTGACGATCGACATTGCCCAGTAATAGTGTATCAGGGGGTTCCTTGTTTGGATTTAGCTTCGCGAGACACCCCACGCACGAACGTAGCGTAGTGTTGGGACTAAGGAGAAGTTTTTCCATTAGTACTCAGGTTAATTAGGATTTTAGAATGGGTGGAACGAGCTTAGTTATGCACGGTAGCTTAACTAGGTTGTCAACTCGGATGCGATAGATGTACACTATTAGAAGAGGGGTGAAGGGTATCCTAGGGAGTGTGATACCAATTTATATATGGGATAAATTATATTTTAAAAATATAACATTTATGCACTTGCAAAATATTTTCACAAATCGAGCTCTGAACCGTTAATCTATTTTCCTCTCTTTTGCTATATATGCATATAAATATATATAGGTGTCCAGACACGAGGACGCCTGGATGATGATTCCTTCGAGTCATATGTATGCTGCAGCAAATGTGGATGCATGCAGCTTTACTTAAGACACTTCTATTATTATAATCTAGATAGGAGGTACTGTAGAACCATTCGGATTGATATCCCAATTCTAATTATTTATTCTTTTACCGCATTTTAATTTACGGCTTTTCGAGTTAGTTGTATTATGTTAAACCCAGTGTTCGGTTATTTTTTATTTCATCTCAGTTTCATTTATATTTAAACAGTGTGGATGTTTTAAATCGAATGGTTTGGTTAAGAAGATCAGTTAAATAAAATATTGACACCAACCTATTAGGTTATTAGTAATTAATTTGATTTTTTTGACAGTGATACTAAGAATGAACCGTATGAGACTCCTATTTCAATTTGGTACATGATTGATCGCCCGATATTTTATTAGGGGGCATCACAGATGGTATCAGAGCATCAGGTTCTAATGTCCTTAGGAATCTGTGCGGATGTACTATGCTTTCAACGTTGCTCTGGATTTAATATAGAGCCTTAGGATTAGGATCATTGATCCCTCTTGTCAGATTTCATTCCCCTACTATTACATAAGATTTTAGTAAATCTTTTGCGCGTTCGTTCGAGATTCGTGTGCGGATCGAGGAAGGGCGACTAATGAAGGTCGTGATAAGTGCAGCAGTAGGCGAGGCTTAGATGGAGTGATAAGTTGAAGTAGGGATTGAGGACCGCAGGTGAGGTCACTTCCCTTTGTGGCATTCGCTAAGGATTGTTACAATGACTACTAAAGTATAGTATTTAAATTATTCAAGTACCGATATAGTAAAGAGTGGTGCTAAAGTTGAATTACCCAATAAAGTAAATTTGGAAAAAGGTTTTTAATAAGGACCATACATTGAATTTAAGTCGTGCGAAGTAAGTGTATCTTGACTCGGTGGAAGTGTAAGTCTTAGAAGTTTTGACTTAGAGCAGGGTCTGGAAATACCCCTATGTGAAAATTCGAGGAAAAATTTCCACTCGTAGGAGAAATATTGAAATGGTGGGAATAGTGGTCAACATGTTTAAGGGAGTAGGTTGTTTTGCTCATAGAGGGATCTTATGAACGGATATAACCGTTAGTTCCCTTGGTTTATTAGGAATGAAAAGAATGCAGTTTTATTTATTCACATAAGGATCGATCAGAGGGCGACAGTGAATAAAGAGTGATATGGAGAAGTGAACCTTGTACTGAAGTAAGGTAGTACAGCGAAGAGAAATTCCTTCAGGAAAATGATAGGCTCACTAGAAAGTGTTCCTAACACTTATGGAGAATCTGTTTTCGTGGAACCCCATTGGTGTACATCCACCTGGGGAGTTTATTAAAACAGGATTGTTGAGGCCGATAGTGGAGTTTCCTTTTGACAAAGAAGTTAAGGGGACTATGAATGTGATTTTTAGGATTGAGAATATTGAGTCTGAGATACTGATAACCTTAACATGGTCAAGGTGGCCAGAGATGGAGAATGTTTCAATGTGGAATGTAGAACCACGCGATTAGTCCTTTCCTAGTAGGACTTAAAGGACAAAACTAGGGTGCTCGGATGGAGCATTGATTAAAGTAATTTTGGTTTGGTTAAGACAAGTGTGCTATGTTAGGGAACCAATTGGAGCAGTTAGGGAGAATGGCAAAGCTATTGTTACGAGTTTTACCTTGGATGAAAGAGTTATATTTTGCGTGGATAGATAGAGTCGTGGCATTTCGCTAACCCTAGATTCGTATGTGTAATTCGAGCTCAGCGGCGGTATCGATAATATTATGTAGTGTATGTATATATGTTTTTTCGCGGTAGCGAGGTTCTATTTTGAATTGGTATCTGGTTTGTACTACTCGTTTTATATGTGTTATACGAGTATAGTATTATTATAAGAGTAATGTTATTGTATTATCGGAGCGATAGCGGGCTAATGATTACAAGACTATTGTATCCGTGGTTCCAAGGGGAATAGGTTGTTGTTTCAATATCTCACCTGGATACAGGTTGAGTTCTCCTTTATTATATGAGTAGATGGAACTTCGGTGAGCAGATGTTTCATTATCATGACTTGAGTGTGTGGCGACCTAATATATATGATTTAAGGTATGCAGGATTTATGGTTGAGCTATGAGTTTAAGCTCGTTGTTGCTTGCGCTAAGGACTTAGTGTTAGTACAAGCGCTTGGTGGTGTGGCTCCTGGAAGGAATAGGAGTTCTGACCACATTTTATCTTTAGGAGGGATGGGATTATCCCAGTGGCATATTTGAAACTAACAGACATCCACGATCGACAAAGTTAAGTAGTAGTGCATAGGAGGGGTTCCTTGTTTGGATTTCTCTTGCGAGATGCTCCACGCATGAACCTTAACTACGTCGGGAGTGGGGAGATGTTACAGGATGCAAGGATGTTGGTTTTGATGCTGAGTCACCTGGTGTGGACAAAACACTATTAACTGAGAATCGTGTGATGATTGCATAATTATAGAGATAGAAGTGCTATGGAGAAGCACTAAAATGGTTTTCTCACCGTAAGTATATGGGTGAGGCAAGGAAAAGGAAATTGATTTAAGTCTTGTAGTCAGGCCTTGATGAAAAGGCATATTTTTAAGGTAGGATGTCTTGAGGTGTGATGTTCATAACATATTTGAAGAGAGTAGGCACCTCGATTAGTTAGACTTTCCATTTCGCCAAGATGGAAAGACATAGTAGTAGAAGTACGTTAGTAAGTTAGCAAGGTAGGATTTAGGACAACCCGCTGGTGTGCCTTAGGCCGTTATATCTCGATGACTGACGATGTGAGGAAGTAGTGTAACGAGAGGGTTTTTTATTTGGATTTCTCTTTGCGAGACATCCCACGCATGAAATTGGGAGAATATCGGACGTCAAGAGAGGTCTTGGGCACTAGGGACATAGTTAAATAGTATTCATCTCACGTGGGTAGGAAAACACATCGATCGTAGGGTTATTGTGAAGTAAGGCCAGAAAGACTAGTGGCACCGATATAAGGAGATTGTGGTGAGTTAACCACGAGAAGATTAGTAGTTTAAACTTGAAGAAGGATTAGATTTCCAGGTATAGGAAGCATTGGATCTTGAGAAGATTATTGAGGATACACGTGTGAGCACCAAGCCAAGAAAGTGATGCCCATTTTTTGAAAGAGTGTTACATGTGTGGCGTTTGCAGTAATGGTGCAGATCAGCACGGATTAAAAAGGTGTATGGGCACCTAAGTAAGTTGGTTTTATATACCATCTTAAATAGAAGGGGCACAGTACATAAAGTTTAAGTATATGTTATGAGGCAGTTATACGTGAGATTGAAGGTTGTTGGATGGAACATCGTAGGAGGCACGCGACAACCCAATGGTGTTGGTGCAACGAGAGTTAGTACACTTAAGATAAGCAAGTAGATGAGTGGAAGTTTGGAGTAGTGAATCTCCGATGGGATCAATAAGTTAGAACGGAGATTATAGCCCCATTTCCTTAGGATGCAATTATAGAAGCACTAGGTGCGATGTGACGTTAGAGCCAACCTTACGACCGAGGTAGCATTGTCAAAATATGGAAATCTAGTTAAGATTATAGTAGAGTACGAACCTTGCGATAGGTTAGATCTGAATGAGTGTATGGTTGAGTGCCATTGGATTAGTACCATTCCACTTTTATGCATTAGGATGTGGAGTGATCCATGATCCTAAGTAATTATCAGTCGTATCCGAATTTCGAGGGAAAAATTTCATTATAAGGGGGGAGAATATAATACCCCGCACTTTTATGGATAATTAAATTTCAAAAGTAAGTGCAATTTGGGAATTTGAGGAATTATTGTGACTAGTAATTTTTTGAGTTTACGAATATTTGATACTTTTCGATATGTGCTATATTTACTTTTGGGATCAAGTGAATGAGTCAGAGCACTTTAATTATATGTCGCAGCTGGGTAAAGCGACAAAGGATACTATTTTAATTGGTAAATCTGTATTAAGTTGTGTTGGGTTTAATTAGTGAATTGCGGTTAAGTGACCCGGATGTAGATTTCGAGTGTGCAATTGGTTTCTGAATGTCCGAGATAATCAAAATAGAGTATCCGGGGGTAGTAATTGGGTTTCGAGAATTTTTGGACCAGTAGGGACTCGTAATTGAGTAAATGAGTCATTTTTGGGTTAATATGGGGCAAGCCATTATTTCTCACTTATAAGGCACGGGAGAGGAAGAAAGAAAGAAATAAAGAAAGAGAGAAAGAAAGAAAGGAACAGGATAATAGAAGAGAGAAAAGGGAGATTTCGACCAAACTCCGCGGGATTCGACTCGAGGTTGTCGGATTTCATCCTTCAGGTAAGTGTTTACTTTATTTATTTCATTTAGTGTATATATATCATATTATAGTTGGTAAACTATATGATTTTGGGTTAAAGACCTTAAAATAAATTTGGGAAAATTTGAGTATGAGTTCACATATGGATGTAATGTGAACTCTTGATGATTTCTAGTGTTAAATCCATGATAATGGTGTGTAGAAATGAATTGAAATGGGGGAAATGGTAAAACTAGGACTTTAAGGATTTTAGGGTATAAATCTAAGAAAAATTGGCTTAACCCCCAAATTAATTGATGTGTTAGTTGTAAAACATAGATTAAATGTTTATGGAATTGTTGGATGAGATTAGAAACAACAAAAATGGAGATTAGGATGATATTTGGATTTTGGAGAAATTATAAACCCTTAGCATATTTGGGATTTTTGGAACAGCCGAATCGATTCAGTATGAGACAGTTAGAAAGTATAACCATTTTGAATCGATTCGGACAGGCCTAATCGATTCGGTGGCCAACGAATCGATTCGGTGGCCAGCGAAGCAATTCGGACTGGCCAAATCGATTCGGTCCTAGAAGATTTTTTAGGTTTTCTCCTTTAAGTTTAGGGAGACTTAAATTATGGTTTTGGAGATTATTATAGGAGATTCTAAATGGATGTTAGGACTCCTAGATGATGGTTTGAGGATGAGTGAACCTTGGGAGGAAAGAGAAAATATCGAATTAATTTAGAGTACGATCCGGGGTATGGATTTAATGAATGTTTGGGACAATAGATATTCAAGAAAATCATTTGGCAAGCGTGTATGGATATATTTATGCGGTTAGAATAAATTTGGGCCGATTATAATCGAGAAAATCCTAGAACGTGATTAGGATGGAAATTGGGGTATAGGCTAAAGAGATTTGAGAGGTTATTCGATAAGCCTATGGATGACTATCGTATAGGTAATATGAAACCTATGGGATTAAAATAAGTTGAGGGTCGACTTATTTATTTATTATGAATTGGTAAGTTCAGTGAGTATATAATTCCTTAATAGTGATTAAGGTATAAGTTATATATCAAGTGAGGGAATACTTTTGGGTTTAGTATCGTAAGAGTGCAAATACATAAATGTTATCACGAAGGGGAACATTTGTGGTTATTGGCCATCGTTATGTGAGATTGGAAATTATGGCCACATATATATTTCAGGAACGATGTAGATTATATAAACGATGTGGTTACAATATATATAATATGATACGAATACATACATATATATATATATATATATATATATATATATATATATATATGTGTGTGTGTGTGTGTGTGTGTGTGTGTGTGTGTGTGTATGTGTGTGTGTGTGTGTGTGTGTGTAAATGGTGTATTTATGTGAAGCACACACCCTCTAATGCTATCATTGGAAGTTGCGTGATGTGGATGAGGCCCCTGACTTGAGGAGCAGGGAGCGTATAGTCCCGAGGTCATATCGTCCATTTTTATATTGTATGATTTTTATTAGGGTGAGACGTGGTGAGTATGTTTCGTCTCATTTCTGGGGAGGAACTATGACTGCTTCCCACACATTTTGATTTGATTTTTACCAAGTCGGTGTAAGAGTCTGACCTCTGGTACCCAGGATGGTATATGAGTGATTCCCTTGAAGATGATATCATTGAGAGACTGCATCCTCGAGTTATAGCTCGGTGGGATGGTTATTATACTTGTTGTGTATAGTATATTGCCTGTATATGAGGACAAGATATCATATATCTCTAACTGGAGTAAGGATAAAAATGAATAAGGATTTATTCTCATTTCGGGAGATTTTATCCGGACTTAAATTGTGATTTGTATATTAAGGTAAGTATTATATGTATAGATTTATATGAGTGTATATATATACATTATGTACTTATGGCCTAATGGATCTCGACGATCGACATTGCCATATAGTAGTGTATTAGGGGGGTTCCGTGTTTGGATTTCACTTCGCGAGACACCCCACGCACGAGCGTAGCGTAGTGTTGGGACTGGGGAGAAGTTTACCCTTTAGTACTCAGGTTAATTAGGATTTTAGAATGGGTGGAAAGAGTTTAGTTAGGCAGGGTAGCTTAACTAGGTTGTCAAAACGGATATGATAGATGTGCACTATTAGAAGAGGGGTGAGGGTTATCTCATGGGAGTGCGATACTAATTTAAACATGGGATAAATCATATTTTAAAAATATAGCATTTATGCACTTGCAAAATATTTTCACAACTCGGGCTCAGACCTGTTTATCTATTTTTCCTCTCTTTTGCTATATATGCATATAAATATATATAGGTGTCCAGACACAGGGATGCCTGGATGATGATTCCTTCGAGTCAGACGTATGTTGCAGCAGCTGTGGATGCATGCAGGTTTATTGTAGACGCTTCTATTCTTGTAATCTAGATAGGAGGTATTGTAGAACCATTTGGGCCGATAACCCAATTCTAATTATTTATTCTTTATCGCATTTTAATTTACGGCTTTTCGAGTTGGTTGTATTATGTTAAACCGAGTGTTCAGTTATTTTTTATTTCATCTCAGTTTCATTTATATTTAAACTGTGTTGATGTTTTAAATTGAATGGTTTGTTTAAGAAGATTAGTTAAATAAAATATTGACGCCAACCTAATAGGTTATTAGTAATTAATTTGATTTTTTGATAGTGATGCTAAGAATGAACCATATGAAACTCCTGTTTTAATTTGGTACAGGATTGATCGCCTGGTATTTAGGCGGGGTGTCACAGATAACCAAATTCCCAATGAGAAATAAAAAAGGAATTTTTAAATTATACTGTTTGTCAATTACAGGTAAGATACATAAGGAAAAGATCACTATTTGTGCATTTCTTATACCCCGTAGAACTCATTATATAGAGCTTCCAAAATTGTACAAGGAATTGTGTTCCGCACAAGAGACAACCCTGTCACAACATTTTTTCATGTTATTCTCATCTTTTAAAAAAATGTAGCATCTGTATTAGCGGTTTATCACGGAAGGTAAGTTTGCAAATTGAAAAGTATGTTTGGCTTTCATGGGGGTAAGGTTGCATAATGGGGGAAACACAAAAATTTGCAATCAGTGTTCTAACGAAAAACTAATGTTCATTGGAAATAAAGACACCACTTCTTACGAACAACATTTGTTCGTAGGAATCCAAATTTATAATAAAAAAAATTAATTATATTTGTTACGAACTTCATTTGTTCGTAGGAATTCCTACGAACAAATGAAGTTCATAGGAAGTCTTTACAAATTATGTAGCCGTTCTGTAAGTTTAGAGAACCATTACAAATTCTTTTATGAAATTCGTCCCTTTCAACCCACCATTGTAGCCCTGCAAATTTGTAAAGTTGCAATTTTTGTTGGACTCTAGAATTCCCATTGTGGATGCTCTTAGGAAGTAAACCACGGTCAGGTTTCAATACTCATCAGACCTAATGGGGACCAAATTCAATATATGCAAATAATAGATACAAAAATATAAAATAATCATAAAAATAAAAATATGATAAATAAATGAATAAATTGTAAACCTATATTTAATAACACCATAATATTAATGAATAATACATTAATTTGATTAAATGTACACATACAAATGTTCTTAATAAAAGGATCTTGGATCTTCATAATTATCACATATAAGCATTATGCGGAATATAAATGGTGTTAAAATAATATACTTCCATAATTGTCACAACTAGAAATATTGACAAAGAAATCATCCTTAACGATGTCTGATCGAGCTGAATTTTGGAACACAACTTCATCTCGTATGTAGAAAGAACATATTCCAATTTTAATGCAATTCAACGATTAAATCTCCCAGTGTAGCCAAAACACTATTTCAAAATTTACTCTCCTTGAGAATTTAGATTTCTTTCCCTTTCCTATAATTTCATTATGTTGTCTTTTAGTGTCTGAATGATGGAAATCAGTCACCTATTTATAGGCAGGGACATGACCTAAATCTCCAACACTCACATGATATCAACCGTCCATCAAGGCAGATGCCCAAGAGTCCTTTTTACTCTTGGTATATGGAGTATCTTTCATTAACCAAAGAAACTCATAGTATTAATATAATTATGGAACACATAATGAAGAATTATTTAAAATAATTCTAACAGTCTCCCACTTGATCCATAATTATCACAAAATGCGCAATAACCTTTGAGTCATCCTTTAATGGTTTTCCATAAACACCTTAATCAAACAACTCATTAATGCGAGTCATGGCGCTCACAAACTAATTCAAGAGCATGATCGCTTCCATGTACCACAACATTAACAACTCATCCAACAAGGTCTATAAATAGGGTTATTCAATAATGGTCCAATAATGTCTCACATTCTTTCATTCACATGCATGTGTACATTAATGACATAAATAAATGATTCTGAAGCACTGTATGATATTATATGGTAGTGTCAAAATAAGCACTAAAAAATCTACCACATCAAGATTCTGTCGACGATACTTTAAGACTCATATCTTAAGCATGCTTTATTAATGTATTTCGTGATAACCCAATCATGTAAATTTTCTATGTTAACACTTGTACAAATGTGTTAAGTGATACTTGTTTAGAAATTTCTTCTTTAAAAGTTATTTGCATTCAATATGCATAGTTACTCATATAATACCTAATGTATCTTAATAAAGAAGATTGCAACAATAATATCATAATATTTCAGCGGCTTGGCAATATTGTCCACAACTCCAAGTCCCAAAATTTAAATTACGTGCCATAATCAATAAGTTGTAGCATTAAAGCATACTACCGATTCAGATTTCCATAATTGTCAATGGATTATGTTGCTCTCCTTTATTATATTGGTCGTTAAACCAGAATAAATATAAGCAGATAAGAGTGAACTTCATACTTTCCATAAAGCCAGTGAATTTGAGTTGTAATAACTAATCGTCAAAAAATGAACAATCAACTTTAATGTGAGCATATAATCTTTTAGTGTCTCATAACTTCATTCATTACATATTAAAAATTTATGTAACATTTTGTTTCTCAACTTTATAATAAATTGAATATATAAACTTACTCCCATTGATCATAAGTTGTATAAATTGAATATACAATATAATTAAGTTTATACAATAGGTGGAAAAATTAATTAATTTTATGCCATCATTGTTTTATAACATGTGTAAAATATCATAAGAATAATAGTTTTCACATACACTAAATGTAACTCTTATCATAACGAGTTACTCATCTCATAAGAATTTTATGTCATAAAAAAATGGCGTCCTTGGAAAAGGGGAGAAGGTTCATTTATAACCCTTTTCTCATTACACATAAAATATTTGACTACAATTTAACTTTATTCATTTAATTACAATTAACAACGTGTTTGGTCTTGATGACCTCTTCATACTCAACTTAAACGTAATTCTATGAGATCTCGTACTCTAGTAAGGTTACTTCTTATTATTTGTGAAAACAAAAGTAAATATTTATTTATCCTTATACCAAATTCATATTCAAGTAGATACACCACATAATCAATTAGAATAGTAAACTCCATTTAGGATCTTCTTAATACTATTCTTTATGATTTTATCAACATTTGTCTCACAGTGACAATACCATAATATAGTGGTTGATAATTTATTTCTTCTTTATTATTTAAACAATACAGCAACTAAGAGAACAAGTATTGAAAAAAGCTATCGGTAATGGAATAAGTACCCTACCGTCCTTTAAAACCATATTTCATGATTTTCAACTCTCACTAATTTCACCATTCATAATGAATTTGACATTCAATTTTCTTTAATGCGATAAGTACATGTCAATGACGATTATATGATCTATGTAGGTCCACTTTAAGGGAATTTTCTTATAATCTCGTACTTGGGCCACATAGGTCATCCGTATGTTAGATATTATAATACTTTAAGGGCATAACTCGACTATTAATATTATTAGAGATATTACAAAAATCTTGTCCATAAAAATTATTATAAGGAGTCTAGATTTAATTTGGTACAAGATTAAAGAGTTTAATCAATAATACAATAATTGTGATGCATGATCAAAACAATCTTTAAAAAAAATATATCCAAACTTTATTTTATACAAACCATCAAAGGAATACCATAACCTTTGAGAAGGACCTAAAGATGATTTAAAAAATATCCCTCACAATCATGTCTAGACAAATATTTTTGAACAAAATTGGAAGCTTTGAGAGTTTATGAAAAATAAATGGCTTGATTCCCCCAGATTAAAAGAGAAGGGATTTTATTTGAATTTCTAGTTTATTTTGTAAACAATCCTTGCATCCAAAGTAAATATTTTCTGTAATACAATAAGTTTAACTTGTAAACTCTACTAAGATGAAAACTCATTTCAAACCATAAAAGATACATATTATCTCCATCATTATTAGTTCGAGTGTGTCCAAATAAATTTTGACCATTAATAATGTGCCAAACAAAAAACAATCCAACATAATAATCGAGAGAAACAAAATCATACCGTAACATGTTAAAGATATGAGATAACTTGCTCACTACATTAATGCTTTTATTTGACAACACATACGTTAATATCCCTCTAATACCTAATGTGCATTTTATTTTTCTCATTAGTAACCACTGATTAGCAATTATATGATGCTTGCAGATAATTGAGTATTAAATATACATGATATATACTTGAATAATGTATATGATAAATAGAGTTCATTCAATTAGTCAAAATCAACTCCCTGTAAGGAACAATCTTGTTTGATGATTAAACTCCTTATACTCTATAATTATAAGAATCACATGTTACTACTACTATCATCTTTACATTAAATATTCACGCTTATTATAGTTAGGTCACTGTGGTGACTACCAAATATTCCATAATATGAATATTACATTAAGTAAAGACTTACATACACGAGTTAATAATTATTTTTTACTTTTGTCATTAAATATCGCATGAGCAGTGAACTAAACTATTCATGATTGGTTTTCATACTCTTAATTGGTGATGTCATGATGAAAGAAATAATGACATTTGCATTTGATGACCATTATTGTCTTTCCAAAATATATATCACCACTTAGTTATTTCTCAATAATTGTAATTGGACCTGTAGGGTACCGAATCACAATAATTGAATAAATAATAATGTGTGTGCGACATCATAAATCTTAGCATTCAATCTCATACATGGACCGGTAGGCAACCAAAATATGCATGGTATGAACGCATCAGTCCAATATTTATCTATTATGGAATGGAGTACTTTAACGAACACTAATCCTTACATTATATAAATATTAGAGATAAGCATAAATGTGTGAAATACCCGCAATACATGAATAAATTATATAATTGTCAATTTCTTAATTTGAAATTCACGAAAAACTAAACATAATGTGAAGATCAAATAGATAATGATTTTGCATGAGATACTACACGAATAATAGTAAATGAAAAACATAATTCATTTACTTGCAATTCATCACTTATGTATGAGTAACAAATCATAAATATTGATTAAAATCATTTATGGTCATACTAATGCACAATACGGTTATAATCACAACTACCAAAATAGTGGCATTTGTAAATATGACTATTTAACTTTGATGTAAATTATTTAATATTCACAAAACTTCCAATGTTTATTTGATTCAAATTTTAGCACGTGTTGCGCTTTAATTTAACCTTATAACAAACGTTGGGATAATATGATATTACTACAAGTATAATATCTTCACATGTAATCTCGGCCTATATTTGGGTGTTGATTAAACTGAATGAATATCTACTTATGAGTCTCAAAATTGCAAGTCATGCATTCAAATATGCATGCATGCAACGAAATCATAAATCTAGTATGCGCACATATGAATTGTATCATGTGTTTGACATTTAATTCAACTTAATGCAAGTACTAGCTTTAGAATAAACAATAATTATGATATTCAACTACATGAATCGTTGGCCTGTGTTTGGCACGAGAATCATTAAAACATGATTATCATAATATTCAACATTGTGAATCATTGTCTGTGTTTGGCACGAGATTCATCAAAATGTGAATATTAATAATAACATAATATGAATCGTTGGCCTGTGCTTGGCATGAGACTCATAAAAATATGAATTTCAACAAGATCATAATATTCAACAATATGAATCATTAACATGTGTTTGACACGAGACTCATCAAAAATATGAATATTAACAATAACACAAGTCTAATATCCTACCATATGAAATATGTTGGCATGTGTTTGGCACGAATATTCAACTAAAATAGGATCATTAGAACAAGGTTTTATAACAGTTCTAGATAAAACATAAATGAAATATGAGGAAACTTATTATTTATTTATTTATTTTTTCAAAAAAAATGAAAAAAATGAGTTAACATCATGGAACTGTAGAAAAATACTCCAGAATCTCAAAACATTCGACGGAATTCAAAAATAATTTTTCTGGAAGTCGTAAACATTATTTATGTAAAATCAATGTCCCCAAAAATATTATACTCAAAACTTAATGTATAATTAAGGGTCCAAATATAGATGCATACACAATAATATACTATTTACAATTATAGATTAAGACAACTTTAATGTCTTCCCAATCTAACATCATATAAATATTAGTGTCGAAACATTGATTACATTAAGACTTTGGGAGTACCAGATATAAAGTATCCATAATAATCTAATTTACTGAAATTTTATTGTCAAATACATAATCATACATCTAATATTCAAAATTTTATATTGAACTTTTTGGCCAGTACAAATAATACATAACATGAATATTATAAAAGCCAATTTATAACAAATATATGTAGTGATTTATATCATAAAATACCCAAAATAATTTATTTTTCCAAAAATAAAAAATTTTGAGTTAGCACTATAGTAACATAAACAAACTTGTCAAGATCACTCTCCAGTTTGCAGAATCGTAAAATAAAATTTTAAGCGAGAGTTGTGAGCGCTCACATTATTACCAAAAATGAAAAAAAATGCATTTTAAAGGTCTAAACAACACAAAATGCAAATATAGGGTAGGGCCCATTGTTTACAATGGGTTTTCTTTATTTCGACATTCTCAGTCGACCATGTGAGTTTCAGAAAATTTCGATCCAGTTTTGACCTTTCACATTTTGATTAATGAGTATAGGCGACAGAAGAAAAGTGTCATAAAAAAAATTCCTAGGCACACACAAAAATTGATTTAATGTAGACTCCATTATAGGCAAACACCAATAAAGAAAAATCAAGAGATCTTAAACTTTAGCGCTGATACCACATGTAAAAACATTTTTAAGAACACCATAATATTAATCAATAATACATTAATTTGATTAAATTTTTACATACAAATGTTCTTAATAAAAGGATCTTTGATCTTCATGATTATCACATATAAGCATTGTGCGGAACATAAATGATGTTAAAATAACATACCTCTATAATTGTCGCAACTAGAAATATTGACATAGCAATCAACCTTAATGATGTCTGATTGGGCTGAATTTTGGAACACAACTTCATCTTGTATGTATTAAGAACACACTCCAATTTCAACGCATTCCAGTGGTTAGATATTCTAGTGTATACAAAACACTATTTCAAAATTTACTCTCCTTGAGAATTTAGATTTCTTTTCCTTTCCTATAATTATGTTGTCTTTCAGTGTCTGAATGATGAAAATCAGTCATTTATTTATGGGCAAAGACAAGACCTAAATATCCAACAGTCACTTAATATCAACCATCCATCAAGGTAAATGCACACGAGTCCTTTTGACAATTGGTATTTGGAGTACCCTTTCAATAAACAAAGTAACTCATAGTATTAATATAATTATGGAGCACATAATGGAGAATTATTTAAAATAATTCTAACATAAATAACAGACTAGATGTTTGGACTACGCATTGTAGGTGAATACGATAGGGAATGATCTCATATTCTCAAATCCTCAAGACATGAAAGTTGCTTAAGTGATAAATAAAAATGGAAAGAACAAAACCCTTACATGCAATAACAAATTCTCACTTAAGAGGGGGTTGAATATTGCAAGAACCAACTATAACTACACTAAATACCAAAAATGGTCATGGAGAAGGGGTCACGGCTAGAATTCGTGACCACAGTCAAAATAGACTTGACCAAATCCATGACTGTTGTGTGTGAGCGTATTTCTCTGTGTGTATTTCAAAGGTAAATACGTGTGTGTGCATATTTCTCTGTGTGTGTATACTGTAAATACGTGTGTGTGTGTGTGTGTGTGTGTGTGTGTGTGTGTGTGTGTGTGTGTATGTGCATGTGTGTATATATACGTCTGTGTATGTGTGTGTGTGTGTGTGTATGTGTGTATATATGTGTGTGTATTATCTATATGTATGTATTTGTGCATACATTATCATTGCGTGTATTGTGTATATATATATGTGTATACTATAAATGTGTATGTGTCTATGTATTATAGAAAAAAATACATATATATATGACTATGTTGGTTTAAGTTTCAAACTAGGGAAACTTTTAATTTAATGAATATTGTTGGTTTAAGTTTCAAACTAGGGCAAATTTTAATTTTCTGGATATTATTGGTTTAAGTTTCAAACTAGGGAAAATTTTAATTTAATGGATATTATTAGTTTAAGTTTGGGGCTGAAATATAAAAATATACATCGTCATTAATATTGATGCTAAATTCATGATTAATTTTAGGGTCTTTGTAAAATTAAGTCCCAAAAATGCATAATCTATTAATTATAGGGGTAATGTTTTTAAGGGTTAATTTTAGGGATTGTTGGTGTAAATGACCAAAGTAGGTATTCAAAACCTAATAAATTAACGGATGATGATTCATTAGAGCCATAATTTATAGGAATTATATTCATGCCCTTGTACATAATAACTCGTTAATGATTCATTACAGCAATTATTTATAGGAATTATAATCATGCCCTCGTTCATTTCTTTAAGGAAAAATGACTCACGGTGCTAATAAATGGCAACAAGAATGGAAAATGTTGCAATTGGACCGCACCCGTACATCTTTCGTTAATCAGCCTTATAAAATGGGTACTCTGATTTATTGTTATGGGAATAGGAAGATCAAACAATTTAACTACCTTGTAAACCGTGGAGTTCATCTCCAGCAAGAGTACTTGTTCGATCGTATTCTGTTTTCCCTGCCATAATGTTAGGATGAAGTTGTACAATATATATATATATTGTGTACATAATCCCGATAGACCACTGACCTTGCATTCGCTATTAGAGAAGGCTGGAAAAAAATCCACCCATTATGGATAGAATTATGTACAATGAGCATTGACGAAGACTGTGATGTCTCACGACATATGCACGTTAAACTCACCAATAGGCTGAAGAGGATGAGATTTCCAGTTCATTTCGCTAACATCTATCCACTATAGATACGCTTCCTCCTAATTGGTCACATGCAAAAATCCATACGTTTTTAAAAACAAATCCAGAATGGATGGAGATCAGACACATTAAACTTTTGTTAAAGTCTTACCATGAACATGTAGATTATAATATATGGTCAAAAAAATTATTTTGTTAGTTATATCTTCATAATGAACTTTGAAATTATGCATCTGTTATTATAGATACACATTAACTTTCATTAGTTTTGTAGATAATGTTGGGCAGTAATGGAAGCAACGCTCCAACCAATAACGTGACACAACTACAAGGAGAATTTTCATCACCAATTGGTGAGAAATACTCAACTCCGTAAACTATTCACTCCCCTAATCCAAATTTTGTTCACTCCCCTAGTCCATAAACTATTCACTCCCCTAATCCAAGTTGCGAGAGGCAAGGTACTCCCACTAATTTAACAGACACGCCCAACGCTCCTGAAACTGTCGGGTTAGTTGAGAAGAAGCCTATTGGGTTATCTTTATTGGTAAATAACCCCATGAGGGATAAGAATCACGTTCAACAATTTAAAGCCCAGTGTTTGTCTTTGGCAAAAATGAATGTGGGAGTGGGAGGAGCTGACAATTGGAACCTCGTAGATAAAGCTAGTAAAGATGACAACTACGAGCAACTCAGCAAACGATTTTCATTTTCCCCCAACTCAAAAAATAAGGTTCTTTCACGAGTTGCTGAACAACTCCAAAAATATTGGAGAAACCTTAGGCAGAAGCATTTCCCTAAGGGAGCATCGAGCTCTGACATTTTGGCGCTCAAAGACAAAGTGCCTTAGAACGTTGAGATGTTAGTCTCTCAATGGAATGATTTTCTGGAGAATGAGGCGAAGGACTCCAAAATGCTACAGAGGGAGAAAAACAAGCAGAATAGGGCCAAAAAATTAATGTCTATTGGCTTGGCTCGAAATCTTATGAAGATTTGAAGAATGAGTGGTCAACCATTATGAACGGTAGCCCGGATGAAGGAAAGACACCGAATAAGGGGCAACTTGTACGTGCATGATAGATGAGATAAAGATAATAAATTCTTTCCTCACTTGGCCAAGACTCTAGAATCAATAGATTCTATGAGTAGTCAGTCAGATTCAAGCCCGTTCGACGACATTGATAATGATTCCATCGCACAAACCTTTAGGAAGGACCACAGAGGGAGGATGAGAGGTTTAAGGTCGCATATGTTAAAAACAAGATTCAAACACATCGCACCTCTCATGGACGAGATTTCTTCTATTAATAAACATTTTGCGTCGAATGATGAACGTCAATTTAGGACTAAAGGGGATATAATGGGGCTTCAAAATGAATTGGGAGGTGTGAATGATAAACTTGCACAGATTGTGTCCCTTTTAACCAGTCGTATGTCCCTATAGCCCCCAATGCATCCCGATTTCCCTCCACAGATGCCAGTGATTACTCAAAATTTTCCTCGTTCTTCATTCCACCCATAGATTTTGGTTCCTCCTTAAACATTACCTTTCTCAGCGCCTTAGCATGGGACATGTCCTGGATCATCGCCAACAACCCACGGTGACTATGGCAAGAAATACTATATACAAGACTTAAGCGATAAATTTGTTGTTAGGATCTGCATGCTCATATCCACTGTCGTAGGAACTTTAGTACATAATAGACCTTTGTAATAGGGTGAGTGACAGATCGTGGTTGATACAGTATATGAGGGTCGTGAAACTGTTCCAACGCACGTCAACTGTAGACAAGGGGATTTTTTGAAAAATTAAGTATACTCTGTTACCACTTGGCTAGTTTATCGCTTGATGAAGATGTAGTAATATTTTTCTTATGTTGTAATAATATCAGTAGACAAATTTATTTAATTTGAGTTTAAGTTGTTGTGTAGTATTATTGATTGGTGTGTTCTTGTATTTAAGTTATTGCATAGTTTGATTGATTGGTGCGTTGTTGACTATCTTAGTGCTTTGCTTTGATACTAGATTAGTGCTTTACTATGCAACATGATATTTATTTTATCATGTTAACACAGGACTACAATTTGAAGATTATTAAATGGATTTTCCACAATACAAAGAGTGGATAAAGGAGACTGACCGAATAGATAATAGTTATGTTAAAGGAGTTCAAGAATTTATTAGGTACTATTTTAAGAACCTTAAAAGTGAGAAGACTTCATGTCCGTGCACCCATTGTATAAACAGAAATATAAATCTTTATGAGATGATGAGTTACATTTAATAATGTGGGTAATTTGTCAAGATTATAACAAGTGGACATACCATGGTGAAAAACATGCACCTTATGTTCCCAAAGAATTACCGGTAACCAACCATGTAATAGAACACCAACAAGTGGAAGTGGTAAATGATTTGCCAACACATCGTTCGTTGACTAACCTAATTGACAATTCTTACGGAGTCCACCACGACTAAAACCACCAACTTATGGAGACAGATAATGCGCACAATGAACAATTTGATACTGAACTACCAGAAGACCGAGAATATATATGGTTCAAAGACGATGTGGCTAGACCGTTGTATAAAGATTGCGAGGAAGGTCATTTGGTATTATATGAAATGATTGGTTTACATAATTTGAAGAGTCAATTTGGCTTGTCTGGGAACAATGTAACCGGAATTCTTAAGTGGGTTAAAGAAATTCTCCCAAAAGAGAACATGTTACCAGACAATTATCCTACCATGAAAAAGATCTTATAGGGTTTGGTATTGAAATACAAATCTAATTCATGTAAGTATGATTACATATTGTATCGAAATGAACACGGAGAGAATGATGAATGTCCCGTATGCGGTGAGCCTAGATATATCGCTTGTGAGAAGCTAAATGACAAACCTGCAAAATATCAAAAAGCTCATAAATCCCATAAAAGTTTTTGAAGTATTTTCCACTCGGGTCGTGGTTAAAATGATTTTTAGTGTATTGTGGATAGCGGAGGCCATGAAATGGCACTCTAGATGCGAGGTGGGTGGGAATTTGATGCGTCATCCGACTGATTCACTCAACTGGAAAATTTCAAATGCACAACACTATGAATTTGCAAAAGAACCACGCAATGTTCGTCTTTAAATCTCAACTGATGGGTTTAACCCTTTCGATAATTTAAGTACTAGTCAAAGTTATTGGCCACTTCTCATGGCAACTTTAAGTCTCCCTCCGACATCATGCATGATAAAGGAGTTCATATTATTTCTTAAAGAAGGCCACACTCCCCGTAATGAGAGGAGTCGTATTTGGAATACTCTATCGAACTCCAAAAGGGAAAATGCATCATATTATTCGGGACTCCATTCCAAAACAATTTCAATGAGCTCTACAACACGCTGCATTTGACAAGGATAGAAAAGGCAGATTTTCTTGACAAACATGCCTTTTGAGGGAGAAAACCAAAAGCAGCTCCCAAACAGCACCATGAGAGGTGCAAACACCTCGCACGAGATCAATGTAACTCGTAAGAACAGTTCGCGTGGTCACATGACCCCTAGTTTGACAAAATGACGATAATTTGAGAAAGTCCACACTTAGGCTTAAAAACATGTTGTTAGAGGGCAAAACCCCTTAGCGGCCCCTTTAGGAGAGCGATCACCGTGCACGGGACCAATGTAACTCGCAGGAACCGATCGCATGGTCACAGGACCCCCGATTTGAGAATATGACAATAATTTAAGAAAATCCACACTTAGGCTTGAAAATGTGTCGTTTGAGGGGAAACCACCTAGCGCCCCCAAATGGCCCTTTTAGGGGAGTGATCACCGCGCACGGGTACAATGTAGCTAATAGGAGACGATCATATAGTCACGGCCAAAAATAGAGAATATCCACACTTAAGATCGAAAATGTACCGTCGGGAGGCGAAATCCCGCAACGCCCCCCAAACTGCCCCTTGGGTGGTGCCAACACCTCGTTCGGACCAATGTAACTCGTAGTAACCGACCGCATGGTCACAGTACGCCCGATTTAAGAGAACGACACAAATTTGTGAATATCCACACTTAGGCCTGAAAACGTGCCGATGAGGGAGAAACCCCTTAGTGCCCCCCAAACGGCCCCGTGAGCGGGGCCAACACCTCGCACGGGATCAACGTAACTCATAGGACCCGAATGCGTGGTCATGGGACCCCTGATTTGAGGGCACGCCCCAAAATAGTGAAAATCCACACTTAGGCTTGAAAACGTGTCGTCGGGGGGAAGGGGGGTGAAACCACATAGCACCTGCTTAACGGCCTCATGACCACGCGATCGGTTCCTGCGTGTTGTAGAGATCATTGAATTTTTTATGGAAAGGAGTCCCGAATAATATGATGTTATTTCCCGTTTGAAATTTGATAGAGTATTCCAAATACGAATCCTCTATTGGAGCGTCCTAGACAGGTGGATCTTGATGATGGACACACTCCCCGTAATGAGAATATCTACCATTACGGGGATTGTGGCCTTCATCAAGATCCACTAAACATGCCTTTAGAGGAGTCGTATTTGGAATACTCTATCAAACTTCATTAAGATCCACACTTAGGCTTGAAAACGTGTCATTGGGGTGCGAAACCCCTTAGCGCCCCCCAAACGGTCCCGTGAGCTGTGCTAAAACCTCGTATGAGACCAATGTAACTCGTAGGAACCGACTGCGTGGTCACGGGATCCACAGTTTGAGAGCACGACCCAAAATAGAGAATATCCACACTTAGGCTTGAAAACGTGCCGCTAGGGTGCCAAGCCCCTTAGCGCCCCCCATACGGCCACCTCTAACGAGTCCAATGTAACTCACACGAACCGACCGCGTGGTCACGGATTGAGAGCATGGCCAAAAATAGAGAATATCCACACATAGGATTAAAAATATGTTGTTAGGGGGCGAAACCCCACAACGCCCACCAAACGGCCCCGTGGGCGACACCAACACCTCGCTCGGGACTAACATAGCCCGCGCGAACCGATCACGTGGTCATGGGACCCTCGGCTTGAGAGGACGCACCAAAATAGATAATATCCTCACTTAGGCTTGAAAACTTTCCGTTAGGGTGCAAAACCCAACAACGCCCCCCAAACAACCTTGTGGGCGAAGCTAAAACCTTGCTCGGGACCCACGTAGTTCACAAAAATCGATCGCGGGGTCACAGGACCCTTGGCTTGAGAGCACGGCCCAAAATAGAGAATATTCACACTTAGGCTTGAAAACATTATGTCGGGGTGGAAAACCCCTTAATGCCTCCCACACGGCCCCATGAGCGGCGACAACACATCGCACGGGTCCAATGTAACCCGTATGAACTGGTCGCATGGTCATGGGACCCTCGATTTTAGAGCACGACCCAAAATAGAGAATATCTACACTTAGGCTTAAAAACGTGTCGTTGGGGTGAGACACCCCTTAGCACCCCCCCCCCCCCCCCACACGGCCTTGTGAGCAGTGCCAACACCTTGTACGTGTCCAATGTAACTCGCACGAACTGATCGCGTGGTCACAGGACCCTCGATTTGAGAGCACGGTCCAAAATAGAGAATATCAACACTTAGGCTTAAAAATGTGCCATCGGGGGATGAAACTCCTTAGTGCTCACCAAATGGCCCCGTGAGCGGTGCCAACACCTCTCACGAGATAATTATAACTCGTAGGAACCGATAGCATGGTCACGGGACCCCAGGTTTGAGAGCACGACCCAAAACAGAGAATATCCACACTTAGGCTTCAAAACGCACAGTCGGTGGGCGAAACCCCTTAGCTCTCCCGACACGGCCACGTGAATGGCGCCAATACCTCGTACGGGACCAATGTAACTCATAAGAACCGATCGCATGGTCACGGGACCCTTAATTTGAGAGCATGGCCCAAAACAGAGAATATACACATTTGGTCTTGAAAACGTGCCGGCGGGGGGCAAAACCCCTTAGAATCCCCCAAATGGCCCCGTGAGTGACCCCAACACCTTGCACGGGACCAATGTAACTCGTAGGAACTGACCACGTGATCATGGGACCCCGGTTTGAGAGCACGACCCAAAATAGAGAATATCCACACTTAGGCATGAAAATGTGCCATCGGGGGAGAAAAACCCCTTAGAGCCCCCCAAACGGCCCTGTGAGTGGTGCCAATACCTCGCGCGGGACCAATGTAACTCGTAGGAACCGACTGCATGGTCACGGGACCCTCGGGTTGAGACCATGGCCAAAAATAGAGAATATTCACAATTGGGCTTAAAAACGTGTTGTCGAGGGGCGAAACCACTTAGCGCCCCCCAAACGGCCCCGTGAGTGGCACCAACACCTCACACGGGGACCAATGTAACTCGTAGGAACTGACCCCGGGGTCACGGGACCCTCGGTTTGAGAGCACGGACCAAAATAGAGAATATCCACACTTAGGCTTGAGAACGTGCCAATCGGGGGCGAAACCCCTTTACGCTCCCCAAATGGCCCTTTGAGAGGCGCCAACACCTTGCATGAGACCAATGTAACTCGTAAGAACCAACCGCGTGGTCACGAGACCCTTGGTTTGAGAGAACGACCCAAAATAGAGAATATCTACACTTAGGCTTGAAAACGTGTCATCGGAGAGCAAAACCCCTTAGCGCCCTCCAAACGGCCCCATGAGGGGCGTCAACATGTCATACGGAACCAATCGCATGGTCACGGGACCCTCGGTTTGAGAGCACGGCACAAAATAGAGAATATCCCCACTTAGCCTTGAAAACGTGCCGTCGGGTGGCGAAACCCCTTAGTGCCCCCCAAACGGCCCCGTGAGTGCCAACACCTCTCACGAGACTAATGTAACTCCTAGGAACTGACCACGTGATCACGGGACACTCGTTTTGAGAGCACGACCCAAAACATAGACTATCCACACTTAGGTTAAAAATGTGTCGTCAGGGGGGCAAAACCTCTTAGCGCCCCACAAACGGCCCCGTGAGCGATGCCAACACCTCGCACGGGACCAGTGTAACTTATAGAAATTGATCGTGTGGTCACGGTACCCTCGGTTTGAGAGCACGACCCAGATTTTAGAATGTCTACACTTAGGCTTGAAAACATGTCGTTAAAGGGCAAAACCCCGCAACGCCCCCCAAATGGCCTCGTGGGCAGTGCCAAAACCTTGATCGAGACCAACGTAGCCCACACGAACTAACCGCATGGTCACGAGAACCCCGATTTGAGAGCATGGGACCCCCACAAGGTCACCCAAGGAGCACTTGCAGCAACTGAACGATTAGCCTCTCGATTCGAGGATTTTTATTATTATTATTAAAGCTGGTCACGACCTAAAGTCATGACCATGTTATGTATATAGTAAGTTTGGTCATGGCCCAAAGTCTTGACTAAGTTGATTTCTACAGAAAACATAGTCATGACCTAAAGCTGTAACAAAGATTAATCATAAGAATAATAGTCACAGATTAAATCCATGACCAATTTTGATTGTACAGAAAACATGGTCACGGCTATGGGTCGTGACCAAATGATTTTTTAATCGCGTGAAGGTCACGGGTTTGGGCCGTGACTAGACTTGTCTATAGGGTCAGGGCTATGGGTCGTGACCACATTCCTGACTATGGGAAGTCCATAACTAGGTAGTGGGTCAGGGATTTGGGACTTGACCACCGAAACTGGTCACGCCCAATTTGGTCACGGACCAAATCTGTGACCCACACTGCTTGGTCAGGGATAAAGTCCATGACCAATCGCCCAGTTTGGTGTAGTGTATCTTAACCGAACCTAGTGACTTGGTATAAGAACTGTCATCTCATCATAAAGGGGGAAAAGAAAAAGGTAAGACATGAACACAAATATCTCAAAAATGCAATAAATTATCATAAGCATAAACATAGTAATGCCTAGATGAAAATAGAGAAACAAAAAGCAAGACACCATTCAATTTTAGGCAACATTGCATAATGAAACTAGACATAGGTGAGCCGACAAAAAAGATCATATGGTGAAAAAATCTAGGAGCACTAGCAAGTTCTCTTAAATTAAAGACATCAAATTCCTAAAATATCATATAGGAATCTTTAATGCCATTACTTGTGACAGATAGGTCATGTGGTCTAGCCATAGTTTAGGTCAAAACAAAGGAAATTGTGCGTTCAAATTTAGAATGTAATATATGCTAATGCAAAGAAATAAAATGGAATTTGTACACTGGACTAAATGTTTAAAATATGAAAATGCTACTTAGTATCACGATCCATCCAATATAGTTATGGCGTTGTTAGAATTCCCATGGCAGTTGCAATAGCACCAACAATTGAATTGATTCCTTATTTTGCAGCCTCGAGAAGATAATCCCCAGTAGGCCTAGGGTCTATTGCCAATAATATCTCTGCTCTCCTTCTCCTTCATGTGGAATTTTTCCCTTCTTCACTAATTCAACTAATAACTGGAGGAGATATTAGGGATGAGGAGAATTCACAATGTCATCAACAAATGGCTCCTAGTCCTGAGTAAGCATTTCGCCACTTGGGTCAGCGATCTTTATTCCATTATCGGAGACTTTGTTGTGAGAAGTAGTGATCATTTATTCAATCACACCTTTGATCATCACTGATCTCAATGCCTTAAATATTCCAATCCTATATACCATTAATTTTAGGATCAATTCGTCTACTCGAATCCTCGTCATCCCATACGATAGCTTCACCCCTTGGGGAGCTTGGAAAAAAGAGGAGGACTCCAGGACCATCGATTGCTGCTCAAAATTCATACTTTCACATAAATATGTGTACATGTATGTTTCCTTTCAGATTTATATTATTATCAAGGAATAAACGGTGTTGATCATTTCAATTTTACAAAGATGATAGATGGAAACTTCACAACTTGAATTTTAACAAGATGCATATAAAATTCTCTTGGATATATAACAGCAACTTGAAACATTTAAAAAGGTCGGACACAAACAGGGCAAAAAACAAATTATAAAAGGAATGCTTATGAAAAATAATAAAATATCATAGTTTCACAGTGAAATTTATATCTTATGAATCTTAGCATCCAATAATCACCCTATCATGCGAAAAATGCAAAAATATATAAAAGTGTCGTTTGTGGAATTCAAGCACAATGACATTTAAATTCCGGTGACAAGAAGCACAATGTGAAAAAAAATCAAAACAATATCATCGAATGACTAACGGATAATATGTACCGACAAACCTTAATATTATATATACGAACCTAATATTATGGTCAAGATAAAGATAAGCTAATTTTTTTTAAAAAAATAAACAATGCCATACAACTACTTATGAGGATTCATAAACTACTGATCAACAATATTAAATAACGACTAGCAGATTATATGTACCATTAAAGTAAAATAAAGCAGATAATCACAACATTCGGCGATGTCTGGTGTTCTAGAACTTTTTTTAAACTACTTGGTCTCATAAATTAAATAAGTACTATTGGGGAGCATTATCATCACAACTAATCCTATCTTGTAGTTAAAGAAATATAACTACAATAATAAATGTATCGAGAGAATAAGAATACAATCTGCTAAAAATATCAAAACACAATCTATTAAAAATATTACAAAAGAAAGTATCAGTCTCGACAAAGAATAAACAATAGAATTTTCCCATAAAACTCATTAATATTCCATTTAAATATGATCCAAATATGACATGAATTAAATAGAACACAATAACATAAACACAAAGCATAACATATTAAGTTTGAATGAATGCAAGATAATATGAGGTCAGATGGTTAATGTTGACAAATTGAGCTAAGGATTCGTCGTGGTCCTGCTCCCAAGACGAGAAACAACCCAACAAATAGAATGGGGTGGGAGGATATTATCATGTTTATGATTCTCCACCCCAAATAAATTTTCTACTTTGGTGAATTGTACTCCCAACATTATATGCATAAGGTAAGCATGAACAATTATATAAAAACTGGCCCCACGAGTGTCCACTATAGCGTTTGTCCACTCAATAAATTTTGGCACTTATATAATGACTTAAATGCATCTATACACACTAATATAAAAATAAATTTGAATTGTCGAGCACATATATTGGACTTGGTCAGAAGAACACACATCATCAGAGCTACATATATAGATATCTAATACTCAATATTCTTTTTTCTTTGGAGTTTGTCCCAAGTATCCCATTAATATTTTCTCAAGGTAGTACATGAAAAAACATAGTAGCACCAATAGTGTGTGTAAAAAAATTTAATTTCACATCATCATAAACACAATTAAAGCTAGAACTAAAAGTACTTTTTAGGGATAGTTCTAAATCATCTACTACGCAACTAAAACCCAACATTTCACTAGAATACGATAGGTATCATGAACAGGCAAGTGTGATTGTATATTTTTATTTGAAGTACAAAAGTACCAGTGAGAAGTGAAAACCCTCAAATGTATTTGTTTTGGTAAAATAATGCAAAACATAATTTCAGAAATTATATCATGTGAAGCAGTTATACTAAATTCCTACTAAAAAATACATCTCACACGTATTAAATAATGTAACCATATAAATCCAGTAGCCCTTTATAACAAAAACCGTTTATCATCAAATCACCGCTCAAAGGTGACATTAACCAAATCCTTCATGAGTCACACTTAATAAAGCCAAACCATAAAAAGTCTGAGGGCGTGTTTGCGAATCCTATTACTAATTCAAAATGTAATATTATGGTGTGTTTTAGTTAAAATTTGAATTGAATTCATTCTAATTCAATCTATGGCATGAAATTAGGGGCCATTAACATACTTTAAAAACATTCAATCCAAGGCATTTATTTGGTGTTCTCCCAAACTCAATCACAAAATATCCAATATGACAATTATATCCACAAATATACTCACGTGATTAATTTCTTGATAGAACGGGTGACCTTGCCCTCTACTGCAATGATCAAATTATTATAATAACTCTAAGGCACTATTGACTTCTTTTCGCAATCCCGGACAACAATACAACCCAAATCTAAAATCATGCACCATAAAAGCCACCAAATTAATCAGAACTCATACAAATGCTTAAACTACCAAATTAAAACTAAACAAAATTAATTTATGTTTATATCACATGAACCATCAACAATATTCAACAAAACTTTGGTTTTCTCTTCCTTTTAACAAATACGCCAAAGATAATGACATAACTTCTATAAAAAAAATTGTAATTCAACCTTCTATCATAAAAGTCCTTTCCAGATAGCCACCAGCATCACTTACCTATCCAAACTCGTTAAGCCTTGCCACTATCTCATATCTGAAAATTTCTTGAAACAAATCATTATTTGCACCAAAATAAGTAGACTTTTTAAGCAACAAAATAAATAATTAAGTAAATAGGGCTATTACCACTAGCTTAATAAAATAATTAAAATTATTAGATCTCTTATTTATTAGAGGGACGAGATTCAATATTCCAACAAAAATACTCTTAGAAAATTTAAAATTCAAACTAGAAAAATAGTCCATGTAAACCTAATCTTCAATCAAGACCATTCACACCATATCATTATGTGGGTTTAGCATGCACCAACAAATATCAACCACAATCGAAGAAAAAGTGAAAGCATCTTTAAAATTGGAATCTAACAGCAAAAGCAAGTCACGAGATACATACATACATACATATATATATATATATATATATATATATATATATATATATATATACACTAAACCAAATCTGCACTATTGTCAAGGTCATTGACCCTGACAAATCCAACTTGTCAAGGTCAATGACCGTGACATTTCGAGGCGAGACAACTTTTTTTGTCACGGTCATGTCACGGTCATTGACCTTGACACAAAACTCGCGTTTTGTGTCACGGTCGCGTCGCGGTCAATGACCGTGACACGTTTGTCACGGTTATAAACCGTGACAAAGTCGTGACCCATTTTAAAAAAATTATCATGGCCAATGACCGTGACACGTCCGTGACAACTTTTTGTCACGGACTTGTCACGGTCAATGACCGTGAAAATTCTGGGCAGAAGTTTAAAAAAATTTGCTGGGCAGTATGGCTACTGCCACTGCCCAGCAGTATATTTGTACCTGTTATAGCAACGTTGTACCTGTTCCAAACATCATATATCCAAACAAACTAAAGATAATGCAAATATATATTCAATTAGAGACAATATGCATCACGATATAATTCAAATGTAACAACTTAAAACAATTCAATTCAAACTTATAACAATTCAAACTTATAATAATTCAATTCAAACTTAAAAAATGTCACTACATGTCTGGTGTATTGTTAAAACTGAGGAGGTGAGTAGGCCACACGACATACAAATTGACGCACCCACTAATATACGTCGTGCCGCATTGTTCGCGCAACCACAATAGGGAGTTCTCCTTCCCGGGTATGACATGCATGATGAGCACCCTGGACTCCATCTCTTGAAGCGCACGTCCATGAACTATTCCACCCTGGACGATATTCGAGTCCCTCAACCCTCGCCCTATCCGCTGGCCATCAAATACGTCCAATATGAACACGCTCGGCCAACCAAGTGTCGACATTGGTCTGTTGAAGGGAGCCAAATAGGAAAGTGGATCATCGAGGTACGAACGTGTCGGGGATGAAGCAGCGAGGTCCACATCCTCGTCATCATGCGCATCGTCCTCCCGCACCTCCTCCTCCACCGCCTTCTCCTTCTCCTTCCCTTTCCCTTTCCCTTTACGGTCTTCGCCCAACGTACGCTTCATGAATGCATACATATCTTGGCCCGTCGCCTCCAAACGGGACAGCTTCACGTCGTGTGAATCCACCGTTCGAGCCAACTCGGTGTCGCTCGTCTCCAATCCGATGATCCTAGATTTGGCCACCCGCGAGCTCACCCCCTTGTCTTCCCCTTGCGATCAGAGCCAAGCACTTGGCTGAGTGCATTTGTGGACAAAGATGCCTTGTCGACATTAGACTGCAACTCATGCACTTCCTTAAGCTTTGCCTGAAACGAAAAAAAGCACATGATTAGTAAAATAAGTAAACTAAAAAATTATAACGTAATTAACAAAAATTAAACTGTCGGATTACTTACAATCGTGGCCGCGACGCTCGGGGACACCTCCTTGTCCTTCCCCTTCTTCGTCCGAAGAGCCACATAAGTATCGAGCCTATGTGGCTTACCCCCTGGCCCACTCCGTACCCCCCGAAATAAAATAAAGTAAAGTAAAATTAGTATCGGCCCCGCAAAGTAAAATAATGAAGAATAATATATTTCTGTAGTTATAGAAAAATTAAATCTTACCTGCATCCTATGCTCCACCTCGGCATAAGAGGTCCGGTCGGAGTAGTGCACGTCAATCTTTTTTGCCCGATTTTCCCTCCCCGATTGGCGAGATGCCAATTGTCGATCCTCGATCTCATTGTCAATGAACTTCTGTCATTGTGCCAATGAGATCGGCTCCTTGGGGGGGACGAATTCACGCATTGGATAATCGACTCTCGTGTTTTCCCAAAGTACCGTGCCCGCATATTTTTTTTCCACGACTTGAGTTTCTCCCTAATCTGCTCCAACACGGGATCGCGTAGCTTTGGATCCAAGTTGAATTGTTCCTTTCCAACAAATACAATGTTAGTTGCGAATAAATATAAATATAAATATAAATATAAATATAAATATAAATATAAATATGAAATTAAAATTGAAATTGAAATTGAAATATTCATATAAATATAAATATAAATATATTACCTGTAGTGCCGCCCAAACAGCTAACTTGAGCTCATATGGCACCTCCTTCCAACTCATAAACCCCGGGCCGATGACCGTCTTTAGCAGAACGAGGGATCTCGCTAATATCTTCGATTTGTTCTCGACGGTAATCCCATATTTCCCATATTTGGGGAGCCTAGAGGAAGAAGAGCCCTCGTCGCCTCCACTACCACCGACCCCAGACGACATCATCATAAACAGCATCATCATCTTCGCCTTAATATCTGAAGGAGACATTTGCTATAAATAAATGTTATTAGTACAGATATAATATTATCACAATATGCATATCTTATAAGAGAGTCGGGTTTGGCATTAATAAAGTGAGAATTACACACACACATATAAAAATCTTTAATAAAATTCTCATATCTTCTTTCAATTTAAACACACACACAGTAGTGACTGTCTATTTAAAATAATCTCATTGTTAATTTTAGGCATTGAATTTCTACAATTGTTTTGTGCTTTTTATAAATCATACCCCACCCCCACCCCACCCCCACCCCAACATGTTTACGGGTTTTCATCACCCGTCATAAATTTTTCGGTCCGTGCTTACTGGCCAGTTGTCTTGGGTCTTTTAGTCCCTTAACATTACTTTAAGAATTTTACCCAATCTAAATACCACATTTTCTTTCTTGTTATACACTTGAACACGTTTTGTTATTTAGTCCTTATTAATTTATCTTTGATGTATTACCAGCATCTTTACTTTTATAAACTTTATTTAATTTTCAATTCTAAGGACTATTTTCATCACTTAGTGTTCATCTAAGTTCTAGTATAACAACTTCCCATAAAAATCTTTAATAAAGTATTATCACAAATATAAACTAAGAGTGATAAAATAACTTTGAGGCATATAAGTTAATTGTCACTACACCAAAATGGGCAAATTGTCACCTTTCAGCCGGCCAGCCTTGTCAAGGTCATTGACCGTGACAAAAAAACACGCGTTTTATGTCACGTTCATTGACCTTGTCACGACCGTGACAACTAATTGTCACGGTCATTGACCGTGACAAGTCCGTGACAAGTTTAATTGTCACGGACTTGTCACGATCAATGACCGTGACAATTCGTGTCACGGTCAAAGACCTTGACACGACCGTGACAATGTTCGCAGCAAAAACCCTATCCCCCTTCTTTTTTCCCTCCCGCGCCGTTCCCTCCATTTCTCTCTCTCTCTCTCTCTCTCTCGACGCTGCTCTCTCTCTCTCTCTACTTTCAGGTCCATTTTCTCTCTCTCTCTCTCTCTTTCATTTATATATATATTTGTGTGTATATTTATGTGTGTATGTGTATATATATATGTGTGTATGTGTGTGCGTGGAGGGGGGTAGGGGGTGGAGGGTGGGGCGGGGTGGGGCAGGGTGGGGGAGGGGGTGGTGGAGGGGGGCAGGGGGTGGGGCAGGGTGGGGCGGGGTGGGGCAGGGTGGGGGAGGGGGTGGTGGAGCGTGGGGTGGGGTGTGTGTGTGTGTGTGTGTGTGTGGTGGTGTGTGGTGGGGGAGGGGGTGGGGTGGGGTGGGGTGGGGTGTGTGTGTGTGTGTGTGTGGTGGTGTGTGGTGGGGGAGGGGGTGGTGGAGGGGTGGGGCAGGGGGTGGGGTGGGGTGGGGTGTGTGTGTGTGTGTGTGGTGTGTGGTGGGGGAGGGGGTGGGGTGGGGTGGGGTGTGTGTGTGTGTGTGTGGTGGTGGTGTGGTGGTGGAGGGGGGCAGGGGGTGGGGTGGGGTGTGTGTGTGTGTGGTGGTGTGTGGTAGGGGAGGGGGTGGTGGAGGGGTGGGGTGGGGTGGGAAATCATATGAAATAAATTCAAATTATTGTTGTAGCACTAAGGGAATAAATGAAAATGAATTGGAACTATTTGTCTTTTCAACCATCCAAAAAAGTTTTCCTTCATGGAATGTTAGAATTGTTTCTAGGATAATAATCCTACTATAAGATAATTGCTCAAAATAAATATTAAATAATAATTACTAAGATATCAATTCAAATAAAGTCTTAATAACCTAACCAAAAGAAATAAAATAAAATATCAAATAAATTATCATCCACCTCATAGACATTCCCTACCAACCATTTTAAGATAATTTTATCCTTATAAAGATAAATACCTTTGATTGCAAAGCATGCACTTGTATTATTATTATACAACATGTATTATTTCGACGTGTAATTCTAAAATCTCACATAGTTTTGTATACCATTTTATAATCATACTATCAATTCACGAGACACTAAACAAGAAAGAGGACATATTAATTTGGAAATGCTTGTTTTTCTTTCTAGAGACCCGTGTCGTCAAAACTTGGTAGTGTTCGAGTGTGTTTTTATCACTAAATTATTATTTCACTAACAAATACTCCTTATATCCTAGATTAAGAGTCCATATTTAATTTTTGTACTTACTAATAATACACTTAATCAATGGCTAGGATTAACCCTTATTCACTATTATGAAATTTGGTTAATTGATTATTTAAAAAAAAAAAAAAGTAGACTAACATATATACACAACACTAAAAGTAGACATCAATTTTATAAATAATTGATATTTTAATTCAAAATAAATATTTCATTCAAAAATATTGGATAATAATTGATATTTTCATTTAAATTGATAATAATTTTATTCATGAAATTAATTCAATTAGGTAAAACCCATGATAATGAAATTTATGCTACAATTATCTCATGTCATAATTTTATGTAGTTGTCACGGTCGTGGTGGGGGGAGGGGGTGGGGGTGGGGTGGGTAGGGGTGGTGTGTGTGTGTGTGTGTGTGTGTGTGTGTGCGTGTGTGCGTGTGCGTAGGTGTGCGTGTGTGTGTGGCGGGGGTGGGGCACCCATTCAATAACTCTTTAAATATTTAGAAAAAACATAATATTACAAAATTGAAACGAAATGGTATTGACGGAACTTACACATACGTTATAATATAGACGAAACATTTTTTTATCTGTATTAATAACATTTTTTTTATCTGTACTAATAACATTTTTTTTACAGCAAAAATGTCTCCTTCAGATGTTAGGGCGAAGATGATGATGCTGTTTATGATGATGTCGTCGTCTGGGTTCGGTGGTAGCGGAGGCGACGAGGGCTCCTCCGCCCCTAGGCTCCCCAAATATGGAAAATTTGGGATTACCGTCGAAAACAAGTCGGAGCTTTTAACGAGATCCCTCGAGCTGCTAAAGATGGTCATCGGCCCGGGGTTTATGAGTTGGAAGGAGGTGCCGTATGAGCTCAAGTTAGTTGTTTGGGCGGCACTACAGGTAATATTTATATGAATATTTCAATTTCAATTTATATTTATAATTATATTTATATTTATATTTATATTTATTCGCAACTAACATTGTATTTGTTGGACAGGAACAATTCAACTTGGATCCAAAGCTACGCGATTCCGTCTTGGAGCAGTTGAGGGAGCAACACAAGACGTGGAAAAAAAATATGCGGACACGGTACTTTGGAAAAACACGAGAGACCATTTTACAATGGCGCGGATCCGTCCCGCCCAAGGAGCCGATCTCATTGGCACAATGGCAAAAGTTCATTGACAATGAGATCGAGGATCGACAATTGGCATATCGCCAATCGGGGAGGGAAAATCGGGCTAAAAAGACGGACGTGCACTACTCCGGCCGGACCTCTTACGCTGAGGTGGAGCATAGGATGAAGGTAATTGAAGGTAATATTTAATTTATCTATAACTACAAAAATATATTATTGGATATTATTTTACTTTGCGGGGCCGATACTAATTTTACTTTACTTTATTTTATTTCAGGGGGTAGGGAGTGGGCCAGGGGGTAAGCCACATAGGCTCGATACTTATGTGGCTCTTCGGACGAAGAAGGGGAAGGACAAGGAGGTGTCCCCGAGCGTCGCGGCCACGATTGTAAGTAATCCGACAGTTTAATTATTGTTAATTACGTTATAATTTTTTAGTTTACTTATTTTACTAATCATGTGCTTTTTGTCGTTTCAGGCAAAGCTTAAGGAAGTGCATGAGTCGCAGTCTGATGCCGACAAGGCATCTTTGTCCACAGACGCACTCAGCCAAGTGCTTGGCTCTGATCGCAAGGGGAGGACAAGGGGAGTGAGCTCGCGGGTGGCCAAATCTAGGATCATCGGATTGGAGACGAGCGACACCGGGTTGGCTCGAACGGTGGATTCACACGACGCGAAGCTGTCCCGTTTGGAGGCGACGGTCCAAGATATGTACGCATTCATGAAGCGTACATTGGGTGGAGACCGTAAAGAGAAAGGTAAAGGGAAAGGGAAGGAGAAGGTGGTGGAGGAGGAGGTGCGGGAGGATGAGGAGGTGCGGGAGGACGAGGCGCAGGATGATGAGGATGTGGACCTCGCTACTTCATCACCGACACGTTCGTACTTCGACGATCCACTTCCCTATTTGACGCCCTCCAACAGACCATTATCGACGATTGGTTGGCCGAGCGTGTTCATATTGGACATATTTGATGGCCAGGGGATAGGGCGGGGGTTGAGGGACCCGGATATCATCGAGGGTGGAATAGTCCATGAACGTGTGCTTCAAGGGATGGAGTCCAGGGTGCTCGTCACGCATGTCATACCCGGGAAGGAGAACTCCCTACTGTTGTTGCGCGAACAATGCGGCACGATATATATTAGTGGGTGCGTCAATTCGTATGTCGTGTGGCCTACTCACCTCCTCACATTTACCCAAGACATGTAGTAACATTATTTTTAAGTTTGTCCATTTTAATTATATTTGGATTATATCGTCATGTATATTATTTTTACTTTGAAAATTTGGATTATACTGTCATGAATATATATTTGCATTATCTTTAGTTTGTGTTGGATATATGATGTTTGGAACAGGTACAACGTTGTTATAACAGGTACAAATATACTGCTGGGCAGTGGCGGTGGCCATACTGCCCAGCAGATTTTTTTTAAATTCTGCCCAGAATTGTCACGGTCATTGACCGTGACAAGTCCGCGACAAAAGTTGTCACGGACATGTCACGGTCAATGACCGTGACAATTTTTTTGAAAAAAGGTCACGGCTTTGTCACGGTTTATAACCGTGACAAACGTGTCACGGTCATTGACCTTGACACGACCGTGACACAAAACGCGAGTTTTGTGTCAAGGTCAATGACCGTGACACGACCGTGACAAAAAAAGTTGTCTCGCCTCGAAATGTCACGGTCATTGACCTTGACAAGGTGAATTTGTCAAGGTCAATGACCTTGACAAATGGGCAGATTTGGTGTAGTGTGTGATAAAGTAAGATTATGGAAACCCCACTTTTCTTTCTATAACTCCTATTTTATTAAACTTTAAATATAATTAGGGGTGTATAGAAAGAAAAGTTAAATAGGAATAAAAACAACATTTTTAAAATATGAAGGGCTCACCAATTTGATCAAATTTTTCAACAACATAGACTAATTGATCTTTATTATAAGACAATTACTACAAATTTATGCGCATCGCCCGAATTCAAAAAGTAATTTAATGACTAAAGTAATACTTTTTTAACTTTAGTTATTCACCACAAATCATAAAAAATATTTTATTTTTCATGCTTTTAGCAACTTCGGATGCCATTTTAACCCTTATTGTAGTTTTTTAGTTTTCATGCTTTTTTAGTTTTTTAACTTTACTTATTTATTTTGAATTAAAATAAATTGTTATCCAATATTTTTGGATATTATTTACATTTATATTTTTGGATATTATTTACATTTACATTTTTGGATATTATTTTTGGAAATTTATAGAAAATTACTTATTTATTTACATTTTTAACCCCCTACCCCTACCCCCACCCTGCCCCACCCCCTACCCCCCACCTTGCCCCCACCCTACCCCCACCCTACCCCACCCCCCACACACGCATACACACACGCACATATATACACACATATATATACACACAAACATATATATAAATGGAAGAGAGAGAGAGAGAATTAAACCTGAAAGTAGAGAGAGAGAGAGAGAAGCGTCGAGAGAGAGAGAGAGGGAGGGAACGGCGGGAGGGAAAAAAGAAGGGGGAAAGGGTTTTTGCTGAAAATATTGTCACGGTCGTGTTAAGGTCATTGACCGTGACAATTATTTAAAGAATTGTCACGGTCAATGACCGTGACAAGTAAATTTGTCACGGTCTTGTCATGGTCATTGACCGTGACAATTCTTTGTCACGGTCGTGTCAAGGTCATTTACCGTGACATAAAACGCGTGTTTTTTGTCACAGTCAATGACCTTGACAAGGGTGGCCAGCTGAAAGGTGATATTTTGGCCATTTTGGTGTAGTGATATATATATATATAGAGAGAGAGAGAGAGAGAAATAAATAGTTGAAAGTAAATATTGGAGCTTGGAGATCAATTCAATACACAAACCATGGTAGATGTGTGTAGGAGGATTAAATCCCTTTCTAATGCCAAGTTTTTGTGAAGAATGTTGGTTTGATTGTGGATGTCGGCGGAATTTGGGGGTGAGTGGAGAAGGCCTGGAGAAAAAATACATTCTAATTTTAGATGGAGGGAAGAAAAGACTGCCTCTTTTTTTCTTTCATGCACGTCCATAATTTTTTTAGAAAAATAAAAACCCTTATATATCACACTTAATCATGTATGTGTATGGGTTTTGTATTAAAAACAGTCATAATATATATAATTAAATATGACTATTATATTTAAATTATCATCCATATTAACACTAATAAATATATAGTGATAGATTATAAATAATATTCCATATTAGTAATAGTATTATACTTTTAATGATAATTTTTTTAAAGCTGTCATAAAGTCATTTTTAAAATCGTCATAAAAAGGTATTTTTCCTATAGTGTATCTACTGAAAACGTTTGATTTAATATAAACCATGGCATACATTAATCTACCCTACACACTCGCCTATGAACTCCACCTCATCCTATATACTCAGTGCCAACTTTGTTGTAATCATAAAATGTGTAGCAAAGTATTCATAGGCTTTGTACCCTACATCCCGAACTATGCCATAACCTTCCTCGGTATTGTTTTCGGGCGAGGCACAATTTTTTTCTTATTCCTTTCTCTACTAATGTTTATGTCGAGATTCTTATTGGCTTTACTTAAGTCTTTTATTTAAAAATATTGGTTGAGTTGATATTTTACCATTATCAATCTCAACCATGCTCGAATAAGCAATGTATATGTCATCAGTGTACAAGAGTAAGTAATTTAAAGTACCATCCCTGATCCACTTGAAAAAAAATATAATGATCAAAATCAATCTTATGTATATTTTTGGCCTAACATAAAGTGACAAATAGATTGTTCCATAGTCGATGCGATTTCTTTAACCAATATAAATATTTATGCAATTTGCACACATAATCTTCCTTACCAAAAACATTTGATCCCTTTAGTTAATACATATAAATCTTCACCTATAGATTCCCATACGAGAAACTAATTTTCATGTTGAGTTTTTTAAGTTGTAGGTCAAAATGCACCATCATAGCCAATATTACTAGAATAAAAGTGTGTTTCATCATTATAGCGAACACTTCATTGTTACAAACATCGGTATTTGCATCATCATCTTTCTTATCATAAATCCATTAGTATTCGATAAAATCCTTTCCCTTAGGCAAATTCTTATCTTTGGATCTTATGATGCCCATGGCCATCTCCCACTCTTGAAAACGAGTTTCCTCATCACCTCATGATAAGTAAACAACTCATCACAATATATAAATAATGCATATTCCATTATGTCAACATCAAATCCATCTCTCCTTTCAGGTTTATGAATCCTTGAATCTCTTCCACTAGTCAAATATGATTGTTCTCGTCGATGTTGACAAGATCCCTCATTCGGAACCTTAACCTCTTCGGAACTTGAAGAGTCAAATAGACTTACACCTCCACTTTCACCTTTTCTTATTCTCCTAAGGATAATCCTTATATATATTTATATATATATATATATATATATATATATATATATAAACTTTTGTATCTTAAAAAGATGCCTCATCATAAATCACAAACCTACTCACCACCATTTTCTAATCTTTCGAGCACTATAATTTGTATCCACTGACCCACCTACTTTCAACTATAAAAGTTACATTCGAAGCTTTAGGATCAATCCACGCACTGTGTCGTCAGTAGGATGTGAACCCAACCAAGCCTCTATATGAGGCTTATAATCAATTGTGATATATGGTAATCAGAAAACAATGAAGCAACTTTAAGCTAAATCCACCTCCAAAAACCTCTTAGCTAACCCATTATACGACAACGTACATGTAATTAGCAATATAGCCATTGGTTGTTCTCAAAGATGTGGCCCCTTCTCAGGCACATAGGTGATTTCTCTAAAGAGTATCTTTCCAATACCCCACTTAACCCATATGTTAAAGATATAGAAATCATTAATAACAAAATTTATCCTATTACACATGGCAGATAGTGCGTGTGACACCCCAACTAATTAAATATTGGGTAGCTACTCCTTTATTTAAATTAATGCAAAATGTCAAGTTGGTTCAGTTCATAGCATCACTATCGAAAACATTTAATTAATTACTAACCACCTAATATTTAAAATAGTGAAGTGTCAAATTTTAATGTTCAAATTTACCCATCAACAAAATAATTTAAATCATCATCCAACCAGCACACGAACAATCCCTTAAGGTAATCAATAGAATGAAATAACAGATGTCTGGAGTAAACACTCCAATAATAATGGCAATGTAAATAAACCAAGTACAATAGACTGAATATATAAAAATCCCAAGACTGAAATAAAATGAAAGTCTAAAACTGCTGTCACTGAATAGAATGGGCAAAAGGACCTAACTGGAATAAATGACTCCCAAAAGAAGCAAGGATAGATTTGGAGGCATCTAGTAACGAGATCCTATAACTTCCACCGCAGCTACAGCACGTCAATAGAATGGAACTCCTAAGCTTGGCGTCCCTGTGGCTGGGCACCTAAAAGGTTTTTACAAAAAGAAATAGATTTGAAAGCAAACGAGTCAAAGCCCGAGAGAAAATATTTTAAAAGCAGCAAGTGCTTAAATTACAATATTAAACAACACATATATTAAACATATTAGTCACGTGCCCTCACTTGAGATCCTCAGTCCTCAACTACTGTGCACACCTACCGCATCTTTTAAATTCCACTTAGTTATACCATTACCTGACTAGTCTATTATAACCTCATCAGACTATTCTTACTTTAGATGCCACCCGTATTCTTCAAAAAAATTATATTCATAACCCTCGCATTCATTAATCAAATTACTTATCTCAAGTATTAGTTAAGTTCACATTATTCCTAACTCAATTAAATCTCTTAGTTATTCGCATCTATTAAGTAACAGGGAGTCCGTCACAAGTACATATATAAGTCACTCTCATTACATATATAGATATATGGCACCCCTAGGCTAAGCTGGGGTGCACGCATACTCTGCTATCGAATCTCAGTACATCACGTACATAAGGATCACATGTTCCAAATCGCTCAGGAACCGTATCAATACAAATCACACATAATGGAGGCGAACATAGTTCACATACCCATGGGTTATGCACATACCTATGCTCCTATGGACAGCTGACTTATCAACTCACAAATAAGTCATTCACCATCCTATGTCCTTAAGGTACCAGTCTAAATCCCCCTGAAGGCACACAAAGATAAGATGCTCCTTTTTCGAAAATCAACCTCCCGTGATAACAAGTATGGTAGGTATCTCATACATATAATCATCCATATACTAAGTATCCACACAACTTAGGTAATCATTATTTTAGTATATCTATATTCCATCCCTATATCGTAAGTCTCACGCATATAATAATATCATCCCATTTATTCTACATAATAGGTTTAGCGCGATAATTCTCGACGTATGGTTCGAGTACATACCCTATATCAAAAAGGTTACTAAGTCCCCGCTAGTCCCTAAGGTTATCTCAGAAATTAAAGTTTCCCATTTTCGTCTTTAACCTCAAAATTATAATCGGAGCAAAATATATTCAGGTTCTCACAAATTCTAATCGTATCCCACTAGTCGGATATTGGTAATTTTACCACTTAAACTTAATTAATTCTAATAATTTTTCGAGCTTCAAATACCATCCTACTGGTCTTCCCTAAGTAACAATATATTCAATCAATCATCTCTAAAGAGTTCTAAAGGTTGGAAGTTACTCAATTATTTGAAGGGAAAATATTTCACTTTCCCCAGAGGGGTCGATCGATCGAAGAAATGGGATGATAGATCGAACAATCGATCGATCGACATTCTTGGGTCGATCGATCGATCAAGCAGTCATCTGCCCAGATTTCCTTTAACAGTTACAAGTTCTAACATTTTTACACCTACAATTCACATTACAATGTCCCAAACTCCCAAATCAGTATACTAGATATTAAACCTGTAGAGGGGGCTTGAAGGTAATCCTAAGATTAGTGATAATTACATAATTGGCAACAGTGTTGGAGATTAAGCAACCGAGGCAGCTCAAGCGAGTCAGCTTGGCATGGTAACTCATACTTTATCTTGTTGTATTAGTCACATTGTATTTCTGTTTATGTTAATTGTAAGCTATAACGGTTGTAATGATGTAACGAGAATAATAATGAGTTTTAGTGTGAGGTCAAATGGTACTCGCGAGAGACCAGGCTTGGCAGGGCCTAGGAGAGCTTTCATGCTCTGTCAAGTGACCTCACCGTGGGAACTTTAGAGGGACCTGGTTTGGAGGATTGAGAAGTGAAGCACCGTTGGGGCTTGTCTTGACCATCTTAGATACAACAGGTAAAAACACCGAAGGACCCTGACCGTGGAACCTCGGGTGGAGTAGCTTGGAGTTCCATCGGGTGTTGAGTTGTGAACCAAACAACCCTCTACTTAATGTCACACCCACTGTAGGTGATGTCACTAGCCAGCTAAACAATTTCAGACCTGCACTTGAGTAAACTATCGTGATATTTGGGGCTGTCAGGTAGTTGGTGAGCCACTTCTGCGACAACAACCCCCTGACACACAGTGGTTAGGCAAAAGGTATGTCTTGGCATTTAATGTTTATGACGTGGAGACAACTAGTGCATTAGATATTTAATGTTGTGACATAAAGTATGAGGGATGTCTTTTATAGTCATAAATGACTGAGTTGCCTCAGGGATGGTGTGGGGGGCTATTTAAGGACCCCAACCACCTTTGAGGAGGGGATGTTCCTTTTGAGAGTCAAGAAGTTATTGCTAGAGAGAGTTATTACAAACCAGAGGGTTTCACCCACCCACCATTGTCATTTTTTATTACGAAGCTTTTAATACCTGACAGAGATTCTTGAGGGTGTTTGGTGTGTTTCTACCTGCCTACCAAGGTGTATCTAGGGTGCTTACTTCTCTCGACTCTAGCTGAGTTACTTATAAAACTCCATTACTACTTTTCTGAGATATACACGAGAGATTTATGATTTTAAACCGAGCTTTATCTTCATTAGGCTAGTGTTGGCATGTTCTATTACTAATCCAAAGTTTTGGGCTAATTAACTTATCATTACCATACATAAAAGGGGTTACGCCTCCATCTATGATCTAAAGTACCCTCTTACATTTGGCGACTCTGCTGAGGAGGACTTCTCCTAGCTAGGGAGTATGGCGCGAGATAATGCTACTCGAAGACTCAACTTTGATGATATCCAGCATAATGAAGAACAGGCCGTGAGGGAGCAAGAGGCCCTAAGTGATGGGGATCCTCGAGTACAGGTACCTCCGGTTTCGACGACGTCAGACGTTACAGGGGCGACACAACCTTCCATAAGCACGGGGTTGGGACCCTCCCAGATTGCACTCCTCATGAGCAGGTTTCGTGAGTTTTTACAAACTCCAGTAGCTTCAACGATGCTGGGAGGATTGGAGGCTAATTCTTTCGTAACACCAGGAGTAGCTCCAACGGCCCCACTAGGTGCAGGTATTGCAGGAACGATCCCAGCAAGCATACCCTCTGTCGTGAATCCAGCAGTGGGAACCTCAGTATTTTCAACGGCACCACTGGTAACGGTCATTTTAGTTGCAACGAGCGCTCAGCCCATGGCCCCGCTGCTAGTTACCCCAGCAGCCTCGCCCATGGAAGAAATGAGAAAAGAGATGCAGAAAGAGATGTTGAAGTTCATGCGGGCTTCCTCGCAATCAGCCGGTGAGGTGGCTTCGATTTATGAGGACTTTCGAACACCCTATCCTCAAGCGTATAACGATGAGCTTTACCCAAAGGACTATATTCCCCCTATCTTTGAAAAATATACAGGGAAAGGTGGGAACCCGAAGGAGCACATTAAGCGGTTTGTTGAACACTTGGGAGCACATTGCAATGATAAAAAGCTTAGATTGAGGGAGTTTTCCAAATCCCTAACCGATAAGGCATACACCTGGTAGTCCCATTTAACTCCCAACAATGTTTCTACGTGGGAGGAGATACATGTATTGTTTGCCCAAAAGTTCTTTCTGGCAGAAAATGAGTTCACCTTGACCCAACTCGGTAGGGAGAAGCAAAGACTTGGGGAGGAGGTGGTGGCCTATATTCGAAGGTTCAGGGAAAGGTCCCTCGATGTAAGGGAGGAGGCCAAAGAGTCCAAGTTATTATAAATTTGTGCTGAGGGACTGCTTCCTGAATACATCTGCCATTTTATCAACAAGACGCGCGAGGGGACTTTTGTGGCATTCTTGAAAGAAGCGAGAAACATCTCTTTGGTGGTGCGATCCAATCTGGTGGTAGTACCCATGATGTTCATGCAGCCGATGCAACCCGTGGGGGGGAGGTCTCAGCCCCCACGGGTAGGGTACGCCAAGGGGGAAGATAGGGGCAAGGCACCAAAGAGGGACAACAAGAGGAAGTTTGGAAGAGACAGAGAAGACCCGCCACCGTTTCCTTGCACGATAGAAGAGGCTGTGAGTTGTTATAATGCGATGGTCTAAGGGGGAATGGTTTATGAACCAAAAGGCATTCCGATTGAAGAACCTGATGCTGCAACAAAGGCGGATCCTAAATATTGTCAGATCCATCGAAAGATTCAACATCCGACAGAGAGCTGTTTCACACTAAGAAGAATCATTAACAAGTACATGAAGGCGGGAACATTGAAGATCCCCCCATAAAATGTTAACAATAACCCGTTACCAGCGCATGGGGCCAATCTCGTGATGGCCTATGATGCAGAGGCGGAGAGAGAGGAAGAAGAGGAGTATGAGGAAGCTTTAGAGATTTGCACCAGGGGAATGGCCAACGTCGTATTAGCTTACGACGAAGCAAGTTCCAAGGATGTGGAGGATGTATATGATGTCGAAATCAAAGAGGTAGACCCGACTTTAGAATATGGGGCAGTTTCAAAATCCTCGAAGTTCACTTGGTTCTTCGAACAAGTGGGAATTCCAAAGGAGAGTATTCTGGAGATAACCCAGGCGATACTTGATATTTTGAAAAAGAACGCGGTCCCTTAGCTGAGATGGAAGGGACCCATGGCCAGGTTCGTAAGAAGGTTTCTGTCAGAAGAAACCTTCAGCGACACGGATAGGGCTGTAAGGTTCCCTCACAACAGGCCATTGTATGTGACCGACAGGGTCAACGGAGTTAGCTTCACAAGGACTCTTATGGATGGAGGAGCTTCCATCAATATCATTCCAATTAACTCTTTCCACGCAGCCAACATTCCAGAAGAAAGGTTGGTTCCCATGCCCTTGGTAATTTTGGGGTACGATAATCAATCTTCCAAGTCCATCGGGTACGTTAACGTTGGGATAGTAATGGGAAATTTGAGTTCCCATATCAAGTTCCACGTAATAGAGAGTGAAACTTCCTATCATCTACTAATAGGAAGGGTGTGGATGCACAACCAAGGCTTAGTTCCTTCTACATATCACCAATATGCTAAAGCCAATGTCAAGGGCACAGAAGTGACCATTAGGGCTAAAAAGAGGCCCTTTGCTATTGAAGAATCTCACTTGGTGGACACAGCATTTTACACAGAGTTAGAAGAAGATGTTCGGATCTTGACAAGAAGAATGGAAGGAGCATGGGTACCCTCGATCAAGGAAAGGATGGGGCCCTTAGGCGAATAGAAGAAGGAGGTTGCAAGCGGTACAAGGGAAATAGCCGACGAAGCTCACCAGGTGGACCCTCGGCCACAAGGCATCTCGAAGCAGCTTAAAGACAGAATGAGGCCCAGAGTGGACCCGATAGAGCACAAGGTCCAACGACAGAGCGTGCTGAGTCGATTCTCAGGAGAAAAAGTGGCTGAAGCCTCTAGAGAGAAGAAGAGGAAGGCGATAACCACTACCAGTAGGCAATACAAGAAAGTCATTATCGAGGAAGGAAAGGTGGTGTATCGATTGTAACGGTGTGATCGGGCGGCCAAAGAAACTAAGGATGAGGTTGACCCGATATACGAATGTTTCTTAGTAGATCAACGAGGGCAGTTCATGGTAATAGACAATTCTAGCATACAAGAATTCATGGAAGAAGTTACCGAGGAACCAGATTACATGGCAAGCCAGCCAAAACCCCAAGCTCAAGAGTTGGAGCAATTGAACCTGGCAAAAGAAGGAGAAGATCCAAGACCCATCTTCATCTCGAAGGATCTCAGCAATTAGAAATGAGAGGCCTTGGTCGAATTAATTCAGGAGTTTATAGATATCTTCGCGTGGAAATACACATAAATAGAAGGGCTGGATGAGGAAGTAAGTTGCCACAGGCTGAACGTAATGCCTTCAGCCATTCCAATGAAACAGGCAACGAGAACGTACAAGCCCATGCTGGATCTGAAGATTAAAAAAGAGGTCCAGCTCCTGCTAATGGCAGGGTTCATCGTACTAATACAACACCCACTCTAGCTATCCAGTATTGTCCTAGTAGGAAAGAAGGACAAAACCCAGATAAGGATCTGTGTGGACTTCAGAGATTTAAATAGAGCTTGTCCCAAAGATGAGTTCCCTCTACCCTTCATCGATAGCCTGATAGACGCAACGATTGGTCATGAGATGTATATCTTCATGGATGGGTATGTGGGGTATAATCAGATCAAGATGGACCTCTCGAACGCGGAGAAAATGACATTCAGAACTCCGTTGGGTAACTTCATGTACAGGGTGATGCCGTTCGGCCTCAAGAATGCTGGGGCGACTTACCAAAGAACGATGATGGCCATTTTTCATGAATTCTTCCACAAATTTGTAGAATTCTATGTGGATGACTTGGTCATCAAATCAAAGGAGGAGGGGTCCCACTTGAGCGATTTGAGGATGGTGTTTTCTCGTTGTAGAAGGTATAAGTTGAGGATGAACCCATTGAAGTGTGTTTTCGGAGTGACGAGTGGGAAATTCTTGGTCTTTGTGGTTGATTGACAAGGGGTGAAAATGGACTAGGACAAACAACGAGCGATCTTAGAAATGCCAAGTCCTAGAACGGCGAGGGAGTTGAAGAGCTTCCTGGGTAAAGTCTCCTACCTTAGGAGATTTGTGCCTGGGTTGGACAAAGTAACACACCCGTTGATGCAGCTATTACGAAAGAGCACGAAGTTCAGGTGGGAAGAGGTGCACCAAGAATCTTTTGCTGGGTTGAAGAAGCTGTTGGTTTCACCACAGACCATGGTTCCCCCACAAGCAGGAACACCGTTGCAGTTATACCTCACATCTACCACGAGGTCCGTCGGAGCTTTGCTGGCACAGGAAATTGATGGACAAGAACGACCAGTCTACTACCTTAGTAGAATCATACATGGGCCAGAGACTAGATATTGAAGCTTAAAAAGGCATTGTTTAGCCTTAGTCTTTGTAGCACAAAAACTTAGGCATTATATGTTGTCTTTTACAATTCATATTGTAAATAGTTGCGATCCTATTAAGTATTTGTTGGCAAGAACTATACTGATTGGCAGGGCAGCTAGGTGGTTCTTTATCCTCTAGGAATATGACTTAAAATGTGTGGTTCCTCGCGCGATCAAGAGCCAGGCGTATGCCGATCTATTGGAAATTTTTCCATCAGGAACGTTTGAACCACTTAAAGAGGACATTCCAGGAGACGACCTACAAGCCAATTATCTAGATGCAACTGCGGAGGAGTTGATGATGCAGTTCGATGGATCTTCAGCAGAAAAGAAGGGAGGGGCAGGGGTCATTCTTTCGAGAGGAACGGAAGAGATTTGCCTTTCCTACAAGTTAGATTTACCTTATTCCAATAACGAAACAGAGTACGAGGCATTGGTACTAGGGTTACTGGAGGCTCTTCGAAGGGGAATTCGTTCACTCTACATTAAGGGTGATTCGAACTTAGTGATCCAGCAAGTGAACGGACAATATGCGTTGAAACACATGAACCTGGCACTATACAGAATGATCATTCAGAGACTCCTCAGCCAGTTCCATCAAACTAAGATCAAGAGACATCCCAGAACAATGAATCTCCATCCATACGCATATGTAACTATTGCCCAGAAAATGGTCATGAGCAGTGATACAACTATCGTCACGATCCAATGAAGAACAGCTCCTTCGATGGTGCAATCAATGCTACCAATGGGGGAGGACGAGGACTAGAGGGGAGAAATTAGGAAGCAGCTGAAGTCTGGCGAAGGGGCAATGGGACTAAGAGAGTTGGCCCAATATTTTACAAACCAGGCAAATCTCTACTTCAGAAATGCAGGAGGATGGTTATCAAGATGCATTGGCCCAGAAGAAGCGGAGCGAAGGTTAAAGAAAACACACGAGGAGCACTGCGAAACAACGGAAGTACCTTTTTATAGAAGAATTCAAAGAAAGGGATATTTCTGGCCTAGAATGAAGCAGGACGCTGCGAAGCTACAACGGAGGTGAGATAAGTGTCAGCTTTTCTTTGAAGCAGTTGAATGTCATTTCGTTGAAACTCAGGCCGATTGGAGGCAACCCTATATCAACCTTATTAAGGATGGAGTTATCCCAACAGAGAAAATTGATGCGATAGGACTAAAGCGAAGGGCCCCGAGGTTCTATATCCAAGAGGGGAAACTCTATCGAAGGGGATACTTCAACAGGCCATTGCGTTGCATCATGAAGGAAGAAGAAGATGAAGTCCTCAAACAGGCGCACGATCCAGCTCATATAGGAGGGGCTAAGTTATATGATCAGCTGATGACGTTGGGGTATTATTGGCCAATGATGGAGAAAGACTCTGCTGAGTTCGTTCAAAAATGCAAATCTTTCCAACTACATGGAAATATGATCCACGCCCCATCGGCGGACTTACACTCTCTGGAAACGCCTTACCCTTTTCACACTTGGGTGTTTGACCTGGTGGGGGCAATACATCCTTCTTCGAGGGGAATGATATGGATATTTGTTGCAATGGGGTGCTTCACAAAGTGGGCCGAGGCAATACCACTCAAAAGGGCAACGGTTGGGGTGGTGAGCAACTTCATTAGAGAATACATTATTTGTCATTTTGGGATCCCGAAGGTTATTCTCTCAGATAACGGGACACCTTTCGTCAATTCAGAAGTAACAATGCTCACAGATAAGTACTCCATTATCCACCATACCTCAACGGTGGCATACCCAAAGGGAAACGGTCAAGCCGAAGCGACTAACAAAACATTGGTTAATATTTTGGCCAAGGTGATAGAGGACTTCCCAGGATCGTGGGACGACAAGATAACAGTTATTCTATGGGCCTATCGAACAACCAAGAGGAAACCCACGGGGTACACTTCGTTTTCACTTGTATATGGGGCGGAGGCAATCCTTCCAGTGGAATTAGAACTTCCCTCAGCCCGATACGCCTTGCGAAGCAGCATGCTCCCTCGGGGTAGACACGTACAATTGGAAGCGTTAGATGAGCATAGAGATAATGGGATGCCACACTTTTAAATGTACATGAAACAGCTTTTCAGGGCATATGATAACTTGGTAAGACCCAGGAAGTTCGTGGAGGGAGACCTCATTTTGAAATCAATAGTGAAGCACGTCAGGGGGCTTCCTCTACCGAAGTTTGCAGCCGATTGGGAGGGACCTTTTCTTGTAAAGGAAGCTCATGACTCAGGCTTTTGCTTAATTTTAGAATGGAGGAAGACAAGCCATTTAAAATTAACAATAAATGGCTGAAGGTTTACCATGTATAGACAATTAAGTTTGAATCATGATTGTAAATAGCTGTTGTTATGAATATACAAGTTTTAGTTATGGTTTGAGCATACTTAAAGAGTTGCAAAAATATAGAAACTTGTAATATACAAAAGCAGTTGCAACATACAGAAGAAGTGGAAAATATACATTTTTCATTCATTGGTAAACGATGAAGCATTACCAAATTGGGAACTACCGCCCAAGAGTTACATAGAAAGAAATAAGAGGAAGGTGTATACAAATGTTGACTAGCCTAAGAGGAACCATAGGTCTGAAGATGAGAAAAAATCCCCGAGAAGGCCCGAAGAAGCTGTAGTACAAAATTATTGGGCATTGATGGAAAACTCCAACCTCGTTTGAACTTGTTCACGTTGGATGAGGAGTCTTTCTCGTTTCAACTTGGCCAGACGCAAAGATTCTTCGGCATCATTTACCTCCCTATCAACTGCTTCTAGAAGGGGTACTATTTCGGCCAACCTGGCTTCCTCAGCCCGATGGTCCTGCTGATGCTTTTGTAATAGTTCCCTCTGCTTGATCAGTTGCTAGATCTTCAAAGTCTTTAAGTACGATATAAGGCAGTTAAAACGAAAACCATCACGACCCAACTCCTTCAAATAACCAAGAAATTGGCTAGGGAGTAGTCTGGTAATGGTCACAGTGGGAGTACTAGCAATTTCTGCAACCACAGTAGCCATGCCTTGCAGCCTATAACCCATGACAGAGATGTTGGAAAGCAAGAAATCCACCGAGAAGGTCTTAGGATGGTGATTCACAAGTTGCTTGATCACCAATCGATGGGTGGAAGGCATCTGGAGAGAACGTTGAATCACCATTAAACAGAATGCATGAGGAGCCAAATCTGGCAGAGGAAGCTCGCACCCGGATTCACTCTCTGCTGCAGCACCAGTCGTGGAACCTTCGTATGCATGGCCATAATCTTCCAAGATGGAAGGTTCCCGATGAGGCGAGCCAATAGGTGAAAGAGTGGGTGGGGAAGGCTCTTGTGCAACTTGAGATAAGAAAAGTAATGAGTTTATGGAAAAAATCTTAACAGGCGTTTTCATTGTTAAGTCACCGTTCTAGGTGGAGTTTATGAAAAATCTTAACACGTGTTTTCATTGTTAAGTCACCATTATAGGTAAAGTTTATGAAAAAAATCTTAACAAGCATTTTCGTTGTTAAGTCACCGTTTTAGGTGGAGTTTATGAAAAATCTTAACAAGTGTTTTCATTGTTAAGTCACCGTTATAGGTGGAGTTTATGAAAAAAATCTTAACAAGCGTTTTCGTTGTTAAGTCACCGTTATAGGTGGAGTTTATGAAAAATCTTAACAAGTGTTTTTATTGTTAAGTCACCGTTATAGTAGAGTTTATGAAAAAAATCTTAACAAGCGTTTTCGTTGTTAAGTCACCGTTTTAGGTGGAGTTTATGAAAAACCTTAACAAGCATTTTCGTTGTTAAGTCACCGTTATAGGTGGAGTTTATGAAAAATCTTAACAAGTGTTTTCGTTGTTAAGTCACCGTTATAGGTGAAGTTTATGAAAAAAAACTTAACAAGTGTTTTCGTTGCTAAGTCACTATTGTAGGTGGAATTTATGAAAAAACTTAACAACTGTTTTCGTTGGTAAGCCACTGTTGTAGGGGAGTTTGGGAAAATCTTTGACAAAAATGCATAGAATTAAGGAAAATACCTCAGTCACGGTAGGAGCCAGAACGGGAGTAACTGTGGTAGCAATAGGGACAGGAACCGTTGGGGGTGGGCTCGTTATCTCAGAAGCCACAACCGAATCCCTGGTGAAGAGGCCTCAACGGCAGGCAAAACTCCCCCACCAACATAAGGGACCAAGGCCAGCATGGGTTGTTCACTGGGACAAGATGATGGGCTCCCAAATGAGGCCTCAACAGGGGTGGATGCAGAAAAATCACCATGGGGGGCAGAAGCACCAACCTTGGTCTTATATGCATACAGACCTTCGAGAGAAGGTGGAGCAAGATTGGGAGAAAGCTGCAACATGAAACTTAGTGTTAAACGATGAAAGAGGAGTAAGCACAGAAAAAGGGGAAAGTACCTATAAATGTTACTTACTTCAGTTATGGTACTAAAAAGAGGAATGGCGGTCAAAGGTCTCGCTAGCAGCTTGGGAAGACAAATGTTCGCTAATAATGATGACACTTTAACCTAAGGCATCCCAAAATCTCAAGGTTTAGCATGACGAATAGATAAAGGGGGTGAGACTGAAAGGACGCTATACCAAATAAATTATAGAAGAAATTATACCTCGGGCTCCTTTTCTTCAGCCAGAACAATGGGTGGAAGAAGCTCAGGTGCAGAAGATAAACCAGAAGGGATAGAGAGAGTTGCCTCTGGTTGCGAACAGACACCCACAGAGTCAACAACATCATCACCCATGGCAACATCTCTTGCACGTTGAGAGGCTGAACAGAAGAAATAAGTAAGCCCAGTCATGGGCGAATGGGGAGAAGTCACACCGGGTGGCGAAGCACCGAAATGCCCCCCCATGAAAGGGCTCACGGGGGGGCTAGGGGTATTGGCACTTTCTTCTTCAACCTCCTACACCAAAGTTACCAAAATGCGTAAGCAAGTGTACCTTTTTTTTAGGCAAACGGGAAATGATAATAGAACAACTATACATACCTCAAATCTGACAGGCGAGGGGGTAGGAGATAATTGCACCTCAGGAGTTTGTCTCCTCGGGACTTGGTACCCAGAGTTTTCTTCCTCGTTCCTAATGCACCAGGGCCACTACCCCAAAGAACCTTTGAAGTCTTTCTCCTCTTCATCGTGGGATCGGTGGGATCAACTTGGATCTTGGGGAAGGTTCCCAGTGGAGGAACAACTAGAACACATCGTTGGAACTCAGCGTTTATGCGTGCCACCTCAGCTTGAACTTTCCTTCTTAACTCCTCAGCTCTCTCCGCAGACATAGGTGGTGGAACGAAGGTAATGGGGACTGCCTCCTTGGGAGCTTGAGATTTAGTCTGGGACTTGGACTTGGAAGAAGTCCCGCTCTTTGCCTTCTGCCCTGAAGGTTCATCAGTAGTAACTTTGGTCGAAGGGGCAACTTTCTTAGGGGCCGCAGCACTCTTGGGTTTGGGCGTAGTAGTGGGAATCATGGAACAAATGGTAGGAGGCTCAGTGGGACATGCCTTAGGGGTCTTACTCACAGGGAACTCAACCCCAAGGATGGAGTTGCCCTTCAAACCCAGCTCCAACGCAGAAAAGGAAAGGACTGGAGGGTACACTAGATCCCCCTCGATGAACTCGACAATATCATATAATTATTTCGGTCAGTATCGTGTAGCGAACAGAGAGGACACATCCCCTTGCTTTTTATTGCTGGGAATAGTTACTCGCCCAGCCATTGCAGAACTTATTCCCCATGCAGCAGTGGATGGAAACAGGGAGCAGGCCTTGTTGAAAGAAACCTGGGGGTTTTATGATTGAAAAACTGGGCGAGGAGCCCCTGATCAAAACCAAACTGGCGGCTACATCGATTGGGACTGTAGTGCTCGCTAGTGTATCCCCATTCGGTATAGGAGGGCAGATACACGGGGGAGAACAAAACAACCACGGACAGCGAAGGATTTTAATATCTGCGCCTACCTCCACTAACCTGGCCTCATGTTAGAAAAAGTCACAGTTATGAACAAAGATATCCTCTTCGTAGGGTCTCATAACAAAATCCTCAAAATGATCAATCACAGGGATCAACTCCGTTCGACTGAGCTTTTTATGATAAACGTAGGAGCGTGGGGGCAGAATTCTTTCCCCGAAAGGAGGACGGTTGATCTTGTCTGCTACGACGGGGAAACAGACATAGAGGAAGCTCATCAGATGGACATAGTTGGCAAAATTTACCCAGTTATAACGACCAAGTGATCGTTCCATGTCGAAGAGGGTCCTGTCGAGCCATGTGTAGAGAGATCCCAGGGCGATTGTAGCCAGGGGAAGCTTGGTACCTCGAGCCAAACGAACGAATATATTGATAAGGCCCCTTCGGGGCTGATCATTGGGTTTTCCCGATAGAAGGAAACGGGAAAGAATGACAAGGATATAAGCAGGAAGTTCCAGCGATGTACCTTGACCAGGGGCACCCCCAGAAGAACTACCTTCAGCAGAATCCTTGAAGAAATAATTGATAATGGGGGAGAAAGTGGCTTTGTTCGATGAACTGATGCAGCTTCAGCATATTCGGTTCAACTCCAAACGATCAGCAGTCTCCTGGGCATCCAGAGCCTCATCAGTATAAGGCTCGTGGCTGTCGTTTCAAGGCCCAGGATCTCACACACGTCTTCCAACGTCACCGTGAACTCACCCCACGCAGCGATGAAGGTATGGATAGTAACATTCCAGCGAGACACCAAAACAGGAAGGGCACATTATTCTTGGACAGAGTGAACTCACTAAACCACTTAGCCCGTTGCAGTCCAATCTTGGTGAGCGTTTCAGCATAAGAGCTCTGCATGTGGGAGTTCCAAAAAGCAAACTAAGCGGGAGAACCCCCGGGAGCTTCAAACTCAATGTGGGACCACGGGAAGTCCCCTCGCTCCAAATAAAATCGGAGAGTCCCCTAGGGAGGAAGAAAGCCCCACTCAGTAGAGGCTTCGTCTTCATCACCCAACAATAGAGGGTCAAACTTAAAAGAAAAATGGACCCTCTTACATGCACCAGCAAAATCATCACCTTGTCCAAAAATAGGTGACCGACGGTAAAACCTTAGTTGTTCCTGGCGGGCAGTATCCAGGGTGGTGGCAGTGGTAGGGGTGGCAGGCAGAACACCGGTGGCAGACATAGTGGGGTTGCTTGAGGACGTTATGGAAAATAATGACACAGTAATAGAAAATCTTTGAGCAATAAGGGTTTGAGAGCGAGAATGGAGAAACACGATCACAAGTGGTGGTTTATAAGGTAACAGAAGAAAGAAGTTAGGAAAGGGCAATAACAATGGAGTTTTAGCAATGGAGTTCTCACAGACTATCTCTCTATAAAGTGAAATGGAAGCTTGAGGAAAACGAAGCCAAAGTAAGAGAAAATAAAGGTTAAGTGTTGGGATATGCACATTTGAAATTTCCAACTTCGGCGTTTAAATTTCCCCACCCTCGCACGTGCACGGCCGCCTATAATCATTTCACATGAACACGTGGCACTTCGAGAAGTACTTTGGCAGTTGAAAAGACAGCGCCACGTCATTAATGAAGTGATGTATAGAGAGCAGAAAGTGTTTCCTTCTTCAACAAGTTTAAGTTTTGGCGCCAAAAGATTTTGTCAGGCATATCCATTGAACTTCTAACAAAGGAGATCCCCCAACGGTTCAACAAAGCTACGACGTCCCCTCGCCACATGTCTCATCGTTTTTCGAAAATAGCAAAGAACCATGGGGGATAATTTCATTTACCAGAAGTCCAAATGAGTATTTGAAAAAGGGTAGTAGGCCTTTCGGGAGAATTTCAAACATTAGAGCTAGAACGGTTGGGGACCAGCACGAGGAAAAAATGGCGATGTCCCTTCGACCAAGTCCCAATGAGAATGGCACTTCGACTTAGGTACATCGGGGAGAATTTTACTTTTTCCCAAAGACTATATCGTTGCGGTTCTAACGGGAAAGGAGGGCCAGAATTTCTTGTTCATAGATTGAGAACTATATCACGCAGAGCAGGTTCATCGGATTGAGAAGTTTCGTGCATACATTTCTTGTTCCAACAAATCTCTCCACGAAGGGGCAAATGTAGAGGGGGCTTGAAGGTAATCCTGAGATTAGGGATAATTCCATAATTGGTAACAGTGTCGGAGATTAAGCAACCGAGGCAGCTCAAGCGAGGTAGTTTAGCGTGGCAACTCATACTTTAGCTTGTTGTATTAGTCATATTGTATTTCTGTTTATGTTGATTGTAAGCTATAATGGTTGTAATGATGTAACGAGAATAATAATGAGTTTTAGTGTGAGGTCAAACGGTACTCGCGAGAGACGAGGCTTGGCAGGTCCTGGGAGAGCTTTCAAGCTCTATCAAGTGACCTTATCGTGGGAACTTTAGAGGGACCTGGTTTGGAGGATTGAGAAGTGAGGTACCGTTGGGGATTGTCTTGACCATCTTAGATACACCTGGTAAAAACACCGAAGGACCCTGACCGTGGAACCTCGGGCGGAGTAGCTTGGAGTTCCATCGGGCGTTGAGTTGTGAACCAAATAACCCTCTACTTAATGTCACATCCATTGTAGGTGATGTTACTAGCCAGCTAAATAATGTCATACCTACACTTGAGTAAACTACCGTGGTATTTGGGGCTGTCAGGCAGTTGATGAGCCACCTCTGCGACAACAGCCCCCTGACACACAGTGGTTAGGAAAAAGGTATGTCTTGGCATTTAATGTTTATGACGTGGAGACAACTAGTGCATCAGATATTTAATGTTGTGATATAAATTATGAGGGATGTCTTTTATAGTCATAAATGACTGAGTTGCCTCAGGGATGGTGTGGGGGGCTATTTAATAACCCCAACCACCTTTGAGGAGGGGATGTTCCTTTTGAGAGTCAAGATGTTATTGCTAGAGAGAGTTATTACAAACCATAGGGTTTCACCCACCCACCATTGTCATTTTTTATTACGAATCTTTTAATACGTGACAGAGATTCTTGAGGGTGTTTGGTGTGTTTCTACCTGCCTACCAAGGTGTATCTATGGTGCTTACTTCTCTCTCCCTCTAGCTGAGTTACTTCTAAAACTCCATTACTACTTTTCTGAGATATACACGAGAGATTTGTGAGTTTAAACCGAGCTTCATCTTCATTAGACTAGTGTTGGCATTTTCTATTACTAATCCAAAGTTTTGGTCTAATTAACTTATCATTAGCATACTTAAAAGGGGTTACGCCTCCATCTACGATCTAAAGTACCCTCTTACAAAACCAACATTACTACACTAGTTTCAACGTTTAAGATTCATCAAAACATCACAAATTATCGATTTCTTGGATTAAAAGTCATTAATAATACTATAACCCCAGTTCTTCATCGTCTCTTCAAAAATCATCATAAATCTCAGTTTAATTTCTTGATTTCCTAACTCTTAATTTATAAATTCGTTCCCTTAATAATTCTAGAAGATCCACTACATTCAAACCTATCCAAGTTCATAATTTAGTCTCCAATTTCACATTATCGTAATTATTCATAAATTGTCTTCAAATATAATTTATCATGTAGAACATATGCCTTAAATCATTGCAAGATAAATTACGTGCTTGGAAAATAAAGATTATGATCCTTAAAGTAGATGGTATGGGAGTGATCATCTCTTTTCGATCTATTTGGAGGTGGAAAAGCCTCTAAGGGTGGTTTCTCCTTTGGGAACTTTCCTCTCTTCCTCTCTAACTGTCGTTGGCAATTTTTTGGTTGTGATAACCCTAAGAGTTCTGGTGTTGGCTGATAATATAAGTCTAAAATTCGTGGGTTATAATTCCTCAAAAAGTCAAAATGACTAAAATACCCTTCTGGGCTGTCGGTTAGGCCTAAAATGTCCCGTAACCCAAACTAAACCCCCGGCTAGTATTTTTTAACTATCTAGACCCTTCCGAACACATTGGTGAACTCGAAATGACCGTATGGATGATGGAAAAATAATTTACTTTTAGATACATTTAAATTGGTTCTTGACAAGACTGACACGCGCGTCCCAACTTAATTTTTGAAATTACTGCATTTATAACTCGTGACCATATTAATAAATTCACTAATCACATATTAACATATTCACTCAGTAATATTCAAAATAATTATGATAATCAAATACTAACTCTCGTCTCGCTAGTATTCAAATCCGGATTAATTTCTAATTATTTATCTCATTTAATTTAATTAATCCCAATAAATAAATCAGTAAAAATACGGGGTATTACAGTTCGCTAATTCATCATAGGAATATGAGGAAGAATTTATTTTCTTCTCAGTGCTAACTGAATCGCACATAATTAGGTTTTCCTGTTGAACCTAATTCTTGGGATCTCAAGCCATTTAGGTTGGGTTTCCATTATGGCAATTATTTTAGACGTTAACTGACTGTAATCCCATTCCCCTTGATGAACTTCTTTACTCTCTTGTTAGCGAATCCACAGTTATCTTATTATGCCTAATGTTATCACTAAAAGAGAGTGATTTCTTTATGGTCTTATTTCATAGCTAATAAGTTGTGACTTGTCAGATTGCTATATTCGTTTTCAAAGAATGATTATCAATTGCAAGAACATGCATTAGAATTGTTATCTAGGATCATCCTCTTTAAAATTGTCAAAGGTACCTTGATTTTCCAGGAACTAAATTCATATTCCACAATTAATATTGTACAAAAATTATTAAGAGAATTTCCAAATTTTAACAGTTCCAATTATGCTAACATATTGTCTCGGAACTACGAGCCTCAAGAATCATATATCTCGTTTGAGATAAATCTATGATTTTTCAATGTTTATGTTATTTGTCACTATTATCTTGGTAACCATACAAAGATATGAAACACATTATTTATACTTTGGAGTTTATAATCCATTATTTTCCTTTTGAAGATTCATATACATGGTTAATAATTTTCCAATCTTGGAATACGGTAAAAGTACTTAAGCATTAATTAACGGTCAATTAATCATGTATATATACACTTGTTAGACAAATGGACAATGGAAATAGTATAATACATTAATTCCTCTTATGCAAGCAATGAATACACATTCAATGGTCTTGTTTCCATTTTCAATAGGAATCATGTCTTGTTCCTATTTGGGAGAAGAATCGTTGTCTTAGATAAATACCCCCACATTTATCATAATTCATACAAAGCTTCTCAATCTTTCCTATAAAAAAATTCGTGGATTAATCTTTTGAGAATATAAGTTATAGTAAATAATGCTTCTCCCACAATTTCAAACATAAATTTGAAATTATACAAAATTGCTACATTTATTCTCAACCTCCAAAGGCTTTATTTTTATTTAAAGTGCAATGACCTTAGCACATAAAATCATGTGCTCATACATTAATATTTATTTGGACCAACACGTGTCCATTTAGAATGTAAACCATTCTTTTCATTCTAAAGAAAAGTTAGCTTATATGAGTTTCTCTACTTTTTTGACATTTGATGGTATAGGCCTACAAGTTTACTTTTGACAATTCTTAGCATTAAATTCAAGTTGTATCACACATATTATATATGTCTTCGAACCGTTAGAACATAATTCTATGATTATAGTCTTTAAAAGGATTGTAAAATAAAATATGTAATCGGGTTACTTTCTCTTTCTTTGAGTTTATTACTTATGGAGTCTTTATATTTTTTTTTCATTTTAAGATGCGTTTGTATTTAGTTATCCTCAATTTTTCGATCAAAATGAGATTTCACCAAAGCCTTCAATGAGATAATAATTTGATTCTACATTCTTTAAAGAAGTCGTGAAACCACTCAGTCATGAATCCCTTCATCATTTCTAGGAATTTTTATTTAATTCTGCCATCTTTAAAGCAGTTGTTAAACCACTCGGTTCTAAATTTTAAATCATGAATCCAATTAATAGATCTGTAATCACACCACATGAGTTTGTCGTTGTTCAAGAGTACATTTGACAATCACATAGGCAAATGCATTAATTAGAAGTATAAAATTCTTCAAAATGAATTTATTCTTTATGAAAATGCATTTTTCACCTTATATCTATTAAAGATTGTCATATCTTTCATAGTTTTCATCGGAAATTTAAAAAATTTAATATGTAGTCCAATTCATTAAGGATGTAATACTTATGACGAAAAATATATGTGTATTCACATGTCCACGATGGCCATCGTCTTTCAATTAAATCAAGAGATCTTGTCAAATTCAATTAAAAGGAATAGAATACCATTTGTTGTAATCCCCACTAAAAATTAGTCCCATTGGACTTCCTAGACATTATTTTTAACGAGTACAACAATATTAACGCACATTGCATTATACACCATTTCTAATATAAGAAGATATTACAGGAACTTAAATTGTAATGTCTACATAAATTTAATATATGATGACTAATCACTAAATTAATGGTAATTATATTAGTGCACATAATTTAATGTCTAGCATTCACAATTAGAATATTTGATAATGCATCATTCACAAAATACATCACCTTTTATGTTACACACTATAACAATTTGAAAATGTACAAACCTAAATTGAAATAAAGTAATTTTAAGTCATAATATTATAATTATTTCATTATATTTCAGTAAAGGTGCTTTAATGAAATGGCCAGAGAAAATTATTTGCAATCATGACATTGAAATAATATTATCACATATACATATGATTAATCTTATTTTTTCATGATAAATGGGCATACCAACATGAAGATATATATTCCATTTTTTACAAACAAAATATTATAATATGGCATGCAAGTCAATGTCTAATATTTAAATAATAGTATTTAACAATGCAATATTTACAGAATAATGGTCACACCACATTTTTTTCTTCATTCTACCACTTGTAAAAACAAAAGGTCTTAACAGTTATAACCACATAGGCAATGTTTTATTTTTTTAGAAAAGACAATTGCACTCATGTACTAAAACCACTTCAAAACTAAAATTCTCCCTCTCTCTCTCTCTCTCTCTCTCTCTCTCTCTCTCTCTCTCATTGGGACCACTTGCAGTAGGTGGCGATTCAAATCAGTCCCATTAATGGTTTTCATATATATATATTGATGATTTCTCCATAATTCACAAGGTCTCATAAATAACGAAAAAATATGAATTTGACTTCAGTTTATACTAAAGCAACACTAATGATATAAACCAAATGTTGCCATTTCTGGGTTGCTTCGGGTAAGAAAATCGTTTAATGACTTTTAAAAAACCATTATTGTTTGTCCCATTTAACAAACTCAACAAATTAATAGTCTAGAAGTCAGCATGTCTTATCAGATTGTGTATACACACATGCATTTTTTCACACAAAGTTTTAAGTTGAGACAAATGCTTAATGAAGGGAAACACAATATCAAATATATCAATGAAGGCTCTCGCATGAGCTAGTATAAAAATACCGACATGATGTCAATAATGGCAATATCAGTTTTATTATAATCCTCATATACAGTTAGTATTGACAAAATGAATAGTAACCAACTTCTATGACATTTAGAGCATCCATAATGGTGTGAATCGGCGAAAGGCAGGTGTAAGGCGCGTGTGTGTGATTTACCTTTAGCCCAAATGGGCAACTAATAGTGGGGGAGTTCCTACGAACTTCTATAGTTCGTAGGAACTTCTTACGAACAAATAAAGTCCGTAAGAAGTTCTTACGAAGTATAGAAGTTCGTAAGAACTTAACGGTCTAATTAAAATCGTAACATTCCTCCAATTATATATTGAGAACCTTCTTCATTCTTCTTCAGTCTTCTTTATTCTTCTCATTTCTTCTGCATCCGTTTATTTAATCAGATGATCTTCTTTCTTTCTTCATCTTCATCTTCTTCTTATGCATCTCCATCTTCTTCATTTTCATACTCAGTCTCATATTCATAATTCAATCCAATTTTTTTATAAAAAAAATCAGTCCCAATTTAGTCCAAATCAGTCCCAATTTAGTCCAAATCAGTCCCAATTTAGATATCAAAAATCCTCCAAATCAGATCTTATCAACATGATGGAATTAGGTAGAAAATGGAAAAAATATATTAATATCGAGAAATCAAAAAAACACGGGTCGACTTCAACGATAATTTCCGATTCTTTCGCGCCGATTCAATCGTCGAATCCCGTAATTGATAACTATACCCGTATTTACGACGGAGTATCACACGCGTCGGACGGCGAAACTCCGATAATAAATGGAAATAAATTCAATTTTGGGGGGAATTGGGCGGGGCTAATGAAATTGTACAAATTGATTCAAGAAAGAAAACTAGATATCAAAACAATTATCGACAGTGTCGATTTTATGTCGAATTTCTTTTCTATGGTGATGCCCAATTCCGATCAATGTATTGTGACGGTGATGATCGAACGTTGGTGGGACACGACGCATACCTTCCAACTACCATATGTTGAGCTTGCGTTCACTCCGCTGGACTTCACAATGCTTTCCGGTAATAATTTATGGCTTATTTCATTTTACTTATATTCATAATTGTTCCAATTCCGATCAATGTATTGTGACGGCGATGATCGAATGTTGGTGGGACACGGCACATACCTTCCAACTACCATATGTCGAGCTTGCGTTCACTCCACTGGACTTCACAATGCTTTCCGGTAATAATTTATGGCTTATTTCGTTTTACTTATATTCATAATTGTTTCAAAATGTGAAAATAATATGTTGTACTTAAATTCATAATTAATTGTTTGAAATATATTTTTAGGTAATTATATTCTTAATTATTTCAATATATGACAAAAAAAATGAAAAATATACCCGCATTTCGATTGTGTCAATATATGAAAATAATTATTTATATTCACTTAATGTTTAAATATGTGAAAATAAATTGTTGTGCTTAAATTCATAATTAATTGTTTGAAATATATATTATGGTTATCATATTCATAGTTATTTAAATATATGACAAAATTTTAAATATATGTACAGGCATCTTAATTGTTTCAAAATGTGAAAATAATATGTTGTACTTAAATTCATAATTAATTGTTTGAAATATATTTTTAGGTAATTATATTCATAATTATTTAAATATATGACAACAAAACTTGAAAAATGTTTCTCGCATTCTGATTTTGTCAATATATGAAAATAATTATTTATACTCACTTAATGTTTCAATATGTGAAAATAATTAGTTGTACTTAAATTCATAATTGATTGTTTGAAATATATATTATGGTTATCATATTCATAATTATTTGAATATATGACAAAAAAATTGAAAAATACACCCGCATTCCGATTGTGTCAATATATGAAAATAATTATTTATATTCACTTAATGTTTCAATATGTGAAAATAATTAGTTGTACTTAAATTCATAATTGATTGTTAGAAATATATATTATGGTTATCATATTCATAATTATTTCAAAATATGACAAAAAAATGAAAAATATACCCGCATTCCGATTGTGTCAATATATGAAAATAATTATTTATATTCACTTAATGTTTAAATATGTGAAAATAAATTGTTGTACTTAAATTCATAAGTGATTGTTTGAAATATATATTATGGTTATCATATTCATAATTATTTCAATATATGACAAATTTTAAATATATGTACCTGCATCATAATTGTTTCAAAATGTGAAAATAATATGTTGTACTTAATTTCATAATTAATTGTTTGAAATATATTTTTAGGTAATTATATTCATAATTATTTCAATATATGACAAAAATATTGAAAAATATACCCGCATTGATTGTGTCAATATATGAAAATAATTATTTATATTCATAATTGTTTCAATATGTGAAAATAATTAGTTGTACTTAAATTCATAGTTGATTTTTTGAAATATATTTTATGGTATTTATATTCAAAATTATTTTAATATATGACAAAATATTAAACCTTCGTGCAGGCATTCCAATTGGACAAGGACGACCCATTCAAAATCTACGAATTAAACAATATACAAATTTTGTTATTACCATAAATGAATTTTTCCCAGAAATTCATATACAAAGATTTACTGGTGCGGTAATTCCAGTTTCTGACCTAAAAAATACATAGAAAATTTTTTCATGGTTGAACCTTTACCAGATTATATGTCCCCAATCATAGCACAGGCATTTTGGTTTTATGTATTGGGGAGTGTATTTTTTTCAAATGCTCACTCCACTTCCAAACTCGACTATTTACATTACCTGGAGGATATTCCTGCCATCAGCACATACGACTGGGGTTCGGCTATTTATGCCCGTATTTTATGGTCTTTGGACAAAGCCAGTCGACAATTGTTGACTAGTGTTGAATGCATGTGGCAAATACTCGAGGTATATTTTCGTTTCATCTTATTTATTAAAATTATGTTTCATTAAAATATATGTCAACTTATTCTAATGAATTAAATTTATTGACAAATTTTGCAGTATTTACATCACGAGTACATGGCCACGGCATGTCCTATTCTCGTCGATCCGTCCATCGATACGTGGCCCCGCATATTTCGTTGGTCGAGGGGGAACAGAAAGAAAGTAAAGGGAGCACAGTGGTTTAACATCTCAAGTAGTCAACATCAGCTTGAGGTGCGGTCACCCGAGTCCATTATATGGCAGCCATACGAGACTTCTACCTACCGTGGCTCTGATGTCATCTTATATGCTCGTGAGATATCGGGGTTACGGATGATTTTTTGGGATCCCTTATTTAAGGGTTTTTGGTACTTGGGTGATCGTTCCATCCGACAATTGACTGGACGGATATGTATAGCAGACAATCCACCATCAAGTTTGTGTTGTGCCTCAGAACACGATTTTCAAGCAGCTGCCGCCCAAAATTGGCCTATCGCAAATCAATTCGTAAGAGATGTGTCACAAGAAGAGTATAATCCATATTAGAAGGCAGTAGCACTCGGGCCATTACTACCGTCGATTGCCAGATATGTTAATGTAGATTTGATTGGAGTTGGTTCAGTGGCACCTTCGACGTTGCGAATCCCGCAAGCACCAGCACCGACAAATGATCTGCATGTGTATGAGACACAGTTCTCTGTGGGTGGTTCTGCACACATCCAACCACCGAGGTAGAATTGGACGGTTGACGTAGGCCTATCGGAGGGCGCTTCATATACTATAGATGTGCCGAGACCTGAGTTTTCAACCAACGCACCTCCAGATCAATCTTTGACGCAGTTAGAATGGCGTCAGTCCTACGTTGAGGCAGGATATAACATTCGAGGTCTATGTCATTTAATATTACATGAGACACGTCAGCGAGAGGATCAACTCAAAGCACTTGATGATCGCATTGGTGAGTTGGAGCGTAGACTAGCACGTTTTACTATGCCTAGTCATGGGTTTGAGGAGGGTGGTACTAGTTCTAGTCGTCCGAGCGTTTACAGACCACACCTAGCCCCACCCTCTGACCTGGTCCCGACATATGAGGCGCAACAAGGTTGGGGTAATTTATTTGGGTCTGACCCTTACACGGGTCACATGCAGATTTAGGTGTTGATTTTGAGTTCGGCTCGGGGCGCTAGTGATGTATAATGTACAATTGAAAAATGTTAAGAAAAAATTTTGTATTGTTGTCTCAATTTAATTGTGATGATAAATGTTATGATGTATAATGTCTCATATTTATGAAAAATGTTATGATGTATAATGTCTTATATTTATTTTCATTTATTACACATAGAATGATGACAAACAATTATTACGATTGCTCTGATATCATTTATTATTAGTATTGAAATATTGACTTAAGTAGTAAAAACAATAATACATGATAAAAATGATTATTAGGAGTATGTGTTCAAACGCTTATGTCGAACCTAGTAGAAGTACAACAATATGGTTTCCCATTGCGCACTAAAAATTTAGGTAAGTAAGATCGTTGCATATCGGAATCAACATATTCTTCGTTGTAGTTTGATATATTTGGTTCGTACTCTTCCCCATCATTTTCATATTTGCATTCCGAAAAGTAATCATAACCGAAATTGGTGTAGTCGGAAATATCGTTATATGATGCCAACGTAGAGTCGTTATATATGTTAATTAATTGTTCTTGAATGTGACGACCTGATAGCATCGTGCGTTGTGGTTTGTGATAACTTTGTAGGCGCCTCTCCATCTGCCATATCTCTTCCTCTAATAAATCAAGACAAAACATATCCACTTCTTCGGGATACGATATTGGCCAAAATGCGGCAGCATGATTTTTCGGCACGGATATGTGATGGTAATGACAAAGCACCTCCAGGTCACACCTTTCATCATATTTATCTGGCCATGTGAGGTGTTCCCAAGGATACACAACTCCGTCTTCATGTTCCGAATTGGGAGAGATTATGAATATATAACCAAAGTCATTTTGAAAACATCGAGAAGTATCAATTGGATATGTTTGGAAAATTATTTTTTCCCATACCAATCGTTACCAGCAATATCTGTGTAAGAGCCATTGTAAATGGATGAATAGTAGGGAGATGAAGCCATTTTTGAAATATAAGACAGTGGTAGATAAAAAATTGTTGCAATCCTTCTAATTTATTTATAAGTAATTTTAAACCTTCGAAGATATAATTTTAGTTTACAATGATATAAAATATTTATAATAATACAAAGGCACACATACCAATGTAAAAGATAAATTATAGAAAGGCATACATACTTAGGCACACATAAAGCTGGAAAATTATCACGTAGTAATTTTATAATTTTATAAATTATAAAAAGGCACATATAAAGGCACAATAATAACATGCAAACGTTTGAAGTTACCACATAGTAACTTCCTAAATTAACTATACAACATATTGATTGCCTACAGAACCTGAACCCAAAATGAAGCACACTTATCAATAGCACTCTGTAGCACACTTACCAAGATCATACAGTATATTTACATACGGAAAGGACACAGATATTATTGACGCTGAATGAGCGCACTAATATAGATAAATTTGTATTGCACACTTACCAATAGGACACAGAAATTAACATTTTACCGATATTATCTGTAGCACAGTTACATATAGCACAGTTACCTATATAAGATTTTACCTATACTTATAAATACCTATGTACCGTATAACTATACAGGTAGATTATAATATTTCATCTACATCAAAATTAATTTATTTATAGGTAATTTTAAACCTTCAAAGATATTATTTTATTTTACATTGATAAAAAAACTATAATAATACAAAGGCACACATACCAATGTAAAAGATAAATTATAGAAAAGCACACATAAAGCTGAAAAATTATCACGTAGTAATTTTATAAGATTTTACCTATAATTATAAATACCTGTGTACCGTAAAACTATACAGGTAGAGTATAATATTTCATCTACATCTAAATTAATTTGTAACCATATTATATCATGGACTCCTCTAGTTCTAGCGATGAGGGACGAAATATTTTGCTCCAATATGCACAATTTAATGAAGGTGGATCATCCGATGATTCAGACGAGAAAATGATTATTATGATGGAGACTACCTGGTGGTGTGATGAAAAAAATATAATTCGCGATGGGAAAGAACTCGAAACGAGACGTCGAGTGAATCGTAGGAGAGAAAGGGGACATGCAACACTATGGGAAGATTACTTTGGGAAAGATAAGGTATATAACGAATATTTTTTCCGAAGGAGATTCAGGATGCGGTATAGTGTTTTCAATCGCATCCTTGAATCTGTTTGCCTTTATGATAACTACTTTGTTCAGAAGAATGATGCTTGCGGTCGTCAAGGTTTAAGCTCTCATCAGAAAGTGTTGCGGGGCAATTCGACTGTTAGCTAATGGGGGTTCCCATGACGTGTGGTCTGAGCAGTACGCTATGAGTGAAACCACTCTATTAGAAACTTTTATTAGATTTACAGAGGCAATTGTATGAATTTTCGGTCCCCAGTACGGCAGAAATCTGACACAAGGCGACGTTACAAGGTTACTCGAACAACATGCAAATAGAGGTTTCCTAGGAATGCTAGGCAGCATAGATTGCATGCATTGGCATTGGAAAAATTGTCCAACAGCATGGCACGCTCAATATAGTGGTCGTAAAGAGTCACCAACTATAATCCTTGAAGCGGTTGCCTCCTACGATCTTTGGATTTGGAAATCATTCTTTGGGGTGCCTGGTTCTTGCAATGACTTGAATGTCTTGCACCGATCTAATGTCTTTCAATAATTGCGCAATGGGACGACATCTCCCGTTAATTACAATGTTAACGGAAATTCTTACGACATGGGCTACTATCTTGGAGATGGCATTTACCCTTCGTACGCTTCAATAGTAAAAACATTTAGGAGCCAAAATGGTATTACACAAAAACAGAAATTATTTTGCAAGTACCAAGAACCGTGCAGAAAAGATGTTGAATGTGCGTTTGGTGTATTACAAGCTCGATTCGCTTTTGTTCGGGAACCTTGTAAATTATGTAATAGGGCGTCACTATCAACCATTATGAAATCCTGCATTATAATGCATAATATGATTATTGACGATGAACGTAGAGATTGTCCATGGAAAAATGAGTACGAACACAATGATGAAACACCGGTAATTATGAGGGGCCAAACTAATTTCTACGACTACCTCATACGGGATGCTAAGATAAGAGACGTAACTAAACATCAACAGTTACGAAATGATTTGGTAGAGCACATTTGGAACACCCACGGTGATGAAATGGTCGGTTGATGAATTTATTGTATTTTTATATTTTAACCGTGGTTAAATATTTTGTTTGTTCCATTTTCAGTTTGTATTTGTAGGATTGTCGTAGTGATCATATACCTGTTATTCTATATAAAATAATGGTTTAACCGACAATATTATATAAGCGGGAAATTATTAAACAATACTCACATTTCATCTATTTAAGGGTGGCATTTCATTTATTAAGATGGATAGTGAATCACTCTCCATATACCGAAAAAAACGAAATAAAATTATGAGGGTTCAATACATCATTTAAAAACACTACTTGTCATTAATTGAATCGCTTGGACCAGATGACCCTGCATAGTTCGATTGCAACTCAAATATCGCAGCTTCGGTCGCAGCAACCATCGCTGTTAGGTCATTGAACCTTTTAAAATGAAACTGCTTTTATATTTCATTCATATGAGTCATATCCAACTCCATGATGTACGATTGCTCTCGTCCTAGGCGCACGAGCTGATCCTGCTTTTTGGTGAGTTGATCAACTCACTTCATCTGAATGAACGCATCCATTTGAGAGTCAAATTTAAGGGCATGATTATTCTTCCCCCTTGCTTGCTTTTAAACATTGCATTGAAGTCTTCGAAATGTTTGAGTACTGCCGTGTTACAATCCAAGCTGTCAGAACGTGCTCGTTGACGTGCACGTTGTTTCTCACCCTTCCTGCCTGGGGGTCTATCCGGTACGTCTCGTACCCCCGGAGTATCATCTTCGCATACAGGTGTAGGGCTGTCGTCGTTCCCCGCTGTATTTTCCAAGTCAAATTTTGGTAAATCTTTTAAAATTTGATAGCAGTTATCGAACGTAAAATGTTTGTTGGTTTTGGCGCGGTACGTGTCGCGTGCATTAGTAACCGCTTGGAATTCGTTCGTCCCGCTTCCCATATTCTTCATTTGGTGAGAAAGCTTTGCAATATATAGCATTATTTGATGCGATATATGATTATAACGTGTTGATAGCATGGATCTCGTACGAGTAATTGTAATTTCACGCGTGACGTTATACTCATCTTTCACAGTGTCCCAAAATGTGCCCGATGATATTGAGTTTCCTTTAATACTTCGAGCTGTATATTTTGCATAAATGGTACATAATACTTCATCCTCAAAAGGGGTCATATTAGGTTGTCGAGATGTACCGAAAATAATCAATTGAGAGGAACACATATTTTCTATAGAAATAAAATATATTTAGAATGAAAATAATAAAATGAAACAACTAAAAATTTATAAAGGGTGATAATAAGAAATTGTGAGAAACTTGGCCCCTATTTATAAAGAAGAGTTCCCAAGAGGCTTCAAACGGTGTTAGATTTTCACAGCAGTAAAAAGGGATTCCTGCGAACTTCTTTTGTTCGTAGGAATTCTTACGAACTTCAAAAGTTCGTAGGAACTTCCTACGAACAAAAGAAGTTCGTAAGAACTTCTTACAAACTTCTTACGAACTTCTGATGCTCGTAGGAACTTCCTACGAACAAAAGAAGTTCGTAAGAACTTCTTACGCATAAAAGAAGTTCGTAGGAAGTTCCTACGAGCATCAGAAGTTCGTAAGAAGTTTTTACTGAATCAACATCCTACCGGTAACTTTACAAATCCCTTACCTTTCCTCTCTCCATTTTTGCCAACTGCCTATCCCCATTATACGTCTACAAATTTGTAATTTTACCAATTTTTTTTGTCCAAACTCTCCACCATTGTGGATGCTCTTATAAGATGCATGAATTTAATTTTTCTATATAAACAAATGATGGCTTTAACGAGCAGTGAAGTAACATATAAACTTCTATGACATTTACAAGGTGCATCAATTTAACCAAGACGTGCACGCACAAAACAGATTATCAATAATGTAATTCACTTTTGAAGGTTTTAACTTTTGAATGTGCATGTAGTTTCTTCATATATTAACATATTAAGTGATGTATTACTACAATACACATATAATATACCATGCGAGTAACTCAAAAAATTGTCGACCAAATTCACACAGGGAGTCATTAAAGTTTTATGGTAAACAGCATTATCCACATGCATAACAATGCCAAAGATTTGTAAAGCAAATTTACAAAAAGATTCTCACCAGCAAGGCAAAAACATAATTATAAAATTATCCATGATAATATTTTGTCTTAAGATTCTTATTCAAATTATATGTACTTTTGTGTTTTTATCAAACTAAATGATAAACAAATCATATCTGTACAATAAAAAATTAGATTAATAGAAAACTAAAAACGAAGAAAATGATTGAGTCGAATGTTGGATTCTCTCTTGCTTAAGACAAAATGCACTCCCGCTATGATACTTACGACAATAAACAAGGATCGACCGTCTTGCGTCCAAGGATGAAACGGTCTCGACATACTCAAAAAACACTTCATTGTGCGTGTCGCATGAATCAATTATGTTTGATACTCTCTCCGACTCGATTATGAATGAAAAGTATTGAAAAATATTCTCTTTTTTAAAATGAAGACAAGTATTGTATTTATATGAACCAAAGTATCATTTCATGAAAAGATGTATTTTTTTGTTAACAGTCACTTTCGGGACGTCCTTCATGAACAATCACAACTAAAGGTGAATAGTCACGGCCTTTAGTGATAGTTCCAACAAAATAATCATTACCTTTAGCGACGATTCCGAAAAAACAATCACTATTTATAGTGAACAGTCAAAACCTTTAGTGGTAGTTCTGGAAATTTGTCTCAGAATTAAATAAGATATCCAATAATTTCATAAATAAATGGGGCACTTTGAAACCAAATTTTTATTCATCATTTTTCCCTTTTTAACAAATGAATATACCACATGACTCGTCTTTTTATAAAGAAAACGTACGTACTTGGTCCCACCATGTTTGAAGTGGGAGTTCTACTTTTATAATGGCTCAAAGTTAATCAAAATATTAATTTGTGCAAAAACACAATATTTTCCAACAGGTGCAACTTACTCTAATTATTATTAGGTATTTTCAAAGAATAGTTTTAAACACAAACAAATATGAATCATAATAAATTTACTAATCATGCAACTTTGCTTTTTAAGGTTCTTGGGCAATCAATTGCATAAAATAATAATATGAAATTAATATTGTTAATTATTGAGATTATTGCATGCATTAAGAAGTAAGGTCTAAGGAGTTCTTACACACTAGATTGAATTGAGCCTTGTATTCAATATAATATTTTTTAGAATAAAAATATGAGTCCTAAAAATATCCTCCAAAATCTCCTTCGAAATGCAATAAATATTTGTACATTGAGATAAATTCCACATATAATACAAGCACTTAATACATTTTAAAGATGTGTCGAGAATGTTTTGGAAAGCATAGGAATTCTAGATTGATAAAGTCAACTATAAAGTCTCATATTTCATGTCAACAACATAAATAACAAAAAGTTATTTTTTCAAATGTTCAAAATCTATATATAACACAATCTTGAGATTTTCTTTTAATGCTCAAATTTTAAATTCGTGGAAACCACAAAATGGAGCTAAACGAGCACTTAGCAAATTTATTCTTTCCACAAAATCGACTGTTGATAAAATTACCTTTTACTATGGATCGGATTTTATACAACCATTTTAATCCATATTTATAAACTACTGTATGCCATGTTACTTACACTTCTGCTAATTTATTTTCCTTGTCCTTTATATTAATTCCAAAGGATGTAGAATATGTGTGGGTTCCATTCCTTTACAAGCTTTAATTCCAAAGCAGCAATTCTTGGTAGGGGTGATAATTTTTGACACGACACAATAATCCGATACGAACTCGACATGAAGTTAACGAGTTAGGATTGACGATTTCTTGACACGAATCCGAATATGACACGACCCGCCAACACGAATAATAAATGGGTTGGGCTAGTGTTAAACACGTATAACTCGAAAATGACACGAATAGACCCGCTTAACTCGTATTTTATGGAGAATATATTAGATAATTTATATATCTTGATAGTCATTCTATAAAATTCATGGAGAAACGGATGATAAATTATTTATGTGTTGAAAGAAGTTGAAATTAATTAAATTTAAGTTATTGTAGGCCTATGATTGGTATGATTGGTTAAAAGAGAAGAAAAAAATTATTTTATATTTTACTTAATGGGTATGCGGGTCAACCCGAACACGACACGATAATAGATAGGTCGGGTTAGTGTTTGCTCATCTGACACGATTAGTTAAATGGGTCGAGGTAAGATTGACTAATACTTGACACGTACCCGATATGACATGATCCGAGTACGACACGACGCACACGAATTGCCACCCCTAATTCTTGGTGTGCAGAAGTAACTCATTAGTGAAACAAAAGGTATTCCTAAATTATGTTTTCTACCTTATGATGAGCAATGTTTGGAATGGGGAAAAAAAAAAGTGAATCTTTTTATTAAGTCTTATTTATATTGGATATTTTTTAATAGGTATTATTGTAATATTTTTTTTCTTAATAGGTTCTATTTGTATATATAGTGAATATTCAGTGTATGTTTACAAATTAAACCTATTGGAACAAAAAAAAAAAATCATGGAACTTGATGGAGCAAAAAAAATACGTTAGGACCTATTGAACTACATACTTAGTAAATAGAACTACTTGGTAAATAACCTAAAAAAAGAGAGAGAATACTCTCAGATCCCTCACAAATAAATTTTAAACATTAAAGGAATTTTGATAAATTTTAAACACTAAAGGAATTTTGATAAATTTTAAACACTTAGGTCCACTAATTCACTTCTTGTATAACTCCATGCTAGTGACATAACAAGTGAACCTAAAAGTAAATTGTCTTTAAATGTTTAAAAATTATTACTGAGACCTAATTATAAATTGCCTCCCCCAAAAAATAGGGTTTAATTTAAAATTTAACCTTGTCAGCTGACATAAATTAGATGGGAAAAAGGAGGGGTTTAATTTACCCTGGTCTGATTCAGGAAAAGGAAAAGGAAAAAATGTCGTTTCCATTACAACAGCGTGGTAGTTTTGGTGGCACGCAACACAAATAAAGATGAAAATGAAACTAGAAAAGAGGAGATAATGACAACAGAGGAAGGTCGCGGTGGTGAGTTGCTGTCTGACTGATCATCGTAGTCATCCATATCACCAGAATTAGACCCCAAAGCAGTCCCACTACCATCACTAGTCCATTTGCCAAGCTTGTTGCTCCTGCTCATATCATCACCAATAGTCTTTAGTTTACACACATACTATTATATGTAAATTAAACACACTACACTTCAAATTTTTATATGTTTGTTGTTCATTTTAAGGAAAAAAAAATATTCTAAGCAGTCTTACAAAATAATCTCCATTTGAGATATTTGCTCCAATTAAAGGGGGTAATTTTTACTGGCACGCAACGAATAAATATGTATTTGATCTGGGTGTAGTGAAATATAGAATGGGTGTCAATAGAACTACCCAAGGTCAAGTACACATTAAGAGAGAAAAGGAAGGGTGGAGGAGAAGCTGACATATATGACAGTTACTGTGAGTTCAAATTTAATAGCTCAATGTAAAGTTAGATTAACATATTGATTTGAAATCAGTGGGTCACGCGGATTATAATGATAACAACTCAATTATTATTCCAATCTCCAGGTTTTGAAATTTTTCGGTGGCCAATTATAATGCCCAATCACAGTGGACCCCAAAGCCATCCAATAATCATGAACTGACACTTACTTTTCCATCAATATATGGCTAAGAATTTCAATTCTCGTGGAACTAGTTCAAAACACTTTATATGTAGTTTGGCTGCTTGTACAATATTTGGGGGCACTGGTATTTTGTGTTGAGCTTCTCACCAACAAGAGTTTCAACAAATTTAAATTTATTACCAAAAAAATTAGTTACATAAATATGAGAGCAAAACGTCTTAAAAGATGGTTTGTTGATAATTTTTGAAAGAACTGAGAAAGAAAAAAAAAAGTAAAGAGAGAAAGAAAAGCGGAAAGAAATGGTGAAAAGAAGAGAGAGAAAGAGGGACCTTCCACCAAGGACACCGGCATTCGCGGTGAGTTGGTCAATTAAAACAGCAGATTTGGGCTCCACACTATAAGCCTTCTCGTACTTGAGCTCAACACCCTCCCCTGATGCGACAAAGAATGCTCCATTTACCATTATGTCCCCCTCACTCCTCCAATTCCAATCCATCCATTCTTGTTGTCCAGTACCCACGCGCTTTGTTACCTGCCCCTCATTACAACAAACCAACTCATTAAAAACAGGTCAGACCAGTATCATGTACAAACTGGATATTAGTCCTACTAATTTGACAAGATAACAAATGCCGTATATGAGTCAATAAGAGCCTTTAGGCCAATCCAGAATCTATAACTCTACATTTCTGATGTGCGCTATAAGAGATTCGTATTGAATAAAATTATCATATTATTTGGTACAACTTAGAATGAGATATAAGATGAAATAAGTTATCCAAAGTGAGTATTTTATCCGTGGGATAAAAAATCCCACCTCCAAAATCCTATAAAATTATACGGTGTCAAAATTTGATTAAAAATTACTACTCTATCCTTATTAAGTTATAAAAAAAATCACGCAACTTGCACTATCTCAAGTATTAAATAGCAATCGGCGATCCCTTTGATTCACATAACACTCCATTCATATTTTTCATCACGGTAGGTAACCTCCTCATTTTTTTTCTATTTGTTTCCATTTTTGTTGCGTTATCATGAACTACTATTTTGGTTTAAATCGATGCAAATATTATATTAACAAGAGCTGTAAACGGATATTCGAAAATCCGCATCCGTTCGATATCCGCATCCGAATTTGCGAATATTTATCCGAAAATACGGAAATGGATACGAATATGGATACTCTTTAAAAATATCCTAGAAAACGGATACAGATACGGATAGTAATAATAATATCCGACACGGATAATCCGTATCCGATACGGAATATCCATTTTATCGAATATCCGTTTTACCGGATATCCGTATCCATCAAACATATGTTTAAAATGTTACTAATAATATTAGTATTAGTATTACTAATAAAATAATATTAAAACAAATCTTAATCGTTTATTCCCAAAATAAAATAAAGAAATACTCCACTCACAACAAAAACACCCTAAAGTTATTGTTTTATTGGGTATATTATAAAATGTCATGTATTATTATTTAATTGGGTAAATTATCATGTAATTACACTGAAGTTACAATACACCTTATCACACACAACATACACCGACTAAAGAACATATACTCCACTAAAAAAAAATAACTCCGTTTCATTTCTCCTTCGTACAAAATAAGAGAAAAGAAATTCTCACGTGGTTGTTCAGTAGTTTCCTTAATTATAAATAAATGTAAGAGAGAAACAGAAAAGAATGTAAGAGAGAAACATAAAAGTAAAGAGATGGTTTTGATTGTAATAAGAACTGAAGTTAACAATATGTATATTATATACAAAATAAAAATGTATACGTATTAAAATATCAGTATGTTTTAAAGACAAAAGGGAATGAGGTTATCATTCTTAATAAATTTGATTAATCTAAAATGTGTATATTTATTTCTACTGTAATGGAATGCGACTGTTATTTTTTTTTTTGAATGGCTTTAAGCTTATATGGTTGTAAAGTATGGATGACTTTAAGCGATATTACCATTATGGAGTGATACTATTATTATGGAATCCATAATTGTTGATGTTAGTAGGCAGTAATTTTGTTACGTATTTATTTGGATTGGATATTTTAATTGTTATTTTTTGCGATGGCTAAATAATGTAAACGGATACGGATATTATCCGAATCCGAGGTATCCGAGCGGATACGGATATGGATAGTTGTTTTAACTATCCGGACGGATATGGATACTGATACGGATAGTACATTCAGATAGCGGATACGAATATGGAAAACATGGTATCCGATCCGTATCCGTCCGTTTACCACCCCTAATGTTAACTCACCTACTAGATAAGTTGAAAGTTATGTGTTGTTAATTCACCGCTAATATTTTGTTACACATATTTTTTTAATCTATTATTAACCTATATACTAGACAAGTTGAAAGTTATGTACATTTCAATTTATTTGTTTCTGTATGTTTCCGATGACTATTTTGGGTAAAATCGATATTATTCAGTTGTGAATTCAAGCAATTTTCTGCAACTGATTTGTTTTGAATCAAAAGAGAAGATAGTTAGCAACCAGTTTTACTATCTCATTATTTTTGCCGGCTAGTTTGTGTAGATATGGTTTTTGTATGCGTGTAAGTGATTACTAGTGGTCGAGTGTGTACAAATTATAAATACAAATACAAATATATATTTTCATCTCATAATATTATTTTTTAACATCCAACGTAATATTAAATATTATGTTAGTGAGTTAAAATATGTGATAACAATATATTTTTTTATTTTTTTATTATTAAATACAAAAGAATGGTATTTTTGAAAAACTGGAGATAAATTAATCATATCCGGAGCATTTCAAACACAAGACTGTATTATTATATCCCATCTCGTCTTCTTATTCGGAACTGTTCCAAACGCAGTATTGAAATAACCCTTATACGGTCCATCATTATTCTATACAATCCGACTCTTATCCTATCAGTTATTGGGTGAGAGTCGCAATGGAAATACTTTAAAAAATGGTTGGGATGTGGAACTTTTACTCCCCTGGCTTTGGGCACGGAAAAGTTCCACGCTTTGTGGATAAATCATCAGGTTACTAGTTCTGAGAAATAGTCGTTAAGTTTTTTTTTTATTATTTACATTTCTCATCATGCCAGACATGAAACATTTTCACATCTCTATCATACTACAGGATCCCTAAACCTCCTTCCCATTTATGGGACGCTAAACGGATCCGTTCCATTTTGTATGGGATTTACTCTCCGTTATGACTCAAAACCAACAAAACTAAAGGATCTACAATGGTATTAGAGTACCCATTGTGGATGGCCTTAGATGCCATTGCCATTTAGATAACCATAAAAATATTTCATAGCTATCTCAAAGTATGCGTTGTTAATTTTATACATATAAAAAACTACTCTAATGTAATCGGGTAAAGATTAGTGTTGTGTTTGTGAGATTAGTGTTTGCATTTCTTTTTGCCTATCTCGCCTTCTTATGGGTTTGATGGGGCTTCTTGTTGTGCTAAACCTTATGGAGGTTTGAAAGTGATAGTTATCAATCAGGTGAGAGAGTTACCATGATCCACTTCAGCTTGGTGGCAGATAGCAGATTCCACCTGTTATGTTCCAATTGGCTTTTTGGGCGGTGTTTAGGATGTCTGTATATGTTACACGTGTTTGTTATTTTGTAGGTGTGTGTTTGTGTGGTTGTATTTATTTGATATAAATCTTCAAATGCGAAAGCCTTGTTGTTACACCACAACTATTAACTACACAACAACAACAACTAAAAGAAATTAAGTGGTTTTCTTTCTCTCTTTATTCTCAATTCTCATTATTAAAGGTTGAGTACAAATGAGGATCAAGGGTCTATTTATAGGAAGTGTTAGCTTGCTAATCAAGCTAATACCCAAAATGACTAAAAAAAGGTAACTACTAACTAAAAAATGACCAAACATACTTAGAAACTAATTAGGCACTAAAAATAAAGGAAAATTACAATTAAACCCTAAACTAAAAAATGCAAAATAAAAGATAGTCTTTTTCCGTACGCACAACCACGCGCCACGTGTCGCTAGAGATCCCATACACATCATTATTTTGTTCATGTATTTTCTTTTAGTCGAGTGTTGTATGGGTTGGGTTTTGTCTTGGGATGAGCATGGTGGGTTTTGGACTTTGTTCCTTTCGTTTGATGGTAGCAGGTTTGTTCAGGTCTGGACTGTTTCAAGCCTTGGGCTTCTTGTTTGTATTGTTTGGGCTTTTGCCTTTTGTAGGTAATTAAATCTTACATTTCACGAAAAAAAAATATATATATATATATATATGATCTGGTTAAGATTAAAATTAGCCTTAGAGTAAAAGCATGTTAATTTATTACAAGACTCATAACAAGAAGGAAAATCAGAACTAAAACTAGAATATCTCAATGATCTATAATGCACTTGCATGTATCTTATAATGTCTTTAATTTTTTAGAACATTACCAAAGTTGGATCGTTGGTTGAAGTGATAATGTATTTTGTAAAATTTTGCGTCAATGAAAAGGGGTTTATATACTTAGCATTGCACGCCACCAAATAAATACGTTGTGGAGGCATATGTAAAAGTTTGCTATTATCCATGTTGATTAGGATAATGATATGGAGTTTCTTCTTTAGAAATTTCATCATGCAAATTTTACATAATTGTGCAGAGATAGTCATTGCATATGCCTATCATTTGAGGGGACTCTAAACTAATCTTCAAATTCCTCCCACTATCTATTCTTGGAGACGTACTCTGTCGGGGGTGGCTAGTATTTTCTCTGTTCTTTATTTCTTTTAGTTTTTATTCCCTTGTGGAAGACAAAAATAAATATCTAATCCCCAAGTTGCTAACTGTTTTGTACACAATATTTTGTATATGATGTCAAATTATGTTAGTTGTCGAGTTGTATATAAACGAACAGTACCTCCTTGGCATCGCGATCCGTAGGTGCAGTGTAGCGATTTCCTTGGCTATTAATGGTAGGATTACCACTCCCTCCAATAGCATACATCTCCCACCTCGTATAATCATTGTTCACTACATGAATATACCCTCTTCTACACCTGGGCATCCTTTGTATCAATTTTGGACCAAAGTGATTAAATGCAATTGTCACTTGCATCCCTGAGTCAGGCAAATAACTGTCACTATGGCCCAACAACATCACCTCATTATGATGCGAAAAGAAATTGTTCGATATAGTAATCCCCGTAGACCCCATCACCGCGTCAATCAAGCCATCTTTACAATGCGATAACGTGCAATGATCGATCCAGATATCCCTTGACCCAAAAATTGAGATGCCATCACCATCCGATTTAGTACGATACCCATAGTGGGATGGACTTGAACGAACATTGGTCTCGCCTGATTGGTAACAGTGGTGAATGTGGATGTTGTGGATGATTACGTTGCTAATGTATTGTAATGTGATGCAACCGCCACCGACAATGTGAACGTCAGCACCGCGCCCATCAAGGGTTTTGTAGCTGTTAAAAATGAGTTCTTGGGAGAGGTGGATGAGCATGTTGGTTGCAAAGACTATCCAGAGAGGTTCAGTTTGGATGACGCCAAAACGGAGAGTTCCTGGGGATGGGTTGACAGCGTCGTGGTCAGAGGAGTCGGTGACCACGTAGAAACGGCCACCTTTGCCACCCAGGGCATATTGGCCAAACCCTATGCCGCAGTCGGCTAAGCGGTGCCGATTGAGCTGCCAATTTGGGTCGCAACGCCAGCAATCGTCTATGGGGTTGCTAGTTTGACACGAGGTTGAGTGGTCATCGGTGGAGTATGATAGCATTTGCCTTCTTGATATAGAAGCATTTATTCTTCTGCAAACCAAATTATGTAAACCATGTGTGAATTTAAGGGCTGCAACACAATATGCACATATGCATATAAATTTTGATTGAAACATACAAGCTCAATAGAGTTTTGTTCATAATAAGCATCTTAAAGATATGTTCAATATTAATACTTTTCCAGCCTATTACAGTGAAACATAAGTGTATAACATTTCAGATTCTTAAAGCTCGTTTAGTTTTTGGTGACTTCTTTTGATAAGTGACAGGACAGTTTAACAAAAAAAAAAGACAGTACAATTGACACAAGAAAAATGTAAAATTTATACACTTTTTTGTAAGGGTAACATTTTTCAAGATTGTAAAATGGTATGTCACATCTATGGACCATGGGCAATTTTCTAGTGGTGAAATTTTGAGGTGCACTTTGCTTTTGGTAAGCATTCTGCACATTGAATGAGTCTATTAGTGCATTTATGAAGAGAGTGACGAGTCAGAGCAGAACTACTACAAGATAATTTTTTTGCACTCCATACTGTTTTGTTTATGCGCCACAAGCGCTGAACAAGCACTAATTATGGCGCCTCCCAACTAATAAAAATGCCAAGCTCTTAGAGTTTAAGCAGATTTTTATATAGGCAAAACCCAAGATTTAACTATTTTACCTTACAAAATGGCCCTATCCCTTAGTAATTTTTATGCATTTTGCATAACCAAAATTTGGGTAATTCTCCAACTGTAGCATTTTTATTGCATCAGCCAGACTTGCAGGCACTGGGAGTACGATGACATTGACATATGGTGAAAAATGAAAAAGGAAGATACATATCTCCATGCGCCATTTACGCGACTTAGCATACATGTTGCCATTTTGCCAACGTAGATGTCAGAAATTTGCATTTCTAGCGAAGTACATAATGGTCTAAAGTTATTATTTTATCATATTGGTCATTAAAAATGTATAATATTATGGTAATAAGTATAGCATTTTCTATATTTTTAAAGGGAAATACAGCGAGAGTAAGGCTACTTAGACTGATGCTGTGACACTATTTAACATCTTCCATCAATTAGGGTTCGGTTAGTTGCCCCACTTCTGACATGGAAGGACAAATAAGTTGACAAATGAATAATTTGTCAATATTTTGATTTGTTTAGTTACGTAATTTATCATGACAAAATTTTTCATGAGTATCTATATTTTTCCATCATTTGCTCACTTTTTGTAGGCAAATTTTGCTTAATTTTTATGTTGAGAAAAAATTTCCAACAAATTTGTCAACTTTGAATGAATACTTTTTCTCCATTTTTTATGTTATTCTTAAATGTTTTCAAATGTTTAAATTATTATTTTATAAAATAACTTAAGAAAAAATGTTTAAAATAATTTAATTAACTGTTTTAAAAAAACTAAATGTTTTAAAAAACGATTTTAGATATTTCAAAAGGCCCTTTTACAAACTGTTTCAAAAAACGGTATTAAAACTGATTTTAAAAATTATCTAAAGATTGTTTTAAAAGCTGTTTAAAAAAAAATTAAATAGTGTTTTGAAAACTATTTTTAAAAATAGTTTTTTTTAAAAAAGCTTTTAAAAATTGTTTAAAAAATATTTTTAGAAAACAGTTTTTAACAACTATTTTCAAATATTGTTTTGAAAACTGTCTTTAAAAATTATTTTTAAAAACTGTTTTTCACGAATTGTTTAGAAACTGTTTTTTGAAAACTGTTCTACAAATTTGCTTTTAAAATTATTTAAAGCATTGTTTTAAACAATTAAATACTATTTTAAAAAATGCTTTATATTTTTTCATAACCGTTATTATTTAAATGTTTCAAAAAAAGTATTAGTTTACTTTTTGGTAAAAACTATTTTTTTTAGTCAAATATATTTTATGTTAGTCAATTTTTTATTTATTTTTGAAATAATTATTTTACTTTTTTACTCATTGGATTAACTATAATTTTTGACTCATTATGTTGTTTGATAGTTCAAAATAAGCAAACCTAACATTTGCCTATAAAAATTTTGGCAATGCAAATTTTGGCATAGAAAATTTTGACTACTAAGCTAATTGTCCACTTCACAACCAAATGCACCCTTATTACTTTCAAGACAAATGAGGCACAGTCACATAATTTTGGGGCAATTAGTGTAATTGATATACATACGTTGTATGTGTGGGTGGGTGGGGGCTGCATGCCTGTTCATGTACTTACTTAATTTGTATGTATGTATTTCCAGAATCTCAAAAAGAATGGGAGATGCATAGGATGCCATTGTAGAAATCTGAAAATTACGTCCTTCTAGGGCCACCAAAAAGAAAAAGGAAATAAATTAATAAAGTAAAGAAGGAACAAAAATAAAAGCAAACGGACAATCAATAGGCAAAAATCAACCCAGATTATGATCTGTTGAAAAAAAGGGTACCCCGTAACCAAACATCAAATCCTGGAACCAAGTTTTTCAAATAAAGAAACATTTTTTTTTTTTACCATGTCATGTCATGAGCTTGTACATATTTTGATTAATTCTCATTCTCCTTTCGTGACTTCCATAAACAAAACATTATTTTGACGGTATTAAAATTAGACTGAAACAAAACTCAATCCACGGCAACCTTATACTTGGTTAACGAAACATTCAAATGTCATTCATATACATGAACAATAAATATCTTGAACAACAACAAAAGGGCATTTGCATTGAAAACGAGAAAACCCGTCAACCGGAAAATAGAAAAACACTTACCACTACTATATGTATATATATTAAATGTAACAAAAAGATGAGCCGTATAACGTCTGAACGAGCTCTTGAAAATATAATGTACGCTTGAAAAAAAAGAGTGGTGACCTCGATAATGAAATACCTAAAGAAACGAAGTAGTCAACATCTCATAAGAAACAGAGCTCCTCATAACAAAGGATGCTAGCTACAATACAAGAACCGACAGCTTTTTTTAGAAAGGGAGTGGGGGAAAGAAGAATAGATGTTTTTTTTGTACCTTTGGACATCTTCAACAACTGCTTCAGGGTTGGGGTGCTGACCAGGAAGAGTTAAGTTCAGCATTGCCGAGCCAAGTGGATAAAATGTGGTGAGGAGAGAGACTAAGACAATGCAGGTCCTGTAGAGCATATTGTTGGTGAAGAAAAAGAAGAGGAGTGCTTTGGGTGTTGGTTTGCTATGAGAAAAAAACAATATATTTTGCCTAACCTGCTGTTGTAGTTGAATCAGTTAGGGGTTAATGCACTACAAATAGTGCATTAAAGAAGAGAACTGTGATTATTTTTTATTCATAGGCAAAAAAAAGGATGTAAATGAAAAATATGTGAATGGAGGAAATGAGAGCTGTTTCTCACACCCCTCTACATCACAGTGTCCGTTATAGTCAATTATATCATGATTTATATAAGCTTAGTGAAAGACTCTTTGGATTCACTGTTGGAGAGATAAAAGGGAGGAAAAGGGTGAGAGAGCGGGGGGAGAGAGAGAGAGAGAGATCCTTTGAAGATTTTGTAGTTGAAAACTCGGGGCCCGTTTATTATAGAAAATAAGTTTGTTTTTCATAAAAAAAAATCATGAAAATAAAAAATTAGAAAATGTGTTGAAGTTTGATATTTTTTCAGAACGGAAAATTAAAAAAAGTTTTTTTAATTTTTTAGAAAATTGGGAAGTCACTTCATCAAGTTTTTCGTAATTTTCAAATGTCCTAAAATTACATTTTGATCTTGAATTTTCTATAACTTATATTTTGATCTTTAATCTTTTGATAAATTATATTTTAATCTCTTAATTTTCTACAAATTACATTTTGAGTTCGAAATTTTTGAGAATTATATTTTGGCACCTAAAATTCTAAAAATTATATTTTGGCCCCTTTAACTTTCTGTTAATTAGATTTGGACCATGTGATTACATTATAACCCTAAACTTCGTATAAATTACATTTGGCACCCAAATTTTCTATAAATGACATCTTGAAATAATTTATTTCCACAAAATGAACGCATTTTCTAGTTTTCTAAAATTTTCTATGGAAAATAAAAATTAGAATTGGAGATAAGAAATTGAAAATAGAAAACAGAAAACATTTTTCCACACTAAGCAGTGCCTAAAAGACTTCATTTATAGAATTACCGGTTGTACTTTACCAAAGAATAGTGTTTGTTGGCAGGTTTGACACTGCAAAAACACCAATTTTTTGACATTCCACCTTCTAAAAATAAACCACCATAGTCAAAATAGATAAAATCGGGTCTAGTGATAAATCGAGGCACTCAAGGTTAGAAACTTGTTTTCCCCGTTTTGGGTCCACGGACCGTGATTATTAAATGTTTGTTTCATAAGTCTTGTTCGGAATGGAGTAATTAGTCCGAAGTGCACGTAAGCTGACCCGGGATTATCCTTCATATAAATAAAAACTTCTAAAAATAAAAATAATGGTCCATACTTCCATTCGAGTGGAGCGTTAAACGGAAGAAGAAAAAAAGTTTTTTTAAAAAAAATTTAATATGTCCATAATTATCCTATTTTAAGTTTGGTACCTTTTACTAGCTGACTTTGAATTTGATACATTTTTTGTTAAGGTCGGTTAAACTTGACACTATCTCCTAAAAAAGAAAATAATTAAAATATAAAACGAATTTTTTTTAATGACAATAAAATAAAAAAAAGGGAAAAAAAAACTCTTCCCAACCGCCTTTCCACTCACGGTCACTCCTCCCTCCGTACCACCACCACCATCATATCCCGTCAGTGACCATATATCCTCAAAACCAACACCACTTTTCCCTCCAACCACCACTACTCCCCCCAACCATCACACGCGCCAACCACCGTCATCGCAATTTCCCAACTCAATCCTACTATTAAACACAACATACATCAATCACATTTCACCATTTTTAATCCAACCTATAATCTATAAATCTGCAGCGGGTTACCATCGACGGGTCACCAATCCAACCTAGAGGAAAGAGAATGGAGAGGAGAGAGAGGGGGGGTTGTCGTCGATAGATCTTCAAACACCAGCAAATGGGTTTAGGGTGAGTGGGGGAGGAGGATAGAGGGAGGGGGTTGTCGGGTTTGGTGATAAGGAGGAGAGAGGAGACGATTGGAAGGCGTGGGAGGTTATAGGAAATGTTGGGTTTAGGGGGGGGGGGGGGGGGGGGGGGGGAGGGGGAGGAGGAGTTGGTTTGGGGTGTGGAATGGGTGGATTTATTTCATTATGTTTTTTCTTTTTTTCACGTTTTCCTTTTTTTTATTCTTTTTATTTTATTTTATTTTTTTTAATTTTTTTAATTAACAGTTCATGTGCACTACACATGACCGTTATCTCTAACAGTTTATTAACAGGATAGGTACCAAACTCAAAGTCAATTAGTAAAAGGTACCAAACTCAAAACGAGATAATAATAGACGTATTAAATTTATAAAAAAAATGGTTAATACTTCTTTTCTCACATTCTCGTTGTGTGCCAAATAAAAATATAGAAAATTTTAAAAAATCATGATCTATCATATTTTGTTCGAAAAAATTTGTCACCAAAAATATTGGTGGTTATTTGTCACCAAAATTTGTCAAGCTTCAAAATATTTGTCACCAAAAATATTTGTCACCATCATATTTCAAAAAATATTTGTCACCAAAAATTTGTCACCAAAATTTGTCAAGCTTCAAAATAGGATTGAAGATTCATCAATATTGGTGGTTATTACCGAATCGGCTAAGAAGGAGGACGAAAAGGCTAAGTTCAAGGCCGATCTTGCCAATACACAATCCAGTGAGGCCAAGGCTAAGGCCTAAGAGGACTTAGCCATTATGTGAAAGGCCAAAAATGAGGCCTTTGCTTATGTCTAGTACAAGGCATTTACCAATGTCGAGAACCAAATTACATAACTTAGAAAGGTATTCTTTAAGAATGGTTGGGTTAAGGATCTTGTCAAGGCCGACACTTCTGAGGATTTCGACCTCTTCAAGTAGCACAATGCGAGTTCCCTGATTAGTCACAAATATTGCATATTCTCGCCCGTTATCTTTATGTATTCTAGCACTTTTTGTGTTCTTTATGTCTATATTTATGCTCGTTAACCAGAAATCGTTGGTTTATATATATATATATATGCTTTTCATGGTTTAATTGAGTTTGTGTGGGTATTAGAACACTTAAAGTGAGGATTAGTTGCATTTTTTAGAAGTTCCATCGTCGGACTCAACTTTAGGGGAATTTTATACATTTCACACTTCATCTCTGGCTCAGTGGAATTCCATGGAAGTGTAGTTCATTGATTTAGCTTCGCATGGTTTCAAATGGCAAGTCGTTTTGATTTTGAATGATCGAGTTATAGCCATTTTCGTAAAGGACTTTCCCCCCTTATGATGGACCAAGGGCTGCTCAAAATAGAGCACCGACTCCGTCGACTGACCATTCAGAATTTTCCACGCATGAAGACAGAAGCCAAGACATGTTCGATCGATCGATCGATGACCTTTTGTCGATCGATCGATGGCTTGTAATTTTCGATGCCAGCTCCCCTTTCTTTTCTTTTTTCATTTTTTCTTTTCTTCTTTTCTCACTTACTATAAATAACAACCATTTGTTTATTTATTTATAGATATATTCATTTCTCTCTTAGTTTAGGTTAGGTAGGCTAGGGTTTGGAGAAGCTTTTGGGTGTGCCATTTCTCCCTTCGAGGGTTTACCTGTTGTTGATGTAAAAAATTAGATTATATCTAATTATTTAATCACAGATAAAATAAAATGAGACAAAGAAATTTTAAAGTGGTTCAACCTTATAAGAATAGCCTACATCCACTGTTTTTATTATTGCTGACTGTTTGGGAATTCTTGATTACCAGTTTAGTCAAGAAATTCCCGGTCCCCTTATAATGAGGATGATATTATGTATTTATAGCCCTCAGGTTGTACATGTGAAAGGGTAATACATAACTGTCCATTAGGCGTATACATCTGTATGATAATAATAAGCATTTAATGCGCAGTTAATCTGTTAGTTATCCTGTTATTAATTCTCTGTTCGAGGTGCAGCTTGGACCGCCTAAGCTGCTCGGTACTCATAAGTTTCTCGGTGTATTAAAGTTCCTCAGAGAACTCTTGTTGGTCGGAGCGTCTGAGTTGATCGGGGAAGCAGAGTTCCTCGTTGCAGTATGGTTCCTCAGAGAGCATCTATTGCTCAGAGTATCTGAGTGGGTCAAGGTGTTGTTCGGAAGTGTTTGTTATTGTCACGCAGATTTCCACGTGTCTTCACTCAATTGAGCCATGTCAGCAGACTAAATTTGGTATCAACAGAAGCCCCCAATGTTTCACAGTTCGAAATTTAAGGAGTGTGGAACATTCTTTCTCGAAATACGGCGGTTTTAAATGGTCATCCTGAAATTTAGGAGTATTTTCTTTTGTATTTATTTCTCCTACCAAATTCGTAGAATCAGACTTTTTGAATTTTTATAACCGCTTTGATTCCCGCGCCCTTTTTATCTTTTTAGCCGCTGGTAACGTAACCGTCTCTTTTTGTAATCATTATCTTTACCCATTCCCAAGACAGGGTATTTAAGCGTTGCAGAAAATCCCTTCGTCTTCTACTTTTTCAAATTTGTCTCTTTGAGTTTTCCATTGTCTCTCTCTCCTGTGCATTCATCCCTTTCATCATTCGTTGTCAACAGACTCATCCTTTTTCCTGTAAGATCTTCTTCTTTCTCTTTGATTTCTTTTACTCATCATGGTTTACCCTGTACAGTCGCTTGATAAGTTTCGTTCTGATTTCACTATTCCTTCATGGGTTATTTTGGAGGAACTTTCTAAGCCTTCAAATTATTTTCGTTTGGCTGAGGGACATTAGTTCTCCAGTCTCTTTGTCGCTGAATGTGGCTTTCCTTTTCTCCCAAACCCTTTATGTCTATTCTGTCAATATTTTGACGTGGTTCCTGCAAGAATAGCCCCTAATACGTGGAGAATAGTTAACGGAGTTCATAGATTAAATCAAATTCATGGAACTCGTATAGGAATTCTAGAAATTATGTTCTGTTATAGATGGGTTATTGGTGACAATACTTTTTATTTAAAAACTAGGTTTTTAAATAGGGCTTTAGTGGTTAATTTCCCAGATGCCAATAGGGACTACTTCGAGCACGGGGTTGTTATGAAAAATTGGCAACACCCTCCACTGACTGAAAATGATGTGTACCAGGGTCCTAGATGTCCTCCCTATGGCAATGGGATAGGTTGTTTTTATTTTATTTTTGAAATTATGCTTCCTTTGTGTTTGATAAAATGTGTCACTGATATTTTAATTTTCATTTATTTGCAGTTGACAACAAAAGAAGGTCTCCAAAAGAGACAGAAGTTAATTTAAAACATCTAAAACTTATCTGGGGTTTGCATCAGACTGTTGCTGACGAGCATATCAGGTCAGCTTCATATTTGTTGCAGTATAAGAGTTACACCTTATCTTTTACTGCTCGTCTGGTGATAAGTGAGGTAAAACCAGTACCTACTTCTGCAAGTTCTTCACCTGAGTCTCATATCCCTCTGAGTGAAAGAATGAAGAAAAGAAGAACTCCTGCCATCTTCGAAAAATCTGCCTCTGTTGCTGGAGAGGCAAAGAGAAGTAAACATGATGTTCCAGAAGATGGGACAAAGAAGATTGATGCACCCCCTACGGGTACTACTGTGAAAGTTGCCGATAAGCCCCCAGTGGCTCCGAGCAAGGCCGCTGTTCCAAGCGAGGTGATTGTTATCTCTATGACTAAGACTACATCGTTAGTTGAGACCATTCCTATTCCCCCGAGGAAGCTGAAGAAGAGCTCCTCGATCAATTTGGCTGAATCCATCTCTCATCCCCCGATTACTGGAAGTGGTGTTCCCACTTTTGTTGCCCCGAGCTCTGCCATGAGCTCGGTGAAGTCTTGGATCATTCCTGAGATCCAAGGTATGGAAGAAAATATTTCTCAGGACATGGTTACCTCATTAGCTGCTCGTCATGTAGCTTTTGTAAGTATCATTGTCCTCAAATTTCATTTTTCCCTTGTTACATCTGTGTACTGACTTGATATCATTTTCTTTTCCCAGTTGGTGACCTGTTTTAATACCATTTTAAAGAAAGATGAAGCTATTAAAGCTTCAAGCTCCTCGTCTGGTGTAGAGGAAGCTTTGGTGGGCCTGACGCAGTCTTTAAAAGATTCTCGTCAGAAGTATGATGATGATAAGGCTGCTTGGGAGGAGAAACTTGATTCCACCGAGCAGGAGAGAAACTAAGTTGTTGAAGTCTCCAAAGGTTTAGAGAAAAAAATAAAAAACTTGGAAGAGAAGAATAAAGAGCTCGATGAGAAGCTCAAAAATGATAGGGAGCTTGAAAGTAAGCTAAAAAATGTTGAAGAATAGTTGGGCCGACTTTGTGAAGTAGGTCGTCAAAAGTAAGAAATAGAGAATAAGTTGAAGGCTGCCGAGGATCTTCTTTTCAAGAAGCTTTCCTTGGAGAAAGCGAAAAGGAAGTTGGCTATAAAAAAGTCTTTCAGCACTGGCTGGGATAAGGGATGGAATAAAGGTCTGGCTGCCATGATGTCGCAGGTGGAATATGGTAGCCACAAATACTTTAGGGATGGCTGGGTCGCTGCTCTGCAAGAGATGAAGGTCAATGAAAATTTTGACCTATTTCAGCGACACATCCCGGGCCCCCCTCCAACTCCTGAAGAAGAAGAGGGCGAAGCCGCCTCTGAGGAATCCTCCATGGTGATGGGAGATCAAATTCCTCATTCCCCAGCTATCCAGTCCACCAGCGAGCAACTTCAACCATCCATTATTTCAAACGAGCAACTTCCAGCACTCCCCGAGTAACCATCTGTACCATCCGAGCAACCTATCTCCTCGTCCCAGCCTCCCGAGAAAGTTTTGGGAGACAAGGAAAAGGTATAGAGTTGTTCGGATTTTTCTCTCTGTTTATTTTTCTTTATCAAATGTAACTATGAATTTTGTACTTCTCCTTTATGATGTAATAAAATTTGAAGTTTCGCCTATTCATACTGTTGTTTCTCTTCTTCATGCTCTGTTTGAACTCTTATTGATTCTTGATTTCTCTTCATTTACTAGTTTATGGCCAGGATGGAGTTATTGTCTACTCATAATACAAAATTGTTGAGGCAATGCAATGAGTACTTCAAAGCTGGTCATACAGATATGAGTGCAGCACAAATCGTTGACATCCTCGGTTAAGGTGCTTCAGAGCAAGCAATTTTAGCCTACCAGTATTTGAAGTGCCTGCTTGACCGTGTAGTGGCTAACAATGTAGCATAATATGAAATGATTGAAGATCTCCAAGGAACTCTTGAAGAGCTTCAACAACAATATAAGGAATCTACAGCCCTTTTGCACGAAGGATACGAGAAGAAGTATCAGCAACTCAGTGCTGATAAGGGATACAATAAACTGTTTGTTGCTCAAGATGTGAGGGAGAGAACTTTGAAGGCTGATGTCGAAGAGCACAGACAGATAGCTAAGTTGTTAGAGCAGGAAAATAATAACATGCAAAAAGAGGTGTCTCAGTTGAAGTCTGCAACTTCCACCTCAAACTCTTTGGTCCCTGTGAACGACGAGGGATTTTCTTTCTTGGAGGTCGAAAACGCCAACCTGAGGGATGAATTAGAAACCTTGAAGAGAGTTGGCCCTTCTACATCTACTCGGGGATGAGCAAGAGCTCCTTGAGGACGAGCAAGAGCTGCTCGGATTACTGTCGAGGAACAGAGAACTCAATCTGCTCTGGAGAACCAGGCCTTCCAACTGATGCAAAAGAACCATGCATTGGCTGAGATGTCTAAGAAGATCAGGAATCTGGACGAGCAGATTTCTGCACAGAAGTCTGCCTTGGAGAATAAAGAACTCTTTATAAAAAGTCTTCACGAGCAGTTGGAAAGGTTGACTTATCAGTTCCACAAGCAGCCCAGAGAATTTTGGGATGGCTGGATACAATGAGGCTCTTTACCATTTGGATGATAGGATCCAAAATGAGAATAATGAAGGTTACAAACAAGGGTGGTTGAATGCCCTGGGTGTACTGCAACTGGAACAAGGTCACTATTTGTGGGATTATCATAATCCTAGGTTGCTCGACTTTCCAGTGCCACCCTTCAAACTCGACATGAGCTGGATCCCTGCCCGGGCAATCCCTCAGTGTTTGATTTCCAAATACCTTGGAGATTATAGTCTCCATTCCAATGCTGAAATATCTCGCCTCGAGCAACTACTCGATCGACCATCTGTGATGAACATCAGGATGCTTAAAGATCTTAATTTCATAAACTCCCCTTATGCTTTAGACGATCCTCCTGCTGGCGAGAAACCTGTTTCAAAAGCAGAGGGGAAGAAACCAATAGAATAGGAATCTTGATGTAATGATTAATTTGTATTTCATTCTCAATGTATTCTGTTTTTGGATTTAATGAAAGACTTTTATTTTTGTTCGCAATATTGATTGCCATTGCCTTGTGGTTGTAAAAAACTTTATATATGTATATCTGTTAAAAAGATAACAACATTGTGTTATTTGTCGATCAACTTAGAGTTGATTAAAACTTATTGTCGACTAGTTTGAATTTATGGTAATCATTTGACAACTAACCAAACTTAATGATGTTTTGTTTCTCGACCAACTTGGTAGTAATTTAAAAAGTCATGAGTATCAAAAATTTTGCTCGATCCCTTTCTTGTACTCATAAAATGTTTCCGACCAACCAAGTTCGGTAAATTTTCCTTCTCGACCAACTACAGTTAGTGGGTTTTTATTCCCGACCATATATAGTTAGTGGATTTTTTCTTACCGACCAACTTTGGCACTTTTTGGAATAGTTTTTCTTCTTAACCAACCTTAGCTGGCATTTTTAGGAATTGCTTTTCTTCCTAACCAACCTTAGTTGGCATTTTTAGGAATAGTTTTTCTTCTTTGGCATTTTTAGGAATAGTTTTTCTTCCTAACCAACCTTAGTTGGCATTTTTAGGAATAGTTTTACTTCCTAACCAACCTTAGTTGGCATTTTTAGGAATAGTTTTTCATCCTAACCAACCTTAGTTGGCACTTTTAGGAATAGTTTTACTTCTTAACCAACCTTAGTTGGCATTTTTAGGAATAGTTTTTCTTCCTAACCAACCTTAGTTGGCATTTTTAGGAATAGTTTTACTTCCTAACCAACCTTAGTTGGCATTTTTAGGAATAGTTTTACTTCCTAACCAACCTAAGTTGGCATTTTTAGGAATAGTTTTAATTCCTAACCAACCTTAGTTGGAATTTTTAGGAATAGTTTTGAGTAGTCTGAGTTTTGTTGAGTAGTGTGTAGCACTAGTATTTCGCAAAAAATTTCCAACAAAAGGAGAGAACTGGGAAGAGCATTGTCACTTTATTCATACTAACGAAAATGTATTACATGAGAGTTTACATCACTGATAATACTCGCGCAAGTGTTCTGCATTCCATGCATTCTTAAACTCTTGCCCTTCTAAAGTTGCTATTCTGTAGGTTCCTAGTCGAACAACTTCTGTAACTCGGTAAGGTCCATGCCAGTTTGCTTCCAATTTGTTGTGCGTTTGAATCACTTTCTTTAGCACATAGTCTCCTTCTTTCAGGTCGCACTTATTTACTCTCTTGTTGTAGAACAAAGCTGTTCATTGTTGGTAAGCAGCATTCCTGATGGCTGCTTCTTCTCTAACTTCCTCGAGCATGTCTAAATCCAATCTTCTCATTAAGTCACTGATAGGGGAATTGAAATTCAGGAGTCTGTGTGTCGGGAGACCCAACTCGACAGGTATAACGGCTTCACTTCCAAATGCCAGCATATATGGAGATTCCCCTGTTGCTGCTCGGGGAGTAGTTCGGTAAGCCCATAGTACTGATTGTAGCTTGTTGATCTAATTTGCTTTCGCGTCATTCAGTCTTTTCTTCAAGCCATTCAGTAGCGTTCTGTTTGTTACTTCAGTTTGTCCATTGCTTTGGGGATGGCCTGGTGCCGAGTGGATCTTCAAGATATTTGACTGATGACAATAGGCAGCGAACTCCTCGTTGTCAAATTGTGTTCCATGGTCGGTAATGAATGCATGGGTAAGACCATATCTACAGATGATATTTTTCCAAATAAATTGATACACCTTCTCGTGCATCATGTCGACAAGAGGCTCAGCTTCTACCCACGTAGTAAAATAATCCACCACAACGACGAGATATTGAAATCTTCCTCTGGTCGTTGGAAGTGGTCCGACCAAGTCAATTCCCCACATAGCAAATGGCCAAGGGGAAGTAATGGTTGCCAACAACGCTTAGGGAGTTCTTCCGATAGTGGAGAAGCGTTGACACTTGTCACATTTCTTGGCATAGGCTATACAATCAGCCCTCATCACTGGCCAGTAGTATCCTTGCGTCATAACCCTTTGCAAAAGCGTCCGACCTGCTACATGGGCTCCACAGGACCCTTCATGGATCTCTTCAATCAAGTCTTTCACCTCGGTGGGATGCACACATCTTTGCAAACCTATTATAATTCCTCGTCTGTACAGAATACCATTATTCAGTACATAACGAGCAGCTTTAAACTTTATTTTTTTGGCTGCAAGTTTATCAGTTGGTAATTCCCCCTCTTTAATATATACCCTGATGGAATCCATCCAAGATGGTCCTAAATTAAGGATAATAAAATTCATCGTCAAATCTTCATCTATACTCCGACCAGCTAAAACTTCAATTGGGATTATTCTTTGTAGCTCCGTACAAGTAGCTGATGCTAATCGAGCTAAGGCGTCGGCCCTCGCATTCTCCATTCTTAGTATTCTGACCAGCTGAATAGCAGCAAATTCTGATACCAATTCCCTTGCCTTTGCATGATACCTGATCATTAATTCTCCTTTGGCTGCATATACTCCCATTATTTGATTTATGATCAATTGCAAGTCACTGAAGACAATAACCTGCTCTGCCCCCATGGTTTTTTCCAAACTAAGACCTGCAATCATGGCTTCATATTCAGCCTCATTATTCGAAGATTTGAATTAGAAGCGTAGGGCATATTCCATGTCAAACTTGTCTGGACTATTAAGAACAATCCCTGCCCCACAGCCTGTTGTGCAAGATGAGCCATCCACATATAAACTCCATATAGGTAACTCGTCTTCAAATTTCTGATCTGACAGAGTTCCTCGGTGGAAAATTTGTTGCTTCCTTTCACCCTCTCCTAATATTTCTTGTTGTTCGTCGATCATCACTTCTTGTCCTTTTACTAACTTAAGTTGGTCTGGGCTTGAGTTTGATGATTCTGTAACATCTACTTGCCCTTTTTCCAACCTAAGTTGGTCTGGGCTTGGGTTTGATGATTCTGTAACATCCACAGGTTGATCGGTGAGAAGCTTTTTCTCCTCAGGGGTATCAGGATAGGTGAACTCTGTTATAAAATCTACTATTGCTTGCCCTTAAGCGATGATCTGGGTTTATAAATTATGTCATATTCACCGAGCTCTATTGCCCAATACATCAATCTTCCTGATTTTTCTAGTTTATGAAGAGCCTGCCTCAATGGCATATCGGTATATACGACTATAGTATGAGCCTAGAAGTATGGCTTCATTCTTTTACTTGCCTCGATTAATGCTAGTGCCAATTTTTCCAGCTTTGGATATCTGATCTCTACTCCTCGGAAGGCTTTGCTAGTGTAATAAATTCATTTTTGCACTCCATTCTCCACTCTTATTAATGTCGAGCTAACTGCATTCTCTGACACTGCCAGATACAAGTATAATTTTTCTCCCATCACTGGCCTGGACAATTGTGGAGGTGCTCCCAGATATTTCTTTAAGTCTTGAAAAGCCTTCTCACATTCATTATTCCACTCAAAAGTCTTTCGGAGCGTTTTGAAGAATGGGAGACATCTATCAGTTGCTCGCGATACAAATCTGTTGAGTGCTGCTACTCATCCTGTAAGACTTTGCACTTCTTTCTTCGTCGTTGGATATCGCAGCTCTAACAGAGCTTTGATCTTTTCAGAGTTTTCTTCAATGCCTCGTTGATTGACAATGTAACCGAGAAACATGCCTTCTCGTACTCCAAATATGCACTTCATCGGGTTCAACTTCGTTTGATATTTATCTAGTTGATCAAAGGTATGGCCGAAATTAACTAGATGATCACCAGCTTTCTTGCTCTTTGTCAGCATATCATCAACATAGACTTCCATATTGCAACTGATTTGTTCTGCAAACACCTTGTTCATCAGCCGCTGATATGTTGTACCTGCATTTTTCAAACCAAAAGGCATAACATTATAACAGTAATTTCCCCTAGGGGTAATGAAAGAAGTACTCTCCCTGTCTTCAGGTTTCATTTTAATTTGGTTGTATCCAGAATAAGCGTCATGAAGCTCAACAACTCGTGTCCCGAGGTAGCATCTACTAATTGATCAATTCAGAGCAAGGGAAAGTGGTCCTTTGGGCATGCTTTGTTGAGGTCGGTGAAATCTACACACATCCTCCATTTGTTGTTCTTTTTCTTTACCATCACCTCATTTGCTAACCAGTCTGGATATTTAACATCTTCAATAAAGCAAGCTTTCTGGAGCTTCTCGACCTCTTCCTGTATAGCTTAATTCTTCTCGAGACTGAATACTCTTCTTCTCTGCTTTATTGGCTTGATCTCCTTATTCACGTTGAGTTCGTGACATAAGAAATTTGGGTTTATTCCGGGCATATCCTCATGACTCCATGCAAAAGTTTTCTTTCTGCTTCTTAGGAAAGTTATCAATTTCTATTTTAGTGAGGCCTCCAATGACGAACCTGTTTGAGTTGTTCGTTCAGGGTGCTCGTCGTCCAGAATGATGTTTTCAGTAGCTTCCACCACCTGGCCTTTCACGAGTTGGGACTTATCTCTAGGATCCAATGTTTCAATTTCTGCACCTTCCTCCACTTGATAGGTAGTAGTCTTTTTCCTTGATTCCTCCAGTTCCTCTTGCTCGACAGATGAATAGTAACATTCTCGAGCTACTTTTTGATCACCCTTCACAACTCCTACTCCAAAATTTATTAGAAATTTTAGGTATTGATGTACCGTAGATGGCACTGCCTCGAACTTCTTCAATCCTACCCTTCCCATGATGATATTGTAGGCTGATTGAACATTTTTATACATCAAGAAGAAGCGTATTCTTTCTGTTCGACAAGCAGGCCATGTACCAATAAATATATCCAATTTGATCATCCCAAGTGGAAAAACTTTCTCGCCAGCAAAACCGAGGAGGGGTCTATGATAAGGCTCCAGTTGAGATAGCTTTAGATTTAAACTGTCGAAGCACGAGTAGAACATGATGTCTGCCGAGCTACCATTGTCTACCAGTACTCTTGAAATCATTACTTCTTTCATCCTCATTTTGATCACCAATGGGTCATCATGAGGATATAGAACACCTGCGAGGTCGTTCTTTGAGAAACCAATGACCAATTTCTCTTTATTTACCTTTCTCGGGCGATCCTCCTCGGCTAGATTTATTCGTTGAATGTATGAGCAAGCTTGAGCCTCACAGAGGTAAGCTTTTCTCTCTGCAGTAAGGTCTCCTCCTCCTGCATCTCCACCTGTAATAACATTACAATCAAATGACCCAAAGCGTATTGAAAATACCTCACGTTTGGCTGCCTTGGTCTCTTGGGAAGATCGGGGTCGTCTTCTGGATCAACTTCATGGTCTCTTTTCTTGTTCTCCTCTGCTCGATGAGGAGATCTAGACCTCTCTCTTGCTCGGTCATTGTTTCTTCTTTCATTTCTACGATCCACATACTTTGCCAATTTTCCTCGTCTAATAAGTGTTTCAATCTCATTCTGAAGAGCTATGCAATTTTTGGTCATATGGCCATGATCTTTGTGAAAATTGCAAAATTTTGCCTTATTCCTCCTGTCAGGGTCTGCCTTTATTTTCTCTGGCCAATTTAATTCCTCGTTGTTCTTGATTTCTTCTAGAACATGGTTGATGTCTATCTTCAAAGGAGTGTAATTATCAAATTTCTTCAATACCTCCCATGACGACCTTGTTTTTGATTGTTTGTCACCACCATTGTTCTTATGTTCTTTCTTCTTAACTTTATCACCTTCCACCTTGGTTTCTTTGGCATCCATATTCTTCTTCGCAGCCATAGCCTCCTCGGCATTCATGATCTTGGCCGTTTTTTCCATCAGTTTTGACATGGTTCTGGGTGGATCTTTGGCCAAAGTGTAGTACAACTTGTTGGGCAGCAGCCCACTCATCAAGGCGGTAATCGCTGTCTTTTTTCCATAATCAATGACTTTGAGTTTCTCGTTATTAAAACGAGTTATATAATCTCTGGTACTCTCACCAGCTTTCTGTCTAACACTTAATAAATGCGCTACTCGTTTAACTGGCTTTTCCCCAAAACAGAAATTTCCAATGAATAACTCGGCCAGTTGAACAAAAGTTGAGATCTTACCCCGAGGAATATTATTGTACCATATTTGAGCAGATCCGGTAAGAGTTCCTGAGAATGCTCTGCATCTCATCTCATTTGGAACAGCATAGATGTCAACTGCAGCTTGGTATTGTTCTATATGAAGAACATGGTCGATCTTTCCATCATATTTGGGAGTTACAACAGGTGATTTGAACTTTGACGGTGTGGGAAAATCCACAATGACATGGACAAAGGGTGTCCCTTGAACAAAAGTTCGTTGTAGGGGGTTCTTGGCCTTAGCTATTTCCCCTAGTCTGTCTTCCAGCCTCTGAATAGAGCCTTTCCACTCATCATTTCCTTCCTCTGGCCTGTTGGTTCGAGCAACTGATCTTGTTGAGGTGGCTTCCTGTGATTTATCTTGATGAGCAGCTGGTCGCGACTGGGAAGATCCTTCCCTTAAGTCTAATGATCGTCGAAAGCTCCTCGACGCAGCCTTAGGAGGACTTTTGTTCCTCCTAGGACCTAATCGATCAAAAGGAGATACCCTACTTAACCTTTCTAGTGCACTAGTCCTTTCTAGAGAGAGAGTGATACGTTGTTCAGTATCTGTAGCTCGTACTGACGAAGTTCGTCCAGGTTGATGAGAAAAATCTTCAGACTCCTCAGTACGATATGAATTGGTACGCCTAGTACGCGAAGAAAGTAAATGGGTATTTCTGTGAACACTTCGATGTCCTGAATGGGTCGGTACTCCGCCATGAAGGGTTTGTATGAGTTGTCGCATAGTTTCTTGCATGGCTGTCTGGTCCTGGGCCAGATTTGTCATTATTCCAGCCAGATCTGGAACGTTTGGCGGAGCAGATGGATTTAGAGGGCTTCCAGCATTTCGATTGTTGGGTTCTGGATTATCAGTTATTTGTAATGAATTATTTTTGATGAAAAATGATATTACCAGTCATTTCTCACAGACGGCGCCAATCTGCTGATGTAAAAAATTAGATTATGTCTAATTATTTAATCACAGATAAAATAAAATGAGACAAAGAAATTTTAAAGTGGTCCAACCTTATAAGAATAGCCGACGTCCACTGTTTTTATTATTGCTGACTGTTTGGGAATTCTTGATTACCAGTTTAGTCAAGAAATTCTCGGTCCCCTTACAATGAGGATGATACAATGTATTTATAGCCCTCAGGCTGTACATGTGAAAGGGCAATACATAGCTATCCATTAGGTGTATACATCAGTATGATAATAATAAGCATTTAATGCGCAGTTAATCTGTTGGTTATACTGCTATTAATGCTCTGTTCGAGGTGCATCTCGGACTGCCTAAGTTGCTCGGACCGCCTAAGTATCTCGGTACTCATAAGTTGCTCGGTGTATTAAAGTTCCTCGGAGAACTCTTGTTGGTCGGAGCGTCTGAGTTAATCGGAGAAGCATAGTTCCTCATTGCAGTATGGTTCCTCGGAGAGCATCTATTGCTCGGAGTATCTGAGTGGGTCAAGGTGTTGTTCGGAAGTGTTTGTTATTGCCACGCAGATTGCCAAGTGTCTTCACTCAATTGAGCCATGTCAGCAGACTAAATTTGGTATCAACACCCGTATAGGTTGTGTAAGAAAACTATTCATCTTCTTCCTCTTCAATCCAAGCTTACATTATTTATTTATTGATTTGTTATTTATTTACCTGATTTATAACTTAGGTTTATTTCTTTATTTATTGCTTTCCTTACTTTCTTGCATTTAATTTACATATTTCATTATGTTGTATAGCTAATTTAGTTTAGGTTGAGATTGATTGAACTCACTCGAATTTGATTTGGTTGCTTTACTTTGGTGATGGAGTTTATGAGTTTATTTCGATTGGGTTGTTCTTGATTTTATGCCTAGGAGATTTAACGGGATATATCATATATGCTCCGTATTTATGACCTTGCGTGTGTAATTTTTGGGGTATTTTTTAACGCCAATAGCATATTAGGTTGTTACGCAAGTTTTGGGGGGTGCAAATCTAGATTTAATTGATTGTTGAAATGAGATTCAATCTTGTTAAATTCGTCTTCCCATGTAATCATTTATACGTATAAAATCGAGGTGAGGGATATTAGTCATAATTTATAGTTTTTATTCCTTCTGTTAATCATAGTTCAAATACACATGCCTGAGTTATCTTTTCTTTTTGTTATCTGTTATCTTTTACACTTTTATTCCTGAAGTATTAAATCAATATAATTCTAATAACTAGTTTCTATGATTTTTCGATACCCAGACTGGCCATTGTACTCCCTTAAAAGAGTGTAGTCAATAGTCTAGATTTTCGCATAGCGGTGGGAGTCGAGCATAACGATCGATGTATATCCTTATACACTTGCACCGTGGTTCCCACCCTGTGATCAAAATGGCGCCATTGTCGGGGACTTGTTTGTCTTAAAATTTAATTGATTTAGTACTTTGTAGTATTTTCTTTCTATTTGTAACTTTTGTTAACTATTTTTGTAGGACTCCTACATTTGAGTGCCAAGAAACGCTTGAATTTTTCGGATGCACATCACTGTGTGAAATTTTCCACCTCTAGCCTTTTTGGGGGTAAGCATGTCTTATTCTAATGTTTTCGGTAATCATAGTGATAATTCTCGAAATCCCCCTAAACCTATAACTTTTGGTCAATACTCACAAGCCCCTTAAAAATTGAAACATCTAAAATGACTCTAGGTGAGTATTACCAAAGTTAAGTTATGGGTTACAGGAATTTTGAGAATGATTATTCCGATTTTGGGCCTAAAAAATCCTTATGATAAGAATGTTGAAACGATTTTCAATAGCTTTCAAAATTCTTATGATAATGATTTTTATTATAGTTTCGAGGATAGTTTCCAAACTTTTCATTATCAAAAAATCGCTCCTCCACCTATGACTATGTGTGAGGGATTGCCCATTGTTTAAAATTATAAATTTGAAAAACGTTATAAAAAAAATGTTGTTGGGAGCAAGAGTTGTATGCATTATTCGGATTCGACGACGATTTCTCTTTCGAGACTTTTGAAGTCGAGGAATGTTTTGAACCAAATGAGGATTTTGTGATTACTTTAAATCAAACCATTCTTGACTTGGCCCATGGTATAATAAATAATGAAAATGAGGAAGAAATGGACGTAGTATCTATTTGCAATGAAATGATTTCTTCTTTGGTCCCGAAAGAAGAATATTTCATTGAAAATGATCTTATTGCCTTCGAAACTCAATCTTCAAATGATGATGACTCATCTCTTGAGTTTGAGTTTATTTCTTCACCATCTTTATTCTATATTGTCAAACCGATATAGGTATCCAATGAATCGGTTCCAAACTTTAAAACATTTTACCTTTTCACCGATGAGGATTACTTGCTCGAGTTTCTTTCCATGAAGGAAATTTTTCCTCCATGTGCACCACCTCCCATTCCAATTACAAAATCTTTGGGAGGAAATCCTATTTTTTTTGGATCCCAAGTGTATTCGTCACCCGTTCAATTCAAACCCCTCATCATCCCCCCTAAATTTTTAATTGATGATAGCTTTTTATTTCTACTTACACATACCTTCCATTGTTTGAATGGAATTCCTATTTTTCTGAAGGTATGCATGAAAGGGAGGGTCCCCCCATTGATCCTTCAAAGTCAAGTAATTTTTTGGATGGACCCTCAAAAATTTCAATTTCAAGTGTATTGTTAGTTAGAAGTTCCAATTGCAGGTTGTAAATAGTTCGTTTTTTATTTTCCTTAATTTTTCTTTATTCTTACTTAATGTCTAGCATAATTAGTTAAGTTTTTGTTAATTTTTTTGTTATGCATGGTATTAACATGTTTTGTAGAATCACTGGACTTGCACTTTCATGAGATCGCTCCATTTTCGTTAATTTAACTCTTTTCCTTTCTTTATCTTGGTTCTTAATTCACATTGAGGACAATGTCAGGTTTTAGTTAGGGGGTGTGGGATATTCTATCCATTCATTGGTAGTTTCCATGATTTGATTATATGATTTTCCCAAGCATGCTTTTCTTATAAAACTTAAAAATTTCAAAAAGATTTTTTTTTCTCCTTTATTGGGCATTTTACCTTTGTTTCTGATGATAAATTTTAATAAATGCGTGATAAAATTGATAATTCAATGATGCATGCTCTCGATTTTAGAAGTTATTAGACTTTAGTCCTCAATTATTGACATTATGAATAACTTCACGAATTAAACTTTAATACTATGAGTACATGCGATTTTCTTGTTTAATTGATTTGGTTTAAGATTTTTATAACTTGGTAATCTTTTATTGCATTGTATTTACGTACACTTAGTGAGCTTTGCTCTTTTCTTCTTTTGTGAGTGTTATACACTTCTCTTTCCTCCTCAAAAACGTTACATTCATTGGTAATCTCACTATTCTTTCATTGATCGTTCATTAATTGAGTTCATATATGAAATGTGTTACTTGGGCATAATTTTCAAAGTTTGTTTTGACTAGATAATTGTGTAAACTTTAGGAAATGATCATATACCATATTTGTTATATCACCCATATTGTCCTTGACCTCACCTTAAATGTTTTTCCTCGTCAATCCTTTGAGACTTTATATAGCCTTTTATTTCATAACCCTAAATCCCATTACCAACTCCACGTTGGAGTTATAAACCATATATTTCACCTTCCATCCCTTTGTTTTGAATGATACTTGGGATTGAATGATGTTCGTGTTACGTGGTTGCAATTAAGCATGTGAGAGTGTGAACGAAAAGAAAAAGAAAAGAAAAAGAAGAAAAAGGCGAGAAAAGAAAACTAAAGAAAGAGTCAGAAAAAGAAGAAAAGAAAAGAAAAGGAGATTTTTATTTATGTACATATTGTCCAACAATCCTCGTATCTCTCCTATTTCATATCCAATGCTTGTTATGGAATCATTGTTCAATTTTGTAGTTGCCCAAATTTCCCATTATTCAAAGTTTTTCATCCCCAAACACCTTTGAATCCGTACATAATTCCCTTCTTTTCATAGCCTTAACCCTAAACCTACATTACTACCCTATAAAGTCCTATGTGATCCTAGGGTGATTCAATTCAAAAGTTTAAATAGGTTTGATAATCTGTGAAAATACATTTTGCCTCCTTTAATGGGGGTATCTTTAATTGAAATTACATATTTTTCATTTCTTATATAGCGTTCTTCTTGAGTGACATGTGCACGACTTAGTTTCCATATCATTTACTCTTTATGGCCGCATGTCCCGTGCACTACCTCCCATTCATAGTGATTTAATTTGTTGAGTGTACTATCCGATGAGGATTAATATATATACACGCTTTAACGCCTATCCGATTTATATAAGTTTTTGCCAAATCACACTTTGGATGTGCTCACTTTCCTCCCACTTTTAAGGTTTCAATTCTATGAAGTTCATTCTATAATGTTAATAACATGGACTTTTTGTGAAAATTCATTCACTTTGCTAATAACGTGTTAGCAATATTTTTCATTATTGTTGGTATTATCACATGTTGGTTGTGCATACTTTTTGAGGAAACTTTGATATTAGTGAGTTTCATCTCTGAAAAACCCTCAGGAGACAACACTCGTCCACTAGGGTAACCTAGGGATTTAACGGCTTATTGCATATGCTAAATGCAATTGTGTTCCCTACGAAAGTGGCATTTGTAGTTTTATGCATATATACTTTTTGTACCGCCTTCTGTGGACTGGTTTTGTTTGTTTCATCACTAGGGACTAGCAATGTCTAAGTTAGGGGGTGTGATTAGTCACGAATATTGCATATTCAGGCCCGTTATCTTTATGCATTCTAGCACTTTTTGTCTTTCTTATGCCTATATTAATGCTCATTAACCAGAAAACCTCAGTTTTGTTTATATATATATATATATATATACATGCTTTTTAGGGTTTGACTGAGTTTTTGTAAGTATTGGAACACTTAAAGTGAGGATTGGTTGCATTTCGAAGAAGTTTCATCATCAGACTCAACTTTAGGAGAATTTTAGACATTTCAAACTTCATCTTTGGCTTAGTGGAACTCCACGTAAGCTTAGTTCATTGACTTAGCTTCGCGTGGTCGTAAACTACTCATCGTTTTGAGTTTGAATGATCGAGTTATAACCATTTTCGTAAGGGATCTTTTCCCCTCATGATGGACTAAGGGCTACTCAAAATAGAGCATCGGTTGACCAGCCTTGGGACCCTAATTGGCCGTTCATTCAGAATTTTCCCATGCATGAAGACAAAATCCAAGACATGTTCGATAGATCGATCGATGGCCTTTTGTAGATCGATCGATGGCTTATAATTTTCAATGCCAGCTCCTATTTCTTTACTTTTTCCATTTTTTCTTTTATTCTCTTCTCATTACTATAAATGACAACCATTTGTTTATTTATCTATAGATATATTAATTTCTCTCTTAGTTTAGGTTAGGGAGGCTAGGGTTTGGAGGAGCTTTCGGGTGTGACATTTTTCCCTCCTAGGGTTTACCCATATAGGTTGTGTAACAACACTATTTATATTCTTCCTCTTTAATCCAAGCTTCCATTGTTTATTTACTTTCTTTTTTACTTAGGTTTACTACTTTCCTTACTTTCTTGCATTTGATTTATATCTTTCATTTTGTTGAGTAGCTAATTTAGTTTAGGTTGAGATTGATTCAACTCACCTTGGGTTGATTTGGTTCCTTTTCTTTAGTGATGGAGTTTATGAGTTTATTTCGATTAGGTAGTTCTTGATTTTATGCCTAGGAGATTTAACGGGGTATATCATGTATACTCCGTATTTACGACCTTACGTGTGTAATTTCTGGGGTATTTGTTGACGCTAAAATTATATTAGGTAGTTATGTGAATTTAGATGGTGACAACTCTAGATTTAGTTGATTTTTGAAATGAGATTCAATCTTGATAAATTCATCTTCCCATGTAACCATTTATATGTATTCAACCGCGATGGGGGATATTAGTCACAATCTATAGTTTTTATTCCTTTTGTTAACTTTAGTTTAAATACACATGCCTAGATTATCTTTTCTTTTTGTTATCTTTTATACTTTTATTCCTGAAGTATTAAATCAATATTATTCTAACAACTAGTCTCTGCATATTTTCGATACCCGGTTTCTATTTGTATTTTTTCTTAACTATTTTTGTAGGACTTCTACATTTGAGCGCTAAGAAATTCTTGAATTTTTCGGACGTATATCACTTTGTGGAATTTTCCATCTCGAGCCGTTTTTGGGGTAAGCATGACTTATTCTAATGTTTTAGGCAATCGTAGTGATAATTTTTAAAATCCTCCTAAACCTACGACTTTTGGTCAATACTCACAAGCCCCCCCCCCCCCCCCCCCCCAAAAAAAAAAAAAAAAATTGAAATATCTAAAATGACTCTGGGTGAGTATTACCAAAGTCAAGTTAGGGATTTTGAGAATTTTGAGAATGATTATTCCGATTTTGGGCCTCAAAATCCTTATAATAAGAATGTTGAAACGATTTTCAATAGCTTTCAAAATTCTTATGGTAATGATTTGTATTGTAGTTCCGAGGATAGTTTTCAAACTTTTCATTATCAAGAATCCTCTCCTCCACCTATGACTCTGCATTCGGGGTTGTGCATTCTTGAAAATTAAAAATTTGAAAACCATTATCGGAAAAAAAAATTGTTGTTGGGAGTAAGAGTTGGATGCATTATTCAAATTCGATTACGATCTCTTTTGAAACTTTTGAAGTCGAGGAATATTTTGAACCAAATGAGGATTTTGTGCCTACTTTGGAACAAACCATTCTTGACTTGTCCCATGGTATAATAGAGAATGAAAATGAGGAAGAAATGGACGTAGTATCTATTTGCAATGAAATGATTTCTTCTTTGGTCCCCAAAGAATAATATTTCATTGAAAATGATCTTATTTACTTTGAAACTCAATCTTCAAGTGATGATGACTCATCTCTTGAGTTTGAATTTATTTCTTCCACATATTCATTTTATATTGTCGAACCGATATAAGTATCTTATGAATCAGTTTCAAACGTTAAAACGTTTAACCCTTGCACCGATGAGGATTACTTGCTCAAGTTACTTTCCATGAAGGCAGTTTTGCCTCCATGTGTGCCACCTCCCATTCCAATTGCAAAACCTTTGGGAGGAAATTCTATTTTTTTGGATCCCACGTGTAGTCCTCACCCGTTCAATCCAAACCCCCCATCATCCCCACAAAATTTTTAATTAATGATGGTTCTTTTCTTTTGCCTTACACATACCTTCCATTGTTTGAACGAAATTCCAATTTTTCGAAAGGTGTGCATGAAAGGGAGGGTCCCCTTGTTGATCCTTCAAAGTCAAGTCATTTTTTGGGTGGACCCTAAAAAATTTCAACTTCTAATGTACAGTTAGTTAGAAGTTCATTTATTTTTCTTAATTTTTCTTTATTCTTACTTATTGTCGAGCGTAATTAGTTAAGTTTTTGTTATCTATTTTTGTTATGCGTGGTACTAACATGTTTTGTAGAATCACTTGACTTGCACTTTCATGAGATTGCTCCATTTTGGATAATATTGCTCTTTTTATCTCTTTAGATTGGTTCTTAATTCACATTGAGGACCATGTTAAGTTTTTGTTAGGGGGTGTGGGATATTCTATCCATTTATTGATAGTTTCCATTATTTGATTATGTGATTTTTCCAAGCATGCTTTTCTTATAAAAATTAAAAATTTCAAAAAGATTTTCTTTATTTTTTCTCCTTTGTTGGGAGTTTTGCCTTTGTTTCTAATGATAAATTTTAACAAATGCCTGAACCAATTGATAATTCAATGATGCATGTTCTCGATTTTGGAAGTTATTAGACTTTTGTCCTTAATTATTGATATTATGACTTCACGAATTAAACTTTAATCCCATGAGCACATGCCCTTTTCTTATTTAATTGATTTAGTTTAAGATTTTTATAACTCGGTAATATTTTACTGTGTTGTACTTACTTACACCTAGTGACTTTTGTGCTTTTCTTTATTTGTGAGTAATATACACTTCTCTTTCCTCCTTAAAAACGTTACAGTCATTGGTAATCTCACTATTCTTTCATTGATCGTTCATTAATTGAGTTCATTTATGAAACGTGTTACTTGAGCACAATTTTCAAGGTTTGTTTTGACTTAAGAATTGTGTAAACGTTAGGAAATGAGCATTGCCCATCTTTGTTATATCACTCATATTGGCCTTGACCTCACCTTAAATTTTTTCCCTCATCAACCCCTTTGATACTTAATATAACCTTTTGTTTCATAATACAAAATCCCATAAACAACTCCACATTGCAGTTATATACCATATATATATCACCTTCCATACCTTTGTTTGGAATGATACTTAGGATTGAATGATGTTCGTGTTACGTGGTTGTAATTAAGCATGTGAGAGTATGAACGAAAAGAAAAAGAAGAAAAAGAAAACAAAAGAAAAAAAAAAGAAAAAGAGAGAAAGAAAATAAAATAAAAAGAGTTTTTCATTTATGTACATATTGTTCAATAATCTTTGCCACTCTCATATTTCATATCCAATTGTTGTTATGGAATCATCATCCAATTTTGTAGTTTCCCACATCTCCTATTATTCCCAGTTTTTCATCCCCTAACACCTTTGAATTCGTACATAATTCCCTTCTTTTCATAGCCTTAACCCCAACCCTACATTACAACCCTATTAAGTTCTATGTGATCCTTAGGGGATTCAATTCAAAAGTTTAAATAGTTATGATAATCTATGAAAATACATTTTTCCTCCTTTAATGGCGGTATATTTCATTGAGATTACATGTTTTTTATTTTATATATAGCATTCTTTTTCAGCGACATGTGCGCGGCCTAGTTTCCATTTACATTTACTCCTTTTGCCTGCATGTCCCGTGTATTACCTCCCATTCATAATGATTTCATTTGTTGAGTGTAATATCGAATGAGGATCGACATATATGAATGCTTTAACGATTATCGAGTTTATATAAGTTTTTTTCAAATCATACTTTTCATATGATCGCTTTCCTCCCACTTTTAAGGTTTCAATTCAACGAAGTTCATTATATAATGTTAATAATATGGACTTTTATGTGAATTCATTCACTTTGTTAATAACGTGTTTGAAATCTTTTTCGTTATTATTGAGCTTATCGCATATTGGTTGGGCAAACTTTTTGAGGAAACTTTGATGTTTGTGGGCTGCATCCTTGAAAACCCATCATGAAACAATACTCGTTCACTAGGGTAACCTAGGGGTTTAACGGCTTATTGCATATGCTAAATGCAATCGTCTTCCCTGCGAAAGTGGCATTTATAGTTTTATGCCACTACACCAAAAGGCTTATTTTGTAACGGAATTATTTTTCTATTTATAACGGATTTTATCCATTAAAAATTTGTAATGGTTAAAAACTATTGCAAATCATATAAAACCGTTAGAATATATGAGTAAATGTTTCAATATATCATTAAAAGGAAGAAAAAAATAAAAAAGAAACACAGAGCAAGTCGGGCGGGATTTATTCCCCCCCAATTCCCAAACCTTTCCCTCCAATACCTATCCCACTCCTTCTCCGCCTCTCCTCGACCTGTGTCCCTCTCCACGTGATTGTCTAATAGTAAACACAACCAAATCAATAACACCAATATGGATAACATCGTTTTAGGGTTCCATTCCCGCTCGACAGTCATCTCATCTATGAACTAAGCAAATCCCTAATCCGTGTCGCAATAGAATACATATGGTCAGAGAGACCTCTTCAGAAATAGTGACTTATGTGGTTAGTTGCATCGTCTTTTACAGTTTTCTATGTCATAAATCTAACTAATATATAGGTAAATAGGTATATGTGTTTGATCGATTAATGTAAGGGTTATAAATTCTGAAATTGTTCCTCTACTTTTCGATTTCGTGCTGTTCCATCACTTCTAAATTTTAGGGAGAGCTCTCCCTTCGGAGATAGACGAACACTCCCAAATCTATCGTATACAACTTTAGGTCAGTATTGAGCTTTTTTCCAAATCCAAGTTTTGATACCCCATTTTATATGTATTTTTTTATTCTCTATGTAATGAATCTTATTAATTGGTGGTGTTGATATAATCTTATGAAATTTAGGTTGTTTTTATTGATCATGTACTTTTTAAGAAGCTCAAGAAGGTGAAGAAAAGCATTAGTGAGATACTTGCCATCAATGAGGTATATTATAATATTATATCACTTGGTCTTTGTTACATGTCTGGGATGACTCAAAATTGCTTCCTAGTTATGAAATAAAAAAGATTCATTTTTTTTGTTACATATATTCAACTAACTATGCCAAATAATTTTATTTCCTTTTTGCTTTCCTAATATCTTAATTTGAAACGTATCTAAGTTTTATCTTTCCTAACCAATCCCCTTAATTAGGTACTTTCCTTTAACTACAAGATGTTCTTGGCCCACTAGGTGTCCTATACTTCCAATACACTATTAAAAATTAATTTTAATGTGATAAGGTGATTCCTTTCTTATTGACCAAATTATAGGATTTTTTGTTCAACAGTTGGGCTAATGACTCACTAGTATTTAGTGTGGTTGTCATAGTTTTTTGATTTGATAATGTTGTGTATAGTGAATGATCATGGCATTACCCTAACTTTTGTGCAAAATTGTTATTCATATTTGACGTGATTCACTTAATAAATAGTTTCATTAATACAAGGACATTAACTCCTTTTAAATGTTGTGGTCATGTAGTTACTTTGACAACTGTGTGTAAGGGTGAAACCTACCTCAGGGATGATTAATATCTTCTAAGGTTCATGAATATGTGCATCAGTAGTTTTTAGTTGTTGGCAATTCCTTAATTACATGGTAATGAATTTGGTACTTTTACAGATCAGTTTATTATCCACTAGAGTTGGAATCTATTATAATATTTATATGTTCTTATGTTTTATGTTTTTAGTGTGTATACGCGTGTGTGTTTATGATTCCTTACTAACATGATAAGTCTGTATAGTTTTCGGTATGTTAAATTTATCGCCTAAAGTGTCTTTAATTGATAAATTCAATTATCTCGCGATATTTCTTGGTCCTTGGCCTTTGTAGTGTTTTCGGGGAACTTTTAATCTCTAAAATAAGGTTTATCAGACGGACTTGATATGTTAAGTAAGTTTTCTTCATAATTTTGAGTTTGAGATTGTAAAATTAATCAACTTGCCCCTTCAATCAATTCGACTTGCAGTTGATATGTAAGAACGGGAAGGGCTTGTTCTTTACAGGGAGGGGTGACATTTTTTCTAGGACTACCAATGTAATATTTTATTTATCTTTTTTTAATTACATAATTGATTGTTGGGTTTTATTTCATTGATGAATTTACTTACCATAAATCGTATAAGCTGGTTATTTTAGATATCTTACATAAGGAAGAAGCTAAGTATAAATAGATCGCACGAGTCGATTTGATTGAAGATTTTAGGTCAACACAACATATCTATGAGGGTAGAGAGTTTAGTTACCCACTCAAGTAGAAACATTTTTAAATTTTGATCATCAAATTTCCTATCTCTTACCAAGTAATCAATGCATTTATTCCAAACTTGATAAAAATTATGGATAGATTCTCCATCGAGGATGAGATAGTTTGATTGACAAAACAAACTATTATTGTGCATTGACATCAAAGATAGAAAAAAAATTGAAAATAGTACATATGTTTTTTGAAAAGCTTGATATCTTTTAGAAAAGAGATGAGTGAATAGGTGAGATGTTCTCCACTTCTTATGGAATTTTTTTCACGGAGATAAGAAAAGACGTAGACACTTCAGAGATGCATCGTAATGACATCTTTTTGGTTGATTTTTATTGAGAATAATTTCTAGAATATTTAAGATAAGCATGTAGTAATGGAAAGCCTTTCGAAAAGGATCGTGCTAAAAGCACCCCCAATTTTTCTCCTGAGTAGGTAGACACAATGTACAATCATTTTAAAGCATCTTGTGGTGCCAGTGAGATATAATAGGGGTGCCTTTAGCACATCCCTTTTTAGAAAATATCAAAACTTGAGCTACATTATTGGCTTCACTGTCTTGAAGCTTTAAGACTTCTCATTTTATCTTATCTCATTAAGATGGAATGAATCTTTTTAGTGATATTATGTCCTGGTTAGATGATAAAAATCTCGTGGTTGTCATTTTTGTGCCCAGGTTTTTGAGGTTAGTTGGCTAACTTTTTCTATAGTCTATTTGTGTATGCATTTCTAGAGGTGATCAGCTTGTCAATAAGTTTAGAGAACCTTTCTCGAGAAATTTTGTAGTAACATTACTTTGTATGTTTGTTTGCAACAGTGACTTCTCATGGAATACATGTTGGAGACGTGAAGAAGCTTCAATATGGTGAGATCTACACTTGCAATGGCTTGTTGATGCACACAAAGAAGGTGAAAAGGCAAATAATCAACTCAAAGCTTCCAACTATTTTGACTTTTTTTTCCTTTTAGATATAATCACAAATCTTAGCAATTTTTTTTCCAGAATTTGACAGGAATCAAAGGCTTATCTGAGACAAAAGTGGATAAAATATATGAAGCTATTGAGAAGACAGTGGTTAGAGATTTGATTTTGTAATAATTGCATATATTTATGTGTATGTTTCTATGAAATTTGTCTCATTCTTCTATATTTGCAAATTTCTTTAGAATTTTGGTTTAGAATTTTCCTATATCCCAAATATTCCTCGCTTGTCATGTTGATAAGAAGGTCATGGTATGTACTTACAATAATGGATGATATGGGATCAACATTTGTAAGGAAAATCAAATCATCTAGAATTCAAATACTAATTGGATCAAATTCGTCATATAAGAAAATCGAAGGTATTGTCCCTTCTCCGATTCCAAGGACCCAATCTCTGAATTTCGACGAGCCTAGTATTCTCATGTTTTGCTTCAGGTCAAAGACTTTACAATGGTTCCATAAAGAAGACATGTTAATAGAGATGCGAATAATGTTATGCCTTGTTCCTTTTTGTACGACCCATAGAGTTTACCTAAAATCTTCCCTCAGAAGGATAGTCCCCCCCCCCCCCCCCCCAAGTTTTATCCTGAGAATTGGGATCGTCAAAATGAAGAATATCGTGCAATGCTTTATCAACTATTTTAAACGTGTTGCGATAATCCATAGGCACTTTATCCCAAATTATGATGTTGAATTTACAAATAAGATCTACAAGATGAGTTCCTTGTCGTATGTCACATGTCAACCTCTCAAATAGATCAATCGCAATGGAAAATGGAGAATGGACAGTGTGGTCGTCGGGTAGTACTAATGCAATAATCCCAGAAGATTAAATAGTGAGTAGAATCTTACATTCCAACCTAAACCGCACAATAATTGTATAGTAAAGACAAGTTTGTCCTCTTCTTCTAGCTCCATAAACAAAATACATCCCACCTTTATTTTCTTTAAAATATTTGATGATGTCATTGTACACCAACAATTAGTAGTTGTTCAGTATTTCATGAAGCTACTTATGTTGTGATGTCAAATGCTGAATATCATATGATGTTTCCTCGCGCAAAAATTAATTACCCAATTCTAAAATGAATGATCGATCAGGATGGGGTAATAGGGTGAAATCCTTTAAACTTTTATTATTCTTAGACATGATCTGCTCAATTTCATTAATGACACAGTTCTTAAATTAGAAATCAGTCAAGATCAAATTTCGGAATCTAATGAGTATTCTTTGTTGGTATAAGACATCTTGTGATAAAAATTTCTAATTCTTTTCCTAAATGTTAAGCGGGTCTGCAACTTTATAAAATAATAGAATTGTTATGAACAACTAACGTATTTTCTGCACCGTTAACCATTGGACCACATGAAAGATCAATTCAGGGCATTATCTATCCCCATCCAACAAGCCTAATGCATAACATGAATCCTTATATGTTGGTTATGTCACCCCTTTGATAGTTCTAATCTCCCCGTAGATACGTGGGCCACGTACCATGTTTAGGATCAATCGAATGTAAAATCTCTCCCTTGATGTCTGATGTGCTTATATGACTCGGCCTATGCAATCCCTAGAATCTCTTCTTTTACATTAATTATATTTTGACTGCCATTCCCATTTTCTTGGAAATTGCCCATAAGATAGTTCTCGAGCATCGGTGTGTAGAGCATTCATCTTCTTCATCCATTTCGTGACATTGCTTTATACGCATCGAATTTGTTAACAATGTTGTCCAACTATTTTGAATCTCTGAATGTTAAAGTATGTTCCTTTGGATGATGGAATGTGAGTCATTTAAACCCCACGCTTTTATATTAAATGTAAAGTTGGAAAATTCTCTAAGTAAACTCATATGTGGATATGTATCTACAATCTAAAAATGAATTTACCTCATCTACGTCCCTGATATCACCTGTTCCTGTCAAGTCATTTTGACTGATATTTTCTTCTAGAAGAATTCATGCTTGATCAGGTCCTTTATTTATGCAATTGAATATATATTTTATTGCTGCTATTTTGTTGCACAATTCGATGTTTATGTGTGCTTGATATTCGACCAACAAATCTCAATTGTGTGGTACAATGAATCTATTGTATAGCTTGTTACCATTCCTCTCAACGAATTTTCTGTCATATCTTCTCTTGTACATTTGGAAACCATTTTTATCCAAAGAAGTTTGTTGGCAATATTTCTTTGGTAATTTTGAGAGAAAATTCCGTTAGGCATAAAGGATAATCGATACATGAATCAACACATGGACCATGCATCATAAATTGGGATACTTCTGCAAACCCCATGCCATCTTCATTCTTGTTGGGTATCTCTGCATATATGATCATGTCTACTTTATTTGATGTTCGATGACTGTCCTCTGAGTGTAGAAAGAGCAATGTGTCTGCATATGGCATGAGTCTGCTCAAAGTAACACCATTAATTTCAATATATCATCAGATGATATAATTAAAAATATAAAATAGGATTATTACCAATATCTAAATTGTATTGAGTGTGTTGAAATGGCATGAGTCCGCTCAAAGTAACACTATTAATTTCAATAACTCCTCAAAATGTAATTGTTTCAAGAAATAGATTCAACAAGGATGAGATTTTGGTGGGAGTGAAGAAGCAATTATCTTTAGCAGGTCGTCTAGTGTCAGTAAATGTGTTAATATATAGCTTAAATGTGATATCACTTATGTTTGTGGGTCACCTTGGGGAGATAGCTCTAGCGGGTGTTTCAATAGCCACTTATTTTGCTTCTATTTTGCCTTTATTTGGTTTAATACAGGAACCATTCTTGTATTATTGGGCCAGAATCGAGAAATATCAACACAGGCAGACCTTTATGCCCGGTTCATAATCCCCAGCATATTTTCTTATGCACTGCTGCAGTGACATTTTATATTCTTGCAAGCTCATAATAATGTGTTACCAATGATGCTAAGTACGAGAATTTCAATGTTGACACACATATTAACTTGCTGGATTTTGGTCTTTAAATTTGGGCTTGAAAGTAGAGGGGCCTCCGCGTTGGCTAATGTCATATCTTATTAGATTAACGTGTTATTTTTGGCGATTTATGTATGCGTATCTCCTTCGTTCAAGAAGTCTTGGACTGGGTTTTCAAAGGAGGATTTTAGCGATGTTTCGAAATTTCTTAGACTTTAATTTCGAAATTTCGAAATAATTTTTAGTACTTTAAGTCCATATTCCTTGAGAGTTGAACCTATATAATACTTTATAGTTTTATTAGAGAAACTAGGCTTTATATTTATGATCGTGTATACAGGTAAAGGAAGAGGCACGACAACTCGCTCGAATATTTGAAACTGTTGGAACTTTTAAGGTGAAGCGCATGGGCAGACTGTTGAGCAATTAATTTTTATCTTGTTTGTACATAAATCTCTAATACATGATTACAATAGCAGTGTTACTTCTTAAGATCTTGTTGACATAATCAAGGCTCAACTACAGAGGTACTATCTCGTTTCTATTTGCTCAATAGACATATTACACAGATACAACTACAAGACTTGTTACTGGATTTATGAACTTTTCAAAATATCTTAATCTATAAGTGACATGTAATTTGCTTGTACCTTATTTATTTTCATTTATAGTAACTTAAAAGATTAATTTCGAATACTCCAAATATTTTCAATAAAATTTTCCAAAAGCTAAATTCCTTATAGTATTTAGATGGCATTATAATTAGAGCTGACATGGTTGGCCCCTCCAATGGGAGACCCAAAATTACATGCCTGGGGACCAAATGATTAGCAGCCCACTCTCCCATTCATGTAAAGGCCAAGATTCAAATAATCCCATTTTGGAAATGGGTGCCAACAAACCATAACTGGTGGAACTCACGTGGTTGCTTCATATTGTCACACCCCTTTTTCTCATTATCACTTTGTTCTTACTTCTCAGAAGTTCTCACTGTCATGAAGCTAATTACACAAGAAAGAAAGGGAACCATAAATATATGAATGTATGCAGTGTTCTAAAAGGCCTTCCTACCCAGGCACGCCTAAGCTTGAGGCTTTTAGAAGGAGAAATGTATGATAGCAACCCTTGGTTTACTGTTTTACGAACATATGTTGAATCTATCGACATGGATTTGGAATTTCCATATTTTTTGAAACTCAGTTCAAAAATAAAATGAGAGGCACCGTCTCTTTCACGCTCTAGTTATTTCTCATATCTATATTAGTGAAGGACCTATATATTATAATAGTGATCCTACCTCATGTAGTGTATGTATGTTCTCCATTTTTTGTTATTACTCGAGATTTGAGCTAATAAGGCTTAAAACCTCAAATCGCTACCTGCTATTGATTGAGATCAGTTGTGGTTTGTTTATTTTTTGTTAGTGATTTCATGAAAATTTATTTATTTTTATATCTTTTTTTCGTTCAATTAATAATTTGAAATACTATTTATTCAGGTTTTTAACATCTTATTTTCTTTCTGACAATTTGTATTTGTGTGTTATGCTCAGGTTCAAGAAAATAGAGTGTCACCGGTACTTGCGGGAGTTGTGGACCTAAGGTACCCACCGACAACTAGCTTTTATTCAATTGATTTTTATAAATGTATGTTTGTTGTTTAGTGTTATATTAAAATAGAGAACCATATTATTAACTGACCCAAGGTAGACACTGCGCTTGATGAAATGGTTTAATATCAAGAGTGTAACTGAATCTATCCATCTTTATTCAATTTTTTTGTTCTTTCTATCTACCTTTTTTATTTAAATTTTTTAACATGGGGGTTCAACCTACCAATCTGAACCATAATATTAAGAACTTTAGCTTTTGGACATTTTTTTTTGAACTTCACTTCATTTGTGGCAAATTGGTGTAGTAGTGTTAGATATAAAAAAAAGAGGTTAATTCTCACTATTACTTAGTGGAGGCTCTTCATTTGTTTTAAGGGGTTCGTATTTGGTGTCGTGGAGGTGGTGGATTGTAGAATTGATATATTGGTGTGAATTTTAGTTGGGTATACATCTTCTCAGTTTTTTTATATTTTGAGGGAAAAAATATTCATTTTCCCACTTCAATCGTTTTAATTTGCGGCAATAGTAGTATGCATAAATCCATCTGATGAACTAATTTAATTATTTATAGTTTTGACACATGACCCTGTGTTGTTTTGACACATGACCACTAATTTAATTATTTATAGTTTTAATTTGAAATGATCTGCCATTTTAATTTCTTGTGTGTTTTAATTAAAACAAATTTCATATTATTTAGTTTTTTTCAATACTAAGATTGAGTTTGTTCAACAGGTTCTTATTGAGAAATATGAAGATTACTTCTGAGAGAATGAATTCTACTTTTGCAAGAAATATCACGAAGACTACTTTGGGAAGAATATTATGTTTAGAACTTTAAAGTTGTTACTTCGTTCTGAGTACTATTATGGTTTAACTTATACTACATTTTGCTTTTGGAATTTTAATGGTTATGAATAAAATATAGTTTTAGATCAGTTTTATGTCGCCAAAATATTTTTTGCCATCGAAATATGGCTTCATATGTCACGTGTGTTTTATGTTTCGAGTGAAATTTATAGATATTGGTTAAGTGTAGTGCATTGCCATTTGTAGAGCACGAGTTTTAACTAGTGTATTTGTATTTATTTATTAATTTAATGAGAAATTAATATATTTTTAAAAATATATTAATCTTGCTAATGGACTTTAACCATTACAAATCAAAACATCCATTGCAAATACATGATACTCCTAATTCATTATAGTGTATTTTGTAAAGGTTTTCATCTGTTACAAATTTTATATTTTTAACGGATAAACACCGTTACAATTTAGTAAATTTGTTAGTAATATATAGTATGTGTACCAATGCTAAATCCGTTACAAAATAAATTGTAATGGTTTTCGCCCGTTACAAATATTAATTTTGTAACGGATTTTATCCGTTACAATTTCTGTTAGTAAAATAAATAACGCCAATTTTCTAACGGATTTAATCCGTTACAAATATTTTTCGTAACGGTTTTTGCCCATTACAATTGACTTGTTTTGGTGTAGTTATACTTTTTGTACCGCCTTTTGGGGACTGGTTATGTTTGTTTCATCACGAGGGACTAGTAATGTCTAAATTATGGAGTGTGATTAGTCACGAATATTGCATATCCGCGCCCGTTATCTTTATTCATTCTAGCACTCTTTTTGTTCCTTTTGCCTATATATATGCTCGTTAACCAGAAAACCTCATTTTTGTATATATATATATATATATATATATATATATATATATATATATGTGTGTGTGTGTGTGTGTGTGTGCGCGCGCTTTGCAGGGTTTAATTGAGTTTTTGTAGGTATTAGAACACTTAAAGTGATGATTGGATGCATTTTGGAGAAGTTCCATCGTTGAACTCAAGTTCAGGGGCATTTTAAACATTTTACACTTCATCTCTAGCTCAGTGTAATTCTGTGGAAGAGTAGTTTGTTGATTTAGCTTCGCGTGTTCGCAAACAGCACGTCGTTTCGAGTTCGAATGATCGAGTTATAATCATTTCCGCAAAGGACTTTTTCCCTCTCCCAATGGACCAAGGGCTTCTAAAACAGAGCACCGGTCTACCAACCTTGGGACCCCAATCAACCGGTCCTTCAGAGTTTTCCCATGCACGAAGATAGAAGCCAAGACCTGTTCGATCGATCGAGCGACAGCCTTTTATCGATCGATCGATGGCTTGTAATTTTCGACGCCATCTCCTATTTCTTTTCCTTTTCCATTTTTTCTTTTCTTGTTTTCTCATTTACTATAGATAACAACCATTTGTTTTTTATATATAGATATATTCATTTCTCTCTTAGTTTAGGTTAGGGAGGCTAGGGTTTGGATGAGCTTTTAGGTGTGCCATTTCTCCTTCCTAGGGTTTACCCATATTGGTTATGTAAAAGCACTATTCATCTTTTTCCTCTTTAACCAACCTTCCATTGTTTATTTATTGCTTTGTTGTTTATTCACTTTATTTGTAACTTAAATTTATTTATTTATTTATTGCTTTCCTTACTTTCTTGCATTTAATTTATATCTTTCATTAAGTTGTGTAGCAAATTTAGTTTAGATTGATCGATTGAACTCACCTTGGGGTGATTTGCTTTGGTGAGTGAGTTTATGAGTTTATTTTGATTGGTTTGTTCTTGATTTCATGCCAAGGAGACTTAACGGGGTATATCATGTATGCTCCGTATTTAGTATATTGCTTGTGTAATTTTCTGGGAATTTGTTGACGCCAAAAGTATAATAGGTTGTTATGCGAATTTTGGGGGTGACAAATCTAGATTTAATTGATTTTTGAAATGAGATTGAATCTTGATAAATTTGTCATCCCATGTAACCATTTAATACGTATTAAACCGAGGTGATGGGTATTACTCACAACATATAGTTTTTATTCCTTTTGTTAATCTTAGTTTAAATACACATGCCTAGATTATCTTTTCTTTTTGTTATCAGTTATCTTTTACACTTTTATTCCTGAAGTATTAAATCAATATAATTATAATAACTTCTCTTTGTGGATTTTCGATACTCGGACTGGCCGTTGTACTCCCTTAAAAGAGTGTAGTCAATAGTCTAGGTTTTTGCATAGCAGTGGAAGCCGAGCATTATGATCGGCGTGTATCTTTATACACTTGCATCGCAGTTCCTACCATGTGATGAATATGTGCTCGATGAATGATGATTGAAGATTGCAATATATTTTTTATAAAGAGAGTGTTAGACCACTACAGTTTTCAAGCAAAATTTGGCCATCGCATCGACCTGGTAAAAATGTCCACCTTACTGAATCCAAAAGGTCGAATCCTTCCTCAGATTTATTCGGAGGTTGAGGACGATGATGAGGTGGTGGTCCAAGAGAGTCACTGCTAATGAGCTTTTTCAGGTTCGGGTTTAATAAATTTTCATGATAGGGGCTGACCAGCGGGATACGATTACCGCTTTCTAATCTACTGAGAAGGAGAAGGTCAATGATAAGCTCATTATAACTGTTTAGGAAGCATCGTATTTGTTTTTTCTTTCAATGAACGATGTAGGGGATTCCCCAATTATAATCTTTTCATTGAAATATATAGTTTGATCCAATCGTTGCTATTTTGATGTATTTATTATTCCTCACATGTTTTTCTTCTGTTTGTTGAGCTTATATGTAGTTGACGAATTGGTGATGTGATTTAATGCAAGACTTGGATCCTGGTCGTTGCTAAGAATGACTTTTAGGAAAGGCATTAAATACTCCTCACTTTTGGTCATGACAAAGATAATGAGGATGGGGATCTCAGCCAACACTTGGGTCCTAATGTGACTATCTAAACAATGGAGTCTTACTTATATCTTCATCGCCTCTTTTATTAGGCTGTGGTAGATAACACCTCCCTTCATGACATTTTTTTATTGCAAAAAGCAGTCATAAGGAGTCGTCAACCAATCTAAGGGATGACTTCGATCGAAAGGTTGGTGAGATGAGTAGAGAAGGGGGATTTGATAAGAAATTAGCCGACATTGAATCTGCTCATGTGAGGAGGAATTTTGCTCTACATGTTGAACTTGTGGGCTCCAGGGAGTTCACCACTCTTCTCGATAAGGAGAACAATGACTTTAGGGTTAAGCTTGAAATACTTAACAAGTCCAAACCAAGCGAAGAAGATGGAGAGGGAGCTTCCTTTTTGGAAGAAGAGAATGCTCTTATAAGAGGAACTGGAGTAGACTCAGAAGTCCTTGAATGAAAAATTTGTGACCATTAAGGGGCCATATTAATCGCCAAATAAAAAGGATGGTCGTCTAATAGAAAATCTAGAGAAGACCAGGAAGTCTTTGCCCAATATAGTGATGACTATAAAGAGTCTGTCCAAGAATCTTGACTGCCTTACGTTCTAATTCCATAAGTAACCTTTCCAAGTATGGATTGATGGATATGACGAGGCCCTTATTAATATGGACTATAATCTGAAATATGTTAGGAACGTCGTTGATAATAATGGTTGTCTTAATTCCCTGATAGAGGTAAAGGTGCTAAAAGACTCAGAATTTTGGTGCTGGCCACTACACCAAATCCTGCGAATGGTTACCCCCAGGGGGTCACGACCCAAATCCGCTAAAACATAAAATTTGGCGTGACCATATCCATGACCCAGTGTGTCCATGGATGCTCTTGGAAGTGGTCATAGAGAAAATCCCTGACCAGTATAGGTCATGACCTTAGGCCTGGACTAGGTCGTGACCTTAGGCCATGACCAGGTCGTGACCATAATGGCACCAAATTTGCGCCAAAGTTCCCTCTAAGTTTGGTCATGGTAGGGTCACAGAAAAGTACTGTGACCAAGGACACAATGCACACCTAATGGATAATGACTTTGGGTCGTGACCATCTCAATTTGTTCATATGCGTGGGTCACGACTGGGGGCTGTGACCACATGGTTGCCTAGACACTGATGTGGAAAATATTTAAGGGTCATGGTAATGAGTCACGCTTTAGGCCGTGACCAATGTCCTTATACTAAAAACATTCTGCCTCCATTTCATTTATTCATGCATCAATCTCTGTCTCTTTTCTCTATACGATTTTGGCGATTTTCATTCTCTCTCTCTCTCTCTCTCTCTCTCTCTCACCCTAGTTTCAGCCCAAATCTCTATCTCAATATCAAAGTCAAACCCTAATTTTTGTATTTCTGATTTAAACCCTAATGTATACGTGTGTGAATGTGTGTATATTTCTGTGTATGTGTGTGTACATATATATATATATATATATATATATATATATATATATATATATATATATATATATATATATATATATATATGTGAATGTGTGTGTATTTCTGTGTATGTGTGTGTATATGTGTGTACATGTGTATATGTGTGTGTACGTGTGTATATATGTGTGTATGTGTGTATACTTTTTTTTCAAGAAAAGGGGATGTTTATATTTAGGGATTGAAATTTATTGGGTATCGTTAACATTGATTCAGAATTGTTATTTAGAGTTTGAAATTAATTTCATTATTTAATGGTATTGTCATTATTAGTATTAACTGAATGTGGTTGCTTAGGGATTAAAATAAATTGGGAAATTTAAGGGTATTGTCATTTAGGTTTTGAAATTTATTTATAAATTAATTGAGTACTATTAGTATTGACTGAATGTGGTTACTTAGGGTTTAAAATAAATTTCATTATTTAAGGGTATTGTCATTTAGGGCATGGTACTTGTTTAGAGTTTGAAATTAATTGAGTATGTTAAGTTCCGCACCCTAATCAAACTAATATACTCAAAATCCTTTCCATTGTCAAAACCTAAATCAAACTAATATACCCTATTATACCCTTATACCTTAACCGTAGGACTCATTTTCACGCGCTCTTATATTTTTCTTAGGAAAAATGAGGCACGGTAATAATCACTGGCAACAAGAGTTGGAGAGGTTGAAATTGCACCGCACACGTAACTTTCTTATATGTGAGCGTCATATAAAGGGTACTCCTATTTATAGGTATGGAAATAAAAAGATCGAACAATTTAACTACCTTGTAAATCGTGGAGTTAATCTCCAGCAAGATTACTTGTTCGATCATATTCTATTTTTCCTACCAGAAAACCAGGATGACGTTATAAAAAATATATTTCACACACATAATCCCGCTGTAGCCCTGACATTGGTTACATTGTTGGAGAATGCAGAAAAAAATTCACCTGTTGTGGATACAACTACATATAGAGAGCATTGACATAGACTGTGATGTCTCGCCCCATATGCAAGCTAAATTGAATCTTTCCAACAAGTTGAAAAAGATGGGCTTCCGAGTTCATGTCACGGGTATCTATACATCAATTATAGATACCCTTACTCCTAGTTGACCTCGGGCAAAAATTCATAGGTTCTTAAAAAATAATACTAAATGGATGGAGATCAGACACATTGAACATATTCTAAAGTCTTACTTTGAAAAGGTATATATATATATATAGTCATAAGCCTGATTAATTAATTATAATTTCTTATTATAATTTTATAGTCACTTATGATTTTTCATTTTTGTTATAATGTCGGGAGGAAATAACCTAAGGGAACCAAGTGACGAGGGGACATCGTAACGAAATTCACCATCTCGTGCACAACCCGAATTATCAACATCAATTGATGAGCAATACACAACTCCACAAATGGTTCAGTCCTCACTAAGTCCAACTGCAGCTGCTTTGGTGCCCACATCCAGCCCTCCCGATGCTCCATGGCCCCCATCCAATGATGTCGACGCCTCCCGCTCAATCCAAAAGAAGCCCAATGGGTTCTCCCTTCTCGAGAATAACCCGATAGGTGATAGGAATGATGTTCTGAACTTTAATGCCCGGTGTTTGGTGTTAGAAAAAATGAACGTGGGAATTGGTGGACCAAACAACTAGAACCTGGCTGATCAAGCCGTCAAAGATGACATATACGATCAACTCTGCAAGTATTTATCATTTCCTTGTTGTTCCAAGTATAAGGTTCTATCTTGGGTTGCTGAATCATTGAGACATACAGGATAAACCTTCGAAAGAAACATTTCCCGAAGAAGGTAGCGAGCTTCGATATTTTATCTTTGAAAGAGAGAGTGCCTCCCAATGTTGAAATTCTAGTGGAGCAGTGAAATAAGTTTATAGAGAATGAGGCAACGGAGTAAAAGTCGGTCCCAAGGGAGCAAAACAAAAAAAATAGGGCACAAAATGCTGATATCCACAGGCTGGGATACAAATCATATGAGGGTTTGAAGAATGAATGGGCGAGTAAGACAAAGGATGGTCCAAATGCGGGAAAAAAACCAAATAGGTCCAACTTATACGTTCATTCTCGATGGGGCAAAAATAATAAATTCCCGTAGCACTTGGATGAGACACTAGAATCAATATAGTCCATCGTCAGTCAATCAGGTTCGAGCCCTAATGATGACTTTGACCTTAAAAATGATGCACTGATCCGGACCTTTAAAAAGGACAAAATTAGGATAATAGATGTTAGATCACATATGCCAAAAATAAAATTTTAACAGACCGCACCTCTCGTGGATGAGTTTTCTTCGATAAAGGATCATTTCTCGTCTAATGAGGAACGACAGTTCAAGATCGATGGGGATGTCCAGGATATCAAAAATAACCTGGGAATGTTGACGAATTAAATTGGACAACTTAAATCCCTTTTCCAAAATTATGGGATCCCAATGCCACTTTATCAATGTTACCCTTAGCCTCACCCTCCTCCTCAAGGTTTTACCTACCCTCCCCCTTCAAGTTTGCCTTCCCAAATGCCACCTCTAACATCCCCCTCCCAAATGCCACCTCATCCAACATTCCCCTCCCAAGTGCCGCCTCATCCAACATTTTTCTCCTAAATACTGACTCCTTCAACATTTTTATTCCCTATGCCTGCGCCTGTCACGGGACTTGGATCATCATCATCATCAACTCACGGTGACTATGGAGAAAAGTATTATTTTAAAGACCTAAGCAATAATAGGGTTGTTGAGGTGTGCACACTCATCTCCAGGATTGCTAGAACTCAATTACACAACCGACCTTTGGAGACTGGTGAGGCTCAAATACTGGTCGATGAAATATACAACGACTGCAGAGATGTACCTGTGCTCATTGACGGCGGGGAAGGGCTAAAATTGAGGAATTATGCAGACTCTTTTCTTACTTGGCCAATTTATATGTTAGAAAAGAACAAATAATATTTTCTTTTGTTTTAGTTGTAATAATATTTGTTTTATTTCAGTTGTAAGAATAGTGGTTTTGTTTCAGTTTAAGAATATTGGTTTTGTTTTAGTTTTAATAATATATTTTTATTTCTTCAGTTGTAAGAATATTGTTTTTGTTTCAGTTGTAATAATATTTTTTTACCTATTACCACAGGATTGAAATTTGAATATTATTACATGGATTTCCTACTATATAAAGAGTGGATGGGAGAGACTAACCGAATTTCAAATAATCATGTAAATGGCATTCAAGAACTTGTTACATACACTTTTAAAAATCTTAAAAGTGACAAGATTCTGTGTCCGTGCACCCGTTGTATGAATAAAAAATATAAGCCATTGAAATACGTTGAGTTTCATTTAATAAAGTGGGGAATCTGTCAAGACTATAAAATATGGACATACCATGGTGAAAAAACTATACCTTATGTTTCGATAGAATTATCGGTACCTGACCGCATATTACAACCCCAACGAGTGGAAGTGGTACATGATTCACTAAAACATAGTCCATTGATCAACTTAATTGATGATGCTTACGGAATCCACAATCATAAAAACCACCAACCTATGGTTATGGATGATGCACATTATGGCCAACTAAATGAAAAATTTGATATGGAATTCCCAGGAGATCGGGAATACATACAATTGAAAGCCGATGCGGTAGACCGTTGTATAAAGATTGCGATGAAGATCACTCAGTATTATATGCAATGATTGGTTTGCATAATTTGAAGAGTCAATTTGGTTTGTCTGGGAACAGTGTAACCGAAATTCTTAAGTGGGTTAAAGGTATTCTCCCCAAAGAGAATACATTACCAAAAAATTATCCTACTATGAAGAAAATCTTGAAGGGTTTGGGTTCGAAATACATATCTATTCATGCATGAAAGTATGATTGCATATTGTACCACAACGAGCACGAAGAAAAAGATGAATGTCCTGTAAACAACGAACCTAGATATGTGGTTTGTGAGAATGGAAAGGACAAAGCTGCAAAAAATTGCAAGTGATCGCAAGTCCCACAAAAGGTTTTGAAGTATTTTCCACTTGGGCTACGGTTAATACATTTTTTTACTGTACCGTGGATAGTGGAGACCATGACATGGAATGCTCGATGCGAGTTGGGTGGGAATCTGATGCGTCATCCAGTTGATTTACCCATCTGGAAAATTTCAAACATACCACACCATGAATTTGTAAAGGAACCACTCAATGTTTATTTTGCAATCTCAACCGATGGGTTTGACCATTTTAGTAATTTAAGTACTAGTTAGAGTTATTGGCCAGTTCTCTTGGTGCCTTTAAGTTTCCCTCCGACACTATGTATAATAAGGAGTTCACATTGTTGTCTTTGTTGATACCTGGGCCGAAGGCTCCCAGTGATGATATTTATATATTCTTAGAACCATTAATTGAAGAACTTAAAGAGTTATGGGATAACGGAGTGACAACGCTTGACTCTCATAAGGGTGAAGAGTTCACACTTAAAGCAATGGTGATGTTGGCAATCCATGACCTTCCAGCTTATGGTACCTTGTCCGGTTGAAATGTTCATGGTTATTATGGATGTCCCATATATGGGAAGGAAACTGAAGCCCGTTGGCTAAAACATAGTAGTAAGATGACTTACATGGGTCATCATAGATTTCTGTCGACTAGTCACCCATTTAGGAATGACAAGTCTAAATTTTTTTCATGTTGGCCATGATCGCAGAACACCACCTCCTCGGCTTTCTGGTCTGCAGATTGAGGAGAAGGCGATGTCTTCAATTGCGGGGAATATGTATGTAGGCAAACACCCCTAGTTTTTTAACCTGAAGTGTAAAGCTAGGGGGGATCCGGACGACCTTAGTAAAGTGAAGCCGTGGTCCAGGCAATCAATATTTTTTTATTTTCCCTATTGGAAAGATCATTGTGTAAGGCATTTACTTGATGTGTTGCACACAGAGAAGAATGTTGAAAAACATCTGATAGTAATATGTCTGGGTGGATCTCATTCCAAAGATGGAGAGTGGGCCCGCCTATATCTACAAGAGATGAAAATAAAGAAGAAATTGTGGTTAAAAATGATCCTATAACACTACACCAAATCTGTCGAATTGTCAAGGTCATTGACCTTGACAAATCCAACTTGTCAAGGTCAATGACCGTGATATTTCGAGGTGAGATAACTTTTTTTGTCACGGTCGTGTCACGGTCATTAACCTTGACACAAAACTCGCGTTTTGTGTCACGGTCGTGTCGCGATTAATGACCATGACACGTTTGTCACGGTTATAAACCGTGAAAAAGCCGTGACCCTTTTTAAAAAAATTGTCACGATCAATGACCGTGACAATTCTAGGCAGAATTTAAAAAAAATCTGCTGGGCAGTATGGCCACTGCCACTGCCCAGCAGTATATTTGTACCTGTTCCAAACATCATATATCCAAACAAACTAAAGATAATGCAAATATATATTCAAATAGAGACAATATTCATCCCGATATAATTCAAATGTAACAACTTAAAACAATTCAATTCAAACTTAAAACAATTCAATTCAAACTTAAAAAAATGTCACTACATGTCTGGTGTATTGTTAAAACTGAGGAGGTGAGTAGGCCACATGACATACGAATTGACGCACCCACTAATATACGTCGTGCCGTATTGTTCACGCAACCACAATAGGGAGTTCTCCTTCCCGGGTATGACATGCGTGACGAGCACCCTGGACTCCATCTCTTGAAGCGCACGTCCATGAACTATTCCACCTTGGATGATATTCGGGTCCCTCAACCCCCGCCCTATCCGCTGGCCATCAAATACGTCCAATATGAACACGCTTGGCCAACCAAGTGTCGTCATTGGTCTGTTGAAGGGTGCCAAATAGGGAAGTGGATCATCGAAGTACGAACGTGTCGATGATGAAGCAGCGAGGTCCACATCCTCGTCATCCTGCGCCTCGTCCTCCCGCACCTCCTCCTCCACCGCTTTCTCCTTCCCTTTCCATTTCCCTTTACGGTCTCCGCCCAACGTACGCTTCATGAATGCGTACATATCTTGGACCGTCGCCTCCAAATGGGACAGCTTCGCGTCGTGTGAATCCACCGTTCGAGCCAACCCGGTGTTGCTCGTCTCCAATCCGATGATCCTAGATTTGGCCTCCCGTGAGCTCACCACCTTGTCCTCCCCTTGCGATCAGAGCCAAGCACTTGGCTAAGTGCGTCTGTGGACAAAGATGCCTTGTCGGCATCAGACTGCGACTCATGTACTTCCTTAAGCTTTGCCTGAAACGATAAAAAGCACATGATTAGTAAAATAAGTAAACTAAAAAATTATAACGTAATTAATAGAAATTAAACTGTCGGATTACTTACAATCGTGGCCGCTCCGCTCGGGGACACCTCCTTGTCCTTCCCCTTCTTCGTCCGAAGAGCCACATAAGTATCGAGCCTATGTGGCTTACCCCCTGGCCCACTCCCTACCCCCTAAAATAAAATAAAGTAAAGTAAAATTAGTATCGGCCTCGCAAAGTAAAATAATGAAGAATAATATATTTCTGTAGTTATAGAAAAATTAAATCCTACCTGCATCCTATGCTCCACCTCGGCGTAAGAGGTCCGGCCGGAGTAGTGCACGTCCGTCTTTTTTGCCCGATTTTCCCTCCTCGATAGGCGAGATGCCAATTGTCGATCCTCGATCTCATTGTCAATGAACTTATGCCATTGTGACAATGAGATCGGCTCCTTGGGGGGGACGGATTCACGCCATTGGATAATCGACTCTCATGTTTTCCCAAAGTACCGTGCCCGCATATTTTTTTCCACGACTTGAGTTGCTCCCTAATCTGCTCCAAGACGGGATCGCGTAGCTTTGGATCCAAGTTGAATTGTTCCTGTCCAACAAATACAATGTTAGTTGCGAATAAATATAAATATAAATATAAATATAAATATAAATATAAATATAAATATAAATATAAATATAAATATAAATATAAATATGAAATCGAAATTGAAATTGAAATTGAAATTGAAATTGAAATTGAAATTGAAATTGAAATTGAAATTGAAATTGAAATTGAAATTGAAATTGAAATATTCATATAAATATAAATATAAATATATTACCTGTAGTACCGCCCAAACAGCTAACTTGAGCTCATATGGCACCTCCTTCCAACTCATAAACCCCAGACCGATGATCGTCTTTAGTAGAATGAGGGATCTCGCTAATATCTCCGATTTGTTCTCGACGGTAATACCAAATTTCCCATATTTGGGGAGCCTAGGGGCGGAAGAGCCCTCGTCGCCTCCACTACCACCGACCCCAGACGACATGATCATAAACAGCATCATCATCTTTGCCTTAATATCTGAAGGAGACATTTTCTGAAAAAAAAATGTTATTAGTACAAATATAATACTATCACAATATGCATATCTTATAAGAGAGTCGGGTTTGGCATTAATAAAGTGAGAATTACATTTAAAACTTTCTAACAAAATGCAGGTGTATATATATATTGTTAAGATTGCCCCACCATACACACACCACATCCCCCCACCCCCTGCCCCCGCCACACACACGCACACACCTGCACACACACACACACACACCCCACCCCACCCCCACCCCAACATGTTTACGGGCTTTCATCACCCGTCATAAATTTTTCGGTCCGTGACTTACTGGCCAGTTGTCTTGGGTCTTTTAGTCCCTTAACATTACTTTAAGAATTTTACCCAATCTAAATACCACATTTTCTTTCTTATTATACACTTGAACACGTTTTGTTATTTAGTCCTTATTAATTTATCTTTGATGTATTAACAGCATCCTTACTTTTATAAACTTTATTTAATTTTCAATTTTAAGGACTATTTTCATCACTTAGTGTTCATCTAAGTTCTAGTATAACAAGTTCCCATAAAAATCTTTAATAAAATATTATCACAAATATAAACTAAGAGTGATAAAATAACTTTGAGGCATATAAATTAATTGTGACAAAGTAAGATTATGGAAACCCCACTTTTCTTTCTATAACTCCTATTTTATTAAACTTTAAATATAATTAGGGGTGTATAGAAAGAAAAGTTAAATAGGAATAAAAACAACATTTTTAAAATATGAAGGGCTCACTAATTTGATCAAATTTTTCAACAACATAGACTAATTGATCTTTATTATAAGACAATTACTACAAATTTATGCGCATCGCCCGAATTCAAAAAGTAATTTAATGACTAAAGTAATACTTTTTTTAACTTTAGTTATTCACCACAAATCTTAAAAAATATTTTATTTTTCATGCTTTTAGCAACTTCGGATGCCATTTTAACCCTTATTGTAGTTTTTTAGTTTTCATGCTTTTATTTGATGGATATAAAGTCATGTGATTATTTCACCATATAAAGTCAACAAAAAACGCAATATATGGTTTTTTTCTCCATTAGTATAAGTATATAGCGATTATTTCACACTTAAATCACATATTAAGCCGGCCTTCATTTTTTTATGAAATTTGTAGAAAATTACTTATTTATTTTGAATGAAAATAAATTGTTATCCAATATTTTTGGATATTATTTTTGGATATTATTTACATTTACATTTTTGGATATTATTTTTGGAAATTTATAGAAAATTACTTATTTATTTACATTTTAACCCCCTACCCCCTACCCCCACCCTGCCCCACTCCTACCCCCCACCCTGCCCCACCCCCCACACACGCACACACACACGCACATATATACACACATACACACATATATATACACACAAACATATAAATAAATGGAAGAGAGAGAGCAGCGTCGAGAGAGAGAGAGAGGGAGGGAACGGCGGGAGGGAAAAAAGAAGGGGGAAAGGGTTTTTGCTACAAACATTGTCAAGGTCATTGACCGTGATAATTATTTAAAGAATTGTCGCGGTCAATGACCGTGAGAAGTCCGTGACAAAGTTACTTGTCACGGACTTGTCACGGTCATTGACCGTGACAATTCTTTGTCACAGTCGTGTCAAGGTCAATGATCGTGACACAAAACGCGTGTTTTTTGTCACGGTTAATGACCTTGACAAGGGTGACCGACTGAAAGGTGACAATTTGGCCATTTTGGCGTAGTGTAATAAGAAGAATTTATAATCCTCGGGTTGCTTTCACTTTGACTATTAGTGAGAAAAAGATCCCTTTAGACACGTTGTTTAACTTGAAGACTCCAACCGATTATTCTGGTAATTTATGTAGGGTAGTAAGATACCAAGCAAATGACTTAAAACAGCGCAAGTATCACGACTGACACGTAATCATCCAATTAATCCCTCTGTTATTTCAGTATTGCTTTTTTGAACACAAATATATCTTTTGGGAAATTATGCAAATCAATTTGTGTTTTACACTACTTTGTGCAAAAGTGTTAAACATAAGGCACATTAAAGTTAGAAATCAACTTTAGCCAAGGAAATTTGTGTATTAGAGAAATATTTTCCTCCTTCGTTCTTCGATATCATCATCCACCTGCTTGTGCATTTTTATGATAAAGCTTTATTATGCGGTCCCGTTAGGTATTGTTGGATGTATCCTTTGAGTGCTTGATGAAAACCTTTAAAGATTACGTAAAGAATACAATGTATATTGGAGGGTCAATTACTGAAGAATACATAACAATGGAATCATCACTATACACTAGGGAACATATGCCAGAACAAGAGGTGAGGAGGTTCAATCCTCGTGGAGAACGAATGATCGAGGAACTTGACGAGTTTGAGGATGAATTGCCATTTGGGAACACTAAAGAGGTGAAACTCACAAATATACAATACGATCAAGCATCTCGTTATGTCTTCGAATCACAAGATGAAGTCGAACATTGGAGAGAGTGAGTGATAATACGCAAATATTGTGTATTTCATCTCTCGAACCTACGCATTTTAGCCTCTTTGGGTGTCTTAATCTCTATATTTAAGATCGTTAACCAGAAAATCTCAGTTTATATTGTTAAAATGCTATATGAGGTATAATTGGGCTTTTGTAGGTATTTAGGTAATAAGAATGGAGTTCGGACGCATTCCGCTCAAGTCCCGTATACATTCGCACGTTCATGGGCAATCCGGTCAATTCATAGTTTGGGCACCTGGCCTGACATTTCACGAAAGTTGTATTCCTCCTCACAATATTCGCGTGGCCGCAAGTGGTGCGCGATTTTGATTCATAACGAATAAGTTACGACATTTCTAGCGAAAGGAAAAATAATGAACCAAAAGAGGGGAGAACTGAAGGAAAGAAATGCAGAAGGTTCTGACCTACTTGATCGATCGATCGATCAAAAGTATCGATTGATCGATCCTTCAGTATTTTTCCAAGATTTGAACTGTCGATCGATCGACCAAAGGGGTCGATCGATCGATCCCCTATTTTCTGCAGATATTTTGCTTTCTTTTCTTTCTTCTTTTCTTTTATACCAACTCACTTTATAAGAAGATTTTGTTGAAATTTCAGATATACTTAGTTTTAGAAGACATTTTAGGTTAGGGTTTGGTTTTGAGAGCTCATCTTCTTCTCTTCTTGGGATGACATCCATGTAGTTTAGTAAGATTGAACTATCCACTTCCATCTACATTAATATAACCGTGTTCTTCATTTTTCCTTGCTTTGTAATTTAGTTTCCACGCTTTCTTAGTTAGTTATTTTGCTTTAATTTTTTCTTTCCTTGTTTAATTAATATAATTTTGTTTAATTCATGTATTTCCCCTAGATAAATTGGGTCGGGATTTCGTTCCGCCATTTTAGGGCCCCTAGCTCCGAAAATGAGGTTTCGTGCAAAATTGCGTTTAATTGAACCCGCGCGAATTAAAGTCAGATTATTATACCTTTAACTTTCTTTGTCATGAAACGTTAGTGTTTATAGTGATAATCCGAATTTAATCCGTGTGCGACTAATTTTTGGTTAAGTGTTTATTCTCGCAACTTTGGCTTAAATTCCCTATTGTGTGAAGTTTATGTTTAATTGATAATGCTCGATTAAATTGCTTTCGAGTAGGAATGTTGATTAGTAGTTGTTTCGAGCCGTATGGTTGGATGATATCCCGATCCTCGCTTTTACTTTATTTAGACTTAACTTCTCTCTTTTCTTTTATTTACATTTACACATCACCCTGTACACTTTTATTCTTGAATTAATAATTCGATTACAAGATATACTAACACTCCCCGTGGATTCGATACCCGACTTACCGCTATACTCACCAGTTGAGTGTAGTCGTAATTTAGGTTTTTTTTGTATTGATGCGGTGAAATGAAAATAACGATTAGCGTTTTGATGCGACGCTACTTTTCACGCTTAATCAAAATGGCGCCGTTGTTGGGGATTATTTTGTTATAGATTGTAATTGTCTTATTAGTTCGTAGTATTCTTTCTTTTGTATTTGTATTCTTTCTTTTAACCTTTTTTGCAGGATTTCTACATTTGAGCACCTAGAAACTCTTGAATTTTTCCCGTCGCACATTGTTTTGTGGAATTTTTCCTCTCGAGCCTTTGTTGGGGTAAGCATGTCTTATTCTAACTTTTTTGGGAATCTTGATGATAACTCTCAATATTCTGGTAAACCATTGACTTTTGGTAAATACTTATAATCCCAAAAAGTTGCAACATCTAAATTGACATTGGGTGAGTATTACGAAAGTCAAAGTTTGGATTACATCAATTTTGGGAATGATCATCTCGATTTTGGGTCGCAAGATCCTTATGATAAGAATTTCGAATAAAATTGTAATCACTTTCAAAATTCTTATGTTAATGATATTGAGTGTAGTTCCGAGAAAAATTTCCAAACTTCCCATTTCCAAGAATTCGCTCCTCGCCCTATGACTTTCGATGAGGGATTGCACATGCTTGAAAATGAGAGGATTGAAAATCAATATCGGAAAGAAAATCGTTATTGGTAACACGAGTTGGATTTACTATTTGAATCCAACGACGACTTTTCTTCGGAGACTGCCAAAGTCGAGGACTGTTTTGAACCAAATGAGGACTTCGTTCCTACTTTGGAACAAACCATCCTTGACTTGACCCATGGTATAGTAGAGAATGAAAACGAGGACGAAAAGGGTATAGTATCCATTTGCAATGAATTCATTTCTTCTTTGATTTTCAAAGAAGAAAGTTTCATTGCAAACAATCCTATTTCCTTCGAAATTCAACCTTCACGCTATGATAACTTATCTCTTGAGATTGAATTTCTTTTGTCCCCATCTTTATTCTATACGATCACCCCGTCTTTAGTACCCGATGAATCGGTGCCAAACTTTACAGTTTTAAACCTTTTCACCGACGAGTAGTACTCACTTGAGTCTCCTTCCATGACGACATCTTTTCCCTCATGTGCGCCGTCTCCCATTCCAACTTTAAAATACTTGGGAGTTGATTCAATTTTTCTCGGCCCACACGTGTATTTGTCTCCCCTCCTATCCAAATCCCCCATCTTCCCTCCCAAAGTTTCAATTGGGGATGGTTTACTTTCATCGCCTTACACATGCCTTCCGTCGTTTGGACGGAATTCTTATTTTTCGGGAGGCATGCATGTTTGGGAGGATCCACGGTTGATCCGTCAAAGTCAAATTGTGTTTTGGATGGACCCTCAAAAATTTTAACTTTTAGTATACAGTTAATTAGACATCCTATGTGTAGGTTGTATATACTGACTTCTTCATTTTTATTTTTTCTTAATTTAGCCTTGTGTAATTAGTTAATCTCTTTTTATTTCTTTTTGTATGCTTGGTTCTAACTCTTTTGTAGGTTCAACTCACTTGAATTTGAGGAGGCTAGGGGCCCCGACACACACTTGTTAAGAAAACAATGAAAAAAGTCACAAAAACAGTTTTTCTTTATTTTTCACACACTCATCCTCACACATTTGCATTTCTTTTTCTTTTTTATTTTATTTAATTTTTCATTTGGTTGTGAACATGCGTGTGTGTCGATCGTGTACATACTTTTCTCTTTTTGGTTACATTTGTCTATATATGTGCATACTAAGTCTAATTCTTTGATTATTTTATTTTATTTTATTTTTATTTTTATTTTTTATTTTTTTATTTTATCTTTTTATATAATTATACTTATATATACTATATATATACTTATATATTTTTATTTTTACATATTCCACCCTATACCCCCATAATTGCATCCCCCCCCCTATTAAAAACAGCATGCAGTGTGCCTTTTGCTGCTTGATCGATCGATCGAGGCCCCCGGCTCGATCGATCGATCGAGCAGTTAAAGGCTGAGACAGCTTCTGTTTTTTCCCTTTCTCCTATTTTCTCATTCCTCTCTTCTCCCAAAATTCGTGCCCTAAATATTTACCCCACCACATTTCCTTAATTTTCAGCCCTAATCTACACTTCAAAGGTATAATTCTTCCTACTTTATTATGTATTTGTAGATTTTAGTGCATTTTTGTCATGTTTTCACTCTTCTATGCAATTTTTGACATGTTTGAGGTTTTGTGGTTTTGTACCTGTTTTGTGTTGTGCCAACTGATTTAACTTGTGATACTTGATTAATATCCATTCATGAACACTTGTATATTATTGCATTGTTGTTGTGTTCATGAATGGGGTTCTTTTGTTGGTTCAAAATGGTATTTTTCACCCTCATCGCACATTGTGCACGCCAAGTGTTCGTTGAAATGCCACAAACAGTTTTCAATCCAATTTTTAGTGCATACTTGGGTGATTTCCACTCGTTGTCTCACGACGACAACTTTTATCGCAATGTTAAATTTTTTCCCCTCGGTTTTGCGCACTTGCACCCACCATTTCAACTTGTACACTAACTAACCTTTAATTGTGCTTACAATTTTTTTTGTATTTCTTAATTACTGTTTTGTAGGTTGAAATGGCACAGCTAAAAAAAATACAAATTCACTAGGTGTATGCCCAACGGGGGCATCAAGGGGTTTCGCTGTGAACATGAGCGAGATTGGTACCAGACCTATTTCCACATATCCGAGCGACCGCTTGGTTACCATTTTGCCTAAGCCATTGATCACATACCGCTGGAGGCGCGGACTTTGTTGCGCCGTCAGGGATGGGAGCCTTTTCTCGCTACCAACGGGCGCATTAATGAAGAGTTGGTCAGTATATTTTATGCGATGTTGGTAGAGGTGAGGGGGAATGGGCCGACTACATATGAGGCTATGGTTCGTGGGGTACGAATAACTTTTCGCCTTTCTGACTTGGCAGACTACATGGGTGTGCCAAACCCTACGGATCCGATTAGTTTTCTGGATGGGAATATCTTTGGGCGTGGGACGTTAATAGAGGCCCTTGCGCCGGGGGAGGCATGGAAAAAGGGTGCTTTTCGTTCGGCGGCAATGGAGGATTTACCAATACTACTTCACTATATCAATGTCCACTCATTCATGGTGACGAACAATCGGTCAGAGGTGCGTCACAAGCATGCATCATTCATCTACACCTTGCTGAATAATTTGGGCAATATCAGTTTGCCCCAAATATTTTTGGAGATAATGCTGTCGACGGTAAAGGTGATAGCCTGGAGGTATTCCCTTCCTTTTCTTACCCTCATTACAAGGATTTGTTCTTATCACGGTTTCCCAGAATTTGACCCTGATCGCAAGCATGAGCCACTCGGGCTTCTCTCAAAGGATAATATCTCGAAGATGCTGAAACACGAGTGGGGGCAACCGAGGAATAAGAGATGGAGGGAAGATGCGACTGGCATGACAGAGGTAACTGATGAGCCCAAGGACGAGGAGGCTGATATTAGAGAGATGGAGCAGGGTGAGGGTTCTCACTTGCCACACACAGATTACGATGCCCGCTTTGAGGCATTTCAGGCCATGCAAGACCAGCACTGGGAGGATGCCCAACTCAGGTGGGCTATATGGGAGTCCCACCTAGACCAGCAGCTGGCCGAGTAGCGGCATTATCAGGCCGAGCAGCGGAAGGAGTGGGTGGACTAGAGGCAGGCTAAAGTGCAGCATAGGTAGGAGTACTGGATGATTCAGCGGATGATGAGAGGTATTTATTTGCAGAGGCATGATTCGGGCACAACGCTACCTCCTCATTTTCAGGACCCTTCTGATCCTAGTGGTTTCGACCACTAGGCTAATATTGTACTAGGTCATATTTTTGGCATTTCTGGGACGGATATTATGTTTTATTTTATTTTATGTTACTTTTCTTTCTTTCTTTTTAATAGCTGTAATGCATTAAGTTGTTTTGTATTGAACTTATGGAATGAGAAATGAAAATGTAGTTTGTGGTTGTTTATTGGATTTTGATGTGTGTGACCTTACATTTTATAAAATCCAAAAGTTCACCATCAATTTATCTAGTATTTGCACTTCAGCCCCTCTATATTATTGTGACTTGTGACATAGATTCTTTTAACTTAATACATCGGTATATATTCTTCCTATGCTTTGTACTAACTTGGTTTGCAGATTCATTTGGACTTGTACTTATGGAGATAGTTCCAATTTTGGGTCATATCATTCTTTTCCTATCTTTGTGTTGTGTTCTTTAGTGGACGCATTAGGTACAATGCAACATTTAAGTTAGGGGTTGTGGGATATTCTATCCATTGCATGTTTAGTCCTTGAATTTGACCACAATCTAGTTACAAAGAATGTTTTTGTTAAAAATTTGAAAATTTTCAAAAATATTTTCTTTCTTTTTTCTCCTTTGTTGGGCATTTTGCCCATGTTTCCGATGATAAATTTTAATAATTTCCCGATCCATTAGACAATTCAACGATGCATGTTCTCGATTTTAGAAGTTATTAGTCTTTAGTCCTTAAATCATTAATATTATGAATAACTTCATGAATTAAACTTTAATCCCATGAGCACATGCATTTTTCTTGTTATATTGATTTGGTTTAAGATTTTTATAACTCGGTAAGCTTTTGTTGCATTGTATATACTTACACCGAGTGAGATTAGAGACTTATCTTCATTTGTGAGTGTATACACTATTCTTTTCTCTTTGAAAACGTTACAGTCGTTGGTAATCTCTTTATTCTTTCATTGACCGTTCATTAATTGAGTTCATATCTTGAAATGTGTTACTTGATCATGATTTTCATATATTATTTTGACTCGAGAATTGCATAAACTTTTGGAAATGATCATAGGCCATCTTTGTATATCACCCATATGGCATTGACCTCACCCTTTTATATGTTCCCTAGTCAACCTACTTGAGCCTAAATATAGCCTTTCATTTCATAACCCCATTCCCATAACCAACTCCAAATTGAAGTTATATACCATACATATTACCTTACATACCTTGTTTGGATTGTTTACATGGGATTGAATGATATTGTTGTTTTGTGGTTGCAATTTGAGCATGAAAATAGTGAGAAAATTAGAAAGTGTAGTGAAAAAGAGAAGAAAAAGAGAAAGTTAAAAACAAAAGAAAACAAAAGAAAAAAGTGAGAAAAAGATGAAAAGAAAAAGAAAGAGAAATTTGTATATATTGTATGTAGTGTTTCAATAAGCTTTGATTACTCTCTCGATTGCTATATCTAATGCTTATTTGGACATCTTTGTCCAATTTTGAAATGACCCACTTTTCCCCATTATTCTGAGTTTCATCCCCAAACACTTTGAATCCGTATATACATCCCTTTCATTTCGTACCCTAACCTAACCTACAATACAACCCTATTAAAGTCCTATGTGATCTCAATTAGATGTAATTCAAATGTTTAAATAGTTTTGATAATCTGTGAAAATGCATTTTGCCTCGTTTAATGAGCGGTATCTTTCATTGAGATTGTAATTTTTCATTTTATATATAGCGTTCTTCAATTGTAACATGTGCGCGACCTAGTTTACCTTTACATTTACTCTTTATGCCCATATGTCCCGTGTGTTACCTCCCTGTTTCATGTGAATTCATTTGATGAGTGTAATGCCCGTGAGGATTGACTTTTATGCATGCTTTGATATTTAGTATTAGAGTTATTTAAGTTTTTGCCAAATAATATTTTGCATGTTCTCACTCCCCTCCCACGTGTTAAAGTTTCAATTCATTGAGGTGCATTCGATAATGTTAAAAACTGCGGACTTTTCACGTGAATTCGTTTGCTATGCTAATAACATGTTGAAATCTTGTTCATTTTGTTGAGTCTATCGCATGTGATTGGGCATATTTTGAGGAAACTTTAGGATGTTTGTGGGTACCATCGCTGAAAACCCTCACGAGACGACACTCGTCCACTAGGGTGGCCTAGGGGTTTAACGTCTTATTGTATACGCTAAATGCAATCGTTCACCCACAAAAGTGGCCTTATCTTTTTATTACTTTTATACCATATTTTTGTACTATCTCCTGTTTTGGTTGACTTGTGCTTCTTGTTGCATCCTATTTCATTGCTAGGGCTAGCAATGTGTAAGTTAGGAGGTGTGATAATACGTAAATATTGCGTATTTCATCTCTCGAACCTACGCATTTTAGCCTCTTCGGGTGCCTTAATCTCTATATTTAAGCTCGTTAACCAGGAAAACTCGGTTTATATTGTTAAAATGCTATATGAGGTATAATTAGGCTTTTGTTGGTATTTAGGTACTAAGAATGGAGTTCGGACGCATTCCGCTCAAGTCCAGTACACATTTGCATGTTCAAGGGCAATCTGGTCAATTCATAGTTTGGGCACTGTTGATACCAAATTTAATCTGCTGACATGGACCAATCATATGAAGACACATGGATATCTACATGGTAACAACAAGCACTTTCGAGATGATCACACGCTCCGAGGAACCATGTTACCCCGAGGAACTCATACGCTCCGAGGAACAGACCTCTCCGAGGAACTCTTTAGCACCGAGAAGCTCAAGCGGTCCGAGCAACTCAGGCGGTCCGAGCTGCACCTCGAAGCAGGATACCATCAGTTTAACTGCTCATTAAATGCTTATCATTCAGACGCACACGCAAAAAGGGCATTAAATGTATTACCCTTTCACATGTATATCATTTAATGTATTACCCTTTCACATGTATATCATTTAATGTATTACCCTTTCACATTACAGCCTCAGGGCTATAAATACATTGTACAATCCTCATTGTAGAGGACTCTCGGATCCATACCGAAATTTCTTGATAGAACACAAATCGAGAATTCCCAAACACTCAGCAATAAAACAACAGTGGACGTAGGCCATTCTTATAAGGCTGAACCACTTTAAAATTCTTTATCTCATTTATTTATCTGTGATTGAATAATTAGAGTAATCTAATTTTTTACATCAACAGATTGGCGCCGTCTGTGGGAAACGACTGATAATATCGTTTTTCATCAAAAACAATCCATTACCAATGGCTGATATTCCTGAATCAAGCAATCGAAATGCTGGAACCCCTCCAAATCCATCTGCTCCGCCAATTACTCCAGATCTGACTGGAATAATGGAAAATCTGGCTCAGGGCCAGACCGTCATGCAAGAAACAATGTGACAACTCATCCAAACTCTCCATGGCGGTGCATCAGCCCATTCCGGACCAAGATGCGTTCAAAGAAATACCCGTGCGCCTTCTTCGCGTACTAAGCGTACTAATTCATATCGCAAGGAGGAATCTGAAGATTTTTCTTATCAACCTGGACGAACTTCGTCAGTGTGAGCCACAGATACTGAACAACGTATCACCCTCTCCCCAGAAAGGACCAGCGCATTGGAAATATTAAGTAGGGTTTCTCCTTTCGACCGATTAGGCCCTAGGAGGAGCAAAATTCCTCTTAATGCAGCGTCGAGGAGCTTTCGACGACCATCATATTTAAGGGAAGGATCTGCCCAGTCGCGACCAGCTGCTCGTCAAGATAGATCCTATGACCGACCAGCTGCTCGTCAAGATAAATCCCAGGAAGCCACTTCAATGCGATCAGTTGCTCGAACTAATAGGCCCGAGGAAGGAAATGATGCATGGAAAGGATCTATTCAGAGGCTGGAGGATAGATTAGGGGAAATGGCTAAGGCCAAGAACCCTCTACAACGAACCTTTGTTCGAGGAACACCTTTTGTCCAGGACATTGTTGATTTTCCAACACCATCAAAGTTCAAAGCACCTGTTGTGACTCCCAAGTATGATGGGAAGACTGACCCTGTCCTTTATATAGAACAATACCAAGCTGCAGCCGACATCTATGCTGTCCCAGATGAGATGAGATATAGAGCATTCTCGGGAACACTTACTGGATCTGCTCAAATATGGTATAATAATCTTCCTCGGGGTAAGATTTTAACTTTTCTTCAACTGGCCAAGTTATTCATTGGGAATTTCTGCTTTGGAGCAAAGCCAGTTAAACGAGTAGCACATTTGTTAAGTGTTAGACAGAAAGCTGGTGAGAGTACCAGAGATTATATAACTCGTTTTAATAACGAGAAACTCGAAGTCATTGATTATGAAGAGAAGACAGCGATTACTGCTTTGATGAGTGGACTACTGCCAAACAAGTTGTACTACACTTTGGCCAAAGATCCACCTCGAACCATATCGGACCTGATGGGAAAAGCGTCCAAGATTATGAATGCCGAGGAGGCTATGTCTGCGAAGAAGAATATGGACGCCAAAGAAACCAAGGTGGAAGGTGATAAAGCTAAGAAGAAAGAACATAAGAACAATGGTGGTGACAAACAATCCAAAAATAGGTCGTCCTGGGAAGTCTTAAGGAAATTTGATAATTACACACCTTTGAAGGCAAATATCAACCACGTCTTGGAAGAAATTAAGAACATCGAGGAGTTAAACTGGCCAAAGAAAATGAAGGCAGACCCTGACACGAGGAATAGGGAAAAATATTGCGAGTTCTACAAGGATCATGGCCATATGACCAAAAATTGCATAGCTCTTCAGAATGAGATTGAAACACTCATCCGATGAGGAAATCTAGCAAAGTATGTTGATCGGGGAGGCAAAAGAAGAAACAACGACCGAACTAGAGAGAGGTCTAGATCTCCTCGTCGAGCAGAGGAGAACAAGAAGAGAAACCATGAAGTTGATCCAGAGGATGACCCCGATCTTCCCAAGAAACCAAAGAAGTCAGAACGAGAGGTATTTTCAATACACTTTGGGTCATTTGATTGTAATGTTATTACAGGAGGAGATGCAGGAGGAAGAGATCTTACTGCAGAAAGAAAAGCTTACCTCGGTGAGGCTCAAGCTTGCTCGTACATTCAACGAATAAATCTAGCTGAGGAAGATCGCCCGAGAAAGGTGAACAAGGAGAAATTGGTCATCGGTTTTTCAAAAAATGACCTTGCAGGTGTTTTATATCCTCACGATGATCCACTGGTGATCAAGATGAGAATGAAGGAGGTAATGATTTCAAGAGTACTGGTCGACAATGGTAGCTCGACAAACATTATGTTTTACTCGTGTTTCGATAGTTTAAATCTAAAGCTATCTCAACAAGAGCCTTACCATAGACCCCTCATCGATTTTGCTGGCGAGAAAGTATTTCCACTTGGGACGATCAAGTTGGATATATTCATTGGTACGTGGCCTTCTTGTCGGACAGAAAGAATACATTTCTTCGTGATGGATAAGAATGTCCAATCATCGTCCAATATCATCATGGGAAGAGTAGGATTGAAGAAGTTCGAGGCTGTACCATCTACAGTGCATCAGTGCCTAAAATTTCCAACAAACTTTGGAGTAGGAGTTGTCAAAGGTGATCAGAAAGTAGCTCGGGAATGCTATTATTCATCCGCCGAGCAAGAAGAACTGGAAGAATCAAAGAAAAAGACTACTACCTATCAAGTGGATGAAGGTGCAGAAATTGAAACATTGGATCCTCGAGATGAGTCGCAACTCGTGAAGGGTCAAGTGGTGGAAGCTACTGAAAACATCATTCTGGACAACGAGCACCCTGAGCGAACTATTCAAATAGGTTCATCGTTGGAAGCCTCATTAAAACATGAATTGATAACTTTCCTGAGAAGTAGAAGACAAAATTTTGCATTGAGTCATGAAGATATGCCTGGGATAGACCCAAAATTCTTATGTCACGAGCTCAATGTGAATAAGGAGATCAAGCCTGTGAAGCAGAGAAGAAGAGTATTCAGTCTCGAGAAGAATCAAGCTATACAGGAGGAAGTTGAGAAACTCCAGAAAGCTTGTTTCATTGAAGATGTCAAATATCCAGATTGGTTAGCTAATGTGGTGATAGTAAAGAAGAAGAACAACAAGTGGAGGATGTGTGTAGACTTCACCGACCTCAACAAAACATGCCCAAAGGATCACTTTCCATTGCCCTGAATTGATCAACTGGTGGATGCTACCTCGGGACACGAGTTGCTGAGCTTCATGGATGCTTATTCTGGTTACAATCAGATTAAAATAAAACTTGAAGATAGGGAGATTACTTCTTTCATTACCCCTAGGGGAACTTATGGTTATAATGTTATGCCTTTTGGTTTGAAAAATGCAGGTGCGACATATCAGAGGCTGATGAATAAGGTCTTTGCTGAACAAATCAATGAAAATATGGAAGTCTATGTTGACGATATGCTGACGAAAAGCAAGAAAGTTGCCGATCATCTAGTTGAATTAAGTCAGACTTTTGATCAACTAGATAAATATTAAATGAAGCTGAACCCAACGAAGTGCATATTTGGAGTACGAGAAGGCATGTTCCTCGGGTACATTGTCAATCAACGAGGCATTGAAGAAAATCCTGAAAAGACCAAAGCTCTATTAGGGTTGCGATCTCCAACAACGAAGAAGGAAGTACAGAGTCTCACTGGACGAGTAGCGGCACTCAACAGATTTGTGTCACGAGCAACTGATAGATGTCTCCCAGTCTTCAAGACAATCAGAAAGACTTTTGATTGGAATGATGAATGTGAGAAGGCTTTTCAAGACTTGAAGAAATACTTGGGAGCACCTCCACTGTTGTCGAGGCCGGTGTTGGGAGAAAAATTATATTTGTACCTTGCAGTGTCCGAGAATACAGTTAGCTCGGCGTTGATCAGAGTGGAGAATGGAGTACAAAAGCCAATTTACTACACAAGTAAGGCCTTACGAGGAGCATAGATCAGATATCCAAGGATGGAGAAATTGGCACTGGCGTTGATTGAGGCGAGTAGGAGAATGAGGCCATACTTCCAGGATCATACCATAATAGTATATACCGATATGCCATTGAGACAAGCCCTTCATAAGCCAGAAAAATTAGGGAGATTGATGTACTGGGAAATAGAGATCGGTGAATATGATATAATTTATGAACCTAGATCATCCTTAAAAGGGCAGACTGTAGCGGATTTCATAGCGGAGTTCACCTATCCTGATACCCCCGAGCAGCAAAAGTTGCTCGCTGATCAACCTGTGGATGTTACAGGATCAACAAACACTAGCTCAGACTAACTTCGGTTGGTAAAAGGGGAAAGTGGATGTTACAGGATCATTAAATTCGAGCTCAGACCAACTCCGGTTGGTAAAAGGGCAAGAAAAGATGATCGATGAAGGGCAAGAAAAATTCGAGGAGGAAAGGAAACAACAAAATATTTCATCGAGGAACTCTGACTGATCAGAAATTTGAAGACGAGTTACCTATATGGAGGCTATATGTAGATGGCTCATCTTGCACTGCAGGATGTGGCGCGGGGATAGTTTTGAGCACTCCGGAAGAGGTCGACATGGAATACGCCTTGCGTTTCCAATTCAAAGCTTCCAATAATGGGGCTGAATATGAGGCCATGATTGCAGGGCTTAGTTTGGCAAAAATTATGGAGGAGCAGCAGGTTAATATTTTTAGTGATTCTCAATTGATAGTAAATCAAATGTTGGGAGTATATGCAACTAGAGGAGAATTAATGATCAGATACCATGCAAAGGCAAAGGATCCGGTGTCAGAATTTGTCGCTATTTAGCTGGTCAGAATACCAAGAATGGAGAATGCGAGAGCAGACGCCCTAGCTCGACTAGCATCAGCTACTCGCACCGAGCTACGACGAACAATCCCAATTGAAGTGTTGGCTGGTCGAAGTATAGATGAAGATCTGATGATAAACTTTTTTACACTTGATTTAGGACCATCTTGGATGGATCCCATCAGTGCATATATCGAGGAGGGAGAATTGCCAATTGACAAACTCGCAGCCAAGAAATTGAAGTTCAAAGCTGCTCGGTATGTATTAACTAATGGTATTTTATATAAACGGGGAATTATGGCAGGTTTGCAGAGATGTGTACATCCCTCCGAGGTGAAATATTTGATTGAAGAGATCCATGAAGGGTCTTGTGGGGCACATGTAGCAGGTCGGACGCTTTTACAAAGGGTGATGACACAGGGGTACCACTGGCCGACGATGAGGGCTGATTGTATAGCCTATACCAAGAAGTGTGATAAGTGCCAGCATTTTTCCTCCATCCGAAGAACTCCACAAGCATTCTTGACACCCATAACTTCCCCTTGGCCATTTGCCATGTGGGGAATTGATTTGGTTGGGCCACTGCCAACGACCCGGGGAAGGTTCAAATACCTCGTCGTCGCAGTGGACTATTTTATTATGTGGGTAGAAGCTGAGACGCTCATTAACATGACGTACTAGAAGGTGTACTAATTTGTTTGGAAGAACATTATTTGCCGATATGGTATCCCTCATGCCTTCATCACAGACCATGGAACACAATTTGATAACGAGGAGTTTGTCGCCTATTGTCATCAATCAAATATTTTGAAGGTCCACTCAACACCAGGCCATCCTCAAAGCAATGGACAAATTGAAGTGATAAACAGAACACTGATAAATGGATTGAAGAAAAGACTGGATGATGCGAAAGCAAACTGGATCAACAAGTTACAATCAGTACTCTGGACTTACCGAACTACTCCCCGAGTAGCAACTGGAGAATCACCATATATGCTAGCGTTTGGAAGTGAAGCTGTTATACCTGCCGAGTTGGGCCTCCCAACAAACAGGGTACTAAATTTCAATTCCCCTGTCAGCGACTTAATGAGAAGACTGGATTTAGACATGCTAGAGGAAGTTAGAGAAGAAGCAGCCATTAGAAATGATGCTTACCAGCAGCGAACAACTTTGTTTTACAACAAGAGGGTGAAGAAGTGCGACCTGAAAGAAGGAGACTATGTGCAGAAGAAAGTAATTCAAAAGCACAATAAGCTGGAAGCAAACTGGCATGGACCATACCGAGTTATAGAAGTTGTTCGACCAGGAACTTATCGAATAGCAACTTTAGAAGGCGAGGAGTTTAAGAACGCATGGAACGCATAGCATCTGCGCAAGTATTATCAGTGATGTATATGTAACACAATTCCATAAGTATGAATAAAATGAAGATATTCTGCCAAAGTCTCTCCTTTTTATTGAGAATTTTTCGGGGAATACTAGTGCTACAAACTACTCGGCAAAGCTCGACAAAGCTCAGACTAGCAAAAATATTCCTAAAAATGCCAACTTCGGTTTGTTAGGAAACAAAATATTCCTAAAAATACCAACTTCGGTTGGTTAGGAAACAAAATATTCCTAAAAATGCCAACTTCGGTTGGTTAGGAAACAAAATATTCCTAAAAATACCAACTTCGGTTGGTTAGGAAACAAAATATTCCTAAAAATACCAACTTCGGTTGGTTAGAAAACCAAATATTCCTAAAAATGCCAACCTGTTTGGCTAGGAAACAAAATATTCCTAAAAATGCCAACCTGTTTGGTTAGGAAACAAAATATTCCTAAAAATGCCAACCTGTTTGGCTAGGAAACAAAATATTCTCGCAAATGACAACTTATGTTGGTCGGGAGGTACATATATTCTCGAAAATGCCAACTTATGTTGGTCGGGAGGTAAGATTATTCCAGAAAGTGCAAAAGTTGCTAACTATGGATGGTCGGGGATAAAAACCCACTAACTGTAGTTGGTCGACAAAGAAAATTTACCGACCTTGGTTGGTCGGAAACATTTAAGAAAAAATCTACCAAGTATGGCTGGTCGCGGATAAAAACCCACTAACTATAGTTGGTCGACAAGCATAATTTAACGACCTTGGTTGGTTGGAAAAATTTTAAACATTTTTTTTACTCGTGACTTTATTATTAAGTGATCAAGCAATATTATTGAAACTTGAAATTTTTAACTATTACTGAGTTGGTCGACGAACAACACAATATAGTTATCTTTTTAACAGATATGCACAAATATAAAGTGTTTGATAATTACAATACAATAGCAATTAATATTTGCAAACAAAAATGAAAGTCTTTCATTGAATTCAAAATAAATTACATTGATAATAAAATGAAAAGTACATTGATATTGAAATGTATACTAACTATTACATCAAAAATTCCTATTCTACTGGTCTTTTACCCTCTGCTTTTGATATAGGTTCCCCACCAGCAGGCGGATCATTTAAAGACAGAGGAGAATTGATGAAGTTGAGATCCTTTAACATCCTGACATTCACCACGGATGGTCGATCTAATAGATGCTCGGGATGAGATACCTCGATTTGAGAATGTAAATTGTAATCACTGAGATACTTTGAAATTAAGCTCCGAGAAATGGCCCTGGCAGGGATCCAATCCATGTCCAAATTATATGGAGGCACAGGTAGGTCGAGTAGCCTGGGATCATAATAGTCCCACAGATAATGACCTTGTTCGAGCTTCAACACACCTAAGGCATTCAGCCAGCCTTGCTTATAGCCATCATTGTTGGCATTATGGATACGATCGTCCAAGTGGTATAGCGCTTCATTGTATCCAGTCATCCAGAACTCCCTGGGCTGTTTATGGAATTGATATGTTAGCCTTTCTAGCTGCTCGTGGAGATTCTTTATGAAAAGCTCCTTATTCTCCGGGACTAACTTATGCGCGGAGAGCTGTTTTTCCAGGTCCCTAATTTTCTTTGACATATCAGACAACTCCTGGTTCTTCTCCATTAATTGGAAAGCCTGGTTCTCTAAGGCAGACTGAGTCCTCTGTTCCTCTACAAGAACCCGAGATGCTCTTGCTCGTCCCCGAGGAGCTTTTGCTTGACCACGAGAAGATGTAGAGGGGCTAGAGCTCTTCAAAGTCTCCAACTCGTCCCTCAACTTGGCATTCTCAACCTCTAAGAATGAGAATCCCTCGTCGGTCACTGGGATCAAGGCACTAGAAGTGGAAGATGCAGACTTCAATTATGACAGCTCCTTTTGCAGGTTGATGTTTTCTTGTTCCAGCAACACAACAATCTGTCTGCATTCCTCGACCTCACCTCTCAAGGTTCTCTCCCTTACATCGTACCTAGAAAAAATCTTCTCGTAGCCCTTTTTGGCAATGATCTGCTGGTACTTCTTCTCATACCCCTCATGTAACAAGGCAGTGAATTCTTTGTATTGAAGCTGAAGGTCTTCGAGGGTGCTTTGAAGATCCTCGATCATTTCATAATAGGCAACGTTATTAGCTACAGCCCGATCAAGCAGACACTTCAGATATTGATATGCTTCCACTGCCTGTTCTGAAGCTTCCTGGCTGAGGATGTCGACAACTTGTGCTGTACTCAGGTCTATGTGACTAGCCTTGAAGTATTCATTACATTGTCGCAGCAACTTTGTATCATGGGCAGATAGCAGTTCCATCCTGGCCAAAAACTAGCAGAGAAAAGAAGAGCAATCATCAATAAGAAATATAAGCAGAGTATGAATAGAAGATGAACAACAGTATGGAAAAAAGTTAAAGTTTTATTAGATCATAGTTCAGAGTTACATATTATGGGTTACATTTGATAAAGAGAAAGAAAATAAAGAAAAACCCGAACAACACTACACCTTTTCCTTATCTCCCAAAACCTTCTCGGGAGGCTGGGATAAAGAGGTAGGTTGCTCAAAGGGAAGAGATAGCTGCTCGGGGAGAGTAGGCAGTTGCTCGGAGGAAGAAACGACTTGCTGATTTTCCTCAACAGCAGGCTGGATGGCTAGGGCATGATCTCCCATCACCATCGAAGACTCTTCGGAGGTAGCTTCGTCCTCTTCTAAGTCTTCTAGAGTTGGAGGGGGACCAGGGATATGTCTCTGGAAGAGCTCGGAAGACTCGTCGACCTTCATCTCCTGAAGGGCAGCAACCTAACTATCCCTAAAGTACTTTAGACTGCCATAGTCCACTTGCGATACCATGGCAGCCAACCCCTTGTTCCACCCCTTGTCCCAGCCAGAGATGAAGGACTTCTTCAAAGCCATTTTCCTCTTGGTCTTCTCCAAGGCAAGCTTCTCGGACAGCAGGTTCTCAGCAGTCTTCAACTTATTTTCTACCTCTTCCTTCTACCGACCTACTTTTCGAGGTTTAGCCAGCTCCTCCTCAGCAGCTTTGAGTTTATCTTCAAACTCTCCATCAGTTTTGAGCTTCTCCTCGAGCTCCTTATTTGCCTTCTCCAGGGCATTTATTCTCTTCTCTAACTCCTTGGAGGCATCAACAGCCCGATCTTTTTGTTGCTCGGTGGAGGCAAGCTTCTTCTCCCAGACAACTTTGTCATCAGCATATTTCTGGAAAGAATCTTCCAGAGACTTGGTAGCTTCTTCCAGAGCTCCCTCCACACTGGACGAGGAGCATGAAGCCTTAATCGCTTCATCCTTATTCAGGATTATATTAAAGCAGCTCGTCAACTATGAACAGAAAAAGAAAACAAGTTAGAGATTGAAATAACAAAGGAAATATGAAAAGTTTAAAGTAAGAAAACTTACCGAAGCAAGGTGACGAGCAGCTAACGAGGTAACCATATCCCGAGTAAAGTTTTCTTCAGTACCTTGGACCTCGGGAATGATCCAGGACTTTATCGAGCTCATGGCAGATCTCGGGGGAACAAAAGTGGGAACTCCAGTCCCAGCAGCTGGGGGACTGAGTAATGGTGTCAGCAAAATTGACCGAGGAGCTCTTCTTCATCCTCCTCGAGGGAACATGTACAGATTCAACCAAGGAAAAACCCTTGGTCGGTGATATCACAATCACCTCTCCAGGAGCAGCAGACCTGCTCGGAGCCACTGCGGGTTTCTCAGCAATCTTCACAACTGCAGCAGCTGAGGAAGGCGCATCATTCTTCTTCGTCCCCTCCCTTGGGACATCAATCCTACTCCTCTTTGCCTCCCCAAAATCGGAGGCAGTTTTCTCAAATAGGGTAGGAGGTCTTCTCTTCTTCATCATTTCACTTAAAGGAATATGGGATTCAGGCGATGAGCTAGTGGAAGCTGGTACTGGCTCTGATTCACTTATCACTAGACGAGCAGTAAAAGAAGTGGTGTAGCTCCTATACTGGAGAAGATACGAAGCCGACCTAATGTGCTCATCGGAAACACTCTGATGCAGACTTCAGATAAGTTTCAAATGCCTTATATTTACATCTGCTTCTTTTGGGCACTTTCTTTTGTTATCAACTGTAAATAAACAAACATTGAGATATTAGTGGCACATTTTATCAAACATAAAAGAAACATGATTTCAAAATAAATAAAATGAAATAAAAATAACCTATCCCATTGCCATAAGGGGGGCATCTGGGACCCTGGTAAACGTCATCTCCAGTTAATGGAGGGTGTTGCCAATTTTTTATAATAACCCCATGCTCAAAATAATCCCTATTGGCATCAGGGAGATTGACTACTAAGGCTCTATTTAAAAATCTATTTTTTGAATAAAAAATATTATCATTAACTGCCCATCTATAGCAGTACATGATTTTTGGGATTCCTATACGAGTTCCATGCACTTGATTTAATCTATGCACCCCATTAACTATTCTCCATGTGTTGGGGGCTATTCGTGCAGGAACAACGTCGAAGTACTGACAGAATTCCAGACACAAGGGATTTGGTGGAAAAGAAAATCCACACTCAGCAAAAAAGAGACTGGGGAACCAATGTCCCTCAGCCAAATTGAAATAATCAGAAGGGTCAGAAAGCTCTTCCAAGACAACCCAAGAGGGAATGGAAAAATCAGAGCGAAACTTTTCAAGAGACTTAACAGGGTAAACCATGAGGATGAATAAAAGAAATGAAGAAGAAAGAAGAAGATCTTACAGAAAAAAGAGTAGAGCTGTTGACAACGAACGATGGAAGAGATGAACGCACAAGAGAGTAAAAGACAATAAAAAAGTCGAAGATACAAATTTGAAAAGTAGAAGACGATGGGAGTATCTGTGAAGTTTAAATACCTTTCCTTGGGAAATGGTGAAGTAATGATTAAAAAAAAGGATGATTACGTTACCGGCGGCTAAAAAAATGAAAAGTGGCGCGGGAATCAGAGCGGGCAACAACGGCTAAAAAGACGAAAAGTGACGCGGGAATCGAAGCACGCATAAAAGTCCAAAAAAGCATGATTCTACGAATTGGTAAGGAGAAATAAATACAAGGGAAACGTTCCTAAAAATCAGGAAAACTATTTAAAGCTACCATATTCCGAGAAAGAATGTTCCATACTCCTCAAATTTCGAACTATGAAACATTGGGGGCTTCTGTTGATACCAAATTTAATCTGCTGACATGGACCAATCATATGAAGACACGTGGCTATCTACATGGCAACAACAAGCACTTTCGAGATGATCACACGCTCCGAGGAACCATGTTACTCCGAGGAACTCATACGCTCCGAGGAACAGACCTCTCCAAGGAACTCTTTAGCACCGAGAAGCTCAAGCGGTCCGAGCAACTCAGGCGGTCCGAGATGCACCTCGAAGAAGGATACCAACAGTTTAACTGCTCATTAAATGCTTATCATTCAGACGCACACGCAAAAAGGGCATTAAATGTATTACCCTTTCACATGTATATCATTTAATGTATTACCCTTTCACATGTATATCATTTAATGTATTACCCTTTCACATTACAGCCTCAGGGCTATAAATACATTGTACAATCCTCATTGTAGAGGACTCCCGGATCCAGACCGGAATTTCTTGATTGAACACAAATTGAGAATTCCCAAACACTCAGCAATAAAACAACAGTGGACGTAGGCCATTCTTATAAGGCTAAACCACTTTAAAATTCTTTGTCTCATTTATTTATCTGTGACTGAATAATTAGAGTAATCTAATTTTTTACATCAACAGGCACCTAGCCTGACATTTCACAGAAGTTGTATTCCTCCTCGTAATCTTCGTGTGGCCGCAAGTGGTTCGCGATTCTGATTCATAACGAAGAAGTTACGACATTTCTAGCAAAAGGAAAAACAATGAACCAAAAGAGGGGAGAACTGAAGGAAAGGAATGCAGAAGTTTCTGCCCTGCTTGATCGATCGATCCTTCAGTATTTTGCCACGATTTGAACTGTCGATCGACCGACCAAAGGGGTCGATTGATCGATCCCCTGTTTTTTGCAGATATTTTGCTTTATTTTCTTTCTTCTTTTCTTTTATACCAACTTACTATATAAGACAATTTTGTTGTAATATCAAATATACTTAGTTTTAGAAGACATTTTAGGTTAGGGTTTGGTTTTGAGAGCTCATCTTCTTCTCTTCCTGGGATTACATCCATGTAGTTTTGTAAGATTGAACTATTCACTTCCATCTCCATTAATATAGCTTTGTTCTTCATTTTTCCTTGCTTTGTAATTTAGTTTCCATGCTTTCTTAGTTAGTTTAATTTCTTTAATTTTTGGTTTCCTAGTTTAATTAATATAATTTAGTTTAATTCATGTATTTACCCTAGATAAATAAGGTCGGGATTTCATTCATCCATTTTCGGACCCCGAGCTCCGAAAATGAGGCTTTGTGCAAAATTGCGTTTAATTGAACCCGCGCAAATTAAAGTCGGATTATTTTGTGTTTAACTTTCTTTGTCATGCAATGTTAGTGTTTATAGCGATAATTCGAATTTAATTTGCGTGCGACCATTTTTCGGTTAAGTGTTTATTCTCGAAACTTTGGCTTCAATTCCTTATTGTGTGAAGTTTATGTTTGATTGATAATGCTCGATTAAATTTCTTTCGATCCGTATGGTTGGATGATATCCCGATCCTCGCTTTTACTTTATTTAGACTTAACTTCTCTCTTTTCTTTTATTTACATTTACACATCACCCTTTTACACTTTTATTCTTGAATTAATAATTCGATTACGAGATATACGAACACTCCCTGTGGATTCGATACCCGACTTACCGCTATACTCACCAGTTGAGTGTAGTCGTAATTTAGGTTTCTTTTGTATCGAGTTGGTGAAATGAAAACAACGATTAACATTTTGACGCGATAATACTTTTCACGCTTAATCAATGAGTATCTACTGAATTCTTCTTCCTTAATTATATCTTTTCTATATTTTATGATCTAAAATCTACAATTTATCGGTAGGAAGTACGAGAAGAAATTGCCCAAAATCAAAGGAGAAATTGCACAATAACTAATTTTAGGGCATGGGTATCAAAAGAGGTAAATTTCACATCTTATATGTACGGTTATTTATTCGTGTGTGATAGAAACATGTCCAAATACAAATTCGTTTATAAATGCAACTTCTGAAAAGAGGTGATGTCTCTTCCAGGCTTGCGCGCTTGAAAAAAGGCCATCGTTTTCATGCGAAAGAGTTTAAGCAATTATGCACCAACAGTTTTGATTTCATTTCATATCCATGTGACGAAAAGATTTTGACATAAAATAGTGGAATATCAATTTCTTCCTTGAACACGTATATCGCTAGGAAAAGTGATAAAAATCCAAAGAATACGGTGCTAACCTATTATGGGATAATCCAATAAATCCTAGAACCTGATTACTTAGATTTCATAGAAATCGTATTCTATTGTGATTGGATAAAGGTAGAGGATACAATGAATGCTTGCAAAGTTAATCCTGACTCCAAACTTATTATGGTAGATTTATCAAAGCTGAAGAGTAAAGATCACATAATCAACGAGGCTTTTATATGTGCATTTTCGAACGTAAAGAAGTTATTCTACTCGAAGTGCATAAATAATGGCAATTGGTCTATTATTGTGCATGCACCAAATGGTATGACTACTGAAGTGGATGCATTAAAGGTTCCAAAAGAGTTCCAGCCAGCTCTTGATGACAACCTTAATTTGATGGATCTTTTAGTTGATTTAGAGAAAGATTGAGTATCAAAATATCATGTTATCCTTATCAATCTTGTTTGTATCCTATTATGATATTGAGATTTTATTAGATCTTTACTTTGATGTATGAATGTTTAGTTACTTTTACGAATATAATTTCAGCCCCAATCTCTTTCTCAATCTCAAAGGTAAACCCTATTTTTTATTTATGATTTAAACCCTAATGTATATGTGTGTGTATTTCTGTGAACGTGTGTGCATTTATGTTTACATGTGTATATGAGTGTTTAGTTACTTTTACGAATGTTTAATATGATTTATGTAAGTTAACTTTTGATTATATGTTTTGTTCAGTAGAATGTTTAGTTACTTTCACAAGAAGCTTGGTTTGAGAATAGAGTCATTTTATTTTGTGATTGGATCAAATTGACCCTACTCAATTTTCATGTGTTCCTGTACATTTATATTTGGTGATTAGTTTCATTGATGCAGTGTTCATAAAATGAAGTTAAATTAACTTGATTTTATTAATATTGTATTAAAGAAACTAATCACAAATGTACATGTACAAGAATAAGTTAGGGGCTCTAGGGTCAATTTGGATTAATCACACATTATGAAGACTCTATTTAAAGGCCTTCTTGGATCGCAGGAATCAAGTACTCTTTACTTTAACTGAACTAGTTATATAATTGATATGCATTATCTTTTAAATATTTTAGATAATGGAAGGAGTACGAGATAATTATCGATTTTGTTTTGTTTGGCTATTGGATAATTATTGGTTGTTGGCTTGTTATTATATAGTATGATAGAAGGAGTATGGCATAATGATTGATTTTGTTTGGTTTGGCTGTTGGATAATTATTGGTTGTTAGCTTAGTGTTGGATAGTATGTTAGAAGGAGTATATGATAATTATTGGTTTTGTTGGGTTTGGTGGTTGGATAGTTATTAGTTGTTGGCTTGTTGTTTGATAGCTTGTTGGAAGGAGTACGGGATAATTATTGGTTGTTGGCTTGTTGTTAGTTTTTGGGTGTTGGTGTCGTGTGAGGTGTTAGCACCTCTCATGGGGCCATTTGGTGGGTGTTTTGGTTTTTCTCCCTCTAACGGCATGTTTTAAGCTTAAGTCTAAATATTTTCAAATTATTGTAATATTCTGAAATCGGGGGTCCCGTGACCACGCAAATATATAATTCCGACCCTGACATAGCTTGTAATTCTGTAATAATATAATTTCCCAATTGACATTGCTTGTAATTGAACCAGAGAATGATACGTCCCAGGTCACAAAAATGTTTGTGACCTGACCTTTGATTTCCTTCACACAACAGTCACTTTCTCGCTGATATTAAGTCTTCACTTTACAATAAAAATTCACACTAACAATATGGCATTTGAGAAGGAGAACGAGGAATCAAACTATAGTTGCATAACAAGCCTTACTTCCCCTCACTCTCCTCAACAAAATCGAACTCCACCATCTAAAATTAGTAATGGGAACACTTGAAATAGTTATAAAAATCCAGGTCACTGGTCCAAAGACTGTCCAGATCGCGAGGTCACGGGACCCCCCGTCTGAGAGCACGACCCAATTTTCAAAATATTTAGACTTTGGCTTGAAAACATGTCGTAATAGGGCGAAACCTCGAAACCCCAAACGACCTTATGAGCAATGTCAACACCTCACACGGAGCCAATGTAACAGGTAAGAACTGACCGCGTGGTCATGTGACCCCCGATCCTAGAGCACGACCCAATTTTTTGAATATCTATACTTAGGCTTAAAAACATGTCGTTAGAGGGAGAAATCCCGAAACACCACCCAAACAACCCCGTGAGCAGTGCTAACACCTCGTGCGGGACCAATGTAACTCGTAGGAATCGACCGCGTGGTCACGGGACCCCTGGTTCGAGAGCACAAACCAATTTTTAAAATATCCACACTTATACTTGAAAACGTATTATTAGAGGGAGAAACCCCGAAACACCCCCAAGAGGCCCCGTGAGTGGCACCAACACCTTACACGGGACCAACATAACTCATAGGATCCGACGACATGGTCACGGGATCCCCGGTTTGAGAGCACAACCCAATTTTCAGAATATCCACACTTAGGCTTGAAAACATGTTGTTAGAGGGCGAAATCTCAAAATACCCCCCAAACGGCCTAGTGAGTGGTGTCAACACCTTGTACGGGACCAATGTAACTCGTAGGAACCGACCGCGTGGGCAAGGGACCCCCGATCCGAGAGCATGACCCAATTTTCGTAAGATTTTCACTTTGGCTTGAAAACTTGCTGTTAGAGGAAGAAAACCCAACCCCTCCCCCCCCAAACGACTGTGTGAGCTGCGCCAACACCTCTCATAGGACCAATGTAACTCGTAGGAAACAATCTCGTGGTCACAGGACCCCTGGTCCGAGAGCACGAACCAATTTTTAGAATATTTACACTTAGGTTTCAAAACATGCCGTTAGATGGTGAAACCCCGAAACACCCCCCAAACGGCCAAGTGAGTGGTGCCAACACCTCGCACGAGACCAATGTAACTCCTAGGACTTGATCACATGGTCACGGGACCCCCGGTTCGAGAGGAAGACCCAATTTCTAGAATGTCTACACTTAGACTTGAAAACATGCCGTTAGAGGGAACACACTCAAGCGGTCCCGTGAGCAGTGCCAACACCTTGCACGGGACCAATGTAACTTGTAGGAACCGACCGTATGGCCACAGGACCCCTGATCTGAGGGCACGACCTAATTTTTAGGATATCTACTCTTAGGCTTGAAAACATGCAGTTAGAGGGTGAAACCCCGAAACACCTCCCAAACGGCCCCGGGAGCGGAGCCAACACCTTGCATGGGACCAATTCAACTCGTAGGAACCGACCGCATGTCACGGGAGCACCAATCCAAGATCATGGCCCAATTTTCAGAATATTTACAATTAAACTCGAAAATATGCCGTTAGAGGATGAAACCCCGAAACACCTCCCAAATGGCCCAGTGAGCAGTGCCAACACCTCGCACGAGACCAATGTAACTCATAGAAATTGACCGCATGGTCACGGGACCCCCAATCCGAGAGCACGACCAAATTTTCAAAATATCTACATTTATGCTTGAAACCATGCCGTTAGAGGGCAAAACCCCAAAACACCCCGCAACCGACCCTATGATCAGCGCCAACACATCGTACGGGACCAATGTAAATCAAAGAAACCGATCGCGTGGTCACGAGACCCTCAATTTGAGAGCATGGACCAATTTTTAAAATATCTACACTTAGGCTTGAAAACATGTCATTAGAGGGAGAAACCCAAAAACACCCCATAAACGACCCCTTGAGGGGCGCCAACACCTCTCACGGGACCAATGTAACTCATAGGAATTGATCGCATAGTCACGGGACCCCCAATTCGATAACATGGACCAATTTTCAGAATATCTACACCTAGGCTTAAAAACAAACTGTTAGCAGGCGAAACCCCAAAACACCCCCAAACGGCTCCATGAGACGTGCCAACACCTCGTACGGGACCAATGTAACTCATAGGAACCGACCATGTAGTCATGGGACACCTGGTCTGAGAGCAGGGCCTAATTTTTAGAATATATACATTAAGCTTGACCACACCTCGTTAGAAAGCGAGACCTCGAAACACCCCCCAAACGACCCCGTGAGTGGCGCTAACACCTTGCACAGGACCAACATAACTCGTAGGAACTGATCGTGTGGTCACGGGACCGTCGGTCTGAGGGCACGACCCAATGTTTAGAATATCTACCTTTAGGCTTACAAACATGCCATTAGAGTGTGAAACCCTCAAACACCCCCCAAACGGCCCTCTGAGAAGCACCAACACCTCGTACGGGATTAATTTATCTCGTAAGAACCGATCGCGTGGCCACGGGACCCCCTAACTTTTAGAATATCTACACTTATGTTGAAAACTTGTTGTTAGAGGGAAAAACCTCGAAACACCCACCAAACGGACCAGTGAGCGGTGCCCGCACGGGACCAATGTAACTCGTAGGAATCGATCGTATGGTCACGGGACCCCCATTCCGAGAGCACGACCAACATTTCATAATATCTACACCTAGGCTTGAAAACATGCCGTTAGCGGACGAAACACCCCCCAATCGGCCCCGTGAGCGGCGCCAACACCTCGTACAGTACCAATGTAACTCGAAGAAATCGACCGCATGGTCCCGGAACCCCCTGTCTGTGAGCATGGCCCAATTTTTAAAATATCTACACTTATGCTTGAAAACATGCCATTGGAGGGAGAAATCCTAAAATACCCCCCAAACGGCCCCGTGAGCGGTGCCAACACCACGCAAATGATTAATGTAACTCGTAGGAACCGACCGCATGGTCACAAGACCCCCAGTTTGAAAGCACATACCCATTTTCAGAATATCTACACTTAGGCTTGAAAACATGCCGTTAGAGGGTGACCCCCCCCAAACGGCCCCATAAGTTGTGCCAACACCTCGCACGGGACAAATATAATTTATGGGAACCAACCGCTTGATCATGGGACACCCGATCCGAGAGCCCGACCCAATTTTCAGAATATATACACTTGGGCTTGAAAACATGCCGTTAGAGGGGGAAACCCAGAAACACCCCTCAAACCGCCCATGAGCGGTGCCAACACCTTACATGGGACTAACGTAACTTGTAGGAATCGACCTCGTGGTCATAGGACCCACGGTCCGAGATCATGACCCAATTTTTAGAATATCTACACTTAGGCTTGAAACACGTCATTAGAGAGTGAAACCCAAAAACACCTCGAAACGGACTCGTGAGTGGCGCCAACACCTCGCACGGGACCAATGTAACTCATAGGAACTGATCGCGTGGTCATGGTACCCCCTTTTAGAGAGCACGAACAAATTTTTGAATTATCTACACTTTGGCTTGAAAACATACCGTTAGAGGATGAAACCTCGAAACACCCTCTAAATGGCCCCGTAAGCGGCGCCAACACTTCGTAAGGGACCAATGTAGCTCGTAGGAATCGAACGCGTGGTTAAAGGACCCCCCGGTCAGAGAGCACGACCAAATTTTCATAATATCAATATTTTGGCTTGAAAACTTTCCGTTAGAGGGCGAAACCTCGAAATACCCCCCCCCAAATGATTGCGTGAGCAGTGCCAACACCTCACACAGGACTCATAGTAATCGATCGCGTGGTCACAGGACTCCCGGTTCAAGAGCACGAAGCAAATGCCCAGAATATCTACACTTAGGCTTGAAAACATGCCGTTAGAGGGAGAAACCCTGAAACATCCCCCAAACGGCCCCGTGAGTGTTTCCAACACATCTCAAGGGACCAATGTAACTCTTAGGAACTGATCGCATGGTTATGGAGCCCTCAGTCCGAGAGCACGGTCCAATTTACCAAAAATCTACTCTTACGCTTGAAAACATGTCGTTGAAGGGAAAAACCCCGAAACACCCGCCAAGCGACCCCGTGAGCTGCGCAACCACCTTGCACAGGACCAATGTAACTCGTAGGAACCAACGGCATGGTCACACCCATGGTCCGAGATCACGACCCAATTTTTAAAATATCTACACTTAGGCTTGAAAACATACTGTTAGAGAGTGAAATCACAAAAGACCCCCAAACGTCTGCATGAATGGCGTAAACACCTCGCATGGGACCAATGTTACTCGTGGGAACCAACCACGTGGTCATGGGACCCTTGGATCGAGAGCACATACTAATTTCAAAAATATCTACATTTAGGCTTGAAAACTTTGCGTTAGAGGGCGAAACCCCAACCCCCCCCAAATGGCCCTATTAATGGTACCAACACCTCATACGGGACCAATGTAACTCGTAAGAACCGACTACATAGTCACAGGACCCACGATTCGAGAGAACGACCTTATTTTCAGAATATTTACACTTAGGCTTGAAAACATGATGTTAGAGGGTAGAACCCTGAAACACCCCCTAAACGGCCCCGTGAGTGGCGGCAACACCTCACACGGGACCAATGTAACTCGTAAGAACTGATCGTATGGTCATGGGACCCACGGTTTGATAGCACGAACCAATTTTAAGAATATACACTTAGGCTTGAAAAATTGCTATTAGAGGGAAAAACCCCGAAACACCCCCCAAATGGCCCCGTTAGTGGTGCCAACACCTCGCACAGGACCAATGTAACTCATGGGAATTGACCACGTGGTCATGGGAACCCTAGTTAGAGAGCACATACCAATTTTTAACGATTTAAGGTCCTTTTATGCATTTTCTCTATCCTTCGAATGACTCCCCCTAAGTCATGTGCCCATAATATGTTCAGTGATGTTCTTCTCCATATGTATCACATCTAATACATGGCACACCGGGTTACTCTTCCAATATGTCAAGTCAAGTCAGTAAAATTTACCTCCTAAACCATGCCTTTCTTGTCTCAGTTTCATTCCCACTTGGGGTCTTCTTATGCTTGACATTCTTCAATTTAGGATTCTTACCTGACATATTGGAGCCCCAATTAGAAGATTTACTTGTAAAAAATTAGAACCTTGCTCAAACCTAAAACTATGAGAGGGTGGTAAAATCCTCCTATGGCAATGGTATATATTTTTTTCGGTAGTGGTGAGACGCAAACATTCAGTCTCCTCTTCACAAATATGACACCCCAAATAACCATTTACTACATAACCGAATAATGTCCCATAAGTTTGAAAATCATGAATTTCCCACATCAACATAGCTTTCAGCGTAAACTCTTATTTTTTAAAAGAGTAAAATGCTTGCACACTCTCTTCCCATAACTATTTTAATTCTTATACCGAAGGAGCCAAGTAGACATCGATGTCCTCACTTGGTGCCTATGGCCCAGGTATCAATAAAGACAACATCGAAAATTCAAGTCTCGTACACTTTAAAGAGGGATGTTGAGTGGTGCTAGGATCAATGGCCATACAATCTGATTGTTTCTTAGATTTCCAAATGGATTGAAACCATTTTTTGATATTGCCAAATGAATGTTATGCTATTCTTGAGTAAAATCGAGATACTCATATTTCATCATCTTCCAAGCTGTAGAATCAATAAGATGATGCATGAGACTATCCCCTACTTCTGCCCAATCATGCCAAGTCATTGCCTTTGCTATCCATGGTACTATGAACAATAACTTCAATCTAGGCCTTACGGTAAAATATTTTAACACTTTTTGAGGCACTTTTGAGCTTATGACTTCCTTTCCAGTAGATTGCACATATCTTGGTTCCTCGCATACGGGACACCGATAAAGATTTTTATACTTATTTAGGTATAGTATTGAGTCATACACACTAGCATGAATTGATTTATACTTCATTACCAAACCATTCAAACTCTTCTCCATAGTAGGATAACTATTTGGAAGCATATTCTGCGTGGGTAGCAAGCCCTTCACTCAATTCAAATTTCCTATCATGCTATTGCTAGACAAACCATAATGGATCTTCAAACTATGAAAACCAACCATGGCGTGTAAAGTTTTTTAATCGTTGTCACAACCAGGGTACATGGTTGGATTGCCTTAAATTTTAAACTTTGTTAGTCATCGTCAATGTTTATCCCGATATCTAAATGAGTACCTGAACCTTTTACATCATTAAAGACCTCATTTTCTTCCACTTCATGAACTCTATACGCGTCATTAACTAAATCTTCTAGCATATTATGATCTACATTGTCCTCTTTCCCCTGTACATATATATCCTACTTATTGATTGTTGTGAAGATTGCTCGAGGACAAAAGGAACATGCGATTCCCTATGAAAAACCCAAAATCGATAATATCTTTCATACCCCATCTTAACAAATGTAGTTCAACTATTTTCCACTCAAACACCTTACCATTTCTACACTTAGCACATGGACACGGGAACTCTTCATCATTATGATATCTCTTTACATATTTCAAAAATTCATTAGCACCTTTGTGAACCATGTCCCCTAGTCTATTTGTCTCACCCATCCACTCTTTGTATAGAGGATGTCCCATCACAACTACTACAAACAATCACCTATTATGGGTAAGAAACGTATATTCTTGGATTAGTATAAAGATAAGTGTGAAAATTTAGTTTCCAATAAATGATTTACTATTACATCAACATTTTATCTTTTGGTGTTATATTATAAAAATAAATATGGATCACATTTCCTCCATCTTCTCCAAATGGTAAGTGGTCTTATCCAATTCAAGACCGCATATTTATGTAATATACTTAGCAGCTCATTAATATTGTTCCAATTTGTATAAAATTCACCAGCATATCCCCATAGTTCTCCAAGTACATGACATAGATTTGCAAGTGTAATTGTTATTTCAATTTATCAATTGAAATAACTTTTAACACCGCATCATCTAGTTAGTAACCAATGAACATTAAGAGATGGGAACAGAACTTCCCCCCAAAGCAACAAGTTTAAGCCACCAAGAACATTATTATACAGAAACTATGTTGTCCCAAACCATCCAAACGAGACAATTCGAGATTTCATTACAGGGGCAATGACTTTTTAACGGTTCTAAAGTCTATTAAATGCGTACGCATAAGAATTAAAAGGCTGGTATCTATGAGAACTATTTAATTTATATTTCCATGGTAAGTGTGTTACATTTCTATTCAGTAGTATCATAACACTATAGAGTTTATTGAGTAATTGGTGTTGAGTGTAAGATTGTTTTCTACATTACTGCCAATTACCAAATAAATTCTATAGTGATGATTTATTCATAGTTATGTTTTATTTTGCATTATTAATTGTTTAACAAAAGCTTTTAAAATTTATAGTATGTTTCAATTATGTCTTATTTATATTTCCATGGTAAATATGTTTCATTTCTGTCTTATTTATATTCGGTAGAATCACAACCCCAAATGTTAGAATTGCCTAGGGCTAACCAACTCAATGACAATCTAAATGTTCAAATTCACCAGTCAACAACAATTCAAATAATAATGCAAAATATTAGAAATGTCTAGGGCCAAACGACATCACATGTCATTATTTGGTAATATCACAACCCTAAATGTTATAAATTCCTAGGGCTAACCAAATCAATGGCCATCTAAATGTTCAAATTCACTAGTCAACCACAATTCAAGAATTTTAAACAACAATTCAAATAATAATGTGAAATATTCAATAAATGAGAAACATCTTAGTGAAATAAGGTGACAACATTTTTAAATTAACACAAGAAATAATAAGGTGACATCATTTTTAAATTTGCACAATAAATAATAAATTAGAACAATAAATGAATAATAAATCAGCACAATAAATAATGTTAGAAATTACAAAAATTAAATGAGTGCAACTGTTTCTATGTGTTTGAAATCATTTTTAAGGTTTGAAATCTATTTCATTAGGGTTGCAGAAATCTTTCTAGGGTTTTTTATGGTTTTGATTTGAAATTAATATCATTTTAGGGTTTTGATTTGAAATTAGTTTGTGTATGTGGTGTGGTGTGTGTGTTCTGTGTGTGGTGTGCATGTGTTTTTATGGGGTGGTGTGTGTGTGTGTGCGGTGTGATGGAGAGAGAGAGATATATACCTGAAGGAGAGAGAGAGAGATGCGATCGGAGAGGGAGGTGTGTGTGGTGTCGCTGAGACTGTCATTGAGAAAGAGAGATATGTGAATGGTAAAGGGAAATGAGTTTCATCCAAAGGTTTAGTTTAAAGAGTTATCACGATCGTGTCAAGAGTTTTTATCCTGATAACTGATACCATGACAACGTTATTATCACAATCAATGATCGTGACATGACCGTGACAACACCTTATCCCAGTTGTGTCAAGGTCATTGATTGTGATAACAAACACGTGTTTTGTTGTCATAATTTTTGACCGTGATAACTCTGGCCAGGTATAGAGTGACAAAATCTCAATTTTGGTGTAGTGATGATGAATTAGATAGTGAAGAGAATGACCCAGATCTCTCGCCTAAGACCCTAGAACCCAAAGGTCGGATGCACGTGATATCATTCGATGTAAATATGATATTTGTTGGATTAAACGGGGGTGGCACAAATTCGGCTGACCATAAAGCTCACGTAGTGGAGGAACAGTCGGCACCTAAGAGGTTTAATGTTAACTCGGTTACGATAGAGCTGAAGCTGTTAAAGCTAAAGAAAGTGGACATGGACACCCTAGTGGTGGGGTTTTCGAGAATGGATTTCAAGAGAATTTTATCCCCTAAAGACGACCCTTTGGTCATCAGCACTAGGGTCTATGAGTATGATGTGTCACGCAGACTAGTTGATGGAGGAAACTCAACTAACTTAATGTTTTGGGACTGCTTTAAGGGTTTAAAGCTCAGTAAAAAGAGACTAGTACCATACCATCAACCATTGATCGACTTCAGTGGAGAGAAGGTCCATTATTTAGGGTTATTTGAAATGGACATCTGCATGGGCACTTGGTTGAGGTGTCTCATCAAGAAAGTAAGCTTATTTATGACGAACGAAAATGTGTTTTCGATATGAAACATTATTCTCGAAAGAGTGTCACTAAAGCTCCCATCCACAGTCCACCAAATGATAAATGTTTTGACTCCTTATGGGGTAGGGAAGTTCAAGGGGACCAAGTGAAAGCTAGGGAATTTTACTTCAGTTCAGCCGTGCAGAAAGAGGCTTATAAGAAGCTGATCACTTCCTATAATATAGATACTCTCGACCTAAGGGACGAGATGAAACTAAAGAAAGGTGAAACCACAAAGGAGGTAGAAACCGCTGTCCTCAATGAGGACGAGCTGAAAAAAACCCGTCCAAATTGGAAAAGCCTTGAAGAAGGAAGTGAAAGAAGAGTTGGTGAAACTACTAAGGAGGAGGCAGAACATCTTTTCATGGAGTCATGAGGACATGCCGAGAATAGACCCAAAAATCATCTGCCACCGAATGGATATTGATGAGAAGATGAAACTTATGAATTAGAGAAAAAGAACCTATGCAAGAGAAAAGTATGAGGTCATTCAAGAAGAGTTTAGAAAGGTCCATCCGGTAGGTACAACACCTATAGTGGTTGTGTAACATCGTAATCGCCCCAAAGGTCAATGGAAAGTGGAGAACGTGTATGTATTTCACTAATCTAAACAAAGCTTGCTCTGATGAAAACTTTACTTTGCCTCGTATAGATTAGGTGGTAGATGCTATAGACAGAAATGAGATGATCAGCTTTATGGAAATTTACTCGGGGTATAACCAGATCTTCATGGATGAGGCTAATGCTGAGAAGACTTCCATTACAAATAAAAGAACATAATGCAACAAGGTCAAGCCATTTGGCCTTAAAAATGTAGGGGAAAACTATCAGAGGATGGTCAATAAGATGATCGAATACCAAATTGAGAAGACTATAGAGGTTTATGTAGATGATATGATGACTAAGAGCCTTAGGACGGGGATCATGTGGTCGACCTTGAAAGAACATTTGACACAATGGACCTTTACAAAATGAACTTAAATAATGCGAGGTGTGTGTTCGGTGTCGATACCGGAAAATTCCTCAACTTTATTATCAACCAAAGGGGATTGAAGCCAATCCAACAAAGATCAAAGCATTGATTGATATGCAGACACCCAAAACCATAAAAGATGTGCAAAGGCTGATAGGAAGAGTGGAAGTCGTCAATCGTTTCATCTCTAGAGCTACTGATAAGTGTCTGCCCTTCTTCAAGATATTGATAAAAGCGTTTGTCTGGGATGAAGAGTGTGAGAAATAATTTTAGGTACTTAAGGCCTATCTGGCGTCCCCAATGCTCTTATCTCAGCCCATTCAAGGCGATAAGTTATTCCTGTACATAGTAGTGTCTAAATCGGCCATAAGTGTAGCTATCTCCCATGATGACGAGGAGGTTTGAAAGACCATATACTTAAATAACAAGGCTCTTCAAGGGGCCTAGCTCAAATATTCAAAGATGGAAAAGTTAGTGTATGTTCTGATCTATGTGTCCAGAAAAATGAAGCCCTATTTCTAATATCATACTATGATGGTATTCACCGACACTCGTTCATAAACCTGAGAAATCGGGTAGGCTGATGGCTTGGTTCATTGATTTGGGAGAATTTGATATCATTCATCAGCCACAGAATGCGATCAAAGGGCAGGGTTTAGTCGACTTTGTTTTAGAATTTACTTGGGATGAGGTTGATGTTAGAGATAATGAAACAATAGTATTTCCTAAAAAGGCTGTGGTAATTCTAGTGTTGGCCGATGAAGTGAGAGACGATGCTGTAGAAAATGATTTTTTGCTAAAAAATGGAGCGCTAGCCGAGGGTCCTTTCTCAGATGAAAGCCCAATTTGGATCTTGTTTGTAGATGGATCTTCTTGAAAGGTGATAGTGGTGCAGAGTTGATACTATCAGCCCCATATGGAACTGATATTGAGTACGCCCTAAGATTCATCTTTAAAGAGTGAAACCATGAGTCTGAATATAAGGCCTTGTTATCCTACCTCTCCTTGGACAGAGTATTGAACGTTGGCCACATGAATGTGAACAATGACTCGCAGCTATTGGTGAACCAAATCTGGGGAATCTATGAAGCTAAAGATGAGAAAATGTCCAAGTATTTTGCAAGGATCAAAAAGGTAATGGTCTACTTCAAGGAGGTAAAGGTGAAGATAATCCCTCATCTTAAAAACAACCGAGATGATGCATAGCAAGATTAGTCTCTACCACAAGAATGGAGATCAAGTGGACCGTTCCCGTGGAGATCTTATATAGACCTAACATTAAGGAGGACAAAAGTGGGGTGGATTTTTTCTTAAACTTAAACTTAGGAGACTCATGGATGGATCCTTTGATCAAATACATCCAAGATAGGGAACTCTCAAATACTAGAGCCGAGAGAAAAAAACTCTAATATAAGGCGGTAAAGTTTACTAATATAGGATATGTTCTCTATAAAAAGGGTTTTTTACTTCCCTTTCTCAGATGTGTCCATCCTACAGAGGTTAACTATGTCCTATAACACGTTCACAAAGGGTCATGTGCAAGTTTTATCGACGGATGATCTTTAGCTAAGAGAATTGTTACTCAGGGATACTGGTGGCTAACACTCATAAACAATGTAGCTGAGTAAGTGGAGAAGTGCGATAAGTGTCAGCGATTCTCAAGTATGGCTCACTAACCTCTCCAGCCACTCTCGTCCATTACAACACTGTGACCGTTCACAGTATGGGGATTTGACCATGTTGGTATACTTCCTAAGGCAACCTGTTGTTACTAGTATCTGATTATGACCATTGATCATTTTTCCAATTGGTAGAGGTAAAAGCTATGATCTTCATTACCTAAGTTAAAACTTTCAATTTAATTTGGTGAAATATCATCTGTAGATACTTCCTAGCTCACATGCTCATATCGGACAATGGTAAATAATTCAAAAATAAATCATTGGAAGCCTACAACGAACGAGTCGACATCAAATAATTCTTCTCGGCTATAGGACTACCTCAAGCTAATGGCCAGACTAAAGTCACAAATCGAACAATAATGGATGGGATAAAGAAAAAACTAGAAGATGCCAAGAGTTTATGGAATGAAGAGTTGCATGGGGTCCTAGGGGCCTACAGGACGACCGAGAGGACATCAACAGGTGAAATGCCATTCATGTTAGCATATAAATCCAAAGCGGTTATTCCTATAGAATTTGGCTGCCCAGCCACAAGGTATAAAACTACGATTTAAAGGCAAATGAGTACGACAGAAGACTTGATCTTGATTTGATTGAGTAAAAATGAGAGAATACTGAAATACAACAAACCGACTATCAGCAGAAAGTCACCAGATTCTACAATAAGAGGGTAAAATTGAGGACGATAGCCCTGGGAGATTTTATTTTGATAAAAGTTTGGTTGAAGCCGAATAAACAGTACCCAAATTGGCCTGGTCCATATCGGGTTAAAGAAGATGTCGTCCCAGGGACCTACAGGTTGGGGAATTTAATGGGATAATATTTCTCTAATCCCTAGAATGCTGACTATTTGAAGAGATACTATTAATGATACCATGTTTTCCATATCAGTTTATACAATGGTTCAATGTTTGTATGATGATAGTTCTTTGTAAGAAATTTCAAGTTGAAGTATTAACGAAAAAAGTGTTTTTTCATTTTCTTACTGTTACTAATTCATTGCATGGTTTGGTTAAGATACATCTTAGTGATACGAGAGTGTATAAGAAGTCTAATATCCTAGTACATTCTTAATAACACCGAGAAACGAAAAACTATGTAATAACATCACTTATGTGGTGAAAGACACAAAAAAATGGCAAGATGGGACTTGCATCATAACATCATTAATTTGGGGATCAAATTTAAAAACCATTTTATTATGGTTATTTAAAAATCACTATGTGGTGAACCAAGGAGTCAAAACTTTCTTGGTGAGATGAGAGTTGTCCACTAACCCTAAAAAACGATGAGAGGGGACTTGTATCATATCATCATTAATTTGGTGATCAAATTTGAAAATAATTTTATAATGGTTATTTAAACATAACTATGTAGTGAACCTAAGAGTCAAAACTCTCTCGGCGATACGAGAGTGTATGAAGAGACGAAACTCGTCTATACACCCTAAAAATGACGAGAGGGGACTTGTATCATAACATCATTAATTTGGTGATAAAATTTGAAAACAATTTTATTATGGTTATTTAAACATCACTATGTGGTGAACCTAAGAGTCAAAACTCTCTCGACGAGACGAGAGTGTATGAAGAGACGATACTCGTCCATACGCCCTAAAAAATGACGAGAGGGGACTTGTATCATAACATAATTAATTTGGCGATCAAATTTGAAAATTAATATATTATGGTTATTTAAACATCAATATATGGTGAACCTAGGATTCAAAACTCTCGTCTATACACTGTAAAAAATGACGAGAGGGGACTTGCATCATAACATCATTAATTTGGTGATCAAATTTAAAAATCATTTTATTATGGTTGTTTAGACATCACTATGTGGTGAACCTAAGAGTCAAAACTCTCTCGGCGAGATGAGAATGTTTGAAGAGACAAGACTCGTCCATACACCCGCAAAAACGATGAGAGGGGACTTGCATTATAACATCATTAATTTGGTGATCAAATTTAAAAATCATTTTATTATGGTTGTTTAAACATCACTATGTGGTGAACCTAAGAGTCAAAACTCTCTCGGCGAGATGAGAATGTTTGAAGACACAAGACTCGTCCATACACCCGCGAAAACGATGAGAGGGGACTTGTATCATAACATCATTAATTTGGTCATCAAATTTGAAAATAATTTTACTATGGTTATTTAAAGATCATTATATGGTGAACCTAAGAGTAAAAAATCTCTCGACGAGACAAAAGTATATGAAGAGACGAGACTCGTCCATACACCCTCAAAAATGACGAGAGGGGACTTGCATTATAACATCATTAATTTGATGATCAAATTTGAAAATCATTTTGTTATGGTTACTCAATCATCATAATATGGTGAATCAAGAGTAAAAATTATTGCAAATGCATCAAGGCATAAATGTGCAGACACTACACCTTAGCAAATGACAAAAATTAAAATAAATTGCATTCAACACATAACATGAGCAAAACTTAAGATAACAAGTTAAGATGTTCAGAGAAGAGAATAAAATTATCTTTAAATTGTTCACAAGTGGAAGGGGCATGTCAAACCATAGGCGGGTGCCCAAGAACTGATATACAAAGATGCAAAAGAAGATCCTAAGACTATAGATTATCCTCATCAGTGACGACCTTATTCGCTTCAGGTTGAGTTTCAGCTTCATCGTTATTTGGGGCGCCTTCAGTTGTCTCGACCATAACCTACTGTGTTATCTTATTCACCGTATATGTAGGAGTAGCAACTTCAGCCTCTACGTCGGTCAGAATGGTGGTGACCAATGGGTCAGAGAGGTTGAGAGATTAAAAATCCTTTTCTAAAAGAGTGTCAACTTCTGGAATTTTGGGGACGGCTCAATGGCAAGCCATCCTTGCCCCCTCTCAAGGTATTGGAAGGCATTCCCTACGAACCCATCAAATAATTTGAAATCTACAACGATCTTCTCCTTTGCCTCTTCCTCTGCCTTCTTGATGGAAACATCAAGTTTGAGTTGGTGCTTGTCGGCCAAGGCCTTCAGTGCATCGTCATGTTCCTTCTACAGCTTGGCCAAGGCATCAGAGTGTTTCTACTAAAGTACTACCACTACCTTCTGATGGTCGGTATCCTTGGTGTTTAGTTATTTTTTTGGTCCTTCTCATCTTTCAAAACATCTCAAGCCTTCTAAATATGAGGGAGCTTATCCTTGATCCACTCGTTGACCCGCAAAAAGTCCATCAAAGACTGCAAAGAATAAAAGAAGAGAATTTTGTACGAGACAACACTTGATAAATAATAAATAAGTGGGAGAAATTAGACAGCTACTTGAGTGACCTTGTGAATGCCAAAGTTATAGAGATGAGAGGCATTTATAGCCTCCTAAAAATGCCTGTCAAACTCAGGCGTCATGGACATCGCAACATCCATGGTCCTTTTTGGGTCACTGATTAGAGAGCACTAGGCGAGATGATAAAATCGCATAAAATGAGATTAGGATCGCTTGGTTTGGCCCTCATTTAGAATAGATGTCCTTCTGATTTTTCTTTGTTTGAGGGGACAAGAGTATAATCCACGACGTCCTTTCTCTTTTTTGAAGCCTTGGCATTCTCGGGGTTGCTTGTGGTTGACTTCTTGGTTTGGGTAAGTGGGAGTGGCTTTTTGCCAAACTTGTCGAGCATGTTAGAGATGTTTGACACCACCATTTTTTAGATAGCCCCAGGGGTGCTGCACAACATGTAAAAAGAAGAGGAGGTTAGTATCGAAAGTAACATTAAAAGATGATAATACAGTTACAAAGAAAAATAACTTGAAAGAGACCTGCACAACTCAGTCTGGGAGTCGACCCAAAAACCCATCTCTTCAAGGAAGTGAGGAGCGATCAGGTGTTCTAACTCCACTAAACCATTTTACCCTTGACCTCTTATATGATCCACTTTATTTCGATCGTCAGTGCTCAATATGGGATTAATATTGGCTGCCATGGAGGCTTTAGCCCATCTCTGGGGAACCCTCGGCTCAGAGGTACCGTAGGCAACATCAGCATCGAATTCCCAAGCATCCGACACAAAGAAGTATCGAGGCTTTCAGTGATGCTTTGATATTTGGTTCATTGCTAAAACTTTCTTGTCGGATTCTTGGCCACTAAATGGTAGTATCAAGGTTGAGTCTTGGAGGACGAGATGTTATAGCACGCCCCAAAAACACTAAGAAGATCAGATCTGTGGACTAACTTCCAAAGGGAGATGAAATGGAGTAAAATCCTCTAGGAATTAGGTGAAAGTTATGATGGGGAAAGTACCATAGTAGCTAAGATTGTCCTCATAATAGGGTGGATGGGAAGCCTAAAGCCAACCTTGAACATTTATTCGTAGATAGAAATTTCTCCCTCTCATCCGTTGAAAGCCCTCTTATCCTAATCCGACACTCTCTTATTTATAGTTGACTTAATCCTATACACGTGCCTCTAGATTTAAAGGTCTATCTCCTTGACGTTGATGTTGAAGATCTTGGCATAGGAATTATCAAATGTTTCCTCATCCTCATCCTCATCCTCGGAGTCTACAATCTCCATGGCCGCGACTCCACTCGGATACCTATTGATGAAATCGACATCAGAAATGGCCAATAGATGGACAACCATGGGTAGTGGGGGATATGATGCTTCAACTCTCAGCTCCTCCTTATCCGAGACATCATGGACATACGGTTCCCTATTATTAGATTCGTCCATGCTAGAGTCCTCAAGAAGAGAGGAAGGGATCCTCATGGCCTCATCAAAGCTATTTGCGCTATCGGAGTCCCTAGAGGAAGATAGACTACACTCCTCAGATGGTGACATCTCTCTTGAGACGAGGTTTTACTTTTACTATCACCATTGAACTCAACTATGGGAGGAAGGATAGTGGCCAAATGAACAGGGTAAATGGGGCTGTAAGGTCGACCCCAACTTTTCTTTTAACCTTGACCTTAGCCTCACCCTTTCGAATCTCCCTAAGGATCCTGACACTAAGGTGGGGGAACTGATCAAGTAACTCGTACAGGGTCCTAAACATTCAAACACTTATAAGTTTGACCTTGATTGACTTTTGGATCTAAAGGAAAAGACTTGTCATTTTCAAATCAAAAAGTGGCAAGAACAATGCTTAAGTAGATCACCGGAGAAGGAGATCGAAGAGTCACTAAAAAGCTCAACTAGTGGTCGGAACTCAACTCCAACCTTAAAAATCTTCTAAAAATTCTCCCCGCCACCTCAAACGCCCACCAAAACCCAAAAACAAACCTAGAACAACCTATAAAGGCCCCCCGAAAACTCGAAAACCCACTGAAAAATTAAAACATTGAAATGAAGTTATTTATTGGCTAAAAAGAGAAATTAAAAGCATGGGGATAATACTTGAAGGAGAAGAAATTCTTGGGGAACTAAGAAAAGATGAAAGCATGCTAGAAACATAGATATGAGGGGACAGAGAGCTTGAGTTGCAGAGAAAGCTTGAGAGCAGGAGAATTAAATTGGGGAAGAAATAGAAAATGTTGGATTTTTAGGTATTGAAATGCCCTACTCATTACCCGCGAGTTCCCAAAAGACCATTATTGAGGAACTCTACCTAAGGCAAGCATGCAACTGCCATTTCTTGGCCAACATGCCAAGCCACACAGTTGATGACAAGTGTATAACCAAAGACACTTAAAAGACATTTCTGCCTTGGACGCTGAAAAGACATTGTCACCCTCAGCCAAATAGGTACACATCCTCTAAGAAACCTCAAGCACCAAGGGGTCTCATCCTCATCAGTGAGTCTATCGATAGTTTCCCTTAATCTTCCACTCTCCTTAAAGACCAAGGGATATGGGGTTATTGATATAAATAAGTGTGGCCTTGTACCTAGAAAAGTTCAACCCGACCAAGATCACCTTTCTCACTTATCAAACTAAAAAGTCATGGAGTGGCCCAACACTAGTTCATCCTCAGCAGCCTAGTCCTCGACCTTCTTCATCATCATAAGAGTAACTTCAATATGAAAGTGTTTATGTTTCAAAGTTGATTCATAAAATTATATAGGAGAGATTGTGTGAATCAAAAAGTGTTTTGTCCTTTTAAAAGTGAAGAAGACTTAAAGCAACAGTTCTGCAGTTTTCGTAAATGAAAAGTCTTAACAAAAAACTTATCAAGAACAAGTATTTATAGAAGGACAAAAATTTCAAGGCGGCGTAACCTCGTTCGAAAGAGACTATGACTTCATTCTAATGACATGCTGATGTCGTTCGAATTATATAGACTTTGCTTCTAATGAGATGCAATAATCCAAGACAAACCATTGCTTGAACCTCATTTGATCCATGCTTCAAACGACCTTATAACGAGATCCCAAGTCATTCTAACGAGATTTCCATCTCATTTGAACGAAATTGTCGAAAAAGAAAAATATTTTTAAATCTGAAAAACTGTTTGAAAAACTTCCTCATTTTGTAAAAAAATAGTTTATAAAGATCTCCCAATAGTATGTAAAAAATCAATGAAAATCAAAACAACAACTATACCAATATTAAGTGACGACGTGGAGCATGTTGAAGTTACGTGATAATCGGATCCGTCTTCTTGATCGTGCGAATGTGAAGTACCATTATGGACGTAACAGGATATGCCATACTCGATGTAATCTAGTATCTATGGGCAAGTCCTAGATACTAGGGGCAATGATAGAAAAGTTGCTCCTTCATACAGCATGGAAGCAAGTATCCCCGTTGAACTAGAAGTACCTTCCCTACGTGTCACACTTGAGAGAAAAGTAAGCAAAGAAAACTAGCATCAGAGCGGTTATGATAAACTATCACTCTTAGATGAAAAGAGACTTAAGGCTCTATACCACATATAGGGGTACCATCACCAGATAGTGCGATCATTCAAGAGGAAAGTCAAGAACCACGGTGTCTAAGATTGAGATCTTGATCTAAAAGAAGTTATAGATCCTATTTGGGACCCTAAATGGAAGTTCAAACCTAATTGGAGCGGTCCACACATCATGAAGAAAATTTTGTTAGAAGGCGCTGCTATACTCACAAATCTCGACGGAATAGAGATGGCACGTCGAGTCACTCTGGACCGTCTCAAGAAATTCCACCCTTAATTAAAATTCTAGACGTGTGACAACTCTTCTCATCCTCCTTCTATTATAAAAAGAATCATCATTTCCCATGCCCAAAACTACGTGGTACCTAATCATCTCAAAATAATTATTTTCAAAATGAAACTAGTGGAATTTTCAAAACCTTCAGAAGTACGTAGGTAGCCCATATGACACACATGGGCACACAATCCTTTCTTTTTCACAAAATGCTATTCTATTTCAATCCTTGAGAATGGCAATCCATATCACCATTTACGAGAACAAAAGGATTATGTATGCCTTAGCGATTGGTATAGATAATTCAAATGAAAAATTCATCAAAGGCACAACAAAATATTATCAAAATCACTTTTATTTTTAATCAAGGAAAACAACTGTTACATAAAATATAAGTAGAAGGAGTCATATAGACCCCCCCTTTTTTCCAATTAAAAAATCAACCAAAATTTCCCCTAACAACCTACCCAACCATTTTCAAAGAAAAATCGTAAAACATCCCAAAATACCAACATAAATCACCCCAAACATGAATTCCCCAGCTTCACATATATTACCCCCAACATTCACAAAAGATTTCCCTCAACTTCCATATGACCCTACCTCATCATCATTGCCTGCTCGCCAAGGTCCCCGGGTCCACCACTCCTGATTAATGCTATTGCGAACCATGCAACTGTATACCTTGGTAAGATTTACTGAAACCACAATACCCTCCTAGATTGTGTCAAAATCCATAAGCCACTTTTGCCCAGTATCCACTTCCACGATCTTCCCAACTATCCGTTTCCATAACTATTTTAGATAATCCCCAAACACATGCCAAGCCCCTTAAATAGATTATAACGGATGGGTAGACAGCTGAAGACTTTTCTATAAAGGTCCCAGTATCATTCGTAAAGACTCAATCAAGTCCTATACAGGGAAAAAGTTAGTTATACGAGTGATATGCCCAAAGTGTACCGGACAGTCCATAGATCTCAACCTCAGCCTTATTAAAGCCGAAGTAATAGAAGTACAAAGAATACCCATCAGCAACCTCGTACTACTGAGGTCGGTTACAGCCGACGACCCCATGACTATGGGCCTCGTCTTGACTTGTAATAAGTTGAGATCGTCTAGAACCTTGGAACACAGTTCTTGTCAGTTCGTCCATAGCCGACATCGCTCTTACCTCAACCTAGGTTGGTTATCTGCCGAGGTCAGCAAGGACTCATACGTTAACCACCCTTTAAAATCATCATCATCCCCAGTCGACATTGCAAGCGCCATATGAGGATTAACAGCTCTTTTGGCTCGGCTCTAATTGTCAGTGTTAGCATCGACCCTGGCCGACATTTCACATCTCTACCCTCGTCTAGGCATCCTAGCCAAGGTCATCATATAATTCCCAGCTAAATCAGGGGTCATACCTCACCAACCTCATACTCACTCAGGCCGAGGTTAGGACCAAGCAAAGACAGCCAAGCTTCTATATGTACATGTATGACTTGAGGCACGTGGACAAATCTGTTATAAATGAATCATTCCCTCCACGTGAGGGAATATTGACGTCATCATTACTTAGTTAAACATTAGCCAGGTGTCATCCTTTAACTGGCTAGATCTCTATGCACATGCTCATTGAATGCTTGGGGGGGTACATTACACCCCCAGGCACTATATATAGAGGTCATCATCTACCGTACAAAAGGAGGGAGAATTAAAACCCTAGCTGATACTTTGTCAAATTACACAGTAGAGAGAGAAAGCTTGAGAGATTTTATCCATGGCTGTTAGTGCCTTATTTTAGTGACCTTACTCACTCACTTGCACAGTGGACGTAGGCCAAATTGGCTGAACCACTTATATATCGATGTTCATCCTCTTCTCCTCATCTCAATCTCTTATGTTTGGTATACACTTGAACTGCCATTATTATCACTGATTTGAGCTTACAAACACCTTGAAGGGTGGTGCTATTTATAGCATCATCAACGAGGATGCACTATCTACTCCTACCACACTTGGCGCAGAAGAAGCCAAGGAAAATAGAAGTAAGTCCGCTGAAGGCCTACCAGCCTCACATACCGATATTCTTCCAATTACAAAATGGACTGTAGGTCCTCCCACCATAACATATACCAACGAAGACATCGAGACCCGTTTTCCATGAACTAATTAACCCAATTCTCTATTAAAGAGTTAAAACTGAAGAAGGGTTGGACGAAGAAGTTAGGAACACCAGTAGGGGATACTCAAGAGGGGATGCCATGTGAAACCTCTCACAAAGCCGCATGAATAACATCACAGGGATCCCCCGTAAGAAAGTTAGAGTGGCCATCCTTCTAAGGATCAATACCATTCAAGGCCGCTGCCAGGACAACAACTGCAGGTTTACAGCGGTAAGACATCAACGCCACTATTTTGGCCACCTGAGGATCGACCGTTAGGTCACCCATCACTAATAACAACCTAGTAGTAAGGCCCAAGGCAATAAGTCAGGCAAAACCTGCATCAGAGAAGTCCCTCTGGCACACTGAGTTCATAACAGCTGATAGGGCAATATTCTTATCGTGGGCCAATGGTCTAGTCGTCGAGGAAGAGATATGAAGTAACTCAGTCAAAGACACCTGAGGAAAATGGGACACGTCGGGTATAGACACCGCCACACTGGGGTTGATCCACAACATCACAACAAACTCCTCATAAGTAGGGCAAGCCTCATCTAGAACAAACTAAAAAATTTGATCTTCGGGGTACCAAAATTATGCAACGGCCTCAAGAAGATTCCAGTCTATAGTCCGGTTGCTCCATAAGGAGACTCGATGCAGGATAAAGGTAACATAGTCGACAATATAGAGGCCCACGGACTCTAAACCCTCAAGGTAAGAAGAAAAGGCTTTAGGCAATGAGAGAGCAATTTGAGAAAGATAAAAAAAACACAAAATAAATAAAATGGATGGTGGTGAAAAATACACCCCAACTACCCCCCCCCCCCCAATACCCAAAATCCCTCATAAAAGACAAATCACCTGGAACCTCAACAATCCCCCTGCCCTACAAGTACTCCAAGTATGAAGAAAGTGCAATAAAGGCTAACAGAGTGATTTAACCTAACCCTTATGCCGAAAGACGGGACAAGGGGTATACCGATTGACAACACCCCTATTTTAGAAAAAAAATCCATTTTTCCTCTTTTGTCCAAAATCAATTTTCGAAAGTTCCTACTTTGAAAAAAAATTAATCCAAGGGTTATTTTTATTACTCCTCTTTTCATAACATAAGCATTTTTCATAATTATCTCCGTCTTTATAAATAAGATATGTCAGCAAAAAATTAAAGTGCATGTAGAAGTCACTAAAGCAAGAAAAATACCAAAAAGAAATGCATTTTTTATTATGTAATCCTCGTTTGGCATTGTTACATTTTCGCAGGAACAAAAAAAAAAAATGTAAAATACAACGGGACACTGCCCAAACCCTATCTCACAAGATCTCAAATGAAAGCCTGAGCCTCCACAATGCACACGCTTCCACCAACGACAAGAAGTTGACCTTCCTTTCTCGGAGCCATAACCCTCATCAAAAGTAGCTGACAATACAATATAGGAAGTGGCGAACTTCTTCACATAGGCGGACATAGACCCCATCCAATCCTTGATATCCCACATCCAATTAGTCAACACTCATACATTCTACAAAGAAGAAGTGAACAAAAAACAAAAAAAGTCAAGAAAGTGAGTAAACAACTAAGAAAAATAAAGAGGGGAACAAGGAATATAAAAAATGAAGAAGAGAAGTATACCGTAGGTTGGTGCTCATCATCAATAAGGCTCTTTAAACCCAGCTACCGATGCATGAGGACAGCGAGGAACCCTCAACATCTCCCCACTAATCAACTGGAAATTTTAAGAACGAGGAATGACCTAAATAAGCTGAGCCTCCATTGCCGCGTGAGCCTCTTGTGCTGTAGGCCGACGCTACCGGTGCACTAATACCCCTCCCCGAATAAGTAGAAAGAGGATGAATGTTCTCCACATCATATATATATAGGAAGGCATAAACCAACTGGTCATGAAATCCAGGTAGTCATAACCCACTTTCGTGTCAGTATAAAGCATGTAAAGATCACCCATCATCGCCATCACCCTGGCATTATTCATCTTCTCTCTCACCCACCTCATATACTCGGGGGGGGGGGGGGGAATCGACGATGCGACCTCCAACTACTCCTACACAATCTACCTCACAAATATCTCTTCCAGGTACCATACATCCCAAACTCACGCGCCCTCAGTTGTCGCATCTACGCGTTCATACTCGTAACCCCTCGTCGCCTAGAAAAAATGCCCCAAGGGTGGAAGGTCACCAACATCCACAACAAAGAATCAATATCTACTAAAAAATAGAAGATGCCAATGGACTTTGAAGAAAATACAAAATTTAACTTGGCCGCATGTCAGTTCATTCAAAATTTTTTGTACGTCCTTCAAAAATAAGGACTGGTTCGATTGCTGGTTTGACTTACCATCGATAACACTGTAGAAATCCCCCAGCCCACTATCCTTTAAGGACACCTACCCCACATGGAGACTAATCATCTCGTTAGACCATGTTTGCAAGAAGAAAAAGAAATTAGAAGAAAGAAATAAGAGAATTGCTGTAAGAAAATAAAGCAAAAGTACACTTAAAGTTACCTCCAGAAGGTAGATGGGTCCTGTAAAAATCTGCCAACAGCATCGACTGAATGCATTCAGAGAAGTGTAAAGGGATGACAAAGAAAATCTTCCGCAATCATACAGATTTATATCCGTAATAATTCACAAGTACAGTAAAAACCATAAGTGGACGATGTCATCGCTCGTCGCCACCGTAAATCCTCTTAGCAAAAGAAAAATATATAGACGGGACGTTTGTTTCGCCTGACGCCCATCAGTATCGTCAACCCGCCTCCTCAACAGTGTCTCCCTCAAAAGAAATCCGAATAGAATCCCCCAACACGATCCTACCCATATTGATCGAGCACGAGGAGTGTATTCGTGTGAGGGCACAATCGTTGTGTGTTTCGCCGCCGCGATGAAAAAACCTAAGCTACTACTACACTTGCGAGGCAAGCACATCGGTAAGTTGGGTATCGCAAGAAATCCACGGGGAGTGATTAAATTTTAGATTTTAATTATTTAATTACTTCAGGAATAAAAGTGTAAAATAACTAAAAGAAAAGGTAATGTGTGGGTATGGTGGAAAAAGAAAAGAATAAGTTACGCTACACAAAAGTAAAGCGAGGATCGGAATCACATTCTACCACACGGATCGAAACAACTACTAATTAGAGTTAAGGCTCGAAAGCAATTTAATCGAGCATTTTCAATTAAGCATAAACATCACACAATAAGGAATTCAATCCAAAGTTGCGAGATTAAACATTTAACAGAAAATGGTCACACGCGAATTAAATTCGGAATATCGCTATAAACACTAACGTTGCATGACAAAGAAAGTTAAACGCATAATAATCCGACTTTAATACGCGAGGTTTCAATTAAATGCAATTTTACACGAAACCCTAACTTTCGAGGTCCAAACTCGTAAATGGCGGAACATAACCCCGACCCTATTTATCTAAGGGCAAGATATAAATGAAACTAATTAACAAAGCAATAAACTAATTAAGCAAGAAATAATTTAATCTAGGCAAGAAAGTAAAGAAAGCAAGTAAATTAAAGCATGGAAATTAAGGAAGACAACTTAATTAATGAAATTAAAGTTAAGGTACAACTTACAAAACAAAGAGTACAAGGGAGAAGTAGGGAAAATATCCCAAGTTTACAAACCCTAAAATCTAAGACAAAATGAAGATATGAAGATTCCTCTAAAAAATGAGAGAAGAGAGTATTTATACATAAAATATCCCATGGCAAACTTGTAAATAAACAAGAAGAAAAACAAATATCTGCAGGACCGAATCGATTTGGGGTTTCCGAATCGATTTGGTCAAAGGGATTTGATCACACTGGTCCAAACCGAATCGATTTGTAGTGTCCGAATCGATTTGGCCGAATCGATTTGGGGTGTCCGAATCGATTCGGTACCTACATGTATGAAATCTGCAGCTTTGTCCTGTTTTACGGAAAAGATCGTAACTTCTTCGTTATAGCTCGGAATTAGGCACGGTCAGAGGCTACGCGAAGATAACTCAGAGGAATACAACATCCAAGAAGACATTGGGCCAAAAACCCAAATTCTGAAATGACAAAAAATCCCTTGAATATGGCCTTAAGTGTGAATTTGAAGTAAAAAACCATCTTAAAAATGCCATAACTCCATTGATACAACTCGGAATCATGCACCGTTGGCGGACACGCGGAGAGAAATAAAAGGGATTCAACTTCCGTGAAGAGATCGAGATTCAAACTCGAATGCTGAAATTACTAAAATGCCCCCGAAGCTGCAATAGTCGACGAAAGTTTTTCGGAAAGCATCCAAACTTCATACTAAGCATCGAAACACATACAAAAGCTCAATTAACCCTTGCAAAACATGTTAACATAAAAATCCGAGGTTGTCTGGTTAATGAGCATAAGTATAGGGATTAAGATACCCAAGGGGGCTAATAAGGCGTAGGTTAACGGGTGAAATACGCAATATTTGCGTCATATCACACTCCCTAACTTACATATTGCTAGTCCCTAGCAATGAAATAGGAAACAACAAGAACTACAAGAAAACCACAAGAAAGGAGATATGTACAAAAGAGATAAAAGCCACTTTCGTGGGTGAACGATTGCATTTAGCGTACGCAATAAGCCGTTAATTCCCTAGGTTACCCTAGTGGACGAGTGTTGTCTCGTGAGGGTTTTCAGGGATGGTACCCACAAACATCACACAGTTTCCTCAAAATATGCCCAATCCAACATGCGACAAACTCAACAACAACGAAAAAGATTTCAAACGCGTTATTTTCATATTGAACGAATTCAAGCTAAAGTCCGTATCATTAACATTATAGAACGCACCTCATAGAATTGAAACTTTAAAAGTGGGAGGGGGAGAGCAAATGCAAAATATGATTTGGTAAAAACTTAAATAAACCGGATAAACATAAAGCAAGCATATATTCAATACTCACGGGAATTACACTCATCAAGCGAATTCACTCGAAATAGGGAGGTAACACACGGAACATGCGGGCATAAGGAGTAAATGTAAAGGGAAACTAGGCCGTACACATGTCATAGATGAAGAACGCTATATAGGAAATAAAAATTGTAATCTCAGTGAAAGGATACCGCACATATAAAAGAGGAGAAATGCATTTTCACAGATTATCAACACTATTAAACATTTGAATTACATCAACCTAAGATCACATAGGACTTTAATAGGGTTGTAATGTAGGCTAGGTTAGGGTACGAAATGAAAGGGATGTATATGCGGATTCGAAGTGTTCAGAGATGAAAACTTGGAATAATGGAAAGGATGCGAGCAATATAAAAAATGGAAAGTAACTTCCAAACAAGCATTAGATATAACAATTGGAGAGTAATCAAAGCTTATTTAACTATATACACAACATATACAACTTTCTCTTTCTTTTCTTTTCTTCTTTTTCTTTTGTTTTCTTTTGTTTTCTTTTGCTTTTTGCTTTCTCTTTTTTTCACTACACTTTCTTTTCTTCTTTCTTTCCTTTACTTTTCAAACTCTCATATGCCTAAATTGCAACCGACATCATAACAACATCATTCAATCCCAAGTAACATTCCAAACAAAGTTATGGAAGGTGTATGTATGGTTTAAAACTCCAATTTGGAGTTGGTTAAGGGATTTGGGTTATGAAACGAAGGGCTATATTTAGGCTCAAAGGGGTTAACGAGGGTAAACATATAAGGGTGAGGTCAAGGCTAATATGGGTGATATAACAAAGATGGCCTATGATCATTTCACAAAGTTTACGCAATTATCGAGTCAAAACAATATATGAAAATCATGATCAAGTAACACATTTCAAGTATGAACTCAATTAATGAACGGTCAATAAAAGAATAGAGAGATTACCGACGAATTCAACGTTTTCAAAGAGGAAAGAATAATATATACACTCACAAACGACGAAAGGTACAAAGCTTACTCGGTGTAAGTATATACAATGCAACAAAAGATCACCAAGTTATAAAATCTCAAACCAAATCAATATAACAAGGAAAGTGCATATGCTCATGGGATAAAGTTTAATTCATGAAGTTATTCACAATATCAATGATTTGAGGACGAAAGTCTAATAACTTCGAAAATCGAGAACATGCATCATTGAGTTATCTATTGGATCGGGCAATTATTAAAATTTATCAACAGAAACAAGGCAAAATGCCCAACAAAGCAGAAAAAAGAAAGAAAATATTTTTGAAAATTTTCAAATTTTTCACAAAAAGGCATACTTAGTAACCAAATGTGAGAAAATCCATGGACAAAACAAAGAAATGGATAAAATATCCTACACCCCCTAACTTAAATGTTGCATTGTCCTCAATGCGCATTAAGAATATAACACAAAGAGAGGAAAAGAACGATATAACCCAAAATTTGGAGCGATCACCATAAGCATGAGTCCAATGAAATCTACAAAACAAGTTAGTACCGAGCATAGCAAAAACAAATAACAAAAAGTTAACTAATTACACTAGACTAAATTAAAAGGAAAGAAAAATAGGAAAGAAAGAAAATTAAAAAGCTAACTATTTACAACCTACTATTTAGGCTTCACACTAACTATACACTAGAAGTCTAAATAGTTGAGGGTCCACCCAAAAAGGGATTTGACTTTGAAAGATCAACGGTGGACCCTCCAAAGAGAACATGCCTTCCGAAAAATAATAATTCCGTTTGAACAACGGAAGGCATGTGGGTGGTGAAAAAAGTGAACCATCGCCAATTTGAAATTTTGGGCGGACGATGGGGGATTTGGATAATAAGGGGAAAAGGTACACTTGAGGTCCAAGAAAAATCGACTCATCTCCCAAAGATTTTTCAAATGGAATGGGAGATGGTGCACACGTGGGGATAACATCCATCGAAAACAAGTCCGACAAGGAGTCCTCATCGGTAAAAAGTGTAGAAGTTTTAAAAGTAACTACCGACTCATAGGAATCAATCGGTAATTCTAATGTTTCAATGACGGAAAACGTATATGGTAATGAAATAAATTCAATCTCCGTCAACATATCGTCGGAAGGAGATTCCCATTCGACGAGAAATTCTTTGAAAAATTGAGGTGAAACACAAGTTTCCACCTCCTCGTTGTTTTGTGCATAAGAATTCATCTCATCGCAAAGTGCTCCAAGTCTCATTCCAGCATCATTTAGGCTTTCCAAACCTTGGGAGTAAAGAAGAAAAGTTTCTTCCAAAGTAGGCTTCCTCGGCTCAAGAGCCTCGGACTCCTCATTTGGTTGAAGCTCATCCTCGAAAGTATCGGAATACGAATCATCATTGGATTCGAATAATTAATCCAACTCAAGCTCCCAATAATGATTTTCATTCCGATAAATGTTTTCAAGTCTTTCAATCGCAAGAAAATCTTCAAAATGGAAAACATGAAAACTATCCCCAAAGTAAGAATCATTAGAATGACCGTAATAACTATAATAGTAGGACATGATTACCTCGTTGTTTGTAGATGGAGAATCCGAGCAAGAAAGTGAGCAACCGCGAATCAAAGTTTCTTAGCATTCAAATATGCTATCCTGCAAAAAAGGTTAAAACAAAGAATACAAATACAAAAGGAAAAATACTACGAAATAATAAAACAATTACAATCTAAAACACACTCCCCGGCAACGGCGCCATTTTGATCGAGCGCGAATAGTGTGTTCGTGTGAGGGCACAATCGTTGTGTGTTTCGCCGCCGCGATGCAAAAACCTAAGCTACTACTACACTTGCGAGGCAAGCACAGCGGTAAGTCGGGTATCGTAAGAAATCCACAGGGAGTGATTAAATTTTAGATTTTAATTGTTTAATTACTTCAGGAATAAAAGTGTAAAATAACTAAAAGAAAAGGTAATGTGTGGGTATGGTGGAAAAAGAAAAGAATAAGTTACGCTACACAAAAGTAAAGCGAGGATCGGAATCACATTCTACCACACGGATCGAAACAACTACTAATTTGAGTTAAGGCTCGAAAGCAATTTAATCGAGCATTTTCAATTAAGCATAAACATCACACAATAAGGAATTCAATCCAAAGTTGCGAGATTAAAAATTTAACAGAAAAACGTTGCATGACAAAGAAAGTTAAACGCATAATAATCCGACTTTAATACGCGAGGTTTCAATTAAATGCAATTTTACACGAAACCCTAACTTTCGAGGTCCAAACCCGTAAATGGCGGAACACAACCCCGACCCTATTTATCTAAGGGCAAGATATAAATGAAACTAATTAACAAAGTAATAAACTAATTAAGCAAGAAATAATTTAATCTAGGCAAGAAAGTAAAGAAAGCAAGTAAATTAAAGCATGGAAATTAAGGAAGACAACTAAATTAATGAAATTAAAGTTAAGGTACAACTTACAAAACAAAGAGTACAAGAGAGGAGTAGGGAAAATCTCCCAAGTTTACAAACCCTAAAATCTAAGACAAAATGAAGATATGAAGATTCCTCTAAAAAATGAGAGAAGAGAGTATTTATACATAAAATATCCCATGGCAAACTTGTAAATAAACAAGAAGAAAAACAAATATCTGCAGGACCGAATCGATTTGGGGTGTCCGAATCGATTTGGTCAAAGGGATCTGATCACACTGGTCCAAACCGAATCGATTTTTAGTGTCCGAATCGATTCGGCCGAATCGATTTGGGGTCTCCGAATCGATTCGGCACCTACATGTATGAAATCTGCAACTTTGTCCTATTTTACGGAAAAGGCCGTAACTTCTTCGTTATAGCTCGGAATTAGGCACTGTTAGAGGCTACGCGAAGATAACTCAGAGGACTACAACATCCAATAAGACATTGGGCCAAAAACCTAAATTCTGAAATGACAAAAATGCCTTTGAATATGGCCTTAAGTGTGAATTTGAAGTAAAAACCATATTAAAAATGCCATAACTTCATTGATTCAACTCGGAATCATGCACCATCGGCGGCCACGCGAAGAGAAATAAAAGGGATTCAACTTTCGTGAAGAGCTAGGGATTCAAACCCAAATGCTGAGATTACTAAAATTCCCCCGAAGCTTCAATAGTCGACGAAAGTTTTTCGGAAAGCGTCCAAACTTCATACTAAGCATCGAAACACCTACAAAAGCTGAATTAACCCCTGTAAAACATGTTAACATAGAAATCCGAGGTTTTCTGGTTAATGAGCATAAGTATAGGGATTAAGATACCCAAGGAGGCTAATAAGGCGTAGGTTAACGGGTGAAATACGCAATATTTGCGTCGTATCACATATCCCCCAGTGCAGCCTGTACCACTTCTAGTGTGACCTGCAGAGTATGATCAACTAGAATTTTATTCCCCTTATAATCCAGCCCCGTCAGCTGCTAGACATCCGTGGGAGTGACGATCATCTCCCCGACCCCCAGATGGAACGTATGGGTCGTGTCCCACAACCTCTCACCAAGTGCGCACAACACTGCAGAAGAGCATGGCATCTCGTTTAGTGCTCCCGCCAACGGGCCAAATCTAGAAAACAACACCATTTTAGTGCACCACTGCATAAAGTTTTTCCCAAACATCTTTCAACCCAGTCATCCCTCGAGATCGGATGCTCGAAGAATCTATGTCAGTCTGCAAGAAACCAAAAGTAAAACCTTTATTAGTACAGGAAAAAAAAAAGAAAAGAGTTGGAAAACCAAAGGTCAAAATACTCACATAAGCAGTAGGGTTATTCACCCTTTTCGAAAGGTGGTACGTGGTCTCGTGCAACAAAACTCTCTCATCAGAAATCGATTCAAGGAGTCGTAGGCATTTTTACTGACCAGTGCAAATAATACCATAAATCCCTACTCCAGGCCTGCCCAATCGTTAACGAACAACCCCTCATTATTAAATTCGCTAGAAGTACTCGCTATTTCAAGTCTTGAATAAATAAGGACTTAGGAATGACTCTTAGAGAGAGAAATCAAGAGAATCAATCACTTGAAGTTGTGGAAAATGATGAGGGGATGCCTCCTATTTGTAGAAGGTTAAGGGGCATGCCGATTGGCAGCCCCTTAACCCATGCCGGTCAGCAGTGACTTTTCCCCTTCCTAAGAATCCAAGGAGTCTGTTACCTATGCCTATAAGCACCTTCCCAGACCTACCTTTTGGCAATAACCTCCAAATTTCTTCCCAAAAATGCCAAAAAATTTTAAAATTGCCCAAATAATTTCCAAAAATTCCCATAAAATATTGAAAAACTTAGAACATTATTTCCCCAAGAAAACCATTTTTAGAGAGGTAAGACACTTAAAAACCCTAAGAAATTCCTAGATGGATCAATGAAACATTTTTATCATATCCCCCAGCAGAATCAACGGTGCACCCGCATCCAAGCCTATTACATTTTCCCCAGTAGAAATCGCAAGTCAACACATTCCCCAGTAGAACCAAAGGTGTGCCTACACCAAAACCCTTCTATATTTTCCCCAATGTAGCTATTCCCCTTAAAATACAACTTTAGGTCTTCATAATTGACTTCGTCCCGTAAAATTGATTGTCACAACTCAAGGTACTCATAATTAACTTCGACCCGTAAAATTGGCCATCACAACTTTAGGTCTCGTCCTTAGAATTGACCTCGTCCCGCATAATTGGTTGCCACAACTCCACGTCCTCTGAATTGAACTTGGCCCGTAGAATCGATCATCATAACTAAAGGTCCTCAGAATTAACCTCGACCCACATAATTGGTCACCATAACTCAAGGTCCTCAGAATTTACCTCGGACCACAATATTAGTTGTCATAACTTTAGGTCCTCAGAATTGACCTGGAATCGCAGAATCGGTCATCACAACTCAAGGTCCTCATAATTAACCTTGACCCACAAAATTAGTTTACACAACTTAAGGTCTTCATAACTGCCTCCACCCACAGAATTAGTTGTCACAACTTTAGGTCCCCAGAATTGACCTCGACCCACAGAATTGGTCGTTATAACTTTAGGTCCTCAAAATTGACCTCGGACCACATAATCGATCATCCCTTTATAGGTCCTCCAAATTTACCTCAGCCAGGTGAATTTGTCATCATTACTCATAGTTCTGTCAATGGATCGAATTTTATCCGAATTCGAATTGAAATCTGGTCCATTTAAATGGATTTGGATCACGCTTGGAATTCGATTACCTGATTACCCATTTATTAAATGGAGCGAATTTGGATTCATATGCTCTGATCCATTAATAATCCGATACGATTAATATTTATAATATATATTATAATATTTTTAATTAATACAGACTGTATTTTGTAATATTTTAATATATATTATAATAGTTATTTATAATATCATATAACTAAAAAACCCCTCATATAAAAAGAAAATGAGACACACACACATACACGAGAAAGAAACCTAAAACTAAATCTGTAACACTCACACGCTGCCTCATTCACAGCCTCTCTCTCATCTCACTATACACACCCAAATCCCTCCTCTACTCAAACTCCCTCCTTTCATCCTCTCTATTCGGACGCCGCGCCCTCCTCTCCTCCTATCCCACACTCACCCGATCCGATGCCACCAACAGGTATGCATTTTTTTCTGTACATTAATGGTAGTTTTTCAGATTTTTGTTGTGGCTTCTATACATTAATGTTTTTGTATAGGTTTTTATTGTGGTTTTTTTTATTGATTTTCAGTTACGGTGTTAGGGGACCTATACAATAATGTTTGGGGGATATTCATCTTAATGTTTTTCAGTTACGGTGTTGGAGGATTTGTTGTTTTTAAATTACGGTTTTTGTTATGGTTTTTCAGTTACGAATTAAATAAATATTTGGGGGTTCTATAGATTCTTGTCAAGATGACTCAAATTTTTCAGTTTTATAGTTAGAAATTAAACAATTACATTTTTGTTTTTGTTTTTCAGTTACTAATTAAATAAATATTTGGGGGTTCTATAGATTTTTGTCAAGATGACTCAAAGTTCTCAGTTTTTCAGTTACAAATGAAATATTTGTGGTTTTTGTTGTGGTTTTTAGTTACTAAATATTTGTGGTTTTTCAGTTACGAATTAAATTAAATAAAATTTCCCACTTTTCAGTTTTTCAGATTGATGTTCTGAATAAATGTTAGTTTTTCAGTTTTTTGTTTTTCAAATTCAGTCTCAAATTAATGTTATTTACTATTTTGTTTGATAGGTTTGTCTTCATTGGATCCTTTTCAAAATTTGAGCGGTGCGGGCGAAAATGATTTTATCGGCATTGATAGCCAACATGACGAAGGACAAGGACCATCAAAGAGGACTAGGCGCCGAACATCATCAGTATGGACCATTTTTGATAAATTTAAAGATTATAAAAGTGAAGACAAGCACAAATGTAGTCGTTTCAAAAAAATATATATTTTAGAAAAGGTACTAGTCACCTTAGGTCCCATATAACTAGGTGTACGGGTGCTAAAAATGACATTTCTCAACATATGATAAATGCCTCAAAAAAGATACTGGATGACACCATAAATATTGAAACATTTCTCTATATGGAGGGACCTCGCTATAATGATAGTGAAACATAATTACGCCTTTAACATGGTGGAGCGTGAATATTTTGAGAAGATTTGTAATGTCCTGAATCCTCAATTAAAAAATGACAAGAAACACCATTAGGTCTGACATTATGGAGTTGCATGGAGAAGAAAATATTAAACATTGACTACGGATTTATGGACTTCTGACCACAAAACATTGCCTATTGTTGTTTGACGGTGAACTACATTGATGATAAATGGGTTTTACAAAAGAAAATCAATAACTATAGGTGTATTGAATACCCGCATGATGGTGAAACATTGTTTAAGGTAATTTTGGATTGGGATTTGGACAAAAAATTATTTACAATGGTAGTTGATAATGCGGGCGCTAATGATGTAATGGTTAGGCACTTAAGAAGTTGGTTGAGTAATAAATCTTTGCTTTATTTGGGTGGTGATTTGTATCATGTTCATTGTAGTGCCCATTTTCTTAATTTGATTATTCAAGATGGGTTGAAACTGATTGGGGGCCTTATTCTTAGCATTAGATACACTATTAGATATTTTCACAAGTCACCATATGGGAAACAAAAATTTGACGTTGCATGCAATTAACGCGAGATAAGGAGTAAAAAATAAGTTCCTATGGATGTACATAATCATAGAACTCCACGTACTGAATGTTTGAAACGAATTTAGATTTTCAAGAAGATTTTACTCGCTTGACACAAATTGATCAAAATTACAAACATTCTCCTTCGAAGAGGAGTGCGGTGTGGCAAAATTAGTTTGCGGTTGTTTGAAAAAGTTCTTTGATGCTACACGCCATTTTAGTGGTACAATTTTTTTTAGTGCAAATGTATTCTTTTCTAATGTTTGTAAAATTCAATTAATGTTGATGAGTTTGGAGTAAAGTGAGCACGAGTGCTTTCGTTTGATGTCTATCCCAATGAGGGAAACTTTGAAAACTATTGGTATGCATGTCGTTTAGTGTTGGCTATTGTCGTTATGCTTGATCCGAGGTGTAAGATGGCATATGTTGAGTTATATTATAATAAAATCTATGGTGTTTGTGCTAGTAGTTATGTGGGGAGAGTGCGTAGTTCTTTTATGGATTTGTATTTAGAGTATAGGGGTGATAATTATTTTGGTGTGGATTCAACGGGGACTCGAGATGTGGTTGGTGGAATTGGGAGTAGTACATCTCACACGAGGGGTCTTAGTATGATTGATGAAGATGCATATTTTGGCACTTGGTATAATCAATCCACCAATGTTCATGCTTTTCAAAAAATTGAGGTGGATCAATACTTGGAAGAACCCATTTACCAAAGAAAAGAAAATTTTAACATTTTGACATGGTGGCAAATGTGTAATGGTAAGCTTCCTACCTTGGCACAAATTCCACGTGATATTGTAGTTGTCCCGCCTACTACAGTTTCCACCGAGTCTGCCTTTAATATTGGAGGTATATTTATTGATGAGACGCATGCATCTTTTCTTCCCGAGATTGTTGAAGCTTTAGTTACCACTGCGGATCGAATAGAATCACAAAAAAAGTCAAGTAAGTAGTTATTTAATTTGTCAGTTTTTTTATGTTTTTTCTTCTATTCAAATATCTAAATATTAATAATATTTGTTCCAGCTATTCATGAATCATAAGGTTTGTTTCAGCGGTATCATAGTAGAAGATAATCACCAAGTAAGTTCATTATTTTCTTTTATTTTATAACATACGCTATCTTACAATATTTGTATTTACGTTTGAAGAATAACTGTTTATTATTTTCTTTTACTTTTCAGGGTGGCTTTGAAGGAGAAAGTTAAAGTGAAGATGTGGTTTTGTAGTTTTATTTTGAACTTTAATCTAAGTCATGTTTGTAATTTTTGGATTTTGAATGTTGGATTTGATCGTGGTCTTATTCGTGATGTTGTGTTTAATATTTGAATAGTGAACTTCTATGTAGGACTTCTATCTTGGTGTTAGTTTGATTTTGAATGTTGAACTTTTATCTAGAATATTGTTTATGGTACTTTATTTCATTACCTTTTTTTTAACATGCGCAAAATAAATTTATGAAATAAGAGATGAAAATAAGAAATTGGATTCGAAAATATAATTATTTGGATTCAGAACTATCATTATTAAATAAGAGATGAAAATAAGAAATGTTGAAAATCAAGTGGTCAAAATTATATTTTTTGACATACCATTATCTTTTTTTTAATGAGAATTATTATTAAAAAAAGTAATCGGATCGGATAAACGGATCAGATTAACGATTTTTTAACAAATTGGATTCGGAACCCTAATAGATAATTCATCAGATAATCGTATTGAATCCATATCCGTTTAATATAAACGGATATGGATTTGGATTTGCCTCATCGTGTCCAAATCCAATTCGTTTACAAGCCTAATTCCTTAGGTCCACATAATTGACCTATTCCCTTTAAATTGGTCACCCTCGAATTTTAGGTCCACATAATTGACCTAGAATACTCTTCCCCAACGTCGATATGATGTCTACCATTCGATGGCCTTAATCCAAGCTCACTCGTCGAGGGGATCTGTAGACACACCATCCTAGGAACCCCCTAAGCACCTCCTTAGGTCCCTAGCTCTCACTCGTTCACCATAAACCCTAGGTCATACTCCGAACATTGATATGGAGGCCATTGAGCACTCTCGGGCCCCATTTCACTCCGGTCACCACTCCAGCTTGAATCAAAGACAACTAATCCTCAAAGGGATCTGGATTCCATTTCTAACGATCCATCCCATTAGCAAATTGGCCTTACGGTTCTGACAAACGATCTGTTTTCCTCCAAAACCTCCCGTCTAGAGACAATCGGGTACTTTCGAGCCCTATTTGACTTTGGTTAACTCCCAGATTCAGGAGTGGATCAATGAATTCTTAAAGGTCTCTAAATTTACTCTCCACCAATCCACCTCGTGTGTGATTTGGACTTTTAATTTGCATTTTATGTTTGTTTTCCTAAAAAAACTGTTCTGAATTGCCTACTGGCAGCCCAAACACCCTACCTATTAGCACTGTACTCTTCCTTACCCAGCAAGGCAGGCCTTATGCCAATAGGCAGGCCAGGGGCTGTGCCGATCAGCACTCCCATTGACCCTATAAGAAGGAGCTATGACCTCACCCTAGGACCATGACCTCAGCAATCAAAGAACATTCTCCTCATAATCAGAGCCTTTACCAGTCTCCAAAAGTCCATTTTCCCCAATTCTCTTACCTCACGTTCTTACTTCACTTGGTAATTTGATAAGCACCCAAAAGTGTACATTTTATACCCCGAATAGACGTATTTTAGTTTCTAATTCTCTCCAAATTGGGTCTTAAATGCTTAATTGTTTGTTGTGGAGTCTTGATCATCGCTTGCGGAGTTCAAACGCTTATTTCAAGGCAAATGTGTGATTTATGGGGCTAATTCCCCTGTCCCATATCTTACCCAAGCCTAAACTAGACCAAACCATCACCCAAACCCCGTGTGTGTGTTGTGTTTGTACTTTTATTTTTTTAGATTTTTATTTGATTCATTTTTATTTTTAGATTTATTTAGAATTTTCTAGGATTTATTTTCTATTTTTATTAGATTTTATCTTTGTTTAGTTTTATTATATTAGGATTATATTTTCATTTTTAGTAGATTTTTATTTTTATTTTGTGTCCTTTATATTTTTTATTTTAAGATTTTAGTTTGTTTAGATTTTTAATGCTTATTTTTATTTCTTTTTATTTTTAGGATTAGTCTTTAGTAGATTACTAGATTTTTATTTTTAGTTTAGTTTAGTTTTTATTTTTCTTTTACTTGTTTTTATTACGTTTATTTTTATTATTTATTATGTTCTTATTTTTTATTTTTTTGGTTGGGTACAAACTAATACACACACACACACACACACACCTACACCTTACTCGCACCCAAACAACCCCTTTACTATTCACCATCTTCAACCTCCTCTATCTCTCCTCTCACCAACAAACCCACTACCCAACTTCCATAACCAAAAACCTTCCATTTCAAACCCATAACAAACACCATAACCAAACACACAATACTAACCCATTTCTCTATACCACAAATTGCCACCACTATTAAGCCTTGACATCACACCACAAACCAATAAAATCTCAACCTGAACCAAACCCGAAAACCACTTGGTTTTAGTCCCATTCAACTCGCGATGACCTCCTACTACGCCCAGCAGCCCCTACAACTCTGGCCATAACCCGCGAATCCCATCACCTAACCACCAAACATCCAAACCAACTGCCAATAAACCGGACCCCCGACAACCCATAACCATCTTTGGCCACAAACCGAATCCCAAAACCTACAGACACCCACACCACCACTAAAACCGAATCCAGCGCCGATGATCCCGAACCCGGTCAGCTCCGCCCTAGCTACCTCTGACCCAATTCCATACACATATGTCCAAACCCATCTCCACGGTTCCAACCCAAACCCACTTCATCTCATTCTTTTACACGATTTCGACATGCCATCAAATCCAAAACCAAAATAACAAAACCCATTACACCAACATGTCTTTTAAATACCCATTTAACCCCAATTACCAAATTACCCCAAACTAACTACTTTTACCCCAATACCCTTTTAACAAATCTGATTATTCTCTCACCCATTACCTCACAAACCACATGCACCTCTCTAGTCCATTATTCCCCTTGCCCTAATGTGACCATTATAAAAGAAAAGAGAAGACCCATTTGAAAGGAGTTGTTTTTTTTGTAGAGAGATAGTTTAGAGTAGAAAAATAAAATAGAGAGAGAAACACCTTGTAAATACTTTTTTTTCTTTTTTTAGAGATTGGTGAAAAATTAAATTGTTGAGAGATTCAATTGAGTGTATGTATTGCATTAAAAATATTTGAATTCTCATATTGGATGGATGTTGCTAATGTTCAATGAAGAATTAGAGTGCAATTTTCCAAATCAAGGAGACTTGTTTGAAGATTTCTTCTCTTATCTCTACTTTTTTTAATTTCTTGCTTAGTTTGTTAATAATATTGCATTTGTGTATTTTATGATCATGTTAGGATGGAAACCCTTTTCAAGGGGTGGGGTGATCCAATCATTTGATGTTAATTCCATTTTAATTAGTTTATTTAAATTAAAAGTCCCTTTGAGTGCACTCTTACATTTTGATTTACACCTCGAGAGAGGGTAAATGATTTTCGAGAGAAAATCGAGATTCTAGTCTTAGTTTCCATTTTAGAATCGAACTACATATAGGTTTTTCTAAAATATGAAATTATTTCTTTGAATTTCAACTTTAAGCTTATTTTTATGATTTAAACTAATTTAGTAAATCAATCCTAGCGGGTGGTTTGTCAAATGATGTTTGAATCTACTTTTCAAGAGTTGTAGGAGTGCTGAATTTAATTTTCTAAAATGTTATTATGAAAATTACATTTGCAACGCGAGTTGATTTGTGATTTTGATACTAACTTGGGATAATTAATTTTAATGAATTAATTAATTTAGATCAACTAGAATAATTGGTGTAGATCATCCCTTGTTAGCTCTCACTTTATTTTTCTCACCCATCTCATATTTTAGATTTGTATTTAGTTAGATTTACATAGTATCTTCACTTACTTTTTAGTTAGTTATTTACATCTTTGATTTTAGGTTAGTTATTTCTCCATTCTTAATATTTTTTTTAATATTGAAAAAGCTAAAAAAAAAGAAAAAGTAAAAAGTCCAAAAGGAAATTAAATAAACAAATGAATTGCATGCCTCTCTTGTATGTATCACCCTTAGATCTGGGTTGATTCCCTTACTTACCTCTACACTTTAGATTATTATATTTAGTAGGTATTTTAAGGTTTTGATTAACTTGTCTTGCAACAACGACATTCACACAAAAGTATAGTTATCATAATTCATCCCACTTCTTTATATCACTTCCATACCACTTCAAAATTCATGCACTTACATTTCGATGTTAGCAATCAGCATTCATAAGGAGGTTTATTTCTCCATCCCTTTCTCTAGTTTTTCCATTTTAGTATTATTCACCTTATTTCTATTTTTGTGCTTTGTTCTATTATATTATGGCCACTAATCTCTACTCTTTATTAGTAGTATGGCATATAACTTATTTACATAAAAATCCTAAAAAGAAGAAAAACAGGTTTTATCCAGGAATTCTGAAAGTGGGATTTCCATTTCACACTTTCACTATTAAAACAAATTTTTATCTACATACACATAAGAAAAGTCCAACATATGGATTTATAGGTTAAACCCCACCGCCATGTTATTTTCTAACTACGGGGACTTTGATGCCCCTTAGGCTATGTAGGCATCTTGGGACAATCCCGAGATTCGAGTCCTCCCTTTTTCATGACTATGTACTTCTTTCATATCTTATTATATATATTTTTTGAGTTTTATAGTCCTACATAATTGTGTCTCACCCGACATGCACATTCGCCCTTTCATCGTGATTTGTGGATTCGACGAGCACTCAAATTTTTTGTTATCATTATTTTTGGGAACACTCCTATGGATGAATCCACTCTGTCTCTTCCATGACGTGAGTTGAATAATTCCACTATGACATTACTCATATTATACACATGTACACATACATCACGAAGTCTAAAAAGAGAAGATTAACATTAGCCCATGAGAGATCGAAAATGAGGAATGGGCACCTAATACCTTTCCATTCTATAACTTAGTCCCCGAACCTTCGAACTACTTGGTTTTTCAAGCATCAGTTTGACCTTGATATCGTTCTCTAGTGGCGGTGACATTCTTTTGCCTGTTTAGAGAAAAATAGGCTGGAGACTTTATCTCCTCTCATTATCCCCCACTTAGCGACAATCGATCCCCGATATTCCGGGCGAACCGGATAGAATTTGACCCCGGATGGCCACGCCGGTCACCTGAGTTACATACATCTACATCCCCTCTACATCCCTCTCAGCATAAAACCCGTTTGTCCATACATTTTTCCTTATATCTATCTTGTATGCCTCTAAAGTCCATTGAATCTTCTGCTATTACACGTGAATAATGAGAAAGTGGCACCAAAGTGGATGTAGGCTCATTTTATAGATGAACCACTCTATATCTTATGTTCTATCTCTCTATATTCACTTTATTACGCTTTATAAACTTTATGATGGTCAGTCATAACTTTGATGGAACAGTTCATTCTTATTGACCCAATTTTCGACATCATCGTTTTGACGCTATGTGGGAATGAGGTGTTATACCAAGTGCCTCCTGAATCGGGTATGTCATACCTTATTTCAGCCATTGGGATGTCCGAGTCATTATGTCCTTGGTGGAACTTCAATTGTTAGACCCATATTTTTGTATAAACCCTCTATGGGGACTTTTCTTTCAAGATCTATCTTTGAAGCCTATTTTATGGTTTTTGGGGACTCCCACTTAGCCTGATGATGGTACCATACCTAGATAATGCTGAAAAGCTTGACGGGCCATGGCCTTACAATGTTGGTAACTAGGGATGCGTCCACTTTATTTTTTATATGGAAGGGATTTTGCTACCAAAGTTATGTTATTTTGCAAATAAGGACTTTTGTGCCTTATATTAACACCCAAAAGACCTTTTAGGTCCTGTTCTAGGGGTGAAATAATAATTTTGGGTTCATTTTTGGAAAAAACCCAATTTTATACCTTGCTAGATGCGACCTGGCATGTTGCCTTCAAGAAGACCGCATCCTCTATGCAACAACTTAGCTGATCTTTTATTTTTGGCATATTATCATTTTTTGGTTAGAAATTGTTTTATCTTAGACCGAAGATTCCTTAAAATGCTTAAAAACCCCACGGCAAATGTAATGGCTTGTGGGTCAGGTTAAATTGCAAAAGGTTGGGTCACATAATTAGAAAATTGATGATTCTGCGAACAAAATCCAACTAGGAAATTCCCTTAAGGATCAGTAAATTGTCCAAGATAGATTACGATAATTTTACTTGTAAAAATGGTGTCCCACTATCGTGTGTATCCTCTAGGCGAAAATAATTTTTTCTCAATACCCTTTTCTAATTATATTAAGCACCAATTTTGTTAACAAAAATTTAATTAAGCTAGTTTTATCTTCTTAATACCTAAACATGCATCCAGTGATATAAGAAAGATAAAGTAAAGAAATCTCACTAAACGCACCAATTTACGAGTAAACCACTAAGGGAAAAAACCTTGGACTGCCAAGGACAGAAAATCACTATGATACGGTAATTACAAAGGAAGAATTACAGTCTTACTTAATGACTCGATCCTCAAAAGTCTTGATGCCTCTTATTCTCTTCGACCTCTACTCCGCAGTGCAACGTAGGAGTCCACCCATGCAAGGTCCACAACACATGAGTCCACACATACCTCGGCATCCACCGATATAACCACAACAACCGTCAATAAGTAAGTACGGAGTCCACCGTACGAAACAATTTCTTCTAATTATGTAGAATGAACCAATGGTGAAAACACAATATCACTATGACATATGGTTATGTAAACTCTGATCTTGTAAACAAAAAGGATGTTTTATGTTTTGGAAGCCTTTGGTAAACAATTGCAGAAAACATATAGGTTCTGTTCAGTTCTGTATGTTCTGCCCACTCGTTTTTCTCAGCAAAACACGCCTTAAATAATATTTTTCAGGCGACACATCATTCTAATGAAATCACAATGTCGTTTGAATGAAACACATATCTCTCTAGAACGAAATATGCATGTCGTTTGAATGACTATTAAATTCGTTTGAACTAGGTAAAAATTAAGGAAAATTTTAGACGACTCTAAACTCGAAATAACTTTGAGAAATCATTTTAAAAAAAAATTTAAATCTCATTTAAATAAAATAACATCCTTAGAAAAATTTACCTAGTATCCATAAAAAATTATGTATCCATACCTAAGAGAATCTTGCAAAATAATATGAGGATGTGAAATATGCACCAAAAGTCGGCATGATCTATATTTGAAGCTTAGCCGCTACGTCTTCAACACAACGTCATAGGCTTAATGGGAATCATGGCAAGTAAAATCTATACTATGACTCAAAGTGGTTTTGGTCAGGAATAATGCCAACACATACAAATTAACACTATTTGGAAATTTGTCCTTACAAATATCCCCCTTTGGCTGTTTCAGAACAAAAACAAAAATAGTGAGATGCCTAAGTCGGGACGTCAAGCCGAATGACCTAAATCTTATCCCATAAACCCAAAAGAAAAGGACAGGACATGGACTAGTACATGTAGGAAGATCGGCAAGAATAAACTGTCTGAATGTGAGATAGTTGCAAAATACGAATCTCTAAAGAATCACTACACAAAAAAAATAACCAAGTGAAGTATAGAGGAACAAATGATATAAAAACAATTTGATATCAATATCAATATACGATCAAATCTCTAAATGATATAAGGAATATGATACAAATATATAGCAGTTTGAAAACCAATATGAAATTATGAGCTGATCTCCCCCTACATCACATATCTATCTCTCCCCCTTTTGTCTCAAATAGACAACTAGTGGGACAAATAAACAAACACAATCATATCTAGCATGAATATAACATATGGAGAATATCTAGATAAATAATGAATAACCATTTAATCATATTATATCAAATCATAGCTAGAAAATAGTCACAAAGATGGAATCAACAATATTAGTAAAGATGTTAAAAATCTCATTGCAGTGTAATAATCAAGCATTAATAATCAATGATAACTGCATGTAAATTGTCCAAATCAACCTAGAAGTTCCAAATGAATATAATATCAAAATATATATTTCGAGCTTGTACCGAAACAAATAAAAAACATATCTAAAAAAATAGGGCCGTTCAAACGTTTGTGTCATGTCGTTCAAATGACTTGGGCATCTCGTTCGAACCAAGTATATGCTTGATACTATAACAATAGACCCTCATTCAAACGTCCTTCTAACGACCATACCTGAACGTCGACTTCGTTCGAAGGGTCGTTTGATCCACTTATCAAACAATGTGGTCATGTCGTCCAAATGACAACCAAAATTCGTTCTAACGACTTAAGGAATTCTCAATTTTAGTTCAAAATCTATGTTACATTTGCCCAGTGAAAAGAATATCTGAAAATAGCATCTGAAATTATGAAAACAATTGCAAAATAGACTAAAAAATAGAAGTATGAGTTACACATTAGCATAGTATCAATGTGCTCAAATATGGGATGGAGTGAATGGGTGTAACTAACATAAATGAATAATAATCCAAACATAAAGATATGTTCAAGAAGCTCTAATTGACAGTTAAATATCATCAAACTACGTTTTAGCCATATGTGACAATTAAACTTTGAACTTAATGAACTAAATGAACATCGTGTACACAAGTTTAAAATTTTAACGTTTCTACCAAACAATAACATCATGACACAACTTTTTTAACCTAGGACTTATTTGTGCAAACCCGTTGATCTTCAACTAAAACTCCCTCAAGTATAAATGATAATTATTTTATTTTTTTCTTTTGAAGATCTTTTTTAAGAGAATTCCTATTGGCTCCCCTTTGGCATACTTTTCTTTTTTATTGCCTTAATTTTTTCTTGATCTCTTTTAAATGGTGGCTTTAACGACGAGTTCACATGCATCTCGCATCCCTTTCCTGTACACACTCTTAATTTTTTTAATACGGAATATAAATTGTCATGGGCAAAGGTTCGTACATGCACAACTCCCCCTAAGTCTAATATGGATGTAGATGAGAAAATTGAGAGGATAATGTCTCACCCAACTCTGTTATTCACGAGAAGTTAAAAATTTAAATAAGCTCGTGCATGTGTGCAATGGCATATACACATAGTTTAATCTAAATGCAAATAAACTTCGCAACAACCCCATTAAACCAAATGGTTAAGATCAATCTATGTACCCAAAATCATGACCAAATGTACTAGCCATGTGGAAATATGGAATGAAGGGGGTCCAAGCACACAATTTTGACATATCAAGTGTAAACTCATGACACAAAAACCTAAAATCTTTTTGAGTTTTTTTCAAAAAATATTTTTGACCAAAAAGAAAATATTTTTTATTTTTAAAAATATGTAAAATCAACAAACTTTTTGTATTTTTCCAAGAAGACTCAAACAAAAGAAAAAATATAATACAAAGAGGTAAACATGTAATAACACCAACAAATATATATATATATATATATATATATATATATAAGGAGTAATGGTGTTTTCATTGTTTTATAAGTTGATAACATAATTGACGGCTGAGATTGAATGTAGGGATTTTGCATCTAACGATTGTGGGTGCTTTGAACTTGAGAAGATTATTTGGAAAAAAAGTACACCTTATCAGAGCACAAGGCTCGAGGGCACATGGCTCAAGGCCACCCCTCTGTCATCGAACTCATAACTCTCCACAGTTCTTTCTCATTCTCAAACTATCATTTCACTCTCTTCTCTCGACGCTTCGGAAACCTCTACTTCCAGCCGTTAGGTATCCTCTATCTCTCTCTATACGGTTTTACCTCTGCTATGTCATAATTTTTTGGGATGAATATTTGGGTAAAAATGGAATCATTGTATATGTTTATTATCTTGGTGGGTATGGGTTTGAGTTTTTGATGTGTTGGTTTATGGATATTTGATATATGATATAGATTTGGTGGTTATGGGTTTGAGTTTTGGATGTGTTGTCTTTATGGATATTCTATCTATGCTTCTTTATTATATTGCCTTCTTTATTACTGATAAGCAAAGGCTTTTAATCAAATGCGTTCGTGAATCAACTGGGTTAAAAAAGATCTGGTGTTTTGTTTTGAATCAACTGGGTTCGTGAATCTCTGATGTTTATTTTATCGATCTGTTTTTCTTTAAAACCCGAATTATGTTTTTTTAAATCGATATGTGTTCTTGATTGTTCGGATGTGAGTTATTTGATTTTTTTACTTAACATGGTACCGTGAGTTTAACATCGTGTAGTTGATTTTTTACTCACCTACACAGTTACTAACTTTCCCTCTTTCTCTTATATTTCAAGATTACCCCCTGTTTAAACACGCAATATCTCTGTCTAAAACATTTCATACTTCTTTATTTTTTATTGGTGATGTTTGAGGGTTTTTACCTGACGATTGGAGGGCAGTATCTCTGTAATAGACATGCTATTGTTATTTAAGATTTGTTATTTAAGACACGCTATCTCTTCTTTATTATTATCCTATTGTTATTTAATATTTTTTATTTTTTATGGTTAAAATCACAAAATATACTATTTTTCCCCTGAATTGATTGTGGTGATCATAATAAATTAATTTTCTTTATTTTGTAGGCCTATTTGGAAAGGTATGGTGAGAAAAAGATTGATTTACCTGGAAATAATACACTGTAACTTGGATTTCATCTGTGCTGAAATTCTACCACCAAAATTCTCTAGCTTGGAGTAATCATATCCATCTTCTACCTCAGAAAGCCTAGAGGTGACGCCACATCATGACAGGACATTTTTGGGGAAGGTTTTTGTTCTTTGGATTAGCCCCACTAAGCCTCGAACCAACTGAGTACCCGAGCCAAAAATTAATATTTGCATCTCCAAACGGACTTTTAACAATCAACCCATTGAAGGCTTCTTCACAATATACTCTTCGCAAATACAATCCGAGCACAATAAGAGTTGTAAAACACATCTATTTTTGTAAAACACATATGTATACTTGGTAAGTACATGACCGATCATCTCATGTGTTTTCAACCTTATATGTTTTTTAATCTCTATTACTGTAGGAATTTCACATGTCATCTCCTCACGAATGTCATAGCGTGTGACTGGTGGAAGATAAAAAATGGCATCACTTTGTGTATTTCTTATTCTTTTAAGCACTAATAGATCTCAATTATTGCTTTCTAGGAATCAATAGATATAGTATTTTATTCATTAATATATCTCAAATTATAGGCATCAACATATCCCAATTATTATCTTATTATTTATTGTTCAAGAAATTTAAAATTTGGGGCTAATGTGTTACTACATATTTTTGTAGGGATTGCGAGTCATTTTCAAGATCTAACTTTTCAAAGACCTGTGAAGGTATCATATGCCAACTTCAAGTTTTTTCCCTTCTATGTTACTGTTTGCTATTTGAAAAGGTGACCCCAACATATATCATATGTAGTTCTGCTTTGGAGGAGCTATGCTGACTTTTAGATGTGTCTCCAATAACTCTATTATGGATCTCAGAAAGGTGGGGGGAAACGATATTAGTTATTTAGGCGACTGATTAGGACTTACAGTATGCTCAACCAGATAGTTTCCAATCAATTGACCAAACATCTTCGAGAAAACTTCGCTCTGAAATTTCCATCAACATAAATACATTAGGAAGAGTCTCAACCATTTCCCACGTCTCTCACATTGTCTTAAAGAAACACCAGCACAAAAACTGTTGCTTACATTTGGCTTCACTTTCCCACATAAGGAAACATCTCTTATTTGGTCACTCTAAACTTTGCATGCTTAAAAATCCATTCGCACTCTAAGTAAGTAATCATCTTTATTTATTTACATGTTTTTTCTCCTCAACCTCATATTAAATCTGTTGTTACTTTCTAACAAAGTTTTATTATTTGTAGTTGCTTCAAGTTAATGGGTTTTATTCCAATTGGGTGTCCGTACTCTAATGTGTCCTATAAGAGGACGCAAAAAGAAAAGAAAGATAGAAAAGAAGGTTGAACATAAGGCCTTATCTTCTGGGTCTTCTGAGGACACTTCTCGAGATTGGTGGGATGAGTTTTCCTCAGTCTCATATTCAATCTATTCATTATGTTGTTTTGGTCTTACTAGTTGTTGTCAGTTGATAACCATTTATTGATATACTGATATAGACTGGTCTTCTTTATTAGGGTTTTATATATATCATATGAGTTTTGATGTATGGGTTGAATTCAATCTAATTTAGTTTACTAGACTATTGTTTTAACTCTTATTGAAATTAAATGCTTTTGTAAATTTATTTTGATATACACAAGAAGGATCCTTAATCTGACATTGTATACCCTTATATGGTTACCCTTAAAATAGCAAGTGATCAGATAATCCCGTGTTATCTGTGCCGCTCATTTTCAGTTCTTTACCGAGTTATCTGCGCCACTTTTACTGATATAAATTGCTCAAGATAGGTAGGGACTCAGATAATCCGGTGTTGTTTTTTAGCTCTCCATTATTGCTTTACGAGCCATATGCAATGTCATAGGTGTTCTTTCATCTCATAATCCTAATAAAAAACAATTTTCATATTCGTCTTCCATGACCTTATGAAATATAGCCAGGACGTATTTTTTTATGGGATTTAAGGTCATTTGGTATATTTCTGCATTTATCTTGTGATGTCATTGTGGCTTTTTAAATCATTTGAATGAATTTTGTGCACCGTGACATCAATTCATTACCATGCTCATTTATCTTCAGTTCTCTTCGATTTTAAAGGTGGTCCTTGAGTGTTCCTTTTTCTTCTGATTTTGATTATTAACACCGCATATAAATATTCTAATTAGTTTGTCAGAATTTGATTATTTACATCAGTAATTTTCCTTTATATGATGTTCAAATACTTTAAGCAGTGTGCTATTGTCATTTCAATTGCAACATTATATATAGTCACTGTAAAAGTAGTTAACATTACAATTGATGTTTCATCATTGCCAACTTTCTGTACAGAATTGGCTATTTGGACCTGTTGAGTGATCTTCAGTAACCACATACACCCATTGCGACTTTTAGATGCCATCGTACTACCATTTCACTACCATAAAAAAGTCCCAAAGAAGTGAATAATGTTGTCGAGGCCAACTTTCCAAAACTCAATACCGCCAGTGGCAGAGCCAAAAATCTAGAGTAGGTGGGGCACAATCTATTGACGAAGGTTCGGGGCAGTAGCCTCCGAAAAACAAACGTAAGCTTATTTTTACAATTATAACTAAAAAAAAACAAAATTGAATACAATATCTTTTTTGGAGTAGGTTCCTTTTGGACATCGATTTTATCCATTGGAGGCGTCACATTTTCGCGAGTTCTTTTATAATAATTTTTCATAACTGAAATTAAAAGTTTAAATATTAAAGTATTTTAGCTCACCAAGCATTAAATTATATGTAAAAATAAATTGCAAGTTTAAATAAAAATTAAATCCCAAAAAATAAACAAATGGTAACAAATAATTATAAAAAATTCAAAATTTCTTGGTGGGGCACTTTCCCCCCACCCTACAAAGTGTCTCCGCCACTGACTACCGCAACATAGTCCCAAATAAGTGAATAATGTTGTCGAGGCCAACTTTCCAAAGGATACGGTTGGTGAATGGCCTTCACCGAAGCGAATCCATTACTTTTATGTCACGAAGTATCCAACATTTGATGACCGAAAACTGAGTCAAAATTCTCATGTACCCGATGACCAGAATGATACAGTCGTTTAATTTCATGAGCGGGGGATCAGTTTTCGAGTAACATAGTGATCGAAATTTGTTATCATGAATTGTTAAAACATTGTAGCTCCTGCTTTCATGAGCAGTGGATCTGTTTTCATACAAATTGTAATGCATTAAAACTCCTTTTCTTATGCAATCTTCTACAAGATTCTGCAACATGATAGTTTTTGTTGTATCTAGTGATATATTCTTTTTTACCATATTCTAGCTCCTGTTAAATGAAAGGAACTATACGCAAAGGAACTTATGTCAAAATTTTGTTCTGGAACAAAATTTTTGTCGAGGAACTAAATTTTGTTGGGAACTAAATTCTTTTAAGAGAATTTTTACCCTAATTGTTGGGAAATGAATTTTTTGTCATTTTGTAATTATGTATTTTGGAAATTTTTTCCGTTTTACGATTACGTACTTTGCATATTTTCGCCGTGCCTTCAGGCAAGGGAATTCCGCTAGTGTATATATATATATATATATATATATATATATATATATATATATATATATATATATATATCATAAATCAAAACTAGTGTATGACAAACATGCTAACACAATCATCCATAAGATCTATCATGGGAAGTATTTTGTGCAAGCAAACTAGAGTTATGAAGTCTAATTCCTAAAGCCTCTAAGTCTGATTTCCTAACCCGAGTAGGTGTGTAACGATGCATGGGGTTTTTGGGAACCAAAATGACTTTATTCTTAAACTTCCTAGGAGCATTCTTAAGGTCATAAAAAAATTTTCTAAGGTACCCTTCCGACCGCAATGAGTGCAAGTTTAAACACGACGAGGCTTGTTACCTAAATTTGGACCTCTAGTAATGTTCCTAGTTGGCTCTCTCACACATATGGTGTTGGCTTTGGGAATGGGAGAAATACTATCATAGAAGCCTATACAACACCTATCATCCTTGATTTGGATGGTGCCTGACATCCTATCCAACTTTTTTGACCTTGCCTCCAAGTCAAACTTAACCTTACTCAAATCTCTCAATCTCTCATTAAGCTCACTAATCCTAGACTCAAGAAAATGCCTAGACTGATCAAAATCTAGAATCTCATTCTTCATAGTCTCCATAAAACTACAAAGACTATCGCTCTCTCACTGTCAACGTATTCTAGTTTCGCCCGAAGAGTCTTCTCCCGTGCCCTAAGATCCTTAATCAACGCATTAGTTTTTACTACGGCACGTTGCTTCAACCTAGCTTTCAACTTCAAGTTTGACTTAATCACTTTCACCATTTCCTTATACAATTCACAGAAGGCAACTTGCAAATCACTTTCTTATACATCTTCATCCTCACTCTCTTCTCCCTCAGTCACTTGGTATTCATACAGAATGGCCTCAGGAGTGTCATTCACCTGAGTATATTCATGAGAAGATTTATCGTCATGGCTTACATGACAAACCATGAACGTGGTGTAGTTATGCTCAATAGGGGGATCTCCTCCCTCTTTCGGTTCACTATTACTAAGGGTGGCATTATATGTAATTAGTTTCTTGACCTCCTTCTTTAATCTAGCGGGGAACTCCTCTTACCTATGGCCATAACCCTAATAACTAAAACACCTATCCGACTCATCCCTCTTATCATTATTACCTCGATTCTTAGGGACATGATCGACCTTGATGTTCTTGAATTTCTTAAGTCTTTTGGCATCTTTCGATTGCTTTTGGAACTTATGAAACTTTATGAACTTCTTTGCGAACAAGGCTATATCTTCAAAATCAGTGTTGAATTCATCATCCTTCAAAACTTTTGTTTCCTCCTTCTGAGCTTTCAAAGTAATGCCCTTTTCTTTCTTCGACACTTGCTTGGAGGTAAATATGTCAAGATCATAAGTTTGTAAGTCACCTACAAGCTCTTATAGTTTCGTTAAGTCAAGCAACATTGATATGCCAAGAATAGTGATAGTTCCCTCATGAGTAAGTGCAAGAACATGCCACGCCTCTTTCGACGTTTCACACATTGATACCCCAAGTATAGACCCATCCTAGAATTATATTACCTTGACCGAAGTCGACAATTACCAATCCATCCAGAATAAGGACTTATGCCTCGGACATGGATTCAGCCCGAGCTGAATCTGTGACACCCTGCCTAATTAAATACTGCGTGATCACTCCTTTATTAAATTAAATCAAGGTGAACAGTTGGTTCATTCTTAGCATCAGTGTCGAAAAATAACTTTTCCAATTTAAACACCCTAATTAATTAAGCTACGTGTCAAAACCATTTTTAGAAATTACTTTCCAAATTTTATTTTATAACCAAGATTTAAATCTTTACAATAATTCAATATTAAGGAATCACACCACATTTATCCTGGAACATATAATCCAAATAATTTAAACAGTCAACAACTAAATCCCAACATTAAAACTTAAAGTAAAATATCCAGACAGTAATAAATCCCAAAGTGAAAATACTAGAAATAAATGAATCATAATGTCCAATAAAACAAATGGATAATGGAAACGGGCGACACATGCCCAACTGAATAAATAAGCTAGGAGTGGAATCAAATAAATGAAGTCGTCTAAGCAAGAGGCCTGCAACTCCCACCTAAGTTGCAGCGCGTTCCTTCCAAAGGATCCTACGCAAGACGCCCCTGCGGCTGGGCACCTGTAATATATACATATATATACAAGAGAGAAAGGAAAATAGAAACGGGTCAGAGCCTGATAGTGTAAATGATTTAAGATTTATTTAGCAAGTATTTAAAATGTTTACAGGCCAATGCAAGAACATATTAGTGCGACACTCTCTTGAGAAATTCTCACTTCTCTTCTAATGTGCACGCCTATCGTACTAATCTTCCCAACGGTTTATGTTATCTTATATCGCACTAATCTTCCCAATGGTTTAGCTTATCTTAGGTTACTCGTAAGATTTAAAACTGAACAATATAATTGTTTAAGAGGAAAATTTCATTCAGTAACAAAGCTCTCATTTGAACTTTATTTCTTAATAAAGTTTCCCAGTGTCATATTATACTTTTCAAAACAAGTATTTCCAATTTGAAGTCATTATTCATTTCTTACTTAGCATAACACAGTAGGCAGTTCCAAATTTCATAATTTCATATATATATTAAATACTCGTATAATATATATATATATATTCTAACAGCACCCCACATAAAAATTATTGTGCAGGCATACCCTGCTATCCAATCTCCGTATCACTCGTACTAAGGGAAATACACGTTCGGAATCACTCTCGAACTGTATTAATACATACACAAACAATATTGATGCGAAGCATAGTTTCCAAGTCCAAGAGGTCAGCACATACCCTCGCGTCTCTTAGGACCGTGACTATCGATTCGATAGCCTGTACCTAGGATTCCTATCTTCTTGGGTACAAGTCAATATCCCCCGTAAAGGTCCCATCGAGATAAGACTGTCCCAACGCGGTAACCTCAGGGATAGCAAGTAGCGCGTGCATGATTTTCACATGTATATAATATATGCATACACACAGTCATATGAATATACTACTTTTATCATATCAATTTAGGTTCATCCCATAACCCATAATCACGACATTTATCCTTATTTTCACATTATTAGTTATCACGTATAACAGTTCGTCTCTAACTTTAATTTGAGGGATTATTCCAACTTACTACGTAACACTCATGGACTCTATCCTCCCAAGTGTAAAATTCAGTAGGTATTAATCTATTTTCCATCGTAACTATTTTACGTATCTCTCCCTTTAATACAACATTCCGTCATCCCTTATATATAAACACCCAAAAATTTAAACCTCGCCTTACATTAAAGGTCTCTTAATCATTAATAAATCCTATTGGTCATCTTTATCTCCCAAAATATTTTAATAAGGATGTCTAAGGAGTATTATTCATTTAGAATTAATTCAACTATTTTAAAAAGGGAAATATAAGTCTGCCAGAAGGGGTCGATCGATCGAGAGCAGGGGCTCGATCGATCGAAGCTCTTGGCTCGATCGATCGATCAAGCAAGTATGGAGAATTCTGCAGTAAACCAGTTAGGGGTTCTATCATACAAGCTCATCCAAATCCATATTTTTCATTCCCAATCCTCTAGAAATTTGTACTACTAACAATATAAAACCATTTTATGCATTTTCTACGTAAAGCATGCAAATTTTCATCAATAACTATGGATTAATAGGCCAAAAACTCATATTAATCTCAAGAACCCTAGAATTTCTTTAACCTTGTTCTAATCAATCTTTTTCCAGAATTTATTCTTCTAAAACATCATAAATCCGTGGTTCAACCTCTACATATGAAGGGGGATTTCCAGATTTCCTTTTATATCATTACTACATGTAAGTTCCTATCTCCAACTTGGGTTTTCTTCCATGAAATTAATCCTAATCAACCCTAGACTAACATGAGTGATGCATTAACGAAAATAAGCAAGATAAACACTTGCCTAGAAATTTTAGAATTCTGATTTGTGGACAATTTTGGTGTGGTTGCATTCCCCGTCGCGCGATCTACGTGTTGGTGGTGGTGGCGGTGCAATTGGGTGACTTTTTGGCCTTGGATTGCTTGGAAAGCTTTCTCCTTCCCTCTCCTATGGTCGTTCTAAAGTTTTGAGTCTGATAAACCTAAAGGACTATTCTAAATGGCTGATATAGCCTAATAATTTTCGTGGGTTTAATTACCCAAAAATGCAAAATGTCAAAAATGTCCTCCCGGGGTGCTAAATAAGCCTAAAAACGCCCCGAGACCCAAACTAAACCCCCGAGTACACTTTTCTGACTATCTCGGCCCTTCCGGACACGTTGGCGCACTCAAAATGACCATATGGATAACTTAAAAATATTTCACTTTTATTAATCAACATTTATTCCCGACGGGACACAGGCGCGTCCCGACTTAAATTTTCAAAATTGTCATTCTATTCACCCGTGACATTTAATAGAACCAATATTATATATTACTTTACTCATTAGTAATATTCAACAAATTTCCCATAATTACTAACTCTCATCACGTTAATAATTATAACATAATTAATTTTTTAATTTATATTAAATAATTAACTCACATTAAATTTAATAAATCCCCAAATTAATATAGCATAAAAATACGGGGTATTACATACTTCCCCCCTAATAATGGAATTTCGTCCCGAAATTCGAAATATATGGCATACCTGGTAAGAATAAATCTGGGTATCTCTCGCGCATATCTGCCCCGCGCTCCCAAGTGGATTCCTCCACATTATGATGCTCCCACTGGACCTGTACAAGTGGAACTACCTTCGACCTCAATCTCCTCTCGCTATGGTCTAGGATAGCCACCGGTCTCTCCTCATAAGATATATCAGGCTGTAAGCCTACCTCATCTATCGCGATGTGAGTATGGGCCATATCATCCCGAAGATATTGTCTCAACGACGAGATGTGGAATACATCGTGGATGCGATGTAAATGCTCTAGCAGTCCCAACCTGTATGCTACCGGCCCAATTCTCTCGATAATGGGAAATGGTCCCACGTATCTCGGGGCCAATTTACCTTTCTTCCCGAACCTCATCACTCCTTTCATAGGAGATACACATAGTAACACTTGGTCCCCCACATTAAACTCCCGGAAGAACCGTTTCGCATCGGCGTAGCTTTTCTGTCTGTCCTGGGCTACTCGAATACGACTCCTGATCATCTCAATCCTTGCGGAGGTTTCCTAAATTACCTCTTGTCCTAGAAACTTGTTATCCCCCACCTCGAGCCAATAAGCCGGGGAACGATAAGGCCTGCTATACAAAGCCTCGAATGGAGACATGCCAATCGTGAACTGATAAGAGTTATTATAAGCAAACTCTACCAGTGGAAGATGTGGATCCTAACCTCCTCCAAAATCAACAACACACATGCGTAGCATATCCTCCAACATCTGATTAGTACACTCTGTCTGTCCATCTGTTTGTGGGTGATAAGCTGAACTCAACCTCAACTCAGTACCCATAGCCTCATGAAATCTCTCCCAGAAATGCGACACAAAAATATTATCTCTATCTGACATAATATTCAGGGGCACCCCATGTAATCTGACAATCTCAGCAATGAACAACTGAGCATACTGACCCGTGGTATAGTCTGTCCGCACTGGCAGAAAATGAGACACCTTGGTCAAATGGTCTACAATCACCCAGATAGAGTCGTGGCCCCACTGTGATGTAGGCAACCCTGTAATAAAATCCATGGAAATACTCTCCCACTTCCACACGGGTATTTCCAATTGCTGAAGCAACCCTGACGGTTTCTGATGGTCCACCTTCACCAGCTGGCAGGTAGAACACTTGGACATGAACTCAGCAATGTCCTTCTTCATCTCACTCCACCAGTATTGTCGCCTCATATCCTGGTACATCTTATCTCCTCCAGGATGTACCGTAAATCGAGACCCGTGAGTCTGGGTCATCACTGCATGACGTAATTCTACTCCTTCTGGGATGACCAATCTCCCATTAAACCTCAAACCCCCATCAGAACTAACAGAATAGGACTCAGCACCCTCGGCTAAAAGTCGTACAATCTGCTCCTAGAAAAATGGGTCTGCGTTATGTGCCTGTATCACCCTCGTAACAATCTCGGGTGTTACTGTCATGACAGATATGAAAGAACGTGCTACTGTGTCCTGGTGACCCAACTCTTTCCACTTTGCTTTCCAGATGTCCGCTACATCGTCTATCGACCTACGGCTCAACGCATCAGCAACTACGTTGGCCTTCCCCAGATGGTACTGTATGTCGAAGTGATAGTCCTTCACAAACTCTAACCACCTGCGCTGACGCATATTCAACTCTCGCTGAGTGAACAGGTACTGTAGTGACTTGTGGTCTGTGAACAAGCAGAATTTCTCTCCCAATAAATAGTGCCTCCAAATCCTCAATGCAAAAATGACCGCTGCCAACTATAGGTCGTGGGTGGGGTAATTCTTCTCATGCGGCTTAAGCTTGGGGGAGGCAAAAGCTATAGCCTTCTCCTCCTGCTGAAGTATTCCCCCAAGTCCCCATAAAGAGGCATCGGTGTAAACCAGGTACTCCACACCCGTCTTTGGTAAAGCAAGGACCGGTGCTGAAGTAAGCTTGTCTTTTAGCTCGTCGAAAGCCAATTGGCAAGCATCATCCCAAACATATGGAACCCCTTTGCGAGTCAGGTTCGTCAATGGACCCGCTATTTTGGAAAACCCCCGAATGAATCTCCTGTAGTATCCCGCTAATCCCAAGAAACTACGCACTTCTGTCGGTGTCGTGGGTTGTCCCCACTCCTTCACCGCTGACACTTTACTCGGGTCAACTGCTATCCGCTGTTCAGAAACAACATGCCCCAAGAATTGTACTTCTCGTAACCAGAATCCACACTTCTCGTACTTAGCATACAATTGATGCTCTCGTAGGGTCTGAAGAACCTACCTCAAGTGCTCGGCATGCTCCTCCTCGGTGTGTGAATATATCAGAATGTCATTTATGAAGACGATGACAAATTGATCTAAGAACTCTCTGAACACTCGATTCATTAAATCCATGAACACGGCTGGAGCATTTGTGAGGCCAAATGGCATCACTCTAAACTCATAGGACCCATATCTCGTTAAGAAAGCACTCTTTGAAACATCCTTCTCCCTAATACGTAACTAGTGGTACCCCGATCTCAGATCTATCTTCGAAAAGAAAGTTTCTCCCCTCAGCTGGTCGAACAGATCATCGATTCGAGGCAACGGATACTTATTCCGTATCGTGACCTTGTTCAACTCCTGGTAGTCCACACATAGCCTCAGTGAACCATCTCTCTTCTTCACAAACAAGAATGGAGCGCCCCAAGGTAATGTACTCCTACGAATGAAGCCTTGACCTAACACAGCTTCTCTATCTGATCTCGTAACTCTCGCTTCTCCGCTGGATCCATACGGTATGGAGCGCGTGCTATAGGTCTAGTATCTCGAAATAAATCTATGACAAAGTCTATCTCTCGATTGGGGGGTAGGCCTGGTATCTCCTGAAATACATCGGAATCCTCACAAACAACTAGGATCGAGTCTAAGGGAATCACAACCTGCTTAGAGGTATCCTCCTCTATGTAATACAAATGAGTGGTCGAGCCTCCCTCTGGGCGAGGCATCGCCACTACAAACATCTATTACCCCGAAATGGAAAAAATAATACTCCCACCAAAATAATCTATCATGGCCTTGTAAGCAGCGAGCCAATCCATACCGATAATAACGTCATGCTCATGCATATCTAAGACTAACATGTCTGCAGGTAATACCAAGCTACCAATCTCTACCTCCACATCCCGGCATATAAAGAAAATAAGCGAACCATTTCCCAGTGGTGAGTCTACACACGTCACAGTGCTCTCTGCTGTGGCTAATAATGCTAAGGCCTTCGCAAAATGGGTAGCTATAAAACAGTGCGTCGCCCGAGTATCAAATAAAACTCGACCCATAGTACCATGGATAGCAAACATACCCTCAATCGTGGGTGGTGCCTGTGGAGCTGCTGCCTGGTGGACGTTATAGACACGTCCATACTGTAACTGCCCCTGCTGCACTGGAGTTGCTGGAATGTCTAGTAGGGCTGGTGCTGGGAGGGCGGCTGGAAAGCGTGGCCTCTGTGGCTCATTACGGGCGCCCTGTTACTGTGGGGCCCTATCGCCCTCTGGGCAATCCTGGCACTTATGGCCATGCTTGCCGCACACAAAACATCGGCCTCTGAAGTTACCTCCCCTCTAACCCTGCTGACCACGACCCTGATGGCCGTTACCACCCCGCCACTGGCCCTGTTGGCCCTGATGAAAACGCTGTTGGCCCTGCTGCTGACCCTGCTGTGGTCGGTGTTGGCCTTTCTAGCCCTATTAATTAGGATGGCCCTGCTGACCCTGCCTATAACCCCTAAATCCCTGCCTTGAATCACCTGATCGGAAGCGCTTGGCAGGGTCCCCCTGATGGGAACTCTGCTCATGCTGACGAGTCTATCCCTGGGATGTCAGTGCTCCACCAGCGCCACTACCCCCCTGTTCTGCCCTGCTGGCCGGACTCTCCCACTCGCTTGCTTCCCTGCAGATGGAAGCGGTGATCCTGTCAATGTAGTAAGGCAACATTGAGTACATCTGTTAAAGCACTCAGAGACAAATTCCCTATAAGATGCTGACAAATCCTCCAAGCTAACCCATCCACAAAGAGCATTATCTTCTTTCCCTCAGTAGGTGCCTCATCTGGCACTATGGTGAGAAGTTTCGTGAACTCCTCCTTATACTCAGCAATGATATAATTCTCCTGTTTCAAGTTCAGTAATTTTCGCCTCATCACAGTCTGCACGGCGGGTGGAAAGTACTTGCAATCAAACCGCTCCCAAAATACCTGAATCGGAATAGTATCCCTCTCCTCCAAGGTGGTGGTGGATTCCCACCACTGCAAAGAGGCCCCCACTAACTTGAAGGAAGCTAAAAACTGTTTTTGCACATCTGTGCACTCATACATACAAAGGTGCCGCTGGATATCTTTCTTCCACTGGCTGACGATGATGATATCGGAACTACTCGAGAACTCAGGGGGATGCTCCTTCTGAAAGACATCCCTAACCCGCTGCCATGCTGATTGAAGTTATGCAGGTACTGGGTCCACTGCCTGAATCTGGGGTGGAGCTTGCTGTACTATCCCTAACGCGGCATTCACCGCCCGAGCAACAATATCAGCTACCTCATTAGCATTCATCATTCCCTGAGCCGGAGCTGCTGGCTGCTCAGCTTGGGCATGCCTTTCCTTTGGGGCACGTCTCGAAGGCATCTGAAACGTGAAGAAATTTATTAGTCTATAGTTATTATCAAATCTCAAACATCTGAAGACGTAAATGTAAAATCAAGAATACAACAATCCTAAAATAGGGCTTTATAGCAAAAAAATGCTAAGCTGAAAGCGAAATAAGTCGTACAGATCCTAAGGACACTAGAACCTGATGCTCTGATACCACCTGTGACACCCCGACCAATTAAATATCGGGCGATCACTTCTTTATTAAATTAAATCAAGGTGAACAGTTGGTTCATTCTTAGCATCACTGTCGAAAAATAACTTTTCCAATTTAAACACCCTAATTAATTAAGCTAAGTGTCAAAACCATTTTTAGAAATTACTTTCCAAATTTTATTTTATAAACCAAGATTTAAATCTTTACAATAATTCAATATTAAAGAGTCACACCACATTTATCCTGGAACATATAATCCAAATAATTTAAACAATCAACAACTAAATCCCAACATTAAAACTTAAAGTAAAACATCCAAACAGTAATAAATCCCAAAGTGACAATACTAGAAATAAATTAATCACAATGTCCAATAAAACAAATGGATAATGGAAACGGGCGACACATGCCCAACTAAATAATTAAGCTAGGAGTGGAATCAAATAAATGAAGTCGTTCCTTCCAAAGGATCTTACGAAAGACGCCCCTGTGGCTGGGGACCTGTAATATATACATATATATACAAAAGAGAAAGGAAAATAGAAACGGGTCAGAGCCCGATAGTGTAAATGATTTAAAATTTGTTTAGCAAGTATTTCAAATGTTTACAGGCCAATGCAACAACATATTAGTGCGACACTCTCATGAGAAATTCTCACCTCTCTTCTAATGTGCACGCCAATCGCACTAATCTTTCCAACGGTTTATCTTATGTTATATCACACTAATCTTTCCAATGGTTTAACTTATCTTAGGTTACTCGTAAGATTTAAAACTGAACAGTATAATTGTTTAAGAGGAAAATTTCATTCAGCAACAAAGCTCTCATTTTAACTCTATTTTTTAATAAAGTTTCCCAGTGTCATATTATACTTTTAAAAACAAGTATTTACAATTTGACGTCATTATTCATTTCTTACTTACCATAACACAGTAGGCAGTTCCAAATTTTAGAGTTTCATATATATATATATATATATATATATATATTCTAATAGCACCCCACATAAAAATTATGGTGCGGGCATACTCTTCTATCCAATCCCCGTATCACTCGTACTAAGGGAAATACACGTTCGGAATCATTATCGAACTGTATTAATACATACACAAACAATATTGAGGCGAAGCATAGTTTCCAAGTCCAAGAGGTCAGCACATACCCTCGCGTCTCTTAGGACCGTGACTATCGACTCGATAGCCTGTACCTAGGATTCCTATCTTCTTGGGTACAAGTCAATATCCCCCGTAAAGGTCCCATCGAGATAAGACTGTCCCAGCGCGGTAACCTCTGGGATATCAAGTAGCGCGGGCATGATTTTCACATGTATATAATATATGCATACACACAGTCATATGAATATACTACTTTTATCATATCAATTTAGGTTCATCCCATAACCCATAATCACGACATTTATCCTTATTTTCCCATTATTAGTTATCACGTATAACGGTTCGTCTCTAACTTTAATTTGAGGGATTATTCCAACTTACTACGTAACACTCATGGACTCTATCCTCCCAAGTGTAAAATTCAGTAGGTATTCATCTATTTTCCATCGTAACTATTTTACGTATCTCTCCGTTTAATACAAAATTCCATCGTCCCTTATATATAAACACCCAAAAATGTAAATCTCGCCTTACATTAAAGGTCTCTTAATCATTAATAAATCCTATTGGTCATCTTTATCTCCCAAAATATTTTAATAAGGATGTCTAAGGAGTATTATTCATTTGGAATTAATTCAACTATTTTAAAAAGGGAAATATAAGTCTGCCAGAAGGGGTCGATCGATCGAAGCTCTTGGCTCGATCGATTGATCAAGCAGGTATGGCGAATTCTGCAGGAAACTAGTTACGGGTTCTATCATACAACCTCATCCAAATCCAGATTTTTCATTCCCAATCACCCTGAAATTTGTACTACTAACAGTATAAAACCATTTTATACATCTTCTATGTAAAGCATGCAAATTTTCATCAATAACTATGGATTAATAGGCCAAAAACTCATATTAATCTCAAGAACCCTAGAATTTCTTTAACCTTGTTCTAATCAATCCTTTTCCAGAATTTCTTCTTCTAAAACATCATAAATCCGTGGTTTAACCTCTACATATGAAGGGGGATTTCCAGATTTTCTTTTATATCATTACTACATGCAAGTTCCTATCTCCAACTTGGGTTTTCTTCCATGAAATTCATCCTAATCAACCCTAGAATAACATGAGTGATGCATTAACGAAAATAAGAAAGATAAAAACTTGCTTGGAAATTTCAAAATTCTAATTTGTGGATGATTTTGGTGTGGTTGCGTTCCCCGTTGCGCGATCTACGCGTTGGTGGTGGTGGCGGTGCAATCGGGTGACTTTTTGGCCTTGGATTGCTTGGAAAGCTTTCTCCTTCCCTCTCCTATGGCTCTTCTAAAGTTTTGAGTCTGATAAACCTAAAGGACTATTCTAAATGGCTAATATAGCCTAATAATTTTCGTGGGTTTAATTACCCAAAAATGCAAAATGTCCAAAATGCCCTCCTGGGGTGCTAAATAAGCCTAAAAACGCCCCGAGATCCAAATTAAACCCCGAGTACACTTTTCTGACTATCTCGACCCTTCCGGACACGTTGGCACACTCAAAATGACCATACGGATAACTTAAAAATATTTCACTTTATTAATCAACATTTATTCTCGACGGGACACAGGTGCGTCCCGACTTAAATTTCCAAAATTGTCATTCTATTCACTCGTGACATTTAATAGAACCAATATTATATATTACTTTGCTCATTAGTAATATTCAACAAATTTCCCATAATTGCTAACTCTCATCACGTTAATAATTATAACATAATTATTTTCCGGATTTATATTAAATAATTAACTCACATTAAATCTAATAAATCCCCAAATTAATATAGCATAAAAATACGGGGTATTACAGAATCTTCCTTGGCCATTGTCTCATCGCAGGGAACCTCGTACTTATCCTAGAAGACCAGTCAACATGCCTTACATCATTGATCCTATGACCTACCACCCTTATCCTCGGACCTCATCCGTACGATGAATATATGACAAGACAATCCATCAATGGATAGATCATTAACTCGACCTCAGTCCGAACGGACGATCGACGATGGACAACTATTAGAGCGCGTGGATTGTTGAACGTGTGAGAGTGTACGTGTGGGCAACATATCCCACATGTAGCATAACCGTTATAATAACATCTCCCTCACACGTGAGGGAATATATGGTCATCATGACCTACATGTGACACTCACAGTTGGCTCCTCCTCATTGGCTGGGAACATTCCACATATGCTTATTACATGCTTAGGGGGTACACTACACCCCCATGCATTATAAATACTTGTCTTAAACATCTTTGTAATAAATGGATGAACATAAGCCCTAACTGAAGCTCTGTCAAAATCAGAGTAGAGGGAAACCTGAGTGTTCTTTATCCCAAGGCCATTAGGGACCTTCCTTAGTGGATTTCACACACACTCATATAGTGTAGTAGGCCTAGATAGGATGAACCACTTATATTCCGTGTTATCTTCCTCTTTGCCCCATCTCCTTCTACACACACACACACAAACACGCACACACACACACACATACACACACACACACACACACACACATATATATATATATATATATATATATATATGTATGTATGTATGATTATACTCCATTGATACACTAGTTTGAGTTTGCATATCTACGTTGATTTGGTGATACCATTTATGGTATCATCACACATCATAATGCGATTTTACTCTTTCGGGGTGACAAATGAAGAAATAACATTTAAACCTTTAGAATTGTATTGTGCAAGTCTGTGTACATCATCGGTCCATGACTTAATAGGTTTTAAATGTGTGGTCTCGCCCTCTCTCGTGACAGGTGGTGACAACCCTTTTTCTATTGCAAACTAAACACGCTTATCAATAGCCTTAAGTTCAAACTTCATATGCATCTTCCAATAAGCATAATTCGACCCATCACGCATAGGTGTTCTAAATCCACCATACATACTAAAATTCATACTTAAAGACACACGAGATCATTCACACAATAAAATAGTGTTTCTAGCTTGGATACCAATTTGAGAATGGTAAAACACGAGTTAAAATATATGATATCAATTTGAGAATGCAATGGTAGGTTCAAATAAACACAAGTTTAATAATTTTATGGTTTTCCAATTTTAATGACTGAACTAAATTTAGCCAGTTAAACTTTGCACTAATTAAATCTTTCATGTGAAAAAGGCGATTTACCAAATTTTATTTTTTACCCTAAACATGCATATAGGTCATAGCAGATAAATTAAATAAACCAAACCAAAAGAACATGCCGATGTACAAGGAAATCACTAAGTAAAAAAACATCGAACAATCCATGACATACAATCACTATGATACAACAATTACAAAGGAAGAATTACAGTCTTACTCAATGACTCGATCCCTACAAGTCTTGATGCCTCTTCTTCTCTTCAATCGCTCCTCTAGAGTGAAACGTAGGAGTCCAACCATGAAAGGTCTACAACACACGAGTCCATGCGTACCTCGATATCCACTGACACAGCCACAACAACTGTCAATTAGTAAGTACGCAGTTCACCACATGAAATAGGTTCTTCGAATGAGGACGAATGAAACAATGGTGAAAACACAAGATCTCCATGACATATGGTTATGTAAACTCGTATCTTGTAGACACAATTGATGTTTTATGCTTTGGAAAACTTTGGTAAACAATTGCAGAGAACATGTAGGTTCAGTATAATTTTGTATGTTCTGCACACTCATTTTTCTAAACAAAACATGCCTTAAATAATATTTTTGAGGTGGTGCATCGTTCAAACGAAATCACTATATTGTTTAAATGAAACACATATCTCTTTATTATGAAATATGGATGTCATTTGAAAGACACCATAATGTCGTTTAAATGGTTGTTAAAATCATTTGAACTAAGTAAAAGTTGAGGACGATTTTATACGACTCTAAACTCAAAATAACTCAGAAAAATAAATTTAAAAACACTTTAAAATATGATTTAAATAAAATAACATCCTTAGAAAAATTTATCGAGTATCCATAAACCATTATATATCCATATCTGAGAGAATCTCTAGAAACAATGTGAAGACGTGAAACGTGCACCAAAACTCGACATGATCTATCTTTGAATCTTGGCGACTACGTCTTTCACTTAATGTCATAGGCTTAATGGGAATCGTGACAAGTAAAATCTATCCTATGACTCTAAGTGTTTTTTGCCCGAAATAATGCCAATACATAAAAATTGACACTATTTATAAATTTGTCCTACATTACTAACATTTTGGTTACTTTTCCATCCGAAGGACAGCACCAGGTAAATTGTTCACTTGATGGAACCATCTTGGGAGAGAAACCATGTTTGCGCATGTCACTTCTGGTGGAGAAAACTCCTTGTAAAGACAGACTACGATCGTATACCTATTTACTCAACATGCTGCAACCCTATTCTTATTGCCTAGATAGGCTGCAACCTTTATTCAAAGGTTGCATTCCATGTTAATACTTATTGTCTTTTTATTTTTCTTACTCTATAAATCCTCCTTTTCATACCATGATTGAGTTAATCTCAAATATTATTTTCTAAAGAACTAACAATCCAGAAGAGTCATGGAAGGCAGCTGAGAATCAGATTCTCAGAAAACTGATGATGTATCACACTTGTTGAGATGCATCAGCCACTTGTATGGAGGACAAGCCTCCCTCCAATGCTATATTAACCTACTTAGATCAAGAAATTTAATGCTTGAGTCCACAGCCTTCACCAGTATGTAGAAGTTCATAGACAACTAAAGGTCCGCAACCTCAGATGAGAAGGCCGCATCCATATCATTAAAAAAAGAGGATAAGAGCACCAAGGTCCAGCAAAACCCTGTAGGGAGTTCACACCATTGAACTACAAATTATATGATATGTTTGAAATCATCAAAGAGAAAAACTCCTCAAGTGGCCAGAGAAGTCGAAATCCCCGTCTCATAAGAGGGATTAGAACAAATGGTGTGGGTTCCACTGAGATCACCACACACAACCGATGAATGCTTTTTTCTAAAGAATGAGGTTGAAAGGATCATCAAGTAGGGAATGATCCAATGGTTCAAAGAGGATTCAACATCAAACTAAAGAAGCTTCATGACAATCTATATGCCTTATATATTTGTAAAAACAAACTCAAGTTTATATATTGACTTTATATTTCATGAACACATATATGTATTTCAATTCTCAATTCTCTCTTTATTTATAAGTCTTTTGAAAAATTCTTATTATAAAAGGTTTAAGGAGAACCTAACAAATGAACATCCTAAATATCGACATGAATGGGAGAAATGCTCTTAGAAGGAAGGGCATGGTAACTTCAGGTGGATTATAATATCCCCTAATAGCCTTGGGTGGCTTATAATAGCCCACAACAGCCTTGGGTGACTTTTAATACCCGAAGAAAGCTAGGAGTGGCTTCATAATAACCTAGAAAATCCAGGAATGGCTTTAAAATATCCTGGGACAACCATTGGTGGCTTGAAAATATCCATCCATAGGCATCTTGAAAATACCCAGCTATGGGTGGCGTGAAAATACCCCATAACCATGGGTGGCTTGAAAATACCCTGCCATGGGTGGCATGAAAATACCTCATAGCCATGGGTCGCTTAAAATACCCAACCAAGGGAGGCTTTAAAATACCCCCCAGCCATGGGTGGCTTTAAATTACCAAGTTAGGTTAGGCTTGAAAATACCTCAAAATAGAGAATCAAAGTTCTAAAGAAAATCTAACTCAAGCTTAATGACTGTATCCCGGTGAAGAAACCGAAAGTGTGGGCTATGGACTTATAATCCGCGGCAAGGGCATTCAGTTCGTAAAAACCCCACAATTTATTGATACTGTGATGGGCATCCTAAAATTTGTAAAAAAAAATTTAGATATCATAAAGGAGGTCCACAAAAGGAATCCTAAAGTTGCGATGTCAGCCTAAAGTTAAACAAACATGTTAAATAGAAGCAAGCATGCAAGGCATACAACATGAGGAAATATAAAAAGTCGCGGAGGGTCAATATTGTTCAATAAGAAATTACAAACTGTTCAAACCATTAAAACGATTAAGAAAAAGAGGAGAATTACAAAAGATCAAGATTGAGCATCTTCTTTTTCATTATCTTCATCTCCATCCATGAAAGTTTCAATTTCTTCAGCCTCAGCTACTATAGCCTCATCTTTCTACCTCCTGGATAGCTCGTTCGTAGCCTGGAGTTTCTCAATTATAGTTTATGCTCTGCATTATTAAACCTCCCGCTACATATGTTCTCTTTGGTATCAAGTTAGTTTTTTACAACCTTGCGCCTCAGTTATTTATGCCCTCAGATACAGGCCTTGTTTTGAATGAGGTAAAAGTCTTGTGTAGTCTTAAATTGGGCCATAGCATCCTCAACTGCTTTCTTGAATGCTACAATAAGATCATCATTTAATTTGTGGACAGTTAGAATATTCTCAATAGATAACCTCTTCAATTCCTTAACATAGCTTTGGACCAAGCCTTGTGTTTTTTAATCAAGTTTGTTGAAATTTTCCTTAGTTGTTGCAACCTTCCTAGCAGCTTCTAAGAATTTAGCCTTAGCAACCTTGAGTTCTTCCATGACCTCCTTAAAATTTTGCTCAACTTAATTTTTCACATACTCCGCAGCCTCATCTTTAGCCTGAGCACTAAGTTTTTGGGCCTGTAAAGAAGCCTCCACGGACTTCTTCTGAGCTCAAATGAGGTGTACATGGCGCTCTCTAATTATTGGGATTTATGATCTCCCTCCGCAGCCGTATACAATTTGTAAAGGCCTTTATTCTTGTCTCTTTGGGTCATTATGGTCTCTGTGGCCCGGAGTAGAAAAAACAAGTGTTGAAAGGCAAATACAAAAGGTTTACGGTAAGTAAAAATAAAAGTGTGAAAACTTACCCTTAGGTGGCAGTGAAGAGTGTATTCTTAAAGATCCTCCATGTCCTCATCGATCAAATAATTTAAGTTTGTAGCATTCGTAGCCTTCCTCATCAGTGGGACTGTGGTGGAAGTCGTGTACCATGGAGATTTGGGGTCAGGGTGCTTCAAACTTGGCTGTAAATGCCAATCAATGGCCCTTTCTACCCTACTTTGGGGGGTGGTAACGTTAGTATTAGTTGATGCAGCCATCCGCGAAGGGGATGCAAAAATAAAAATATTGATTGGGCTTATAGGACCATGGTCATCCCCCTAGTGAAAAAAGATATACCTATGATATTTATATTAGTAAGATCATTATCATCAATCAATCAATGGAGGGTCTGCGGTAATCACCAAAAAAGGCAGCGACAACCTCAGGAGCTACATTCTTTTCAACTTGAGGGGCAACATTCTTGGATTCCCTCTTCCTCTTATTACCCTTGGCCCTTTGCAAAGCCTAATTGAGGGCTTGGACATCATCTTCTAGCTCATCCAGCCGAGAAAGGAGCATATCTCTGTCAATTTCCATAGCTGGTTAGATTTCCGCAGTAGCACCTGAAAAATAAAAAGTATTTTAAAAAATAAATTGGCTACAGAAACAAAACACTAGAGTACCTTTCGCATCCCTCATTAGTGGTCGGTGGGAAGTGTAGTAACCAAAATGAACAAAGACCATAGATTCACTATATCTAGAAATTTCTTTTTCGTGTCAGATATTGAGATCATGGTCTCAATTCTATTCCTTTTCCTCTCTGAGGGAGTTAAGCCCGCAGAAACTACATCGAAGTCAGAAAAGAATGGTGTAAGGGAAACAAAAGAAAAGGCTGCACAATGTACAAAGTTAGTCTTTGACAAGATTGTGTTAAAATAGATAAAGGCTTCAGCAAGGAAAAATTAGGTGCAAAATTCAAAAAGTTCAGACTGTGGCCCATAAAGTTATCTTCTTTAGGAGAAGGACCCCAAGTCCGTGGTAGCTTATGTGATTTATCCCTCTCAGACTCATTTGGGTGAACCTACGAGTTATCCCCAGAGATATAAAAATACTTGTCCTTTTAGTCCTTGACACTGGAAGGTCTCCCCCTCATCAGGTACCTATCACAACTCTGCATAACTATATAATAATACCATGGTTAATGTTGAAAAACATATGTGGAAAAGTAAAATTTCACATTGGAAACACCAAGGCCATAGCCATTATAAACAGAAGGAAAAGATACATGTCCTAACCATGGGAATAAGAATAGAAGGTAACAGGCCACAACCATTTGTTCAAGGTATACAACTAGCCACAACCTAAAGGGATAAACAAGGATGATTTAATAACTTTGATCTTCGAAGATAAAAGCCCCCCAAACCAAGGGTTTTTAGCTAAGAACACCCATGAACAGCCAGTTCATGTTCTTGGCCATTTACCAGGATAAATGGGTCCCAAGCCCAAACCTAACCAAAGCCTAACCCTAAAAATCCCATTTATACAAACAAATACCCCTTTCAATTCCCAGAAACATAAAACGTGTCCCAAATCTAAATATAATCAAGCTAAATATAAACAAATATCATAAAACAATTCTTGAAAATACATAACTCAGTTCCTACCCTATAAGAAATTTAATTCCTACAAAACCAAAGCAATGGTAAAATCAAATAAATCTTAGTAGTTCAATGAGGCCACATTGTGCATTCAAACTCACTACGGGTTATAAAGAAAACCCCAACTAGGTTTTTCTAGAAATGAATAGGCCAAAATTGGTGGTCAAACGACAAAATAGGCATGAAAAAGATATGAACTTGAGTTTATTGTTGAATCAAGATAAGAATCAAAGTAGAAAATAAGAAATACCAACTTGTATTTTATACAAGTTCGCTTAAGATTGGATTAATTCATCACAGAAGACAAGAATATGGAAATCACCTAAATCGCCTTGATCAACTGTTCTCAATACTTTAGGTAAAGTAATGAGTCCACGACCTCTCCCTATTTATGTAAAAGGGCGTTGGAAGTCAAAACATCACAACAGAAGGCCGCGGTAGGTAGCCACATCCCCAACATAAGAATTTTTTGTCAACTTTTAGAATTACTATGGCATCAAGACATAAACACAAACCCAACACCAATTCCCTAAACCTCTCGCCATTCAGGCTAAGGGGATTAGTAATATGCTCAAATATATATCAGCCCATGAACACATGACACGTAGCCTGGATTCCACACTACAAAAGAATAAGAAAGACTGATGCGAAATGCTGTTCTACATGTCACTGCCTAGGTCTCAGACCTGTGGCGACACCGTACCCCTTCAACATTTTATGAGGCCACGACCATGCCACTAATAGGTCGTAACCTCCTACCTTATCAGCCATGCACCCCTACCACAGACATTGCAACATCATCATAGCACTTGATAGCTGCTCGCCTTTTAGAAAGATTCCACTACAACAACACTTATCCATATATTATGTTCACTATGCATGTTACCCACCCCTAGACTTCTATAAATATAAGTGCTCACCTCCTCATTTAGCGCGATATCTTTGGTAGCAAAGCTTTGCCAAACTCTCAACTCCCCCTCTCTCTCTACACCTAAGGGTTTACTTAGGTCTACTCCAATCACCTGGGCTACATATGTCAACGCCCCCTTTACAGCGTAACCTATCAGGTCGCATCCCTCTCAACATAGAACTCATATGCCCATAAATTAGGCTTAATTATCTCTTGTACGCCTCTAAAGGCCATTAAAACTTTTGCTATTACATGTAAATAATGATACTGAGGCAGAACCCATTTTATAGTCAAACCACTTTATATCTTATGTCTTAACTTTTTATATTTACTTTATTATGCTTTACATACTTTATGATGATTAGGCATAGCTTTGATGGCGTGGTTCATTCTTATCGACCTAATTTTTGACATCATCGATCACGTGAGAGTAAAATAAGTTAATATCCCTTTAAATTTTACTAATCTCAATAAGTGATGCCATCAATGAGTATAAATGACACAATCCCTTTAACTAATATTTCCCCTATTTTTCAAAAAATTTCTCCACGTTCATCAAAAGTTACTCCCCCAAACATAGACATGGAAATCAACGAATATGTCTCCCCTAAATGTAACAACATAACAGTATCACCCTAAAATTCAAGATAATATCTCTCATTTCTACTCCTTTTTGACATGGAAAAGGCAAATACAAGTAGAATTGACATAGTCAATGAGTATAACATGGTAATGAAATAGGATCGCAATAACCAAAGAACTAGCAAGACGAAAGCTAGATATACATGTGATAAAACCAATGCTACTATGAACATAATCGTGGGGTAAAATTGGGAATATGATCATGAAGTCTGATGACAAAGGCTATGTAATAACTGAAATAGAATGTATAGAACGTGAATCTCAAGAAAAATTAGTAGAGCACAACATATCTGAGCATGTGAACATGTGAATTAAAATAATATTAAGAAGTCAAACTAGAAGAGATCACAAGGAATAGAGGAATAATATATATATATATATATATATGTGTGTGTGTGGGGGGGGGGGGGGGGGGTTAAAATCCTATTATTATGAAATCAACACAATTAAGCTGAGCAAGAACAATAATCACAATCACACAATGACAAAATGACAAAATATATACTTTGTTCGGAAATGTGCCTACATTTGTGGGGGGTTTCTCTCTCTTTATTGATAAACTCTTGATAATAAATATTATATGCCTCTTTTCCAGGGGCATGGGTTACTTTTATAGATAACAAAAAGATATTGAGGAGTCATTTTCATTGATTGGACTATATTCGTCCATATCTCTTTAGGTTGTGGTTATTACCAACACCGCCAGACACATGTCAACAACTCCTATCTGGTGTGATAATTCTCCCACAATTGTCTCATAAGCTTTGAAAGCTAAATGGGGTGCATAGGTTTGCTCGGTCATTGAATGTAACTTTGATTATAATCAGTGGTGAAATTTGATCGCCTGTAGAAGCTACAACAGGAGGGTTCCAATACATGGTATTTTATGGAAGAAAATTTACTTTATTTTGCCCATCAAGATCAAAGGGCATGCTCATAATTTGTCCCGATGTTTTAGGGGTACACTAGTAATCTTTTGTCATTTAGTCAAAGGGAGATAATGTGTGTGTCAATCGACATTTGAGGTCGTGTTTGCTAATGATGACTTTTTCTTGGAAGTTGAACCAAGCTAGTAATGGACTTCTCTAGCATCACTTTGGATCATATTCTCTTCTTCAATATTTCAAAATCACTCTAAAGACATTTGCCTTCCTCATTAACTGTAAGTTTTTCTTCTTTTCCTCTCTCGTTCTCTATAATTTTCTTATCTTCAAGCATCGTCTTTATTTCCTATATCGTTCTTATTTCTTGACTTGAAAAAATGATTTACCCAGTTGGTGAGGGTTTCATGGAGGATCTTTAGAAGAATTTCTCCATTTCAGAGTGGGTAGCGATTGAGCTTTGGGGGAAAACCCAAGGATTATTACAATATCGAGGGACAATATTATATGTTTTCCTAATTTATTATCGAAGTCAGCATAACCTTTCCTTTAAATAATGTTTTTAGAGTTTTATTAATATTTTTGGGTAGTTCTAGACCAATGCTCCCCCAACACTCGGAGGATAGTGAATGGGGTGAATAGGATAATAGAGTTATATGGAACTCAGTTAACAATCCAAGAGATCCGCCATTGTTATATGTGGGTGAGGACGAATGATGATATTTTATATCTGAAGGCGAGAAAAGTAGAGAGGGTCCTTATAGTGAACCTACCTGAATCCGATAAGGATTATTGATCTCATGGCTCGTTGTGGAGTACTGGGAGCACCGACCTATTCTTGAGGGAGGGGAACCTTATAAGGGGCCCAAATGACCTAATAGGGGACATAAAACATGTCCAATATGGATTTTTTCTTTTTTAATCCAAACTTGTCTTACCTAACTATTCTAATGTTGATGGTTTTAATATTGTTGATAAAAATCAAAGAAGTGAGAGCCCTACCAAAGATATATCAATTTTGACGAGCTTAGTAAAGTTTGGAAAACCAGACAAGCCTTGACTTTGTTGTTGAACGACCTAAATTGGCTTCTCTGTTGCTGAACTATACTTCCACCACCTCCTCATTGATTTCCTGACTTGTGGACATGGATCCAAAGATCCCTTTTGAGTGAAGAGGAATAATATTCTAATGCGAGCGCTTCAGGCTCATTTGATTTTGTGGATGTTACATCTATTCATGTTATGGTTCCTTGTACTTTTGATGAAAAAAATCATCTGAGGAGAGAGAACCAAATTTGATGGACGGGTCATTTACCCCTATCTCTCTCAAAGCCCAACCTTCTAAAAGGAAGAAGGTCAGGGGTCCATCCAACCTTATTAAGTTGGGGGATTCCCTCAAAAAATTGTAAGCCTATCAAGCTAAGAAGAGCAAGTATGTCACCAGTCTTGTGCCTCCTCTTCCCACCAAGAAGGTGGATTCCACCACTAAGGAGAAGAGACATGTCAATATATTAGTGGCTAAAATGATAATTTATCCCCTTCACTATTAAGGGCGGCCTTCTTGTGAGACAACCAGGACGTAGTTAGTGGTATGTTGATTGATGGTCTAGTTTCCTATGTTTCCCAGGACCTCCTATTGGTATGTATTTCTATAACATCTATTTGGATCATTTATTTTAAAAAACAATTGTGCTAACTTCTTTTGCTCGACTTACTTCTTGCAGTTCGTGGTGGACTTCGTCGAGCTCTTAGACATGAAATCCGACCAAGACAAGGCCAATGTTAAATTGAGCCATGCTTTGAATGAGTGTCAGAAGTCCCTAAAATCTTTTGAAAATGCCTACAAGATTGAGAAGACCAAAGAATTAGAGCTTTTCAAGTAGAAGTTCAAGATTGAGCAACTGGAGAAGGATACATAAGAGTCTGTACAATCCTTATCCACCGCATTATAAGCCAAGGACAAGGGTTACGAATAGAGGTGGGATGATGCCTTTGGTGAGGCTAGGAAATAACTGGACTTCATCCCCAAGCTTTTATTTAAAAAAAGTATATGATAAGGCCTTGTTCAAAATTGGGGTCCCCTATGAGTCCGAGATCTTCGGCCATCTCCCCTAAGCTTGGAGGAAGATAAGGGTAAAGTAACAGACACTGGCCAAGAAAAGTAAGGTGTAAAAAAAATAGGTCATGGACCTAAATAAGGTAATAATCAAGTAAGAGTGGGTGGTAACATAAAAATAAGTCCAAGATAGTTATTTTAGTGTAGTACTTCTTGTACTTTGTATATCTTTTATTTTTGTTATTTAATTTGTAAGGGATTGCCCAACTTTTATACTTTAATGAAAAGACCTGTTATTTTGACTTTACTGTATCTTATTCGATCACTTTGCACATGCTTGCTTGGTCTTTCTTTTCTAAATGTTTTTTTTTCTTTTTTATCTTTGTAACTAATAATAACCTGGCCTTGGTGCCAAAAGTTTAGGAGAATGAAGACTTGGACTTCATTCTTGATCGAAATTCTTTTGTCTGAGATCGAGAAGCTTTTTTGTCTATTCAGCAAGCACTTCAGAAGATGACATGTGCTTATGGTGATCAGACCCATGCGGTTGCCTCTCTTCAGGCAGAGATAAAAGATATTGAAGACACTACTGGTCGGTTGTAGAATGAGAACACCTCTTTAAGGGAGAAAATCGATAAGGCCGAGCACACTTTTAAAGAAGATCAATCTACTAAGATGATTCTTCAATAGAAGGCGATGGGACTGAGATATCAGTTTTGTCATGGGCCTCGCATAGTCTGATTAGAGGGATATAGTGAGGGTTGTATCGATTCATTGCCTCACTTTAATGAAGCTAGACATGTCTATTATAAACATGGGTGACTGAATGCTTTGGAAGTCATGAGAGTTCCTCATGATTCCCAATTTTGGTATTGGTATGGTGTTAATTTTACCTCTGTTTGGCTTTCCCCATTTGGAAGTTTAGAATCTTGGATTTCTATGGACGCCAATATGATTCAGTCAATAAGGAAATATATCCTTGATCACAATAGTGACGATGAATTCCATCCTGATCCGAATGATCATCATTGTGCTGTAATGACCACTTTTATTGATCACCGAATATGAAGTATCTATAATCATCTTTTTTGTACTTATGTTATAATTTCGTTGATCTAGATACTTATAAAATGGATGTTTTTTGAATAAAGTTATTAGTTAATTCCATATGTCGCACTTTCCCATTTTCTATGTCGAGCGAGTTTTTTTTATTTATCATTTTTTACCTTTTAGGGAGGTGTTGTCACACCCCCTTAAGCTCGCAATAAATTTTGGCGAAAGTGCACCTAGTCACAAGGCTATTTACCTATTCAGAATTGTAGCCAACCAAAGTCGGGACACTTAGTGCCGAGGGATCCTCCGTTGGTATTTTTCTTGCCTGGGCAATTCTTGATGTTTTTGTGTTTGCTAGTGATGAAAAGATGTAACCTTAAGATATAATTAAGTGTAATCTTTCTAGTGATGTTTTTGTGTTTGCTGGTGATGAAAGTTTACAATTAACAATGTTAGCTAGCCATTTGGAATAATAAGAAAAATAATTGCATTAATTAAACATAAATCATCTAAGAAGTTGGAATAACAAAAATCAAAATTTGTTTAAATCTTCAAATTTCATAAATATAATCTCTTAAGGTTGATCGCATTCCAGGCCATAGGTATCTTTATGCCCCCTGTTTCCAAATGGTAAGCTCCTTAGAGGTCGTCCATGATGATTTTTAATGGACCCTCCTTGTTAGGACCTAATTTACCATCTGATGGCTTCCTCACATTGTGGATAAACTTTATCAACACATTGTATTTAACCTAAGACCTCCTCGAATTGAGGCCTTTGTTATTATGCTCGGCCAACTTCTATTGGTAGGAATCCACTTTGATCAAGGATCATTATCTTCTTTCCTCTTCAAGGTCGAGCTTAGTCCTTATGATTTCTTCGTTACAGATTTGATCTACATTGAGCATCCTTATGGTATGCAAGTTAGCTTCCAATGGAATTATGGCTTAAATTACATATGCCAAGGCAAAGGGCATTTCCCTAGTCATCCTCATAGGTGTTATTCAATATTCCTAGAAGACATGGGGAAGATTGTCCACCCAAGCACCTTTTTGATTTCTCCAACCTTTTCTCCACTCCACCGAGTACTGTCTTATTAAAGGCCTCAACCTACCCATTAATTTAGGGGTAAGCCACCGAACTATAAAAGTGCTTGATGTTATGACTATTGCGAAAGTCCTGGAATGGTCCACTTTCAAATTGAATTCCATTATCAATAATAATCTTGCTCGGAACACCAAATTAGGTCATGATATTTCTTTAGATAATTATGATCATATTGGTGTCCCTTACGTTCGTCGAAGTCTAAACTTTTATCCATTTTGTAAAGTAGTCTGTGTCGACGATGGGATACTTCTAATTCCCTGGTGCTAAAGATATGGGACTAATAATGTCCAATACTCATGTGCAAAAGGCCACATACTGGTTAGTGATTTGAGGTCACTCTAGCATGGGCGATAATACTTGACACTTTTTCACTTCTTCGCATAGGAGACTACTTCTTTTTGCATGCGAGTCCACTAATAACCTTCCTTTATGAATTTGAACACCAAATATCTACTCCAGACAATGCATCTTTTTATAAGTAAGCCATGATGGGATCCATCCAACTATGATCTATTTGGGAGGAGAGGATTTATTAAGTGACCTCAGCTTCATAATGCTTGGTCAGGCAAGGTATTCCACCTCAATTATTCTTTTGATATTTGTGTTAATGTCTGAACCAAAGTGTCTAAGGCATCTGCATGGATGTTATTTCCCCAGGGAAACTGTTGAAATTAAACTTTTTGAAACTTGGGGACTAGGTCATATGAGACCTTTAAGTACGTTGACATGGATTCATCTCTAACATTATAGTCTCATGATATACTTTTAGATACCATCCTTGAATCATAGAAAGCTTCAAGCTGACTTGCTCAAATGGAAAGGTCCTCCTTCAAGGTAACTTCAGTCTCATTATTGGATGTTTGAAACCCAAGATCGATTCCTTGATCGAGCATAGTTAGATAAAGAGTTACCAGGACAATTACCACTAATGCCTCTTTTGATTTGAAATCTCAATCAACATAATTATCCACTTGTTTAATTGGTTAAACTCGGTGTTGATAACTTAACCGATGAGTTCTTTTTCATCGGGATCCTTCCCATCATTAAACTCAGCGATGAAATATTCTAACACATGTCCTTTGATTGCAATTTTTAGTTGATAGTGGGTATCAAACCTCCATAGTTCCACCGACATATTAGACATTGGTCCAAAGAGGTCGGTCATTCAAAGGAATTTCTTGAGAGAAAATGAGGTGAAAACTATAATTGTATAGAATTCAAAGTAATGCTTTAGTTTTTGTGATGCGATCTCCAGAGAGTAAGCTAGTTTTTATAGAGGGAGGTAATGATTTTATTCGTCTAACACTGTTTTGTTAACATAATAGATTAGGGCTTAACGCCCCTCTTTCTCGCCCATTAAGGCTGAGCATAATGCATAGTCGAATACCGTGAGATATAGGTAAGTTGCATGGCCAGTATTTAACACCACAAGAAAAGGTGGTTGATAAAATAAAGATCGAATATTTCAAATGCCTTTAAGAATTCTTCATTATAGGCCTGACCCTTCTCTTTCTTCGAAATTTAGAATGTTTGATAGTTGTCATAAGATCTGGAGATGAAACAGTTGAACGCTACTAACATTTTGGTCAATTTTTTGAAAATATATAACTATTTTTTGTGGATGAATATTATTTTTTTCCTTGATATGGTCAGGATTTTCTTTGATTCCCTTTTGAACGACCAGTGTAAAAGTGGTGATCGCTTAAATAAGCTCTGATACCAATTTATAAAACGTATGACTGTGCGATAATTGATTAAATTAGGGAACTTCTACTTTCGCACACTTATTTAATTAAAGTCTATTTTTAAACCAAATTAATTCAGCCCCTAAACATGCAACTACGTGTGTGTGTGTGTGTGTCAAACCATAAATAAATAAAGCATGTGACACAAATTTCAGGAAAAATCCCCGAAGGGAAAAACCTTTTATTTCTAGAAGTTTGACAAGTTTACAAGACCATTGACTTACATACCATCTTTCTTTCGCCCACAAGAGTAATGCACGGTGTCTTCATCAAACCTTCAAAGTAGCATCTAGAAATCAACAGTGGTTCACACGCAGCTATACCACAAGGACGCGCAGTCCCGACACACAGTCTAAAATCTTCACAAGGACTCCCTCCACAATAGCACGGAACTCTCCGGTTGTAGATTTCTCCCCATAACGAATGAACAAAAACAAAGTGTGTTCTTGAACACAAAAAAAATTCACCAAAGCATATGGGATTTTTGTGAATTGAAAACAAAAGGGATGAAAACCCTAAAAGAAGAAGTCAAAAAGAATTATGCAGATTCACAGTTTTCTATCTTTCAAAACGCTGAGACTTCTTAATGAAAACGAATCAATTTAATAAGTATTTATAGAAAATCGTGTCGCCTCGGTCGTTTGAACGAAAAAGGGATCTCGCTCGAACGAAGTACATGTGTTGTTTGAACGACATCGTGAGAAATCTCCATGTCGCTCGAAAGAGATGAGATCTCGCTTAAACGACCTGGGCGTTAAAATCGAGGAATGCTACAGGACATAGAAAAATTACTCATTCTCAAATTTTGACGAAAAAGGTCCTCTCCAACACTTAGAAAATATTTGGAAAAAATATCCCAAAGCTCTAAGTGCAAAGTTTAGGTATTTGAAACATAACCTTATCAAAGTAAACTTTGTGGAGGCTTTTTAATGAAGGACCTTGATATATTCGGATCCGTCTTGATGTAGATTGCTCTTGAAATTCTTCGACGGTTGTAACGGTATACGACATAATTAATTGTGACGGACATTTATAAAAATATGTCCTTATAAATCTCCCCCTATGTCTATGCCGGAATATACATAAAAACATCCGAATTATCAAATACCAAAATACCTATACAAATCTACCCTCCCATAAATCTCAAAACAGAAAAGCTACAAATTTGCAAGTTCTCAATTTTTTCTTCAAAAAATCTTCATCAAATCTCAATTTTTTTCTCATGAGGGTGTGCAACATAATGATCTTCAATCTTTGTACATACACATATGAGATAAAGCAAAAACCTTCATGACGCATTGAGTTTGAAATGATATAAGAATAAATCAATAATAAATCAAATATCCCCCATAATGCAAAAACTCCCCCATAACATGATAATTTTTTCTCCCCCTTTTTATGATGTCATCAAATAGAGAGATAAGAAGAAATAAAATAGGCATGGAGTGTCATGATAAAATGCATAGCAAACATGAATCAAACTACGTGCATGCAAAGGTGCATCTCAAAAAAAATTCCACAAGCTATTTTTGGATTTTTCAAATTTTTCGTACAAAAATAATATACCAAAAATCACACCATGGATTTAAACTCGAATAACCAAGTCATAGAAACGGAATTAATGGGTGAGAACACATTGGATAGGTAAATAAACTCAATCAATCATATGTGCACGATGAATACGTGTACCCATACGAATGAACATCAAAAGTATCCTTAGGTGTAAAAATTATTGAATTTAGATGAAATTGTCTTAATCAAATCAACAAATTAAAGTCAAAGTGATTTCCACACCAATAACGTTCAAAACTATTTAATCCTCTTTCAAGGACGTGCAAACCCATTTTAAATTCCATCCAAACTCCCTCATGCATATTTTCTTTTAGAGGTAATCTAAATTCTCAAACATTGGAGAATTGGTGCAAAAACCTAATGGCCCCTTTTTTTGCCATGAATTTCTTTTTATTGCCTTTAAATTTTTTTGGGCTATTTTAAACCTCTTTGGACCCCGGATAATAAAATTTCTCATTTTTTTAGGTTCGATATAACGGTGGCTTAGTATTCGCAAAGTTCAAATGTGAACCTTTGGAAGCCCTTCCCCGTTTTCAAATAAAGCACACAACCTCACAAACGAATCTTACATGCACACCTTTCTTATCAAGTTTTATCGCACTTGGTTCATTTTTTAACACGATTGAAGTGAAAACACCCAATCAACATGTGATAAGACAAGCACAATAATCAAATAAATCCGTGCATGTGTGCAATAAAGGAAATCATGAGTCAAACATGTAGGAAGTAACACTTAATTACATATAAATGACTCCACACATTATAAAGAACATGAATGAATTGACATATAGTCTCAAAACACTATCAAATAGTCACATGAAAAATGGAATGAAATTGTGACTTCGTCATCCTAAGTGTCTATCCATAAACGGTGTAAACAAAATACAAAACTCTTTTTGGATTTTTCAAAATTTTTATCAAAATAAAATCTTTTTGTATTTTTTGAAATTTTCAGAAATAAAAATCTAATACAAAAAGTACATGTTAACACTCTAGCAAATATATATCATGTAACCACAATTAGTGTATGACAAAAAAGCAAACACAATCATCCATATGATATGGCAAGATAAGAATCATGTACCAGCATGTGAGAATCAATAAGTCTAAAATCTAGCGTATCCAAAAGAGATTTCCTAACCCAAACGGATGTGACATGACGCGTGGGAGTTTTGGGAATCAATAAAATACTAGACTTCGACTTCCTAGGACTTCTTCCAGGATCAAAACAGAATCTCCTAAGGTGACCTTTCCTACCACAATGTGAACATGTGTAAACGGGTGGAATGTTACCTAGAGTGTAATCTTTTCTAACATCCTTGGGAATAATTGACCCTCTAAAACAAATAATGGTTTTGGCTTTAGCACTAGAAGCATGATAACAAGATGAGCCATTACCATCACTATCAAACCTCCTGGAATCGTTTAAATCATTTTTCAACTTCAAAATATTTTATTCAAGCAACAAATTAGACTCTTCCAAAGACAGGGATTTCTTTTTCAAATTTTTAACAATTCCTAAAAGAGTATCTCTCTCCCCCTCAATTAAAGCAAACTTTTCCCTAGGAGTCTCTTCACGTGCCACAAACCTATTGATTAAAATATTTTTGGCCTCTTTGGCACAAACACAACCACTAGAATTTATAAAATCCTCCAATTCTTTTTCTAAAACTAGTACTCTATCATCACTCTCCTTATTCAACAATTTTAAAGCATTAAATTCATGGTCCAAAGAAAAAAGAATCACGATAAAAATCTCTTTGATTTTGAACCATTTGCAAAATATCCATCGTGGATTTAAGATGAGAATTTTCTTTTTCCAAAAAATCAATTCTTTTAGCAAACGTCAAATTCAAATGATTTATATCATCAAAACTCTGACTCGTGTCATCAAAGGGGGGCATCCGATTACATAAGTGCTCCATCGAAAAAATTGCGATTTTTCACAAAACTGATTTTTCAAAAAAATCAATATCACACTATTTTACCAAAAATAGGAATACGCGATAAATTAGTGAAACCTTCTCTGATTCCAAATTGTCGACGTAAGAAGTCAAATTGTATCAAAAAAATAAATCCTTGAAAAAATCAGGATCACACGATAAATTAGCATAACTCGCTCTGATACCAATTTGTAAAAGTGGTGATTGCTTAAATAAGCTCAGATACCAATTTGTAAAACGTATGACTGTGTGATAATTGATTAAATTCACAAACTTCTACTTTGTCACACTTATTTAATTAGAGTGTATTTTTAAACAAAATTAATTCAGCCCCTAAACATGCAACTTCGTGTGTGCATGTGTCAAACCATAAATAAATAAAGCATGCGACACAAATTTCAGGAAAAATCTTCGAAGGGCAAAACCTTTTATTTCAAGAACTTTGACAAGTTTACAAGACCAATGATTTACATTCTATATTTCTTTCTCCCATAAGAGTAACGCACGGTGTCTTCATCAAACCTTCAAAGTAACGGCTAGAAATCAGTAGTGGTTCACACGTAGCTATACCACAAGGACGCACAGTCCAAACACGCAGTCTAAAATATTCACAAGGACTCCCTCCATAATAGCACGCAACTCTCTGGTTATAGAGTTCTCCCCACAAAGAATGAAAAAAAAAGGTGTATTCTCGAACACCAAAATAATTCACCAAAACATATGGGATTTTTTGAATTGAAAATAAAAGGGATGAAAACCTTAAAAGAAGAAGTCAAAAAGAATTCTGTATATTCGCAGTTTTTAGTCTTTCAAATTGCTGGGATTTTTTAATGAAAACAAAACCATTTAATGAGTATTTATAGAAAATCGCGCCGCCTCGGTCGTTTGAACGAAAAAGGGATCTCGCTCGAACGAAGTACACGTGTCATTTGAATGACAGCGCGCGACATCTCTATGTCGCTCGAACTAAATGAGATCTCGATGGAACGACATGGGCATCAAAATCGAGGAATTCTACAAGACTTAGAAAAATTACTCATTCTCAAATTTTGACTAAAAAGGTCCGCTCCAAAACATAGAAAATATTTTGAAAAAAATCCTAAAGCTCTAAGTGCAAAGTTAAGGTATTTAAAACATAACCTTACCAAAGTAAACTCTGCAGAGGTTTTTTGATAAAGAACCTTTATATATTCGGATCTGTCTTGATGTAGATTGCTCTTCAACTTTTTCGACGATTGTAACAGTATACAACATAATTAATTATGACGGACATTTATAAAAATATGTCCTTACAACTAGGTAGACCAAGAACTTCATAGATTGTAATCCAAAGGGGCACTTGGTTGTGTTAAGCTTCATTATGTAATATATGAGGACCTCGAACATCTTCATCAAGTTAGTTAGATGGTCACCCTTATATATTCTCTTGAAAAGCATGTCATTTATGTAAGCTTCCTTGGAGTTAACCAACTGATGTTTGAACATCTTGGTGACTAAAATTTTATAGATCGGTCATGCATTCTTAAGTCCAAATGGCATGACTCAACAGCAGTTTAATCTAAGGGTTGTGATATATGAATATTTCTCCTGGTCAGGCCTGAATAGAGGGATCTAATGATACCATGAATAGGAATAAAGGAATCTCATTCATTCATATATGGATTGTTCATAAACCAACTTGTGAATCTTTAACAAAGGAAATATTCTTTTGGGACAGGCTTTGTTCAGGTAGGGTAAGTTAATACATACTCTCCACTTCCCATTACTCTTATTGATGACAATTGGTTAGAGAGCCACCTGGGGAATTGAACTTCTTTAATGGAACTTACCTCCAAAAAAATTCTCACTTCTTCTTCCATAATTTTTTCCTTCTTGAGGGCTATTTAATGTGCCTTTTGTGTGATTAGACAGAATTCTAGATCCCCGTGAAGTCGATGGCACATGACTTTAGGATCAGTCCTAGGAATGTCATATGGTTTCCAAGAAAATATATCTTTGTTATCCTTGAGAATAAAGATCAGTTCTTCTTTTTTGTGATCGGTTAGTGAACTATCGATGATAAATTTCTTTTTTAGATGTGAGTTATCGAACATGACTTCTTGCAATGGTTCTATGACTCTATTTGCATGGTCCACCCTTATTTTCTCCAGTCTCGATCTCTCTCACTTTAGTTACTGCTTGAACGGAGTACTCCTATCTTTCATCACTTTGTGTGTGACCACTTTCTCTTTCTTCTTTCCTTATTTAGGCCTGATCGAAATGATTAAGTATTACTGAGCAATAACTCAATTTCACCTTATCCATATTATCCCCCAATCGGTGATGTATTCGAGCTTCTGTTGGTACCTGGAGGGGACAACCTTCATGGCATGGAGACAACCCTATTTTAATATAGCATTGTAGGGGAATTCAATGTCTACTACTAAGAATTATATCAACTTAGATATATTCCCAGTTCGTACTTTCACTACCACCTTTTCAGGAGGCATAATCATCTTTCAAGAAAATCTAACTAAAGGTATGATTGCTTCCTTCAAATATTTCTTCTTAAGGTTGATATTGTTGAACAATTTTCGGTATATGACCTCTAAGGAGTTTCATTGGCTGACTAGTACTTGTTCACATCCTAATTGGAAATTATGAGAGTGATTACTAATGCATCATGATGTGGAGTTCCGACTCTGGTGAGTTTTCCTTTATAAACACAATATGTATGTTATAGTTGATGTCTTCTGGTCGATGATGCTTGCCTGATAGGGTCTTGACAGGGTTAATTTGGAAAGCCTCCATGACCGAAGTAGCCCTCTATAATTCTAGCCTAACGGTGATACCTTAAATCTAGTTCGAACTTGAGGTATAGTGGATGACTACAAACTCTTATTCCATCTCGTCATCGTCTAGGACACTGTAAAATTTCTGGTCGTGTTCCACGTTGGTCATTTAACCCTTCGTTTCCACATAATCGTCCAGGTGGCCAGCCTAGGCGAACTCTTCCAGGTGGGATTTGAGCGCTTTATAATTCTATGTTTTGTGCCCATGCTCCTTGTGGTAGTAACACCTTAGGGTAGTGTTTATCTTTGAATAATCTCTTGTAATATTCTCCTACCACTTGAAATATTATCGATCTTTAATCTTATTCAAGATTTTATAGATCGGCTCTGTGAAAATGGTATTGATCTCTTGGTGTCCCTTGGTGAGATCCGTCTTGTCGCTACCTTTAGATTCTCCATTTTGTTTTTTCTCTTAAAGGTGTTCTCATTGTCTTCGTTCTTGGTCGCCTTTGGCTGAACAATATCCTTTTGCGTGTCGGACACAATATCTTCTATTTTATATACTTCCCAATCCAGGACATGACGTCTTCGATTGTGCTATCATCTTTCTTAATGAGGGACTCGTGTCACATAGAGTTTCTTGGAATGATGATCTTGAGTGAAACCACAACCACCTATTTGAAGCGATTCTCCACTTCATTGTTGGTTTCCCAATACCACTGAGTATATTCCCAAAAGTATTCTTAGGGTTTCATTTTCATGGGGAGGAGTAAGTCCATCCTCTTTGGATGGGATATTTTACTGATAAATCTCATGGTGAAAACCTCTGTGAGATACTTCAAATAGGTGACTAATTTGTGTGCTAACTTTTTAAAACATTTTTGTGCAATATACCCCAAAGTAGAAGGTAATATGCAATACATGAGGGCCTCGTTATTTCTACAGAGAGTCATATCTTACTATTACAGGCGAACATGATTGTTAACGCAAAAATTCTCCATCTACGAGGACCAATCAGAAAAGGACACATGTCATCCTACGTGGCAATATTCGATATCCGAGGAGTGTCGGCACCCGAGGAGAGTTGGTCGGCATATCAACCAGGAAGATCAAAAGAATAATTATGCATTTAATGTGCATTAATGAAGATGGCAGCGCATTTAATGAGCCTTAATGTACATTTATACTGTATTAATAGATGACAACACATAGTATACCAAGCAATTCAACAATTAGATTCATTGAATGTAGACATAATGTATAAATGTCTACATACAATGAATCTCTTTATCTCCCATCACTATAAATACATGTATTCCCTTAGCCAAAAGGAGGAGAGATCCAAGAGATCCAAAAGAGAGAACCGAGAGACACCATACACAAGATCCACACACCTTTTTCCCTCTCTCTACCACATTGTGCTATTGTAAATCCCTGGGAATAAAATAACAGTGGACGTAGGCTTTTCCTTATAGCCAAACCACTTTAAAAATCTTTGTCTCTTATATGTTTGATGTGAATGTTTATCTTCATATTCAATCTCATCCTCATCATTTATCTGCTGTTGACGCCACTAAAATGGCAGTGGCCATTTTCTGTCTTCAACAGATTGGCGTCGTCCGTGGGAACGTGTTACAACCATTGTTCTCCATCAAAAGCTAAGTTTTTATTTTCTCTACGTATAATCAATTATACATACATCTTTTGATTCAATCATGATTTTTATGTTTATATACATAAATTAATTGTCCAATTTTTATCTGTAAAATGTTGCATATCATGATTTTTAAATCATAACTATTAGATTAATTCTTATTTAGAAATCTGAAAAATAATGGATTTCATAAATCATAAATTTTTGCTTGATTCTCAAGTTTCAATTTTATATCATGGAATAAATATTTTAAATGATTACATATACCAATATATACGACGATGATAAGATTTGATAATTTTCATTATAAATTTTATAAGATCTTTGATGTCTATTCAAATCCCCATCATATTTTTAATAGAAGAATGGGAAAAGGTTAAAGATAATAAAAAGTTCTCTCATGGAAATCATGACCCAGATCTATTTTCTCTCTCTTCAAGTTTGAGTCTCTTTGCATCCACTTTTATGAACTATATACTTAATTTGGTTCATCTTCCATCTATGTCAATAAAGTCAAATTGATTGATTTTTTATATAAATTTGGTAATAACTTCTATCATTCAGCATATTTGTATCTCTCCAAATAGGGAATAGGAAGGGATCAATATAAAAAATAATTTTCTCTCACCTGAAAAACCCACGACCAACCGCTTTGGTAAAAGGGCGAGAACAAACTATACTCCTTTGGATGGGAGGCGTACACTAGCGTGATCAACTCCGGTTGGTAAAATAACTAATGGACATGATAGTTCGAGCGTGATCAACTCCGGTTGGTAAAAAAGCGGGAACAAATTATACTCCTTTGGTTAGGAGGTGTACACTAGCGTGATCAACTACGGTTGGTAAAATAACTAGTGGACATGATAGTTTGAGCCCATGACCAAATCTAGTTGGTAAAAGGGAAAGAACAACATTCTTAAAAATGCCAATCTCGATTGGTTTGAAAACAAAATATTGTCTCAAATGCCAACTTATGTTGGTCGGGAAGTAAGATTATTACAGAAAATATAAAAGTTCCTCGAAGAACAAAATATTCCAAACTGAACCAAGTATGGTTGGTCGGGGATAAAAACCCACTAACTGTAGTTGGTCGACAAGGAGAATTTATCGACCTTGGTTGGTCGGACACATTTTATGAAAAAGACAAAAATTTACCAAGTATGGTTAGTCGGGGATAAACTCTCACTAACTATAATTGGTTGACGAGCACAATTTAACAACCTTGGTTGGTTGGAAAAATTTTAAACATTTTTATACTCATTACTTTATTATTAAGTGATCGAGCAACATTACTAATACTTGTAACTTTTTTATTACTATGTTGGTCGATGAACAACACAATATTGTTATCCTTTTAACTTATACATATGCACAGATGTAGAGTATTTTATAAAACAATAGCAATTAAGATTGAGAACAAAAATGAAATTCTTTCATTAAAATAAAAAACAAAATACATTGAGAATGGAAATGTATACTAACTATTACATTGAGATTCCTACTCTATTGGTTTCTTTCCCTCTTCTTTTGAAACAGGTTCCTCGCCAGCAGGAGGATCATCCAAAGCATAAGGGGAGTTTATGAAGTTAAAATCTTTTAGCATTCTGATGTTCATCACAGATGGTATCCCCAAGAAGCTCTTGCTCATCCCCGAGAATCTCTTGCTCGTCCCCGAGCAGGAAGTTGCTCTTCAAGACTCAGGATCTTCTCGGACATCTCAGCCAAGGCCTGGTTCTTTGCCACTAGTTGGAAGGCTTGATTGTCCAAAGCATATTGAGTTCTCTGTTCTTCGACAGTTACCCGAAAAACTCTTGCTCGTCCCCAAGAACCTCTTTCTCGTTCCCGAGCAGAGGTAGAAGTCAAAATCAGCATCTACAGCACTAAGATCTTTGCTACTACTGTCTCGACCAATAATGAAGAAGAAGTTGTGTGAAAATGTTTCGAAGTCCACCACTAGCTTGGTACTAACAAGATTGAAGAGTTGTGTTCAAAAGCTAATATGTTACTCGACAAAGTATTCAGAGGAGCATAAATCAGAAAAATCAAACACGTAAAGTTAGCATTCAGTTGCTCGACACAGGAAGCAGTTGGTCGGATAGCAAACCAATCAACATACTTGAAGATTATGACAAGCTACAAGCTACAAGCTGCATACTATGGCATGGCTGCATCCAAATTCCCAGGGGTGATACATAGCACACGGAGTTCCTTAAAAAAAAAGATTAGCAACCATCGATCAGCCTGCATCATATGTCGTCCAGGAGATAATGCACTTTATGTTGAACAAATCAAGAAGGTAGAACAAGAATTTCACGAGCACCGAGCAGCACTGCAGAATAAATACTCCATCCTTTCAAGTAAACCATCAAGCATGGAGCATTGGGGGCTTCTGTTAACGCAAAAATTCTCCATCTACGAGGACCAATCATAAAAGGACACATGTCATCCTACGTGGCAATATTCGATATCCGAGGAGTGTTAATCGGAACCCGAGGAGAATTAGTCATCACTCGAGGAGTGTTAGTCGGCACCCGAGGAGAGTTGGTCGGCATATCAACCAGGAAGATCAAAAGAATAATTATGCATTTAATGTGCATTGATGAAGATGGCAGCGCATTTAATGAGCCTTAATGTACATTTATACTATATTAATAGATGAGAACACATAGCATACCAATCAATTCAACAATTAGATTCATTGAATGTAGACATAATGTATAAATGTCTACATACAATGAATCTCTTTATCTCCCATCACTATAAATACATGTATTCCCTTAGCCCAAAGGAGGAGAGATCCAAGAGATCCAAAAGAGAGAACCGAGAGACACCATACACAAGATCCACACACCTTTTTCCCTCTCTCTACCACATTGTGCTATTGTAAACCCTTGGGAATAAAATAACAGTGGACGTAGGATTTTCCTTATAACCGAACCACTTTAAAAATCTTTGTCTCTTATATGTTTGATGTGAATGTTTATCTTCATCTGCAATCTCATCCTCATCATTTATCTGCCAATGATCGATGATATTAGTCTTCCTATAATAGATTTTGAATTTGGTGGTTGCAAACTTCTGAGGAGGTATTGGTTATTCTATTGATCTTGAGAAATGAGACTTTGTCTGACAAATTAAGTCCCTCTTGGACAGTTACTTGGTAGATCTAGTACCCCAATGAATAAGGTAAATGTCAATCTCATGTCGATGAGGTAGAGGATATTTCTCTTGTGATGACCTCCTTCCTGTTCTTTTTTTATTTTTGGAAAGAACCTATTCTCGGAGTACTCCTTCCTCGACTGTGAATTTTTCTCTCTTGAGGGGATTGGGGTTAGGGCATGTCATTTGAGTTGGTCCCAATGGATATCCTGCTTCGTTATTTCTAGATGATGCTGAAGCTGGGAGGTTTCTTTCTATTGGTGGGGCGTGTCATCCTCCAATTTACAAAGTCATTGTTTATAGGCGTCTAAAATACGCGAGATCTGATTGGATCTCAAATGATCATTGTTTTCCATAGTATGCTCCTACTAGGGATAATAATCTGGGCTAGGAGTGTTAGGACTCCTAGTAGGGTGAACCTCATACCCGACTCTGGGTGTTGGAGGTCCATTTTTATCGTCTAACGGTTGTCATTAGATGGAAGGCATGGGTTGTGTAAGGGAAAAATAATTTTTAGTTTCCTTTTCTTGGCTGAGAAAATAAAATAGGTTCCAACAGATGGCGCCAATTGTGGGTAGTAAAATCCTACTATTATCAAATTATCACAATTAAGCTGAACAATAAAAATAATCACAATCACATAATGATACCATATGTACGTGGTTTGGTAATGTACCTACATCCATGGGGTGCTTCTCTCTCTCTTTATTGATGTATTCTTAATAATAAAGATTACATGCCTCTTTTTCCAGGGGTGTGGGTTAAATTTATAGAGAACATAAAGATATTGAGTTGTGTGGGACTCCATGACCTTGGATTGTATTATGACTTGATCTTACGAATCCACTTTTGATATTTCCACTAATCAGCCTCTATTTGTCCATGTCTCTTTAGCTTAATGTCGTTACCAACTATGACAAAAACGTGTCAGCTGCTTATATCTGGTCAGATAATGTGACATCGCATAAAATCCATAAATAAATTAATGAGGTCTAATATAAAAATCATGGGGATAATAAGTTGTTGGCAACATTCTTAGCATAAGAAATAATCAAAACTAAATGAATAATAAAATATTAAATCAACACAAAACCAACTATGATACCACTGATCACTGCAAATACAACATACACCATATTTGGAATATAAAAATGTATCCATAAAAAAGTTCAACTCTAAATATAAGTATTCATGTACAACCTGAAAGAAAATATAAGAGTGCAATAAAGGAATGATTTATACTTACTCGACTCCTACAATCCTAGGAGTATGAAATGGAACATCGCTAGAGATGCTCTTCCAACGAACCTGCGAATATAAGAACTATCATAACAAGGACCTATACAAATATTTTCTAAAAGAAAACGTAAATAGCTAGTCTATGTATAATAATATTATAATTGAATCTATGCCACATTATAATAACATGTCTTCCTCTCATGTTTTAATATATTTAAATTATTTGTTACCCAACCCAACAAACGAAAATATTAGGTGGCTCTAAATCCCAAACCATATGTAGCCCATGTGATTAAAGTATTACAACATCAGTCTTTAATCTTTATCGTTAACTATACTAGGTTAATCTTTTTCAATAGGAATAACATGGTGTACGAAGGTCTTAAAACCTAAGGTACTTTTCACAAAATAACCACGATATCAATAACATACTAATATCTCAAGTCTATGCACATTTGATTGTCCTATGACCAAATATAATATACACATCTCTAGTATATGCAATACACAAATCTGAAACATAAGTATATAGGTATACCCCCTACTATAGGTCACACACATCTCTAGTATAACACATAAATCGGTACAACTAACTCTAGTACCAAAATACCAAAATCACATATAGTAGGAGAACGAATCTCTCACATATATCATTCTTACCTAAGCATAACCCCACCACACAACGAAGGCCTATCCCTATTGAAGACTATATGAAAGAAATATCTCCCTGAACACTCTCGTTACATAGATACCTAGACCTAGGACCCTAGGGTAAAGGACCACTGTCAATGGAAATCTTATTTACTCACCAAGGCACCATCACGGTCCATGCCATGCATGCCCCATCGTGAAAATCCCTCCTAGTATGACATCAATGAGTAGTCACAAATGGTATAAATTCCACAATTAAGGCACACGAGTAATTGAACCTCTCACTAAGAGGCTATAGTAAATACATGCACATCCTTTACTAGCGGGTTAAGGTAAATCTCATACATAATCCTTACCTTCATGTTAAAGTAAACATACGCACATGCCCTCATTGATGGGATAAAGTAAACACCTAAACATATTGACCCTACTCTACCAGGTCACACTAGTATCATTATATAGAAATGTATAACACATCTTTAACTTTATCTTCATCACCAAGCTTAACGGCCCTAACACCCCATGCTTTTGGAATCTAGGTATAGTCTTACCCTACCATACTCTAAATTACACACGTCAACTATAATCAAAATTACCCCACCATAATCTAGGTATAGTCCTACCCTACCATACCCAAAATTCACTGAAGAACCCCAGGTTTATCAATTTCTACAACAACCTAGTATTTTCATTAATTAATTCAATTAATCATAGGGATTTTATATTATTTACACTATAAAACAAATCTAAATCATTCTCTATTAGATTTAATCCATGTTCATGAAGCCATCAACCAAAATAAAGAGGAAATCGACCCAATTACTATTTAGGTTAATTTAATTATAAAATCAATTATTTTATTATCTAAAATCATATTAACAACATGATTTGATTTAGATATACAATGAATAAATACAATTTTGACACGCATGCAATCATAATCATATTTTATATAAACTTGCCTCATGACTTGTGGAGAAAACCAAGTAAAATCTCCCAATTTCTTCTCTTCTCCTCACGCTCCTTCTCTCTAGCTCCTCAAAGTGCATCCCATATGTGTTTTGTGAAAAATGAGATCCCTAATAACCCCTCAAACCCCTTTAATATCAAAATTGGTTTTTGGCCCCATACAAGCCTCACCTAAAAGAGCCCAAAAACCACTCCATATGAGTTAAAATATTGCCTGAGTCTTATACTAACCCAATAGGACTTCAGACCATCGTTTTAAACTAAAAATGGACATTCTATGTGTCCCAAAAATCAATTACCAAATATAGCCAAAATAAATAACAAACAACCCAATTATTTAATAATTACTCGAACAAGTTCAAATATTAATTAATTTTAAAAAACTAATCACCGTGTCTTAAATTAAGTTTCAAATCCAATTTAAATAACACAAAATATAAAGAGTGACATCTCCTATCACAATAAACCCACATGATTAATTTTTATTCAATTAAATAATTCATAGAAAATACGGAGTATTACAGATAATTCCCCCATAATATATATATATATATATAATCCAAACCAACAAGCTTTATATATAAAAAATGAATACCTTACTAAATATTTCTAAAAAATAATACAAATTTAAAACATGATAGGAGTGATACACATAATCCAATGTATCTTACAAATACTATGATTTAGATGAGTACAATATATAATCTAAAAAATATGACAAAAGCTAGAGATAAAAAGGAAATCTCTAATCCTTCTCATATGAATCATCCATAAGGATCATTGTATCCTTTGAGACAACAACAACATCATCATCTAGATCATTATCATCCTCATCATAGACGATAACATCCTCGCCCAGAGCATAAGTAGGTGCAAGAACTGGACCAGATCTCGAAGGCCCCATAAATGATATGCCTCGATGCTCTATAGCTCAAATCCTCACCAAAATATGGTCTATAAAAGTTTCATTCTGAGTAAAGGAGTAGTCAAACTAATAAAAAACAATCGTCAAATGCATGATGAGAAGATCAAATGCATCTCCGATGAGAGAAAACTAGGCGTTCATGAACTCTCTTGATGACTGATGAACTCAAGGGGCATGCACAACAGGATATGGAGAAGGATCAGGACCAAAAGGGGTACTAGGATCACCAGTTATGTCCTCAGCATCAGGATAACTGATAGGATCTGTAATACCCCATATTTTTATGGCTTTTAAATTTAGGGATTTCTTAAATTTAATTAAGATAAATTAATTTAATATTAATACAAAAAAATTGTTTTAATATTTACTAGCGTGACGAGAGTTAGTAATTATTGAAAATTTGTTGAATATTACTAGATGAGTAAAGTAATATATAAGATTAATTTTATAAAAAATTATCACGAGTGAATAAAATGGAAATTATGGAAATTACTAGATGACTAAATTTTTATTATTAAAAGTGAATAAATTATAAGTCACCCTTATGGTCATTTCGAGTGCGTCAAAGTGTCCGGAAGGGTCGAGATAGTCAGAAAAATATACCCGGGGGTTTAGTTTGGGTCTCGGGACATTTTTAGGCCTAATCGATAACCTAGGAGGGCATTTTGGTAATTTCTATTTTGGGGATTTAATTACCTACGAAAATTGGAGAAGTATATCAGGTGTTTGAGGTTGTCTTCTAAGGTGACAACCTGAATATTTCATAGAGGCCATTATAGGAGGAAGGTGAGGAACTTCCCAAGGCTAGAGCTACCATAGTCGTACCATTTTCACCACAAATACCGTCGGAGAGTAGATCGAAGGAGGGAGAACACAACCACATCATCAAATCTCAGAAACTCATACTCATATTCTCGAGGCAAGTATCTATATTGCTTCTCTTTTAGTTAATGTCTCACCATGTTAGATTAGGATTGTTGAACCTATATTTCATGGAAGAATTTAATGATTTAGAGAACCCAATCACATGTTGTAGAGAAAATAAATATATTATGGAATCTCAATCATATATAGAGGATTACCCACGAAATTTGAATAATTTATAAGTGAGAAATCTAGAAAAAGAATTTGCACAATGGAAGTTTAGTGAAAAATTAGGGTTCTTGATAATTGAGACAAATTGGTCCTTTAATATAATCCCGTTGATGAATTTGTACATGTTTCACGTAGGGAATCATGCATATATGTATAGAGAACTAGTAGTAATGTTATTTGGGAGTTTGGGAATCGATAATGATGTTTTGGAGAAATTTAGAAGATGAAACTCGTAGGTTTAAATTACAGTTTTCGGTCAAGAACTGCTTGATCGATCGATCGACACAAGAACATCGATCGATCGACCCCTTTTCCTCGATCGATCGACCCCTCCTGGAAAATTGTATATTTTTTCCCCTTTTGTTTAATCAAGTTAAAATACGTAAGAACCCTTGATTATTATTTATGGAGTAAAATGGGTTATGAAGAGGACCAATAGGGTCTACGTAAACTCCATTGAGTGAGATTTATTATGGGTTGAAATTGTGGGTTAACGAGAAGTTTCGTCACATATTAGAAATTGTGCGTACGTTCGCTAAATGATTTAAAGACTCGTGAAAGACTTAAACTAGAAAGTTAGAGAGGGTATACCTACTTAGATTATATTTAGAAAGAGAGAGTACTTCGAGAGATGAGAAGTAAGTATGAAACAATTATAATTAAGAATAAAAGCGACAAATCCTTTATGTGAGGTAATTGGGTAAAAGTTGTACTATGTGAGGTTAATACTTGTTATCATTGGGTTGTGTGCGAGCCTAATTGGAAAAATCAGAATATTGGTATATATGACTAAATGAATGTGTATACATATTGATATTATGCTTATGTATAATCATACCCGCGCTACTTGCTATCACAAAGGTTGCCGCTCCGGGATAGTCTTATCTCGATGGGACCTTTATGGGGGATATTTACTTGTACCCTAGAACATAGGATTCCTTGGTACAGGCTATATGATTGATAGTCAGATGGTCCTAAGAGGCGCGAGGGTATGTGCTGACCTCTTAGTGACTTGGAACTATGATTTGCCTCCATTTGTATGTGTTTTGTATTAATACAGTTCGAGAGTGATTTAGAACTAGTATTTCCCTTAGTACGAGTGATACGGGGACATAATATCAGAGTATGCCAGCACCATAGATTTTATGTGAGGTGTCATTAGTATATATATTATATGTGAGACTAATATTTATAAGTATATTTACATGGGAACTTTCTACTATGCGTATAAGTAGTAAAGTAATGAATAAATGTCTTAACTTTCTTATAAGTGTTCAGGAACTTTATAATGGTAATGAGTTGTTCTAAATAACGAAATAAATCTTGAAGATAATTATTTCCTAAAGAAAATATTATAACCTTGCTTTTCACGTGATAAAACCTTATGGAGAATAAGTTAGAGAAACTTAGGAGAATTATTAGTACGGTAGGCGTGCACACTAGATGAGAGGTGAGAATTCTCAAGAGAGTATCGTATACTAACATGTTTGTTGCATTAGCCGATAAGCATTTTAAATACTTGCTAAACTACTTTTTAAAACTGTTTTACACTCAGGCTCTGACCCGTTACATGTCTTTTTCTTTCTCTTATCTATATATGTATATGTATTACAGGTGCCTAGCCATAGGGGCGTCATGCATAGGTTCTTTGGATTGGACGTGCTACAACTGATATGGGAGTTGCAGGCCGTTGCTTTAGACTACCTCTTCATTGATTCTATTCTTGTTTTAGTTCCACTCAGTTAGGGCATGTGTCGCCCGTTTCCCTATTCAGTTTGAATTTGTCAGAGATTTACGTTTGTTTATATTTCCAGTATTTAGTATTCCTTAGGAGTTAACTTTTGTCAGGATGGTTTCATGTATGGTTATTTGACTTGGTTTGGTTAATCTAGATGTATTAATTCTTTTGTGTTGATTGCTATCCGTAGCACTTATGTGATTCTTAAACTATTGATTATTTAAAAAGGTTTTCAACTTGAAATTTAAAAATGAAAATAAGAATTTAAATTATTTTGACACTTAGCTTAATTATTAAGGATGTTTAAATTGGAAATTTTATTTTTGCCACAGTGATGCTAAGAATGAACCAACTGTTCACCTTGATTTTAATTTAATAAAGGACTGATCACCCGGTATTTAATTAGGTGGGGTGTCACAGGATCTGGAAGTCATTATGTGGTTTGATCTTCAAAATAGGAAACGCTAGTGCTCATGATAGTACCAAGAATGGTAGTAGATTGATCAGAACCTAACCTAGGCACACCTAAGGAATACATGTATCTTGTAAATATGATAGAAAATTGTAACACATCCTCAGTCATATCAAATATTCCTCATCTCATAACCTCAAAAATAAGATAAGTGTAATTGTTGGATTGCCTAGAGGTAATGACATGCATCATTTGTCCTATAGAGTAAGGAAAGTCCTAAGATTATTTATGAGCCATAAGATCATAGATGATCATAAAATGTAGAATCGATAGTCTTTGGCGAAGTGATTCCAGCTGAAACAGATTACCTACTCATAAAATATCTCTCCACCTAAGGAATATGGCTAACTCATGATGAGATTGAAAACTATTTGTGTACAGTGTATATATGGAGCACTCCTCTTTACCTAATCCCGAATGCGTAGCAAACACATCTTCAATAAATATAATCTCAATGCCATAAGAACATGAAGACTCATCGGGATCACTAGGGGGCATATATACCACTCTCTTATGTGAAAGAGACTTTTCACAACCCATAAAGATTAAATAGGTCAGAGAAACGGCATAAAAACTAGTAATGACCATGAATCTACAAGTGTATGAATAGTGAAAATGATAAAAAAAAAAATGGACTCAATGTCAACCAAAATGTGTAAGATATCTCCAATAAATTATGAGATAACATATAACAACTCTAATGAAAGTAAAATCAATAAAGATATTTGAGAAGTTGTGACAAACCAGAGTTCAATCTAAGAATATCCAAAATTTGACAAAACTATGATTTACTCCTCAAATCTTGAAAAATCTCAACCAAATTAATGACTGAATGAGAAAATTGATGAAGGAATCACAATACTATATGAAAATCTGATTAAAAGGAGCTATAGGGATGAAGATAATGAAATGAAATGAAAAGAACCGTGCAAATGGTAAAAAATTGCGTAGTTCGTACGCTTAACATGCTTACGAGTAAAAAGTTAACTACGTGAATGGTTATATCCATAATACATACATGTCATAAGAATATGTAGTTGTGAGAATGATACATAATTGTAACCATGTGAATGCTTTGGGACAAAAGCTACAGTCGGGGATTAAATTCTTGAAAAGACTTAGCCATTAGAACCAAAATCCCAAACTCTAAAGATATGATATGAATGTATGCAAATGCTTGTAAAAGCATTCATTTTAACATTGAAGAATAAATTTTGAGATAAAATGTATTCATCAAAAACTCATATACCCAATATATACATATGACACAAAATATGTAAAGTGTGATAATGATAAGCCTATATCTGATAAATTAAATTCATGGTATGATCGTGAGAAAATATAACTTCACAAAATTAAACGATTCATGTAATCAACTCATATGAATTACAATCCATACTTAAGTTTATCATTTCGTTAATATACTTTTGAGATACCCATAATGGTAGGTTTTAATAATTTAATCTCCCTCATATGATGTAAAAGCCCAAAATTAAATACTAAAAGATTTTAGTAAAAAAATTTAAAATGCCCTATCTTATTTTTTTTGCCTAAAATTTGCTAGCATTTGACTATGTCTCTTTTCATCATAGTATAGATTTTTTTCACGGAGGCTTTCACACACACTTTGGTAGAAACCTATCGATGATACTTAAATTCAAATCAATATAATCTCATGAATGCTAGCCCTTTTTGTTTAAACAATATCTCATCAATCAACTTAGTTAAGTCAAAGTGTTTTTCAAACAAAACTCTCGAATTATCCATAGAAATATTTAAAGAATTAACCAATAAGAGTTCTCGAGATTTAATCCTGATTTACAATCAAGTACTCAAACAAAGCACGTAACAAAAATGAATGTCATCCAAGTGATATTAAGTGCATATGTAAAGTGAAATCATAACTAAAGATTTGCACAAACTTTAATTGTCATAATTTTCTTGTGAATTCTAATATATATTTGGATAATTCATCATTTTCACCAAATAATTAAGAATCCATGTTTCAATCATCATTTAAATTAAGTTCATACGCTAAATCGAGGTATACCTAGAACATAATCACACATCAAAAAAAGAATAAACTTAATTTGTTTTGGGGTTTTTAAGAAAATATTGATGCAATATGTACATACATACTAAGGAATATAACATATGAAAAAAATGTATAAAGAGGCATGATGTAAGAACACCCTCTCCAAAAGTATAAAAATTATACAAAAATTGCAATGTATATCACTCACCCATAAATGATTTGATCCCAAATGAATCTAGGACTAAATAGAAATGGGACCTACACAATAAGCCCTAGGTATCCTAAGCAAACTACCAAGCTAGGTAACAAGGAGTGGTATCTCTCCCGAATAATTAGGAGACATGCAAATAAATTTCTTCTTCCCAAATTCCCTTTGAGGCAAGTCAACCTCAATTTTTCTTCTTTGGGAATTTCTTGGAATACCTTTAGCAACCTTAGGTATCCATTTGTCTCTCCTCATAGGAATCTTGTTCTTAAGAATGTGAATGTTAGCCCTAGGTAGATGAATCTCTCTCCATTGAAAATGAGGTAATCTCTCAAGACTTCTTACCCCTCAAATAAGGTGGAACATATGGAAAAGGTCTTATATGACCATCAAGATGTCTAACAAACTTCTTTCTATCAAAGAAATCTTCGAGTAAACACATATCTTATGTTTCCAAACACAAAGTGTCTTTAGACACAAGATCATATAACTTATTTCTCAAGTCATCAAACACTTTAAAGTCATCAGAACAAGTGTCAACATGTTAATCCCTATGTTTGAAAAAATACTTTCTATGGAGTCCATGTCTATGACAAAAAGTGCATATATAAGATTTACTTTGCACGTCCTTAAAATGAGACATGAAATAAACTCTTTGCTTTCATTGAATTATTTTCAACTTGTAACAAAATGACTTAATATTACCTTCCTTGGGATGAAAGTTGTAAGAAAATGAATGTGAATGATCTTTTGAAATATTTTGCCATTTTTACTTTTCTTTTCAGCATTCCCTTTCACTTTTTGTTTCTTCCCATATTTTCTTCAAAGGAAATTGATCGGTATCATTCGATTCATGTGATTAAGATGATCTCTCACTAGATATGTGAACTTGAGAAAAATATGACTTGGCTTTCAAGAATTTAAACAAGTAAAATTCACTTTTCAAAGATTCAAATCTCTTCTCTCGTTCATACTTTGCAACTTCGCAAGAAATAATTTCCTTCTTCATTTTTTTAAGTTCAAAAGTCAAATTACTTTTCTCTTGTTCAACAACCTTGAGTTTTTTGAAATCACGTCTTTTTGAACTAGTCAATTTTTTTCTCCCAATGCATTTATGTTTTGTTTTAAATCACATGTCAAGTTTAATAACTCACCATTCTTATTTTGAATAGATTTTACCTTTATATTGATAATTTGACTATTCTTTTCAAAGATAATTTTTCTTATACAAACAATTTGATTTTTATAGCTAGTTTAACATTAAACTGTTTCATTTTGAGAAGTTGATACATGAATTATTCATTATCTTGACTCAATGATTTGAAACTTTCAACTTTACAACATTCATCAAAGTCAACATCGATATGCTTTGATTTGTTTAATGAATGAGATGATTTTTTTTCTTCTTTTTTGAATCGGATTTTAAAAAAGTTTTCCCCCCTAATTGGGAATTGAAGGCATATAATAATTTATACTATGAAAATTAGGAGAAAACACATCCATCTCTAAACAAGATCTAATCACAGCCACAATCTACATTAGGGAGAAAATAACATAACAAAAACACATGTAACAAGGAAGATTGACTCTAACATGTTAGTGGATAAAAGAGAAACCTCTATGACAACTGAGGGAATGTGTTTTAGTGAAATTTTTAACCTAAAATAAACCTAAAGGGTGGGGGTGGGGTAATAGGTTTTAGTGAGAAATTACCAATTTAAAAAATTCCATGGCCAATTTAAGATCAATACTAGTATACATGCATCTGGGTGAGAAATCTATTAGATCTGAAAAATTTGGCATTTCAATTAAAAAATTAAAAAAAAAGTTAATTTCAATTTTATTAGTCAATTAACACTTTGGAAGAAAATCTAGGTCAATTTGGTGAGTTAACTAGATATAAGCCATAAGTTTGGTTTAACAAGGAATCATGTTGGATCCATCTTAGATCTATGTGTGTGCGAGGGAAATTTTGTATATGATCAGAAAAACATCACACAAAAGGCATAAGAAAAAATCTATGAGTTAAAACCCCATCTAGGGGGTGAGAAAAACTCGGTGCATCCTAGTCTCTCATTCAATTTAAAAAGAAATTTTACCCAAATGCAAGAAGGTACCTCTCTCTTGTTCTCTTAATAAGAAGTTACCTATGGACATTAAAATCCTCTCCCAATTTAAATGAGTGATATACTCAAAACTCCATCAAGAGAACATGTAACTCACACTCCATCCTTGAACTACACCACGGATCAACTCCCCAATAGCTGATTCACCTCTTTTAAAATCTGAAGTTTAGCTCTTCGAATTTAAATTATAATTAGTAGAATGAATCTAAGATTCATGGGTTTTAAGATCAAAACATTCTAAATATCTCACAATCAATGAATCTAGTACGAATTCAAGGTTTTAATTCAATGATGTCAAGATTAAGTGAAACTGATGTTTGAAAAATATTTTTATATTCACTTGCCTAAAAAAATACTCTCTTGAAGTGTGAGAAGTACTCGAAAAAAGTATATATTAAGATGGGAGGTAAAAACCCATTTATAGAAAAAAGATTCATATTTTAAAGCATTATGTTCACGGTTAGAAAGATCTCTGTGTGCATGCTTTTGGGCAGTAACCAAGTCATGCAAAAAATGTTACATACAAGCGCCTGAGGAAAATTTTGAAGCACTGTACATGGTTTTAGATAGAAACTTTTTTAAGCCCAAAAACAAGACATTCATGCGCACGGTGATATTTTGATGTCATGGCACAATTTCGGGCAAGACATATTTCATGCCTAAACCATGTTTCCATGTGCACAGGTATCAAACCCAACCGTGTGCATGTATGTAGGTAGAATCTGAGATACACCTAAAACATGCAAGTAAGGATTTCCAATTATCAAATTTCACTTAATCCAATCACTAAAAACATTTTCAAAGTAAGATGAAAATGTGTACATTTATGTTTTAGCCTTGAGACAATTCATCAAAAACTACCACAAAAGGATATGGTCTTCAAACTATAAATATTATGCAGAAGATTTGACATAGAGAAGTCGTGAATGATAATCAGTTTCAATGTCCATTGATTCTAATCAACAAGCCTCTCCCAACCTACCGTCTATTTATATAATCAAGATTTTTGGCTTAATTTGTAGAAGAATCAATTTTTTGTCACGGGCAGTAGCCAACCATCTATAAATTAATCGATTACTGAATCTATTACATCTTCAACAAGCTACTAAACACAAAATGAATTCTCACAAACATTATAATATTAACAAGCATACTCATGAGATATGATTCACTTTACAATCCTTAAGTTATAATTCGTACATACAACAAATGATTTATAATAATAACTTAACAAAAAGCACACACAAAATATTTTTGTATTATCAAGTGATAATTTTAAGTAAACATACAAGGTAAAATAATCTTACAGGCACATAAATTCAATGTCATGTAAAATCTCATGGAGTTCAAAAATGATTCACAAGATATTCAAGCAAAACTCTCAACTAGTGACCTAAAGATATCACCGAATAAGTTAATATTTCTATATATCCATAGCCAACATGGTGTGCTACTTATATATGTAGATGGTCATGTTTCTTCTAGATAAAATGGGGGTAGACATATAATAAGAGTTTCCTTCCTTGTGTTAGTCGTGTCAACTTTCTCAACATGCACCGTAGCTCTAGGTTGATCTCTTGATTTTTCAAGCCTTTTATGCATTCTTCTTCTAAGGTTTCTCGAATTACATTCCTCATCTATAAAGTGCATAGGTTTTCTCTATACTCTGACTTCCTATCTTCTCCCTGTATTGATAACATGGTTAAGCTTTAACATCAAACTCTTCATCTCAAGCTTAAAATCATTTAAATTATTATGTCTCCTTAAATATCTAGGGTATCCAACATTCAACCTATGAAATTGTTTCACACAACTTCCTACATATTTATAATCTATATAATAAAGTGATTTTTTGATAAAATGAGGTTTTGGTTTTTCAATGTTCATCCTATAACTTTTTCCTTTTGAAGAAAAATTAATAGATGAAGTTGTTATTCCCACAATAAGAGTAACCAAAAGAATGGTAAGAGTCTTGTCCTTATTTTGTCTTGAAGTTAGGGTCAAATTTTTTCTTATTCTTTGGAAAAGAAATAGATACCATATAATGATGATACCAGTTATGGTACCACCAAGTAATATAGTAGGAGCTCAATCCAGAACATATTTGTCGGTGCAACAATGGAGTTTAGATAGTATAAGAAGTAAAGATGGAGGTGAGGAAAATAGGAGAAAAGACTAGTAAGTGAGTGATTCAGCCATTTAGCCTACTCCACTATACAGGAGAGTGTATTCTTTACTACAAACATGGCTCTAATGGCCTTAGCAGTAAATTTCACTCTACTTTCTCTCTCTACCGTGATAGAAATAGTTTCTGGGATAGGGTTTAAATTATCAATCCTTTACATTGATGAAGAAGACAAGTATATATAGTGCCTGGGGGTTGTATTGTACCCCCCAAGCATGTAACAAGCATGTGTGGAATGTTCTTACCAATAAGGACAAGCCACATGTCACTAGGACATGTATATCATGATGATGAAATATTCCCTCACGTGTGAGGGAGATATTATTGTAACGGTTTTACTCATGTTGGGTTCACAACCCACGCGCACACTCCCATGCATGCTCTATTCCACGCGCTTTTCCATGTGTCAATTGTAGACCAATAAATAAGGCTGAGGCCATGATATCAAACTGTCCAGGTTGATGTTCTGGCGATAAGGTAATAGCCATGCTGATGTGTAGCCTCGACCCTTAGTGCATACCAGGATGATAAGTGGCCTGGACGAGATGAGACCAAGGCACCTGATGGGTGTGTTATTGTGCCCTCTACTTAAGAAAAGGATGATTTCGAGGTTTTTGGAGATGTGTCTTCATAGGGGAAACCCATGTTGAGGTCAGCTCAGGCCGAGAGTGTCCCCAAATGGGATGAGGTCACATTATGCATATCAATTACCCCTATCCCTTAGTCTTCGATATGTAAAGGAGGTTGAGGGGTATAATATTTGAGTTCTGAGTTTCATGAGTCATTTTTGGATATATGAATGAGATGTCTCTTCTCAATCAGATCTGGAATGATGAGATAATGAATTGGAGTGACACTTGGCATTTGTCCCTTGGTCTGGTGTGTTGCCCAAGATTGGCGATTGCAAGCTTGTTTACATAATGATGGATTGCTTAGGAAATTTTGCCCCATCATTGTGAGTATTTAAAACATTTTGAAAGGGCTTTTATCTTTCTTCTTCTTCTTCTTCATTTCATTTGCGCTCTTCCTCTCTCTAAAACTCAGTTCTTCTTCTATCAAGTAGTTTTTGGCGATTAAAGACTGGTTTTTAGGATTTTCTTTGGCTTTTCGATGTTTCCTCTCCTTAGGTAACCCTTTACACCATTTTTTCAAGCTTTTACCTCTTTTATTGTTGATCTGGGTAAAGTTTTACATTTTGTGGCGATTTTAAATTTTTTGGCGACTTTATTAGTGGCCCTAGGGTGATTTAGGGCCTTAGGTGGTGGTTTTAGGTCAGGACGACTAGGTTTGGTCTTATCCTTATCCTTTCCCCTCATTTTCTTCTATTTTCGATGTCACCAGATTATCTCCAATTATAATCTCCAGTGTTTCTATTTTCTTCTGTTCTGGATCTTTTTCCTTAAACCTGTTCAACTCCCCTTGCTAGATCTTCAAGTCAAACATGGTCAATCTTATGGATGTTTAAGATACTTTACCAATATCTTTATCAATTCCTTCATCTTGAAGGTTGTATCTCGAAGGAGATACGTAAGGGTGAGGCTGAAGCTGATTCTAAGTGGAAAGATGGGATTTACCTTACTCGAATCATTTATCCTATTCCCCTGGATGTCCAGTTGTCAAAATTAGTTAAGACTCTATGAGTAAGAGCTCAGCTATGAGTGAATACACTATTAAGATCTTAACATCTGAAGTTTGTGGTCCCTCTGCATCTAGGGTTTGGGGGAGGTCAACTCCTTTGACCAGCAAAGGAGGTCGCTAATTCCCGTATGGACGACTCTGGGGCCAAAAATTCTAATGAGGATATCCAATCTGCTGGGGAATTAGATCCTAATGAGATGTTTCCATATCGCCTATTACTGAGGACGAATTTGATTCATGGTACTCAAGTGGAGTACCAATTGTTCATACCTTCGATTCCGTGGATGAGGTCGAGGAAGCACTTAATACACATTATGCCTAGAAATATGAGAGTATTGTAGGGCTATTTGAACTTATGTATTGGAGTTACCTCTATAATATAAATAAATATATTAACATGAGGGTTCCAGATGAGTACAAGAGGGCATATGATGCATATTCGGGTGAGATAGCCGTCTACAAACAAATGTTTAAGTCGACTTTTGCCTTCCCATCCAACCTAACGTATGGTATATCCTTACCAGTCTCGACATTGCACCTGCCCAGATATCTTCTAATTCCTGGAGAAATTTACTCGACTTTATTTCCCTTTGGAAATTCTTCTTCAGCACTGACCTTCTAGTTAGTGTATTCAAGGGATGTTATAATGTCTCTTTCACTAAGGCTTAGCCTGGATTTTACCACTTTATTTCCAGGAAGCCAATGAAGACGGTTATCTTTATTAGAATCCGAGATACTTTTTTATCTCTAGCGCATGGGAGTTCCCCTCCAACATTCCTTGTTCTAAATTCGAGCTGAGGGTTCCCGAGAGATGGTAAAAGGCTTCTATGTCAACAAAGCTTGACCATAGCTTGATTATAGACGTCATGAAGAATGTCGAAGAGATCAGGACTCAGGGGGAAGAGAGTGGCTTAGCCAAGTTCGAGCAACTGATGACCCCTGAGGTTCTAGCCTAGATAGGGTCCCCCTTGACTGAAGTTTGTAAGTTTTTGTTTCAACTATAGTCTCATCTTTTAAAAACACCTATGTTGTAGAATTTATAAAATTTTATTTTTACTTTGGTGTCGTCTGTATTTTTGTTCTCTTATAATATTGACCTTTTCCTTAATTATTTACAGATCGGCCAGATAACACCCCATAATCAATTTGGAAAATGATTACTCCAACTATCTATTCAATGGTGAACAATTTCGAGAAGAAATCAGTTCTTCCCCAGATAAGAAAACTACAATAGTCGGTAACTACCAGACCGAGGTTTCTCAAAAAAGGAAGGAGGTAGTGGACGACACCACTGCAACCCTCCCTCAAAAGAAGAACATGAGGGAGGCCCTGGCCATTAGAGAGTAAGGAAGAGAAATCCCCATAAATTCAGAAGATGCACTCTTGGACGTTCTCACCCAGCTAAATCTCATCGATGAGACATTATTGAGGTATAGGAAAATGGCTAGGTAGGCCATATCTTTAATGGTGCCAAGAGTAGACCGGCATTTCCTTGAGGAAATGGATGCCTCTCGTCTAATTAAATTCAGTGTACACCGAGCTGCCCAGGTAGCTGATTCTAGCCTTTGCTCTCTTAACTTTGCTTTAGTAATTTTAAAGTGTTGTTTTTTACTGACCTATTTATTTTCTTCTTGTAGTCTCTTTTTACCCTCTCCCGTCTCGATGATTTGGTTGAGAAGAGGCTACCCCTGATCCAGAAGGCTAAAAATGCCAAGACCATGGAGAAAGGTATGAGGGAGGAGCTTGCCAAGATGGGTAAAGCTCGCAAGATGGCCGATCAGGATCACTTGAATTCCCTTAACAATGTGAAGACTGAGCATGCCAACTTCCTCAAAGAGTTGGCTGAGAAGAAACAAATCAAAATTGATGCAGTAGTCCAGGCTTCTTTTGATCCTACTAAGGCACTTGCTATGGCCAATAAGTAGTTTAGTGAATTTAATCAATTTAATCAATTGATGAAGACAACCTGTCATTGGGTCGATCTGCAACAAGCCAAGGTTGGGAACTTAACTTCCCAACTTTTTTAGGGTTTGTACTTTTTTGATGACATGTTCGGCACTGCACTTGCCGATGTGGAGAGCGTCGAAATCATTCCTACCGATGTCACTGAGCAAACTAGAGCTGTCACATCTGAGCAAGTAGAAATGAACATGGTCAAAGGTGGTGGCAATGAAGACGAGGACAATACAGAGATCCTGGCTAACAATCTTGTCATACATCTCGAGGAGAGCATTGTTCATGCGGCACTCTAATCATATTTTATTTTCTTGGGTGGACGCATGTGTCCATATATGCCATTTTCTATATGCAACTTCTAAACAACTCAGTCCTACTTTATCATTGTTGGTTAGCTTTATTTTTTATAACATAACTATATAGATTTCTGCACAAAAATCTGTTATGTGATGTTTGATGAATGCACATATTGTCATCTCTTATTTCTATGAACCGTGAACTCGCATTATTGTTATAAGACCTTGCGATATTCTGATTGTAGATGTGTTCACGTCTTTGGATAAGAAGTAGTTTAATCAATTTAATGATTTTTGTCAACCACTCTCGTCCTTAGTCTAGATATCAATTAACCATAGTCAAATGAAATTTCAAAATAAAAGATCACCAAACTAATGGTGTTTGTCTCAAATCTCCTCTTGTCTTAAGCCGAGAGGTCAATTAACCATAATTACATGATTTTTAAATTTGAATGAACCAAATTAATGGCGTTTAACTTCAAGTCCCCTCTTGTCATTTTAAAATTTTATGGATGAGTGTCATCTCATCCTACACTGTCATCTCACTGAGAGATTTGACTATCATTCCACCAAATTAATGAAGTTCAAATGAACTATAATTACATGATTTACAAATTTGAGTGCACCAAATTAATGGTGTTTAATTGAAGTCCCCGCTCGTCGTTTTGAGAGCATATGGATGAGTGTCATTTTGTTTTACATTGTTGTCTCGCTGAGAAAGTTTGACTCTCATTCCACCAAATTAATGATGTTTAAATGAACCATAATTACATGATTTTCTGAATGCACCAAATTAATGGTTATTAATTGCAAGTCCCCTCTTGTCATTTTAAGAGTGTATGAACGAGTGTCATCTCGTTTTACACTGTCGTCTCATCGAGCAAGTTTGACTCTCATTCCACTAAATTAATGATGTTTAAATGAACCATAATTTCATGATTTTAAAATTTGCTTTGTCTTCACCACCAAAGGCGATGTTATTACACTGTTCCCCCTCTCGGTGTTATTGAGAATCCATGGATGAGGTGAGCCCCATTTAGATTCTCTTGACACCGAGAGTAAGTTATTGCTAATTCACCATATTAATAATGTTTTGTAGCTTAGGACGACTTGAAACATACAATTTCATCAGTTCACATACAATTTGATATGACATTCCGCCTAATAAAATACCGGGTGATCAGTCCTATACCAAATTAAAACAGGAATCCCAGTTGGTTCATCATTAGCATCACAATCAAAAAGATTTTAAAGCTTACTAACCACCTAGTATTCCAAAAGCTGGTGCCAAATTTTAACTTTTTAATTAAACAAAACAGTACATGCGAAAATAAATATAAACCATTCATCCAACTGAAATAAAACTCAATAGAATAAATAATTAAACAATTTGCCGAATAAACCATCGGCCACCAAGGTAAAATCGAAAACAAACATCCAACACCTGAATAAGTACATCTGAAAACTGTACTAAGAAGTCTGGGCGACAAGACCTAAACAAAACTAGAACTGATACATGATTCCTACTCTAGGAAATGAATGAACGATGCGTCTAATCCAAACTCCTGCTAGCATCCACATTTGCCGTAGCTCCGTGTTCCTGGAATAAAATATCAATCCTGCCATCCCTGTGGATGGAAACCTAAAAGGTTTTGAAAATAGTTTTATAGAAAGGGTTAGAACCGAAAACATTTTGAAAATATTTATCAAGTGAATTAACTACAGTAATTAAAAATGCATGCATTCGCTTCATATTTAAGTTAGTGTCGCACTCCCTTGTGGACATTCTCACCCCTCCACTAATGTGCACACCTAACGGTCACCTTGACCCCCACCTAGTTGCACTACCCCGTCCAACTAGTCCTAGTATAACCTCCCCTTGCCATACTACTCTAACCCGAGTATAATTATTCACAAATTATAAGCTGTTTCACCAATTAACTGAATTAATTCCTTCTTAAAGAATAGCATATAACTGTGTCACAAGTTATATAAAGTAAATACATCACACACACTGTATTATTACCAGTATATAATATTGAATACCATTATATATGTACCTTGACTAAACATCCACACATATAGCATACGTATATCCATCCTTCCGAGTATACCCTCGCCGGATGATTCCCTCTAAAGTGCTATCCTACTAGTTGTACTCACATAACCTAGTTACCCAAGTTGGATTCGCTCACCAACCTGGACGAAATCATAAACGAAGTGGAGGCAGTCATATTCCTTCCCTGAAAGTGAGATAATCTCCTCACCCATATACCGGGCGCTATGACCTGGGGATATACTCACCCTACTCCTCAAGCTAGGGGATTCACCCACATCGCGCAACCTCCCTTGATAGCACTAGAGTATATAAATTAAATAAATATCTAATCACCGATATTTAATAGCACACACAATAAATACACACACACACACACACACACCTATATATATATATATAAATATATATATATATATATATATATATATATATATATATATATTTTAAACCCCGTCTTTACTATGTGCTCAAAACCCCGTAACACTAGCCTGAAATTTCCCTAGTCTCTGGCCCGACTCAACTTAATTAATTTTCTCACTTATAAAATTATCATTACCCCGAGTGTGTGGTCCGACTCTAATATATTTAATTCACACTCAATTAATATAATATTTTTCCCGAGTCTATAGTCCGACTCTAATTAAATTAATTAACACACCTATTAATTCAATACCTTCCAGAGTCTATCGTCCGACTCTAATTAAATTAATTAACACACCTTTTAATTTAATACCTTCCAGAGTCTATCGTCTGACTCTAATTAAATTAATTAACACACCTATTAATTTAATACCCATCCGAGTCTACAATCCAAATCTAATTAAATTAATTAACACACCTATTAATTTAATACCTTCCCGAGTCTATCGTTCGACTCTAATTAAATTAATTAACACACCTATTAATTTAATACCCATCCGAGTCTGTGGTCCGACTCTAATTTAAATTAATTAGCACCTCAATTAATTTATTACTTGGCATCTCCCAACCATTATATCCGGACTCGCTCACTTGGCCCGTAACTTAATATTTCCCGAGTCTATGTTCCGACTCTAAATTAATTTACTCTCTCAATAATTAATTAAATCATTTGGTGTCACTTAAACAACATACTCGGACTCGCTCATTTGGCCCAATTTTACATCTCATAATTTCATTCCCACATATTCGCCCACAATGTGTCACACATTCATCTCCATAAATTTCCCAATTATATTTTCCTATAATTACCAACATACCTGGACTCGCCCACTTGGTCCATAATTAAATATTTCCCGACTCTATATTCCTACTCCAAATTAATTAGTTACACCTCAATTAATTTAATAACACAGTGTCACTCAACTACTATGCTCGGACACTCTGACACGACCCGTAATTTAATACCTATGAGTTTTACCTTACAAAACTCTTCCCGTAAGATTCACACCCTTACTTGAATTTTAAACTTCCTTAACACCATCTTCTCAAATTCCTAGGTATTAAGTTGTGCTTAATTATCACTAATTAATCCACCTTAAACGTCCCCCAAAAGAATTAAGGTTAAACAATTGAAATAAGCATCACTGCCAAAAATCCTGCTTAGTCGATCGATCGACTCCCTGGGTCGATCGATCGATCAAGTAGTTCATCTTCTCCAACGATCTGTTTCCGCCATAACCGAATTTCCAAGGTTTTACATCTCAAATTTTCAACCATAAATAATTATTTTTAACCAATCAATTATTCCCTAAACAAGTCCCAATCATCTATGACTGTTTTAGCATCCTCGATTCATACGATATCTCCCTATTCCCAAAATGGGTTTCTCCGGTTAATTTCCATTGTCCATTCAAGATTAGTTCCACAGTCCGAATTGTTCATATCAAACATGGATTTTTGCTATAGTTTGCATTCTAACAACCTAGAATAACACTATAATATCAATTGGATTCATCAATTCGCACATCATGATTTCCAAATCCAAGACCCACTTTCTCCCCGAAAACCCACCCGAGAATAGATTCGGTTTTACACATCACCATAATATGAATTGGATATCACAATTTAATCATTACAGCAAGTTAACCACTTGCTTGAAATCGTTCATAGGGTCTGATTCTGTTGGTGTAGAGATTGGTTGATGAAGAACACCCCAAGTTAATCCCTTAATTTGGCTCCAAAAGACCCCCAATTGCTCTTGATTTGTTTTCCTCTGTTCCTCTCTCAAACCCTAGGTTTAGAGTTGTGTTGACTGACATTCCCTAGTCTCTCAATTTGATTAAAAACCCTTAATCCCGTCTTTTGCCATCTGGGCCTAATTAAAATGGCCCAACTCACCTCGTGTGGGCCCGGCTATGCCCAAAAATTCCCCGAGACTAAATCACTACCCCCAGGTACTCTTTTCTGACTATCTCGACCCTTCCAGACTCAACAACGCACTCAGAATTTCCATCCGAAATACTTTTTGACATTTCTAAATTTCGAGCTCAAAATGCGACACACATTAATTCGGACAATTAAACTTTAAAGTCGCCAATTATTAATAATTCGGCTCACTCAAATAAATTCTCTAGCTTGAATTTAAGTTTCTCCAATTTAAATATTTTTATAACTCCCAGAAATAATTAAATATTAAATCCTCAAAATTTCGGGGTATTACATACTCCCCCCTTACAAAGGAATTTCGTCCTCGAAATTAAGAGGAGCGTAATGTTCCAAGCTTCGCATAACACTCTCTAGTCATGTGCCTCTAAGCCCGCTATATCTATCCCATTCGCTTCTAACCATTAGTTATACAAGTATGCATTTAAATTAATCAGGGAGCCCATACACCCTATACCCGTGCTTAACCGCACAAAATTTTCCTTAATTAACCCGGGTGTCCATACACCCTATCCCCTTGCTTAACCGCACAAAATTACCCGACTATGCTAGTCGTAACCCGCAATATAACTTCAAACCCATAGTCATATCACACACACACACACACACACACACACACACATTTATATATGTGTATAATGCCCGGGGTACCCAACCCACGTACTAACGACCAAACATCTTTCCACTTTCCAACGTTGCGCTAAGTTTCATGTGTGGGATGTCTCGCAAAGTGAAATCCAAACAAGTAACCCTCCGATACACTACTATCTAACATTATCGGTCGTTGAGATCCATTAGACCCCCAGTCCATAGCACGTACCACTAAATACTTGTCTCTTAACACAAAAGTATGTACGCTTACCTTGATGCTACCAAAGACAACATAAAATACCGCGCCCTTACTATCACTAGTCCTTGCGCAAAATAAACCCAAAGCTATCTCTCTTTGCTCGAACATAATCCTAACCACCCTGATTCACTTTAGTAACCACCCCTACTTACCGGGATAAAATGTGAGAACACAAAACCTCACTTTGTGTCTATCTCACCTCACGATATAACATATATACACACATATACATAGGATAAATGCCCTCTCAGGTGATACCTAGTACCAATCATATCCTGGTGTCGCGAACACCAAAACTTACCCCCACTATTCACAATAGTTCAAACCCATCGCTATCCAGCCGATATTTAGGAAATATTATCAACCCTACTCCCATAATTCTCTAAAGTAGTAACTCTTCGAATAATTCAAACCTTCACTCAGTGTACACCTCCAGTCTCCCGTGAAGAACACCACAGAACTCCACTAGCCCACGGAAAGTTTATCCCCATACTATGGCTGCTACAGCTAGCGCACTCACTAAATTTGACTCACCCGCAAACTCTAATAAAAATAAGTCTTATATTGGGACATCCTACTTGTCACTCAAAAATATACCCCATGCCCATAGGGTAAAAATAATTACCTCCATACTCTAGCTGCAATGGTTGATCCTCGGATTCCGGAGCATCTTCTCCCTGCCCGAATGCACCTATGACTTACTTTAGTGGTTGTACATCTAGGACCTCATCCTGTAGTTGACCCCTACTTCGCTTAAGATAATTTCTCTTGATGTGTCTCACTTACCCACAAACGAAACACCTTCTAATACATTCACCATGCAACTGATCCCTTCCATACCGACCTTGTTGGAATTCCTGGCCATCCTGCCGATAGCCTCCAGTTCTAAATCGTTTGGCATGATTTCCCTGCCGTAAATCCTGCCCCTGATCTCCCCCTATCTTCTGCTGGGATACCCCACTGGCACTGTTCCCTCCTGCCTTATTTGACTGGCTAGTTTCCACTCCCCTCTCGCTTCCTTTCATGTGGAAGCGATATTCCCGACAATGCAGGAGTGCTGCGTTAATGACATCAGTATAAGCTACTAATGCGGGATTACCAATAAAATGTTGTCTGATTCTTCAGACTAACCCATCCATAAACCTTGATTTCTTTCTCTTTTCATCGCTTACCTCATCCGGTACCAACTTTGCCAATCGAGTAAATTTTTCCTCGTAATTGACCACTGAACGGTCTCCCTGAGTCACCTCTCTAAATTTTCTCCTCATTTCGGTCTCAATCGCTGGAGGAAAATACTTGCGGTCGAAAACCACCCAAAACTCTGCAATAGCTAGAGTATCCATTTCCTTAACTATGGTGATCGACTCCCACCACTGTAGCGCTGCTCCCACTAAACTAAAAGTGGCTAGCATTTGCTTCCGCACCTCATCGCAATCTCCCATGCGTAGGTGACACTGGATATCTATCTTCCTTGACACGCTAGCACTACACCTGATCCCCCTCACAACTCTAGTGGATGCCCACTCTTGAAAAATCTCTCGTACTTGCTGCCACCCCGACGACCCCGAGCGAGCCTGAATATCTGGCTCCACTAACACTTGTGGCTGATTCCGTGAAAAGTACCTTCCATTGCGACCACTGTCGCTTCAACTTCCTGTGCCACTAGTTCAGTTACCTGTGCTGCCAAAATCATCTCTGGTCATTGTTGCGGTAACTCTTTCTCCTGATGAGCCTCCCTAGTCTCATCTCCCCTTGCTCCCTATCAGCTCCCTCTCTCGGGCGGCATCGTGAATGAGAATCGAATCGTATGAGTTCACCCTCAAATATAAATTTGGCAGAAGAACGTAAATGCACATACGTATAAGAATACAACAATCCTATGATAGGGCTCTATATCAAAGATTTCTAAGCCGAAATGTTAAATGCCGCACAGATCCTAAGGACACTAGAACCTGATGCTCTGATACCATCTGCGACACCCCGCCTAATAAAATATCGGGTGATCAGTCCTATACCAAATTAAAACAGGAATCCCAATTATTTCATCCTTAGCATCACTGTCGAAAACCTTTTAAAACTTACTAACCACCTAGTATTCCAAAAGCTGGTGCCAAATTTTAACTTTTTAATTAAACAAAACAGTACATGCGGAAATAAATATAAATCATTCACCCAACTGAAATAAAACTCAATAGAATAAGTAATTAAACAATTTGCTGAATAAACCATCGACCACCAAGGTGAAATCCAAAACAAACATCCAACACCTGAATAAGTACATCTGAAAACTGTACTGAGAAGTCTGGGCGACAAGACCTAAATAAAATTGGAACTGATACATGATTCCAACTCTAGGAAAAGAATGAACGATGCGTTTAATCCAAACTCCTGCTAGCATCCACATATGCCGCAGCTCAGTGTCCCTGGAATAAAATATCAATCATGGCGTCCTTGTGGCTAGACAGCTAAAAGGTTTTGAAAATAGTTTTATAGCAAGGGTTAGAACCCAAAACATTTTGAAAATATTTAGCTAGTGAATTAAGTGCAGTTCATGAATGCGCTTCATATTTAAGTTAGTGTCGCACTCCCTTGTGGACATTCTCACTCCTCCACTAATGTGCAAACCTAACGATCACCTTGACCCCCACCTAGTTGCACTACCCCGTACAACTAGTCCCGGTATAACCTCCCCTTGCCATACTACTCTAACCCGAGTATAATTATTCACGAATTATAAGTTGTTTCACCAATTAACTGAATTAATTCCTTCTTAAAGAATAGCATATAACTGTGTCAAAAGTTATACAAAGTAAATACATCACACACACTGTATTATTACCAGTATATAATATTGAATACCATTATATACGTACCTTTACTAAACATCCACACATATAGCATACGTATATCCATCCCTCCGAGTATACCCTCGCCGGATGATTCCCTCTAAAGTGCTATCCCACTAGGTGTACTCACATAACCTAGCTACCCAAGTTGGATTCGCTCACCAACCTGGTTTAAAACATAAACAAAGTGGAGGCGGTCATATTCCTTCCCCGAAAGTGAGATAATCTCCTCACCCATATACCAGATGCTATGACCTGGGGATATACTCACCCTACTCCTCAAGCTAGGGGATTCACCCACATCGCGCAACCTCCCTTGATAGCACTAGAGTATATAAATTAAATAAATATCTAATCACTGATATTTAATAGCACACACAATAAATACACACACACACACACACACACACACACACACACACACACATATATATATATATATATATATATATATACACTATCACTACACCGTATATATATATTATAAACCCCGGCGTTACCGTGTACTCAAAACCCAGTAAAACTAGCCTGAAATTTCTCGAGTCTCTGGCCCGACTCAACTTAATTAATTTTCTCACTTATAAAATTATCATTAGCCCGAGTCTGTGGTCCGACTCTAATATATTTATTTAGCACTCAATTAATATAATATTTTTCCTGAGTTTATAGTCCTACTCTAATTAAATTAATTAACACACCTATTAATTTAATACCTTCCCGAGTCTATAGTCCGACTCTAATTAAATTAATTTACACCCCTATTAATTTAATACCTTCCCGAGTCTATCGTCCGACTCTAATTAAATTAATTAACACACCTATTAATTTAATACCCATCTAAGTCTACAATCCGACTCTAATGAAATTAATTAACACACCTATTAATTTAATACCCATCTGAGTTTGTGGTCCGACTCTAATTTAAATTAATTAGCACCTCAATTAATTTATTGCTTGGCATCGCCCAACCATTATACCCGGACTCGCTCACTTGTCCCGTAACTTAATATTTCCCGAGTCTATGTTCCGACTCTAAATTAATTTACTCTCTCAATAATTAATTAAATCATTTGGTGTCACTTAACCAACATACTCGGACTCGTTCACTTGGTCCATTTTTACATCTCATAATTTATTCCCACATATTCTCCCACAATGTGTCACACATTCATCTCCTAAATTTCCCAATTATATTTACCTATAATTACCAACATACCCGGACTCGCCCACTTGGTCAATAATTAAATATTTCCCGAGTCTATATTCCTACTCCAAATTAATTAGTTGTACCTCAATTAATTTAATAACACAATGTCACTCAACTACTAAGCCCGGACACTCTCACACGACCCATAATTTAATACCTATGAGTTTTACCTTACAAAACTCTTCCCGTAAGATTCACACCCTTACTTGACTTTTAAACTTCCTTAACACCATCTTCTCAAAGTCCTAGGTATTAAGTTGTGCTTAATTATCACTAATTAATCCACCTTAAACATCCCCGAAAATAATTAAGGTTAAACAATTAAAATAAGCGTCACTGCCAAAAATCATGCTTAGTCGATCTATCAACTCCCTGGGTCGATCGAACGATCGAGCAGCTCATCTTCTCCAACGATCTATTTCTGCCATAACCGAATTTCCAAGGTTTTACATCTCAAATTTCCAACCTTAAATAATTATTTTTTACCAATCAATTATTCCCAAAACAAGTCCCAATCATCTATGACTATTTTAGCATCCTCGGTTCATACGATATCTCCCTATTCCCAAAATGGGTTTCTCCGGTTAATTTCCATTGTTCATTCAAGATTTGTTCCACAGTCCACATTGTTCATATCAAACATGGATTTCTTCTATAGTTTGAATTCTGACAACCTAGAATAACACTATAATATCAATTGGATTCATCAATTCGCACATCACGATTTCCAAATCAAAGACCTATTTTCCCCTCGAAAATCCACCCGAGAATAGATTCAGTTTTACACATCACCATAATATGAATTGGATATCACAATTTAATCATTACAGCAAGTTAACCACTTGCCTAAAATCATTCGTAGGGTCTGATTCCGTCGGTGTAGAGATTGGTTGATGAAGAACAACCCAAATTAATCCCTTAATTTGGCTCCAAAAGACTCCCAATTGCTCTTGATTTTCTTTCCTCTGTGCCTCTCTCAAACCCTATGTTTAGAGTTGTGTTGACTGCCATTCCCTAGTCTCTCAATTTGGTTAAAAACCCTTAATCCCCTTTTTGGCCATTTGGGCCTAATTAAAATGGCCCAACTCACCTCGTGTGGGCCCGGTAATGCTAAAAAATATCCCGAGACCCAATTACTACCCCCGGGTACTCTTTTCTGACTATCTCGAGCTCAGCCACGCACTCAGAATTTCCATCCGAAATACTTTTTGACATTTCCAAATTTCGACCTCAAAATGCGACACACATTTATTCGGACAATTAAACTTTAAAGTCGCCGATTATAAATAATTCGGCTCACTCAAATAAATTCTCTAGCTTGAATTTAAGTTTCTCTAATTTAAATATTTTTATAACTCCCAGAAATAATTAAATATTAAATCCTCAAAATTTCGGGGTGTTACATTTCATTCATCATTTTTCAGTATATCTCCCAAACAATGGTAAAACAAAACAAATATACAAAATATTATTGATAATATTTCTTTAAGTGGTCAGCATTCTAGGGATTGGAGAATGGCTCTCCCTCCAAATTCTCAAGACGATAAGTACTAGGAAAAAATTCTCTAATAACTATGTAGGGATCGTGCTAGTTTGCACGGAGCTTGTTCGGATTCTGCCAGGCTTTCTTCAAACTAGATCTCTAATGGCCATCGGCCTAGCAATAACCCTCGTATTGTAGAATTTTGTAGTCCTCTACTGATAAGCATCCTGCCTAATCTCTGCGTCCTCTCATCGTTCTTGGATGAGGTCCAAATCTAATCATCGCTCCTCAACATTTATTTATGGGTTGTACGTTTGAACTCTGTGACTTGGTAGTCCAATCTAGGTGGGTATCACTGGCTCTGAGCCATATACAAGCATAAAATGGGGCTCCCCTATGGGCATCCCCTTGATCATCATGTATTCCCAAAGTACAACGTGTACCTCTTCCTTCCGAAGTCCCTTGCCCAAAGTTTTATTTATCACCTCAGTTTGAAAATTTTCCTGAGTTGGACTGGAGATAAGAAAAATTATTTAATACCAACTCTCTTATAGTAATCTTTCAGAGACGAATTCTTGAACTGCTTGCCATTACCGAAGATCAAGGTGTGGGGAAGACCATACCTACAAATGATATTCCTCCAAATGAATTTCAAGCTCTTCATCTCGATGATAGTTGTCATGGCCTTTGCCTCAACCCATTTAGAGAAATAGTCGATCGCCACAATAAGATATATGTAATTGCTTTTTTCTCTGGACAAGGGTCCTACCAAGGGGAAGTAATAGATGTTAAGGGTTGATGATGTTGATGAGGGATGCTATCATATCTTTGGCATTTATGGAAAATCTTCACGTAGCTAGCAGCTTCCTTTGCTCGGGTCGGCTATTAGTACCCTTCAGTGACTATTCTTTTTGCCAATGATATTCCTCCTATGTGACTGGAACAAGAACTCTCATGCAAATCTTTTATTATATATTCCACCTCTGTCGACTGAACTCATCGTGGTAAAGGGATGAGGATTTGTATAAGACGTATCATATTATTGAGAACTTGGTTGCCTTGTATCTTAGCTTATTTCTCTCCATTTTTTATTCTAGTGGCTCACCATCCTTGATGTATTGGATGAGAAGATCCATCCAAGATGGACCTAGGTTCAGATTCAAGCAAAACTCCACTGTATTATCTTATTCTTCAATGGTTGGCCGATGTAGTCTCCCCACTGCCACTGACCTTCTAATCTCCGTTTTGGTCACACACGCTAATCTTGCCAAGGCATTGGCTCGACTGTTGTCTAGCCGATGGATCTTTTTTATCTTCACATCTATGAAATTATTTGACATTGCTTTTACTCTTTCTTAGTATTTTGCCATCCTCTCATATTTTGCTTCGTACACTCCCTGAATCTAATTCACCAACAAACAGGAGTCACTATAAACTGTCATCTGCCCCACATTTAATGCCTTGGCGAGGGAGAGTCCCTCCAAAAGAGCCTCATATTTCAACTCATTGTTAGACGCCTTAAACCTGAATCTCAGTGATTATTTAATGTCAGTTCTATACGGGGTTAGTACCCTCCCCGTCTCGCATGAAGAGTAATCTACAAATAGGCTCCAAACACTATCTTCTTTTGAGAAAGTTCCCTCATCCAACACTCCATTCTTGAATAGAAATTTATCTTCTTCATTCTTGGCTACCACAGTTTTATCGACACTCGTCTCAGCTTTAGTCAGGCTTGTACTTGCTTGTTTTGGCTCATTTGCTAGATCTATAAAATCTTCGCTATTGACCTCATCCCAAGTGAACTCGGCTATGAAATCAGACAAATCTTACCCTTTGATGGTTTTTCTTGGATGATAGACAATATTAAATTCCCCCAGCTCTATCGACCAAGCCATCAACCTACTCAATTTCTCAGGTTTATAGATGACCTGTTTAAGAGGAGTGTCTGTAAGGACGACCATCGTGTAAGCCTGAAAATAGGGTTTCATTTTCCTGGATCCATGATACAAAGCATAAGCTAGATTCTTCATCTTCGGGTCTGCTCGTCCCCTTGAAGGGCCTTGTTGTTAAATTAGATCGACTTCTGCACCCCATTATTATCTCGTATAATTATTGCATTAATGACCAATGGTACTGATATTGCTTGTCTTCCTGCACAGGTAGGCATAACAAAAGTGGGGAGTTGGGGAGTTGAGGTAAGCCTTCAACTCATGGAAGGATTTCTCATACTCCTCATTCCATTTGAAGGTTTTTCTTAACACTTTGAAGGTGGGAAGACATTTATTTATAGCCCTTGACACCAACCTATCCAATGCAATGCCTCGTCTAGTCAGTCTCTGAATGTATTTTATGGTTTTTAGAGTCTTCATCTCGATCAATGCTTTAATTTTTTCATGGTTAACTTCTAATCCTCATTAATTGAAGATGAACCCTAGAAATTTTCCTGATCCAACTCCAAACACACATTTGGCAGGATTGAGATTCATTTTATACTCGTTTATTGTGTTGAGAGTGTGCTCGAGGGCATCCACATGCGTTTCGTCCTTAAGGCTCTTGGTTAGCATGTCATTAATATATACTTTTATGGTCTCTCCTATTTGATCCTCAAACATCTTATTTACTAGTCTCTGATATGTTTCCTCGACATTTTTGAGGCCAAAGGGCATGACCTTATAGCAATATATACCCTTATCGGTGATTAATAAGGTCTTCTCTGCATTGGTTGGGTCCATGAATATTTGATTATAGCCTGAGTAGGCATCCATTAAACTCATCAATTCATGCCTAGTCATGGCATCAGCCATCTAATTAATTCTCGGGAGGGGGAACCTATCTTTTGGATAAGCTTTGTTGAAATTAGTGAGGTCTACCCACATCTTCCACTTGACATTATGCTTAGGCATAATGACAGCATTAGCTAGTAATTTCGGGTACACAACATCCCTGAAGAACTTTTCCTTCTCAAGATTCTTCACTTCAGCTCCTATGAATTCCTATTTCTCCCTCGAGTAGATCCTCCGCCTCTGTCTGACCAGAATAACTCCTTCATCTACATTCAATTTATGGCATAGGATCTTCTAGTCAATCCCCGACATGTCTTCATAACTCCATGCAAAAATACTTTGTCTCTCGCTCAATAGCTTAGTCAACTCTTCCTTGATTTATTTTTCAAGGCTTTGTCAATTTGGATATTTTTTTTCAGCTCTTCCTCATTAAGGATGATGGATTCTACCTCCTCAATGGACTTGCCCTTTTTCAGTTTCATCTCGTCCCTTAGATCAAGTGTATCGATGTTGTAAGTGGTTATGGATCTTTTATGATCTTCTCTTTCCTCAACCGAGTTGAAATAGGATTCCCGTGCCTCAACCTGATCGCCTTGAACTTCCCCTACACCATGGTAAGTCCGGAATTTTCTCATTTGGTGAATTGTATAGGGCACTGCCTTAATTTCTTTGAGGGATACTCTTACTATGATGATGTTGTAGGATGAATAAACATTCTTGTCCATAATAAAGAAATATATCTTCTTTGTGAGACATCTCGGTCAGGTCTCCCTCATACAGACATCCATTTCATAAATCCTAAGAGGATGGCCTTTTTATCCAATAAAGCTAATTAAAGGATGATGATATGTTCTGGGTCTTTTCTTGCTTAGTCCCAACCCTTTGAACCACTACTAGAACATTACATTGACCAAACTCCCACCATCGACTAATATTCTGGGAACATCATACCTGTGCACTCTCGAAGTGAGCAAAAGAGGGTCGTCATGAGGGGCCAATATCCCCTTGAAGTCCAACCTAGAGAACCCTATTACTAAGGTGTTCATGTCAACTTTCTTCCTCTTACCCGAATTTGAATCAACTGCAGCTAATTTCACCACCTAATTTTTTAGGAGTGCTCTGGCCTCTGAAACACGGGCCTTGCAGTCGGTTATGTCTTTTCCACCACCTGCTAAACCACCACATATCATCTTTACTTCATGAGAAATTGACTACAGAAGACCTTTGGGCGCTTGAACTTTCGGCAGGAGGTCAGGGTCAACTGCATCATCATCATCTGAGGCATCATCATCCTTGTTCACTAGGTCATCCCGTTTTCACTTGTCATCTCATCTCCTTCGGGTGTCGTTTGGTCGAGAGATTTTGACTCTCATTACACCAAATTAATGATGTTTAAATGAAGCATAATTACATGATTTTGAAATTTGCTTCGTGTTTTCACCACCAAAGGCGATTTTATCACACTGTTTGGTAATTGATATGCATAGTGTGACCTTGTCCCATCCTGGGACACTCTCGGCCTGAGACGACCTCAACATGGGTAACACTTATGAAGACACATCTCTAAAAACCTCGTCCTCAACATCTCTTGCACCACACCTATCCACATATTTCATGAGTTTCCCATGTAGTAACCCAAATTTTCATTATAATTCGGGATGGGATGAGGTCACACTATCCATATCATATAGTAACTCAAATTTTCATCTTAAGTAATCATTATTGTTTTATTATTTTTAAAAAAATTAATATGCGCTTCAATTGACGAATAAAAAAAATAGAATTAAACAAATAAATTTATTTGATCTCGTGACAATTTAATTTGGCAAATTTGTTTAAAAGGTAAAGGAATTAAGGATTTTTATTTTGTTGGAATTTGGGACCCTAAATAATGTAATAATATATTTTATATGGTAAATAATAATTTAGGTAAATTTAGAGATTTGTGGAAAATAAAAGAATGGAGAGGGGGGGGGATTATTGAGGTGAGCAGGAGGAGAAGCTGTCTTGTGATAAATTTTCATCTTCTCTTCAATCATAAATATGTTTCCTTTCCCATCTAAATTTGTGTAAAAGATCTCTTCTAAACAGGTAAGTATATATTGTTAAGATAAATTTTAGATATATATAGTGGATTCAATGTTTATACATACAAACCTTGGTAAGAAACTATGTTCTCCATTTTGTTGATAATTCAAGTGAGAGATTGTTATTTTCACCATTCAAGTGAGTCAGATTTTCAGCCTTTAATATATGTTCACTAAAATTGTAAGAGTATAGTCTAATCATGTGCCCTCACTTTCTTAGAGTGTCTTATACCAGTTTCCAAAATAGTTTTTTATGTCTTTCCTAAAGGGCTTTGTTCTCCAAAACTATTCTTCAGCATTCAAGATGTTCAAGCTGACATGTTCATTCTTGTCATCACATTATTTCATTTAGGATGAATATAAAATGACGTAGGGGACATAACGTTTAATTATTTATGAAATTTAAAATGAAAAATCCTTTTCAAAACCATATGTGCTTTTGTGTTTATTTTTACCAAATGTCATATTATTTTTTAAATATGAAAATATATTTTGTCATAGGTATATTTGTGGAATAATAAAGTACATGCTAATCAAAACTACATTGATATTGTCTTGGGATATATTTGTGGAATATATTTTGTTCGTTGAAGATTCGCTAAAGCGAAGCTTTTCTTCACTGTTCAATCCATGAGCCCTTTATCTCATAGAAATTTCATTTTCCTAAGCCACAACCTTGTGTCACTAAAGCTTCGCTCCAGTAAAGAGCCCAGCTCTGCAAATCTTTTGGCTTATCTCAGAAATATTTGTGAGATACTCCCTGATATGCCAAATATCACCTCGTTTAACACTACAAGAGAAACACATTTTTATGATACGCAATAAATTAATTTAAAGACGTTTATTATAAAATGTCATTTAAAGATTAATATTGTTATTAATATGACATTTTTGAAATAACATGTCATTTTATACATATTAATATTATTTTTTATGACACTTTAATTATAAGAAACATATTTGAAAATAGATATTATGATTTTTTTTAAAAAAAAATTCTAAGCTAAGTGTAGCTGTTATGACATTTTCTTTCAGTCCTAAAAATTTAGGAGTGGGATTTCCCCCCCTCAAAGTTTAGAAGGCATTTTTTGTCCCGATCTCATCTCCCCCTCCCACGACGATGGCCTCATCTCATCCCTTCTCCTGCCTGCCTTAACTACTTTTTCGCGACAACTAATCTGTAAGTCTCTCCGCTCTCTCAATTGTTTTCTCTCTCACTTGTTTAATTTGTTTGTTTGTACGGATAAATTTGTAACTTTCTTCCATATCATTTATAGATGTTTATAGATGTTTATAAACATCTAAGATGTTTATAGATAATTAATATGTAACTTTCTTCCATTTTGTTTCATTTTTGTTATTTTTGGTGTTAATTTTTGGTGGTGGACTGAAGTGTAGAATTTGGGGAAATAAGTAAATCTCAGGTGTAGGTCATTTGTTGACAAATTAAAGATGCTTATCCCTAAAAGTGCATTTGGCTAAAGAAAAAAACTTTGTTTTTTTTAATATATGTTATGTTATAGTTGGAATTGATTTGGGTTTGTTTCTTTTTATTGATTTGTTCCAGTTTGCACACATAGATTGTATACAGAGATGGTGTGATGAAAAGGGACACATAACGTGTGAAATTTGCCTACAGGTTTGAAATTTTAATCTCTTATGATGTTTTGATAATTGGGTATTTTTTATTTCTTGTTTCTTGATTGATGTTACAAAAGTTTCATGTTATTTTCATTTTTATTTATTTTTATTAGTATTAGGGTTGTTTTTTCTTTAGTTTTTATTAGAACTTTGTTTGTGTATTTGGATTTTTTTAATAGTTTATGCTATGAATTTTTCAAAGTTAATCACTTGTTCTTTTTTCTTCAAAAAATAATTAATGTTGTTGTTTTCTCTAATTTATGTTAATTATATAGCACATTTATGTGCTTGTCTCCTATGTGTGTGTTTCCCCTATTTTTTAATTAGGAAGATAAATTATAATCTGAATAAATATAATACATATATACAGAGATATTTTTGGGTTAATCAATGTCTACCCTAATATCCCCCCACATTTCCCATTACATCCAAGAGTAGGCTTAAAAAATTAAAACAAGCAGGTCTTTGGCCACAATTGAAAAGCATGTAAAAAAGGGGGCTTTTAAGGCAAGTCTTGGCATGTCTTTGCCCACAATTGGGAAGCAGTTCTAAAATTGAGTTGGCTAAAAAAATAACAAGCATTTAATCTCTTTAAAAAAATGCTTTAGACATGAGGCAGTGCTAAATGATCTATAACACCGATCGATCGCTGCACCTTACCCGGTCGATCGGGGCAGCAAAAAAATTGGACTTGCTTTTTATTTTTACAAGAACATAACTGCTCTTATAATGGGAAATGAGCTTCTTATTTTTGCAAGCACATACCTTTGCAAGAGCATACCTGCCTTAAGCTAAGAGCTTCTTGTCTTTTTTTTAAAAGCAAAGACCCGCTTCTATTTTTGGCAAGCAAATACCCGCTTGTTATTTTTTATCCAACTGAATTTTAGACCTGCTTCCCAATTGTGGGCAAAGACATGCTAAGACTTGCCTTTAAAGCCTCTTTTTTTTACCTGCTTCTTAACTGCGGCCAATGACATGCTTATTCCAATCTTTCTTTAGACTACTCTTGGTTGTGATTAATAAGGATCCTTAATAACATAAAAATGATTATAACTGATGTACAATAAGGTTGTACTTGTTAGAGGCCATAAATCACTTTTTTCAATCCGCAAAAAAAGTTTTGTTTGGTTTGGTTTGATTTGATCAATGAAACCTCGTGGCTGCTGCATAAAGACCTCCTCATATAATGTTCTGTGAAGAAAAGCATTATTTACATCCAATCGACGTAGATGTCAACTATTGTAGAGGGCAAGAACAAGGATGATTCGAATAGTCGTTGGTTTTATAATCGGACTAAAAGTGTGATGAAAATTAATACCAGGATGCTGGTGATATCCTTTTGCAACGAGACGAACTTTGTACTTGGAGATGGAACCATCGGATTGTTGTTTAATTTGAAAAACCCTTTGTAGTTGACCACATTTTGATATGATGAAGGAGGAACAAGTTCCCATGTTTAATTTTAAAGAAGTGCTGTAAGATCATTGGACGTTGCCTCCCGCCATTCAACATGTTTAAAAGATTGAGAAACACAAGCTGGTTCAACAGTTTCAGGAAGATAATGCTTTGTATTACTTTCATAGAGACGTTTGGGTTTGAAAATATTATTTTTTGAACGAGTGGTCATTTGATGAGATGAAGTGGGTGGAATTGATTTAGGAGAATTGAGATGTGTGTGGGTGAGTGGAGGTTGTGGTGGTTGATCAAGAACATTTACATCAAGAGACGTAGGTAAAGTAGAAGTACTATGTAAGGGAGAGGAATTCTGAATGGAGTTACCTAAACCAACATAAAGAAGTGGCTTGATGTAATGATTGGCTGCTGCAAAGTGAATAGATGGGCTGCCATGGTGATTTCTACGGGTTCCACAGCAGTGGTCATAGACATATGATTATGCTAGAGGGAAGGTAAAGGAAAATACCAAGCGTGAAAACATCAGATTGAGACGCAAAGAATATAAGAAAATATATTTAGGGGAATGATCAACAAACACTACATAATAATAAGAACCATCGACGGACGCCACATGAAAAGGTCCCCAAACATCAGTATAAATCAAATCAAGAGGACCATGACTTTCTAAAGTTGATTTTCTGAACAGTGAGAGTTGGTTTTTATTACACAAACAAGACGTACACATAAAATTTGAAGAAATAGAAGAAGAAAGAGACAGTAACTAAACTGAACAAGAGACTTAAATGTTTTAAGAGTTGGTTGACCAATACGTCCATGCCAAATCACTAGAGAAGCAGAGATAGGAACACTAGTAGAAAATGCCATGGGTGAGCTGGTATGCACATCTTTTGTAGCTGGCCATTTGTAAAGATCATGTCAATTATTTTCGTAGAGTAAAGGTTTCCATGTGTATAAATCCTTGTAAACCAAATAAGAAGGAAAGAATTCAATAGAGGTCTGATTTGTACGACAAAATTTGAAACAAATATTAAATTTTGTTTAATAGATGGAACACATAAAACATTAGATAAATGGAGCAGGGGAGAAAAAAATAGATCTAGTATGAGTGATTTTTAAACCTAAACCATCAACTTTATTATCATTAGGACCCTCCTATGGTTGATGGAAGGACAAATTTGATCATTAGGACCCTCAAAAGACAAAAGTATGTTTCTCGTTCCTCGACTGAAGCGGAATACTGTGATCTTGCCTCATGTGCAACCGAGGTACATTAGATCACGAATCTTATCAACGAGTTACATGTTAATTAGTCATGAGTTCCACATATCTTTTGTGACAACATTGGTGCCATATATCTCTCGGTGAAACCTTTTTTTCACTCAAGGAATGAAGAATATTTCAATTGATTATCACTTTGTTCGTGACCATGTAGCTCGAGGGTCCTTCATCGTTTCTCACATCTCATCCAAAGATCAATTAACAGACACTCTTACAAAGCCTCTACCGTCTACTAGCTTGCATGAACTATAGTCCAAGATCGGTATCTCAAATGGGAGCATCGTCTTGAAGTGGCATGTTAAATAATTCCCATCCCCAAATTCAGTACAAGCAACCACACCACGAGCAGCCACACCAACAACTTCTCCCAATTCAGATCCTTCTTTGTCCCCCTTTTGTTTTAATAGTAATTTAAAACTCAAAAGTTTGTCTTACTCTTTCCTTATATTTAGGTAGCTTTATGCCTGTAAAGTGCATAGCTCTTGTATATATATATTGATCTTATATATTAAAAATAAATCAAAAAATTAACAAAATTATGTTTGTACTGCGATTGCTAATTTCTTGATTGTGGTTGTGCTATTCTATGGGGCTTGTTATAGAATAGTCCTAGAATGATTCTCATGCTTAATAACTCTGTATTTGTATTTGGTACATCTTCCCTATTTTGAGCTTCAAGTTGCAGCATTAAGGTAATCGGTTATTCAAGCCCTTACTAATATAGGCAATATGCCTCTCTTATTTTAATATGACTATTCATATCTATAGATCCTCTTGATTTAAAAACAAAAATTGAAATTCTTGTTTATTCAACTCAAATCAAAGGAAACTTATGATTTAATGCTTCACTACTCAGATTGGCAAAATATGTAGCTCTGTTCCAAATCATCATTCGTCGATATAGCTTTGTTGCAACATAATTAGGCAGGTTTTTATCTTCTTATTCAGTTATTGAACATTAAAGGAACTCTGTGAATGTTATGTAATAACTTCTTCTATCATTATTCTACTACTGGTCTCTTTTGAAATAACACTCTTAAAACTTTAGAGTGTCATTTCATAAGCATGCACTAAACTTCTATGTTAATTCATTTTGTTTTTTGGTTTGTTTAAGCTTCTAGAAAAAGACACATGTAAACGTCCAACAAGATTTAAAGGATGTCAATCTTTGGCATGTTTTTCTCCAAACTTGTTGTTGTAATACCCCATATTTTTATGGCTTTTAAAATTAGGAATTTATTAAATTTAATTGAGATATTAATTTAATATAAATCCAGAAATTTATTTTTTAATATTTACTAGCGTGATATGAGTTAGTAATTATTGGAAATTTGTTGAATATTACTGGATGATTAAAGTAATACATGAGATTGATTTTATTAAAATTGTCACGAGTGAATAAAATGGTAATTATGGAAATTTAAGTCGAGACGTGCCTCTGTCGTGACATGACTAAATTATTATTATAAAAGTGAATAAATTATAACTCATCCGTATGATTGTTTTGAGTGAGCCAAAGTGTTCGAAAGGGTCTAGATAGTCAGAAGAGTGTATCCGGGGGTTTAGTTTCAGTCTCGGGGCATTTTTAGGCCTAATTGACGTCACGGGAGGGTATTTTAGACATTTTGTATTTTTGGTAATTAAACCCATGAATTTTCTTAGTATATATTAGCCATTTATAGTAGTCTATTAGGATTAACAAACACAAAACCTAAGCCCAACCATTAGAGAAGAAGGTGAAGAGATTAGGGAAGAAGGTGAAGAGTTTCCAAGCAATCCAAGGCCTAGAACTCACTCGATTGCATCGCCACCATCACCAAAATGTAGATCGCATGATGAGGAATGCAACCATATATGTTTCATCAACAAATTAGACCTTTGAATCCCAAAAAAGTTTCTATCTTGCTGATTTCTAGTTGGTATTCCTTCCATGTTAGTCTAGGAATGAAAATCATATGTTTTAATTGAAGAATTATATGCTTTGGAAGATAATTTATATGTGTTGTAGGGAGAATCCATATATTTTGAAATCATGATCATATGTAAAGGATTACCCACAAATTTATTATAATATTTGGTAAGAAAATCTGGATTAAAATAGAGCTTTGTGATTATTCATACAAAATTTGGTTTTATAAATAAATCTGAGATTAAACCCCTTTTTGATTGATTCGTTGAGGATTTATTGATGTCGTTACGTTAGAACTTGTTTATGTACCTGGCTTATACATTTAGATAATTTTGATGGGAGTTTGGGATGAAATTATAGAGGTTTAGAGGGGTTATAATGATCGAACCTGTAGGTTGGAAATTGCAGAAAACTGGGCAAGAACTGCTTGATCGATCAATCGAACAATAGCATCGATCGATGATCAATCGATCCCATGTGGAAAAGTGCATGTTTTTTTCTCCTTTTGGTTTAATCCGGTTAAGATACGTAGGGACCCTTGATTATCATTTATGGAGTATAATGGGTTTTGAAGAGGACCAGTAGGGTCTAAGTATACTTCGTTGAGTGAAATTAATATAAGATGAAATTGTGGATTAATGGGAAGTTATGGTGCGTACGTTTAGTAAAAGATTTAGACTCGTAAAGGATTTAAACCAGAAAATAAATGAGAGTATACCTACTGAAATTATACTTAGTGAGATAGAATACTTTGAGAGATGAGAAGTAAGTCTGAAATAAATTATATATGATAATAAAAGAGACAAATTCGTTATGCGAGATAATTGAGTAATTTGTGCTAAGAACGGATAATTATAATTATGGGTCGTGGGCGCACCTAATTTAGAAAATGTTAATATTTATAGATATGACTGTGTGACTATTCATATATTATGTATCTGTGTAAAAATCACACCCGGGATACTTGCTATCACAGAGGTTTTCGCGACGGAACGGTCTTATCTCGATTGGACCTTTATGGGGGATATTGACTTTTAACCTAGAAGATAGTATCTTTGATACAGGCTATCTGAGAATGATAATCAGATGTTCTAAGAGAAGTGAGGGTATGTGCTGACCTCTTAGGACATGGAACTATGTTTCGCCCCCATTTGTATGTGTATTGTGTTAATACAGTTCAAGAGTGATTCCGAACTAGTATTTCCCTTAGTTTGATTGATACGGGGACTTGATAGCAGAGTATGCCAACACCATAGATTTATTGGGGTGCTGATAGTGTATATATATTATATGAGTGATTGATATATATATAGATATATATATGGAAACGTTCTACTGTGTGTATAAGTAGTTAAGAAATGAATAAATGCTTCATCTTTATAACAAATGTTCGTGATTTGGTAACGGTACTAAGTGGTTCTAAGTAACGAAAGAATATGGAAGAGAATGATTATCTAAAACTAAATATTATGCCCTTAGTACTTCTTGGGATAAAACTTTATGGAATATAAGTTATATAGACTTATAAGATCAGTAGAACGGTAGGAGTGCACACTAGATGAGATGTGAGAATTCTCAAGAGAGTGTCGCATATTAACATGGTTTTGATATTAGCCGGTAAGCATTTTAAGTACATGCTAAACTATTTTTAAAACTGTTTTACACTCATGCTCTGACCCATTTTCTGTCATTTCTTTCTCTCTTGTGTATATGCATATATATATATACACACATATATGTATTACAGATGCCCATCCACAGGGTCTTTTTGCATAGTTTCTTTGGAATGGACGTGCTATAGCTTTTGTGGAAGTTACAGGCCTTCGCTTTAGACGACGTATTCATCGATTCAGTTCCTATTTTAGTTCTTCATAGTTAGGCCATGTGTCGCCTGATTTCCTATTCCATTTGGATTTGTAAGAGATTTATGCTTATCTATATTTCCAGTATTCAGTACTCCTTGGGAGTTAACTATTGTCAAGATGATTTCATTTATGGTTCTTAAACTTGGTTTGGATTATCGATATGGTTCAATTCTTGTGTGTTGATTACCATCCTCAGTATGTATGTGATTCTTAACTGTGGGGTATTAAAAAAGTTTTTATATTGGAATTTAATAAGATGAAAATAAGAATTTAAATTGTTTTGACACTTAGATTAATTATTTAAGGTGTTCAAATTAGAAATATCATTTTACGACAGTGATGCTGAGAATGAACCAACTGTTCACCTTGATGATAATTTAATAAAGGACTGATCACCCGATATTTAATTACGCGGGGTATTACAGGTGGGATCAGAGCATCAGGTTATAATTTCTTTTTGGATCTGTGCGGCTTATTATGCTTCCAGCATAGCTTTCTTTGATATAGAGCCCTATGTTTAGGATTGTTGATTTCTTTGGTGAGATTTCGTTCTCCTACTATCATTAATATATTAGTAAATCTTATTTCTGTTCGGACGTGATCGAACAATGAAGTATGGTAGATGAGAGCCATTAGGTGGATAAAAGACACCGGACTTAGGAGGTTATGAAGTATGTTAGAGGATGATGACCGTAGTCGAGGTCACCCCTATTATCGTACGAGAGGCTAAGACTGTAAATACAGCTAGGACATAGCCTATGCTTTCCAAGTTCAGCTGTAGTAAAACGTGATGTCAAAATTAGACTCACCCAATGTAAAATGCTTTGGAGAGGGTCAAATGGCAAATTGAGGAGAGTCATTAGCAAAAATTCTAGAAATATGGGAATTATGTGTGTTACCCAAAGAAGGTAATACATTCAAAGCCTTGGGACTATGAAGGAGGATGGTAAACTGGAAGTGAAAAATTTGAAGTAAAATTTTTCTTGGCTCGTCGGAGCAAAGTTATATTAGTGGAAGTCAACCACCACATTTAACAGTGAAATGTTCCATAAATGGAAGGACCTTAAGTACAATTTAACTGCATGTTCCTTCATTAGTTGTTTAGAATAAGATGTGAACGTTGTTCTGAACCAATTACGGAAGGGACGGACAGGGGTCCATTTGTAAATGAATTTAAACTTTAAGCAAATCTTATATCAGCGGAAGTGGATACCAACGGTAGAGAAGATTTTAAATGGGATATCAACTCGTGAGGTAGGTTGACAACACTTAAAGAGAATTCTATTGGACAGTCGATCTTTATGGTGACAATGTCATGCATTGTCCATAGAGATGTTAAGGCTCTTATGTGAAGGGAGCTAAAGGAATTGAAAGATTCAATTGGAGAGTGAGACTAGATGAAATGCAGTTAGCAACGCACCGCCAGGGGGAGACCCATCAGGGGGCTCATTTAAATGATTCGGGTAGCTGAATTCTTACCCAACGATGATGAATTTAGTAAGGGTTATTGAAGCCATTATCACGTTCCTTAACGCCAACAAAGCTAAGGGAACGATATGGGTAGCTAGCAGGATCGATACTATTTAAGTTCGAGAGAAGGACAACTCTAATAGGGTCAATATGACAGGAGATAAGTGGGTTATATTATAAGGACACAAATTCCCAATTGAGTCCTTTGTAGTTTTATCTCAATTCCAGACACAAACGTTTGAGTCATATGATAAAGTTATTGACCATCCTTCAAGCCTATGACATACTAAAGTTTAAGACATAGCGACCAAGTTTAAATCTTCATCAAAATGCCAAGTTTAATGTGCGTCGTTTCTACGTCAACAACATGATTCCATTGCTCTTAAGGTATGAATGCATTATATATTTATATAGGATCTTGGAACAATAGTTACATGGATGTATCTTTTTTTAAACGGTTGTTTATTTTCAAAAAGTTTCTTTAAAACTTTAAAATAAAGTTTCTGGGCTAAAATCAAATTTTTATACTTTCTGGAAGTTCGTTCAATATTGTAGTTCGAACGAGTTTTCCGACGAGCTCCCTATTTGTCCACTGGAATATCGTTCGAACGAAAAGGCTGTTCGAATGAGAATTCTAATGAGTTCAACTTTTATACACTGGAACTTCGTTAGAAGGATCGTTCGAACGAGACTTCGTTTGAACGAAATCTCGTTCGAACGAGATTTGGCGGGAACAATTTTTGTGGCAGTTTTGAGCAATTTTTCCCACTTTCCCACTTTTGTTCCCACTACTTTTTTTCCGTAATACTTATTAGCAGGAACTAACTTTTTCTAATAAAACTTTTTCATATCCTACAACCTCCTAGAGAGTGTTTTTGAGAGTTTAACTTTCCTAAGAAAAAGTTCAAGTTTAAGTGTTCATTTTTCAAAGAAAAATCATTTAAACACTTTTGTTTATACCCAATAGTTTGTTTATTCCAAGATACCATATATATATCTTTCTTGGAGCGCTTGGCACCATTGGTTCACTTTTCTACCTAAGAAGAAAAGCGTTTGGGTTTGATTCTACATCCCCCAAAGAAGAAGCTCGTTTGCGTTAAATAACCCACTTGGAGAATGGCTCCTTATTCGGGTGGTGGTGACTAAAAAGTCTGATCGGTGGAGCTCCGTGGTTATCCGCCGAAAAGAGGTCTGTACAAGAAGGAGAGTCGGGGCCTGGATGGAGTCAAGTCGAGTGTTGTAAGTCTTTCATGTCTTGTACATATAAAACCGTATTTAGTGGATTTGAGGCTAGGGTCGTCCGATATTTTTTCCCATTGTGAGTTTTCCCTCATACATCGCGGCGTAGTGATTTATTGTTTATTTTATCTTTCGTAAAATTCACCTAGAACATATGCTTAGGTAAAAAGATAAAATTGGTTTAAATCTCTACTTTTATTTAATTTGGTGCTACATAATTATTTGGGTAAATGCTATTTTGATTCAAGTCATTATTTAATTTGTTAAAATTGGTTTGGCCTAATTTGGTAATATTGAAAATATGACTTAGGAAAATTTCTAGGACTTGAATTGAATTAATTTGATAAAGTGAAAAATTCATTTGTCAATTAATTTAATTTCACTTTAAGTTGCATTTAATTTTAATTTGAAAAGGAAATTAAAATTAGTTAATTTGTGTAATTGAACCATCTTCCTCTTTCGCATCTTTAAAAGGAAATTACTTTTTGTGAAAAGATTTTAAAATTGGGGGCCTCGTGTTCCAACAAGTGGTATCAGAGCATTGATGGAGAAAATCTATCCTTTTCAAATTGGTATCAAAGACGGAGCCCTAGTTTATCGCGTGAAAGATCCATTTTTTCGGCTTTTATAATTTTTGTGCTCCTTGTATTTTTAGGTGGTTCATTTTTTTACTCACTCTCATTTTTTAGTATCTCTCGATGGGACGCTTTAATGATAATTTGTCCATTTCTAATGATAATAAAGTGTTTTCTATTCGAGAGGAATTTAATGGGCTTAATAAGTGTAATGAAAATTAAGAGAATTAAATTTGAGATTTGATAAAAGAATTAAATTTCTTGAAGATGAAAATTCTTGTTTTAAAGCTAAAGTTGAATTTTTGCAAACCTCTCTATCTTAATAAGATATTTTTTGTGAAAAGCTCATGGATATAAATTACAATTTTAATATTTTATAAAAGTCCAAGAAAGAGAGTGATCGTCGAGAAAAGACTCTTAGGGACAAGTTTGCTCACATTGAAGGGGGAGCGTGATAATATTCTAGGAGTTATAGAAAATTTAAAGAAGGAGTCCCGTAAATTTGAGGTGTCTAATTAATTACTTGAGTCCGATATTTTAAAAATAAAAAAGGATTTACTTGACTCGAGTAGTAGTTGTAATGGTTCTAGCTCATCCTGTTCAAATACTTGCATTGCTAAAGCTAAGACCATTGATTGTTTTAGACGGTCGACTTTATCCAAGGACTTTAGAAAAGGTCACATCGTAGGTATCATTCCTCGTGTTTTCACATGCTTGCATTATGGTAGGAAAGGTAACCTTAGGTCTTTTTGTTTTGATCTTAAAAGAAGTCCTAGGAAGTCTATGTCTAGCATTTCATTAGTTCCCAAATCCCATAATTTTAAATATTCAACTATATGGGTTAGAAAATCATTTTTATACGCACTAGATATTAGATTTTTTTATTCTCATTTGTTTTCACATGAAACCTCCCTCGCTAAATCTAAAGGTTGAATGTGTCAGTTTTGTTTGCATACTCTAGCCTTTTGTGATTCATATTATATATCATTGTTAGGTTTATGCATGTTTAATCATTTTCTAATCTATGCTCCATGATAAATCACATGCTAGAATAATGATTTTCGTTTATCTTTTATATTATATTTCCTTCACTTTTGTTTGCATTAAATGAAAAATACAAAAAGATTTTTGTTTATCATTTGGGTTTTTATCTCTTGGCAGTTTGAGCTTACTGAAAAATTCAAATGATTTATGTTTGTCTTTTGAGTATATATTTTTATTTTTGGTTAAAAATTTCAAAAACCTCAAAAGCAATCCTTATTATGTTCTTTACCATGCTTACATGGAGTAGTTGGATTTTGTGTTGAGTAAATGGATTCTATTTTTATATGCCTTTATTAACACATGCACGAGCTCTTTTGAAATTTAATCGTCACATGTTATATTTGAGCTTTGCGAGGTGTTCTCCTACAAATCTTGTCATCTACATATTTGCGACCTAGGAGGACTAGTGCATGTCAAAATCCTTTGCATGTGAGATATAAAAAATAATTTGTTTTAATGTGCACGGGGAGGGGCTCCGAAATGGTTTATTATCCTTTGTGAATAGTAATCCACCGTTTGTTTGGACCTAAAAGAAATACGTTGTCCTAAGGCCTAAAAATAGAATTATGGCATTAAAAAGAAAAATAATTGCCAAGGACTATTTTTGTTTGATATATTCATTCAAATATATATGCTTATTAAGGGAGATTAGATGGTATATCAACGGTTTGCACAATGTCCATTTATCTTAGTTGTACTTTCAATTACATGACTCTATTGGTTTGTAGAATCATCAACATCCTAGGCTTGTATGAATTGTGTATGTTTGTTCATTGAGTTCAATTTATATTGTCACATGAGGTTTTATTCAAATGTGATGAATTTTGAAATCAATTGAGAACTCCGTGAACATGTTTTAAGTGTTTGGGTCTAAATTTAATTGTTACTAGTTCACACCCCAACACTTCCGTTTCCATATGACACATTTTTGCCATACGAGTGTGAGAAGCTTATTTTACTTTGTGTCATTTGTGTGTTTATATATATACATACTTGCATTTGCATTATTGGTATATTTAGTCTATGTGTATATATATGATATCTTTCTATCTTTGCCTTGATTTATAGTTCATCTACGCCTTAGTTCATAATTGGTATCTATCTAGTTGCATTCTTTATTGATATCACATGCTTAATGCTTTATGTATCATATTGGTATCATTTTTTTGCATCTTAGTTAGTATCCGTTATTATTTATTGGATTCGTTATGATTATGTTGCCCGGGTGCTTTAATGTTCTCATTACTTTATGCACATTTGCATGTTTAACTTGTTATCCATTCTATTTATCCCTTGTTTACTTTGAGGGGTGTATATGCTTTTATTGGGGGAGATAACTTATGTTTTGATTCTTTATCCTTTGTCTATTCCCGAACAAAAAGGGGGAGAATGATAGGGGAGAAATGGTATCTACTCCTATTGTCATCGTATCTTAGTTTGGGATATTTTACTTAGGGGGAGCGCTATCTTCTTAAGTTGATCATAGTTGATAAAGCAGTGAATTAATTAAGGGGGGTTTTTATTTATATTTCATTTAATAGTTTAATATTCACTATGCATTTAATGTGTTTTCTTAAGTGTGTAGGAATTGTTCTATATATGGCAACTTTTATCTTTGGCAAAGATATTGATACTTGGGTTATTTGAGTCAAGCATTGTACTTTTATTTTGGGTGGGACATGTTTTCTATGTCTAGTAGAGCTTGACGGCCCTTTAGGATTTTTGTTGGTTTTTGTCCTGGAATATCCAAAGGGGGAGATTTGTAAGGACACAAATTTCCAATTGAGTCCTTTGTAGTTTTGGCTCAATTTCGAACAAAAACGTTTGAGTCATAGGATAGAGTTATGGACCGTCCTTCAAGCCCATGACATACTAAAGTTGAAGACGTAGCGACCAAGTTTAAATCTTCATCAAAATGCCAAGTTTAATGTGCCTCGTTTCTACGGCAACAACATGGTTCCATTGCTCCTAAGGTATGAATGCATTATATATTTATATAGGATCTTAGAACAATAGTTATATGGGTGTATCTTTTTTTAAACTGTTGTTTATTTTCAAAAAGTTTCTTTAAAACTTTAAAATAATGTTTTTGGGCTAAAATCAAATTTTTATACTTTTTGGAAGTTTGTTCGATATTGTCGTTCGAACGAGTTTGCCAACGAGTTCCCTATTTGGCCACTGGAACATCGTTCGAATTATCGTTTGAACGAAAAGGATGTTCGAACGAGAATTCCAACGAGATTTCTAATGAGTTTAACTTTTATACACTGGAACTTCGTAGAAGGCTCGTTCGAACGAGACTTCGTTCGAATGAAAATCTCGTTCGAACGAGATTTAGAGGGAACAGTTTTTGTGGCAGTTTTGAGCAGTTTTTTTTCCAGTTTCCCACGTTTGTTCCCACTACTTTTTTGCCCGAATACTTATGTGCGGGAACTAACTTTTTCTAATAAAACTTTTTCATATCCTACAACCTCCTAGAGAGTGTTTTTGAGAGTTCAACTTTCCTAAGAAAAAGTTCAAGTTTGAGTGTTCATTTTTTAAAGAAAAATAGTTTAAACACTTTTGTTTACACCCAATAGTTTGTTTATTCTGAGATACAATATATATATCTTGCTTGGAGCATTTGGCACCATTGGTTCACTTTTCTACCTAAGAAGAAAATAGTTTGGGTTTGCTTCTACATCCCCCAAAGAAGAAGCTCGTTTGCATTGACTAACCCACTTGGAGAAAGGCTCCTTGTTCGGGTGGCGGTGACCAAAAAGTCCAATCGGCGGATTTCGAGACCGCGGTGGAGCTCCATGATTATCCGCTAGAAAGAGGTCTGTACAATAAGGATCATCGGGGCTTGGATGGAGTCAAGTCGAGTGTTGTAACTCTTTCGTGTCTTGTACTTGTAAAATCGTATTTAGTGGATTCGAGGCTAGGGCCGTCCAAGGTTTTTTTCCGTTGTGGATTTTTATTCGTACATCGCGACGTAGTGATTTATTGTTCATTTTATCTTTTGCAAAATTCACCTAGAACGCATGCTTAAGTAAAAAGATAAAATTGGTTTAAATCTCTACTTCTGTTTAATTTGGTGCTACATAATTATTTGGGTAAATGCTAATTTGATTCAAGTCATTATTTAATTTGTTAAAAATTGTTTGACCTAATTTGGTAATATTGAAAATATGACTTAGACAAATTTCTAGGACTTTCATTGAGTTAATTTGTTAAAGTGAAAAATTAATTTGTTAATTAATTTAATTTCACTTTAAGTTGTGTTTAATTTTAATTTGAAAAGGAAATTAAAATTAGTTAATTTATGTAAATGAACCATCTTCCGCTTCCGCATCTTTAAAAGGAAATTACTTTTTGTGAAAATATTTTAAAATTGGGGGCCTCATGTTCCAACAAGTGGTATCAGAACATTGATTGAGAAAAGCTATCCTTTTCATATATGTTGAGGTATTTTGTGGAGAGTAAAACCACACGAGTTAAAAAATTTTGAAGTGAGAATAAGGACAAGGGTATGGTGCTTGTAGGGGAAATGGTTAATATAATTTTCGATTTGGTTCAGACAGACACGTTATGTCCGAAAGACTATTAAGCAGCTAAGGCAATTGTCAAAGTAGAAGTATGAGCTTTATCCTCGGAGGATGAGGGGTGTTTTATGTGACACGATCAAGTCCCTATATTTTTGTTTATTACTAGATTCACATGTGAGAAGAATTTAGTGCATATATCTATAGCGTTATCATTAGGTGTATGTTTTCCCTGGTATAGTAAGATTGTCTTTATTGCTCTCCACGGAGGACAAATGGGTGCCTTGTTAGTGATTTATATATTTTTATTCAGTTTACTCATTTTAGTGATGTAATATGCGAGTATATTATTGTACTGATTATGGTTTTATAAAAATGGTTAAAACACGAGTAAGCAGTGATTGCAAGGCAATCGGGGTTGCTTCCCTAGTGCAGCATGTTTTGTTCTGACAATACCTCACCTGCGAGAGGGTCAAGCTTCCACTCATTTAATATATATTATAGTGACTTCAAAGGGTATAATGGTACGAAAATGTTTAATCCCAGGGTGTTTAGGGACTTTGTTATTATGATTCAGTGTGTATTGGGTTTACCGTTGGGCGAAAGGCTTTCACTCATTATTATGTGTAGCGCTTAGGACTTAGTGTCAGGAGGAGCGCACTGTTATATTTATCCTTTGGGAATGTAAAAGTTAAGACTTATATTCATATGTTTGGGAATGGGATTTTGAGATTCCAGATTGTATACCTATGAGGTTTATGGAATGTGATTACTAACTACATTGAGTAATAGTGAAATTAGTAAAAAGTTCTTTGTTTCAGTACAATTGTGAGAAGAGATGTAGATTTTCTATCAAAAGACGGAATAGAGGGGTACAGGTTATGGACGGAGGACCCAACGAATTTTGATAATCGACATTGCTAGGTAGTAGTGTATCGGGGGGGGTTCCTTGTTTGGATTTCTCTTTGCGAGACATCCCATGCATGAAACTTTGTGTAAGGTTGTAAGTAGAGAGATGTTTTGTCATTATTCCATGAGTATAGTACCTAGATCGTCATAGGATCCGGTAATATTGATTGTAAGTGAAAGTTAAGTGACGATTTAAGGCAAGTGGAGCCAGTTGTGTGGTAAGGAAACATTGGAAGTTTTGTTTTACCACCCAATCGAAGGGTGGAATGATGATAAAGATGTTTGAGAGTACCCAAGTGGTGTAACCACGTTGTGTCACAAGGGAAACAGAGAATTGAGTGTTATGTGTGAAGCGTAGGTGATGCTTACACCACTATGCACGGTTTATAGGGTGTGTTGGCATCCTAGTTAGCTTTTGCTTCAATCTAGTAGAAGAGATGTGGGGATAGACACGTGGAATATATGTTTGTGCAAACGACGTAACAAAGTGGAACTGGTAGAGTGGATTAAGTGTGGTACGAAGGACGATAATCCATATATACGTGTACGATCAGAGTAGCAAACACGAATTTAGTTAGAAGGCTATGGGAAGCCATTTAAGGTTATTCATTGAGAAGGATAAAACTTAACTATTGTGGAAAACACTCGGAGCGGAGATTTACCTAGTCAAGTGTGGAAATCGACTTGAGCGTAGGTTGAATTATGATGTAAGTAAGGTATAAAGGTTCAGCAGTGCACATCGTGGAGAAAAGTGCATGGATCAAAACTTTCAGTATACGCTAAGGAAGGAAGGGGAGTATTAAGTGTCTGTTAATGTGAGTCATTACAAGTAGAAGTCGATGTCGAGCGGGACATAGTGAGCAGTCTCCGCGGGCACCACGCATGGATAGATTTCTGTTGGAATGTGAGGATCAATTAGAGAATTTTGTAGCAAACCTTCGATTCTTAAAATAGAAGAGAACAACAGTGTGAAATTTCTTGGATGGGGTGCCAACTTTAAGGTAAGATCACGAGTTCCTTAGAATGTGCGGAACAAGTTGACCTAAAAGAAAGTGATTATTATTCTTTTGGATGGTATACACTATTAGATAGTGTGCCCAACCTTTCTTTGAAAATAAGAATCGCGCCGGTAAGAGGTTGTTCCTGGTATTTTTTCTGGAATTAGAATGGGATCATCGAACCCCACCTTCAAACCAGAGTTCCGTGGAAGCACTCATACATGTTTATTGTGGACAAACTACTTATTGAAATTTTGGGTCGAAAAACCTTAATTATTCTCCCTCTGGTTGTTTATAGGCGAGTGTATAATCAGGATTTTTGATCGGCCGAGTTAGCGTCTGATGACTGGGGTGGAATTATCACGACTGTTTTAGGTGACTTGCGAATGTCATAAGAGTTGCGTCACTGAAAATCGAGATTCGAAGAACTGACAAGAGTGGTCAAATGTTCGCATGGTTTCTCTCAAAAAGGGAGTTTTGCATTTAGATAAATACGAGTAATTGTTACGTAGTGAGCTGCGGCCTCCCAATAATATTGAGACAATGGGGGCCAATGATGTGTAGGCTCGTCTTATACGAATAACACTGATTGGAGCACAATGTGAAGTGCCGTTATTAAGGTGTGACTCTATAACTGATGGTACTGAGAGTGTTTCATAAGCTTATTGTGAGGGGTGGGGCTATAGAAATTTGCCTTACCCAAAAGTCCCTTTTAAGTATTTATAAAGTATTTAGATATATTTTTACTAGGTATGCCTTAGTTTTTGAATTTCAGGATGAAATTCCGTTACTAGGGGGAATTATGTAATACCCCATATTTTTATGGCTTTTAATATTGGGGATTTATTAAATTTAATTGAGATATTAATTTAATATTAATTCGAAAATTTATTTTTTCATATTTACTAGCGTGATGTGAGTTAGTAATTATTGGAAATTTGTTGAATATTACTGGATGAGTAAATTAATATATGAGATAAATTTTATTAAAATTATCACGAGTGAATACAATAGCAATTATGGAAATTTAAGTCGGGACGCGTCTGTATCGTGTCAAGACTAAATTATTATCATAAAAGTGAATAAATTATAAGTCGTTTGTATGATCTTTTTGAGTGTGTCAAAGTGTCCGAAAGGGTCGAGATAGTCAGAAAAGTGTATCAGGGGGTTTAGTTTGGGTCTCGGGGCGTTTTTTGGCCTAATTGACATCCCGGGAGGGTATTTTTGACATTTTGTATTTTTGGGTAACTAAACCCAAGAATTTTCTTAGTATATATTAGCCATTTGGAGTTCTCTCTTCGGATTAGCAAACAAAAAACTTAAGCCCAGCCATTTGAGAAGAAAGTGAAGAGATTAGAGAAGAAGGTGAAGAGTTTCCAAGCAATCCAAGTCCTAGAACTCACCCGATTGGAGTGCAACCATAAAGAATATGTTTTTCTTCAAAACCGACATAGATCGCACGACGAGGAATGCAACCATATATTTTTCTTCAACAAATTAGACCTTTATCTCCCAGGCAAGTATCTATCTTGCTGATTTATAGTTGGTATTCCTTCCATGTTAGTCTAGGAATGAAAATCATATGTTTTAATTGAAGAATTATTTGCTTTGGAAGAGAATTTATGTGTTGTAAGGAGAATCCGTATAGTCTGAAATCGTGATCATATGTAGAGGATTACCCACGAATTTATTATGATATTTGGTAAGAAAATTTGGATTAAAATATAGGTTTGTGATTATTCATACAAAATTTGGTTTCATAAATAAATATGAGATTAAACCCCTTTTTGATTGATTTGTTGAGGATTATTGATGTTGTTACATTACAACTTTTTTATGTACCTTGCTTATACATTTGGATAATTTTGATTGGAGTTTGGGATGAAATTATAGAGGTTTAAAGGGGTTAGAATGATTGAACCCGTAGGTTGGAAATTGCAGAAAACTGGGAAATAATTGCTTGATCGATTGAATGACCAATAGCATCGATCGATCGATGATCGATCGATCAAACCCATTCAACGATGGATCGATCCCTCCTGGAAAAGTGCATGTTTTTTTCTCCTTTTTGTTTGATCCGGTTAAGATACGTAGGGACCCTTCATTATTATTTAGGGAGTATAATGGGTTATGAAGAGGACAAGTAGGGTCTAAGTAGACTTCGTTGAGTGAAATTAATATGAGATGAAATTGTGGGTTAACGGGAGGTTATGGTGCGTACGTTTACTAAAAGATTGAGACTCGTAAAGGATTTATACCTGAAGGTAAATGAGAGTATACCTACTGAAATTATACTTAGTGAGATAGAATACTTCGAGAGATGAGAAGTAAGTCTGAAATAAACTATATATGAGAATAAAAGAGACAAACCGTTATACGAGATAATTGAGTAATTTGTGCTAAGAACGGATAATTATAATTATGGGTTGTGGGTGCACCTAATTTAGAAAATGTGAATATTTATATATATGACTGTGTGACTGTGCATATATTATGTATCTGTGTAAAAATCATACTCGCGTTACTCGTTATTACAGAGGTTTTCACGATGGGATGGTCTTATCTCGATTGGACCTTTATGGGGGATATTAACTTGTACCCTAGAAGATAGTATCCTTGGTACAGGCTATCTGAGAATGATAGTCAGATGTTTTAAGAGACGTGAAGGTATGTGCTGACCTCTTAGGACACTAAACTATGCTTTGCCTCCATTTGTATGTGTATTATGTTAATAAAGTTCAAGAGTGATTTCGAACTAGTTTTTCCCTTAGTTTGATTGATACGGGGACTTGATAGCAGAGTATGCCAACACCATAGATTTATGTGGGGTGCCGATAATGTATATATATTATATGAGTGATTTATATATGGAAACTTTCTACTGTGTGTATAAGTAGTTAAGAAATGAATAAATGCTTCATCTTTATAACAAATGTCCGTGAATTTGGTAACGGTACTAAGTGGTTCTAAGTAAAGCAAGAATATGGAAGAGAATGATTTTCTAAAACTAAATATTATGGCCTTAGTACTTCTCGGGATAAAAATTTATGGAATATAAGTTAGATAGACTTATGAGATCAGTAGAACAGTAGGAGTGTACACTAGATGAGAGGTGAAAATTCTCAAGAGAGTGTCGCATATAAACATGGTTTTGATATTAGCCGGTAAGCATTTTAAATACAACCGAAACTATTTTTAAAACTATTTTACACTAGGGCTCTGACCCATTTTCTGTCATTTCTTTCTCTTTTGTATATATATATATATATATATATATATATGTATTACAGGTGCCCAGCCACAGGGGCGTTTTGCATAGGTTCTTTGGATTGAACATGCTATAACTTTTGTGGAAGTTATAGGCCTTTGCTTTAGACGACCTCTTCATTAATTCAGTTCCTATTTTAGTTCTTCATAGTTAGGCCATGTGTCACCCGATTTCCTATTCCGTTTTGATTTGTTAGAGTTTATGTTTATCAATATTTCCAGTATTCAGTACTCCTTGGGAGTTAACTATTGTCAGGATGATTTCATTTATGGTTCTTAAACTTGGTTTTCATTATCAAGATGGTTCGATTCTTGTGTGTTGATTTCCATCCTTAGTATGTATGTGATTCTTAACTGTGGGGTATTAAAAAGGTTTTTATATTGGAATTTAATAAGATGAAAATAAGACTTTAAATTATTTTGACACTTAGCTTAATTATTTAGGGTGTTTAAATTGGAAATATCATTTTACGATAGTGATGCTGAGAATGAACCAATTGTTCACCTTGATGATAATTTAATTAAGGACTGATCACCCGGTATTTAATTAGGCGGGGTCTTACAGTTGCCTTTTATTTTTACTCTCGTTCTCTCTCTCTCTCTCTCTCTCTCTCTCTCTCTTAAAAAATTAATATTATTTCGTTTTGTCTATTATTCTAGGTTCAAACATTATAGAAAGGATTAGAAAGATAGTTTCTAGTGCACACATTCTAATGTTGGCGTGTGGGGATTTTATTTCATAGGCTAGTCTCTTCCTTAGCTTAAATCTAGTTTATTTCTTTAATAAATTACCCACAATCCTATTTGGAATTTTCATTTAGTTAACATCAGGGGAAACATAGCTAGTAATTCTTCCATGGGTGGGGCGGTTGGTTCGTGAGGTTGTTTTACTCATATAAAATGTTCTATTTCTTCCTGTAGGATTTTTTGGATCATATCTGATTTGGATCTGAAGACTTTGATCGATAATTTGGATATGGAGATTTATGAAAATGAGAAATGGGATTATGTTACAGACAAAAGAACCAATTTTTCTAACTACAATGCGAACTGTTGCAAACTAAAGGTTAGTTCTTATTCTCAATTATGTGATACACAAAGATGATAAAGATTCTTTAATTGTTAGAAACAGCCCCCACAACTTCACATCTCTACATGGCATAATATACAAGTCATATTCATAAAATACATATAATTTGTCCATTTTATGTTTTAATATTATTCCAATTATTCAATATGCTTACTTTTCAGCTTTGAAGTGTCTCTTGAAACTCAGATATCATAATTCTTATGCTTGCATATTTATTTATTTTTCCTACACAAACAATAGGTCTCAACATCAAGACCATTGCTTATAATAAGTATGTATATGTTACTATACTAATTTCACCATACACAACTCGTCAAACATGTAAATTTTAGGTTTTAACGATTTTATTGTTTAGAAAATGTCATATTCCCCCTCATTTAATCCACCATTTATAATTGGCTGAATGTCAATTCCTTATTTTATCATTTTCTTCACCGTTCAATCTAAAGATAACTTCATTTTAGATTATAGTTTAGTATGTTTTTGTCTTCACTTAAGTGGTATTTTACTTCCTTGAGCAAAATTGGACTCGGTGTTTATGTTTATTTGAAGCTATAAAGGAATTCATTTCAATTTGAGTCTTTATTGATAGGTATATTCGTAACATATGGGATGTTGCAGGCCAAAGAATAATAAGTTCTTACTGGAGGAAATACTTTGAAAAAACTAATGGTTTGGTATGGGTTGTTGATAGTTCAGATCTGAGGAGGCTAGACGATTGAAAATTTGAGCTGCATAATCTTTTAAAGGAAGAGGTAATTCCCACTTTTCTTTTTCGTATTTAAAGTGCGTTATTTTATAGATTTGGGTGGGGAAAAATGTTAACATTGAATATTCTTATTAGTTGGGTTGGCACTTGGCATGACGATTACCTCACATTAGATTACTTCACTTATGGTCTGCTTCTCGACAATTTAATTGACTATCTTTATTCATTAATTGACACTCACCTGATGAGCAACCCGAGGTTAATGTAAGTGATGAACTTTTTCAATTTGATACCCCCAATGTTTTGTAGGCATATATATATATATACACACATATCTAATGTTTTGTATTAAATTTTTTTGCTACAAGTGATATACTCGTTTATACCCTCGGTCTGGACAAGGGTCACCTCCAATACGGACGACCCTACGAGGGGCCGACCCTTCACCAGGCTCCAGCTGGCCCCCACCAGGCCCAGACGACCCTACGAGTGGCCGACCCTTCCCCAGGATCCAGACGACCCTACGAGGGGCCGACCCTCCTCCAGGCTACGGACGGACCTACGAGGGGCCGACCCTCCACCAGGCTCCGGACGACAGTACGAGGGTACGACAGTACGAGGCCAGAATCAAGCCAGACTCCCTACAAGAAGAAACTTTGCCCTCGGCCTCGGCTCATAGGCCGAGGGTGGTATCATGACGGCGCGTGGTTTGGGAGACGCGTGGAACAGTGCGCGTCAGGCTCATATGACACGTGGCAGACCGTTATAACATAATCACACCCTCACGTGAGGGAATATTATGTCATCATTTGGCATCTACAAGTGTCAACAGGGGATTGGTTAGATCACCATTCACATGCACCATGCTTACTTGGGGGGTACACTACACCCCCCAAGACCTATATATACTTGTCACCTACAACCCTAGCTAAAACCCTGCTTGTGCACAGTAGAGAGAGAAAGAGTTTATGTGCATTGTATCCAAGGCCATTAGTGCCCATACTTAAGAGGGTCACACACTCACAGTGGATGTAGGCCTAATTGGCTGAACCACTATACATCATTGTCTTATTTCCTCTTATACTCATCCCCTTCTACATACACATGTTCATACCCTTATGCATCTCTATGACTGCCATGGTTATAACTGTTTGACCTCATTATCACTTTTCCGGTGATGCTAAATCTTAGCATCATCAGTTTGGCGCCGTCTGTGGGAACGAGAAGACATCTCTTCCTTTGTACAGCTTGACCTCACTGGGCACTCTGGTGGTGAACCAACACTCCCCCTGGGAGGAGGTGTTTCACCATTGAAAGAGACCCACTAAGGTTCCCAAGCTCACCAGTATTTTCTTCAGTTCAACTTTTCATAGCTCAAGCACATGGAACCTGAGATGCCACCACCACCTCTTCCCCCACCGGATGAGGGGGGAAGGCCTAGTTCCAGTCAACCGCCGCCTCAGTCCGAGATGGCGGATTTGGCAGCAGCCCTAAAGTCTCTGGCAGCCAGCCAGCGGATGATGCAGGAGCAGTTCACAGCCCTAAGTCAGAACATACTGAGACCACCAGGGGTCTCACCCGAGATGATTACTCCGGCAACAGCTCCAGGACAGCATGAGGCCAGGGGACCACCCCAGGCACCACGTAAAGACCTGCCACCCCCTCAGCGGCGTAGAGATGTTGCTGACCCCCGGCGTTTACGCCTGGGGAGGCAAGGAAAGCCTTGCCCTGAGGACAGGTACGACGATCTGGAGGAAGAAGAGGCTCCAGTAGAATGCTGGGAGCCGTATGAGGTCTCCAACAGTACAGTACGACCCCTCCAGCACAGTAGAGGAAAGTGCGGGAGACCAAACCCTGATGATCGCCCAAGAGGCTCTGCTTTTGACCGTCTGAGCAGGGGGTCGGCCTTCGAGAGGCTGGGCCCAGTGAATGACCTGCGAGACAAGTTGTCCAAGTCAAGAAGCGCAGCGAGATCTAGGAAAGAAGCAGAAGGCCGACCCCAAAGACGGGATGACGGCCAAAGGGAAGTAAATAGCCGACACAGGCCTGCCGTAGCGGAGCCCTCCATCCACCTCCGAGAGACAGCAGGGGATAACATCGGCCAGGCCGACCCTGTAAGGCCCTGGAATGACTCAATCCAGCGGTTAGAGGATAAGATTGGCGACATACTGAAGAGCCGGGACCCTCTTCAGAGGGGGTACACCATAGGCTCACCCTTTGTGGCAAAGATAGTCAACTTCCCCACGCCATCGAAGTTCAAGCCTCCTGTGGTCACCCCAAGATACGATGGGAGCACCAACCCTGTCCACCATGTGGAGATGTATCAATCCTCGGCAGACATATACTCTATCTCAGATGAGATGAGATGTCGTGCCTTCTCTGGTACCCTGACAGGGGCTGCGCATGTGTGGTACACGTCTCTTCCAAAAAATTCTATTGGAAACTTTAAGCAGTTGGCAGACCTGTTCATCCATAATTTCTGCTTTGGGGTGAGGCCACAGAAGAAGACCACACACCTGCTCTATGTTAAGCAGGGAAAGAACGAGACTCTGAGAGACTACATAGCCAGATTCAATAAAGAGAAGCTGGAGGTGGAAGACTATGAGGAGAGCATAGCTATGACAGCCCTGATTGGAGGGCTCCAGAAGGGGAAGCTATTATGGAAGCTTGCTGAAGACCCTCCGAGGATGATGGCTGAGCTGTTGTCAACAGCAGGGAAGGTGATGAACGCCGAAGAGGCGATGGCTGCAAAACATGAAGATGAAAAAGGAGGTGCAAGTGGGAATAAATACCCCAAGAAGAACAAAGAGGGGAAGAAGAGGACCATGGATGATAAGTTCGCGGGGTACACCCCTCTGACGGTCAGCTGTGAACAGATCCTCAATGAGATAAAGAGTGACCGAACGCTGAAGTGGCCTGAGAAGCTGAGGGCAGCCCCCGGCAAGAGAAATAGGAACCTGTGGTGCGAATTTCACCAAGACCACGGCCACGTGACGGATAAATGCTTTGATCTGAAAGACGAGATTGAGAAGATGCTGAAGGAAGGGAAGCTCAGAAAGTACGTCGACAAAGCCGACTTCAAGAGGGGACGACCCCAGAAAGAAGAGAGTCGATGCCTGCAGAGAAGGTCCTCAAAAAAGAGGGGACGACCCTTCTGATGATGAGGACGACCCTGACCTCCCGCCGAGAGACGACCACGGTCCTGTCAAGAGGCTCAATATGATCTCGCTCGGCGTAGGAATGATCTCCGGGGGTTTAGCAGGAGGAGGGTCTGAGGTCGCCGACATGAAGGCCCATGTCGCTGAGGCTAAGGCAGTGACGAAGACGGTGTACTCAACCTCCCTAGAGGTCAAGTCAGAAAAAAGGAAGAAGGTTGACATGGACACTTTGATCATGGGATTTTCAAGAATAGACTTCAAGGGCCTATTGGCCCCGCATGATGACCCTCTCGTCATCACCACCAGGGTGCACGGGTACGAAGTGCCGAGGATCCTGGTGGATGGGGGCTCATCCGCAGATGTGATGTTTTGGCCATGCTTCAAGGCCTTGGGCCTCAGTCGTGCCAGACTTGTCACATACCATCATCCATTGATTGGGTTCAGTGGGGAGAAGGTTCACCCCCTGGGAATGTATGAGGCTGATGTCAGGATGGGGGACGAATGGCTGAGATGGCTCACCAAGAGGGTCAGTTTCTTTGTGCTGGATGAGCATGTGTTTTCGGCATACAACATCATACTGGGACGTGTGGCCCTCAAGGGGTTTGAAGCTGTGCCGTCCACAGTCCACCAGATGGTTAAGTTCCCTACCCCTTATGGGGTGGGGGAAGTTCAGGGAGACCAGACGACAGCGAGAGAGTGCTACTACAACTCCGCTGAAGAAAGGGAGGCACACAAGAGGGCTACAACCACTTACAACATTGATACCCTAGACCCCAGGGACGAGACGAAGCTCAAAAAAGGAGAGGCCGCTGAGGAGGTAGAACCCATCATCCTCGATGAGGATGACCCGGGAAAAACCGTCCAAGTTGGCAAGTCTCTGAAGCCCAGTATCAAGGAAGACCTCATCAAACTGTTGAGGAGAAGGCGAAGCGTCTTCGCGTGGAGTCATGTAGATATGCCAGGGATCGACCCTGAAATCATGTGCCACAAACTCAATGTGGTAGAGGGAGTGAAGCCGGTAAAGCAGAAGAGGAGGATTTACTCTAGAGAGAAGTATGAGGTCATCAGGGATGAGGTTAAAAAATTAGAAGACGCTGAATTTATCAGGGAGGTCATATACCCTGAATGGCTGTCCAACACAGTCATTGTCCCAAAGGCCAACGGGAAGTGGCGGATGTGTGTGGACTTCACAGACCTCAACAAGCACTGCCCCAAAGACAGCTTCCCTCTCCCTCGCATTGACCAGATGGTAGACGCTACAGGCCATGAGCTCATGAGTTTTATGGATGCCTACTCAGGGTATAACCAGATCTTCATGAACCCTGAAGACTCGGAGAGGACTTCCTTCATCACTGACAAGGGGACATACTGCTATAGGGTCATGCCCTTTGGTCTAAAAAATGCGGGGGCAACGTACCAGCGCCTCGTAAATAAAATGTTCGAAGACCAAATTGGGAAGTCTATGGAGGTCTACGTGGATGACATGCTGACCAAGAGTTTGAAAGCAGAGGACCATGTAGCAGACCTGGAGAGGACCTTTAACACGATGGACAAGTACCAGATGAAGCTTAATCCGGCCAAGTGTGTCTTTGGGGTCGGAGCAGGGAAGTTCTTGGGGTTCATTGTCAATCAAAGAGGCATCGAGGCCAATCCTGAAAAGATAAGGGCCCTTATTGAGATGAAGACCCCCAAGTCCATTAAAGACGTTCAGAGGCTCACAGGGAGAGTGGCTGCCTTGAACAAATTTGTGTCAAGGGCCACAGACAGGTGTCTACCATTCTTCAAGATCCTTAGGAAAGCCTTTGAATGGAGTAAAGAATGCGATGAGGCTTTCAAAGAGCTAAAATCATACCTAGGGTCTCCCTTGCTGCTATCACGACCCGTGCAGGGTGAACAACTTTACGTGTACCTCGCCATCTCAGAGTCTGCCATCAGTGCAGCCATTGTGAGAGACGAGGACGGTATACAGAAGCCCGTATATTTTAACAGCAAGGCACTCCAGGGGGCAGAGCAGAGATACCCGAGGATGGAGAAGTTGGCCTATGCCTTGATCCATGCCTCAAGGAAGATGAAACCGTACTTCCAGTCCCATACTATGGTCATCCTTACTGACTCTCCTCTTAGGCAGGTCCTACACAAGCCTGAAAAATCGGGAAGGCTAATGACCTGGGCTATAGAGCTGGGGGAGTTTGACATTGTGTATCAGCCTAAGACAACCATTAAGGGGCAGGCATTGGCAGACTTCGTGGCTGAGTTCACTGGGGGAGATGATGAGGCCGAGGGTGAGACCCTCGGGAAGACGGATACAGAAGACAGACCCGCAGACACACCAGCAGATATGGTTGAGACGGGCACCGCTAGAAGGAAAGTGACTGAAAACGAAGAGGGAAGATACATCTTTAGACAGGGGTCCCTCTCTGAGGGAAATTTTTCTGAAGGAAAGACTCCGTGGAGCCTCTTCGTTGACGGGTCCTCCTGTGATAGCGGAAGTGGTGCTGGACTGATACTATCAGCACCCGATGGCACAGACGTCGAATACGCCCTGAGGTTCAACTTCAAAGCCTCCAACAATGAGGCTGAATATGAGGCCTTAGTAGCAGGCCTCTCCTTGGCCAAGTCTCTTAGTGTCGGCCAGATTTTGGTCCATAGTGATTCAAGGCTAGTCGTAAATCAGATACTAGGAGCCTACGAGGCTAAGGACGAAAGGATGGCTAGGTACCTCGAGAAGGTGAGATCATTACTGAAGGGCTTCAGAGAAGTGAAATTAAGGAGGGTACCTAGGCTTGATAATGGCCGCGTTGATGCCCTTGCTAGGCTGGCCTCGGCAACAAGAACAGACATCAGGAGGACGGTCCCAGTGGAAATTTTATTTCAGCCAGCTATCGAAGACGTCGAGGGAACACTTGGTGTTTGCATGAATGTTTCTCAAGAACCTTCATGGATGGACCCTCTGATCAAATAAATTAAAGAGGGAGAGATGCCAGAAGCAAGCTAAGAGAGGAAGAAGCTAAGATACAGGGCCGCAAAATTCACTGTCATCGGAGACACGCTGTACAAAAAGGGGTTTTTGCTCCCCTTACTTAGATGCGTGCATCCCTTAGAAGTCCCTTCCATTCTGCAGGACGTACATGAAGGGTCGTGCTCAAGCCACATTGGGGGAAGATCCTTAGCGAAGAGGGTGATCACCCAAGGCTACTGGTGGCCGACCTTGGGGAAAGATGCTGCCGCATATGTTAAAAAGTGTGATAAATGCCAAAGATTTGCTACCATCCCTCACCAACCTCATCAGCCCCTCACCTCCATTACATCCCCATGGACGTTTGCAGTGTGGGGGATTGACCTGGTAGGACCCCTACCGAGGGCAGTCAATAACTATCGGTTCCTCATCGTAGCAATTGACTACTTTTCAAAGTGGGTAGAGGCCGAACCGATGGTCACGATCACGGAGCAGAAGACCTTCCAGTTCATCTGGAAGAATGTGATATGCAGATATGGTCTACCCAACACCCTCATCTCGGATAACGGGACTCAATTCAAGAATGCCTCTCTGCAGAAGTACTGTGAGAGGGTAAGCATCAAACAATTTTTCTCCACCCCAGGCCGACCTCAGGCCAATGGGCAAACCGAAGTTACGAACAGGACAATCCTAGATGGGATTAAGAAGAGGCTTGAGGAGGCAAAAGGAAGATGGGTCGAGGAGTTATATGCAGTGTTGTGGGCATACAGGACGACAGTAAGGACCTCTACCGGGGAGACCCCATTCATGTTAGCTTATGGATCAGAAGCAGTCATCCCCACCGAAGTGGAGTTTCCTACTCATAGGGTCCAAATGTATGACCCCCAGGGAAATACGGAAGAGAGAAGACTTAACCTAGACCTGATTGAGGAAAGAAGGGAGGATGCTGAGATAAGGCAAGCTTCCTACCAGCAGAGGACCGCAAGGTTTTACAACCAAAGGGTGAAACAGAGGCCTATCGCAGTGGGAGACTTGGTTCTTAAAAAGACTTGGCAGAAACCCAACAAGCTCCATCCTAATTGGCATGGCCCATATAGGGTAATCGATGAAGTTGTCCCAGGGACCTACAGGCTAGAAAACTTAGAGGGGGAACCTTTTTCAAACCCCTGGAATGCAGATCATTTGAAGAAATACTATCAGTAGTGTTGTAAGGTCTTGAAAGGCCATAATTGTAATTAGGGTTGCTCCAACAGAACACTTGGAAAATTAATGAGAAATATCAGTGTTTCCTTCATCCTATTGTCAGTCCTAGCATGCATGGAAAGTTGATCCCTCGGCTATAATGGGGACCAGTGGAGGGGACGACCCCTCCACTCTCCTCAAAAAAGACGAGGGAAGACTAAATTAAAATCCATTAATTTGGTTAGTTGATCCCTCGGCTATAATGGGGACTAGTGGAGGGGACAACCCCTCCACTCTCCTAAAAAAAGACGAGGGAAGACTAAATTAAAATTCATTAATTTGGTTAGTTGATCACTCGGCTATAATGGGGACCAGTGGAGGGGACGACCCCTCCACTCTCCTCAAAAAAGATGAGGGAAGACTAAATTAAAATCCATTAATTTGGTTAGTTGATCCCTCGGCTATAATGGGGACCAGTGGAGGGGACGACCCCTCCACTCTCCTCAAAAAAGACGAGGGAAGACTAAATTAAAATCCATTAATTTGGAAAGTTGATCCCTCGGCTATAATGGGGACCAGTGGAGGGGACGACCCCTCCACTCTCCTAAAAAAAGACGAGGGAAGACTAAATTAAAATCCATTAATTTGGAAAGTTGATCCCTCGGCTATAATGGGGACCAGTGGAGGGGACGACCCCTCCACTGCCCTCAAAAAAAGATGAGGGAAGACTAAATTAAAATCCATTAATTTGGTTAGTTGATCCCTCGGCTATAATGGGGACCAGTGGAGGGGACGACCCCTCCACTCTCCTAAAAAAAGACGAGGGAAGACTAAGTTAAAATCCATTAATTTGGTTAGTTGATCCCTCGGCTATAATGGGGACCAGTGGAGGGGACGACCCCTCCAATCTCCTCAAAAAAGACGAGGGAAGACTAAATTAAAATCCATTAATTTGGTTAGTTGATCCCTCGGCTATAATGGGGACCGGTGGAGGGGACGACCCCTCCACTCTCCTCAAAAAAGACGAGGGAAGACTAAATTAAAATCCATTAATTTGGAAATTTGATCCCTCAGCTATAATGGGGACCAGTGGAGGGGACGATCCCTCCACTGCCCTAAAAAAAAAAAGACGAGGGAAGACTAAATTAAAATCCATTAATTTGGTTAGTTGAACCCTCGGCTATAATGAGGGCCAGTGGAGGGGACGACCCCTCCACTGTCCTCAAAAAAGACGAGGGAAGACATTACTTAAAAGTCATTTGGTTACTTGAACCCTCGGCTATAATGAGGCCACATTAGGGGACGACCCCACAGTGGTCCTCAAAAAAGACGAGGGAAGGGTTAGTAGCATCAACAATGAGCAAGCCATAATAAAATGAAATAAGGAAGACAGCAAATATGGAAGAGACTGGTATTAATAAAATATAAGTGTCAAGTGTTTTTACAAGGCCTTTGAACAAAAAGTACAAAAATAAGGGTATGGGCAACAGGAAGCCACCCTAGGGGACGACATCAGAGGGCAGGGCCTCAACATCAATGGGAATGGTCTCCTCAGTTACCAGAACCGGATGATCTTCAGATGTACCGACCCCTTCGATCTGGACTTGGGACTCAACTTGGTTGAGGGCCTCGGCAATTAGAGGGTCGTCCAATTGAACACCCTCCAGTGATGGGCGAACAGAGGAGACGACATCGCCAAACTTGAGGACGACCCATCGGCAGGCCGTCCTAATCCCCCTTTCCAGATATTTTAGGCCGAAGCCCTGAAATTCATCTGAAGTCTTGTATGCCTCAATAGCATCAGCCTCAGCTTTCTTGGTGGCTGCTTCCAGATCAGTCTTATGCTGGGCCTCCAGGTTGATCAGAGCCTCATCCCTATCCTTGATGATAAAGTCCTTGGCTTGCAGGTCGGCATCGTGCTGCCTCATCAGCTCATCTAGGACCCTAGCATGCTCGGTCCTGGCACTCTCAAGCTCAGCCCTCGCAGTATCAAGCTCAGTCTTTGCTGTATCTAGCTCTGCCTGCAACTCAGCCTCATGGTGAATGGCCCTCTCAGCTTCGTGAAACTTTTGTTGATTCTCGGCCATCCACTTGGTGGCTGAGGTCAAGGCACAAACAGACTGCAAGAAAAATGAAAATATATCAAGAGGGGCCGAGGGAACAGTTAGTGAAAATGAAATTAAAGAAGGTCAAGACCAATACCTGAGCAAGGGAGTGCAGACTGTAGTCGTACACTTTGGCAGGGGGCATCTTTGCCAAGAACTCGTAGTCAGAGGCCGACGGTGCAGAGAACATCGAGGCCTTGGCCGCCCTCAAATTGGCAATAAGAGATGAGGGGTCGGCCCTCAGATGGGTCAGACTCTGAGACCAGAAGGCCCCCATGCTTGATGAAGAGGTTGCCCCCTCAGAGGCCTCGGCCCTTGCCCTCGTCTTAGGGTCCAGACGAGGCTCGACTGGAGCCTCAGGCTCCTTCCTTTTGTGGCTAACAGCTGTCGGCTCAACAACTGTCGGCCCTGAGGCCCTTGTCTTCTTGGGAGCTTGCTGAGGCTCCTTCCCCTTCTTCTTTGTCAGACCAGCAAGAAGGCTTGGAGCAGTCATATCCCAGAGGTAATCTGACACGCCTGCAGGACGACCTGAAAAGGATACGATGAATCAGGAAAGTTCAGAGATAAAGAGAGAACACTTCAAAAATAAGTAAAGAACGGAAAATGTTCAGTATAACTCACATAGTTCTGTCAGAGGGCCGACCCTCAGACCAGCCTCTTTAAGGAAGCGAGGGGTCATCAAATCTTCAAACTTTGGGATCTCACCCTCTCTCCCTCGTCCCCTCAGATACTCAACAATATCCCTCTCCTCCAAGCTAAGTCCGGGGTCTGACCTAGCTTTCATAGAGGGGTTAGACCATCTGTTAGGAACCCTCGGAGCATCGGCAGAAGGGGACGCCTCGGTGGAGCTCTCCCATGCCCCAGATATGAAGAAGAACCTTTTTTCCAATCATGATTGGAAGTTTGAGCCACGTGGAGTAGCTTCTTCTCAGACCTTCTCGCTCCCAGATGATAGTATCCGGGCTGTTTAGATGAAGAGGTGATATTGTAGCAGGCCAAGAACACGTCGGACGAGGGCTCATCAGTGAAAGAGTTTTTCCACAAAGAGATATAACCCAGAATCGTCCTCCATGAGTTGGGTGGAAGTTGAGAGGGGGAGACGCCCAGAGCCGACAGAATATCTACAATAGCAGGATGGAAGGGAAGTCTAACACCTACCTTGAACATTTGCTCGTAGACTGCAATCTCTCCCTCTTCTCCCTCAAAAACCCTCTCAGTATCAGAGGGAGCCCTCATAGTCACCCCAGATGGCACTCCGTAAATATGCCTCCATATCAGAAGGTCCCTATCCCTAACAGAGGAGATAAAAGACGAGGCATGGGAGGTATCAACCTCATCATCTGTATCGTCGTCCTCGTCCTCCTCATCACCTGCAGGAGGACCCTGAGGAAAAGCCACTTGGAAGGCGTTGGGAGACAGGGTTGTCACAGGGACAGCCTCAGAGGGGATTGTACCCTCAGTCTCTCGTCCTGGGCTAAGGTCAGGTGAGTCCCTTCTACCAGAAGTTCCAGCACCAGTTGGAGAGGAGTTTCTCTCGTCCATTTCACTTGGTTTGGGAGTATCGGCCGGACGAGACGACGACCCACAAGACTCAGAGGGTTCAGATGGTCTTATGGTGGCAAGAGGAATGGGAAAGATGGGTCGTACCCAATTAGGGTCGGCCCCTCGTCTCCTCTCTTCCTCTTCCTCTATTCGTCTGATCTCGGTAAATAGTTTCTCTCTCAAGGACGGGAATTCAGACACCAGGTTGTAAAGCCTCCTAAGCATTAAGGGGAAGACCCTACACTTAAAGAAATTATACTAGACTTGGCTAATTTAACCACAAACACTTGGGAGATTGACCAGGGTTGACCTTTGGATTAAATAAAGAACTCAAGGGTTTTCGTCAAGAACGTTTGAAGAACCAGTGACCGGAGAAGACACCGGAAAAAGCTATGGGGGAACTCTAAGAACCAGACGACTACGACCCTAAAAAATAGACAGAAATGAAGACAAAAGAAGGCAAGAGGAGAAAAAGGTTACCTGATGAGGAGAAGGGCAAGAACGCTGCTAGGACCTGAAGGTTTGAAGGCTGAAAATGGCGGTGGAAACTGGTTCTAGAGAGAGAATAATCTTGGGCGCGAAGAAGAAGAAGATGAAGAGAGAGAGTTTGAAAATCTCTTAAGTACTTTGGTAATGAGTGGACCCATTTACCAAAGAAAGGTATAATTAGGGAACAAGGCCCCAAGTGCACTAGGCAGCCGCCCTGCCTTGGAAACTGGAACAGCAATGAGTACCTGCCCAGGTGTCATTCACCTAACTGATCGTACACGCGTGTGAATTTCAGCATTATCCCTCAGCCATCTCAATGACACCTATGGCTAAGGGCTGGGGGGTGATTGATATACCCGTTTATACCCTCGGTTTGGACAAGGGTCACCTCCAATACGGACGACCCTACGAGGGGCCGACCCTTCACCAGGCTCCAGCTGGCCCCCACCAGGCCCAGATGACCCTACGAGTGGCCGACCCTTCCCCAGGATCCAGACGACCCTACGAGGGGCCGACCCTCTTCCAGGCTACGGACGGCCCTACGAGGGGCCGACTCTCCACCAGGCTCCGGACGACAGTACGAGGGTGCGACAGTACGAGGCCAGAATCAAGCCAGACTCCCTACCGGAAGAAACTTTGCCCTCGGCCTCGGCTCATAGGCCGAGGGTGGTATCATGACGGCGCGTGGTTTGGGAGACGCGTGGAACAGTGCGCGTCAGGCTCATATGACACGTGGCAGACCGTTATAACAGAATCACACCCTCACGTGAGGGAATATTATGTCATCATTTGGCATCTACAGGTGTCAACAGGGGATTGGTTAGATCACCATTCACATGCACCATGCTTACTTGGGGGGTACACTACACCCCCCAAGACCTATATATACTTGTCACCTACAACCCTACAGGGGATCAGATTATTGCAACCCTAGCTAAAACCCTGCTTGTGCACAGTAGAGAGAGAAAGAGTTTATGTGCATTGTATCCAAGGCCATTAGTGCCCATACTTAAGAGGGTCACACACTCACAGTGGATGTAGGCCTAATTGGCTGAACCACTATACATCATTGTCTTATTTCCTCTTATACTCATCCCCTTCTACATACACATGTTCATACCCTTATGCATCTCTATGACTGCCATGGTTATAACTGTTTGAGCTCATTATCACTTTTCCGGTGATGCTAAATCTTAGCATCATCAACAAGTACTATAAATAAATACATATACCCAATGTTTTGTCCATTAATATGTTTTAAAACATCACATTGATATATGCAGAGTGTGCTTGTCGTTTGCAGTTGTATACATATATCTATATAAATCATATTCTTTTTGTTGCTACTGATTGAGATGGTTCCCTTTAACCCCTATATTTGTACAATTTACTATGTTCATTTGTTCATATGAATTGGTGACTTGTCAGATTCACCAAATAATTTTAGATTTCAATTGTGATTCTTACATTTATGCATTTTAGACACCTAATTGTTTTCGATTTCAAATATTAAATGTTTTACATTTTCTTACAATGCATTTAGTTAATTTGTGCATATTAAAGTTCCAATGGGAGGTTGTGGAAAGGCCCTAACATGTATTATCATGGAATACCATTAATATCTTATAGACCACTCATGCATCTCCCACCATTTTTAATGTTGGAACATCAAGTCCCAAATATGTAGTAGGTTTAATGTTGGATTTCAGATCTTGTTTTTTGGTATCTAATTATTTTGTAAGTCTAAGCAATTAACTCTCAGACTTAATACCGGTGGGATGTCTTCATCTCGGTAGCTGCAAATTGAGAAAGGAGGTTGACACTATTACATTGAGACAATCATGGTGGTATGTTTAGTAAATCCCTTATAATAAGTATGAGAAAATAATATTCAACATGTTGTTGCGGTTATATAAGTAAGGAATCCAACATTTTGTTCTATACGTATACGATTAAGACTCATGAATTTATGCATGATTGTATTCATGTATACACTCATGTATAAATAGATGTTGTTATAATTCATTCATCTTGTCGTTATAGACTCTAATTTTCAACACTTTTGTGTGTCTCATGGAATTTTTTATGTTGAAGATAAACTAATTCATGGCCTGTACGTATTACCGACCTTAGCGGAACAAAAATCTAATTCAGAAAGATCGAAAGGAGGGGATTACCCAGTTCCTCTATATCGTTGATGGTCAGCGTCAACCATGGGTGAATGGTATGGAGTAATTGGAAGATTCTCAATAGAATGAACACATTCTATCTACTGGATGTGAGAGTATTGATGTGTTTCTACAAGGTGGATTACACGAGGGACATTTAATAAAACTAGATGGGCCATCATAATCTGGTAAAACACAATTTTTCTAGAAGTTGCCTCAAATGTTGTAAAGAGGTATTTGGATTGTGTTGTATTAATCGACACAGGAAACTCATTATCACCCAAACGAATTACTCAAATTGTCAGCCAGATCTCATATCCTGCTGATAAAGAGGCCAAAAGAATTCTCCAACGAGTGATGAAAAACATAGTGTGTCACTCCGTGTTTGACATCTTTACTCACTTGGAGGTGCTTCATCAATTAAAGTCCAATCCAAGTTGCCAGTTGAGGCTTCTTATTGTTGATTCAATATCGATAGTTATCACCCCAATCCTCAGAGGTAGTGGTGCCCATTGACATGCTTTGATGATTTATGTCGGAGTTGTTTTAAAGGAGTTGGAATACAATCATAACTTTTCCATGTTGGTGACAAATCACGTAGTAGGTGGAGAGGGAGGTTGTCTTAAGCCAACGCTTGGAGAGAGTTCGAAGAGCATACCACACATATGACTTCATCTCACCCGTGATCAGTAGACCAATGTCTGCAATATGTCCATACTTTTACACCCATACATGGCTTCGGGTAAGGACGTGATGTTAATGATCACATGACTGATAATTTAAAGTGTATCAAAGGCTGAGAGTTGCATAGGAAAGCTAAGTTTATAAGTGCACAACACAACCAAAGTTTTTTTTAATCATTAATGCTAAGATTAGTGTTAATGTCAAGGAGTATGTTATTCAATTCTCATTCTTTATATATACTTTCTTCCTTCAAGTTCCTTTGACCTAGTGTTGAGTTTTGTTTTATTATTATTATTATTATTATTATTATTATTATTATTATTATTATTATTATTATTATTATTATTATTATTATTATTATTATTATTATTATCATTATTATTATTATTATTATTATTATTATTATTATTATTATTATTATTATTTTCTGTTGGCATCTGGGTTTGGGGATCACTTTTTGCCCCCTTTCTTAAACTTCGATTTTATTCTAGAGACCTATAAGTCTTAAAAAAAGAGATCATTTTCTTTATATTTTTTCAACATGCCAGGTATGCTTACCTTCATACTTTAGTAGTCTCGTATTTCTTTTGAACCTTTTGTAGGGTTTCTTTATATTTTTATTTTGTCCAAGTTTAATCCTTGTACTCATTTTTTATTACTGATGTTGAGCATATAAAACATTCAAGCTACAAATATGACGATTTATACCTATAGAGCCTCTTGACTATAAAACAAAAATTTAATTTCTTATTTATTTAACTCAAATCAAAGGAGACTTATGACTCAATGCTTCACTACTTAGATTGGCAAAATATGTATCTTCACTACAAATCATCATTCATCGATGCAGCTCTGTTGCAACACAATTAGGCAGGTTTTAGCTTTGTTGGTATGGTTGATGCATCTTTTTTTTTTTTTTTTGTGATGGTGGGGGTGGTTTGTGTGCGCGCGCGCGTGTGTGTTGGGGGGGGGGGGGATATAAGCTGGCATAAGCTATGCCTTGTAAGAAATTGAGAGACCAACTTGATTAATACATACTACCCTGGATCATTTTGTTTTGTGATGAAATATTTTGTGTCCTCTCTTTAGTTTATGTACACTAAACTAATAATAATATTAATTTTTATTTGGGCAATTTACAATTAGGTCCGGCCCCTTATTGATAATTTTTAAACATTTAAGGATAATTTAATATTAGGTCCATTTGTTATGCCACTAGTGTGGATTTCTAAAAGAAGAGAATTATTGGATCTAAGTGTTTAAAATTTGTTAAAATTCCTTTAGTGTTAAAAATTTGTTTGCGAGGGACCTAAGAGTACTTAGCCCTTTTTCATTTTAATGATTTTTATTGGTATTTGGGCAGAGCTCCCCGAGAATTCGAAGTGTCTTATAGTGAAGGACTTGGTTAGTAGTATGACTTTAAAGAAGAAGAAAAAGAAGCACTAGTGAAGCATAAGAAGATCAATTAGGTTTGTTTCACTATAGTAAATACCAAAATATTTGATGAAAGATTTAGTGAGACTGCTTACATTTTGTTTAATTTGTGGTAAAGACAAGCACGAGCATAGGGATGGCAACGCGCTAGGGGGGGGGGGGGGGTGGTGGTGGTAAAAACCCTATCTCGCCCCGTTTAAAAAAATTCTTAGGACGACCCGTGACGGGTTTACTTCAAGGATCCTTGAATCCTTCTAATTCTATTTTACGTGAATCTGCCCCCGCCCCATTTAAACCTTGCGGGTCATAATCCTCCTCGTTTATATTACTCTGCCCCGTTTATTCTGGAATACTACAAAAAATCAAAATCTAGATATTTTATTAATGCTAAAAAAATTCAGCATTCGAAAAAATGTCAACATTCAAATTTCATCATCACTCATAAATTTCAACATTAAAGTGAAGCATCACCTAAATATTTTAACATTACATCAAAATATCTCTTAAAATTTACAAATATCCAAAATAAAAAGCTAGACGACATAAATAAGGTCTCGGCAATATCACATACAAAGTTCACGTAACAAAAAAATTGATAGGATGAAATTTGAATTAACACAACATAAAAATTTAATCAAGTGACTTTACATGAACTTCAACATCATCCTCATCTCATCAACTCATCAAAACTAGAAATAGTAAAAAAAATTCCAACATGTTAGTAAAATAATATCAATAAATTATCAATACAATATCAATATTTACAACATTTTAACTATTAAAAAGTTACCTTAAGCCTCCATTGGATATCGAAAACCATTAGATTTCCACCAATTTAGAATATCAAAACTCGAAGTTTGTGAAAATCTATTTTCCTCCAAATAGTGATCCAGCTCCGACTTAACATTCGAACGTTCAGACATGTCACTAACAAGTTGATCATATTTCGAAAAAAATATCAACATATTATTCTCGACTTGTAGATTCTGAACAACCTACCGATGTAACACCATGTGACTCACGGGTCCGGGATTTGATTAAATTTTGGAAATTTTAAGTGTTAAAACTTGAAAATTGGGCTTTGTGGACGAAAATCCAAAACAACATTCAAACATTACGGAAAGAGGCAAACACACCTCATACACGGTTAGAGTAACTTGTACAAACAATCCATGTAATCATAAAATTCGTGGATTTAGATGTCGTTCTAAATTTCAATTTTCTAAATATAAAACTTTAGAGTTGAGGTTGGAGAGTGGAAACACAAGATAAGAACATAAAGACCCGAAAAGAAGAACGCATACCTCACGAGGGACTAATGTAAGATTGTTGTTAGATTGTGCATGCCTTGTGAGATTATTAGTATATTTTTTAAAACTCGGACATGAGTTCGTTGAGCCTTTATGTTGATGGACTTTATTTTTTTTTATCTTTTATGTGTTGAATCGGTGGAAGGGATTTATTAGTGGGTTAGTTGTGGCTTTTGTTGTTGAGATTATTTTAATGTTAAAATAGGTTGGATTTCACGAATAAACAAAGGAAACTCTTTCGAAATTTTCTGAAATTAGTAAGTGTTCTAAATTGATTAAGTCGAATAAAGATGCATTTGAAAATTGGGTATTGGTGGAAAAAAAAGTAAAACAACTAATAAAGATACCAGAAAGAGAAAAGACACACATTTTCTGCCCAATTTTTAAAAATTGTTACAATTATTCGTGTTATATAAAAAATGTTTTCGATTTAAATTATACACGACTTTGGAAAAACTGGAATTCTTATGTTGTGTTTTACATTGCAATAGAGGTTTATATATGATGTTTGAACTTATGTAGGAGCATTTACTTAGAGGCATGTGATTGAATTCTTGTATTATTTGTAGAGTATACAACCATAATCAATTCATCATGGGGATTTTGTGTTGTGTACTTAATTTCTTATATTTTATTTTATAATTAGGACAAAAAAAAGATACATGAAGATGCATTTGATGAGGATGACAGGTCTCTAATGTGGATAATCGCCCGACAATCGAGAAATAGAGAATATCAAGACAATGCAACCAAAGAAGTTGGTGAAAAATTTGTGAGATTGTTTCAAAAGTTTAGAAATAGAATTTTTTTATACAATATTTATAAATTTGAACATATACTACATAAGAGGATTTAAAGAATATGATTTAACTACACTCTTGATAATTTTCTTTATCGCAGGACGTTTTGAAGAAGCAAGTCCATGATGGGAGATTATTCGGGTTATATTATATGATTTGGAGCTTTTGAGGTGTCGCCACAATTTCGCGAAAGCCAAAGGAAGTTCGACGCATTTATGAGTGATTTTTGGATGTAAATTTTGTCGGAGGCATTTTTTTTAATGTACATAGTGGTATATATAGTTATGTTACATGTAGTAGGCCATTATTTTTTTTGGATAATTAATGTAGATGGTGGGTATATCTATTTGTGTCCCACAATTTTTTTTATATGGAAAAATGACTTGGTTTGGTGCATTTTATGTGTACTTGACTTCAAATACAAAAAAAATCAAGATTGTTTTTCTGTTATTGTAAATTTTGATTTGTGTTTAGGTTTATTTATCAACTATGACCTGAATATTGGTTATTTTATTATATGTTTAATTTAAGATCATTTATATTAAACCCTCATGTGATGAAATTTTTTATGACCTTTTTAAAATTTTGAAAATGATTTATCATGACGCTTTTTGAATCAAATATGACATATTATAGAGTATATTATGACTTTTTTGTATCAAATATAACATTTTTGACAAAAAGTCACATATAATCGTTACTTAATATGACACTTTTGAAAAAAAGTCATATATAACCATTACTTAATATGACACTTTTTATGAGTATCTATTATGAAACCCAAACTTATGACACTTTTTATTAAAAACTAAAGTGTCATAATATGCATTTTATGACACTTAAAAAGGTTATAAAAAGGCTTTTTTCTTATAGTGTAGGATCATAAGCCTCAGCCTAAGACGATCCTCACCAGTTGGCTAGAAATGAAAAGTTACCACTCGGCCTGCACTCGGATGACTCAGCCTCGAACCTCAGCAGTTTTCCGATACGAGTAATATGAATTATTCCCAAAGATTGGGTATCCCCGTCCTCGGCCTCACCTAGACCAACAAAGTGAGTTCGAGGCTAGTCAACATAACATGTGTCATTCCATAAGGTTTCAAAGGTATACAAGTTCAGCCTCGGCCTTTGGGGTCGATCGAGTCCATCTTACTGACAAAGCGCGTGCATTGGGAGACACATGGATATACAAAACATGTGAGCCAAAATCGTTATACCCAGATCATTCTCTCACGTGAGAGAATATTTTATAATCATGACCTATATGTGACGAAGACAGTTGGCTTCTCCCTATTACTTGGGAACATTATGCACATACTTGATGCATGCCTGGGGGTGCAATACACCCTCAAGACAATATAAATATATGTCATCTTCTTCATTGTAAAGGATCAATTAATTCAAACCCTACCTAAAACTCTGCTCATTTGTACATAGAGGAGAGAGAGGGAAAGCTTGTTGTTGTAACTAGGCCATTAGAGTAATATTTACTAGTGGATTTCACTCACACACACACACAATGGACGTAGGCTCCGGTCGAATCACTTAAGTCCAGGTGTTCATCCTCTTGACCTTATCTGCTTCTCTATTAATTTACTGTGTGATTATTACCATTGTTATATACCTGTTTGAGCTTCACACATCTATGACCTGGTGATAGCATTTCTGGTATCATCAATCTGGCATCATTTGTGGGAACGAGTAGTATCATCTCTTCCCTCCTTTACCTTTTCCTCATCAAAGTCTTTGGTGGTGAACCATTCCTCCCCACTTGTGGATCTGTTTCACCATTGTAATAGTTCAGGTTGAGATTCCAAGCTTATACTCCCTAGGTATAGCTCACCCATTAGTTTTAATACGTGGCATCATAATTTCCATCACCACCACTAGCGGATGGTCCTACTTCCATCAACGCACCTCCTTAATCAGAGATGGCTGAGGTAGCGGCGGCATTGAAGTCCTTGGTAGAATCCAATAGGAAATGGATGAATAGTTGGTTTCCTTAAGCCAAAATGTGATAATTAGGCCAGCTGGGGTACAACTGGAGATGATTAATTCGACTGTCGTGGAGCACCCTCAGGATTCCAGGGGACCACCTTATGCACTATGCAAAGACCTGCCACCACTTCAGCGATGGAGTGATGTTCCTTCCCCTTGGCATTTATGCCTTGGGAGGCAAGGTTAACCCTGCCCGAAGGACCCTTATGATAATTATGAGGCTGAAGATGCTCAGGCTGATTACTGGGAGTTATATAAAGTATCTGGTAATACGGTGCACCTTATCCAAGGAAGTCGAGGTCATGATAGGAGGTCGATCCATGATGCACAACCAATGGGCTCTGCCTTTGATTGATTAAGTAGAGGGTCGGACTTTAAGAGGCTTGACCCCGTTGGTGGTTTGAGAGAAATGTTATTTAGGTCAAGGCGTAATGATGGATCAAGAAGAGAGGGGGAAGACTATCGACCCCCATGTGGCCGAGATGAGGGCCAACAAGAGGTAAATAACCGCCAAGGGTAGGTAGCCAGGAAGCCATCTATTCGACTAATTGAGGTGGCATGGGATAATATCATCCAAGACGACATTGTGCAAGAGACCGAGAGGCCTTGGAATGATTCTATTTAGAGGTTAAAGAATAAAACAGGGGATATTCTTAAGAGCTGAGACCCCTTGCAGAGGGGCTAGTAGTCTGGAGGCACTCCTTTTATAGCTAGCATAGTCAATTTTTCTACCCCTGCAAGTTCAAGACACCACTGGTTACTCCAAAGTATGGTGGAAGTACCAACCCTGTGCACCATGTAGAGATGTACCAGTCGGCTGCAGATATCTACTCTATCTCAAATGAGATGAAATGGCGTGCATTCTCAAGCACTTTGGCTGGGGCTACCCATATATGGTTCACTTCACTCCCGAAGAACTCCATTGAAAATTTCAAGCAACTTGCAGACCAATTCATCCATAACTTCTGCTTTCGTATAAGATGATGAATGCATTATTTTGCATGAATTATTCCCAAATAATAAATAATGAGCTTTTAAGTCTTTTTCGTAAAATAAAAGAAAAATGCAAGTTGAATAAAATTCGAGTTAAAAATGCAATTTTAGTAACCGGACGGTCAAATTGTAATTTCAAAAACTTTATGAGCCTAAAATTAATTTTTAAATGTTTATATGGGCAAAATAAAGTTCTCCCTGAAATTTGGTTGAATTCGGAGTTAAAACGGAAAAATTATGAATTTTGGGGGCTAAAATATAAATAGGGGTAAATTGATAATTTTCTAAACTTTAAGGGGATGAATTTAATTTAATTTAAGTTATTTTATACTTGTGTAGGTACCTCTGAATTTTGGTGAAGATCCGAGGTCATTTGGTAAAGATATAAAGATTGTGAGAAGAATTGAAAGAAGTACAAAGTCTTGGGGTCAAAACATGAAAAAGGAATTTCAGAGATTTCTTTAGTATATAATTTATTACAACGTGTATATTATTGAGGAAGGCTCTAGGTGAGCGGGTCTTGCGCACATGAATCCTTGGTTATGGTCTGGAGTTCGAACCCTTCAAGTCTCTTTATCTTTTTAACGAAGGCAGATATATAAATGACCCAGTCAGCAACCAAATCAGCGCCCAGTCAGGGCCATATGGCAGTCAATCGCCACATCAACCGCCACATCATCAAACTGCCACATCATCGATGACCAGTCAAATGGCCATGTCATCGATCCAAGTCATTCAAAAATCAATACTTATCTACATTATCTGGTTCAGTCAAAATCGTTAAGGATGAAGATGGATTTCAAAATCCCAACAAGACTCTGAATCAGATTACGTGAAAATTGGTTAATGAATTTTATATTTCATTTTTATCAATTAAAATTGTTCTTTTACATCAACTCAAATACCTCACCTGAAGCCTATAAATAAGACCCTTGGGGCTCATAATTTAGGGAGAAAAATTAGAGAGTCACTTTAGAACAATTGTTGGTAATTTTATTTTGAATGTTTCATTTATAATTGAGGGCCAAGATTTGTATCTTTGGTGGGAATTCTGTCAAGAATATTTGTGACACACCATTTATAAGTCTAGTTATTTAATGAAATTTAGTATTTATCCTTCCAAATTCATTATGTCTACAATTATGCTCGCTTAATTTCTTTACTAGGACTAGGTGAAATTTATCATGTTTGATTAATATTGTGCATGATTTAAATTCGTTTTTGTTCCCGATATGTGCTAAAGGTTTTAAAAATTCGGTATTCATTTAAAACGACACGAGAATGTGTTTTAAACCTTTGGATTTGTTTGGAAAAAAATCATTTTTATTTGATGTGTGAGTATTTTTTGATGGATTATACTTTTATTAAATTAATTAATGGTTCAAGATTAAAGACTATATTTTAAAATTTAAAAGTGATATTTTTAAGGGAATAGAGATTTTAGCCATGTAAATTTGAGACGTTAAAATTTATTTTGGACTTATAACATGTTTTTTTCCAAATTAAATACTACGAGAGTCGATTTAATTTGAGTTATAAATCGGGAATGGTGAGTTTAAATTATTGCATAGTGTTAGCTGAATGTGATAAATGGATCCAACGTCCCAGTTTTCACACCCATTTGATTATATCTCTTGTAGTTATAGTTTTTTGTTTGTTTGTGTTTTCTTAGTTTAATACTAAATATCATCTTCAAACCAATTTCGTCTAGTTAGACAGTCACAATTATTTTTAACGAAAAATATATTATAAATCTCTATGGGTTCGACCTGTACTTACACTCGCTATTCTACAATAGCCCATGCACTTGTTGTATTTCATAAAATTGTGTTTGGCGCCGTTGCCGGGGATTTGTTTGATTGTTTTTTTAAAAGGTTGTTACTTTCGGACTATTTTTTATTTTACATTTCGCATTTTTGTTAGTAAAAAAAAAGTGAAAATTCAAAAAAATAAATAAATTCATCATCTAATATTTTTGTTTTTTTATTTATTAAAAAAATCAGATTTAAGTATATTTTAGAAAATAGCACTTTTAGCACTAGTTTATCATAAATATACATAAAAATTGAAAAAACTTGAATTAATTTTTTTTTTTTAAATTTCAGATTCATTTTTTTCAGTTAGTGGATACTAAAAGAAAATCCGAAAATTTAAATTTTTTAATACCCAGTAGTAATTTTTTTTTTCCGAGTATTAAAAAAATATTGATTTATAATTGTGCTTTGTTTTTTTATGTGTTAAATACACCACTAGTGCGTGTGTCGTGTTAATTTCTTTCTTTTCTTTTCTTTAATTTTTATTTTGCGTGTGTCGCACTTTACGTTTGGTGTAGTTTCTTCTTTTTTCTTTTTAGAAACACATTGAAAAAAAGTGAAGAAAAATTCGAAAAGGTGTTCAACGATGCGCGAACGTGAAGAAAAAATTATGCAATCTTGCCACGAGCACAAGGAGATCTTCAGAACGACTGAAACGTAGGCGGCGTTTCCCTCCGATTGACGTCAACTTAAACTTCAACCCAGCATAAACAAGTGAACTTAAAAAGTCCACACTGGAGGTATGTTTTTGTGTGCTCCTACGTGGTTGAATTTCGCATTTAATTTAGCACGTTGCGTAAATTGACTTAAGGGTAAAAAACCGTGTGAAAGATAAGGTGGGGATTTCATCACTCTTCCTTGGCCGAAAAATCACTAATTAACCCAGCATTTGCATATGCCGAGCCATCACATTTAATTTAAAAATAAATTGACATTGAACTTAGGATATCACATAGCTCAAAGGAAACCTTTTAACGAGGCTATAATTAAAAGCTACTCCAACGCGAACTTGTCAAATCGATCTCGTTTCGCCTTGTCTAGGATTGGTGGTTTTTAATGTGTCTTCGTACCGACCACCTACTTAGAGGAAAAAACAGTTTTTGAGGCGATAATCCCCGTTTGCAAAGAGTGGGAGCTGTCTAATTAGGGAGATTAATTCTGAGACCCCTGCTGTCATCAATTAATCTCGGGAAAACTAGATTCTAAAATTTGAAATTCCCCTCACCTAAATTAGAAAATTCAATTTGTTGTGTGTTAGCTAGTTATTATGTGGTTTGAGTCAAATAGTTTTAATTTTCTTCACATAAAAAAAAAAAAAAAAAGAGAGAGAAAATTTTGAGTGAGTTCAGTTTATGCGAAGATGGTTTAGAGATCATATCGATCGTTTGTCGAGTGTGGAGTCTAGCATTCCCGATACTTACGTAGGTAGATTTTTTATATTCACCAAGATGGGAGATGAGTTAGCACCACGTGCCCTTAAATATTACCTTTATTCGACTAGGTCTAGTCAACCTTCATGCGTACGTCTTCCCAATCACACTGTGAATAATTTCCTATTCCATCATGGAACAATCCAAATGTTGCCCGTGTTTCGAGATACCAACAAAGAGGATCCCTACCTTCATATTCGGGAATTCGATGAGATATTTGGGACCATTAAGTATCAATAACTCACCGATGAGATTGTCAAACTTAAATTGTTCCCTTTATCATTGAAAGACAAAGCCAAGAGTTGGTTGAACTCGTTAACACCTGAATCCATCACCACTTGGAACCAAATGAGTGTCGCCTTCCTACAAAAATTCTTTTCCAACAAAAAGACGGTGTCGATACTGTAGACACCCCATTCTGTTACCCCCTAACTTTCCTTAGGTCCCTAGTACCTCCCTTCATCACCATAAACCCAGGTTATGTCCCGAGTACTGACTTGGAGGCTATCGGGCACTCCCCGGCTCAGTTTGACCCAAAAGTCAAACTCTTCATCTCTACTGAGACTGAAAGAATCTTCTAAGGGCACTGAATACCCTTTACAACGGTCCGCCTCGTGCGCGATTCTGACTTACCATGCGAATGAACGATCCATTTGCGTCCGAAACCTAACCCAGAGGCCATCGGGCGCTCTCGGGCTCTATTTGACCTAAGTCAACTCTTCAGCCCAACTGAGGCTAAATGAATCTTTGAAGGGCACCGAATACCCTTTCCAACGGTCCATCCCGTGCGCATGTTTGACTTTCCATGCGGACAAACGATCTGTTTGACTCCGGGAGGTCACCGAATGTTCTCGGGCCCGATTGACCAAAGTCAACTCTCCAAACCGGGTCAAACTCTTTGGAATGTTGAGGTACATATCCTAAGCTTTCCAACGGTCCACCCGGTGTGCTATTCGGACTTACCATGCGGACGAACGATCCGTTTGCGTCCGAGCGATTCCCCGTCCAATGGATCGACAAATGCTTCTGAGCCATATTTGACCCAAAGTCAACTCCCGAACCCGGGAGCGTTCCAAATGACTTTCGAAGGTCTCTAAATTACCTCTCCAACGGTATGCCCTCTTCATAATTCTGACCAACGGTTTTCCCTCGGCGACCGATTTTCCGAAAAACCGTGAAGCGCACTGCCAAATGGCAAGTTCCGGACCCTGCCTATCGACACCTGCTGACAGGCAGGAACAGGTCTATGCCGATCGGCACTCACCTGGGCCTATAAAAGGAAGCCTTTACCTCATTTTCAAGGGGATCCCAGATCTGATAAAAATCTCTCTGAACGAATCCCAGAAACCTCTCTCGAAGGCAACGTTATTTCAGCTTCCAAATCCCTTTTTTACTTCCACTTTTCATCACATTTTTAATCAAACTTGGTGAATTAGCCACTCTCCATCATCATCCAAGTGCAAAGGGATTCTCTCCAACATTCAAGATCAAGCTCAAGATCTTCAAGAAGGTCCAACTTTCTCAAACTCTCTCTTAAATTCTCTTAAATTCCCAATAACTTGTTTTCTTATTTAGCACTTTTATTATCTCATTTCACACATCCTAATATACTTTTTATTTAGTATTATTGTACATCTTTTATTTTCATAAAACCCAAAAAACAAGAAAAAGAGGGTTTGCTCATAAATTCCAAGTAGGGATTCTCACACTTTTCCCACACTTTTCTCACAACTAAAACACATTTTCTACACACACACTTACAAATAAGAGATTCCCCATTTGGATTTATGGAATAAACCCCCACCCCTCGTTTTGTATGTGAACTACGTGGACTTTGATGCCTTTATAGGCTATGTAGGCATCTCGGGGTAAAACCCGAGACTCGAGTCCTTTTTCTCACTTTTTCTCTCATTTTCTATCTTCTCTAAATCCATTTTCCTTGTATTCTATATACTTTCCCTTAATAACGTATTGCTCCATATGCGTTATCGTTCCATTATAACGGTCAACGTAGGGGTAATCGCGTAAATCTTATTTTTCTAATATTACTTTTATATCTTCCTACGGATGACTCGCTTTATCTTTTCCATGATACAAGTCGAGGATTCCTACCTCCATTCTATATATACACATGCACACATATCACGGGGAGAAACAAAAGGAAAATAGCAAATATTCATGAGAGACCGAAAGGGCAAAATGGGTGCCTAACACCTTCCTATTTCGTAACTAAGCCTCAGAACCCTTCTCGAATCATCTTGGTTTCGCACGCACCAGTATGTCTTTGGATGCCATCCTTCGGGGTGGCTTCCCATTTTTCTTTTGTCTGTTTTGAGTGAAATAGACTGGCGACTCTGAATCTCTCTACATTTTTACACCACATCTCAAACGACGCCGGCCGAAGCGCTCCCGAGAGGGACGCGCGTGACCCAAAGGATCCTTTCCTCCACGCGCCCGCCTACACGGCGAGGATAGGGGATAGCCACAGTGGCGACTCCACTGGGGATATGTGTATTTTGAGGGCTTGACTCTATTTGCATGAATGTTATTTTTTCTTCTGTTTCCCCCATATCTGCATGTTCCCCTTTCTCATATGTATCCCATGCTTATGCTTATGTTCACACACTTTTAGAAATTTATCCATGTACACTTCACACCACGTGCACCTAGGATCACATGTATATCCCCATATTGCACGCATCACCCATCCATACTTGGTGTACCTTTTGGGGTACTTGTACTTTGATCCCTGTCTGGCATAATCAAGAAGAGGCATTCTCATCATAAGATACCAATAAGAGAATCATGCATGATTCACACAACATCACCAAAGAGCATTGATATTGACCATATTTTACCCAATAACTGGAGGGTCACTTCGTGATGGGCGCTGGTCCGATAGGTCACAGTTAGCATAAGTGTTATGACTCTCACCTTCCATTGGCCAAGTACCTTAGACGTATATCGAACGGTTACCCCGCATCGTACCGCTTGACCGAAGTCATGATAGGAGGTATATCGCAGGGAACTCATTCTCGTACGTCGAGTGTATCGAATTCTCTCTCACACGTACCGTCCCTACGAGGTATATGGTGAGGCAATTCACGTACACTCAGGTATATCAAATGGCTTGTCCACACGTACCGATTGCCCGCAAGAGCAAGACGTATATCGTGGAAGTCACGCCAAAGGGGGGAGCCCATGCCGATTGACCCAACCAATTACATACCCGCATATAGTTGTCACTTTAGGTTGTTGGTTTCAACCCGAAACTTTACCGAAATTACGAGTCGGCCTGCCACCCAATTTTCGTGTCTTTTTAAAATGGGTCCCTGTCCGTGAGCCTGGTTACAAGTCTAAATCGTAGATTTGTATATATTAAGACCCCCACTTTTCCAGACCCGGGTCCCGTACGGCATTGCATTTAGGAGAATTAAATACAAGTGAAAACATAATAATCATGCCGAGTTCCGTCTCCCAAAAGCATTTTTCCCTTCTTTATCGAAAATCCAAAAACATTTATCCCTTCTTTATAAAAAATCCAAAAAAAATTCTCCATTCTTTATCGAAAATCCAAAAATAGTTCTTCCTTTTTTCTCAACAATAAATCTCGTCCTACGCCTTCTCAGGTCGATCGCAAGCCCTTGTCCTGGCTCCCTATTGGCTTCGGTCTTCAGTAAAATCACCCCAGAGTTTCATCCATTCCTCTACTACTTCTTCTGAGTCCGGAATCATTCCATCTTCCATGGAGAATACAGATCAAGCACCAGTCATACAGTCGAATCTGACGACAGTCCTAGCTCAGCTCGTGTCTAAGATTGACAACCTCCAAATTGAGGTTCGAGAAATGCAACGAAACCAAGTTCTTATTCCTCAAGAGCCTGAGGCCCTATTCCCTCTTGCTATGGGTCCACCCGAGCCTATCTGTGTTCCAGAAGAATATCAGCACGCTCCACGTGTCCCTCCTGCCAATGGGCCGCCGCCTGCCCAGCTTCTAATGCCAAATATTGCCCAGCCTATGGCTAACCTGCCTGTGGTCATTGATCCAAAGGAGGAGGAGTTGAATAAAGTCAAAGAGGATCTCAAGATGCTCACCAAGAAGTTTGACCAAGTCAGGATCTCTGGGAAATACATGGACTACACCCACATGTCTCCTTATCCTAAAGCAAGGTTACACGAGAAGTTCAAGATGCCAAATATCGAGAAGTTCGGAGGGAGTGGACCCCCAATTATTCATCTTTGCAGTTACCATCATTCCATGACTCTAATAGGGGCTTCTGAAGAGGTGATGGCCTAATTATTTCAGCAAACTTTGAAGGATAGTGCCATCCGATGGTTTTTATCTCTTGAGGAATCCGGAATTCGTAGCTGGGAGGATGTAGCCCAAGAATTCATATTGCAGTACAAATACAACGAAGAGATTGAGGTCACCCGTAGTGATTTAGAGTTGCTCAAATAGAATCCTAGAGAATCAGTCAGTAACTTCATAACTCGGTGGAGAGAGCAATCAGCTACTATGACCAATCGGCCATCCGAAATAAAACAGGTCAACATAGTGAAGAAAAACTTCTTGCTCTATGTCCGAGAAACGATGGGAGGACAATACTATCCCCATTTTCATGCTCTCAGAGAGGCAGGAGTGGAAATCGAGGAAAGCCTCGTTAAAATAGAGGTTTAACCACAGGAGGTGTCCGGACAGTTCACCCCTAGAAAGTATGACAAGCCTGCCAGTGCTCGACCATCAACAGCATCTCTCAACCAACCACATCATGGGCACTAGAAATCCGTGATGCCCCCATCCGAAGGGAATATACTGAGCTCCATTCTCCCCTCTCCAAAGTTTACCAAGCCCTGTTAAGCCAAAACCTCATCAAACCCTTGTATCCCCGTCCATTGCCAAATCCACTCCCAAGAAACTTCAAGACCGATTGCTCATTGCGCCTTTCACCAAACTACCGGCCATACCACCGACCAATGCTTTCACCTTCGAAACATAATCTAAGATCTCATTGACTGGGGTACCATCGCCCCACCAGCCAACCCTAAGACAAACACTACTCACAACCCACTCCCAAATCACACCAATACCATCTTCTTGGAAGAAAACCCAGATTTTGATCCCTCAACTCAAATCACACCCATATACTCTCCTAAACCTCTTCAGATTTGCCCATATTTCCTCCTACACCCTACTAGCCTCGCTGATCAAGCACTATCACTCCTTACCAGAGCATGCATCGCTGTCCGTACCCATTGTGTGTTAAACCAACTCCTTGAGTTCGTGTTGAAATTGCCCTCACAGATGGTCATCGATTGCTAGAAGTTCAGTACACTGTTCTTGGAGTCACGAAAATGGGCCCGAGATTCAGACAAATGGGTGGTACCAATCGACGAAGTCATCCTAGATGATGTTGTCCAGACTATGGCAGATTTATTCGGGCAAACCAATAGCATTTGCAGTATCTCTGGGTTACTTGACAAACTACAAGAGATTTTGGTCCCTTTAATCACACATATCCCCACAGAATGGGAGAACCTGTATAAAGAAGCCGTTGAAGTTGTGGAATGCATCGACTTTACAGGGAAAGATAGAATTTCTACCACCGGATGGGGGGAAGAATTCAAAGATTCGAGCAAAGAATAAGCTTCAGGAAGAACTGGCCCAGCAGCCGACATATGTGGGATGATCACATTTGAAGAACTCCTCAGAGAAATAAGTTGGGTGGCAACACAATTTGAGATTGACGACGAAATGGGATTCATGTTCTTTTCTTCTTCAGTAAATCACATGACCAGATCAGGGAGACATTACCAGGTTCCAAGCTCACTACCAGCAAATGACCATGGGAGGGGCGTTGAAAACCTTCATATGCCAGAGATGACCATTGAGGAGGGGAAGATCCTTGATTAACTAAAGAAAACCCAATCTAACATCACTCTATGGGGGCTTTTCATGTCTTCCCAGCTGCACATAAATGCTTTAATCAAATTACTCACCGGACTCATAGTTCCTCCCTCTACCACACCAGAAGAAGCCGTAAATCTGGTCGGATCCTTGACCTCTACCCGAATGCTATCATTCTCTAAAGAAGAAATCCCCAGAATTGGGCCGAATCACAATCATGCACTCAATATCTCCGTCGAAGTTATGGGAAAAGCCGTGCCACTCTCCCTTATCGATAACGGATCTGCCTTGAACGTTTGCCCACTGAGAACCTTCAACTGTTTAGACCTGAAGTAAAGTGACCTCGCCCCAACTTTCACCGATGTGCGTGCCTACGATAATACCCATCGCGAGGTGATGGGGTCCATAAAACTTGCAATAGGGGTTGTCCCTATAAACCCTGTCGTTGAATTCCAAGTCATCGACATCCCGCTTGTTTCAACCTGTTGCTCGGACGACCCTGACTCCACAATATCAAGGGTGTGTCTTCATCACTCCATGAGAAATTTAAGTTCTTCGCCGATGGGGGAGTCATCACTATTTTGGGCGACGACGAAAATGTCAGGGGTGCAAGCACCAGCAGTCCAATTCTCGAGATACGGCACAGGTCAAATGATATGCTCCTATCAGGATTCCGAGTTGAACCACTCCTACTCCTGGTAGGGGATGGTTTCAAATAAAGGGTTTGTCCGGAATATGACCCTCATGGCAATGTCAATGTGATTCAGATGTTCAGAAACATGCACTTCATTCCCGGACTGGGGCTAGGGCAAAGGCAATAAAGGATACTCGAGCCATCGAACTGAAGAAAGATTTCCCTACTTGTGGATTGGGTTATCAACCATCAGAACAAGAGATCAGAATGATCCGCCAGTCTCGACCAAAGAGAAGATTAGACTGTATCCAAACTATCTCAGGAGACTCCTTGAATGGACAATTCATCAAAGAAGGCGAAGACTTCCCCTTTTGCGATTTTCCAAAACCATGGTATGACCACACAAACAAAAAGATGAGGTCGGGAATGGAGATCTTTTTCCAAGATAGCTACCCATGGGCCAAAAGTTTCCCACACCAAGTACAACCGCTCATCAAAGATGCCGAAGAGACTGAGGAAAGCGATTCCGAAGATTCCTTCAACTTACAGATACTGGGGCTGGCACTGTGCATGGTTCATTCAGGCACTACATCAATGGACCCATCCCATCTGATTAAAATTGTTGATACACCTCTCCTCAACTGGCATGCTGCGCCAGTTTTACCTCGTGAAATTTCCCCTAACCCCAATGTTTACCCTATTTCTTCTTCTGTTGTCTATCCTTGCTTAAATGTAATCGAGACCTCTTTTGATGAGGTTCTCAATGCTGTTTTTCCTATCAATGAAATAAATGAAGATTTGAGTATCTTGTTGTGCCTTACATTAACTGCTTCAATTCTAGTCAAACTTTTGATGATGATGATTTTGCAAATGAACAATTCTTAACTGATCTAAATAAGGTTAATAATAAATAACATAACCACGTTCAAGTTAATGAAGAAGAGACTGTTGTTATTAATCTTGGTTCTAGTAGCCAACTGCGCGAGCTTAGGATAGGGGCCACCCTTGATGAGCATGAGCGTGCATAACTCGAAGAATTGCTGAAGGAGTTTGTAGATGTCTTTGCATGGTCGTATGATGATATTCCCGACATCAATACTGAAATAGCTCAACAAGAGATCCCCAATCTCCCAGATTACAAGCCAGTTAAACAAAAATTGAGAAAACTCCGCACCTAATGGTCGCTCAAGGTCACAGAAGAGGTGGTCAAACAGTTAAACGTGGGTTTCATTCGGGTGATCGAATATCCCACATGGCTATCCAACATTATACCTGTGCCGAAATCAGGAAGTAAGGGTCGAATGTGTGTAAACTACCGAGATTTAAACAAAGCTTCTCCAAAAGATGATTATCTGCTACCCAATATCAACAACACAGCCAGTCATGCTCTCAAGTCTTTTGTCGATAGGTTTGCTGGATACAACCAAATTAAGATGCTGTAAGGACATTTTTGTCCATTATCAATTTGTATGTCGTACACCGTTACACCGTTGAAGAAACTCAAGATCGCACCTACATCAACGGATCCGAATATCAAAGCGTCTTCAACATCATAGCCTTTGCGAGAATGAACTTGGTAAATTTTTTTTTTTACGTTCCTTAAAGTTCATATTTAGTATTGGGAAATTTTTATAATTTTTTTTTAAAAATAAGAAGTTTTTTCAAGCAAAATGAGGCTTTTAAAAGTTTTTTATTTTTCTGGGAAAGCCGGACCGGTCCGCCCCTCAACCGGACCGATTCTCTTGCTGCTGATCCAGTATACCCCGGATCGAATGCAAACCGATGGAGCCATATTTTAAAAGAACCGATTCTGTCATCCGGACCGATCCGCCCCCAAGACGGACCGGTCCGCCTGGGATATACTCGAGCAGTTCCGTGTGTTTTTTTACCCACCATCTTATATTTCCTATATATATTACTATTCCGATGGTGTATTTTTTCAAGTCTGTGAGAAAACATTTTTAAAAGATAAAACACAACAAGACTTCGTTTTTTAATGTGCCAAACATCTTTTTGATTCACACCAAAAATCCAAATTACTTTTGTGAATCTTTTGGAACCCTAGAACACAAGCTTTGCTATTGTTCAACCCTTGCGGAGAAGCCGTTCTCTTCTTCATTGCTGCCCTCCTGGAAAGGGAAACTTCCAGCCACCGACATAGGAACCGACACCTGCGGGTATTTCTGTGTCACACTGTTTTTAGCCGTTGCTTTGAAGTTTTACCGAAGACACCGTGCGTTACACTTGTGGGCGATTATCAGTTTGTATGTAAGTCAATGGTCTTGTAAATTCTTTAAAGTTCTAGAAATAAAAGGTTTTTCCCTTCGGGGATTTTTCCTTAACTTTGTGTCGCATGCTTTATATTTGATGGGTTGATTTAGATGCATGTTTAAGGGGTTGATTTTATTTGGTTTAAAAGTAGACGCTAATTAAATAAGGGTTCTTGGAAACTTGCGAATTTAATTTAAATCGATATTACACGCATTCTCAAATTGGTATCAGAACAGGTTACGCTAATCTATCGCGTATTCCTATTTTCTGCAAAATCGTGTGATATTGATTTTTTATTTTTTTTAAATCAGTTTTGTGAAAATTCGCATTTTTTCCTATGGAGCACTTATATAATCAGATGCCTATTTTTGACGGATCTAATTATGCCTACTGGAAAGCTCGTATGAAATCGATTTTAAAATCTATTGACGAGCGTGTTTGGTTTCTTTGCGAAAATGGTTGGATTCCTCCCATGGTCACTGTTAATAACATCACCACTTTAAAACCCGTGTCAGCCTGGACTGAAGATGATTATAAATTGTCCAATTTTAATTCCCGTGGTTTGAGTGCTATTTCTGGAGCTGTCTCTCCTGATGATTTTCGTCGAATTATGACGTGCACCACGTCTAAAGAGGCTTGGGATATTTTGAAATTGACACATGAGGGTACGAACGCGATTAAAGAATCAAAATTACAAAATTTGGCAACCCAATTTGAAACTATTACCATGTCTGAGTCTAAATGCTTTGATGATTTTTATGCTCGTTTGTCAGACATTGTTAACACATGTTTTAATTTTGGTCAGGTGATTGATAACACGCGTGTCGTTAAAAATATTTTGAGATCTCTCCCAAAACGCTTTATTCCTAAAGTTACTGTTTTGAACTCTTCGGGAAATTTGAAATCACTTAAGTTGGAAGAACTTGTAGGAGACCTTCAAACCTATGAGATTGATATGTTTCCCAAAACCATTAAGGCTAAGGATAATGGCATTGCTTTAAATACTCATTTTAAGAAAAAGAAAGAAAAAGTTTGTGAGTCCGATTCTGAGGGAGATTTTGATTTTAATGATATGGCCTTGTTTGCGAAAAATTTTAAAAAATTTCTCAACATGAACAAAAATAATTCTTCCAATAAAAAGATTTTTTTTGAGAAAAATAAAAAGAAAGAGGAGGCCAAAGATAGTGATAAGGAGGATGAGATCAGGTGCTTTGAGTGTGAAGGGAAAAGGCACATAGCTAGAGAGTGTCCTACTAGGATAAGGAGAAAGGGAAAAGAGACTGCTATGCCCGCCACACTTAGTGATAGTAGTGAAGGTGAGGGTGATGAGACTAGTGGTGAGAATTTTGTAGATTTTTCTAGTCGTGTGAGTACACCCACCTTGTCCAAGTGCACACGAAAGTGATAGTGATGGTTTGAGCGCTTCAAGTGAGGGAGAAAGTAAGAGTGAAAGTGGAGATGAAAGTGAGCTCCAAAAAGCTTTTAGAGATTTGTACACCGAGACCTTGAAAACAAAGAAGTATAATAGGGATTTAGGTCTTCGGGTTTTAGATTTGGAGAAAGAGAAGGAGGTTTTGAGAAAGGAGAAGTGTGATTTGACCAGCACGTTGTCTAGTCTGACGACACGTGTATCCCAACTCAAGAGTGATCTCGAACGTACCAGGGTGGTCAAAGTCAAGTTTGAGAACGCACCTAAAAAGGTTGAAAAGGTGGTTCTTAAGGGTAAATGTGAGAAGTTTGGAATAAGTCATGACGGTGCTTCTTCTTCCCAATTAGCACCTGAGCCGGTTCCCACTTTAGTGACAGTTTCACATGTGTCTCACCCTAACCCACCTAGGCGCCCCATTCCTATTAGGAAAGTGCGTCCTAGAGTTTTTAGAGTTTTTGAGAGAGGTGTTACTAGGCCTATTTATGTTTGCTCACATTGCAAGAGGAGAAGACACCTTAGGGAATTTTGCTTTAAGTTTGGGTATGTGTCACGTTTTGCTTCTACACGTGTTTCTGGCACACATGCACCCACACATGATACTTTACATGCTCCCGGAGACTACATGAGAGAGTTTGCACATTTAGGTGAGCAAGTTAAGTTTTTAGTCAAAACTTCACAAGAATTGATGGAGGTTTTTCATAAGCTGTCACCACCTTTGGAAAACCCCTTCGCACCTAATGATTGAGGTTTGACTTGTTTACTAGCATAGGGTAATTTTCATGATAACATTGTTTGCCTATTGCTAGTATGTATCATTTTTGTATATTTTGTTTGAAAATTTTTGAAAAATACAAAAAGATTTTATTTTTGACAAATTTTTTGAAAAATCCAAAAAGATTTGTGTTTTTTTTGTTTGCACCGTTTATGGATGAACACTTAGGATGACCAAGTCACAACATCATTTCATTGTTCACGTGACTATTTGATAGTGTTTTGAGACAATAGGTCAATTCATCCATGTGATTTATAATGTTTGGAGTCATTAAGATGTAATTAAGTGTTACTTCCTACATGTTTGACTCATGTTTCCTTTATTGCACACATGCACCGATTTGTTTGATTATTGTGCTTGTCTTATCACATGTTGGTTGGGTGTTTTCACTTCAATCCTGTCCTTAAAATGAACCAAGCGCGATAAATTTTGCTAAGGAAATTGTGCATATAAGAACAGTTTTGTGAGTTTGTGTGCTTTATTTTGTAAAATGGGGAGGGGTTGCGAAAGGTAATTATCTATCCTTTGCGCAAAAGCCACCGTTAAATTGGACCTAGAAAATGGAGGAATGTTATTATTCGGGGTCCAAAGAGGTTAAAAGAGCCCGAAACAATTAAAAGGCAATAAAAAGATATTCATGCCAAATTATGGGCCATTTAGGTTTTTGCACCAATTCTCCAAAGTTTGAGAATTTAGATCACCTCTAAAAGAAAATATATATGAGGGAGTTTGGTTGGAGAATTTAAAACGGGTTTGCACGTCCTTGAAATTCTTGAAAATGCGCTATATAGTTTTGGACGTTATTAGTGTGGAAATCATTTGACTTTTATTTGTTGATTTGCATAAGACGATGTCATCTAAATTCAACAAATTTTTACACCTAAGGATACCTTTGATGTTCATTCGTTAGGAGTACACATATGCATCGTGCACATATGATTGATTGAGTTGATTTTCCTATCGAATGTGTTCACACCCATTCATTCCGTTTCCATGACTTGGTTGTTTGAGTCTAAATCCATGGTGTGATTTTTGTATCATATTTGTTCAAACTGGTATCTTATTTTTGTACGAAAAATTTGAAAAATTCAAAAATAGTTTGTGAAGATTTGTTTGAGCATCTCCTTGCAAGAGCACGTTTACCATATTATTTGATGCCCTGTTTTGTCTACCGTGACACCCAGATTTTGCTTATTTGATTCATTCTTCTCATTTGTCTATTTGGGGTCATCATAAAAAGGGGGAGAAAGAATTATCATATTATGGGGGAGTTTGAATTTTGGGGGAGTTTTTGAGATGTTGCTTATGTTTTTATCATATATTGATATCCATGTTATCTCATTTCAAACTCGATATGTCACGTGGTATTTGCTTTGTCTCATGTGTGTAGGTATGAAGATTGAAGATTAATATGTTGCACACCCTGATGAGAAAAGCTTTGAGATTTGATAATTGTTGAAGATTGAAGAACAAACAATGAAGATTTAAACATTTGTATCTTTCCATCTTTAGGGTTCATGGGAGGGTAGATTTGTATAGGTCATTAGTTGATAATTCATATATTTTTTATGTATGTACCGGCATAGACATAGGGGGATATTTGTAAGGACATTTTTGTCTATTATCAATTTGTATGTCGTACGCCATTACACCGTTGAAGAAACTCAAGATCGCACCTACATCAACGGATACGAATATCAAAGCGTCTTCAACAACATAGTCTCTGCGAGAATGAACTTGGTAAAATTTTGTTTTTACGTTCCTTAAAGTTCATATTTAGTATTGGGAAATTTTTATATTTTTTTTAAAAAAATAAGAAGTTTTTTCAAGCAAAATGAGGCATTTAAAACTTTTTTATTTTTCTAGGAAAGCCGGACCGGTCCGCCCCTCAACCGGACCGATCCGCTTGCTGCTGATCCAGTATACCCCGGATCGAATGCAAACCGATGGAGCCATATTTTAAAAGAACCGATCCGGTCATCCGGACTAATCCGCGCCCAAGCCGGACCGGTCCGCCTGGGATATACTCGAGCAGTTCCGTGTGTTTTTTTACCCACCATCTTATATTTCCTATATATATTACTATTCCGATGGTGTATTTTTTCAAGTCTGTGAGAAAACGTTTTTAAAAGATAAAACACAACAAGACTTCGTTTTTTGATGTGCCAAACATCTTTTTGATTCACAAAAAAAATCCCAATTACTTTTGTGAATCTTTTGGAACCCTAGAACACAAGCTTTGTTATTGTTCAACCCTTGTGGAGAAGCCGTTCTCTTCTTCATTGCTGCCCTCCTGGAAAGGGAAACTTCCATCCGCCGACATAGGAACCGACACCTGCGGGTATTTTTGTGTCACACTGTTTCTAGCCATTGCTTTGAAGGTTTACCGAAGACACCGTGCGTTACACTTGTGGCGATTATCAGGTTGTATGTAAGTCAATGGTCTTGTAAATTCTTTAAAGTTCTAGAAATAAAAGGTTTTGCCCTTCGGGGATTTTTCCTTAACTTTGTGTCGCATGCTTTATATTTGATGGGTTGATTTAGATGTATGTTTAAGGGGTTGATTTTATTTGGTTTAAAAGTAGACGCTAATTAATTAAGGGTTCTTACATGCATTCTCAGATGCACCCCGACCACCAAGAAAAAACCGCATTCATCACCCAATGGGGAACCTTTTCCTACACCGTCATGCCATTTGGTCTCAAGAATGCTGGGGCTACCTACCAAAGGGCTGCCACAACCATCCTGCACGATCTGATCCACAAGGAGGTCTAGGTTTTTGTGGATGATATGATTATCAAGTCCAAAATTATAGAAGGTCATGTTCCCGCTCTCCGAAAGTTCTTCGAACGACTACGACGGTATCAGATGCGACTTAATCCACAGAAGTGTGTCTTCGGCGCTACAAAGGGAAAACTCTTGGGATTCATGGTCAGCGAAAAGGGGATAGAAGCAGATCCTACAAAGCTGAAGGCCATACTTGAGATGACACCGCCCCGAACAAAGAAAGAAGTTTGAGGTTTTCTTTAGAAATTACAATATACCAGTCGGTTTATCAACCAACTAACCTCCATCTGTGAACCGATCTTCAAGCTCCTTCGAAAATATTTAACCAAGATTTAGAATGAGGCCTGCCAAGAATCTTTTGACCGAATCAAATAATACCTAACCCAGCCCCCAGTGCTCATGCCACCACAGTCTGGTCTCCCTTTGCTCCTATACCTAACCATAATCGACACTACAGCCAGGGCTTTGCTAGCCCAATACCTTGAACACTCCTGCAAAGAAAGAGCCATCTATTATGCCAGTCGTAAATTGGCTAGGTACGAGGTCAACTACACTGCTTTAGAAAAGGCATGTGTCGCACTTATCTGGGTGACCCAAAAGTTGCGACACTACATGCTCGCCTTCCCCATCAAACTTGTATCCCGAATGGATCCAATCAAATAACTTCTTGAGAAACCCGCCTTATCCAGTCGAATGGCCCGATGGTTGATGCTCCTAACCGAGTTCGATATCGTGTACGTCACACAAAAAGCCATTAAAGGAAGAGGCATCTCTGACTACCTCGTCGATTACCCCGTAGACGAAGCAGATTTCCAGATCTCCGAATTACCAGATGAAAATATCCTCTACACCGATCAAGACCGCCTTCGATGGAAAATTTTCTTTGACGGCTCTGCCAAGAAAAGGGTATGTGGCATTGGGATACTCCTGATCGCCCCAGAAGACTCCCACACTCCCATTGCCATTAAATTGGATTTCCCTTGCACCAACAATATGATGAAATACAAAGCATGCACAGTGGGCCTCAAGGTTGCTCTCGAGAAAGGTATTCAATACCTTGATGTCTACGGGGATTATGCCCTTATCATCGGTCAAGTTCTCAGAAGTGGAAAGTCAAGGACGAAAAGCTCCAACCCTTTCATGCCCAATCAGAAGATTTACCCTCCCAATTTCAAAATATCACCTTCCATTACCTACCCCGAGCAAAGAATAACCTAGACGATGCTCTCTCCACCTTTCCCTCCATGGTCGACACGCCCGAAGGAATAACAATGACCCTCTTCCTAGTTCAAAAGCAAAACAAACCGACCCATTCCTACCATATTGAGCTTGTCTCCACCGAAGATCCCGAACTAGCCGATTGTTGGTACTATGATATCTGGTGCCTCCTCAAACATGGTAGGTATCCTGAGGGTTCCAACAAGAAAGATCGAATGACCCTCCAAAGACTGGCCACCCAATACATTATCTGTGATAAAGGTCTACTCAAGAGGAATTTCGATGGAACTCATTTACACTGCATCACAGGGGTCGAGATTGAGAAAACAATGCAGAAAATCCACAGCGGAGAATGTGGACCCCACATGAATGGTCACATGCTCGCCAAGAAGATCATCCAACAGGGTTACTACTGGACCACCATGATCGAGGATTGCACCGCCTATGTTCGGAGGTTCCTCAAATGCCAACAATTCTCCAATCTTCAACACTTGCCTCCACGAGAATTATACAACATGACCTCTCCCTGGCTGTTCTCCACCTGGGGTATCGACATCATAGGGAAGGTAACACCAAAGGCATGAGTTCATCCTGGTTGCCATCGATTAGTTCACCAAATGGGTTGAGGCTGAGTCATAAGCGGTATTGAATGCCAAGAAAGTGGCCAAATTCCTCAAGAAAAATATCATCTACCGATATGGAGTCCCGCACGAGCTGGTATCAGATAACGGGTTGCATTTTGAAGCAAAAGTCACACAAGAATTCCATGAGTACAGGCCAACACGGATGAAGTACCGTGAGGAGCCTGCACCCTCATCATCTACATCCTGAGGACCCTAAGTTTCCCCCGCCTGAATAGAGTACCGTAAACATTCCATGGATCGATGAGCCTTAACCATCTTCAAAAAAAACACAACACCCCCTTCCATGGAGTCAGATAAAGCAAACCATCTTTGTCCAGTCTCCACAGTCAACATCTTGCTGACTACTTTACTCCACAACCAATTCATATAATCTTTGGGGACATGGCAAACCTTCCCGACAGACTGAGAGGGACGGGTCGACGGACACTGATTTTCCCTCAAAGACCCAAGCAACAGACGCAGGCGCTCAGTCAAATCTTATATCGAAAATAAGTTTGAGGTCCGAGGGGGAATGACCTACGCCCAGACGAATTGGCGCAAAAACCGCCAAGGGAAATAAAAAGAGGTATGTCTGAGACCAACCAGCCGCACATATAAATACTCTCCTAGCTTCAGAACGGGCTGCAACTGTCCCCACCAAGGCACTGATCAATACAGACCACCACAAGCCAATTCTCTCAGTTCTCAACATACAGGCCAACACGGATGAAGTAGCGTGAAAAGAAGTTGGGTATGGCCGATAAGGGATATTCTGGAGGAATCGACAAGACGAATCTTTCAGACAACCACATGAACAGCATCATAGGGCTACCCCTCAAAAAGTAAGAACGGCCTTCTCTCTAGGTATCTAGGCCATTCAGAGTCTTCGCCAATATCACCGATGTGGGATTGCGACGGTATGACATCCATGAAGTAATGGATGCAAGTTGTGTGTCCACCTGTAATTCCCCAGTCACCAGCAATAATTTTGAAACCAGACCCAGAACAACGGCTCCAACATAGCCAGCATCACCTACTTCCCACAAATGCACGGACTGCAGCACCGCCGGGAGGTAGATCATTCCTCCAGCAACCAATGATCTAGCCGTCGAATGCGAAATGTGAAGAAGCCCAGCCAACAAAACTCTAAGAGAACGGGAAAATTTGGGCAAAGCCGCAGCAACACTGGGATTTACACCCAATATGGAAAAAAATTCCTCATAGGTAGGACAAAATTCTTCCAACCCAAAGCGAAGTACATGGTCTTCGGGGTACCAGAATTGTACCGCCGTCATCAGCATATTCCACACAGTAGGCCGATTGGGCCACAAGGAGACTCGACGCATGTTGAAGGCATCGTAGTCGACATTATAAGAGCACATAGCTTACAAGGCTTTGAGGTAGTTGGCAAACTCAATGCAACCAGGGAGAGCCATCTTGCAAGGCTAAGAGATGGTGGGCAAGTAGGTAAGAATGCAAAGGTGTGATGAAAACACTCCACCCTTCCCCCTTTTTATATTTTAAAACCCTCACAAAGGACATAATCCCTGCAGAAATCAAAGGGAATCCTACCCCACAGGGTACCAAAGGCTGAAGAGGGTACCAATCAAAGCTTTGAAGTGATTGGACTGGACTGAACTACCGATAGGCAGGACATGGTGCTTGTCGATCGACAACCCCCCATTTTTAGAAATTTCCCTTTTTCCTCTTTTGTCAAATCAGAAAACTTAAATAAAAATAAATTGACATTCTCAACAGAATTTCAAAATCCCTTTAAATTTCCCCTTTTTAATAAAAAACTTTCCTCCAAAAAAAAATTCAAAAAAATTCCTTTTTTTCGGTCTCAGTAGCAAACTAAAAAGCACGTGTGCATGCATTCATTCATCATTAAATAAAAGACAATCAAAAAACTCCATTAAATTGCATATATCTATTTTCTGTGTTACATCATCTTTGCAAGAAATAAAAAGAAAAATAAAAAATAATGGGACTCAGCCCGAACCTACATTCTTTCTCTCTCTCCCTCTCTCTCTCTCAAGAGCTTCCACCCCTACGGCGTGCTCTCTTCCCCCTACGGTGAGACGATGCACCACCGTTACCCGAGCCCGAGTCCTCTTCGGACGAAGCAGACGACACAAAGAAAGAAAGAACTGGAACTGCATCCCGAATATGGGCAGTCGCCGAAGATATCCAGTCTCTAATGTCCCTGAGCCAAGTGGTCGACACCCGGACTTGCTGCAAGGAAAGGCCAAATCAGTATCAAATAAGAAATGACCAAAACAAAAAAGAAAGTAAGAGAGGAACAAAAAGGTATACCGCAGGTCGAAGGACCTCCTCTGTCAAACCCAACTCCTCCAGATCCATCGTATGAGGACGGTGCAGCATAGGCACCATCCTTCCATCATCCCGCCGAATGTTGTATGAAGGGGTATGCAGCCGTACAAAAGGGACCTCCAAGGTCGCCGCCGTCGCAGACACCGACGAACCACCACCATTGTGGGAAGATCCCCCCGCCCGACTCGAACCCACCGAAGTAAAGGGAAGCGCATCATATATGTTGGGCGCCATCAACCAACTCGTCATAAAATCCATATAGTCATACGGTGCAGCCGTATCGGTTTATAGTAAGTAGGACTCGCTGATCATCGCTGTGATCCTCTCATCCTCCAACATCAGCCGCTCTTGCCTCATAGACGTAGGAAGCTGCACAGGTGGCACCACCACCTCCTCCTCAGCAATCTGACGAACTACCCTCTCCGCGAGGTACCGAGAATGGCCAAACTCATGCGTCCGGAAACGCCTCATTTGTGCATTCGCCCCGATCGCCCCTGCATCCTGAATGGTTTTCCCCTACGGGTAAAAGATCACCTGAAAATCTCCGAGCAAGCATAAATCAATACAAGATCAGAAGGAGCAAACACCAAGATTTAAATGGAAAGAGTCTTACCCTACCACTGGTCAGGTCATTCAAGACCTGACGAACCGCCTCTAGGGAGAGAGATCCCTTCCAATGTCGATTGGCCTTACGCCATCGATACAATCGACAGAAGTCCCCAACAGTGTCCTGCTTCAAAGCAATCAGAGGGGTATTATACCCAATCACTTCATAGAACCAAGTCTGAATTCACAAAGCGAAAAGAGATGCATAAGGAAAATGCGAATGCATGAAAAGAAATGCACAAAGTGAAGAATACCTCAAGAAGGTACGTGGTCCCAATAAAGGTCTGCTGGAAGCACTAGCTGAATGCATCCAGAGAAGAGTAAAGGGTCGTCAAGGTCAAACTCCCCCAATCATTAAAGGGGATGTTCGAAGACATCCTCAAGTACGGCAAAAACCATAAATGGACGACGTCGCCGCTCGACGCCACCAGGAAACCTCTGAGCACCAGAAGAATGAATAACCGAGCTATATGCCTCACTTTCAACCCGTCCTCCACATCCTTAAGCCTCGTTGTCCCACGGGCACACATGTTCTTTAAGGAAATATCAGAATAGAAAAAAGAAAAGTCTCATCAAAAGTCAAGAAAGAAAAATCACCAGAAAGAGAAGTATGCCAAAGGTCGGGTTACTTACATAACCGTCAGGGATCACTCTCGAAGAGGGATGACGCAGTGGCTCTCGTAATAAGGTTCGTTCATCCGCAACAGGCTCGAACGCATCAAACGAGTTCTCACTCCCCAAAGCAAGAGGCGCCCTAGCCCTCCACTCCACATTCGCCCAATCATCAACGGTCAACCACTCCCAGTGGACTGCAGTGCTCACGAAAGCGTCCATTTCTTGAAGAACGAAATGATAGAACGATTTGAAAAAGAATCGCAGAGAGAGAAAAGGCAAAAGAGGTTGTGAAAAAATGGGGGGATTCGCCCCCTTTATATAGGATGCCAAGCGCTATGACGATCGGCATCTCCCCCTAACATACCGATCGGCACTGCCTTTTGCCTTCCCAAGGTAGCCCAAAAGTCCGTGCCACTGCCGAATGGCACCCTTCATACTATGCCAACCGGCACCCCCCTTAAATTTCGTACAAAAATTCCCAAAAAATACCAGAAAGCCTCTAAAAAATCCCCGAAAAATTCCCAAAAATCCCAGGAAGGATTTAAGGCCTTTCTACCAAAAAAACTTCACGTTCCCTCGAGTGAAACCCCTCTTCCCCAGCGGAATCCTAAAAAACCAAGTGAAAACTCCTCCCGACAAAGCTCTAGAGGATCCCTAAGGATCACCTGATCACTTCCCCAGCGGAATTCTCTTATAGCAACCAAAATAGGTTATTCCCCCCGCGAGGTCTCCTAAAGCCTTCCCCAGCTATCAGCTCCCCAGCTCATATCAAAATCACAAAGAACTTTCCCCAACATAATCAGAATCCACTCTTTATCCACTCTTGGGTCAGAATTGGCCCCGGTCTTGGATCGTCACCTGAGTTAGTTCAGAATTGACCTCGGTCCTCGGTCATCACCACTCTTGGGTCAGAATTATCCCCGATCTTAGATCGTCACCTGAGTTAGGTCAGAATTGACCTTGGTCCTCGTTCATCACCACTCTTGGGTAGAATTGACCCCGATCTTGGATCATCACCTGAGTTAGGTCAGAATTGACCTCGGCCCTCGGTCGTCACCACTCTTGGGTCAGAATTGGCCCCGGTCTTGGATCATCACCTGAGTTAGGTCAAAATTGACCTCGGTCCTCGATCGTCACCACTCTTGGGTCAAAATTGGCCCCGGTCTTGGATTGTCACCTAAGTTAGGTCAGAATTGACCTCGATCCTCGGTCTTCACCACTCTTAGGTCAGAATTGGCCCCGATATTGGATCATCACCTGAGTTAGGTCAGAATTGACCTCGATCCTCAGTCGTCACCACTCTTGGGTTAAAATTGGCCCCAGTCTTAGATCGTCACCTGAGTTAGGTCAGAATTGGCCTTGATCCTCGGTCGTCACCACTCTTGGGTCAGAATTGGCCCCGATCTTGGATCGTCACATAAGTTAGGTCAGAATTGACCTTGGTCCTCGGTCGTCACCACTCTTGTGTCAGAATTGGTCTCAATCTTGGATCGTCACCTGAGTTAGGTTAAAATTGACCTCGGTCCTCAGTTGTCACCCTTCTTGGGTCAGAATTGGCCCCGGTCTTGGATCGTCACCTAAGTTAGATCAAAATTGACCTCGGTCCTTGGTCGTCACCACTCTTGGGTCAGAATTGGCCCCGGTCTTGGATCGTCACCTGAGTTAGGTCATAATTGACCTCAGCCCTCGATCTTCACCACTCTTGGGTCAGAATTTGACCCGGTCTTGGATCGTCACCTGAGTTAGGTCATAATTGACCTCGGTCCTCGATCGTCACCACTCTTGGGTTAGAATTGACCCTGTCTTGGATAGTCACCTGAGTTAGGTAAGAATTGACCTCGGTCCACGGTCGTGACCACTCTTAGGTCATAATTGACCTCGATTATTAAATCTTCACCGTAAGCCCGCAGAATTGGCTTTGACTGGCATAATCGATCACCCTTATCACTTAAGCCCGCAGATTTGTCTTTAACCCATAGAATTGGTCACCCTCCCCAACACCACTTCAGGTCCTCAAAATCGACCTAAACCTTCGATTATCATTCACCCCCAGCACACTCCTTAGGTCCGCAGAATCGGACTCGACCCTCAGAATCTATCATACTCCCTCAAAAGCATCATGTGATGTCTATTCAACGGTCATCATTTGTTCCAAACTCAACCATTGAGGGGCTCTATAGACACCTCATTCTGTTACCCCCTAACATTCCTTAGGTCCCTAGTAGCTCCCTTCATCGCCATAAACCCAGGTTATGTCCCGAGTATAGACTAGAGGCCATCGGGCACGCCCCGGCTCAGTTTGACCCAAAAGTCAAACTCTTCATCTCGATTGAGACTGAATGAATCTTTGAAGGGCACTGAATACCCTTCCAATGGTCCACCCCGTGCACGATTCCGACTTACCATGCGAACGAACGATCCATTTGCATCTGAAACATGACCTAGAGGCCACCAGGCACTCCCGAGATCTATTTGACCTAAGTCAACTCTTCAAACCAATCGAGGCTAAATGAATCTTCGAAGGATACCGAATACCCTTTCCAACGGTCCATCTCGTGCACAATTCCGACTTTCCATGCAGACGAACGATCCGTTTGACTCCAGGAGGTCACCGAATGTTTCCCGGGCCCCGTTGACCAAAGTTAACTCTCCAAATTGGGTAAAACTCTTTGGAATGTAGAGGTACATATCCTAACCTTTCCAACGGTCCACCCCATGCGCAATTCGGACTTACCATGCGGACGAACGATCTGTTTGCGTCCGAGCGATTCCCCGTCTAATGGACCGACAAATGCTTTCGAGCCATATTTTACCCAAAGTCAACTCTCGAACCCGGGAGCGGTCCAAAGTAATTTCTAAGGTCTCTGAATTACCTTTCCAACAGTATGCCCCGTGCACAATTCTGACCAACGCTTTTCCCTCGGCGGTCGATTTTCTGAAAAACCCTAAAGCACACTACCAAATGGCAGGTTCCGGACCCTTCCTATCGGCACCTGCCAATAGGCAGAAATAGGTCTATGTTGATCAGAACTCACCCGGGCCTATAAAAGGAGGCCTTCACCTCATTTGCAAGGGGAGCCCAGATCTGATAAAAATCTCTCTGAACGAATCCTAGAAACCTCTCTCGAAGGCAACGTAATTTCAACTTCCAAATCTCTTTTTTACTTCCACTTTTCATCACCCTTTTCATCAAACTTGGTGAATTAGCCACTCTCCATCATCATCCAGGTGTAAAGGTCTGCTCTCCAACATTCAAGATCAAGATCAAGATCTTCATGAAGGTCCAACTTTCTCAAACTCTCTCTTAAATTCTCTTAAATTCCCAATAACTTGTTTTCTTATTTAGCACTTTTATTATCTCATTTCACACATCCTAATATACTTTTTATTTCGTATTATTGTACATCTTTTATTTTCATAATTCCCAAAAAACAAGAAAAAGAGGGTTTGCTCATAAATTCCAAGTAGGGATTCTCACACTTTTCTCACAAATAAACACTTTTTCTACACACACACACACACTTACAAATAAGAGATTCCCCATTTGGATTTATGGGATAAACCCCCACCCCTCATTTTGTATGCGAACTACGTGGACTTTGATGCCTTTATAGGCTACGTAGGCATCTCGGGGTAAAACCCGAGACTCGAGTCCTTTTTCTCACTTTTTCTCTCATTTTATATCTTCTCTAAATCCATTTTCCTTATATTCTATATACTTTCCCTTAATAACGTATTGCTCCATATGCGTTATCGTTCCATTATAACGGTCAACGTAGGGGTAATCGCGTAAATCTTATTTTTCTAATATTACTTTTATATCTTCCTACGGGTGACTCGCTTTATCTTTTCCATGATACAAGTCGAGGATTCCTAGCTCCATTCTATATATACACATGCACACATATCACGAGGGGAAATAAAAGGATAATAGAAAATATTCATGAGAGACCGAAAGGGCGGAATGGGTGCCTAACACCTTCCCATTTCATAACTAGCCCTTCAAACCCTTCTCAAATCATCTTGGTTTCGCACGCACCAGTATGTCTTTGGATGCCATCCTTCGGGGTGGCTTCCCCTTTTTCTTTTGTCTGTTTTGAGTAAAATAGACTAGCGACTCTAAATCTCACTACATTTCTACACCACATCTCAAACGACGTCGTTTGAAGCTATCTCGAGAGGGACGCGTGGGACCTGAAGGATCCTTTCCTCCATTCGCACGCCCGCATGGCGAGGATCGGGGATGGCCACAGATACATCACGCCATCAACACATTTAACCAAAAGGAGCGAGTAGCCTTATGGATGTATTTGGAGAAATTCAAGGACTTGCTACTGCAATGTCCGCGCCATGGGATCGAGATGGGTCGCGAGGTCCAAATTTTGCATGAGGGGTTTAATTGTTATACTAGAACAATGCTTGAGTCGTTATGTAAAGGTGATTTTATTGAAAAAGTGAGGTTGACGCGTGGGTATTCCTAGAAGCCGTAGGGAAAAAGTCCTAGCGATGGGTACCCAATAGAGAATCTAGGTCCACCATGTCCAGTGAAGGTTTTGCTTACCAAGTTGAACAAAGTTATGATTTAAATACCAAAGTGTCCACATTGGATCGACATTTAGAAGCTTAAGAGACGAGCAAAGAGGGTAATCAAACTGCATATGCGGTTGTTCAACATGTTGGTTCCTCTATGTGTATACTTTGTGATGCATTCGACCACTTAGTCGAGAATTCACCCACCCTTTCGGCCCATAAGACACTCACCGATCAAGCCAATGCCCTCTACCAAAATAGGCCAAAGTATGACCCATATTCCAATGCATACAATTCGGGATGGTGATACCACCCCAATATTTCATGGTCCAAGGGTCAATACCAAGGAAGTGGAGGTCAATCTTCTGGTAACCCACCCCCGGGTTTCCAAAAGAATGCCATCGTACCCTCGAATCCCTCATCCAAAAATATCCAATCTTTAGAAGATTCGGTGAACCTTCTTTCCCAAAGTACCCTTCAATTCTAGCAAACCCCTCAAAATGTCCTCCAATCCACCCAGTAAAGCATGCACGCAAATACTCAAGCCCTTACCAAACTCGAGGTTCAAATGAGCCAACTAGATAACGCATTGAGTGGGAGGAATAAGGGAATATTATCGAGTCAGCTTGAACTAAATCCAGAAGCTAACATGCCTAGGGGTCAATTTGTTGTTCAACACGACATGAGCACGTCACACACCCAAGAGCATGCAAAAGACATCATCACGCATAGGTCTGGTAAGGAAGTAGAGAAAAATATTTCACTATCTGTCGAGAGTGAAGCCGAGAAATGTAAAGATAAATAATATCCAACCGTTGATCCAACTTCCTCCTCGGCTTCATATTCTGAGCCATCTGTAGAGACCTATGTCCCAAAAGCACTGTTTCCCCTGTGTTTGGTTCCCCAAAAGAAAAATGCACAAGTTGATAAGATGTTGGAAGTATTCAAGCAAGTACAAATCAATATCCCACTTCTTGATGCTATTCAACAAGTCCCATCCTATACTAAATTTCTAAAGGACCTTTGTACCTTCAAAAGAAGCACCAACGTACCCAAGAAAGATTTTCTCACCGAGCAAGAAAACTCAACCATTTCATATCGAAATCTCATTAAGTATAAGGATCCCAATACTCCTACAATCTCTATCAAGATAGGGGATCACCTCATTGAGAAATCCCTTCTATATTTAGGAGTAAACATGAACCTTATACCGTACACTGTGTATGAGAAACTAGGTTTAGGGGATTTGAAACTAAATAGGATTACCTTGTCCTTAACCAACCGTTCTGTGAAAATTATGAGAGGCATTGTTGAGGTTGTCCTAATTAAATTGGGTGACTTTATATTCCCTATATACTTTGTTGCCTTAGACACCCAACAAGTGCAAAATCCAATTGCAAAGATCCCTGTTCTTTTGGGTCGTCCTTTCCTCGCCACATCTGATGTCGTCATTAGGTGACATAGTGGTTAATTAAACCTATCCTTTGGGAACATGACTATGGAACTTAATGTCTTCAATTTGGCCAAATAACCACCCGATGACGATTAACCCATTGATGTCGACATGATTGATAATATCATCCAAGAGACTTTCGAGCAAACTTATAATGACGACCCTTTAGCATCTTGTCTTTCCTTTTTTGGGTCTGAATTTGATGTCGAACAGTACATCAAAGAAGTCAACTCCCTTCTCGACTCCTCCCCCATTATGGAAGTAGGAAGTTGTAAGTATAAGCCTGAGCCCCTCTCACTTTCCTTATCACCTATTCCTCCCTCAATTGAGAAAGCTCCCGAGCTTGAATTGAAGCCACTTCCTAAAACACTTGAGTATAGGTTCTTAGGACCTTATGAATCCTTACCTATTATCATCGTGTCTGATTTGGACAAAGAACAGGAAGGTAAACTATTAAATGTTCTCAAAGAACACAAGGAATCCATAGGATGGATCATAGGGGACATTAAGAGGATAAGTCCCTCTGTGTGCATGCATAGGATACACTAAGAATACAATGCTAAAAATTCTTGTGAAGCACAATGTAGACTTAATCCCAATATGCAAGAGGTCCTTCGAACCGAGGTGCTAAAATTTCTTGATGCGGGTATCATTTACCCCATCTCTGATAGCCAATGGGTTAGTCCCATTCAAGTGGTCCTGAAGAAATTCAGTGTTATGGTGGTGAAAAATAACGATGATGAGTTAGTACCCACTAGGATTCAAACTGGTTAGCGAGTGTCTATTGATTATAGGAAGTTGAATGCTGTGACAAAGAAGGATCACTTTCCTTTTCCTTTCATAGACCAAATGCTAAAGATTAGATGGCTATCCATATTACTGTTTTCTCGATAGTTATTCCATCTATAATAAAATTCCCATTGCTCCTGAGGGTTAAGAGAAAACCACTTTCACTTGTACATTTGGTACATTTGCTTACTGATGCGTGCTCTTTGGGTTATGCAATGCACCCGCTACCTTTCAACGGTGCAGGATGAGTATCTTTTCGGATATGGTGGAATGTTTTCTGAAGTCTTTATGGATGAATTTTCTGTATTTGGGGCTAGTTTTGATGAGTACCACCATCACCTCACCCTCGTTCTGAAAAGGTGTAAGGAAAAAAACCTTGTGTTTTATTGGGAAAAGTGTCACTTTATGGTCAAACAAGGCATATTGCTAGGTCACATCACTTCTGACATGGGTATTGAGGTTGATAAATCTAAAATAGATCTCATTGCTAATCTCCCACCCCCTAAAATCGTGTGTGAAGTTCGGTCATTCTTAGGACACGCCGATTTTTATTGGAGATTTATTAAGGATTTTATCAAAATCTCTCAGCCCTTGTGCAATCTTCTTTCCAAGGAAACACCCTTTGAATTCACCGATTAATGCCTTTAATCCTTTGAAAGAATTGACCTCATCACCTATTATAAGACCCCTCGATTGGAATCTGCCGTTTGAGATCATGTGCGATGCTTCTGACTATGCCATAAGTTCGGCTCGAGGTCAGCATAATGAGAAACTTCCTCATGTCATCTATTATGCCAGTAGAACTCTTAATGATGCCACCCAATTGAACTATTCCACAACTGAAAAAGAGTTCCTCGATGTTTCTTTTGCTCTTGAGAAGTTTAGGTCTTACTTAATAAGATCCAAAGTTGTCATTTTCACCGATCACTCGGTCTTGCAATACCTTTTTTCTAAAAAGTATGCTAAGGCCCGGCTCATTAGGTGGATCCTATTACTGCAAGAGTTTGACCTTGAAATTCAGGATAAAAAAGTGTGTGATAATGTAGTTGTTGATCACTTATCTAGGTTAACCGTTGAATCATCCGATAACCTATTGTCGTTAAATAAGTCCTTTATGGACGAGCAACTGATGCTTGTCTCTCAGCTTCCATGGTTCACTGATGGTGTGAGTTATCTTGTAACATATGAAATGCCTCCTCATTGGCCTAAGTGTGTACCCGATCACGAGATTCAAAGCGTAATCTCTTTCGGCCATGACCAAGCCTGTGGAGGTCATTTTTGTTCTAAAAAAGACCGCTGTAAAGATTTTATAGTGTGGATTCTATTGGCCCACCATTTTTCATGACTCGAACGATTACATCAGGAGTCATGACCATTACCAACGGTTAGGAAAGATCACATGCATGAACATGATGCCCTTAAATCCCATTCTGATTATCGAGGTTTTTAACTATTGGGGTATTGATTTTATGATTCCATTCCTAAATTCCTACTGGAATCTTTACATTGTTTTAGATGTTTATTATGTATGTAAATGGGTAGAAGCCATACCGTGTAGGATGAATGACCTCCACGTGGTGGTCAAATTCATTCGATAAAATATTTTCTCCCATTTCGGTACACCTTGAGCCATCATTAGCAATCAGGGAACCCATTTTTCTAATCGATCTTTCGAAAGTCTCATAAAAAAGTATTCGATCATGCACAAATTAGGATGTTCTTATCACCCTCAAACCAGTGGTCAATTCGAAATTTCCATTAGGCAAATTAAGCAAATCATCGAAAAAATAGTGAATCCAAATCGAACGGACTGGTCCTTACGGTGGTTGGATGCATTGTGGGCTTATCTCACTGCCTATAAAATGCCACTTGGTATGTCTCCGTATAGGCTTGTCTATGGAAAAGCCTGTCACCTTCTAGTAGAGTTATAACACAAGGCCTATTGGGCCAATAATAACTTCAATTTTGATTTACCTGTTGCGGGAGAGGTCCGAAAACTCCAACTTAATGAGTTGGAAGAGATTAGGAATCACGCGTACGAAAATGCAAAATTGTATAAAAACAAAATGAAAATGTTCCATGACAATTCCATCCTACGTAATTCGTTTGATCCTGGATAGAAAGTTATCTTGTACAATTCTATATTGCATCTCTTTTTCGGTATGTTGAGGTCTAGATGATGGTCCGGTCCCTTTATTGTTAGGACAGTCTACCCACACGGGGACGTTGAGATAGAGAATCCTAAAAATGGTGAAATTTTCAAAGTTAAAGGTCAAAGTTTGAAGCCATAACTGGAATTTCGAGGTCGGTAAGTGGAGGACATTCTCCTATAAGACTCTGTGTACCACGAGTGAACATGAAATTAGGTCATTGTTGTTGTATCATAATTTTCGTTTTACAGGAATTGTGCGTTGGAAAAAGTCTCTCATTATGGTAATATCTTTCATATATTTCCCGCCTTTTCAATTTCTATCTTTCACATTGAGGACATTGTAAAAATTAGGTTTGGGGGTATTGAGGTCATTTTTCTCCGCTTTGAAAAAAAAACAGAAAAAAATTCAAAAATCAAAAAAGATTTTTAGTGCAATTGAGTTTTGAAACGATTTCTTAATATAGAATTAATTCATCGATCTCTCAATTTATGAAATCTTTTACACATTAGCCATACAATATGATTGAAAATGGATATTGAGATGAAAGTTAATATGCTTAACGAATAAATGTGGAGATTTTAGCCCAGTGATATTTTTGTGCCATTCATCGTTTCGAGAGATTTAAATCAATCCGAGTTAAAATAACTCAAACTTTCCTTCAGTGATAAATTCGTTGATGATCTCAATTCCTTTATTTTGGTCTATTATTGAAAATAAAAGGTCAAAATGTGAATTTGAAGTAATAGAAGTCTTAGTAAGTCATCTTGAGACATAAATCAACTTAATGAAACTTGAGAAATGAGATTAGGACATCGTTTGAAAGCGCAAAAATTAACCCTAAACTCCAACCTTTTTACATTATTCTGTTGCAAGCTAAATATCTTTTTGTTGAAAACCAATTATCCTACCCAACACCAACTGAGTGTTTAAAGCCCATAAGAAGAAGCCATACCCAGTTTTTAAGAATGCTAGGGTAAAAGTACGATAGGAAAAAGGCCATAAATAAAAGTTTGCAAAAGAATGACGTGGGAAAAGAAAAGAATGAAAAAATGGAATGAAAGAAAAAAAAGGGGAGTGCATGAAAAAAATTAGTCTTAGAAGAAAAAATGCCTAAAAGTCAAACTACCGAAAAACTTATATATTCTTAGAAGTTTTGAACTCCAAAATCCATTCTTTCTAGTCAAAATCCGAGCCTACAATACAAACAAAAAAAGTCCTAATCGATTTTGAGTGAAATTAGTTATAGCGTGGAGAGAAGATGAATAGGATCTATGGTGTGATTCAATATGTTCAAAAAGTAATCGATGTTCCGTTCATGAGATCATATTCATCCATTATAAGCTTCCACTTTTCATCATGCATATGTGAAATTGTTTATTTAAATTTACTCTTTTCTTCACATATACCGAGAGAAAATAACTAATTTCTGAGTGTTCGATTGTGAGTGCTACCCGTGAGAATTTGAAATCAAAATGAACTTTTGGATAAGAAATATAACGATAAAATATTTTGAAAGGGACGGTTATATTATCTATGCACAAACACACGATAAGTTGAGATTGAAAGGTGAAGTCCTACTATATTTATAAAATTTGCATTCAAACTTGGTTATATTACTTTTGATTCTTTTGTATTGAGTCAAGTTTTTGAATTTTGTGGGTAAGCAAACCCCCACGAGACAAAACTCGTCCACTAGAGTAACCTAGGGGTTTACCAACTTGTTGCACATGCTAAGTGCAATCGTGATTCCTACGAAAGTGAGTTAGATTTTAAAAAATTTAGTTTTGCTCGAGGTTAGAAAAGATTAGGTTTGGGGGTATTTGATGAGTGCATTATTTTTCATGAATTATGCCCAATCTAGACCTTATTAGGCTCGTTATATGATAAATAATGCGCTTTTAGAGTTTTTTTCGTAAAATAAAAAAATGCAAGTTGAATAAAATTCGAGTAAAAAATGCAATTTTAGTAATTTTGGGGGGTAAAATTGTAATTTTAGAAAATTTATGGACATGGAATTAATTTTTAAATTTTTATATGGGAAAAATAAAGTTCTCCCTAAAATTTGGTTGAATTCGGAATTAAAACAAAAAAGTTATGAATTTCGGGGTCTAAAATGCCAATAGGGGTAAATTGGTAATTTTTTAAACTTTAAGGGGCTGAATTTAATTTAATATAAGTTATATTATACTTGTGTAGGTACCTCTAAATTTTTTTGAAGATCCGAGATCATTGGGTAAAGATATAAAGATTGTGAGAATAATTAAAAGAAGTACAAAGTCTTGGGGTCAAAACATGAAAAAGGAGTTTTAGAGATTTGTTTGGATTACAGCATAGATATTATTGAAGGTTGTCTCTCGAAAGAGATACGTAAGGGTGAGGCTGAAGCTGATTCTAAGTGGAAAGATGGGATTTACCTTACTCGGATCATTTATCCTATTCCCCTGGCTGTCCAGTTGTCAAAATTAGTTAAGACCCTATGAGTAAGAGGTCAGCTATGAGTGAATACACTATTAAGATCTTATCATCTGAAGTTTGTGGTCCCTCTGCATCTAGGGTTTGGGGGAGGTCAACTCCTTTGACCAGCAAAGGAGGTCGCTAATTCCCGTATGGACGACTCTGGGGCCAAAAATTCTAATGAGGATATCCAATCTGCTGGGGAATCAGATCCTAATGAGATGTTCCCATATCGCCTGTTACTGAGGACGAATTTGATTCATGGTACTCAAGTGGAGTACCAATTGTTCATACCTTCGATTCCGTGGATGAGGTCGAGGAATCACTTAATACACATTATGCCTAGAAATATGAGAGTACTGTAGGTCTATTTGAACTTATGTATTGGAGTTACCTCTATAATATAAACAAATATATTAACATGAGGGTTCCAGATGAGTACAAGAGGGCATATGATGCATCTTCGGGTGAGATAGCCGTCTACAAACAAATGTTTAAGTCGACTTTTGCCTTCCCATACAACCTAACGTATGGTATATCCTTACCAGTCTCGACATTGCACCTGCCCAGATATCTTCTAATTCCTGGAGAAATTTACTCGACTTTATTTCCCTTTGGAAATTCTTCTTCAGCACTGACCTTCTAGTTAGTGTATTCAAGGGATGTTATAATGTCTCTTTCACTATGGCTTAGCCTGGATTTTACCACTTTATTTCCAGGAAGCCAATGAAGAAGGTTATCTTTATTAGAATCCAAGATACTTTTTTATCTCTAGCGCATGGGAGTTCCCCTCCAACATTCCTTGTTCTAAATTCGAGCTGAGGGTTCCCGAGAGATGGTAAAAGGCTTCTATGTCAACAAAGCTTGACCATAGCTTGATTATAGACGTCATGAAGAACGTCGAAGAGATCAGGACTCAGGGGGAAGATAGTGGCTTAGCCGAGTTCGAGCAACTGATGACCCCTGAGGTTCTAGCCAGTGGCGGAGCCAGGATTATTAGTGAGTGGGTGCGAAAGTGTGTGATGATTCCCGGGGGTTCGGGGGCGGGAGCCCCCGAGGCGAATTTTTTGAAGCTATTTTTACTTTTTTGGGCATAAATCTAGTACCAAAGGAAATTTCAACAAAAAAATCATGCATTAATATTCATAAATCAGCTAATATAAATCAATAAAAAGTCAAATAAATTTAATCGAGGGAGAGAAAGAAGAAGAGTTCTCTTGGAAAATAGGGTCAGCTGGCTATTAAGGAAGAGTAAAGTTAGGGAGACCCACTTTGTGGACACATTTCGTGGACCCGTGAATAAGACAAAAATATGTACAAGTATTTATTGCATTGGTTGATGCCCTAGCGGGACCCAAAACAATAAGGTATAAGCTTTTAATGCAGTGTGTCCACGAAATGTGTCCACGAAGTGGGCTCCCTAATATTTTCCATTAACAAAATGCAGGTCTCTTTCATATAAATAATTAAGGTTTCAGAAATTAACAGTTTCACCTCAACAATTAAGTTATTACACAAAGGTATAAAAAAAAAAAAATCAGAAATCTCAGAATTTCAGTGGGTGCCTCCGCACCCACTCGTCCTAGTGTAGCTCCGCCCATGGTTCTAGCCTAGATAGGGTCCCCCTTGACTGAAGTTTGTAAGTTTTTGTTTCAACTATAGTCTCATCTTTTAAAAACACCTATGTTGTAGAATTTATAAAATTTTATTTTTACTTTGGTGTAGTCTGTATTTTTGTTCTCTTATGATATTGACCTTTTCCTTAATTATTTACAGATCGGCCAGATAACACCCCATAATCAATTTGGAAAATGATTACTCCAACTATCTATTCAATGGTGAACAATTTCGAGAAGAAGTCAGTTCTTCCCCAGATAAGAAAACTACAATAGTCGGTCACTACCAGACCGAGGTTTCTCAAAAAAGGAAGGAGGTGGTGGACGACACCACTGCAACCCTCCCTCAAAAGAAGAACATGAGGGAGGCCCTGACCATTAGAGGGTAAGGAAGAGAAATCCCCATAAATTCAGAAGATGCACTCTTGGCCGGTCTCACCCAGCTAAATCGCATCGATGAGACATTATTGAGGGATAGGAAAATGGCTAGGTAGGCCATATCTTTAATGGTGCCAAGAGTAGACCGGCATTTCCTTGAGGAAATGGATGCCTCTCGTCTAATTAAATTCAGTGTACACCGAGCTGCCCAGGTAGCTGATTCTAGCCTTTGCTCTCTTAACTTTGCTTTAGTAATTTTAAAGTGTTGTTTTTTACTGACCTATTTATTTTCTTCTTGCAGTCTCTTTTTACCCTCTCCCGTCTCGATGATTTGGTTGAGAAGAGGCTACCCCTGATCCAGAAGGCTAAAAATGCCAAGACCATGGAGAAAGGTATGAGGGAGGAGCTTGCCAAGATGGGTAAAGCTCGCAAGATGGCCGATCAGGATCACTTGAATTCCCTTAACAAAGTGAAGACTGAGCATGCCAACATCCTCAAAGAGTTGGCTGAGAAGAAGCAAATCAAAATTGATGCAGTAGTCCAGGCTTCTTTTGATCCTACTAAGGCACTTGATATGGCCAATAAGTAGTTTAGTGAATTTAATCAATTTAATCAATTGATGAAGACAACCTGTCATTGGGTCGATCTGCAACAAGCCAAGGTTGGGAACTTAACTTCCCAACTTTTTTAGGGTTTGTACTTTTTTGATGACATGTTCGGCACTGCACTTGCCGATGTGGAGAGCGTCGAAATCATTCCTACCGATGTCACTGAGCAAACTAGAGCTGTCACATCTGAGCAAGTAGAAATGAACATGGTCAAAGGTGGTGGCAACGAAGACGAGGAAAATACAGAGATCCTGGCTAACAATCTTGTCATACATCTCGAGGAGAGCATTGTTCATGCGGCACTCTAATCATATTTTATTTTCTTGGGTGGACGCATGTGTCCATATATGCCATTTTCTATATGCAACTTCTAAACAACTCAGGCCTACTTTAACTTTGTTGGTTAGCTTTATTTTGTATAACATATCTATATAGATTTCTGCACAAAAATCTGTTATGTGATGTTTGATGAATGCACATATTGTCATCTCTTATTTCTATGAACCGTGAACTCGCATTATTGTTATAAGACCTTGCGATATTCTGATTGTAGATGTGTTCACGTCTTTGGATAAGAAGTAGTTTAATCAATTTAATGATTTTTGTCAACCACTCTCGTCCTTAGTCTAGATATCAATTAACCATAGTCAAATGAAATTTCAAAATAAGAGATCACCAAACTAATGGTGTTTATCCCAAATGTCCTCTTGTCTTAAGCCGAGAGGTCAATTAACCATAATTACATGATTTTTAAATTTGAATACACCAAATTAATGGTGTTTAACTGCAAGTCCCCTCTAGTCATTTTAAAATTTTATGGATGAGTGTCATCTCATCCTACACTGTCATCTCACTGAGAGATTTGACTATCATTCCACCAAATTAATGAAGTTCAAATGAACTATAATTACATGATTTACAAATTTGAGTGCACCAAATTAATGGTGTTTAATTGAAGTCCCCGCTCGTCGTTTTGAGAGCATATGGATGAGTGTCATTTCGTTTTACATTGTTGTCTCCCTGAGAAAGTTTGACTCTCATTCCACCAAATTAATGATGTTTAAATGAACCATAATTACATGATTTTCTGAATGCACCAAATTAATGGTTATTAATTGCAAGTCCCCTCTCGTCATTTTAAGAGTGTATGAACGAGTGTCATCTCGTTTTACACTGTCGTCTCATCGAGCAAGTTTGACTCTTATTCCACTAAATTAATGATGTTTAAATGAACCATAATTTCATGATTTTAAAATTTGCTTTGTCTTCACCACCAAAGGCGATGTTATCACACTGTTCCCCCTCTCGGTGTTATTGATAATCCATGGATGAGGTGAGCCCCATCTAGATTCTCGTGACACCGAGAGTAAGTTATTGCTAATTCACCATATTAATGATGTTTTGTATCTTAGAACGACTTGAAACATACAATTTCATCAGTTCACATACAATTTGATGTGACATTCCGCCTAATAAAATACCGGGTGATCAGTCCTATACCAAATTAAAACAGGAATCCCAGTTGGTTCATCATTAGCATCACAACCAAAAAGATTTTAAAACTTACTAACCACCTAGTATTCCAAAAGCTGGTGCCAAATTTTAACTTTTTAATTAAACAAAACAGTACATGCGAAAATAAATATAAACCATTCATCCAACTGAAATAAAACTCAATAGAATAAATAATTAAACAATTTGCCGAATAAACCATCGGCCAACAAGGTAAAATCGAAAACAAACATCCAACACCTGAATAAGTACATCTGAAAACTGTACTAAGAAGTCTGGGCGACAAGACCTAAACAAAACTGGAACTGATACATGATTCCTACTCTAGGAAATGAATGAACGATGCGTCTAATCCAAACTCCTGCTAGCATCCACATATGCCGTAGCTCCGTGTTCCTGGAATAAAATATCAATCCTGCCATCCCTGTGATTGGAAACCTAAAAGGTTTTGAAAATAGTTTTATAGTAAGGGTTAGAACCGAAAACATTTTGAAAATATTTAGCAAGTGAATTAACTATAGTAATTAAAAATGCATGCATTCGCTTCATATTTAAGTTAGTGTCGCACTCCCTTGTGGACATTCTCACCCCTCCACTAATGTGCACACCTAGCGGTCACCTTGACCCCCACCTAGTTGCACTACCCCGTCCAACTAGTCCTAGTATAACCTCCCCTTGCCATACTACTCTAACCCGAGTATAATTATTCACAAATTATAAGCTGTTTCACCAATTAACTGAATTAATTCCTTCTTAAAGAATAGCATATAACCGTGTCACAAGTTATATAAAGTAAATACATCACACACATTGTATTATTACCAGTATATAATATTGAATACCATTATATACGTACCTTGACTAAACATCCACACATATAGCTTACGTATATCCATCCTTCCGAGTATACCCTCGCCGGATGATTCCCTCTAAAGTGCTATCCCACTAGCTGTACTCACATAACCTAGTTACCCAAGTTGGATTCGCTCACCAACCTGGCCTAAATCATAAACGAAGTGGAGGCAGTCATATTCCTTCCCTGAAAGTGAAATAATCTCCTCACCCATATACCGGGCGCTATGACCTGGGGATATACTCACCCTACTCCTCAAGCTAGGGGATTCACCCACATCGCGCAACCTCCCTTGATAGCACTAGAGCATATAAATTAAATAAATATCTAATCACCGATATTTAATAGCGCACACACACACACACCTATATATATATATACCCCGTCTTTACTGTGTGCTCAAAACCCCGTAACACTAGCCTGAAATTTCCCTAGTCTCTGGCCCGACTCAACTTAATTAATTTTCTCACTTATAAAATTATCATTACCCCGAGTGTGTGGTCCGACTCTAATATATTTAATTCACACTCAATTAATATAATATTTTTCCCGAGTCTATAGTCCGACTCTAATTAAATTAATTAACACACCTATTAATTCAATACCTTCCAGAGTCTATCGTCCGACTCTAATTAAATTAATTAACACACCTTTTAATTTAATACCTTCCAGAGTCTATCGTCTGACTCTAATTAAATTAATTAACACACCTATTAATTTAATACCCATCCGAGTCTACAATCCGAATCTAATTAAATTAATTAACACACCTATTAATGTAATACCTTCCCGAGTCTATCGTCCGACTCTAATTAAATTAATTAACACACCTATTAATTTAATACCCATCCGAGTCTGTGGTCCGACTCTAATTTAAATTAATTAGCACCTCAATTAATTTATTACTTGGCATCTCCCAACCATTATACCCGGACTCGCTCACTTGGCCCGTAACTTAATATTTCCCGAGTCTATGTTCCGACTCTAAATTAATTTACTCTCTCAATAATTAATTAAATCCTTTGGTGTCACTTAACCAACATACTCGGACTCGCTCATTTGGCCCAATTTTACATCTCATAATTTCATTCCCACATATTCGCCCACAATGTGTCACACATTCATCTCCATAAATTTCCCAATTATATTTTCCTATAATTACCAACATACCCGGACTCGCCCACTTGGTCCATAATTAAATATTTCCCGACTCTATATTCCTACTCCAAATTAATTAGTTACACCTCAATTAATTTAATAACACAGTGTCACTCAACTACTATGCTCGGACACTCTGACACGACCCGTAATTTAATACCTATGAGTTTTACCTTACAAAACTCTTCCCGTAAGATTCACACCCTTACTTGAATTTTAAACTTCCTTAACACCATCTTCTCAAATTCCTAGGTATTAAGTTGTGCTTAATTATCACTAATTAATCCACCTTAAACGTCCCCCAAAAGAATTAAGGTTAAACAATTGAAATAAGCATCACTGCCAAAAATCCTGCTTAGTCGATCCATCGACTCCCTGGGTCGATCGATCGATCAAGTAGTTCATCTTCTCCAACGATCTGTTTCCGCCATAACCGAATTTCCAAGGTTTTACATCTTCTCCAAGGTTTTACATCTCAAATTTTCAACCTTAAATAATTATTTTTAACCAATCAATTATTCCCAAAACAAGTCCCAATCATCTATGACTGTTTTAGCATCCTCGATTCATACAATATCTCCCTATTCCCAAAATGGGTTTCTCCGGTTAATTTCCATTGTCCATTCAAGATTAGTTCCACAGTCCACATTGTTCATATCAAACATGGATTTTTGCTATAGTTTGCATTCTAACAACCTAGAATAACACTATAATATCAATTGGATTCATCAATTCGCACATCATGATTTCCAAATCCAAGACCCATTTTCTCCCCGAAAACCCACCCGAAAATAGATTCGGTTTTACACATTACCATAATATGAATTGGATATCACAATTTAATCATTACAGCAAGTTAACCACTTGCTTGAAATCGTTCATAGGGTCTGATTCTGTTGGTGTAGAGATTGGTTGATGAAGAACACCCCAAGTTAATCCCTTAATTTGGCTCCAAAAGACTCCCAATTGCTCTTGATTTGTTTTCCTCTGTTCCTCTCTCAAACCCTAGGTTTAGAGTTGTGTTGACTGACATTCCCTAGTCTCTCAATTTGATTAAAAATCCTTAATCCCGTCTTTTGCCATCTGGGCCTAATTAAAATGGCCCAACTCACCTCGTGTGGGCCCGACTATGCCCAAAAATTCCCCGAGACTCAATCACTAACCCCAGGTACTCTTTTCTGACTATCTCGACCCTTCCAAACTCAACAACACACTCAGAATTTCCATCCGAAATACTTTTTGACATTTCTAAATTTCGAGCTCAAAATGCGACACACATTAATTCGGACAATTCAACTTTAAAGTCGCCAATTATTAATAATTCGGCTCACTCAAATAAATTCTCTAGCTTGAATTTAAGTTTCTCCCATTTAAATATTTTTATAACTCCCAGAAATAATTAAATATTAAATCCTCAAAATTTCGGGGTATTACATACTCCCCCCTTACAAAGGAATTTCGTCCTCGAAAGTAAGAGGAGCGTAATGTTCCAAGCTTCGCATAACACTCTCTAGTCATGTAACTCTAAGCACGCTATATCTATCCCATCCGCTTCTAACATTAAGTTATACAAGTATGCATTTAAATTAATCAGGGAGCCCATACACCCTATACCCGTGCTTAACCGCACAAAATTTTCCTTAATTAACCCGGGTGCCCATACACCCTATCCCCGTGCTTAACCGCACAAAATTACCCGACTATGCTAGTCGTAACCCGCAATATAACTTCAAACCCATAGTCATATCACACACACACACACACATATATATATGTGTATACTGCCCGGGGTACCCAACCCACGTACTAACGACCAAACATCTTTCCACTTTCCAACGTTGCGTTAAGTTTCATGTGTGGGATGTCTCGCAAAGTGAAATCCAAACAAGGAACCCCCCGATACACTACTATCTAACATTATCGGTCGTTGAGATCCGTTAGACCCCCAGTCCATAGCACGTACCCCTAAATACTTGTCTCTTAACACAAAAGTATGTACGCTTACCCTGATGCTACCAAAGACAACATAAAATACTGTGCCCTTACTATCACTAGTCCTTGCGCAAAATAAACCCAAAGCTATCTCTCTTTGCTCGAACATAATTCTAACCACCCTGATTCACTTTAGTAACCACCCCTACTTACCGGGATAAAATGTGAGAACACAAAAACTCACTTGGTGTCTATCTCACCACACGATATAACATATATACACACATATACATAGGCTAAACGCCCTCTCAGGTGATACCTAGTACCAATCATATCCTGGTGTCGCGAACACCAAAACTTACCCCCACTATTCACAATAGTTCAAACCCATCGCTATCCAGCCGATATTTAGGAAATATTATTAACCCTGCTCCCATAATTCTCTAAAGTAGTAACTCTTCGAATAATTCAAACCTTCACTCAGTGTACACCTCCAGTCTCCCGTGAAAAACACCACAGAACTCCACTACCCCACGAAAAGTTTATCCCCATACTATGGCTGCTACAGCTAGTGCACTCACTAAATTTGACTCACCCGCAAACTCTAATAAAAATAAGTCTTATATTGGGACATCCTACTTGTGACTCAAAAATATACCCCATGCCCATAGGGTAAAAATAATTACCTCCATACTCTAGCTGCAATGGCTGATCCTCGGGTTCCGGAGCATCTTCTTCCTGCCCGAATGCACCTAGGACTTACTTTAGTGGTTGTACATCCAGGACCTCATCCTGTAGTTGACCCTTGCCTCGCTTAAGATAATTTCTCTTGATGTGTCTCACTTACCCACAAACAAAACACCTTCTAATACATTCACCATGCAACTGATCCCTTCCATACCGACCTTGTTGGAATTCCTGGCCATCCTGCCGATAGCCTCCAGTTCTAAATTGTTTGGCATGATTTCCCTGCCGTAAATCCTGCCCCTGATCTCCCCCTATCTGCTGCTGGGATACCCCACTGGCACTGTTCCCTCCTGCCTTATTTGACTGGCTAGTTTCCACTCCCCTCTCGCTTCCTTTCACGTGGAAGCGATATTCCCGACAATGCAGGAGTGCTGCGTTAATGACATCAGTATAAGCTACTAATGCGGGATTACCAATAAAATGTTGTCTGATTCTTCAGACTAACCCATCCATAAACCTTGATTTCTTTCTCTTTTCATCGCTTACCTCATTCGGTACCAACTTTGCCAATCGAGTAAATTTTTCCTCGTAATCGACCACTGAACAGTCTCTCTGAGTCACCTCTCTAAATTTTCTCCTCATTTCGGTCTCAATCGCTGGAGGAAAATACTTGCGGTCGAAAACCACCCAAAACTCTGCAATAGCTAGAGTATCCATTTCCTTAACTATGGTGATCGACTCCCACCACTGTAGCGCTGCTCCCACTAAACTAAAAGTGGCTAGCATTTTCTTCCGCACCTCATCGCAATCTCCCATGCGTAGGTGACACTGGATATCTATCTTCCTTGACACTCTAGCACTACACATGAACCCCCTCACAACTCTAGTGGATGCCCACTCTTGAAAAATCTCTCGTACTTGCTGCCACCCCGACGACCCCGAGCGAGCCTGAATATCTGGCTCCACTAACACTTGTGGCTGATTCCGTGAAAAGTACCTTCCATTGCGACCACTGTCGCTTCAACTTCCTGTGCCACTAGTTCAGTTACCAGTGCTGCCAAAATCATCTCTGGTCATTGCTGCGGTAACTCTTTCTCCTGATGAGCCTCCCTAGTCTCATCTCCCCTTGCTCCCTATCTGCTCCCTCTCCCGGGCAACATCGGGAATGAGAATCGAATCGTATGAGTTCACCCTCAAATATAAATTTGGCAGAAGAACGTAAATGCACATACGTATAAGAATACGACAATCCTATGATAGGGCTCTATATCAAAGATTGCTAAGCCGAAATGTTAAATGCCGCACAGATCCTAAGGACACTAGAACCTGATGCTCTGATACCATCTGCGACACCCCGCCTAATAAAATATCGGGTGATCAGTCCTATACCAAATTAAAACAGGAATTCCAGTTAGTTCATCCTTAGCATCACTGTCGAAAACCTTTTAAAACTTACTAACCACCTAGTATTCCAAAAGTTGGTGCCAAATTTTAACTTTTTAATTAAACAAAACAGTACATGCGGAAATAAATATAAATCATTCACCCAACTGAAATAAAACTCAATAGAATAAGTAATTAAAAAATTTGCTGAATAAACCATCGACCACCAAGGTGAAATCCAAAACAAACATCCAACACCTGAATAAGTACATCTGAAAACTGTACTGAGAAGTCTGGGCGACAAGACCTAAATAAAACTGGAACTGATACATGATTCCTACTCTAGGAAAAGAATGAATGATGCGTCTAATCCAAACTCCTGCTAGCATCCACATATGCCGCAGCTCCGTGTCCCTGGAATAAAATATCAATCATGGCGTCCTTGTGGCTAGACACCTAAAAGGTTTTGAAAATAGTTTTATAGCAAGGGTTAGAACCCAAAATATTTTGAAAATATTTAGCTAGTGAATTAACTGCAGTAATTAAAAATTCATGAATGCGCTTCATATTTAAGTTAGTGTCGCACTCCCTTGTGGACATTCTCACTCCTCCACTAATGTGCACACCTAACGATCACCTTGACCCCCACCTAGTTGCACTACCCCGTACAACTAGTCCCGGTATAACCTCCCCTTGCCATACTACTCTAACTCGAGTATAATTATTCACGAATTATAAGTTCTTTCACCAATTAACTGAATTAATTCCTTCTTAAAGAATAGCATATAACTGTGTCAAAAGTTATATAAAGTAAATACATCACACACTGTATTATTACCAGTATATAATATTGAATACCATTATATACGTACCTTTACTAAACATCCACACATATAGCATATGTATATCCATCCCTCCGAGTATACCCTCGCCGGATGATTCCCTCTAAAGTGCTATCCCACTAGGTGTACTCACATAACCTAGTTACCCAAGTTGGATTCGATCACCAACCTGGCCTAAAATATAAACAAAGTGGAGGCGGTCATAATCCTTCCCTGAAAGTGAGATAATCTCCTCACCCATATACCAGATGCTATGACCTGGGGACATACTCACCCTACTCCTCAAGCTAGGGGATTCACCCACATCGCGCAACCTCCCTTGATAGCACTAGAGTATATAAATTAAATAAATATCTAATCACTGATATTTAATAGCACACACAATAAATACACACACACACACACACACACACACACACACACACACACACACACACACACACACATATATATATATATATATATATACACTATCACTACACCGTATATATATATTATAAACCCCGGCATTACCGTGTACTCAAAACCCAGTAAAACTAGCCTGAAATTTCTCGAGTCTCTGGCCCGACTCAATTTAATTAATTTTCTCACTTATAAAATTATCATTAGCCCGAGTCTGTGGTCCGACTCTAATATATTTAATTAGCACTCAATTAATATAATATTTTTCCTGAGTCTATAGTCCTACTCTAATTAAATTAATTAACACACCTATTAATTTAATACCTTCCCGAGTCTATCGTCCGGCTCTAATTAAATTAATTTACACCCCTATTAATTTAATACCTTCCCGAGTCTATCGTCCGACTCTAATTAAATTAATTAACACACCTATTAATTTAATACCCATCTGAGTCTACAATCCGACTCTAATGAAATTAATTAACACACCTATTAATTTAATACCCATCTGAGTTTGTGGTCCGACTCTAATTTAAATTAATTAGCACCTCAATTAATTTATTACTTGGCATCGCCCAACCATTATACCCGGACTCGCTCACTTGTCCCGTAACTTAATATTTCCCGAGTCTATCTTCCGACTCTAAATTAATTTACTCTCTCAATAATTAATTAAATCATTTGGTGTCACTTAACCAACATACTCGGACTCGTTCACTTGGTCCATTTTTACATCTCATAATTTATTCCCACATATTCTCCCACAATGTGTCACACATTCATCTCCTAAATTTCCCAATTATATTTACCTATAATTACCAACATACCCGGACTCGCCCACTTGGTCCATAATTAAATATTTCCCGAGTCTATATTCCTACTCCAAATTAATTAGTTGTACCTCAATTAATTTAATAACACAGTGTCACTCAACTACTAAGCCCGAACACTCTCACACGACCCGTAATTTAATACCTATGAGTTTTACCTTACAAAACTCTTCCCGTAAGATTCACACCCTTACTTGACTTTTAAACTTCCTTAACACCATCTTATCAAAGTCCTAGGTATTAAGTTGTGCTTAATTATCACTAATTAATCCACCTTAAACGTCCCCAAAAAGAATTAAGTTTAAACAATTAAAATAAGCGTCACTGCCAAAAATCATGCTTAGTCGATCTATCAACTCCCTGGGTCGATCGATCGATCGAGCAGCTCATAACGATCTGTTTCTGCCATAACCGAATTTCCAAGGTTTTACATCTCAAATTTCCAACCTTAAATAATTATTTTTTGCCAATCAATTATTTCCAAAACAAGTCCCAATCATCTATGACTATTTTAGCATCCTCGGTTCATACGATATCTCCCTATTCCCAAAATGGGTTTCTCCGGTTAATTTCCATTGTTCATTCAAGATTTGTTCCACAGTCCACATTGTTCATATCAAACATGGATTTCTTCTATAGTTTGAATTCTGACAACCTAGAATAACACTATAATATCAATTGGATTCATCAATTCGCACATCACGATTTCCAAATCAAAGACCCATTTTCCCCTCGAAAATCCACCCGAGAATAGATTCGGTTTTACACATCACCATAATATGAATTGGATATCACAATTTAATCATTACATCAAGTTAACCACTTGCCTAAAATCATTCGTAGGGTATGATTCCGTCGGTGTAAAGATTGGTTGATGAAGAACAACCCAAATTAATCCCTTAATTTGGCTCCAAAAGACTCCCAATTGCTCTTGATTTTCTTTCCTCTGTGCCTCTCTCAAACCCTAGGTTTAGAGTTGTGTTGACTGCCATTCCCTAGTCTCTCAATTTGGTTAAAAACCCTTAATCCCCTTTTTGGCCATTTGGGCCTAATTAAAATGGCCCAACTCACCTCGTGTGGGCCCGGTAATGCTGAAAAATATCCCGAGACCCAATTACTACCCCCGGGTACTCTTTTCTGACTATCTCGAGCTCAGCCATGCACTCAGAATTTCCATCCGAAATACTTTTTGACATTTCCAAATTTCGACCTCAAAATGCGACACACATTTATTCGGACAATTAAACTTTAAAGTCGCCAATTATAAATAATTCGGCTCACTCAAATAAATTCTCTAGCTTGAATTTAAGTTTCTCTAATTTAAATATTTTTATAACTCCCAGAAATAATTAAATATTAAATCCTCAAAATTTCGGGGTGTTACATTTCATTCATCTTTTTTCAGTATATCTCCCAAACAATGGTAAAACAAAACAAAAATACAAAATATTATTGATAATATTTCTTTAAGTGGTCAGCATTCTAGGGGTTGGAGAATGGATCTCCCTCCAAATTCTCAAGACGATAAGTACTAGGAAAAAATTCTCTAATAACTATGTAGGGGTCGTGCTAGTTTGCACGGAGCTTGTACGGATTCTGCCAGGCTTTCTTCAAAACTAGATCTCTAATGGCCATCGGCCTAGCAATAACCCTCGTATTGTAGAATTTTGTAGTCCTCTACTGATAAGCATCCTGCCTAATCTCTACGTCCTCTCATCGTTCTTGGATGAGGTCCAAATCTAATCATTGCTCCTCAACATTTATTTATGGGTTGTACGTTTGAACTCTGTGACTTGGTAGTCCAATCTAGGTGGGTATCACTGGCTCTGAGCCATATACAAGCATAAAATGGGGCTCCCCTATGGGCATCCCCTTGATCATCATGTATTCCCAAAGTATAATGTGTACCTCTTCCTTCCGAAGTCCCTTGCCCAAAGTTTTATTTATCACCTCAGTTTGAAAATTTGCCTGAGTTGGACTGGAGATAAGAAAAATTATTTAATACCAACTCTCTTATAGTAATCTTTTAGAGACGAATTCTTGAACTGCTTGCCATTACCGAAGATCAAGGTGTGGGGAAGACCATACCTACAAATGATATTCCTCCAAATGAATTTCAAGCTCTTCATCTCGATGATAGTTGTCATGGCCTTTGCCTCAACCCATTTAGAGAAATAGTCGATCGCCACAATAAGATATATGTAATTGCTTTTTTCTCTGGACAAGGGTCCTACCAAGGGGAAGTAATAGATGTTAAGGGTTGATGATGTTGATGAGGGATGCTATCATATCTTTGGCATTTATGGAAAATCTTCACGTAGCTAGCAGCTTCCTTTGCTCGGGTCGGCTATTAGTACCCTTGAGTGACTATTCTTTTTGCCAATGATATTCCTCCTATGTGACTGGAACAAGAACTCTCATGCAAATATTTTATTATATATTCCACCTCTGTCGACTGAACGCATCATGGTAAAGGGATGAGGATTTGTATAAGACGTATCATATTATTGAGAACTTGGTTGCCTTGTATCTTAGCTTATTTCTCTCCATTTTTGACTCTAGTGGCTCACCATCCTTGATGTATTGGATGAGAAGATCCATCCAAGATGGACCTAGGTTCAGATTCAAGCAAAACTCCACTGTATTCTCTTATTCTTCAATGGTTGGCCGATGTAGTCTCCCCACTGCCACTGACCTTCTAATCTCCGTTTTGGTCACACACGCTAATCTTGCCAAGGCATTGGCTCGACTGTTGTCTAGCTGATGGATCTTTTTTATCTTCACATCTATGAAATTATTTGACATTGCTTTTACTCTTTCTTAGTATTTTGCCATCCTCTCATCTTTTGCTTCGTACACTCCCTGAATCTAATTCACCAACAAACAGGAGTCACTATAAACTGTCATCTGCCCAACATTTAATGCCTTGGTGAGGGAGAGTCCCTCCAAAAGAGCCTCATATTTCAACTCATTGTTAGACGCCTTAAACATGAATCTCAGTGATTATTTAATGTCAGTTCTATATGGGGTTAGTACCCTCCCCGTCTCGCATATAGAGTAATCTACAAATAGGCTCCAAACACTATCTTCTTTTGAGAAAGTTCCCTCATCCAACACTCCATTCTTGAATAGAAATTTATCTTCTTCATTCTTAGCTACCACAGTTTTGTCGACACTCGTCTCAGCTTTAGTCAGGCTTGTACTTGCTTGTTTTGGATCATTTGGTAGATCTATAAAATCTTCGCTATTGACCTCATCCCAAGTGAACTCGGCTATGAAATCAGATAAATCTTACCCTTTGATGGTTTTTCTTGGATGATAGACAATATTAAATTCCCCCAGCTCTATCGACCAAGCCATCAACCTACTCAATTTCTCAGGTTTATGGATGACCAGTTTAAGAGGAGTGTCTGTAAGGACGACCATCGTGTAAGCCTGAAAATAGGGTTTAATTTTCCTGGATCCATGATACAAAGCATAAGCTAGATTCTTCATCTTCGGGTCTGCTCGTCCCCTTGAAGGGCCTTGTTGTTGAAGTAGATCGACATCTGTACCCCATTATTATCTCGTATAATTATTGCATTAATGACCAATGGTACTGATATTGATTCTCTCCCTGCACAGGTAGGCATAACAAAAGTGGGGAGTTGGGGAGTTGAGGTAAGCCTTCAACTCATGGAAGGATTTCTCATACTCCTCATTCCATTTGAAGGTTTTTCTTAACACTTTGAAGGTGGGAAGACATTTATTTATAGCCCTTGACACCAACCTATCCAATGCAATGCCTCGTCTAGTCAGTCTCTGAATGTCTTTTATGGTTTTTAGAGTCTTCATCTCGATCAATGCTTTAATTTTTTCATGGTTAACTTCTAACCCTCATTAATTGAAGATGAACCCTAGAAATTTTCCTGATCCAACTCCAAACACACATTTGGCAGGATTGAGATTCATTTTATACTCATTTATTGTGTTGAGAGTGTGCTCGAGGGCGTCCACATGCGTTTCGTCCTTAAGGCTCTTGGTTAGCATGTCATTAATATATACTTTTATGGTCTCGCCTATTTGATCCTCAAACATCTTATTTACTAGTCTCTGATATGTTTCCTCGACATTTTTGAGGTCAAAGGGCATGACCTTATAGCAATATATACCCTTATCAATGATAAATAAGGTCTTCTCCGCATCGGTTGGGTCCATGAATATTTGATTATAGCCTGAGTAGGCATCCATAAAACTCATCAATTCATGCCTAGTCGTGGCATCAACCATCTAATTAATTCTCGGGAGGGGGAACCTATCTTTTGGATAAGCTTTGTTGAAATTAGTGAGGTCTACCCACATCTTCCACTTGACATTATGCATAGGCATAATGACAGCATTAGCTAGTAATTTCGGGTACACAACATCCCTGAAGAACTTTTCCTTCTCTAGATTCTTCACTTCAGCTCTTATGAATTCATATTTCTCCCTCGAGTAGATCCTCCGCCTCTGTCTGACCAGAATAACTCCTTCACCTACATTCAATTTATGGCAGAGGATCTTCTAGTCAATCCCCGGCATGTCTTCATAACTCCATGCAAAAATACTTTGTCTCTCCCTCAATAGCTTAATCAACTCTTCCTTGATTTATTTTTCAGGGCTTTGTCAATTTGGATAGTTTTTTTCAGCTCTTCCTCATTAAGGATGATGGATTCTACCTCCTCAATGGCCTTGCCCTTTTTCAGTTTCATCTCGTCCCTTAGATCAAGTGTATCGATGTTGTAAGTGGTTATGGCTCTTTTATGATCTTCTCTTTCCTCAACCGAGTTGAAATAGGATTCCCGTGCCTCAACCTGATCGCCTTGAACTTCCCCTACACCATGGTAAGTCCGGAATTTTCTCATTTGGTGAATTGTATAGGGCACTGCCTTAATTTCTTTGAGGGATACTCTTACTATGATGATGTTGTAGGATGAATAAACATTCTTGTCCATAAAAAAGAGATGTATCTTCTTTGCGAGACATCTCGGTCAGGCCTCCCTCATACAGACATCCGTTTCATAAATCCTAAGAGGATGGCCTTTTTATCCAATAAAGCTAATTAAAGGATGATGATATGTTCTGGGTCTTTTCTTGCTTAGTCCCAACCCTTTGAACCACTACTAGAACATTACATTGACCAAACTCCCACCATCGACTAATATTCTGGGAACATCATACCTGTGCACTCTCGTAGTTTGCAAAAGAGGGTCATCATGAGGGGCCAATATCCCCTTGAAGTCCAACCTAGAGAACCCTATTACTAAGGTGTTCATGTCAACTTTCTTCCTCTTACCCGAATTTGAATCAACTGCAGCTAATTTCACCACCTAATTTTTTAGGAGTGCTCTAGCCTCTGAAACACGGGCCTTGCAGTCGGTTATGTCTTTTCTACCGCCTGCTAAACCACCGCATATCATCTTTACTTCATGAGAAATTGACTACAGACGACCTTTGGGCGCTTGAACTTTCGGCAGGAGGTCAGGGTCAACTACATCATCATCATCTGAGGCATCATCATCCTTGTTCACTAGGTCATCCCGTTTTCACTTGTCATCTCATCTCCTTCGGGTGTCGTTTGGTCGAGAGATTTTGACTCTCATTACACCAAATTAATGATGTTTAAATGAAGCATAATTACATGATTTTGAAATTTGCTTCGTGTTTTCACCACCAAAGGCGATTTTATCACACTGTTTGGTAATTGATATGCATAGTGTGACCTTGTCCCATCCTGGGACACTCTCGGCCTGAGACGACCTCAACATGGGTAACACTTATGAAGACACATCTCTAAAAACCTTGTCCTCAACATCTCTTGCACCACACCTATCCACATATTTCATGAGTTTCCCATGTAGTAACCCAAATTTTCATTATAATTCGGGATGGGATGAGGTCACACTATCCATATCATATAGTAACTCAAATTTTCATCTTAAGTAATCATTATTGTTTTATTATTTTTTAAAAAAATTAATATGCGCTTCAATTGACGAATAAAAAAAATAGAATTAAACAAATAAATTTATTTGATCTCGTGACAATTTAATTTGGCAAATTTGTTTAAAAGGTAAAGGAATTAAGGATTTTTATTTTGTTGGAATTTGGGACCCTAAATAATGTAATAATATATTTTATATGATAAATAATAATTTAGGTAAATTTAGAGATTTGTGGAGTTCAGTTCCTCTTTTGTCATTTTGAGGCCATTTGGATTCCTCATTTAATATAAACGTAACAAAAAAATAACTAAAAGAATGGAGAGGGGGGGGGGGGGATTATTGAGCTGAGTAGGAGGAGAACCTGTCTTGTGATAAATTTTCATCTTCTCTTCAATCATAAATATGTTTCCTTTCCCATCTAAATTTGTGTAAAAGATCTCTTCTAAACAGGTAAGTATATATTGTTAAGATAAATTTTAGATATATATAGTGGATTCAATGTTTATACATACAAACCTTGGTAAGAAACTATGTTCTCCATTTTGTTGATAATTCAAGTGAGAGATTGTTATTTTCACCATTCAAGTGAGTCAGATTTTCAGCCTTTAATATATGTTCACTAAAATTGTAAGAGTATAGGCTAATCATGTGCCCTCACTTTCTTAGAGTGTCTTATACCAGTTTCCAAAATAGTTTTTTATGTCTTTCCTAAAGGGCTTTGTTCTCCAAAACTATTCTTCAGCATTCAAGATGTTCAAGCCGACATGTTCATTCTTGTCATCACATTATTTCATTTAGGATGAATATAAAATGACGTAGGGGACATAACGTTTAATTATTTATGAAATTTAAAATGAAAAATCCTTTTCAAAACCATATGTGCTTTTGTGTTTATTTTTACCAAATGTCATATTATTTTTTAAATATGAAAATATATTTTGTCATAGGTATATTTGTGGAATAATAAAGTACATGCTAATCAAAACTACATTGATATTGTCTTGGGATATATTTGTGGAATATATTTTGTTCGTTGAAGATTCGCTAAAGCGAAGCTTTTCTTCACTGTTCAATCCATGAGCCCTTTATCTCATAGAAATTTCATTTTCCTAAGCCACAACCTTGTGTCACTAAAGCTTCGCTCCAGTAAAGAGCCCAGCTCTGCAAATCTTTTGGCTTATCTCAGAAATATTTGTGAGATACTCCCTGATATGCCAAATATCACCTCGTTTAACACTACAAGAGAAACACGTTTTTATGATACGCACTAAATTAATTTAAAGGCGTTTATTATAAAATGTCATTTAAAGATTAATATTGTTATTAATATGACATTTTTGAAATAACATGTCATTTTATACATATTAATATTATTTTTTATGACACTTTAATTATAAAAAACATATTTGACAATAGATATTATGACTTTTTTTAAAAAAAAATTCTAAGCTAAGTGTAGCTGTTATGACATTTTCTTTCAGTCCTAAAAATTTAGGAGTGGGATTTCCCCCCCCCTCAAAGTTTAGAAGGCATTTTTTGTCCCGATCTCATCTCCCCCTCCCACGACGATGGCCTCATCTCATCCCTTCTCCGGCCTGCCTTAACTACTTATTCGCGACAACTAATCTGTAAGTCTCTCCACTCTCTCAATTGTTTTCTCTCTCACTTGTTTAATTTGTTTGTTTGTACGGATAAATTTGCAAATTTCTTCAATATCATTTATAGATGTTTATAGACGTTTATAAACATCTAAGATGTTTATAGATGATTAATATGTAACTTTCTTCCATTTTGTTTCATTTTTGTTATTTTTGGTGTTAATTTTTGGTGGTGGACTGAAGTGTAGAATTTGGGGAAATAAGTAAATCTCAGGTGTAGGTCATTTGTTGACAAATTAAAGATGCTTATCCCTAAGAGTGCATTTGGCTAAAGAAAAAAACTTTGTTTTTTTTAATATATGTTATGTTATAGTTGGAATTGATTTGGGTTTGTTTCTTTTTTTTGATTTGTTCCAGTTTGCACACATAGATTGTATACAGAGATGGTGTGATGAAAAGGGACACATAACTTGTGAAATTTGCCTACAGGTTTGAAATTTTAATCTCTTATGAAGTTTTGATAATTGGGTATTTTTTATTTCTTGTTTCTTGATTGATGTTACAAAAGTTTCATGTTATTTTCATTTTTATTTATTTTTATTAGTATTAGGGTTGTTTTTTCTTTAGTTTTTATTAGAACTTTGTTTGTGTATTTGGATTTTTTTAATAGTTTATGCTATGAATTTTTCAAAGTTAATCACTTGTTCTTTTTTCTTCAAAAAATAATTAATGTTGTTGTTTTCTCTAATTTATGTTAATTAAATAGCACATTTATGGGCTTGTCTCCTATGTGTGTGTTTCCCCTGTTTTTTAATTAGGAAGATAAATTATAATCTGAATATATATATTATACATATATACAGAGATATTTTTGGGTTAATCAATGTCTACCCTAATATCCCCCCACATTTCCCATTCCATCCAAGAGTAGGCTTAAAAAATTAAAACAAACAGGTCTTTGGCCACAATTGAAAAGCATGTAAAAATGGGGGGCTTTTAAGGCAAGTCTTGGCATGTCTTTGCCCACAATTGGGAAGCAGTTCTAAAATTGAGTTGGCTAAAAAAATAACAAGCATGTATTCTCTTTAAAACAATGCTTTAGACATGAGGCAGTGCTAAATGATCTATAACACCGATCGATCGCTGCACCTTACCTGGTCGATCGGGGCAACAAAAAAATTGGACTTGCTTTTTATTTTTACAAGAACATAACTGCTCTTATAATGGGAAATGAGCTTCTTATTTTTGCAAGCACATACCTTTGCAAGAGCATACCTGCCTTAAGCTAAGAGCTTCTTGTCTTTTTTTTTAAAAGCAAAGACCCGCTTCTATTTTTGTCAAGCAAATACCCGCTTGTTATTTTTTAGCCAACTGAATTTTAGACCTGCTTCCCAATTGTGGGCAAAGACATGCTAAGACTTGCCTTGAAAGCCTCTTTTTTTTACCTGCTTCTTAACTGTGGCCAATGACATGCTTGTTCAAATCTTTCTTTAGACTACTCTTGGCTGTAATTAATAAGGATCCTTAATAACATGAAAATGATTATAACTGATGTATAATAAGGTTGTACTTGTTAGAGGCCATAAATCGCTTTTCTCAATCCGCAAAAAAAGTTTTGTTTGGTTTGGTTTGATTTGATCAATGAAACCTCGTGGCTACTGCATAACGACCTCCTCATATAATGTTCTGTGAAGAAAAGCATTATTTACATCCAATCGACGTAGATGCCAACTATTGTAGAGGGCAAGAATAAGGATGATTCGAATAGTCGTTGGTTTTATAATCGGACTAAAAGTGTGATGAAAATTAATACCAGGATGCTGGTGATATCCTTTTGCAACGAGACGAACTTTGTACTTGGAGATGGAACCATCGGATTGTTGTTTAATTTGAAAAACCTTTTGTAGTTGACCACATTTTGATATGATGAAGGAGGAACAAGTTCCCATGTTTAATTTTGAAGAAGTGCTGTAAGATCATTGGACGTTGCCTCCCGCCATTCAACATGTTTAAAAGATTGAGAAACACAAGTTGGTTCAACAGTTTCAGGAAGATAATGCTTTGTATTACTTTCATAGATACGTTTGGGTTTGAAAATATTATTTTTTGAACGAGTGGTCATTTGATGAGATGAAGTGGGTGGAATTGATTTAGGAGAATTGAGATGTGTGTGGGTGAGTGGAGGTTGTGGTGGTTGATCAAGAACATTTACATCAAGAGACATAGGTAATCAAATCAAGAGGACCATGACTTTCTAAAGTTGATTTTCTGAACAGTGAGAGTTGGTTTTTATTACACAAACAAGACGTACACATAAAATTTGAAGAAATAGAAGAAGAAAGAGACAGTAACTAAACTGAACAAGAGACTTAAATGTTTTAAGAGTTGGTTGACCAATACGTCCATGCCAAATCACTAGAGAAGCAGAGATAAGAACACTAGTAGAAAATGCCATGGGTGAGCTGGTATGCACATCTTTTGTAGCTGGCCATTTGTAAAGATCATGTCAATTATTTTCGTAGAGTAAAGGTTTCCATGTGTATAAATCCTTGTAAACCAAATAAGAAGGAAAGAATTCAATAGAGGTCTGATTTGTACGACAAAATTTGAAACAAATATTAAATTTTGTTTAATAGATGGAACACATAAAAAATTAGATAAATTGAGCAGGGGAGAAAAAAATAGATCCAGTATGAGTGATTTTTAAACCTAAACCATCAATTTTATTATCATTAGGACCCTCCTATGGTTGATGGAAGGACAAATTTGATCATTAGGACCCTCAAAAGACAAAAGTATGTTTCTCGTTCCTCGGCTGAAGCGGAATACTATGATCTTGCCTCATGTGCAACCGAGGTACATTAGATCACGAATCTTATCAACGAGTTACATGTTGATTAGTCATGAGTTCCAAATATCTTTTGTGACAACATTGGTGCCATATATCTCTCGGTGAACCTTTTTTTCACTCAAGGAATGAAGAATATTTCAATTGATTATCACTTTGTTCGTGACCATGTAGCTCGAGGGTCCTTCATCGTTTCTCACATCTCATCCAAAGATCAATTAACAGACACTCTTACAAAGCCGCTACCGTCTACTAGCTTGCATGAACTATAGTCCAAGATCGGTATCTCAAATGGGAGCATCGTCTTGAAGTGGCATGTTAAATAATTCCCATCCCCAAATTCAGTACATGCAACCACACCACGAGCAGCCACACCAACAACTTCTCCCAATTCAGATCCTTCTTTGTCCCCCTTTTGTTTTAATAGTAATTTAAAACTCAAAAGTATGTCTTACTCTTTCCTTATATTTAGGTAGCTTTATGCCTGTAAAGTGCATAGCTCTTACTGCGATTGCTAATTTCTTGATTGTGGTTGTGCTATTCTATGGGGCTTGTTATAGAATAGTCCTAGAATGATTCTCATGCTTAATAACTCTGTATTTGTATTTGGTACATCTTCCCTATTTTGAGCTTCAAGTTGCAGCATTAAGGTAATCGGTTATTCAAGCCCTTACTAATATAGGCAATATGCCTCTCTTATTTTAATATGACTATTCATATCTATAGATCCTCTTGATTTAAAAACAAAAATTGAAATTCTTGTTTATTCAACTCAAATCAAAGGAAACTTATGATTTAATACTTCACTACTCAGATTGGCAAAATATGTAGCTCTGTTCCAAATCATCATTCGTCGATATAGCTTTGTTGCAACATAATTAGGCAGGTTTTTATCTTCTTATTCAGTTATTGAACATTAAAGGAACTGTGTGAATGTTATGTAATAAGTTCATCTATTATTATTCTACTACTGGTCTCTTTTGAAATAACACTCTTAAAACTTTAGAGTGTCTTTTCATAAGCATGCACTAAACTTCTATGTTAATTCATTTTGTTTTTTGGTTTGTTTAAGCTTCTAGAAAAAGACACATGTAAACGTCCAACAAGATTTAAAGGATGTCAATCTTTGGCATGTTTTTCTCCAAACTTGTTGTTGTAATACCCCATATTTTTATGGCTTTTAAAATTAGGAATTTATTAAATTTAATTGAGATATTAATTTAATATAAATCCAGAAATTTATTTTTTAATATTTACTAGCGTGATATGAGTTAGTAATTATTGGAAATTTGTTGAATATTACTGGATGATTAAAGTAATACATGAGATTGATTTTATTAAAATTGTCACGAGTGAATAAAATGGTAATTATGGAAATTTAAGTCGAGACGCGCCTCTGTAGTGACATGACTAAATTATTATTATAAAAGTGAATAAATTATAACTCATTTGTATGATCATTTTGAGTGAGCCAAAGTGTTCAAAAGGGTCTAGATAGTCAGAAAAGTGTATCCGGGGATTTAGTTTCAGTCTCGGGGCATTTTTAGGCCTAAAATTGTAAGAGTATAGTTTCACTCGATTGCATCGCCACCATCACCAAAATGTAGATCGCATGATGAGGAATGCAACCATATATGTTTCATCAACAAATTAGACCTTTGAATCCCAAAAAAGTTTCTATCTTGCTGATTTCTAGTTGGTATTCCTTCCATGTTAGTCTAGGAATGAAAATCATATGTTTTAATTGAAGAATTATATGCTTTGGAAGAGAATTTATATGTGTTGTAGGGAGAATCCATATATTTTGAAATCATGATCATATGTAAAGGATTACCCACAAATTTATTATAATATTTGGTAAGAAAATCTGGATTAAAATAGAGCTTTGTGATTATTCATACAAAATTTGGTTTTATAAATAAATCTGAGATTAAACCCCTTTTTGATTGATTCGTTGAGGATTTATTGATGTCGTTGCGTTAGAACTTGTTTATGTACCTGGCTTATACATTTAGATAATTTTGATGGGAGTTTGGGATGAAATTATAGAGGTTTAGAGGGGTTAGAATGATCGAACCTGTAGGTTGGAAATTGCAGAAAACTGGGCAAGAACTGCTTGATCGATCAATCGAACAATAGCATCGATCGATGATCAATCGATCGGCCACATTCCACGATCGATCGATCCCATGTGGAAAAGTGCATGTTTTTTTCTCCTTTTGGTTTAATCCGGTTAAGATACGTAGGGACCCTTGATTATCATTTATGGAGTATAATGGGTTTTGAAGAGGACCAGTAGGGTCTAAGTATACTTCGTTGAGTGAAATTAATATAAGATGAAATTGTGGATTAATGGGAAGTTATGGTGCGTACGTTTAGTAAAAGATTTAGACTCGTAAAGGATTTAAACCAGAAAATAAATGAGAGTATACCTACTGAAATTATACTTAGTGAGATAGAATACTTTGAGAGATGAGAAGTAAGTCTGAAATAAATTATATATGATAATAAAAGAGACAAATTCGTTATGCGAGATAATTGAGTAATTTGTGCTAAGAACGGATAATTATAATTATGGGTCGTGGGCGCACCTAATTTAGAAAATGTTAATATTTATTGATATGACTGTGTGACTGTTCATGTATTATGTATCTGTGTAAAAATCACACCCGGGATACTTGCTATCACGGAGGTTTTCGCGACGGGACGGTCTTATCTCGATTGGACCTTTATGGGGGATATTGACTTTTAACCTAGAAGATAGTATCTTTGATACAGGATATCTGAGAATGATAATCACATGTTCTAAGATAAGTGAGGGTATGTGCTGACCTCTTAGGACATGGAACTATGTTTCGCCCCCATTTGTATGTGTATTGTGCTAATACAGTTCAAGAGTGATTCCGAACTAGTATTTCCCTTAGTTTGATTGATACGGGGACTTGATAGCAGAGTATGCCAACACCATAGATTTATTGGGGTACCGATAGTGTATATATATTATATGAGTGATTGATATATATATATATATATATATATATATATATATATATATGGAAACGTTCTACTGTGTCTATAAGTAGTTAAGAAATGAATAAATGCTTCATCTTTATAACAAATGTTCGTGATTTGGTAACGGTATTAAGTGGTTCTAAGTAACGAAAGAATATGGAAGAGAATGATTATCTAAAACTAAATATTATGCCCTTAGTACTTCTCGGGATAAAACTTTATGGAATATAAGTTATATAGACTTATAAGATCAATAGAATGGTAGGAGTGCACACTAGATGAGAGGTGAGAATTCTCAAGAGAGTGTCGCATATTAACATGGTTTTGATATTAGCCGGTAAGCATTTTAAGTACATGCTAAACTATTTTTAAAACTGTTTTACACTCATGCTCTGACCCATTTTCTGTCATTTCTTTCTCTCTTGTGTATATGCATATATATATATATATATATATATATATATATATATATATATATATATATATATATACACACACATATATGTATTACAGGTGCCCATCTACAGGGTCTTTTTGCATAGTTTCTTTGGAATGGACGTGCTATAGCTTTTGTGGAAGTTGCAGGCCTTCGCTTTAGACGACGTCTTCATCGATTCAGTTCCTATTTTAGTTCTTCATAGTTAGGCCATGTGTCGCCCGATTTCCTATTCCATTTGGATTTGTAAGAGATTTATGCTTATCTATATTTCCAGTATTCAGTAATCCTTGGGAGTTAACTATTGTCAAGATGATTTCATTTATGGTTCTTAAACTTGGTTTGGATTGTCGATATGGTTCAATTCTTGTGTGTTGATTACCATCCTCAGTATGTATGTGATTCTTAACTGTGGGGTATTAAAAAGGTTTTTATATTGGAATTTAATAAGATGAAAATAAGAATTTAAATTGTTTTGACACTTAGATTAATTATTTAAGGTGTTCAAATTAGAAATATCATTTTACGACAGTGATGCTGAGAATGAACCAACCGTTCACCTTGATGATAATTTAATAAAGGACTGATCACCCGATATTTAATTAGGGGGGTATTACAGGTGGGATCAGAGCATCAGGTTATAATTTCTTTTTGGATTTGTCCGGCTTATTATGCTTCCAGCGTAGCTTTCTTTGATATAGAGCCCTATGTTTAGGATTGTTGATTTCTTTGGTGAGATTTCGTTCTCCTACTATCACTAATATATTAGTAAATCTTATTTCTGTTCGGACGTGATCGAACAATGAAGTATGGTTGATGAGAGCCATTAGGTGGATAAAGGACGCCGGACTTAGGAGGTTATGAAGTATGTTGGAGGATGATGACCGTAGTCGAGGTCACCCCTATTATCGTATGAGAGGCTAAGACTGTAAATACAGCTAGGACATAGCCTATGCTTTCCAAGTTCAGCTGTAGTAAAACGTGATGTCAAAATTAGACTCACCCAATGTAGAATGCTTTGGAGAGGGTCAAATGGCAAATTGAGGAGAGTCATCAGCAAAAATACTAGAAATATGGGAATTATGTGTGTTACCCAAAGAAGGTAATACATTCAAAGCCTTGGGACTATGGAGGAGGATGGTTAACTGGAAGTGAAAAATTTGAAGTAAAATTTTTCTTGGCTCGTCGGAGCAAAGTTATATTAGTGGAAGTCAACCACCACATTTAACAGTGAAATGTTCCATAAATGGAAGGACCTTAAGTACAATTTAACTGCATGTTCCTTCATCAGTTGTTTAGAATAAGATGTGAACGTTGTTCTGAACCCATTACGGAAGGGCCGGACAGGGGTCCATTTGTAAATGAATTTAAACTTTAAGAAAATCTTATATCAGCGGAAGTGGATACCAACGGTAGAGAAGATTTTAAATGGGATATCAACTCGTGAGGTAGGTTGACAACACTTAAAGAGAATTCTATTGGACAGTCGATCTTTATGGTGACAATGTCATGCATTGTCCATAGATATGTTAAGGCTCTTATGTGAAGGGAGCTAAAGGAATCGAAAGATTCAGTTGGAGAGTGAGACTAGATGAAATGCAGTTAGCAACGCACCGCCAGGGGGAGACCCATCAGGGGGCTTATTTAAATGATTCGGGTAGCTGAATTCTTACCCAACGATGATGAATTTAGTAAGGGTTATTGAAGCCATTATCATGTTCCTTAACGCCAACAAAGCTAAGGGAACGATATGGGTAGCCAGCAGGATCGATACTATTTAAGTTCAAGAGAAGGACAACTCTAATAGGGTCAGTATGACAGGAGATAAGTGGGTTATATTATAAGGACACAAATTCCCAATTAAGTCCTTTGTAGTTTTATCTCAATTCCAGACAAAAACGTTTGAGTCATATGACAAAGTTATTGACCATCCTTCAAGCCTATGACATACTAAAGTTTAAGACATAGCGGCCAAGTTTAAATCTTCATCAAAATGCCAAGTTTAATGTGCGTCGTTTCTACGTCAACAACATGGTTCCATTGCTCTTAAGGTATGAATGCATTATATATTTATATAGGATCTTGGAACAATAGTTACATGGATGTATCTTTTTTTAAACGGTTGTTTATTTTCAAAAAGTTTCTTTAAAACTTTAAAATAAAGTTTCTGGGCTAAAATCAAATTTTTATACTTTCTGGAAGTTCGTTCAATATTGTAGTTCGAACGAGTTTGCTGACGAGCTCCCTATTTGTCCACTGGAATATCGTTCGAACAAAAAGGCTGTTCGAATGAGAATTCTAATGAGTTCAACTTTTATACACTGGAACTTCGTTAGAAGGATCGTTCGAACGAGACTTCGTTTGAACGAAATCTCGTTCGAACGAGATTTGGCGGGAACAATTTTTGTGGCAGTTTTGAGCAATTTTTCCCACTTTCCCACTTTTGTTCCCACTACCTTTTTTCCGTAATACTTATTAGCAGGAACTAACTTTTTCTAATAAAACTTTTTCATATCCTACAACCTCTTAGAGAGTGTTTTTGAGAGTTCAACTTTCCTAAGAAAAAGTTCAAGTTTAAGTGTTCATTTTTCAAAGAAAAATCATTTAAACACTTTTGTTTATACCCAATAGTTTTTTTATTCCAAGATACCATATATATATCTTTCTTGGAGCGCTTGGCACCATTGGTTCACTTTTCTACCTAAGAAGAAAAGCGTTTGGGTTTGATTCTACATCCCCCAAAGAAGAAGCTCGTTTGCGTTAAATAACCCACCTGGAGAATGGCTCCTTATTCGGGTGGCGGTGACTAAAAAGTCTGATCGGTGGATTCTGAGACCGCGGTGGAGCTCCGTGGTTATCCGATGAAAAGAGGTCTGTACAAGAAGGAGAGTCGGGGCCTGGATGGAGTCAAGTCGAGTGTTGTAAGTCTTTCATGTCTTGTACATATAAAACCGTATTTAGTGGATTTGAGGCTAGGGTCGTCCGATATTTTTTCCCACTGTGAGTTTTTCCTCATACATCGCGGCGTAGTGATTTATTGTTTATTTTATCTTTCGTAAAATTCACCTAGAACATATGCTTAGGTAAAAAGATAAAATTGTTTTAAATCTCTACTTTTATTTAATTTGGTGCTACATAATTATTTGGGTAAATGCTAATTTGATTCAAGTCATTATTTAATTTGTTAAAATTGGTTTGGCCTAATTTGGTAATATGGAAAATATGACTTAGAAAAATTTCTAGGACTTGAATTGAATTAATTTGATAAAGTGAAAAATTCATTTGTCAATTAATTTAATTTCACTTTAAGTTGCGTTTAATTTTAATTTGAAAAGGAAATTAAAATTCGTTAATTTGTGTAATTGAACCATCTTCCTCTTCCGCATCTTTAAAAGGAAATTACTTTTTGTGAAAAGATTTTAAAATTGGGGGCCTCGTGTTCCAACAAGTGGTATCAGAGCATTGATTGAGAAAATCTATCCTTTTCAAATTGGTATCAAAGACGGAGCCCTAGTTTATCGCGTGAAAGATCCATTTTTTCGGCTTTTATAATTTTTGTGCTCCTTGTATTTTTAGGTGGTTCATTTTTTTACTCACTCTCATTTTTTAGTATCTCTCGATGGGACGCTTTAATGATAATTTGTCCATTTCTAATGATAATAAAGTGTTTTCTATTCGAGAGGAATTTAATGGGCTTAATAAGTGTAATGAAAAATTAAGAGAATTAAATTTGAGATTTGATAAAAGAATTAAATTTCTTGAAGATGAAAATTCTTGTTTTAAAGGTAAAGTTGAATTTTTGCAAACCTCTCTATCTTAAAAAGATATTTTTTGTGAAAAGCTCATGGATATAAATTACAATTTTAATATTTTACAAAAGTCCAAGAAAGAGAGTGATCGTCGAGAAAAGACTTTTAGGGACAAGTTTGCTCACATTGAGGGGGGAGCGTGATAATATTCTAGGAGTTATAGAAAATTTAAAGAAGGAGTCCCGTAAATTTGAGGTGTCTAATTAATTACTTGAGTCCGATATTTTAAAAATAAAAAGGATTTACTTGACTCGAGTAGTAGTTGTAATGGTTCTATCTCATCCTGTTCAAATACTTGCGTTGCTAAAGCTAAGACCATTGATTGTTTTAGACGGTCGACTTTATCCAAGGACTTTAGAAAAGGTCACATCGTAGGTATCATTCCTCGTGTTTTCACATGCTTGCATTATGGTAGGAAAGGTAACCTTAGGTCTTTTTGTTTTGATCTTAAAAGAAGTCCTAGGAAGTCTATGTCTAGCATTTCATTAGTTCCCAAATCCCATCATTTTAAATATTCAACTATATGGGTTAGAAAATCATTTTTATACGCACTAGATATTATATTTTTTTTATTCTCATTTGTTTTCACATGAAACCTCCCTCGCTAAATCTAAAGGTTGAATGTGTTAGTTTTGTTTGCATACTCTAGCCTTTTGTGATTCATATTATATATCATTGTTAGGTTTATGCATGTTTAATCATTTTCTAATCTATGCTCCATGATAAATCACATGCTAGAATAATGATTTTCGTTTATCTTTTATATTATATTTCCTTCATTTTTGTTTGCATTAAATGAAAAATACAAAAAGATTTTTGTTTATCATTTGGGTTTTTATCTCTTGGTAGTTTGAGCTTACTGAAAAATTCAAATGATTTATGTTTGTCTTTTGAGTATATATTTTTATTTTTGGTTAAAAATTTCAAAAACCTCAAAAGCAATCCTTATTATGTTCTTTACCATGCTTACATGGAGTAGTTGGATTTTGTGTTGAGTAAATGGATTCTATTTTTATATGCCTCTATTCACACATGCACGAGCTCTTTTGAAATTTAATCGTCACATGTTATATTTGAGCTTTGCGAGGTGTTCTCCTACAAATCTTGTCATCTACATATTTGCGACCTAGGAGGACTAGTGCATGTCAAAATCCTTTGCATGTGAGATATAAAAAATAATTTTTTTTAATGTGCACGGGGAGGGTCTCCGAAATGGTTTATTATCCTTTGTCAATAGTAAGCCACCGTTTGTTTGGACCTAAAAGAAATACGTTGTCCTAAGGCCTAAAAATAGAATTATGGCATTAAAAAGAAAAATAATTGCCAAGACCTATTTTTGTTTGATATATTCATTCAAATATATATGATTATTAAGGGAGATTAGATGGTATATCAACGGTTTGCACAATGTCCATTTATCCTAGTTGTACTTTCAATTACATGACTCTATTGGTTTGTAGAATCATCAACATCCTAGGCTTGTATGAATTGTGTATGTTTGTTCATTGAGTTCAATTTATATTGTCACATGAGGTTATATTCAAATGTGATGAATTTTGCAATCAATTGAGAACTCCGTGAACATGTTTTAAGTGTTTGGGTCTAAATTTAATTGTTACTAGTTCACACCCCAACACTTCCGTTTCCATATGACACATTTTTGCCATACGAGTGTGAAAAGCTTATTTTACTTTGTGTCATTTTTGTGTTTATATATATACATACTTGCATGTGCATTATTGGTATATTTAGTCTATGTGTATATATATGATATCTTTCTATCTTTGCCTTGATTTATAGTTCATCTACGCCTTAGTTCATAATTTGTATCTATCTAGTTGCATTCTTTATTGATATCACATGCTTAATGCTTTATGTATCATATTGGTATCATTTTTTTGCATCTTAGTTAGTATCCGTTATTATTTATTGGATTCGTTATGATTATGTTGCCCGGGTGCTTTAATGTTCTCATTACTTTATGCACATTTGCATGTTTAATTTGTTATCCCATTCTATTTATTTCTTCTTTACTTTGAGGGGTGTATATGCTTTTATTGGGGGAGATAACTTATGTTTTGATTCTTTATCCTTTGTCTATTCCCGAACAAAAAGGGGGAGAATGATAGGGGAGAAATGGTATCTACTCCTATTGTCATCGTATCTTAGTTTGGGAGATTTTACTTAGGGGGAGCGCTATCTTCTTAAGTTGATCATAGTTGATAAAGCAGTGAATTAATTAAGGGGGGTTTTTATTTATATTTCATTTAATAGTTTAATATTCACTATGCATTTAATGTGTTTTCTTAAGTGTGTAGGAATTGTTCTATATATGGCAACTTTTATCTTTGGCAAAGATATTGATACTTGGGTTATTTGAGTCAAGCATTGTACTTTTATTTTGGGTGGGACATGTTTTCTATGTCTAGTAGAGCTTGACGGCCCTTTAGGATTTTTGTTGGTTTTTGTCCCGGAATATCCAAAGGGGGAGATTTGTAAGGTCACAAATTTCCAATTGAGTCCTTTGTAGTTTTGGCTCAATTTCGAACAAAAACGTTTGAGTCATAGGATAGAGTTATGGACCGTCCTTCAAGCCCATGACATACTAAAGTTGAAGACGTAGCGGCCAAGTTTAAATCTTCATCAAAATGCCAAGTTTAATGTGCCTCGTTTCTACGGCAACAACATGGTTCCATTGCTCCTAAGGTATGAATGCATTATATATTTATATAGGATCTTAGAACAATAGTTATATGGGTGTATCTTTTTTTAAAATGTTGTTTATTTTCAGAAAGTTTCTTTAAAACTTTAAAATAATGTTTTTGGGCTAAAATCAAATTTTTATACTTTTTGGAAGTTTGTTCGATATTGTCGTTCGAACGAGTTTGCCAACGAGTTCCCTATTTGGCCACTGGAACATCGTTCGAATTGTTGTTCGAACGAAAAGGATGTTCGAACGAGAATTCCAATGAGATTTCTAATGAGTTTAACTTTTATACACTGGAACTTCGTAGAAGGTTCGTTCGAACGAGACTTCGTTCGAATGAAAATCTCGTTCGAACGAGATTTAGAGGGAACAGTTTTTGTGGCAGTTTTGAGCAGTTTTTTCCAGTTTCCCACGTTTGTTCCCACTACTTTTTTTCCAGAATACTTATGTGCGGGAACTAACTTTTTCTAATAAAACTTTTTCATATCTTACAACCTCCTATAGAGTGTTTTTGAGAGTTCAACTTTCCTAAGAAAAAGTTCAAGTTTGAGTGTTCATTTTTTAAAGAAAAATCGTTTAAACACTTTTGTTTACACCAATAGTTTGTTTATTCCGAGATACCATATATATATCTTGCTTGGAGCATTTGGCACCATTGGTTCACTTTTCTACCTAAGAAGAAAATAGTTTGGGTTTGCTTCTACATCCCCCAAAGAAGAAGCTCGTTTGCATTGACTAACCCACTTGGAGAAAGGCTCCTTGTTCGGGTGGCGGTGACCAAAAAGTCCAATCGGTGGATTTCGAGACCGCGGTGGAGCTCCATGATTATCCGCTAGAAAGAGGTTTGTACAAGAAGGATCATCAGGGCTTGGATGGAGTCAAGTCGAGTGTTGTAACTCTTTCGTGTCTTGTACTTGTAAAATCGTATTTAGTGGATTTGAGGCTAGGGCCGTCCAAGGTTTTTATCCGTTGTGGATTTTTATTCGTACATCGCTACGTAGTGATTTATTGTTCATTTTATCTTTTGCAAAATTCACCTAGAACGCATGCTTAAGTAAAAAGATAAAATTGGTTTAAATCTCTACTTCTGTTTAATTTGGTGCTACATAATTATTTGGGTAAATGCTAATTTGATTCAAGTCATTATTTAATTTGTGAAAAATTGTTTGACCTAATTTGGTAATATTGAAAATATGACTTAGACAAATTTCTAGGACTTGCATTGAATTAATTTGTTAAAGTGAAAAATTCATTTGTTAATTAATTTAATTTCACTTTAAGTTGTGTTTAATTTTAATTTGAAAAGGAAATTAAAATTAGTTAATTTATGTAAATGAACCATCTTCCGCTTCCGCATCTTTAAAAGGAAATTACTTTTTGTGAAAATATTTTAAAATTGGGGGCCTCATGTTCCAACAAGTGGTATCAGAGCATTGATTGAGAAAAGCTATACTTTTCATATATGTTGAGGTATTTTGTGGAGAGTAAAACCACACGAGTTAAAAATTTTCAAAGTGAGAATAAGGACAAGGGTATGGTGCTTGTAGGGGAAATGGTTAATATAATTTTCGATTTGGTTCAGACAGACACGTTATGTCCGGAAGACTATTAAGCAGCTAAGGCAATTGGCAAAGTAGAAGTATGAGCTTTATCCTCGGAGGATGAGGGGTGTTTTATGTTACACGATCAAGTCCCTATAATTTTGTTTATTATTAGATTCACATGTGAGAAGAATTTAGTGCATATATCTATAGCGTTATCATTAGGTGTATGTTTTCCCTGGTACAGTAAGATTGTCTTTATTGTTCTCCACGGAGGACAAATGGGTGCCTTGTTAGTGATTTATATATTTTTATTCAGTTTACTCATTTTAGTGATGTAATATGCGAGTATATTATTGTACTGATTATGGTTTTATAAAAATGGTTAAAACACGAGTAAGCAGTGATTGCAAGGCAATCGGGGTTGCTTCCCTAGTGCAGCATGTTTTGTTCTGACAATACCTCACCTGCGAGAGGGTCAAGCTCGCACTCATTTAATATATATTATAGTGACTTCAAAGGGTATAATGGTATGAAAATGTTTAATCCCAGGGTGTTTAGGGACTTTGTTATTATGATTCAGTGTGTATTGGGTTTACCGTTGGGCGAAAGGCTTTCACTCATTATTATGTGTAGCGCTTAGGACTTAGTGTCAGGAGGAGCGCACTGTTATATTTATCCTTTGGGAATGTAAAAGTTAAGACTTATATTCATATGTTTGGGAATGGGATTTTGAGATTCCAGATTGTATACCTATGAGGTTTATGGAATGTGATTACTACCTACATTGAGTAATAGTGAAATTAGTAAAAAGTTCTTTGTTTCAGTACAATTGTGAGAAGAGATGTAGATTTTCTATCAAAAGACGGAATAGAGGGGTACAGGTTATGGAAGGAGGACCCAACGAATTTTGATAATCGACATTGCTAGGTAGTAGTGTATCGGGGGGGGTTCCTTGTTTGGATTTCTCTTTGCGAGACATCCCATGCATGAAACTTTGTGTAAGGTTGGAAGTAGAGAGATGTTTTGTCATTATTCCATGAGTATAGTACCTAGATCTTCATAGGATCCGGTAATATTTATTGTAAGTGAAAGTTAAGTGACGATTTAAGGCAAGTGGAGCCAGTTGTGTGGTAAGGAAACATTGGAAGTTTTGTTTTACCACCCAATCGAAGGGTGGAATGATGATAAAGATGTTTGAGAGTACCCAAGTGGTGTAACCACGTTGTGTCACAAGGGAAACAGAGAATTGAGTGTTATGTGTGAAGCGTAGGTGATGCTTACACCACTATGCACGGTTTATAGGGTGTGTTGGCATCCTAGTTAGCTTTTGCTTCAATCTAGTTGAAGAGATGTGGGGATAGACACGTGGAATATATGTTTGTGCAAACGACGTAACAAAGTGGAACTGGTAGAGTGGATTAAGTGTGGTACGAAGGACGATAATCCATATATACGTGTACGATCAGAGTAGCAAACACGAATTTAGTTAGAAGACTATGGGAAGCCATTTAAGGGTATTCATTGAGAAGGATAAAACTTAACTATTGTGGAAAACACTCGGAACGGAGATTTACCTAGTCAAGTGTGGAAATCGACTTGAGCGTAAGTTGAATTATGATGTAAGTAAGGTATAAAGGTTCAGCAGTGCACATCGTGGAGAAAAGTGCATGGATCAAAACTTTCAGTATACGCTAAGGAAGGAAGGGGAGTATTAAGTGTCTGTTAATGTGAGTCATTACAAGTAGAAGTCGATGTCGAGCGGGACATAGTGAGTAGTCTCCGCGGGCACCACGCATGGATAGAAATCTATTGGAATGAGAGGATCAATTAGAGAATTTTGTAGCAAACCTTCGATTCTTAAAATAGAAGAGAACAACAGTGTGAAATTTCTTGGATGGGGTGCCAACTTTAAGGTAAGATCACGAGTTCCTTAGAATGTGCGGAACAAGTTGACCTAAAAGAAAGTGATTATTATTCTTTTGGATGGTATACACTATTAGATAGTGTGCCCAACCTTTCTTTGAAAATAAGAATCGCGCCGGTAAGAGGTTCTTCCTGGTATTTTTTCTGGAATTAGAATGGGATCATTGAACCCCACCTTCAAACCAGAGTTCCGTGGAAGCACTCATACATGTTTATTGTGGACAAACTACTTATTGAAATTTTGGGTCGAAAAACCTTAATTATTCTCCCTCTGGTTGTTTATAGGCGAGTGTATAATCAGGATTTTTGATCGGCCGAGTTAGCGTCTGATGACTGGGGTGGAATTATCACGACAGTTTTAGGTGACTTGCGAATGTCATAAGAGTTGCGTCACTGAAAATTGAGATTCGAAGAACTGACAAGAGTGGTCAAATGTTCGCATGGTTTCTCTCAAAAAGGGAGTTTTGCATTTAGATAAATACGAGTAATTGTTACGTAGTGAGCTGCGGCCTCCCAATAATATTGAGACAATGGGGTCCAATGATGTGTAGGCTCGTCTTATGCGAATAACACTGATTGGAGCACAATGTGAAGTGCCGTTATTAAGGTGTGACTCTATAACTGATGGTACTGAGAGTGTTTCATAAGCTTATTGTGAGGCGTGGGACTATAGAAATTTGCCTTACCCAAAAGTCCCTTTTAAGTATTTATAAAGTATCTAGATCTATTTTTACCAGGTATGCCTTAGTTTTTGAATTTCAGGATGAAATTCCGTTACTAGGGGGAATTATGTAATACCCCATATTTTTATGGCTTTTAATATTGGGGATTTATTAAATTTAATTGAGATATTAATTTAATATTAATTCGAAAATTTATTTTTTCATATTTACTAGCGTGATGTGAGTTAGTAATTATTGGAAATTTGTTGAATATTACTGGATGAGTAAAGTAATATATGAGATAGATTTTATCAAAATTATCACCAGTGAATACAATAGCAATTATGAAAATTTAAGTCGGGACGCGTCTGTATCGTGTCAAGACTAAATTATTATCATAAAAGTGAATAAATTATAAGTCTTTTGTATGATCTTTTTGAGTGTGTCAAAGTGTCCGAAAGGGTCGAGATAGTCAGAAAAGTGTATCAGGGGGTTTAGTTTGGGTCTCGGGGCCTTTTTAGGCCTAATTGACATCCCGGGAGGGTATTTTTGACATTTTCTATTTTTGGGTAACTAAACCCAAGAATTTTCTTAGTATATATTAGCCATTTGGAGTTCTCTCTTCGGATTAACAAACACAAAACTTAAGCCCAGCCATTTGAGAAGAAGGTGAAGAGATTAGAGAAGAAGGTGAAGAGTTTCCAAGCAATCCAAGGCCTAGAACTCACCCGATTGGAGTGCAACCATAAAGAATATGTTTTTCTTCAAAACAGACATAGATCGCACGACGAGGAATGCAACCATATATTTTTCTTCAACAAATTAGACCTTTATCTCCCAGGCAAGTATCTATCTTGCTGATTTCTAGTTGGTATTCCTTCCATGTTAGTCTAGGAATGAAAATCATATGTTTTAATTGAAGAATTATTTGCTTTGGAAGAGAATTTATGTGTTGTAAGGAGAATCCGTATAGTCTGAAATCGTGATCATATGTAGAGGATTACCCACGAATTTATTATGATATTTGGGAAGAAAATCTGGATTAAAATATAGGTTTGTGATTATTCATACAAAATTTGGTTTCATAAATAAATCTGAGATTAAACCCCTTTTTGATTGATTTGTTGTGGATTATTGATGTTGTTACATTACAACTTTTTTATGTACCTTGCTTATACATTTGGATAATTTTGATTGGAGTTTGGGATGAAATTATAGAGGTTTAAATGTGAATATTTATATATATGACTGTGTGACTGTGCATATATTATGTATCTGTGTAAAAATCATACCCGCGTTACTCGTTATTACAGAGGTTTTCACGATGGGATGGTCTTATCTCGATTGGACCTTTATGGGGGATATTAACTTGTACCCTAGAAGATAGTATCCTTGGTACAGGCTATCTGAGAATGATAGTCAGATGTTTTAAGAGACGTGAGGGTATGTGCTGACCTCTTAGGACACTAAACTATGCTTCGCCTCCATTTGTATGTGTATTATGTTAATAAAGTTCAAGAGTGATTTCGAACTAGTTTTTCCCTTAGTTTGATTGATACGGGGACTTGATAGCAGAGTATGCAAACACCATAGATTTATGTGGGGTGCCGATAATGTATATATATTATATGAGTGATTTATATATATATATATATATATATATATATATATATATATATGGAAACTTTCTACTGTGTGTATAAGTAGTTAAGAAATGAATAAATGCTTCATCTTTATAACAAATGTCCGTGAATTTGGTAACGGTACTAAGTGGTTCTAAGTAAAGCAAGAATATGGAAGAGAATGATTTTCTAAAACTAAATATTATGGCCTTAGTACTTCTCGGGATAAAAATTTATGGAATATAAGTTAGATAGACTTATGAGATCAGTAGAACAGTAGGAGTGCACACTAGATGAGAGGTGAAAATTATCAAGAGAGTGTCGCATATAAACATGGATTTGATATTAGCCGGTAAGCATTTTAAATACATGCTAAACTATTTTTAAAACTATTTTACACTAGGGCTCTGACCCATTTTCTGTCATATATATATATATATGTATTACAGGTGCCCAGCCACAGGGGCGTTTTGCATAGGTTCTTTGGATTGGACATGCTATAGCTTTTGTGGAAGTTGCAGGCCTTTGCTTTAGACGACCTCTTCATTAATTCAGTTCCTATTTTAGTTCTTCATAGTTAGGCCATGTGTCACCCGATTTCCTATTCTGTTTTGATTTGTCAGAGTTTATGTTTATCAATATTTCCAGTATTCAGTACTCCTTGGGAGTTAACTATTGTCAGGATGATTTCATTTATGGTTCTTAAACTTGGTTTTGATTATTAAGATGGTTCGATTCTTGTGTGTTGATTTCCATCCTTAGTATGTATGTGATTCTTAACTGTGGGGTATTAAAAAGGTTTTTATATTGGAATTTAATAAGATGAAAATAAGACTTTAAATTGTTTTGACACTTAGCTTAATTATTTAGGGTGTTTAAATTGGAAATATCATTTTACGATAGTGATGCTGAGAATGAACCAATTGTTCACCTTGATGATAATTTAATTAAGGACTGATCACCCGGTATTTAATTAGGCGGGGTCTTACAGTTGCCTTTTATTTTTACTCTCGTTCTCTCTCTCTCTCTCTCTCTCTCTCTCTCTCTTTCTCTCTCTCTTAAAAAATTAATATTATTTCGTTTTGTCTATTATTCTAGGTTCAAACATTATAGAAAGGATTAGAAAGATAGTCTCTAGTACACACTTTCTAATGTTGGCGTGTGGGGATTTTATTTCATAGGCTAGTCTCTTCCTTAGCTTAAATCTAGTTTATTTCTTTAATAAATTACCCACAATCCTATTTGGAATTTTCATTTAGTTAACATCAGGGGAAACATAGCTAGTAATTCTTCCATGGGTGGGGCGGTTGGTTCGTGAGGTTGTTTTACTCATATAAAATGTTCTATTTCTTCCTGCAGGATTTTTTGGATCATATCTGATTTGGATCTGAAGACTTTGATCGATAATTTGGATATGGAGATTTATGAAAATGAGAAATGGGATTATGTTACAGACAAAAGAACCAATTTTTCTAACTATAATGCGAACTGTTGCAAACTAAAGGTTAGTTCTTATTCTCAATTATGTGATACACAAAGATGATAAAGATTCTTTAATTGTTAGAAACAACCCCCACAACTTCACATCTCTACATGGCATAATATACAAATCATATTCATAAAATACATATAATTTGTCCTTTTTATGTTTTAATATTATTCCAATTATTCAATATGCTTACTTTTCAGCTTTGAAGTGTCTCTTGAAGTGTCTGTGATACACCTTATTTTTTTTTTTAAATTTCAGATTCATTTTTTTCAGTTAGTGGATACTAAAAGAAAAATCTGAAAATTTAAATTTTTTTATACCCAGTAGTAATTTTTTTTCCGAGTATTAAAAAAATATTGATTTATAATTGTGCTTTGTTTTTTTATGTGTTAAATACACCACTAGTGCGTGTGTCGTGTTAATTTCTTTCTTTTCTTTTCTTTATTTTTTATTTTGCGTGTGTCGCACTTTACGTTTGGTGTAGTTTCTTCTTTTTTCTTTTTAGAAACACATTGAAAAAAAGGAAAAAAAAAGTGAAGAAAAATTCGAAAAGGTGTTCAACGATGCGCGAACGTGAAGAAAAAATTATGCAATCTTGCCACGAGCACAAGGAGATCTTCAGAACGACTGAAACGTTGGCGGCGTTTCCCTCCGATTGACGTCAACTTAAACTTCAACCCAGCATAAACAAGTGAACTTAAAAAGTCCACACTGGAGGTATGTTTTTGTGTGCTCCTACGTGGTTGAATTTCGCATTTAATTTAGCACGTTGCGTAAATTGACTTAAGGGTAAAAAACCGTGTGAAAGATAAGGTGGGGATTTCATCACTCTTCCTTGGCCGAAAAATCACTAATTAACCCAGCATTTTCATATGCCGAGCCATCACATTTAATTTAAAAATAAATTGACATTGAACTTAGGATATCACATAGCTCAAAGGAAACCTTTTAACGAGGCTATAATTAAAAGCTACTCCAACGCGAACTTGTCAAATTGATCTCGTTTCGCCTTGTCTAGGATTGGTGGTTTTTAATGTGTCTTCGTACCGACCACCTACTTAGAGGAAAAAACAGGATTTGAGGCGATAATCCCCATTTGCAAAGAGTAGGAGCTGTCTAATTAGGGAGATTAATTCTGAGACCCCTGCTGTCATCAATTAATCTCGGGAAAACTAGATTCTAAAATTTGAAATTCCCCTCACCTAAATTAGAAAATTCAATTTGTTGTGTGTTAGCTAGTTATTATGTGGTTTGAGTCAAATAGTTTTAATTTTCTTCACATAAAAAAAAAAGAGAGAGAGAGAAACTTTTAAGTGAGTTCAGTTTATGCGAAGATGGTTTCGAGATCATATCGATCGTTTGTCGAGTGTGGAGTCTAGAATTCCCGATACTTACGTAGGTAGATTTTTTATATTCACCAAGATGGGAGATGAGTTAGCACCACGTGCCCTTAAATATTACCTTTATTCGACTAGGTCTAGTCAACCTTCATGCGTACGTCTTCCCAATCACACTGTGAATAATTTCCTATTCCATCATGGAACAATCCAAATGTTGCCCGTGTTTCGAGATACCAACAAAGAGGATCCCTACCTTCATATTCGGGAATTCGATGAGATATTTGGGACCATTAAGTATCAATAACTCACCGATGAGATTGTCAAACTTAAATTGTTCCCTTTATCATTGAAAGACAAAGCCAAGAGTTGGTTGAACTCGTTAACACCTGAATCCATCACCACTTGGAACCAAATGAGTGTCGCCTTCCTACAAAAATTCTTTCCCAACAAAAAGACGGTGTCGATACTGTAGACACCCCATTCTGTTACCCCTAACTTTCCTTAGGTCCCTAGTACCTCCCTTCATCACCATAAACCCAAGTTATGTCCCAAGTACTGACTTGGAGGCTATCGGTCACTCCCCGGCTCAGTTTGACCCAAACGTCAAACTCTTCATCTCTACTGAGACTTAAAGAATCTTCTAAGGGCACTGAATATCCTTTACAACGGTCCGCCTCGTGCGCGATTCTGACTTACCATGCGAATGAACGATCCATTTGCGTCCGAAACCTAACTTAGAGGCCATCGGGCGCTCCCGGGCTCTATTTGACCTAAGTCAACTCTTCAGCAAAACTGAGGCTAGATGAATCTTTGAAGGGCACCGAATACCCTTTCCAACGGTCCGTCCCGTGCGCATTTTTGACTTTCCATGCGGACAAACGATCCATTTGACTCAGGGAGGTCACCGAATGTTCTTGGGCCCAGTTGACCAAAGTCAACTCTCCAAACCGGGTCAAACTCTTTGGAATGTTGAGGTACATATCCTAAGCTTTCCAACGGTCCACCCGGTGTGCTATTCGGACTTACCATGCGGACGAACGATCCGTTTGCGTCCGAGCGATTCCCCGTCCAATGGATCGACAAATGCTTCTGAGCCATATTTGACCCAAAGTCAACTCCCGAACCCGGGAGCGTTCCAATGACTTTATAAGGTATCTCAATTACCTCTCCAACGGTATGCCCTCAGCACAATTCTGACCAACGGTTTTCCCTCAGCGGCCGATTTTCTGAAAAACCCTGAAGCGCACTGCCAAATGGCAAGTTTCGGACCCTGCCTATCGGCACCTGCTGACAGGCAGGAACAGGTCTATGACGATTGGCACTCACCTGGGCCTATAAAAGGAAGCCTTCACCTCATTTGCAAGGGGATCCTAGATCTGATAAAAATCTCTCCGAACGAATCCCAGAAACCTCTCTCGAAGGCAACGTGATTTCAACTTCCAAATCCCTTTTTTACTTCCACTTTTCATCACATTTTTAATCAAACTTGGTGAATTATCCACTCTCCATCATCATCCAAGTGCAAAGGGATGCTCTCCAACATTCAAGATCAAGCTCAAGATCTTCAAGAAGGTCCAACTTTCTCAAACTCTCTCTTAAATTCTCTTAAATTCCCAATAACTTGTTTTCTTATTTAGCACTTTTATTATCTCATTTCACACATCCTAATATACTTTTTATTTAGTATTATTGTACATCTTTTATTTTCATAAAACCCAAAAAACAAGAAAAAGAGGGTTTGATCATAAATTCCAAGTAGGGATTCTCACACTTTTCCCACACTTTTCTCACAACTAAAACACTTTTTCTACACACACACTTACAAATAAGAGATTCCCCATTTGGATTTATGGGATAAACCCTCACCCCTCATTTTGTATGCGAACTACGTGGACTTTGATGCCTTTATAGGCTACGTAGGCATCTCGGGGTAAAACCCGAGACTCGAGTCCTTTTTCTCACTTTTTCTCTCATTTTCTATCTTCTCTAAATCCATTTTCCTTATATTCTATATACTTTCCCTTAATAACATATTGCTCCATATGCGTTATCGTTCCATTATAACGGTCAACGTAGGGGTAATCGCGTAAATCTTATTTTTCTAATATTACTTTTATATCTTCCTACGGATGACTCGCTTTATCTTTTCCATGATACAAGTCGAGGATTCCTACCTCCATTCTATATATACACATGCACACATATCACGGGGGGAAACAAAAGGAAAATAGCAAATATTCATGAGAGACCGAAAGGGAAAAATGGGTGCCTAACACCTTCCTATTTCGTAACTAAGACTCAGAACCCTTCTCGAATCATCTTGGTTTCGCACGCACCAGTATGTCTTTGGATGCCATCTTTTGGGGTGGCTTTCCCTTTTTCTTTTGTCTGTTTTGAGTGAAATAGACTGGCGACTCTGAATCTCTCTACATTTTTACACCACATATCAAACGACGCCGGCCGAAGCGCTCCCGAGAGGGACGCGCGTGACCCAAAGGATCGTTTCCTCCACGCGCCCGCCCACACGGCGAGGATAGGGGATAGCCACAGTGGCGACTCCACTGGGGATATGTGTATTTTGAGGGCTTGACTCTATTTGCATGAATGTTATTTTTGCTTCTGTTTCCCCCATATCTGCATGTTCCCCTTTCTCATATGTATCCCATGCTTATGCTTATGTTCACACACTTTTAGAAATTTATCCATGTACACTTCACACCACGTGCACCTAGGATCACATGTATATCCCCATATTGCACACATCACCCATCCATACTTGGTGTACCTTTTGGGGTACTTGTACTTTGATCCCTGTCTGGCATAATCAAGAAGAGGCATTCTCATCATAAGATACCAATAAGAGAATCATGCATGATTCACACAACATCACCAAAGAGCATTGATATTGACCATATTTTACCCAATAACTGGAGGGTCACTTCGTGATGGGTGCTGGTCCGATAGGTCACAGTTAGCATAAGCGTTATGACTCTCACCTTCCATTGGCCAAGTACCTTCGACGTCTATCGAACGGTTACCCCGCATCGTACCGCTTGACCGAAGTCATGATAGGAGGTATATCGCAGGGAACTCATTCTCGTACGTCGAGTGTATCGAATTCGCTCTCACACGTACCGTCCCTACGAGGTATATGGTGAGGCAATTCACGTACACTCAGGTATATCAAATGGCTTGTCCACACGTACCGATTGCCCGCAAGAGCAAGACGTATATCGTGGAAGTCACGCCAAAGGGAGGAGCCCATGCCGATTGACCCAACCAATTACATACCCGCATATAGTTGTCACTTTAGGTTGTTGGTTTCAACCCGAAACTCTACCGAAATTCCGAGTCGGCCTGCCATCCAATTTTCGTGTCTTTTTAAAACGGGTCCCTGTCCGTGAGCCTAGTTACAAGTCTAAACCGTAGATTTGCATATATTAAGACCCCCACTTTTCCAGACTCGGGTCCCGTACGGCATTGCATTTAGGAGAATTAAATACAAGTGAAAACATAATAATCATGCCGAGTTCCGTCTCCCAGAAGCATTTTTCCCTTCTTTATCGAAAATCCAAAAACATTTATCCCTTCTTTATAAAAAATCCAAAAAAAATTCTCCATTCTTTATCGAAAATCCGAAAATAGTTCTTCCTTTTTTCTCAAAAATAAATCTCGTCCTACGCCTTCTCAGGTCGATCGCAAGCCCTTGTCCTGGCTCCCTATTGGCTTCGGTCTTCAGTAAAATCACCCCAGAGTTTCATCAATTCCTCTACTACTTCTTCTGAGTTCGGAATCATTCCATATTCCATGGAGAATACAGATCAAGCACCAGTCATACAGTCGAATCTGACGACAGTCCTAGCTCAGCTCGTGTCTAAGATTGACAACCTCCAAATTGAGGTTCGAGAAATGCAACGAAACCAAGTTCTTATTCCTCAAGAGCCCGAGGCCCTATTCCCTCTTGCTATGGGTCCACCCGAGCCTATCTGGGTTCCGAAAGAATATCAGCACGCTCCACGTGTCCCTCCTTCTAATGGGCCGCCGCCTGCCCAGCTTCTAATGCCAAATATTGCCCAGCCTATGGCTAACCTGCTTGTGGTCATTGATCCAAAGGAGGAGGAGTTGAATAAAGTCAAAGAGGATCTCAAGATGCTCACCAAGAAGTTTGACCAAGTCAGGATCTCTGGGAAATACATGGACTACACCCACATGTCTCCTTATCCTAAAGCAAGGTTACACGAGAAGTTCAAGATGCCAAATATCGAGAAGTTCGGAGGGAGTGGACCCCCAATTGTTCATCTTCGCAGTTATCATCATTCCATGACTCTACTAGGGGCTTCTAAAGAGTTGATGGCCTAATTGTTTCAGCAAACTTTGAAGGATAGTGCCATCCGATGGTTTTTATCTCTTGAGGAATCCGGAATTCGTAGCTAGGAGGATGTAGCCCAAGAATTCATATTGCAGTACAAATACAACGAAGAGCTTGAGGTCAGCCGTAGTGATTTAGAGTTGCTCAAACAGAATCCTGGAGGATCAGTCAGTAACTTCATAACTCGGTGGAGAGAGCAAGCAGCTACTATGACCAATCGGCCATTCGAAGAAGAACAGGTCAACATAGTGAAAAAAACTTCTTGCTCTATGTCCGAGAAACGATGGGAGGTCAATACTATCCCCATTTTCGTTCTCTCAGAGAGGCAGGAGTGGAAATCGAGGAAAGCCTCGTTAAAACAGAGGATGAACCACAGGAGGTGTCCGGACAGTTCACCCCTAGAAAGTATGACAAGCTTGTCAGTGCTCGACCATCAACAGCATCTCTCAACCAACCACATCATGGGCACTAGAAATCCACGATGCCCCCATCCGAAGGGAATACACTGAGCTCCATTCTCCCCTCTCCAAAGTTTACCAAGCCCTGTTAAGACAAAACCTCATCAAACCCTTGTATCCCCGTCCATTGCCATATCCACTCCCAAGAAACTTCAAGACCGATTGCTCATTGCGCCTTTCACCAAACTACCGTCCATACCACCGACCAATGCTTTCACCTTCGAAACATAATCTAATATCTCATTGACTGGGGTACCATCGCCCCACCAGCCAACCCTAAGCCAAACACTACTCACAACCCACTCCCAAATCACACCAATACCATCTTCTTGGAAGAAAACCCAGATTTTGATCCCTCAACTCAAATCACACCCATATACTCTCCTAAACCTCTTCAGATTTGCCCATATTTCCTCCTACACCCTACTAGCCTCGCTGATCAAGCACTATCACTCCTTACCAGAGCATGCATCGCTGTCTGTACCCATTGTGAAAATGGAAGTATGGAATTTTCAGAGGTGTTAAACCAACTCCTTGAGTTCGGGTTGAAATTGCCCTCGCAGATGGTCATCGATTGCCAGAAGTTCAGTACACTGTTCTTGGAGTCACGAAAATGGGCCCGAGATTCAGACAAATGGGTGGTACCAATCGACGAAGTCATCCTAGATGATGTTGTCCAGACTATGGAAGATTTATTCGGGCAAACCAATAGCATTTGCAGTATCACTGGGTTACTTGACACTTTAAAACTACAAGAGATTTTGGTCCCTTTAATCACACATATCCCCACAGAATGGGAGGACCTGTATAAAGAAGCCGTTGAAGTTGTGGAATGCATCGACTTTACAGGGAAAGATAGAATTTCTACCACCGGATGGGGTGAAGAATTCAAAGATTCGAGCAAAGAATAAGCTTCAGGAAGAACTTGCCCAACAACCGACATATGTGGGATGATCACATTTGAAGAACTCCTCAGAGAAATAAGTTGGGTGGCAACACAATCTGAGATTGACGAGGAAACGGGATTCATGTTCTTTTCTTCTTCAGTAAATCACATGACCAGATCAAGGAGACATTACCAGGTTCCAAGCTCACTACCAGCAAATGACCAAGGGAGGGGTGTTGAAAACCTTCATATGCCAGAGATGACCATTGAGGAGGGGAAGATCCTTGATTAACTAAAGAAAACCCAAGCTAACATCACTCTATGGGGGCTTTTCATGTCTTCCCAGCTGCACATAAATGCTTTAATCAAATTACTCACCGGACTCATAGTTCCTCCCTCTACCACACCAGAAGAAGCCGTAAATCTGGTCAGATCCTTGACCTCTACCCGAATGCTATCATTCTATAAAGAGAAATCCCCATAATTGGGCCGAATCACAATCATGCACTCAATATCTCCATCGAAGTTATGGGAAAAGCCGTGCCACTCTCCCTTATTGATAACGGATCTGCCTTGAACGTTTGCCCACTGAGAACCTTCAACTGTTTAGGCCTGAAGTAAAGTGACCTCGCCCCAACTTTCACCGATGTGCGTGCCTACAATAATACCCATCGTGAGGTGATGGGGTCCATAAAACTTGCAATAGGGGTTGTCCCTATAAACCCTGTCGTTGAATTCCAAGTCATCGACATCCCAGCTTGTTTCAACCTGTTGCTCGGACGACTCTGACTCCATAATATCAAGGGTGTGTCTTCATCACTCCATTAGAAATTGAAGTTCTTCGCCGATGGGGGAGTCATCACTATTTTGGGCGACGACGAAAATGTCAGGGGTGCAAGCACCAGCAGCCCAATTCTCGAGATACGGCACAGGTCAAATGATATGCTCCTATCAGGATTCCGAGTTGAACCACTCCTACTCCCGGTAGGGGATGGTTTCAAATAAAGGGTTTTTCCGGAATATGACCCTCATGGCAATGTCAATGTGATTCAGATGTTCAGAAACATGCACTTCATGCCCGGACTGGGGCTAGGACAAAGGCAATAAGGGATACTCGAGCCATCGAACTGAAGAAAGATTTCCCTACTTGTGGATTGGGTTATCAACCATCAGAACAAGAGATCAGAATGATCCGCCAGTCTCGAACAAAGAGAAGATTAGACTGTATCCAAACTATTTCAGGAGACTCCTTGAATGGACAATTCATCAAAGAAGTCGAAGACTTCCCCTTTTGCGATTTTCCAAAACCATGGTATGACCACACAAACAAAAACATGAGGTCGGGAATGGAGATCTTTTTCCAAGATAGCTACCCATGGGCCAAAAGTTTCCCACACCAAGTACAACCGCTCATCAAAGATGCCGAAGAGACTGAGGAAAGCGATTACGAAGATTCCTTCAACTTACAGATACTGGGGCTGGCACAGTGCATGGTTCATTCAGGCACTACATCAATGGACCCATCCCATCTGATTAAAGTTGTTGATACACCTCTCCTCAACTGGCATGCTGCGCCAGTTTTACCTCGTGAAATTTCCCCTAACCCCAATGTTTACCCTATTTCTTCTTCTGTTGTCTATCCTTGCTCAAATGTAATCGAGACCTCTTTTGATGAGGTTCTCAATGCTGTTTTTCCTATCAATGAAATAAATGAAGATTTGAGTATCTTGTTGTGCCTTACATTAACTGCTTCAATTCTAGTCAAACTTTTGATGATGATGATTTTGCAAATGAACAATTCTTACCTGATCTAAATAAGGTTAATAATAAACAACATAACCGCGTTCAAGTTAATGAACAAGAGACTGTTGTTATTAATCTTGGTTCTAGTATCCAACTGCGCGAGCTTAGGATAGGGGCCACCCTTGATGAGCATGAGCGTGCATAACTCGAAGAATTGCTGAAGGAGTTTGTAGATGTCTTTGCATGGTCGTATGATGATATTCCCGACATCAATCCTGAAATAGCTCAACAAGAGATCCCCAATCTTCCAGATTACAAGCCAGTTAAACAAAAATTGAGAAAACTCCCAGATTAAATCTTCATCGTAAGCCTGCAGAATTGGCTTTGACCGGCATAATCGATCACCCTTATCACTTAAGCCCGCAGATTTGTCTTTAACCCATAGAATTGGTCACCCTCCCCAACACCACTTCAGGTCCTCAAAATCGACCTAAACCTCCGATTATCATTCACCCCCAGCACACTCCTTAGGTCCGCAGAATCGGACTCGACCCTCTGAATCTATCATACTCCCTCAAAAGCATCATGTGATGTCTATTCAACGGTCATCATTTGTTCCAAACTCAACCTTTGAGGGGCTCTATAGACACCCCATTCTGTTACCCCCTAACATTCCTTAGGTCCCTAGTAGCTCCCTTTATCGCCATAAACCCAGGTTATGTCCCGAGTATAGACTGGAGGCCATCGGGCACGCCCCGGCTCAGTTTGACCCAAAAGTCAAACTCTTCATCTCGATTGAGACTGAATGAATCTTTGAAGGGCACTTAATACCCTTCCAATGGTCCACCCCGTGCGCGATTCCGACTTACCATGCGAACGAACGATCCATTTGCATCTGAAACATGACCTAGAGGCCACCAGGCACTCCCGAGATCTATTTGACCTAAGTCAACTCTTCAAACCAATCGAGGCTAAATGAATCTTCGAAGGATACCGAATACCCTTTCCAACGGTCCATCCCGTGTACAATTCCAACTTTCCATGCAGACGAACGATCTGTTTGACTCCGGGAGGTCACCGAATGTTTCTCGGGCCCCGTTGACCAAAGTTAACTCTCCAAATCGGGTCAAACTATTTGTAATGTAGAGGTACATATCCTAACCTTTCCAACGGTCCACCCCATGCGCAATTCCAACTTTCTCAAACTCTCTCTTAAATTCTCTTAAATTTCCAATAACTTGTTTTCTTATTTAGCACTTTTATTATCTCATTTCACACATCCTAATATACTTTTTATTTCGTATTATTGTACATCTTTTATTTTCATAAAACCCAAAAAACAAGAAAAAGAGGGTTTGCTCATAAATTCCAAGTAGGGATTCTCACACTTTTCTCACAACTAAAACACGTTTTCTACACACACACACACACACTTACAAATAAGAGATTCCCCATTTGGATTTATGGGATAAACCCCCACCCCTCGTTTTGTATGCGAACTACGTGGACTTTGATTCCTTTATAGGCTACGTAGGCATCTCGGGGTAAAACCTGAGACTCGAGTCCTTTTTCTCACTTTTTCTCTCATTTTATATCTTCTCTAAATCCATTTTCCTTATATTCTATATACTTTCCCTTAATAACATATTGCTCCATATGCGTTATCGTTCCATTATAACGGTCAACGTAGGGGTAATCGCGTAAATCTCATTTTTCTAATATTACTTTTATATCTTCCTACGGGTGACTCGCTTTATCTTTTCCATGATACAAGTCGAGGATTCCTAGCTCCATTCTATATATACACATGCACACATATCACGAGGGGAAACAAAAGGATAATAGAAAATATTCATGAGAGACCGAAAGTGCGGAATGGGTGCCTAACACCTTCCCATTTCAAAACTAGGCCTTCAAACCCTTCTCGAATCATCTTGGTTTCGCACGCACCAGTATGTCTTTGGATGCCATCCTTCAGGGTGGCTTCCCCTTTTTCTTTTGTCTGTTTTGAGTAAAATAGACTAGCAACTCTAAATCTCTCTACATTTTTACACCACATCTCAAACGACGCCGTTTGAAGCGATCTCGAGAGGGACGCGTGGGACCTGAAGGATCCTTTCCTCCATTCGCACGCCCGCATGGCGAGGATCGGGGATGGCCACAGATACATCACGCCATCAACACATTTAACCAAAAGGAGCGAGTAGCCTTATGGATGTATTTGGAGAGATTCAAGGACTTGCTACTGCAATGTCCGCGCCATGGGATCGAGATGGGTCGCGAGGTCCAAATTTTGTATGAGGGGTTTAATTGTTATACTAGAACAATGCTTGATTCGTTATGTAAAGGTGATTTTATTGAAAAAGTGAGGTTGACGCGTGGGTATTCCTAGAAGCCGTAGGGAAAAAGTCCTAGCGATGGGTACCCAATAGAGAATCTAGGTCCACCATGTCCAGTGAAGGTTTTGCTTACCAAGTTGAACAAAGTTATGATTTAAATACCAAAGTGTCCACATTGGATCGACATTTAGAAGCTTAAGAGATGAGCAAAGAGGGTAATCAAACTTCATATGCGGTTGTTCAACATGTTGGTTCCTCTATGTGTATACTTTGTGATGCATTTGACCACTTAGTCGAGAATTGACCCACCCTTTCGGCCCACAAGACACTCACCGATCAAGCCAATGCCCTCTACCAAAATAGGCCAAAGTATGACCCATTATCCAATGCATACAATTCGGGATGGTGATACCATCCCAATATTTCATGGTCCAAGGGTCAATACCAAGGAAGTGGAGGTCAATCTTCTGGTAATCCACCCCCGGGTTTCCAAAAGAATGCCATCGTACCCTCGAATCCCTCATCCAAAAATATCCAATCTTTAGAAGATTCGGTGAACCTTCTTGCCCAAAGTACCCTTCAATTCTAGCAAACCCCTCAAAATGTCCTCCAATCGACCCAGTAAAGCATGCACGCAAATACTCAAGCCCTTACCAAACTCGAGGTTCAAATGAGCCAACTAGATAACGCATTGAGTGAGAGGAATAAGGGAATATTATCAAGTCAGCTTGAACTAAATCCAGAAGCTAACATGCCTAGGGGTCAATTTGTTGTTCAACACGACATGAGCACGTCACACACCCAAGAGCATGCAAAAGACATCATCACGCATAGGTCTGGTAAGGAAGTAGAGAAAAATATTTCACTATCTGTCGAGAGTGAAGCCGAGAAATGTAAAGATAAATAATATCCAAACGTTGATCCAACTTCCTCCTCGGCTTCATATTCTGAGCCATCTGTAGAGACCTATGTCCCAAAAACACTGTTTCCCCTGTGTTTGGTTCCCCAAAAGAAAAATGCACAAGTTGATAAGATGTTGGAAGTATTCAAGCAAGTACAAATCAATATCCCACTTCTTGATGCTATTCAACAAGTCCCATCCTATACTAAATTTCTAAAGGACCTTTGTACCTTCAAAAGAAGCACCAACATACCCAAAAAAGATTTTCTCATCGAGCAAGCAAACTCAACCATTTCATATCGAAATCCCATTAAGTATAAGGATCCCAATACTCCTACAATCTCTATCAAGATAGGGGATCACCTCATTGAGAAATCCCTTTTATATTTAGGAGTAAGCATGAACCTTATACCGTACACTGTGTATGAGAAACTAGGTTTAGGGGATTTGAAACTAAATAGGATTACCTTGTCCTTAACCGACCGTTCTGTGAAAATTATGAGAGGCATTGTTGAGGTTGTCCTAATTAAAGTGGGTGACTTTATATTCCCTATATACTTTGTTGCCTTAGACACCCAACAAGTGCAAAATCCAATTGCAAAGATCCCTGTTCTTTTGGGTCGTCCTTTCCTCGCCACATCTGATGTCGTCATTAGGTGACATAGCGGTTAATTAAACCTATCCTTTGGGAACATGACTACGGACCTTAATGTCTTCAATATGGCCAAACAACCACCCGATGACGATTAACCCATTGATGTCGACATGATTGATAATATCATCCAAGAGACTTTCGAGCAAACTTATAATGACGACCCTTTAGCATCTTGTCTTTCCTTTTTTGGGTCTGAATTTGATGTCGAACAGTACATCAAAGAAGTCAACTCCCTTCTCGACTCCTCCCCCATCATGGAAGTAGGAAGTTGTAAGTATAAGCCTGAGCCCCTCTCACTTTCCTTATCACCTATTCCTCCCTCAATTGAGAAAGCTCCCGAGCTTGAATTGAAGCCACTTCCTAAAACACTAGAGTATAGGTTCTTAGGACCTTATGAATCCTTACCTGTTATCATCGTGTCTGATTTGGATAAAGAACAGGAAGGTAAACTATTAAATGTTCTCAAAGAACACAAGGAATCCATAGGATGGATCATAGGGGACATTAAGAGGATAAGTCCCTCTGTGTGCATGCATAGGATACACTAAGAATACAATGCTAAAAATTCTTGTGAAGCACAATGTAGACTTAATCCCAATATGCAAGAGGTCCTTCGAGCCGAGGTGCTAAAATTTCTTGATGCGGGTATCATTTATCCCATCTCTGATAGCCAATGGGTTAGTCCCATTCAAGTGGTCCTGAAGAAATTCAGTGTTATGGTGGAGAAAAATAACGATGATGAGTTAGTACCCACTAGGATTCAAACTGGTTAGCGAGTGTCTATTGATTATAGGAAGTTGAATGCTGTGACAAAGAAGGATCACTTTCCTTTTCCTTTCATAGACCAAATGCTAGATATTAGATGGCTATCCATATTACTGTTTTCTCGATAGTTATTCCATCTATAATAAAATTCCCATTGCTCCTGAGGATTAAGATAAAACCACTTTCACTTGTACATTTGGTACATTTGCTTACTGATGCGTGCTCTTTGGGTTATGCAATGCACCCGCTACCTTTCAACGGTGCATGATGAGTATCTTTTCGGATATGGTGGAATGTTTTCTGAAGTCTTTATGGATGAATTTTCTGTATTTGGAGCTAGTTTTGATGAGTACCACCATCACCTCACCCTCGTTCTGAAAAGGTGTAAGGAAAAAAACCTTGTGTTTTATTGGGAAAAGTGTCACTTTATGGTCAAACAAGGCATATTGCTAGGTCACATCATTTCTGACAAGGGTATTGAGGTCGATAAATCTAAAATAGATCTCATTGCTAATCTCCCACCCCCTAAAATCGTGTGTGAAGTTCGGTCATTCTTAGGACACGCCGATTTTTATTGGAGATTTATTAAGGATTTTATCAAAATCTCTCAACCCTTGTGCAATCTTCTTTCCAAGGAAACACCCTTTGAATTCACCGATTAATGCCTTTAATCCTTTGAAAGAATTGACCTCATCACCTATTATAAGACACCTCGATTGGAATCTGCCGTTTGAGATCATGTGCGATGCTTCTGACTATGCCATAAGTGCGGCTCGAGGTCAGCATAATGAGAAACTTCCTCATGTCATCTATTATGCCAGTAGAACTCTTAATGATGCCACCCAATTGAACTATTCCACAACTGAAAAAGAGTTCCTCGATGTTTCTTTTGCTCTTGAGAAGTTTAGGTCTTACTTAATAAGATCCAAAGTTGTCATTTTCACCGATCACTCGGTCCTGCAATACCTTTTTTCTAAAAAGTATGCTAAGGCCCGTCTCATTAGGTGGATCCTATTACTGCAAGAGTTTGACCTTGAAATTCAGGATAAAAAAGTGTGTGATAATGTAGTTGTTGATCACTTATCTAGGTTAACCGTTGAATCATCCGATAACCTATTGTCGTTAAATAAGTCCTTTATCGACGAGCAACTGATGCTTGTCTCTCAGCTTCCATGGTTCACTGATGGTGTGAGTTATCTTGTAACATATGAAATGCCTCCTCATTGGCCTAAGTGTGTACCCGATCACGAGATTCAAAGCGTAATCTCTTTCGGCCATGACCAAGCCTGTGGAGGTCATTTTTGTTCTAAAAAAGACCGCTGTAAAGATTTTATAGTGTGGATTCTATTGGCCCACCATTTTTCATGACTCGAACGATTACATCAGGAGTCATGACCATTACCAACGGTTAGGAAAGATCACATGCATGAACATGATGCCCTTAAATCCCATTCTGATTATCGAGGTTTTTAACTATTGGGGTATTGATTTTATGATTCCATTCCTAAATTCCTACTGGAATCTTTACATTGTTTTAGATGTTTATTATGTATCTAAATGGGTACAAGCCATACCGTGTAGGATGAATGACCTCCACGTGGTGGTCAAATTCATTCGATAAAATATTTTCTCCCATTTCGGTACTCCTTGAGCCATCATTAGCAATCAGGGAACCCATTTTTCTAATCGATCTTTCGAAAGTCTCATAAAAAAGTATTCGATCATGCACAAATTAGGATGTTCTTATCACCCTCAAACCAGCGGTCAATTCGAAATTTCCATTAGGCAAATTAAGCAAATCATCGAAAAAATAGTGAATCCAAATCGATCGGACTGGTCCTTACGGTGGTTGGATGCATTGTGGGCTTATCTCACTGCCTATAAAATGCCACTTGGTATGTCTCCGAATAGGCTTGTCTATGGAAAAGCCTGTCACCTTCTAGTAGAGTTATAACACAAGGCCTATTGGGCCAATAATACCTTCAATTTTGATTTACCTGCTGCGGGAGAGGTCCGAAAACTCCAACTTAATGAGTTGGAAGAGATTAGGAATCACGCGTACGAAAATGCAAAATTGTATAAAAACAAAATGAAAATGTTCCATGACAATTCCATCCTACGTAATTCGTTTGATCCTGGATAGAAAGTTATCTTGTACAATTCTATATTGCATCTCTTTTTCGGTACGTTGAGGTCTAGATGATGGTCCGGTCCCTTTATTGTTAGGACATTCTACCCACACGGGGAGGTTGAGATAGAGAATCTTAAAAATGGTGAAATTTTCAAAGTTAAAGGTCAAAGTTTGAAGCCATAACTGGAATTTCGAGGTCGGTACGTGGAGGACATTCTCCTATAAGACTCTGTGTACCAGGAGTGAACATGAAATTAGGTCATTGTTGTTGTATCATAATTTTCGTTTTACAGGAATTATGCGTTGGAAAAAGTCTCTCTCATTATGGTAATATCTTTCATATATTTCCCGCCTTTTCAATTTCTATCTTTCACATTAAGGACATTGTAAAAATTAGGTTTGGGGGTATTGAGGTCATTTTTCTCCGCTTTGAAAAAAAACATAAAAAAATTCAAAAATCAAAAAAGATTTTTAGTGCAATTGAGTTTTGAAACGATTTCTTAATATAGAATTAATTCATCGATCTCTCAATTTATGAAATCTTTTACACATTAGCCATACAATATGATTGAAAATGGGTATTGAGATGAAAGTTAATATGCTTAACGAATAAATGTGGAGATTTTAGCCCAGTGATATTTTTGTGCCATTCATCGTTTCGAGAGATTTAAATCAATCCGAGTTAAAATAACTCAAACTTTCCTTCAGTGATAAATTCGTTGATGATCTCAATTCCTTTATTTTGGTCTATTATTGAAAATAAAAAGTCAAAATGTGAATCTGAAGTAATAGAAGTCTTAGTAAGTCATCTTGAGACATAAATCAACTTAATGAAAATTGAGAAATGAGATTAGGACATCGTTTGAAAGCGCAAAAATTAACCCTAAACTCCAACCTTTTTACATTATTCTGTTGCAAGCTAAATATCTTTTTGTTGAAAACCAATTATCCTACCCAACACCAAATGAGTGTTTAAAGCCCATAAGAAGAAGCCATACCCAGTTTTTAAGAATGCTAGGGTAAAAGTACGATAGGAAAAAGGCCATAAATAAAAGTTTGCAAAAGAATGATGTGGGAAAAGAAAAGAATGAAAAAATGGAATGAAAGAAAAAAAAGGGGAGTGCATGAAAAAAATAGATCTTAGAAGAAAAAATGCCTAAAAGTCAAACTACCGAAAAACTTATATATTCTTAGAAGTTTTGAACTCCAAAAGCCATTCTTTCTAGTCAAAATCCGAGCCTACAATACAAACAAAAAAAGTCCTAATCGATTTTGAGTGAAATTAGTTATAGCGTGGAGAGAAGATGAATAGGATCTATGGTGTGATTCAATATGTTCAAAAAGTAATCGATGTTCCGTTCATGAGATCATATTCATCCATTATAAGCTTCCAATTTTCATCATGCATATGTGAAATTGTTCATTTAAATTTACTCTTTTGTTCACATATACCGAGAGAAAATAACTAATTTCTGAGTGTTCGATTGTGAGTGCAACCCGTGAGAATTTGAAATCAAAATGAACTTTTGGATAAGAAATATAACGATAAAATATTTTGAAAGGGACGGTTATATTATCTATGCACAAACACACGATAAGTTGAGATTGAAAGGTGAAGTCCTACTATATTTATAAAATCTGCATTCAAACTTGGTTATATTACTTTTGAGTATTTTGTATTGAGTCAAGTTTTTGAATTTTGTGGGTAATAAAACCCCCACGAGACAAAACTCGTCCACTTGGGTAACCTCGGGGTTTACCGACTTGTTGCACATGCTAAGTGCAATCGTGATTCCTACGAAAGTGAGTTAGATTTTAAAAAATTTAGTTTTGCTCGAGGTTAGAAAAGATTAGGTTTGGGGGTATTTGATGAGTGCATTATTTTTCATGAATTATGCCCAATCTAGACCTTATTAGGCTCTTTATATGATAAATAATGCGCTTTTAGAGTTTTTTTCGTAAAATAAAAAAATGCAAGTTGAATAAAATTCGAGTAAAAAATGCAATTTTAGTAATTTTGGGGGGTAAAATTGTAATTTTAGAAAATTTATGGACATGGAATTAATTTTTAAATTTTTATATGGGAAAAATAAAGTTCTCCCTAAAATTTGGTTGAATTCGGAATTAAAACAAAAAAGTTATGAATTTCGGGGTCTAAAATGCCAATAGGGGTAAATTGGTAATTTTTTAAACTTTAAGGGGCTGAATTTAATTTAATATAAGTTATATTATACTTGTGTAGGTACCTCTAAATTTTTTTGAAGATCCGAGATCATTGGGTAAAGATATAAAGATTGTGAGAATAATTAAAAGAAGTACAAAGTCTTGGGGTCAAAACATGAAAAAGGAGTTTTAGAGATTTGTTTGGATTACAGCATAGATATTATTGAAGAAGGCTCTAGGTGAGCTGGTCTCGTTCGCGTGAATCCTTGGTTAAGTTCTATAGTTCGAACCCTACAAGTCTCTTTAATTTTTTTAATGAAGGCAGATATATAGATGGCCCAATCTGCAGTTAAATCAGTGCCCAGTCAGGGCCATATGGCAGTCAATCACCACATCAGCTGACACATCATTAAACTTCCACATCATCGATGATCAGTGAAACTTACATGCCATCGATACAAAGTCATTCAAAAATCAACACGTATCTACATTATCTGGTTGAGTCAAAAATCATTAAGGATGAAGATGGATTAAAATCCCAACAAGACTCCGAATCAGAGTGCGTGAAAATTGGTTAATGAATTTTATAATTCATTTTTATCAATTAAAATACATCTCTTACACCAACTCAAATACCTCACCCCTAAGCCTATAAATAAGACCCTTGGGGCTCATAATTTGGGGAGGAAAATTAGAGATCCATTTTAGAACAATTGTTGGTAAAAAAAAATTAAGTGTTTTATTTATAATTGAGGGCCTATAATTGTATCTTTCGTGAGAAATTTTGTCAAGAATATATGTGACGCACCATTTGTAAGTCTGTTTATTTAATGAAAATTAGTATTCATTCTTGCAAATTCATTATGTCTGGAATTATGCTCGCTTAATTTCTTTACTAGGACTGGGTGATATTTATCATGTCTGATTAATATTATGCATGATTTAAAATCGTTTTTGTTCCTGATATGTGCTAAAGGTTTTAAAAATTCGGTATTCATTTAAAACGACACGAGAGTGTATTTTAAACATTCGTATTTGTTTGAAAAAATCATTTTTTATTTTAAGTATGAGTACTTTTTGATGGATTATACTTTTATTAAATTAATTGATAGTTCATGCTTAAAGACTATAATTTAAAATTTAAAAGTGATCTTTATAAGGGAATAGGGATTTTAGCCATCTAAAGTTAGAGACGTTAAAATTTATTTTGGACTTATAACGTGTTATGTTTCCTAATTAAATACGATGAGAGTTGATTCAATTTGAGTTATAAATCGGGAATGACGGGTATAAATTATTGCATAGTGTTATTTGAATGTGATAAATGGATCCAACGTCCTAGTTTCCATGCTTATTTGATTATATCTCTCGTAGTTATAGTTTTTTTGTGTGTGTGTGTTTGCTTAGTTTAATACTAAATATCACCTCCAAACCAATTTCGTCTAGTTGACAGTCACAATTATTTTTAACAAAAAAATGATAAATATCTGTGGGTTCGACCCGTACTTACACTCTATATTCTACAATAGCCCATGCACTTGCAGTATTTCATAAAATTGTCAACATAAGACCCCAGAAGAAGACTACTAACCTGATGTACGTTAAGTAGAGGAAAAGTGAGAGTCTGAGGGAGTACATCACGAGGTTTAATAAGGAGAAGTGGTAAGTGGAGGATTATAAGGAAAGTATTGTAATGACAACGCTAATAGGAGGCCTGCAAAAATGGAAATTTCTTTGGATGCTTTCTGAGGACACACCAAAGTCTATGGCCAATCTGTCGGTGACGAACGAAAAGGTCATAAACGTCGAGGATGCTACGACAGTTAAGTATGAGGATGAGAAGGGGACTAGCAGTGCGAGAAAGTTTCAAAAGAAGAATAAAGATGGAAAGAAGAGATTAACTCATGATAAGTTTGTCGAGTATACTCCTCTCACGGTCAACTGTGAGAATATTTTGAATGAGATCAAGAATGATCGGTCCCTAAGATGATTCGAAAAGCTGAAAGCTCCCTCTCACAAAAGGAATAAAAGCTTATGCTGTGAATTTCACCAAGATCACGGAAACTTAATCGACAAGTGTTTCTCTCTGAAAGATGAGAATGAGAAGATCCTTAAGGAGGGGAAGCTAAGAAAGTATGTGAGCAATGGTATACCAAAGAGGGGATGAGATAACCCCATAAAAAGAAGGGTCGATAAGTGCAAAGAGGCTGCCCCTGGGAAAAAAGATGATGCCTCGGACCACGATGGTGAGGACGACCCAGATCTTCCACTAAAGGATAACGGTCCTAAAGGTCGCCTTCATATGATTTCATTAAATGTGAATATGATTTTCGGGGCCTAGCCGGAGAAGGCTCAGAGGTGATGACAGAAAGGCACACGTTGCAGAATTCAAAGCTCTTCTTAAGGTTGAGGTGGTTAACTTGACTGCAATAGATGTTAAGTCAGAGAAAAGGAAGAAGGTTGATATGGCCACTTTGATTGTGGGTTTTTTTAGACTCGACTTCAAAGGTATCCTAGCCCCCCAAGACGACCCCTTGGTGATAACAACCAGGGTTCATGGGTATAACGTGCCAAGAATATTGGTTGACAGCGGAAGTTTGGACGATGTTATGTTATGGCCATGCTTTAAAGTCCTGGGACTCAGCAAGAAGAGGCTCATGCCTTATCATCACCCATTGATTGGATTCAGCGATGGGAAAGTCCATCCGTTGGGAATGTATGAGATGGACGTCAGGATGGGAGACGTTTATCCAATGAGGCTCACAAAGAAGGTCAATTTCTTTATAATGGGTGAAAGTGTATCTCGACTTATAACATTATTATGGGAAGAGTGTCCCTCAAAGAGTTTGAGATCGTGCCCTCCACTGTACACCAAATGATGAAATTCCCGACTCCTTATGGGGTAAGGTAAGTCAAAGGTGATCAAGTGTTGGTACAGGAATGCTACTTCAACTCAGTCGAGGAAAGGGAAGCTCATAAAAAAGAAACTACAACCTTCAATATCAATACCCTGGACCTAAGAGACGAGAAGAAACTCAAGAAGGGAGAAGTCGCTGAGGGGGAAGAATATGTCATCCTTAAGGAAGAACTGGTGAATTGAAGAAGAGGCAAATCATTTGCACATGGATCCATGAAAATATGCTAGGTATTGACCCAGGAGCTATGTGCTATAAGCTCAACGTAGCCGATGATGCTAAGCCGATATAGCTGAGAAGACGAGTCTACTCAAAAGAGAAGTATTATGTTATCAGAGAGGATGTTAAGAAGTTAAAGAAGGCCAACTTCATTCGAGAGGTCATCTATCATGACCGGTTGACAAATGCTGTCATCGTCCTCTAGGCCAATAGCAAGTGGAAGATGTGTGTCGACTTTATGGATCTGAAAAAGGATGCCAAAAAGATAGTTTCCCTTTGCCCAGGATTAATAAGGTGGTTGACGTTACTTCTGCCCGTGAATTAATGAGTTTCATGGATGACTACTCAGGATATAACCAAATATCCATGTACCCGGCCAATAAAGAAAAGACAATGGGTATCACTGATAAGGGGGCCTATTATTATAAGGTCATGCCTTTTAGGTTAAAGAATGTTGGTCCTACATATCAGAGACTGGTCAACAAAATGTTTAAAGACGAGATTGGAAAGACGATGGAAGTATACGTTGATGATATGCTGACTAAGAGCCTCAAGGCCGACACACATGTGGCAGACCTAGAGCTCACCATTGACACGTTGGGCAAATACTGGATGAAGCTCAACCCCTCCAAGTGTGTCTTCGACGTGGGTGTAGGCAAGTTTTGGGGATTTATTATGAATAAAAGAGGGATTGAATCCAATCCAGAGAAGATTAAGGCCTTCATGGATATGAAGACTCCTATGACAATAAAGGATGTGTAGAGACTCACTCGAAGAGTTGCAGCACTAAACAGGTTTGTCTCCAGAGCCACTGATAAATGCCTTCCTTTCTTCAGAGTATTGAGAAAAGCTTTCGAATGGAATGAGGAGTGTGATAAAGCCTTTAAGGATTTGAAGTCCTACCACGTCTCCCCACTCTTACTATCAAGATCAATTCAAGGGGATAGACTGTATCCTTATTTAGTAATATTTGAGTCGGCTATTAGTTCCACTATTGTAAGAGAAGAGGATGGAATCCAAAAACTAGTGTATTTTAATAGTAAGGCACTCCAAGGGGATGAGAAGAGGTACCCCAATATAGAGAAGTTATCCTACTCAAGGAAGTTGAAGCCTTACTTTTAGGCATATACCATGATGGTCCTCACAGACTCACCCCTTAGAAAAGTAATTCACAAGCCTGAGAAGTTAGGAAGACTGATGGCTTGGGCAATCGAATTGGGAGAGTTCGACATCATCTATCATCTAAGAAAGGCCATCAAAGGGCAAGACCTAGTGGACTTTATGGCCGAATTTACTTGGGATGAGGCCGACACCAAAGATGTTGAGGCTACTTGTGAATAAGAAAACAAAGCATGTACTCCCCTGGCCCAGGACGAGATGAGTTCAACAAGAATCAAATTATCTGAGAATGAGGAGGAAAAGTATATTTTCAAGAAAAGAACCCTAGAAGAGGGTAATTTTTCACCAAATGGTACTTTGTGGAGTCTCTTTGTTGATAGGTCTTCATATAAGACTGGAAGCGATGTAGGATTAATAGTGTCGGCCTAAATTGAACCAATATTAAGTATGCATTAGGGTTTAACCTCATAGCTTCAAATAATGAATCTGAGTATGAGGCTCTCCTAGCAGGCCTCTCCCTTGCTCGGGCACTGAATGTTAGCCAACTCCTTATGCAAAGTGATTCTAATTTGGTTGTCAACCAAATTTTAGGGGTGTATAAAGACAAAGATGGCAGAATGGCAAGGTGCCTTGGAAGGGTTAAGACAACATTGAAGCAGTTTGCTAAAATAAAGCTTTAGAGGATACCCCAACTGGACAATGGTCGAGCTGACTCCCTTGCAAGGCTAGCCTAAGATACAAGAACAGAGATAAGAAGGACGGTGCCGATAGAAATATTACACCGGTTGACCATTGAAGAGGGGGATAATACTCCCAAGTTTTATTTGAATTTGAACATGGGAACCTCCTGGATGGATTCACTCATCAGGTACATAAAGGATGGGGAGTTTCCTGAATCAAAGACCGATAAAAGGAAGTTGAGATATAAAGCTGCTAAGTTCTCCATCTTAGGAGACACTTTATACAAGAAAGGTTATACTTCCTCTTCTCAGATGTGTCCATCCATCTAAGGCAGCGTCTATCCTAAAGGACGTGCATGAAGGCTCATGCTCCGGTCACGTTGGGGGAAGATCTTTAGCTAAGAGGATTATTACTCAGGGGTATTGGTGGCCGACTATTGACAAGGATGGTGCAACATATGTCAAGAAGTGTGACAAGTGCCACATATTTTCTACCATTACCCATCATCCTCATCAACCTCTGACCTCCATCACCTCTCCCTAGGCGTTTGAAGTATAGGGAATTGATATGGTAGGACCCTTGCCCAGAGTTGTGAATAATTATCGTTACATGGTCGTGGTGATGGATTACTTTTCAAAGTGGGTGGAGGCTAAACCGATGATCACAATTACGGAGAATAAGGCCTTCTAGTTCATTTGGAAAAATATCATCTGTAGGTACGGCCTACCCAATACATTGATTTTTGATAATGAAACAAAGTTCAAGAACATATCCCTAGAAAAATACTCCGAGAGGGTTAGCATCAATAAATTCTTCTCCAAATCTATTCGACCCCAAGCTAATGGGCAGGCGAAAGTAACAAATATAATGATTCTTGATGGAATCAAGAAGATGCTATAGGAAGCAAAAGGTAAATGGATTGAAGAGGTATATGAAGTTCTATGAGCCTACCGAACAACAGAGAGGACCCCAATTGGGGAGACTCCATTCATGCTTGCTTATGTCTCAGAGGCAGTGGTGCCTATAGAAATTGTCCTCCCGACTCATAGGATTCAAACGTATGACCCGTAAGAGAATTTTATAGACAAAATGTTGGATTTTGATCTTATGAAAGAAATAAGAGAAAACGCCTAGGTTAGGCAAGTTTCCTGCCAGCAAAGAACAACAAGATTCTACTACAAGCGAGTAAAGGTGCACCCACTGAACTTAGGGGACCTGGTACTGAAGAAGACATGGCAGAAACCCAATAAGCTTCATTCAAATTGGCATGGATCATATAGAGTAATCAAAGAGATTGTGCTGGAAACGTATAGGTTAGAAAACCTGAAAGGAGATCCATTATCCAACCCATGGAATATTGACCACCTCAAGAAATATTACCAATGAGATTATAGTTCTGCCGTCTTTTTTCAAATCTATTGTAATACATGTGTATAAGACTCAGATGAATGAAATTCAAATGAAATCCAAGTGGTCCCTCATTTGTTTTTTATCTATTAATATATTTGTTTATATGTATCAACTTATCTTAATGTACAAAACATCATTCGTGGTGAAGTAAGACTAAGTTGCATCGGTGATACGACAGTTCGAATGGGGTCAACCTCATCCATGGCTTGCCAATAAAATCGAAAGGCATTTATTATCAAATATCATTAATTTGGGGAACCTACTCCCTTGGACGAGATGACAGTGCATGGACAAGACAACTCTCCATACACTCTCAAAACGATGAGGGAGGACTTATACTTAAACATCATAATTTGGTGGATGCGAATTAAAAATCACTTAGATGTGGTTATTATTTAAACATCATTAAATTGGTGGACCTACTCCCTTGGTAGATACAATAGTGCATGGACGAGGCGACTCTCCATGCACTCTCAAAACGATGAGGGAGGACTTATGCCTAAACACAATAATTCGGTGGATGCAAATTAAAAATCACTTAGTTGTGGTTATTATTTAAACATCGTTAATTTGGTGAACCTACTCCCTCAAACGATACGACAGTGCATGGACGAGACGAATCTCCATACACTCTCAAAATGACGAGGGATGACTTATGCTTAAACACCATAATTTGGTTGATGCAAATTACAAATAACTTAGTTGTGGTTATTATGTAAAAACGTCATTAATTTGGTGAATTTAATCCCTCGACCGAGATGACAGAGCATGGATGAGATGAGGGAGGCCTTGATTATGGGCGATTAATGGTTTAATTACAATATTCAATATTCAATAATGGTTTAATTACAATATTCAATATTCAAACATTTGGGAATTAACACGGCATCATAATTAAAGCATGCAAGTAAATCAAGAGGGAATGCAAATAAGAGAGCAACAAATGATTTCATTTCACAAAATATAGAGTATTGAGACGACAAAAGACTTTGGAAGAGTTAAAGCGTACTTAAAAAACAAAAAAATAGTACAATAAAAGAAGGATATCGGGCACAGACGACCACCCTAGGAATTTGTCTCCAGGTTGATGGTGGGAGTTTCCTCAGCGTTAGGCTCAGTTCCAACCTCGTCCTGTATTGCTTGGGTTGGGACATTAGCCTGAATGTTATCCACAACCTCAGCTACCACCATAAACTCCACGTACTCCAAAGCAGAATCAAAGAGGGTGTCAGATAGGTTTGGAGCATCTAAGGCAGGCTGAGTAGAAGAGATGACCTCAGTAAACTTGGTATATATCCATAGATAGGCTGTCTTTATGCCTCTCTCCAAGTAAATGATGCCAAAGATGCCAAACTCGTCTGAACCCTTAAAAGCTTCAACAGCCTCGGCCCTGATCCTCTCAAGGGCCTCAGGAGACAAGGCCTCATATTTTCCCTTCTGCACGAATTCAGCAAGCTCTTTGGTATGGGTGATCGATAATGAGACCAAAGCCTCATCCTTTTCCTTAAGCAGGTCAGCCTTCGACTTCAGTATGTCATTCTTTATCGTCAGATCATTCTGAGCTTACAAAAGGTTGTCTTGGTATAACTCTAGGCATTTCTTCAGTTTCTCTTCGGATATGAGATCTCGATCTGGTCTGGATTAGTTCTATGACTCTCTTACTGACCAAGTATCCAAGAAATTTTCCTGACTGGACATCGATGGAACACTTGCTTGCATTAAGCTTCATTCGGTACTTCCTGGGGATTTTGAAGGTCTTTGACAGGTCTGAGAGGTGATTTTCCTTCTTCTTTATCTTAACGAGCATGTCATCGATGTAGACCTCCATTGTGTCTCCCATTTGATCCTTGAACATTTTTGTGACCAGCCGCTGGTAGGTTGCCCCCGCATTCTTGAGCCCAAATGGCATGACCTTGTAGCAATATAACCCAACTGTCGTGATGAATGATGTTTTGTCCTTCATACAAGTGGATCTGGTGATATCCTGAGTATGCATCTAGGAAACTCATTCACTCGTGAGCTGCAGTGGCATCTACTAGTTGGTCTATCTTTGGGAGGGGGAAACTATCCTTAGGGCATGCTTTGTTGAGGTCAGTGAAGTCGATGCAAACTCTCCACTTCCCATTATTCTTCGGAACTACTACTGGGTTGGACAACCACTTGGGGAATTGCACTTCCCATATGGATCCTGCATCCAGCAGTTTTTTTACTTCCTTTTCGACCGCTTTAGCCTTCTCGAGTGCAGTTCTTCGTGCCTTCTGCGTGACTGGCTTGAATGTGGGGTCGACGTGCAACTGATGACAGACCATATCAGGATCAATGCCTGGCAGCTCGTATGGTTCCCATGCGAAAACATTTACGTTGTGTCTCAGCAAGGTCATCAACTCCTTCTGTTCTTGGTCGGTGAGAGATGCTCCTATCAAGAAGACTCTGCTACTATCACCAACTTCGGCTATAACTTCTACTAGGTCCTCGATGACACGCTCGGAGGGGAGGAGCCTGGTCTCCTCTACTCCATGTCTTCCATACTTTAATTGATATTTAGAAGGTATCACATCCTCTTCAACTTCCTCGCTGGGTTGATCGGCCTTCTTCCCTGGCTTTGGTCGGATGGCTGCTATAAAGCACTTCCTCGCCATTGCTTGGTCACCGTGGATCTCCATTACTCCTCGCTCGGTTACATACTTGAGCTTTTGATGGTAGGTCGAGGAGACCGTCTTCATTGCATGAAGCCATCCTCTGCCGAGGATGGCCTGGTACGGTGATTCGATGTCAACTACCAAAAACTCAATCATCTTGGAAACGTTCCCAGCACGAACTGGCAGCACTATCTTACCTAGGGGCAAGGTCATTTTTCCAGTGAAGCTGACCAAAGGAACAGTAGCTTCCTTTAGGTCGGCGACGCTTAACTTCAATTTCCTGAATAGGTCGAGGTGAATTACTTCGGATGAGCTTCCTTGATCGACGAGCAGCTTGTCGATGTCAAAGTTGGCTATCCTGAGTGTAATGACCAGGGCATCATGATGTGGGGTCCTTACTCCCATCAAGTCTTCATCCGTGAAAACAATATGCTTGTTATAGTTGACGTCCTCTGCTCGTCGACGCTTTCCTGACTGTGACTTTGCTGGATCGATTTGAAAAGCCTGCATTACCGCTGTAAGTTTTTTTTATTTCCATTCGAGCTGAGTTCCCTTGTATCTGCTTAATGTCAGATACTCCCTGGATTACTGCAAACTCGTGTCCAACATCATCCTCCAACACGTTGTCGGGTCTCGCCTCTCTGTTGGCAGTCACTTTCTCTGCCCTTTTCTCCACAAAGTCATTCAAATGCCCAGACTAGGCCAATTCTTCGAGGTGAGAGTTAAGAGCATTGCAGTGCTCGATCTTGTGTCCTCCCTCTTTGTGAAAAGCGCATCTCAACGCATTGTTCCTCTTTGAGGGATCTCCTCCTGTAAGAGGGTAGTTTAGATAAGATGGAGGCGTAACCCCTTTTAAGTATGGTGATGACAAGGTTAGTTATAAAAGCACTAGTGATTTAGCCACAAGACACAAAGAGCAGTTTGGAATGTATGGAACCCATCTTATACTCACAAATCTCTCGTGTATAACTCAAAATATAATAAAGAACTTCAGAAATAACTTAGCTAGAGGGAGAAAGAAGTAAGCACCCTAGATACACCTTGGTAGGCAGGCAAAACATACTAAAACTCTCAAGGATCTCTATTATGTATTAAAAGCTTCGTAATAAATGACAAAATGGTGGGTGGCAGAACTCTCTGGTTCTTTAATAATTCTCTCTAGTAAATAAATTTCTCTAGTAATAACTTTTGAAATCTCAAAAGATCATCCTTTCCTCAGAGGTGGTTGGGGTCCTCAAATAGCCCCCCACACCACCCCCGAGGCAACTCAGTCATTAAAGACTATGAAAGACATCCCTCATACTTTATGTCACAACATTAAATGCCTGATGCACTAGTTGTCTCCTACGTCATAAACATTAAATGCCAAGACATGCCGTTTGCCTAACCACTGTGTGTCAGGGGGTTGTTGTCGCAGAGGTGGCTCACCAACTATCTGACAACCCCAAATACCACGGTGGTTTACTCAAGTGCATGTCTGACATTGTTTAGAAGGATAGTGACATCACCCACAGTAGATGTGACATTTAAGTAGAGGGTTATTTGGTCCATAACTCAATGCCCGATGGAACTCCAAGCTGCTCCGCTTGAGGTTCCACGGTCAGGGTCCTTCGGTGTTTTACCAGGTGTATCTAAGATGGTCAGGACAAGCCCCAACGGTGCCCCACTTCTCAATCCTCCAAACCAAGTCCCTCTAAAGTTCCCACGGTGAGGTTGTTCGATAGAGCATGAAAGCTCTCCCAGGCCCTGCCAAGCCTGGTCTCTCGCGAGTACCATTCGACCTCACACCCATTCATTATTCTCGTTACAACATTACAGTCATTACAACTCGTAGTCAATATAAACAAAGCTATAATATGGAAAAGTAACAATAAGCTAAAGTACGAGTTGTCACGCCAAGCTGCCTCCCCAAGCTGCCACGCTTGAGTTGCCTCACCAAGATGCCACGCTTGAGTTGCCACGCTGATCTGCCTCCCCAAGCTGCCACACTTGAGTTTCCACGCTGATCTGCCTCCCCAAGCTGCCACACTTGAGTTGCCTCACCAAGATGCCACGCTTGAGTTGCCACACTGATCTGCCTCCCCAAGCTGCCACACTTGAGTTGCCACACTGATCTGCCTCCCCAAGCTGCCACACTTGAGTTTCCACGCTGATCTTATCCTCAGAACACTGTTGCTAATTGGTGGATTATCCCTAATCCCAGGATTACCTTCAGGCCCCCTCTACATTTGCCCCTTTGTGGAGGGATTTGTTGTGGGAACAAGAAGTGCCTCCACGAAAACTTCTTAATCCGATGAACCTTCTCTGTCTGGCCTGCTGCTTTTTCCTAGTGCTGAGTCTCAACCGTTCCAGCTTGAATATCTGAAATTCTCCCGAAGGACCTGCTAATATTCTCACAGTAATGTTCGAAAAAGCGAAAAAAATTCTCCCCGATGTAACTGAGTCATAACTAAACAACGTTTGAGCTTCTGTCGAGGGGACATCGTGGCTTTTTTGAACCGTTGGGACACCTTCTTTGTTGGGGGGTTTATTGGATATGTCAGAGAAAATCTTGGCGCCCAAAACTCAATCTTTCTTAGGAAGGTAACGGTGGTTGTTCCCTAGGTGTCACTTCATTAATTGGTGGCAGTTCCCCATGTGTCACTTCATTAAATGATGTAGCGTTGTCTTTTCCATGTCAGAACACTTCCCGAAGTGCCACGTGTACATTTGAAATGATTGCAGGCGGCCACACACGTGCAATGGTGGGAAACTTAAACGACGAACTTTAAAAAATTAAACGGCCAAATCTCCCCAACACTTAAAACCTTTCTTTTTCTTACTTTTCCACTACCTTCTTCAAATTTCCTTCACTTTTAGAGAGAGAGAGAGAAAGAGCTTCCATTGTTCAGCGTCTGAAACCTCCATTGCTGTTCGAGCTTGTGCCGTCCTGTTCTTGCTCTCATCTTCTACGCCACCTCCTGTGGTTGCTCTCCGCCATTATCGTGCTCAGGCTCCTCTGACTCAAGGTTGTTTTTTGTTTGCTCTAACACTCTGTCATGGCATCTCAAAGTTACCCCACCATCTCTTCAACCAGTGCGCCGCCTGCTACTGCTGTTGCCACCACTACTGGTGCTTCTGCTTTGGACGCTGTCCGTCGTGAACAGTTAAGGTTTTATCGTCGCTCTCCCATTTTTAGCGAAGATGATAGCTTTGCTGCTGCTTGCAAGACTGTCAACTTTGAATGCAATTTTGAGACCTTAGTTCTGGGTGATGAGGATGAAGAACCCTCGAAGTGGGGCTTTCTTCCTCCACAGGGGACTCTCCGGTTTCGTCTGGAGCGAGGGGACTTCCAATGGTCCCAAATTGACTTCGAAGCACCAGGGGGTTCTCCTGCCCATTTTGCTGCTTGGAACTCTCCCATGGTGAGTTCCCATGGTGATATTTTGAGTAATATTGTCCTTCAATGGGCCAAATGGTTTGGTGAGTTTACTCTCTCCAAAAATAATGCTGCTCTCCCCATTCTTGTTTCTCATTGGAACTTAACGACTCACACATTCATTGCTGCGTGGGGCGAGTTAACGATAACCCTAGAAGATGTCTGCGAGCTTCTGGGGCTCGAAGCAACAGGTCATGAGCCTTATACCGATGAGCCTCTCGACGCCCAAGAGACTGCTGACCGTTTGGCGTTGGACCGAATATGCCGAAGTTGCATCGGTTCTTCAAACAAAGCTACCTTCACTCCGCTGATTAACTATTTCTTCAAGGGTTCTAGTGAAGGTAGTTCTTCAACTTCAACGGATGCCCCTGGCCAAGGTACTTCATTAGAGCTCCCTGCTTACATCCTTGTGATTCTTTCCCGTTTTCTTTTGACGAGAAAACCAAACGATCAGCCCCGAAGGGACCTTATCAACATATCCCTTCGTTTGGCCCGGGGCATCATACTTCCTTTGGCTGCAATTGCCCTAGGGTCCCTCTACACCTGGCTTGACAGAACATTGTTCGATATGGAACGATCACTTGGCCGTTATAACCTGGTCAATTTTGCTAACAGCGTCCTTCTAACCAGCTTTCTTTACGTGCGCTTTCCTGTTGTAGCGGCCAAGGCCAACCGTCCTCCTTCTGGGGAAACCATTCTGCCCCCACGCTCTTATATTTATCACAAGAGGCAGAGCCAAAAAGAGCTGATCGCCTCAATTGATCGTTTTGAGGACTTTGTTATGCGGCCTTACGGAGAGGACGCCTTTGTTCATACTTGTGATTTCTTCCAGCACGAATCCAGGGTGGTTCAGGTGGGGGTAGACATTGAAGATCCTCAGTTAGCCGTAGTGCTTCTCCTTTCTCCGGGGTATCTGCCTTCCTACACCGAGTGGGGAATTTCCATTGAACATTATAACCCCAATCGGTGTAGTCGTCAATTTGGGTTTGATCAGGGGGCTCCTCGCTCAGTTTTCCAATCCTCAAACCCAAAGGTTAGCTTTAGCGAGGCATGTTCCTGATTTTCCTCCACTGCTGCGTGGGGGATAAGTGAATCAATGGCTAGGAGAGTCACCATTCCCTCCAACAAGAGGCAAGGGAATGTGACCAGTCTATTTGCCACGAAGTTCTGGCCGAAACAACTGGCTAACATTGCTGAATTCATAGATGGCGAGCCTGTGTACCCTCCAGTTCTTTCGTTTTCTGCGTTGGAGATGGGACTCAAAGGCAACTCCGTTCTGGGGATTGAGTTACCTCTAAGCAAAACCCCTAAGAGGCCTTCCGAAGAGCTTCCTCCGTTATGCCCCATGACTCCTACTGCCATACCCAAAGCGAAAAGTGCTGGGGTATCCAGGAAGACTTCTCCTTCGACTGGAGCTACTGCTGATGAAAGGTCTTCGCAGCCATCGACCAAGAAGGCCAAGAGTGGGGTGGCCTCCACGAAAAAAACAAAGTCCAAATCCCAGACTCCTGTGGCAGCCCTTCCCATAGCCTCCGTTCCTCCTCCCATGTCTCCTGAAAGGGCCGAGAGGTTAAGGAGGGAGGCGCAGGCTGAGGTAGATCGGGTGAATGCAGAGTTTCAACGGCGCGCTGTCGTCGTTCCTCCCTCGGTTGCCTTCCCCATGATCGTCATCGATACCACTGAGCCAGCTGCAAGGAGGAGGAAAAGTTCGAAGGTTCCTCAAGCCACTGGCAGTGATGTGACAAGGCTAAGGAGGAAGACTTTACGCACCAAGTCCCAGCGGAAGCAAGCTCCCACGCTGCAAGCTTCTCATTCTTCTTCCCAATCTGAGGTATGTACACTTATCTTGTTCTCTTTTCCTCTTTGGGTAGAGCAAGCCGGATTTGTTTATATATATTGTTCTTAACTACTTTGGTGCAGGGACTTAGAGAAATGGGGCCTCGTTCTCCCAGCCCCCCAAGTCCCCCCATTAGTCGTTTCGTGGGCGGTCGTTGTGGGGCCATCTCATCCGATACTACCCCACCCCGTTCGCCAATGACTGGGCTTACTTACGCCCGTCGTTCAATCTTACGACGGGCGAGGGAGGAAGTTGTGGAGGGTGAGGTTATAGAGCCCATGGATGTCTCTTCGCCACCAGAGACAACACAATCTGAGATGCCTACTCCAGTCCCCTCTGGCTCACTGGCTTCCTCTGAGGCTGTTATCCCCATTGTTCTGGTTGCTGCAAGTGATCCTGAGGTAATTATTTCATATTTAAATTTGTCTGATCTGGCATTCCTTCTCTTTCACCCCGTTCTGTGTGCTGAATTTAGGATGTTGGTTGCCCTAGGTCGAAGTATCCTCGTTGCTAGCAAACATTCTTCGTCCAACGGTGCTGGCAAGACCTCTGACCACAGTGCCCATTTTCAACGTTCTGACTGAGGTAAGTTATTCTTGGATACATTTCGCCCTTTTTCTGTATTTGTTCCTCTTTACTAACATTGGCGTTTATATTGCAGCTTTCTCCTGATCTTTCACCACCCTCATCTATTCCCAATGAACCCCTTTCTCTTGCCTTGGTACCTTATGTGGGCAAGGGAACTATACCGATGGTTGAGGTTTCTGCAACCAGAGACCCTGTTGAGGCTGATGAGGTAGCAAGTCCCCTCCCAACGGTTCCTATCACTTTAACCTCTGTGATGACTCCCACTCCAGCCCCTGTTGTGATTCAGGTACTTTCTTAATTCTCTGCATAAACTCCTTCTTATAATGGTGACTTAACAACAAAAACGTTTGTTTAAGATTTTTTTTTTATATAATCTCCACCTTATAACGGTGACTTAACAATGAAAACACTTGTTAAGATTTTTATATAATCTCCACCTTATAACGGTGACTTAACAACGAAAACGCTTGTTAATATTTTTATATAATCTCCACCTTATAACGGTGACTTAACAACGAAAACGCTTGTTAAGATTTTTATATAATCTCCACCTTATAACGGTGACTTAACAATGAAAACGCTTGTTAAGATTTTTATATAATCTCCACCTTATAACGGTGACTTAACAACGAAAACGCTTGTTAAAATTTTTATATAATCTGCACCTTATAATGGTGACTTAACAACGAAAACGCTTGTTAATATTTTTATATAATCTCCACCTTATAACGGTGACTTAACAATGAAAACACTTGTTAAGATTTTTATATAATCTCCACCTTATAATGGTGACTTAACAATGAAAACACTTGTTAAGATTTTAATATAATCTCCACCTTATAACGGTGACTTAACAACGAAAACGCTTGTTAAGATTTTTATATAATCTCCACCTTATAATGGTGACTTAACAACGAAAACGCTTGTTAAGATTTTTATATAATCTCCACCTTATAATGGTGACTTAACAACGAAAACGCTTGTTAAGATTTTTATATAATCTCACTGTTTCTTATATCTCTTCTCAGGTTGCTCGGGAGGATTCCTCACCAGCTCTTTCACTTGTGGGCACACCACGTCAGGAACCTGCTGTTTCGGAAGAATCCGACCATGCTGACCAAGGTTCCACGACTGGTGTTGAGGCAAAAAGTGAATCTGGGTGCGAATTGCCTCTCCCTGACTTGACTCCTCCTGCCTTTTGCCTAATGGTGCTTCACAATTCTCCCCAAATGCCTGTGAGTCATCGCTTGGTGATTGAGCAATTGGTGAACCATCACCCTGAGACCTTCACCGTGGACTGCCTACGGTCCAATATTCATGTGATGAGTCATCGACTGTAAGGCATGGCGATCGTTGTTGCTGAGATTGCCAATACTCCCACTTCCAGTGTTACTCGAGCCCTCATTAATCAGTTTCTGGGTTTTCTGAAGGAATTGGGTCATGACGGTTTTCGTTTCGACTGGCTTATAGTGTATTTGAAAACTTTGAAGAGTCAGCAGCTGATCGTCTAGAGGGAACGGATGAGAAAGCATCAGGAGGACCAACGGGTTGAGGAAGTTAAGTTAGCCGAGATGGCACCTCTTTTCGAATCAGTGGATGAAGAAATAAAGAATGCTGAAGAGGCTCTGCGTTTGGCCAAGCTAAAATGGGAGAGACTTCTTATTGAACGCGCGCAGGTGCAAATTAGGCTAGAGGTTGCTGTCAACGCTTAAAGCTCCTTTGCGTCAGCTTCTTCGGGCCTTCCTGGGTATTTTTTCTCTTCCCCAGACCTATGGTTCCTCTTAGGGTAGCAAACTCTTGTATATATTTTCCTTCTTCGTCCATTTATGTAATTCTTAGGCAATAGTTCCCAATTTTTGTAATGCTCTCTTGTTTATTGAATGAAAGAATGTATATTTTCCAGTTTTATCTTTGAGTTATGACTGCTTTCATATCAATGTCTATGCTTCACGTCATCAATAAAACTTGTATATTCATAATCAAAGACTAGATACATCGATGGTACAAACTTAATTGTTTACACATGATAGACTTTCAACCATTTATTATTAATTTTGAATGGCTTATCTTCCTCCAACTTAGAAATTAAACAATAACCTGAATCATGAGCTTCCTTCACAATGAAAGGTCCCTCCCAATTGGCTGCGAATTTTGGCAGAGGAAGTCCCCTAATGTGTTTCACCGTTGCTTTCAAAACGAGATCTCCCTCTACGAACCTCCTTGGTCTTACCAGGTTGTCATATGCCCTAGAGAGCTTACTTGTATACATTTAAAAATGTTGCATTGCGTTGTCTCTGTGTTCATCCAATGCCTCCAGCTGCACATGCCTGTTCTGAGGGAGCATTCTACTTCGCAAGGCGTATCGAGCAGAGGGAACCTCCAACTCCACTGGAAGGATTGCCTCAGCCCCGTAGACAAGGGAGAACGGAGTGTACCCTATGGGCTTCCTCTTCGTCGTTCGATAGGCCCACAACGTTGCTGATATCTTGTCATCCCACGATCCTGGAAAGTCCTCCATTGTTTTAGCCAGGATATTAACCAGAGTTTTGTTAGTTGCCTCGGCCTGACCGTTCCCCTTCGGGTATGCCACCGTTGAAGTGTGATGAACGATGGAGTACTTGTCTGTAAGCATCGTTGCTTCTGAGTTGACAAAGGGAGTCCCATTATCTGAGAGAATAACCTTTTGGATCCCAAAACGGCAAATGATATACTCTCTGATGAAGTTACTCACTACCCGAGCCGTTGCCCTTCTGAGTGGTATTACTTCAGCCCATTTTGTAAAGCACTCCGTTGCTACCAGTATCCATATCTTGCCCCTCGACGAAGGGTGTATCGCCCCCACGAGGTCGAACGCCCAAGTGTGGAAAGGATAAGGCGTTTCCAGAGAATGTAAGTCCACCGATGGGGCATGGATCATATTTCCATGAAGTTGGCAAACTTTGCATTTTTGAACAAATTCGGTAGAGTCTTTCTCCATCGTTAGCCAATAATATCCCAACGTCATCAGCTGATCATATAACTTGGCCCCTCCTATGTGAGCTGGGTCATGGGCTTGTTTTAGGACCTCAGTTGCCTCTTCTTTCGTGATGCAACGCAATGGCTTGTTGAAGTACCCCCTTCGATAAAGCTGCCCCTCTTGGATATAGAACCTTGGGGCCCTTCGCTTCAGTTCCATCGCATCCACTTTCTCCGTTGGGACAATTCCATCTTGAATAAAGTCCATATAGGGCTGCCTGCAGTCTGTTTGGGCTTCTATGAAATGGCACTCAGCTGCTTCGAAAAATAGCTGACACTTATCACAATTCCGTTGTAGTTCTGCCGCATCCTGTTTCATTCTAGGCCAAAAATATCCCCCTCTTTTAATTCTTCTATAGAGAGGTATCTCAGTTGTTTCGCAATGCTCCTCATGTGTTCTCTTCAACCTCCGCTCTGCTTCCTCTGGCCCAATGCATCTTGATAACCATCCCCCTGCATTTCTGTAGTAAAGATTTCCCTAGTTTGTAAAGTATTGGGCTAACTCTCTTAGTCCCATAACTCCTTCCCTAGATTCCAGTTGCTTCCTGATCTCTCCTCTCCAATCCGCGTCTCCCTCCATCGGTAGTATTGACTGTACCACCGAAGGAGCTGTTCTTCGTTGGATCGTAACGATAGTAGTATCGCTCCTTATGACCATCTTTTGAGCAATAGTGGCATAAGCGTATGGATGACGGTTCATCATTCAGGGATGTCTTCTGATTTTGGTCCGGTGGAACTGGCTGAGGAGCCTTTGAATGATCATTCTGTACGGTGCCAAACTCATGTGCTTCAACGCATATTCTCCGTTAACTTGCTGAATTACTAAGTTCGAGTCACCCTTGATGCAGAGAGAACGAATTCCCCTTCGAATAGCCTCCAGCAACCCTAGCACCAACGCTTAGTATTCTGCTTCGTTATTGGAGCAAGGGAAATCTAGCTTGTAGGAAAGGCAAATCTCCTCCGTTCCTTTTGAAAGGATGACCCTTGCCCCTCCTTTTTTCTCTACCGAAGACCCATCAAACTGCATCGTCCATTCCTCATCGGTTGCATCCAGATAGTTGGCTTGCAAGTTGTCTCTCGGAATGTCTTCTTTAGGTGGTTCAAACATTCCTGATGGAAAGATTGCCAACAGATCAGCATACGCCTGGCTCTTGATTGCACGAGGAATCACACACTTTAAATCATATTCGGAGAGAATAAGGAACCACCTAGTTGCCCTGCCAATCAAGATAGTTCTAGCCAACAAATACTTAATAGGATCACATCTAGTTACAATATGAATTGTAAAAGACAGCATATAATGTCTAAGTTTTTATGCTACAAAGACTAAGGCCAAACAATGCCTTTCTAGGCTGCTATATCTAATCTCTGGCCCATGTATGATCCTGCTGAGGTAATACACCGGCCATTCTTGCCCGTCAATCTCTTGTGCCAGTAAAGCTCCAACGGACCTTGTAGTTGAGGTGAGGTACAGCTGCAACGATACTCCTTCCTGTGGAGGAACCATGATTTGTGGTGAAACGAGCAGCTTCTTCAACTCGTCGAGAGATTCCTGATGGTCCTTTTCCCATCTGAACTTTGTGTTTTTTCGCAGCAGCTGCATCAACGGGTGAGTTACCTCAGCCAATCCTAGTACAAATCTTCTGAGGTAGGAGACTTTACCGAGGAAACTTTTTAGCTCCTTCGCCGTTCTTGGGCACGGCATTTCTAAGATCGCGCGTTGTTTATCCTGGTCCATCTGCACCCCTTGTCGATCAACCACAAAGCCTAGAAACTTCCCGCATGTTACTCCAAAGATGCACTTCAATGGGTTCATCCTTAATTTATACTTCCTACATCGAGTAAACACCTTCTTTAAGTCGTTTAGGTGGGACTCCTCCTTCTTCGATTTGATGACCAAATCGTCCACATAGAATTCTATAAATTTGTGGAAGAAATCGTGAAAAATGGCCATCATTGTTCTTTGATAAGTAGCTCCCGCGTTCTTAAGTCCAAACGGCATTACTTTGTACATGAAATTTCCCAACGGGGTTCTGAATGCCATTTTCTCTGCGTCCACGGGGTCCATCTTGATTTGGTTGTACCCTACGTACCCATCCATGAATCTATACATCACATGACCAGCTGTGACATCTATCAGGCTATCAATGGAGGGTAGAGGGAACTCATCTTTGGGGCAAGCCCTATTCAGATCTCTAAAATCCACACAGATCCTTATTTGGCTCTTGTCCTTCTTCCCTACTGGCACGATGCTAGATAGCCACAGGGGATGTTGTATTGGTTTGATGAATCCTGTTGCCAACAAACGCTGAACTTCTTCCTTAATCTTCAAGTCCAACTCAGGTTTATAAGTCCTTGTTTCCTGTTTCACCGGGATGGCTGAAGGTATCACGTTTAGCTTATGGCAGCTCACTTCCTCATCCAGCCCTTCCATTTCGGTATACTTCCATGCAAAGACATCTATGAACTCCCGGATTAGCCCAACCAGGGCTTCTCGCTTCTCCTTAGCGAGATCCTTCGCGATGAAGATGGGCCTTGGGTCTTCCCGTTCTCCTGTTAAGTTCAACTGCTCCAACTCTTGTGCCTGGGGCCTTGGTTGATTTTCCATGTAGTCTGGTTCTTCGGTGACCTCCTCCACGAACTCCTGTATGTTGGAGTTGTCTATCACCATACACTGTCCCTGCTGATCCACCAAGAAACACTCATATAACGGGTCAGCCCCATCCTCGGTCTCTTCGACCGCCCGCTCACATCGTTATAAATTGTATACCACCTTCCCCTCTTCAGTGACCACCTTCTTGCATTGATTGTTGGTAGCTGTTTCCACGGCCTTCCTTTTCCTTTCTCTCGAAGACTCAGCGATCCTTCCCCCCGAAAAGCGACTCAGCACGCTTTGCCGTTGGGCCTTATGCTCCATAGGATCCACTCCAAGCCTTACTTTGTTTTTGAGCTACCTTGTGGTACTTTGAGGTCGAGGGATCACCTGATGGGTTTCTTCGGTCCTTACCCCTTCGTTACTCGTGGCTTCTTTGCTTTGCTCGTTCAGAGGCCCCATTCTATCTTTGATCGAGGGAACCCATGCCCCCTCCATTCTTCTCGTTAGGACTCGAGCATCCTCTTCCAACTCCGTATAAAAGGACGCATCTACAAAGTGAGCTTCCTCGATAGCAAAAGGCCTTTTTATAGCCCTAATGGTCACTTCTGTTCCTTTGACATTCGCCTTGGCGCATTGATGATATGTTGATGGAACTAAACCTTGATTGTGCATCCACACTCTTCCTATTAGTAAATGATAGGAAGTTGCACTTTCTATTACATGGAACTTGATGTGGGAACTCAGATTTCCCATTACAATTCCCACATTCACATACCCAATGGATTTGGAAGATTGGTTGTCATACCCTAAAATTACCAGAGGCATGGGGACCAACCTTTCTTCTGGGATATCAGCTGCGTGGAAGGAGTTGATCGGCATAATGTTGATGGAAGCGCCCCCATCCATAAGCGTTCTTGCAAAACTAACCCCATTGATACTGGCCATCACATACAAGGGCCTGTTATGAGGGAACCTTACAGCTTTATCTGCATCGCTGAAGGTCAACTCTGATAGGAACTTTTTCACCAGCCTCGCCATGGGTCCCCTCCATTTCAACGAGGGAACTGCATCCTTCCTCGCGATGTCTAGGATCGCCTGAGTTATTTCCAGTCTGCTCTCCTTTGGTATCCCCACTTGATCGAAGAACCAAGCAAATTTTGGTGATTTTGAAATTGCGCTGTACTCAACGACTGCCTCTATTTCCTCGCCCTCAACGTTGTATACGTCTTTAGCGCTTGCTTCATCGTAGGCTAAAACTACGTTAGCCATTCCTGTGGTGCAACGTTCCAGAGTTTCTTCGAATTCCCTTTGCCTCATTGTTGACCTTCCTTCTCCTCTTTCCGCCTCATCGTCGTAGGCCGTCACCAAGTTGGCCCCATGTGCTGGAAGCGGGTTGTTGTTAACGTTTTGTGGGGGGATCTGCAGCGTCCCTGCCTTCATGTACTTGTCAATGATTCTTCTTAGTGTGAAGCAGCTCTCTGTCGGGTGCTGGATCTTTCGATGAACCTGACAATACCTAGGATCCGCCTTCGTTGCGTCATCGGGTTCCTCCGAAGGAACGCCTTTTGGCAGGTAGACCGTTCCACCTTGGACCATGGCGTTATAATAACTCACCGCCTCTTCTATCGTGTATGGTAACGGTGGAGGGTCTTCTCTATCCCTTCCAAACTTCCCTTTGTTGTCCTTCTTCGCCGCCTTACCCCCATCTGTTCCTTCGGTGTATCCCACCCGTGGGGGTTGAGGCCTTCCTCCCCCAGGTTGTATCGGCTGTCTGAATATCATAGGCACCGCCACCGAGTTTGGTCGTACGACCAATGAGATGTTCCTTGCAGATTTTAAGAACGCCGAAAAAGTTCCCTCGCGCGTCACATTGATAAGATTGCAGATGTACTCCGGGAGTAGTCCTTCGGCACAGATTTGTAATAGTTTGGATTCCTTGGCCTCCTCTCTCACGTCCAGAGACCTTTCCCTGAACCTCCGAACGTACGCACCACGTCTTCTCCTGGTCGTTGCTTCTCTCTCCCTAGTTGGGTCAGAGTGAATTCATCCTCTGCTAGAAAGAACTTTTGGACAAACAGCACATTCATCTCTTCCCACGTGGAAACACTTTTAGGGGTCAAATGAGAATACCACGTGTATGCTTTATCGGTTAGGGATTTGGAAAACTCCCTCAACCTGAGTTTCTTGTTGTTGCAATGCGCCCCTAGGTGCTCAATAAAACGTTTAATGTGCTCTTTCGGATTCCCAATCTTCCCTGTGTTTTTTTTAAAGATGGGGGGAATATAATCCCTCGGGTAAGGCTCATCGTTGTATTCCTGAGGATAAGGTGTCCTAAAGTCATCATAGACTGAAGCTACCTCGCCTATAGACTGTGAGGAAGCCTGCACAAACTTTAACATCTCCTTTTGCATTTCTCTCCTCATTTCCTCCATGGGCGATGGGGCAACGACCAATGGGGGTGTTGGCTGAATGACCGTTACAGTTGGAGCCATCATTACGGCTGGCGCCATTGATACTCCGGAGATTCCCATTGCCGGATTCATGACGGAGGGTATGCTTGCCGGGGCTGCTCCCATTGTACCTGCGCCCGGTGGAACCGTTGGAGCTGCCCCTGGTGTTACGAAGGAATTGGCCTCAAGTCCTCCCAGCACCGTTGAAGCTGCAGGAGTTTGCAAAAACTCATAGAACTTGCTCATGAGGAGGGTCATCTGGGCAGGTCCCAGCCCAGCGCTCATGGAAGCCTGCGTCACTCCTTGAGCGCCCGTTGTTGTCTGAACTGGGGGCACTTCTATTCGAGGAGCTCCGCTCCTTAAAGCCTCCAATTCTACCGCTGCTTGCTCTTCACTGTGTTGGATATCATCAAAGTTGAGCCTTCGATTAATGTTATCTTGCGCCATACTCCTTCCTTAGAAGAATGCCCCCCCAGCGGAGTCGCCAAATGTAAGAGGGTAGTTTAGATAAGATGGAGGCGTAACCCCTTTTAAGTATGGTGATGACAAGGTTAGTTAGAAAAGCACTAGTGATTTAGCCACAAGACACAAAGAGCAGTTTGGAATGTATGGAACCCATCTTATACTCACAAATCTCTCTTGTATAACTCACAATATAATAAAGAACTTCAGAAATAACTTAGCTAGAGGGAGAGAGAAGTAAGCACCCTAGATACACCTTGGTAGGCAGGCAAAACATACTAAAACTCTCAAGGATCTCAATTATGTATTAAAAGCTTCGTAATAAATGACAAAATGGTGGGTGGAAGAACTCTCTGGTTCTTTAATAATTCTCTCTAGTAAATAAATTTCTCTAGTAATAACTTTTGAACTCTCAAAAGATCATCCTTTCCTCAGAGGTGGTTGGGGTCATTAAATATCCCCCCACACCACCCCCAAGGCAACTCAGTCATTAAAGACTATGAAAGACATCCCTCATACTTTATGTCACAACATTAAATGCCTGATGCACTAGTTGTCTCCTACGTCATAAACATTAATTGCCAAGACATGCCTTTTGCCTAACCACTGTGTGTCAGGGGGTTGTTGTCGCAGAGGTGGCTCACCAACTATCTGACAGCCCCAAATACCACGGTGGTTTACTCAAGTGCATGTCTGACATTGTTTAGAAGGCTAGTGACATCACCCACTGTAGATGTGACATTTAAGTAGAGGGTTGTTTGGTCCATAACTCAATGCCCAATGGAACTCCAAGCTGCTCCGCTTGAGGTTCCACGGTCAGGGTCCTTCAGTGTTTTACCAGGTGTATCTAAGATGGTCAGGACAAGACCCAACGGTGCCCCACTTCTCAATCCTCAAAACCAAGTCCCTCTAAAGTTCCCACGGTGAGGTTGTTCGATAGAGCATGAAAGCTCTCCCAGGCCCTGCCAAGCCTGGTCTCTCGCGAGTACCATTCGACCTCACACCCATTCATTATTATCTTTACAACATTACAGTCATTACAACTCGTAGTCAATATAAACAAAGCTATAATATGGAAAAGTAACAATAAGCTAAAGTACGAGTTACCACGCCAAGCTGCCTCCCCAAGCTGCCACGCTTGAGTTGCCTCACCAAAATGCCACGCTTGAGTTGCCACGCTGATCTGCCTCCCCAAGCTGCCACACTTGAGTTGCCATGCTAATCTGCCTCCCCAAGCTGCCACACTTGAGTTGCCTCACCAAGATGCCACGCTTGAGTTGCCACGCTGATCTGCCTCCCTAAGCTGCCACACTTGAGTTGCCACGCTGATCTACCTCCCCAAGCTGCCACACTTGAGTTTCCACGTTGATCTTATCCTCAGAACACTGTTGCTAATTGGTGGATTATCCCTAATCCCAGGATTACCTTCAGGCCCCCTCTACACCTCCCATCTTCCTGGTCCACTTGATGAATGTCTCATCCTTGATCATCGTGAGAACCTTGTAAATTGGTTCTTTGAAGATGGTGTTGACCGCCTGGAATGCTTTCGACGCATCATGGTTCCCTCCGTTCTTGGAGCCATTTTTGCCTCCGTTCTTTCCTCCTTTCCTCTAGTTCTCAGTTTTCTCACCTACCTTGGCAGTGAGCTTAGCTCGAACATTTTCTCCTGTATTAGGGTGGGTGACATCTTCCACCTTTGCGTATTTCTCGATTCGGGCCATTAGGTCGTCAATAGTCATAGCTTCCTTCTTCGTCAGGGACTGGTAGAGGAGGGAAGAACTAGGGAGACCAATTTTGAAGGAGGCCACTGCCACTTCCTCCGCGCAGTCCTCGATCTCATTGAATAACTCCCAATACCTCTTCGCGTATTCTCAGAGGGTTTCTTGAGGCGTTTTCTTCATTGTCAGTAAAGCATCCATCCTTTTAGGATGGGAGCTACTGGTAATGAATCGGGCCATAAAATGTTCAGCTAGGGATTTAAAATTCTTGATCGACCGATGGGGGAGCCTTTCGAACCACTTCTGTGCTACATTATGAAGGCTCGAAGGAAAAATGCGGCAAATCAGGGAATCTCGGTGACTACAGAGGGTCATGGCTTGCCGGTATTGCCTGACGTGATCGATGGGATCAGTTTTCCCGTCGTAAATCTTGAACCTTTGAATGGAAAATTTCTTGGGAGCTTCCTCCTCTTTGATTTCTCTTGTGAAAGGTGACTTCATCTGTGTTTTTAGAGCTCTCCTCGCGAGTTCTCAGGTTGATCTTGTTCTGCGGTGAGCGGGATGCTGGTCCATCTCCCTGCAGACCATGTTTCGTATGTTTTCGTCGCTGCGAGCAGGGCTCTGGTAGCGGTGAGCTCTTCGCAGCTGTTAGCGGAGGTCGTCGTCTGACTCGCCTCCTTCGTCCCTTTGAGATTCTCGCCTAGGGATCCTTCCTCGGCTACGAGATTTGCTCGCCTGAGGGCTAGGAGTGCGATATGGGCGTCTCCGGTTATCAGGACGAAGCTCCCTCTCCAGTCTTCTTTTCAAGAGAGAATTCTCAGCCTCATATCTGCGAGAAGACTCCCTCTGCTCGTGGAGCCTTGCCTCGTACGCATCAATCAACCTGGATATCTGCGTGGACCTCGCTGGTCCCTGACTTTCTTTTGAGGTTGGTCTCTCCAGGCGAGCTCTCTGTCCTGAACGTCTGACTTTAGACCTGATCCTGCGAGGAGCAGGTGGCTCTTGAATATCTCCTGCTTGGGGAGCATTGCTGCTGTGGCCAGACATCTTAAACTCCTTTCTTGACGTGGGCTCTTCTCAGGGAAAGATGAACGATTTCCACAGATGGCGCCAATTGTGGAGGAAATTATTATGCAACACAAATAAATACGAGAGAAGCAATTATCAAGAAAATAATAAGGAATATAAGATGCCAATCACACAACAAAGGATGTACGTGGTTCAACAAAGATGTGCCTACGTCCACGGTGGTGCAGTCGATATTATTACTCCGGAGAGTGATTACAGAGAATACAACCTGTCCTTTTTCCCCGGACCTAGGGTTTAATATATACATGTACATGTAGGTAAGTGGAGGTGATGGGTTTCTCCATGTTTTCCATCTCCCGTGTAACTTCCGATTGTGGGAACGTGGGGGAGACCGGATCAATAAGAGATGAGGGGCCCGGACTTTGGGCCGTCAGGACTGGATACTCGTCCGGGCCCATAGTTCTAAATTTCGGGTACCCATAAAACCTATGGGCCATCACGTTCATCTAAAGACTCAATCCCCTACCCCAAAAGGAAAAAATATAGAGTAAAGGAATACAAACTCTGAGTAACTTTGATCTTGTGAAACTTTGTTGCATCGTTGCAAACCTACACACTTTAACACACCTTTAAAATGAAACTTGTATATATAACAATATAAACTGCAATTGAAAACCCCTACCCTTTGTCTATCATTATCCACCTAAGATATTTCGTCTCCCCCAAGGTAACACCCCCCCCCCCCCCCCCCCGAGTTAAAGAATTAGATACCATTTCTTCCCCCTTTTGTTCAGGAATAGACAAACAACAATGTGCAAAATATAAATAATTTATCCCGCTAAATGAAACTATGATACCTCATAAAATCCATAAATAGATAGATCAAGTCTAATATAAAAATCACGGGAATAAAAAACTTTCAATAACATTCCCAGCCTAAGAAATAATCAATATTGATTGAACAATAACAAGATAATGAAATATTGAATCAACACAAAACCAACTATGATACCAATCATAGCCAATACAATATTATTCATTTATGAATATAAAATAAGTTCATGTAAAAGTCCAACTTCAAAAATAAGTATACATGTACAGGCTTACTGGAAATACACGAGTACAAATAGGGAATGAGCCACAATTGCTCCACTTCTACAATCTTAGGAGTAAGAATTGAGATGTTTTTAGAGATGCTCCTCCAATGAACCCGCATCTCTAGGAACTACCATAGCAGGGACCTATAAAAATAGTTTTCAAAAGAAAACATAAACAAAAGGCCTATGTAAAATAGGGTTATAATTGAATTCTGGCCACATTATAACTAAACATATTCCTCTCGTGTTTTAACATATTTTAAGTTATTAGTTACCCAACACAACCTAAAATATCACGCGGATATAAATCCCGAATCCATATACAGCCCATGTGATTAAACTCTTAAAACATCCTTATATAATATTTAGTGTTCACTGTATTAGGTTGATTTCAATAGAAGTCACATGATGTACTAAGGTCTCAAACCCTAAGGTATTTCTCACTAAATAACCACTATACTAGTAACAAGCTCATATCTCAAATCTATATACATTTGGTTATCTCATACCAATAATACACTCTACACGTCTCTAATATAGTTAATTCACAAATTTGAAACTTAAGTATGTAGGTGGGCACCCTTACTATAAGTCATATACATATTTAGTATAGCATATAAATCGGTACCACTAACTCTAGTACCGCCATACAATAATCACATATGGTAGGAGAAAGACTTTACTCACGTCTAATGCCCATACAAAGGTACAACCCCCAGCATGTACAAATAAATGGGCTACTCGCATGCCCGTGCATAACAAAGGCCTACTCTCATCTCCTTTGATAATCTCTCACACTTACTTGTATAGTCTTTGGTCATACCAAACCTAAGACCTCATCATGCCAAGGGATAAATCACAAGTTTACCCATCAGTCATAAAGCCTACCATACTAAGGACTTATAAAACATATATCCATGCAAACCATTCAGTTTTATGTACCTGGAGGTGTGACCTAGGGGTAAATATAGCCAAGGAAGATCCCATCTACTCATCGGGGTACCAGAGTCATCCACGTCGCACATGCCCCATTATGGAATCCCTCCTAGTACTCTGCCAACGAGAACTCACGCATGGTATTCATCGCACATAAAAAATGCAAGTAATCATAACCCTCACTAACAAGTAATCACAATTGGGTCAAGGTAAATCACATACACATATTGACTATGACACCCCGCTTAATTAAATACCGATTGATCAGTCCTCTATAAACTTAAAATAGGATTTCCATTTGGTTCATTCTTAGCATCACTGTGGAAAACCATATTAATTACTAATCACCTAATTGATTAATTAAACTAGTGCCAAATTTTATCTTTCATTAAATAGATAAATATACATGCAAAATAATAAAATAAATCCATACACACCATCACTGAGTCTGAAGATAATGCCGAATAAATAACTAAAAGACTAGCTGAATAAACCATCGGTTATAAATCCAAATCCAACATAATAATCCAACGAATAATTCAATAATCCAAAACTGAATTTGAAAGTAAACGGGCAACATTTGAAAGTAAACAGGCAACATGCCCTAAATCGAACTATAACTAAAATGATATCCCTAATCTAGGAATGAAGAAATGATGCGCCTAATCAAACTCCTGCATCCATCCACATATGCCGCAGCTGTGTATCCCTAGAATAGAATCTCAAGTCTGGCAACCCTATGGTTGGAAGCCTAAAAGGTTTTTAAAAATATTTGCAGCAAGGATTAGAACCCATAAAATTTTGATAATATTTAGCAAGTGATTAAGTTTGCAGTAATTAAAATGTATTAATGCTTTTCATATTTAAGCTAGTGTCGGACTCACTTGAGATAATACTCACCCCTCAACTATTATGCACACCTACCACTTTTCCTTATAACCCTCCTAGCTACACTACCCCATATAACTAAGCCTTGTTATAACCGTTGCCTGAAACCTTACTCTAGCTCAAGTAACTTTTATTAATGATTTATATGTTATTTATCACATTAACTTAATTTATCATCTTTAAATAACTATATAACAATTTCACTAGTTATATAAACAAAACCATTTCACTCCAGGTATTTCACCCATATATAATTATCTACATTATTATATACATATTAAATATACTACACATTCACACACAAGTTGTATATACAATCCATCCTCATGAGTAATAACTCACTGGATGTTTTCTCTAAAATGTCATCAAATTATGTATACTCAATCCAACCTGAATACCACGAGACAGATCACTAACACTGAATCGTGAAATAAATAATAAATGTAATGGAGGCAGTCATAGTTCCTCGAGTGTGAGACAGAATCATACCCAAAGCGTCTCACCTCGAAAGAATTACAACATAAAATATCGATAGTAATGACATGGGGATTATACTCACCCTGCATTTACTAGACGGGGTATTCACCCACATCGCGCAACCTTCTATGATAGCACTAGAGGGGTATATAATTATAAAAATATCTACATTGACATTAGAATAGCACACAATAATATATATATATATATATATATATATATATATATATATATATCCTATCACACTTTTCGTATATATATAATTGACTTAAACCCGGCTAATCTGTGTCTAACTCCCGTAGTACTAGCCTAAAATATCTCAGTCAATTCCCCGACTATAAATTTAATTGCACATTAATTAATTTATTAAAAATGGTGTCATTTAGCCAAAATGCTCGGACAAATTCGCTTGGTTTAGAATTTATACTTCAGAATTTATCACCCCAAATCCCAAAATCTAAATTTCACATTTTTATCTTGCTGCATAATTATTTATTTGCTCCCCCTTAAAATTCCCTAAGTATGAGAGAAATAAAACTCCATTAATGATAACCCCCTTTCTGCCAACTAAAAATCTCAGACTAACCAACAAAAATAAGTCGAACTGGGGTGGGATTTCCCTCATTTCTCGAACGACTCACCATGTCGTTTGAACGACAGGTGCATGTCGTTTGAACAATCCACAGATTGCTCGAACAATCGCCTGGGTCTTTTTCCCCTCCGTCTTCCTGCTAACTACTTTAGCCATGGATGAAACCATAAGCCCTCTTTTAACCAGAATCGGTCTCTATAACCCCTTTGAGACTAAAACAAAATTTTACTCGTTTAAAATCGTAAATCCGTTATCTACCAACAGCACAGGTCTGATATTTGTCCTCGAATCTCAAATTACTTACAATACTTAAATTTATATCTAAATTCATAAATCTAATTACACAAGATTTATAATACCTCCATCTCAATTTCATTTCACTAACCATAAATTTAAACGTGATAAGCATTTGGGTTTCAAATCAAAAATCTTAATTCTAGCAGCAACACTTGAATTATCAATCTTACTTAAGTACGTGATTCACACATAGTACTCAATTAATTAAAGCCCTATTTATATGTCACCCTAACCCAAAAAATGGATTTTAATCACACCCACAATGATATGAATTGAAGGCTGCAATTTAAATTAAAATCAAGTTAACCACTTGCCTATACTGGTTCGTAGGGTCTAAATTCCTTTGGGGTAAGTGTTGATTTGACGAAGAACGCTCTCAAACTCCTTTTATTTGGCTCCCGAAAATCGCCCTACTTTCTCCCTCTTTTATTCTCTACAAAACTAGGATTTTCTTTTTGAGTTGTGACTGCCACAAACTCTCTAACTTAGGTTTTATTATGAAAATCCCAAAATTATGCTTATGGGATAAATTAAAATGGCCCAAACACTCCCCGTGAGACTCATTTACCACCCCATGTACTCTTTTCTGACTCTCTCGACCTATCGAGAATCAATCGTGCACTCAGAATTGGCATCCGAATTACCTTACTAAAAACTCCTATCTCAGCCTCAATGTAGTCTACCCCCGACTCCTGATTGAGATAAAATAATACCATGTCACTATCACTAATTATGACATAAATAAATTATTACTATTCACTTAGTAATTATTTATATAAATATTAACCATTAACTCTCGTAATTAATATTTTAAAAAACTCATAATAAATAATTCAATTAAATTGTAACACACGAGTAATTAGCTGAATTAATTAAATATAAAATTCTTAAAAATACGGGGTGTTACACTGACCCAAATGCTATCGGGTCATACTGTCATCATCATCATAAAAAGCGTATACCACATCTATCAACTTTTATTCATCCCATAATACATTAATCCTAACCTCCCGAGTTCCTGAATCTAGGCATAGTCTCGCCTCACCATACACTAAAATCCATATATAAACTATTTTAAATTTCAATCATCCTTAGTTGAGAGTCTAAGGGAATCACATCTAGGTATCCACTCACACCTGATTTATATAAGACCATAGAATATAATAACTACCCCCTCCCTAGGGATTATAACCTATTACTAATCGCACCCAAAGTACATATATGATCATCACAATGTCTCCCCCACATCTCGGTCGACAACCAACTCCTCTATAACCTCCTAATTCCTAATAGCATCCCAATCTACACTTGGGTTTGTAAGCCACGGTCTGATCCTTATCATAATCCCTTTTTAAACCAATAATTTGATAATTATTCCAATAAGATCACATCATTATTCATATCCATTCTGTAAGTATAGGAAAACTTAATGTCAAACAACCTAACCCTAAGTCCGCAAACCCAAAAATCCAAACAAACAAACAAAAGCCTAAACTAGGCAAAAACCTGCTACTCTCGATCGATCGATGAATCGATTGCTTAACCAGAACAACCCTAATTCTCCTTGTTATAGGATTCTTCATCTTCATCCCTAAATTTTCCTCATAATCCTCCATTAATGAACCTAAAATATTCACCCCAAGCACCCCGAAAACATTTAAATGATAAAAACACATCATATACACAATGAGAACTTATTCCACTATCAAATGCCAAATTTGCCACAAGATTTAAAGGAAAAAAACAAAATTCTTTTCCACAACCCTATATCTATCCAATTCCATAAATTTTCATGGATTAATTCAATTAAACATATGGTTTTTATCTGATTCTCAATATAACACAAATTCTAATCATTATCTATTAGTTTTAATTCATGTTCATGAAAAAATCAATCACTTAAAGGGGAAATCAACATAATTAATATAAAGATTAGGCTAATTATGAAAATTAACAAATCAATTATTTAAAATAAGATTTAAAACCTAATTTGATTTAGATTTACAATGAATAGATTCAACATTGACGTACATAAGATCATAATCATATTCTATATAAACTTGCCTTATGGATTGATTGCGAAACAATTCCAAAATCCCCCTTTTCTCTTAGTGCTTTCCCTGCCTAGCCTTAGGATGTCTTTCAAATAGAAAAATGGGTGTTTAAGGTCTAGACTTTTAACTTTATAACGTGGCTCCCAAAAATTTGACATTGGGCCGAAAATAAGTCCCAACCCAAAGTGTCCAAATAACACTCCAAATATCCCAAAAATCTATCCAAGACGTACATTAACTCAATAGGCCTAAACCCCCACTATTTTTAACTAAAAATGGACATTACCTGCATTTTACTAGCCCAACACACAAATATACCAAACCAAGTAACTAACAACTCAGTTATTTAATAATTACCTGGTGCGAGTCCAAATATAATTAATTTAATCAATTAATCACCGTGTCTTAAATCTATTTTCAAACCAATTTAAATAAAACATAAAGATATAAATATTGGCATCTCCGGTCATGACAAGCGCATGTAATTAACAAAAAGTATAGATATTTAATTTTTATTCAATTTTATGATTCACAAAAATTACGGGTATTACATTCTTCCCCTCTTAAACAAGGAATTTCGTTTTCAAAATTCGAATTAATTATATTCCTAATTCAAAATCGAAGAATATGTCATCCGTAGTGTCCTCCCACTACTTATAAATGTATCTATCCACTATAACCTAATACACCCCTAGATTTTTCTCATCATAAATTGCATTCAGTCGTACTCTATCCCAACTAATCTAACCATTGAACACCAACTAGTTCCTTACAAACTCTCTTCATCCTGTATTCGAAAACAACATGCATACTAATGATGATAAGGTGAGGTCAAGTGACACTATCCTCACCCTATCTAGAACTTCTAAAGGAACTTCCAATCGACCTACCTCCTCCCTCTTAGTACCCAAACTACACAATTCTCACACTAGAGGGATCAATAGTAGCACTTGACCTCCCTCTTAAAGCTCCAAAACAAGACTCCGCTCATATTCCTTTCTTTTTCCTACTATGACAAACACTACACATTCAATAATGAACACCACTTCCCTTGGAGTGCCTTGAACATATCTCCAAATGAAGTACTAGTTAACATTTAGACCTAAGAAACTCTGTTAATCTTACTCAAATGACCCCAAATGGTTCCATGCTCTCCTTGGAACTCCTGATTCCCATCAAAATCAATTTGTTTACTCTTTCGCTTCTATATTGGGATATCAAACACTGCACCCTCTCAAATGTGTATGGGGTTTTACCGTCCCGGTAGACATGAACACCTTATCGACCAAAACCATACTAACAATTAGTTCATCATATCCACCGTACATACGTTCCCTAATTTTGTACACCCAATAACTTTTGGAATGTATAGCAAACCACAAAATATGTGCGGCTATCAAAACTACTTCTTGTAGCTTGGGGCCTATCCTGACAAGAAAGATTCCTTGAAAAATGTGACCCTCTACTATTGTTGAACAGAGAAATAAATATATTCCCAATACTTATTTTTATACCCCATTCTCGATAGAATCCAACGTTTTGAATAAACCACCCGTAATTACAGATTTGGATGTACCGACTACCATGCCATTCCCTTTTCACCAAAATATCATCACGAATCACGAAAAAAGTACCCCTTTATATAGTAAAAATCCGCAAGTGATGTGCCCGTTCCATATTGTGCTAGAATGTTTTCTTCGGGATATTCTTTACCTAATTGTACAATGATGACAACTCGCTCCTATTTCCATTTATAGTAGGTAAATACTCTCCTTAGTTGTTCTAATAGGTCATTTCTATATAACAATAAAACACTCGTCTCGTATCTCGACCATATCCCTTTCTTGGTGGTCCACACATACATTTAGTGAACCATCCTCCTTTAGATTTTCTTCAAGGTAATTCTATTCCTAAATACACTACTGGCTCAAAACTATGGTGTCTTATCCCCGATACCTCAATTATCACTAACAAAGTCAATCCCATAAAATGTCATCGCGGTGGATACAAAGCTAGTGCCAATCTCCAATGCACAATTAAACCCTTATGTAGGTGATAACTTAACATACCCAAATAACTAAAGGGTAGAAGAATAGTGGACTATCGTTGACACCTCTATGCAACCGTAATCCCTCATAATACCCACATCTATACATATAAAAGCAAGTTAATCCTTCTCTTGAGCCTAAGAATAACTACCTAAAGTAATCCTGGTTGAAAAACGACATAAAAACCTGCAACCGATAGTTGATATAAATGTAAAACATAACTATACACACAAGTTCCATAATAATAGTATGATATCTCATCTATAAGTCCACAAAGCGGCTAAAAAAATAAATCGACTAAACAAACTTCCACGTCTCTTATAATCACGACGTAAAGTAACCCCCAACACATTGGGGTGTCCACATATATGTAAAACTTGGAGATAAAAGTACATATACTTCATAATCATAATTCAGACACATTAATAATAAAGAATGACAAATTATTGATGTCTAAGATAGACTTATAAGCGCAATATATAAATGTACCCTAACCATCCCCCGGATGTACCCCAAAAAGTTAGCTCTCACTAAAGCATCAAATAACTAGGTAGCCTTACTCTTCACGATTGTAACAACTTCCTTTAAATGAATTATCAAAATGGAAACCCCACTGGTATACCTATGGACCTTACTTCTTTGGTCATTTTTGTTAAACTTTTCATCATTTTCCCTACTCTCATAGGTCGTGTCTCTATTGGCCATAATTTCCCAAGCCCTGCTAGCCAAAATTAATCGCATTATCTAGTCTTGCAAACCTCTTAGGGTCCATTACCTCAATGATGATTCTTCTATTGATGAGGTCTCCCAACTCGGGGCAAAGCTACATCGTCTCAACTCATTAGTCCCACTTTGGTCTCAGTCTTGAAAATATTGGGAATCTATCATCATAATAGTTATACTGCTCTTACTGATGTTAGAAGATTATTTCGACCACCTGAGTGCAAGTGGTGAATAATGGGTTACCTAGTAACATCTATCAAACCATTCACATAAGGTTTCTGTCAACTCAAAATGATAGTTAAACTCCTCCTCATACTAGCTACTATCTGATTGCACATATGAGTTATTCAAAAACTTATCCTATGCCATTACGGATGGTGGGTGAAAATATTTCCCCATCAAACCATACGTTAATCACTTGCTAATCAAAATCCAAATAAGGAACCCTCCAGATACACTTGGTCTATTTGAGTCGTTCGTTAGGAATTAATTGTACAAACCCCCTTAAACAATCATCGTTATAGAGAATACTACCCTAAACGGTAAGTCACTAAAGTAGTCAAAGAATACAACACAAAAAAGTTATGAACGCACTCGAGATCCCTACAACACTAGAACCTGGAATGCCCTGATAGCAAATGTGACACCCGTAAAATCCAAAAAAAATTATCAAGTCTAATATAAAAATCAAGATAATAAAAAAACTTTTTGTAACATTCTCAGCATAAGAAATAATCGAAATCGAATAAACAATGACAAGAAAATGAAATATTGAATTAACACAAACCAAATATGATACCCATCACTAACAATACAACACAAGTCAATTCTGAATATAAAATATGTCCATACAAAATTCCTACTTCAAAAATAAGTATACATATACAACCTTACTGGAAATAAAAGAGTATAATAATAGAATGAAATACCCTTGATTGACTCCTACAATCCTAGTAGAAAAAAAGGGACGTCGCTAGAGATGCTCCTCCAACGAACCCGCATCTAAAGGAACTACAGCGACAGGGACCTGTAAATATAGTTTTTAAAAGTAAACATAAACAACAAGCCTATGTAGAATAAGATTATAATTAAATCTGGGCCACATTGTAACTACACATCTTCTTTTTGCGTTTTAACATATTTTAAGTTATTAGTTATCCAACCCAACAACTTAAAATATCATGCGGTTCTAAATTCCAAACCCATATGTAGTCCATGTGAATAAAGTCTTATAACATCATTATTTAATCTTTAATATTAACTATGATATGTTAATCTCTTTCAATAAAAGTCACGTGATGTACTGAGGTCTCAAACCTTAAGTTACTTCTCACAAAATAACCACTATACCAATAATAGGATCATATCTCAAATCTATCTACATTTGTCTATCTCATGCTAATAATTCAATATAAACATCTATAGTATTGGTAATTCAAAACTACAAAACATAAGTATATAGGTGGAAACACCTAATATAAGTCATATACAACTCTAGTATATAAAATGTTACGACTATCTATGGTACCACTACACAATTGTCATTTATGGTAGGACAAAGACACTACTCATGTTTAACGTCCGTACGAAGGTATAAACCCCGACATGTACAAATAAATGGGCTACTCACATGACCGCACATACCTTAGGCCTACTCTTATTACCTTCAGAGATATCTCACATGTACTAATATATTCTTAGGTACAACCCAAACGTAAGACCACATCACAAAAAGGGATAAATCATAAAGTCTACCCATCAGTCATAAAACTTACTATACTCAAGACTTATGAAAGATATATTTGCGTAAACCATCTTACTATAAGGTACATATTTGTTTGACCTAGGGGTAAATAAAACCTAGGAAGATACCTCATAGTTATTGAGGTACCAGCGCGGTCCGCATCACACGTGTCCCATCATAAAATCCTTCCCAGTACGCCTGCCAACGAGAACTCACACATGGTATCCATCATCATCATTTCCTTAATCTCATCAAATCGGGTCGGCCACATGGATTCTCCTTTTCAATTCTAATATATTATATGCATTATAATCATTCAAGATTAATTCCTTAAGGTCTCTCCTAATATTTTCCTCCCACGATATCTTAGGGAAACCTCCTTTTCTTTTACCCTCTATTTATAATAATCTTCGTCTTGTTATAGGGGTATCTATTGGTCTACGCAACACATGTCTGTACCACTTAAGTCTACTTTCTCTTAATTTATCTCTAATGGGAGCTACTCCTAGTTTTTCTCTCACGTATTGATTTTTAAGTTTATCCTTTCTACTAATTCGTATCATCCACGAGAGCGTCCTCATCTCACTAACATGGAGACTTTGTTCATGTTTTTTCTTTAATGCCCAACACCCCGATCCATATAGGGTCGCTGGCCTAACAACTGTTTTATAAAATTTTCCTTTTAATTTATTAGTTATCCTCTTATCGCATAACACCCCACTCATTTGTCTCCATTTCATCCAACTACTTGATATTCTACTCGTAACATCCTCATCAATATCCCCATTACTTTGTAACATTGAACCTCGATAACAAAATTTATTAGTTTCATTTATCACTTTTTTCAATATTTGACATTATGTTACTCGACGCCTCATTATTAAATTTACATTCCATTAATTTCATTTTATTTCTATTATTTTTAGTTCCCTGAACTCTAGGGATTTTCTCCAAGTATCCACTCTCATTGCTACGCTTTTTGTTAAAGTGTCTACTAAAACTATATCCTCCACAAACAACATACACCATGTGACATCTTCTTGTATTTCCTTAGTAATCTCATCTAAAACTACGACAAATAAATAAGGATGTAAGGCCGATCCTTGATATAAACCCACTTTAACCGTAAAGTCATTAGTTTGTCCACGTATAATCCTTACTCTAGTCTTTGTGTTATCATACATATCTTCAATAACTTTAATATAACTCATAGGAATTATGTTACTCCTTAAATTCCACCAAATTATATCCTTAGGTACTCTATCATAAGCCTTTTCTAAATCTATAAAGACCACATATAAATTTTTATTCTTACTTCTATATTTCTCCATTAACTGTTTTAATAAGTAAATAGCTTTCATGGTGGATCGTCCTGGCATAAATCCAAATTGATTGTCCAAAATAGTTAACTCATTTCTCAATCATTGTTCTTTAACATTTTCCCATAATTTCATAGTGTGATTCATCAGTTTGATTCCTCTATAATTGCCACAGTTTTGTATATCCCCTTTATTTTTATACAAATGTATTATGGTGATGTTCCTCTGCTCATCTGGCATGTTTTATTCTTTGAAACTTTTATTAAATAATCCTATTAGCCATTCTACCCCTAAACTTCCAAGTGTTCTTCATACCTTTATGGGTATTTTATCTGGACAACCCGCTATATTCATTCCCATTTTTCTTATTAATATATCAACTTCCTTTTTAGTAATTGGACATACAATTCCTATATTCGGTTCAATGTTCTTAACATCTTTTTTAGGATATTCTCTATTCAACATGCAAGTAATCACAACCCTCACTAACATGTTGAAGCAAACACATAAATAATCCTCACAACTAGTTCAAGGTAAATCACATAAACATACTGACCCCAACTCTATCGTGTCATACTATCATCGTTATCACAACAAGGGTATAACACATCTGTCAACTTGTAAACATCTCATAATACATTAACCCTAACCTCCCAAGTTCCTGAATCTGGGCATAGTCTCACCTCACCATACAATAAAATCCATATATAAACTATATTAAATCTCAATCATCCTTAGTTCAGTCTCCCAAGGCATCACATGTAGGTATCCACACACACCTAATTTATATAAAACCATAGAATATGATAGCTACCCCTCCATAGAGATTTCAATCAATTGTTAATCTCTCACAAAGGATATAACCCAACATGACCATCATAATTTTTCCCTTACATCCCCGTTAACAACCCACTCCGCTATGACTTTCTAATTCTTAATATCATCCCAATCTACTCTTGGATTTGTAAGCCATGTACCTATCCCTAGCATAATCCTTCTTCTAAAATTTCACAATTATTCCAATAACCTCAAAGGCCCATCCTCAATATCTCACGTCATTATAATTCATATCCATTCTGTAAGTATAGCAAACCCCAAGGCCAAACTACCTAACACTATGTCCTAAAACCCCCCAAACAACCCCTTTCCCCCTTTGTTACAGGTATCTTCATCTCGAAACCCATTTTCTTTCTCACTCCTCCATTAATGAACCTAAAAACTTCAACTAAGTACTCACCAACATTTAAATTATAAAAACCCGTCATATACACAATTGGAACCCATTTCCATCATCAAATCCTATATGTACCACAAGATTTAAAGAAAAATCCATATATTATTCAAGAACCCTACATCTACCGAATTCTATAATTTTCATGGATTGATTCAATTAAACATTGGGTATTTATATGATTCTGAATTTAAAACAAATTCAAATCATTACATATTAGTTCTAATCCATGCTCATAAATAAATCAATCATTATAAAGGGAAAATTGACGTAATTAATATATAGATTAGGATAATTACGTAAATTAACATATTAATGATTTAAAATTAGGTTTACAAATTAATTTGATTTATATTTTTAACGAATAGATACAACATCGACACACACACAAAATCATAATCATATTCTATATAAACTTGCCTAATGGATTGGTTATGAAATTAATCCCTAAATCCCCCAAATCCTCGTTTCCTCTTGGTGTTTTCTCTCTTTAGCCTTAGGATGTCTTCCAAATGGAAAAATGGGTGTTTTAGATTTAGAAACCCAACTTTATAACATGGTTCACACGAAATTGTCCTTGGGCTCAAAATAACCCAAAATGTCCAAATAACACTCCAAATAGCCAAAAATCTATCCAAGCCATATATTAACTCAATAGGCCTAAACCCCCACTATTTTAAACTAAAAAGGGACATTATCCGTGTTCCACTATCTCAAAGCACAAATATATCAAACCAAGTAATTAAGAACTCGGTTATTTAATAATTACCTTATACGAGTCCAAATATAATTAATCTAATTAATTAATCACCGTGTCTTAAATCTATTTTCAAAACATATTTAAATAACACATGAAGATATAAGTAGTGACATCTCCCGTGATTAAAAGCATACGTAATTAATAACAAGTACATGTAATTAATTTTTACTTAATTTTATAACTCGCAGAAATTACGGAGTATTACACATTCTTCATTTCTAATATACACAGTCTTGATTTCTAAGATAGGCAAAAATTGTGGTTGTCGTGCTGATTCAAGTACTTGAATTGTAAATAACAACATTATTAACTAATTACTCAATTAATATTTGTATTCTTTAATTATATTTACATTTAACATCATAACTTGTGTTACGATCTCATGATTTTTCGTTAATAGTTTCCTTATAAAACTTAAAAAGTATATCGAATTTTTTTTAAATATAAAAAAGATGAATTGATTTCCTATGAACATAAGAAAATGAATCCTTTTGTGAATTTATGGTTTTTTAATAAGGAATCCCTGTATCGAATTAGAAACATTTTTTCGTATCATCCTAATTTTGAAAAAATTAAATGATTTTCATTTATATCGAACGATGTATTATAATTCACACATTCTACCTTAAATAGAATTTTATTGTTATATAATGGGTACCTATATGAAAACAATATTTTATATTTACATTTATTCTCTAAGATTATGAGTATGAGTGAGTTTGTTTGGAATAGTCATTTGAATCAAGGTAATGTTTAATCTCTTTAATCTCTCCAAAGTGTCTCACACTACTTAAATCATTAATAGTGGGTTCATCAATTATAATTCCATATAAATATCTAGTATACTAAATTAAAAATTAGCTTATTCACTCCATTATAAGAAATTAGTTTCAAGAGCATTAAAAGCGATGAAGAGTGTCATTTTTGTAGAGAAATAAAATGGCATAACAATAGAAAATATTATGAGATAAATATGTAATACCCCACACTTTTATGGATAATTAAATTTCATAAGTAAGTGAAATTTGGAAATTGAATAATAATTTTTGGACTTTACGTGGGTTAGATGATTTTCGATGTGTATTATATTTACTTTTGGGATTAATTAAATGAGTCGGAGCATTTTAATTATATGTCGCAGTTGGGTAAAGCGACAAATGATAATTTTTTAATTGGAAAACCCATATTAAGTTGTATTGAGTTTAATTAGTGAATTGCGTTTAAGTGACGCGGATGGAGATTTCGAGTTGTGGTTGGTTTCGGAATGGCCGAGATATTCAGAATAGAGTATCCGGGAGTAGTGTTTAGGTTCTGAGAATTTTTTAACCATCAGGGACTCGTAATTGAGTAAACGAGTCATTTTTGGGTTTATAAGGAATAAACCCTTAATTTTCTCTTTATAAGGCGTAAGAGAGAAAGAGAAAGAAAGAGAGAAAAAGAAGAAAAGAAAGAAAGAGGAGAAAAGGGATTTCGACCCAACTCCGTGGGATTCGACTCAAGGTTGTCGGATTTTATCCTCCAGGCAAGTGTATACTTGCTTTATTTAATTTAGTGTCTACATCTGATATCATAGTTGGTAAATTATATAATTTTGGATTAGAACCCTTAAAATAAATTTGGGAAAATTGAGTATGAGTTTACATATTGATGTAGTTTAAACTTTTAATGACTTTTAGTGTTAAATCCATGATAATGGAGCGTAAAAATGGTTAGAAATTGGAGTTAGGGTAAACTTGGGTTTTATGGTTGAAATCTAGAATAAATGGTTTAATAGCATAATTTTATGAATGTATTGGTTATAAATTAGTGTTAGGATAATTATAGAGTTGTGGGTTGAGATTAGAAACAACAAAAATTGAGGTTGGGATGTTATTTGGGATTTTGGAGAAGATGAAATCATCCAAACTGTGAGCCCCGAATAGGGCGAATCGAATCGGGTCCAGACCGAATCGATTCACATAAGGAGATCTAGGGTACTGTCTCAGGTCGAATCGATTCGGGTTGAGACTGAATTGATTCACCTTTGGAGACCTATTAGCAGATTATTTTTCTAACCGATTAGAATTTGATCCCGAATCTATTCGTAGGTTGAAATCGATTCGCAAAGGGGTGGAATCGATTCGATTTATGCAGAATTTGGCAGTTTTTCCCTATTTGAGTTTAGGGAGAATTAAATTGAAGTTGGAGATGAATATGGGGGATTCTTGTTATGATATTAGGATTTTTTTTATGACGGTTTTAAGGGTAAATAAACCTTGAGATGAAAGGGGGAATCTCGGGTTGATTCATTGTGAAATCCGATGGACGGACCTAGTGAGTGTTCGGGTCAAGAAACCTTTGAGAAGGAGAGTTCTTCTACTAGTGAGCATAGATATTTATGTGATTATAATGTATATGGGTTGAATACATTGGAGCAAATCCTAGGATGTGATTATTAGGAATTAGTATATTCAGAATTATATACATGTAAATCCTTAGACGTGATTAAGGTGCGAGTCATACATTGATTGAGAGCATACTTATGAGTTTAGTATTTTACGTGTATGAATACTTAAATATTATTACGAATGGGAACATTTGAGGTTATTGGCTATCGCGATATAAGATTGGTAATTATAGCCATGGGTATGTATTGAGAAGTGATATTTACTATATGTACCGGAGTTCTTATCGAATATATATGATATAATTATAAATATATATGTATGTGAATGTGAATGGTATATTTATGTGAAGCATATCCCGTCTAATTCTATCATGGGAAGTTGCGCAATGTGAGTGAGGCCCTTGGCTTGAGGAGCAGGGAGCGTATAGTCCCCACGTCATAGAGTCCATTTTATATTGTGTGATTTTTATTAGGGGTGAGATGTGGTGGGTATGTTTCGTTCACATTTTTGGGCAGGAACTATGACCGCTTCCGATACGTTGTGATTTGGTTTTTACCAAGTCGGTGTGAGAGTCCAACCACTAGTACCCAGGATGGTATATGAGTAATTCCATGGAAGATGATAGCATTGAGAGATTGCATCCTCGAGTTATAGCTCAGTGGGATGGTTATTATACTCGTTGTGTATATTATATTGCTTGTCTATGAGGGCAAGATATCATATATCTCTAACTAGTGTAAGGAGAAAAATGAATAAGGATTTATTCTCATTCCGGGAGATTTTATCCCGATTTAAATTGTGATTTGTATACTTAAGTGAATATTATATGTATGGATTTATATGAGTATATATATACGTTTTGTATTGGGGGCCTAATGGATCTCAACGATCGACATTGGTGGGTAGTAGTGTATCGAGGGGGTTCCTTGGGGAGAAGTTTAGACCTTAGTACTCAGGTTTTTAGGGATTTTTAGAGATTTGGTGAAACGAATTAGTTAGGCAGGGTAGCTTAATTAGGTTATTTATTAGGTATGAGATAGGTGCGCAATATTAGAAGAGGGGTGAGGGGTATCTCATGGAGTGCGATACCAATTTAAATATGGGATAAATCATATTTTAAAAATATAGCATTTATGCACTTACAAAATATTTTCACAACTCGGGCTCTGACCCTTTTATCTATTTTCCCCTCTTTTAGCTATATATGTATATATATAGGTGTCCAGATACAGGGATGCCTGGATGATGATTCCTTCGAGTCAGACGTTTGCTGCAGCAGCTGTGGATGTATGCAGGTTTATTTTTTGACACATAAATTCTTGTGATCTGGATAGGAAGCATTATAGTAACACTCGGGCTGAAAGCCCCATTGTATTCATTTATACTTTTATGGCCTTTTTAGTGTAGTATTTGATTTAGTTGTATTATGTTAAGCCGAGTGTTTGATTATTTTACTTCATTTCAATTATATATATATAAACTGTTGTGATTGTTTTATTTGAGTGGTTTGATTTAAAAAGATTAGTTAAATTAAATTTTAACGTCGGCCTAATCGGTTATTTGTAATTAATTTTGTTTTCGACAGTGATGCTAAGAATAAACCATATAAGACTTATGTTTTATTTTGGTACATGATTGATCACTCGATATTTTATTAAGCGGGGTGTCATAGATGGTATCAGAGCATCAGGTTCTAGCGTCCTTAGGAATCTATGGGGATGTACTACGTTTTCAGCGTTGATCTCAATTTGATATAGAGCCTTATGATTAAGATTGTTGATTCCTCTTGTGATATTTTGTTATCCTGCCATTATGTAAGATTATAGTAAATCTTTTGAGTGCTCGTTCGAGATTCGTGTGCTGATCGAGGAAGGGCGACTAAGGAAGGCCGTGATGAGGGCTGCAGGAGGTGGGGCTTAGTTAGAGTTTTAAGTTGAAGTTAGGAATAAGGACCTCAGTAGAGGTCATCCCCCTAGTGGCATTGTAAAGGATTGCTGCAATGACTACTAAAGTATATTTGTTATGAGTATCCAATTACCTCTATAGTACAGAGTGGTGCTAAAGTTGAATTACCCAGTGAATTCAAATTGGGAAAAGATTCAAAAGGGTCTTTCATAAGGACCATAGTTGGAAGTTAAGTTGTGTGAAGGAAGTGTATCTTGACTCAGTGGAAGTGTAAGACTCAGAAACTTTGGCTTAGAGCAGGGTATGGAAATACCCCTATGTGAAAATTTCAGGAAAATTTTTCACTCATGGGAGCAATACTTAAATGGTGGGAATGGTGGTCACCATATTTAAGGGAGCCGTATATTTCTCTTATAGAGGGATATTATGGTTAGATATAACCGTTAGTTCCTTTGGTTTATCAGGAGTGAAGATAATTCAGTTCATAAATTATTCACATGAGGATCGGCTAGAGGCCGACAGTCAACGAAGAGTTACATGGAGAAGTGAACTTTTTGTCGAATTAAGGTAGGTACAATGAAGAGAGAGTCCTTTAGTGGAAATATAGGCTCACTATTAAGTGTTGCTAACACTTATGGAGAAAGTGTGTTTGTAGAACCCCATTGGTGGACATCCACCCGGGGAATTCATTGAAACTAGTATGTTGAAGCCAATTGTGGAGTTTCCTTTTGACAAAGAAGTTAAGGGGACTATGAAGGAGATTTTTAGGATCGAGGCTATAGAGTTTGTGATACTGATAACCTTAACATGGTCAGGGTGGCCAGAGAGGGGTAAAATTGCAATGTGGAATGTAGAACCACACGGTTAGTCCTTGCCCAATAGGACTTAAAGGACAACAGTAGGGTGCTCAGATGGAGTATTGATTAAAGTAATTTTTGGTTCGGTTAAGACAAGTGTGTTATTTTAGGGAGCCAATCGGAGTAGTTAGGGAGATTGGCGAAGTTATTTGTACAAGTTTTGCCTTGGATGAAGAGGTATATTTCGCGTGTCTAGATAAAGTCGTGGTATTTCGCTAACCCTAGATTCGTGTATGTAATTTGAGCTTTGTGGCGGTATCGAAAACATTATATAAGGTACGTCTATACTGCTCATTTTGTGTGTTATACGAGTATAGTACTATTATAAGAGTAATGTTATTGTATGTTAGGAGCTATATCAGGCTAATGATTGCAAGACTATCGTACTCGCGGTTCCCGAGTGGAACGAATTATTGCTGAGATATCTCACCTGGATACAGGTTGAGCTCGCCTTTATTATACGTTTAGATGGAACTTCGGTGAGGAGATGTTTCATTATCATGATTCGAGTGTGTGGCAACCTTATAGATATGATTTAACGTATGTAGAATTTCTTGTTAAGTTGTGAGTTTAAGCTTAGTGTTGTATGTGCAAAGGACTTACTGCTAATATAAGATCTTGGTAGTATGGCTCTTGGAAGGAAATAGGAGTTCTGACCACATTTTGTCGATAAGCGGGATGGAATTATCCCAGTGGCATATTTGAAACTAACAGACCTCCACGACCGACAGTAGTGTATAGGAGGGGTTCCTTGTTTGAATTTCGCTTGCGAGACGCTCCACGCATGAACCTTCAACGACGTCGGGAGTGGAAAGATGTTATGGGATGCAAGGATGTTAGTTTTGACGATGAGTCACCTAGTGTGGACAAAACACTATAGACTAAGAGCTGTGTGCTGATTGTATGCTTATGGAGATAGAAGTGCTATGGAAAGGCACTGAAATGGTTCCTCACCGAAAGTAGGTGGGTGAGGTAAGGTAAAGGAAATATATTTGAAGTTTATCTCCATGCCTTGTACAGAAGGAAAATTCAGTGGAAATATGTCTTGAGTATTTAGATTTTAACACCTTTATAAAGAATAGGAGCCTCGATTAATTAGACTTTCCATTTTTGCCAAGATGGAAGGACATCGTAGTAGTATAAGTACGTTAGTAGGTTAGCGAGGTAGGATTTAGAACGTCCCACTAGTGTGCCTTAGAATGTTAAACCTTGATGACCGACGACGCGAGGGAGTAGTGTAACGGGAGGGTTCCTTGTTTGGATTTCGCTTTATGATACATCCCACGCATGAAACCGAGAAAATGTCAGAAGTTGAGAGAGGACTTAGGCACTAGTGATTTAGTTCGAATAGTACTTATTTTACATGTGTTGGAAACACTTTGATCGTATGGTTATTAGGAAGTAAGGCCAGTAGGGCTAGTGGCGTCGATATAGGAAGATTGTTGGGAGTTAACTACATGAAGATTGGTGGGATAACCTTGAGAAGGATTAGATTTCTAGGTATAAGAAGAATTGATTATGAAATTTTTTTCGAGTTAGAACAACCCATGTGTTAGTACTAGGCTAAGGAAATGAGGCCCATTTTTAGAGAGAGTGTTATGTGTGTGACGTTTATAATGGTTGTGCATATAGGCATGATCCATAAAGGTATATGGGCACCTCGGTAAGTTGGTTTTATATATCGTCTCAAATATAAGGGGAGTAGTATATAAGATTGAAGTATATGATGTGAGGAAGTTATAAGTGATATTGAAGGTGGTTGGATGGAACATCGTAGAAGGCACGCGACGACCCAATGGTGTAGGTGCAATGAGAGTTAGTACACTTAAGATAAGCAAGTAGATGACAGGAGTAGTCGAACGTTAAGGTAACTTCCTTTTTTGAAGGAGTTAGATGTCTTGACGTAGATGAGTGGACACTTGGAGCAGCAAATCTCCAATGGGATCAATAAAGTAGAGCGGCGCTTATGGGACCATTTCCTTTGGATGCGATTATAGAAGCACTAGGTGTGATACGACGTTAGAGTCAACCTTATGACTGAGGTAGCATTATAAAATATGGAGATCTACATAAGCTTGTAGTAAAGTATAAACCTTGATATCGGTGAATACTGAATGAGGGTATGGTTCAGTTCCATTGGATTAGTACTATTACCCTTTTATGCAATAGGATGTGGAGTGATTTGTGATCCTAGGTTAGTATCGATCATATTCGAGTTTCGAGGCCGAAATTCCATTGTAAGGGGGGGAGAATATAATACCCTGCACTTTTATGGATAATTAAATTTCATAAGTAAGTGAAATTTGGAAATTGAATAGTAATTTTTGGAATATACGAGGGTTAGATGATTTTCGATGTGTGTTATATTTACTGTTTGGATTAAGTAAATAAGTCAGAGAATTTTAAGTATATGTCGTTGTTGGGTAAAGCAACAAAGGATAACATTTTAATTAGAAAACCAGCATTAATTTGTGTTGAGTTTAATTAGTGAATTGCGGTTCAGTGACTCGGATGGAGATTTCGAGTTGTGGTTGGTTTCGGAATGTCCGAGATAGTCAGAATAGAGTATCCGGGAGTAGTGTTTGGGTTTAAAGAATTTTTGGACCATTAGGGACACATAATTGATTAAACGAGTCATTTTTGGGTTTATAAGGAATAAACCCTTATTTTTCTCTTTCTAAGGCGTAAGAGAGAAAGAGAAAGATAAAGAAAGAGAGAAAATGAAGAAAATAGCGAAAGAGGAGAAAGAGGAAGGAGAAAAGGGATTTTGCCCAAAATCCGTGGGATTCGACTCAAGGTTGTCGAATTTTATCCTACAGGCAAGTGTATACTTGCTTTATTTAATTTAGTGTGTACATCTGATATCATAGTTGGTAAATTATATAATTTTGGGTTAGAACCCTTAAAATAAATTTAGGGAAATTGAGTATGAGTTTACATATTGATTTAGTGTAAACTCTTAATGACTTTTAGTGTTAAATCCATGATAATGGAGTGTAAAAATGGTTAGAAATTGGAGTTAAGGTAAACTAGGGTTTTATGGTTGAAATCTAGAAGAAATGGTTTAATACCATAATTTTATGGATGTATTAGTTATAAATTAGTGTTAGGATGATTATAGAGTTGTGGGTTGAGATTAGAAACCACAAAAATGGAGGTTGGGATGTTATTTGGGATTTTGAAGAAGATGAGCCCTAAATAGGGCCAACCGAATCGATTCGCATAAGGAGATTTAGGGCACTGTCTCAGGCCGAATCGATTCGGGTTGAGATCGAATCGATTCGCCTCTGGATACATGTTCGCAGACCCTTTTTCTAACCGATTTGGATTTTATCCCGAATTGATTCGCAGGTCCAAATCAATTCGCAAAGGGGGGCGAATCGATTCGGTTTATGCAGAATTTAGTAGTTTTTCCCTCTATGAGTTTAGGGGGAATTAAATTGAAGTTGGAGATGAATATGGGAGATTCTAGTTATGATATTAGGATTTTTATGATGGTTTTGAGGGTAAATTAACCTTGAGATGAATGGGGGAACTTCGGGTTGATTCACTATGAAATCCGAGGGACGGACCTAGTGAGTGTTTGGGTCGAGCAACATTTGAGAGAGAGAGTTTTTCTGCCAGTGAGGATAGATATTTATGTGATTAGAATGTATATGGGCTGAATAAATTCGAGAAAATCCTAGGGTGTGATTAGTAGGAATTAGAATATTCGGAATTATATACATGTATATACTTAGACATGATTAAGGTGCGAGTCATACATTGATTGAGAGAATACTTATGAGGTCATTATTTTAGGTGTATGAATACTTAAATATTATTACGAATGGGAACATTCGAGGTTATTGGCTATCACTATATGATATTGGAAATTATAGCCATAGGTATATATTGAGAAGTGATATATACTATATGTACGGGAGTTGTTACCGAATATATATGATAAAATTATAAATAAATCTGTATGTCAATGGTATATTTATGTGAAGCATACCCCATCTAATTCTATCATGGGAAGTTTGCGATGTGGGTGAGGCCCTTGGCTTGAGGAGCAGGGATCATATAGTCCCCAGGTCATAGCGTCCATTTTATATTGTGCGATTTTTATTAGGGGTGAGACGTGGTGGGTATGTTTCGTTCTCATTTTCGGGGAGGAACTATGACCGCTTCCCATATTTTGTGATTTGGTTTTTACCAAGTTGGTGTGAGAGTCTGACCGCTGGTAACCAGGATGGTATATGAGTAATTTCCTGGAAGATGATTGCAATGAGAGATTGCATCCTCGAGTTATAGCTTGGTGGGATGGTTATTATACTTGTTGTGTATAGTATATTGTTTGTATATGAGGACAAGATATCATATATCTCTAACTAGTGTAAAGAGAAAAATGAATAAGGATTTATTCTCATTCCAGGAGATTTTATCCGGATTTAAATTGTGATTTGTATACTTAAGTGAGTATTATATGTATGGATTTATATGAGTATATATATACGTTTTGTACTGAGGATCAAATGGATCTCGATGATTGACATTACCAGGTAGTAGTGTATCGAGGGGGTTCCTTGGTGAGAATTTTAGCCCTTAGTACTCGGGTTTTTAGGAATTTTTAGAGATTTGGTCAAGCGGATTAGTTAGGCACGGTAGCTTAATTAGGTTATTTATTAGGTATGCGATAGGTGTGCACTATTAGAAGAGGGGTGAGGGGTATCTCATGGAGTGCGATACAAATTTAAATATGGGATAAATCATATTTTAAAAATATAGCATTTATGCACTTGCAAAATATTTTCACAACTCGGGCTCTGACCCGTTTATCTATTTCCCCTCTTTTAGTTATATATGTATGTATAGGTGTCTAGACACAGGGACGCCTGGATGATGATTCCTTCGAGTCAGACATTTGCTGCAGCAGCTGTGGATGCATGCAGGTTTATTTTTAGACGCATCAATTCTTATGATCTAGATAGGAAGCATTGTAGTAACACTCGGGCCTAAAACCCCATTGTATTCATTTATACTTTTACCGCCTTTTTAGTGTAGCATTCGATTTGGTTGTATTATGTTAAGCCGAGTGTTCAGTTATTTTACTTCATTTCACTTTTATATATATAAACTGTTGTGAGTGTTTTAATTTAAAAAGATTAGTTAAATAAAATTTTGATGCCAGCCTAATAGGTTATTAGTAATTAATTTGGTTTTCGACAGTGATGCTAAGAATGAACCATATGAGACTCCTGTTTTAATTTGGTAGAAGATTGATCGCTCGTTATTTTATTAGGCAGGGTGTCACAAAATAACTCATCACATTAATGATTTTAGTCAATAACACATACATTAATAAAAGTCTATAACTACGGGTATACTTTTATAGTAGCAATAAAATTTTAATTACGATGCTTATTAGAATTTGTATATGGAGACCCATTGTCATCTATATGTATATCACAATATTGAGTCTAATGTTATTTAATTAGATGTGAATTATGAATGGATAACCTTTCATCGCTTAATTATATTATTCCTTAATGTTCATTTCAATCACTCAAAATTTATTCCCTTTGGGAAAGAATATTGCTTGAATAAATAAACCATATACACCTCATTAGTACAATTATAGACATCACGAGTTACTACTACCCTTTGATCTCCAAATTTAATATTGACAACCATTCTAGTTGGGGAATTTTTTGGACTATCAGATCATCCATAATATGAATATTATATTTATTAAAGACTTGCATAAGTAATATATGAAAATTGCCCAATTATGTTCATTAACTAAAAGAAAGGCTAATCCACTCGTGGGCGACCACTAAATATTCCAGGAATAATGAACTAAGCTATTAAATCTATTTTTATAAACACTAATAATACATGAATATTTATATTAATGTCTATTACTTAATTTTATATTCACAAACTATTATAGCCAGTAATTTGTATGCATACCAAATAAACTAGGGAAATGCACAAGTTATTAGGTCAGTCATTATAATTGGACCTTTGGGATATAGAATCACAATAATTAAATTAACAATATCCTAACATTCATTATCATAGTTGGATCTTTGGGCAACGAACAGATAAATGATATAAATGTGAATTCAATAATCTAATATAACAATTTTATATTGCATAAATGTTTTGAGCACCTAACCAAACTTAACGTAAATATTAATGTTAAGTATCAACATACGCCCAATATCCACATCCACGTATTAGAGAAATACGTTGAACACCAAATCATATACTTATGAAAATGACATAAACAAACCCTAAATTCCTTTAAGTTTATAGTTATGAGAACATATTACTCCTTAATGCTTATTTAATAATTGTAATGGCACCTGAAGGTAATCAAGTTTTATTAAACAAATGACATTATCATAATACAAACAACCTAAAATTTATTATTATATTCGGACCTTTGGATAACCATATTTATACACAATGATCTAATAATTACAGTTATAAACTAGGAAACTTTGGCAAAAACCTTATAAGAGTATAATATTATCAAGAGTCGTCACATGCAAAATTTTATCAAAAGAGATATCTCAAGGATTTTAATCTATCCAAAATTAAGTAACATCAAGGATATGATATTTAATTTTTTTTAATCATAAATCATTATTTAAGGAAGAAAAAAGTGGTAGTTGAAAATTTTATTCGTTTTTAAGGAAAAATGAGGCTTTCGCTTTGTTGCATAAAGCCAACTTTTTTCCAAATGTGAGTTCAAACATTATTCTTCATTCTTCGATGTTATGGGTTAATGCTTATTTTATTCATTGTTCTATCATGAGTTATGTCTTTGAATCACTTTATATTTTATTTGACTTTAATTTAACCTTAGGCCTTTGAATGTTATACCATTCTTTGTGTAGAGTATTTGGCATAAGCAAGAACCGTTGAATGATATTTCTACCATCCTTTAGTTAAGAAATCATATATACATTTCCTTGTTTGATTGTTCTCTTTCTACACAATTTTAATTCACTGTAAGTTCCCATGACTTGCCATCACCGAAGCACTATCGCAGCGATATCATCGCGGCCTTTGAGAGAAAGTCTTGTTGAAGTGACAACACTTGGGTTATTTAAATACCAACTTTTTTCGAATTTAAATTGTTCTTACCCATTTGTCCCTTAAAACTACATTCTCCCTTAATAAATCTCATACCTGCCTCCTATATTGACATCTTAAAAGTCTTTTCAGATGGTTTTACCTCATTCTAGTGGATTAATCTTCATCTTGGTAAGTTTTCTTCCACAGAGTTTTATATTTTCTCTTTTTTTAGAGTTAGGGCTTGGTGATAGTAGTTTTGATAGTTTTTAATGAAATATTTTCTATAATTGATGAGTTTTACTTATTTTGACTTTATATTGGATATTTTGAGTACATTTTTATTGTGTTGCTTAACCTTACATTTTTGGGGGTTTGCCTACTTATAAAGTTAATATAGGATCCTTGGTATTTATTTCAATATCTCATCAGATTTTTGTGTTTGTGTCTTGGTGAGTGATTTCAAGCTATATCATGGATCCAAAATCACGCTCATGCTCTTAGACTTCCTACAATCTCTCTAGATTTGATGAACGCATTGCTACATACACATCCTGTGCAATGGGAGAGGTAAATTAATTTGAAATAATTTTTACAACTGTCAACACGAGTTCTTGGGTGGTAGAAAAAATTGGACTGGTATTTTCTCTTAAATTGGACCGTTTTACCCCAGCTTGGTGTGAGAATTTTATTCGACTCTTGTAGATAGTAAGGATAATATAGGAGTTAGATATCATTATGCCAAATTGAGGATAATTTAAGTGAAACTTTCTTCTAACTGGATAAGAAACTACTTGTACTAACCCTCGTTTTTGAGAACTTATTTTATATTAATTTACTATGTGAAGTAATTATATAAAATGTTGGAAAATGGAGTAAATATTAATTGAATGAGTTAAAGGTTACTATTTACTAGATTGTTGCATATTTACCAAATGTGTAAGTAAATATCATCATGCTATGTTTTATAGTGTCATATGTTTTAAATGACACTAATGGTTTAAGATGAAACCGGAACTTGAAATGATTTATAAAATTTTTGAATGCCAATTTAGAGGGCGTAGTTAGTCTCGAAATGTGCGAGATAGTCGAAATAAGTGTCATATTGTATTTTTCGTGATTCGGACACTTTTGACTGATTTTAACTTAAATGTGTAGTTACGAATCATTTTTTATGTGGTATTAACCACTTAAGTTGGGAATTTTGGACTAATTCCACGATTTAGTCTTGTTAAGCCTTTTATTTCTCTTAAGTGCATTTGTTAACTTAGAGAGAAAGAGAGAAGAAGAGAACTTGTGGAGAAGAGAGAGAAATTGAAGATTAAAGATTTGGGATTACTTCTACCAAGAGAAAATATGAAATTCCAACCTCAAGGCAAGTTTTCTACTTGCTAATATATGGTTTAAGAGGAGTAAATTGTGTGATAGTTGTGTATTAGAATTTATGGAACAAATGTGGATTTTATGGGGTTTGAACCCTAATCATGGTTTATGTTCATGTTATTATGGATTGTAGTAGATGATAATCATGTAGGATGATTTTGGGTAGATAAATGTTGATGGATGTGTGTAAAAAGGGAAGAGATTTGAGTTTTAGGGAAAACTACGGTTTATAACCCGTAGCCCCATTCTTGGCCAAATCGCAGGGGCGAATCGATTTGGCCCTAGGGCGAATCGATTCGCTAAGGGGTCAGCCTACAGGTCTGCAAATCCGAATCGATTTGGGTTAAGGTCGAATCGATTCGGCCAAATGTATAATGTTGTGTTTGTCCTCTGAATCGATTCGCTTTTGGGCGAATCGATTCGCTTCTTGGGGCGAATCGATTCGGCCCTAGGGCGAATCGATTCGGAAACCTTACTGTTTTGAGTTATTTTTCCAACTCAATTTTGATCCTTTTCTTTTAGGTTTAGGACTTAGGAACCTTCTTGTATGAAGTAAACTTAGTGTCCTAGAGTCCTAGAATGATATGGTCACTACCCTAGACTATAAATGTATTTAATGGGGATTATTCCGGGGGTGTACAAATTGATGTTAGGGCATTTCCTTCCCTTAGTTAATTATTAGGAGTCTAGGAATTGTAAGGTCATATGTGGATACTTTAGAGGCTCAATCGAGGTATGATAGTCTTGGTGGTTTATTATAAAACCCTAAAATGTTTGGAGAATGAATTGAGAGTTTACTCATTCCTTGAGGTCGTAATGATGATATGATTTATGTATGGCCCCGGATAAAATATGACTTATTTACTAAAATGTAAATGATTATGGTTTCAGATAAAATGAAACATGCACATGGCAAAGTAAAATGGAAATGAATATGGTAAATGATAATTTACTTAAACACACCTCTCTAAATGCCATCATAAGGGAAGTTGCGCGCGTGAGGTGAAGCCCCCTGGCTAATGAATGCAGGGTGGATATAGTCCTAGGCCATATGAGCGTTGTTGTATATTTTTCTGCGATGGAGAGGTAATTTAGGGTGCGGTTATGACTCTCCCACAGGCATATGGCCGCTTCGCGACGTCTTGCGTTGTAGGTGCCCAGGTTGTCTTGGTATATAGGCCCTGGAAGATGATGGTCATTTAGGGGCGCGCACAGTGGGGAAACCCCGACGGACGGTCTTAGAATCGTTATATGTATATGAATATAACTATTCTTAATCAAGTGGGACTTGATGTATAATAAATGCCACAAAGAGCATGTAACAGTGATTATATTCCTGATAAGGAATGTAATGCCATAAAGAGGATATGACAGTAATTATATTCCGAATAAGGAATGGAAAGATGAAATGAAACAGTGAAAAATGATGGAGGCTTTTAATTAATGATACTCATTTATATCCTCTTGCATAACTAGATAAAATTTATAATCATTTACATTGTCTTAGTTCATGCTTTGAGATTATGTTGATAGATTCTCATCTTCATCATTCATAATTAACTGTTCATAACTATCATACTTTTTATTCATCTGGTGATCATATAAAATCGGTCCCTGACCCGTTCATATTTCTTGTTGTGCATGAATCTGGTATTCGCTCAGGTCCTCCGCCGCAAGGACACCCGTACTAAATTTCCAATTCCGGTGTTTTTGGGGAGCCGTGCTACTTTGCAAATATTACGGGATATTTTGTGTAGATGCCTTCATTTTTGTACTCTAGTTATGATCGGGTCTTTTACTCAGGCGTGTGGCCCAAAATTTTGTAACTGTCTAATGGATGTATATGTAGCTTAATTGACTTGTTATATTTGGTTAGTCTAGACTGTTGACCGACAGCATATTCGGTCCCCTTTTTGTATACTTGTTATGGATGTAATATAAGTTCTTTTGGGTTTCCACTTTCTTTTCAAATTGGGTTGTTTAAATTCTTCTCTTAACTTATAAAATAAAAAAATTTTGCAACCCGTTTTCTAAATTATTGGGTGGTTATCCCGTATACTTATTATATTGTTGCGATGCTGAGAATGATTCCATCCATGATTCCTGTTATATTGGAGTATTAGGCTGGCCACCCCTTATTTCGGTGAGCAGGTTATCACAGATTGTATCAGAGCATCAGGTTCTAGAGTCTTTAGGATCTATGCGGACTTGTCACGTTCTACCCATAGCGTTCTTTGATATAAAGCCTAATGTTAGGACTGTTTTGTTGTCTATATATGTGATCTTCTGCAAAATTAGATTGTTTTAAATAGTATTCTAATTTTGTTGTTTCTTCATCTCAGATGCCGCCTAAGGGAGGTCACCCTGCTAGAAGAAATAGAGTTATAGAAGAGGATGTTGGCCCTCCACCGCCGCCATAAGGAAATATAAATTCTGTTGAAGTAGCAAACATAGTGGACCAAGCGGTCAACGCAGCGATGACTGCCGTGGTTCAGCAAATGCTGCAAAGCTCAACAGCAACGAGCTCCAGAGGTACATGCTCCTGCGGGACCATCTCCATGGGAGAGAGTTAGGGAGTCCTTTTTAAAGGGCCATCCCCCGGAATTCCAGGGAGCATCTGATGTCAGAGTAGATAATCAGTGGAAGAAGGATATGCAGCACCATCTGCGTATGGTAGAATGTGGTGAGGAAAAGAAACAAATCCTTACTACTTTCAAACTTGTTGGAGCTGCACTGCATTGGTGGGAGTCGATGACTACACCGGAGCACAGAGATACTATGACTATTAATGATTTCTGGGTTCTGTTTGATCGAAAGTATTTCCCTCCCGCAGTTTAAAGGGAGATGAGAAGGAAACTTCAGGATGTGGTGCAAGGTGAGAGATCCATTGCAGAATACGAAGGGGAGTTCACCTGGTTAGCAAGTTTTGTAGAGGATGAGGTGACTCCAGAAGAGAGGAAAATATCGAAGTTCATGGGAGGTTTGAACTGGAGGATCCGATAACATTTGCTGGGTAATCCATCTTTGAAAACTTTTGGAGATGTGATGAATACAGCGTTGCTTCATTTCCAAGAACATCGATTGTATGTCTAGAGTAGCAAGAAGAATAGAGTGATGGGGCAAGCGAAAAAACCCGGAGGCAATGGGATAGGAGGAGGAGCATTCCCCTCGTCCCAATCTTCGTGAAATAAGTTAAAAGAAAGGGATCCCCAGCAAGGGGACTTGTCAAAGAGGCAATGTTTTGGTGGGTTTATTGTGGGTGGCAATAACAATAGGCAAGTTCAAGGTGGACCGCAACAGCAACAAGAAGGTAGAGGTGGAAATGGAGGTAGAGGCCATCCGAGCCAAGGCTTTGGACATTTTAGAAACAATCGTGGCCAAAATCCAGAGAATATGATGAACTGATGCTTCCAGTATGGAGAGCCGGGCCATATCAAGAGGTCGTGTCCTCACTTGATTGGGGGACAGCTTCCTAGGATCCCATAGTAACCGCAGGCTCAGTTACCGCCATACGTATCTAATCCAGTTGTCCATCCACAACAGGGACAACTCTGGTATGGGCGTGTTTATCATATTCAGGATGCTATGCTTCCTCCGGCTCCGCCCGCCCCGCCAGCGATTGTGGGTAATTTTCTCATTCAAGGGCATATGGGTTGTATTTTGTTTGATACGGGTGCAACATACTCGTTCATTTCTAAAAGTTTTGCTCAGACTACAGAGTTGATTAAATCAGCGAAGAGTACCTTCACTAGTGTTGAGTCTTCTATGGGTGATGGTTCACTGATTTTCTTTGTTTGTAAACAAATAGGAATTAATCTTGGTAATTTGTGCTTTGAGGCCAATTTGCTCGTCCTAGACATGGTCGGGTATGATGTGATTTTGGGTATGGATTGGCTAGTGAAGTATAATGCGATAGTTAATTGCTATGGTAAGAGCATAGTTTTTTCCATTCCAGGGAAAGAAATGTTTTTAATGGTTATACCTCGCTTAGAAGGAGGTATTATAAATTACTTGTATTGTATTGCGGAGGAAACTTCTCGGGATGGAGTTGTTTCCTTAGATTTTATTCTGGTTGTTAGAGATTTTGAAGATGTTTTCCGAGAAATACCGGGTTTGCCTCCTAGCAGGGAGATTAAATTTGTGATTGATTTAGCGTCAAGAACTCAACTGATTGTGAGAGCTCGGTATCGTATGGCTCCTATTGAAATGAGGGAGTTGAGGGATCAGATTGAGGACTTGCTAGAGAAAGGGTTTATTAGGAGAAGCACGTCGTCATGGGGCGCTCCAGTGTTGTTTGTGAAGAAAAGGGACAGTTCTCCCCAGTTATACGTTGACTACAGAGAGTTGAATAAACTCACCATCCGAAACAAATACCCATTACCTCGGATTGATGATTTGTTTGATCAACTTAGGGGAGCGTCGTACTTCTCTAAGATAGACTTGAGGATGGGGTATCACCAGTTGAGGATACGAGAACAAGATGTGTCCAAGACTGCTTTCCTTACGAGATATGGGTCCTGTGAATTTTTGGTTATGCCTTTCGGACTAACCAATGCTCCCATCGTGTTTATGGACCTCATGAATAGGGTATTTCGGGACTTCCTGGACCAGTTCGTTATCGTGTTTATCGACGACATTCTGGTGTATTCTCAGACAGAATCTGACCATGCTACTCATTTGCAGTTGGTCCTGCAGAGGTTGAGGGATCACCAACTATATGCCAAGTTCGAGAAGTGTGGTTTTTGGTTGCAAGAGGTAAAGTTTCTGGGTCATATTATGACAACCCAAGGTATTTCGGTGGACCTGAGTAAAGTGGTTACGATGAGGGAGTGGGGTCAGCCCACGACTCCTATTGAGATTCGTAGTTTTCTGGGTTTGATGGGTTATTACTGTCGGTTTATCAAGGGTTTCTTAAAAATTGCTAGCCCTCTGATAAATTTAACCCGGAAAGGGGTGAGGTTCGTATGGGATGATTCTTGCCATTTATCTTTTGACGAGATCAAGGATAGGTTGGCTTCTGCTCTAGTCCTTGCGTTACCAAGGCCATGATTGGAATATTTAGTCTTTACAGACGCATCTCTACAAGGATTGGGAGGTGTACTTCAACAAGAGCGATGGGCTATTGCTTATGCCTCTCGCAAGTTAAAGCCTCATGAAAATAATTATCCGGTGAATGATTTGGAACTTGTCGCAGTAGTTTTTGCCTTGAAGATTTGGAGGAATTATCTCCTAGGGGAGAAATTTAGTCTTTTCACGAACCATAAATCGCTGCAATATTTATTTTCACATAAGGATTTAAATATGCGATAATGTCAGTGGTTAGAGTTTGTGAAAGACTATCAATTTGACATCCACTATCACCCAGGCAAGGCGAATGTGGTGGCGGATGAGTAGAAAGCCGGAGGGAGAGTTAGCAGAGGTGTGGAAAGCTAAATGGAAGGAGCTTATTCAGGAGGACGTGGTTACTAGGGTGTTTATGTCGGTGTTGACCATCATGCCTACTATTGTGGCAGGGGTTGTAGAGGCCCAAGGAAGGGATAAAAGATCTCAGGACCATATATGCCAATTTTTGGCCGAGGGACCGGAATCCTACTCCATAAGTTCGGAGGGTGGATTGCGTTTCCATGGGAGGCTCATTGTCCCGAACGACGGGGATTTAAGATGGGCTATGATGGCAGAATCTCATGAGTCTAAATTTTTAGTGCATCCAGGTGGGGACAAGATGTATCAACACATGCACCGTCAGTATTGGTGGCCAAGAATGAAACGAGATATTTCTGAGTTCGTATCCCAATGTGCTGCTTGTCAATTGGTCAAGATAGATCATCAGCGACCGACGAGTTTGTTACAACCGTTGGAGATACCGGTGTGGAAATGGGAGAGTATATCGATGGATTTCATCACAAGCTTTCCAACGTCGCAAAATGGTCATGATTCTATTTGGGTTATCGTTGATCGTTTGACTAAGTCGGCACATTTCCTATCGGTACGCACCGATTACAATACGGCTCTCTATGCCAGGCTATTTATTGCGAAGGTTGTTAGACTCCATGGGGTGACCTTAAATATAGTCTCTGACAGAGACAAGAATTTTGTTTTCCACTTTTGGCAAAGTTTCCAAGAGGCTATGGGAACCGAATTGAAATTGAGTACTTCTTATCACCCTCAAATAGATGGGCAGACAGAAAGAGTCAACCAAATGTTGGAGGATATGCTCCGAATGTGTGTGCTTGATTTCAAAGGTAGTTGGGAATAATATCTCTCTTTGGCCGAACTTGTTTATAATAATTCGTACCAATTTACTATTGGGATGGCACCCTATGAAGCTTTGTATGGTCGTCTTTGTAGATCGCCCACTTGTTGGTTGGAGGTGGGGGATAATAAGTTTCTTGGACCTGAAATGATCCAGGATACTTCTTCCAAGATTGAACTCATCTGTAATCGCATTCATGTAGCTCAAGATCGTCAAAAGAGTTACGTCGATGCGAATAGAAGGCATATGGAGTTAGAAATTGGGGATCAATTCTTGGTGCGAGTATCGCTAATGAAAGGTGTAAGGCGTTTTGGGAAGAAAGTAAAGTTTGCGCCGCGCTACGTGGGACTTTTTTTCATTATTACCAAGGTAGGTCCGGTGGCGTATCAACTTGCCTTACCAGAACACCTACAACAACTTCATGATGTGTTCCATGTTTCCTCTTTGAAGAAGTATAAGAGGTGTGAAGGAGCCATTTGGCATATTCCTTTGGAGGATATCGAGTTGCAACCCGACATTTCATATGAGGAACAATCGGTTGCTATCTTAGAGCACGGAGAGAGACGATTGAGATATCAATTAGTTCCCTTGGTTCGAGTTCAATGGGGTCATCATAACGCTGAGGAATCGACGTGGGAGCATGAGGATGATATGTGGGATAAGTATCCACATCTCTTCTTGCAAGGTACCCTTGAATTTTGGGGGCAAAATTCCCTCATAAGGCGGGGAGTATGTAACAACCCTCGCTTTTGAGAACTTATTTTATATTAATTTACTATGTGAAGTAATTATATAAAATGTTGGAAAATGGAGTAAATATTAATTGAATGAGTTAAAGGTTAATATTTACAACATTGTTGCATATTTACCAAATGTGTAAGTAAATATCATCATGCTATGTTTTATAGTGTCATATTTTAAATGACATTAATCGTTTAAAATGAAACCGGAACTTGAAATGATTTATAAATATTCCGAATACCAATTTAGAGGGCGTAGTTAGTCTCGAAATGTGCGAGATAGTCAAAATAAGTGTCATATTGTATTTTCGTGATTCGGACACTTTTGACTGATTTTAACTTAAATGTGTAGTTGCAAATCATTTTTTTATGTAGTATTAACCACTTAAGTTGGGAATTTTGGACTAATGCCACGATTTAGTCTTCCTAAGCCTTTTATTTCTTTTAAGTGCATTTGTTAACTTAGAGAGAAAGAGAGAAGAAGAGAACTTGTGGAGAAGAGAGAGAGATTGAAGATTGAAGATTTGAGATTACTTCAACCAAGAGAAAAATCTGAAATTCCAACCTTAAGGAAAGTTTTCTACTTGCTAATATATGGTTTAAGATGAGTAAATTTTGTGATAGTTGTGTATTAGAATTTATGGAATAAATGTGGATTTTATGGGGTTTGAATCCTAATCATGGTTTATGTTAATGATATTATGGATTGTAGTAGTTGATAATAATGTAGGATGATTTTGGGTAGATAAATGTTGATGGATGTGTGTAAAAAGGGAAGAGATTTGAGTTTTGGAGAAAACTAGGGTTCATAACATGTAGCCCCATTCTTGACCAAATCGCAGGGGCGAATCGATTCGGCCCTAGGGCGAATCGATTCGCTAAGGGGTCAGCCTACAAGTCTGCAAACCTGAATTGATTCGAGTTAAGGCCGAATCGATTCGGCCAAATGCAGAATGTTGGGTTTGTCCTCCAAATCTATTCTCTTTTGGGTGAATCTATTCGCTGCTTGGGGGGAATCGATTCAGTCCTAGGGCGAATCGATTCAGAAACCTTGTTGTTTTGAGTTATTTTTCCAACTCAATTTTGATACTTTTCTTTTAGGTTTAGTACTTAGGAACCTTCTTGTATGATGTAAACTTAGTGTCCTAGAGTCCTAGAATGATATGGTCACTACCTTAGACTAGAAATGTATTAAGTGGGGCTTTTTTCGGGGGGGTACAAATTGATGTTAGGGCATTTCCTTCCCTTAGTTAATTATTAGGAGTCTAGGAGTTGTAATGTCATATGTGGAGACTTTAGAGGCTCAATCGAGGTATGATAGTCTTGGTGGATTATTATAAAACCCTAAAATGTTTGGAGAATGAATTGAGAGTTTACTCATTCCTTGAGGTCGTAATGATGATATGATTTACGTATGGCCCGGATAAAATATGACGTATTTACTAAAATGTAAATGATTATGGTTTCGGATAAAATGAAACATGCACATGTCAAAGGAAAATGGAAACGAATATGGTAAATCATAATTTACTTAAACACACCTCTCTAAATGCCATCATAGGGAAGTTGCGCGCGTGAGGTGAAGCCCATTGGCTAATGAATGCAGGGTGGATATAGTCCTAGGCCATATGAGCGTTGTTGCATATTTTTCTGCGATGGAGAGATAATTCCGGGTGTGGTTATGACTCTCCCACAGGCATATGGACGCTTACCGACGTCTTGCGTTGGAGGTGCCCAGGTTGTCTTCGTATATAGGCCCTGGAAGATGATGGTCATTTAGGGGCGCGCACAGTGGGGAAACTCGGACGGGCGGTCTTAGAATCGTTATATGTATATGAATATAACTATTCTTAATCAAGTGGGACTTGATGTATAATAAATGTCACAAAGAGCATGTAATAGTGATTATATTGCTGATAAGGAATGGAATGCCATAAAGAGCATATAACAGTAATTATATTCCTGATAAGGAATGGAAAGATGAAATGAAATCGTGAAAAATGATGGAGGCTTTTAATTAATGATACTCATTTATATCCACTTGCATAACTAGATAAAATTTATAATCATTTACATTGTCTTAGTTTATGCTTTGAGATTATGTTGATAAATTCTCATCTTCATCATTCATGATTAACTGTTCATAACTGTCATACTTTTTATTCATCTGGTGATCATATAAAATCGGGCCCTGACCTGTTCATATTTCTTGTTGTGCATGAATCTTGTATCCGCTCAGGTGCTCCGCCACAAGGACGCCCGTACTAACTTTCCTATTCCAGTGTTTTTGGGGAGTCGGGGTACTTTGCGGATATTACGGGATATTTTGTGTAGACGCCTTCATTTTTGTACTCTAATTATGATCGGGTCTTTTACTCGGGCGTGTGGCCCAAACTTTTGTAAAAGTCTAATGGATGTACTATGTAACTTAATTGACTTGTTATATTTGGTTTTTATAGACTGTTGACCGACAGCATGTTTGGTCCTCTTTTTTTATACTTGTTATGGATGTAATATAAGTTCTTTTGGGTTTCCACTTTCTTTTCAAATTGGTTTGTTTAAATTATTGCCTTAACTTATAAAATAAAAAATTTTGGCAACCCGTTTTCAGAATTATTGGGTGGTTATCCCGTATACTTATTATATTGTTGCGATGATGAGAATGATTCCATCCATGATTCCTGTTATATTGGAGCATCGGGCTGGCCACCCCTTATTTCGGTGAGTGGGTTGTCCCACTACTTTGGTGTCCGAGAAGAAAATCAACCTGATTATCCTTAAAAGTCGATTTCGAGATAGCCTTGCTACAGAATTGTAATCCCTATTTTGAAAGATAATTATAGCCCGTATGTGAATGGAAGAACTTTTTCTCATGCATTTCTCGCTAAGCACTTCGATATTACGAACATGGGTGTGTGTTCTTGTATTTTCCCCACATACCACCCACACAAAATAACTTTAAAATGTGGATAATTTGTGTATGTCATTGGATCGGGGGTAGTCTCTAATTGTGTGATTTAATAAGGGACTCAATTTTTTATCACACAAAGGACAATATGAAAGCACACCTTTTCCCTATGCTCATTTGATGATGTGCTTGCTTTTAAAATTTGGAGTTCCTTTACTTCCCGATGAAGTTTAGGAAAATCAATAATATGCATTGACTATTGATTCGTATTATAAGTCTATTTCTTAGCGTGGAGATTATAATGGCATTCCCACACCACCGTATAATGGTCCTCTACCAGTTTCTCATCCTACCCCTACATCATGAGCATTTAGTTCTCGTCCCCTAACTGAAGATGACTTGGATTGCACTGTCTCTCGAAAATCTACTCAATTCGGTTCTAGTTTACTACCCACATTTAGTTCAATGATCTCTTCCTTCTACGATGACTTTCAGTACACCTTTGATACTCATGTGCAAAATGTCAAGGATGCCTTGCATGACACTAACAACACTCTTATTGATTTATGTGTCTTCGAGATGTTTAAGAAGAAGAAAAGTGATGTAATTGTTTTGTTTTGGGCTTTATTTGTTTGTTTTTAGAGTTATTGGATTTTGGTTTATATTGATCATATTTATTGTAATACTTGTAAACTCTTAACATTTTAAAATGCATATCAATTTTTACCACTTCTTATATGTTTGCTTGATATGTTTTATCTTCCCGCGTGTAGTTTAAATTGTTGATTTTAGGCCTATTATTATCTTGATTATATCAATATTGGACTAACATTTTAATTATTCACTCATTTTATAGTTCTTCTTCATTTGTTGCTTTGATTAACATGCTTTATTCTGTTAAAGTTCCTTGAGAACTTGATCCCATTATGTGCTTAGTTCATTCCTTTGTCACGATAAAAAGGCGGAGAAGATTGTAGATAGGCAGAGTATATTTATCAGAACGTATTAGGTTTCTTAAAGATATGTGTTGTTATATCATTTTTATTGAGGGTAATTTTATATTTGAGGGGGAGTTATTTTAGATATATATGATGTTCACGTGTTTAAAATACTATATTCACATGTTTATATTTATCGTATATCCTTGTCATATTTCTTCACATTGGAACTATGATGAGTTTGCTAGTGTGTGACATGAAAGTATTGAACAAGAGTTTCTTTTAATGCATGGATATGGTGGAGTACGTTTTTGTAATTAGTTATTTGCAACAAATGTAATTTTCTATTTTTTGTATTTTTTTCTTAGTGAGAGGAGTCGTAAAATTGTATATTTTCTTCATTTGCTTGTAAATATTTTTATGTTTTATCTAGGAATTCGACAAAGGCGGAGATTATAAGAGTATAGTATACTCGATGTCATCCATAGAATAGGTTGTCTAAATTCCTTGATCATTATATATTTGAGTCTTTGTCCAAGAGGTCACCGACAATCTTCATAAACAAATCGGATTCACTTAATCTCAAACCTCAAGTACACCACTTAGGAAAGGTATAAGACTTGGTATACTTAGAATCAGCTTGGTTAATCAATTTTTATAGTTAGAAAATATTTTTAATTTACCTTGATTTTGTAATTTTGTCAAATACATATGAAAATATACTTTTCATATAAAAAAATATATATATTGTATAAAGAAATTGAATTTTTTGTACATGTTAAGTATAGGTGTTCTTGTTTGTAACAAACATACATAGAGTTTTCCTAAAACTCATTTTGAAAATTGTTCTAAGCCAAAATGGACAAACATTCTTTGGACACTCTCATGACCTGTCCCGCCGTAGCAACGCTCCACTGACAAACTTCCTCAGTGAAGTGACAGTGTTTCACTCATCTTTGTGTCCCATATAAATTTTTTTGGACTTTCACGTGACCCAGATTACTTCAGGTTTGCTCTAGCGAGGTATTTCCTCGCTCCAGCGACACTGCGCCGAAAGTCACTTTTGCATAAGATATTCTTAATTAGTGTATTAAGTATAATTTTTTAGGTGACTAAGACCCTAATGTGAATATCGTACCCATAAGAGTGTGACACCTAACATTTGAGCCTTTAACCATTTTCAAATCCAAAGGCTATAAGTTAAGTGTCTTTTACTATTTCAAACCAAGAGTGAGAGATTTGAAAAAATATTTTTTGCTGATCAAAATATTTCATATATTTGAGAGCATATTTTTCACTCCTCTCGTTTGAGTTCTTTGGGACACTAATTTTAATAGAGATATATTTACTCACCTTGTACTTAAAAATATATTTTCATTAATAAGTAAATATTTTCTCTTCCATTGGTTGAAAGACTTGCTTTGATATTTAAAGCACCACATCTTTCCAAACACCGCAACACACTTATCTATAGGATTCCCTCAAAATCCTAGCTATAGCATTTTAGTTGCTTGAAGGTTCCTTCTAGGAATGAAAATTGCGTCAGTTGTAAAGAAGAAAGTTTTGGTGAAATATTTGAAGGCATTAGTTATGAACCAAAACCTGTCGCAGTTATGAAGCATTCTATAGATGTTGGCACTCTTTATGGAGAATATGGTGGAAAAGAGTGTTTAGTTGGTCACACCATCATGAGGGTGTAAGTCTTTGTCTTCTATTTGTAAAACTCTATCATACTTTATTTATCATTCTTATTGGCCTATGATTTTTTCCATTAGTGGATTTTTCCCTCGTACATCCGATCTCGGACTTACTCTTTTTGTATCTTTTAGAATCGTTTCTTTAATTAGAAGATAAAACTTAAAGATTATAAAATTTAGTAAAATATTTGTCACGTAGACTTTTGTATTGTTAAACCCTTTTATAATAATAAATTAACTAAAAAAATTCTTAAATTAGGGGAATTCATTTGGGTAGCTACCATCGAGATGCACACTTTCACACAAGATCAAATATAATGCAAATGCTAGGGTAGACAAATTTATACAAAATAATTTATCATATATAAATATACACTAGGGCACCTTGATGAGCATTAAATCTAATAAAATATTAATGTAAAAAATTTAATCATAAATATAATACTCATAGCAATACATTTGAACACCTGACCCATAACGAAAGTCACATAAAATGAATATTATAATAATAATTTAATGGTGAGATAGAAAACATAGTGATTTAATGTATATAAAATATGCAAAAAATATAAAGATTTTCAAAAATGAAAAAATGAGTTATCAGTGTAGAAAAGTTATGATTTACTTCAAATGCAATATCCAGATGATGGAATCTAAAATCAATCATATGGAGAGATAGACAACTATAAACTTTATTACTAAAAATGGAACATTTAAGATTTTGAGTGCCTAAACGAGCCGAAATGGTCGAAAACATGGTACATCACAACCAAAAGGGTTAGTTATAATCGTTGGGTCATTTTGGATCTACATACCAAATTTCATCAAATTTCGAGCAACTTTGAAATTTCAGTTCATACTAGTTCATAATTACCATAAGAAAACCGTCACTAAAGGTTTTAGACCAAATATTTTACTAAACAGGAGGTTTTATTGGCATCCATTTAATGGGCAATAATGAGCAGTTAACTTATAATGAGATGTCACATTTATATTATAATTAAAAGAATGAAAATGTTAATTGATGAATTAATTAATCATGTTTTTGTTCTTTACATTATAGGCACTTGAGTCATAATAATAATCACAGTTTCTTGACTATCTCAGAACTCAAGAATGCATATTGTAATCCATACTAATAACTTTCTTTTAAATTACTGATTTGAGTAAGACTTTGGATCTTCTTAGTACATTGGAATTTTCCCTTTCTAATTTCTTCACCACTTAATTCCCCTTTAATGAGAATTTTAGATTTCTCTCCATTTGTATATATATTCGTTATCTTATTCTATAGTGTCTGAATGATGGTATTCAACTACTTATTTATAGGCACATATAGGACCCAAGTCTCACAATTGTCCCTTAATCTACATCGTCCATCACAGTAGATACTCAAGAGTCCTTAAATAAATTAAAATGTCCTTCTATTTAACCATTAAAATGAAATAGACTCTTGATATATGAGTAACCTTTTCATGGACCAAACCTGACTCTTAGTATTCTTAATGATGTGTCATATTAATGAATTATTACAATTTAAATGATAATCCCAGCATTATCCCACTTGGTACATAATTATCATAAGGAGTGCAATAAACATTGAGTTATCCTTAAACCTTATTTTTACGATGTTATTGATTATGAATTTATGATTTCAAAAAAAATTAGGAATCCCTAGATATAACTTGGAGGAGTTTTGGGACATTTTTAAAGGTATAAAATCCATTAATGGCGATGTGATATGTCAGAAATCAATTTGGTTTGGGGTCTGGGCTACTTTTGTATTATGGTGTCATTTTAAGGGAACCATAAGTGACCCATGGTCAGGAAAACTAGTTCACGATCCTGCCCATTCTAGATCGTGATTGTAGGGGTTGCTAGAATGGGGTTTAGGTTATTTTGGTTAGGTGTTTATGGAGAGCTTAGTTTGGACATAGGGGCTTTTGTAAACTCTTAGGTTTGAATATTTGGTTCATAATCCCATTTGTATATATTTTGGGTGATTATGGTTCCAAAATTGCTATGTATGATATGTTATGTACAGTTTGGTGGGTATATTGTATTCAATAATGCGTATATATATATATATATATGATTTGTCTGTTGTTTTTAACAGACAATGTGTATGTGTGGGTATTCACGAGAAATCTATCAATGAAGATTTGATGTGATTATTTTGCAAGATCCACTACTACCACTATGGTTGATGTCACATGTTGTGTATTGGTCTACATCCAAAATGCTCATATTTTTTTCAAACCAGCTCAAGTGCAAGATATGTACGAAGATGGCCCATCGGGGAATTGGAGCTAGTGGTTATACGGTGAGGGTGCCGATGTATTTACTAGGATGGATGACTTCGTGATGTGCTTACTTGTATAAATAGTCCGACAATGGACGTAATTATAAAAAGAATATTAAAAAATTACAATTGCGGGTGATATGATATGTTTTCTTTATGGGTACTACGTATGTAGATGGCATTTAACATATAACTAGTGATCATAATATTGTGTTGTAACAATATATGGGGGTTCATTGCTAATTCCATGAAACTTAATAATTATTTGTGTTGATCATATTAGGACATCTAGCCAGTCATGAGCATGACTTACTAGATATTTAAGACTACGATAACTAGGCCAATGATGGCTTAGTTGTACGAGTATGGTATGATCTATTAGTAAAAAAATCTATGGGGGTATAGGTCACCGAGAGGTTTGGTAGTGTAACAAACTATATATAGTTGCTCAATCCCCGACATTAAAATATAAAAAGCGCTAACATCAATATAATTCTTACCATGTAAAGAATAAATAAATATACATGAAAAGATAAAGAGATGCGATATGATATACCTTAACTATAAACAAAACCATCACCGCATAATACTAAGGAAATATAAAAGCGTCTCATCATCTAAAAAACTAAAATCAAACCATGCACCTCAATAACAATGTCTAACTCTCAAACTACCAACATAAACTGAATCAGAGATACATTCCTCAATTGTCCGAGTAATACATGCTAACTGAAAAAAGTGTACAATTTAACTCATAAAACTAACATAAAAGAAAAAAACTACTAGTAAAACCTGCATCCCAATAGTTGATGAAGAAAATGCAGAGATAGGGAAGAAACTGAATATGTTCTAGGTGGAGAAAGATCTACTCTCTTGGTCCAACCTGAGCACCTAAAATATTCCACGATAATAAAATGGGCTAGATCCCAACTACCAAAGTTATGCAACTCAAAAGAAGTTATATATATAAATGATATTTCCACAGGTTCTCTAACCTATACTAATATCCACTAATATAGAACGGAACCAAATAATCCATTTTAAATTAAATATTTAATTTCCATAATTACTTAGAATCTTAGTTTATCCAACCAAAACCGCTTCCAGCGACTTCTCTGCGACCACCCATCATTCGGTACACAACACATAATCCCGTCACATCATCGTGGCACCTCTGTTTGCTAGCATGGTCCCACCAATCATGGGTGATGTAAAAATAAAATGTCTTATAGATCCAGGCACAACCATTCACTAGCATAGGCCCACCGCTCACCTAGGGCATAACATATGAGGTTGTGGCCTAACCTTTCCAATTAGACTACCATCACGGGCACTCACAAATAAAGTTTTCTCTCTATGCACACACCCATATAATCATCATCCCAAACCATTATTCTCATCTTAATATGACCATAAATACTAATATATCATTACACATTCCATAATTACTTACAACTCAAACTAATAAGCTCAATTCATTCTTTTATCTCACCCAATTGGGCAATAATAAAATAATTACTAATTTTTCCTCATCTTAGCCAAATATTTTATATATCAATTTCATATGAGAACCTAACCAACATGGGGGTTTCTTCAGAATTAAATCTTTTAATAAAGGAAAAATCTATTTGAAAGATTCCTAATATCCCAACTTATAACCATCTCTAGAATCTATGTGTGAAACATCTCATACCCACCCAATACAACTCTGTATAGATTAGGTTGTCATCGAGACTGTATATCATATATGTATAAATTATATGGTGTAATATTAGATCTTAAAAATTTCGATTTAAAATACCAAGCTAATAAAAATTAACCCACCACGTGAACCATTGCTAAATTCCCAACATCAATCTAAACCAACTACTTACTAATTATATTTCCAACAATTCATGAGGGGAGAGTTAAGATCATAAATATTTCTAATTAGGAATTCTAATAACATAGACAAGGGTAATTACAAGTTCAAAACCCAAGTTTTAATTAGTTATCATGTAAGAGAGTTTCCATTTTGAATACTAAGTCTACACATTATGAGGTAATCATCATTTATATGTCAGATATGGAATTAAAGGTGAATTACTAATCATTATGCATTAAGCTCCATTATTTAGGCATTTAAACTTAAAATTACTTCCTATGATGCTAGATGCACAATTCTAATAAATACTATAATAAACTACCAGCAATAACCTAATTCTAGCATGTGGATAATTACATTTTATATTTTAATCAATTATTAAACTAATTTCTATTTACAAAATCTTAATATGCAAATTACTAACAATTAATCTAAATTCAACTAATAATTGTATCAATTAAACACCAATTAAAGATTTAAACTTGCAAATCCCATTTCAATATCAACATATGAGGGAACTAGATGAAGTAACTTGAAAAAACTAATTGATCCCACTCAATTTTAATCCTAATACTTTAGTTTACGTGAATCAAGTATAAAAGGAGAAGAGTAGAATGGTTATTTGTCGAGGGGGGTTGATTGATGAAAAACTTTAACAACAACTACTATTTCTTCACCCCTCCCGCAATTCCTTGAATTTAACCATCCTTTAAACTTGCATCTTCTAAATCTTGTGTTTGAGGTTTTACACTTTGTTAATGGAGTTCTTGGTTAAATTATTTAAAAAGATGTAGAGAACTAGGGTTTTATGTCGAGAAGGAGAGATTTTGGGATGACGTCTATATGAAAAAATGATTAATTTCGTGCATAAAACAACATTTAAAAGAAAGCCTCATAGAACCCTCCGTGAGCCACCCACGACCAAATACGCCAGCAATTGCAGTGTGTTTAGTCGCTATCGTGGTGGTCAACTCCGCTATCATGGTGGTTTCAACTGCGATCATGGCCCACGCCTATTTTTAAAACTCCTTGTTGCTAATTTTTTCAATGAATTCTTCACTGGTGATTTATTCCTAAAGCCCCAATCTTGCCTTACAAGAAAAGGACAAATGACCTAATAATCCTTAGCGTTTAACCCTAATTCCCCATATACCAATTTTAAAGTGTTCTAACCCAAATCAAACAAAATCCAATCTCAGTTACTTCAATATTAAACTAAATCCCATTGTACATTAAAAGGTGGCGAATTAAATCTCATTACACCAATCTAGCCAATTAAAAATTATAATTCACATATAATTATTAACGAATGAAATTTTCGATCTTAAAATCATTTGAAACTAAATATTCTTTTTAACGATTATTTTAAACCATTTATTTAATTCTTTTTAAAATATAGGGCATTATAGGTAATGATGTGGTTAGCCAAGTAATGAGTAGATAATGTAAGTACGGTGTAGGGGTGTAGATGGTCCATAATAAAGGACTTAAACTAGTTGGGTATCGTGGGGTATTGGTATACTACAAGAATGGTGCTAGCTTTGGTATTAGTTCATCAGTAACGATATAGCTTGGGATACTTTAGGTTCGGTGATGGTTTAGTTTTAGTTTATCAATGACGAAAATATATTATTGCTTAAGGTAGTACCAATGCTCGATATACGATTAGTTCAGGGACTTGAGTTCTTACGTTGCATGGTATTGGTATGGTATTCGACTATGATATATCTTTGTAAAGGTGAGATGAGGTGAGGTATTTTGGATGTGAGTGTTGGTGGAACTACATGACATGTAAATGAGTTATATTTATAATGTTTAGATAAAGTAAGTTTTTTTTATAAGTTATGGAGTCCAACCCATTTTTATTTTCTAAGACCATTTTCAAATGTTGGTAGGCAGGAGCAGCAGTGCTAGAGAGTTAGAACTGCATTATAGTTGATCCTTTGGTTATATATTCTTAGCGTAAAATTTCATATACGTTTAGCATTTTCTTTGTAATATAATCGCAGACATTTATTGATTCATATAGTGAATATTTTACGGGCACATGGTGGGTTTTGGGGGTTGTTTATTCTTTCAATTGAGATATTAAATATAGTGGAGATTATTTATATATTGATTCAGTTTTGCGAATCTTATTATTATCTCACTTTTATCCGCGTCATTCATAATACTATTGTGGATGGTTTACTTTACTTTATTTATTTAGTTATCTTTGATCTTGAGAATAGTATAAATTATTGGATGTCCCCTATCTTCGATGTTAAGGCATAACCACCTAATGCGTACAAAATGGGGGGGGGGGGGGGGGGGGGGGTGTTATAACCCGACTTTTGTTGAATAGCATTTTCAGGTTTTGTTGCGGGAACTAGCGGAGTTTCATAGAGATACTGATTCCTTAACATGGATTGCAATTAACTATTCATGTGGTGTTGAGTTCTATCGGTCCCAATTTTATAATGTTAGAGTACCTTGTTTTATGCAGTTGTTTAGTTTGAACTGATCCCAAGAATTGCATTTATTGTTCGGTTTGTCTATTTTGTATTTAGAAAAATTAATTATGATGTTTAGGGTGTATTTCTTTTATTCCTATTCGGTTTCAATTTGGACTTATATAGATATTAATTTTTTTATTTATTGGGACATTTAAATCATTTGAGATTTATTCATATTCATTTGCACTCTTATGTTATTCCACAAGCTTATAACGTTATTAATTATTTGAATCTCGTGATTTGTTTATTTGGGACTGATCACCCTGAATATGGAATTTATGAGGTATCACAGTTGGTTTAATATTTTAACCAATTAAAAGTGAGAGAAACTACCATTAATTTTACACTAACTGGAAACAAGTGACTTGCTAACAATTGTGTAATAATTGATATTTAAAAGAGACATCATAATTTGTTCTTCTATAAACTTTAGTCATCATTTCAACATTCAACGATGCAAAATGACTTGAAAAAAGTGAAAAAAAGTCATTAAAATCATAATGATAATTAAATTCTAAAATAAAATGAAATGGTAAGTAAAAATTAATAAAAATGGGCTACTTATTTACATAAATAGGGTAGGAAATAAGGGGCTCGAAACTGGGAGTCTAGGCATTTCCTTGAGAGTTTTTACCTTTCATAGGATGTGAGCTCTTTGTCATATAACAAGGCTTCTTATTCCCCAAAGGGCTATTTGTGGGTTTCAATATGTGTGTCTATTGGTTTTGTTGGTTTTTCAAATCTATATGGGGGGAGAATTAGTGAATTTATGGTGGAAGATAGATTTAACAGAAGAAGAATCTGAAGAAGTGGAGGTTGAGGAACTAGTTGAGGATTGCATGGAAAAGAACATCCAACTATGTTTGGTGGGCAAAGTTATTACCACTAAAAACCCTGGTTCTGAGGCTCTCCGAACAACTATGCAACTCGTTTGGTGACCTAGTAAAGGAATGGAGATGACGAAAATTGGAGATAATTGTTTCCAGTTTAAGTTTAATCATAGTCTTGGCAAGCGAAGAGTGCTCACAAAAATAATCTAGTCTTTTGACAAAAAAAATAATCATCATACAAGAGTTAAATTATGAGAAAACTCCTTTGAATATGGAATTCCTCTAGACCCCTATATGGTTCTGAATATCATACCCCTAAATAGAATGGGAAAGGACACGGGGATACGGTTAGGAAACAAAATTGGTAAATTTGATGATATTGATATATCACCAAATGGCACCGGATGGGGGCGTTTTCTTAGAATTAAAGTACTCATGGATGTGAAGAAACCAATCCTTAGAAGCATTACCTTGAATATACAGGGGCATGAAATGGTGCAAGTTTTCATTCAATACGAAAAAAATCCCATCTTCTGCTTTTTTTGCAGATGCATAAGACACAATGATAAAAGTGTGAAGAACATTTTAAAGTTGACGAATATTTACCATGCCTTTGCGGTATAGTGAATGGCTTAAATTTATGCCATAAAAAAGGAAATCTAGTTGAAATACCGGGGAAGGTAAAATACAACCTAAAAAAGATGAGGAAAGGCCGTTGAAGATTTCCTACGACACCAAAAAGTTTGACATAGAAGGTGGGGGATAATATCCAAAAAAATCTGGGTGCACTAAAATTTCAAACCTTGAGACAGATGTTCGTGGTTACCAACACTTAGAGGTTCAGGTAGCAGATAAAAATCTGAGTGGGAATCTCTCCTTTGAAAATAATTCAAGGGATGTATGGGACACTAACATACCGTTTATATGGAAGAAGACCCTTTAAAGAATAACATGGGGATAATACAACACAATAATTCATCCACTAGTGGAGAGAGCATGCAAACACTGTCTAAACAACCCATAAATATTCTCATGGAGAATCACACTAGTGTTATCCACTTTCAGCTGACCTACTCTCCATCACTTTACGATAATTTAATTATACTAGTGGCAAACCAACTTCATCTTTGCTTTCAACCGATACCGATAATCCCGCCTTTTGTTCGGGAAAAACCCTTTTATAGGCTAAGGAATATAGCTTGCTTACTTTAGGGTCCCCAAAAGCAGTCACCCATTCCATCCGTTATGGGGGTGGTAATTTAAAACCCTAGAATAATCCAAACAACCAACTATATATTGTAGAAGACTTGTTTTTTCAAAAAAAAAACACAAACCAATATCACCAACACAATCATACGTAAGACCTCTTCCACCTTATACCATCACACTACCTACTCTACATTATTTACCTTCCAATAAAAACTCCCCATAACCCATAAAAACATGTTCAACTTCCCCCACACGCTATACCTCTACCCACCAAAACCCAACACTTCTTTCACCCTCTATCACTAAACAAATCGGCACAAAAAATCTTTCTTAACCTTACCTATCACAACCCTATTTAGAATTTATCCCTTACTGACCACAAAAATACAACCCAATTCCATCTTCCAAACAGTCGTAGACCTCTTACCAGAACCCGTCTACTTTTTTTACCTCCCACACCAAGCATGACCAAAAAACCAATCGACTTTCTTAACATCAACACCTTCTTCATCTGTCAGTCTAATATGTACCCCTTCTACCCAACTCATTTCTTTTTCATCCACCTAAAGCCAAGAAGAATTTGACATCTGCCATGCTCAAAGACCTAAAGCTCAACCGATTAAGATGAAGAAGTGGAAATGAATAACTGGGTGTTGACATGCACTTGCGACAGAAGTGGTACAAAGACAACATAGTGGAGAGAAGCTAAAAGGAGTTTTTACTGAAGTGAAAATAGCGGGAAATAGAAATAGGAAACTCACATAAAGTGCGACCTCTGAAATGGATGACGGAATGGCGGTGGCCGATGTTTGGCCCCACCAAACTCAATGCGCATCCTAAGTGGGAATTATCGTGGGTTGGGGAACCCTGCGATAGTTAACTCTTTGTGAAAGTTATTCTAGAGAGGAATCCCACATTTTTTTTTATTTGAAACAAAATTAAACTTGAAGGAAATGGATAAGATTCATATAAAGCTGAAAATGTCTCATTGCTTATGTGTAGACAGTTTGGACAGAGTCGGAGGCGTAGCTCTTTTATCGATTGACATTATATCAATTTATATTAAGAGTTACTCCCTCAACCATGTTGACTCGATGGTCGAGAGTAGTTCGGGATCAAGGATTTGGTGATTGACCTGCTTTTACGAGTATCTAGAAGGCAGAAACAAAAAATTTGACAGGAATATTCTTAAATATTTGGGAACCGATAATGATATCCCTTAGGTGTGAATGGGGGATTTCAATAAAATCCTGTCTAAAAAAGATAAAGGAGGAGGAGGGCTGCGTCCCAACTAGCAAATCACGCGCTTCAGAGTTGCGTTGGACGTATGTAATCTCAGGGACCTAGTTTTTTCTAGATACGAGTTTACCTAGAGTAATGTTTATACTGAGGAAAATCTAGACAAGTTTATCACTACACCAAAATGGTCAAATTGACACCCTTCGACCGGCTAGACTTGTCATGGTCATTGACCGTGATAAAAAAACACGCATTTTTTTATCACGGTCATTGACCGTGATAAGGCCGTGACAATACCTTATCACGGTCATTGACCATGACAATCATATAAAGTTATCACGGTCAATGACTGTGACATGTTCGTGACAATTCTGTCAGGAAAAAAGCCACCCTCTTCTTTCTTCCCATCGATTCTCATTCCCTCCATTTCTTTCTCTCTCTCTCTAGCGACTGCACACTCTCTCTCTACAACTTTGGTATGTTTTCCCTCTCTATTTCTCCTCCATTTATATATATGTGTATGTATATGTGTGTGTGTGTGTATATGTGTGTGTAAATGTGTGTGTGTGTGGTGTATACATGCGTGTGGGGGGGGGGGGGAGGGGGTGTTTATGCGCGCGTGTGTGTGTGTATATGTGTGTGTATGTGTGTGTGTTTGTGTGTGTATATATGCATTTGTGTGTATATGTGCATGTATGTGTATGTGCGTGTGTGTATGTGCATGTGTATATGTGTGTGTGTGTGCGTGTGGTGGGCAACGGCAGTGGGGGCAGGGGTGTGGGGCTGTGTGTGTATATGTGCATGTGTGTATTTTTTTAATTAAATTTTTATTGGTTTATTAGATATTGCCCCTCATATTGTAGTCCCCCTTGTAAAAGAATTGATTGATTTAATATTGATTGTTTGTTAATTTGTTTAGTAAATTAATAATTAGTGCCCCTTTCATATGCAAGTAGGATTGCCCCTTATTATAAATTAGTAAATTAATAATTGTATACTTTAATTGTTAGTTTAATTGATGAAAAGAATTAACTGAGTAGATGAATTAGGAGTACGGGATACACATTCGTTGTTGCCATTGCGGTTGGATTATAGTGGATCGATGTTGGTTTGGTTAATTTTAAAAGTGGCATGACCACTGGATTATTGTCCATATGGGGGTGGGATTTTTCAACTTTTTTTAAAATTACTTTGTATAACGAATAATTAAATGAAACATACTTGAAATTACATATAGTGCGCATAGATACTAGCCTTCTAGTTCTTATGAATACGTATTCAATAACCCTTAGACCCGTTCGAGAGTCATTACCCGTATAATGAGATCTCTCCAATTATCCCGTTTGGACAGGTTGGGACTGCATAATTTATGTATAATAATATTCTTACTGGATTAAAGTTGTTACTTTTGGAGGAAGTTTTGCAGTCGTATCCTAATGCTCTCTGGGTACATACTAGATTGACAAGTGTGACTGTTATTTCAATTAATCAATTGAAATAATACTCACACTTGCCAATCTACATCGTGTCCTTGGAGAACTACGGAGATATGCTTTCGAATTTTTCTCAAATCGTAAAAATGTGCATGAGTTGTTAAGTATATTACAGAAATATGTGATCTTAAATGGGATAGGGCCACTCTCTTTTTAAAGGAGATGGAGGAAATAGGAATTTCTATTATAAATTGAATTTGAATTTGAATTTGAAATTTAAAAATCGAATATAAATAAGATATAATTAAATAAAACAAACTATAAATCTAAGTTTTGTTTATACTAATCCATGAATATATGCGTCTTACCTTTAATAGGTGATTAGTTGTGGTAGCTGTGATGGGATATCCGAAATACAAAGAGTGGATGGGTGAGAAAAATAGAATGGGGGATGTGTTTCGCAGAGGTGCTAAAGAATTTATGAAATACGCAAAGAGATGTCATAATGATGAAGAGTTTTCGTGTCCGTATTCTAGGTGTAAGAATGGTAAGATGTTTGAGTGGAAAACAGTTGAACTACATTTGTTAAGATCGGGTATGCAAGATAATTATCGATTTTGGAGTTTTCACAATGAATTGAAAGTTCTTTTTGTCCCCGAACAACCTTCACAACAATCTTCAACAGTAGGATATATGTAGAAGGGGACGACGTAGATCATAATATGTTAGAGGATTTAGTTGATAATGCGTACGGAGTTTATGAAGTAGAGGAGAATGAGGTTAGTGATGACGTAAAAGGTTGAATTGCTCATGAAGATATCAAGACAAACTTTGATGATGACTACCAAAGTTTAAAATTTAAGGCGACCCAACCGTTATACTCTGGCTGTAGGGGTAGGGGTGGGGATGTTTCATATTTTCAGTAATTGTGCATATTATGATTTGTACTAATAACAATTCATTTGGATTTGTAGTGATTGTACATATTTGCATGTCTTCTTCTAATTCATTTTGATTTGTACTAATAACAACATGTTTTTATAGAAAATGTCTCCTTCAGGTATTAAGGCGAGGATGATGATGTTGATTATGATGATGTCGTCTGGGCTCGGTGGTAGCGGAGGCGACGAGGGATCCTCGGCCCCTAGGCTCCCTAAATTTTGCAAATTGGGGATGGCCATCTAGAATAAAATGGGTCTATTAGCGAGATTCCTCGAGCTGGTAAAGACGATCATCGGCCCGAGGTACACTAGTTGGAGGGAGGTGCCAAATGAGCTCAAGTTAACTATTTGGGTGGCACTACAGGTATTTATATTTATATTTATATTTATATTTATATTTATATTTATATTTATATTTATATTTATATTTATATTTATATTTATATTTATATTTCAATTTCAATTTCAATTTCAATTTCAATTTCAATTTCAATTTCAATTTCAATTTCAATTTCAATTTCAATTTCAATTTCAATTTCAATTTCAATTTCGATTTCGATTTCGATTTCAATTTCATTTTATATTTATATTTATTCGCAACAATCATTGTATTTTTTGGACAAGAACAATTCAATCTGGATCCAAAGCTATGCGATTACATCTTGTAGCAGTTGAGGGAGCAACACAAAAGGTGGAAGAAAAATATGCGGACCCGGTACTTTGGGAAGACCTAAGAGTCCGTTATCTGAATGCATGAATCCATCCCACCGAAGGAGCCAATCTCATTGGCACAATGGTAAAAGTTCATTGACAATGAGATCAGGGAGAGACAATTGGCATCTCTCCAATTGGGGAGGGAAAATTGGGCAAAAAAGACAGACGTGCACTACTCCAGCCGGACGTCTTATGCCGAGGTGGAGCATAGGATGATGGTAAATTTAATATTTCTATAACTATATAAATATATTATTTTGCATTATTTTACTTTACGGGGCCAATACTAATTTTCCTTTATTTTATTTCAGGGGACATGGAGTGGCCCTGGGGGTAGGCCACATAGGCTTGATACTTATGTGGCTATTTAGATGAAGAAGGGGAAGGGGAAGGATAAGGAGGTGTCCCCGAGCGTCGCGACCACGATTGTAAGTAATCCGACAGTTTACTTTTTGTTAATTATGTTATAATTTTTTTATTTACTTATTTTGCTAATCATGGTCTTTTTATCATTACAGGAAAAGCTTAAGGAAGTGCATGAGTCGCAGTCTGATGCCGATAAGGAATCTTTGTCCACAGACGCACTGATCCAAGTACTTGGCGCTGCTCGCAAGGGGAGTACAATGGGGGTGAGATTGCGGTTGGCCAAATCTAGGATTATTGGATTGGAGACGAGCGGTATCAGGTTGGCTCGAACGGTGGACTCGCATGACGCAAAGCTGTCCCATTTGGAGGCTACGGTCCAAGATATGTTCTCATTCATGAAGCGTTCGTTGGGCAGAAATCGTAAGGGGAAAGGGAAGGAAAAGGTGGTGGAGGAGGAGGTACAGGAGGAGGAGGTACAGGATGACGAATATGTGGACCTCACTACTTCATCATCGACACGTGAGGACTTTGATGATCCACTCCCCTATTTGGCTCCCTTTAATCGATCGATGTCGACACTTGGTTGGCCGAGCGTGTTTTTACTGGACATATTTGATGGCCAGCGGATAGGGCGGGGTTAAGGGACCCAATACTGTCTAGGGTATGCCAGGTCATGGACGTTCGCTTCAAGACATCGAGTCCAAGGTGCTCGTCACGCATGTGATACCCAGGAAGGAGAACTCCCTCTTGTGGTTGCGCGAACAATGCGGCATGATTTATATTGCTGGGTGTGTCAATTCGTATATCGTGTGGCCTACTCACCTCCTCAGAGCTAACCTTACACCAGACATGTAGTGACATTATTTGAATTGAATTGTTTTAAGTTGTTACATTTGAATTATATTTGGATTACATCGTGATGCATATTGTTTTGAATGTATTTGTATCATCTCTATTTTAATTGAATATATGATATTTGAACAGGTACAACGTTGCTATAATAGGTACAAATATACTGTTGGGCAATGGCAGTGGCCATACTGCCCAACAGATTTTTTTTTCAATTCTGCCAATGACCGTGATAATTTTTTTATTAAAATTCACGGGTTTTTTCACAGTTTATGACAGTGACAAAACTTGTCAAGGTCATAAACCGTGACATGACTGTGACAATTCTAATGAACTTGTCATGGTCAATGACCGTGATAAGTTCGTGACAATATAAGTTATCACCCCCAGAATTGTCAAGGTCAATGACTGTGACAATTTGGCAGATTTGGTGTAGTGTATCTTTAATGCTGAGCGAGAAGTTACTTTCCCAAATTTCAGTATTCAGCATGTCGAGCAGCAAGGTTCCGACCGCCTTCCAATAAAAATTAATTTTGAGGACCATGTCACTTATAGCGTGTGTGTTGGGTAAGGGGATCGATGTAAACCTTATCTTTTTCATTTCGAGGCTTGGTGGACAAATGATGAAGAGTGAAATGACATCATCTAGGGTGATTCTGAAGTCAACGAGAGCAGTGAAATAAATGACAAGCTGAAGGTGTGTGAAAACCTACTGGCGCAGTTGGGAAAACAAAAGTATGGTTCTCTTGGGAAAACTTTTTCTGAAATAAGAGACTCTATCTCTTGGTGGCGTTCACAGGTCCAAACTCTGAACCATACCCGAATGATAAAAAATCTCTAAACAGATATTAATATACTTCTGGAGGCGAAGGAACTTTGATAGAAACAGAGGGGGAATGTAAAGTGGATGAAGGAGGATGATCGAGATACAAAATTATTCCATGAAAAAGTAACTCATAGACATAAAACTAAATTGGTGTTAATATTATATGCTTTAGAAATGAAGAGAGTATTGATAGATGTGCAGTAAACTATTTCATCGTGTTATTTAAAGCCAATAGTCCACACCTTGAGACCCAGAGCATTTTTTGGAAGGTTTAAGTAGACAAGTAACTCGAAAAATGAATAATAGGATCCTAATTGAGTTTAAGTCTCCTAAGGTAACCTTTGCTCTCAAACAAATGGCCCCCATGAAATCCCCTCGATCGGACCAAAAACTTGTTGTCAAATTTTAAAAGTTAAAATTACCGCAAGTGCACGGGCTATTGAAATATAGCATGTGTAAGTACGGATCGAACCCACAGAGATTTAGTCAACTTTTATAAAATATCGATTGTCCAACTAGACATATGAGTGTGTCAATGTGATTGAGTGATGGAACAAAATAAATAAATAAATGCGTGACACAAATTATGAATAAATGAACAAGTACAAGAGATAATATTAAATGTGGAAGAATCTAGGACGTCGGTTCCGTTTGTCAATTTTAATTAAATTAACACACCAATTTAATTTCGTACTTCCGAATTTATAACACAAAATATACCGACTCTCGTCGCGTACATTTCGGAGAATAAAACAATACATGCGCTCAAAATATTTTAACGTCTCTTAAATTAGACACCATAAATCCCTATTCCCTCGAAAATATCATGTTTAGATTTTTTAACGTGTATTTAAGCATGAGGTATCAAAACATCTAAGTGCAAGCATAACCCATCAAAAATGACAACTTTAAATTTTTTAAAGCATGAATTTATAATTAATTCGTTGAGGATTAAAAATACACTCTCGTGTAATTTTAAGCGAATACCGAATTTTTTATTTCAAATTAGAACATGTCGGAATATGTACAAAATTAAATTAACATGCGTGGTTTAATTAGTCATGACAAACATCACCTAAGTCCTAGTAATTAAACTAATCACACGACATAATTGACACACAAATATTGCAAGCTAAAAAAATAATTTTCATTAATAAATGTCAACTTATAAAATTTTGGGTCCAATACTTGAATTACAATACACAATATGCTCCTCCAAAGTGTGCCTCTAAAATAATCTCTATACAATTTTTTTTTCTCTCTCAAAGTGTGTCTTTTTTTTTCTCACTCTCTCGTCACTTTTTTTTTGTTGTTGTTTCTTTTGGGTGATGTAGGTAAAGGGTATTTGTAGGAGTTTGGTGTGAGCATGTAGGGGGAGTAGTGGGTAGGTGGGTTTGTGGGAAATTTAAGTGGGAAGGTGGGTTTTTGGGTGTCTTTCGGCAGAAGAAAGAAAAAGGAAAGGGGAAAAGGTTGGGTTTGTTTTGGTAATGAGTTTAGTGGGCAAGTGGCAAGTGGATTTTCGCCAAAATATATAGGGGAGAGGCAGGGGTCGAACCCTTGACCTCGCGCATAACTCTCCTTGTCCCAACCAGCTCACCTAACAGCTCTTTCTAATATAAATATACACCTAATTATATTTAACAACATATTACAACCCAAATCTCATAATTTGCACATTAGCCCAAATCACCATAACTTCTTCATTCGGAGTCCGATTGACTTACCGTTTGAACCGACGTGACCCTCATTTCGGTGCCAACAATATTTCAGTAGTGTCCAGGTATAGGGATTGACTTTGGGCATTGACCCGGGGCTTTGACTTTGACTTTCTTTTGAATTCAAACTTTGCACGGCCATAACTTCTTCATTTCAACTCCGATTGATACACCGTTTGAGCCCAGGCGTCCCTTAATTCAAGGCCTTCAATTTCCATGGTTGGTCCAAGTCCGAAATTAGCCATTTGAATTTACAATTTTGCCCCTGAAGGTGCGTAAGTGACCTTTTCATGCTCAATTTCTGTCCGGACTTCACCGCTTTCTTTTTAAACCTGTTAATACTCAAAAACAAACTTGCACAAGAAATTAGCAATATAAGATGTGAGCTTGAAGTTACCAAAATTGCATTATTAACCCCATTTATTCTTAAATTTGTATTTTTCTATAAAATAACAAAAATAACTCTAAAAGCTCTTTATTAATGATATAACGAGACTAACAAGTCCTAGATTTGGTTATAAATGATACAAAATAATGCACTCATCAGCATGCCAGCATTATTTTTCCAAAAATACTTGCATATCGTTGAGACCTCGATCTTTAATTTTGTTCCTAATCTTTTTAATAATACTAAACCTATCCACAATATAAACTACACTTGGATTGCTATGATTCCCAAAATAAAAAACCCAAAACAAATTTCGCAATTTAGACCTATTAGCTTATGTAATGTCATTTACAAGAAGATGTCCCATGGTGTATGTTATTTGCGGATGATATAATTTTAGTAGACACTTTAAAGGAAGGCTTAGTAATGAGAGTAGATACTTAGAGAAAATCCTTAGAGTCTAAGGGACTAAAAATCAATATATTTAAAACAAAATTTATGGAATATAAATTTAATAATGAGGCGTTGAGTAACAAAATTTTAAAGATTGAAGAAAAAGTGATAAACTAAACTAATAAATTTTGTTATCTAGGTTCAATGTTACAAAGTAATGGGGATATTGATGAGGATGTTACGAGTAGAATATCAATTGGTTGGATGAAATGAAGACAAGCGAGAAGGGTGTTATGCAATAAGAGGATAACTAATAAATGAAAATAAATTTTTTATAGAACAATTGTTAGGTTAACGACCCTATATAGAGCGGGGTGTTAGGCATTAAAGAAAAAATATGAACAGAGTCTCCATTTTAGTGAGATGAGGATGCTCGGGTGGATGATATGAATTACTAGAAAGGACAAAATTAAAAATCAATACGTGTGAAAAAAGTTAGGAGTATCTCCTATTAGCAATAAATTAAGAGAAAGTAGACTTAGGCGGGACGGACGTGTGTTGTGTAGACCAGTAGATGCCCCTATAACAAGAGGAAGATTATCGAAAATAGAGGGTAAAAGAGAAAAAGGTCACCCTAAGCTATCGTGGGAGGAAATTATTAGGAGAAACCATAAGGAATTAAACTTGAATGAAAATATTGCATATAATAGATTAAAATGGAAAAGGAGAAATTCATGTGGACGACCCCATATGATGGGACTAACGCAAGGATGATGATGATGATGATGATGATGATGATGATGATGATGATGATGATGAATTTCATTTACAAATTGTTCTAAAAAATTTAGCAAATAGATTCAAATGAATTTTGGATGTTATTATTTCGAAATATCAAAGTGATTTTGTGCCTAGTCACCTCATTTCCCATAATGTCATTTTGTCTTTTGAAATTAATCATACTTTATATAAAAGAAAGAAAAGGAGGAAAGTTTTTTTCTTTCTTAAAGTTAGATATGAGCAAAGATTATGATAGGGTGGATTGGGATTTTCGTGAAAAGATTATGTTAAAAATGGATTTTGTGAAATGAGTTAGGCTGATGATGAACTATATGTCCTCAGTTTCCTTTTTGGTTTTGATTAATAGGGAGCCAAAGGGCATGATTAAGGCCCCAAAGGGGTTACACTAGAGAGATCCGTTATCTCCATATCTCTTCCTTCTTATTGCAGAGGAACTTTCGTCTCTTTTTTAAAAAGCAAAACTGGAAGGTAAGATTTTGGGTCTGTCAACTAGTTTAAATGGCCCCAAAATCTTCGATTTATTCTTTACGGATAATAATATCATTTTTGGGGAATCCGTAGTGAGTGAGATTGTTGAAATAAAAAAATATCCTGAACACTTATGAACTTGTGTCAGGCCAACAAATAAATTTAGGAAAATGTGGGTGATTTTTAGCCAAGATACTTTCACGGAGCTTAAGGAATCCATTAACGAGGTTTTAGGGATTACGGTGGTGGGTAAACATGATAAGAACCTAGGTTTATCGTTTCCAAAAAAGAGATTTTTGCGGATTTAAGGGAGAGGGTGTGGAAGAAAGTCAAGGGATGGAGGGAGCTTCTCCTCTTTAAAGTGGGTTGGAAGTTCTTATCAAAGTGGTATCCCAACTCCTAGATTATGTTTGCGAGGATCTTAAATCTCTCATGTGCAATTTTTGGTGGGCCAATAGAAAGAAGGGTAAAGATGTGTGTTGGAATAGCTAGGAAAATTTTTGTAAGCCCAAAAAATAGGGAGGGTTAGGTTTTCTTGATCTCAAAGATTTTAACCTTTCCCTCCTTGCCAAATAGGACTGGAGAATCCTTGCTAACCCTCACTCGCTTTCCAGTGAAATTTTAAAGGCTAAATATTTTTTTAAGGTTTCCTTTTGGAAAGATAAAAGGTGCAACAACTCCTCCTACATATGGAGTAGTATTTGAGAGGTTGCTATCTTGGCTAAAGGTATGAGGTGGCATGTGGTTAATGGGGAGAAAATTAATTTTTGGGATGATAGATGGATACCCATAAATACCGCCTCTTGAACACAATATTAAATTTGTCAAAGATCTCATTGACGCTCTTTCGGGTTAATAGGACCTCAATCTCACGTCTACCATTTTTTTCTCAACAGGAAATTGAAGATATTTAAAAGATTCCTCTCAATGTTCTTTTATCACAAGACAGAGAAATTTGGCACTATGAAAAAACAGTAAACACTCTACTAAGATTGGATACTGGGTCCAGGTTGCATGGGATATTGGCTCTTTCAAGGGTGAACAAGATTTTCAAAACCATCTTCTTCGTCTAGCCCTTGCAACTTGAATTTCATATGGCAAGGGTTGGTGCCCAATGAAGTAAAGCACTTCCTTTCCCGTCTTTGCACAAATTCTCTTCCAACAACGGAGAACTTTAAAAAAGGAAACATGATTTTTCAATATTAATATTATTATGTGTGCAAAATTGGGCGTGACTCTCCATTTCATTTATTCAAATTATGTCCCTTATCGGTTGAGGTGCTTAGACTCAGTGGGCTGAATTCTGAATTGGCGGGTGCTCTTAACGATGACTTGGGTGGTTGGATTTCCTTCTTAGCTGAAACCTTAAAAAATGAACATTTTTATTTTCTTCGTAATATAAATAATGTATTTCACGGCATAAATGGTGACAATTCTCATGGTATGATTTTAAAGTTTACCTCTTTATTCTCAGATTTAGAAATGTGTGGTCCAAGGAAACTATCCATGTTAATCCGACCCTTGATCTGTAGACGCCTCCACTTCCGGGTTTGGTTAAAGTTAATTTTGATACAGCTTCCTTTAAGGATACTAATAGCTCGGGGGTTGAATCCATAATAAGATATGATAAAGGAAATTTTTTGACAACCGTGTCCTATCGTTTCAGACAACCTCTAGAGGCCAAACACATGGAAGTTATGGCAGCATAAAGAATAATCGATTTTGCCATAAATTTTGGGTTCCCCAACTTAATCTTGGAAGGTGGCTACTGGACTCCGTAATAAAGATGAAGACTGGTCAATAGGCGACAACTGCATTGAATATATCAAAAGTCGAATTGGAAGTGGTAATGACATTTCTTTCTCCTTTATTAAACAGCTGACAATGGTCTAGTTAATGTACTTTTTTTTTTGGTAAACATTGAAAAAGAAATAGATTAATCAAATTTTACACATCAAAACTATAGGCCATCAAGGCAACAGAGAAGAACTCTATAAAGAACCATAAAGAAGGAGCAAAGCATAAGGCGAGACAAACTACATAGTAGGATTAGCAAGGATCCGACGCAAAGCGTTGGGGATCTTCTCAATTTCCACAAAGGTCTCCTCCTGGACCTTAGCCTCCCGTGCCAGCCAATACGCACCCCGAACCATACCAGGATTGATATAGAAGAAGTTCGCACCCACCTTTCTCATGAGCTCGTAACAGTCGACCCTAATATTTTCAAAGTCAGTTTCACGGTACTGGACCCCTTTGAAGATATCAATAAGCTCGTGAGAGGTAGTTTCAACAAGAATATCCTTCCAACCTCGCATTTTGGCCATATTTAGACCGTGGAAAAGGCCTTCCACCAGGTCACGAAGTAGAGAAGGAGTACCCCTGAGTCGTCCGTAGTAGCCGCTCTTCCAATGTCCTCGGTCATCAAGGACATAACCCCCAAAATTAACAATGTGGTAGGTAGGGTCAGTACAAGCCTGGAGGGCAACCTTAGTCTTTCCCCAGTCAACATGCTCCAGGAGGCAGAAAAGAGCCTCCGGGATCTCTTCATACTCAGCATAGTCGTGAACCTGTCGCCTCCCAATTCGAGCTAAGACATCAGCCCACATATTGTTTGATCTCCTGATATGTGAGACAATAATCTCCATCTCCGACATAATAGCGATGCACTCATCGATAATGTTAGTCAGCGGGTGGTTCTGATGATCTCGTCTATTCAGAAAGTGGACGGCATCCAGGCAGTCACTGCGAAGTAAACACCCCCATCCAGCCCTTGAGTTTTTCCATATTCAGCCCATGAAGAATGCCCACTAACTCCACTTTTATGGGGCTGTTATCGCTAATGATTCTGCCACTAAAGCCAATAATCCACCGTTGCTCATTGCTACTGACCATGCCACCAAATCCACCAAGATTGCTGAAAGGGTCATAGCTGCCATCTGTAAAAATCTCATAACCTGAAAAGGAATAGACACTTGAAGAGGAATTAGAAACATTGCCCGGAACATGGTTTGGACTAACTTTGGGCTTAGCAAGTAGAACAAGTTCACTTGCGAGGGCCCTTGATCTAGCCCAAACCATGTTTGAGGATATATTTTTCTTATTAAAAATGCTTTTATTACGTGCAGTCCAAATGTGCCATAAAGTGGAAATAAAAAGGGACTGCCCAAAATGCATAGGTTTATCCCAAATGTTGTCTTTAATCCAATCAAAAAAGTTAATGTTTTTCTGGGTGTTCCACACCTAGGGGGTGAAGGTGAGTTCCCAAACCGCAGTTGCAAGGTGACAGTTTCTAAGTACATGATTAATGTCTTCATCAAACTCACAAAAATCACATAGTTTGGAATTAGAGATGCGTCTATTAAATCTTTGGCAATTAGTAAGTATTTTTTTGTGAAAGATTATCCAAATGAAGGTTTTAAGTTTCTGAGGGATTTTAAGTTTCCAAATAAGATTCCAGTTGATGAGATGTGGGGTGTTGAGGTCAATTTTGACAAGGGAATCATAGGAGGATTTAATCGAGAATTTTCCGTTGGGGGAGGGTTCCCAACTAGGGCTGTCACCTTCATTCAGAATGTGGGGGAGGGGAGTACCCAGAATTAAGTTGGAAATGCCATTACTGAAGGTGTTCTTAATGAGATGTTCATTCCAGGCCCCTTCCTTTATTAGATCACAGACAACGGACACGTGTTGAATATTGTGGGGTGTGGATAGGGTGGAAGTACCCACCCACCAATCCTTGAAAATATTTGTGGACTTCTCGTCTCCAATAATCCATTTGTGGTTTTTAACAATATCACTTTTACACGTAGAAATGCTCCTCCAAACATGGGATGCTTGGGCCTTACGAGTCCAATTTCTAGGATTGTCGCGCTTATTATACTTCGCTCTAAGCACACGAACCCATAGAGAGTTTTTATTGTTCATAGTTTTCCACCCAAGCTTTGAGACAATGGCATGGTTATTTTCCTCGCTACTCCTTATACCAAGTCCTCCAAGATCTTTGGGGCGGCACATAGTGTCCCATTTAATGAGATGGAATTTTTTCTTGTCATCCGACTCTCCCCAAAGGAAGTTTCTATTAAGTTTGTCAAGTTTTTAATTGATCTTTTTAGGGAATATCGAGGTTTGCATATTATAAACAGGGATGGTAGCGGTGATAGCCTAGATGAGGGTAGTACGTCTAGCGAGAGAGAGGAGTTTGGATTTCCATCTAGCAAGTCTCTTTTGGACCTTCTCAATGATATGGTTGAAGTGGTTTGTTGTTACTTTTCCATGGATGAGGTTATTGCCAAGGTACAATCCCAAATCGTTGGTGATATTAATGCCACAACTTCTGCCAATGTCACCCGCACTCTGATTTGGGATGTTAGGGGAGATGAAGTTTTTTTATTCTTGAAGGCTTAGGGTCTGGACAGAGATATCAAAAAAATGGTTGAGGGTCTCCATGACCATACTACAACTATTATGAGAGGATTCGGTGAAAAGGATGAGGTCATCAGCAAAGAAGAGGTGGGAAATGGTAGGGCCATTGGGGGAGGCCTTAATACCCTTACATTTGCCCTGATTCACCTGGTGGTTGATGGCCGCTCCTAAATAATCCATACACATGACGAATAGGTACGGGGACAGGGGATCGCCTTGTCTAAGGCTTCTAGACGGCTTAAACTGCGGGAGCGGTGCCCTATTCCATAAAACTGAAGTAGAGGCACTGGTTATACAGCTAATGATGAGACGTCTAAGTTTAGTGCTGATGTTAAACCAGATGAGGACTCGATCAAAGAACTCCCAGCTTATTTTGTCATAGGCTTTCTCAAGATCGATTTTAAAAATAGCCCCCCCTTTCTTTCCTTTTTTTTTATTAAGGGAGTGTATAATTTCCTGGGTAATAATAATATTATCCGAAGTCTGCCGACCCGGAAGAAAACTAGCTTGATTAGGGCTAATGATTTTGCAGAGGATTGGTTGGAGTCTATTAACTATGATCTTAGCTAGAACTTTGTAGGGAACATTACAGAGAGTGATAGGTCTAAACTGGGTAATATTCTCTGGATTGTCAATTTTCGGAATAAGAGTGATGTGGCTGGAGTTAGCCTTTTCTAGAAAAGAAAGAGAGGTAAAACATTCCTCAATGAATTTGAATAAGGACAGTTTGGTAGTCTCCCAAAAAACATGGTAGAAAACGGGTTGGATACCGTCCGGGCCCGGGGCTTTGAGCCCATTCATACTAAACACCGCACGCCTGGCCTCGTCAATTTATAGGGGGAGGTCCAGAATGTTATTGTCAACATCATCAAATCGGGGGTGATTGAAGTTAGTAAAATTATTTCTAGTAATTATGGAATAAGTGTTGGTGAAAGGAGATATAAAGTAATTGTTCGTGTGAAGCGAGATCTTCTCACAATTGTCAACCCCAATCCCATTAATTTTTAATCTATCAATCTTGTTACGGCGCCTTCTAATGATGGTAGAGGTGTGGAAGAATTTTTTGTTTTTTTCCCCCTCACTAAGCCATTTTATGCGGGATTTCTGTTTCCAAAGAATTTCTTCATGCCAAAGGATGCTGTTGTACTCGTTTTTCAGCTGGTTTTCAAGAATATTGAGGTTATGAGAAAAGTGCGTTTCTTGTGCAATTTGAATACCATTAATTCTACAAAGAATACATTTTTTTTATTTAAGTTAATGTGGCCATAGACAGCATGGTTCCAATGTTTAATTATAGGAATACAGTTATCCAGGTTATGTTGGAAGCTGAGATTTTTGTTCCAATTATTTAAGATAATATTCTGGAAATCAATACGTTCAAACCAGCATGCAAGAAGTCTAAAGGGGCGGGGAGTGAAAACATTGGATTTTTTACCTTCGAAACGGATGAGCATGGGGCAGTGGTCCGAGGTGGTGCGAGGAATATTCTCGACCACCGCGTCCGGGAATTGTAATCGCCACTCCGGGTTGGCCAGCGAGCGATCCAGTCTCACAAGGGTGTTCGCAAAACCGTCTCTACTATTAGTCCAAGTGAGGCGTGGACCCGTTCTGCTAAGGTCAGTGAGGTTGCAATTATTGACGTTCTCCACAAATTTATTACACTTATACTCCTTGTTATGTCTAGAATAACTTCTCTTCTCGGAAGAATCAAAGTGGTCATTAAAGTCACCCGTGGCAAGCCAAGGGGTATCAAGGTCTTGGGCCAGATTTTTGAGGTTGTTCCAGAGGGTTGGACGCGGAGTGTAGATAGGGCTAGAATAGATAGAGGATAAAAGCCAGTCATCGTAGCCCTTGAGTGTAACAAGGAGATGGATGGCCTGATCGAAAACATTGATGGGGTAGAGTTGTATGTTACTTTGGTTCCATAAAACCCAGATACTGCCGGAGCGACCTATGGACTCCGAGACCTCCCAGTTGGTGAATCCCAGACCCTCAAAAAAGCTAGAGAAACTGGAAAACGCAATTTGAGTTTCGATAATGATGATCACACTAGGCTTGAAATTTTTGCAGATTTCATTGAATGTGGGTTTAAAAAGGGGTTTCCCTGCCCCTCTACAGTTCCATGTGATCATAGACATAGACAGTAAATTTGTTGTGATAGGGAGCTCCATATTTTGTGACCATGGGAGAAATTTTTTTATCCTACTGATGGAATCTTTGGCCGAGGCCAATTCCATCAACCTCCCTGTCATTTGTCTGTCTGACCCTATCACTTCTGAGGTTCTGAGTAAAATTCGTGTTTGAGTAACACTCCATTTCACCCTCGTTCAGACTACCATTTTCGTCTCTAGATTTAGAGTGAATTCCTCCCTTCCCTCCAAAAGATTTAGATACTGTATCTGGAGGTTTCCTAGCATTGCTATTGGAAATGGGGGAGACTCCATTAGGGACTGGTAAGGAGTCAGGGGGAGGGTCGATGATGATGGAATTGGTGTTAAGGGGTTCACAGTGGGATGATTCGCAACTGTGATGTCCTATAAGTAAGTTGGAGTTGGTCTCATTAATAGGTGTATATAAAATATTAGAATGGTGGTTGGGGGAGTTTAAGTTGTTACGTACCTTGGTGGTAATCAATTTATTATCTGATATCTCTAACGCTGAGAACTTCACAGAGTGAGAGGCTTGCTGCGGAATTCCTTGTTGAGTCTTATCAGGAATTGTGTCTGTGTGTGTACCATTAGTATTATTCAGACCATGCGTTGTCACCTTTCGAGAGGATAAAGTCGTCGTCGTATCATGCATAGGATTTTTGGAGGATTTTTTCATGTAATCACCCAGTACGGTCGATTGCCTTTTTCTCTCTACATGGAAAGAGATATGCTGCTTTTGGTGAGGTCTTATCCTATGTGGGTTAGTTGAGCAGTGGTTGTCCTCTGGGTGTGCGGCAAGCCCAGCAAACCTATTATGGGAAGTGATACTATTCTGGTCTTTAGGTAGGCTAGTACGCCGACCTGTGTTACTCCTTCTCATTAACATCCACGGGCCAAAAGAATTACCTGGCAAATCTTCTACAAACTCTGACGACGTACCAGCACCAGTGCCGTCATCCGCGCAGTGCCCGTTGTTTTGTTTTTTAGTGGGATTTCCATCAATTTGCACCGTGGTGCTGTTCGGGCACTGGTTACCATATTCCGGCGACCGGATGGCGGAGGGTTGAGGCTGTTTTAGTGGGCATGTCTCGCTTTTATGGCCTATTCTTCCACATGTGAAGCAGACATAGGGTAAGAACTCATACTATACCCGGTATTTTCTCCCATCCAGTTTGTAACAGGGAATAAGCGGTTTAGAAATGTCAACTTCCACACAAACTCTAGCGTATTTTCCCCTGGAGGAGGAGATGGAGTTGAAGTCCGTTTTTATAGGTTTACCCAGTTTGCTGCCAATATGGAAGAGAATTTTCTTGTCGAACCATTCTATGGGTAGCTGGGGAAGTCTCGCCCACAGGGCTGTGTTGACGCCATGGATATCAGCGGGGTTGAAATTAGGTGACTAGTTACGGACTATAAGGTAATGGCCATTTATAATCCATGGCCCTCCGGTAAGAACGTTGTAGTAGTCCTCTCTCATGTTGAAATTGAATAGATAGTGCCCCTCTTCAAGATCAATAACTTCATAATCCCCTTGTAGGCTCCAAACAGTAGGGACACGATTAACAAGCATCTTGAATCCGATATGTCTTCCGAGAAGGCTCACGATAACGCTTTCCTTCCATTTCTTTCGAAGTTTATCGACGTGCTTTTGCGGTATTGAGACCGTCGGGCACAGTGGGTCATTCTCTTCTTCGGAATCTGGATTGTTGTTAAGATCGAGCTCGCTTTGCATATTCGTGTCCATTTCATCCTCAGACCAGTTACCAGTGGAGTCGTCAAAGTACACCTCTGTGTTATTACTTTTCTTTTTTCCAACCACATCTTTGTAGGAGAGGCTGGTAGATCTGTTATTGATCATCTCCACCTGGGGGGTGCATCAGCTGCGGGAGTGTTGGACGCATCCTCAGTACCTAAAGTGGTGGATTGGGTAATGTCACAGTCTATAGCCGCATCGGAAGTAGGCTCCATGATCATGCGAGTTATATGATGTTCTTTTTGTTTTTTTTTTGCTATGAATACCACTACCTTCTTCATCGTCAATGGAGAGTGTAGTCTCAGCCGACGGAGGTCGGTCTGGAGGCCTGGGGAGGGACATGCAAGAATACAATGGAGAGTGTAGAATACAATGGAGAGTGTAGTTAATGTACTCAAAATGCCAAGAATGTTAACAATTATTAACAATTATTATTAACAATTATTGTGTATGGACACACTTCTCCCCATCTTTTTTGGAAACTTCTATACATTCTGATATACCCCTCTTTAAGTTATTTCTGCGGAAATGTTATTGTTTTTCTCAAAAAGAATAATAAAAATGATTAATAATGAGTAATGTTAAACATGATCACATTTCGGATGATAACTATAACCCTCCATACATTAGTGGGTGAGTTAATGCCAGGTTACTTAGATTGGGTCCCAAATTTACCTCACAACTAGTTTTAAACCCCGCGCGATGCGCGAGCGTGGTATAATTTTATTCGTAAATATATGCCACATAATAACATTAGATGAAAAAATGAATAAAAAATTTGGGACATATGAACATGCCTCTATTTTAAAATTACAAATCAACTACATATTTATATTTTTTGGTAGAGATGGTAGTTCTATGATTAGTATACACTAAACACCGAGATACTTTTTTTATTTAAGACATAATTATATTTTTATGTCAATTTGACACATTATATAAGTATTAATTAATAATAGATGGAGAGAAAATGGACACTCATATATAATCACGATAATTACTATTATATATATATATATATATATATATATATATATTTATATTTCAAAATATTTTACTTAGGCACTTAATCAACTTTACATAAATTATACTTTAACCCCTAATTTTTAAAAAATATAATGAATAGTATCATGGACATGATAGACAGAAATGACAAATAATTAGAACTTGTGTGTTAAGAAAATAAAGCAAAAAGGTTATAATTTGTATAAAAAAATCTGAAAATGAGTCAATAAAAATAGCAAACCTTATAACAAAGCACAAAAATAATTGTCCAATCACAATATAAAAAGAGAAAAATCCAAAAAGGAATATTATATATTTTATTTAAAAAACAATGTTATTAAACATGGAAGCATACCTCACTTCCTTTAAAATAGAGCAACATACACCATATGCTTCTAACTAACTAAATTCACATAATATGCTTCTAACTAATTAAACTCACATTTCTATATAAAGATTCAATCGAAATTATCTTAAGAAAAATATTATTTCAATCCTCACATAACACATTCTACTTAAACAAAATCACAGTCTATTCTATGGCTCCTTGTCAATTTTGTAAGGATCTTTTAATATTTGGGGTCCAATAGATATTTAGAGTTTTATTCCATTTGTTTACATTCTACTCGTTTAGGACTCAAAATCGATAAAAAAACGTTAGTTAGTTTGATGGTCAGTTGACTCATTTTCCAATCAAAAAGACTATTTTACCCATTAGTATAAGTATTTATTAGTGTATTAAAATAAATTTTACATTATATCTTATTGTTTTAAATAGTAAAACTTTTTTTACTTACACTTTTTTATAAACTGAGAAAGTTTTATAAAATGAAAAAGTTTTATAGACTTTTTTTTTATTAAGTATTTTTTTTTAAATCAAAAAGTTTTACAAAATCAAAAGGTTTTTTTTATAAACTTTTTTAGCACTTTTTATTACAAACATTAAAAAATATTGTTTTTAACTGTTTTTATAAACGTTGAAAAAACTTTATATAAAAACAATCTTATAAAACACAGTTTATGAATGTCAAAAGTTTTTTTGTAAATTGTTTTCAACTTTTTTCATATAACCAATTCTTTATATGAATAAATTAAAAACGTAAAAAACACTTAATATAAAAACATTCAAAACACTGTTTTTAACAGTTTTTTGTATAAACGTTAAAAAAAATTATGTAAAAACACTGTTCTTAAAAAAAAGAACTCTTTTAAAAAAATATTAAAAAATGGTTTATATAAAAACAACATTTTTTTAAAGAGAATTATAAAACTGTTTTTGAATGTTTATAAAAAACAGTTAAAAATTCAGTGTTTTGTAACGTTTTTTAAAAACAGTGTTTTTTCCTTAAAAAAATAGTGGTTTATATAAACAGTTTTTTAACATTTATAAAAAATAGTGTTTTTAACATTTTTATATCAACTGTTTTTGAATGTTTTACGTAAAAAAATAAGTTTATAAAAAAAGTTAAAAAAATTGTTTATAAAAAAACCGTTTAACGATTATAAATTGATTTTTTTAAAAACATTGATTTTATATAAATTGTTTTTCGATGTTTATAAAAAAACAGTGTTTTTTTAACGTTTAAAAAAATAATCCAGAAAAGAGAGAAAGTAAGAATAAGAGAGATAAGAGAGAAAAAAGCTCTTATAGTTTATATAAAAACATTTTTTTGTTAAACACACTGTTTTTTAAAAAGGTTAAAAAAACACTATTTTTTTTACTGTTTTTTATATACGTTAAAAAACTGCTTATACAAAAACCTTTTTTTTTTAAACAGTTATAAACATCAAAAGGTTTTCTAATAAACTTTTTTTAACTGTTTTTTATAAAATCAATTTTTTTTTATAAAAAGACATCAAAAATGTTAAAAAAGAAGGTTTTATCAACTATTAAAAACAACTTTTTATATGAACAGTTTTCATATAAAATGTTAAAAACGTTAAAAAAAATTTATTTTTCAACGTTATTATATAAACTGTTTTTTAACATGTTTATAAAAAAAATTGATTTATAAAAAAAAACGTTAAAAAAGTTTTATAAAAAATCATTTCACGTTTATAAAAAAAAATTTAAAACATTTTTTTAAATAAACTGTTTTTTAAAAAAAAGTGTTTTTATATAAAATTTTTTTAAGTTTATTAAAAAGAGTGTTTTTAATGTTTTTAGTAAACAGTGTTTTTTTTTAAAAAAAAAAGAAGCTTTTTTATATAAAATGTTTTTGACCATTTATAAAAAGCAATTAAAAAATCAGTATTTTGTAACGTTTTTAAAAGCGGCGTTTTTAAAAAAAATAGTGGTTTATATAAACTATTTTTTAACGTTTATTAAAAAAGCAGCTAAATATAGTGTTTTGAACGTTTTTATATCAACTTTTTTTTAATGTTTTTAACGTTTTATGTAAAAAACTAATTTTATAGAAAAGTTAAAAAAACAGTTTATAAAAGAACCTTTTAACAATTATAAACTGTTTTTTTTTAGAAAAACATTGCTTTTATATAATTTAATGGTTATAAAAAACAGTGTTAAAGAAATAATCCAAAAAAGAGAGAAAGCAAATGGTTTATCAATAGTGGGGAGCGTCCAAACCTTACTCATCTTAACTAACAAATTAATCAACGAAAGAAAAGAAGGAAATTATCTGCCGAGAACTTTGGCGGCGATTTAACATACGTGCAACCCTTTGTTCAGGAGAAGGTTTGGATCTTTGGGGAAGTCTATGGTGATAACCATGGTGATTGGCAGCAGTTAAAAATAATATTTATATATTGGGACGGAAGAAATGTATTATTCTTAATTGCTTTTGACTTGGTCTCGTAGTTGGATTAAATTGAAGGAGAGAGAGAGAGAAAACTCAATAGTTCAATTCATCTATTAAATTGCTTGTATAGTATTTTATAAAAATATAAAATATAGAATGTCACGTGGACATTCTCAATGATGAGGAGTCTTAAATACTTATAAATATCTTATTTTGCATTTTATAGTATATTGAGATGACTCTAAACCTCAACTTAACCATACTATCAACAAATTTAAACTCGTAGCGTGCACATTTTTGTCGCTAAATACAAATATTCCGTGGTCCATATAGTATACTAGGGGTGGCCATAGGCCCGAGCCCCGCCAAGCCCGTCCAACCCGCCCAATAAAAAAATAGTGCTTGGGTAAGGTAAATAGGCCCGCAAAGCGGGCTTGGCAAAATTTTATAGGCCCGATTTTTTTTCGGGCAGGCTTGGGCATGAGTTCTTAAGCCCGATGAGGCCCGGCCCGGCCCGAGGCCAAAATATATATATATATATATGGGGGGGGGGACTTCTATAAATATAAAAACGTATACCAAGTCTTTTCATGTAAAGTGAGAAACTTTATATATGGACTTTGTAATATATGGAGTTTAAAATAGATTTTTAATTAAAAAAATAGGTATTTTAATTTTTAAAAAAAATCTTTTAATTAACATAATAGGGCCCGATCGGGTGGGCCTGGGTAAAGAGCTTTTAAATCTAGGCGGGCTTGGGATTACATAATAAGGCCCGATCTAGGCCCGAGCGGGCTTGGGATAACACTTAATTTTTCAAGCCCGGCCCGAGCCCGACCGGGCCTGCCCAGGCCCGGCCCACGGCCACCCCTATAGTATACCATTTACGGTCAGAATATGTGGACCTACTTTATGAAAAAGAGCACAATTCATCGGCGCCTGCGTAGAGCTTCTTTATTGTGATCCGGGAACTAAATGCTTTTATATGAATGGCACAGTAAAATTAAAATCCCTTTAGACAGGGCCATTACTTTTCTGTTTTATGTCAAGACTTTTGCTGCTGGTGTCCGTAATTTACTCACTTCACCTGTGGCTAAAAGAACCCATTATTATGGATTAAATGGGCCCTATTTGTTCCCTGCGTTTCTACATAACACTGTACCAACTTGACGAGTTCATCCACTTCCAAATTTTTTAATCCTTAAATAATTAACTTTACTTTTCACACATGATGAAATGTAGCTCTTTGATCAAATTTTCTTCTCGCTCAAATAACTAAGGTGGCGGCTAGATAATTAAGGAGCTTAAGAACTCCACTTTACCCTCATACAGATACGGCGTCAAGAATTCTCTTAGGGACATTCGTTCCTGCTAAAGTTGAATGGAATCGGATTTTTTTTGAATATTTTTAAAAAAGTGTATGATCGGTTAAGTTACATGAGAATGTGGAGCTCAATAAAATTAGATTATCTCCGTTGTGAAAAAGTGGGTGAAATGAAAATTCATCTAATATAAATAGAATTCTTACTTTTTCATGAAAGTTCTTACAAATAATTTTTGTGAAAACAAAAATGCCCTTAAAAATATTAAATTATAAAAACTACCAATAAGGTCTAAATATTTATTTTATGAAGACAATTTTGTTATGTCGGTTTGTATTAAATTTAAAATAGAATTTTTTTATTTAAGCGTTTTTTTCTACTCATGCAATAATTAATTTGATTAACTTACAATATATTACACACATATCTACAATAAATTATTATATTTGTTAAATATTGAAAAAAATATATATTCAAAAAACATATTAGAGTTCATACATTTATAAATAGTGAACCGTAATATTGTGTGTGTGTGTGTGTGTGTGTGTGTGTGTGTATTATTGCTAAATGATATTATTGGTATATATGATACGTTACCATATCACTTTTCATGCATGAACCAAACACAAAAGTTTGATTCCCAATAGGAATATATTGATTAGCCAAACAGAATGAAAGGATTTAGAATCCTTGTAAAAAAAATTCTAGTAATTACTTTCCTAATAATTGCAATCCATCCCAAATATTACTGTGAACCAAACGGGGCATTAGAGTGAGGGTTACTTTATGAACCATGTTCGGATATTTAGAAGGGAGAGCCTGCAAATGGAATTTTTTGATCTAAAATTATCTTAAAATTCATCCTAATTTATTTTTCACTACTAACCCTAAAATTAAAGGCAATGGAAATAGAGAGGAAGATGCAGAAGATATACCCATCAAAATGGGAGGAGGGATCTCTAACAAAGGAGGAATAAATTTTGATTGATACAAAAATTGAAATCCAAGAAAATAAAACTATAAAAATAGAGTTAATGAGATAAATAATATTTATACAAAGAAAAATAAATAAATTTCTACCCGAATAGAGCAAAAAAAAGAGGTGGTGAGCTTGGGTTGTATTATAATTTCTGGGACTCAGAGGGAGTATTTGTGTAGAGAAGAAGAGAGTAGAAACAAAAAAAATGGGTACCAAGTGACTTGTGTGGAGAAAAATAAGTTTTTAACTTTAAGGATTCATTATTTATATCCTTTTAACTTAGATTTTAAAAGTTCAGTTTTACCCCTAATATTTACATACAATACAATTTTTTTTAATAAAAACCACCGGTCTATATATTTTTTTTTATAAATTCATTGTGTAAATAAATTCATTATTTAAACATGATAACTTGTTAAGGAGAATTTCTTTTGTGATACCCTTTAAACTCACGGTAATTAATGTTATGTTGCGCCAATTAAGATTTAGGGTCCAGTTGTACTTATAATTTGTGTATTAAAACCCATTAATTTTCTTATCAATTGATTAGTGTCCAAAATTAATGAAAATCACCAATTGACCACTTTAAATGTTACTAACCATTTTTTCTTCTTTTTTTCCCTTGAATACATTCGTATAAATATATTTCTAAAAACATAATTGTCTATATATATATATATATATATTTAATCGTTATTACATAGTATACTATCAACAAAAAAATTACAATATATTACATAATATATACTATGGATAACATTTTTTTACCTAACATGTGTTCGAACCAATTCGAACATGATACAATAAGAAATCTTATTCTTTTTACTTAACATAAACTCGACCTAAATGAAATAAAACACAACTTGTAATTGATTTCTTTTATCTAATATGAACACGATGCAACACAAAATCTATATCTTTTTATCTAACACTAACATGATCCAATAAAATATGCACAACATGAAATCGTATTATTTTATTTAACACGTACACGATCCAATTAAGACACAACGGAACATAATTTTTTTTATTAGAGAATTAAGATAAAGGTCATGTTCCTTTATATATTTGGATTTTTAGGACAATGGTTTTCAAGTTTATAAATCTAGCCCCTGTGGTACAATAACATTTATAATTTAGTCAATGTGGTACAATAACGTTTATTTTTTTGGTCCGCGCCAGCAACACTATTTTTCACCATTTTTCATGTTATTTTTAGTACTGGGACTAAATTTATAAAATTATACGGAGTGTCCTATTTTTATACATTTTGAGTATTAAGAGGATCTTTTACCAAAATCCCCATTTTTATCTAACACGCACACGACCCACTTAAACCCCGACGAGAAATCTGATTTTTTAGATGACATGAACATTATCCTAATAAAACGCCACACAACATGATATTGTTTTTTTACATAACGTGAACATGACCCACTTAAAACACGACGCGATGCAAATTCTTATGTTTTAACCTAACACGAGCACAACCAAAATAAAATATGACATGACATCGTATTTTTTTTACCTAGCTTGACCCCCTAAAAACACAACGCGCCAAAAACTCTTGTTTTTCCACCTAGCATGTCCACAACATAAATGAAACACTTGCGACATGAAATCATAATTTTTGTACCTAACACGAGCACAATCAAATTAAAACACGACATAAATTTATATTTATTTTACCTAATACGGACATTTATAAAAAAACTATACGTCATGAAATCGTATTTTTTACCTAAAACGAACACGGCCCAATTAAAAACACGTCATGACACGATCTGACATGATATCTTATTCTTTTACCTAACACGAACACGACTAAAATAAAACACGCACGAGATAAAATCGTACTTTTGCATGTAAGAAGAACATGACCGAGTTAAAAGATGAAACAACCCGAAATCTTATTTTTTGTTTACCTATAGGAATATGAGGGTCTTATTCTTACCATGGGTGATGTCCGTGTTAGGTAGGGGTGGCAATTCGGGTCAACGAGCCGTGTTTTGACCCGACACGACACGATAAGATTTTTTTGGACACGAACATGACATGACATGAATTCGTATTTTTTTTAGCTGACACGAACACGACCCGAATAAAAAATAACACGACACGACACGATAACCATAATTTCTTAAATTTCATGCTTAAAAAACACGATAACACGATAACACGACACGAGTCATAATTAAGGCACAAACACGACACGACACGACTTCGTGTCAAAAAAACACGACACGAACACGAAACAACGTGTCAATTTTGGGTCAATTTCGTATCGTTCCTTATCGCTTTTTCGTGTCGTTTCTAAAATTTCCACCCCTGGTGTTAGGTAATTTTCTATGGCATGTTGACTAGGTCGTATTTGTATCGGGTAAAAATACGATATTATGTCGTGTTTTAATTGGGTTGTGTTCGTGTTTAGTAAAGACAAATATTTTATCTATAAATGTAAGGACAACTTTCCAATAGAGTTAATTTTTAGTATTGGCTATTTTCATTAGACAAAATATTTAGGGTCTCTTAGTGTCATGTTACTCTACTCGATGAAGAATTTGAGCATCTCGGAGTTCAACATTCAACAAGTTCGCCTCATTATCCGATTGCTCATTTTTTGGAAAGGTACATAACCCGAATTATTTTTACTTTGTTGGAGACAAACTTTTTAAGTGTTAGATGATTCTTGGTGAAAGATTTTCAAACTCGTTTTTCTCTTTAAAGTTGAATTTAATTTTCTAAATTTAGAGAGATTGTTCAAACAAGTTCGTTCAAATGTGTGTGTTCAAACGATTTCAAACGTATTCCTTCTTGGAAATCCCTGCAATGTCGTTTAATATCTTGTTCAAACGAACCATCTCTCTTAGTCATTCATACGACTTCAAACAACTTCCTTTATTGATTTTACCTGAAATGTCATTTGAAGGACTCGTTCCAACGACATCCTGCAATGTCATTCGAACCAACCAGTTAAATCATTCGAACGAGCAGTTTAATTTTCGAAAAATATGGTTTTTCCCTCTAACTTCCCTTCCCACTACTTCCATCTTTTAAAACTACTTTGGAGCTCGAGAATTTCAAAACTTTTGTCCCTTTCACTTTAGAGGAAAACACATTTTCTCTTTACAAAAAGTCTCCAACTTTTCATGTCATCTTTGGGATCATTTTTCCAAAAACTACAAACTCAACCTCTCATACATCCATCTCGGTTTGTGTACAGTGGACCTCCGCACGAGTTATTTTTGGAGACAGTACTTGGCTTTCGATGGATACCGAGACACATGATGTAATACCCCGTACTTTTATGGATATTTAAATTACATAAGTGGGTGTAATTTGAAAATTTGAAGAATTACTGTGAATAATAATTTTTGGAGTTTATGAGTATTAGATGTTTACCGATGTGTGTTATATTTACTTTTGGGACTAAGTAAATGAGTTGGATTATTTTAATTACATGTCGCAGTTGGATAAAGAGACAAAGGGTAATATTTTATTTGAAAAACACACGTATTGAGATGTGTTGGGTAAATTAGTGAATTTTAGCTAAGTGACTTGGATGGAGATTTCGAGCGCACGGTTGGTTTCGGAATGGCCGATATAGTCAGAATAGAGTATTCGGCGGCAGTGTTTAGGTTCCAGGGTACTTTTGGACTAGTAGGGACTCGCGATTGAGTAAACGAGTCATTTTTGGGTTTATAAGGGGAAGCCCTTATTTCTATCTTACAAGTCACAAGGGAGAGGAAGAGAAAGAAAGAAAAAGAGAGAAAAGAAGAAGGAAAGTCAGGAAGACGAGAAAGGAATAGAGAAAAGGAGATTCGGGGCCAAACTCCGCGGGAATCGACTCGAGGTCGTCGGATTTTATCCACGTGGCAAGTGTTTACTTGCTTTATTCATTTGTGTGTGTGTTTCTCGTATAATAGTTGGTAATGAAAATTATGATTTGGGGTTGGGATTACTGAATAAAAATGGGGGTTTTGTGGAATGAACTCATAGAAATTGATGTGGTAATTACCCCATAAGAAATCTAAGCTTGAATGGATGAAAATGGTGTAGTTTTTGTTTTAAATGAATTTAATGGAGTTAGGGTTAGATTCTTGAGTGGTTTGATGAATCCCATGAAATTAATGTTGTGTTGGTTAAAAATAGATGTGTAGAGAATTATATTGTTGGTTGGTGAAGTTAAAAAACATAAATCTTGAATTGATTGGGTGCTGGCTTGATTTGGAGTTGGAGAAGATGATGAACAGTAACTCAACATCCTTTCCGAATCGATTTGTCCAGGAAGCGAGTCGATTCGGCTCCTTATCAAAAAAATAAAATTTCTAGATCTTTTCGATACGAACATATGGGCATCGACCACGTATTTTATTTTTTATTTTTTTTGAATTAGTTATGATTTTTCTACGGAAGGGTGTCCGAGGTCGAAATCATTAATAAAAAATGAAACGTGACATTGGGGAAAAAATTGATGTATTGTTAACTCTTGATGACTTCTAGTGTTAAACCCATGTTAATGGTGTGTAGAAATGGTGATAAATGGGAAGAAATGATAAACTAGGGTTTTAATGGTTTTAGGGTTTATATCCAAGAGAAATGGTTTAATACCACAAATTAATTGATGTGTTAGTTATAAATCAGTGTTATTATGATTATAGTGTTGTTGGTTGAGATTAGAAACCACAAAACGGAGAATGGGTTGATATTTGGGTATTTTGGAGAAGATGAAATTGCCCAAATAGTGAGCTCCGAATAGGGAGAATCGATTCGGGTCTAAACCGAATCGATTCGCATAAGGGGATCTTTAAGGTTGTCTCAGGCCAAATTGATTCGAATTGAGACCGAATCGATTCACCTTTGAGTACCTGCTTGCAGAACACTTTTTGAATCAATTCGGATTGAGACCGAATCGACTCGCTATCCCGAATCGATTCGCATTATGGGCGAATCGATTTGCTTTTGCTGAATTTGTCAGTTTTCTTCCCTGAAGTGCATGGGGAGTTAAATTATAACTTGGAGATTATTGTAGGGGATTCTAGATGTGATATTAGGACTCCTAGATGACAGAATTGATAAGCGATATATATTATAAATACGGGAGTTGTTACAGTATATATATATATATATATATATATATATATATATATATATATATATATATATATATATATATATATATGATACGAAAATAAATATATCTGTGTGTGGTTGGTATATTTATATCTTAAAGGCTGGTTCCACGGGCATAGGGATGCACAGCCAAATTATATTTTTTTCTCTAGTGCTATCTAGGGAGGTTGCGTGATGTGGGTGAATCCACTGGCTTAAGGAGGATGGAGAGTATAATCCCCAGGTCATATCTTCCATGAACGCCTCCACCGTTCAGTTTTGACCATGGCCATGAATGAGTCTGCTTGGTACCGTGATCACGTGAGTAAACTCGAATGTGGATGGGCACAATGAGACTGCATCCTCGAGCTATAGCTTGGTGGGATGGTTACTATATTTACGATTGTAATGTAGGTATAAATATACTTGTTGAGTATATTACATTACTTGCATATGAAAATGAGATATCATATGACTTTAACTGGTGTAAAGTGTAAAATGAATAAGAGGTTATTCCTCTTCCGATAGAGTTATATCCGGACTAATACAAATGTGAATTGTAGGTTCAAGTGAGAACTATATATATAAGGGATATTATATGTTATAGTGAAAGTTATGGAACGTGAACGGTATAGTTATATATTGAATGAGAACTATACGTATATATTACTTTGATGCTTATTAACTTAAAGCCTATAGGATAGCTTACGGTATAACTTATATTATGTCATGCAGGCTAGGTGATAGTTATGAGGATTTAGAGGATGGGTGAAAGAGTTTAGTTAGGCAGGGTAGCTTAACTAGTTTGTTTAAAATGTATACCATAGGTGTGCACTATTGGAAGAGGGGCGAGGTATATCTCATGAGAGTGCGATACCAGTTTAAATATGAGATATTTCATATTTTAAAAATATGGCATTTCAGCACTTGCTAAATATTTTCAAAACTCGGGCTCTCATCCGCTTCTCTACTTTTCCCCTCTTACTATATATGTATATATATTAGGTATGTAAACACAGGGACGCCTGAATGATGATTCTTTCGAGTCAGACGTTTGCTGTAGTAACTGTGAATGCAAGAAGGTTTGTTGTAGACGATTCTATCCTTGAGATCTAGATATGAGGTATTGTATAAACATTCGGGTTGATGGTCCAACTGTATTCATTTATTCTTTTACCGCATTTTAGTTTGCGTCATTTTGATTTGGTTGTATTATATTGTACCGAGAGTTCGACTATTTTATTTCACCTCAGTTGTTGTATATAAACTGTTGTGATTTCTTTACTTGGTTGGTTTGATTAAAAAGATTTGTTAAATAAAATTTTGACGCCGTCCTAATAAGTTATTAGTAATTACATCGATTTTCGATAGTGACGCCGATAATGAACCATATGAGATTCCTGTTTTAATCTGGTAAAGGATTGATCCCCCGATATTTTATTAGGTCAAGTGTCACACATGAGTGTTGTGCAACGTATTGGATCGTCACGTTCTACGGATGGGGGTATTGAAGACGGCATCACGGATCTTTTAGAGTCAAGTCTGTAGGTATTATGTGTCTTTTTGTGAAAATCGTATTCGTAGTGGATTTTTTCTAGGCCTGGCCGTCCGATATTTTTCCCATTTAGATTTTCCTCATGCATTGGCGCGTTGTGTGGTTATACTTTCTCTTTACGTACTTGATATCTCACATGCTCACCTAGGAACTTAGTAATCAAGTCTAAAATTTGGAAAGTATCAACTTGCTGGCCTAATTGCAATTTGTATCATGTGTTGTTAACTTGTTTAAAGGAGTGTATTTAATGAATTGTATAACCTTGCAACTTCAAATTGGTGTCAGTGCTTGTTTAGAAAATTTACTTTGATGAATCCTGGAGGTTATATGGATAGTTAATCATCAAATAGACCCCCAATGTGGAATTTTCATAATTTTGCATCCATAGTTTGGCGGTGGAGACAATTAGATTGTTGAAGATCATAAGAACACTGAAAGAAAGGGCATCCAATTTTGAGCTATGGTGAAAACATTATGCTCAATCGAAGTTGAGAACAAAATCAAGAAGAAATAAGAGAAAATGCAAGCTGAGGCAGCAAGTTCAACCAAACGACACCCCTATTCGGTTTGAAGGCGAACCAGTTCGCATGACCATCTGAAATGGTTCGGTGTACCTGACACGTGAATTTTCCCTTTATGTCGATTTTATTTTAGAGTTGTATGAAAGTAGGTCTCTTACAAAAAATATTAGTATTAGTTATAGTTTGATAGTAGACATAATTTTTATCAGTTTTTAACCTAATATTAAAGAGAAAGAGAGGCAAGAACCATAGCTTTCAATTCCTGCATAAAGATTACACTTTTGGGAATTTTTTTTCAAGATTTAATAGCAAAAGTTTATCTTCTCTACTTTATTCTTGAATCCTCTTCCTCTTTGCATGTTTTATTTATTTTCTAGGATTTTAAGAACTTCATGCATGTTTAGATATAACTTCTTTGCGATTTTGACTACAGGCAACGTTGGAATTTCGTTTATTACCCACATCATCATGTTCGGCTAAGCTATTAGTGGGTTAGGGTACATAAGCCTAATAACCTAGGTGTTATGAATGGATTTAAAAGCGAATAAAATTTAATTAACAACTCAAGGGATTGATTTCTTATCGAAATAAATATTATAGGTCTTTTAATTTCATTTGCTTTAGGTAACCGGAATGTTTAAGGATTGGTGCGCTCTAAAAAAGCTTATAATTCAGTGTAAATCTATCGCAACAAGTAATATCCGGTAAGTACGGAATCATAAACCACAGAGATTGAAACACTCCTTAGAGAATAAGAATAGGTTGAAAAGGATTCTCTAAACGTCACAAAGGGGAAAGTGTAAAAGATGATTTAATTGTTTGAAAAAGTGATTGAGGGTAATCTCTAAACTAACATGGTATTGATGAACAATTAATTAGTTAATAATTACGAAACTATGAAAGGAACTAAGATAAGCTTGAGTTCAAGATTTTAAAGGGATTGAGGATCATTCTCTCACCTTGGATTCACAAAAAGGATAATAGGACTTGGTTGAAATTACTTCTAATCGAGCACAACTAATTAAGTCCGAACATCAACCATATAGAGATTAACTCGTCAATAGAGGACTAGGGATTAATTATAGTTAGAGATAAATGGGTTTGGTTTGTAGTAAAGCTTCAAATACCATCCCTTGCATGACAAGAGAAATTAAGAAGCTGGGATACTTCAATACAAACACATAAAGTTCAATTAGGGAAATTCTAAACCAAACCCTAAATTTGAAGTACAAGCATCCTAGGTTGGATTATGATCCTCAACCTTAAATTTAGCTACTCATAATCGGAACTAGACTACACTTGCCAAGAAACTATATATTATAGAAATCCATAATGGGTAAACACACAACTATACTAGAGATGGTAATAAATGCAAATTAAAGCTAATAGAACAAGTAGAGAAGAAGTAAATGAACTTTTCTTGCATTAATAACCACAAATCAACTAGTAATCCAAGATTTACAAATAGGTAAAAATAATAAATACATTTGACCTAGGAGAGAGACGAGAGTGTTTTCTATATCCAACAAATATCCTAAGTAAAACTAACTCTCAAATGAACGAGAAAATAAGGATAAATACTAAAAAATCTATCCAAAATGGAAAACTAGTAATTAGAAGAAAGCTGGAAAAGCAGGGGCGAATCCATTTGGTGCAAATCCGAATCGATTCAGAACTGTAGAGATGTTGCACTGCCTGAAATCGAATCAATTCGTAACAAGGGCGAATCGATTCGCTGCTGATAAAAAATGAAGGTTGCATTGCTTTGGGTTTATATATCCCAAGTTTCATAAAAACTTATGTAACTTCTTCGTTCAAGATGGGATTCAATCACTGTCAGAGGCCACACGAAGATGAGAAGAAGGTCTACAACTTCCGTGAAGAAATCAGGATCAAAACCCGTATGCTGGAATTACTAAAATGCCCCCGACTTATTTACTAACTACGAAACTTCTCCGGACCAAAACTAAACTCCCTAATATGCATTCCCGGGACCTACAAAAACTCAATTAAGACACACGAAATATGCATATGATGAAATCAAGGGTTAGTCAATAAATGAGTAATATAATCGGGAATAGCATGCTCGGGAATTATAGAATGAACATATTCATGGGGTATATAATACAATAAAAGTTACTAATCACACCCCCTAACTTATACATTGTTAGTCCCGAGCAATGAAGTATGAAGAAACCAGGGCCATCAACAAAACTGACACAATAGAAATATGTATATAAAAAAAAAATGCAACTTTTGGGGGCAAACGATTGCATTTAACGTATGCAATAAGTCGTTGAACCCCTAGGTGGCTGTAATACCCCATACTTTTATAGATATTTAAGTTACATAAGAGGCGTAATTTGGTAATTAGAGGAAATTACTGTGAATAGTAATTTTGGAATTTATGAGTGTAATTTAACAAATTTAGAATTTCAAGTGAATAGTAAATATTAGTTTGCTGGCGTCGGATTAATATTTACAAGGGTTATATTTTCTTAGGGGACTAAGTAAATGAGTTGGATGATTTTAATCACATGTCGTAGTTGGGTAAAGTGACAAAGGATAATATTTTTATTTGAAAAACACGCGTATTGAGATGTGTTGGGTTTGACTAGTGAATTTTAGTTAAGTAACTCGGATGGAGATTTCGAGTGCATGGTTGGTTTCAGAATGGACAAGATAGTCAGAATAGAGTATCCGGGGGGCAGTGTTTAGGTTCCGGGGACTTTTGGACTAGTAGGGACTCGTAGTTGAGTAAACGAATCATTTTTGGGTTTATAAGGGATAAGCCCTTTTTTCTCTCTTATAAGTCGTGAGAGATAGCAAGAGAAAGAAATAAAAGAGAAAAAATAATAAGGAAAGAAAGGAAGAAGGCAAAGAAGAGAGAAAAGGGGATTTTCGGCCAAACTCCACGGGATTGGACTCGAGGTCGTCAAATTTTATCCACGAGGCAAGTGTTTACATGCTTTATTTAATTGAGTGTGTGTATCTAATATTGTAGTTAGTGAACTAGATAATTTTGGTATAAAACCTTTGAAATAAATTTGGTAAAACTGATTTTGAAATCACAGATAAATGTGTTGTTGACCCTTGATGATTTCCAGTGTTAAACCCATGTTAATGGTGTATATATATGGATTGAAATTGGAGAAATGATAAGTTAGGGTTTTAATGATTTTAGGGTTTAAATATAAGAGAAACGGTTTAATACTATAAAATTAATTGATCTGTTAGTTATAAAACATTGTTAGGATGATTATAGTGTTATTGGTTGACGTTAGAAACCATAAAATGGAGTTTGGAATGATATTTGGGTATTTCGAAGAAGATAAAATCGCCCAAACAGTGAGCTTCGAACAGGACAAATCGATTCGGGTCTAGACCGAATTAATTCGCATAAGAGGACATGTAAGGTTGTCTCAGGCCGAATCGATTTGGATTGAGACCGAATCGATTCTCATTTGAGGAACTTCTTGCAGAACACTTTTCGAATCGATTTGGATTGATACCGAATCAATTCGCTAACCCGAATCGATTCGCATTAGGGGAAAATCGATTCGCCTTTGCTGAATTTGACAATTTTCTTCCCTTGAGTGTATGGTGAGTTAAATTACAACTTGGTGATTATTATAGGGGATTCTAGATGTGATTTTAGGATTCCTAGAGAATGGAATTGAGGGTAAGTAAACCTTGGATTGAAAGAGAGAACCTTGAATTAGTTAAGAGTAAAATCCAGGGTATGGACCAAATGAATGGCTAGGACGCGTAACATTCGAGAGAGGTGATGCGATACCTATGAAATTAAGATAAGTAGCTTGTATACTTATTTAAGTATTACGAATTGATATATTCGGGATTATATATAAATCCTTAAAACTGATTAAGGTAAGTAAATCTTAAGTAAAAGAATGCTTATAGGTTTAGTATTTTAAGTGTGTAAATACTTATATACTATTATGAATGGGAACATTCGGGATATTTTGGCCAGCGCTGTAAGAGTTCTAAAATTATATCCATGGCATATTGAGAAGTGATATATATTATATATACGGGTGTTGTTACAGTATATATATATATATATATATATATATATATATATATATATATATATGATTTGGTTATAAATATATTAGTATGTGAACGATATCTTTATGTATACACATATCTCTAGTGCTATCCAGGGAGGTTGGGCGATGTGGGTGAATCCCCTGGCTTACGGAGCAGGGAGAGTATATCCCCAGGTCATATCATCCCACATATGGGTGCGATGATGATTCCACTTTCAGGAGGGAATATGACCGCCTCAACCGTTTAGCATTTCCTACCATGATCATGAGTAAGTCTGACTTGGTACCTGGGTTAAGTTGAGCATACTTGGATGATGATAGCACTTTGAGACTCCATCCTCGAGTTATAGCTCGGTGGGATGGTTATTATACTTATGATTGTAAAATAGGTATAAATATACTTGTTTCTTATAGTATATTATTTGTATATGAATATGAGATATCATATAACTTTGAATGGTGTAAAGTGTAAAATGAATAAGATGTTATTCTTTTTTCGGTGGTTTTATATCCGGACTTATACAAAGGTAAATTGTAGGTTCAAGTGAGAACTAATTATATAAGGGTTATTATATGTTGAATTGAATATGGTATTTTAAACTAGGGAAGTTTTGGAATATGAATGATATATATATACTTAATTGAGAAGTATATATATATCTGACAGAAGACCATATTAACTAAAGCTTAGGTGATAGCTTACGGTATAACTTATATCTTATTACGTTGGGTGGTGATAGTTATAAGGGTTTAAAAGATGGATGAAAGAGATTAGTTAGACAAGGTAGTTTAACTAGGCTGTTTCAAATACATGCGATAGGTGTGAACTATTAGAAGATGGGTGAGGTGTATCTCATTAGAGTGAGATACCAGTTTAAATATGAGAGATTTCATACTTAAAATATGGCATTTGAGCACTTGCTATATATTTTCAAAACTCGACCTCTGACTCGTTTCTCTTTTTCCCACTCTCTTGCTATATATATTTATATATTAGGTGTCCAGACACAGGGACGCCTAGATGATGATTCTTTCAAGTCAGACGTATGCTGCAGCAGTTATGGATGCAAGCAGGGTTATTTTAGATGCTTCTATCCTTGTGATCTAGATAGGAGGTACTGTAAAAATACTCGGGCTGACAGCCCAACTGTATTCATTTATTCTTTTATCGCATTTTAGTTTGCGACATTTCGATTTGGTTGTATTATGTTATACTGAGAGTTTGGTTGCCTTATTTTTTTTCATTTCGATGTATATAAATTTTTGTGATTATTTTACTTGGTTTGTTTGATTAAAAAGATTAGTTAAATAAAATTTTGACGTCAGCCTAATAAGTTATTAGTAATTAAATTAATTTTTACAGTGATGCTGAGAATGCACCATATGAGATTCCTGTTTTAATCTGGTATAGGATTGATCACCCGGTATTTTATTAGGCGGGGTGTCACATATGGTATCAGAGCATCAGGTTCTAGTGTCCTTACGAATCTGTGCGGACGTACTACGCTGTTAGCGTTGCTTTCGATTTGGTATAGAGACTTATCATTAGGGTTGTTGATTCTTATTTTGAGATTTCGTTCTCGTGCTATTATGTAAGATTATAGTAAATCTTTTGCACGCTCGTATGAGATTTGCGTGCTAATCCATGAAGGGCGACCAGGGAAGGCCGTTACGAGGGCAACAGGAGGCCGACAGTGAACAAAAAGTTATATGGATAAGTGAACTTTGTACCTGATAAGGTAGGTACAATGAAGAGAGAGTCCTTCAGTGGAATGATAGGCTCCCTAGTAAGTGTTGCTAACACTTATAGATATTTTACTCGAATTTCTAGTGAATATGAGGGCCATGTCGTGCCTCTTATACTGGGAATCTTAACGCTTCCATGAGAGAGGAGCTGGATGAGTCGAAGAATTAAGTCCAAAGGTAAATACTATAATTTTTTGTGTTCATGAGACCCCACAAGTGTAAATTCATCTAAGGATTCATTAAAACAGGGCCGTTTAGGCCGGTAGCGTGTTTCCTTTTAGTTGGAGGAGCTACGGTAACTATGAGGGTAATTGTCAGGATCGAGGGTATGATGTCTAAGATATTGATAATTTAACATGGCCAGGGTGGCCACCGAGGGGGAATCTGATGATGTGGAGTGTAAAACCACATGGTTAGTCCTTTCCCAATAAGGAGTTAAAGGACAAGAGTAGAGTGTCTGGAAGGGGCATTGATCAACGTAGTTTTTCGTTCAGTTAAGATAAGTGTACTATGTCTGGAAACCAATTGGAGCAGTTAGGTGGATTGGCCATGTTACTGTTATGAATTTCACCTCAGATGAAGAAGGTATATTTAGTGTGGCAAGATTGAGTCAAAGTATTTTGTTAGCCCTAGATTCGCATGTGATTCGAGTTTTGTGGAAGTATTCGTAATATTATAGAAGGTATACCTATATGTTTTTCCACGATAGCTGGGTTTTATTTTTCTTCACTCGTTGTGAAAGCGGGTGTTGGTATTTTGAGTTTATAACTGGTTTGCACTGCTAGTTTTGTGTGTTGTATATGAGTATAGTACTATTCTAAGTATAATATGATCTTGTATGATCGGAGCGATAGCAGGCTAATGATTTCAAGGCTATCGTATCCGCAATTCCAGGGTGGAACTGGTTGTTTTTGTGATATCTCACATGTAAACGGGTCGAGTTCTCCTTTATTGTAATTTTTATGGGACTTCCATGAGTAGATGTATCACTATCAGGATTTTCGTGCATAGGGACCTTATAAATGTGATTTGAGGTAAGCTCATTGTTGTTCGCGCAAATGACTAGTGTTAGTACAAGCACTTTATGGTTTAGCTCCTTAAGAGAAGTAAGAGTTCTGACCATATTTTGTTGGAAGATGGGATAAGAATTGTAATACCCCGTATTTTTACACATATTTATTTTATTATAAAATTATGGAAATTGGGATTAATTAATTTAAGAGAGAAAATTTAATTTATAATTAATCCGACTTAATGGTAATAATTACTAGTGTGACGAGAGTTAGTAGTTATCGAAAATAATTATGTTGAAATCATGTTAGGTAATAACTATGTTGAACATTATGTAGTGAGTAACGAAATAGATGGTTGCGGAAATAATAATATGGCCGGGGACAAGATACACGACAGTTAAGATATAATTATTTGGGACGCACGTATGAGTCGCGTCACTATTATATAATTGGGGATTAAAAAGGTAAATTATTTTTATATAGCTCGTATGTCCGTTTTGAGTGCGCCAGTGTATTCGAAAGGGTTGAAATAGTCAGGAAACACTACTCGGGTGTTTTATTTGGAGTTTGGGGAATTTTAGCCCAAAATGACACCCCGGGGGGTATTTTAGTCTTTTGGGATTTTTGAGTAATTAAATGGAAGAAAATAGGATTAAAATAAAAAAAATTGAGGGTTAGTGATCTGTCAGTTTCAACTTACGTGAGAAAGAGGGAGAAAGAGGGGGAGAACCAAAGAGGAAGTAGAGCCATAGGAGAAAAAGGGGCAAACTCAAGAGATTTCACACAAAAGTTGCGCCAAAGTGTAGATCGCGACGAGAGGATCAACCACATATCAATTTTAACCCGAGAATCAGAAATAAATTCCAAGGCAAGTGTTTATCTTGGTAGTTTATTTAGCATATATTTTTCCTGGTAAACTCTATTGATGATTTAGACATAATATGATGGGATTTGGGTTTCATTAGGCTTAATCGTAAAGAAAATTTAGATTTTGGTGATGGGCTGCATGTAGAGGATTTACCCTATTTGTAGTCTATTAAATATGGATATTTCATATACAAATCATGAATTAAATTAAGGGTTTAAATAGTTAAAGTTTTCGGTTCATTAAATGAGAATTCTTAGAGATTTTTGAAATTATTAGTTTCCCTTTTGAAAACATAAATATTTGGACACTAATTTGTGTTAGAAAGTGTGACAAAATTATTAGGAGTTGTTTAGAACTATCTAATTGGATGTTGGATGAATTTTGGATTGAGTTTGAGGTTTGTTATGTTGGAAAAATCGAATTTGGGGAAGAACTGGGCCTGTTCAGATTTCTCGTTCGAAGTCTACCCAGGTCGTTTGAATGAGACTTTTAATGAAAATTCCAACGACCCTTGTAATGAAATGGTGGAGTTATTTCGAAGTGAGAACTTCGTTCGAACGACCTCGTTCGAACGAGAATCCTCTGACTTCTAACGAGATTTCATAACACACTTTTAAGGCCCCGTGAATTTAAAATCATTATAGGTTTATCCAAGCGAGAGAAATAACCTTCGTTAGTAACGGGTGGCTTAGATTCCTAGTATCTAGTGAGATGGGGGTGTGATTGTTCTTGTTATATCCAAGAATTATAGTGCATCCAAGAGAATATATGTTCGAGAGATAAATTATAGGTTTGATTTTCGGTGAGTGGTGGAGATAATAATAATAATAATAATAATAATAATAATAATAATAATAATAATAATAATAATAATAATAATAATAATAATAATAATAATAATATTTAAGTATTATGGTAATTGGGTTGCATGAATGCCTATTAAGTTGTATAAGTTCTGTGCATGCTTATTACTTGGAATATTATGTGTATGACATACCTAGCTACTGGTTATCAAACGGAGGTTAACGCATTGTTGATGACCATATCTTGTGTGCCTTCGGGGGATTTTAAGCCGTACCACTAGAGCATGGAACCTAGGTATGGGCTTTCTGTGAGAACAAAAGTTGTGAAGATCGTATGGGTGCGTAATTATGTGCGTAGCCCATCGACTTGGGATTATGTTCGCCTCTAATATGTGTATATGTTTTATTGGTTATTGAGAGATTGAACCTGTTGTCCTTTACGCGTGAGCATTGCAATGGGACTAGATAACCCAGTATGCCCAGCACCATGGGTTTCTTAATCGTGGGTGTAGTATTGATATATATGTATTAGTATGTATACATAGTGATATTTTTATATGTGTACTGAGTTCATATTATGTGTTTCATGTTGGCTACTTTATTAAAGTATATACTTATTGGGTCACCAGTTGAGGATTAAGAATTCTATGAGAATGAGTTAAAGCATCTTTAAACCTATTCCTAAATAATTTAAGTATATTGGCTTCGGCTTAGTTAGATATTTTATCCGGCAGTATGGCTATACAACATATAGTCAGGAAGAGTATCGAGACTAGTATGGTTAGTTAGGCGTGCTGGTGTACACATTAGATGAGAGGTGAGCATCCCAAGTGAGTACGCTAAGTTAACATGAATAATATTTGTGGTAATTAACCAATTTAAGCACTTGCTATATTTGAACTATTTTTCTACTCGGGCTCTGACCTATTTTTCTGCAAATCTCTTTTCTTGTTTTATTATTTTCGGTGCTCAGCCACAGGAACACCAAACTTAGGAGATTCCATTCATTTGCTAAGCTGCAGCTACTATGGAAGCTACAGGATATTGCTAGTAGACGCTTCTGAGTCTATTTCTCCTTATCGATCAGTCATTTATTTAAGTTGGACATGTCGTCCCTCCTATCTTACATTTAGAGATTTAGAGTTGTTTTATTCTACCATTAGACTTTGATTTAATGTTATTGGATTATTGTATGGGATTATGACTTGAAGTGTTTACTCCAGATATTTATTTAAATTCAGTTAGTTCTTTCCTTATGCTATTGTGATGTATGGTGATGATTAATTATTTCCCTTTTATGATGATGGTTAATAATAAGAAATTTTTTTGACACCAACCTTTTTAAATAATAGGTGGTTAGTTTTCATTAAGTTAAAATTTGAGTTTTCAACAGTGATGCATTATCTAAACCAACTTGATATTCTGAAATTAATTAATTAAGGACTGATCACCCGATAATTAATTAGGCGGGGTGTCACAGGTGGTATTAGAGCATCAGGTTCTAGTGTCCTTAGAATCTGTATGGCTCATTATGTTTCTGCGTAGCGTCCTTTGATATAGAGCCCTATATTTTAGAATTGTTGTACTCTTTATGCATTTCACGTTCTTCAGATACTTTGAGATAATAATTATAGACTTATGAAACTTTTCTCTCCTTTCAGATGCCTCCTAGATGTGCACAGATAGTTCCCAAGGATGCCCAGCCCGAGCCTCAGCCTTCACTAGCTCAGAGTGTGATGAGTGCCACTGAAGTTTCCGCTCTTGTAGCTCAGGCGATAAATGCGGCATTCACAGTTATGAAGCAGGCCCCACCTCAGGCACTGGCGGTGGCCCCAGTTCAGGTCCATGCCTTCCCGTCTACTTGGGAACGTGTTAGGGATGCCTTCCAGAAGGCGCATCCTCTATAGTTTACAGGAAGCTCCGATGTGGTGGTAGAGAGCCAATGGAATAAGGATATCCAGAGGCATTTGAGAATGCATGAGTGCATGGAGGTGCAGAGTCAGATATTGTCCCCGTTCAAGTTAGTGGAAGCAGTACTGTAGTGGTGAGAGTCTATTACCATCGTCGAGGAGAGAGACACACTAACTATTCGAGACTTTTGGGTGCGATTCGATCACAAATATATTTTCCCTCGACCATCTAGACAGATATGAGATGAAAGTTTGTGAACTTGAGGCAAGAGGGAAAGATCGTGGCAGAATATGAGGTAGAGTTTATCAACCTTCTGAACATTGTGACGGATGAAATCTCGATTGAGGAGAAATAGATTCAGCGTTTTATGGATGGGTTGACATGGAGGATCCGCCAACATTTGATAGGCAATCTTTCTTTGGCTACCTATTCGGATGTGGTTAAAGCATAACTACTCAACTACCAGGACCACCATTTTTATCCGACAAAGGTTAAGTGAGTAGGAGAGTCCAACCAACATGGAAGGATAGGGGAAATAGTGCTAGTGGGGCATAGGCAGGGTCAGTATAGACACAGTGATCACGGGTCCCAATAGGGGGATCCTAAGAGGTTCAAGTTATGAGGTTTTAGGCACGGGAAGGGAGGCTTTAGACATAGCCTACAGGGTCACCACGACCATCAGGGCCATTAGGGGTAGCAACAGGTTCAACATGGCTAGCATGGCTAAGGGAGGGGTGGTAACGGCCATCAGGACCGGGGACAACAAAACAGAGGGAAGGAACCTTCCCAGGGAGATGTTTCGCTTGTGGAAACACTGGCCACAAGCATCAGGACTACCCTCAGAAGGGTAGAGGCCAACAGCAGTAGGAGGGTGCTCGCCAAGAGCCCTAGAGACTGTTATTTCCCGCAGCTCTCCCAGCACCCCATAGATGCTAGCACTGCCACCCATTCTAGTCGTCCTAGTTCAGCAGGGGCATCTTCAGTATGGACGAGTCTATAATCTTCACCAGGTCACAGTCCCGCGGGACCCACCTGCAATTGAAGGTATGTTTTCTATCCAGGGGACTTTGGGGCGCATTTTATTTAACATGGGGACACACACTTCTTTATTGCCACGGGGTTTTCACATACTACATAAATATTTAATACAACAAAGAGTACGATTACTTGTGTGGATTCTCCATTGAGTAGAGGTTTTGTAATTTCTTTTATTTATCGGGGAGTGGGTATTGAGATTGGGAGGTTTATCTTACTCACTGACATGCTCCTATTAGATATGTACGAGTATGATGCGATTATATGTATGGATTGGCTTGTCAAGTATAGGGCCATGATTTATTCTTTTAGTAGGAGTATAGGTTTTGCCATACCTTGTCAGTAGATGTTCCTGGTGGTAATGCCTCACTCTGAGGGAGGATCATCCACACATTTATACTATATAGAGGAGAAGACTTCTATATAGGTGGTGGTACCACTTGACTCGATTCCTGTTGTTCGAGAGTTTGTCGATGTGTTTTAGGAGATTCTGGGGTTACCACCAAGTAGAGAGATAGACTTCGTCATTGATTTAGTGACGTGCACTCGGTCAATAGCCCGCGCACCTTATTGTATGGCCCCAGTAGAGATGAGGGATTTACATGACCAGATTGAGCAGTTATTGGGGCAGGGGTTTATCCGTAGGAGTACGTCACCGTGGGGTGCTCCCGTACTATTTGTTAAGAAGAGGGATGGACCGTTGAGGTTATGTGTCAATTACCGAGAGTTGAATAAATTCACGATACATAAGAACTATTCGTTGCCTCGAAATGATGACTTATTCGACCAGTTGAGAGGAACTTCCTTTTTCTCAAAGATTGACTTGAGATCGGGATACCATCAGTTGCGCATTAGGGAGCAGGATCTGTTGAAGACGACCTTCCTGATAAGATATGGTTCCTATGAGTTCCGGGTTATGCCTTTTGGGCTAACCAACCAGTTCGCCATCGTCTTCATAGATGACATTCTGGTTTACTTGAAAAATGAGGTGGAACATGTCGAGCACTTGAGGCAGGTTTTGCAGAAATTACGACATCATGTGTTGTATGCTAAATACGAGAAATCTGGGTTTTGGCTAAAGGAGGTCTAGTTTTGGGGGCATATCATCTCTGACAGAGGGATATTCGTGGATTCGGGGAAGGTGTCAATAGTGAAGGAGTGGGGATAACCCACGACACTGATCGAGATACGCAGTTTCTTGGGCCTAGTTGGATATTACATGAGGTTCATTCGAGGCTTTTCGAAAATAGCGGGTTCGTTGATATACCTGATTCGCAAATGGGTGCCGTTTATCTGGAGCGAAGCATGTCAGGTGGCCTTTGATGAGTTGAAAGACAAGTTAACCTCAACACCAGTGTTAGCATTTTCCAGGCCGAGAGTGGAGTATCTAGTCTACACTAATGCGTCCTTATTAGGACTTGGGGGTGTACTTCAGCAGGAGGATCAGGCTATAGCTTATACCTCCCATAAGTTTAAGGCTCACGAGAGGAATTACCCCATCCACGAATTGGAGTTAATAGAGTTCGTGTCTTTAGATTTGGAGACATTACCTACTGGGGGAGAAATTTCGCTTGTTCACGGACCACAAGTCACTACAGTACCTCTTCATGTAGAAAGAGTTAAATATGTGTCAACGTTGGTTGCTTGAGTTTGTGAAGGATTATCCATTTGATATCCAATACCACCCAAGGAAGGCTAACATGGTAGCAGACGGGGTATATAATACAAAAGTTAATAAATGAGTAATATAACCGGGAATATCATGCTCGGGAATGCTAGAATGAACAAATTAACGGGGTATATAGTACAATAAAAGTGACTAATCAAGGATACGATATGAGTTTCGATAACACGTCATTCCCGTCAAATACAATTTTTGATTTTATATTGTGAGGAGTAAAATTCGAATATGTCAAATGCTTAGAAAGTATTTGATGTCTCTTTGAATTGAGAATTAGGTTTTTGAAGGTTTTATGTTCTAAATAATCATCGACGGTTCGAGGGAGTGTACTCCAACTCCATTTTCTCACATTGATTTAAAATCACATAGTTATTCTTGCTTGCTTAGTTAATTCACTAGTTTAATTCATTTGCATTAGTTAATAGAAAAATCGAAAAAATCATCTTTTCCTTCTTTTTTCGAGTGAACCAAAAGGTTATTCGTCTTTTCTACTCATTGTCACAAGCATTTTCCCTTGTCCCTGAGTTCGACATCCGGTTTACCGGATTATTACTTAAGCAATCGACTTACACTTGAGCCGTAATTCACACGTATTAGAGACACATTTTGAGTCACGTTAAGTTTTTGGCTCTTTTGTCGGGGATTAATTAGACATTTAGGTTAGGTCGACTTAATCCAAAATTTGACTGTAATTCTTAAAATGCCAAAAATCATAAAATCAAATACATAAAAAAATTAGAAAAATAAAAAGACAAAAAATATAAAATCTCTCAAATCCTTATATGCAAAATCCCTAATCAACTCCTCAATCTAGTCCTATAAGAATTCATGAAAATCCTATAGTAGAGTACAATCTCGATAGCCCACACATACCCCACGTTCCACTATTTTGGGTTCCACCTCCTACACCTCCCAACTCCATCATGAGTCATACTGTGAGTCACACTTTTAGGGTCTTGAGTGAGGATATCGAGTCATTAAGAGAGAGGGTGATGTATGACAACACTAGTTATGGTACGGGTGAGGGTGAGATATCGTATCGCCCTATAAGAAACCTCTTATATGCCGAGAGAACCTTCACTCCAGAATGCATTATATTCCTATATAATGTCAGGAGATTCTGCTTTCACAATGGGATGATTCAGATTCTTCCCACATTTCATAGTCTGGAGTCGGAAAAACCATACCTCCACATCTGCGACTTCGAAGAGGCAAACAAAACTTTTAGCGATCAAACATGCACTCAAGACATCATTATCCTGAAACTATTTCCTTTCTCTTTAAAGGATAAGGATAAGACTTGGCTATGGTCATTGGAACTGAACTCTATTGGAACGTGGAGAGATATGCAATCTAAGTTTCTCCTGAAATTTTTTCCCCAACATCGAACCAATTCCATAAAAGCTCACATTCATATGTATGAAAAATAAGATAATGAGCCCTTCGATAGATGTTGGGAGTGTTTTAATGAGTTACTCAATATGTGTCCACACCACAGTTTTGAGAAATGGAGACTCATCTCTTTTTTCCATAACGAGCTAAGCTTAAGTTCCAAATAACTCGTTGAAACCATGTTTTCTGGGGAAAATCTGGGTTAGATGCGTATGATGCCTAGGCTCACCTTAAGTGCATCGCTAAGACTACTCAAGCATGGGACACATCCGATCCAAACAATCAATCTCGGGCTCGCCAAATGTTCATAGCTCCTTTTGCATCCGAACTTTATCATTTAGACAAAGAAGTCGAGTTAAAGTTTCAAATCAACCAACTTTTAAAGAGGTTGGAAGACGTAGTCACATTGAGAGGAAGAGAAACATCTGGATTCAATCGAACATAGATAGAAGAGTTGTGTGCGATATGTGATACGGTACATTCAATGAAGTAATGCCCAATAATATCGCCTACAAAGTAATGTTTCAAGATCAAGTGGAAGTGTTAGGAGATTTTAAGGGTAATTTTAATGCCCCTCATGGGAATTCCTATAACCCTTCATGGCGGAACCATCCTATTTTCAATTATGGGCAGCCACACGCAACTATGAATCCTATTTCAAAGGTCGCCCCATCATCACGACCGCTCTCGCATTTCTAACAAGCTACCCCTATGAAAGTACCACCTCTTGTGCCTTATATCACCCCACCATGTAAAAACCTAGAGGACACATTGAAGTAATTTATGCAAACTCAGTCGGCGATCAATGCTCAAAGTGCCCAATATTTTTTCAAATTAAGAGCGTAATTGTCTAAGTTGAAATCATCCTTAAGTGTCCAAAAGAATGAAAAGTTTCCATCCCAAGTATAAAGACCTCCTCAAGGATAAACTAGTGTTAGCTCTGCTTACGATGATAATAAAGATAAATGTTAAGCCGTGACCACTCTACGTAGTGGGAGAGTTGTTAATTTATCACCTCCCCCACACGACAAGCTTAAAGACACGGATGTTTCGCCCGGTATGAAAGAGGCCGAAGATGCCCCCTTGACAATGATGATATTATTAGGCTCGATGTTGTAGTGAAGCCACACACTTCTTCACCTTTCCCTCAACGATTGGTTCCTCCTCCTAAATGACCCTCCCATGAAGATGTGCTAGATGTGCTAAACCAAGTCAAGCTTAATTTACCTTTTCTCGAGGGAATTAAGGAAATTCCCGCCTATGCAGAGTTCCTTAAAGACTTATTGATGGTGAAAAATATATTAATGGTGAAAAATAATGTTTTCCTATCACAAAACGTAAGGTCGATTCTTTTAAATGACCTCCCGCTGAAGTTTAAAGATCCGGGTTCACCGACTATTTCGTGCATCATTGGAGAGAACCATATCAAGAGAGACTTATTAGATTTAGGGGCGAGTGTTAACATTCTCCCTTACTCCATCTATAAGCAATTAGATTTGGGAGACCTCAAGCACCCTAAGATCACTATCCAACTCATGGATTGTACCGTGAAGATACCTCAAAGGAATGTTGAGGACGTATTAGTCCAAGTGGACACTTTCTACTTCTCGATAGATTTTGTCATTTGGGACACGGAGCCCTCAACTCCCTTGAGTAATCATGTTCTCATAATCCTTGGCTTCCCATTATTAGCTATGGCTAACGCACTAATTAATACACGAAATGGGAAAATGCAAATCACATTCGGGAATATGACTCTTGAGACAAATTTCTTCAACATCAATAAGTAAGTGGGTGATGAGGATGAGTTACACGCGATGGATCTTATAGAGGAGGTAGTAGATTAGCATATGGAGGGAAATTTTAGTGGGGATTTGCTAGGAGAGCGCCTTATCTTGGGTAGTGAGAGAGATGGGATGTAAGCAAATTTTGAGAGGATTGTGAGTGAGTTGAGAGAGATTTTGGATGAGAGTTCGACTAATGAGGATGTGAGAGAAGCTAGTTAGGTTTTTAAATTCGAGGAATTACCACTAAGGGGGTCACATAAGGTTCCCTCCGATGAGAAATTTCCCACCTTAGAATTGAAAAAACGACACTCAAACGTAAAATATGCTTATTTAGGAGAGGATGAGACATTTCTCATTGTTTTCTCCTCGAGACTAAATATAGAGAAAGAGGGTAAAATATTATCTATTTTGAGGAAGCATCGTAGTGCTTTTGGTTGGAGCATCACGGATTTGAAGGGTATAAGTCCCCTAATTTGTACCCATAAAAATCCACCTCGAGGAGAATGTGAAGACTTCGAGGGAGATGCAAAGGCATTTGAATCCCACGATGAAAGATGTCACGAGGGTGAAAATTCTTAAGTTATTGGACCCGGGCATCATTTACCCCATTTCAGATACCGAATGTGTGAGTCCTATTCAATTCGTTTTGAAGAAGTTGGGAATGATTATGGTTGAAAACGCAAAGGGTGAGCTTATTCCACAACGTACCACAACCAAGTGGTGCATTTGCATTGACTATTGAAAGCTCAATGTCGACACTAGGAAAGATCATTTCCTCCTACCTTTTATCGACTAAATGCTTGAGCGAGTAGAGGTACACCTATTCTATTGCTTTCTTAACGATTATTCCACGTACAACCAAATTGAGGTAGATGTGCTAGATCAAGAAAAGATGACATTCGCATGTCCGTTTGGAACGTTTGCTTACAAATGTGTGCCTTTTGGATTATGTAATGCACCCACGACCTTTCAAAGGTGCATGCTTAGACTTTTTAACGATATGGTCGAAAGGTTCCTTGAGGTTTTTATGGATGACTTTAGTGTCTTCTCCCCTTCTTTTGACATTTGCCTCCCTAATCTCGAAAAATTGTTAGTCTATTGTGTGGAAAAGAACTTGGTACTAAATTGGGAGAAGTGTCATTTTATGGTTACCGGAGGAATAGTTCTTAGCCACATAGTTTCATCCAAGGGTATAGAGGTAAATAGGGAAAAAATAGATGCCATAGTAAATCTTTCCCCACCTAAGTCACTAAAGGATGTGCGCTCTTTCTTGGGCCACACTGGTTTCTGTCGGAGGTTTATTAAGGACTTTAGTGCTATCGGTAGGACCTTGAGTAATCTACTTGTGAAATATGCCCTTTTGAGTGGAATTAAGAGTTCCTAAGTTCTTTTGAAAAATTGAATAGTATGCTCGTGTCCTCTCCCATTATGTAAGCTTATGATTGGTCCCTTCCATTCGAGCTTATGTGTGATGTGAGTGATATAGAGGTTATTTTGGGTTAAAGAAAAGATAAGAAGGATCATGTCATCTACTATTCTAGACAGACATTAACTGGACCACAACTCAATTATATCACCACAGAAAAATAATTCCTAGCCATAGTTTTCGCCGTAGACAAATTCTGCTCTTACCTCATAGGTTTGTCCATTATATGCTTCACCGACCACGTGGCTATTAAGTACCTCCTTTCCGAAGAGGATGCTAAACCTCAACTCATAAGGTGGATCCTGCTCCTAGAAGAGTTCAATCTCTCTATAAGGATAAGAAAGGAGTAGAAAACATCGTAGCCGACCATTTGTCAAGGCTTTCGTCCGATGTACCTAGGGATCCTATACCCATAGACGAATACATCCCAGATGAGTAATTATTTACCACCTTTTATCTCCCCTAGTTTTTGGATATAATGAATTACCTTATCACGGGGGCCGTTCCACCTGATTGGACACCACAAGAGAAAAATAAGTTCCTAACTTAGTCATGCATGTTCTTCTATGACGATCCTTATTTATTTAAGTATTACGGGGACCAAATCATTCGAAGATGTTTACTGGAAGATGAATTACCTAGCATCATCCCTTTTTGTCATATGGAAGCTTGTGGAGGCCATTTTTATGAATAAGACGGTTGTTAATATTCTTCAATGCGGTCTCTATTGGCCCATAATTTTTCTAGATGTAAGTGCTTAATGAAAATCTTGCAATAGATGTCAAAGGATAAGAGCTATCACATGACGAGACATGATTCCATTGACCTCTATTATCATCATTGATATATTATATTGTTGGGTAACTGACTTTATGGGTCCCTTTCCTCCTTCTTTGGAATTTCTATACATCCTTGTCGCGGAAGAATATGTGTCCAAATGGGTTAAGGATATAACTACAAAGACAAATGACAACAAGCTGGTGATAAATTTTTTACAAGAACACATACTTTCTCTCTTCGGAGCTCCAAAGGAAATCATTAGTGATAACGACAAACACTTTTGTAATAGGATGTTTGAAAAAATCATGAGAAAGTATGGGGTCGTCCTTAAGATTATGATGGCTTATCACCCCCAAAATAATGGGCAAGTCGAGCTAGAAAATTGTGAAATTAAGCACATTCTAGAGAACACCGTCGATCCTAACCGAAAGGATTGGTCTCTCCGATTAAACGATGCACTATGGTCTTACCGATCCGCATATAAGAACCCCCTCGGGATGTCCCCATTTAACTTTGTCTATGGAAAGAATTGCCAGCTCCTTGTGGAGCTAGATCATAAGGCATATTGGGTGATCAAAAGGTTGAATTATAACCTGGATCAAGCCAGTGAAGCACACAAGCTTCAATTGAATGAGTTAGAAGAAATAAGCAATGATGTATATGAAAGCGTTAAAATATCCAAATAAAGAATGAGACTCATGCATGAGCAATTTATCTATCGAAAGGAGTTTCATCGTGTCAAAATATTCTCCTATACAACTCTCATTTACACTTATTTCTCGAGAAGTTACGTTCACGGTGGACCAACCCATTTGTTGTGAGAGAGGTGTTTCCCCATGGAGTCATCGAGTTAGAATATCTTAAGATGGAGACATATTTAAAGTGAATGGACAACGCCTAAATCCATATCTAGAGGTGTGTGTTGAGGAAACCATAACAATTTGGTTGTTGGAATCCATTTACGGGGTTAAATGATCTTAAAGGAGAGGTCTGTAACACCCCGCCCGCCCGGGGAGAGCGAACGGAGCGCTACTATCGATAAAACTAAACTAATCCACAAATAACAAGGTATAGAGAATCTAAATCCCACAATAAAACAAGAAACCACTATTCTCATCTTCAAATTAATATAACAAATCTTTCAAAATAATTACAACAATCTAACTATCTCGAAAATAAAATAAATCTCTAAATGCTCTATACATCAAAATAAATACAAGTCTTCTCATATCTTGTATTAAAAATTCTTCCCAAATAATCCTCGCTAAAATCATCCCAATGGTCCATAGCACTCAAATTCGTGCTCACCTGCCAACTAAGAAAAAGATGGGGAAGTACACAATACGACAGGAATATGCTCAACAAAGATGTTAGCGATGAACAAAGCGCAACAATACGATTACGAATACTCAAATCAAATAATGCAAATCTCAATAGCATTTTATCAATAAATTTCTCAACAACACATTAACCGGAGTCACCAGGCCTCACCATACCGTGCCATACTTTATCAAGTAGCCAGAAAAGGAGTCTTGGCTGGTGCCCAACATCAGTGCCATATTAAAATCTCATGACAGCGTGCTCAAAACAACATGAATAACACCACATGAATCAAAATAATTCCAACAATTATTTTTCCAGATTCCAATGAATTTAACAATTCAAAATATGAGTTCAAAATTTATTTTTCCTCTTTATTTCGAAAATTCCCCAAAAATAACGCGGGTTATTACAAGGTCTTCGTACCCCTGACGCATATGGGGTGAGTAGGTGTTGTATACTAGTGAGTAAAGTTAGCTTTAAAGTAGTTTAGAAGTCCGTAGAGGCTGCGAGGTAGGAAGGTTTTGAGAACCTCATTAAGTTTTCATGAACGGGAGCGCGCACGCACGTTTTGAGAGTGAGGTTATGGTGTCCCAGGGTCCTGAGTGTTTAGTAAGGCTTGAGATACATTAAAGAGGAGACATTGAGGGCTCAAACACTTAGAATATGAAAAATAAGGCAATTTTGAGGGTTCATGCAGAGAGTTTGGCCGAACCGATTCGTAAGCGAACCGGTTTGCTTCCACCCCCGAATCGGTTTGGATATCCTGATTAGATATCCATCCACCTTTCCCAAATACTTCCCCATTTCCAATTTCCCTCCCTAGTAAAATACCTCTCCCCAACCTTCCCCGAACCAATTTTTTCACCCTTTTCTTTCCCTCCACCCTTTCCCACCTCAACCTTTTCCCTTCCCCATAAATCCCAACCCTTACCCACTTATAAATACAACACACTTCCTAAACCTCTTCTCCTCCGCCACTCTCTAATTCATCAAATCTCAAATTCCTTCACATCATGGCCCCCTATCGCAACAACCAAGTCTGAAAATACGACTCCACCACCATCCTCCACGAGGGGGTTTGCCATAATTTTCATTCTCTATAAGAACGCGATTGGTTCCAAATGTACTTTTGACCCTCCCATCCAATCAATATTGAGCGTAAGGTCATTTGGGATGAGCTGCCCGACGAAGTCTCCGCCCTCTTTCACCGTCGAGGGTGGTGAACTTTCTTCACCCCGAAGCACGATCGGGTATATGATGAGGATGCATGATTTTTTTATGCAACTCTCATTCGGAAATCCCCCACTCTCCACGAGGTTTTTGTGAAAAACATTCGCATACCATTCTCCCTTACTATTATCCAACAAAAGATGCATGAGAAAGGAGTTCTTTGCCCGAACCATTTGCATATAATCGAACAACGAAGCCCTGGGCACCAAATCCGAATGCATAGAAAGCATGGCCTCGAATGAGGAGTGGCTCCAAGATACATTCTCGATGGGAAGTCTACTGGAGACGGTGCACTAGGTGCACCTCATCACTTATATTATAATTCTTCAAACCACAAACGACTTGGTGGTTTGCCAATGCCACAATAATTTCCTCGACGCAGATAGAGCCATTAATCAAGCCGATCTTTTCTGTACGAAAATCCTCCAGGTTGCATATGATGTTGCTATTACTTATGCCCACCTCATTACCGATATCATGTACAACGTCGGGGTGAGGGCCCCTGAATCGTAGATAAAAATTTTGAAACCTATTGGGGCCACTTTAACCACCCGAAGTGCTCGTCAAATGCGAGTGTGCCACCCCATACCGTCAGTTCTTGATTAGGAGGAGCCTATTAAGAAAATGACCCAATGCCTGATGCGGGTGGAGATCTCGAGGAGAAGATTCAGATGAATCGGCGGACCCAGATTACGAACCTGAATCAGTGAAGATCTACTGTTGCCTTGATAACTTGGATGCTCTTCTCGACACTTTTACTAGTAATTACCAGTACGTCACGAGCATGATGATTAAACTCCAAGCAAAGATGTACCGGATGCAAGTCGAGCCAAATGTATCACTAACGACGTACTTCTATGATCCCTATAACCCTAGCGCACCTGGCTCATTACATCTGCCGCCATAATAGCTCTCCCATTTTTTAATGATTTTGATGTTCATATTTTGTTTAGTTCTTACATGCTTCAAATTGCTTATTTTGCCAAGAACTTTGTATTTGGTCTACCCTTGCTTTTTGTACTTAGGTGGTGGTTGTAGTGGAAATTTGGCATTTTAAATATTTGCTTGTTTTATTTGTCGCACTTATTGTTTGTTCTTATTTAGATTTTAGTCCTTTTGATTGAGAAAATGCAAAAGTCTAAGTTAGGGGGTGACAAAAACGTCTTTAAGAAAAACTTTACAGATTTTTAAAAATTTCCAAAAAAATGTCAAAAATTAAAAAAAAAATAGAAAATTTCAAAATTTTCCAAAAAAATTTTGAAAAAGCCAAAAATAGTTTTCTTCAAAATAAATAAAAATTTAAATTTTCAAAAATATCATTAATTTTTTTTTGAAGTCTCAAATTGTAAAAATCAAGAGCATTAAGACGAAATTGACCAAAGACGGAAATTGAATGAAAATTCATGACTTTACGAATACGTGTTAAGATTAATTAACCCGGTGAGATCTCGAGCCCTTCATTTTTGTGAGTAATTAAATTATTCCGAGTTAACGGTTAACTCGACGTTCTTTTCGAAATTTAAAAAAGTCATTACAGATCTCTAACTTTTAGTGTTGGCCAGTCACGAAAAACGATTGAGACGTTGTCTTGAAAATGCGCTAAAATTATCTCCAAACTAAATACATTCCCGAGACGCATATGATAAAATAATTAGTAATTCGGATAAATGATGTTAGGCCATCGTTTGTTTACCCAAAAATATTAGCCATAAAAGTAATGATAAATTATCCCTTTTTGCAAACCAAATTGAACAAAATAAATTTTCTAATTTCATTTGATAACCCGAAAAACCCATTTAGCCGGGAGTTATGAAAATCGAAAAATTCATCAAGTAAGTCCAAATGGTAAAATAAAAAGGGGCAAGGAAAGGAAAAATGCTACACAAAAATAGAAAGAAGAAAAAAAATAGAAAAATATGAAGAAAAAAATTAGAAAGAAAAAAAAAAAGAAAATGCCCAAAAAAGCGCCAAGGGACATCGTAAGCATAATTTTCCAACTTCCAAACTTCCTAACCATTCCTATATTCCCTATTACACCTTATAACCCAAAATATCCTAACTGGTTCTGAATAACGACATTAATTACAGTGTGGAGTGCTTAAGGCACGAAAAGATAATAAGAAACATTAATTGGTGAGGACTGAAATATGATGTTTCCCATTTTTTAATGACCGTATTTCAATGATGAGATATCTTCACCATAAAAATTTTGTATTTCAAATTTGTATTCCATTATATTTACGCTTAAAAATGACGTACAACGAGAGAAAATAGCCACATTTAGAGAGATTCATTTGCGAGTGCATCCGTGAGAAATTGAATCAAAATGAAGTTTGGAAAGCAACATAATGATCTATCGGTGGAAGCTGGAGATTTAATTTTTTGCTTCGCGCACACACATGATAAATTGAGAGTATTGAGTATAAATTTACGGTGACTTTTTGTAGGGAATTTAAGTTGTACAATTCTTAAGTATTTTGATTTTTCTTTAAGGGTCGAAATACGAATTTTGTGGGTATATCCACTACAAACCCTCATGAGACACCAATCGTCCTACTAAGGTAGCCTAGGGTTTAATGACTAATTACATACACTAAATGCAATCACTTGCCCGCGAAAGAGGTATTCTATCCGAATAAAGGTTTTGCAAATTTCTTTAACTCATACTCTTATGCTTTTACATTGCTCGGGACATGCAACGTTCTATGTTAAGGGGATTTGATAAGGCATAAATATTTCATATTTATCCCCTTAATTTTGGTCCTTTTAGGAACCCGTGCATTGTAAATAAACTTAATTTATCTCATATTTATACTACCAACTCTTTTTGCAGAGTATTTCATGTTTTTTGTATCTCCCATGTGTTATATAGGTATTTTATGCAAGTTAGTGCCAGAGAGAAATAAAAATACTAAAGAAAACAAGGAAATACGAGTTGAATGGCAATTTTAAGATTTTTCATGAATAGTTCAGTGGGAGAGCCAGCTAGATAGTTGAAGAATACGAAATCACAAGAACAGTGTAAGAAATGGTATCCAATTTTGAGCTACGGTGAAAAAGTTATGCTCGATCGAAGTTGAGAACAAAGTCTATAAGAAAGTATAAAATACAAGATGAGCCAACAAGTTCAACCAAATCGCACCCTAAATCGGTTTGAAGGGAAACGGTTCTCTTGATCATCCGAACCGGTTCGGAGTACCTGACATATAAATTTTCCGTTTATGCTGATTTTATTTTAGAGTTGCATGAAGGTAAGACTCTTGCAAAAACGATTAAAGTTAGTTATAGTTTGATATTAGACATAGTTTTTATTCAGTTTTTATGCTAACATTAGAGAGGAAGAGAGGCAAGAACCATAGCTTTCAATTCCTACATAAATATTAAACTTATATGGATTTCTTTCAAGATTTAATAAAAAAAGTTTGCGTTCTCTACTTTATTCTCGAATCCTTTTCCTTTTTGCATGTTTCATTTATTTTTTAGGATTTTAAGAACTTAATGTATGTTTAGATATAATTTCTTCATGATTTTAATTACATGCAATGTTAGAATTTTGTTAATTACCCACATCACCATGTCTATCTAAGCTATTAGTGGGTTGGGGTATATGTGACACCCCGCCTAATAAAATACCGGGTGATCTGTCCTATACCAAATTAAAACAGGAATCCCAGTTGGATCATCCTTAGCATCACTGTCGAAAACTTTTTAAAATTTACTAACCACCTAGTATTCCAAAACCTGGTGCTAATTTTAACTTTTTAATTAAACAAAACAATACATGCGGAATTAAGATATGAACCATTCACACAACTGAATGAAAGTAAATAGAATAATAATTACACAACTTGCCGAATAAATCACCGGCCACCAAATAAATAATCCAATACAAATATTCAACACCTGAATGAATTGCAGTTGAAAACTGTACCGAGAAATCTGGGCTACAAGCCCTAAATAAAACTGAAACTGATACAAGATTCCTACTCTAGGAATGAATAAATGATGCGTCTAATCCAAACTCCTGCTAGCATCCACATATGCCGCAGCTCAGTGTCCCTGGAATAGAATATCAATCCTGGCGTCCCTGTGGCTGGACACCTAAAAGGTTTTGTAAATAGTTTTATAGCAAGGGTTAGAACCCAAAACATTTTGAAAATATTTAGCAAGTGAATTAACTGCAGTAATTTAAAATGCATGAATGCGCTTCATATTTAAGTTAGTGTCGCACTCCCTTGTGGACATTCTCACCCCTCCACTATTATGCACACCTACCGGTTACCTTAACCCCACCTAGTTGTACTACCCCGTCCAACTAGTCCTGGTATAACCTTCCCTCGCTGTACTACTCTAACCCGAGTATAATGATTCTTGAATTATAAGTTATTTCACAATTAACTTAATTAATTCCTCTTAAATAGCAGCATATAACCGTGTCACAAGTTATACAAAGTAAATGCATCACACACTATATTATTCCCATAAATGAATAACTTAATTAATTTCTCATTAATTAACAACATAAAACTGTAACCCGAGATATATATGGTAAATACATCACACACTGTATTATTCACCTACATATGATATTTACTACAATATTATACGTACCTTTACTAAAAACCACACACATATCATACGTATATCCATCCTTCCGAGTTTACCCTCACCGGATGATTCCCTCTAAAATGCTATCTCACTAGGTGTGCTCACAAAACCTAGTTTCCCCGAGTTGGAATCGCTCACCAACTTGGACCAAAATATAAACGAAGTGGAGGCGGTCATATTCCTTCCCTGAAAGTGAGATAAATCCCCCACCCATATATACCGGACACTATGACCTGGGGATATACTCGCCCTACTCCTCAAGCTAGGGGGATTCACCCACATCGCGCAACCTCCCTTGATACCATTAGAGTATATAAATTTAATAAATATCTAATCACTGATATTTAGTATCACGCACAATAAATACGCATATATATATATATATATATATATATATATATATATATATATATATATATATATATTATCACGACACCGCATATATATAATATAAACCCGGCTCTACCGTGTACTCTAAGTCCCGTACACTGCCTGCAAATTTCCTGAGTCTGTCACCCGACTCAATGTAGTTAATTTTCTCACTTAATAATTTATCCTCTTCCCGAGTCTATGGTCCGACTCTAATATAATTAATTCACACCTCAATTAATATAATACTGTCTCCGAGTCTATCGCCCGACTCTAATTAAATTAATTAACACACATATTAATTTAATACCAATCCGAGTCTGTGGTTCGACTCTAATACAATTAATTTACACTTAAATTAATTAACCCAAATTCTGAGTCTGTGGTCCGACTCTAATATAATTAATTATCACATTAATTAATAAGTACCCCTTCACGAGTCTACAATCCGATTCCGATAAAACTAATTATCCCATCCATTAGTTTAATCCTACCCGAGTCTACAAACCGACTCTAATTAAATCAATTAACACCCTTATTAATTGAATCCTACCCGAGTCTACAAACCGACTCAAAATTATTTAGTTTATCTCCAAACTTAATTCACTACCTTGGGGTCGCATGACCAATATACCCGGATTCACTCCCTTGATCCGTACCTCACTATTTTTGGAATAAAATCTCTCAAATTCATCCGTTAAATACCCCACATAAATTCACCCTAGTCCCAATTACTTTCTCCCATAATTGCTAGGAATATTTGTTTCACAATTATTTACCACTAATAATTGTATGGAAATTATTTTATAATTAATTCCCCCTTATACTTCACCTAAGGCCGAACTGCCCAGAATTTCCCATCATCGATCGATCGCTGCCCCCGATCGATCGATCGACCCCTTCGTTACAGCTCTTCTTTCCCCCTGTTTTCCACCATTAACCAATTTTAAGGTTTTTAAACCATAATCTACCTCTAGTTACATCATCCCATCATCTACACATGGTTAATCCACATCCTATTCTTCATAGAGATCATTAAGATAATCAACCCCTCTAATTATCTCATAATTTTCAAAATGGGTCTTTCTCCATAAAATTCAATTATCTGTTTTAAATCCAAATTTCCAGATTCGATTTCCACTCTTTTATGTTCTAGATTTCTCGTTCAAATCATATATACATATTCAGATATCAATCACCCATCTAAATCTTACTTTGAATCTCATTCAAGTATTTCAAAAACAAAAACCCCATTTTGTACCCATTTACACCCAAAAATGAATTTTCATACCCACATCACCATGATATGAATTTATTATCATGCTTTAAGAATCAAAACAGTTAACCACTTGCCTGAAAGTGTTCGTAGTGTGTGATTCCGTTGGCATAGTCCCTCGATTTGGCTCCAAAATCCTCAATTTGGCTTTTGCTAAGCTTTCCCCCAATTTCCCTCTCAAGCCCTAGGCTTAGATTTGTGATGGCTGCTGATTTCCTAATCTCCCCATTAGGTTAAAAACCCTTAATCCCGTTTTTCACCTAATGGGCTTAATTAAAGTGGCCCAACTCACCCCGTGTGGGCCCGGCTATGCCCAAAAATATCCCGAGACCCAATTACTACCACCGGGTACTCTCTTCTGACTATCTCGACCCATCCGGACTCAACCGCGCACTTAGAATTAGCATCCGAATTAATTTACAAAAATCCTTATCTCACACCCAATTTAGTCTATACCGACTCCTGGCTGGGATAAGTGTATACCCCGTCATTAATACCCGAAATGACGTAATTAAATTATTACTATTCACTTAGTAAATAAATTTTCCTAAATATTAACCATTCACTCCCCGATTAATATTTAAATATATATATTGCTATAATTAATTCAATTAAAATTACAACACACCAGTAATTTAAAATTCCCAAATTAATTAAATATTAAATGTACAAAAATACGGGGTGTTACATACTTCCCCCCTTACAAAGGAATTTCGTCCTCGAAATTAAGATAAACCTAGTGTTCCAGTATTCACATATTACTCACTAGTCAAGTGCCTCCAACCCGCTATATCCATCACATCCACTTCTAACCATACGTTACACAAGTATGCATTTAACTTTACCAGGGCGCCCATACACCCTATACCCGTGCTTAACCGCACCAAATTTTGCATTAATTAACCCGGGTGCCCATACACCCTATCCCCGCGCTCTACCGCACGAAAGTTACCCTACTGTGCTAGTCTTAACCCGTAATATAACTTCGAACCCGTAGTCATATTACATATATATATATATATATATATATATATATATATATATATATATATATATATATATATATATATATACATATATAATTACTGCCCGGGTACTCAACCCATGCTACGTCCAACTATCTCCCCATAAATACTTATCTCTCAACACAAAAGAATATACGCTTACCCTTATGCTACCAAAGAAAACATAGTACCGCGCCCTTACTACCACTAGTCCTTGCGCAAAATAAACCCCGAGCTATCTCTCTTTGCTCGAAAATCAACTTAACCACCCTAATTCACTTCATTAAACATCCCCACTTACCGGGATAAAATGTGAGAACACAAAACCTCACTGTGTGCCATCGCACAACGCAATATAAAATATATATATATATATATATATATATCCACCTACATAGGCTATACGCCCTCTCAGGTGATCCCTAGTACCAACCATACCCTGGTGTCGCGGACACCAAAATTTAACTCCACTATCCACAATAGTTAAATTCCGTCGCTAACCAGCCGATGTTTAAAAAGTATTATCAACCCTAATCCCATTATACACGAAAGCAGTCATTCCTCGTATAATTCAACCAATCACTCAGTGTACACCTCCACTCTCCCTTGAAGAACACTAAGGAACTCCGCTACCCTACGAAAAGTTTACCCACATGCTATGGCTGCTACCGCCAACGCACCCACTAAGTTCGACTCGCCTGCGAACTCTAGTGAAAAAAATAAGTCGTATTATGACATTCTCTTTGTCACTCAAAAATATACCCCATTCCCCTAGGGTTAAAATACTTACCTCTATACCCCAGCTGCAACGGCTGGTTCTCGGGTTCCGGAGGAGTTTCTCCCTGCCCGAATGCACCCGCGTCTTGCTTTAGTGGCTGTACATCCAGGACCTCGTCCTGTAGTTGACCTCTGCCTCGCTTAAGGTAATATCTCTTCATGTGTCTCGCTTTTCCCACAAACGAAACACTTTCTAACATGTTCACCCTGCCACTGATCCCTTCCATTCCAACCTTGTTGGAAATTCCTGGCCATCCCACCGATAGCCTCCAGTTCTAGATCGTTTGGCATGATTTCCTTGCCCGAAATCCTGCCCCTGATCTCCCCCAGTCTGCTGCTAGGATACCCCACTAGTATTGTTCCCTTCTGCCTCATCCGACTGGCTAATCCTCACTCCCTTCCCGTTTCCTTTCATGTGGAAGCGATATTCCCAACAGTGCTGGAGTGTTGCGTTAATGACATCAGTATAGCGTACTAATGCGGAATTATCAATTAAATGTTGTATGATTCTCTAGACTAACCCATCCATAAACTTTGCTTTCTTTCTCTTTCCTCACTTACCTCATCTGGTACAAAATTTGCCAACGAGTGAAATCTTCCTCGTACTCGGCCACTAAACGGTCTCCCTTTGAGTCACCTCACAAAATTTTCTCCTCATTTCGATGTCGATCGTTGAGGGAAAATACTTGCGGTCGAACCGCACCCAAAACTCTGCAGTAGCAAGTGTGTCCCTTTCCTCAACGATCTTGGTCGACTCCCGCCACTGTAGCACCGCTCCCACTAACTTAAAAGTGGTTAGCATTTATTTTCGCACCCCATCGCAATTCTCCCATGCGTAGGTGACTCTGGATACCTCTCTTCCTTGACACGTTAGAACTAAATCTGAACCCCTTCTCAATTCTAATGGGTTCCCACTAAGATATCCTTTGTTTCTTGATTCCACCCTGACGACTCCGCGTGATTCTGAACGTCCGACGCCACTAACACTTGTGGCTGATCCCGTGTCAAGTACCTTGCCGTTGTGACCCCCGTTGCTCCAACTGCCTGTGCCACTATTTCAGTGACCTATGCTGCCATAATCATCTATGGTCGTTGCTGTGGTAGCTCTTGCTCCTAACGATCCTCCCCCGTCTCATCTCCCCATGCTGCCCTAACTGTTCTCTCCCTCCTGGGCGTCATCTGGAATGAGAATCGAATTGTATGAGTACACTCTCAAATATAAATTTTGCAGAGGAACGTATATGCGCATACGTATGAGAATACAACAATCCTGTAATAGGGCTCTATATCAAAGATTGCTAAGCCGAAACGTGAAAAGCCGCACAGATCCTAAGGACACTAGAACCTGAAGCTCTGATACCATCTGTGACACCCCGCCTAATAAAATACCTGGTGATCAGTCCTATACCAAATTAAAACAGGAATCCCAGTTGGATCATCCTTAGCATCACTGTCGAAAACTTTTTAAAACTTACTAACCACCTAGTATTCCAAAAACTGGTGCCAATTTTAGCTTTTTAATTAAACAAAACAATACATGCGGAATTAAGATATGAACCATTCACACAACTGAATGAAAGTATATAGAATAATAATTACACAACTTGCCGAATAAATCACCGGCCACCAAATAAATAATCCAATACAAATATTCAACACTTGAATGAATTACAGCTGAAAACTGTACCGAGAAGTCTGGGCTACAAGCCCTAAATAAAACTGAAACTGATACAAGATTCCTACTCTAGGAATGAATAAATGATGCGTCTAATCCAAACTCCTGCTAGCATCCACATATGCCGTAGCTCCGTGTCCCAGGAATAGAATATCAATCGTGGCGTCCCTGTGGCTGGACACCTAAAAGGTTTTGAAAATAGTTTTATAGCAAGGGTTAGAACCCAAAACATTTTGAAAATATTTAGCAAGTGAATTAACTGCAGTAATTTAAAATGCATGAATGCGCTTCATATTTAAGTTAGTGTCGCACTCCCTTGTGGACATTCTCACCCCTCCACTATTGTGCACACCTACCGGTTACCTTAACCCCACCTAGTTGTACTACCCCGTCCAACTAGTCCTAGTATAACCTTCCCTTGCTGTACTACTCTAACCCGAGTATAATGATTCTTGAATTATAAGTTATTTCACAATTAACTTAATTAATTCCTCTTAAATAGCAGCATATAACCGTGTCACAAGTTATATAAAGTAAATGCATCACACACTCTATTATTCCCACAAATGAATAACTTAATTAATTTCTCATTAATTAACAACATATAACTGTAACCCGAGTTATATATGGTAAATACATCACACACTGTATTATTCACCTACATATGATATTTACTACCATATTATACGTACCTTTACTAACAACCACATACATATCATACGTATATCCATCCTTCCGAGTTTACCCTCACCGGATGATTCCCTCTAAAATGCTATCTCACTAGGTGTGCTCACAAAACCTTGTTTCCCCGAGTTGGAATCGCTCACCAACTTGGACCAAAATATAAACGAAGTGGAGGCGGTCATATTCCTTCCCTGAAAGTGAGATAAATCCCTCACCCATATATACCAGACGTTATGACCTAGGGATATACTCGTCCTACTCCTCAAGCTAGGGGGATTCACCCACATCGCGCAACCTCCCTTGATAGCATTAGAGTATATAAATTTAATAAATATCTAATCACTGATATTTAGTATCACGTACAATAAATACGCGTATATATATATATATATATACTATCACGACACCGTATATATATAATATAAACCCCGGCTCTACCGTGTACTCTAAGTCCCGTACACTGCCTGAAAATTTCCTGAGTCTGTCACCCGACTCAATGTAGTTAATTTTCTCACTTAATAATTTATCCTCTTCCCGAGTCTATGGTCCGACTCTAATATAATTAATTCACACCTCAATTAATATAATACTTTCCCCGAGTCTATCGCCCGACTCTAATTAAATTAATTAACACACATATTAATTTAATACCAATCTGAGTATGTGGTTCGACTCTAATACAATTAATTTACACTTAAATTAATTAACCCAAATTCTGAGTCTGTGGTCCGACTCTAATATAATTAATTATCACATTAATTAATAAGTACCCCTTCACGAGTCTACAATCCGATTCTGATAAAACTAATTATCCCATCCATTAGTTTAATCCTACCCGAGTCTACAAACCGACTCTAATTAAATCAATTAACACCCTTATTAATTGAATCCTACCCGAGTCTACAAACCGACTCAAAATTATTTAGTTTATCTCCAAACTTAATTCACTACCTTGGGGTCGCATGACCAATATACCCGGATTCACTCCCTTGATCCGTACCTCACTATTTTTGGAATAAAATCTCTCAAATTCATCCGTTAAATACCCCACATAAATTCACCCTAGTCCCAATTACTTTCTCCCATAATTGCTAGGAATATTTGTTTCACAATTATTTACCACTAATAATTGTATGGAAATTATTTTATAATTAATTCCCCCTTATACTTCACCCAAGGCCGAACTGCCCAGAATTTCCCATCGTCGATCGATCGATGCCCCCGATCGATCGATCGACCCCTTCGTTACAGCTCTTCTTTCCCCCTGTTTTCCACCATTAACGAATTTCAAGGATTTTAAACCATAATCTACCTCTAGTTACTTCATCCCATCATCTACACATGGTTAATCCACATCCTATTCTTCATAGAGATCATTAAGATAATCAACCCCTCTAATTATCTCATAATTTTCAAAATGGGTCTTTCTCCATAAAATTCAATTATCTGTTTTAAATCCAAATTTCCAGATTCGATTTCCACTCTTTTATGTTCTGGATTTCTCGTTCAAATCATATATACATATTCAGATATCAATCACCCATCTAAATCTTACTTTGAATCTCATTCAAGTATTTCAAAAACAAAAACCCCATTTTGTACCCATTTACACCCAAAAATGAATTTTCATACCCACATCACCATGATATGAATTTACTATCATGCTTTAAGAATCAAAACAGTTAACCACTTGCCTGAAAGTGTTCGTAGTGTCTGATTCCGTTGGCGTAGTCCCTCGATTTGGCTCCAAAATCATCAATTTGGCTTTTGCTAAGCTTTCCCCCAATTTCCCTCTCAAGCCCTAGGCTTAGATTTGTGATGGCTGCTGATTTCTTAATCTCCCCATTAGGTTAAAAACCCTTAATACCGTTTTTCACCGAATGGGCTTAATTAAAGTGGCCCTACTCACCCCGTGTGGGCCCGGCTATGCCCAAAAATATTCCGAGACCCAATTACTACCCCCGGGTACTCTTTTCTGATTATCTCGACCCATCCGGACTCAACCGCGCACTCGAAATTTGCATCCGAATTAATTTATAAAAATCCTTATCTCACACCTAATTTAGTCTATACCGACTCCTGGCTGGGATAAGTGTATACCCCGTCATTAATACCCGAAATGACGTAATTAAATTATTACTATTCACTTAGTAAATAAATTTTCCTAAATATTAACCATTCACTCCCCGATTAATATTTAAATATATATATTGCTATAATTAATTCAATTAAAATTACAACACACCAATAATTTAAAATTCTCGAATTAATTAAATATTAAATGTACAAAAATACGGGGTGTTACAGTATATGAACCCAACCTAGGTGTTATGAATGAATTTAAAAGAGAATAAAATTTAATTAACAATTTAAGGGCTTGATTTCTTATGGAAATAAATATTGTAGATCTTTTAATTCCGTTTACCCTAGGTAAACGAAATGTTTAAGGATATAATATGAGTTCCAGTAATTTTTATTTCCCATTAAACACTTTTTTTGATTTGATATTACGAGGAGTAAAATCCACACGTCAAATTCTTAGAAAGTATTTGATGCATCTTGGAATTGAAAAGTAGGTTTTTGAAGGTTTTATGTTCTAAATAATCACCGACGGTTCGGGGGAGTGTACTCCAATTCCATTTTCTCACATTAATTTAAAATCACTTAGTTATTCTCGCATGTGTAGTTAATTCACTAGTTTAATTCGTTTGCATTTGTTAATAGAAAAATCCCAAAAATCAGCTTTTCCTTCTTTTTTCGAGTCAATCAAAAGGTTATTTGTCTTTCGTACTCGTCGTCACGAGCATTCATCCTAGCCCTGAGTTTGACACCTAGTTTACTGGATTATTACTTGAGCGACCGACTTACACTTGAGTTGTAATTCACATGAATTAGAAACACATTCTTAGTTGCGTTAGTTGTATCCACTCAGTCATAAGGTTATGATGAAAAAGAAAGTGAGAGTGATGTTGATGAAATGGAATTACAGTCCGCCTATTCTGAGTTATTCACCAAGTCTATGTGTATTAAAAAGATAAACAAAAGGTTAACTTTTAAGGTATTGAGGTTAGAAGAGAAGCTCAAAAGATTGTAGGCGAAAGAGGCTTTAGTTCGTCAACTCGAGGCGATAAAGATTTCTCTCTCTGAGAAGGTTATTTTGGTGGGTAAAGAAAAAAGTGATTTGACTGACTCTCTATCTCATATTAACAAAGATCTTCATGAATACTTGGAGATTCAAAAAACATTTGAAGCAAAAATTATCAAACTTGAGAAAGAAATCGAGGCCTCTCGGGAAGTCAAAGCCACACTTTAGGATAATTTCGGAAGAATGGGAAAGTTATTTCTCGATCTAGTTTTATGTTATAAGGAGAAAGGATATCAAAAGAGAAAGGGTATAGGATATGCTGATGGTGAGTCATCCAATGTTAAATCCAAACCTTTAGCTAAGTTTGTTACCAAAACAAACCCTACTAAAACTAACCCACTTAAGAGAAATCTACCTAAGCAACCTATGAAAGTGACTCCAAATTAACCTTATGTTTTTAATTTTTGTCACAAAGGGATCATCTTAAAGATTTTTGATATAAGATTAGGAGGAATTCTTATCCGAATACTCCTAGGACAAACTATACCTCTTTAGTTAGACATAAAAACCAAGTTTAGTATCTAGTCAATAAATTTGAAGATTTAATGGGAGATTTTCTAAGGTTTTCTATGGCCCAAGAAAATGATTCCAACCAAAAGACTAGAATCAACAAAGGTAAGAACACAACTCAAGCTTAGGTTGCAATAGAAAAGACCAAGAAGGTTATTGTTGTTCACGTTTCTCTAAAGGCTCAAAATACCTCCCAATGCTATTTTGATAATGTATGCTCTAGACATATGATAGGTGATAAATCCTTTTTTACACCTTTTAAAGATCCCAATGATGATAAAGTCACCCTTGGCGATGGGTGGTAGAGGCACCATTGAAGTTTCTGTTTTTCCAAAACTAGAAAATGTTCTTTATATTGATGGACTCAAAGATAATTTGATAAGCATTAGCCAGTTGTACGATGAAAACCTAGCATCTAAGTTTAGCAAGACGGAGTGCACTATTTATGATAAATTTGGTGAGGATATTCTCCAAGGTGTGAGGACTAGTGATAATTATTATGGAATAATTCCAAAGTCTTCTTTCATTTGCAATAGGTCCAAAGTCTCCCCTATCAATCTTTGGCATCGTCTAGGTCATGTAAACTTCAGGGATCTTGATCATCTAGTGAAAAGAGACCTAGTTTGAGGCTTGCCATCCTTAGGAAAACCAACCTCCTCAATTTTTGGACCTTTTTAACTTAGAAAGAAAATTAAGAGTCCTCATAGGAAGTTGAATTCTATAACCACATCTCATTTTTGGAATTGATTCAAATGAATCTTATGGGTCCCACTCATACTGAGAGTCTAGGAGGAAAGATATACATCCTAGTGATGGTAGATGGCTTTATAAGATATTCAATAGTTGTATTTCATCCGATGCGATTGAGTTTCTTACGATTAAATGTTGAGTTCTTCGAAATCAACATAGTGTCAGCATTAACCGATTTAGAAGTGCTAATGGAACTAAATTTAAGGAATCCGATGTGATTGCCTTTTGTGATGAAGTTGTAATTAAGCATGAGTTTTTGGTCATTCGAACGCCTCAACAAAATAGTATAGTAGATAGGAAGAATCGAATTATTTAAAAAATGACGAGTTCAATGCTTTTAGGTAGGAAAGCGCCCCGTAGGTTTTGGGCAGAAGCTATAAACACCACATGTCATACGATAAATAGGTTATACTTGCGTCCCCACACTAATAAAACTCATTATGAATTATGGAATAGTAAGAAACCTGACCTAGCCTATTTTTGAGTCTTTGGGAGTTCTTGTTAACTCCTTAGAGATAGATATATCTTAAATAAATTCGACTCAAGGAGTGATGAAGGTATATTTCTAGGGTATTCACTAAATAGTAGATCTTATAGGGTTTATAAATTTGCTAGCTCTAAAATTATGGAATCAATAAATATTACAATAAAAGATGATGCTCTAACCATATTTGTTGATATTAAGGATGATTCTGCACTTGAGAGTGATGCACCCCATGATGTTGATCATAGTGAGTCTCAGAATGATTTGGTAGATCCCTCAATTGAGAAAAGGATCCATCCCCGTGGGTTCGTAAGAGTCACGACCCTTCCAAAATTATTGGTAATTCCGAATTAAGTGTCAAGACCAGGGCACAACTTAAAAATGAGGTTACACCCATATAAAATCCTCCACCTCCTAGAGCCATTTTCCATATCTCTTAGAGCTGTTGTGGAATTATAAATCTTCATTTTTGAGGTATTCTTTTTCATCCCTTATCAAGATTATTTTATTATTTTGGCTTGAGTATATATGTTCTGGTTTATTTTTTTAACATGAAACACCTTAATGGTGTTTTTTTCTCTTCATTGACCCATTTTATATAAACTCGACATTTTTCCTTTGGGTCTATGTCTATTTTATATATCTCTTTTCATACAAGTGTTTTTCATAAAATATTTTTGTTTGCCCCAGTTAAATGACATATCATGAATTTTTGACATTTTTTATAAAATTTTTGTTATAAAAAATCCATAAATTTCATTTACTTTGTTTTATTGGTTTTATATTATCATAAATGTGATATTCTATTGGAGGATGGTATTTCTTGTTGTTGGATTTTGGTGTTGTGGTGGTTTGTTTGGTTAAGTTTGGGTATGTTGTAGTCATCTATTCCATTTTTCACATGGCAAGAAGTTGATGACCAAGGCATGTCGCCCCTTCGGATGATGAACGTTCTTTTGATGAATATGTTTCCATCCCAAATCTTCGGTTGCGTTGGGGTAGGCATGAAAATCACACACTTTTCCACACCCTTGGTTTCCCTACTAGGTCTATTATTTAGGGAAAAGATAATGAACTTATTTTCTTTGTCAAGAACTATAGTTTTCACTTGGCTAGTCACCCGTGGTTAGGATCCCATGTTGAATCTTCGTGACTTATCTATCCCGACCTTATTATAGAGTTTTTCTTTTCTATGCTCGTAGCATAGAGATGTCTTATCTCCAGGGTACGTGGTAGGGAGGTTGTTGTCACTGCCGACTCCATAACTCGTCTTGTCGATTTACCACGAGTCGCCAACCCTACTTTATCTTGGACCAAAGATGCTAGACCTTCCTATGATATTATTTTAGATACCATTTTAGGTGATTCAACCGGGTTTTTCCATCTTGCATCATCAAAATCTTAAGTCCGATTTATGATCCTGAATTGGATCGTTTGTGTGTGCCTCTTACCATGTACAAACCATACTCAAATTTCACCAGACAATGTGAATCTGATGTATGCAATCAATGTTGGGAATTTTATTGATCTTCTTAATTTTGTTTATGGAGTTATTAGCATCGTTCGTATGTCACTTATATGCCTGTTTGATAGACTTTGCCTTTTTGCAGTTCTAGTCACTCGTCACTGTTTGGATGTAGGTTACCTGTTTCTTCCTTCGAATATACCCTTAACCCAATATCACACCATAGGTAGTTCATCCATAGGTCGGTCCCGTGGTCATCATCCTAAGGATACACCTCACCACACTCCATCTCACTCAGAGTTATCCTAGTCTGCCGCCTCATTTACTCCATCTTAATATCTTCGCTCTACATCTCGCCTTCATCCACTTTCAGAGTCAGAGGAGCTTAGGTTGATGTGCTTGCAAGTTGAGAAAATGTATGAGGAGAGATATCAGGAGTGCGCTATGAAGTAGGAGTTCTTTACCTTTATGCATAGGGATAGGCACCTAGTCGAGGAGGCCCAAGCCCAAAGAGAGAAGGCTTAGGCATATAGAGACTCCCTCTTAATGCAACACTTTCATGTCCTCCTCCGTGCTGAGATGCGGTGTGGTACAGGTTCTTCGGTCACCGAGTCCTCTCTTGTGATGAGACTCCAAATGATGCCCCTAATGATCCAGTATAATGATCTTCGTTTTAGGAAGCCATTTTCATTAGGGTACATATGAGAGAGAGCTTTATATTTCATTTATTTGTACTGTCATATGTACCAGATATTTATTTTCCATTTTCCTTTCCTATTTTTTTATTTGGAAACTGTTTCATCTATTTGGATATTATGATGGATTAATGTTAATCATCTCTTGCTTTATTTTATTATATATCATTTTAATGGATGAATTTCATTTCCTTGTTATGGATGTTTTTATTTCATGTTAGTGTATCATGTTCTCTGTATTGGATTATTCTATATGCACTAACATTGCAGGCTTGCTCTATCCCTTTGTCTTTTCCAGACAAAATGGGGGAGAACATGTTTAGGGGGAGCTCGTAATTTGATATATTTTCATATTTATTTCCCCTTGCATTTTGTGGCTGTGTTGTTTATGTGTGTAGGCTATTTTTCATATTCCAGATTATTGCCTCCAAGAGCTTCACGTTGCAGTTTCGTTGTTATTCGAGTTGAGTCTGCCCATTTTTTAATTTTGGGGATGGGCATTAGGATCGGCTTGACGGACTAAATTAGCAAATTTTGAGTCTTTTTTATTTTTATGTTTTGTCCGAGAATAGCCAAAAAGGGAGATTCATAAGGACAAATTTCCAATAATCAATTTGAAGTATTGGATATTTCCATTGGACAAAACATTTAGGGTCTCTTAGTGTCATGCTACTGTACTCGATGAAGGATTTGAGCATCTCGAAGTTCAACATTTAACAAGTTCACCTCATCTTCCAATTGCTCATTTTCCCGAAAGGTATATGACCCAAATTATTTTTACATTATTGGAGACAAATTTTTTAAGTTTTACATGATTCTTAATGAAAGATTTTCAAACTCAATTTTCTCTTTAAAGTTAAATTTAATTTTCTATATTTGGAGAAATCGTTTAAATGAATTCGTTTGAACGTGTGTTTTCGAATGACTTCAGACGAATTCCCTACAATGTCATTTTATATCTCATTCAAACAACCCATCTCTCTTAGTCGTCGAAAAAAATTCAAACGACTTCCTTTATTGATTTTACCTAAAATGTCATTTAAAGGACTTGTTCCAATGACATCCTACAATGTCCTTCGAATGAGTTAGTTAACCCATTCAAAGGAGCGGTTTACTTTCTGAAAAATATAGTGTTTCCCTCCAACTTCCCTGCCCACTACTTCCATATTTTAAAACTACTTTGGAGCTTGGGAATTTTAGAACTTTTGGCCCTTTAACTTTATAAGAAAACACATTTTTCTTTACAAAAAGTCTCCAACTTTTCATGTGATCTTTATAAAAAATAAATTCTCTGACATCCCACCTAATTAAATACCGGGTGAGCAGTCCTTTATTAAATTAAATAAGAATATCTAGTTGTTTCATATTATGCATCACTGTCGAAAACTTGATTATTAAATACTAACCACCTAATATTTAAAAAGTTTGATGTCAAAATTTTATCTTGTAATTAATATAAAACTAGGTTAACGAAATAATTAAACATTCACCATCCACATCAATGTCATATGATTGGAAAAACTGCAATAATAAATGAATCGGGAGAAAACATTTCTAGTCTGAGTCCCAAATGCATTAATCCAACAGAAATGAATCCAACAACTGAATGAAGTAAATAACTAAATCCAAAATCTCTTAATATCTTAATTGAAAAGGGGCAACATGACCTAACTGATGAAATAACTCAAAAGGAAGAAATGATAGATATAGAGGTGTCTACTACCAAGGTCCTATAAATTCCACAGCAGCTACAACTCGTCGAGTGAATGGAAGTCCTATGCTTTGTATCCCGGTGGTTGCGCACCTAAAATAATATGACAAGAAAAGAAATTTGCTGAAAACGGCTCAGAGCCCGAGTTGAAAATAATTTAAAATCAGCAAGAGCTTAAAATGTGTTTATAGCACATATATTAATCATGTTAGATTATCTCACTTGAGAAGCCCACCTCTCATCTAATGTGAACGCCTAACGTTCCATCAAACACTACTAGTTTATGTTCCCATGCTAACTAGTTCTTCCCCGTCTAGCCTCTAATCATATCCCAATATCGTCCCCTCTATTTCCCTCGGAATACACATAATATTTATAATTAATTCCTCTTTAATATGGATAAGCGCCTTTTTAACTTAATATAGATAAAGTGTTCACCAACTTAATTCATTTTAGATTTCATTATTATTCATGTCTACTTAATTCATATATTCATGTCTACTTAATTCACACAGTTGATAGTATCACAAGTAAATATATACATACACTCTATTTTTTATATATATATAGATGTGGTGACAAATATTCTGCAACACAAATAGATAAGAGAAAAGAAATCACCAAGCAAGAATAAGGAAGGTGAAATGACAGTCACATAACAAAAGAATGTACGTGGTTCAACAAAGATGTTCCTACGTCCACGGTGGTGCAGTCAGTGTTATTTCTATAATCTCCGGAGAGTGGTTACAGAGAATACAACTTGTCCTTTGCCCCGGACCTAGGGTTCAATATATACATGTTCATTTTAGTAAGTGGGGATGTTGGACTCCCCCACGTTTTCCATCTCTCCCTAGAACCTCTCTTAAGGGGAACGTGGGAGGAGACTGGATCATGACCAATTAAGAGATGGGGGGTCTGGACTTTGGGCCGTGAACATTGGGTTACTCGTCTAGGCCCATCATTCTAATTTCGGGTACCCACAATATATATATATATATATATATATATATATATATATATAATACTTAAGCCCAAGACACAGTTACAGTGTATGCATACTCTGCTATCATGTCCTGGTGCATCGCTCATTGCATAAAGGACTATAGGTCCAATCTCTCGATAACCATAAAAAATAACACATATTGGAGGCGAACATAGCTCCAAGCCGATGGGCTACGCACATACCTACGCACCCATATGACTGTCATCACTATCATTCTCACAGATAGCCCATATATAGGTTCTATTCTCTAGTGGTATAAATCAATATCCCACCCGAAGGCTCCTCAAGGCATGATTGTCCACAACACGCAACCTCCGCTCCATAGCAAGCAGCATAGGTATGTTGTACACATAATAGTTCAATCAATATGTATACACATAATTTATTATATTCATTAGGTATTCACGAAACCCAAGTCCCCGAATTCAAATGTAGTATATCCGTCCCTACTACCCACATTACCTTAACCGTACGATTTACCTCTCTATCGTATATACTCTTTAAGGTTCTCTTATTCCAACCCATTCCCTTTGTAGTTACACAATTCCCCTCACTACTAAATAATGAAAATGAAGCTACTCCAGAATAGCGTAGGTCCTATTCTCTCACTTAAATGATCCTAGAAGGATTTTGAACTCATTTGGGCAAAAATTAGAGTTTTTAAAATGTCGTTAGAACCTGGGGATTCTCGTTCGAACGAGGTTGTTTAAACGAGATTCTCACTTCGAATGACTCTAAAATCTTGTTAGTAATCTCGTTCGAACGAGGTCGTTCAAATGACCTAGGCAGGTCTTCGAAGAGAATTTCGAGAGCTTCCCTGTCTTTCAAAATTTTTTGTTTTCCGACATCATTCAAAAAAAAAAATCACTTCAAACTCATTCTAATCCAAATTCAACCACTCTAAATCATATCCCCTAGTATTAGAACACTTTCCCATCCGTTTTTAACATCAAATCCCTAAAATTATAACATGAATTTTGATTAATTTCTCATATCTTTAACAAGCCCTAATCTCACATAACCTCCATTAACAACCATTTAAATCCCAAATTTATTTTCGTGAAATGAATGTATAAAACCCATAATTATCATACCCAGAACATGGTTATTCAACTACATGAAAACCTATACTCCCAATTAAAGATTAATACCCAATTTCAATCCCATATTCATAATATCATGGTTACTCCATCAACTAAATTAACATGAATCATATAGGTTCTAAAAATTCAGCAAGATAATCACTTGCGTTTTTGTGAACTTATGATTCTCTAGATGAAATTGGTATATGGGTGATCCTCTCTTCATGATATATGCATTGGTGTAATTGTTTTGGTGTGAGAGCTTAAGTCTTTATCCCAGGGCTCCTATGGAGTTTTTCTTCTTCTTCTTTGGTTCTCTCTCTCTCTCTCTCTCTCTCTCTCTCTCTCTCTCTCTCAGGTTTGGAAACTTTCAGATAGCCTATTACCCACGTACTCTTCCTTTTTAATTTTCTATTTTCGTCCATTTTAATTTCCAAAAATCTCAAAAGACCAAAATACTCCTCCGGGGTGTCGGTTTGGCCTAAATTGTTCTGAAATCCGAATAAAACACCCGAGTAGAGTTTTCTGACAATATCAACCATTCCAAAATCATCGGCGCACTCAAAATGTTCATACGAGTTACTTAAAAATAAATTATCTTTTTAACCCAATAAGTAATACCGACACGACTCACACACGTATCCCAACTAAGTATATTGCAACTGTCGTATTTTTCACTCCCGACCATAATAATATTTTCGTAATCATATATTACTTTGCTCGCTAAGTAATATTCAACATAATTATCACCAAAAAATACTTACTCTCATCACGCTAGTAATTATTAAATTTAAATCCGAATTAATTATAAATAAATTTTCTACATTTAAATGAATTAATCCTAATTCCATAATTGAAAAAAATTCCTCAAAAATATAAGGTAATACATACTTCCCCCTAATAATGGAATTTCACCCCGAAATTCAAAAAAGAACTGAATAAAGGTATATCTAGTAGGAATAACTCTGGATATTTATCCTGCATGTCGTCCTCACCCTCCCAAGTAGAATCCTCTACACTATGATGCAACCAGTGAATTCATACTAACGACACAATATTGGACCTCAATTTCCTCTCCCTACGGTCTAAGATGGAAACTGGCCCTTCCTTGTTGGAACTATCGGGCTGTAGATCAATATCCTTTAAGGCAATATGGGTGTGGTCCAAGTCATCCTGAAGATATCTCCTCAGTGAAGAAATATGGAACACATCATGAATCCTATGTAGGTGCTCCGATAACCCAAGTCTATAAGCTACTGGCCCAATCCGCTCAATAATAGGGAATGGCCTCACATATCTCGGTGCTAACTTCCATTTTTCCCTAAACCTACTTCATAGGAGATACTCATAACAATACTTGATCCCCCACACTGAACTCCCTGAAGAACCTCTTGGCATCGTCGTAACTCTTCTGCCTATCCTGAGCAACCCGAATGCGACTCCGTATCAACTCAATCTTAGCCGAGGTATCCTGAATTACTTCTGATCTAAGTATTCCCCCACCTCAAGCCAACATGATGGGGAATGACAATGTCTACCATATAATGCCTCAAATGGATCCATGCCAATAGTAAACTAGTAGGAGTTATTATAAGCAAACACCACCAGTGGAAGGTACTGCTCCCATCCCCATCCAAAATCAAGTATACATATTCGCAACATATCTTCCAACATCTGATTCATCCGCTCTGTCTGCCCTTCTGTCTGTGGATGATAGGTCGAACTCAATTGTAACTCCGTACCCATGGCCTGCTGGAAACTCTCCCAAAATTTGGATGCAAAAATCTTATCCCGATCGTAAACCATATCAAGGGGCACCCTTTGGAGTCTCATGATCTTAGAAATGAATATTTAGCATACTGCCCCAAATTATAATTAGTCCGGACTGATAGAAAATGAGATACCTTGGTCAACCGATCCATAATCACCCATATGGAATCGTGAGTGATGTAGGCAGCCTTGTGATGAAATCCATGGAAATGCTCTCCCATTTCCATATAGGGATCTCTCATGGCTGTAGTAGTCCTACCGATCTCTGATGGTTTGTCTTCACCAGCTAGCAAGTGGCACACTTCGAAACAAACTCAGCAATGTCCTTCTTCATGCCACTCCACCAATACTGTCGCCTCATATCCTAGTACATCTTATCGCTTCCTGGATGTACCGAAAATCATGAACCGTGTGACTCTACCATCACTTCATGTTGTAACTCCTCTCCCTCTAGAACTACTAATTTGTCATTAAAGCATAAACCCCCATTCAAGGTCACGGAGATGGACTCTACTCCCTCGGCTAGAAGCTGGGTAATCCGATCCTGACATAAAGAAACTGCTGCCTGAGCCTATATAACCCTAGTAACCACTACACCAAAAATGCTAATCTGTCATGCTTGGACACGAAAAATCTGGCACGGTTTAAAACTGTGCCAAAATCTAGCACAGTTTATCAATAATCTGGCACCATTTTAAACCGTGCCAGAATTTGGCATAGTTTAAAACTGTGCCAAAAATGTATCAAATCTGAAAAGTTAACTAAAGCAAAACAATACTAAAATTAATATCACTTTTCGTTTGGAGCCATTTAGACGTTTACCCCGTTTCCTCTCCCGCTCACTCTCTTCTAATCTTGTCTCTCTCTCCTGCTGCTACACAGATCGCGAAACCACCACCACCATCTTCATCCACGAACACCACCATCTTCCCGCTACATAGATTGACGAAGATCTCATACCCAATCAAGGTTATGCATTTTTTTCTATCATGGTCCGATTTGGGTTATGGTTGCACCCCTTGTATCGAACGACGAACCTCTCTCTTTTTTTCTGTCGAACTTGATGATGTTCAATTTATCCTAGATCGAAGATTTGATTGGGATTGCGGTTGCACCCCTTATGTGGCCATCACTTCTTGCTGCTAACCTTCCGTGCAGGTACTTTTTTTAGGTTATGCATTTTTTGTTTGAGGTTTTGAAATTGGTGCTATACAGATTTTTAGGTTATATTTGCTCCTACACAATTTTTTTTTAGGTTATGCTTGTTGCTACACACATCTAGACTTTTTTAGGTTATGCTTGCTGCTACACAAATTTTTTTTCTTCATTTAGAGTATTTTTTTCTCAATGTGAATAATAAACAATAGTTTGTTGGTGCTGGATTTTGTTTAGATTTTCTTAGCCTGCTAAGGAAAACTTTTGACATTGATGATTCTATTGTAAATTTTACCATGATTTAAGGCCACATATGTTTCAGGGGTTGATGGAGTTTCAAGTATTAGTGGAAATTTATCATGATTGGGGTTCAAGTATTATGAGTTATCACTTCACTACTTTTTTTAAGTGATAATTTTTTAGTTTTGTTAATCGTCTTATTAGTCTTGTTGTTACTAAAAAGTCATTTTTTAAGTTACATTGTTTCACGTAAGTTGAACCACACGTGTTTGACAAAATGTGCCGCTTCAAAGGTACGTATACTCTTTTTGTTCGGATCTTGAACTGAGGCTTGCATAGCTGCAATCTTGGTAAGAAATTGTCATGTCTTTTATGTTTTGGATATCTATATTTGGTGTTGATGTTTGCATAGTTGCAAGTTCGAATTTGGATCTTCAATGAATTTAAGGTATTCTTTTACTGATTTGAATATCATGTATGGGAAGGCTAGTGAATATTCTAATGTGTATAATTGTAGCAATAGATTCCTATTTTAATACATGCCTAAAGAGTTTCATTTCAGGCATAACATAGTCAGATCCAAATTTTTGGTGTGGTTTGGGTGGTAATCTAGAGAGAGCATCAAGAAAATTAACTTTGTTTCCATTCTTCCCCCCATAAATTATTTACTGGTAATGTAAATTTAGTTATTAAATTAGATGTTAAGTGTCTACATTAAAAATACATCTCTTTTTAAAAAAAGAAATTTACTTTTTAGAGCCCTAGCTAGCAACTGGTAAAGACTTATATTTAAATCACGTGTATTTTTAATTGTAGCTGTAGAAATTTCTTATTTATAGTCATGGTGTGAATTTGTTGGTAACTCATTTATCTGACATTTTCAAAAGGCAGATATTAACATTTTTTCAACGATGGCTTGTCCTTAGCTAACAACACTGTCTTGAAGCAATGATGTTTTGGACTATTTGAGATCATTCGGCATCCTCATTTAGTGAAGGTACTTGATTATTTTACTATCAGTGTGCTTCAACTCCAATTTATATTTCTCAAAAATATTTTGTTATGCATACTAAATCGATAGTAAAAAACATTCCCAAGTATGCTCCATCAGAGTTCTACATTGACAATGTGTTTCCTCAGATCAAGGAGTAAAAGATAATGTCCCTAAAACCTTTTGTTGATCCCCTTTAAGACATCCTTGTTCCAAGGATGGGATTTAAAATAATCAACTACCACCTGGCTCAAACACAATCAATAGAAAATTTCCTTATTTTTTATGTGGTTGAGTCATTTTATCAAATAATATGTATGGCTCATCCATCTTTACTATCCGGGGGTGGGGAGGTGGGGGTGGGGGAATTACGAGAAATGAAATAATATGTGATTCATTTTGATAATTGGTTGCCTACTCAGACTGTAAGCTTTATGCTAATTCGTTAATTGGAGTTGATGTTGCATCAAGTTTGTACTATGCTTCAAGGGGAAAAGCGAGGAAGTATCTGAGGTGGGATGACTATATAATGATAGCCACAACAAAGGTGGTAATCTATGATATATTATGACATAGTAAAAGTTAAAACAGAGGCATTATAACATAAATTTTGTAAATGGATTTTGAGTAATATCTTAATAGCAATTTTCATCGTTCTTGGTGACAAACAAAATACATGTGTGTTATTTGAGTAATACAATATTGTGCATATTATACATGTTTTACCCGCATCATCAACTAGTATGGTTATATTCTTTCATTCATTTATTTTGAATTCAGGAGCATGAAACTGATGTGAAACCTAGCATCGTGGAATTCTTCAAGACATCTCATTGGAGTAAGAGAAAGGGTGATTTGATGAATGCTAAGTGCAAGGATACACATGTATGTTTGAGTTCTTTCCCCCTTTTATCATTTTTGTATTTTATAAGACAAACCTTTTAATATAAGTCTTCTGACACTTCAACAGTCATAACACAGACTCGATCTCATAATGAAGAGCTGAGAAACTTGAAAGATAAGATATCGTCTCATGAACAACTAAATGCCGCTCAAAATAGAAGATTTGAATATATGCAGACATTTTTGGACCAAAATGGGATACTTTCAAGAAGTCATGGAACGAAGAGTTCATCGGGTGACTATCTAAATGCAAATAAAATCTGGTTAGTCTCAAATTCTCTTAAAATCTGTAGTAGCATTAAATAGAAAAATGGTCTGAAATAGCGACAAGTAGCCAAACGTAAAATGGTTAACTTAATGTGCTTATTTAGTTAAATTGGTGGAAGGGATTTGCTGGTGGTTTGGTTTTGGAATTTGCTGCTGCTGTTGAGTATATTTCAAATGTTAAAACGGGTTGGATTTAATGAATAAACAAACGAAACTATGTCAAAATTTTCTAAAATCAATAAACGTCCTAAATTGATTAAAAACATGCCGTTAAAGGGTGAAAACCAAAACCGTCCCCCAAACGACCCCGTAGGAGGTACGAACACCTCGCACGGGACCAATGTAACTTGTAGGAACTGACCGCATAGTCCTGGGTCTCTCGGTTTGAGAGTATGACGATAATTTGCAAAAATCACACTTAGAGTTAAAATCAGGCCGTTAAAGGCTGGAAACCCAAACCGGCCCCCAATCGACCCCGTAGGAGGCACGAACACCTCGTACGGGACCAATATAACTTGTAGGAACTGACCGCGTAGTCCCGGGTCTCCCGGTTTGAGAGTATGACGATAATTTGCAAAAATCACACTTAGTTAAAAACAAGCCGTCAAAGGGTGAAAACCCAAACCAACCCCCAAACGACCCCGTAGGAGGCACGAATACCTCGCACGGGACCAATGTAACTTGTAGGAACTGACCGCATAGTACCGGGTCTCCCGGTTTGGGAGTGTGACGATAATTTGCAAAAGTCACACTTAGAGTTAAAAACAGGCCGTTAAAGGGTGAAAACCCAAACAGGCGCCCAATCGACTCCGTAAGAGGCACGAACACCTCCCACGGGACCAATGTAACTTGTAGGAACTGACCGCGTAGTCCCGGGTCTCCCGGTTTGTGAGTATGACGATAATTTCCACTCATATATGTAATTTTTTTGTTTTGAGTATTTTTTTTTTTGATAAATTATTGGGTTACTAATATCGTATCTTTTTTGTATTCTATTTTTTTTGCAGGATAACAGTTTATCGTTGGTTTTTATTCACGTGGAACACACAAAGAACTTAATGGTTAATGATTCCATTTTTTTGTGTCATGACCGTACGGTCTTTTGTTGTTTTATTATTGACTTTTATGGCCATGAGGGCTTTTGTAAGTTAATTGTTATATTTTGTGGCCGTGCGGGCTTTATGTTAGGCAGGTTTTGTATTGACAGGTTTTGGAATGTCCAGAAAATAGAGGAAACTCTGCCCAATTTTATTAGGGCCTGTGAGCTGTTGAAGACTTGTAATATTTTTAAATTTGTATGTACATTAGTTTATTAATAACGCGCAATATTATTAATTTGTGAATTTTGTGCTTTCAAATAATTTTTTTTTAAAATAAAAAAATTGCCACAGTTCAAAACCGTAGCAAAAATGTATCATATTTTGGCACGGTTTTGAACTGTGCTAAATTTTTTTAAACTGTGCTAAATCTGGCACAGTTAAAAGCTGTGCCAGAAATATCAAATTCTGGCACGGTTTAAAAGTGTGCCAGAGGTATTCCTGTTTGCTGAATCTGGCACAGGTAAAAACTGTGCCAAAAGTGTGCCAGAAATATCAAATTCTGGCACGATTTAAAAGTGTGCCAGAAGTGTTCCTGTTTGGCTGAATCTGGCACACTTTTGAGCTGTGCCAGAAAAAAAATTCCCATTTTGGAACACCTGATTCTGGCACAGTTCAAAACCGTGCCAGATTTGATCTAGCACAGTTTTAAACCGTGATAGAATCCTGTTTTTGGTGTAGTGAACTACTCTAGTGTAATCGTCATCACTGATTTGAAAGAGCGGGCAACTACCTCCTGATGCTCGAGTTCTTTCCAATTCTCCTTCCACACCTCGGCCACTTCAACTGCTGGCCTACGGCTCAATGAGTTTGATACATCGTTAGCCTTCCTCGGGTGGTAATGGATGTCGAACTAGTAGTCCTTCACAAATTCTAGCCACCTCTGCTGACGTATTTTCATCTCCCACTGCGTGAACAGATACTGTATTGACTTGTGATCCATGAATAAGCAAAATTTCTGCCCCAAGAGGTAATGTCTCCATATCGGCAATTCAAAAATGACTGCCACTAACTCGAAGACATGGGTGGGATAATTCCTTCCGTGAGGCTTAAGCTTACGGGAAGCATTAGCAATTGCCTTATCCTCCTGCTGAAGCACACCCCCAAGTCCTAGTAAGTATGCATCAGTGTAAACCAGATATTCCACCCCTAGCCTGGGTAGGGCTAGAACTGGTGCTGAAGTCCACTTGTCCTTTAGCTCATCAGAAGCAAACTGACAGGCATTATCCCATATAAATGCCACAACCTTTTAAGTCAAATTTGTCAGCGAACTCGCTATCTTCGAGAATCCCCGAATGAACTGCCTGTAATATCCTGCCATCCCTAAGAAACTACGTATCTTAGTCGATGGCATGGGCTGTCCCCACTCCCTCACCGCCGAAACCTTATCGGGATCTATCGATATCCTTTTTGCAGAAACGATGTTCCCCAAGAACTGAACCTCTCTCAAACAGAACCCACATTTCTTATATTTCACATATAACTCGTGCTCACGTAGTGTTTGTAAAACCATCCTTAGATGATCGTCATGCTTCTCCTCAGTCTGGGAATAAATCAGAATGTCATCAATGAAGATAATGACAAACTGATCTAGGAAATCTCTTAACACCCTGTTCTTCAAGTCCATGAAGATGGTCAATGCATTGGTTAGCCTAAATGGCATAACCCTAATCTCGTAAGATCCATACCTATTCAGAAAAGAAGTCTTAGGGACATCCAGCTCCTTAATACGTAACTGGTGGTACCCCGACCTCAAGTATATCTTTGAAAAATAAGAAGCTCCCCTCAACTAGTCGAATACGTCATTGATTCAGGGCAACGGATATTTATTCCGTATGGTGACCTTATTTAACTCTCGATAATCAACACATAACTGTAGCAATCCATCTCTCTTCTTTACGAATAACACGGGAGCAACCCAAGGTGAGGTACTCCTACGGATGAAACCCTAACCCAATAACTGTTCGATTTGATCTCGTAGATCCCTCATCTCTACCGGAGCCATACAGTAAGTTCACGGGCTATCGACCGAGTGCCAGTAATCAAATCTTTCACAAACTCTATCTCCCTGCTAGGCGGTAATCCCGGTATCTCCTGAAACACATCAGCGAACTCACAAACAACTAGAATCGAATCAAGCAGTATCACCAATCCCTTAGAGGTATCCTCCTCTAAATAATATAAATGGGTCAACGAACCTCCCTCCGAACGAGGAATCACAATAAAAAAAATCTCCTGACACGGTATGGAAAACACAATACTATGGCTATAGAAATAAATCATATCCATATAAGTAACTAGACAATCCATCCCGATAATAAGATCATACTCGTGCATCTCTAAGACAAGCATATCGGTTGGTAAAATCAACATCCCAATCTCTATGCCTACTCCCCGAAATATAAAGAATATCAAAGACCCATAACCCATCGGTGAGTCTACACTAGTAACTGGGTTATCTGCCATGTGTAATAAGCTTGTGGCGCATACAACATTACTGGCAATGAAACTATGTGAATCCCCCGTGTCAAATAATATTCGTTCCATTGTCCCCTTAATAGAAAACATTCCCTCGACTGTGGGCGAGGACTGATGAACCATGACCTGATAGACATTGTGGACACCCCCATACTGTAACTATCCCTGCTGCACCGGAGCTGCTGGAGTGGCTGGAAAAGTTTGTACTTTTGGGTGGTGTTGGGAGGGTGGCTAGAAATATCGATCACTGGGGCTCCTGACGAGCGCCCTATTGTTGCTGCTGCTGCGGGTCTCTACCCCTCTAAGGACAATCCTAGCATTTTTGGCCAGTGTTTCAACAACTAAAGAACCTCCCTAGAAAGTATGCTCCCCTCTGCCCCTGCTGTCCTCGGCCCTGATGGACATTTTCACCCCTCCCCTAGCCTTGCTGACCAATCTGGCCTGATGGCCCTAACTAAAACCTCCCTGCCCCTGCCTGAAGTCTACAGAATGGAGTCTCTTAGTAGGGTCCCCTTGATGGTAACTCTGATCACCCTGACAGACCTGTCCCTGAGCTGCAGGTGCCCCACTGGCACTACTACCTCATGTCTAGCCCTGCTAGATGGACTCCCCGACTCGTTTGCTTCCCTGCTGATGGAAATGGAGGTTCTGATAATGTAGTGGGGCACCATTAATTACATCAGAATAAGTGGACAATGAAAGATTCCCTAATAGATGCTGGAGAATCCTCCAAGTCAATCCATCTATAAACCTCTCGATCTTGTTTTCCTCTGTAGGAATCTCATCTGGCACTATATTTAGAATATCAATAAACTCTTCCTCATACTCAACGAATGTATTAATTCCTATTTGAGGTTCAACAACTTCTAACTCGTCTCGATCTACATGGCGGAAGGGAAGTACTTTCGGTCAAGCCTCACCCAAAACTCTTGAATAGTCAAACTGTCTCTCTCTTCCACAGTGGTAGTGGACTCCCACCACTATAGCACTACCCCACCAACTAAAAGGTGGATAAAATCTTCTTCTGCACCTTCAAGCACTCATACATCCTCAACTGTCTTTGTATATCCTTCCTCCATTGGCTCGCCTTCACCACATCTAAACATCCTGTGAACTCTGGAGGATGTACCTTCTGGAAGGCATCTCTGATGCGCTCCCAAGCAAAAGGGAGAGCGTGGAATGGTGCTGGAGCCACTACTGGGGCCTTTGGTGGGGCTTACTGTACCAAGGCTAAGGCTACATTCACCACCTGGGCTACAATAGCGGCAACATTTGTTGCATTCATCGAGCCCTAGGATGGAGACGACCGAGGCTCGGGCTGGGCATCCCTATTGGCACGCTGTGCATCCTTGGGAGGCATCTAAAATGAGATAGAAGCTTTATAAGTCCACAGTAAATATCTCAAATAGTTGAAGACGTAAAATGCGCAATAAATGAACAGAACAATCCTAAATATAGGGATCTATATCAAAGAAGCTATGCTGAAATCATAATAAGTGACACAGATCCTAAGGACTCTAGAACCTGATGCTTTGATACCACCTGTGACACCTCACGTAATTAAATACCAGATGATCAGTCCTTTATTAAATTAAATCAGAATAACCTGTTGGTTTCGATTATGCATCACTGTCGAAAACTTTATTATTAAATACTAACCACCTAATATTTAAAAAGTTGATGTCAAAATTTTATCTTTTAATTAATATAAAACTAGGTTAATGAAATTATTAAACATTCACCATTCACATCAATCTCATATGATAGGAAAAACTGCAATAATAAATGAAATTTGAGAAAATATTTCCAGTTTGAGTCCGAAATACATTAATTCAACAAAAAAAAAACCAGCAACTGAATGAAGTAAATAACTAAATCCAAAATCTCTGAATATCTGAATAGAAAAGGGGCAACATGCCCTATTTGACGAAATAACTCAAAAGGAAGAAATGATAGACATAGAGGCATCTACTACTAAGGTCTTGTAACTTCCACAGCAGCTACAACTCATCGAGTGAATGAAATTCCTATGCTTGGTGTCTCTGTTACTCGACACCTAAAATAATTTGACAAGAAAAGATATTTGAAGAAAACGGGTCAGAGTCCGAGTTGAAAATAGTTTAAAATCAGTAAGTGCTTAAAATGAGTTTATAACACATATATTAATGATGTTAGATTATCGTGCTCACTTGAGATGCTCACCTCTCATCTAACGTGCACGCCTAACATTCCATCAAACCCTACTAGTTTCTATTCCCATGCTAACTAATTCTTTCCCGTCTAACCTATAATCATAGCCCAATATTGTTCCCCTGTATTTCCCTCATAATATACATAATATTTATAATTAATTCCTTTTTAATATGGATAAGCGTCTTTTTAACTTAATATAGATAAAGTGTTCACCAACATAATTCATTTCCGATTTCATTATTATTCATGTCTACTTAATTCACACATTTGATAGTATCACAAGTATATATATATATATATATATATATATATATACACAATAATGCACCCCAAGACACAACTGCGGTGCATGCATACTCTTCTATCATGTCTTGGTGCATCGCTCATTGCATAAAGGAGTATAGGTTCAATCTCTCGATAACCATAACAACAAACACACATATTGGAGGCGAACATAGCTCCAAGATGATGGGATACGCACATAACTACGCAACCATACGATCGTCATCACTATCATTCTCACAGATAGCCCGTCCCTAGGTTTTATGCTCTAGTGGTACAAATCAAGATCCCACCCGAAGGCTCCTCAATGCATGATTGTCCACAATGCGCAACCTCCGCTCGATAGCAAGCAACGTTGGTATGTCGTACACATAATAGTTCACTAAATAACTATACACACAACTTATTATATTCATTAGGTATTCACGAAACCCAAGTCCCCAAATTCATATGTAGTATATCCATCCCTCTTACTCACAGTACTTTCACCGTGCGATTTACCTCTCTATTGTATATACTCTTTAAGGTTATCTCATTCCAAACCATTACCTTAGTATTTACACTATTCCCCTCACTACTAAATTACAAAAATGAAGCTACTTCAGAATAGCGTAGGTCATATTCTCACTTAAATGATCTTAGAAGGATTTTTAACTAGTTTGGGAAAAAAATCAGAGTTTCTGAAATCTTCTTAGAACCTGGGAATTCTTATTTGAATGAATTCATTCGAATGAGGTCGTTCGAACGAGATTATCACTTCGAACGAACTCTAAAACCTTGTTAGTAATCTCATTGGAATTCTCGTTACAATTGTCATTTGAACGAGGTCGTTCAAATGACCTGGGCAGGTCTTCGAATGAGAATTTCGAGAGCTTTCCTGTCTAAATTTTTTTTTCATTTTCCCACATCATTCAACAACAATATCACTTGAAACTCATTCTAGTCCTATTTCAACAACTCTAAACCATATCCTCTAGTGTTAGAACACTTTCCCATCCGTTTTTAACATCAAATCCCTAAAATTAAAACATGAATTTTGATTAATTTCTCACATCTTCAACAGGCCCTAATTTCACATAACCTCCATTAACAACCATTTTAATATCAGATTTAATTTCGTGAAATCAACATATAAAGCCCAGAATTTTCATACTTAGAACATGGTTATCAACTACATGAAAACCTATACTCCAAATTAAAGATTAATACCCAATTTCAATCCCGATTTCATAATATCATGGTTATTCCATCAACTAAATTAACATGAATCATATATGCTCTAAAAATTTAGCAAGAGAAACACTTGCCTTTTTGTGAACTTCTAATTTGCTGGATGCAATTGGTATAGGGGTGATCCTCCCTTCACGATCTATGCGTTGGTGTAATTTTTTTGGAGTGAGAGCTTAAGTCTTTATCCCAGGTCTCCTATGGAGTTCTTCTTCTTCTTTGGTTCTCTCTCTCTCTCTCTCTCTCTCTCTCTCCCTCTCACTTAGGTTTGGAAATTTGTTCAGATAGACTATTACACATGTACTCTTCCTTTATAATTTTCTATTTTCATCCATTTTAATTCTCAAAAAACTCAAAAGACCAAAATACCCCTCAGAGGTGTCGGTTTGGTCTAAATTGTTTCGAAATCCAAATAAAACACCCGAGTAGAGTTTTTTGACTATCTGAACCCTTCCGGACTCATCGATGCACTCAAAATGGTCATATGAGTTACTTAAAAATAAATTATCTTTTTAACCTAATAAATAGTAATGACACGACTCACATGTGCATCCCAACAAAGTACATTGCAAGTGCCGTATTTTTCACTCCCGGATATAATAATATTTTCGTAATCATATAATACTTTACTCGCTAAGTAATATTCAACATAATTATCACCAATAAATACTAACTCTTATCCCGCTGGTAATTATTAAATTTAAATTCTGGATTAATTATAAATAAATTTTATCCATTTAAATTAATTAATCCTAATTCCATAATTGAAATAAAATTGCTCAAAAATATTTGGTATTACAAATTTGTCCCATATACTTTTTTGGGAAAGTCTAAACATTCAAGGTATATAAAATGGGATGGTGTTTTAAGATCGTCCTTTGGGGTATACCAAATGGGACAGTTTTTAAAACCCGTCCCATTTGATATACCAAAAGGGACGGTTTTTAAAATTCGCCCCTTATATTAGTCCGCGAAAAAAGTGCTAAAAATTCTCATACACTTTAAAGGATGGTTTTTTATAACCATCCATTTTGTGATTTATCAAAAGGGACGATAATTAAAAATCGTCCCTTTTGGTATATCAAAAGGGACAAAATGACACGACCGTCCCAAATACTCCCGTCCCTAATACTCATTTTTCTTGTAGTGTTAGGATAATTTTTCCAAAAAATACAAACTCAACCTCTAATAAATTCAACTCGATTTGGTGTGGTGAATCTCTGCGCGAGTTGTTTTTGGAGACGGTTCCTAGCTTTTGCTGGATACCAAGACACAAGATTGTTTTGCAGCATATTCGACGGAGGTATTGAAGACGACATTAGCGTGTCTTATGGAGTAAATTCTGTAAGTCTTGCATGTCTTCTTATAAAAATCAGATTCGTAGTGGATTTTGTCTAGGACTAGTTGTCTGAGTTTTTTCCCATTTGGGTTTTCCTCGTATATCGTCGTGTTGTGTGGTTGTGATTTCTCTGTACGTACTTGCTAACTCGCTAAATCATATAGGAACTTAGTCATCAAGACTAAAATTTGGAAAGTATCAACCTTCTAGCCTATTTGCAATATGTATCTTGTGTTGTTAATTTGTTTAAATGAGTGTTTTTAACTAATTGAACTGAATCCATATAACCCTGTAACTTCAATAATATATATATATATATATATATATATATATTGATGCTAGTAATTAGTATGTGAGAAATCTACTAATTTTCCAATAATCAAATCATAAACCATTTAATGATCATGAAATGAAATGAGGCGAAGAAAATAAGATAGATAAGACCCGAATTTGACATTATTCTGCCCCAATTTTGTTGTTTACATTCACATGCCTTGCAATCTCCACTTAATCAAGTTGAGGATTCTAATGGAAGTCAATCACAAGACTTATCCCACCCACTTCCAACATTGACAAAATAACGATATAGAATTCAACATTATATGTCATTATAAATGTTCAATACATATGTATATATATATAGGTTTAGAGCTGAAGTTGGTGAGATCACACTTTTAATTATGGAGAACGAATGACCACGAGTTAGTTAGTGCACATGGTGCACATATTCTCATATCTTCACTTTATCTTGTGTATTTGAACTGTCTTAACGTCATTTGGTCGCGTGGGATGGATGGGATGTAAAATCATTTTTAAGAACACCATAATATTAATCGTTGATACATTAATGATTAAATTTTCACATATAATTGTTCTTAATAAAAGTATCTTGGATCTTAATGATAATCACATATAATTAATTATGCAAAACATAAATGGTATTAAAATAACATACCTCTATCATGTCACAACTAGAAAGATTGATGGAGCAGTCAATCATAATAATATCCGATCGGGATGAATTTTGAAACATGGCTTCTTATTTTATATGTCAAGAACAACTCCAATTTCAGCGCATTCCAATGCCTAGATCTCCCTATATAGCCAAAGAACCATTTCAAAATTTATTCGACTTGAGAATTTAGATTTCTTTCCCTTTCCTTTATTCTGACTTTTAGAGTGTCTGAATGATGAAAATCAGTCACTTATTTATAAGCAGGGACAAGACCTAAATCTTAAACAGTCACTTAATATCAACCGCCCATTAAGGTAGATGCCCAAGATTCCTTTTGACTCTTGGTATTTGAAGTACCCTTTCATTAACCAAGAACATAATGGAGAATTGTTTAAAATAATTCTAACATCTCCCACTTGATCCATAATTATCATAAAGTGCGCAATAATCTCTGTGTCATCCTTAAATGGTTTTCAATAAACACATTCATCAAACAACTCATTAAGATGAGCCATGATGCTCACATACTAATTCAAGATCATGATTGCTTCCATGTACCACAACATTAACAACTCATCCAATAAGGTTTATAATAGGGTTATTCAATAATGGTCCAATAATGTCTTTGTGAAAGACTATTTCTATCACATTCTTTCATTCACATGCATGTGCACAATAACGATAAAAATAATTGATTCTAAAACACTGTATAGTATCATATGGTAGTGTCAAAATAAGCACTAAAATCTACCACATCAAGATTCTATTACCTAGACTTAAGACTTGTATCTTAAGCATGCTTCATTAATATCTTTCATAATAGCCCAATCACGTGGATTTTCCATGTTAACACTTGTACAAATGTGTTAAATGATTCTTGTTTAAGAATTTCTCATTTAAAAGGTATTTAAATTCAATGTTATTAGTTACTCATATAATACCTAATGTATCTTAATAAAGAAGATTGCAACTATAATATCATAATATTTCAGCGACATGGTAATAGTGTCGACAACACCAAGTCCCAAAATTTAAATTACGTTGCCATAATCAATAAGTTGTAGCATCGAATCATGCTACAGACTTAGATTTCTGTAATAATCAATGGATTATGTTGGACTCCTTCATTATATTGGCAGTTAAACCAAAATAAACGTAGTTAGATAAGAGTGAACTTCATATTTTCCATAAATCAGTAAATCTGAGTTGTAATTATTCATCGTCAAAAATGAACAATTAACTTTAACGTGAGCATATAATCTTTTAGTATCTAATAACTTCATCCATTAAATATTGAAAATTCATGTAACATTTTGTATCTCTACTTTACAATAAATTGAATATATAAACTTACTCCCACTGATCATAAGTTGTATAAATTGAATATGCAATTATTAAAAAATATAATGGTATTACTTCTCAAAATACCATATGCGGGAAACTTATTTAAGTTTATACAATCATTTATTTATAAAATGTGTAAAAAATTATAATCATAATAGTTTTCACAAACACTAAATGTAACTCTCATCATAATGAGTTACTTATCTCATAAGAATTTTACGTCCTTGAAAAAAGTGATGTCCTTGGAAAACGCAAGAAGGCTCATTTATAACCTTTTTCTCATTACACATAAAGGTGAGAAGGTTAATTTGTAACCTTTTTCTTATTACACATAAAATATTTGATTACAAGTTAACTTTATTCATTTAATTACAATTAACATCATGTTTGGTCTTCTTGACCTCTTTATACTTAACTTAAATGTAATAAAATGAGATCTCGTAGTCCAGTAAGTTTACTTCTTATGATTTGTCAAAACAAAATACAATATTTATTTATCCTTATGCCAAATTCATATTCATATAGATACACCACATAATCATTTAGAACAATAGACTCCATTTATTATCTTCTTAATACTATTCCTTATGATTTTATCTACATTTGTCTCACAACGACAATACCATGATTTAGTGGTTGATCATTTATTTGTTCTTTATTGTTTAAACAATCCAACAACTAAAAGAACAAGCATTGAATATTGTTACTGGCAATGGTATAACTACCATCATTTCCTTTATAACCATATTAATGATTTTCTACTCCCAATTTCACCATTCATAATGAATTTGACATCTGAATTTCTATATTGCAATAAGTACATGTCAATGATAGTTATATTATCTATATAGGTCCACATTAAGAGACAGTCTCCCAATTGGGACGCATAGGTCATACATATATTAGATATCGTAATATCTAACGGGCATAACTCGACTATTAAGATTTATAAGAGATATTACAAAAATCTTGTCCATAAAAATATGAAAGGGTGCCTAATATTAATTTGGGAAAATATTAAAGAGTTTCATCAATAATACAATGGTTATGATTCGAGATCAAAAAATATTTAAAAGAAATATAACCAAACTTTATTTTATACAAAATATCAAAATAATACCATAACCTTTGAGAAGGACTGAAAAATGCTTTAAAAATACCCCTCACAATCAAGTCTAGACAAATATTTTTCATGAAAATTTGAAGCATTTAGGGTTTATGAAAAAATGGATTGATTCCCTAGAATAAAAGAGAAGGAATCTTATTTGCATTTCTAGTTTGTTTTGTGCAAGATCATTGCATCAAAACTAAATACTTTCTATGACACAGTAAGTTTAACTTGCGAAGTCTACTGAGATGAAAACTCGTTTCAAACCATAAAGATACATATTATCTCTATCATTATTAGTCTAAGTGTGCAACATGTGAACAAACTTGATATGTTTAATTTCTTCAAAATTTATATGCAGTGTTCCACACAATATGGATCATCAATAGTGGGATTAAAAAATCCAACATAATAATCAAGAGAAATAAAATCAGACCGTAACATGTTAAAGATATGAGATAAATTTATCACTACATCTATGCTTTGATTTGACAGCACATACGTTAATATCTCTCTAATACCTAATGTGCATTTTATTTGTCTCATTAGTTACCATTGATTAGCAATTATATGATGCTTGTAGATCCATGAGTATTAAACATACATCATATACACTTGAATAATGTATATGATATATAGAGTTCATTCAATCATTCAAAATAAAATACTTGTAAGAAATAATCTTGTTTGATGATTAAACGTAATATACTCCACAATTATAAGCATCACACGTTACTATTGCAATCATCTTTACATTTAATATTCATGCTCATTATAGTTAGGTCATCGTGGTGACTACCAAACCTTTCGTAATATGAATATTACATTAAGTAAAGACTTACATACATAAGTCAATAAATTTTCCACTTATGTTAATTGAATATTGCATGAGCAATGAACTAAATAATTTTTGTTTGGGTTTCATAAAATTAATTGGTGATATCATAATGAAAGAAACAATGACATCTGCATTTGATGACCATTATTGCCTTCCCAAAATATATATGACCAATCAATTTTTGCTCAATAATTGTAATTGGACTTGTAGGCTACCGAATCACAATAATTGAATAAACAATAATATATGTGTAACATCATAAATCTTAGCATTCAATATTATACATGGACCAGTAAGTAAACAAAATATGCATGATATGAATGCATTAGTCTAATATTTATTTGTTATGGAATGGAGTACTTTAACGAACACTAATCCTTACATTATATAAATATTAGAGATAAGCATACATGTGTAAAATACCCATAATACATAAATACATTATATAACTATCTATTTGTAAATTTGAAATTCATGAAAAACTCAAAATAATGTGAAAATCAAATAGATAAGGAGTTTGCATGAGATATTACACGAATGATAGTAAATGGAAAACATGAATAATTTACTTTCACTTCATCACTTATGTATAAGTAACAAATCATAAATATTAATCCAAATCATTCATGGTCAGACTAATGCATAATACGTTTATGACAGTAAGTTGTTGGTGTTTTATAAAAAAAACATAAATTGGTAACGTCCTAAATGATTATAGAAATCAAAGGCATTTGTATTTGATGTCCAATAATTTCTTAAAATATTATTACCCGTTACCATACTTGTGGCATCTGCGTTTGATTTCCAATAACTTTAATTATGATTAATTGAATGAACATACACCAACAAATCAACATTAAATGAAATTATCCCAATGTCCATAATTTTATATCGTAGCCTTTGTTTGACATCTAATATAAACTAAACATGAACATTATAATAATTTAATATCCACATATATCAACTACAGACTGTGTTTATCGTCTAATTCAACTTAAAGGTAATATTAGTATCCAATCAAAATAAACTATCTAGTAGCCATGCATATGAATCGTAGTAGGTGCTTGGCATTTAATTCAATTTAACATGAATACTAGCATTCGAACGAAATCATAAATCTAGAATCCACACATATAAATTGTAGCTTGTGTTTGGCATTAAATTCAACTTAATGGGAGTACTAGCATTAGAATAAACAATAATCCCGATATTCAACTACATGAATCGTTGGCCTATGCATGAGACTCATTAAAATACGAATATCATAATATTCAACAATATGAATCATTGGTTTGTGTTTGGAACGAGACTCATCAAAACATGAATATTAACAATAACATAATATTTTAGAATATGAATCGTTGGCCTGTGTTTGGCATAAGACTTATCAAAATATGAGTATTAATAATAACACAAGTCTAATATACTATCATATGAAATATATGGCCTGTGTTTAGCATGAATATTCAACTAAAATAGGATCATTATAACTAAGTTTTATAACATTTCTAGATAAAACATACATGAAATATGGGGAAACTTAAATTTTTCCAAAAATAAAAAAAACGATTTAGTATTATGGAACTATAGAAACTTCCTCCAGAATCCCAAAACATTCGACGAAATTCAAAAATAATGTTTCTTGAATGAGATATTGTCGACATTATCTATGTAAAATCTATGCCCAAAGAAATATTATACCCAAAGCTTAATGTATAATTAAGGGTCTAAATATGGATGCAAACAGAATAACCTAATATTTACAATTATATATTAATACACTTTAATGTCTTTCCCATCTAACATTATATAAGTATTAGTGTCGAAACATTAATTATATTATAACCTTTGGGCTACACAATATAAATGATGCACAATAATATAATTTTACCAAATTCTTATGGTCAAACACATAATCATACATCTAATACTCAATACGTTATATTGAACTTTTTGATCAATACCAAATAATACATAATATTTGGGAAAATCATAATTTTTTGCCAAAAATAGAAAATTTAAGTTAACACCCGAGGGATGTAGAGAATTACTTTAGCATCTCAAATCAATTTGCGAAATTCAAAATTCAATTTTTCTGAGTGAGATATTGACATCAATATTATTACGAAAAATGACAAAAACGTAATTGTAAGGGTCTAAACGACGTCAAAACAAAAAAGTAAGGTGGTGCCCATTGTGTACAATGGGTTTTATTTATTTCGATGTTTCTAATGGACCATGTGAGTTTGGTAAAATTTTGAGCAAGTTTTGATCTTTCATTCCAACCAGCGAGTATTGGTGACATAGGAAAAACGTCACAGAAAGTCTCAGATATAATTTAAGAGCAGATTTAATGATAGAAAATTAAAATGTCGCAGAAAATCTCAAGCACACAAAAATAATTTAATCAAGATTTCATTATAGGGAAACCTAAATAAAAGGAGAATCATGAGATCTTACTCTTTAGCTCTAATACCATATCTAAAGCCCTTTTTAATAACATCATAATATTAATCATTGATACATTAATGATTAAATTTCCATATACAATTGTTCTTATTAAAAGGATCTTAGATCTTCATGATAATCACATATAATCAATTATATGGAACATAAATGGTATTAAAATAAGATACATCCATCATGTCACAACTAGAAAGATTGATGGATCAGTCAATCTTAACGATGTCCGATCGGGCTGAACTTTGAAATATGACTTCATCTTTCATATGGCAAGAACATACTCCAATCAATGCATTCCAACGATTAAATTTCCCTATATATCCAAAAAACTATTTCAAAATTTACTCTCCTTCAGAATTTAAATTTCACTCACTTTCCTTTATGTTGTTATTTAGAGTTCCTGAATGATGGAAATTAGTCACTTATTTATAGGCAGGGACAAGACTTAAATCTCCAACAGTCACTTAATATCAACCGTCCATTAAGGTTGTAAGGACCAAATTTCTAATTGGTCATGTTTAGCTGGTTGTTTCATGTTTATCTAGATATAATTCATTGATTATCTCATTATAGATATGTTTGTCTTTTCATTTATTGTCTATTCGAGATGAAGAAGAGGAGAGATGTATGTGATGAAGGGGGAGATTGGGTATGTTTGAGCACGTAAATTTTTTTGCATTACAAATTGATATCATATGCTTTAATTCTTGTATGTTGATATTAATTAGTCTGCACAAATTGATATCATGATTTCAAAGTTTTTTTTTCAAATTAGTATCAAATTTGCTCACATGTTTAACAAATTATTGGATTGTGTTTTTACAAATTGGTATTAATAGTACATATTGATATCATAATGTTTTATATCTTTTGTTCCTCCATACTTCACCGGGTATTTGTCTATTTCATGTGTGTAGGTATGCTTTAGATATTCAAGATTTTGAGTCTACATCACATTCAGACAACTCATGCTTACCAGACCATCATTTACAGTCATGTCGTGTAATTTTTTGTTTTGGGGTTTTTATGGGATGGGATTTTGGCATCATACAGCTTGATAACCCGACTTAGGCATTTCACTGTTTGGATTTTGTCCTAAAATAGCCAAAGGGGGAGATTTTTAAGGACAAAATTTCCAATTGAGTCCATTGTAGTATTTGACTTATTCTTGGACCAAAATAGTCATAGATAGATTTTGATTGTAACGATCCCACACAATCTATGACATAGAGTTTATTGAAGACGTTGAGGACAAGCTTGAAACATAAATCATGCCGATATTAGTTTGGTGCACTTTTCACGTCTTCATTGCATTCCAATATCGCTCAGGTATGAATGCGTAATGTTTATAGGACTCAAAAAGATGTTATTTTTATTAAAAAAATGTTTTAAAAATATTTAACTTCATTTATCTTGAGATAAAGATGGTTTAGAGTTGTGTAAATTAGAAACTCATGTTTTAAGTGGTTCACACGGCTTTGTCAGTCGTTCAAGCGAGATCAATATATTATTCGAGCGACATATGGATCTCGTTCGAGCGATATACACTTTTCGTTCGAACGATCCACCGCCTTAACTTTTCTATTAAAGCGTGTTTCACTCAAAATTTCGTAAGTGTGCAGTCCAAAAAATTAGTTTACAGTGAGTAAAATTTCTACACAAGTTTTCAAAGGTTTTCAAAATCTAAAAACTTCCTTAGATTTTCAGAGATCTAAACTTTCATTCACATATGCTATTGTGATATTTATTTTCACCATTGGAGTTGTTCTACATTTGAACATCATTGGGTTTTACGGAGAAGAAGTGAAGGATTTCATGTTTGAAATCTGTAGACGTTTCCAAGCTACATCAGTGGATATCGAGGCATTCGTGGATGTGGATGCGTATGCTGTGGACAGCTATCGCGAAAGGATTCACATGGTCCTTATGGAGGAGTGGTTGAAAATTCAGAGAAGCTTCAAGACTTGTGGGGGATCGAATCATTGAGTAAGTCTGTCTTTTTATTTTGTAATACCACATCATAATGATTGTCTAGCTTGGGTCGTCCGGGGTTTTTTCCCTTAGTGGTTTCCTCGTACATCCGATGTTAACTTTTGTGAGCTTACTTTATTTTACTTTCTTTAATCACTAGATGCATGTTTAGTATTAATCAATATACAATTGGTCCTAGTTAAAATTGGTTCAAAACTTGGTGCGGTTTAGAATTCTGGTAAAAGGTCTGTCAAAAAGAAAGTTGGTTTGCCTTCCTTAAAACACATTCGACAGAAAAAAGGGTCTACAAAGGTAGATGCCTAAAAGTCCTTTTGAATCTTTATTTTGGAGATACCCTTTCATTGAGCAAAGTGACTCTTAATATTAATATAATTATGGAGAACATAATGGAGAATTATTTAAAATAATTCTAACAGGGTAATGTTAACTACCTTTCTAACAAAGTCACATATTTGTTTCCGACATAGGCCTGTTGTGGCTAATATCATATTCTTTTCATCTAGTTCCCTCGCCCTTTATTTTATTAATTTTTAGTAGACTTATTGAGAGAAGTCTGTTTTCCTTAAATCTTTAGGGCAATATAGGCGGTTCCTTCACCTCATGATCTTGGCATGATTGTTGTGGATAGAAAAATGAGTGATTTCCCAAGGAGGGTTCTTAATCAACTTAGGAATAAGACCATCACTACCTCCATTACAACTTATCCCTTTATCCATCGCTCTCCCTTACTCACAAAAAGGTTCTAAGGATAATATAAGGGAGATTACTGTTGACCTATTAGAATACATTGGGTATGAACTACGCCCCTTTTGGATTATCATATAATGTCCTTGAACTTATAAGTTTTGATTCCACAATCGATTATGATATTGTAAGGATTCTAATCATTAGGAATAGTGCCAGAGAAGACTCTTCGAACTCCCTTATCCATGTATTGTGTCCTCAAAAGACGATATAAAGACCCATCCTATAATAGAGTCTTCATCGATTGAGGTGACAAATATATAGTTATGAAACCAATCCTTAATATGACGATTCTTTTAACCCTGCTCATATTGATGCTGCCAATTACCTAAGAACATAAAAAGGAACTAATTAAGGAGTATATAGAGTTATATAGCATTCATGCCAATATATGATGTGGGGCTTTGGAAAAAATGAAAGGTCTTATGACCTTATCAATGTAACACCCCGTGCATATCTCCATTGAGGGTGATCAGGTCCTGATATCAATTTATGCCAAACATTAAAACTCAAATACCATTCTAAGCATGTGACAGAAATATGAAACATTAAATTTTTTTCCATGAGTTATAAATTGTTATAATACAATAATAATAAACATTCAACACAATAAGATCTATTACCATACTAAAACTCACATAAAGTAAAACTTAATTAGTATAAAGTCAACTACAAAAAAAGTCTTTCTAACTAAAACCATAAATCAACTGTGGTGTCGAATAACGTACAAAATCCAATACAACTGCCTCATAAATAAATTTGTTCGAAAAGAAAACTAAACTATGCAAATAAAATAAACTCCATCTACAAGTATGCTAAATTTCATATCTATGCAGCTACCTAACAACCTGTCCTAAAAGGTTAGTCAATAACAATGGATCAAGGCCCACTGTAAGAATACAAGCTACTCTTACCACATAGGATCCGTGAATCAAATCATAAGCATTATAAGAGATAAGTATGACAACATTATATTTTATTTAATAAATTAATATATAATAATACAAGTAATGCAAAACTATAACGACTATCCACATAAAATAAACCAACTTGACTACCCAAGTCCAATTATGTTTATTTTAACATTAATTAAATTTCTTTCCATTATCTTGCTCAATTAAAATAATCTTTCTCAATATTAATAAATTATTAATGCAACACCATCATGGCCAGTGTGCCTCTCTATTCTACCTGAACATAATCATAGTGTGCTAATATCTTATCACATCAAATTAACATACATCTTATCTAACTCGATTTCAATTATCTATCTCATAATTATTATAATGTCAAAACAACACTATTATACACAGTTTGCCTTTCTATTGGAGTTGCACATACTCACGGTGTGTGTGAAATCTCAACACAGAGATCCCCCACCCATCAACATAGTTCCTGTAACTAAATTTTCAGCCAATAAATAATGTAATGGTACCCACACAAGAGATGTTAATATAGCCAGTTAGCCTAGGTTCCACACACATCGTAATGGTCAGTTAACATCAAACATATCACATACTCATAACGGAAACATAAAACTGCCAAATTAGCTAAGACAGTGTAAGTCCCACACATACAATATAGCCTGTCAATGAACACCCTCACATACAATGATACCATATTTATTTGTCTCTAATACCCGTTAATTATCATAGGTATTAATTATCATTTCATTGACATATTTTCATATTTACAACTAGCTCCCTAAATAATATGGATATCACCTCTAAATCCATCCCTAATCCTATAAAGATCACTCAAACCATAAGTATTACTTAGTCCCACACCTAGGAAAATGCCTAAAATCATAAGCATCCCTTAGTTTTGTGCCTAAGAGAAAAACATAATGAAATACTACCTCGTACCATACCAATAAAAATTCCCAAATGTACAAGTTTATATTCCATACTCCCCTAACTAGAAAGCATCAATAACAATTAATATGTCTACTTGCTAGTTGTATACCTACAAAGTAACATACGAATAACGAGGGTAAAAGTATAACTAATGTGCATTGCACATCATCCCATTGATATCATTTTCGTAACATGTTAAGATGAAAACATAATGAATTTATAATTTGTATATACCAAATTAAGTGAAAGAGATGAGAAGAGAATGAAACACTCGATGTACATGGTTCGGTCGGTCTTGGCCTATATCTATGGAGAGAAGCGGTGGGGGTGTTCTTTTATTACTTTTTTGAAGTATTACAAAGAGTTAAAAAGCTTGTAAACTTTTTCCTTATCACACTACGAGAGGCTTTATATATTCATCCTTTATAATATCTTTACTTATTCATTGCATGCACGTTAGGAGAGTTTGAGTTTGAAGAAGACACATGATCTTATCTAGCTTCTTCATATATTCCCACTTTTCCTATCCTCGGTTATACTAGACCGCATTAATAAGGAACCTATTTGCTTTTTGAAGTAATGGCATGTTGACAAAGTCCATAGGATTCAAATTGCTCGGCTACCATTTGTTTGATGAAGCTGGGAGCCTTGTTTATCGAGGTGGGATGTTCGTCTTTACATAGTCATTGTACTCCTATACTCACACTGGGAATTTGGTCATTTACCTGATCACCACTTCACCATTATTCTATTTATAGACTTGTCATTTTACTATTCATTAGGCGATTGTGATGCCTTATAATAATGCCATTTGTTCAAATTTGGTCTAGTAAAAAATACCCCTCATCAGTTACCCTGACTCTTAGTGTTCTTGAAGATGAGACAAAGAGTCTTGTGTGTAGCCGAATGAAGTCTATTACACGTGTCATATTTTTATGGTGCTTAAAGATGAGCATGAGAATAACTTGGTCTTGATTCGTCATGATCCATTTAGGATCATGTGCTTATATTAATATTTGTGAGGAGATATGGATTCGATGAGTACTATTTCCAATTTAAGACATCAATTAGGTGAAGAGATGTAAACATTGCACAATAGGGAACGTGAAATTTCTAGAGGTGCGCGTGGGTATTTGAACCCATTCCATGCGCCCTGACCACACGTGCCTTCGACCAAACCTTTATGGACCATTTGATATTTTTTCATCCACCTATTAAACTTGAACGGTTTCTTCCCCTTTTGTATAAAATCCTCCCTACTCCTTTACTTTGAACTTTTAAGTTTTACACTCTCCATATAACCATAGTCTTCCATTTCATTCTAATTTTCCAAAAATTAAATTTCCTTACATTTTATAATCTTTCACCATATCATCATGTGAACTCGTCTTTCTTCATACCATGGATTCGTATTTCATCATCTCAAGATTAACCGTTATCTATCATCTTCCCATTTATTACTGGTACATTTCTTCCCCCATATTTGCTTTCTTCAACTCCTTTTCTTAGAAAGTTTGGCATATCATACCTTGAGTGCCTTTAGACATTTGATCTTTCCCTCAACTTGGCCAAAAAATAAAGGCTCCAATATCAATTGTCCCTACAAACATGATGGAGATAGTTGATGCCATTTGTCTTGAAGATAATGAAAGGAGGGCCTCTATCCTAAGGGTTTCCTCATCGAACTCCAGCAAACTAAACCTTCTTATCGGAGTCCAAAATTTTATTCGAGAATCCAGCTCATCTGATCCCCCTCAGGATAGCGGTTCTCAGGTAAATACCTTAAACCTTTATTAAGCCATGAATTATATGACCGAGGAGGTCACCAAAGAGTTGTGTGAACACAAATCCTTCTTAGGGCTTTATTCATTCGTCTCTTCTATGAGACTGATTGCGCCACGATCGAGAAGTTTAATTTTAAGGGCATTGCTTCCAAGAAGGTCTTAGAGTTCCTCTTTCGACACTGATTTGCTATGTGCTTCTCTTACTTAATCTTGCTCCCTCTAAACTTATACTGAACTCTTAGAGAATCATGATAGACTCCATGATGTATTTTTAGTATATTTTTGGGGTTAATAATCCTATTATCATAGGGAATGTGTTGACCATTTACAAGCCCATGGCTTCTCAGGAGGTTAGGTATACACTACACTATAGAAACATGGGTTAATTATTCATCACGTCACTTCCTTACCCCAATCAGGACTGAAGACATCACTTTCTCTATATCAATGGGGAGGGGTGGGAGTTTGACGACCAAAATTATCTTAGTGTTCATCTATTCATAGTTCCGCTTGTTTGGAACAAACTTGGCTTAGTCAGTCATACTTTTGTATTCTATATAGTATTTTATTGCATTCGTCTTCACTAATTACTTCTTCATCATGATTTTATATAAGGATTTTTAACAAGCTTCCTGATATTTCCAAACCCTGGAAGGAGAGGGTTCGGGAAGCCGTGTGCAAATCCTTAACATTTAAAGAACTCCGTGATATGAAAAGATTGGAGGAGCTCAGATTTATTACTAGAGGAGAGTATTTTCAAGATCGTGACACCCTTCGTCTTTGGTCCAACACTAATGAAGGATGCCTCATATTTCATCGGTTCTAACTTTTGAATTTTTTCTCTCGTCATGTATACTTTGTACACGTTGAATGATCACTTACCCGATTTTGTTGAATTGACCATTATTTTATCTTTATGTTTGTCTTTACAAGTTATAAATAAATGGCCGATCGAGGGTATCACGCAGTGCTACAAAGGCTGAACTAGACACTGAATGCCCATAGTCTCCTATTACTCAACAGAACCATCATGCGACTGATATGAACCCCTAATAGATTGCAGTTGCTGAACTGGTACTTCCCCTTAATATCATTGAGGAGACTTCATCCATCTAGTTGGTGGATTATGAGTCTCTCTAGAAGAGGATACGGGTAAAAAATCCCTTAGAGACTGAAACCACTCCTACTTTATCTCATCGAAGCCTAATTTATGACAAAGAGGATGAAGATGATGAGGGAAAAACGGTGCCTGTGGATGTGGAAAGGACTTGGATCCTGCACCTCCACTACGACAATTTGATTGAGAACTTTTTGGCCTTCCAAAACTCCTATGCTCATAAGGAAATTGATCATCTTAGTAGAGGTCCAATCGATATCACTAAAGAAATTATCCAATCGGGGTTAAGGGTAACTACTTATTCGTTCTCCCTAAACTTCCATTATTCATAATTTCATTTCATTATCTTGATTATGTGACTCCATTGCAGTTAAGTTCATGGGAGTTAACATGGCCAAGAAATGGCTACAAAGGGAGGATAAAACCATGTAACTTCTTGGATTGAAAATGGCATTGCTGACCTTGAAGAAAGATAATACCGACACCGAATAGACCCATAAGACGGCCCGAGGAAAGATAGAAAATAAGAGGGTGACCAAGGATAAAGACAAAATGTAGAAAAAAAATATTATTATGGAGATAGATTAGATTCAAAATACAATCATCGAGTTGAAGGGACAACTTTCTTAAAATGACAGGAAAAATAAAAGTTCAAGGCAGTTAAAGCTGACGGGCTCTAGCCCTATGATCAAGTTTAATTACTTGACGTGTTTTCTAACTTCAGACTACTTTGGAGTGTTGAAATATCAATCCTTTATAAATGACTACACCAAACTGGTCAATAGGACGAAAAAGACTCATCCCAACTTGGACCTTTATTCCTTCGACCCCGAAAACTATGAAACTGAAGAGGAATTAATGCCTTCCACCTCATGTTTGGATCAATAGTGGTATTCCAAGCACCAGGAGCTTATGATAACCTCTTGGCCCTGTGTATTTCAAAGGTGAAGATCTTTACATCTTTAAGTGCGAGGAGATGGATTAGATTCTAGCTTTTATGTCTCCCTTTGCTCCACCACCTACTCTATAGTTTTCCTTATTTAACAAACATTTTAATCCTTTGAATTTTCATGGGTATATAATATGGGCTTCGACCTCTAAATATTTTCTTTTATCGGCTTTGTCCTGGATATTAATTTTGCATGTTACCTGAATGGCATGGTCATACTAGCCTTAATTCTAATGGCATGGTTTTACTACTTAATTTGTTATACTTATTCATTGATTTCTCCCACACTTGCTATAAATTATGTTAATTATGTATTCATTTATTCAATTACTTCTTCAGTGCCCAAAACTGTTCCAGCACAAACCCTATATCTCCATAAAGACAAGAGAAAACATATGCTAGACCCAAAACTAAGGGAGTACAAATAAACAAAAGGACTCAAAGATCAACAACGCAAAAAACAATAACGAATGCATAACCCTTGAGACCTAAGACTGTGCTCTGATAGCAATAGTAATACACACATATTTTTCCATTGAGGGTGATCAGGCCCCAATGCCAAATTATATCGCAACTTAAAATCAAAATACCATTCTTAGTATATGACGAAATTAAGAGACATTTATAACATTTCCACTAGATATAAATTGAGATAATCCAAAATTATTAAACCATTCATAACAATAAGATCCATCACCATGCTAAAATCCCCATAACAGAAAAGTCAAATGATATAAAGCCACCTACATAAAAATCTCTCCAGCTAAAATTCATAATTAAATCGTGGTGTCGAATGACCCACGGAATGAAAGACGATTGTCTCGTAAATAAAACGACTGGAAAGGAAAACTAAATTATACAAATAAAATAAACTCCAACTCTAAGCCCGCTAAATTGTAAAACTATGCAACTACCTAGCAACCTATCCTCAATGCCTAGTAAAAAACAATAAGTTAGGGTACACCGTAAGAATACCAGTTACTCTTCCCACATAGAATGCATTAATCCATTCATAAGCATTATAAGAGATAAATATCATAATATAAGATTTTAAATAACGAAGCAATAAAATAACGATGCAATTAATGCAAAACTAAAACAACTACCCTCATACAATAAACTAACTCAACCACCTAAGTCCAATTATGTTTATTTCAATATTAATTAAATCCGTTTTCATTATCTTACTCAATTACAATAATCTTTCTCAATATTAATAAATTATCGATGCAACACCATTATAACCACTTTGCCTTTCTGTTGGCCCTGCACAAAATCATGGCGCGACTAATGACTCATCACATCAAATCTACTTGCATCTTATCTTAATTGATTACAACTATCTATCTTATAATTATAATATTATCAAACCAACACTATTTTAGCTAGTTTTCCTTTGTACTCGCTCTGCACATACTCATGGTGCACCTAACGTGTCAACACATCAAATCAACACATGTCATTATAACCTGTCAACCCAAATTATTATCATGCACGTACGACAATGTTAACCACATAAGAGACATTGATATATCCAATTAGACTAGGTGCTGCACACATTGTAATGTCCCATCCACTCCAGTTATTGTACACACTCATGACACTAACATAAAATCGCCAATGTAGCCAAGATAAAGCAAGTCCCACACATACATTGCATCCAGTCAATGAACATCCGTACACACAATGATGCCACATTAATTCATTTATAATACCCATTTATTATCTTCAGTACTAATTATCTTTTTATTTGTTTTCTTTCACATTTACAACTAGCCCCCCAAATAATTCAGGTAACGCCTCTAAATCAATCCCTAGTATCATACTTATAGATCATCAAAACCATAAGTATCATGAAGTCCCTCACCTATTAAAATACACAAAACCATAACCATCCCCTAGCCTCACTCCTAGGATAAAAATAATGTAACCGCGCACTATCTAGTCCCATACCTAGAAAATACCAAAACATAATGTGTACACCCCATAGTCCCATACCTAGGAAGTGTTACCAATAATTAATATAACTACTTGCTAGTCCCATACCTAGGAAGTGTTACCCATAATTAATATAACTACTTGCTAGTCCCTAGAAAGAAACATACTAATGAAGAGGGTAAATTTACAACTAACGTGCATTTACTAACGTCCCAACGATATATTTCTTAATTTCATAACTTATTTAGTTTATCCATTAATTAATTTCTTAGTCCAACATCAAATTCCATTATTTCACATTTAGAAACAGACCGATTTCATGCGCACTAAAATAAATATATCATGTGATAAACGATATCTAAAAAATACTCCTACAAGTTGTTTAAATTCAATATCTAAATTTGTGTGATATTTAATCAAATTAAATCGCAAATCAGTTCAAACATACGTATACAAAATTTTCAAGAACATATTAACTTATTCGACATCATAACATACCAACAAATTGCATATTTCAATTAACATGCTATTCATCCCATTCCAAATAATAATGGAGTCTACTAATATAAGCATGCAATATTTCAAGTATTAAAACAAGTTTCAGAGGATTATAAAAACATATTTGTAATTGAGTTATTACTTTCCTGAATTAGGCTGCTAATCATCTTCAGAAGACACGCGTATTTAATATTTAGGCAACATTTCGATCAAGTAATACTTAAGTAGAAAATATAGATATTTGTTTCTTATAAATAAGTATTATAAAAATTTGATTCGTCCACTCAGTTTGTCTGGATAAAATATGCAACATTGATTTTATGAATTTCTTCAAAATATGAGATTTAAGCTTTCCAAAATAAGGTTGAAGTTTTGTATTAATGGAGGGTTAGGGTTGAGAAGATGAAGAAATAAGGAGGTGTAGGCCTATTGATTTATTTTGATAAAGAGGTTTTAAAAATAAGTCACGCTTGCATTTAAGGAAAAGCATGTTCCTTTCTTAAAAAATCTAATGGACCCTAAACTCCTTGATCTGAACCACGCCCGTGGATTGGCGGGCGCATCACAAACCACCCACAATCGGGGGTTCTAAGACATAGTCACGAGTACGAGTCTATGTTCGTGGGCACTCTTTATCTTACCATATCTCTCTTATTTTATTTTTTTCCTATTAGTTATAGGCTTTAAATACTAAAGTTCAAAAAGCTATACATCTCTAACTTAACATAAAACCCATCCGTGACTCACTTTTCAAAAATCAAAACTTGTAGTCCAAATTTTTATAAAATGACTAAAACAACCCCCAACTTTATACCAATAATAACGAAGGTACTAAATTATTCATTAAATGCACAAAATATTCATTTAATTCACCAAATTCTATTTGAATAAAATCATTTTAATTTATTTCAAATTCAAACTAAAATACTCATTTTAATTGACTCATAAATTAATTAATTAAATCCCGTCATTGAATATACGGGGTAATATAATCTTCCCCAGTAACACAAAAATTTAGTTTTTGAAATTAGATAAAGCATAAATGTCGTAACTTAAACCCACAAAAATAAAATAGACTCATATCTACCTACACATTGTATTCCATGACTGGGGTAGCCCTATACCCAATCCCACACGCGCATACCCCCTAAATAACACATACATACATATATCTTAACTATATATATAAGGCATAACTATAAAGTAAAGAATATTTCATACTACCCACTAGCCACGCGTAGATTTTTCATCAAAAGTTCTATCAATAATTCTAAGTTTTCAAATGGTTAACACCAATCTAATCTCAAATATCAACACAAATGATCCTTAATCAAAACCACTACATCTACCTTCAGTGATCAAAATAGTCCTTACACAAATCCTATTTCCCCATAAAGGCTAGACTAACACATATGCGAGACCCAAATCCTAAGGAGTACAAATTAAAAAAAGGAGTCAAAGAACAGTAACATAAAAAACTATAATGGACTCATAACCCTCAAAACCTAAGACCATGCTTTGAGAACAATCGTAACACCCCGCATATTTCTCCATTGATGGTGATCAGGCCCCAATGCCTAATTATGATGTACGTTAAAATTAAAATATCATTCTTAGCTCGTGACAAAAAATGAGAAATTAAATTTTTTTCCAGAAGATATAAATTGAGATAATCAAATAATAATTAGCCGTTCACCATAATAAGATCCCTCATCATGCTAAAACTGCCATTACATAAAATTCAATTGGTATAAAGTCAATTATAAAAATTTCTCCAGCTAAAAATCCTAAATCAACTGTGGTGTCGAATGACCCACGAAATACAATACAACTATCTCATAAATAAAACGACTGCAAATAAAATAAACCCCATCTGCAATTCCTCTAAACTCCAAAATTATGAAAATACCCTTACTTATCCTTAAAGGTTAGTTAATAACAACGGATCAGGATCAAGTGAAAGAATACTATCTACTCTTCCCACATAGGATCCACAAATCAAGTCAGAAGCATTTTAAGAGATAAATATTTCAGTACAATATTTTAATTAAAAAAGCACTATAACAATGTTGTGAGTAATTAAAAACTATAACAACTATCCACATAAAATAAGCAACTTAAATACCAAGTCTAATTATGTTTATTTTAGCAGTAATTAAATCCCTTTCCATTATCTTACTCAATTATAATAATCTTTCGAAATTTTAATAAATTATCGTTGCTCGCGGCATTTAACAGAGACGTGTGAATGGTTTTTACTCAAACCTTAATATCATAATTATAATACGTATTTTTGATGTTTTACAAATTCTCATGAAGATAAAAGGTCATCCCAAGCACCAAGTAACCAAAGTCTAGTCTAGGTCCGCACTTCGAACATAAGGACTCATTTTTAAGCACATTTAACCCTATAAAACTTCCAAATATGCAGTTGTTATAATTGAGAAAGTTGCGCATCTTTGAATTATATTTCCAATGATTCTGATCGTGTACAAATTGGAGGTTTGAGTCAAAGATATGCTCAAAATATGAAACTTCTACAAAGTTGGTGCGATGTTAGAGTCTATAACTAATCATGCATGCACTGACATGACCGATCGATCATGCCCTAAAAAATTCTTGATCGATCATTCAATCACTTCCCCAACTTCCCCTATAAATATTCGACAAAGTCCCCTTACCTTTCACACCATACCTCTCAACTTTAGAGCTAATTTTAGAGAGAGAAAGAGCTAAGGTTCTAGTGAGGGAAAGATACTAAAGCTATAAAAAATAGTATAGAGCTCTCAAGAATTCATAATCAAACTCTAAAGAATTTTCCAAAAGTTATAGCTCGACATTCCTAGAGATAAAGTCAAAATTTTACCATCATGAAAGACTAGATCTACCACTCTACAATAGTATATCTGAGTCAGATCTAGAAGTTGGTGGCCAACCATTTTGAAGACGTTGACAAACATTATAAAGTGAAGAAGTACCAACAAGAAAACTCATATCTACCACTCTACGTATACTCTTTTAAACTTATTTATTACAGACCGTTATGGGGTGATGTTGTGCTGCAACACCATCCATTATCTTCATCTTCTGCTTCTTTTTTTCTTCTTCTCCATTTAAGTCCTTTATTTAAAGGTCATGTTCGAACTATGTTGATTTTGATTCATCATATGGTCGATATGTAGTAATAATAGCAAGGCCCAGTCTCTAAAGGTCATGTCAGATCTTGTACATATTCATGTGTTTTCAAATTTATTCTCACAAAATAAAATAAAAAAACAACAACAAAACCTTCTAAACCATGATATACTTTCATGTAGGTCAGAGTATCACTAGATCTAGTGATTTTACCTACTATTTTGTTTTTATGTTGGAAGTCTCTACACTCTTTATTCATTAATGTGGTTTACGAGTGAACCTATTTCTTCCAAGCATCTTTCATGAACATAAAGTTCTTTACATTTTTATATTTAGACTTACTTAACTCTAAAAACACTTTGATACATCAAAGGGAGTTAATATCTCTCACATCGGGCCTTCATAAAAGGTAAATTCCTTCATTTTCCTTTTGCTAACTTTGTGGACTTTTAATTGTTCTACGCGGGTATGTAGGATCACTCGAATTGTCATCCTAGTGAATAAGTCTGACTTTGTACATGTTTGCATTGATACTAATTTATTTTCATAAATATCAAAAACCAAACAAAAGTCTTCAAAATCATACAATGCAAAAAATAGAAGATTAGAGGATCACTTGACCTTGGGATATTATAGAATGTTTTGATCTTAATGTAAGATGTCTGATCTCCTGCTTTTTATCAATATAGTCCATTTATCAAACCCACTTACATTAACTCACTCTAATTGAACATAAATAATTTTCATACATCCTCATACCTAAACCATTTTCCTCTTAAAACTATTTCAAGACATCAAAGGGAGTTGACATATCCTACGTTAAGTCAAAGTAATAGGTGAATCGATCTAGGTCACTTCATAAACTACGTGGACTTTGAATCTCTCCGTGCGAGTACGTAGGATTACTCAGACTATCTTTCGAGTGAACTAGTTCAACTTTGTACATATTTATCCCCCATCCATATTATCTACACACACATCCCACATTGTATTGGACAGTTTAGTACGTACTAAATATTTTCACTTTATTATATCGTTTATACTATAACATGTCGATATAAATATTTTATATTTGCATTTGGGACCAAAAGTGTGGAACGGGTTCCTAACACCTTCCTAACTCATGACCTAATCCCCTAACTTTTGACTCTCTAGTTAAACACGCAGACCACTTATAATAATTAGGTCTCTACGGAGGCTTACCCCTTCTTTTGATCATTTTGGGTAAAATAGACTGGTGACTCCATTATTTTCAAATAGGACGAGGCGACATCCATGTGTCACTACCAGTGACCCATTTCTCAATGTGTTTCTCCAAAAGTACGCGCGTGAGGGGGGAAAGAGAGACGCGCCTCCTCGGGGCCAAATTCTCACACCGTACATTTCTAATACCCATTTATTATCTGAGGTATCCATTATATTTTCATTTTCTTATTTTCTTATTTATAACTAGCCCCCCAAATAATATAGGTATAAACTCTATATCCTTCCCTAGTCTCATACATAGATATCACCCAAATCATAAGTATCACTTAGTCCCTCACCTAGGAAACTACCTAAAATCATAACTATCCCTTAGTCTCGCACCTAGGATAACAATTTTGTAACAACGTACTACCTAATCCCATACCAAGGAAATACCCAAATGTACAAGTCTACACACTATAGTCCCACACCTAAAAGGCGAAGATATCAATTAATATGCCTATTTGCTAGTCCCATGCCTAGATAGTAAGATAATTACAACTACTATCCATATCCAAACATCCCAACGATAATATTTGTAAGGACATTTTTCTCATGTCCAATATGTTACATTTGTGTATGTCGTACGCCACTACATTTGGCACGTCACTTCATAATCTCACATGATGGATTCTATTCGAATTCTAAGAATCAAGCATTCAACATCTTCATTAAATGTCCCACATCTCCCTCAACGACTTCACGTTGCACGATTTTATGGATTTTATGCAAGTGGTACGCTAGAGAAGTCAAAATAATGAAAGAAAGGCAATATAGGAAAGTTCAAGGGTATTTTGGTAATTTTACAACCATAGTCTGGAGGTCTGGTAAACTGGAAAGTTGAAGAGCTCGATGCCGTGAAGATACTGGAAAAAATATCACCTCAATCTGAGTTACGGTGAAGAAGTTATGCACGTTTGAAGAACAGGAAAAAAGGTCCCTACATAGAACATAAGGGCGATCCGAACCTTTTAATTTTAAAGGATCCGAACTGCCTAAGCAAATAAGGATTTATTTGAAATAAGGAGGTGATCCGAACCGCCTATTTTTGTGGTGTATTTGTTTAAGACTTGGAGAAACATTTTTAAGAGTTCTATTAACTCAAGTCTTCATGTTTTTGAGTCCTAAAACTCATGTTTGATTCAAACCAAAAATTCCAATTACTTTTGTGAATCTTTTGGAACCCACCCTATAACACTACTTTACTTTTGTTCATCCTTTGTGGAAAAGCCGTCTCTTTTCCATTGATAACCATCTTGAGTTCTTGAGAGATATTCCAACCGACGATATCGAAACTGACACCTAAGGGTATTTCGTATGTCACTCTTGTTTTCATTGTAATCCGTGTAAACCATTCTTTACAAATTATAGTGAAAATAAAAGGTTTTGCACTTCGGGGATTTTTCCTGATTTCTGTATGTCAGCATATTTATATCGCATAATTTATTTTTGTGATGCATTGTTCTGTTTTAACACGTAGTTGCATATTTTAGGGATGAACTAAATTTGGTTTAAAATTGGAAGTTTGTGAAAACCACCCTTTGGGATTATTTTTCCTTTACAATATTTTCGTAACATATTCAATTTCTCCATTAATTTTGTTCTTCAGTCCAAAATTATATTCCGCCCAATAATCACAAGTTTTCTCTAGGGTTATGGGATTGCCTCGACTAAGCTTGGTCCTAACGTATATAAGGTCATTATAGAATATATAGTTCTGATAAAGAATAAGTGGGCTATGATATTACTGAGTGTATTTTCATATATCACTATGCCATATACCGAGAATGGTCACGATCCAATTTCATGACCAAAGGCGTCACAGTCCAAATCCGTTACCACCTTAAAAATTTCTCGAACAAGGCTATGACCAAGGCTAGGGGTGAACTAGACAAGATAATGGTCAGAGTTCCAAATCAGGACCATCATCAACACGGATTCATATCGGGACCCAACCGTAAGCAATATGATGGGAAATTTAGTGTCAGTTTTATAACGTTAAGGGTCACAGTTTAAGACCGTGATCGAACCACGACAAAACTTAGTGAAGTGTAGTCACCATTTTGAACTGTGACCTTTAACAGTGACAACAATTTAATTTGAATTAGTTATGAAGAAATGGTCACGATTTTGGATTGTGACCAATTGTGGGTGACTCTAAGGGTCACCCCTGGGGATCGTGACCATTCATGGGGACCCATGACAATATAATTGGTTATAGGATTGGTCATGGTCGTTAGTCGTGACTATTTATCTACTGTAAATAAAATTCCTTAGGGTTTCATTTCATTTCACCGACCCTTCTCTCTCTGTCTCTCTTGATCTCTCACTCTGCACACTCTCTCACTCTTGCCCGCACTAACATCTCTCTCTCTCACCACGCGATCACTCTCTCTCTCTCATCGATGGTCACTTTCTCTATCTCTCACCAGTAAAACTCCCTCTCACTATGTGTTTTTGTGTGTGTTTATTTATGTGTATATATATATATATATGTGTGTGTGTGTGTGTGTGTGTGTGCGTGCGTGTGTGTGTGTGTGTGTGTGTGTGTGTGTGTGCGTGCGTGTGTGTGTGGTGTGTGTTTATGTATATACATGAAATTGGACCCATTAGATTGTGTAAATGTGAAATTGATTTTGAAATGGGGTATATACATGAAATTTGACCCATTTTATCGTGTAAAGGTGAAATTAATATTGAAATTGGGTATGCATATGAACCGTTTTAATTGTGTAAATGTGAAATTGATATTGAAATTTTATATATACATGAAATTGGACCCAATTGGTTGTCGAAATGTGATATTGATATTGAAATTGGGTATATACATAAAATTGTACTCATTTTGTTTTGTAAATTTGAAATTAATATTGAATTGGACTCATTTAGTTGTGTAATTTTTGTACATCTAGTTTTTATTTATACCTATTCGGGGTAATTTGATACGATAACATAGAGTCACATGCTTTGATATTTCATACGCATTAGAATAGTAACTTTGTAATTAATTACACCCTTGATGAGTTATGTTTGATTTTTGGGATGTAATTAGAAGATTAGGAATACACGTTTACTCATACATATTTACATTTACACGCATACTTATGCACATATATACACAAATACTCATATACGCACATATATATACATATATGTGCACACGTATAGCACATGAATTTCTATATATACATGAAGTCCAACTCACATGCCCAAAAATAAATGCACACACACACATCTATACTTTTACACAAGCTCACATTTATATACACACACATACCCACACGCAAACATATATACACATATGCACACACATGTAACACGTGAATTCCTATATATACATGAAGTCATTCATATACTCACACATGCATACATACACCCCACCATTCACATATATATAATTTTACACAATTGAACATATATACACATAATCGAACACATTTATGTACACAATTTCACACATATATACACACACTAATGCAGATATATACACAAACTCACACGCGATCATATATATACAAATATGTGCACACGTAAAATATATATACACGTATATATACATAATACACTTTCTACCTAAATGAAAGATTTGAGTAACATGAGATACAAAAATTATTTGTTTAGAATAGAGTAATTTGGTAACATTTTAGTTTGAACAATATGTCAACATATTTTCTTCTTATTCCATGTGTGCATGAAATTGGAGAATAATTATTGAAGCTCAAATAATTCTAACTGTTTTATTTATTTAGATAATATTACTTATCTTTTCGTTTATGTGATATAGTATTATCTTTATTCATAACTTCTCGGTTAACTATTGCAGTCGTGTTCGCCCTTTCCTTAAGTGGTTATTGTTTGGGTGAACATAAATTGGTGGAAGGGCTTGCATATTTAGTGAACCCATAGTAATTTTAGGATTAATTTAATTAAAATGAACTTTAATTGGACTTATTTATATTGTGCAAATGAATATTAATTCATATATATGTTAAGTTAAATATTGTGGTCGTGTTCATCCCTTCCTTAAGTGGTTGTTGTTTGGGTGAACATAAATTGGTGGAAGGGCTTGCACAATTGGCAGATACATAGAGTTTGATAATTAATTTAATTAAAATGAAATTAATTTGGACTTGTTTATATTATGCGGATGAATATTAATGCATATATTTGTCTAGTTAGCTATCGTGGTCGTGTTCACTCCTTCCTTAACCGATTACTATTTGGGTGAACACAAATAAGTGGAAGGGCTTGCACATTTTGTGGATGTATAGTAATTTGAGGATTAATTTAATTCAAATGAACTTTAACTGGAATTGTTGATGTTTTGAGGATGACTATAAATTCATATATCTATTTGGTTAATATTTGTGATCATGCTCACCCCATCCTTAGTCGGTTACTTTTAGGTAAACAAAAATTGGTTGAAGGGATTGCACATTTGGTGGACGCATGGTAATTTCATGATTAATTTAATTAAAAAAACTTAAATTTGACTTGTTGTGTATGGTTGATCAATTGGAAAACAATAACTAGTTTAAGATTAATTAGAGTCATTACCTATAGGACTCACTCTCCTTTTATATATTTTCTCAGGAAAAATGTGTGATGGTAATAATGAATTTCAATAAGAGTACATGAGGTTGCAATTGGACCGCATTAAAACATCTTTTATTAGTGCGTACCATTTAAAGGGAACTCCTATTTACAAGTATGGGAATAGAAAAATTGACTACTTTAATTACTTTACAAAGCATGGAGTTGATTTCTCGCAAGCATATATGTTTGATTGTATTATATTTTTCTTGACAGAATGTTGGGATGAGGCAGTAGAGAATATATTTTACCTTCATAATCCCGATCGAAAACTGACATTAGTGGTACTGTTAGAAAAGGCAGAAAAATATTCATCCATTATGGATACAACTTTGTAAACATAATATTCACCCAACTTTGTGACGTCTCGCAACATATGCACATTAAAAATGAGCTTTCAAATAAGTTAAAGAAAAAAGGATTTCGAGTCCATATCACGGACCTTTACACATCAATCATAGATACGCTTTGGCCTAGTTGGTTTTGTGCAAATATTCATAAATTTTAAAAAACTAATATCGGTTGGATGGAAATCAGACACATAGAGCATGTTTTAAAACTTGTTGAAAGGTATATACATATATATAGTTGTAAAAATGAATGTCGTATATTCACCTCTAATTTTTTTAATTATAGGTAATTTCATTGGAACAGAGATAATCAACCAAATAATATAAAACCTCTAACTTAATCCTCTCCTACACCCTAACCTCAATTCTCATCATTTGCGGGTTGATAATACTCCAATACAACACATGTAGGGGTGATAAAGGATGGATACAGAGTAGATATAATCTTATCCATATCCGTATTCGCTATCTGGATGCACATTCTGTATTCATATCCGTATCTGCTCAGATAGTAAAAATAACTATCCATATTCATATCCTTTTGGATCTCTCAAATTTGGATAATATTTGTATCCATTTACATTGGTTATCCATTGCAATTGACTTGCCTCTTTTGATAGGTAATGTCAATACTACTATCAAAAAAATATCAAGCCCTAATTGTTTAAAAACAACAAATTGATCTACCATTTCATAATCAATAACTTAGAAATTAGAAACAACAATTTAGCCATAACAATTGTTGTCTAACTCTTTAGAATTAACAATTTAGAATCAAAAAATTTATCTATCATTTCATAATCAATAACCTAGAAATTAGAACCAATAATATTGCCCTAACAATTGATGTGCGCGTATATGTGTGTGTATTAATGTGTGTGTGTGTGTGTGTGTGTTATTGTTTTCATTGTTGTTATGTACGTCTCTGTGTGTTATTGTGTGCACGTGTCTGTTGTTGTGTTATTTTGTGCATTTTTGTGTGCGAGCGTGGTGTGTGGGGGTGTTTGTGAGTGAGAGGGGAGGAGGAGCTTACCAAGTTACCAATAGAGGGATGGTTTTGAAAAAAAGGGTGTGCACCGAAAATGAGGAAGAAGGGAGAAACGGATAAAATGAAAGAGAAAGATTTTGGGTTAAATGTTTGGTTTGAATTTGTTTTATTCGGTTTTTGTTCTTTGCTATTATTTTCTTTCTTTTATTCTTTTTTAAGTCATTCATTATCTTTTGATTTTTTAAAGAGTATTATTTCTTTATTTTTTTAAATGAGTGAAAAGTGATGATTAGCATTTTTATATTTTACATTACAATAATAAATATTAGAAATAACAATAATATAAAACTAATATTGATAATAAATTATTATTTAAGAGAATACAGATATGGATATCCGGAATAATGAATTTTCAAAAATATGGATACTTCGCATTGTATACGAATTATTCGTGTCAGATACACATATTATCCGAATCTAAATCTATTTTTCGAATAGTTTAACACACTATCCATATCTGTATCCAGATTTGTTTCTCGACTAAATATTTGCAAAATTTAGACTCGGATACCAGACTGATTCAGATTTTCACATATCCGTTTACACCCCTAGCCACAGGTTCAATGTATCACTCCATCTACAGTGTCTCTGAATCATCAAACACAACAAACCCTATTAATCTAACACCCCCACTTTCCACTGCCGAGGACTCCTAAGAAAATGATAACAAGCCCATTGGGCTCTTTGATCTAACACACACAACAAGAAGAAGGTTGATCCTTCCATAAAGTATGACATGTGGGATCAAATTTATAAGAGTTTTACATTCCCACTCGGTTCAAAGGCAAGGGTTCTTTCTTGAGTAAGTGAATGTATGAAAACCTATCGGAAGAACCTTCGAAATAAAATTTTTTCAAAGGAGGTATCACGTTATGATATTTTGGGGTTGAAAGACAAAGTTTTCGATATTATTCAAATATCCGTTGACCAATGGAACAACTTCGTGGAGAATAAGTCTAGGTAGCAAAAAATGTCCCAAAGAGATACAAATAAAGTAAATAGGGCAAAGAAAGTTTATGCCCACAAACTTGGGGAAAAATCATATGATGATTTGAAGGGTGAATGGGTAAAAATGACCAAAGAGGACGCTAGAAGAAGGTAAAGCCTCTAATCGGGTCAACTTGTACTTGCATGCCTGAAGGGATAAACAGACCAATAAATTCCTAAACAATTTGGCCCCGACTCTAGTGAGTTTGAATTTAATGATCATATATACACGTTATAATAAATTAAAGTCTAAATCATAGTCCTAAATATAATATTATACTAAAGGAAGTTATAGAAGGTGTCGTGAGCAGTTAGTCCGAGGGCACCCTCCATGACATTTAATTAGACACCCTATCTAAGATATTTGGAAGGGACAAAAATGGGAGGACAAGAGGAGTTGGCTCACACATGCTAAGTACAAAGCTACACCACACTGCACCTTTATCATATGAGATGTCTTCAGTGAAGAGTCACATGTAGAGCTAGCCAAAAAAATAGTCCATGGAAAAAAGGGGCGTTTTAGATCTTAAAAAAGAATATGGGAGAAGTTACCAATACCTTGGGAACACCTACATATGAAATCAAGGGGTTGGGAAAATTGATTAGTCAACAACATGGTTTCTTGCCCCAAATACCTCCTTAGATATTCCCCTTTGCTACGCCTCAAGGTTTCTCCTCCCAAGTACCTCCTCTTGTAACATTCCCCTCCCAAGGACCTCCTACTACAACATTATATTGGTCATATTCATCCATGCATGGTGAATATGGAGGTAATTATTATATAAGGTACTTGTTCAATAGTAGGATCATTAGCACGTGCACACTTCTTTTCATGAATATTAGAACACGTGTCCACTGTCGCTTTTTGATGGTGGGTGAGGCTCAGATATTATTCGATAAAAATACTAGAGTTGTGGATAAGATCCTCTGCATGTTGATTCGGGTGAAGGGACTATGTCAAAATTGTATAATTATTGTTATATTTTCTAGCCAACTTATTTATTGGTCGGGATTAGGCGATGAACAATGTTTTATTTCGGAAATTTTTTGTCAGGATTTAATTAAGTGGGACATATATTGACATCATGAGTTATTTTAATTTATTTTTCTAGGGTTTAATAACATCTTAATTTGTTTGGTTTTATTTCATATTTATTGAATGCTAGTGTTGAATGAATTTGCTTGAATTTTATTAGATCGAATTGATTTGAATGAATTATCTAGAATTATAAACTGAGAGTTCTTTTATGTAGCATGACCTTCATTTAAACTTATTTATATAGGTGACTTGAATTTTGAATATTTATTGGATTTCCCACAATACAAAGAGTGGATGGCAGAGATTAATCGATTCTTTGATAATTATGTAAAGGGTGTTTATGAATTTAGTAAATATGCAGTTAGAAATACTAACGGTGACAAGATTTTGGGTCCCTGCATGCACTGTATGAACGAAAATTTAAGTCTTTATAAGACCTTGAATTGTGTTTACTGAAGTGGGATATCTTGCAAGACTATAAGATATGGACATTCCATGGAGATAAGAAGGTACCATATGTTCCAAAAGAATTATCGATACCCGTCTGTGTAATGGACCCCCCCCCCCCCCCCAAGTTGAAGTGGTGAATGATTCATGAGAATATTATCCTTTTACCGAACTAATTGACGATACTTATGTAGTCCACCACCATCAAAACCGCAGACCTACGGATATGGATAATGAACATTATGACCTAGTCAATGAACAAGTAAATTATGAATTACCCAAAAGTCGGGATTACATAAGATTAAAATATGATGTTACTAGACCTTTGTGTAAAAATTGTGAAGAAGATATCCAGGTGTTATATGCAATGATTAGTTTAAAGAGTTAATTTATTTTGTGAGGCAACAGCGTAATCAAAATTCTTAAGTGGGCTAAAGGCATTATCTCAAAAGAGAACACGTTACCAAATAGTTATTCGAGCATGAAGAAGAGCTTGCAAGGTTTAGGTTTGAAATAAAAATCTATTCATGCATGCAAGTGTAATTGCATATTGTACCCCAATGAACACGAACTGAAGGATGAGTTTCCTATATGCAATGAGATAAGATATGCGATTTGTAGAGTGGAAAAAATAAACCCACAAAATCTCACAAGTAATTGCAAATTACACAAAAGGTAAAAGGTCATGATTAAATAATTTTTCCCTGTACCGTGGATAGTAGAGGACATGACATGGCATGCTCGAGCCAAGGTGGGTGAGAACCTCATGAATTTTCCCATTGATTTACCCATGTGGTATATTTCAAATGCAAGACACCTTGAATTTATAAAGGAATCGTGCAATGTTCATATTAGATTATCGTACGACTAATTTAATACTTTCTATATTTTAAGCACTAATCAGAGTTGTGGCACAATTCTCATGGTGCCATTAAGTCTCCTCTAACATAGTGTATAAGAAAATAGTTTATATTATTGTCATTGTTGATACCCGAGCCTAAGGTTCTTGGTGATGATATTTGTAAGGACATTATTTTTATTGTTCGTTATCAATTGAGTATTTCGTATACCGATACAACCCTCAAAGAATAATTCAAGATCATTTAAGTGTCAAGACGGATCCGAATATCAAAGTTCTTCAACATTCAAGCCTCTGCGAGATAAATTTGGTAAAGGTTGTTTTTTAATTCCTTAGCATTTCTTTTATATCTTTTATGAAATTTTTTCTAAGTGTTGGAGCTGAATTTTTGAGTTTTTCGTCAAAAAATATTTTTCAAACTTTTAAGGCGGAACATTTACTGGCAAAAGAAATATAAAATTATTTTTTAATTTTCTTGTTTGAGTGACAAAAGACATCGTTCGAGTGACAGGCCTCTGTCGCCCGATGTCGTTTGAATGACACGTGTATCCATTCGAGCGACACTGCTTTTTTGTTCGAGCGACGCACCACCTTTAATTTTCTATAAATTGGTTTTTCCAACTTCATTTTTTATCAGAATACCTGAGATTACTGTTTTATGAAAATTGCTACTACTAAAACGTTTGTCTTCTCTTTTAGAGATTTAATCCCTTTTATTTTTCAATTAAAAAATCATCCCAATAGTTTATGTGAGTTATTTTGGAACCCAACAACACATCTTGCGTCAAGTTTCTCTTGTAGAGAAAATCTCTACCGCTGATCTAAGTGCTATTGAGGGGAGTACTGGGCTGAAGACGACTACATGTCAATAGGGAGTGCTCGTGGGTATTCCTGGGCTGAATTGGAGCTGCGGTTGTGGCTGACTCTAGGGTGTGGTGTATGTGATTGTTCCGCGGAGTGGTCATTGCATATTTAATTGTGTATGTAAGTCGCGATTTATTTTACATAGTGAAATAAAAACATATTACTCGAAAGGTATTTGTTATTAAATCTACAAGTTAGCAATTTTATTTGTGATTGTTTGACACAGACACACATAAGTCCATATGTTGGGGCAGATTTGATTCGGTTTAAAAAGTCACTCCAATAAAATAATTTTGTAGTTGGAATTTGCGAATTTATTTAAATTAGTATCACACGTCATTCTCAAATTGGTATCAAAGTGGCTTTCTCTAAGTTATCGAGTGAGCCTTATTTTTTGCAAAATTGGGTGATATTGATTTTTTTTGAAAAATCTATTTTGTGATAAATCGTAATTTTTTCGATGGAGCACTTATGTAATCGGATGCTCTTCCTTGATGACATGAGTCAAAGTTTTGATGAATTAAATAGTTTGAATTTGACGTTTGCTAAAAGAATTAATTTTTTAGAAAAAGAAAATTCTCGTTTTAAATCCACTATGGATCTTTTGCAAATGGTTCAAAATCAAAGAGATTTTTATTGTGAGAAATTTGTTTCTTTGGACCATGAATTTAATGATTTAAAATTTTCCAAAAATGAGAGTGATGATAGAGTAATTTTTTTAGAAAAAGAATTGGAGGACTTTAAAAATTCTAGGATTTGTGTTTGTGCCAAAGTGGATAAAAATATTTTACTCGATGAGTTTGTGGCACGTGAGGAGACTCTTAGGGATAAGTGTGCGTATGTTAAGAACGAACGTGATAACCTTCTAGGAGTTATTGAAACTTTATATAAGGAGTCCCTAAAATTGGTAGAGTCTAATACTTTGCTCGCGTAAAAAATTTTGGAGATGAAAAATGATTTGATAGACTAGAGTACTGTTGGTAGCAATGGTAGTGGATCGTCATGTTCTCATGTTTCGAGTGTTAAATCCAAGACCATTATTTATTTTAGAGGGTTAATTAAGTTTAAGGACGTTAGAAAAGGTCAGCTCATAGGTGTCGTTCCACCTGTTTACACATGTTCATATTGTGGTAGGAAAGGTCGCCTTAGGCATTTTTGTTTTGACTTCGAAAAGGTCCTAGGAAGTTGAAGTCTAGTGTTCCCTTTGTTCCCGAAATCCCCATGCATCGCTGCACACCTATTTGGGTTAGGAAATCACTGTTAGAGGAACTAGATGTTCGACTAGTTGATTCTCGGTTGTTCATATGATTCTTCTCTTGCTATATCATATAGATGATTGTGTTCGAATGTTTGTCATACTCTAGTTGTGTTTCATGATATATTCTTGCTAGTTTTATAACTTGTCCACTTATGGTATTAGATTCTTGTTTTGAAATTTTTTGAAATATACAAGAATATTTTATTTCGATAATTTTTTTGAAAAAAGACAAAAAGAGTTTTACAGTTTGTTTTTACACCGTATATGAATGGACATTTAGGATGACCGAGCCACAATTTCATTCCATATCCATGTGACAGTTTGATAATGTTTTGATATGCGTCATCATTTCATTTTTATGCTTTACAATATTTGGAGTCATTGAGATATGATTAGTTGTTACTACCTACACGTTTGATTGGTGAGTTCCTTTAATTCACATTTGCACAGATTTATTTGATTATATTAATTGTTTATCACATATTGGTCGAAGTGTTGTCATCTCAATTATGTCTTAAAAACGAACCATATGAGATAAAACTTGACAATGAAGGTAGTGCATGTAAAAACCGTTTACCGTAAGGAATTTAATTGCAACAAAATTTAATGAGTGAATCACGGGAAAAGGCTGCGAGAGTTTAAAATTAACTCATCGTGAAATCCACTGTTTGAAAAGAGTCCAAATGTTTTTTAAAGGCAACAAAAAGATAAATATGCCAAAAATGGGTCACCTCAAAAGAAAATTAAATGCATAATTATTTAGGAGGGAGTTTGGATGGAAAGAAATGAAAAATGGGTTTGCACGTCCTCAGTACGTCATAAAAAAGTATTCATAGTTTTAGACGTTATTGGTGTGGGAATCATTCTTGACTTTGATGTGTTGATGGATTGAGTCGATGTCATTTAAATCACTTTCAACACCTAAGGACGATTTTTAGATTCATTCATTAGGAGTACACATATGCATTGTGCACATATGTTATGTTTGATTATGTTGATTTTCCTTTTGAATATGTTAACACCCATTCATTACATTTCCATGATTTGGTTGTCTTAGTGCAAAGGTGTGTGATCTTTGTAAAATTAGTTTTGCATTTTTGTTTGAAAAATTAAAAAATCAAAAAAAGTTTGGGGAAGCTTTTGAGTTACTCTTTGCATGAGCATAGTTTGATTCATATTTGCTATGCATTTTTTGACGTGACAACTCCATGTTTATTTTATTTATTCGTTTCCTTGTCTATTTTGGACAAATAAAAAGGAGGAGAAAGAATTATGGCAGAGTTTTTGTATTATGGGGGAGATTTGATTATATTTATTGATTTATGCTTATATAATTTCAAACTCGATGCGTCACGAAGTTATTTTCTTTGTCTCATGTCTCTGGGTACAAAACTGAAGATCATTATTTTGCACACCCTGATGAGAAAAGCTTAAAGTTTTGAAGTTGAAGATTTTGAAGAAAACATTTGATTCTTGCATGTTTAGTACCTTTTCAGTTTTGGGTTCATGGGAGGGTTTTAGATTTGTATAGGCATTTTGTTTTGATAATTCAAATCTTTTTATTTTGTACCGGCATAGACATAGGGGGATATTTTTAAGGACATTATTTTTATTGTCTGTTATCAGTTGAGTATGTTGTATACCGCTACAACCGTCGAAGAATAATTCAAGATCATTCAAGAGTAAAGACGGGTTCGAATCTTCAACATTGAAGTCTCCATGAGATAAATTTGGTAAAGGTTGTGTTTTTATTCCTTATCATTTCACTTAGAATATTGGGATATCTTTTAAGAAAAAAATTCTAAATTTTGGAGCGGACTTTTTGAGTTTTTCGTCAGAAAATAGTTTTTGAATATTAAAGGCGAAACATCTATTGGCGAAAGAAATAAAAAATTATTTTTTAATTTTCTCGTTCTAGCGACCGAAGTCATCGTTCATGCGATAAGCCTCTATAGCGCGATGTGGTTTAATTACACGTGTATCCGTTCGAGCAACGCGTCACCTTAGATTTTCTATAAATTGATTTTTCCAACTTTGTTTTTTATCAGAAGACCTGAGATTACCGTTTTACGAAAACTACTATTGCTGAAACATTTGTCTTCTCTTTTAGGGCTTTAATCCCTTTTTTTTTCAATTCACAAATTATCCCAATAGTTTATGTAATTTGTTTTAGAACCCAAGAACACATCATGTGTCATGTTTCTCTTGTAGAGAAAATCTCTACTGCTGATTGAAGTGCTCTTAGGGAAGAGTACTGTGACACCCCATGTACTAAAATACCGGGTGATCAGTCATATACCAAATTAAATAGGAATCTCATATGGTTCATTCTTAGCATCACTGTCGAAAACTTATTTTTAAACGTTTCTAACCACCATTTATTCAAAAAGCTGGTGTCAAATTTATCTTTTTAATTAAACAACCCAACATTAAAAAATATAAACTAAACCAATCACACCATATGGAACGAAACAAACAGAATAATTAATAAAAGACTTTCCGAATAAACTATCGTCTAAGATTCCAAACCAAATGAATGCCCAACAATAATAACATAATCCAAAAACTGAATCAGAAAATAACTGGGCAACATGCCCTATATGAACAGTGACTGAGAATAAATCCCTAATCTCAGAACAAAGTAATGAAGCGTCTAATACAAACCCTGCTAGCATCCACGTGTGCCACAACTGCGTGTCCCTGGAATAGAAAGCAAGTCTGGCGTCCTTGTGGCTGGACACCTAAAAGGTTTTGAAAATATTTTTATAGCAAGGGTCAAAACCCAAAACATTTTGAAAATATTTAGCAAGTGAATTAAAATTAAGCAATTTAAAGATGCATGAATGCCCTTGATATTTAGGTTAGTGTCGCACTCCCTTGAGATACTATTCACCCCTCATCTAGAGTGCACACTTAGCGTTTTATACTTAGTCCGCCTAGCTGTACTACCCAAGCTAACTAGACTATAGTAATAAACCACCTAATCCCTGCTCAAATCCCTTAGCACCAGCCTAACAGACCCTAGTCTATATCCCGACTTGTAATTTAATTAATTGCACATGAATTAAATTATCATCTAAGTAGTGTTACCCAAATACATTACCCGGACTTACTCATTCGGTTTGTACCTTTACCCGTTAGGATTTATTACATCAATTCCCACTATTTAGGTTAACACCTCTCATTAAATTTAAGATTCAATAATTCATTATACATCTTTATAATAAATTAAATTGGCTAATATGTGCCTAACACCCGTCGCACTAGCCCTTAATATCCCAGTCAAATTCCCCGACCCTTAGTTTAATTAATTTCTCACATTAATTAATTTATTCAGGTAGTGGCACTCAACTACAATACCCGGACATATTCACTTGACCCGTAACTTAACCCTTTAGAATTTATTTCACCAAATTCCGTTAATAAGTTTGATATTGTTATTAAATTTAATATTTTGTAATACTAAACCCATAAGTATGAATTGAATTGAAAATAGAAATAAATGCTACAGCAAGTTAACCACTTGCCTTATTGTTTCGTAGGGTATTATCCGGAGTTGTAATTCTTAAGGTTGATGATGAAATCCCTCGTTTGTCTATTTCCTTTGTCCCCCAAATTGGTTCCTAATGCCTTTAACTTCTCCTTAGGGTTATCTCTCCCACTATGTGTTTTCTAATCTCAAATCAGTCGTTCTCATTTTCCTTTTAATTAAGTAATTAGGCTTAATCCCATTTTTAGCCTAATGGGCCAAGCCCAATTAATCCTGTGTGGGCCTAACTATGCCTAAAAATTTCCCGTGACCCGTTTAATACTCCCGGGTACACTTTCGACTACCTCGGCCTATCATAACTCAACCGTACACTCAGAATTGGCATCCGAATGAATTTATAAAAATCCTTATCTCACACCAAAATGGTCTATACCAACTCTCGATTGAGAAAAATAAATGCCACGTCACTAATACCCGTAATGACGTAAATAAATTATTACTATTCACTTAGTAATTAAATTTTCCCTAAATATTAACCATTCACTCTCCGACTAATATTTAAAGAATTTTTTATCATAATTAATTCAATTAAAATTACGACACACAAGTAATTTAAAATTTCCCAAATTAATTAAATATTAAATGCATAAAATTACGGGGTGTTACATACTCCCCCCTTATAAAGGAATTTCACCCCCGAAATTAGGTCGTACATGTGGTCAATAGCTCTGGATATTATTCCCGCATATCCTCCTTGCTCTCCCAGGTAGACTCGTCAATGTTGTGATGACCCCACTTTACTCTAACTAGTGGAACAACCTTGGATCATAACTTGCGTTCTCTACGGTCAAGAATAGCCACCGATCTCTCCTCATATAAGATGGCTGGCTATAAATCAATTTCCTAGAGCGGAATGTGCCAGAAGGCCCTCTCTCTCCTCAGATATTTCTTTAGCGATGCCAGATGGAACACTTCGTGTATCCGCTGAAGGTGTTCTGGAAATCCGAGTCTATATGCTACCGGTCCCACCCTCTCAATAATAGGAAAGGGTCCCATGTACCTCGGTGTTGATTTACCCTTCTTACCGAACCTCATCACTCCTTTCATAAGAGACACCCGGACTAATACCTAAACTCCAACCTGTAACTTTACATGTCTCCACGACGCATCAACATAACTCTTCTGCCTATCCTGGGCTATCCGAATCTGTCGTCGAATCAACTTTATATTGGAAGAGGACACCTGGACAATCTCCGACCCCAATAACTTATTGTCCCCCACCTCTAACCAATAGGTGGGTGAACAACAAGGTCTCCCGTACAGTGCCTCGAATGGTGCCATACCAATTGTGAATTGGTAAGAGTTGTTATATGAGAACTCTACCAAGGGAAGATATCTCTCCCATCCTACCCCAAAGTCTAAAATGAAATTCTGAGCATGTCTTCTAGCATCTAATTGACCCTCTCAATCTACCCGTCGACTTGTGGGTGATAAGTTGTACTCAAATGTATCTCTTTGCCCATGGCCTCCTGAAATCTCTGCCAAAAATGAGCCACCAAAATCTTGTCTCTGTCATACACAATATTTATCGGTACCCCGTGCATCTTAACAATCTCCACTATGAATATTTTCGCGTAGCGCATTGTCTCAAAGTCTATGCGAATCGACAGGAAGTGGGCCACCTTGTTCAATCAATCCACAATGACCCATATGAAGTCGTGACCCCTCTGCGATGGAGGTAACCCAGTAATGAAGTCCATGGAGATGCTCTCCCACTTCCACACGGGAATCTCTAGAGGTTGTAGCATCCCTGGAGGTCTCTGATGGTCATTTTTCACGATATGGCACGTGGTACATTTTGAGATAAGCTCTTCTATGTCTCGTTTCATTCTCGCTCACCAATACTGTCTCCTCATATCCTTGTACATTTTATCCACGCTGGGATGTATCGCAAATCTCAAACCATGGGACACTGTCATAATGACGTGCCTCAACTACTCATCCTCTCGTACAATTAAGCTCCCATTAAGGCGTAGGCCTCCTTCCAAGCTGATAGAGTAACCCTTCGCTCCCTCAGTTAACAACTGACATACCCTATCTTGGTAAATATGGTCCTCTGCCTAATCCCTCAAAACTTGCATAATGATCTCCACTGTTATGGATAAAGATGACATGCAGGCCCTGGCTACATCATCCTCATATCTAAAGTCTCTCCACTTAGCTTTCCAAAATTATGATATTTCCTCCGTCGGTCTCCAGTTTAATGCCTCTTCCACCACATTAGCCTTACCAGGATGATACTGAATATAAAACTATTAGTCTTTCATGAATTCTAGCCACCGCCTCTGCCTCATAGTCAGATCCTTCTGTGTAAAGAGACACTGAAGTGAATTGAGATATGTGAATAGGGTGACTGCTCTCCCAGTAGATAATGTCTCCATATCCTCACGAAAAAAACCACCGCTGCTAGCTCTAGGTCGCGAGTGGGGTAATTCCTCTTGTGGGGATTTAGCTTTTTGGACGCATAAGCTATACCCCTCTCCTCCTGCTGGAGCACACCCCCAAGTCCCTGTAAGGATGCATCGGTGTAAACCCGATACTCTGGTCCTCCCCTCGATAAAGCAAGTACTGGTGCAGATGTCAACTTGTCCTTTAGCTCGTCGAAAGCTAATTGACAATGATCACACAAAATAAAAGGCACCACTTTCTGATTCAGATTCATCAAAGGGCCCGTAATCTTTGAGAATCCCATAATGAACTACCTGTAATAGCCTACCAGTCCCAGAAAGCTATGCACCTCTGTCGGTGTCGTGGGTTGTCACCACTTCTTCATCATCGACACCTTACTCAGATCCACAGTAATACCTCATTTTGATACCACATGACCAAGAAACTGTACCTACCGCAGCCAAAATCCACACTTCCCAACTTTGGCATAAAGCTGGTGATCCCGCAACATCTGTAGAACCATACACATATGCTATGCGTGCCCCCCATCAGTGCATGAGTAAATCAGGATGTCATCAATGACAAACTGGTTGAGATACTCCTTGAAAACCCTTTTCATGAGATCTATGAACACTACTGGCGCATTGCTAAGCCCGAATGGCATCACCCTGAACTCGTACGATCCATACCGCGACCGAAAAGCGGTATTAGGAACATCCTCCTCTCAGATACGCAGCAGATTATACCCTGACCTTAAATCGATCTTGGAGAAGTAAGACTCCCCTATCAATTGGTCAAATAAATCATCAATCCTAGGCAACGGATACTTATTCCGTATCGTCACCTTGTTTAATTCCCTATAGTCCACGCACAACCGAAGTGAACCATCCCGCTTCTTTACAGACAACACCGGTGCACCCCATGACGATGTACTCCACCAAATGAAACCATAACCCAGGAGCTGATGAATCTACTCTCTCAACTCATGCGTCTCTAAAGGGACCAAATGGTAAGGTGCTCGAGCAATCGACCTCGTCCTCGCTTCTAAATCGATTACAAACTCGATTTTCCTATTGGGTGGTAACCCTGGTATTTTCTGGAACACATCCTCAAAATCCCTCACCACCGGAAACGGAACTACCACCTCCTGTGACTTCTCTTCCTTGATATAATACAAGTGTGGGGGTAACCCTCCCTCAGGTAGAGGCATCGCTATGAGGAGCATCTCCTCTCCCGAAATGGAGAACACAATTGTCCTCTCATAACAATCTACTGTCGCACAATAACCTGCCAACCAATCCATACCTAGTATGACATCGAACACCTCCATATCTAACACTAAAAGGTCTTCCACTAAACTAAGCCTTCCAATTAAAATGTCTAACTCCCAACAAATCGAGTGAATCAATGCCCCGCTTCCTACTGACAATTCTACACACATACGGAGACTACCTGCGATCTCTAGTAACCCGACCCCTTTAGCAAATTTAGATTTTATGAATGAATGCGATGCTACTGTATCAAAAAGTATCCTACTCGCATTACCATGGATGAGAAACATAACCTCAATTGTTGGTGGCGCCTGTTGTGCTGGGGGATTGGGAACATCCCGAACGTAATACACACACCCATAGTGCATTTGCCCATGCTGGTGTAGCCGATGCTGTTGGCGGCATCTGTCCCTGCTGCCCCTATTGGTCACCCTGTTGTTGGCCTCTACCCCTCTACGAGAACTCCCACTTCAAGTGTCCAGTCTATCCGTAAATAAAATAGTGTTTCTGACCATCCCCCTGTCATTCGCCCTGACATGGTTGGCCCTGCTGGACTCCCCCATTGTTCCCTTGGATCTGACGGCCCTAAGGAACATGCTACTGCCGATTTGGGCCTAGCTGACCCTGCCTAAATCCCTATCCTCCCGGTCAAAACCCACCAGGCCTAAATTTCTTAACCTGATTCCCTTACTGACTGCTAGTCTGCTACTTAGTAACACTTATCTCACCACTAACAACTTCCTTGCCCGGCTGGCTCGACTCTCCTACCCTCTTGCTCCCCTTCGCTTCAAAGCGATGATCCTATCAATGTATGATAGTGGCATTAACAACATCTATATACATCGCCAACGTCGAATTACCAATCATGTGCTGCATGATCCTCCAGGCCAGGCCATCCATAAATATCGACTTCTTTCGCACCTCATCGCTCACCTCATTTGTCATAAGGTTTGCCAAACGAGTGAACTCCTCCTCATAATCCGCCACTGAAAGGTTACCCTGAACTAAGTCACTAAAATTCTTCCTCATCTCTGGCTGTACTTATGGTGGAAAGTATTTGAGGTCAAACCGCACCCAGAACTCGAATATCATCATCAAATCTCTCTCCTCAGCGGTGGTAACTGCGCCCACCATTGTAAGGCTTCCCCCGATAAATGGAAGGTAGAAAACATCTGTTTCTGCACATCGGTACATTTTAGCATGCATAGATGGCGCTGAATATTCTTCTTCCAGTCACAAGACTCCACCACATCAATACTACCACGAAACTTGGGTGGGTGACCCTTCTGAAAGGTTTCCCTAACATGCTACCAAGACGGTGTCCCCAGTGGAGCCTGAACTGCTGGTACCACTGGAGGTGGTGCCTAGGGCTGAGGAAAATGGGCTGCCATAGCCCTCATTGCTATCTCAACTACCTGCGGCACTATCACGACCACTTGAGTAGTGGAGATCAACTCGGGTGGTGGTGGTGGTACCTATGGCTCCTGATGAGCCTCCCATAACTCACCCTAGCCTCAGCCCTCTCCGCTCTCTGTCTATTTTTTGGCATCTGAAAATAAATCGAATCGAATAAAAACACAATTTATACAAAAATCTAATAGCAGAAATACGATATCTCAAAAGTGGAAAATGAATCAACAGTCCTAATAATATGGCTCTATAACAACCGAACGCTACGCTGAAACGTAATAAGCCGCACAGGTCCTAAGGACACTAGAACCTACTGCTCTGATACGATTTGTGACACCCCGCCTAATTAATGTCGGGTGATCAGTCCTAAATTAAAGTAGAACATGTTTCTCAGTTCGTTCATTCTTAGCATCACTGTCGCCTTTTTAATTACTAACCACTTAAGTGAGAAAATTACACTGGTGCCAAATTTTATCTTTCATTAATTTAATGAAATGCTCATGCAGAAACAAAATAATTTAAACAATCACAATTAACTGAAATCAATCATCCATAATTTAAATAAACCGACAGGATAAACCATCGATTCAAAACCAACAAAAGTAAAGACAGATAAAGATAAATCTCAACAAGTCTGACATAAACTAAATAATGTTGTGAGTGACATGCTCGAGTAACTGATAGGAATTTCTACACTATAAATGGAAAGAATGAGGTGCCTATCAAACTCCCGCAACATCCGGATATGCTACAGCAACGAATCCCTCGAATGAATCAAGTCTGGCATCCCTGTGGCTGGACACCTAAAATGTTTTTAAAAATATTTATATCAAGGGTTAGAACCCATAACATTTGGAAAACATTTAGCAAATGATTAACTTACAATAATAAATATGTATGCATGTTCTTCATATTTTAGTTTGTGTCGCACTCCTTCAGAATATCTTCACCCCTCCTCTAATGTGCACTACTAACGCCTTAATTAATTTCTTTAGTTATTTATCCCATAACTAGATAATTGAAATAACCCCTTGCAACCACCCCACTCTAATCGAGTATGCCATAGCTATGATTTCTAAGTTATTATCAACATTAACTTAATTAATCATTTCTCTTTTTAAATTCATATAACTTTCACACCCGTTATACATATAATTCAAATTCACGACCTGTATTAATTAACCCGTGTATAATTATTTATCTCATTATATTCGTATAGTCATATTACAATATTCACACATAAGCTTGAATAATAATTAATAATGAACATCCTCTCGAGAAATAACTCACCGGATGTATATTCTCTAAAGTGCTATCCCACTAGGTGTAATCGCACAACCTAGTTATCCCAAGTTAGAATCGCTCACCAACTTGGTAAATAACATAGATATTGGAGGCGGTCATATTCCTTCCCTGAAAGTGAGATGCCCCTCACCCATATAATGGACGTTATGACCTGGAGATATACTCGCCCTACTCCTCAAGCTAGGGGATTCACCCTCTACGCGCAACCTCCCCTGATAGCACTAGAGTATGTATAATAATAATAATATCTAACCACTGATATTAATGCACACACCATATATGTACACTAACGCACACAGTATATATATATATATATATATATATATATATATATATATATATATATATATATATATATATACCCCGACTATCCCGTGTACTAAGTCCGTAACACAAGCATATACAAATTATCATGAGTTTATGGTCCAACTTTCATTATTAATTAATTATATTATTTTTGGTGTCGCCCAATCAATATATTCGGACTCGCTCTCGTGGCCCAAAATAAAATAAAACCCGAGTCTAAATCCCTGACTCCAAATTAATTAGTTTTACATCTAAATTAATTTAACACATTGGTATCGCTCAACCAACATACTCGGACTTGCCCACTTGATCCGTATTTAATTATTTTGGAATATTTCTCCCCAAAATTTACCATAGCGTTCCACTCATAAATTCCTCCCAATCCCAATTACTTTCCTTTATATTTGTTAGAAATTAATGTTCCATAATTATTTCTCACTAAATAAAGTAAGGGGAAGAATTTTTTTATTAATTTCCCTTATATATTAAAACTGGCGGAATTGTCAAAAATCCCGGACCATCGATCGATCGATCCCAGCCATCGATCGATCGATCGAACAGGTCTTCTTCTTCTCCGGAGGTTTGTTTCTCCATGGAAAAAATCCTCAAAACCCCAATTCCTTCTATAGCCTAACCCAAGTCCTCTCATCAATATATCACTCCCAGAACATCATAAGGAATCCCCATAAAGCCCCTAACCCCTATTAAATTTCCGTTCTCTACTGTTTTTCTAAATTGGGGCAAAAACCCGAGTTATTCATAAATTAACCACAACACCAGATTTCCAACTGAATTTCATTCATAATTCATTTGGGTTTATTACCACTAAGGTGAATATCTGTTCAGAATCATGTAACACAATAAATTCCTACACCAATTCCCATTTTTATCTTCCAATCACAAAACCCCATTTTTGTACCGTTTATCCCCAAAATGAATTTTAGGTATTCACATCACATAAATATGAATTGAAAACACAAATAAATGCTACATCAAGTTAACCACTTGCCTTATTGTTTCGTAGGGTCTGATCCGGAGTTTTAATTCTTAAGGTTGATGATGAAACCCCCCTTAGGCTATTTCCATTGTCCCCCAAATTGGTTCTTAGCGTCTTTAACTTCTCCTTAGGGTTTTCTCTCCCACTATGTGTTTTCTAATCTCAAATCATTCGTTCTCCTTTTCCTTTTAATTAAGTAGTTAGGCTTAATCCCGTTTTTAGCCTAATGGGCCAAGCCCAATTACTCCCGTGTGGGCCCGACTATGCCTAAAAATTTCCCGTGACCCGTTTAATACCCCCGGGTACACTTTTCCGACTATCTCAGCCCATCCGAACTCAACCATACACTCATAATTGGGATCTGGATTAATTTAAAAAATCCTAATCTCACACACAAATTAGTCTATACTGACTCCCGACTGAGATAAATAAATGCCCCATCACTAATACCCGTAATGAAGTAAATAAATTATTATTGTTCACTTAGTAATTAAATTGTCCCTAAATATTAACCATTCACTCCCCGATTAGTACTTAAATAAATTTTTACCATAATTAATTCAATTAAAACTACGACACACAAGTAATTTAAAATTTCCCGAATTAATTAAATATTAAATGCATAAAATTACAGGGGGTTACAGCTACCTACATGTTTGATTCTTTGTCCTTTATTTCACACATGCACATATTTGTTTAACTTTTGTGCTTGTCTATTACATGTTGGTTGAGTGTTTCCATCTCAATTATGTCTATAGAACGAACCAAATGCGATAAAAATTGACAAAACGTAGTTCATGCTATAAACCGTTTGTGAGTTTCTATGATTTATTTTGAAAACGAAAAAGGGGTGCGAAAGGTATTTCATTTTTACCATTTCAAAAAAGCCACCGTTTAAATGGACCTAAAAAGTGAGGAATTGAGAATTATTCTGGTTCTAATGAGGTTTAAAAGAGCCTGACAAAATTGGAAGGTAATAAAAAGAAATATATGCCTAAAATGGGACAATAGATTTTAGTTTCATCACCTCATAAGAAAATTAAAAAGTATTATCTTGTAATGAGGGAGTTTGGATGGAATTTCAACCGGTTTGCACGTCCTTGAAAGTCATGAAAAAGCATTACATAGTTTTGGACGTTATTGGTGTGGAAATCAATTATACTTTGATTTGTTGATATAATTAAGACAATGTCAGCTAAATTAAATAGTTTTACACATAAGGACTATTTTGATGTTCATTCGTTAGGAGTACACTTATGCGTCTTGCACACATGTCATGATTGAGTCGATTTTGCTATCGAGTTTGTTCACACCCATTCTTTTTATATCCATGATTTAGTTGTCTTAGTATAAATTCAGGGTGTGTGATTATTGTAACATCATTTTTGTTTTTTTATGAAAAAACTAAAAAATCAAAAAATAGCTTGTTTGCCTTGGTTTACCGTGACACCCTAATTTGATTTATATTGTTTATTCATTTCCTTGTCTATTTGGGACAATTAAAAAGGGGGAGAACGAATTATGACGTTATGGGGGAGTTTAAGTATGGCGGAGAATTGATTATGCTTTCATGTTTATGCTTATATCATTTTAAACTCGATATTTCATAAGGTATTTTCTTTGTCTCGTGTGTGTAGGTATAATTGAATATTTTTGGATTGCATACCTTGATGAGAAAAGATCAAATTTTTGAAGAATTGATTGTTGAAACAAAGTTAGAAAAGTTTGAAGACTTATCATTTTATCTTTCCACTTTTGTTTTTGGGAGGGTAGATTTGTATAGGTCATTTTAAGTTAATAATTCAGATGTTTTTATTTTGTACCAACATAGACATAGGGGAGATTTGTAAGGACATAGTTCATCACAATTAATTATGTTGTATACCGCTACAAGTCGTCGAAAGATTGAGGAAGCCAACATCTACAAAATATGGATCCGAATTTCAAGTGGACTTTAACATTCATGACCAACAAGATGATTTTAGTAAAACTAGTTGTGCCCATGTGCGTTGCACGTGTGGTCGTTTCCAGATATTAATCTTTCACTGCAAATATGTGAAGGACAAAGTAATAAAAATACGTGCAGCATATTATGTAGAATATGTCTTGTTAGAATATAGCATAAAGTACGTAGTACGAAGCATCAATCATTACCCCAAAAACCAAACATCCATTCAACTGTAAACTCTACAAGATATTCTCGTGAATACTCTAAATCTATCACAAATGAACTCAGAACTCCCTACTCAAAAGCAGGAAGAAGTACACACAAACATGTATGTATATATAATCCGAATAAATATATCACAATGAAATTAGCTTGAAATGATTTATAGGGAAATATCATTACAAAAAGAAGTTAAAAAAGCTTCAGCAAGCAAATTCCAAATCGCAGTTATTGAAATATGACATTTGATAAAAACAGTGTGTAATCCTAAAAACTGAAAATTTAATGCTTAAATATGTTGCTTTTTGACGTTTCTTAGGATTCAAAGGTTCTTCTTCCTCTTCAACTTTATGAGTGACGAACATGGATGACATTATTCGAAGAACCTTTGTACAACATTCTTGTTCCGTTATATAATCCAATTGATGGATTTATATTGTGTAGAAAAATTATTGGACAATTATGTTTAAGTTTCAATGGGTGTGGTGGCAATCCATTCGGCATCAAATAATTTAAAAATTCTTCTTGGTAATAGTTCTGCGTGTCATCCACAACTTCATCAAAGCTTATTTAATGTCTTCAATTCTCTGGGGAACATATCAATCATCATATCATTGAATAAGTCTACGTGCTCGTTTGTTGTTACAAGAATTGCTTGATTTGTCAAGAAGTTTGGCGAGTTGGAAGTTATATTTAATGATGGGAAGATAACGTCAATGAGAGACAGTTCGGGGCCCTCATCATGTGTTGATGCTTCCGTCCCATTGTTAATCCTTATAAGGAAATCGCTAAGTGAGGAATTGATACTCAAGTTTTTAATTACTTAATCATCACTATGAAGTTAAACAGGGCATTAGTTCGTTATAGTCATTACATTTACATAATATGATGGATGGATTATCAGTCTTAACATATCAATACAACAACTTTCAAAGATAAAACTACACTCATGTTCATTGAATAGAAATTACAAAATAACAAAGAGAATCCATTCGGTTAATAAGTATGGCCAAACCTAAGTTTCCAAGAAATTAAAATAATTTACTCAACAATAAGATGAATTGAAAACAACAATTTTAAATTAATTTTAAAAAATAAAAAAAAATTATGGTACTTGAATAAGTGCAATGTAATCCATAAGTATCCATAAACCATGAACTAAATAAGTGACACTCAGTACTAAATATTAAGAGAAGGAAAGAACAAACTAAAATTCTTTGAACACTATGAATCTAAAGATGCTAAAGATACAATTTAGAATGTGTGTTTGAGTTGACAAAGATAATTCAACCAAGACATGTAATTGCAGCTTCAGTAAGGAAATTTGGACTCATTTTGCTCACTTATTTGGTTGTCTTGGAAGTTTTGTTTTTCTTCGCTGGGGAGTTATAACCGTAACCGACGTAAGACTTAATAAGAAGAATATATATATTTGTAGAGAGATAAAATGAATACATTGAACCATACAGTGTGAAAAAAATTCAACACAGAGGAATTTCAAAAATAATATTTTTACTATTTACAAAAATGGTCCGCGCCTGATACCAAGTTGTCGCGCCCCGACCTAATTAAGTTAAACTCATCCTTGTTAATTAGCGATAAATTACCTTAAATAATAAACAATGCTTTAGTTTACATCTCTAAAGAAAATTGCATGAGATTTTTTTTTCAAAGGTATGTGTAGATGAAAACATAACTACATTTACATGTCACCTATAAGTACTACACAACTTTATATAACGAATATATTTAGTTTAAATATTACACAACAAGATTCTTGATATTCAAACCATACTAGATATCCATCACTCCCCCGTTTTAAGGTCCTAACTTGGCAGTGAACTCCAAACGATAGGCATACCTGAAACATAACATTACAGGAGTGTAAGCAATATAAGATTAGTGAATGACCATATACCACACCTATAACCAAATTGAATAACCATTTTTATTTTGTTCTAATGCTATAACCTAACAGGAATTGTGAAACTCTCGCAATCTTGGACCCGCTGCAGTCCAATTAATCCACCACAGTTATTGGGGACCACCACATCCCTTTATTAGTCCCGAGTACACAAACCTTTAAGTTGGATTAATAGGTCCACCACATCCTTTAGGACCCACCACAATCCTTAACATTAAATAACATCACTTAACATATCAATCATATGCATATGTTTCCTAAATACAAAACATATAATCATCTATATTTCATAGGACATGTCACTCACCTTGGATTTGGTGCTAAGATTAATACCAAACTACTTCCTTGGTATGGTAGTATTAGTTGCTTCCCCGCCTAACAAGTCAACGTCATTATACACCAATTAACATTAAACCTAGTAATACATCACATCATTTGGTAAATCAGAAATAACTAAGGAGGAAATAAATATAAAACTTCACATTTCTATAACACCCAAGTAATTAGGGTTCTAACACAATTTACGGAATTAAATTTCCAATTCGCTAGACAAAGTTATGCCCATTTTATTACAACCTTTTCCAAATCGTTTCTCAAGAAAAATAACAACACAACTTCAACTTCCTGGAATTTTCATAATTTTTATACAACATAACTTTGTATGATATTCCACCCAATATCAGTAAACACATTGAATAATATAAAATTAATGTTTCATAATTTTTAGAGCTCATTTTCTATGTCGAGAAAAACGTCAAACACTTGGTATGCATTATTGCTCCTTCAGGGCAGATTTTTAAACCAAAACTTCAAACTATCACCAAGGGTTCATTACTTGGTATTTTTACACAACTTTCGGATATGTTATACATGTATGACTATATTTTACTCTCCAACTTGAATCACTCAATTCCAATAAGTATTCCATGAATCACTCATGTGGTGGACACACGACAAGAGGCTGGAAAACTATCAGATATACCAGTAGTTAATGAGTTTGCAGATGTCTTCCCAGAAGAACTCCCAGGGTTAGCACCAGACCTTGAGGTGGAATTTTCGATTGAGTTGGTACCAGGAACTGCACTAATATATATTGCACCATATCGTATGGCACCTGCAGAATTAAAAGAGCTAAAGATACAGTTGCAAGATTTGTTAGATCGTGGTTTTATAAGGCCTAGTGTATCACCGTGGGGAGCTCCATTATTGTTTGTGAAGAAGAAAGATGGAACCATGAGGCTGTGCATCGATTATCGTCAATTGAATAAGGTAACTATCTGTAATAAATACCCACTACCCCGCATTGATGATTTGTTCGATCAGTTGCAAGGAGCCAAAGTGTTTTCCAAGATCGATCTCAGATCCGGATATCGTCAATTGAAAGTAAGAGACTGTGATATTTCTAAAACTGATTTTTGTTCCAGGTATGGACATTATGAATTCCTTGTCATGCCATTTGGTTTAACAAAAGCACCAGCTGTATTCATGGATTTGATGAACTGTATATTTCACCCATACGTGGATTCTTTTGTTATTGTCTTCATTGATGATATTTTGATATATTCTCATCGTAGGGATGAGCATGAACACCACCTGCGTGTTATTTTACAGACCTTGTGAGAGAAGCAGTTGTATGCTAAATTTTCTAAATGTGAATTTTGGCTAGACAGGGTATTATTTTTGGGGCATGTTATTTTTGTTGGTGGTATTTGTGTTGATCCCAAGAAGGTAGAAGCAATAATGAATTAGGAAAGGCCAACTAGTGTGACAGAAGTACGCAGCTTTTTGGGATTCGCGATCTATTACAGAAGGTTTATACCGGGGTTTTCTTCTATTGCATTGCCATTGACTAAGCTTACCAGAAAGGAGAATAAGTTTGTGTGGATTGGTAATTGTGATAAAAGCTTTGAAAATTTAAAGTGTAAGTTGACATCAGCTCCAGTATTGACTATCCCAACAGGTACAGAAGGTTTAGTTATTTATAGTGATGCTTCGTATCAAGGACTTGGATGTGTATTAATGCAGCATGGAAAGGTAATTTCTTTTCCTTCTCGACAGTTAAAGATACATGAACACAACTTCCCTACTCATGATCTCGAGTTAGCTGCAGTAGTTTTTGCATTAAAGATCTTGAGACATTACTTATATGGTGTGAGTTGTGAAATTTTTACTGACTATCAAAGCTTAAAATACTTGTTTCCTCAAAAAGACTTTAACTTCAGGCAAAGAAGTTGGATGGAACTTATAAAATATTATGATTGCATAATACATCACCATCCGGGTAAAGCTAATGTTGTTGTCGATGCTTTAAGCAGAAAATTTCGAGGCAGAGTATCTTGTATTTATTGTTTTCGAGTTGACCTGCTGAGAGAGTTAGCTTTAATGGGGGTGGAATTAACTTTGAATGAGTCTTAAGGAATAGTAGCACATTTAAATGTAAGACCCACGTTGATTGACTGGATAAAACAAGCACAGGCAGGAGATACCAAATTGTAGAAAGTTAGAGATAACATGAAAAAGGGTATAGCAAATGAATTTTCTACTCGAGATGATGACATTGTTATGTACGGTAACCGTTTGTGTGTATCTAATGTGCCTGATTTAAGAAGAAAAATTTTAGAGGAAGCCCACTGTTCTTTATATGCTATGCATCCAGGGCGCACGAAACTGTATAGAGATTTGAAACAATGTTATTGGTGGTCGGGAATGAAACACGACATTGTAGATTTTGTTGCTAGATGTTTAGTTTGCCAACAGGTGAAGGTAGAGCATCAGAATCCAAGTGGTTTACTACAACCATTGCCTATTCCTGAGTGGAAATGGGAACATATTACTACAGATTTTGTTGTAAGTTTAGCAAAATCACCCCGAGGGTTTGATTCCATTTGGGTTGTCATTGATAGGTTGACTAAGTCTGCACATTTTCTTCCCATTAAAACTACTTACTCCATGGATAGATATGCCAAATTATATGTGGATGAGATTATTAGATTGCATAGTTTACCTGTTTCTATTATTTCTGATCGAGATCCTAAGTTCACTTCTCATTTTTGGCCTAGTTTACAACAAGCTTTGGGGACCAAATTGGAATTTAGTGTAGCTTCTCATCCTCAGACTGATGGGCAGTCAGAAAGAACGATCCAGACACTCGAAGACATTTTATGAATTTGTGTATTGGAGTTCAAGGGCAGTTGGGATGAACACTTGCCACTAATAGAGTTTGCTTATAATAATAGCTATCATTCGAGTATTGAGATGGCTCCTTATGAAGCTTTGTATGGGAGAAAATGTAGAACTCCAGTGTGTTGGACTGAAGTAGGAGAATGAAAACTACTTGGGCCAGAAATTGTACAACAGACTACTGAAAAGATCAATCTTATCCATAATCACTTAAAGGTGGCGCAAAGTAGACAGAAAAGTTATGCAGACAACCGAAGGAAAGAATTGAAATTTGAGGAAGGTGATCGAGTTTTCCTACGTGTTTCTCCTTGGAGAGGGGTTATGAGATTTAGGAAGAAGGGAAAGGTAAGTCCCAGGTACATTGACCCTTATGAGATAGTGAAACGGGTTGGAGATGTAGCTTATAAATTGGTGTTACCACCAGAATTATCCCTAATACACGATGTTTTTCATATATCCATGTTACGAAAGTACGTGCCCGATCCTTCACATGTGTTTATATCACAACCGATAGAACTTCAAGATGACTTAACCTATGTGGAGGAACCAATTGCTATTGTAGATCGAAAGGAGCAAGTGTTACGTAGTAAAACCATTTCACTAGTTAAAGTGATGTGGAGAATTCAGAATGTGGAGTATGCCACCTGGGAAGGGGAGGATAACATGAAGAAGCAATATCCTCATATATTTGGTAAGTTTCTTATGCGTTAAATTTCGAGGACGAAATTTTTATAAGAGGGGTAGAATTGTAAGGCCCTAAAAAATGATTAAAAAGGTTAATTACATGATTAATTATAACTTAGGAGTTATAAGTTATAAATTGGTTATGTGTGTTAAACATGTTAATTATCATGTTTAGGGGATGCATGCTCATGTGATATATGTGTTGTTTACATTAGGTGCTAATTGATCTTATGATCGGGGATACCATGTTTAGAACATATGATTTAGTTATGTGGTTAATTGCATAATAAATTATTTTTTTAATGCATGATTATGTTTATAAAAGTAAATTAGGGTGTTGATACGAAATTGGCAATGTTTGGTCTCCAAATGTGAAAGTTTGAGATTTTCAGTAAATTGCTACTTTCCTGTTCGAGCCCAAATTAGGCGTATTAATTTTATGATTTTGGGAAAACACAAAATATGAAAGTTGTATATGTTTAAGTTATCTACTCATAGACACAAATAGGGAGTAAATCGGGGCCCGTGATAGTGAATAATGGTAATTTTACCAAGGTAGGACAAATGTGTCATTAATGGAATTGTCTAATTCGACCTTTGAACCAACCAATCACATGTTACCACTACCCCTATTGCTATTGGACCACCATACAACGTATTTCTGATTATAAATGAAAGGTCTGTATTCTTCCTCATAAGAATTAACAAGTTTTGCCTAAAGAGAGAGAAAGAGAAGAAAAATATGGAAGAAATCTATGGAAATCTTTTATAAATCGAGGAATCCTCGTAATGTAATTACATCTTTATTAAAGTTGGTCACAAGGATTAGTTCTATACTTGGCATATTTTTATTTTTGATTTGGATATATATTTTAATGATACCCATATTGCTGAATTGTGTTGGAACATTGATGGGTTAAGAACATAAGTTAGAACTGGAGCTAGGATCGTAAATGCATACTTTAAAGTCCTAAATTTACATCAACTTTTCGTAAAGCATTTTGATTCAGAAAATTCATGATTATGATGTATATTTCTGCTAAAACATGTTTATTATATGTTTCCATGAATTATACCCAAGGTCAAGGTTATGTATGCTTAAAAATGTTAAGTTATGCCTTACGCATAGGCGGGGATAATTTTTTTGGTATCTTGGTACGCGCCAGCTGTATGTATAGGCGGTATTATAAAACATTTTAAATAAAATGGACAAAAAAATAGTTTTAAACAATTTTTTAAGTGCCTAAAGATTTTATTTAAAAAAATTGTTTTAAGTAAAATCCAAGCATGGGAGTGTTTTAAGAAAATTGTTACAAAAATTATAATAGTTACAAAAATATTTTATAAAAATAAAAAGTCAGTAGTTCCAAAAGAGTAACTATTAGAATCTTATTTTTTTAAAATAAAATCTTTAGGCACTTAAAAAATTATTTAAAATTATTTATTTAAAATTGTTTTTTTGTACATTTTATTTAGAATGTTTTATAATACACGACCAAAATAAAATTAACACGACACACCTCAAAATCTTAATTTTACGTTGAAACATATGAAAGTGGCATGGCACGACACAGTGTTAATATTTGGTAAAATATGAGATTTTGTGTTGTGTCCTATTACTTTTATAGGTGAAAATTAGATTTTGAGTCATGTCATGTTATTTTTATTTTGGTTGGATTCGTGTTTTGTTAAAAAAACAATATATACTGTGGCGTGACACTTTTACTTGGGTCGTGTTCGTGCTTTTAAAAAAATAATATTTCGTGTTGTGTCGTGTCACTTTTATTAGGATCGTATTCATATTTGGTTAAAAAAAAGTTGTCGTGTCGTGTTGTGTCGAGTTTCTTTTATTTGAGTCGTGTTCGGTTATAAAAACAATTTTCAATTTAAAAAACAATTTTTTATTTGTTAATTTGTTTCCCAATTTTATGTAAAAAAACATTTTTTTTTGAAAAAAAAAACAGTTTTTAAATCTATTTTTAAAAAAAAATTCTATAAAAGTATCATAACAGTTTTTTAAAATAAAAAAGGGTTTCAAAAACTATCATAACATTATTTTTAATAGTTTTTATAAAAAACAGTTATTTTTTAATTTAAAAAAATAAAAAAAATGTTTTAAAAAACAGTTTAAAATAGTGTTTTTTATTGAAAAAAATTAACAAATGAAAAAATATTTGTTTTATCTTAAGAGCAAATGGCAAGTTTGTCTTTTAAAAAGTAATTGGAGTGTTTTAAGAATTTTTAGAATCTTTAAGAAATAAACATGAATACAAATATGTCCAATAGGGAAATACATATGAATGCATAAAAAATAATAATCTAATAAGGTGTGAACTTGGTAATTCCTTAACTTAAAAAATATAAATAATTTTTCTGAAATTAACATTGAATTTAAGATTATTATAAAATATGAATAGAACAACAATAAAATTGGAAATACAAAATCTGAGCACAAAAGAGAGACAACATTCATGAATGAGATATATAATTACAAAAATTATGTATTTGTTTTCAAATTAACAAATGCATACTTTTGATGGCAAATGAAAAAGGAGTAAAAAATTAGAGAGGAAATTAAGAGTATTGACCTTGTTTTTGGACAAGAAACAACAGCAACGAAGAAACTATGCAATATGAATCTGATGGGAGGATGAAGGAACTTGGGCAGCTGACTTTTGATTTCTAAGGTTTCAAGGTGAATGTATTTGAAAGTTTTGTTAGATGAATGTATTAGGAGAGAGAACGTATCAAGTTAAGATTCACGGAATGATTTTAATTTAATGAATGTGTGAGACTAATATTAAGGGTATGATAGAAAATGTTAATTTAATGAGAAGATGAATGTATTTGGAAGTTCTGTTAGATGAATGTATAGGAGAGAGAACGTATCAAATTAAGATTAATGAAATTATTTTAATTTAATGAATGTGTGGGACTAATATTAAGGGTATAATAGGAAATATTAATTTCATGAGGGTAGTTTAGTACTTTGAGATTTGAAGAGGAACTTCTCTCTTTTTAAGTAGTAGAGATTATGTTTAAGTTCCGTTTACATTTCATATTAAAAGTGTTGGGATATTTATGAATTTTTTATAAATGTTTTTTATAAAACATTTTCTTATAAAGATTTGTTATATAAAAGTTTCCTAATCCAGTAACAAGTTTTATTTTTGAGGTTTCCAACTTTTCTCAAAGTGTGAAGTTATTTTGGGATCACCGCCTCAATCGTTCAAACGACAGCGTATCTCGTTCGAACGAGATGTTGTTTCGTTCAAACGACAACGTATATCGTTCGAGCGACATGAGTTTTCGGCTGACACGTCACCGCTTGAATTTTGCTATATATTGGGGGTCAGACTACTTGCTTTTCGCGTGGAGAAACGTTGATTTTAACATAATAAATTTTTGAGTGTTTGTTTTCTTCTCCAACAATTTAAAGGGTTCAGAGCTTTTGCTTTCCAATTCACAAATCCCACTTACTTTTGTGTGAGTTATTTTGTGTAACCCAAAACATATTTGCTGGGAGTTTATGCTGCTACACTAGGTGCCTGGGAAGGTACTGGGATGACAATAGGTGCCACTTTTGGGAGGTACTAGGTTGATCGACTGCGTGTCTTAGGGAGTGTTGCGGTATTCCTGCGCTGATGACAATGAATCAAAACCTATGGGTATTTTGTATGTCAATTGTATTTTCATTATAATCCGTGTAAAATCACTTTTACAAATTATAGTTGAAATAAAAAGGTTATTACCCGAAAGACATTTTTCCTTTATATCTGTGTTTGTCAGCTTAATCATCACATGGTCTAATTTATTAATTTGATTTGACACATAGATGCATATTTAGGGGTTGAATCAAATTGGTATTTGATTTGAGCAAATTTAGACATCCAATTAAATAAGTTTGATTTGAAAATTTGCGAATCCATTTGAACTATTAACGCCCACAGTATTTTACACACGTCTTGTATATATTGTCTACGAGCTTGATTATAAGTACCTCAAGTGTTTTGAGATCGAGGACTTGTGGTATATAGGCCTCCACAAGGACTTATAGGTGAAATATAACACATACCTATTCACTGACTTATGTTCTCATTACCACATCTAATCCTTAATTTTATTTTAAAATAATTCATGATCACCACCATCCTCAAGGTTCAAATACCATATCGCCACAATAAGGATAAAGCCTATGACACTATGCCATATACCGATAATGGCCACAATAGGTTGGTCATGGTCGAAATCCATGACCAAGGTGGTCATAGTCCACATTCGTGACCACGTTAGAAATTTTATGACCAAGTTTATAACCAAAGTAAGGAGTAACATAGGCAGGGTATTCGTCAGGGTTCCAGACTATAACCATGGGGGTCACGGCTCTAAATCGTGACCCTTATTCTCTGAAATTCGTACCAAGTTTTCTAGGAGGATGGTCATAGTTTTGGACCGGGACTATTCCCAGTGAACTATAATCATGATTTCTAACTTTGAACCCCAATAGTGATGAGAATTTAATTTAAATTGGTTACAACTCCATGGTTACAGTTTGGGACCAAGACCAATCTAAGTGAGGAAGTGGGTCATGACTTGATACCCTGACCAAGTTAGGGGAGTAACCACACACACACACACACACACACACATATATATATATATATATATATATATATATAATAAAGGAACATGGTTTTTGAAATCTCAAAATGTAAAAGAACAATAATAGTTAAGATTTGACCCCACCATTACTTTTCAAATAAATGGTTGAGAAGAAACCTTATATTTCATTTATCCCGCCCAACATTCCATTTCTGTTATCCCGGCCAAATGTTAAGCCTACTTTAATTTGCACAACTCCATCTTCTCCGATGCTAATAGATGCCCCCCTTTTACTTTCCCAAAACACACACCCTCTCATTTGTCCTCATCATCTCCAAGCTCCTCAAATCGTCGGACTAAAAATATGGGGACTATTACACCCATGATCCCATAGATACCCATAGTAAATCCCACCAAACCGCTACACCAACTGTCAATATTAATCCATTCTTATATTCAACGCCTACACCAACTCTAAAATCTCATTTAAGTAACCATTATAATTTTAGGGTTTTGATTTTTAATGTTTTTCATTTGTTTATCTTCAAAAGATCTAATATTTTAGGGTTTCAACTTTCGATTTAGGGATTTTCATGAAATTAAGGGTTATAAACATATGTACTCACAATATCTTTTTTTTGCTGAACTTGCAATAACTGTGAACATGCTCCGTGGCAGCTCAAATAGGTTGCTTCAATCTGACTATTTTGGAATTTGTGAATTATTATTGATTTTTTCTTGATAAATTGTCTAATTTGATCTCATTAGTATTCGTTTGATACTTGACTTCACTACTTTCTGTATTGAACTCTTCCGTAATTGATTATTTGTTAGTTCTCTTTAATTGTAACTATAGTTGAATGTTGATTTGAAAATAGAAGTTTTATGATTTCATAATTAGGTTTTGGTCTTTCAAAATAATTTTTTTACCCCTAATTTCCATACAAGTCAATATCTTCACTTTATATTGTTTTAATCTACAACATAACTGAAGTTATCTTTTTCAAGCTTCAAAATTTATAGCTCGGTTCTAAAAGTTTGGGAAATATGTCATGCTACATCGTTGTTAGTTGTTTTAGTTATTTGTTATTAATTTTTTTGAATTACAAGGGGAATGTTTTCCTTTTTATGGTTAGAAAATGATACCTGATGATGGGCTAAGAGAGAATAGATAGAAACAAAAAATAGACAATATGATACATTTGTTGGTTTTCCCTTCATAAATTTCTACGAAAGAGAAAACTGTACATGAAGCAATGGCAACACATGTCAACAAGGGGCATGTCACCACTGCAACTTTGACCTAGAAATGCTTCTGCCTACTTTTTTTTCCTCCTTAAATAAAATATTTACACGCACAAAACAACTAACGGTTACTGTTGTTATCATGTTAATATTAGCTTCCCTGTATCAAACATAAGAGAGAGACAATTAGAATAGGCAGTGAGGTGCTGTAGATGGTACTTAATGAATTGTAGATTTATTCAATGAACTACATCTATTTTTCATCTCTTCATATACCCCCATCTCTTCATATTTTTCCATTTATTTGTGTTTTTATATGTGTTGTATGTTGTTTCTCTACAGTTGTGCTATGTTGTGCTACTGCTATACTATTTCTCTACAGTTGTGCAATAAGTTTGTCATGTATTTAAAAAAGATAGACGTACTTCTTTGTTGAGTCTTGAAGAAGACAACATGAGTGATCATAATACTCTTAATTGGGGACAAAGCGAGTATTTTGATAATTTCTATGGTCTACTTAGTTTATTAGATCAGGGAGTACTGTTAACATATTATTTTTATCAAGTATAAAGTATGCTTCGGATTGAACCAATTTATATGTTGCTCGACTATGAGGGGTTGGTTTAGATCATCGTATTGGGCCATTACTTGATAATCGTGTCCATTCTAATGTTTTACTTGTGTATAAGATTTATGTTTTCAGATTGTGTTTGAAGTTTCTTTATATGTTTTTAGATTTATGTTTTTTCCTTATATGTTTTCAGATTGTGTATGTTTAAGATTTTGTTGAAATGATTGTGTATAAAGTTTTGGTTTGCTTATTACAGAGCTACTATTTTACCACCGAGTTTTCGGATTATAAACTAATACTTTTGTGCTAACATATTTTCTATTCTTACTATATCAACTGGAATAATTATTTTAGTCCAACTCTTGAAACCGACTCTCAATTAAATGAATCTTGATGATTTAAACTTTCTTGTTTTAAAGAGGTGTACTCCAGATCATTACTTCTTCAATGATTGTATCAGAGGATATACTGTTTCAATGATTTACTCCATTAATGATGGTTTTGGATGCACATGGTAAGAATGAAATTCTTTTGTTTTGTAGAGCATCTGGTTAGAAGCTAATGCTTAATTTTTTTGTAAGTTTTTAATTGTATTTTCTATTTTCCGACAGAGGAACACATATTTGGATAGTTATGGAAAAAAAATTTTGAAGTGATAGAAAAGTTATAAATTATTACACCTCCTTTTAGGCACTTTAATTAAACCACGATTCTTATTTGGTGATGTTTGGATTTGAGATATAGTGCTTCTATTTTGTTGGTAATATTTTCAGTTTACCATCTGATTTATAAACCACCAACATGGAAGGTACTCCATATCTCTTCTCATTGAATTAAATATTTAAGTTATGGTTTTCCAGATTATCTATACTATTTTCCCAGATCAGTAACTTTCATATTCTGATTATTTTGAATTTCAGATTTAAACCAACAACATGGAAGTTACCCTGATTTGAATTTCAAATGAATTTTCATGCAAATGAATTTTAGAATCCATTTTTATGCAACTTCGTGTGCATTATGAAATGGTCCAAGGTTGAGTCACGCTGCCCCATGTGCGAAAGGTTTATTTCCATTCGTCGACCTCCCAAGGACAAACTCTTTCTCTCCCACATAATTGTCAATAATGCCATTCGTGATCAGGTTATGTATTCATTTCTTCATTCAATTATTTATTTTTTGCTTCTTCTAATTGTCATAGAATAGAATATGTGATTCTATAACACTAATATTAAAATCAGCATATGAGAATTGAAAAGGTCAGTTATTATCACGCCACAAAAAAACTTTGGGTGAAGAATTTATTACAAAAAACATTTAGCACCAAAGTAAATATTAGAGTACTGATTAAGAGAAATTAGGACATTTCCTACACATTTCTATGCTACACTGTCCACACCCAACGCATTACCGCTTACTTCATGGGGATCAAAAATCATCTCTGTATATAAATTTTAAAAAAAAAGTCTAGACCTTGACAATTATTATTAAGGATATAATAAACTACAGATGAACATGTTAGAAGTAGCAGGACCATGATTGAAATTGCCTTTGCTTTGATAGCAACTCTAGTCATTTCTTTGGCAGCAGCTCTTTTGAAGAAAATGTTTAAATTTGAGTATTATTTTTTCGACCTCATCTATTTTCATTCAAGGTTAGGTTATGGTTTTGCGATTACATATATGTTCTCAACTAATTCCTTCTCTTTACCAATATGGTATAACTATTGTTATTGATTTTAAATCAAACTAAACTCAACTGTGTGTTCTTAACTTGTTGAATCACCTTTAACAGGGTAAAAGAATTAAACTAAATGGTATCTCCATCACACATCTATCTCAATCTTTCTTTTTATTCAACTATATAAATATAAAATTGTGTCATTGTTGCCTAAATTATTATATTTGTAGTTTTCTTATTTTGTAAGGATTGAATAAAATGAGTGTACTTAGTTCGTTTTAATTTTTTGATATATTGGTATTATGCTTCGTGAGTCATATTATGTAATTATTTTTCACGTTGAGTTATAAAGTGATTGATGTGTTCTTCACGATTTCTAGTTTACTGGCCAGAACAGTTTTAAGCAGTTTGTGTCTCAAAACAAAGCGATAATGGAGGTATCTACTCAACCTTTTGTTTTGGGTGAAGGAAATAGTCATGACAAGTGAACCGTTATTCTTTTCTCTTATTAAAATCATAATTATGTACTACAGAAACAGTTATGGGGTAGTAATCATGGAGTTAGGGATACAAGGATGGACATAGATATATGAACAGTTTTAAGCAGTTTGTGTCTCAAAACAATGAATGTTACAGAGTAAATATATGAACAAATGGGTGGCCTCAGGGTGAGAGATGAATTCATGGAACGTGGCGCAAGCATCGACATAATGGAAAATAACAAATGTTTTTTATTTGGTTGAACATTCATTGTTGTGTTTGTATTATTCTATGACCAATTTGTTGGTGAAGTTGTTAATAATGATTTTTTTGATGGTTTATATAATGTCCAGGATGGACTATTTGTATAGCGAAGCAGTTTTGTTTTCTTAAACAGGTGGATGGTCCTATAAATAGAAGAAATTCTGCCCAAATTTTCTAAATTGTGCACATATTTTTGTGTTTTATAATAAATTTTATGATTTCAAGTCTTAATCGACGTATTTTTTTAGATTCGCAATCAATAAAAAACTATTTTGGCATGTAGTTTGCATATACCCTTCATGTCACAAGAATGTGTTATATTTTTTCCTACGTTTGAGTTGTGCCTTTAGGCACGGGCATATATATATATATATATATACACACACAGTTATAATTACATACATATATACTTATATACACACACTCGTGCACATATATACACATATACTCACACGTGCACACTTATATACACATACACGCATGTGTACAACATATACTCACACACACACAGAGACATATGTGTGTGCATGTATGTGTACTTTAACACAATCGCTTATACACACACACACACACTTACACTTGCCGAAATTAATACTAAAATTAAAAAGAAAACAATTTGTGATAATTTAATATAAATACACACACTCATGCACACACACACACACACACACACACACACACACACACACACATATATATATATATATACTCACACGCTACGCACAAACGTATAACACATACACATTTACAATGAATACACTTTCTACGTAAATGAAAGTTTTGAGTAACATGAGACACATAAATTACATGTTTAAAATACAGTCAATTGATAACATTTTAGATTAAATAGTATGTTAACGCATTTTCTTCTCGTTTCGTGTGCGCATGCAAGTGGAAACCAATTATTGAAGCTCAACTAATTCTAGGTGATTTCTTTAATCAAGTAATTTTACTTATCTTTTCTTTTATGTAACATAGTCTTATATATAGTAATAACTTCTTGGTTAGCCTGTTGTGCCCGTTTTCATGTCTTCCATAAGTGGTTTGTTTGGGTGAACCCAAATTTGTGAAAAGGCTTGAACATTTGGTCGACATAGTAATTATAGGATTAATTGAATTAAAATAAACTTAAATTGGACTTGTTGATACTATGAGGATGAATATTAATGCATATATCTATTTGGTTAACATGAGGTGGATGTGTTAATCCCTTCCTTAAGTGGTTGTTGTTTGAGTGAACACAGATTGGTGAAAGGGATTGTATATTTCATGGACATATAGTAGTTTTAGGATTAATTTAATTAAAATTAACTTAAATTGAAATTGTTAATACTATGAGAATGGATATATCTTCTTGGCTAACTGTTGTGGTCGTCTTCACCCCTTACTTAAATTATTGATATTTTTGGGTGAACTGAAATTAGTGGAAGGGCTTGCACATTTGGTGGACACATAGTAATTTGAGGATTAATTTAATGAACTTCGCTTGGAATTATAATATTATGAGGATTGATACAACTTCATATATTTATTTGGTTAAATTTTGTGTCCATGTCCACCCTTTCCTTAACTGGTTGTTGTTTGGGTGAACATAAATTGTTGGAAGGCCTTGCACATTTGGTGAACAAATAGTAATTTTAGGATTAATCTCATTAAAATAACCTTAAATTTGACTTTTTATGCATGGTTGATCGATTGAGAAATAATAACTAGTTTAGAATTAACTAGAGTCATTACCTTTAGGATTCATGTTCACACCCTCCTTTTATATATTTTCTCACGAAAGATAAGTAACAGTAATAATTACTTATAATAAAAGTATAGGATGTTGTAATTGGATCGCACTAAAACATCTTTTATTAGTGGATTGTTCTTAATCATGCTTGCATGGAGTTGTTTGAAATTGATTTTCCTTGATTTATTCACTTTGTATATGCCTCCGCATACACGTTGCACTAGATTTTTAAAATTATGACTTCATATGTTATACGAGTTATGTGACATTTTTCCTATCAATCTTGTCACATACACATTTTTTACTTTGGAGGAATTTTTCATGTAAGAAATATTGTGTGAGTATGATCTTATTTGATAAACATAATAGTGTGCAATAGGAAAGGGTTATGGAAGGATAAATATCCTTTAGGTGAAAGTACACTGTTGGCAAGAGCCCAAAAGAAAAGAGAGGCAAAAGAAAACAAAATTGTGAAGGCCAAATTTTTGCATTGATGCTTCAATGTTTAAAGAAAAGGAGAGAAACGTGATATATATATATATATATATATATATATATATATATATATATATATATATATATATATATATATATGTATATATATATATATATACATATATATATATATGTATATATTTGAGGGTGTTAAGTTGAAGACTAATGGGTTTGGACAATGAGTCCCAGTTGAGCTTAAATGTTTGGCGCTATTAATGCGAGAATCATCAATATTTTCTAGTCTAGTGTGCATTGTGTATGTTTGTCCTTTACGAGTTCTTTATTGTCAACTCGAGGAAAAACCAAAGTTGATAAGCTTTTGTAGTCATATAGAATTCTTCGGACATATTTGAGTGATTGGATCATATATCTTTTGAAGCCAGTTCACGCTTCTTCACCCCATACCACTTTTATTTATATACATCGATACTATGCTAGTGTGAAAAACTTATGTGTTTTATGGCTTGTTTGTGGTGTTTATGCTTATATATATATGCTTTTATGTCATTGGTATATGTTCGGTTATATATATATATATATATATATATATATATATATATATATATATATATGTGTGTGTGTGTGTGTGTGTGTGTGTGTGTGTGTGTGTGTGTGTGTGTGTGTGTGTATATGGTTTGTTTTGTTTCGTGTATTTGCATTTGAATTTAATCCATTTTTTCATATGCTTAATCTTCAATTAGTATTGTCATGGTGTATGATCACTTTGGTATCTTTTTTTGCTTCTTATCATTGGTATTTTATTTATGCATCAAAAACTGTATCTTGTGTTCATTATTTGAATTATGTGTGATTGCGTTGCCAAGTTTTTTGTCATTGCATGTTTCACTTCACATAAATGCCATATAATATTTGCTTTCCTTTATGCTTACATGGGTTACATTTAGGGAAATTATTATTATTGTGCATTTGTTCTTTGTCTAATCCTGAATAAAAAGGGGGAGAAATGGTATTTAACTCTTTAATTTGCAGGGAGATTTTTACCTTAAGAAGAGACGTCTTATCTTAGTTGGAGATTGTTAGACAAAGAGGAAGGGATTTTCATATGCAAATTTATGTTGTTTTATCATCTTGAATTTGATAGGTGTATTTAACAATAAGGCGATAAGGTTTACGTAAAAACAAAGCTACTCAAGTTTGTGTCTATCAAATGTCTCTAATTTTTCCTTTTGGGTATAGGATTGAGTCTTAGTGAACTTAACGACCCAGTAGAGTTTATGTTTTTTTTTGTCTCAAAATAACCGAAGAGGGAGATTTGTAAGGATAAATTTAAGAATCGAGTCAATTTGTATGTACTGAATTTATTCTGTGTTGGGTCAAAACTAAGTTGAGACATAGGTTTTTACAATTTCAGTTTTTCTTTCAAGTCTGTGACATGTGAATGAAGACCATAGTGACCAGGTTAAAGAAACATTACACACACATTGATTGTTGTCATGAGTTTTGTCTTCATCATCCAAGGGATCTCAATGAGGTAGGAGTACATGGTTTAAGTCATCCCAACAAATCTTTTAGGACGTTTCAACAAGCATTCAAGCAATATCTAGTATGTCATTCGAATAACTTTCAAACGGATATCCAACAAGATTTATCTTCTTATCGAAGAAATATCGTTTGATGGTTGTTCGATAGTCATTCAAGCAAAATATGCATCATCGTTTGAATGCATTTATGTTTTGTTTAAATGAGATTGTGTACGTTACTCAAACGAATCGATATTTTTGTTCGAATGAGATTCTTCCACCTTGGAATTCATATTTTCTATAAACAGATGGGTCTTGAATTCTTTTACTTGAGAATTTTGGTGAAAATTTTTTTTCAATCAAAATCCAAAAGCCTCCAAACTCTTGTTTACACCCAAGTTTTAGATCCAAGAATTTCGCATCTATATGTATGTTTGAGATATCTTCTATGTTGAACCATAGTTGTTTGTTCTTAAAGTTTCAAGTGGTGGAGACCATGTTTGTGTTATGCGGTTGCTGGACTATTCATGATACAAGTAAGATCAATGGGATACTGAGATGTGAGAGAGCGCATGTGTTGTGTGTCTATTAAAAAGAGTCCGATGGTATTTACAAAAAAGGTTACAAGGAACAAGGAAGTGCGTCAAGGCTTAACGATGCCAAGTCTATGAGAAAAGTCTAAGTTGTTCTCGTAAACATACCTATATTATAGTGGACTTTTGTGGCTGAGTCGTTCGAGGTTTTTCCCGTTGTTATACATCGCCATGTTGTGATTTTTTTTATTGTTGCTTAATATCACCTAGATGAAGCTTAGGTCAAGAATAAAATTGGTACATTATTTTACATAACACTTGGGTTTATTGGGTGTGCATAATAAAATTGATAAAAATTAAAATTTGGTTGTGTTTCCATATAACCCCAAAGCACTAGAGTTTTCACAAAGGCTCCCGGTGACGATATTGATATTTTGTTACCCCTTTAATCTAAGAAATTAAATATTTATGGGATAAAGGAATGAGATATTTTGATGCTCATAAAAGTGAAGAGTCCACACTTAAAGTAATGGTGTTGTAGGGGATCCACGAATTTCTTGCAAGTGGGACATTATCCGGTTGCAATGTTCATTGATAGTACAAATATTGCATCCTGTCGGGCGTGTACAGAGGCTTATAGGCCGAAGCCCTACTCAGTACAGGGCGCGGCCCTACCAACTACAGGATGCAGTGCTTATAATTTGTCCTTATGTACAGGTCGCGACCCTACCAAGTACAGGGCATGGTACCTTCGGCTGCAGCCTCGTGATGCAACACTCATATATACTTGCCTTGCAGGCTGCATCCCTCTCTATGACAACAACTTCGGACTTGATAAGCGTCACATGCTCAGAGCATGTGGCACGGCTCACATATCTCCATTAAATAGAGGTCCACACCTCGAGATAAGGGATCAATCCCTCCCCCTCAAGGTAATTTCTACAACATTTGATACCAATTTGAAAAGTGCGACTGTGTGATAATTGATTAATTTGCACGTATCCAATTAAACCTTATTTAATTAGGGCTTACTTTTAAATTAAATAAATTCATCCCTTAAACATGCATCTAAATCAACGCATCAAATATAAAGCATGCGACACAGTAAATATGCTGAGACACAGATTTCAGGAAAAAAAACCTTTTGGGTAAAACCTTTATTTCACTATGAATTTATAAATCGCAAAGTACAATTACATAGAGAAATACGCAATGGATCAATGCGCAGCCAACCCACAAAGACACGCAGTCTTGACATCAACAAGAGAATACACGCAACACCCTCCATGGACTCGCAGCCCAATCTTCAGCAAAGAATCTTCACACAACAAGATCCTCAATGACACGCAGCCATACGGTGTAGAGACGCATTCCACAAAAAATGAACAAAAGCAAAGTGTTCAATGGGTTCCAAAAGATTCACAAAATTATATGGGAATTTTGGTACGAATCAAACAAGAGGTTAGGGACTCAAAAATATGAAGACTTGAGGTGATAGAACTCTCAAAAATGTCTTTTCAAGTCTTGCAAAATAACTCCCCCGAAGTTGGCTTTTATAAGGAAACCAAAAAGAGTTTTAAAAGTATTGAACTCTATCCAGCGTCAGGTACCCCAAAACAGTTCAGGTGTATCGCGAATCGATTGGCCCCCCCGAACCGGTTTAGCTTTCAGTTCGCGGAAAATCGCTGGAACTGGGGCTTAAACACAGCATTTTTCTAAAGTTTTTTCTTGGAATTATCTCCATTTTCAAAGGGACATAACTTCTTCATCGTAGCTCGGATTGAGGTGATATTTCTTCCATTATTTTCTTTGTGATGAGATCTTCAAATTTCCAGTTGACCGATCCTCCAGACGGTGGCTGTAAAATTACCAAAATGACCTTGAAATTCCATATCTTGCCTTTTTTCACTGTTTTGACTTCTCTTGCGTACCACTTGCATAAAGTCCCTAAAATCATGGAACTTGAAGTTGTTGAGGCAGAGGTGGGACACATGATGGATACGTTGAATGCTTTATTCTCGAAATTCGATAGAAGCCGTCATATGATATCGTAAAGCGACGTGCCAAATGTAGCGGCGTACGACATACACAAATATAACATGTTGGACATGAGAAAAATGTCCTTACAAATCTCCCCCTATGTCTATGACGGTATATACGTAAAAAATACAAAATAGCCTATACAAATTTACCCTCCCATGAAAATTGGAAAGATACAAATGAATAAGTCTTCATCGTTTGTTCTTCAAATCTTCAGGAATCTCAAAGCTTTTCTCATCAGGGTGTGCAATTTAGTGATCATCAATGTAGTACCTACACAATTAAGAAAAATCAAATACTACGTGACATATCGAGTTTGAAATTAGATAAACATAGATACCATTTTATGATGAAAGCATAAGACAAATCTCAAAACTCCCCCAAAATTCAAACTCCCCCATAAAATAATATTTTTTTCTCCTCCTTTTTATTATGTCCCCCAAATAGAAAAATGAGAACAATAAATCAAACAAGCAAAATCAGGGTGTCACAGTATTCAAAACAAGTGATCAAACAAATGGTAAACGTGCTTTTGCAAGGAGATGATCAAAAGATCTGCACAAACTATTTTTGATTTTTTAAATTTTTCGCACAAAGATAAGATACAAAAGTCACACCATGGATTTAAACTAAAACAACCAAGTTATGGAAATGGAATGAATGGGTGTGAACACATTCGATAGGTAAATCAACTCAATCAATCACATGTGCACGATGCATATGTGTACCCCTAACGAATGAACATCAAAAGTGTCCTTAGGTGTAAAGATTGTTGAATTTAGATGACATTGTCTTATGAAAATCAACAAATCAAAGTCAAAATGATTTCCACACCAATAACGTCCAAAACTATTTATCACTTTTTCAAGATTTTCAAGGACGTGAAAACCCATTATAAAATCTCCAACCAAACTCCCACATATATATTTTCTTTTTAGAGGTGGTAAACTAAATTCTCAAACTTTGGAGAATGGATGCAAAAACCTAAATGGCCCATAATTGGCATGAATTTCTTTTTAATGCCTTTAAATTTTTTCGGGCTCTTTTAAACCTCTTTGGACCTCAGATTAAAAAATTCCTCCATTTTTTAGATCCAATTTAACGGTGGCTTAGTATTCGCAAAGGCAAAAAAAAAACTTTCGCAACCCTTCCCCGTTTTCAAATAAAGCACACAAAACTCACAAAACGGTTCTTATATGCACAATTTCCTTATAAAAAATTATCGCGCTTGGTTCGTTTTAAGGACACGATTGAAGTGAAAAGACCCAACCAACATGTGATAAGACAAGCACAATAATCAAACAAATCCGTGCAGGTGTGCAATAAAGGAAATCATGAGTAAAACATATAGGAAGCACACCTAAATACATCTCAATGACTCCAAACATTATAAAGCACATGTACGAATTGACCTATTGTCTCAAAACACTATCAAATAGTCACATGAAAATAATGGAATGATTTTGTGACTCGGTCATCCTAAGTGTCCATCCATAAACGGTGCAACCAAAAATACAAAAATCCTTTTGGATTTTCTCAAAATTTTAAAAAATAAAATCTTTTTGTATTTTTTAAAAGTTTTCAAAAAAAATTTAAAACATACAAACATTATACATACTAGCAATAGGCAAATAATATCATCATGAAAAAACATCCTATGCTAGTAAACAATTCAAACCTCAATCGTTAGGTGCGGAGGGGGTTTTCAAAGGTGGTGACAACTTATGAATAACCTCCATCAATTCTTGTGAAGTTCTTGCTCACCTAAATGTGCAAACTCTCTCATGTAGTCTCCGGGAGCATGTCAAGTATCAGGTGTGGGTGCATGTGTGCCAGAAACACGTGTAGAATCAAAACGTGACACATATCCCAACTTAAAACAAAATTTTCTAAGATGACCTCTCCTCTTGCAATGTGAGCAAACCTAAATAGGCCTAAGAACACCTCTCTCAAAAACTCTAGGATGCGCTCTCCTAATTGGAATGGGACGCCCAGGTGGGTTAGGGTGAGACTCACGTGAATCAAACACTAAAGTGGGAACCGGCTCGGGTGCTAATTGGGAAGTAGAAGCACCATCATGACTTATTCCTAACTTCTCACCTTTACCATTATGAACCACCTTTTCAACATTCTTAGGTGCATTCACAAAATTGACTTTGACCTCCCTGGCACGTTCAAGATCACTCTTAAGTTGGGATATACATGTCGTCAGAATAGACAACACGTTGGTCAAGTCACACTTATCCTTTCTTAAAGCCTCCTTCTCTCTCTCCAAATCTAAAACCGGGCGACCTAAATTCCTATTATACTTATTTATTTTCAAGGTCTCGATGTACAAATCTCTAAACATTTTTTTGAGATCACTTTCATCTCCACTCTCCTCCTCGCTTTCTCCCTCACTCGAAGAACACAAATCACTGCATCGCTCTCGTGCGAACTCTCGTGAGACAAAGTGGGTGTGCTCATACTACTAGAAAAATCAACAACCATCCCATGTGCTAAACCTTTATCGGACTCATCTCCCTCATTATTACTAAGTGTGACATGCATGGCTACTTTCTTCCCTTTCTTTCTAAGTCACGTAGGACACTCAAACGACTTATGCCCCTTACCCCCACATTTAAAACAAGTCACATTCTCAAAATCTTCCTCACTCTTCTCATCTGAGTCATTCTCTTTTTCCCTCTCATCGCTTTCTTTAGCCTTCCCTTTCTTTTTATTTTTCTCAAAAAATCTCTTTTTATTGGAAGAATTATTTTTGTTCATGTTGATAAACTTTTTAAAAATTTCACAAACAAGGCCATATCATTAAAATCAAAGCCTCCCTTAGAATCAGACTCACAAACTTTTTCTTTCTTTTTCTTACACAGAGTCTTTAAAGCATTGCCATTATCCTTAGCCTTAATGGTTTTGGGAAACATGACAATCTCATAGGTTTGAAGATCTCCTACAAGTTCTTCCAACTTAAGCGATTTCAAATTTCCCAAAGAGTTCAAAACAGTGACTTTAGGAATAAAGAGCTTTGGGAGAGATCTCAAAATATTTTTAACGACACGCGTGTTATCAATCACCTCACCCAAATTAAAACATGTGTTAACAATGTCCGACAAACGTGCATAAAAATAATTAAAGCATTCAGACTCAGACATGGTGATAGTCTCAAATTAGGAGGCCAAATTTTATAATTTTGATTCTTTAACGGTGTTCGTATCCTCGTATGTCAATTTCAAAACATCCCAAGCCTCTTTAGACGTGGTGTACATCATAATTCAGCGGAAGTCGTTAGCAGTGATAGCTCCAGAAATAGCACTCAGACCACGGGAATTAAAATTAGACATTTTATAATCCTCTTTGGTCCAAGCTAACACGGGTTTTTATAGAGGTGACGTTATTAACAGTGACCGTGGGAGGAGTTCGCCCATTTTCACAGAGAAACCAAACACGCTCGTCAATAGCTTTTAAACTAGATTTCATGCGAGCTTTCCAATAGGTATAATTATTCCCATAAAAAATAGGCACCTTGTTAAAAGAACGTTCCATTGGAAAAATTACGATTTTTCAAAAACTTGATTTTTAAAAAAATCAATATCACACGATTTTGCGGAAAATAGGAATACACGATAAATTAGCACAACCTGCTCTGATACCAATTTGAAAAGTGCGACTGTGTGATAATTGATTAATTTGCACGTATCCAATTAAACCTTATTTAATTAGGGTCTACTTTTAAATCAAATAAATTCAGTCCCTAAACATGCATCTAAATCAAACCATCAAATATAAAGCATGCGACACAGTAAATATAATGGGACATAGATTTCAGGAAAAAAAACCTTTCGAGTAAAACCGTCATTTCACTATGAATTTATAAATCGCAACTTACAATTACATAGAGAAATCTGCAATGGATCGACGTGCAGCCAATCCATAAAGACACGTAGTCTTGAACTTAGCAAGAGAATACACGTAGCACCGTCCAAGGACTCGCAGCCCAATCTTCAGCAAAGCATCTTCACGCAACAAGTTCCTCAATAACACGCAGCCATACGGTGTAGAGACGCACTCGACAAAAAAAGAACAAAAGCAAAGTGTTCTATGGGTTCCAAAAGATTCACAAAATATATGGGAATTTCGGTGTGAATCAAACATGAGTCTTGGGACTCAAAAATATGAAGATTTGAGGTGATTGAACTCTCAAAACTGGCGGAGTGGTATAAAGAAAGACATTGTCGAGTTGATCACCAAGTGTGCCACCTGCTAGCTAATAAAGGTGGACCACCATAGGCCAGGAGAGTTACTACAACCGTTAGAGATCCCTATGTGTAAATGGGAGAGCATTTCCATGAATTTCATTACTAGGTAACCTACTTCACAGAGAGGTCACGATTCCATATGGCTAAGAGCGGATAGATTGACCAAGGTAGCTCATTTTCTAACAGTTCGAACTGATTATACTTTGGGACAGTATGCCCATATTTTTATTGCCGAGATGGTGAGATTGCATGGACTATATTTAGATATTGTCTCCGATAGGGACAAGATCTTCGTGTCTCAATTTTAGGAGAGTTTCCATGAAACTATGGGTACTGAGTTGCGATTGACTACGACTTATCACCCGCAGATGGATGGGTAGACAAAGAGGACCAATCAGATGTTAGAGGATATGTTGCGAATGTGTATCCTTGATTTTGGAGGTGGTTGGGAGTAGTATCTTCCACAGGTGGAGTTTGCGTATAATAAATCCTATAAGTTTACTATTGGCATGGCTTCATTTGTGGCATTGTATGGTAGGACTTGTCATTCTCCTTCTTGTTGGATTGAGGTGGGGGCAACAAGATAATCGGACCGGATTTGATTCAGGATACTTTGTCTAGGTTGGAGATGATTCGTAGTCACATACGGGTAGGTCAGTACAGACTAAAGAGATACGTCGATGCCAAGTGATTCTTTCGGAAGTTTAGTGCTGGGGACCAAGTATTACCGCGTATATCATCTATGAAGGGGATAATGAGATTCGAGAAGAAAGAAAAATTGGCACCAAGATATGTTTGGCCATTTCCTATCATCGAGCGAATTGGTCCAGTGGCATATAAACTTGGATTTCTTAAGTACTTGCATATGATCCATGATGTGTTCCATATTTCTTCGTTGAGGAGGTATCTCAGAGATGAGTTGTCTTATATTCATATTGCATTAGAGGATATTGATTTACTACCATATGCTTCCTACGAGGAGAGTCTAGTCACCATCCTAGATCATAGTGAGATGAGGTTAAGATCGAAGGTAGTCCCGCTAGTACGTATTCATTGGGGGTATCATAACGTTGATGCGTCTATTTGGGAGTGCGAGGATGAGATGCGTGACAAATATCCAGACTTTTTACTCCCGATATATTTTAATTTTCCAAATTTTGGGACGAAATTCCTTTATAAGGGGAAGTATGTAACACCCTGTATTTTTAATGATTTTAATTATGGGATTAATTTAATTTAAAATGGGAAATTAATTTGAAATAAAACTAAATATTAATTAACGAGACAAGGATTCAAATTTGTTTATGTCAATTATATGAATATTACTTAGTGAAGAAGTCATAAATTATTACGAATATGTTAAAGTTATCGCGAGTGAAAAATATGATAAGTTACAATAATTTAGTCGGGCACGCGTGTCAGTCATGTCAGGACTCAATTCAATGAAATAGAAATTAATTTATTTTTAAGTCATCCAAATGGTCATTTTGAGTGCTCCTTTAAGTCCTTAAGGTTCGATATAGTCAGAAAAGTCTACCTGGGGGTTTAGTTTGAATCCTGGGGAACTTTTAGGCTAAATCGGCATCCCGGAGGGGTATTTTAGTCATTTGTATTTTGGAGGAAATAAACCTACGAATTTAAGAGGTTATGATCATCTGAGAAGAGAAATCTTCAAGGTTTAGATGTTATAAAATTGTAAAAAGTCCATAGGAGGAAGAAGAGAGGAGGTTCCAAAGGCTAGAACCACCATAGTCACCCCTTGCACCACAAACACCACCGTTGCATAGATCGGAGGAAGAGGAACGCACCCATACCATTCTTCTATAAAGTATCAGGCCGTCCTATTAAGGTAAGTGTTTAATCTTGCTAAATTATGAGCATATATGATATCCATGTTAGTATAGGATGACAAAACACACGAATATATAGAGTTTTGATAAATTTTTAGGAATGAAATTTGAGGTTCTTGATTCAGAATCATGTTAGGTTTTATTCCTTGATGTAGGTAAAAAAAATTGATGAATTATAACAACTAATATGTGAAGAAATCTGGGTTAAGTCAAGTTCTTGAAGAAAAAATGAAGAACTAGTGTTCTTTAGATGTCATTTTGATTTAGTCCAATTTAATGATGTTCTTTAATGTTATGATGATTCTTGTACATTAGAAATCACTCATGTATGTTGGTATAATGTTTAGAATAATCGGTTGGGAGTTGGGTAAGGATTAATGGAGGTTTTGATGATTAAAAATGGTGAAACCTGTATGTGCCTAACGAAAAAGATTAAGATCTGTGATGGTGAATCGATTCGGCTCCTTTCGAAAACCCGAATTGATTCGGAAGGCGAATTGATTCGACTTCCCAAATTTGGCCAAGTTTTCCCCCTTTTGCTTAGAACTCATGGGAAACGACCAAATTGACTTTCGAGATAAATTTTAATTATAAAGAGAAGAAAATATAATACTAGTAGATCAATATGGAGTTTGAGAATTATTCATATGAGAGGGATTTAAAGACTAAAGTTGATTTATTCTAATTGTGAGTTAAAGACCAAATGTTGTGAATTCTATAATATCTCGAGGGACCGAAGAAACCATGACTTAGACCAGTAAGATACGAGTGAGTTAACTATTGAATTAAGTTATAATAAAAGGGATGACATTTCGAGAAGTGATAAACATTGGTGCATACACCATACGAGGGATAACATTATATTAATAATAAGTAGGTTATTCCAGAGTCATATAGACTACGTACGAGATATATTATATATGGGATACATACCTATACTGAATTTATAAACATATAGATTATGTGATTACCTAATGTGTGATTATTTATGTGTAATGGACATACCTACGATACATGCTATCATAGGAGGTTCTCCTGTCGTGGGCGGTCTTATCCAGATGTGCCATTTTGGGGGATCTTAAACTCGTACCTTAGAGCATAGAACGTAGGGTTCAGCACTATTTGTGTGAACAATGGTGTGATGGGTAATTTGGATACGCTAGGTGTGTGGGAATCCCCAAGGCCTAGGACTATGTTTGCCTCCAATGTATATGTGTTTGTATTTGAGGTTCAAGACTAATTCTAGACCGATAGTCCTTTACTTTGAACGAGATGTACCGGGACTTGATAGCACATTATGCATGCACCGTAACTCAGCCTAGGGGTTCCGTAATAGTATACATATTAGAGTGATGAATTTATATGTAATACCCCGTATTTTCATGATATTTATTTTTGGGGATTAATTGAATTAAATGTGTATTAATTGGAAATTAATCCGGATAAAAATATTAACGAGATGTGAGTTAGTATTTAATTATAATTTGTATACTTGGTAATATATGAATATTGGAAATATTGAAATTGTCGCGAGATTGAAATACGACAATTTAAGAAACTTTGTTGGGACGCGCGTGACAGTCGCGTCAGGAATATAATTATTTTGAATTAAAAGTGAATTTTATTTTTATCACCCGTATGGTCATTTTGAGTGCGCCAACGCGTCCGGAAGGGTCGAAATAGTCAGAAAACACTAGCCGGTGGTTAAGTTTGGATCCCAGGGCATTATTGGGCCATAACGGTAACTTATAGGGGCATTTTGGTAATTTCGGAAATCTGGGATTTAAAACCCACGAAAATTAGAGTTAATATCTGACTTAGTATTAACTCACTAAGCCATGTTCTAACACCAATTTAGGTAGTGGGCTACGGGAGAAGTTAGAAACCATAAAGATTGGCAAAAACCAACTCCACCTCCATTAACACCTTGAGAAGAACCTTGAGAAGAACTTGTAGAGAGGGAGAGAGGAAGAAAAGAATTCTGCAGAGAAAGAGAGAAGACAATCCAACCTTCAAGTTTCAACCTCAAATTCAGAGAAAGATTAAGGCAAGTGGTTTAATTACAATTGATTCAAAGCTATGCTTTCCATGTTTAGGAATTATCGAATTTATCTTGGAAGATGATATAGACCCATGAATTGGAAGTTTAAAACTATAAATTATGTTAGGGACTGCATGTAGAAACATTCTGGACGAATTATGAACTCAGAATTATGACCCTTGATGATTTAAAAATGAATTTTTGAAGAAGTTTATTAATGTTCTTGAAAGAAATATAAATCTGGAATTCTTGATGAAGATTTTATCCATACAAAGCCCTTGAATGATGAATTATTGGTTTTAGAATGTTATTAAGGTTGTAGGATGGTTATATGATGATACTATAATGTTATATTAGATATTCTTGCATTAAAAGTATTTGGAAACTGCAAAACGAAGCAGTCCGTAACCATACCTGGTGCAATCGATCGATCGACATTCATCAGTCGATCGATCGACCACCATCGATCGATCGAAGGAAAAGGTCGATCGATCGACCTTCCCAGAATGAGTAAAGTTTTTCCCTATTTAAATTGTGATGATGTTAACCCTTGAATAATATTGTTGGAGACCATATGAATACCCTTAACCTTAAGGAAGACCAATAGGCATGGTTATGAAATTTGGACCTTAATTAGAATTCAATTTGAAGAATTATTCTAAACTAATGAAATTCGATAAGTGAGTAAATATTTGGGCTAATAGTGTAAATTTGAATACTTTGATGAAATGAGGTTTGGGGCAGAAGTAAGAACCTTAGGAATAAAGAGGTTATACGTGGGAATAATAGGAACTTAATAATCTATTTTAGATAGGTTTTAAGTATAAGAAACTACGACGTGAGACGTGTCGACAGTTTAACTTTTATATTATCGGGAGACGTAAAATATAAAAATTTGGAATAATGGTATAAGGATGTAGAGTATACCTTTATTAATACTGAATTATCTAAGATGTGTGAATGCTTAGTATATGATTTTTATATGTATGACATACCTACCATACTTTCTATCACGGGAGGTTACGTTCGCTTAGGGCCTTCTTATCCTTGTGTTGCCCGGATTTAGATTGGTACCTCGAAGACATAGTTCAAAAGAACGACTTATTTGTGAGTTAATAAGCCAGCTGACTATGGAGCGTAGGTATATACGTGACCATGGATATGTTGAATTATGTTCGCCTCCATTTATGTGTGTGGTGTTTATTCCAACAATTACTGAGAGATTCGGAATTTGTAATCCTTATGTACGCGATGTACCGGGATGGATAGCAGAGTATGTGTGCAACGCAGCTTAGCCTTTGGGTGCATGTATTGTATATTTATGATGTGAAAATATACGGTTAAATGAAAAGGAATTTACTATGTTAAATTGTGAGTATAGTTATGGTAATGTTATGAAAGATAAAAGGGGACTTTTATCAATAAATGGTTTTGTTAATAAATTGGGAATCCGAGAATTAAAGTAGAACACTCTATTTAATTGTTAAGGTTGGAAATTAAACGTGAACCGAGTAGAAGTGTAAGAAACTCTTTGGAATTAGTTAGTTATGAGATAACACATGAATGGGTACAGGAACGTTAGGAGTGCACAGTTAGACGAGAGGTGAGTATTTCATGTGAGAGCACGTCCTAACATGTATTTTGCATTCATTGTTTTGATTATTATTAAAGCACTTGCTGTTTTTAAAATACTCTCCACATTCGGGCTCTGACCCGTTTGCTTTCAAATCTATTTTTTTTGTAAAAACCATTTTAGGTGCCCAGCCACAAGGACACCATGCTTAGGATCCGTATTCAGGTGACGAGCTGTAGCTGTTTGTGGAAGTTACAAGACATTGATTATAGACGCTTCATCTATCTTGACTCTATACTTAGTATTTATCAGTTATTCAGAATTCGGGCATTTCATTCTTTTCAGTCTTTTCAGTTATTCAGAATTTGGGCATGTAATTATTCAGGATTCAGTCTTGTCGTATTATTTTTCAGTTATGGGATTGTTGTGAGGAGTTTCCTCCGGATTTATATTTACTTTATTGGTTATTTCATTACTTCGTTATGGTGAATGGATTTATGTTGTTCTTCCATTATTCTTTTATTGCATGTTAATCAGACTTAACTTAAAATTTGGCAACTTACTTTTTAAATACTAGGTGGTTAGTAATCATTTAAATATTTTCGACAATGATGCTATTAACTGAATCAACTTGACATTTTGTATTAATTTAATAAAGGAGTAGCTACCCGGTATTTAATTAGTCGGGGTGTCACATTATATACACACAAACACTTATAATATATTTTACAGTGTGGACTTAGTAGATAAAAAAAGATGGAGTTATCTAAAATAATGTAAGGATGTGAACACTTAACTGTTAATTGGAAAAATTCTTACTTGAGTTAAAGGATATGGAAATATTCGATAATGTATTATGTGAGAAATACAGGTGGACACTATATTAACAGTTTAAAAGGGCTAACATATTCGAACTAGTTAGGTGTGATAGCAGTAACTAGAATTGTCTAGAATTACGTTATGCCTGCACACTAGTTGAGAGGTGAGACTTTTCACGTGAGAGATGGGAAACACACACACACACACATAGATAAATATATATATATATATATATATATATATATATATATATATATATATATATATATATATATATATATATATATATATATATATATATATATATATATATATATATATATATATATATATATATACATAATATCTGCCTTTAAGCGTTTTAAATACTTGCTAAAAAAATTTAAAATGTTTTCGACTTGGGCTCTGACCCATTTCTTCCAAGTCTATTTTTCCATGTGAATGTTATTTTTGGTGTCCAGTCGCAGAAATTTCCAACTTAGGAGCTCACTACCGCTTGACATGCTCCAGCTATTGTGGAAGTTGCAGGTCCTCGATATTAGGCGCCTCTACTCTTATTCATTTGGTTTCTTGATGCAGTATTTTAATCAAGGCATGTCGCCTATTCTTAGTTATTATTTATCTTAGAGACCTTGTACGTCATTTATTTCAGTTTGATGGATTCAGTTTTATTCAGAGATTTATAATGTGCTGGGATTTAGACTAGCGAGTTTTTATCTAGCCTCATTTAATTATTCAGATATTCATTATTTATCTTTTGAATTAAATGTAGTTTATTATTTAGTTCGAATTGTTGTATGTTAATTAAAATTTGACTCCAGCTTATTTAATTATTAGGTGATTAGTAATTACTGTGTTTCGACAGTGATGCTAAGAATGAACCAACTGTATATTATGTTTTAATTTTAATAAAGGACTGATCACCCGATATTTAATTGGGCGTGGTGTCACAGGTGGTATCAGAGCATCATGTTCTAGACTCTTTAGGATCTGTACAGCTTACTATTCTTTGAGCATAGCGTTCTTTCATGTAGAACCCTATAAATAGGATTGTTACATTCACGATTATATGTTTACATCTTCATCTATATTGAGATTTATTAATTGTGGACTTATAAAATTCTTTTTAGTTTAATATGCCTCCCAGATGTGCACCACGGGACACTAAGAATTCCCATCCAAAGCCACAACCATCTCAGGCCTAGGGTACCACGATGGCTACCGACGTTGCAGCCATCGTTGCCCAGGCAGTTAATGCAGCGCAGACTAAAGTTGCCTAACAGGAACCATAAGTGCCACGCCATCGTTGCCCAGGCAGTTAATGCAGCGCAGACTAAAGTTGCCTAACAGGAACCATAAGTGCCACTCCAGCCACAAGGTAAGGCTCTAGGCCAGGATTATGCGTTCCCTTCTCTTTGGGAGCGAGTTAGAGATGCTTTCTAAGAAACACACCCTCCAGAGTTTCAGGGGAGTTCAAATGTGGTAGTCTCTAGCCAATAGAAGAAGGACATCCAGAGGCACCCGAGGATGTATGAGTGCATGGAGGTATAGATACAGATTCTAGATATGTTTAAGCTTCGTTGAGGAGCGAGACAACATGATAATACAACATGATAATATATAAATATTTCCCATCCTGTATCCAGACTGAGATGGGGCAGAAATTACTGGACCTCACCCAGAAGGGAGGACTATTGCATAGTAATAAGAGGAGTTTACGAGGCTGTCTATCCTAGTTCCAAAAGGGGTACCTACTGAGGAGAAGATGATATAACTATTTACTAATGGTCTTACTTGTAGGATCTGACATCAGCTACTAGGTAATATTTCCTTGAAGACCTACACCGATGTGTTAAATGCTATTTTACTATATTACTAGTACCATCGCTTTTATGTTAAGGGAAGCAAGCGAGCCGAAGAGTCCATCCAGTAGGGCAGGACAGAGGATGGCAGTGCCAGCGGGGCGCCATCAGCTCAGAGTCAGTCCAAGAAGGGTGATCAGAGTTCCCAAAAGGGAGATTTGTCTAACCATTTTCGATCCGAAGGTTTTAGATTGGGTCAGGGTGGATACCTAAATGGCCATAGGGCTAAAGTAGCAACAGGGCCACCAGGGCTAGAAGCATTTCCAGCAAGTCCATCCGGGCCAAGGTAGGGGCGATAACGGCCAGCAAGGTCGATGCTAACAGGGTTAGAAAGGAGGACATTTAACAGGATGATGTTTCAAATGTGGCAAGGCCACAAATGTTACAATTTCCCCGATAAGGGAAAGTTTCCACAGCATCAGGGTACTCACCAGGAGCCCCAGAGGTCTATCTTTCCCGCAACCCTACCAGCGCCACCACAAATCCCAACCTTAACTTCCATTCTTGTAGCCCCACCTCACGAGGGGCAGTTACAGTATGGGCGTGTGTATATAACATCCACCAGGCAGTAGTTCTTCAGGCACTGCCCATGGTCGAGGGTATGTTTTCTATCCAAGGGACTTTGGGGCATATTTTGTTTGACACGAGGGGCTACACACTAATTTATTTCCACTAGATTCGCACAAGACGTGTGCTATTAGACGCGACCAATAGTACAATTACATGTGATACTCGTAGATGGGAAATGGAATTCTTATTTTTTTTATCTGACGGGGTAGTAGCATAGATATTAGGAGACTTATTTTACTACCGATATGTTGTGTTAGATATGTCAGAATATGACGCCATTATTGGCATGGATTGGCTAGCCGCATATGGGGTCATGATTGATTGTTATAGTAAGAGTATTTTATTTGCTATACTGGGTCATAAGATGTTTTTGGTGGCGATGCCTCATCCCGAGGGAGGCTAGTCTACCCATTTATATTATATAGAGGATGAGACCTCTAAGGAGGTAGTCATTCCCCTAAATTTAACTCCCGTTGTTTCTGAGTTTGAGGATGTGTTCTAAGAGATACCGATATTACCACCTAGTAGGGAGATGGAGTTTGTGATAGACTTAACACCGGGCACTCGGCCAATAGACCGCGTGCCATATTGTATGGATCTTATGGAAATGAGGGTGCTACGAGATCATATGGAATGACTGTTGGGACAGGGGATTTATCCCTCTAAGTACCACGCCTTGGGGTGCTCCAGTGTTGTTTGTGAAGAAGAGAGATGGGTCGTTGAGACTACGTGTTAAACACTGGGAGTTAAATAAAGTCACGATACATAATATATATTTGTTTCCCCGAATCGATGACTTATTTGATTAGTTGAGAGGCGGTGCCGACTTCTATAAGATAGACTTGAGGTCTGGGTACCATTTTTTGCGTATCCGGGAGCAGGATGTGTCTAAGACTGCATTTCTGATGAGGTTCGGATCTTACGAGTTTTGGGTTATGCCATTGAGGCTAACCAATGCACTAGTTGTGTTCATGAACTTGATGAATAGGTTATTTAGAGAGTTCTTAGATCAATTTGTCATTATCTTCTTAGATGACATCCTGATTTATTCCCACACTGAGGAGGAGCATGCCGAGCATCTGCATCGGTTTTTGCACACACTATGTGAACATCAGTTGTATGCTAAGTATGAGAACTTTGGATTCTGGATGAGTGAGGTACAGTTCTTAGGTCATATTATATCTGACAGGGGGTATCGATGGATCCTAGTAGGGTGTCAGCAGTGAGGGAGTGAGGATACCCCATGACACTGATAGAGATACGCAGTTTCTTGGGATTAGTAGGGTATTACAGATGATTTATTTGAGGATATTCGAAGATTGTGGGTACATTGACAAACTTGACTCGCAAAGGGATACCTTTCATCTGGGATGATACTTGTCAGTTGGCATTCTATGAGTTGAAGGAAAAGTGGACATCAGCACCAGTTCTTTCACTCCCTAGGATGGGAGTGGAGTATCTCATTTATACTGATGCATCTCTATCGGGACTGGGACGTGTACTTCACCAAGAGGATCAGGCTATAGCATATACTTCCCACAAGCTTAAGACTCACAAGAGGAATTAACCCACCCACGACTTGGAGTTAGCAACAATCGTGTTTGCTCTTCGAACTTGGAGACATTACTTCTTGGGGGAGAAATTTTACATGTTTATAGATCACAAGTCACTTCAATACTTGTTCACTCAGAAAGAGATGAATATGCAGTAGCGTAGGTGGCTTGAATTTATGAAGGATTATTAGTTCGATATCCAATATCACTCGGGGAAGGCTAACGTGGTGGCAGACGCGTTGAGACGTAGGCCAGCATGTGAGGTCGTCGATGCGTGGAAGGCGAAGTGGAAGGAGTTGGGACATCAGGATTCAGTTTCCTGATCGTTCATGTCAGTTATGACCTTTACACCCGATATTGTCACTAGGGTGGTACAGGCACAGGCAATATATCCGTTTTGTTAGGAGTGGATCAAACAGCTCATAGTTGGGGGAGCAGAGTCTTACAGAGTGAGTTTATAGGGAGGCTTGCACTTAAACGGAAGAATTATTGTTCCATAAGGGAAAGACTTGTTATACACGATGATGTTAGAGTCACACGAATCCCGATTTACGATACATCCTGGAGAGGAAAAGATGTACCAGGACATGAGGTGACAGTACTGGTGGAGTGGGATGAATAGAGACATTATCGAGTTTGTCTCGAAGTGTTCCACCTGTCAGCAAGTGAAGGTGGGCCATCAGAGGCCAGTAGTGTTTCTACAACCTTTAGATATCCCTATGTGGAAATAGGGGAGCATTATAATGGATTTCATTACTGAGTTACCTACTTCACAGAGAGGTCGTGATTTCGTATCGGTAATATTGGATCGGTTGATCAAGGTATCTCACTTTCTTCCAGTTCTCACTAATTATACTTTGGGACAGTATGCCCAGATTTTAATTACCATGATAATGAGATTGCATTGAGTACCTTTAAGCATTGTGTCCGGCAGGGATAAGATCTTCATCTATCGATTTTGGGAGAGGTTCCAGGAAGATATGGGTACTGTGTTACGGTTGAGTATGGCTTATCACCCGCAGATGGATGGGCAAATAGAGAGGACCAATCAGATGTTAGAGGATATGTTGCGGATGTGTATCCTTGATTTTGGAGGTGGTTGGGAGAAGTATCTTCCATAGGTGGAGTTCGCGTACAATAACTCCTATCAGTTTACTTTTGGCATGGCTCTAGTTGAGTTGTTGTATACTAGGCCTTGACATTCTCCTGCTTGTTGGCCTAGAGGTGGGGGACAACAAGATACTAGAACGGGAGTTGATTTAAGATACTTCATCTAGGACTGAGATGATTTGGAGTCAGATACGGGTAGCTCAGTAAAAGATCTACACCGATGCCAAGCAGTTCTTTAGAGAGTTTAGTGCGGGGGACCAAGTATTACTGCGTGTATCTCCTATGAAGGAGATAATGAGATTAGGGAAGAAAGGAAAATTGGCACGAAGATATGTTGGGCCATTTCCTATCATCGAGCGAATTGGGCAAGTGTCATATAGACTTGGGTTGTCGTAGCACTTGCATAGGATCCATGATGTGTTCCATATTTCTTCGTTGAGGAGGTATATCAAATATTAGTTAGCTTCTATTCATATTCCGTTAGAGGAGATTGATTTACTGCAAGATTCTTCCTTCGAGGAGAGTCCAGTCTTCATGCTAGATCATAGTGAGATGAGGTTGAGATCGAAGTGAGTCCCGCTAGTACGTGTTCAGTGGAGGCATCATAATGCTGATGAGTGTAACACCCCGCCTAATTAAATACCAGGTGGCCAGTCCCATACTAAATTTAAACAGAACATACAGTTGGCTCATTCTTAGCATCACTGTCGAAAACATTTACAACACACCCAATACCAAATAAAGCTGGTGTTAAAAACTTTCCAAATTTTAATTCAACAAAATCCATTTTTAGTTTATGAATAACACAACACAAATTATTATACCACAATCATAACTGAACAGATAACTCAAAAGAATTTAAATGCAATTGGAATAAACATTCCCAAATAATTTCTCAATACAGTAAATGTATTAAATGTATTAAATAAACATTCCCAATAATATTAAATGTATTAAAATGATACGAGTACAAGAGTATTTGACTTCGATAGAAAAGAGATAATTGAGTTCCTTTGGTCGACATGCCCTAACTAAGAGAATACTGTAAATCCAATGAAGATAGGCGTCTAAGCAATATTCCATAGCTCCATAGCTCGTCATAATCCACTAAGGTTGGCATCCCTGCTGCTGGACACCTTATATAGAAGGTACAATAGAAAAGAAAATATGCAAGGAAACGGGTCAGAGCCCGATGTGAAAATGATTTTTAAAACAGCTAGTATTTAACAAGTGCAATAAAGCATTTATTATGTACATGTTAGTATCCAACTCTCACTTTCTATTCTCACCTCTCATCTAGAGTTCACACTTAACGTTTCCTATTAACCTTCTAGTTAATGATTCCTCTTCACAAATTTCCATAATATGATTCTATCCCATATCATAATCCCGTATGTCCCATACCATATGTCGTAAAATTATTCATATACGTTTCTCATTAACATGAATCGTTTCTCATTAATATGAATTAAGCTCTTCAATAAATATTCATTAACTTATTTCAATTCTTTTTCTCAATTCACCGTTATCTACAATTATCACATAGTAGATGAATTAACCACTATATATACATACATTTAATTCATCATATATATATATATATATACATATATAATACGGCATCCCGAGTCATAGCTGCGGTGCAATGCATTACTCTGCTATCATATCCCAATATCGTTGGTCACTGAATAGGGGACTAAAAGTTCAGTAAGGATTCCTCGAACCACAAACAACAACACATAAATTTGAGGCGAACATAGTTCTCATACCCACGGGCCACGCACATACCTACGTTCCCATAGTTAGCGGACTTATCAACTCCCCGATAAGTCTTTCATAGACCTATGTTCTCGAGCGACAAATCAAAGATCCCATGGATTCACCAGGATATGATTGCCCTCATGCGCAAACCTCCCCATCGATAGCAAGTAAGATAGGTATGTCATACACATAAATCATCAATCAAATAGGCATTATCATATACCTATATAATATCAACAAGGTACTCACATTACCCTACGATAATTCCCATATGTAGCATTACATCTCTTAAATCCTACGTATTAAAATATTATAACTTCACTTCTTAATTTAATTATTACAGAGTCTCACTCATTACTCAAGGTTCAAATAGGTTTTCCTCAATGTATTTATTCAGTAAGAATTCACTAATATCCTACTGGTCCATATCATCTTATCTCCCGAATTACTACGAATTAAACTCTCCCTTAATTAGGGTTAAAATCGATAGCTTCAAATCTCTTATGAACACATCTTTTATCAACGAGGATTGAATACCATCATCACATGGCTCATACTCTATAGTGTTTCATTCACACTATATGACTTATCAACAAAATCAACATCCTCGCATCCTATAACATCTCTTCACTCCCGACGTCGTTAAGGTTCATGCGCGGAGCGTCTTGCAAAGGGAAATCAAAGCAAGGAACCCCTCCAATACACTACTACTTAACTTTGTCGGTCGTGGAGGTTCGTCAATGTCAAATACGTAACTGGGATAACCTCATCCCCTCTCTCAACCAAATGTGGTATGAACTCCCATCTCTATCCAATAACCATACCACTAAGCGCTTGTACTACACTCAGTCCTTACGCAATCAATAAGGAGCTTAAACGCAGTCCTTGATGCTCAATTTGTAACCCTAAGGCTACCCAGGTGTTATATTAAATCTCCCCTACTGGACCAATCCTTAATACTCATGAATACCAATTAGAATCCGACACAAAAATTTCTAGCAACCGAAATTCCTTTCAATTTAATTATCATAATTCTAATCAATTAAATCCCAATCAAATCAATTCGACTCTTAACTAAGGCTTATTGAACCTTCCTAAGTCCCATTATATCCAATTAATAATCATCAAATATCTACAAAAGGTTTGGGATAAGAATAAACATTAAAAAGAAACAACTTAAACAATTCTGAGGAGGTCGATCGATCGAAGGTAGGGGGTCGATTGATCGATCACTCAGGTAACAGCCCAGTTTTTCTGCATTTCTGCAACTACGGGTTTAGCCATTTTTTATCATTCAAACCTTCATATTAACAACCCAAATGACTTATAATCCTTACTACATGATATATCAACATATACAAATGATTTCTAATCATCTAAACATCCTAAATCATCAAGAGATTGAATTAAAAGCATGTTTCTATCCTTATTTCCAGAAAATCATTAACATAATATCTTCAAGAACACAACAATGGTTTTCAGAATTTCTTCAATAGATTCATGATTATTTTGTGGATTACTAACTACCTACACCACGAGTTTGATTCCTACATATGTTCATATTTCCAGAAATCCATTACTACTCCATCTTTATCTTCCAAACATGAAAAATCATATATTTTTATAACTATTCTAACATGGACAACATACAAACTTAGATTGAAATTATCAAACACTTGCCTCTAATAAAGATCTAATCCTTTGGGGTTGTATAACACAGGTGGTTCTCCCCTTCTCCAGTCAACTTCCGATGGTGATGGGTGGTGGTGACCTTTGGTCTTTAGTTCTCCTGCTTTCTAAGCAAGCTTTTCTCTTCCCTAGCAACCTTTCACTCTCTCTAGGAAGATGACTTTTCAATTTTGTGTAGAAGAGATTAAATGAACCTACGTACACTAATCTCCAAATATTTATAATAAGACAAAACCCGAAATCACTATTCATCCCCTTGTAAAAATGACCAAAATGCCCTTTTGGGTTGTCTTTTCATTTCCAAATGACCCGAGACCCAAAACCAACGTCCAAATAGACTTTTCTGACTATTTCAACCCTTCCGGATGCAACGATGCAGTCGAAATGACTATAAGGTCGATATAAAAATAAGTTCCCTTTTTAATTTAACAAATTAGTCCCGACACATCTCATACCGCGTCCGACTAAAAATTCAAATTACTGAATTAACAATTCACTGCAATATCAATAACATCACATTCATATATTACCTAAATATCTTTAAGTAATATTCAGAATCATACAATTTAATATCCCCAATTTCGATAAAACCCAAACAAATTAATTAATAATAAAATCTAATTAATCCATTAATTTAAAATATAACCCATTTTAAAAGTCATTAAAATTACGGGGTATTACAATGAGTCTAGATCGGAGCACGAGGATGAGATGCGTGACAAATATCCAGAATTGTTTACTCCAGGTCCAAATTTTGAGACGAAATTTCGTTATAAGGGGGAAGTATGTAACACCCTGTATTTTTAATGATTTTAATTATGGGATTAATTTAATTTAAAGTGGGAAATTATTTCGAAATAAATATAAACATTAATTAGTGAGACAAGGATTAATATTTGTTTATGTGAATTATATGAATATTACTTAGTGAACAAGTCATAAATTAAAACAGAATATCCAATTAGTTGATTCTTCGCATCACTATTGAAAACCATTAGTTACTAACCACCTATTAGTTAATTAAGTTGGTGAAAATTTTTAATCTTTTTATTTTTAACATGTGACAACATAAATAAATAAATAATTGAATTATCATTATCATCATCAACCCACATACTAAATAGCGAAATGACTGAATAAAATAAACAGGACTAGATTGAACACTCCAGCCTAAACTCCAATACAGTAATCCATAAATGAAAATTAGTCCAATAACTGAAAGGTAAAGATATAAATCCTTTGTCCCTGAAATACTATCTAAATAGGAGAGGGCGACATGACCGACCGAAATACATAACACATAAGGAAGAAATGTTAAATATGGAGGCGATAATTATCGAGGTCCTATAACTTCCACAACAGCTGCAACACGTCAAATGATGTGAACTCGTAAGCCTAGCATCCCTGTGGCTGGGCACCTAAAATGGTTTACACAAAATAGGTTTAGAATACGGGTCAGAGGCCGAGTAAAACAGTCTAATAATATTTGCAAGTATTTAAAATGCATAATCTGTAGATATTATATACATGTTAATTTCATGTGCTTTCACTTGAGATCCTCGATCCTCAACCATTTTTCACTCCTAATGTATTCACTAACTCGTCCTAGTTATGCTACCCTGCTTAACTAGTTCAAGTCAATAATCTTACTACACATACTAACTCGTGGTGCCCACTCGTATTACCCATACAATACGTCATTGCTTTGTTTTCTCATATCTCTTAAATCAATTAAGAATTCACCAAATAAGTGTTAATTTCGCACATACTTAGGTTAGTTTAGGTATCATTATCTTTCTCATCTACTAAGTACACACAGCGGGATAAATCATAAGTATATATTTTTATCACTTTATTTATATATACTAATACAACACCCCTAGGCTGAGACCTGCGGTGTGTACATACTCTGTTATCAAGTCCAGGTACATCATGTACTAAATAAGGACTACCGGTTCAAAATCACCCTCGAACCACGCTTTACAATTCACACATACTTAGAGGCGAACATAGTTCTAGGCCTTTGGGCTACGCACATACCTACGCACCCAAATGACTGGGCACACCCTCATTCACACAAGCGGTGGTCATCCCTGAGTTCTATGTTCTAAGGTAAAAGTCTAAAATCCCCCAAGATGGCTCATCAATATAAGATTGTCCCTTTTCTAAATCTCCCGATATAGCAAGCAATGTAGGTATATCATACACATAATAAGTCATACAATAGGCATTCGCACATCCTATATATATATATATATAGCTATATTCTCAACCTATATCATATATCTCATACGTAGTATATGTAATACTTGGATATCCTACGCATTTAAATTCTCCATTAAATTATTCACCGTATTCTTCCAGAGTATTTTCTCCACTGCTCGAATAATCCTACTCACTCCATTGAGTTATTTCATTAACGAAATATTCTTCCATCGCTGGTTCGATTGTATATTCACTTACACTTGCGTGACCCGTTCTATTTGATTAAAGAACATTTAAATGTTAAACTACGACTCGTGGTTCACTTTTATCCATCTTAACTGGTGAAATCACTTATGAAATAGGTTACCTACATTGCTACTCCAAACTTTCTTCATGTGGAAAAAATCATCAACTCAAGCCTATCAAAATTCAACAAAAATGATTTTAGGAAATGTTAGGTCCCCCGAACTGGCTCAAGGGGACATATGAACCGGTTCAAAGGTACAGTCAACCGGTTTTGGGATACATGTGAATCGGTTTGTTTTACCAAGGTTCATCTTCTTCACTGTTACGATTTTTACACCATTGTTAACCCTAAAAAACTCCATGATTTAAACACAAACTCCCAAACAATTTTACTAAACATTATTCCAATATATACCAATGGTTTTTAACGTAAATACATCCCTAAATCATCAATAAAATCCTTTAAATAGAATTTAACCAACATTAAATTTAATCCTAGAATATCATTTTCCTCAAGAACTTCCCCATAAACCCAGATTTCTTCATAAATTTAACATGATAAATCATCAGTTTCGTTCTACTTACGTAAGGAATTACACCTAGCATGAATTTTACCCAAGAATAGGATTAAACTCTCCCAAATAAATATCAACATTCATCTACATGCGATATAATTCATCATATACTATCATGAATTGTATATCTTTCATAAATTTAGCAAGATAAATAATTACCTTGGTATGGATGTCTGATTCTCCATAGAAAATTGGTATGGTTGCATTCCTCTCCTCCCGATCTATGCAACAGTGGTGCTTGTGGTGCAAGAATGATGTATAATGGCTTTAGAACCTCCTCTTTTATTCCTCCTATGGAATATCTGTGGGTTTAAAGTTTCTAACCCTAGTTTCCTCACTCCAATTGAAGTTATACACTTAGAATTTTCGTGTGTCTTCCTTCCTTAAAAATACAACTGACCAAAATTCCCTCTCGGGGTGTTAGTTTGGCCTAAAATTATGTCGGGACCCAATCAGCCATGTTCTGACTAACTCAACCCCTCCGGACACTTTGGCGCACTCGAAATGACCATTTGGATTACCCATAAAATTTTTACTTTTCATCTCATAATATCAAGTCCCGACAGGACTAACCTGCGCATCCCGACTAAATTAATATAACTCTCGTGTTTCTCACTCACGACTATTATAATATTTCATTTTAATCATTATTACTCATTCACTAGGTAATATTCAATATAAATAAATATTAACCCTTATCTCCCTAATTAAAATTTATTTTACCCGATTAATTATCCCAAATATAATTTAAATAATCCCAATTAATTTCTAATTTAAAAATCAACAAAATTACGGGGTGTTACATACTTCCCCCTATTAACGGAATTCGGTCCCAAAATTCGAAAAAAGGAACTACCTGGTATTAATAACTCCGGATGATTTTTTCGCATCTCATCTTCTCACTCCCAAGTGGACTCGTCGGCATTATGATGCCCCCACTGAACCCGTACAAGTGGAACTACCTTCGACCTGAGTCTCCTCTTGATATTGGCTAAGATTGCAACCGAACTTTCCTCATATGAAATGTCGGGCTGTAAATCGGTCTCCTCCAAAGCAATGTGAGTGTGAGACAACTCATCCCAAAGATACCACCTCAACAAAGAAATATGAAATACATCATGGATCTGATGCAAATGCTCCAGTAACCCAAGTCCGTATGCAACTGGCCCAATCCGCTTAATGATAGGGAATGGTCCCACTTATCTCACTACCAAATTACCTTTCTTCCCAAACCTCATTATCCCCTTCATAGGATATACATGTAACAGCATCTGATACCCCACATTAAATTCTAGCAAGTATCTTTTAGCATCCGCATAACACTTCAATTGGTCTTGGGTTATCCGTATACAGATCTGAATCAACTCAATCTTGGCCGATGTATCCTGAATCAACTCTGGACCGAGAAGCTTGTTGTCCCCCACCTCCAACTAACAAGCGAGAGAACAACAAGGCCTACTATACAATGCCTTGAATGGTGCCATGCCAATCGTGAACTGGTATGAGTTATTATCCGTGAACTCCACCTGTGGAAGATATTGCTCCCAACCTCCCCCAAAATTGAGGATACACATCCGTAGCATATCTTCTAACATCTGATTAGTCCTCTTCGTTTATCTATTCATCTATGGGGAATAAGCAGTACTCGACTGTAGCCCGATTCCCATAGCCTCCTAAAAAGTCTCCCAAAATCGAGATATAAAAAGCTTGTTCCTGTCGGAGACAATGTCCAATGGCTCCCGATGTAATCTCACGATCTTAGCAATGAAAATCTAGGAATACTTTCCTATAGTATAAACAGTCCGAACCGGCAGAAAGTGAGCTACCTTGTTCAACCGATCCACTATCACCCATATGGAATCGCTATGCCTCTAGGAAGTAAGTAATCCAGTAATAAAATCCACGAAAATGCTCTCCCATTTCCACATCGGGGTCTCTAACGGCTGTAGAACCCATATCGACTTCTGATGATCCACTTTTACCAACTAACAAGTGGTACACCTCGATACAAGCTCGGCGATGTCTCTCTTCATCCCACTCCACTAGTACTTCCATCTTCTGTGTTAGAACATTATATCCCCTCCAAGATGTACCGAAAACCATGACTTATGTGCCTCGTCCATCACTGCATGACGTAAATCTTACCCCCAGGGACAATCAATCTCCCGTAGAATCATAAACCTCCCTTTTAACTAACGGAGTATGACTTAGCTCCCCCAGTTGATAGTTGTCTAATCCGATCCTGAAAAAATGGATCCGTTGCGTGTGTCTGTACCATCCTCATGACAATCTAAGGGGTGACGGTCATAACTGACACTTTAGCAACATCCCCTACTGGCCACTGAATCCTGATATCCCAACTCCTTCCATTTTTCCTTCAACACTTCAGATACATCCCCTACTGGACTGCGGCTCAACGCGTCTTTCACTATGTTAGCCTTTCCTGGGTGATACTAGATGTCAAACTGATAATCTTTCAAAATTCAAGCTACCCGCGCTGACGCATATTCAACTCTCTCTGAATGAATAAGGACTTGAGTGACTTATGATCTGTGAATAGGCAAAATATCTTTCCTTTCAAATAGTGTCTCCAAATATTTAACGCAAACACGACTGCTGCTAACTCCAAGTCATTGGTGGGATAATTCCTCTCATGAGGCTTAAGCTTGCAGGATCCTCCTGCTGCAACACACCCCCAAGTTCCTGTAGGCACGCATTCGTGAAAATAAGATACTCTACTCCTGCCCTGGGAAGTGCGAGTATGGGTGCTAAAGTCAACTTGTCTTTCATCTCGTCAAAATCCAACTGATAGGCGTCATCGTAAACAAATTGTACACCCTTACGAGTCAAATTAGTCAATGGAATCGCAATCTTTGAGATTCTCCTAATAAGCCATTTGTAGTACCCGAATAATCTCAAGAAAATACGCACCTCTATAGGTGTCCTGGGTTGTCCCCACTCCCTCACCTCCGAGACCTTACTCGGGTCCACTGATATCCCCAACTTTGAAATGATATGCCCTAAAAACTACACCTCACGTAGCGTGAACCTGTGTTTCTTAAACTTTGCATACAACTGATGCTCACGTAATGTCTATAAGACCCGACACAAATGCTCGGCATGCTCCTCGATTTGGGAATAAATCAGAATATCATCAATGAAAACGACAATAAACTGATCTAAGAAATATCTGAACGCCCTATTCATCAAGTCCATAAATATAGTTGGCGCACTGGTTAGCCCAAATGGCATAACTCAAAACTCGTAGGACCTGTATCTCATCAAGAAGGCAGTCTTAGACACGTGCTTCTCCCGAATGAGCAAATGGTGGTACCCAGATCTTAAACCTATCTTAAAAAAGTAGGTGGCTCCTCTCAACTAATCGAATAAGTCATCAATTCGGGGAAATGTATAGTTATTTCGTATTGTGACATTATTTAACTCTCGATAATCAACACATAGTTTCAACGATCCATCTCTCTTCTTCTCAAACAACACTGGAGCACCCTAAGGCGAGGTACTCCTACGGATAAATCCATATCCCAACAGTTGTTCAATCTGATCCCATAGCTCCTTATCTCTATAGGAGCCATACTATATAGTGCACGAGCTATTGTCCGAGTTCCTGATGCCAAGTCAATGATGAACTCAATCTATATACTAGGGGCTAGTCTCGATATCTCCTGAAACACATCGGTAAACTCACATACGGTTGGGATTGAATTGAGGGAATCACCACCCCTATGAGAGATCTCCTCCTTTATGTAGTAAAAATGAATGGACGACCCTCCCTTAGGACGAGGCATCCCCACTAACAATATATCATAGTTGGGGATCGCACACACTATACTCCTATTATAGTAATCAATCATGTCCCTATGCTCAGCTAGCCAATTCATGCCTATGATGGCATCGTACTCTGACATATCTAATACAAGCATATCAGCAGGCTAAACTAACCACCCTAGATCTATACTCACTCCCATATAGATAAAGAATATCAACGTCCCATTACCCAATAGTGAATCTATAGATGTAACTGCACTGTCTGCCCTATCTAACAACCCTATGGCCCGTGTAAATCTAGTAGTTATGAAAGAGTGTGAAGCCCCAATGTCAAATATAGTTCACCCCAAAGTACCATGGATAAGAAACATACCTTCAACAATGGGTGGAGCTTGTGGAGCTGAAGCCTGGTGGATATGATACACGCGCCTATACTGTAATTGTCCCTGCTGAGGTGGGGATACTGGAATGGCTTGTGTTATAGGTAATGCTGATACGGGTGGGGGTACAAGGAGGGAGGCGGGAAAAATAGGTCTCTGAGGCTCCGGGCGGCTTCCCTGTTATTGCTAAGCCCTACCCTTATCAGGACAAACCTGTCGTTTATCGCTAGTCTTGCCACAAATAAAATACATGCCCATAAAATTTCCTCCCCTTTGGCCCTGTTGGCCTCGACCTTGTTGTTTATTACCACCCCTACCCTGGCCCTGATAAAATCATTGTTGGCCCGATCGACCCTATTGGACCTGCCTGAATACACCCTGTCCCAGGCAAAAATCTCCTGAATGGAACCTCTTAGAAGTATCCCCTAGGTGGGGACCCTGCTCACTTTGCCTCTGTTGACTCTGAGTAAATTGTGCCCCGCCGGCACTACTACACCTAGTCCTACCCTACTGGTTGGACTCACCTTCTCGTTTTCTCCCCTAAACATTGAAGTCATGGTCCTGGAAATATATTAGAGAAACATTCAACACCTTAGTGTATGTCTTCAAAGAAAGATTACCCAACAGATGTTATTGACCTCCAACTAAGATTATCCAGAAATAACTGTATCCTCTTCTCCTTGGTAGGTACCCTCTCCTGGAATGAAGTTAGCTAACCTCGTGAATTCTTCCTCCTACTCATCCACGGTCTTTTTTCTTAGGTGAGATCTAGTAGTTTTTGCCTCATCTCTATCTGGATGGCAGATGGGAATTACTCCTATATAGAAATGTTGTCTCTCTCCTCTACGGTGGTAACAGACTCCCACCACTGTAATGCCACGCCAACTAGCTTAAATGTAGTTAGAATGTGCCTCTAAAAGTTCGTGCACTCGTACATCCTCAAATGACTCTCGATGTCTTTCTTCCATTGGCTAGAAACCACCACATCAAAACTCCCTTGGAACTCATGAGGGTGTGCCTTTTGGAAGTCATTTATAACTCTCTTCTAAGCAGAAAGGAACGCCTGCATCTGTGTTGGTGTCACGACCTATGCCTGCGGTGGTGCCTGATGTACAACTGGAGCCAATGTTGCATTAATCGCCCGGGCAACTACGGTGGCAACCTTTGGAGTATTCACGACACCCTGCGCTGGAGCTGGCTAAGGCTCTAGCTATGCCTCTCGGGTGGCTCGTGGTGAACTTCAAGGAGGAATCTGAAATGAGATAGAATTTTCTATCTGTTCATAATTCAATATATCTTAAAATAGCTGAAGACATAAATGCGTAATAAAGAATATAACAATCCTAATAATAGTTCTCTATATCAAAGAACGCTACGTTGAAAATCATAGGAAGCCACAAGAACTAGATGCTCTGATACCATCTGTAACACCCTTCCCAATTAAATATCGAGTGATCAGTTCTTTATTAAATTAAAATAGAATATCCAATTGGTTCATTCTTAGCTTCACTACCAAAACTAATTACTAACCACCTATTAGTTAATTAGGTCGGTGCCAAATTTTATTCTTTTTATTTTTAACATGAGACAACATAAATAAATAAATAACTGAATCATCATTATCACCATCAACCCACATAATAAATAGCAAATTGACTGAATGAAATAAATAGGACTAGAATGAACACTTCAGCCTAAACTCCAATATAGTAATCCATAAAAGAAATATATTCCAATGACTAGAAGTTAAAGATATAAATCCACTGTGTCTGAAATACTATCTGAATAAGAGAGGGCGACATGCCCAACTGAAATAGATAACTCATAAGGAAGAAATGATAAATATGGAGGCGTCTACTACCGATGACCTGAAACTTCCACAACAGCTACGACATGTCAAATGATGTGAACTCCTAGGTCTGGCATCCCTGTTGTTAGGCACCTAAAATGGTTCTTACAAAATAGGTTTGCAAAACGGGTCAGAGCCAGAGTAAAATAGTTTTAAAATATTTTCAAATATTTGAAATGCATAATGTACAGATATTATTTACATGTTAGTTTCACGTGCTCTAACTTGAGGTCCTCGCCCCTCAACTATTGTGCACTCCTAATGTATTCTACTAACCCGTCCTAGTTATGCTACCCTGCCTAACTAGTTAAAGTCAATTATCTTACTACATATAATTACTCGTTGTGCCCACCCGTATTATCCATACAATACATTTCTGATTTGTTTTTTTGTATCTCTTGAATCAATTAATAATTCACTAAATAAATGTTAAGTTTCCACATACTTAGGTTAGTTTAGGTATCATTATATTTCACATCTATTAAGTACACACATTAGTATAAATCACAAGTGTGTATATATATATATATCACTTTATTTATAAATATACTAATACGGTACCCCTAGGCTGAGACCTGTGGGGCATGAATACTCTACTATCAAATCCCGGTACATCACAAGTATATAAAGGTAGTTAACATCGATCATGTAATTAGGAAAATTCGATCCTTGGTGTGATATCGCGAGTCATGTTAGTCTAGGGAACATAAGATTTTGTGTACGCTAATTAAAACAATACCATGATCCTTTACGTGACACATATTGTGTGGTAACTTTGATGATCGGAGTAGCCTTGGTAGTGACAATAGTGAGTAGTGTTTGTAGTGACCTAGCTCTGAAGGTTGTATATTTCATATACGGGGGTTAGATGACTGAGTGGCGTTCATAAATATTTATTTTGTGGCGAGAACATATTAGGTCCCTTGGTTGATGAATTGGGTTTAGTGTATCTTGATTATAATATTGTATTGAGGAATAGGATCCCTCATGTCGTCCGTGGTGTAAGACTTGGTATTTATAGGAAATACCCGACGTCCCATATCTGATAAAAATCTATATAGTTTGTTAACTTGTAGATTAACATGGGGTATGATGTTTACATAGTGAGGCGATTTAGTTGTCATGGTTGATCATTCATTGAGGATTATATGAGTCAGACCTTGAGGTTTATTGGTTGCAGGTGACGTCTTGTACGCTGCCATAATCCTTAGTAGCGTTGGTTATAATTTATACGTGACATATCGTCACAACAACTTGGAAGAAAGATAAGATTAGTATCACAGTGTAAAGACTCATTTTTTACGCCAAAGTAATGGATTGGTGCAAGAAAATGATAGTGTGAGAATGGTTTGAAAACATTTTAGGGTGGCAATAGGACAAATTATGAGTGGCATCATTGGGGAAAAAATTGGCTTGTTGCAATGTCCTGAGTTGTTCAATGTTTAAGGTGAGCCATATGGGGAGGCTCATGGACTAGTGTCTTTGCGAGCACCAAGTAATCGTGTTGTTGGTATTAGAAGGTTTATAGAGTGAAGAGACAATGGTAAAAGTAGAGACAATGAAATCTTGTCAGGTCTTGAGGACGGTTTCATTGAATGTGTTTAGTATCCTAGTGAGACCAGCTTAGTCCGATAGAAGGAAGCATTAGCTTCCTAGTAGTTATTGTGTTGAGGTCAGGTGATGATCTCAGATCGCTGGTCAAGGTTTAGAAGAGTCGTATAGTCTGCGTGTAGAGTGCAATTTCTCGAATCAGCACAAATGGGTGGTGTATCCTCCAAGGAGGAATTAAAAACTCGTGTCGTTTATGGGGCCTAACACTCGGGTGTGATGGAATGACTAGTATTGGTGTTGTGATACTTGGTTTCAAAATGTACTAGGAAATGTATTCGAGACTTAGGTTGATGAAGACATGTGGAGACTCTAAAATGGAAACCAAAGTGGGGTAAGATCGAAGCATGATAGGAAGGTTGGCATGTGTCGAAAGTATGTTCTAGGATAACATTAGCAAAGTGAGGACTAGTTCTTGGCATATCCTGCCAAGTTTATACGAATTTGAAGATATTGACCTATGTGATACGTAATACCCTTAAAACATCAAGGGCGGCCAATGTGGTCGTCATTTGAGTTTATTTTGGGTAGAAACCAGAAGTAATCTTTGTGACAATCTCACATAGTCATAGGACACAGTAAGCTGAATGTCTCTCTCGAACGGAATACTTCCTAAGGTAATTAGGGTTGCGGTCATGATATAATAAGGTAAATTGTAACCTAGGTGTAGTAGAATGGCAATGTCATCACCGATAAATGGACTAAGTCAGTGAATACAAGGATGTTACGCATCCGCCAATCAGAGTGGTTCATGTGTGCCAAGGACATGAAGAGGAGGGTCTTACTCCCGAAAAGGGAAGTCGAGCATTAACTTTTAAGAAAATAATTTGTCCAATAATTTTTTTCGCCTTGTGAGATGAATGGTTACGATTTAATGCGTCATGGTAGGAGACCCAAGCGAGGCTCTTTGGCTAGGTTAGTACCGAGTGAGAATGTTTGGTATGAAGGATAAGACCTCCAACATATTGATATGGCAAATATAGCACCCTTACAGCGGAACCTTTGAGAAGTATGTACATAATTCATGTTGCCGCAGTATTATCCTTTCAGGTAGCGGCCTCGCATGTTATAGGGTGTGACCCCTACCTTTCAGCTTAGCTGAATGTAGCCCCTCTCATTCACAGCAACAATACAACGCATACACCTCCTATAAATAGAGGTCCATACCTCGAGATTGAGGGATCTAGGTCCATTTCATGTATGGATACCTAGTCGAGAGATCACTACACTTGTGGAGGCATTTCCAAACACTCTACATCCCTCGGTACATCATGGGGGCTACTCATCGGCATCATAGTAATCTCCCTCGCACTCCCGGAACAGTCACAGACATGTATTCTCTTCTCTCACCTACATTGTACGCCTATTACGGCATTATAAACCTGTACTACAACACGTATAATGAGAATGAGGCACCAAAGTGGATGTAGGATTATTTAATAGCCGAACCACTATATATCTTGCGTCTCTATCTGCTTATTATGTACTTTACACTTGACTTGCTGGTATGAGAACGACTAGTGTCTAATTTTTTGTATCATCAATCTGGCGTCATTTGTGGGAAGAGAGGTATTTTAATCTTATTTCCCTACATTTTGGTTTCTTAAACACTTTATTTTATTCATGAGGATCCTTCGGATCATTATCTTATGGGTGAATTTCGGTTGTTGAACTCGCATTTTGTATACACACCCTCAAATGGGTATCGCATATATTCAGATCCGTTCATGGGTCCTCTTTTTTTATGACCCTAAATTCGTTTCTTCGATACCCCTGTGATATCGCCTCACCTAGATAATACTGCAAAACATGTTAGGCTTTAGACCCGTAAAGGTGGGTGATTAGGGAAGAGTTATAATTATGGGATTTCTCTCTTCTGCCCAAGATGGGATGCGGCCTGGTAGTTTAACTTCCCTTTTTGTCGTACCCCTAACTAGTGCAGTTGGTTTACAGTAGCTTCAAATCGTCAAGCAATGGACTCAAGTGGCCTCAAGTTCAACCTTGGTGAATTCCACTCAAGGGTAACGACAGTGCACATATGTGCCTTACTAGTTGCGGTCTCAGCAGTAAAACCCTTGCAGTACTGCAAACGCTGCATCCCAACTTAATAATTAATTCATCCAATATTATGTGATTACTCGATCCTATTAGTTTTGTCTTAGATTATATATTTTTTAAAGACTAACAAAGCATAAAATCGAGGGAGAGTCTAGCCAAAGAGCAGAGATGAAGAATGAGATTGCTCAGCTGTTCAACCACCTCAATCATCTGTATGACAGTCATGCCTTGCTCCAGATTCGGGTCAACTTCCTGACCCAAAGGTTTCTAATGCTAGAATATGCAGCAGCACCAAAGGCTGGTGTCCCATCCACCTCGGACGCGACCATAGGGCCCTCCGAACCACAATTGGTCGCGAAAAAGAGTTACAAGAGGAAAGTTAAAAAAAGCAGAGAAGGGCTTTGAAGCCTACACTCCGCTGATTTACGAAATTGAAAAGGTGTTGGAACTTATCAAAGAAGACAAAATGCTTTGTTCTCTTGAGAAATTGAAGTCCCATCCTCATAAGAGGGACATAACCATATCTTGAAACATCCACAAGGACCATGGGCATAGCAATGACAAATGTTTTAAGACGAAAGATGAGATCGAAAGACTTGTGAGGAAGGGAATGCTGCAGCGATTCCTAAAATATGCTTAAGGGATGCAGCCTAATCTAACAGGATGCATACCTCATACCTACCTATGCTTATGATTCACTCTATGTTTATCTTTTCTCTGTGAAAAACTCTATTTGGATAGAGTTCATTTTTAACTTTGTATTGTACTAAAAAAGTCATGAATATATGAAATTAGGCTTACTTTGTATTGTCCTAACAAAATCGTGTATATATATATATATATATATATATATATAACATATTTAGTCATGTTTTTTCTCTTGAATTCCCATTTATAATAATCTTATAAATGACCTTCGTCTTAAACAGATTTCAGGGGAAAGATGGCTAGTTATCTCGAAAGACTATTTATTTCTGGAATAATCCAATGGTTCAAAAATGACAACCTTAGTTGGCTTATAACGCCAATCATGGTGAAAGGACATATTATTATAATCATAAGGCCAAGCATCCTTCGGTATATTCTACTATCAGCTTTAAGGGCTCAACTTGCTCCCACTCAGCTTTCGAGATGCATACATTAGCCTGGGGAGGCTTGAAAATGTCCCGTAAATTATCTTGGGGAAGATTTATAATACCTAGTCCAGGGAGGCCTGAGAATAAACCACCGGGACCAAAGAATTAATTGTTTGTGGATAATCCTATATTTGAAGGGGCTGAAGGCTTAATTGTCTGTGGATAATCCAATTATAGCCGCAGAAGGCTTTATATATATATATATCCAAACATAGCTTGGGGAAGCTTTATAATACCTAGCCCGGGGAGGCCTGATAATAACCCAACTAAATCGACTAAGAGAAAATACGAAAGTGGTTTCATGATAAAGCAACTAAGGGAAAGCCACTAAATGCAATTGAAGAGACTAAAGGATGTTGTGACACTGACATCCTAAATCATAATAAAGCTACAGAAAGAAGTTGGCCTCAATCCATCATGCTATCATCAATTTATTGACAAAGGCTGAAAGGCGTCGTAGCCTTATTAATATGTCTACAGCCATTAAGGAGTCCACTCATTCATTTGGAAGATGCAGAAGAAAAAATAATGACATTAACATATGAATTTCTAAAATGCCGCGGTAGGACTTCAAACCAACCGCAGCCTCTGAATTGCAACCAAGACTTGGAAAAATGATGGAAAAGTTAACTGAGTAAAAGGAAGTTAAGTCATAGCCCCAAAGCCATTTTTCTTTGGCACCGCGGCTTGGGGGATGACATCCACAAATACGGATTGGAAAATTTGTAAAGTCTAAGGCAAACTGTAATGGTCGCAGACTTATATCCACATTTCAGTTATTGAAAAGCATTTTTGAAAATTGTTTGTTCAAGAAATTAAATATACGGAGGCGGCATTAATTCCTATATCAAAGAAGACAATAAACGAATATGTAAAGGAGAAATTAAGAGAGAAGTTAGATTAAAGGCCACGGCATTGGTTAAAATTATACAAACAATTAACCGTAGCCTAAATAAAGTTCAAATGTTGAACGGCCGCAACCCAATGTCTAGTACAAAAAAGGAGACAAATTCCTAAGTCTAAGACTCAGTATTATCCTCAACATTTCCATCTTCATCTTCTGCGGTCATCTCACTCTCTTCATTATCTGTCGCAGCCCTCTTTTCAGTTACGCAGGCACTGTGTTCTTCATCACCAACACTCTAGGACACAACCTGGTCCTTAGCATCTGGGAAGTTTTTTGCTACCCTGTATCTTAGTTCATGGTAGCCTCGGATGCATGCCTTGTTATTAGCGAGGAAGAAATCTCTAGACTTTTTGTAGTCTTAACTTTTATGGCCTTCTTGAGGGATGTAGAGTGAGAATCCTCCATTTGCTTAAGGCTTGCGGTATGCTCTGTCTCCCTCTGGCTATATTTATCTTAAATCTCCTTCAGCTGGGACTCGAAACCAGAGGCAAGTTTAATTGCATCGGAAGATTTTGCTTGTTTAGTTTCCAGAGAGGCAGTGGCAGTTTTTAGTTTTTCCTTGCATCATCCCTAGCCTTGGCAATAGTATCAAGGTTCATTTGGGTTGCTTGGAGTGCTGCAAGGGCATACTCTTTGCGGGGATCAAGTGAATAATTCCTGGAATTCTCTAGGTCAGTGGTATGCACCCTCTCTGCAGCCTCCTTCAGCTTTTAATGGTATTCATACTTGAGATTTTGGGTCAACACAATGTCGACATGTAAAGATAATTAATGTTAGAAATAAGATATGAGCTACAAAAAAGAAGAATGTTTGAAAGTGATGTTTCCCTTACCCTCAGCAGATTATGGAGAGCATATTCTACAAGATGCTCATGGTCCTCCTCCACCAGGTGACCCAAGTCCATGTTGTCAGTAACCTTTCGTATCCTATTAATCCCCTGGCAGTTGTGTCTAAGGATGGTTGAGGATATAGCCTCCATAATTAAGGCCGTAGATGGCCATCTGTGCCAACGCTAGCACGGCTTTGGGGAGGTCTTAGGTTGCCATTAACATCCACTATTATTGAAGGAGGGGGTTAATTTAGAGTGTTAGTTTAGGAGGTTCCGTGGCCATACTGCTACGCAGACTCATAGGGCATTAAGCCTACCGCGACCATATGACTGTCGATGTCATCATCATGTTGGCCCTCAAGCCTTTCTTGTGTATCAAAATCCTCAACCTGAACTGTAGGTGTGGAAGGATCTATTTAGTCATCCACATTGAGTTCGACAGGGCGCTTGGACACGGTCATTTTTCTCTTCTTACATCTAGCTGCACTATTGAGGGCAACTGTGTCCTCATCCATTTCAGCTAATTGAGATGGTAAGAGATTCCTATCTATCTCCTCAACTGAAGAAGAAAAGAGGAAAATTTAAAAATCAACGGTTTAAAAATAATTGTTACGATGTTATTGTATAAAGGGATTAATACCTTCTGCAGCCATCAGTTTTGGCACAGATTTGTTGGTGAAGTAACCTCACTCAAAAATTGAAATTGAAGTCACTAATGTGCTAAATTTTTATCGTTAGCACATACGGCCGCATCTCTTCTTATCCTTCTCTCCTTACGCTCACTTAGGAGTAAACTGTCAAGAGCTGCATAAAAGTTCAATGTTAGTAAAAAATAATATAGGAAAAATGGAAAACTGTGGAAACAGGAGGCGACATATAATCAAAGGTCTGTAACCTTATTTACCAAGTTTGGATGGGTATCCCCACTACCCCATCATCCTGAATGATTTATCTCTCTCTGAATCATCTGGGTGGATCTCCTACCCTTATCCAAAAACATAGAAATAATTACCCTTCCAATTTTTTACACTGGTGGGTCTGCCAGTATAAAGGGTTTCATCATTGTCGCGGAGGGAAAAGTAATAATACCACGCAAACTTCACAGAGTTCTCTTTTGGTCTGTAAAAGTGGAAGAACTCCGCGATAATTTTGTCCCTCCTAAATTTACTTCTTCCACGGCAGTATATATGCAAGAATTTTCCTCCATCCATTGGGATCTAGTTGGGCTGGGGCTAGCTTCATGAAGTGGAAGGTTCTCCTAATTGGGCTGGCACAGGTAGCCGCATCCCATAGATGAAAGCATGGAAGGGGAAGCAGACCCCATCATCAGTAATAGAGGAACATGGTCTCTGTTCCGTGAAGGGTAATGAGAAGATCACATTCTTAGAAAGCTCAAATGCCTCAACATCATGGTCAACCCATTCCTGAGTCATAATGCTATAGATGTTTAAGGCTGCAGGTGGTCTCGCTACTCTGTTAGATGGGCCAACAGGTGTGTCCTTGGCCTCAGAAGGCGCAACAGCCACGACATTAAGGTCAATAGAATTGCTACTTGAGTGGGTTTCCTATGACATTACCTCAATATTTTTCCTACAAGTGGAATCCGCGAAATCAGAGTCTAGAATGATGCAGTTTAGGCAATCTTTGAGCAGGCAAGGACCAAAAGTCTTTAAAGGACGCACAGATGGGATTTCAAGGGGAGAAACTCCAAAATGTGTGTTTCAGAAGTCCTTCAGAAATTCATCAGGATTCTATCTTATATGGATGCAGCAAGACCTGAAAAGCAAAAAGTTCGTGTTTAGGTGTCGCAGTCAGTATGGAGAGATAAGCCCCTTAGAGGCCATGGAAGGAACAAAGTAATAACAAGTTCGAAAGACAAAATAGAAGTTTTAACAATTTCAGCTAACTACACTAAGTTTTGGGCCTTGTAATCTTAAGAGATCAAATTACTTCTGCGACATATTATTTTTGGGGAATGAGATATTAGATATGTTCTTACATGCCACAGTCCTTAGGTTTATTGTCAAAAGGTTGCGAACACTAGCCAAAGGCTAAAACCTAAGGAAAAAAGGGAATATTCATTGTAGAAGTGTTAACATAATGCCGCAACCAAATAACTTAACCAGGATATGCTACCTGTCTTGGAAATAATTCAAAAATAGGTTGACAATGAAGGTGGCCTAATCTAAAGATCGAAGCCCTAGAATTTAAAAGGTTTGCTCAAGAACATCATGAACAAAATGGCATATTTTCAATACTTGTAATACTCTAAGGCCAACAAATTTGATCCTACACAAGTACGGGGAATTCAAAAACCTTAAAAATATAAGCTTAGCCAGAAAAATTTATTCCTTGAATCAACATGGAGGATTAATAGTTCCTCCTACTGATTAAAAATGTATTCTATTTTAAGTAAGTTCTCTATTAACACCGAGTAAATTAAGGAGTTTAAATGAGTTCAAGGCATTATGGAATTAATAGTGTGGATGCAAGTGATGATCGTTTAGTTAACATGATTATTTTTCAAAATATAAATTCATATGGTTCATTTAACAGTAAGAATCAAGAGCAGATAGCAAAGAATAAAATTATAGAATGATTCAGGAGGTGTTTGATTTGAAAAGTACCTGGAAAATTGATGAAAACCAGTTCCTCGGCCTTGAACCACCAATCCATCAACCATAAGCCACTGGGGAAACCACTTGAACCAACTAGAATAATCGCCTGAAGATCGTCGAAAACCTCAAAGGAAGAAATGGAAAAAAATTTCTCTCGGTCCTCTCCCAAGGATTTGGAAATGTAGTGAAGGCCACGGTCAGTTGCCATTTACAAAAGAGGCCACGAGAAGATGAAGCATCGCATTTACATGACTGTGACAACTTAAGAAGAGAATACCTAATTACTCAACTGCAGCCCCAATCGTTATCTCTTAGCACTACGACTTGGGGGCTTATTGATATGGCAAATATAGTACCCCTGCGAAAAAACCATTGAGAAGTATGCAAAGAAGTCGTGTTGCCTTAGTCTTATCCTTTCAGGCCGTGGTCTCGCTCGTTATAGGGTGTGGTCCCTACCTTTCAGCTTAGTTGGCCCCAGCCCCTCATTCACAGCAACAATATTGCATATAAACCTCCTATAAATAGAGGTCCACACCTCGATATTGAGGGATCCGAATCCTTTTTTTGTACTGATACCTAGTCCGGAGATCACTACACTTGTGGAGGCATTGCCAAACACCCTAATTCCCTCGGCACAGCTTGGGGCCTACTCATCAGCATCACAGTCATCTCCCCATAACTCCCGACACCATCATAGACATGTATTCTCTTCTCTTATCTACATTGTATGTGTATTAAGGCATTGTAAACATGTATTACAACACATATAATGAGAATGAGGCACCAAAGTGGACGTAGGCTCATTTTAATAGACGAACCACTCTATATCTTATCTTTTATCTCCCTTTACTAGCTCTATCTTCTTATTATGTACTTTACACTTGACTTGTTGGTACGAGAACGACTAGTGTCTAATTTTTCGTATCATCACATATGGTGTAGGTTTGCTTTTGTAGATCATTATTAGACGCTTATGGGAAAAATTTCTCTAGATCGTTGCTTGTTCCTTTGAACTCTCATGTGTCCTTATCAGTTTTGATAATCGAGGATTGGAATTCTCATATTTGTAGTAACTCGGATTGGGGCCATGTTATGGTACGACGCGGTTGGCCCTAGTAGAGCGCAATGGATAGGGTATGGTCAATGCAGCTCGGTAACTCGGGAACCCTATCTGAGATATTCTTGTTATTGCATGGAGTTCTTTCTAGGAGTAGCTACGATTTCGACCACATGATTTGCTCGTAGTATTAACCTTCCTTAAGAATAATGACCTTTTCGACTGGATGGCATTACAGTCAATGACTGTGGCTTTTAAGAGCAGAATAATGTCTTGAGGATATTGTATAGTGTTAGAAATTGATGAAAATGTAGAACAGGGATACTTTACCATAATGAGTGGATAAGTGCAGGACTCAAGTGAGTGTTCTAAGGTGAGACACCTAGGATAGTACTAGGATCATCAGAGTGTAGAAGAGAAAGGTGTCATCCTAACGCACGGTGATGATTTGGTAGTGTATTACTTCTCTGAATGAGAAATTAGCATTTTATGGAAAATCTCTAACTCATGAAAGTCATATGGTCGGGATAGCTAGAAAATTTATGGGACGCAGAATGTGCAGTCCAAAAATATAATTGATTTTTGATGATGAATACAACGAATGATTATATTACGGTTAACATTGGGTGAGTGTTGATCGATAGAGAGAGGGTTGCCCATGGAGGCACCGGTATGCCCCGAGTACTAGCATAGGTAGTACTAGAAATTATTTGAATATGATCATAAAGTGAGTGGAGACTCAGAGTCGGTTAAGTGGCGTTCATGGTTAGAGAAATGGTGAACGTTAGAGCATGTCGCATTTTGGTTATTTCGTCATAAACCTCGTGTGGGGCGCATAGTGTGACCTTGGTATGTAGGAATTTGACGATTTTGTTTTGGAGGATTTCTATAGATTAGAATAGGACATAGTGAGCCCATAAGTTTAAGGATTGACAAGTCACGGATTTCAAGGATGAAATTCCCCAATGAGGAAAGTTTGTAATACCCTGCCTCAATATTTTATTTACTTTCACCGTATAAGCTATAATAATATAAGGGCATGGATATTTGGATACTAATATCTGAGTTTATATTCTTATTTGACCGCTTTGAAGGCTTGATGGTAATTTTTGAAGGTTGAGGTTTCAAATTGGAATTTGGAGGGTTCGAATAGTAGGGTCATTCAAACGAGATTTAGGTGTCGTTAGACACAAGGTTCAAACGACCTTCGAGAGAGATCTCATTACCCTACAGTCCCAGATGCACATGTCATTCGAACAAGGTTCATGTCGTTCAAATGATGTTCCTCAAAAATGTTATATCCGACTTGCCCTTGGGTGATGTCACATTTTTTACCCTTGGATCATTAAGCTATCGAGTTTTGGCGAGCCCAGATTGGGAAAATGGAAATTCTAGGCTTTCGAGGGTTTTATAAGGGCTTGTTTAGGGTGCATTTGGGTCATTTTAAAGAGAATAGAAGATGGAAGAGGGAGAGAGAGTGTGGAGTGGTCTTCCACCATTGTTGGATCCTCTCCACCATAAACCACCATATTCGTAGTGTATTCCTCCACATTAAAGACTTCAACACCCATTTCCACCATTGTTGAAGTAGAGCTATGAATTTTGGAGAAGTGTTGGGATATTTTTGGTGAAGATGATGGAAGCTTTCATGGATTTTTAAGGGGCCTGTCTTGGAAGATTAAATGGAACACATTTGGAGAATTTTTGGAGGATGCATTTTGTAACCCCTTGAGGCCACTGTGACACCCCGCCTAATTAAATATCGGGTGATCAGTCCTTTATTAAATTAAAATCAAGGTGAACGGTTGGTTCATTCTCAGCATCACTGTCGCAAAATAATATTTTCAATTTAAACACCCTAAATAATTAAGCTAAGTGTTAAAACAATTTAAAGTCTTATTTTTATTTTATTAATATCCATTACGAAAACCTTTTTATTAACCAACAGTTTAAGAATCACATAAATGCTAAGGATGGAAATTAACAAACAAGAATTAAACCATCTAGATAATCTAAACCAAGTTGAAGAACCATAAATGAAATCATCCTAACAATAGTTAACTCCCAAGGAGTACTGAGTACTGGAAATATAAATAAACATAAATCTCTGACAAATCCAAACGGAATAGGAAATCGGGAGACACATGCCCTAACTAAGAAGAACTAAAGTAAGAACATAATCAATGACGAGGTCATCTAAAGCAAAGGCCTGCAACTCCCACATAAGCTGCAGCTCGTCCAGTTCAAAGAATCTAAGCATGATGCCCCTGTGGTTGGGCACCTGTAATACATACATACATATATATATATATATATATATATATATACAACAGAAAGAGAAATAATAAGAAACGGGTCATAGCCCGAGTGTAAAATAGTTTAAAATAGTTTATTAAGTATTTAAAATGCTTACCGACTAATGTGACAACCATGTTAGTATGCAACACTCTTTTGAGAATTCTCACCTCTCATCTAGTGTGCACGCGTACCGTACTACTGATCTTATAAGTCAATCTAGCGTATTTCCATGAAGTTTTATCTCGAGAAATACTAAGGCCATGAACTTTAGTTTTAGAAAATTAATCTCTTCCATTTTCTTACGTTACTTAAAACCACTCAGTACCATTACAAAATTCACGAACACTTGTTATAAAGATGGAACATTAATTCATTACTTAACTACTTATACACACAGTAGAAAATTTCCATATACATAAGTATATATACATATTAGTCACTCATATAATATATATACTATCGGCACCCCACATAAATCTATGGTGCTGGCATACTCTGCTATCAAGTCCCCGTATCACTCGTACTAAGGGAAATACTAGTTCGGAATGACTCTCGAACTGTATTAACACAATACACATACAAATGGAGGCGAAGCATAGTTACAAATCCTAAGAGGTCAACACATACCCTCACGTCTCTTAGAACATTTTTATATTATTTATAAATAGCTTGTATCTAGGATACTATCTTCTAGGGTACGAGTCAATATCCCCCATAAAGGTCCAATCAAGATACTGTCCCGGCGGGAAAACCTCCGTGATAGCAAGTAGCCCGGGTAGGATTTTACATAGATACATAATACTTAATATATGTACAGTCACACAATCATATATAGAGATATTCACATTTTCCAAATTAGGTGCGCCCACGACCCATAATTATAATTATCCGTTCTTAGCAGAAATTACCCAATTATCTCGCATAACGGATTCACCTCTTTTATTTTCATTTATAATTTATTTCATACTTACTTCTCATCTCTTGAAGTATTCTATCTCACTAAGTATAATTTCAGTAGATATATCCTTTCTAACCTTCTGGTCTAAATCTTTCATGAGTCTCAATTCTTTAGTGAACATACGCACAATTTCAAATGTGTGACGAAACTCCCTGTTAGGCCATAATTTCATCCCATATTAAATTTCTCTCAACGGAGTCTACTTATACCCTACTGGTCCTCTTCATAACCCATTATACTCAAAAAACAATAATCAAGGGTTCCTACGTAATTTAACCAGATTAAACAAAAAGGGGAAAAATATGCAGTTTTCCAGGGGGATTGATCGATCGAGGAATGGGATCGATCGATCGATCAAAAAGTTCTTGGCCAGAATCTACAAAATCCATCCTACGGGTTTTATCAAAAACTCTTCTCCAAAACACCGTTAATGATCCACCAAACTTCCAAACAAGATTACTAAAAGTCATATATACCTATATACATGATGTCCTACGTGAAATATATCGAAATTCATCAAAGGTATTGAATTACTGGGGCAAACTAACATAATTATCAAGAACCCTAATTTTTCATGATACTTCCATTCTTCTAATTCTTTTCCAGATTTCTAGCTTCTCAATCCATACAAATTCATGGGTAATCCTCTGCATGTGATTGAGATGTCCAGAATATATCTACTTCCTCTACAACATGTGATTTAAAGTCTCTAAGTTATCACATTCTTCCATGAAACATGTTCTTAACAACCCTAAACTAACATGGGTGAAACATTAATTAAAAACAAAGCAAGATAGATACTTGCCTAGAATTCAAGGGTCTGATTTATTGATTAAAAAGATATGGTTGCGCTCCTCGTCGTGCGATCTACATTTTGTTGGTGGCGGCGGTGCGATTGAGTGAATTCTAGGCCTTGGATTGCTTGGAAAACTCTCCACCTTCTTCTCTAATGGACGTTCTTAGGTTTTGTGTTTGTTAACCCTAAAATAAAACTCCTAATGGCTGATATATGCTCAGAAAACTCGTGGGTTTAATCACCTAAAAATACAAAATATCTATACTACCCTCCCGGGATGTCAATTAGGCCTAAAAATGCCCCGAGACACAAACTAAACCCCCCCGGACACTTTGGTGCACTCAAAATGATCATATGGGTGACTTATAATTTATTCACTTTTATAATAATAAGTTAGTTATGACACGACACAGGCGCGTCCCGACTTAAATTTACATAATTGTCATTTTATTCACTCGTGGCAATTTTAATAAAATCAATCTTATATATTATTTTACTCATCTAGTAATATTCAACAAATTCCCAATAATTACTAAATCTCGTCACACTAGTAAATATTAAAATAAGTTTTCGGATTAATATTAAATTAATTCTCAATTAAATTTAATAAAACCCCAAATTTAAAAGCCATCAAAATACGGGGTATTACAGCCACCTTTGGAGGTGGGGGTTTCTCCTCCTACACTGTCCTTCTTACAACCATTTGGAGCTTTTAGAGGTGGGAAATCTTACTTTTAGTATTAAGACTCCATTTTATTTATTCGTAGTCTTGTTGTTAAATTACATTAGTAGGATGCATTTGATTAGATGATTAAAATCATGTATAGTAGGTAATAAACATTTTTATGAAATAAAAATGTTGTAAAAATGCTATTTTGTTGAAAAATAACGATGAATAAATATTTCAAAGTTTCTTGAAATGAAGATTGGGATTTTTTTTATGAAAATGGTGCATTTTCTAGAAAATTGATGTTAAACATTTTATGAAATAAAATGTTTGAGAAATGACGTTGATTCTAAAATACAATAATTGGTGAAATAACAACCTAAATCTTCTTGTAAAATAGGAGATTTTAGGGAAAATGGGGATTTTCTAAGTTTGAAGAAATTAAAATTGTTTATATCTTTTGAAAAGCATAATTTTGCAAGTATTGTGAATTTCTAGAATGAAACGTATGTTTAGCCCATTTAATAGGATTTTATGACTTAAAATCCATCTTCTCATGCACATGATTGGAGTATTTTAATAAAAAAAATTGTGAACAAGTTTAAAGGAGGTTTTGTTGGGTTTAGACAAGAAATAAGAAAAATAGAAATTATAATCTTCAAAGTGTGTGAAAAGGGGGTTAAAGGTTTAATGAATATAGAGTTGTTAGACTAGTCATATTGATAAAAGAAAATGGTATTTTCTTATAAAAGTAGCAGTTAAGTGTAATTAGATTTCTTGAATAAAGAAGTAAATAAATGTCTAAATTGGGATAATGGTTAGTAAAGGTGTTGGATTAGTGCTAATGGTTAAACATTGGGAAGTTAATGCGTGTAACTTAATAATGTTTTGAAATATTAAGACTTATGAATTTGGAAGGGAAGTAATGGAATAAAGATGTTTTCAACTGAAATGAAAGTGACTCCAAAAAGGTTAAAAGGTGTTAAGGTGTTTAAAAACACTTAAGAAGTTAGTATGTGTAACTTAATGGTGTTTTGAGGAAGTAACATTTGTGAAATTTGAGTAAAAGGTGACTTTGCAAACAAATGGGTAAAATAATAATTTTACGTAAAGTGGAACATTTTCATGAAGTAAAAATATTGGAAAGGGTGTTACAAATGATAGTCCTAATGGATATGGCTTTTTGAACAAAATCAAAGTTAAAGTTTAAAGGACCTAAAATGATAATTTTCAAAGTGTAACAGATGTTTGAGTGAAACCTTGGGTTTGGCTTGGCCGGGAAAAAGAGAAATAAAGGATAATGTGGGCATTGTAAAATGTTAAAGCACATGTAAAGGAACTCTAATGACACTGTGATAATTAAGGAGGGCTCTGAGCCCTGGGTTGAAAGACCAAAAACCACTGGCCAGAGTATATAGTAGCGTCGTCGGCGGTGTGGAGCCCGTTAAAGTATGTGGTTATTGGAAGATTCCTTGAAAAAGATAAAGGAATACGAAACATGCCAGAAAATGAGTTGTGTGGTGAAAATGTGTTAAGACAACCTAACTTAAATAAATTCATAAATGTTTCGATAAAGGTTAAAACGGACAACTAAATGTGAAATTGATTAATGTCCATAAGGTAGGGTAAAACGTAAAGTAAGTGGGTAAATGGTTGGTTAAAAACCTAAGTGGTTCAACCCATAATTAATTCAAGAGTGTGTTGTAAAATATTTTCAAAGACTAAATAAGTAATTTCTAACATGATGTTCATGTTTGTTGAAAGGGTGATTATCAATGTTAATATTAATGTGGATTGGTTAAAATGAAAAGGGTAATTTTGATAAAGAAATGGATTTCAGTCAATTCATGTGGAGTTATTCCAAATATTTAATCATGTGTTAAATAAAGGGATGAATGTAAAAACGAGATAAATGAGGTCTTTTGTGAGATTAAGGTGAATTAATCCAAATAAATAAGGTTTTCAGAAGTAAAACAATTTCATGCATAAATATGCGTATGTGTATGCATGTATATATAAAAGGTTATTGCATGTGCATGTAGGAATAACGTGTTAGAGTTTTCTTTCTGCCCTTCGATCCTATATTGTATTGTTGTATATTTCCCACTAAGCATTCGACTCACTCCCTCATTTTGTTATGATAGGTTTGGTTTGCTTTCGTAATTTGAGATCGTTATACAAGTAGGTACTCTATTTTATTTTATGTTAGTGGCTCTGTATGCTTGGACTCATGGGTGCTCCCCATGGGTACCTCATGTAGTTTAATTAGAATTTTGAATTTCATGCTATGTTGGTGACACTCTAACTAAAATAAAATTGGATTAACAATATTATATAGCTTGTTTCAGTACACTTCACACCTAACACTCAGGTCGGACAGGGTTGACTACGGAAAACCCCTAAATTCGGGATGAGGCATTACAATTGGTATCAGAGTTCTAGGTTCAAGGTTCCTTTTGGGAGTGTTGTGGTGAGGTCAGTATGGGATCTTTCGACGTCGGTGTTGATTTGGGTCGATTAGGCTAGTTTGGTGATGGTTTAGTTCATGTCCTCGACGGTAGAGTCAAAAAGGTTAGCACGACAAGTAAGTTAGTGGCAAGCAATCAAGTCGATAGTTATTAATCACTTTTGCGTTACTGAATATATTTGTTAGTAATTCATAGGCATCCATGCAAGCTAATAGGGGTGACACCATGGTTGTTAGTGTAAGGTGCTTATGCTCCAATCCTTGATTGCATAGAGCCTTCCAAGATGTTAATAGGGTAAGATAACGTCCATTGGGCAGGCAACACTAACTGCATATAGTCAACGATAGAGGTTGAGCGTTAGGGTGTCGTGACTAAGCACTGATGATTCGTTATCAAAAGGTATATAGCCCTTAGGTGTAGTGCATACAGGTAGTTGTCACTAAAAATGTAATTAGGAAAATTTGATTCTTGGGGTGATATCACGATTGATGGTAATTTGGTGAACAGATGAAGTTGTGTAGGCCAATAGCGGCAACACCGTGATCCTCTGCGTAAGATGTATTATGTGGTAACTTTCATGATGAGAGTGGCCATGGTAGTGATAACCGTGAGTAGTGTTAGCTGCGACCTAGCTGTAAAGGTTATATATTTTATATATGGGGGTTAGATGACTGAGTGGCATTCATAAGTATTGATTTTGTGGTGAGAACATATTTTGTTCCTTAGTTGAGGACTTCAGTTTAGTGTATCTTAATTATAATGTGGTACTGAGGAATAGGATCCCTCGTGGCATCCGTGGTGTAGGTTTTGGTATTTAATGGAAATACCCGACATCCCATATCTTACCAAGATCTATATAGTCGAGTTAACTTATATATTACCACGTTGTATAATGTTTACATAGTGAGGCAATTTAGTTGTCATGGTTGATCATTCATTGAGGAATTAGATGGGGCATACCTTGAGGTTTATAAGTTATAGGTGACATCCCATACCCTGCTATAAACCTTAGTAGCATTAGTTGTGGTTTGTACATGGCACATGGTCACAGCCATTTCGAAGAAAGATAATATTAGTATCTAAGTGTAAAGGCTCATTTTAGCCGCCGAAGTAATGGCTAGGTGCGCGGTAATCATAGTGTGCGAGTGGTTTAAAGACATTTTGGGGAGTCCATAGAACAAATTGTGTGTGGCGTCATTGGGGATAGAGTTTGTCTTGTTGCGACGTCCTGAGGTGATCTATAGTTAAGGTGCACCAAGTAACACTACACCAAAATGCTCTATTAGTAACAGACTAATTTTTTAATTACTAATAGTTTTATACCATTACTATATCCCATAATGAATTACCATCAGTAAATTATGATATCTGTTACTAATTTTATTTTGATATTCTAAAAGTGTAAATCGAAAAAAAAAGAATGAAATTTCCCTCCCAACAAAAAGAAATCCCCAACTCTTTCCCACCCAAACCCAAATCCACAACACCTCACACCTAGGGTTCTCATGCACACCAAAAACGAAAATGAAAAAAAAAAATTCTCAACAACTCCAACAAAGGCATTCTATCATCTTCCCATCTTAATGTGTGTAGGCATCCGCCCACATTAACTGCTTTGTTGCGCTCCTCCATCTTCCCCTCCATTCTTCGGGTTCGATCGACATAGGCATTATCCCCATTTCTCCAAATAAAAGCACAAGTAAAGTTCTTTTCTTTCTCTTTTTTAGTTAATTTAAATTAATAAATGCTCAATGTTTAAATTAATGTTGATTTCAGATATTAAATAACTGCATCACAAATCTTCAATTTTCACATCTAAATATATTCCTTCTTCCATAGAAATAAACATGAGAATTGTAGGTGAAATTTGTGACTTATAATAGAAGATTCCGTAAAAAATAGTCTAAAAAAATTATCATCCTTGAAGATGTTGATTTTAAGATCATAATGATCGGTAGTCTAGATCCTTACAAATTCTATTTGAATTTTTGTTATGCATCAAGATGGGATTTAATCAGTGAAAAAGAAGAATTCTGGCAACAGTTATTTCAAAGAGAAGAATTTGAGATTTAAAATTGTTATTTTTCTTTCAAGATATTATCAATTCACAGCAAAACCCACACTCGATTTTCCCTCACACGCACCTACTTTAATCACTACATTTTACATTTTTACTTGATTTGAATTGTGTTGTTTTGTTTTTTATCTGTGCTTCTTGTTAAAAATTTGGCATCCCACTAAGCAAACATAACCATCATAGCGAGGTCCTTATTTCTAATAATAAGTGTTTGTCAAATTATCTCAACCACATTTTTCTTCCACTCAATGTTTATAATCAAGAAAGATATATTGGATTGCTTCACTACAAGTCCAGGTAAAAGCGTCAAAATGTAATAAATGCACTCAGTGTATGTAGTTCAATATTTGTATGTTTAGGTAAAGGTTAATATTTATTTAACTATTTAATGTTTTTTAACGATTCCTTTATTATAATCATTCGATAATGATTGTTACTAGATGTGATGAGTTAATTAATGATATAATACATGGGCCTATTGTACTTGGTATTATTAGAAACATAAGTTCGGTTTTTAAATGTTAGTTCTTTGAACTTAATACCTAATTGTTTGGGTCTTAAATGTTTAATCTAATTTTGAACTTGTAGTATAATTTTCTCAAAATGTACTTCTTTAGACATTATTTTTTATTTTCGCAATTTTATTGTCATTGTCTTATGCAAGAAAAATTACGAGAAAGAAAAATTCATAGATTGTTATCTAGAGGATCCTTTGAGAAGGTGTCATAAATTCTTATATCATACATTTTTTTTTGTATATGTCATGCATGATGTTCTTCCATTATTTGTTATTCCAACAGGCATGTGAAATGCAAAGGGAAGACCTATTAGAATCTAAGTGAGTTTATCCACCCTAGTTGATATATTATATCTTGGCACACTATATTTGCGAGTCAATTGCATGCTTAGAGCTTTTTCTGGTAGAATCCAGTCTTCTGTATTTTTCACTGCCAGAATACATGACAACTTTCTAGCTAAAAGGGAAAAGAATGTCCAAATAAAATAATTCATCTACTGATAAATTTAATATGAACTTATTTTTCTTTATATATGTTTTGTGTTTATATTTCTTGGATGGGAGTTGACCGACGTATCATTTCCACATAGGATTTGGAGTTGGAACACGCAACTGCGTTTTACAGTTTGATGGTAACTATTTTTCTTTTTTTATGGGAAGAATTATGTGCTTATGTTTTTATTTTACCGTTTTGAGAATTTTGATTAGTTATTCCTATTCGATCCAAACTTTGGAGATATTGTTGTTTGCTGATCAAAAGATTTGATTTTGGATTCTTATTATTACAAAAATTAATTACATGCAAGACAATTTGACTTCTCTTTGTAAAATAAGCCGAACGATTAGTGTATTTCATCAGCATGAGATTTTCTTTCGACCCTATTGCATCAGTGCTCAGCAAAACTTTTATGTTAAAATCTGTATTTAAATCCAATTTGAAAATATATAATTTTGTTTTGTATCCTGGATTAATATATGTTCGTGAGTTAATTAATATTACGTGTTCTGCAAGGTTTTGTACCATATATACGGTGATATACTCTTACCCTTCATCCATTTATGGAGGTAGATCACCATCCACAACCACGTTATTCGATGGTCGGGGTCAGGTTTGGGGTTGTTATTGCTTTTACAATTTTAGTAATGGATTAATTACCCATTTCTCTTTCATATATTGACATTTTAAGCTTTATAGAGCTCATTAATTAAATTTATTTTCTCATATCGCATTGCACGTAACTTACATATAAGGCCCTACTTTTTTATAGGGCTTATGATAAAGCTTCTATCAAATGTAATGGAAAGAAAGTTGTTACTAACTTTGATCTTAGAATTTATTATAATGAGCTCAACTCCACGGGTATGTAATAGGGTTAAATTGTTTGTAACTGATTGTTTTTATTTAAAATATAATACTTCTTTGAAAGAGGAATTCATATTGTTAAAATTCAAAGACACTTGTTTTTAAGAATCATCGAGTAATGCCACCGATCAAAATCTAGATTTTATCTTAGGAGGTTCGGGTGGGAAGCCAGCCAATCGTGATTTGGAGGATGATATTATCAATGTAATGGATCAACATTCCGTGTCATTGAAATTTAAAATTAATTGGCGAAATCAAGGATTTAGGCCTAAGGTAGATAAATGTAAATCATTTTAATTTTAGCTCCTCTCTTTAACTTGCAATTCTATACTATGATGATGATGTTTGTATTTGGTGTAAATGAAGCTCAATCCAGAATCAAGTAGGGGTTGAATAGATAATGTGGGTGTTCGGAAAAAGTATTCAGTTATTCAAACTCTTGACATTAATGACGAGACTCTATACCTGAATTTATCAATCTGGAATTTCGTAAAAGTATGAAAATGCGAATGTGCCCTGGAGGAAAAAGAGAGAGCTCATGCATCAGACCATAAGTCCATCACAAATATCTTTCGATGATTTCGTTACACAACGGGGTGTGGAAAAAGGTATTGGTTTTCAATCTCCTTATAGTCTAGTTGTTGTTTCTCACCCATTCATACAGCAAAATGGCATCCAGTGATTCAATATTATGACATACGAAACATTTACTATGAATTTACCAATCTGGGATTTTAAAAAGGAGGACAAAACTAAACCAAATGATGAATGCTTGGGGACTTTTCTCAGTAATTTTGATTTCATTCATCACTTATGTAAGGCTTCTTAATGGTGTACAATTGTTTTCTCATTTCTACAGTTATTGGGGATGTGAGGGGAAGAGTTTTAATGGTTGGAGTAGAACTTGTGACTCATCACAAATTAAAAACTCCAACTAAGGGTGAAACTCTGCATATTATAGATTAGATGAAAGATCAATCTTTTCAACTCTTAATTAATAATCATCCATCCTTATTTATTGTTGCATAAATTTTAAGTGGTGAAGATTCCTTGTGGTTGAAGAAATGGGAATAGTGATTGGAAAAATGAGTTTAATGGGAACTTATTGAGAATCACTCCTCCCCTTTTCTTCACCAATGAAGATGCATGTTTTCTCTTTTTCTCTTCACCTTTTTAATCTTCTGATATTATTTTCTAAATTCATCATTAAGTATTTTTTTTCCCTTGATTTTCTTGTGGACGTGATGGATTACTTTATTTCACCTTTTTTTTTTACAAATTTAGTATTTGAGCTCCTCTCTTCTTTCACCCTTTTTTTACAGAGTGTTGTGCAATTGTTTTATAGAGTTTGTGAAGTTAATTTTAATGGTGGATAATTTTTTGTACTAAATTAATTTTGTGTGACTAAATGTTGATATTATAACTAATATGGTAATTTTATTCAGTTTGACAAAATGTCATCTTTGGATCCTCATCAAGTTTCCAACGTTGCGATTTGCGGCGTTGATGGCAATAATAACATAACAGAAGTTGATAGTCAATAACAAGGGACTTCTTTTTTATATTTTATTTTCTTGGTTATAATATAAAAACATCTCATTTCAAGGTGATTGTATTATGATGTTATATTGGATGCATTTATGAATGTAATGTAATTTTCGGGGTGATTATATTACGATGTTTCATTTATTTTGTTGAAGTTTCTTTTGTAAATAAAGAGTGGAGGCTTATATAAAATATAAGGGTCCGTTTGGTTGATGTTGAGCAAAAGAATTGGCATGGAAAAATTTGCCCAGGCAAATATTTTTTTTTCCCTCACATTAGGCTATCAAACACCAAATGAGGTAAAAATAAGTTTTTTAGGCAAATCGTTTTAATAGCAAGTTTTCGTCGATGCTATCATATATAATAATTAAAAAATATGTTTTTTTTAATTTTCGTCCCAATCTTTATTTAATAAAAGAACAACTTTTCCGGAAAAATAATTTTTATAGTTTTTAAAAATGCTACGAAAAAATTGTATTTACATTACGAAAAAATCTTTTCAAATGTTACAAAAAATGTTTTATTAAAAATGTTTTTAAAATTATTTATAAAAAAACAATTTTTAAAAATGTTACGAAAAAATAGTTTTTACGTTAAAAACAATTTAAAACGGCTTTATCGTTTTTCTTAACAATTTTTAGTAATATTAAAAGTAGTTTTTAAAACATTACAAACAAGTTTGCAATATTCATAACAGTTTTTTCAACTATTTAAAATTGTTTTTAAAATTGTTTTTTCAAACTTTAAAAAAAATTATAATATATTCAAAACAATTTTTAAAAATGTTAAAAACAGTTTTTACGATATTTTTATAACACGATTTTTTTAAAAAAAATTGTAAAACATTTTCTTAACAATTTTTTACAATATTAAAAACAATTTTTCAAAACATTACAAAACAGTTTTTAAATATTTATAACAGTTTTTTTTAACAATTTAAAACAGTTTTTAAAATCATTTTTTAAAACTTTAAAATCGTTTTTATAATATATTCATAAAAGCTTTTAAAAAATAATAAAAATAGTTTTTACAATATTTTGTTAATATGATTTTTTAAAAAAATTGTAAAACATTTTCTTAACAATTTTTTATAATATTAAAAAGAGTTTTTAAAACATTACAAAAAGTTTTTAAATATTCATAATAGTTTTTTTTTATTATTTAAAAGAGTTGTTAATTTTTTTTTAAAACATTAAAGCTGCTTAAGAAGTTAGCAAATTTGTTAGCAAATAATTCTCACTCAAATAGATAAGCAAAGTTTGTCAACACCTTATGCATAATGAGTGTTGTACACTGGCAAATAATGTCACGGCAAATGGTGCAACCAAACACACCTAATTGTAGGCAAATATCTCATTGGCCAACTTATTTGCCATTTACCATGGCAAATAAGTGGATTCAAACGTACCCTAAATGTTGAATAATGCTCTTGTTTATGTTTTTGTATATATTCTTAGGATTTGAAAAGTGCAGTAAGAATAATTGAATTTCTTTAAATTCAGGATATTGGATTTTGATTTTTTTTAAATATGTATTAATATTAATAATGGACCTTTACCGTTACAGAATTAGACAAAAGTGTTATAAAAAGGGTGAATAAGGTTAAAATAGTAACACAAAAGTCCATTACTAAATCAGAATTAGCAACGATAAATTACTGTTGGTAAATTAAGAACTAGTAACAGAATTTTACCGTTACTATTAGTAACGATACAATTTTGTTACTAATTTTATGCCCCGCATCGTTTTTCTAACAGAAAAATACCGTTACTAATATTTTTAGTAACGAAAAAATACAATTAGTAAAGGCGTGTTTTGGTGTATTATAATCATGATGTGGGTATTGGAATGTTTATAGAACGCACCTACACTAGTAAAAGTAGGGACGATGAAATTTTGTAGGGGTCTTGAGGACGGTTACATGGAATGTGTTTAGTTTCCTTGATAGACCAACTATGTCCGGTAAAATGAATCATTAGAGTCCTAGTAGTGATTGTGTTGAGGGTCAGGTGATGATCTAATATTGTTTGTCAAGGTTTAGAAGTGTCGTATAGTCTACGTGTTGAGTGCGGTTTCCCGAATCGGCACAGATGGGTGGTTTATTCTCTAAGGAGGAATTAGAAACTCATGTCGGTTATGGGGAGCATTGACCAGGTGTTATGGAATGACTAGTATTGGTGTTGTGATAATCAGTTTTAAGATGTACTAGGAAATGTATTCGAGAGTTAGGTTGATGACGCCATGTGGAGGCTTGAAAATGGCAACCAATATGGGGTAATATCGAAGCATGATAGGAAGGTTGGAATTTGTCAATGGTATGTGCTAGGATAGACTTATCAAGATGAGGACTAGTTCTTGGCACGTCCTTTCAAGTTGGTTCGAATTAGAAGATGCAGCCCTATGTGGTACTTACTACCCTTAGAAGACCAAAGGCGGACGGTGTCGTCATCACGCGAGTTCAATATAGGTAGAACTTAGAATTAAGCTTGGTGACAATCTCGCATAGTCATAGGACAAAATAAGGTGAATGTCTCTCTTAAACAGAATATTGCCTAAGGGAATTGGGGTTGCGATCACAAAATAATAAGGAAGACAGTAACTTAGGTGTAGTAAGTTGGTAACATCGTCACTGGTAAATGGACTAGGTCAGTGAAGATAAGGGTGTTACGCATTTGCCAATCGAAGTGGTTCATGTGTACCAAGCACGTGAAACGGAGGGTCTTGCTCCTAAGGAGGGAAGTCAGGCATTGTATTTCGAGAAAACGATAGGTCCATACGTTGATTTTGTCAATAAATGAGTTGTGTGGTGAAAACATGTTAAGACCACATAAGTTGAATGATTTAATAAATGTCCTAGTAAAGGTTAAAACGGACAGTAAATGTGAAATTGGTTAATGTCCATAAGGTAGGAAAAAAGGTAAAGTAAGTGGGTAAATGAGTGGTTAAGTAACCTAAGTGGTTCAATTTATAATTAACAAAATATTTTGTTGTAAAAAATTTCAAAGGCTACATAAGTATTTTCTAACACGGTGTGTGCGTGTGCTGAAAGGGTGATTTTCAATGAAAATACTAATATGGATGGGTTAAAATGAAAAGGGTAAATTTCGATAAAGAAATAGCTTTCGTTCAATTCAAGTGGAGTTGTTCCAAATATTTAATCCTATGTGTTAAATAAAGGGATGAATGTAAAAATGAGAAAAGGGAAGTCTTTTACAAGATTAAGGTGAATTAATATCGATTAATAAGGTTTTCAGAAGTAAAACAGTTCCATGCAAAAGTATGCGTCTGTGTATGTATATGTATGTATATATATATATATATATATATATATATATATATATATATATATATATATATATATATATATATATATATATATATATATATATATATAAGGTAATTACATGTGCACGTACAAACAACGTGTTTGAGTCTTCTTTCTTCCATTCGTTCCTATATTGCATTAGTGTCTATTTCCTACTGAGCATTTGGCTCACTCTCTCATTTTTTTTACGGAAGTTTGGGTGCAATTTCGTAACTTGAGAGTCTTATACAAGTAAGTACTCTCTTCTATTTTATGTTAGTAGCTCTGTATGCTTTGATCTGGGGTGCTCCCCATGGGTCCCTCGCATAGTTTAATTTGAAATTGGAATTGCATTCTAAGTAAGTGAAACGCTAATTGAAATTAAATTGGATTAGCAACATTATATAGGTTATATCCTTGAACTTCACAACTAATGCTCGGGTCACACGGGGTTGACCATGGGTAATCCCTTAATCCTGGTCAGTGCGTTGAAAATGGTATTAGAGCTCTATGTTCAAGGTTCCTTTCGAGAGTAATGTGGTGAGGTCGGTATTGCACCTTTTGACGTCGGTGTTGGTTTGGTCCGATCAGGTTATTTTGGTGATGGTTTAGTTCGTGTTCTCGATAGTAGAGTCAAAGAGGTAGCACAACAAGTAAGTTGGTGCCTAGTGGCACACGATCAATTCTATAGTTTTCAATCGCTTCTGCGCTTCTGATTAGATTTATTAGTAATTTATGGGTGTCCATGCAAGCCAATAATGGTGACACGATGGTTGTTAGTGTGAGGTGATTATGTTCCAATCCTTGATTTCGTAGATCCTTATGAGATTCTAATAGGGTGAGATGACTCCCATTAGGTAGGCATCACAAATTGCATATAGTCAATGATAGAGGTTAGGGTTAGGGCGTCGTGACTAAGAACTGATGATTTGTTATTAAAAGGTATATAGACCTTAGGTGCGGCGCTTACAGGTAGATAACGTCGATTATGTAATCAGGAAAATTCGATTATTGGGGTGACATCACGATTGATAGTAGTCCAGTGAACAGATGAAGTTTTGTAGGACAATAGCGGAAACGTCGTGATACTTTTTATGAGACGTATTGTGTGGTAACTTTGATGATGAAAGGATCCTTGTTAGTGACAACAGTGAGTAGTGTTAGTTGTGACCTAGCTGTAAAGATTGAATATTTCATGCATGGCGTTATATGATCGAGTGGCGTTCATAAGTATTAATTTTGCGGTGAGAACATATTAGGTTCTTTGGTTGTGGACTTGGGATTATTGTATCTTAATTATAAGGTGGTACTGAGGAATAGGATCCCTCGTGGCGTCCCTGGTGTAGGCCTTGGTACCTATAGGCAATACCTAATGTTCCATATCTTACTAAGATCTGTATAGTCGTGTTAACTTTGTGGATTAGCACGTGGTATGATGCTTACATAGTGAGGCAATTTAGTTTTCATAGTTGATCATTCATTGATGAATATATGAGGCAAACGTTGAGATTTATAGGTTGTAGGCAACATCCTGTACCCTGCCATAAACCTTAGTACTATTAGTTATGGTCTGTACGCGGAATATGGTCACAATAATTTCAAAGAAAGATAAGATTAGTATATAAGAGTGGTTTAAAAACATTTTGGGCTGCCCATAGGACAAATTATGGTGGCATCATTGGGGATAAAAATAGGCTTGTTGTGATGTCCTGAGGTGTTCTTTGGTTAAGGTTCATCATATGTAGAGGCTTGTGGACTAGTGTCTTTAAGAGCACCAAGTAATCGTTGTGTGGGTATTAGAAGATTTGTAGAGCGCACCGACAATGGTAATAGTAGGGATGATGAAATCTTATCGGGTCTTGAGGACAGTTGCAAGGAATGTGTTTGGTGTCCTTGGGAGACCAACTAAGTCCGGTAGAATGAAGCATTAGAGTCCTAGTAGTGATTTTGTTGATGGTCAGGTGATGATCTCAAATTGGTGGTCAAGGTTTTGTAGAGTCGTATAGTCTAAGTGTCGGGTGTGGTTTCCCGAATCGGCACAGATGGGTGGTGTATCCTCCAAGGAAGAATTAGAAACTCGTGTCGGTTATGGGGTATAATGACCACGTGTCCTGGAATGACTAGTTTTGGTGTTGTGATACTCGGTTTTGAGATGTACTAGGAAATGTATTTGAGAGTTAGGTTGATGACGCCCTGTGGAGACATGAAAATGGCAACCAATGTGGAGTAATATCGAAGCATGATTGGAAGGTTGACATGTGTCGACGATATGTGCTAGGATAGCCTTATTAAGGTGATAACTAGTTCTTGGCATATCCTTCCAAGCCGATACGGAGTATAAGATGTAGCCTTGTGTGGTACTTTCTACCCTTCGAACATCGAGGGCGGACAATGTGGTCATCACGTGAGTTCAGTTTGGGTAGACCCCGAAATGAATCTTGGTGACAATATCGCATAGTCATATGAAACAGTAAGGCAAATATTCTTCTCAAACAAAATACTGCCTAAGGGATTGAGTTTGTGATCATGATACAATAAGGTATACAGTAACCTAGGTTTAGTAGGTTGGTAACATGTCATCACCGGTAAATGGACTAGGTCAGCGAAGACAAGGGCATTAGGAATCCGCCAATCGGAGTGGTTTATGTGTGCCAAGGACGTGAAGGGAGGATCTTACTCCCAATGAGGCAAGTCGGGCATTGAATTTCTAGAAAATGATCGATCCATACGTTACTTTTGTCAAGAAATGGATTTTGTGGTCAAAATGTTGTGATACCCCGTCTAATTAAACCTTGGGTGATCAAGCCTTGATTTAATTTAAACAAGTTTCTTAAATGGTTCATTCTTAGCATCACTGCAGAACGCTTTTTAATTTACTAACCACCTAAATGAAATTAAACGAGTGCCAAATTTTATCTTCCTTAAGAACAAAATTAAACCATACAAACACATTACAAATTCTAGTAATAAATAAGCAATTTGTATAAATACTCTGAAAGCAGGTAAAGTCTTGCCGAAAACCACGGCCAATAAAAGACAACTACAAATCCATAACTAGAATAAACTGTAACAGTAAAGGTAGGACAACATGTCCCAACTAAGAATATTAAAACTGAGATCCTGAACTAGACCTGAAAAAGAGGAAGCGTCTAAACAATCCCTGCAACATCCACACTTGCTGCAGCTCACAACTCCCTGGAATGAAATCATGTTGGGTGTCCTTGTGGCTGGGCACCTAAAAGTTTTTTTTTTTAATTTTACATAGCAATAGTTAGTACTCAAAACATTTGAAAATATTTTGCAAGCAGTTATAACAATTAAGTTATTGATTACACATATTAAGGTTTCGCACACTCCCTTGAACTTCCTCACCTCTCTTCTATAGTATGTAACTATTGAGGATACTTAGTCTACCTAGTTATACTACCCATAACCGTAGGCAACTTATTTACTGTTCGTTGTCCTTATTCTTGTAATAATTACATCACGCTATAAATTATTACTAAGACATTTACAATTCATTTCATTTTCTACTATTCTAAATCAGTAGATTATACACATAGAATACATTTTATCACACAATAATGTATTTAATATCAGTTGTCACTAACATATCCTTTTATTACACATAAAGGACTCTTGGTTCGGAATCATTCATCGACCCCTAGTAAAAGTTGGTTCAGAATAATCCATCGACGCCAACTATTTAAAAATATAAATATATACACATATTCTGGTTAGGGACTCTTTCATCGCGACACCAGTTAAAAGTTTGGTTCGACATTTTTCATCGACCCCAAACATATAATAATTTTATGTTATTTCGGAATGTCACATCGACCCTAACATAATTAAATTTAGGTAAAATTCTCGTAACCCAAACTTTTTATATAATGTAGTAGGTACACAACCGACCTAACAAATCATGCCCGTACGTAATATATTTTACTTATATTCACTGTACTCATTAATTTACAATTTATCTCACTATTGTAATCATTCGAGTATTCACGCAACTCTAAGGGTCCTAGTTACCCCTCCCTTAATTCAGTAGTTAAGTTAACTTTAACCGACATGTATTATCCCGGAACTTTCTCTCACTCTTTCCGTAGTTAAATTCTTGAAATCCCAACGTACGGCCATCGATCGTTTTCACGTCGGTCCATTTCTCCAAAATTTCCACCTAATCATTTATGAAGAAATCTAATGGTACACCTACTGATATTTATGAAGTCTCCTCATAGGTAAGATATTATCGCTAAGGCTCCCATCGAGCAACAGTACATAACAGGAAATTTTCACAATTTTTTTTTTAAAGTCCAACCAGGGTCTATCGATCGATGGGATATGGTCGATCGATCGACATTCAGGGGTCGATCGATCGACCAAGCAGTGACAGAACTAGTTCATCTTCTTCCTACGGGTTTCACCATTTTTATCTCTCTATCTTTCATGATAATCCACCATATTTGCAACCAACAATTTCTAATCATTCCTACATGTTCTGGGATGATTACTAACTATTTAAAACAACAAAGTCATTATAAATCTTGGCCAAATCAACTAAAAATCTCTCTAATATTCAAGAACCCTAAAAATGCATTCTTTATATCTTTCATCCAAATTCTAGATTTTTTTTTCGAATTTATCATCTAGTTTTCTATGATATCAACATAATTGGAAATTCAAAAACGTCCTACATGCAATCCTTATCAATCATGGATCATAATCAATTGTTTTATTCCCAAGAATATCATAAAAATCATGTTCTTCCTAAAGCTTAATTATGGGTATTATAACTCAATTATTTTGTAAACAACCACTTGCCTTATGATTCGTAGGGTCTGATTTTGTGGTTGTTGATGATGGTTGATGATTTTGTTCCTTCAATCCTTCTTCTCAATGGATTGGTGGTGAAATCTCCTTAGAATTTCCTTTCCTTCCTTCTTTTGCCTTAGGAATTTGCTTCTCTCTCTTCTCTACTGGCTATGGTGTATTTTATTTCTTTCTAACCCTAGCCTCAAACTCATATAATCTGATTTAGGGTTAAAAAATTCGTAGGTCTACTTACCCATAAATGTAAAGAGACCAAAATGCCGTCGAATGGTCCCGATTTATTCTGAAAGTGACCCGACAATGAACTAGTACCCTCGGGTACATTATTTTGACTAATTTGACCCTTTTGGAATCATCTGTGGACTCTAAATTATCGTTTGAGTGTCCTAAAATATTTTTCTAATCTCATCTACCATTTTTGTCTACGCGTGACACTCGGTTGAAATAACTCAGGTACGTCTATATAATCACTAGACCGTACTTAACAACATTCAAAATTTACTACTCACGTTTAGTAAATTTTTATATCCTCATCTTAATCTTCATTAATCATTATTTCACATTAAATTACTCTTCTCACGTAATTTAAATAAAACGTCTTTTATCGCATTAAATTACTCTACTCACGTAATTTAAATAAAACATATCACATTAAATTACTCTACTCGCGTAATTTAAATAAAAAGTAATTAAGCAGAATTTCGGGGTATTACATACTTCCCCTCTTACAAAAGAAATTTCATCCTCGAAATTAGAAAATACCTGTTATGAATAATTCTGGATATTGTTCTCGCATATCCTCCTCTCGTTCCCAAGTAGACTCATCCATATTGTGATTTCCCCACTGTACTCGTACTAAGGGTACCACCTTGGATCTTAGTTTGCGCTCACTATAATCCAGGATAGCCATGGGTCTTTCTTCATACGAGACATCTGGCTGCAAATCGATCTCCTCTAGTGGAATGTGCCAGAAGGCTCTCTCGCTCCCCTTATATCTCTTCAACGATGCCATATGGAATACATCGTGTATTCGCTGAAGATGCTCAGGGAGTCCCAATCTGTAAGCTATCGGTCCCACTCTCTCAATGATGGGAAACGGACCCATATATCTCGGTGCTAATTTCCCCTTTTTGCCGAACCTCATAATCCCTTTCATAGGAGATACCCGAATTAACACCTGGTCGCCCACATCTAGTTCCACGTGTCTCCTACCGGCGTCAACATAACTCTTCTGCCTATCCTAGGCTATATGAATATGTCCTCGAATCAACTCTATTTTGGAGGAAGTCTCCTGTATCATCTGTGGCCCCAATAGCTTGTTATCCCCCACCTCTAACCAACAGGCGGGTGAACGGCAAGGCCTCCAGTAAAGCGCCTCGAATGGAGCCATGCCAATAGTGAATTGGTAAGAGTTATTATATGCAAACTCCACCAAAGGAAGGTATGGCTCCCAACCTCCCCCAAAATCTAGAATACACATCATTAGCATGTCCTCTAACATCTGGTTTACTCTCTCCATCTGACCGTCCGTCTGTGGGTGATATGCCATACTCAACCGTAAGTCGGTGCCCATGGCCTCCTGAAAGCTCTGTCAGAAATGTGACACAAATATCTTATCTCGGTCTGACACAATATTAATAGGAACTCCGTGCAGCTTAACAATCTCTGAAATGAATGGCTGCGCGTACCGCATAGTATCATAATCCGTAGGAACCGGTAAGAAATAGGCTACCTTAGTCAAACGATCCACTATCACCCATATGGAATCATGACCCTTATGTGAGGTTGGTAACCCAGTAATAAAATCCATTGAGATACTCTCCCACTTCCACATGGGAATCTCTAGTGGTTGTAGCATCCCTAAAGGTCTCTGATGGTCAACTTTTATGAGATGGCATGTAACACACCTTGAGACAAATTCTGCAATATCTCATTTCATACCTGACCACCAATATACTAGTCGCATATCCTGGTACATTTTGTCCCCACCTGGATGTACCGAGAATTTTGACCCGTGTGACTATGTCATAACGGCATGCCTCAAATCATCATCTTCGGGTACTATCATCCTACCATTGAACCGTAGTCCACCCTCTGAACTGATGGAGTAGGACTCTACCCCCTTGGCCAATAATTGTCGTACTTTGCCCTGACAAAATGGGTCTTCTACCTGTGCCCTCACTACCCGCATAACACTCTCGGGAGTGATAGCTAGAACTGCCATGCATGCTCTCGCCATTTCATCCTCGTGTCGAAGTTCACTCCACTTCGCCTTCCAAATTTCTGCTAACTCCCTGGTAGGTCTTCTTCTTAACGCATCTGCCACCACATTAGCCTTACCAGGATGATACTGTATATCAAATTGGTAGTCCTTCATGAATTCAAGCCACCTTCTTTGCCTCATATTCAGGTCCTTCTGAGTGAACAGATATTGCAATGACTTATGATCCGTGAATAGAGTGAACTGCTCGCCCAGAAGATATTGCCTCCATATTCTCAATGCAAAAATGACCATTGCCAACTCGAGGTCATGGGTGGGGTAATTATTCTCATCTGGCTTAAGCTTTCGGGACGCATAAGCTATGGCCTTCTCGTCCTGCTTTAACACACCCCTAAGTCCTTATAAGGACGCATCAGTATAGACTCGGTATCCCACTCCGCTCCTAGGCAAGGCAAGAACGGGGGCTGATGTCAACTTGTCCTTTAATTCATCAAATGCTAACTGACAACTGTCACTCCATACGAAGGGAACTCCCTTTCAAGTCAAATTCATCAACGGTCCGGCAATTTTTGAGAATCCCTTAATGAAGCGACGATAATAACCGGCCAATCCCAAGAAACTGCGAATTTCGGTCGGTGTCGTGGGATGTCCCCACTCCCTTACCGCCGATACCTTACTCGGGTCAACATCAATGCCTTTGCTAGATACGACGTGGCCTAGGAACTGAACCTCCCAAACCCAAAATCCACACTTCTCAAATTTGGCGTACAACTGATGGCCCCGCAATGTCTGTAGAACCATTCGTAAGTGTTCAACGTGTTCCTCCTCCATGCGAGAGTAAATTAGAATGTCGTCCATGAATACAATCACAAACTGATCAAAAAACTCCCTGAATACTCTGTTCATGAGATCCATGAATACTGTCGGCGCATTAGTTAGCCCAAAAGGCATCACTCTGAACTCGTATGACCCGTACCGCGATAGGAAAGCGGTCTTAGGTACATCCTCTTCACGAATGCGCAATTGGTGGTAACCCGACCTCAAATTGATCTTTAAGAAGTATGCAGCCCCTCTAAATTGATCAAACAAGTCGTCAATCATCGGCAATGGATACTTATTACGTATCGTCACTTTGTTCAGCTCTCTATAATCTATACACAGACGAAGTGAACCATCCCTTTTATTTACAAAAAACACCGGCGCACCCCATGGCGATGTACTCCGTCGAATGAAACCCTATCCTAATATCTACTGAATCTTTTCTCTCAGTTCCTTCATCTCCGAAGGAGCCATGCGATACGGTGATCTGGCAATCGGTCTTGTCCCCGGTGCTAGGTCAATAACGAACTATATCTCTCTACTAGGTGGTAACCCTGGTATCTCCTGAAAGACATCCTCAAAATCCCTCACAACTGGGATTGAGTCCAGAGAAATGACTACCCCATGTGAGGTCTCCTCCTCAATATAATATAAACGAGTTCGCGATCCTCCCTCGGGAAGTGGCATTGCCATAAGGAACATCTCTTGTCCCAGGATGGATAACACGATGGTCCTCTCATAACAATCTACCATTTCCCTATTATGTGCCAACCAATCCATGCCTAGGATGACGTCATATTCCTCCATATCCAGCACTAGGAGGTCCACCGCTAGACTCAATCTCCTGACCATAATGTCCACACCCTTACAAATCGAGTGTATAAGGGACCCACTACCCATCGGTGACTCCACACACATAAGATGAGTGTCTGATGTCGCTACTAGGCCGGCTGCCCGTGAAAATCTAGTGGAAATAAATGAATGCGTCGCCCCCGTGTTAAACAAAATACTCCCCTCAAGCCCAAAAATAGGAAACATACCTGCAACTGCCGGCGGTGCTGGAGGTGCCGGCTGAAATGGAATATCACGGATGTTGAACACACGTTCGTACTGCATCTGCCCTGGATGTGGGGACTGTACTTCTCCTGGGGCTAATGGAACCTGCTGCCCCTATTGGGTACCCTGTTGTTGTACCCTGTCTGGTTGTGGACAATTTCTGCTCTTGTGACCCTTCGGGACACAAGTGAAACACTGGCCCAGGAACTGTCTCTGCCCTTGGCCCTGTTGGCCCTGACGTTGGCCCTGTCGACCTTGGCCTTGTTGTCCCCCATTTTGATTACCTTGGCCCTGTTGGCCCTGAGGGACTGGTTGTTGGGGACCCTGCTGGCCCTGTCGGTCAAAGCGATGCCTCCCGTGCTTAAACTTCTTGGTAGAGTTCCCCTGTCGGGAATCCTACCCTATCTGGCCCGTTGTTTGCTGCTGTGATGCGCTGCTGCCACTACCCCCATCCACCTTTCCCGGTTGGCTAGGCTCACCCCTCTTATTTCCCCTCGTATGAAAACGGTGATCCTGACAGTGTAGTAGAGCGTCATTGACGACATCTGTGTAGGTTACCAACGCCGGGTTACCAATCAAATGTTATCTGATTCTCCAGGTTAGGCCCTCCATAAATTTGGACTTCTTCCTCTCCTCATTGCTCACCTCGTTTGGCATAAAATTGGCCAAGCGGGTAAACTCCCCCTCGTAGTCAGCAACTGAGCGATCACCCTGAACCACTTCGCTGAATTTCTTCCTCATCTCTGACTCCACTGCTAGAGGGAAATACTTGCGGTCAAACCGCACCCAAAACTCAGAAATAGTCAAAGTGTCCCTTTCCTCAGTGGTGGTAACTGACTCCCACCACTGTAGGGCTGCTCCTGACAAACGAAAAGTGGCTAGCATCTATTCTTGTACCTCGGTGCACTCTAGCATGCATAAATGGCACTGGATATTTTTCTTCCAGTTGCACGCTTCCACTACATCGGCACTGCCCTGAAACTCGGGTGGGTGTCCTTTCTGAAATGTCTCCCTGACTCACTGCCAAGTAGATGGTCCTGCTCGAACTTGCACTACCGGTGCCACAAGGGGAGGTACTTGGGGCTGAGGAAAGTGGGCTGCCATGGCCCTCATAGCTGTCCCGACTGCCTGAGCCACTATCACTGCAACCTGAGTAGTGGAGATTAACTCGGGTGGGGTGGTGGTATCGGTACATGTGGCTCCTGATGAGCCTCCCTCACCTCCTCTCTGGATTCAGCCCTCTCTGCTCTCTGTCTCCTTTGTGGCATCTGAAATAAGATTCAAATTGTATAAGTACACATTTTATACGAAATTTAAGAGCAGAAGTACGATAACCCAACAGTGGAAATTTTGAATCAACAATCCTAATAGTAGGCCTCTAATGCAACCAAACGTTACGCTGAATCGTAGTAAGCCGTACAGATCCTATGGAAACTAGAACCTGATGCTCTGATACCATCTGTGATACCCCGCCTAATTAAACCTTGGGTGATCAAGCCTTAATTTAATTTAAACAGGCTTCTTAAATGGTTCATTCTTAGCTTCACTGCCGAACGCTTTTTAATTTACTAACCACCTAAATGAAATTAAACGAGTGCCAAATTTTATCTTCCTTAAGCACAAAATTAAACCACACAAACACATTACAAATTCTAGTAATAAATAAGCAGTTTGTATAAATACTCTGAAAGCAGGTAAAGTCTTGCCGAAAACCACGGACAATAAAAGACAACTACAAATCCATAACTAGAATAAACTGTAACAGTAAAGGTAGGACAACATGTCCCAACTAAGAATATTAAAACTGAGATCCTGCACTAGAACTGAAAAAGAGGAGGCGTCTAAACAATCCTGGCAACATCCACACTTGCTGCAACTCCCAACTCCCTGGAATGAAATCATGTTGGGTGTCCTTGTGGTTGGGCACCTAAAAGTTTTTTTTTTAATTTTACATAGCAAGAGTTAGTACTCAAAACATTTGAAAATATTTTGCAAGCAGTTATCACAATTAAGTTATTGATTACACATATTAAGGTTCCGCACACTCCCTTGAACTTCCTCACCTCTCTTCTATAGTACGTAACTATTGAGGATACTTAGTCTACCTAGTTATACTACCCATAACCGTAGGCAACTTATTTACTGTTCGTTGTCCTTACTCTTGTAATAATTACATCACGCTATAAATTATTACTAAGACATTTACAATTCATTTCATTGTCTACTATTCTAAATCAGTAGATTATACACATAGAATACGTTTTATCAGACAATAATGTATTTAATATCAGTTATCACTAACATATCCTTTTATTACACATAAAGGACTCTTGGTTCGGAATGATTCATCAACCCCAAGTAAAAGTTGGTTCGGAATAATCCATCGACCCCAACTATTTAAAAATATAAATATATACACATATTCTGGTTCGGGGCTCTTTCATCGCGACACCAGTTAAAAGTTTGGTTCGGCATTTTTCATCGACCCCAAACATATAATAATTTTATGTTAGTTTGGAATGTCACATCGACCCTAACATAATTAAATTTAGGTAAAATTCTCTTAACCCAAACTTTTTATATAATTTAGTAGGTACATAGCCGACCTAACAAATCATGCCCGTACGTAATATATTTTACTTATATTTACTGTACTCATTAATTTACAATTTATCTCACTATTGTAATCATTCAAGTATTCACGCAACTCTAAGGGTCCTAGTTACCCCTCCCTTAATTCAGTAGTTAAGTTAACTTTAACCTACTAGTATTATACCAGAACTTTCTCTCACTCTTTCCGTAGTTAAATTCTCGAAATCCCAACGTACGACTATCGATCGTTTTCACGTCGGTCCATTTCTCCAAAATTTCCACCTAATCATTTATGAAGAAATCTAATGGTACACCTACTGATATTTATGAAGTCTCCTCATAGGTAAGATATTATCGCTAAGGCTCCCATCGAGCGACGGTACATAACAGGAAATTTTCACAAATTTTTTTTAAAGTCCAGCCAGGGTCGATCGATCGATGGGATATGGTCGATCGATCGACTGCTCAATCGATCGACATTCAAGGGTCGATCGATCGATCAAGCAGTGACAGACCCAGTTCATCTTCTTCCTACGGGTTTCACCATTTTTATCTCTTTATCTTTCATGATAATCCACCATATTTGCACCCAACAATTTCTAATCATTCCTACATGTTCTGGAATGATTACTAACGATTTAAAACAACAAAGTCATTATAAATCTTGGCCAAATCAACTAAAAATCTCTCTAATATTCAAGAACCCTAAAAATGCATTCTTTATATCTTTCATCCAAATTCCAGATTTTTTTTTTCGAATTTATCATCTAGTTTTCTATGATATCAACATACTTGGAAATCCAAAAACGTCCTACATGCAATCCTTATCAATCATGGATCATAATCAATTGTTTTATTCCCAAGAATATCATAAAAATCATGTTCTTCCTAAAGCTTAATTATGGGTATTATAACTCAATTATTTTATAAATAACCACTTGCCTTATGATTCGTAGGGTCTGATTTCGTGTTTGTTGATGATGGTTGATGATTTTGTTCCTTCAATCCTTCTTCTCAACGGATTGGTGGTGAAATCTCCTTAGAATTTCCTTTCCTTCCTTCTTTTGCCTTAGGAATTTGCTTCTCTCTCTTCTCTACTGGCTATGGTGTATTTTATTTCTTTCTAACCCTAGCCTCAAACTCATATATTCTGATTTAGGGTTACAAAATTCGTAGGTCTACTTACCCATAAATGTAAAGAGACCAAAATGCCCTTGAATGGTCCCGGTTTAGCCCGAAAGTGACCCGATAATGAACTATTACTCCCGGGTACACTATTTTGACTAATTTGACCCTTTCGAAATCATCTGTGGACTCTAAATTATCATTTGAGTCTCCTAAAATATTTTTCTAATCTCATCTACCATTTTTGTCTATACGTGACACTCGGTTGAAATAACTCAAGTACATCTATATAATCACTAGAACGTACTTAACAACATTCAAAATTTACTACTCACGTTTAGTAAATTTTTATATCCTCATCTTAATCTTCATTAATCATTATTTCACATTAAATTACTCTTCTCACGTAATTTAAATAAAACGTCTTTTATCGCATTAAATTACTCTACTCGCGTAATTTAAATAAAACATATCACATTAAATTACTCTACTCGCGTAATTTAAATAAAAAGTAATTAAGCAGAATTTTGGGGTATTACAAATGTGTTAAGACAACCTAACTTCAATGAATTAATAAATGTTCTGGTAAAGGTTGAAATAGACAAGTAAATGAGAAATTGATTAATGTCTACAAGGTAGGGCAACCCATAATTAACACAAGAGTGTGTTGTAAAAAGTTTTCAAACACTAAATAAGTATTTTTTAACATGGTGTTCGCGTGTATTGAAAGTGTGATTTTCAATAAAAATATTAATATGGATTGGTTAAAATTAAAAGGGTAATATTTGTAAGTAAATTTCTTTCGGTCAATTCAAGTGGAGTTTTTCCACATATTTAATCGTGTGTGTTAAATAAAGGGATGAATATAAAAATGAGAAAAGGAAAATCTTTTATAGGATAAATGTGAATTAATCTAGATAAATAAGGTTTTTAGAAGAAAAATAGTTCCATGCATAAGTATGCGTATATGTATGTATTTATATATAAAAAGTTCTTGCATGTGCACGTAGAAATAATGTGTTAGAGTCTTCTTTCTGTCGTTCGATTATATATTGCATTGTTGTATATTTTCCACTGAGCATTCGTCTCATTACCTCATTTTTTATGGCAGGTTAGGTGCGGTTTCATTATTTGAGAGTGTTATACAGGTAAGTACTCTCTTTTTTTATAAATTAGTAGATCTGTATGCTTGGTCCCCGGGGAGCTCCCCATAGGTCCCTCACATGGTTTAAGTCAAAATTGGAATCGCATGCTAAGTATGTGAAACGCTAATTAAATTAAAACTGGATTAGCAACACTATATAGGTTGTTTCATTGCACTTCACACCTAATGCTCGAGTCGGAACTGGTTATCTACTGGTAACCCATAAATCCGGGTCGGGGCATTACAATCTTCACTACTTGACCTTTCTTAACCACAACACCATATAAGTCCACCTACGATCTTCACAATATGTACACCTCACGCGTCTCGGAGTCCGCCATTCTTTGTCAAGAAAACCGTCACCGCAATGACACGAAATCCTTTGTTTCAAACCAAATGATCAATTACGAGTAAACAGACATTGGTGATTGAAACTTAAGATTTCAAACTAGCATACCATGTAGATTATTCTTGGAGACTTAGATTTTATTTTTGTAAAACGATTTTCGAAACCCTTAAACTATAATTTTTTTTTTCTAGACCATATATTTATAGAAAAACATGAAAAGGCGGTGACATAAAAAATGAGCTAACTCATTTAAACGAACATAAAAGTCGTTCAAACAAGATTGTCCATCTTATTTGAACAAAGCGCAATGTTGTTTGAACGAGACCCTAGAACTCATTTGAACGAGGATAAAACGACCTTCTAATAAAATGTTTCAACTGAGACAATAGTGTCGATCGATGCTCATTCAAAGCTTATTAGAAGAAATCCTCAAACACTTTTGAATGAACTAACCTATTGTTCGAACAAATTATTTAATCTTATTTAAACAAAATGTGCAAACCCATTTGAACGGAATGAAAAATAGTTCAAAGGACTTTAAAAACTATAAATAATTTCTTCAAAATTTAGTTTTCAAAATTGGCCTCATAAAAACTTAAGCAGACAAACTCAGAAACCTAGGGAACCAAATAATACACCAAGTATACCTTTCTTGAGATCCCAAGGTTGAAAACAAAACTTGGCATGGTTTTGATGTAGCTCTAACTCAGTCCACTTCGTGTCTTCGATGCATCATAGGATTGAAGGAAAAACTAAATATAATCCTAACATATGACTCAAATATATTTGTCCAAATGGAATAAAACCAATATTACAGATTTTACAATAAACATTAAACTTGATACAGTAAAAATTTGTACCTATAGAGATGAGACTACCCCTAGGACTTGGCTTATTGGTTAACCTAGACGATTTATAAACTTATACATCTTAGATTTAATACTTGGTATCCTCGTGGGGGTAGGGCGTAGAGGGAGTTGATGTGTTTTTATCTCGAGTGGAGATGACATACATGGACTGTGTCGAGTAGTGACCTAGTGAGAGAGTGTTGTCCCTATGAATCCCCTAATTTCATCTTAGATGCCATGCTTTTTACCATATCGCAGAAAGAACTTGGCCCCCGGTTACGAAATCTGAGACAAAGATATCGGCAACCACATAATTCCAAAAGGGATAGGAGTGAGTTTAGAGTGAACTAGGAAACCATAATGTTGTTCAAGTTTTATTGAGTTTTTAATCTAAATGTGTGACTTTTCATTGCGTGGAAACACTATACTAAAACATGAACTGTTATCTTAACGAGTCATATTGTGTTCACCTGTCACTATTTATTAATATAATGAATTATTTTAGCCATAAATTCTTTAAGACATGATACAATTAATACTCTATTAGACTTATTAATTTATCAATATTACTAAATCCCTCATTTAGTAAAATATCTATGATCAAATTGCCATTAAACATAAACTCTTTCACATGCAAACCCACCATTTAATATTTTAAGCTATAACAAATGTACATTTTTGCAATGATAATTTATATATAGTCATGAAAGGATATTTCAAATCTCAATCTAATGTGGGACTATGTTAGTTAAAAAAACACTTCTTAACAATATGACATTATAATAAATATTGATGGCCAAATGTGAGGTAAACGTTACCACGACCTTGAAATCAAGGAAACAATTGTTAGAAATAAAAATAAATAAGTACTTTTGAAAGTAGTCGATACCTTATGATGATAAACTATATTTTATAACATATATTACTACTTGTATAACTCATACAAATTTTTGGACTTTGTGTTCTTCGAAATGAGTAACTATCTCTTTGAGAATATTTCCTGTTTACTAATATTAATGAATCTAAGCATTTTAATCGGGTGAAATGGCTCAACATCAAACTAAATTATTTGTCATCGTGTCTTATTGATTCGATATTAATATTATCCAAAATAATTAAAGGTTCACCAATTAATTAATGAATGGGGTATTTGGTTGCAGGTCCTCAATTTCTCACATTTAAAATGCTAAAACATATCGAAAAACATATAAAGAAGTATGTTAATAGTATATTTATCTATTTGTAATGATGATCATGCGAAATCACAATTACAACTTAAAAATCCCCTATTATTACATTTAAGCATATATCACGATCAGGTGAGGTCCTAAAATAGTTTTCTAAGTTACGGACCAAATTTATAAAAATTACACAATATTTTTGGGCTTTTTTTTATAGGGTTATTCAAACATTCCATTGACACCATATAAAAAAATCATTCATTTTTTATTATTTTAAAAAAATCGGCCAATTTGTCAGTTTTCAAGCACTGAAAACTCACAAATATTGAGAGATTTTTTAAAAAATAAAACATTTTATTTGGGGCTATTTTTTTACGTGGTATGGATAGAATGTTTAAACATCCTATAGAAAAACAACACTAATTTTTTTTTCTTCTATTTTTTCCAAAATTGGTTTGGAACATAAGACCTCAACTGATCTGGAATATATATATATATATATATATATATATATATATATATATATATATATGTCAGTATAATTATTGTTGTAAAATAATTACATTAAAAGATCATCATAAGAACACATAGATAAATTAACTATATGAAATACTATAATTAATAATTAGACATAACCCTCACTGTGACTAAACATTCCTAAAACCAAATGGTTATCTTTCATTTAAGAAAAACACCTACAGTGAGGGAACCACATGGTGAGGGGGGTTCCACATGCGAAACTTGTCTAACAATTATAAATGTCACCACTTCCAAATCGTTCCTCTCTCTGGCGATCATAAGCATGGTGATTGTGGTGGTTGCAAATCTTGATTTTGCAAACCCATTTATCTTTCTTTAGCTTTCTCTCAGTTGGTCCCACATTAGCTATGAATTGATAATCTAAATTGTTTCACAAAAAATCTCATTTTCCAGGTCTATATATATCTCAATTCAGAAGGCAATACAGTTAAAAAAACCTAAAATGCTATTTTGATCCATATTAGCCAAAAATGAACAATAAGAGTTCTTTTGACAAGTCTAACAATCAAAAAGCAATACAATTATATTTACACAAGTAAAATTGATAATCATTTAAGTCTAATAACCGACCGAATTTATTTATTTTATCCTAATGAAGGAAATAAAATAATAAGGAAAAAGATAAATGAAAAAGAAAAAGAAAAAAATGGTAAGAGAAAATATGATATCATAAGGATCATTTTCAATTCTTCTTTATTTACTTGTTTCCTCAAATAGTTTGGGACTGAACTTGATCTTAAATTCATTCTTGTGAAAATAAAATCGATTTGGGGTATAAATCAATTTTTGAGCGTTTTTTGTGAAATCAAATCAACTAGAACGGTAATCCAAAATTATTTTAAATTAATTTACAAAATATATATAAACACGAATTAATATATGGATAATAATCTGAAATAAAAAATAAAAAAACTTACGGTAACAATAATGTATAATTAATCGATTGAGGAAAGTGTTGAATACTCTTTCCTTAATATGAGTTTTCTCCTCATTGGTGCTCTACGGACTCAATGGAAATCGTCTTCTAAAATACAACAATCACGACTTGCAATAGTAACACTCTAAATTGCAAGTTATAGTCGAGCCGACGACGGAAGAAACTCTCTTTTATAGACACGAAATGGGACTAACTCTAGATATAAATAATGTCTAAAAATCAACAACAAGAATGAAAAAAAAACATAAATTTATACTAAAATCAATGGCGATTAAAAATCGTTCCTAACTCTCACAACAATTAAAACAAAATTAATTGAAAAGACAAAATAACACTTGGACGAAAAATAAATAAATGCCAAAAAATTGAACTCAAAAATTAAATAAAAGGCCTAATAAATTTGGTCCACAAAGTTGATACTTTGGCCAAGTCAAAGCCCACAATCCATGACCCATGCCCACACCCGTGCCCATGTCGAGCTAGATCGGACCGTAAGTTCTCCCTCCCATGTAGGTCCTCCCTTCTACAAATAGTTGGGATACCCTAAGGGCACAAAACCCATAAGCCAAAATGGGTCCTTATATACCACACCCATATCTTATGTTCTATCTATGTGGGAGGTTGAATTTAATTTAACACTTCATTCATATTCCATGTTCGAAGTGGGTACTTTGAGTAATAATTTCTCCTTCATTAATTTATGATTTCACACATGTGAGTATACAACATTATACTCCTCGCAGAGGAGAATGCTTTACAACTTTAAACCGTCTCAAAAGATATGTGGATCCTTTATTAAATTGACATTAAAGTTGATCAAAATTTATTTTTTTCACTCGATAAAGTGCCTTAAATTCAAACAATCCCACATATGAATGAAAATTGATTCGATTAACATAATAAGACTATGCAACACACAAAGAGTGTACTATTGGAAAATTCCATCATCGAGAGAGACAGATTTTATCCTTGAATCTTTCCTTAGTGAAAGAGTATTGAATTTACTGACCGATTGTATTGAACTATTTAGTTTTTAGTGTAAATCAAGGCACTAGATTTCACACTGTAATTATTGAAACACTGTCGGTTCTTTCGTTTATGTTTATTTTATCCCTGAACAATTCCTGGTTTTAAGAATGCTTTAAATAATTTTGGCCTTTCGAAGTTCTCATAGAAGAGGCCCCTTTACACTCACATAGGCTATATTATTGAAAAATGCTATTCTTGGTATTTTTATATAAATGAATATTTTGGTCAATAGGTATTTTAGCTATTTTATGACTACCTTTATTGAACTTATCAAGTATATTCTCAATATAATGAGATTGAGACAAGACAAGTCCATCCGATGTTTTAGAAATTTTAATTCCTAATAAAACATCTTCAATACTCATATCTTTTATATCAAATTCTCTTTGTAGATTTAATGACATCCTTATTACTTCCAATAATAAGCATTCAACATAGAGACAACCGATGCCATAACCACTTTGAATGTTGTTAATGTAAATACATTTATCACACTCATTTATTTTAAATCCATTCGACATTATTATGCTATCAAATTTCCTATGCCATTGTTTTGATTCTTGTTTTAACCAATAAAGGGATTTAACAAGTCTATACACTTTCTTTTTTTGTCCTAGAATTTTAAACCCATATGGTTGTTACAAGTATATCTCTTCATTTAAATCTCCATTTAAGAAAGTGATTTTCACATCCATTTAATGTATCTCAAGATTATGTAATGTTGCAATAACTATTAACATTTGAATGGATGTTATTCTTGTAACAAGTGAATAAATATCAAAATCATTCAATCCTTCCTTTTTCTTATAGCCTTTAGCTACAAGTCTAGCCTTGTATTTTTCAATTGATCCATCCACTTTTAATTTTATCTTAAATATCCACTTGCATCTAATAGGTTTATTACCCAATGTAAGGTCCACTAATTCCCATGTATGGTTTTTCATAAGGGATTTGATTTCACTATTGATAGCCTCTTTCCATAAAGGAACAACTGGAGTTGACATAGCTTCTTTAAAGATAATAGAATCACATTCAAATGTATAAATTAGAAAATTTGGATCAACCAACTTTGAAGTCTTTGTACTTTTAATGCATCTAGGTTCGAAGTAATTATCTTTCTCAAAATATTTATTGATACCAAAAATTATCCACCTATGTGGAGCAATCAGAAATGGGCACTTGTCTCCTTATGTGGAAACAATCCTAGTCAGCGGTAACTTTATTAGCCCCAAAGATAGTTGCTCGGCAGGCATGCCGGCCAACAAGAAGAATGCAGACCATCAAAATAAATGAACATTCACCATTTGGGAGAAATGACCAAGTTTCCTTTCACAAGTGGTCTAGACTTTCAACCATCACATTCATTATGTATAGATGTAAATGCTTGAAAATATAAAGGCATTCCAACCCTTGATCTCCGATTCACTATAAATACATTTTATTCCTTTCACAAAAGGTAAGATAGAACGAATTATAGGATATCTTTTTAACAAGAGTACCTAGATTTATGTAATCACTCAAATTAATACAATAATAATGGATGTATGCTTTCTTACACAGCCAAACCAATTTAAAAACTCTTTGTCTCTTATGTGATTATTTCATTATAATCTTATATTTTATTTGTGCTTATAAAATTGGATCTAATCCATTTTTTGACATCAACAGATTGGCATCATCTTGGGAACGTTTGTCTTATACCGTTCTCAATCTTATACATCTTCGTTAAAGGGAAAATGAATGACCCTTGGAGTAGTACTAGAGATGAAGGTGTCACAACCGTCCTATCTTCTCCGCCTATATCAGTTGACCTGAATAGAATTCTTACCAGTATCGCCAGGGGTCAGTATGCCATGTGGGAAATAATAAGGAAACTACCTCTGTTTTCAGGGGGCAAATGGTCCCTTCGCCATGGAGATAAATGCCACCTCTACCTCCTAGGTATAGCTGACATAGCTATTCCATATCTTCACGAGAAAGGTCTTACCATCCAGGAGTAAGTTCATCATATAGATCCATACAATTCTATGATGGCTATTATCTTTCTCCTGAAAAACTAATAGTTTTTGAAAGATTAAGCAAATCTTCGCCTTTTAACTATTTAGGCTCCCAAGAAAATAGGAATCATCCTATAGAATTATCTAGAACCAATGAACATCCAGCCAAACATCATGAAGCCTCAATCAGGTCCATATCAAATGTTCGATGATCTATGCATACCGAGTAGAATTCTTAAAAAGAGAGCTCAGTACAAACATATGGTCGGGATAGCCGAGCTGCTTCACACAGATTTGATGTAGGTAAACCTTCATAGAAAGGATCAATCCAGTGATTAGAAGATCGTCTGGAAGAAATTGCCAATGCAAAGAAACCACTGCAATTGAATTTTGTCAATGGATTTACCTTCATTCAGGCGATTTTTGATTTCCCAACTCCCTCTAAATTTAAAACCCTGGTGGTTACTCCCAAATATGATTGTAAAACTGACTCAGTTTTACATATGGAGTAGTATTATGCTACTGCTGACATGTATTTTATTCCTGATAAAATGAGATGTAAAACTTCTTCAAGCACTATTACGGGTTCAGCAAAAATATGGTATACTAACTTGCCCCGAGGACAAATTGTTAATTTTAACCATCTTGACGAGTTATTCATCAGCAACTTCTATTTTTGGGCCAAATCAGTGAAGAGGGTAGACCATCTCTTAAGTGTCAGGTAGCGAATAAGGGAAACCACTAGAGAATACATCACTCATTTTAACAACGAGAAACTTGAAGTGGTTGATTATGAATAAAAAATAGCCATCACCACTTTGATAAGTGTATTACTTCCAAAGAAGCTATACTAAGCTTTGGCAAAATATCCCCCCAAAACCATGGCTGTGCTCATGGCTAAGGCAGGAAAAATCATGAACGCCGAGGAAGTAATGGATGCAAAGAAAAGTACTGCCACGAAGCCTGAGCAGAAGGAGAAGAAACAAAAGAAATATGATAAACTAAAAAAGTATGGAAAATATACTCCATTGACGGTCAGTATTCACGATATCTTAGAGGAAATTACTCACAATAGAGATTTATGTTTGCTTGAGAAGTTGAGGGAACCGCCTAACAGGAGCGATAAATTAAAATAGTGTGAATTCCATTAGGATCATGGCCACACAATTGATAATTTTATCAGTTTGAAGAACGAAGTGGAATCCCTCATTCGTCGAGAAAAGCTAAACAAATTCGTTAATTAACGAGAAAGTAGATAAATATGAGGAAAGTCAAATTCTCCCTACAAACCTAGAGACAATAGGAATAGAAACCATGAAGATGATGTCGACCTGCCAAAGAAGCTCAAATAATCAGAACTTGAAGTAGCTATGGTACGTTTTGGATCTTTTAATTATCATGTAATTACATGTGGAGATGTAGTAGGAGGAGATCAAACTACAGAGAGAAAAGCATACCTAAATGAACACATGCATGTTCTTATATCCAAAGAATCATTTTGAATAAAGATGATCGGCCCAAGAAAGTCAATAAAGACAAACTGGTAATCAAGTTTTTTAAGAATGACCTCTATGGGTATTGTATCCCCATGAAGATCCGTTGGTTTTCAAGTTTAGAAATCTAGAATCCATTATCGCTAGGGTTCTGATTGATAATGGGAGCTCTACTGATCCCATGTTCTACCCCTATTTGGAGAGTTTAAGATTGAAGCCTAGTCAGCTGGAACAATACCACAGGCCATTGATAGGTTTTTTAGGTTAAAAAGTCTACCTCCTTGGACCAGTCATGATAGAAGTATTATTCGGTACTTGGCCAGCAAGCCGCACAAAAATATACGCTTCTTTAAGATGGATAAAAATGTTCGGTCTGCTTATAATGTGATCTTCGGATGGATAGGACTAATGAAGTTTGAAGTTGTACCATCCACAATCCATCAGTTTTTGAAATTCCCTACTCACTTTAGGGTTGGTGTCGTGAATGGTGATCAAAAGGTGGCTAGATAATGTTATTACTCCTCAGCCGAGTAAGAATATTTGGTTGATTTTAAGAAGAAGACCACTACTTTCCACGTAGACACTACGGATCCCAATAGTGAGTCAGAAGTTAATACTCTGGATACTTTAGATAAAACAGAGTTAGTCAAAGAGCATATTGTTGAAGCCATCAAAAGCATAATCCTGGATGATGACAAGTCAGAGAAAACCACTCAGATCGACTCCACACTGGATCCACTCCTCAAATAAGAATTGATTATGTTCTTAAAACGACGGTGGAATGTGCTCTCTTGGAATCACAAGGAAATGCCTGGGATTGATCCCAACTTCCTCTGTCATGAGCTCAATATAAATAAGGATGCCAAGCTGATCAAGCAAAGGCATAGGTTGTTCAGTTCGTAGAAAAACCAAGCCATATAGGAAGGGGTGGAGAAGCTATAAAGGGTCCAATTCATCGAGGATGTCAAATATCTAGCATGGTTAGCCAATGTTGTGATGGTCAAATGATATGTGGTGAATGTGTGTAGATTTTACTGATCTTAATAAAGCTTACCCAAAGGATCATTTTCCTTTCCCTAGAATTGATCAATTGGTGAATGTTATATCAGGACATGAGCTATTGAGCTTCATGAATGCTTATTCTAGGCATAACTAGAAAAGAATGAAATAAAAAGATAGGGAAAACACTTCTTTCATTACTAGATGAGGTACTTATTGCTATAATATAATGCCCATCTGGCTCAAAAATGTTAGAGCAACGTACCAGAGGTTGGACAAGAAGGTGTTTAAAAAGAAGATCGGGAAAAATATGGAGATTTATTAGATGATATATTAACTAAAAGAAATAAGGCTTCAGATCATATCAAGGACCTCAGTCAGACTTTCGATTTGCTGAAAAAGCACCATATGAAGATAAATCCGACCAAGTATGTGTTTGACGTACGAGAGGGAATGTTCCTCGTCTTCATAGTAAATCAAAGAGGAATTGAAGCTAACCCTGCTAAAATCAAAGCTCTAATAGAAATGCAGTCTCCGACTTGCAAGAAGGATGTTCAAAGACTTACTGGTAGAGTAGCTGATTTAAAATGGTTTGTTTCTCGAGCAATAGATAAGTGTTTACCATTATTCAAGGTTCTTTGAAAGACCTTTGAGTAAAATTCATAGTGTGAAGAAGCATTTTGAGAATTAAATAAGTATCTAGGATCACCACCTTTACTGTCCCGACATGTTTTAAGAGAAAAGTTATACTTATACTTAGCTATTTCTCAATCTGCAGTTAGCTCGGTAGTGATCAGACTGAAGAATGGGGTTCAAAACGTAATATACTACACCAGCAAATCATTTAGAGGAGTCAAAATTATGTACCCCCGCTTGAAAAAACTAGCCTTAACTCTTATTGAAACCTTCAAGTGCATGAAGCCTTATTTCTAATCACACACCATAATTGTGTACACTGATCTACCTCTTCAGCAATCCCTCCATAAACCTGAGAAGTCACGAAGATTGATGTACTCGACAGTAGATCTCAGAGAATATGACATCATCTACGAACCAAGGTCATCGCTGAAATGGTAAGCTTTGGAGGATTTTATTGTATAATTCACCTATCCAGAGGTTACCGACTAACAAAACTTGCCTGCCGAGCAGACTTCTTCGAAAGAGAGCTCAGTTCAAAGAAAGCCAAAGTCAAATCCTACCAACCTAAATCATCCTGAACTCAAGAAATGGATCAGAAGTATGCAGAAGAAAGTAAGAAGATATATCACCATGGGGTTGTCTACAGAGAGATTCAAAAGTAACATCCCATTATGGAATTTATATGTGGATAGATATTCATGCGCAACTGGAAGTGGAGCAGGTATTATACTTAATACTCCTGACAATATTGATGTTGAATATGCCCTTAGATTTTCATTTAAGGCATCAAACAATGAAGTTGAGTATGAAGCTTTAATAGTCAGACTGGAATTAACACATTCATTAGGTGTTGAGAAACAGTTGGTTGTCAACCAAGTGCTTCATCTATATGGAGTCAAGGGAGGATTGATGACTAGATAGTTGGCCAAATCAATGGAAGTCATATCTAAATTTCTAGGCGTGGAAATGAACAAGATAGAAAAGAATAGGTAATGCCCGATCTGATTCACTTTGTCAGCTAGCCTTAGTAACAAGAATAAAACTTTGGAGAAGCATTCCAATTGAGATCTTAACAAGCAGGATCATATATGAGGATAAAATTATCAATTTCATTGCTGTAAATTTGGGACCTTCCTGGATGGATCCGATTAGAGCTTACATTGAAAAAGGAACCCTACCAATTTATCCTAAACAAGTAAAAAAGCTTCGGTATAAAGCAGTTAGATATGTGTTGGATAAAGGAGTTTTATACATAATGGGGTTTACTATCTCCTTATTGTGTTATGTACATCCATTGAAGGTTGAAGATTTGATCAACGAGGTACATGAAGGTTCTTATGGAGCTCATTCGTCTGGTCGGTCGTTACTCTAAAGGATTAATATGTAGGGATACTACTGGACATCTATGAGGGTATACTATAGGCCTTCACAAGAAAATGTGATAAATGCTAGAGGTTTTCTGTAATTCACAAAGCACCCAATGTCACTCTAGTAGTAATTACTTCTCCTTGGACATTTGGGAATTGAACTGGTCGGTCCACTACCAACCACTAAAGGCGGGTTCAAGTACTTGGTACTTGTTATTGATTACTTCATAAAATTGATGGAAGTAGAGTCGTTGATAGAAATGCATTATGAGAAGGTGTACCATTTCAGCTCGAAGAACATTATATGTAGGAATGGCATGACTTATGCCTTTATTACAGACCATGGAACCTAGTTCGATAATGATGAATTCGAAGCATATTGTGTCCAATCTAAGATCTAGAAACTCCATTATGCACCATGCCATCCACAAAGTAATGTACAGACAAAAGTGAAAAATAGAACCTTGCTTAACGGATCAAAAAAGATACTTGATGTCGCTAAGTGAAACTGGATTAAATAATTACACTTTGTTCTTTAGGCTTATATAAGAACGCCAAGGACAGTAACTGGAGAAACACCTTATATGCTTGTATTTGGGACGAAATCCATGGTACCAGCCGAGATAGACCTATTAACTCACAAGGTGATGAATTTTGATTTTCTAAAGAGTGATTTGATGAGAAGATTATACTTAGACATACTATAAGAAGAAGTTCGAGAAGATGCCACACTCATAAATATTGTGTACTAACAAAGGACTGCTCACTTTTACATTAAAAGGGTCAAGCTAACCAACTTAAAAGAAGGAGACTATATTCTTAAGAAGGTAATATAAAAAGGTAACAAGCTTGAGGCCAATTAACATGGCCTACGTCGCATTTTAGCGGTAATCCGACCAGGACTTTTTGACTTAAGACACTTGATGGGGAGGAATTCAAGGTCCCTTGGAACGTCGAGCACCTTGGCAACTATTATTAGCGAATAAAGGCAGTGACATATTGTATTTCTTTTTAATTTATGTTCAACACAACTATCATTTAATTTTAATAAAAATCTTGATTTTGGTTGCCGTAATTTTTTTTATTTCTTTTTGAAGTCCGGTGATATATTCCCCAGATACTAAATAAAAAAAATTCTCTTGGTCTTCAGCTCTTGCCATCAACAACGCATACTTAATCAGGTTGACCTTATCTGCCAATCAACAACACATACTTAATCAGGTTGAACTTATCAAATTCGAGATGCACCAATAGCTTAAAGGACACTCGTATCTTGCCCAAGTTATTACTTTATGAATGACTTCGTATGTACAAGTCACGAACAAGAAGTTATTACTTAATGTATGACTTCGTATTAACAAGTCATGAATAAGAAGTATTACCCAACCAAGTTAAATACAGGAATACACTCCTAACACACATAGTCGGCACTAATAATTTACTTCATGTATAACTTCGTCTTTGACAAGTAAAGAACAAGAATTATTCAAAACTTCGTATACAACTCAAACCGCTACCAACAAGTTTTACCCAACTAAGTTAAATGCAGGAAGATATGTAAACATTTCTAACAATTAGAATAAACACATATATTCCTCATACACTTTGTCACCTCTGATAACTGTTGCTAAACTTGGATCAATAAATCTATTTATAGTTTTGTCTAAGTGCATTAGTAAAATCTATGGTCCTACAATCACAGTTTAATAATTCATTATTAAACAACAACTCGGTTGATTGATTGATTAACTAATTATAAGTTGACAACACAAAAGTATGATTTTTTTTATTCAAATACTAATTATATTACATTCTAAATCAAATGAATACAAAATACATCAAATTTATTCATCTGGACATTTTATTCTTTAGCTTTGGAAGTTTGAGGCACTCTCTCCATACTAGCAGGAGGATGATTCAGAGTATAAGGGGAGTTGATGAAGTTTAAATCCCTCAGAATTTTCCAATTTCTACTGCTCAGCACGCTGACCAGGTGAGGAAGACGAACTATTTCATGCACATTAAGACCGTAATCTCCCAGGTATTTAGTGATTAAGCATTAGGGAATGGCATAAGGAGGGATCCACGATATTTCCAACTTAAATGTGACTTGTCACAATCCAGCAGACTAGGCCCATTCCAGTATAGCTCACTATTTCAATCATATTTTAGTAAGGTCAGTAAGTTGGTCCATTGCCATCTGTAACCTTTACGGTGGCTCTAGGCAAGATGATCATCAACATGGCTAAGGGACTTATTATAGCCTTCCATCCAGACCTCCCTGGGTTATTTATGAAATTAAAAGGTTCACCTTTTATCCTGGTGTTGAAGTTCCTTCAAGACATAACTCTTCACTTTCAACTGAACAGATTGATCAGGGATGGATTTATCCTTAGCTTCAAGCTGGATAGACAAATCAGCAATGTCCTGACTCTTTACCTTCAACTGAGAAACTTGATCGGCTAGTGTTTTACTAGTTATTTCCCCATCTATAGTTAGTCAACGAGTTCTTTATTGCCTGGAAGTTTGCCCATGTTTGGTTTTCTATAGTGCTTTAAGTTCTTCTTCTAGTCTGGCATTCTCCGCTTCTAAGAAAGAAGCACCCTCATCAGCACCACTAGAAGATGACTTCTTTAGGCTATCCAACTGATTTCTGAGCTTATTATTTTCCTCTTCAAGAAATTTGGCTACCTCCCGAGTTTCATCTACTTCTCGATTCAATGACAAATCTTTTCTACTGTACATAGAGGCATGTTCTTCCATCATCTTCTCAAATCCCCAACCTTCACTTAATGCTTTGTACTTAGCCTCATAGTCAGCATGGAGTGAAGCCAAAGAAAACTTTTGGCCTTCTTACAGATCCTTGATCATCTCATAATAAGCACCAATTTTCCACAACTTTGTCCAGCAAGCAATGAATGTGAATGTATGATTCTTTAACTTGGTTGGACACATCAGGACCAAGAAAGCTGACTAAGTCTTCTTTCGATAAAGAACATGACCAGCTTCCAAGAGATTTCCACTCTGCCAATGCAGGTTGGATTCAGCAAAAACTATGGCCTTTTTCCTAGCATCAAACTGAAAATTCCGAATGTAAGAACACAAGTGTGATTACTTAGCAAACATAACAGAAAGTGAGTGATTTCATGAAGATTATTCAATGAAGAAAAGTGCATAAGTATGGTAAATACAACACATTTAGCCAAAAAGATAAATATTTTCATTAACAAACCAAAAGGTGTTACATATTGTTGATCCTATTACAAAGCAGGTGAACAAAAAGAAAAGGAAGGAGTTAAACCTTCTCCTTATCCTGAACATTGCTCCCATAAGGTAGGTCGACAGAAGGAATGGATTCATCAATGGATTTTAAGGCAGACCCAGTAGGATAAATAGAGTATTCTCTAGACCCTTCCTCATCATTAAAATCTTCCTCTAAGTTTGGAGGAGATCCTTGATCATGACTTAAGAATAGTTAGGAATCCTCTGAAATGCTGACTCTTTCTAGGCCTTCGGCCAACCATCCTTAAAGGACTTTTTCTTAACATACTCAATTTGTGTTCAGGCATCCATAAGAACTTTTTCCCACCATTTATTAGAGTAGTCTTCCTTTAATTTCTTTTTCTTGGCCTTCTTTGCAACCAGCTCAAATGTCAGGCCAAGAGTTTTCTCCCCGAAGGACTTTAGAACATCTTGATTCTCTACCAATTTCTCTATGGCCACCTTAGCCTATCATTAGCAGTTGTTAAACTGGTCTCACCAGTCACGAGTTTTGGCTCTATCATTAGCCTTCTTCATCTCTTCCTCCTAAGATTTTTTTTAGACTCCAAAAATTTCCTTGAAGATTACCTTAGACCCTTAAGAGCATGTTCTATATCTCCTCTCGAAGAACATATTTGATCATCCTTCTCCATCATTTGGTTGAAATTCATTAAAAACTGCACAAAGGAAAACATCATATTATAAGGAGAAAAACAAAACATTAAGAGCAAGTAGTGAAAGGGAAAGAGTTACTAAAGCCAAACGTTAGCAAGCATTTTCTTCCAACTTTAATCATGGAAGAGGAGCAAGATTTTCTCTATCAGCAGAGTGGGTACCGGTATTAATTAATTTCCTAAACATGTTAGGATTAATAATGACAGAGGATGACCCTACAATGTCCATGTCCTCTTAAATTTTCTCAACCAACTCCTGGTCAGCAGAACTCTTCTCAACCTGCTTCTCAGAAAGACCTTTTGTTAACCCATTAAATTAAGGTGCAGCAGTATCAATCTCCCATGCAGTGATGATCGGGGGAACATTTTTAGAAACTTTAGAAGTTTTCTCTAGCCTCTTAGCATCAGCAACCTTTCCAGTCTTCTCAGCATCTCTCTTAGCTGTGGGAGAAAAAGCTCCAATCAACAAGTCAGGAATTTTTCTCTTTCCCATGTCAGAAAATGGGGAGGTGGGAACAGTAGAAATATCTAATGACTCAAAAGAAGATGAAGTCCCAAAATCCTTCTCAGCCCCTGCAGATTCCTCGATCGAAGTAGGAGTTGGTTCCTCTTTAAAGTTTATAGAGGCTAAATCTGCAGCAGTGGTTGGCCTAGCAACAAAGAAAGTAATTGAACTCCTATATTGAAACACGTATGAGGTTGATCTAGGGTGTTCCTCGCCAATCCTTTGATGAATGCTCCACAAGAATTACAATTCTCAAAGATTGATGTCCTCTTCTTTAGGACACTTTTTCGTTCTCTCAACTGTGCGAAATAGGATAAGAAAACACTAGTTAGCATATCATCAAATAGTTGGTTAGCAAAAAAAGAGGAATAGAGCAATCAAAATCAACAACCTAAGCCATGTCCTACTTGAGGGCATCTGGTCCCCTGATACACTTCTCCTATTTGAAGAGGATCATGTTGCCAATTCTTCGCAATAACCCCGTAATCAAAATAGTATTTATTGGACTCAAATTAACAACCAGGGCTCTATTGGTAAACCTAGTTTTCCATATAGTAGGTGTTGTCGCTAGTAATCCATTTGTAATAAAATATCATCTCACGGTAGCCAATGTGGTTTCCATGTATTTGGTTAAGCCTATATATCCCATTCACTACTCTTCAAGTGTTAGGGGCTACTCTAGCAGGGGCGACATCAAAATACTGGCAAAACTCTAGATATAAACGACTAGGGGGAAAGTGAAACCACACTCATCTATGAACAAAGAGAGGATCCAATGACCCTCTTATAGTGATAACACTTTAATAGGTGTTACAAGAATTTCTAACTCTACCTAATGAGGGATGTTCCTTTCCCGCCTAAATTCACCTAGAGAATCCTCGTGAACTATGTAAACCATGGTTACAGTAAAGAAAGAAAGAAATCAAAAAGAAAGGGAAAAAGAGAGCTTACAGAGAAAATGGTGGCAGAAGCAGAGGTAGGATGCAAAGTAAATCTCAAAGACAAAGAACTTGGAGAAAAATGAGAGTTTGAAAGCTTGGAAAACTTATGGTATGAAAATTGACAAACTATCGTCTTTTATAGCTTACATAAAAAATAATGCAAGAAATGATTTGTTGTATTGATGATTGACGTTATGACGGCTTCATAGTTCTAAAAGAGGAAAAATACCAATATACCCTTTGACGGTTCACTAATTTTCAAATTATTTACAAAAATTCCATAACAAGATCAAAGCATGGAAAATTTTCACATGTCTCGCAAGTCTGCCTACTCCGACCAACTTTGAAGAAAACATACTCCATCCTTTCAATAAAAATATCAAAAATGAAGTATTTGGGGCTTATATTGATGTAAAAAATTATCCACCTACGTGGACCAATCACAAATGGGCACTTGTCTCCTTACGTTGCAATAATCCTAGTCAATGGCCACTTCATTAGGCTCAAAGACAGTTGCTCGACAGGCATGCCAACCAACATGAAGAATACAGACCATCAAAATAAATGAACAGTCACCACTTGAGGAAAACATCCAAGGGTCCTTCCACAGGCGGTTTAGACTGTCAACCATCACATTCCTTATATACGGGCATAAATGATTGAATATATAAAGGCATTCTAACCCTTGATCTCCAGGTCACTATAAATACATTGTATTCCTTTCTCAAAATGCAAGATAGAACGGATTCTAGGATATCTTCTTAACATGATAACCTATCTTTCTGTAATCACTCAAATCAATACATTAACAGTGGACGTAGGCTTTCTTACGCAACCGAACCACTTTAAAAACTCTTTGTCTCTTGGGTGATTATTTCATTACAATCTTATATTTTATCTGTGATTATAAAATGGGATCTAGTACATTTTTTGACATTAACAAGATTCATTATCTATATTATCTTGATGACTACTAGATGCCATGTCATAAATTTATTTCATAAGAACTTGAATCAACCACTTAATTATGAGGGAATATATCCTCGAAGAATTATGTATTTCTTGATTCAATAATAATGTTTATGTGTATGTCAGGAATCTATGATTTATGAACATGAAATCGATATGCACTAATATTAATTGCGTAGCTAATGAAGGTGGAATCAATAGTTTTTTATCTTCTTTTAATCCTTTTAAGATCATAAACCACTACATTTTCGAGACACCCCCATAGTAGATATTTATAATAAGGTTTTTGACCTTTTCACAATTCATATTGTGTCTTATGTGTTTCTTATGAGACATTTTGTTAAGAAGCTAATTTGCAGAAAGCAAAGGTCCCCCTCAAGCTCCGAGGTAGACCAAAACATATCAACATAACATTCCTCGTCTCTTTTAGAGTTCAATTTTTTACGTTTAACATTACAGTTACATTGAGGTGACTAAGGTGTGATAGTTTGATAAATAATTCCATGTTTCAAACAAAATTTTTTAAAAGGGAAATCATATTCACCACCTCTATCACTTCGAGCCACTTTAATCCTTTTGCTAAGTTAATTTTAAACTTCAGTTTTGTATTGTTAGCAGCATCATACTTGCTTCGAAGCAAGTAAATATAATACTATCTTATACAATCATCAATAAAAGTAATAAAATACTTTTTTCCACATCTTGTTTGAAAAAATACCAAATCACATATATCACTATGAATTAACTCAAGAGGGTTCAAACTTCTTTCAACGAATTAGAAAGAAGTTTTAGATAACCTCGATTCCACACATTTCACACTTGTGATTTGAATCAATACTAAATTTAGGTATTAAGTCCAAAATAATTAATCTAGGAATTGTATCATAATTAACAGAACCTAATCTATCATGCCATACATCACAAGACTCAAACAAATGAGCAGAAGATACATTTTTATTATTACTAATTGACACTCACGTGAGTTGCACGTGTTACATACATTTGATGGATGCACATGTAAGTAGTGTGTCGATTGATGTAAGATTTGACTGACATTAAGAATGTGTGTATGAATATCCTTTTCCTATTCAAATGCAATAGTTTTGTGTATTTATGTAACAACCCGTAATTTTTTAACCTTAAATAGTGCTTTTTAAATTAAAAGTCGAAAAGGTATATTTTTTTAATTTAAAATTTTTGACAATTAATAGGTGGACTATTTAAATTAAAATATTGTTTTACTCGAAATTTGTTATTATATAAAATATTTTTATGGGAATTTGAAATTTTTTATAATTGAATAAAAATTAATATATTCTTAATTTTATAAATTTTGTGAATCCAAACATTTAAATTTTTTTGGGAAAAAAAGAGATGACCTCTTTGAAAAAAAAAAGGTTAGTATTGTATTTATTAGAATATTTTTAACCCGTGTAAGGTCTGAATGAGAGAGAGAGAGAGAGAGAGAGAGAGAGAGAGGCGTTAAGCCTCCTTCCTTACCTGTTAGCGGATGGATCCCTTTAGGGAGGGGGGGTTGACTTCTTGTTTTTTTAAATTTAATTATCCTTTAGTTTCTTCCATGTGAAATGTTAGTGGATGCCTCCAATTGTGTTTGGGACGCCCACGACAAGTAGGATAATTGACTGAAATTCTTGGGACACGCATGGATTGATTTGTTGGTTATTATTAGTTTTCGTTCTTAACAATCTCTTGAGTATTGGAAACAACTAGGATTCTTTTTATCTTTACCTTAAATAAATACTTTGAGTCATTTTAAAGACCACACATTTTTTTAAACTCTTTCTTCCTTGCGCAAATCAGAATACTCATGCCCTTATATTTCAACTCCAAACCTCCATTAAACAAAACTTTAATCATATTTTGGGATGTTTAAACTACAAATTTCCAAGCAGTCCCAAGAACAAAACTTTCTTATTTTCACGAGATGAGCACAACCGACTATTCAGATTTTTGAAGAAATAATTTTTCAAGCATTGATACTCTATTCTCTTCCTTTAGTATTATGCGTTTTAAGTGTAACCTAAACATTTAATCATGTTTTTCTTAAGATATATTACCAATTTAATTAGAAAAAGTGATAATTAAATTTGGTACTATTTTGATGAAAATTTTTAACATGAAATAAGATTTGAAACCCTTGGGTGCATAGGAGAGAGTTTTCAGATTGGGTTATTATGGGTGTAAGATCGCATGTAGAATTTTATGGGGTTTATTTAAATGAAATCGGGATGTGTACACATGCACGAAAGTTATGTAATTAATGAAAGTGGACGATTATGGTGTGTTTCATAAACTTGCACGTTGATTAATCTAAAATTATTAGATGGACATAATTATGTTAGGAACGACGACGGTGTTATTAATTAAATTTAATTAAATTGTGCCATGACGAATAAATTTGTGATATTGTTTATATGTGTTATTGGATTATGTGATTGATTGATATTTATATTTATCATCGCGAGAATGACGGGATTTTGATAGTATACTCTCACCTATATTTTATAATTTTTGCTAGGTACGGGACTAGTGAATAGGCCTTATTTGCGATTTACACTTTCTAGGTATAGGGCTAGTTCGTGTAGATTTTTACAAAAGAGTGATTACGGGGTGGGGCTGATTTTTTATATTGTTCCGTTGATTGGGTTATCCTAGGCGCGAGTAGGAAGAGATTTTTGATAGACTTTCATCCTATAATTAAGGTAGAAAGTATTTATGTGTTGGGGACCCCTAGGTATAGGACTAAGGTATTTTTTAGGATCTCACAACGATAATAAGGGTAGGATAAATAAACAAATATGAAGATGAGAAATTAAGAATTAATACCTAAGATAATAAAACGGGTATTAAAATATATTTGCGGTGAGAGTATGTGAAAGGATGACAGTTAAACGGGTCGACTAGTTATATCGTCATGGGTGTGTGTGACGTCACGAGTATGTTCAGGCTAACAGTTAAATAGGATGACGAGCTATAGTGACTTGTCGTGCGTGGAACCTCACAAGTGTGTGCAGAGCTGACAGTATAGAGGATAGACTGGCCATAGTCAGGGGAAGGGTGTGGTGTAGAACATGTGGGAGTACCATACCCAAACAAAGAAAGACTTTAAGCGGGAGTCCCGCACTAAAATGATGATAATTTGTGGGAGTCCCACTACTAAAATGGAGTAAGATCTATATATGAGAGCACCATGCTTGATAACAATAAAATGAGTAAAATAATAAAGTTAAGTAAACTGATTAAAGGATATTATTGGAAATTGGATAATTGGACTTGGACTTGGACTTTGGGTTGTAGTTTCGTGTGTTAGCATATGTTATTTATTTTACTGGCATCATTATTAATTATCTCGTCCTAATTTAAAATATTCTTTTGTGATATTTATCATGTATAATGCTACTGTCTCGGTTCACAGAACCTTATTGAGGAGATTAATGTGTATTCATGCTCGAGGTTCTGACCCTGTGCGTTGACTAACCTTTTTCAAATATTAGTTTTGGAGTAGCTGCATAGGAGTTTGGGAGATACAACTTGGAGGAGAAGCTGGAGTTATTTATTCTATGCTTAGTAGTTTAGTTTAGTTTTCATTCCTTCGCATTTATATTAAGACTCAGTTTAAGGATTTGGTGGGCCATTCGGTTCCACAGTTGTTATATTTTTATTCAGATATTCATAGTTGGATCTTTTATTCAGTTTTATATTATTAGAGATTGGATTAATTTGGAGATTAGCATGTTGATGGATTTTTATATCGCATGAATGGTTATTATTTATTGGGATTGATTTCATCACTATCTTATTGAATGAATTTAATATGTCTCATATCTGTCACATGCTAAATATGATTATTAATTTAATAACGTCCGGTATAGTTTTGGTGGCGACCAATGCCAGAATTATGCGGGGTGTTACAATTTAGTTAATTTTCTACCGTGATAATAATTTAAGTCAAAATTGAGAATAAATAATAGGAATGGAAGTATGTAGTAATTTCAGAGAGAAGCATCACTACACCAAAAAGAGATTTGTAATTGCCATTAGCATTTACAAATGACCTTTGTAACTCCTCTTTACCGTCACGATTGAGGGGGAATAAAAAGAAAATTATCACTCCAAAGAGTAGTCACAATTTTTTATAACCACTATGGGGGTTATGACATGGTGACTGCAATTATCTCTCCCAATTTGTAACTGATGTCAGTATGTACGAATATAATAGTTGTAACTATTATCAGCAGTTATGAATCTAATATTTGTAACTACCATTAGCAGTCACAAATCAAATATTCATAACTTCTTGCGACGGTTACAAAATTGGTAGTAGTGACAAATTTTTTATTGTTATTAGCAGTTAGAAAGGTTAGGTTTGTTAAATCTGTCACTAGTAAGAGCAGTTACAAATATCTTCATATATTTCAAAAAATGATGAAATACTCACAGCAGAATAAAAAAAGTAATCTAAAATAGAGAATTAGATGAAATTCCATTAACGTGTAATAAATGTAAAAAAAATATTGCATGCATTATACAAATCTAAAAAAAATTCAAAATAAAATCATTTATATTTGGGCATTCAGAATACCCTATACACATAAAACTTGTTTAAACTTAATTTAACATCAAACAAACCCATCTTGGGTGCCAAATACAAAATGAACATGGAATAAAAAATAACGGCACAACACTTCTATGATATGAATTTCCATGATCATGTAACAAATCATCCTAAACCTAGACCAGGGGTCATCATGCGGTGGATACGCTTCGTGAAGTCTATGTATATGAACCATGGGGGGTATTGATGCAGTAAAAACCTCCCTCATTTAATCAAAGTACACCTACTATTCAAGTTCAATGGAATCAATTTTTTTTTATGCGACGCCTCAATATCCATTGACTTGTTCTTGTGTTGCTTTTTACGAAGTGTAAACACCTAGATTTAGGCCTTTGAAAATCTATGTATGCCGGTTATGCCATGTGTGTACCTGTAACAATAAAATAAAATTATTATCATGTAAAGATAAAGTTAAAGTTAAAGTTAGTTTGAAACAAAGGCATAGTCACACACATTCGCACACACATAAGAAAATCCACTTAGTCACAAAGGACATAAAAGATACAAGGACTTAAAGCGTCAATGAGGATGAACCAGTGAGATGTTATCATGATAAGAGAAAAAACAACTAACTAATCTAAAGGGAGAACATTTTCTAGTCGTGTGTTCTTGAATAAATCACAAAACCATTGACACAATATTGTCCAAACTCCTTCGCTACAAAATTAGGCCCATTTGCTATACATGAATTCCTCATCGATACTTCATGAGATTTCAATAACTTAAATGAGGAAAGTATTTACATTGTGAATATGTTGCAAAGATGGTAAATATATTTGTGGTAATACTGTAGTTACCTCAGAAGCTACCCAAAACATAAAGTCATTATTTAAGCTCACGTCTCCCTTCCTCCTCTTGGCACGCCCGTACTCATTATATTGACTAGTTTAAAATCATCAATACTAACTCCTTATTAATATAACATAAAAAATATTACATTATTTAAGAAAACATTTTTAATAAACCCACCCCTACAATTTATCTATGTGGTCATGCATCTCAAATACATATAGATCCACTTGGTTATATTGTGTGCTTATTAGCTTCACTATCTTACCATTTCCCAGAGCCTCCTCATCTATAAACTCTTCTAATTCTCAAAAACCATTCACGACCTCCAATGTTTAGGTTAAGCATAAATTCCTTTGCATATACGGAATCCACTTACATAATATACTCCTGATCAATGGACCCATCAACAAACCATGTATTCTTAAAGTAATATTTGAATGTTTTCATTAATCTCTCAAAAGGATACATCCATCGGTACCATACAGATCCACATAAGAGCTCTTCATTGCATAAATGCACTAAAAGGTGGATGTTTATGTCAAAGAAATAGGGAGTGAAGTACTTCTCCAAAACACATGTGGTCTCAGTCAAATTTCCTTTCGCCCTCATCATGTACCTCCTTTTGTCAACTTTCTCACACAATTGGGAGAAACATAAGCTAGTTCAAAGAATGGCCCTACGGTGATCCTTTTGTTTTGAAAAATAGTGTCTGAACAACAGAAGGAAAAGTTATATAATCACATGCCAATCGTTAGACTTACACTTTTTTTAATCTTTTGTTGCATTAAAGACAATCCTACATAAATTGAATGAGAAATTATAAGGGACATTAAACTTCTTTAATGTTTCTAAAATCATATTTCTTTCTTCAATGCTCAAAGTCTAATATGTAACTGGAAAATGTTTTTTTCCAATGTTCGGATCTTCTTTCAACAAAAATGATCTTCTAATCCTCAAATCATGAAGATCTTCACGATGTTTTCGCCATCTTTTAAATAAACACCATCAATGCATGTGCCTACGAGATGCTCGATAATATTCTTCTCAGCATGCATAATGTCTATCACGTGCCACACAGGATGTTCCTGCCATTATGGGAAATCAAACATTATAAATTTCTTCGACCACATCGCCTTCACACCAACATCCTTTCTTTTATACTTTTGGGCTAAAACTATTGGGTGTTTCCCCCTTAACTTTGCTCAACCACTGTTCACCTTTCTTCAATTTCCAAACCTGAAAGGCTTGGTGGAGGTGGCCTTGCCTTAGTGCCTTCAAAGAGAAAAGTGATTTGTATTAACCTAGATTTATGACTTTGGGGTAAAAATCTTCGGTGACTATGATAAAAAAAATTTACTACTTTTCTTAAGTCAGTTGGCTTCAGTCTCCTCTTCTCAAATAGAAAAACCTAAGTAACCATGCATAATAAACAAAGATAAGATCCTACAAGAAGGAAAATAATGAATTGCCTATATCAACATAGCTCTAAAGTGAATTCCTCCTATTTGTATGAGTCGAACACTCTCACACCTTCAACCCATAACTTATTTAATTCATTTATTAGTGGCACTAAAAAAATATCAATGTCACTACCCGGTGATTTTGGACCTAGTATCAACAATGACAAAATTGAGAACTCCTTTCTTATTCACACGAAGGGAGAACTTTAAAGGAAGAACGAACAATGACCATATACTCTTGTCTTTGCACAATTTTCCAAACAAGTTAAACCCATCGGTTGATATTTCGAGGAGAACGTTGCATATTTCGTTAGAAAAATTCGGGTATTGCTGATTTGTTAATTTCTTTAAGGATGAATCAATCAGATGTCTCATGAGATTCTCACTCACCTCCGCTCGACAATCCTAAGTCATTAACTTTGATATCCAAGGTATAGTGTAAAGTCTCTTCAAACTTAGAAGAAAATACTTCAACACCTTCTTGGGTATTTTCATATCCACTTTAAACAAACGTTTATTGTGTATTAATATATTTTGTTCATATCTAGGTTCCTTAGATACCGGATAAGCCCGTTTGTCTTGTGCTCCTTATTGAATAAAACACCATCATACTTCCAATAATGAATTGAATTGAATTTCATACCTAAACCTTTCAAATTACGCTTCATGATTGGATAATTGACTGGTAGTGTATTTCCTTTCGGGAGCAAATCTTTTTCCCAAAATACGATTAATATCACATGTTTTCCCAATAAGCCAAATAGGATTTTTAAGTTATGTAACCCAATCATGATATATAACACTGGTTGATCGAGGTTGGAGTTAGGGTATAATAGAGTTGTGATTTCTTCGTTTAACTGCATATAGTCCCTATATTGGTCAATATTGTTGTCAACATGATCCTCACAACCCCAACACTCATCCGCACTTTGCACATATCACTTATGATATCGTTTAACCTAGAATGTGCTAACGAGTCACCATCTGTGTGAACCGTTTCCTTTACAAGTATTTCTTCTGGAATATACGTAAAATCCTTCTCCCCATGAAATTTCCAAAACCTGTAGTCAGTTTGAATACCCCACTGAATCAAATGTAATTTTAAATATGCCCCTTTCAAACGTTTATCATTTCTACAACGTATGCATAGGCACGGGATAATATAAGTTTTAAGATTATTCATTGCATAATTCACAAAGTCTTTAACCCCATTAACGTATAATTTCCTCGCTCTAGAACTTTCAACCATCTGCTTTTTATATTGTGGAAGCTTCATTAATTCTACAATACAAACAAATAAAAACTGAGTAAATTAAAAAACTGAATCAGTATGTCCTTTATAATTAACAATGGCATACATACATATACGTATAGTATAAGTATTTTAGTTATTCCATATTTTTTCATATGTATGAGAAGTGGTATATTTTGTATTATATATCTATATGTACATATATAATGTGTGTGTAAATTTATGTGTCCTAGTATTTTTATTCTTATATATTATGTAAATTAAGCACCCTCGCTAAATTGGATACTTTTCATTGCCTTACTGCAATGAAAAATAAATTACATGATCAAATCCTTGGAGTAAGTAAAAAATCAAACATATCAAAGTAGCAGTTTGAGAGAATCCACTATAATAATCCAACATAAACAACACTAACATAGCATACTCTTCTAAATAAATGATCATTAAAACAAAACTTTGTGCTAACATTCCCGACAGAAAAAGAGACACGTTACAATACACGTACACTAAACAAAGTTTGATAATAATTTTAAACATATAAATTCAAAATTAAAGAATATAATTTTATGACATAATGCATACAATGAAAAAAATGAGGGTATGTATGAGACATTAAATTCACACATTACACACACACACATACACACTCTCAAAGGGGGAGAGAGAGAGAGTAGAAAACCAATAAAATCTAAATACAAAATCAATTAATAAAATTAAAACATAGCTCTAAATTTTCATATACAATAATCCCAAAATGATCACATGATAGAATTTAACTATCTTTACCAATATATGCGCTCCAAGATTATCACATTAACAGAACAAATATAAGATTACCAAAATACATAACTTAACTAGCTTTACCTATGTATGCAACTCGGCAGCGTATACACTCTCACACAGTGCTCTAACAAGAGGAAAAGGAAAACAAATATAAGATTACCATAATATATTAAACCTATCGCGTAACTAATATGGATTTTATACCCCCCTCCCAAAAAAAAATCTAGATTCATAAATTTAATTACTAATATGGATTTTTATATTTTCATAAAAAAATTAAAAAAGGTTTTTAGGTGAGCAAAGAGGTATTCTTTTCCAATAAAAAATTATGCACCTGAAAATCAAAAGAGATTCATCTTCTAATCTGACAAAGCAATCAGCTGTTAAAATCTAACATTCTCAGCATTCAAACTAAATACATTAGCACAATGTATGCACTCAACTACTATAAATCGGAACAACTACAGATTGGAACTAAACCTAGAATAAATACATATCGGAATAAAAACGTTATGATATCTTACATATACACATTGGAAAAAAATTGAAGAAAAAATTAAGAATAAGGATAAAAACGAAGAACAAAATCGGTAGCACGGAGAGAGGAAAGAGCACGAGTAAAAATCAAAGGATATGAAAATAATGGAAGAGGAGAGGGAGGAGAGAAAATTGGTAAGTGAATTTTTAGTTAGATATTTGTGAACCCTCATAGCAGTCACAAATTCGGCCTAATGATAAAGGTTGTGACTGCTCATAGAAGTTACAAATTTGTGACTGCTAATAGGAGTCACAAATTAAGCCTCATGCCAACATTTGTAACTGGTTATGGAAGTTACAAATTTGTGATTGCTCATAGCAATCATAATTTAAGCCTAAGGACAAACTTATGAATGCTTGTGGAAGTTATAAATTTTTGACTGCTTATAGTAGTCACAATTTAATCACATGACAATATTTGTGACTACCATTAGCACTGACAATCCAATTCTCTCAAATTTTTCATTACCTAAAGATTTTTATCAATTCTAATGGTAGTAAAAAATAATTTTATTACCTCTCCTCACAGTGATAAAGTTTACCGCCCTCAATAACAGTTACAAGAAAGCAGTCACAAAATCAATATTTTGGTATAGTGGATTGTTCATCCAGCCCCGATATGTTGAATGAAACTACCTAATGGTTACTATAAAGGACCAAAGGGTACTTCCTAATGCGTATTTGGTTATTTAAAAAACTCTTTTAACTCTTTGATATAAAATCTATTATAAATTATAAAGTAAAATACACTCACGCACACTAGTAAGTAAAAGTGGTGATGCTAGATATAAAAACAATTCCCTTTAAGAATGAGATAAGAAAAAGTGGAAGGTGACACAATATTTGTTCTCGAGGAACCCACCGTGGTGGTAAGCCCCGTGTCCCTAGTCCGAGGACAACTCACACACTCAAGTCCACTATTACCAATTATAAGTTACAGATTACAGTCCCCAAGTACACAATTATTTAAACTAAGCAAATACACATCCATATAACCATCCTAGTCTAAAACAACCCAACTTGACTGAAAATCAATCAACCCAATAATACTCAGGTAATAGAGACTGCAACTCATTCACAAACACACACTCAACACTAATACCAACATTTAAATAAAGATTTCAGCAACACCGATGTAAATGAAATAGTTTGGCCAATACAAAACCAGTACACCCAGGCACAAACTAAACAACCCCACAATACTGAATCTTACTAACTAGTGAAAGTACGAGACATACACACAACTACACACTCAAACTCGAGACCCCGTGAAGTTGTGCAAAACAGATTTAATAATAAAGTTTGTTTCAATCAAAAAAATAAAAATAATCTTATTTAGAAAGAAAGACTAAACACAAACCAGGTTAAATCAATTTTAATTGACAAGAAAAATTACCAATCAGTGACTAAGTGAAAGGTAAGAGAATATTGAATTAATAGATATTAAAAAGAATGATTAAATAATAAGTCACAAGACACAAGTAAGGTCTTCCTTAATAATAAATATTCAAGTAAAGATTAATCCTAAAATAATTTAGTTGGTGCAAATGACCACAAATAAAATAGGAAATAAAATTCCAACAATTGTGTCACGCGTCTAAAAAAAATCAACTTCACACCAAATAGAGTATATGAATCAATTTAAACCTGTGTTATGTTAAAATATTAAGTCCAAGTAAAATGAGAAAAAGATAAATATGTGTAGCACTTAGCTCATACAAATTAGGACTTAATTAAATTCAGCACGACAAAGTTATAAATATTTTAGTTAAGTCCAAATAGTAAAATTTTGTAACACAAAAGATTAATCACAAAGATTAAATTCCAATTTTAGTTCAAACCAATATTATAAGAAGGTTTGGATCAAAAACTCATACACACACTAACACCACCTAAGTATAAAAGAATACAACAAAATGTATTCAACCTAGACAGTAAAAAGTGTACGAGTCAATTGAGTCAATCTAAGTCAAATGAGTACGAGATAAAGAGAGTAACACTCGACTCAATAAAATAGGATGGGTTTAGCTAAAATAAAATTTAAATCAATAAAGATGTGATTTAAAGTCCACACACTAATTAAACCCAGCTAAATAAGGTTAATACACAAAAGTTCAACTTAGAGGGTGTAACTAGTTAGAGGTAGAAACCAAGTATCCTTAATCTCAAATAAATTAAATTAAATCATATTTAAAATAAAAGAACTTTCTTTTTTTTTATAAAAAAATTATGTGACACAAAAAATTGTTAAGTCCAATAAAAAAGTGCACACACACTATGAAGCACCTTATACTTTTGACTCACTTGAGTCTGTATTGTATAATTGTTCATCTAGTTTGGAAATTGAGACAAAATTGTGTCTATCCTAGAAACCAAAGAACCTCGGAGTTTGGATTGCTATTTTATTCCTCTTGCTTGATTGATATAGATACTTTTACCAACACTCACACACATTAGAGTTGTATTCATATATTTCATATTGCATATAATTGTGTATATATATGTTGAGTGTGTTTAAATCCCTAAAATTTATTTTTAATAATTTTTGGGAATTTTATGAACTTTTAAAATAAGGTTTTTATTAATTAAAATTTGTTTTCAAAAGCTTTGGGTTCTTTCTGCAATTATGGTTTGTTGGTTATTTTGGAGGAAAGTTCCCTTGGGTAGAATCCTAAAGCGGTAGAGACTTCAGGGTACATTTGAAATTATTTTGGGATGCGCGTTTGTTAACCTCTTTTTGCTCAACATCATTTGCATCCTTATTGGTTGGATGTGTGTTTTCTCTAAGAGAGTAAACCGATGTATGTTAACAGCCCTTGGATCATGTTAATCAACGATCTACATGCGCTCTTACATAATCCATGTGAACCTCTTTTGAGCCAATCAGGAATGTTATAATCACCGCCTCTGTTTAAACCATTGGATCAAAGTCAATCATACAAGACCAGATCCTAGCCCTTGATCTTGCTATGAGTTCTCGAATCTTCTCAGCCTCTTATAAAAGGACCCTTACCCTCATCCATCTGAGACTTTTGCCACTTTGTTCATTCGAGTGAGAAAGAGAGAAAGAGAGAAGAGAGAGAAGATAGAAGAGAGGAGAGAGAGAGAAACCAGAGTTAGGAAACCCTAATTCGTCCAAAACTATTTTCAAACCTTAACCTCATTCAAAACCAGTATATACCAAACACAACCTTGTGTGTTTGAGATATTTTGAGTGATTGGTTTGTTCGTTTTGTTGCTGTAACCTCTTCGTTCCCAGATCTTGTTATCAACTTAAACATATTTTTAGATCTGTGTTTCTTCTTTTATAGAAACCTTAGATTTAAGATGTTGCATGTTATATTACAAATAGATCTACATTTTTAGTTTCTCATCTTGAGAAAATATTTGTTTATTTGGTTCTGTAAATGTTCTTAACTTCAAAATCAACAAAATCCTTTTTCGTTTCTAGTTCTTTTGAAACAAGACCTTTGACCTAGTTTGGAATCGCACTTGGTGATTTTCAATCTCAAAAATATTTGCAAAACCTGAGAATGATTAAGATTTTGATACGTCTTCTGAGCAAGATAGCTGTGGATTCTGGGATTATTGTAAAGGTAAAATAAGGTTAAGTTTTGTGAGAAGAGAGAAATGGAAAATCACAGCATATAGATCTTATATGTAATTTGTTAGGACAGTTTGTATGAAATAAGTGTGTGTGTGTGTGTGTGTGTGTGTGTGTGTGTGTGTGTGTATGTGTGTGTGTGTGCATGTGTTAGAAAGCACTTCCACAAACACTATCACCCTACCACACAAAAAGTGTTGATAATAAGATCTCAAGAACAAGAGTCGATGTAAAGAACTTGAACAAATTGGAAGTTAGCAAACTGGGAGAACAACATCAACAATCAGAACTGCAGAGAAGTTATAAGGACACCAGTGGGTACATTCCTAAACTTGTATAGGTCTGAGTTGTATGCATGTTTTTTATATAGTTTGTAACTGTTAAAATTTATTTTAGTGGAATTTTTGGTCTACTCCGTAGAGGGAGTCGTGGATGTTTCCTCAGTTGGGTGAGGTTTTACCACATAAAAAATTCTTGTTCTTAATCTTTCTACATCTCCTCATATAATTCTTGGTTGTGCTGAGTTTAAAGTTTTTTAAACTGATTTATTAAACCTGTTAACAAATCTTGAACAGATCTCGTACATATTTTTGTTAAACACATCTTGTGATTAATTACATTTGGTTTTTAAGAAAAGAGTTTCTTCAAAAAATAGTTCGGAGTTACTTAAATAGTTTAATTTTATATTAAACGGCTTTAGTAACAAATTTTCACACTAAGTTGGGTGTAAATAAAATCACAACAACAAAACACCCAAAAGTTCAAACTTAGTCCAAAAAGGTCCAAATTAATTTCAGTTCAAAATTTTAGTCAAAATGTAAATATCTCAACACAAGTAGGGTTAAATAAAACGGTCCAAAGCAAATGATCAAACATAACACATTAAGTCCAAAAAACAAATTGTTCAACTTAAAAAGTTTAAGACAGGTGCACAATCATATGACCAATCAAAATTAAATCTGATTTTATAAAAACTGTTTTAACAAAAAACAAAAAATCAGATTATAAATTTTTCAAATACTATATATAGGTATGTATATTACAGTACGTATTTATAACAATATATGTATGTATATAAACTATATATATATTAGCGAGATGTGAGTTGGTATTTGATTATGACGTTAAAATTTAATATTTCAGAGTATGTATGGTAATACATGAGTATTGAAAATATTAAAGTTATCGCGAAACTGAAATACGATAATTTGGAAATTTAGTTGGAACGCGCGTGTCAGTCGCATCAGGAACGAAATTATTTAAATTAAAAAGTGAATTATATTTTTATCAACCGAATGGTCATTTTGAGTGGGCCAACGTGTCCAGAAGGGTCGAAATAGTCAGAAAACACTAGCTGGGGGTTTAGTTTGGGTCCCGGGGGATTTTTAGGCCAAACCGGCTACCTAGAGGGGTATTTTGGTAATTTTAAAAATTAGGGAATTAAAACCCACGAAAATTAGAGTTAATATTTATTATATTAAAGGGGCCACTAAGGCCATTACCAGCCAAAAATCTTTAGAAGTGGGCTACGGGAGTTAGAGAGGAGTTACCTTAGAGTTCCAAACCAAAAACACTCACCACCATCAAATTGGAAAGGATTTTTGACCGGATAAAGGAGAGAATCAACCCCGAATCATCGACAACACATCTGAAGAACAAATCTGAGGCAAGTGATTTGATATTTTTAAGTGCATTGAATATTTCTTCCATGTTTAGTGTAGAAACTATTTTTGTCTTGAAATTTTTGAGGAAAACTAATAAAATTGTTGGAGAAACTCTAAATCTAGGATAGGATTTGCATGTAGAATGACGATGGATGAATTTAGTATTCGAAGACTTAAATATGATGATTTAAAAACGAATTTATGATGAGTAATTGGGCACAATCAAATCTTGGGTTCATGTTCATAGGGTTTGGGGTAATATTTGGGAATTTATGTTAATTACATGTTGATTTGGAGGATTTGACCCCAAAAATATGTTAAGAATCGACCTAAGAGGATTTAGAGAAGTTTAAGAACATTAAAATGCGATTGGAATGATCTTAGGGTGAATTTAGATAAGAGAAAGATTGAGAAAAACGAATTGGGAAATTTATGGGTGCAAACTGCCATCTCGTTAGAAGACCTGCCCAGGTCGTTCGAACGAGCTTCTAACGAGATGATAGTATCCCTTCTAATGAGTTGGTAGTTTATTCGAAGACTTTCATTCGAACGACACTCGTTCGAACGACCTCGTTCGAACGAGACTTCTAACGAGTTGACAGAATGGCCTTTTAGGCTTGATTCTATTTCAAATGTCTCGTAGACATATTTAATGGAGTAATAACCTTCCCTTATTGACTAGTGGGTATTTTGGGAGATTAGAGTACGTTGAGGGGTAAAACTTAGAATCTTGTAGTAAATCGAATGACCCTTAAGAAATAGGAAATGAATACCTAATTACGACGTGAGAAGAGTTTACAACCTTAATGTATATAAATCGGGGACTTATAAGCGTATGATATTAAATGATGACACAAGAACGAGAAGTATACCTATATTAATATGTTGAGATATCTAAGATGTGTGAATGCTTAGTATATGTAGTTATCTGTGTATAACATACCTACCGTACTTGCTATCATGGGAGGTCAGCGTTCGATCAGGGCCATCAAATCTTTGTGTGCCTACGGGGGGATTTAGATTGGTACCTCAAGGACATAGGTCAAAGAAGGACTTATTGAGAAGTTAATAAGTCTGCTGATCATGGGAGCGTAGGTATGTGCGTGACCCATGTGATGTGAACTATGTTCGCCTCCATTATGTTTGATTGTTGTCATTTGAGAACGATTCCTGAGAGATTCGGAATGCGTGGTCCTAATGTACGTGATGTACCAGGATTAGATAGCAGAGTATGTGTGCACTGCAGCTTAGCCTCGGGGTACTAGTATTGTATATTTATGATGAGAATAATATACTGTTAATTGAAATGTATTGTCATGTATAAATGTGTGTATAAATCATAGCAACGTTTTCGTAAAGATTAAAATGGAAATCCTCTAGTAAGCAGTATTACTAATATGGGAAACCGAGAAGAAATGTAAGACACTCTGTTTAAACGGTGATGCCGGAATGAAAGCGTGAATCGTACAGTAATGTTAGATTTTATATTAGACTAGTTTAAGTATGGAATAACTAGAATGAGTACGGGTAGGATAGGAGTGCACAATTAGTTGAGAGGTGAGGAACTCATGTGAGTGCACACACTATCATGTACTTTATATTCACTCTTTAATGATAGTAAACACTTGCTATATTTTAAACTGTTTTCACAATCGGGCTCTGACCGGTTTGCTTCCAAATATATTCTCTTATAAAAACCTTTTAGGTGCCCAGCCACAAGGACACCAAGCATAGGAGTTCCATTCAGGTGACGTACTGTAGCTGCTGTGGAAGTTACAGGACCTTGACAGTAGACTCCTCCATTTTCGATCTTGATTCTATATTATTAGATTTTCTCATCTGTTGGGCATGTCGCCCTATTTCCTTTTAGAGATACTTTATCTATTCAGTTATTTCAGATTTTGGGTTGTAATTAATTTAGTGATGCGGACTTGGTATTTGTTTATTTCAGTACTCGAATTGTTGTGAGGAGTATTCCTCCAGATTCATTATTATTTTTATGGTTCTTCTATTGTGACTATATTGTGGTGGTTATTTTTGCATTTCATGATCTACTTATTGCATGTTAATCGGATTTAATTAAAATTGACAACACACTTTTAAATATTAGGTGGCTAGTAATTGTTAAAACGTATTTCGACAGTGATGCTATGAACTGAACCAACTTGGTATTTTATATTAATTTAATAAAGGAGTAGCTAACCGGTATTTAATTAGTCAGGGTGTCACAATACCATAATTTGATAATATCTAGATTAAGATTAAAAATAAGTCATTAAAGGGAAAAAGCCCAAACCAGCACCCAAACGGCCCCGTAAGAGGCACGAACATCTCGCACGGGATCAATGTAACTTGTACAAACTGATCGCGTAGTCGCGAGTCTCCTGGTTTTAGAATATGAGGATGATTTTAAAATATGTAGATTAGGCTTGAAAATAAGCTGTGTGAGGGTGAAAACCCAAATCAGCCCCCAAACAGCCCCGTAAGAACCACAAACACCTAGTACGGAACGAATGTAGTTTGTACGAACTGACCGCGTAGTTGCAGGCCTCCCGGTTTGAGATAATGACGATAATTTCAAAATATGTAAATTAGGCTTGAAAATAAGCCGTTTGAGGGTGAAACCCCAAACCAGGCCCCAAACGGTCCCGTAAGAGGTATAAACACCTCGCACGAGACTAATGTAACTTGTACGAACTGACCTCGTAGTTGCAGGTCTCCCAATTTGAGAATATGACGATAATTTCAAAATATGTAGATTAGGCTTGAAAATAAGCCCTTAAAGGGTGAAAACCCAAATTAGCCCCCAAACGACCCCGTAAGAGGCACGAACACCTCGCACGGGATCAATGTAACTTGTACGAACAGACCGCGTAGTCGTGGGTCTCCCGGTTTGAGAATATGACGATAATTTTAAAATATATAGATTAGGCTTGAAAACAAGCCGTTTGAGGGTGAAAACCCAAATCAGCCCCCAAACGGCCCTGTAAGAGGCGCGAACACCTCGTACGGGACCATTGTAACTTGTACGAACTGACCGCGTAGTTGGGGGCCTCTTGGTTTGAGATAATGGTGATAATTTCAGAATATGTAGATTAGGCTTGAAAACAAACCGTTTGAGGGTGAAAACCCAAACCAGCCCCCAAACGGGCCCATAAGAGGCACAAACACCTCGCACGAGACCAATGTAACTTGTACGAACTGACCGCGTAGTCGCGGGTCTCCCGGTTTGAGAATATGGCGATAATTTCAAAATATGTAGATTAGGCTTGAAAACAAGCCCTTAAAGGGTGAAAACCCAAATCAACCCCCAAACGACCCCGTAAGAGGCACGGACACTTTGCACAGGACCAATGTAACTTGTACGAACTGATCGCATAGTCCTGGATCTTTCGATTTGAGAATATGATGATAATTTGAAAATATATAGATTAGGCTTGAAAACAAGCCCTTAAATGGTGAAAACCCAAACTAGCCCCCAAACGGCCCCGTAAGAGGCATGAACACCTCGCACGGGATCAATGTAACTCGTACGAACTGATCGTGTAGTCCCGGGTCTACCGGTTTGAGAATATGATGATGATTTCAAAATACAAAGATTAGGCGTAGATTAGGCTTGAAAACAAGCCGTTCGAGGGTGAAAACCCAAACCAGCCCCCATACGGCGTCGTAAGAGGCACGAACGCACGGGACCAATGTAACTCGTACGAACTGAGCGCGTAGTCCCGGGACTCCCGATTTGAGAATATGACGATAATTTTAAAATACATAGATTAGGCTTGAAAATAAGTCGTTCGAGGATGAAAATCCAAATCAGCCCCCATACGGTCCCGTAAGAGGCACGAACACCTCGCACGAGACAAATGTAACTCGTACGAACTGACCAGGGAGTCATAACTTGTGTAAGATTTTGAATTTTAGAATAGAATAATAATTGTAACTCCTATATGTAATTTTTTTAGCTTGAGTAATTTTTTTTGTAAATTACTAGGTTACTAATATCTTCTCTTTTTTGTATCCTATTTTTTTTACAGGATAACATTTTATCGTTGGCATTTATTCACGTAGAACACACGAAGAACTCAATGGTTTACAATAAGGGGTTTATTCATGGTTTTATTTTTTTGTGTTATGGCCGTACGGGCTTTTGTAGTTTTATTGTTAACTTTTATGGCCGTGCTGACTTTTGTAAGTTAATTGTTATATTTTGTGGTCGTGCGGGCTTTATAAGAGGCAGGTTTTGTTTTAGCAGGTTTTGGAATGTCCAGGAAATAGAGGAAACTCTGCCCAATTTTTTTTTGTCTTATCAACAACGTGCAATATTTTCAATTTGTGAATTTTCGTGCTTTCAAATAATTAATTTATTTTTTCTTTTTATAAAAAAATTAAAAAAATTGGCATAGTTCAAAACCGTGCCAAAAGTGTATCAAATTTTGACATGATTTTGAAGTGTGCCAAAAGTTTTTCAAACTGTGCTCAGTCTGGCACAGTTAAAAACTGTGCCAAAAGTATGTTAGAAATATCAAATTCTGGCACGGTTTAAAAGTGTGCCAGAAGTGTTCCTGTTTGGTCAAATCTGGCACACTTTTAAACCGTGCCAGAAAAAAATGGCCATTTTGGAACACCTGATTCTGGCACAGTTCAAAAACGTGCCAGATTTGATTTGGCACAGTTTTAAACCGTGCTAGATTCATGTTTTTGGTGTAGTGTTTACGGTACCTTCCTCTTCAAATAGCCCAAGTATTGTTCTACATTTTTCATTATTTTGTAACTTCAATTTATTTTTTCCATCTTTAAATTGGTTTTTTGTTCAGTCCAAAAGGCTTTGCATCATCAGTGAGGATGTTTAATTACTTCTACAAATTCCTTCATTTTCGTACTCCTAACCAGAACGTCAACAATGTATTATACAATTTATTTATTAATTTTGCTATACTGTTCTCTGTTGCTTTGGTGTATAATGGAAAATCCAAAAATTTAATTTTGTTATTTTTTTAAATTACTTTATTATCTGGTAGATTTTATTTAATTTTACACTAGCTTTGTTTTAGTTGAAAGGGGTTGGATATTTTTTAGGGCTGTACATTTTAGTTCACCTTTATTTCCTGAGTATCATTCCTTTATAGTCACCATAAAATATTTGGTTAGTCGATATTGAATAAAGATAGTGTACCCAAATAAATAAATTGATGTGTTAAAGTTCATTATAATGAACAACTGAAAGTCAATGAATAAATAACACAAAGATAATTTATCCCCAAAAGGAATACGGTTATAATCTTACTCTTACTGCTATATGTGTTGTGATGTTATGAGATGGAACTTTTAATCTCCACTTCATATCTTCAAATGGGCAAAAAAAATTAGTCAATGGGTTTGTTAATATTTTGTGCAGTGTAACAGAGGCAATTGTAATCGCTCTTGGATTTTACACTGTAATGTGTGGAAAAGCCAAAGAGCATGACATGGTTGTGATTGTAGAAAATATTTGTACATTAGAATTATCAACACAAACCACCCGTTTATTCAAAATTGTGTCATCAAAGATTTCTAAGTGCGTCTAGTTTTGAATTTATTCTCATAGACATGAAAAATTGGCCAAAATGTAAGTTAAATACTATAAATACTAATTGTGAATTTGTATAGGTTGGGATTTGTACAAAAACAATATTGATTTTTATCAAAATGAATGTTGCTGCGAGTATTCATCAAGTTGGGTGTATAATAAGCAATATTTCTCGGAACAAAACAGATTACAAAGAAGCCTTTAATTTTCTTAATTAGTCAATTGCAAGTGTGATTTCAAGCAGAATCACTGATTTAGTGTGCACACATTCTGCAATCTTTCACATATTGATTCAGTTATGTGCATTTTTTTTATTTGTTTATTTAGATATTATATATACTTATTTCTACAGGGCAGCCTATTACAATTTGGAGGCAACGTGGGAACTTTCGTGCTGATCTATTTTCAGTTTGGTTGTTATACTTCATTAAAATGAGAACTTTATTGGCTACAAGGGAAACTATTATATTTGCCAATGGTCATGGGGATGTTCTTTTATAAATGTTAGATTAATCTATAACTCTAATATACTCATTTAATATTCTATATTATATTTACATTATTCATTAATGATATATAACTTTAAAACTCTTTTGTTATTTTCATCTAATGAAATATATGTGTCATTAAATCAAATTTTAGAACATTTTTCTTTTCAGTATTTTTGCATTTTCTAAATTGTCATTGAAAGAACAATTGGTGTCGTCTGATCACTATTGCTAGAAAACCCAAATTCATAAATCGTGAAAAGTTGTGGTGTTTTGTTTTTAGTAAAACACACAATACAATTGGAGAAGAATCATTTTGCTTGGATGGGATAAAATGAGGATATGGGTTAAACTCAAGAGAGTTTATAAAGAATGCAGGTTATAAACTATTGTTCATTTGAAATTATTATCCTCAAAGCCCAAGCAAAGTTGGGAAACACGTTCATTCGATTTTATTTGTACCCTCATTTTTTCTAAGTTCTTAAAAATGTATTATGTACAATTAATGATAAGTTTGTTGATCATGTAGCGCGTGATTTCTTCTTATCATAAATTTTTAAGTATAATCATATTTAATGTTTGTATTTGGTTGGACCAGTGAAACATGTCGTCGCTTGTTGTCTATTGCCTATTTGCTAAATACAAAATCTATAATTAATTATACAATTATTCAGTTCATGAGGTTTTCATTTGGCTGAATATTTGCAAGATACTATTTATTATATCAAGGAGAGGAGGTACAAACTTCAGTAACATGGTTTTGGGTTGTCAAAGATCCACATAAGAACATTGTTTCTCTTAAAACACTTCTACAAGTTCGTATAAGAATCATTTCCCACAATATTGCAAGATAAGATTAAACAATAAATGTTAATTTTTTATTTTTTATTTTTCAATTTTAAGATTTTTTTCGTGTAATTAGGAGATGAATTATGTACTAATTTTTTTAGTCCTTTTGTTATAACTTATCATGTTGATTTTTTTTTTTATATATAGATGGAGCTAAGTGTAACTTCTAGTATTATATCCACTTAAATTTATGTTTATTGATCCTCATATGCTTTTATTATTAAAAATAATAATTAGGATATATGTTTATTGATACAACTCAGAATTATACCTATAATCGACACAACTTGCGGATTTCTTTAATGAATTAATTAAGAAACATTTATATAAATGGATCTTATCCTGACTCATTTAACGGTTTCATTGAGTGTGAAAATGTTATTAGAAAAGAGACTGCACCCTTATTCATTTCCCCTTGCAAGTTGCAAAGTATAAGACACCTTGAGTGGACCAACGTTTCTATGATATGGGCCCAGTCTGAATTGTAGATATCCCAAATGCAGGCATCTTCAGAGTATCGTTGACTAATGATACATACGTTTACATTTCTTTTATATATTTATGATGATAACAAACATAAAACAATGAAAAAAAATCAAAATCTACCCCATCTTTTCCTGACATAACACCACTACAATGTCTGCACAACTTTACAGTTTCCTACTGCGGTGATTTCAGAGGGGTTTAAATGGATATGATTATCCAGAAAATTTAGAGAGGTGACCCTTTTGTTTATTATTTGAATTTCTAATTTTACATAATTGAATAATTGTGAAATTGTTAAATAACATGAATTTCAGAATGGCCACACTGTTAACCCGCCAAACACTCATTTCCGAATATTGGTAAGCATGGTCGCACGGGCTCGGTCGATGGTAGAGTGAAAATTGTTTAATATCACTGTCGCTCACGCGGCGTGAAGATTATTATATTTAAAAATTAAACTGGGGTTCTTCGTTGGGACAATTTTTCGACCCATAATTATGGGAGATTGGTAAGAGGAGACTATATTTCGGGTTATAGTTTTTTAAAGGGATAAAGATACGTGTATTCATTTTGGTACATATATTTCATATTTAGTGCTTTAAAATCTTATATCTTATTATTGTGGGTGTTGTCACGATACAAAGTATAACTCTCTATAGCATTATCTTATTAGGAGAGTATAAAAAACCGATATGAAAGTTCGTCCGTGTAATGGTACTCTTTTTAAAGTACACCCAACTCAAGTCTACCGATTTTACAGCTCCTTTTAATTGTTAAAAAATAAGAGTACAATGAAAATGATCAATAAATTTTTAAATTAATAAAAATTCTCCTTATTAATTAAAAATAATATTTATAAAACTCCTGATGCATATGAATATTTGAAAAACTTATATTCTTTCCATTTCAAATTAATAGTTTTATTTTTATTTTTGGATTGTCCCAAATTAATGGTAGCTTTCCCTTTTATGTCTTATTTAATGGATAAAATTTCACAATAGTTAACAATTTTTTATGTTAGCTATTGATTGAGTAAATTTTTAAAAATGGTTATTTTTAACTACTACGAATTTAGAACAGAGATAGTATGCATTATAATATTTGCATTGATTACATTAAAATAAAATTTTCTTAAATATTTGAACTTTTCATTGGAGACCTATCCAACTGCTTCAACTTCTTTTTCAGTTATTACGCAAAGAAGGGGCCCAGAGAAATGAACTTTAGAGTCCTCTCCTCTGAGGTCAATTTTTTTCAAGATCCTTTGTTGTTATCGATAGTAATTTTTTTTTATTTTTTTAAATTCAGGGGTGTGGTGGAGTGGTAGGAATTCCTCCTTCCTTAAGTAAGCGTCGGGGATTCGATTCTCACCTTGGGTATGGAGTAACGTTAAATCTCTAGGCCAGCAATCCCATCTTAAAAGGTGTCTACAATCAGCGAAGGGATTAATCACTGTGGTACAGTGAACCCCCTGATATTACCAAAAACAATTAAATATTTTTTTCTTCTCTCTAACATGATGTTGCTTTATTTTATATATTTCTGATTGTGCTGGATGCTATGTTTTTAGACATGTTAGTATTTCTAGGCTCACTATTACCTCTGGCTCGTTTTTCAAATAAACTTATTTCTCTCTTCCATTCATTTATATAATACGAAACAATGATGTTATAAATAGTAAGTCATGCATGATAAATATGCATGATAAACATGTATGGCATTTTATGTGTTGCATGCATGCATACATACATACATAATTATTTTTTTATTTTTTTATTAAAATATTTATAAAAAAAATATTTTTTTTTTCAATATTTTTTTTTGAAATAATTTTAAAAAAATATATATTTTTTATTTTATTTTTTAAAATTTTTTAAAAGTTTTTTTATTTTTAAAAGGCGGGTTATTTTGCGTTGAGTTTTATCACATGGACAAATTTATCGCGGTGTCTTCGGGCACGGGCATTCGCTAGTATATATATATGGGACAATGGTGTTATAAATAGTAATTCATGCATGATAAACATGTATGGCCTTTTAGTATGCTTGCATGCATACACATGCATGCATGCATACATGCATACATTATTATTTTTTTATTAAAATATTTAAAAAATATATTTATTTTTTTAAAATATTTTTTTTATTTTCTAAAAGTTTTTTTTAAAAAAAAAGACGGGTTATCATGGACTGGGTTTTATCACGGGGACAAATTTATCTTCGTGCTCTCGGTACGGGCATCCACTAGTATATATATATATATATGTATATATATATATATATAGAGAGAGAGAGAGAGAGAGAGAGTAAAGTAACCATCCAGCAACATTGTCAAATGTAATGTAGTTTTGATATCATAATACAGAGGAGTGATCGTTTTCATTTGAAGTCTACCTAAAAGTTCCATGTCTCTTAAAGAGTTTCATTGCGTATTTAGAATTATACTGTACTTATCGGAGCCAATAAGCAAGGTCATTACCTTACTTTTCCTATCATTTTTCTTTTCGTTTCCTTAAAATAATTTTATTTAACGTGAAGAGTGAATAATACTTTAATAAATCTACAAGTAGTCTCATTTATTGTTATAAAAATATTACTGTGACTTAATTTTTAATATAATTTTTTGAACTAAATTGACGTGTCAGTTTGTTATTGATTGATTTTTGGGTTCACGCCAGTAGGAGTTAAAAATCAATCAATAATAAACTGTCACGTCAATTCGTTTCAAAAAATTATATCAAAAATTAAGTCACAGTAAAAACACTCTTATTGTTAGATCATCCACAATGAAGATGCAAAATGCCAAATAAATTTGCATCTTTACAAATTACACGGTCTGCACTAATGAAGTTTAACGAACAAATTCCGTTGTAAAATTTGTAAGGGTTCTGTAAAGATACAAACTGATCGGAGAATTTGTAAAGCGCTTCTACGAACTTCTGAAGTCCGTAAAGGTTCCTATGAACTTCTTTTCTTCGTAAAAATTCTTACGAACTTCAGAAATTCGTAGAAAGTATTATTAACACATTAAAAATTTAAATTTAGATTCCTACAAACTGATATAGTTCGTAAGTACCAATATATTGACTCTCTGTAAACAAAAGATAATTAATATTTTTAAGTTCGTATATTACCTTTAGTTAAATTTCACGTATCCAGATGCTCTTAAGTTAAAATTTGGTTAGTGACTTTTGTCTCGTTATTAAATTTCGGGGTATCTTTGAAAGGATACATGAAAAGTGCTTTATGTGCATGCCTGTATTGTTACTCTCAATAACCTATGACATGGAACACTCTCGGTTATTGAACGAAGACTAGCTTAGCCTGTTTTGGATAACGTTATCTTTGAAATCCACAGGAAACCAGTTAAGAAACGCAGTTCATGGAGACACTGGCTCCAATATCAAAAGAACTTGTTTCTACCAAAAAAAAAAAAATCAAAAGAACTTGTGGATCTCATTTTTTACTCTTATTACTTGGTAGGTCCATATCCTTGACCATAACAAGTTGGTGGGTCAATCTCATCAATATATTAATTTAAGGGAATTTTGAGAAAAGATTCTCATAATGTTTAAAATGTATAAAAATAGAACATTTCATATAATTTTATAAATTTAGTCCCTGTATTAAAAATATAATGAAAAATGATGAAAAATAGTACCGTTGACGCGAACCAAAAAAATAAAGGTATTGTACCATAGGGACTAGATTTGTAAATTTGAAAAACAGTGTCCTAAAAATCCAAATATAGAAAGGAACATGACATTTATCTTAATTCTCTAATAATTTAATTGTAATATAAAACACCATGACAAAACTCACAAATTCTTAAGAAAATAAATTAGTTTTGTTATTACGAGCTATATGGGACATTGCACAAAAAAGACTTGTAATGAGTGTTTGAGAATTTTTTTTGAAATAAAATAAAAAAAATTAAAATAAATATTTATTAAAAAATATTTAAGAAACCTTTTAATAATTGATTCAAATTAAATATATGTATATTTATCACAACACCGTGTTTTGTGTTTAATAAGAGATCTACGTGGGTAACAATGTCTAATAATTGTATATGAAGACAATATCAACCATTATTATTAAATTGACCATGTTGTAGGGTATCCAGAACTAATTGCAAATTTCTGACTAATTGAACGAAACATACAAGTACTGGTGTTATTTACTTGTGAAAGCTAGGGCGTACAAGTATTTATGAGTAAAAAGTACGATATTATTTGTGTTATTTTACTTAGAAACTTCTAGGGCATGCATGTTTTTTCTTTGAATAATGATAGAGTCCTTGAAAGCGAGTCTACCGAATTCATCCCCCATTTTATCTCTCCCTTGATTTCAATCAAAACAATCCTAATCTTTGATTTATTATTTATAAAAAAATACATTATATACTTACACTTGTTATTTATTTAAAACAAAAATTAAAAGATACTCTCTTATTTTTTTTAAAGATAAATTAATTTTACATTAAACTAAAATTTAATGATTAATTGTTAAAAAGTTTCTCAAACATTTTTTAATACACATTTAGTCCAATCATTTTTATTTTGTTCCAAAAAGACATCAAACACTAGTTTAACCAATACTATCTTATTTTGCACACTTTGACTGTTTTTATTTTGTTTCAAAAAGTCCTCAAACACTAATTTAACCAATATTATCTTGTTTTTAAAGGTCCGCGCCAGCCGGATACATTGGATGTTTTTATTTTGTTCTAAAACGTACTCAAACACTAATTTAACTAATATTATCTTATTTTTAAAGTTCCGCGTCAGCGGCACACATTGGGTATTTTTATTTTGTTCCAAAAAGTACTCAAACACTAATTTAACTAATATTAAAGGTCCGCGTCAGCGGCACACATTGAGTGTTTTTATGTGGTGAGCGACTCTTTGGAACATAGTTTTTTTATTTTTGTCGCGAGGAACTTTTAATAGTAAACATAGTTTTTTTTTTTTTTTAAATATGTACTTTAATTTTAATAAATAAAAAACTGTTTAATTTAATATTTTAGATTCACGACTGATTAATGCCGTTCGCGCGAACCTACATTCCCGGACCAACATCGTTTATTAAATGTGGGTCCGCACCTGCGGCACTAATCAATCGCGAATCTAAAACATCAAATTAGCAGGTTATTTTTTTTTTTATTAAAACTGATTTTATCAACAAAAAAAAAAACTCGTATCGTGCCTTAGCTAACATAATTTAATTGGCATTAGATAGAACATAAAACTTATTTTATCAACAAAAAAAGACATCCAAAAAATGTGATAAAACTGTTTTTTAAAAAATAAAATATTACCTAAAAAAATTACTACCGAAATAATTTATGTTGCGGCATGTCGTGTTTTAATTAGGTTATGTTCGTATTTGGTAAAAAAAATCGTTTTTTGTCGTATTTTAAAAACACAATTTTTAAAATACAGCTTTTAGTCATGTTCGTGTTCTTTTTTTTTTTTTTATAAAAACAGAATTTTTTTTTATAAAGGTACAACTTTTTTTTTATAAAAATACGGTTTTTTTTTAGAAAAACATAATTAATTAAACAAATGAGGTGGCAGCTGGGATGGGGGCTTTCGATTTGGAATGGGGATAGAAATTTCGGGGAGTATAGCACTACTCTTTTTCTTTTCATGATAAAACCTGGAATTTTCAGTTTATAGAAGTTTCATTAAAGTTACTTTCGTTTTCAATGATTTCTTCTTTGGTTACTTAAATTATTTTCATTTGTCACCTATGTGGTAATGTTTTTTTTTCCAAACCAAAACTTTATATTACATCAATATAGGAGTACAGAGTAGCGGTTTATCCACAAACCTTCGAACCAAATTACCTATTTGATCGTCCCAAAGTGGTTTGTGGATAAACCAAGGAGTACAAAAAATTACATTCATATATCTATTAATATTACCAGTTTTGGCCAATATGTTTGTCACTCCATTGGCCTCGCTATAACAAAAAGATATTCATACTTCCTGAAACTGACGAGCTTCCCTAAGGCAATCCTGGAGCAGCGCCTGTATATATTGGTTGGAACATTGCTCCCTACAAAATAAATGAAAAGTCGTCATAGAATCTGTTTCAATGTGAATACTACAAATGCCTTTACTACTAGCAATTTTTAAGCGCTCCTTAATAGCCTAAATTTCAGCTATAACATTATTATTAACCCCAATATTCTTTACATAGCGCCACTGAAAAGTACCCTTACTGCCGAAGGACACCCCCGATTCCAACAGATTTAGTGGCAGTATTGGAAGACCCGTCTGTGTTAAGTTTAAAATTGATTTTATTCGATGGAGTCCACCTAATATCCATCCCATATTTAGACCTAGTGGTACAACTGTGAGTGTTATGAAAAGTATTATATTTATAACAATCCTTCCTAACTTGGTGAATTAAAAGTGATAAACTAGTTGGACTATTGGTAAATATAGCAGTGTTACGCATATTCCAAAGCGTCCAGCACGCAAAAAGATTTTTTGTGGAATCAAAACTAGTATTAAGGGTGTGATCATGCGTAGTGTTGATACGAAAATTAGGCAGCTAATGTGGACTAATTATATAAAGACACGTAGCATCTTACGTGGCAAATACATATGCTCCCCGAGCTACAAGGCATGCCGATCTACATAGCATGCCGAGCTACTCAGCGCGCAGAGCATCTGGATAGGAAGATCAAGCGACGACTGCACATTCAATGAACATTGGATTTAATGAAAATTCTTATTGTACAAGATGTATATGTCTATTAAACAATGACTTCTTGTCTATTCATACTGATAGCTCCAACGCTATAAATACATTGTAACACCCCCCATAAGCGGGTAATTGATCTCTTGTAATCATCATCGAGATTAAGACAAACATCGGCAATAGAAGAATAGTGGACATAGGTCATTTTCATTGGGGTTGAACCACTTTAAAAATCTATTGTCTTATTTTATTTATTTCTTTTTATCTATGATTAATTAATTAGATCGAATCTAGTTTTTTACATCAACACGTAAGAACACTAGTAAGAAGGAAGTGCGTATGTTTATCAGGAGGTATGAGGCCAAATCCATTAATAATACCTGTAAAAATGGGACAATTCGTTAAAAAATAAAAATTCAAGTCTATCTGGTTGCATAAAGTACATTTATCAGTATTCGTAGTATGCTTAGCGATTAAGACATCAATACTGGGAAGGGAATGCTGAGCCAAAAACGAGTAAAATAATTTGACTTTATTGGTACACTTTAAATGTCAAAGCCGAAACCAAGGTAATAAAGGCCTACTAATCTTGCAAGTTTTAGAAGCCAATTATACGTTGATTTGATAGTGAATAACCCAATTTTATTCGGACTCCATAACACAATGTCCTTAGAATCCGAATTATGAAAAGGTATACCAATAATAATGGGAATAAGGTGCGCAGGGATAGTTTGTAGGAGTTTAGTAATGTTCCAGTCATCGGTGTTCGACAATCTAAATTGGGAAACCCGAAGGTTACTGTCACAGTTATGAAGATTCAGAGTAAATTTCAATGATTTATTCATACACCAATTATCATTCCAAAAACTCACATTACCCTCATGTAAGGACCATTGCACACCCTTTATATATACTAGTGGATAATCAAGCGTCTTGACCGAGTAGTATAAGGCTGTCACTGGGACATTGTTTGGGGGTGGATTGAGTTTGGTCGTCAGTTCGATCCCTGACAGTGTGAAAATAATGCTTGGCCAGCGGAAGCCACGAATCGCGAGCGGGAATTAGTCGAGGTGTGCGTAAATTGGTTCGGACACCTCGTGGTATGAAAAATATCTTACCAAAAAAAATATATATATATACTAGTGGATGCCCGTACCGACGGCACAGCGATAAATTTGCCCCCGTGATAAAAAAAATAAAAATTAAAGAAATTTTTTCTTAAAAATATAAATTAAAAAATATAAAAATATAAATATTTTTAAAAAATATAAATTAAATTATTTAAAATTATTTTTCTTTTTAAAAATAATTATTTCCCTTTAAAAAACAAAAACAAAAACAAAAGCCTTTTTATTAAAAAAAAATAATAATAATTTAGCATGACATTTCATGCATGAGCATGAAAGGGAGAAAATATCATGCATGAAATATCATGCATAAAAGTAAAGATATTTTGTCAAAAACCATACGCCTTTATTATATATATATATATATATATATACACACACACACACACACACACACACACACACACACAGAGTGCTGTTCCTGTGCGGATCAGTCCGTATTTTAAGAGTGCAGACTAGACATCTGTTACTTGACGGTGAGCGCAGATAAGAGAGAAAAATATGACCTATAATTTAGTCGATAATTTATAGGGTCACCATCAGGTGACACATATTCGGTCCGCACTCTTAAAATACGGATTAGTGCGCACCAGAGCATTACTATATATATAGTGCGGACTAATCCGTATTTTAAGAGTGCGGACCGAATATGTGTCACCTAATTGTGATCCCATAAATTATCGACTAAATTATAGGTCATATCTCTCTCCTTTTTTGTCTCACCGTCAGGTAATACATATTCGATCCGCACGGTTAAAATGTGGAGTAATCCGCTCAAGAGCAGTATTGTGTATATTTATTAATTTTTTTTTCTCTTTATACCTGAAATATCCATCCGGCTATTTGCAAGAAAATGAATAGATGATGTTTTATGCATTTTAAATCGTTTAGTAAAACATCTAATTAAAACTTGAATAATTCAAGGCTGTTATTTTTATTTATTTATTTTACACTTTTTCCTTCTATTAATAATAGTGGTAACGATATCTGAATAACAACTGCTAAGATTAAACTGAAAATTATCAGCTTCCGTTTAGACTTTATGCGTTCAGCAGTGTGTAAAATGAGCTCATAAAGTCAACAACACAGACTATTAAACTTTTTGACAAAGGAAGAATCTGACTGGACTTGAAGAAAAAATAGCAATCAAGATGAGACATGACAGTGAGAGGAGGAGTTGTTAGCATCATTTATATGGGCCCACCTACGAGGAGGAAGAAGTTCAAAAAGGAAAAAGCAAGGAAGAAATCGATTTTCAATACCTGGGGGGTCACGAAGCTATTTTGTTTTTGTCATTTCTTACAAAATATTTGTTACCCGAATGATGAAACGGTTAAACTGTTTTCGAATAGATTTTAAATATGGATTAATAGTTAATAAGTTTTATTCACTTCATCACGAGGGAATTGATTTTTTTGACCGAATCAATGGTACAAATATCATATTTTATTAACTTAGCAAGTTATGTCAAAATACTTTTCACAATTGTTACATCATTTTTTTAAAGAGTCTAATCAAATCTTTAAAAGTTCATAATTTTAAATTTATAAATTCAAAATTTATAAAATTTATATATTTAGAATATACTCGTCAAGATCTATCAAACAACACCTATATTCGATATTTTTTGATGAAAAAATCGAAAAAGATAAATTGACTGTTTCTACAAAACCTCCATTTTTTTCCAACGGAAACTCCATTTTTTCAGGTGAAAACTCTTAATCTACAGCTCGAGCGATGGTGCCGCTGGCGCGGACCAAAAAAACAAAGAAATAGTCGAAGAGAGAGAGAAATGAGGAGAGAAAAACACTCCGGTGAGATTTTTCGGCCAGCTATTTCGACGAGTCTTCGATGGGATGGGGTGGGGATGGGGCTTCTAGAGAGGGAATAAGTGTGGGATGACATGTTTGTTATAGAGAGAGAGTAAGTGGGTTTAAAAATGATATATGTGAGGGTACATTTGTCTAAATATATGTAATCTATAATGAAAAATAACTTGTTGCATTAAAAAAAGTCAGTGGGATTTGATGCATCTTTGACTTAATAAATGGGACTAGTTTTGAATTATCCTTTTAAAATTTTGAAGGTTTATTCATCTTTTAAAGTGAAACTAAAGATTGTAGTAACAAAAAATATTGGTCCTATATATACTTCGTGTTGCTAGTCTGGGTGCTTGAGCTGTAATCAGGCCCATGGGCTTATTGTAGTCTAACACCATTAGATCTCATAGATTAATTGCTTATAACCCAATCACTTTAGTATTCATTCCGTGCTCGACTTCCGTAGCCCATGAAAAAGAAAAATAAGGTAGAATTGTAAACCAATACGAAGACACCACATGGGTTTTGTGTTTTTTTTTTTTAATTTGAATGGACATAATGTTTGATTCACATGTTTTTAGTTTTGGCAGTTTCAAAGAATAATCTGCTGTGTAGGGGTCGAGCCCGAAAGTAAAATACCATTTTATCTCTAAATTAGGGTTGACAACAAGTCAAAGTTTCTAAATTTTACTCTGTTTTCTGTTAAAAAAATTCAATTCATAGTACTATTATCAGAAAATGTCAAAACATAAGGTGGGCAATTGTCCACACTTTCAAAAATGGATCCGCCCCTGCTCATGTCTAAGTTTTCATCTTTTTATTTCATTTGTGATTCTTTCCTAGATTATAATTTTCAGTAAATATCACATTGGAAAAAAGTGTCAAAGGGCGTTTAGTCCCTGATTGTCTATTCAATTTAAATAACAAAATAAAAAGTTTTAGAATAAAATAAAATACCCATTATGACATTAAATAAAAAGTCCTCCTATATTATGTTGATTGTATCGAATATGAACATTTACTAGCTTTTCTTTTTGAATGGAATGATATTCCAAATTCAAAGCATCATTGATTTTTGAATGTTTATTTTTGGTATTGAAAGTTCATATCTTTTTGGAGATTGAGATACATGACTACTGAGATTGAATTTTCAATGCATGTGGAAATTTATGAATATGAATTTAATGGAGCGTTTTTTATATTTTTATTTGTTATGTCTCTTGTTGCTAAAATCTATCAAGGATGACTTTAATTTAGGTAGCGATTTTTCTCAAATTGATAATCGTATTTAGTAAATATTGCATTGTCATTGGAATATAATGATTATTTATTTTAATTTACAAATTTTATTCTTTATTGTGTATGATTTGTAGATCTAAAGTTCGAGGTTTATTAATTTTTAGTGTCCTGTGATTTGAATATGAATGTTTTGATTTTAATTTTTTTCCCTTGCGTATGGTTTGGATCTAGAGTTGAAGTTTCATCATTTGTCCCTTTATTATTTACGATTTGAATATGAATATTTAAGATATGATTTATATGTATGATTAGTGTTGTTCATCTATGTTATGTAATGTGAAAAAATTATTCTACTAAATAGGAGGAGATGACACTCATCCGAAAAACTTGATAACTTATTACAGCTTGGAGATAAGAATAAAAAGAGACTAGGGGTGTGCAAAAAAACCGACAAAACCGAGCCGAACCCAAAATTTTCGGGCCGAGTTTTTTTGAGGGGCGGTTCGGTTCGGTTTACTCAGGTATAAAACCGACAGGGTCGGTTCGGTTTTCGGTTTTGGCATAAAAAAACCGATTTTGAACCGAACCGAACCGAATTAATTTTTATACCTTTTAATTTTATATTTTATATTATATTTATATTAGTGTTGACATATTATATTATATTTTTTAATTTTATATTTATATTAGGTATTAAAAAAATATATTTTTTTATTAAAATAAAGGAAAAAACCGAACTGGCCCTGTCAAAAATCGACGGGCAAACCGAACCGACCCTGTCAAAAACCAACCCGATTCGGTTCGGTTCGGTTCGGTTTTTCAGCATTTTCGGTTCGGTTCGGTTCTCCTCCTCCAAAAACCGACATGGTCGGTTCGACCCAAAAAACCCGGTCAAAACAGAACCGACCGACCCGTGAACACCCCTAAAAGAGACCGATCAATGAAAATCTCAGAATTGGATATACCCGATTAATTCATAACAACATTTTAAGGTCATGGAAGCCCACACGACTTAGTCTTTTTCCCTTCTCTATATATGTAACCTATAAGTTATATAGAAGTCGAGCAACCTATGTCATGACAGTCGATTCTACCTCCCAAACTCCTATGCCAGGCGGCCCTAACCCTAAACCACCAGATCCAAAAAGAGAGGAAAAGAAATCCTCTGCATCTATTCTTGGTGGTGGATCCAGCCAACAAACAATAAACTTAATACCTATCGGTCAATTCAAAGGAGAACCCACACTCCATTACAGTGAGAAGGACATTGAGATATTGGTTGCTCCCTACAAATATACGCTGATAGGTGAATTTCCTTATAGCAGGCCGTCTATGGAAACAATCAGAAAGGTATTCCTAACCTTTTCATTAAAAGTGGGTTTTGATATTGGGCTGATTGATCATAATCATATTCTCATTAAACTTTTGTCTGAAGAAGACTATCTAAGACTCTAGTTAAGAGAAAAATGGTTCATCTACAAGGTTCCTCTAAAAATCATTAAATGGACTCTAGATTTTAACCTAAATACAAAATCTCCAATATAACCCATCTGGGTTTCTCTGCCATTGCTACCTGTTCATTTGTTTAATAAAATGGATTTATTCTCTATTTTAAAAGTTGTTGGTACCCCATTAAAATTTGATGAAGCCACTATCAATGTAACCAGACCAAGTCCGGCTCGTGTTTGCGTGGAAGTGGACATATCTAAACCCCTACCTAAATAATATATGGATCGGGTGTGGTTCCACTGGATACTGGCAACCTTTTGTGTTTGAAAATGTCCCACCGTTCTGCAAACTGTGTAAGAGAGCAGGTGTTGATGTTTCGTGCTCAATAAAGGCGAAAGCGAGTTTAAAGGCTAATGAAAATGGGGTTATTGGTGACAATAACAAAGGCAAAGAAATAATCCAAAACAACAACATTTCTCATGCAATTCTTCCCAACCAAAAATGGCAGGAAAAAAGACCACAAAAGACAAATAACTCCTCTCACCCCACACTAAAAATCTATACAAAAACTTCATTGCACAACACTACACTGTCAAACAATATTACCTCAAAACCTTATACCCATGCAACTACATACCCTAACCCTAATACCATTCCAACTACCAACTTTGAAACTAGGGAATCATCAAACCCTATTAACCTTACTTCCTCAACCATCCTTCATAACCAAAGCTTACAATCCCCTCTTATCCTTACCCAGAACCATGAAACATCAAATGCTCCTCCCATGTTGTTGGAAAACTGTGGTGACAATTATTATGCAACACAAATAGATAAGAGAAGCTCAATCACCAAGTAAAAATAAGGAATGAAAAATGACAATCACACAACAAAGGATGTACGTGGTTCAGCAAAGATGCCTACGTCCACGGTGGTGTAGATAATATTATTTCTGTGTTCTCCGAAGAGTGATTACAGAGAATATAATGTGTCCTTTGCCCCGGACCTAGGGTTAGTTATATACATGTTTGTTCTAATGAGTGGGGGTGTGGGACTCCTCCATTTTTCGCATCTCCTCTTAGAGTGCCCCTTAATGGGAACGTGGGCAAAGACTAAATCATAATCGGTTTAAGGTATAAGAGGCCTGGACTTTGGGCCGCAACAATTGGGCTACTCGTCCAGGCCCATCATTCTAATTTCGGGTACCTACAATTGCCCCTAAGTTTGTTGGGCCAAGTTTTGGGTTCAATAAACTTAAATGATTTGTTATAATGGCTGAGTCGTATATCGTGCAACTTTTCCCAAAATTTGAGGACTGATTCTGGCGGCACCCGCTTCGTGGTTTGTGCACTATGATTAGTAACACTTCAAGGTTTTATTCAGAGCAGCCACTTTTCGACCGTCGTTTCATTCTTCAGCATTCTTCCATTTCCTGTGAGCTCTAGCGATTCACACTCTCTTCGTCCAGTCTTTATTTTCATTGCTTTCGATCTTCTTCATCGTTTGGGCTTGTGATTCTCCATTATTCAAGTCGAACTTTCACCTTGTAAGTCTCATGTGCCCTCTCTTTGTATTTTTTCTTTGAATTTGTAGTTCCTTTAGGGTTTTTCGATGGCGAAGATTGGTAATAGGTCGATCTTTGAGTTTAGAAAGTTTTACAACATTCCTGAGTGGGTAAAGATTAAGTGCGTCTCTCCCCTTAGAAACGTTAGAGAGATAGAGAATGCCCACCGGATCCATGTCTTGCTGCTTTCCCAAGGGGGACTTACTTTTCCTCCTAGCAATCTATTCTTGCATTTCTTTGGTTATTTCAACATTGTTCCCGCACAGTGTTCGCCCAATGTGTGGAAGATAATCAATGGTGTTCATAGAATGAATCAGTTATATGGTACCAAGTTAGGGCTCGCCGAGGTCTGTTTCTGCTATTCTTTTTCTCGGACCAGTTCTGGTGTTCTCTATCTCAAAGCTAGGAGTCCTGATAGGGTATTGGTAGTAAACCTACCTGATTCCCATAAGGACTATTGGCAAGAGGGATTCCTTGCTAGGAATTGGCAGTTTTCTTCCCAGTTTGTCGGGTCGAGGGCTGACAGGTTCTCTGTTCCCTTTTATGGGGAAAAATACATAGGTAGAATTTGCTCTGTTATTTTAATTTTTGTTGATTTGTGATCTTTCTGATTTTTCTCTATTTTTTCTTCAGCGAAGTCGAAGAACTTGGAACCTGATCTTAGCGAGGTTCGCCTTTTTGAATTGGTCAAGGTTTGGAATATCAGGGAGCCTTTAGCTGACGGCGAGCATCCCCGGCTCGTTGCTTTCTTGCTCGAATATAAGAACATTGGTTCTAGTTTTATAGCGAGGATGGTGGACAGTATCCCTGAGTTTGATGCTTCCGAAGAGACAGCTGCAGATCCTATTCAGTTGGACGAGGAGGAGAGCAGCTCTGAAAGCGATATCGCAGGTGGTGCTGGAGGTAATTTGGGTGAAGGGAGCTCCAGTAATAGTATCTCCTCTGATTCGGGGGAAGTTTCTGAAGTTCGAGAATCGTCGAGCACATCCAGCAGTTCAGACGAGGAGATGGTTCCTCCAAGGAAAAACCTGATTCAGGATGATGATGATGACGATCACGTGCTCCTTGCTCAGAGGTCAAAGATTTAGAAGTCCAATACTGGGGTTGTAGCTACTGGCTCTCAGTCTTCTACTCAGGAGCAAGAGAAGAAGAGGAGAGAAGAAGAGCAGGTGAGAGAGAGGGAGAGAAAAAATGAGGAGGAAAGAAAGAAGGTGGAGGAGAAGAAGAGGATGGAGGATAGGAAGAGGATGGAGAAGGAGAAAGATAGAGTCAAGGACGAAGGCTGGGCAAGCCTTGGTCCTGGTGTCTGCTTTGCTCGAGGGGGCCTCAGTTGCCATTTCTCCTCAGCTGGCTCCTGCGCTGCTCGAGATGGCAGTTCTCCCTGCAGATTAGGGGTGGCCATAGGCCCGAGGCCCGCCAAGCCCGCCCAACCCGCCCAATAAAAAAATAGGGCTTGGGTAAGGTAAATAGGCCCGTAAAGCGGGCTTGGCAAAATTTTATAGGCCCGATTTTTTTTCCGGGCGGGCTTGGGCATGAGTTCTTAAGCCCGATGAGGCCCGGCCCGACCCGAGGCCCGAAATATATATATATATGTGGGGGGGGGGGGGGGGGGACTTCTATAAATATAAAAATGTATACCAAGTCTTTTTATGTAAAGTGAGAAACTTTATATATGGACTTTGTAATATATGGAGTTTAAAACAGATTTTTCATTAAAAAAATTGGTCTTTAAATAAAAAAATAGGTATTTTAATTTTTTTTTCAAAAAATCTTTTAATTAACATAATAGGGCCCGATCGGGCGGGCCTGGGTAAAGAGCTTTCAAATCTGGGCGGAGTTGGGATTACATAATAAGGCCCGATCTAGGCCCGAGCGGGATTGGGATAACACTTAATTTTTCAAGCCCGGCCCGAGCCCGACCGGGCCTGCCCAGTCCCGGCCCACGGCCACCCCTACTGTAGATCGCCAAAGGGCGTTGGGGTCTGATCAATTGGCCCTACAAGCTAGCCAGAGGCTAGCCTTGGTAAGATCCTTTCCATTTTTTTAATTATTTAACAAGTTTTAGATGTTTCTCCTTCTTGATCTCTTTTTTATTTCTGGCAGTTTGTGACTGACTTCGCCGTGCTCTATCGCTCTCACGATGAGCTGATGAGAAGGAATGGCGAGCTGGAGCAACAGAATTCCGCTCTGGAAGTCAGGGGTTCTCAGCGGGAGGCTGATTTAAAGACTGCTGACGCCGCCAGGGCTTCCTCTGATCTGGCCCTCGTCAATTCTAATCGAGAGAGGGAGGTGGCGGTTAAGAAGTTGAACGTGCTGAGACAGGCCTATGACCTGGTCTGCTCGAGCATGCTGGATGTTGTGGAGGAGAACAAGGTTCTGACTGAGCAGTTAAAGGAGAAAGATTCCCAGGTAGCTACCATCAAGGAGGATTCATACAACTCCGGGTGAACTGCTGCTTACGAAGACGTCGAGGTTCAGTTAGGCTATATCAGCCGTCTGAACTTCAAGAAGGGCTGAAACAAGGCTCTCTTAGCTGCTGGTGTTGATGTCGAATCTCCTCTATTCGATGAGCATGACCCGGGTCCGAAGCCAACTGTGGACGAAGAAGCCCCTGCCCCAGCCATTGAGGGTATTGATCTTGCCTTTCAAATAATTCCTGCCGGTGCTTGTCCTGCCCAAGTGACTGAGGGTATCCCTACAGAAGGGGATGACTCTGCTGCTGCTGACAAGGGGAACCAGCCAGCCACCTCTGGGCAGCCTGAGGTTACTAGTTAATTTACTTTTAGGACTATTTTTATACTTCTGCCTGTAATTTTCCCAATTTCTGCTCGATGTGCTTTGACTTTTATTAATGAAACGAAAAGGCTTCTTTTTCCAGTGCATTGATTGATTTTTCTCTCCATTGCCCTTTTATGTCTTGTAGTTGACTGATGTAGAAGAGTATATTCCCACCACATCTCATTTGGGCAGGACTCTTGGTCCCAATGCCAGTCCTCGAGTTTGCCAGGCCTTTGTTAGGCTTTGTAAATCTCTTAGGTTAAGGAATCAAAAGTATAAGGATCAGTCTGAGCTTGTGGCCAAGTTGAAGGACAGGCTCCAGGAGATGGAAGAGGTTGGTGCTTCAGTGCAAGAAGAGTTGAATGCTTTGAGAACAAAGCTTCTCGATGCTTCTGAGATCAACCAGGTAGGTGAGATGCTTCAGCAAGAAAATGAAGCTTTAAGGAAAGAGGTCTCGCATCTTAGGGAGCACACGCCGATCACTGCTCTTGCAGTGTTGCGAGGCTCTTCATCAATGCAAGCTAGGGCTGGCTCGAGCGATGTTCCTCCTGGGCTACAAGGTTCTTCATCGGTACAGGCTAGGGCTGGCTCGAGCGACGTTCCCCATGTGCTGCGAGGTTCCACTGGTCCATTCATTCCGCGAGTTGGCAGGAGCACCAAGTGTTCAGATAGTGAAATGGAAGAGCTCCGCGGTGACTTACAGCGAGCATATGTGATTGCTTCCGGGCTCCAAAGGGACGTTACTCGGCTGCGGCATTTGTTTAAAAAAGGACCTCGGCGAGTATGGGTCAATGGTTATGACCAGGGTTGGTTGGATGCCCCGTCGAGATTGATAGAATTTGAGGAGCTCGCCTTCATCAGGGGGTGGTTGAGTGCTTTGAAGGAGATGTAGGTTCCAAGGAACTCTATGCTCTGGTATCGCCACGAAATATCTCCTTCCACTCGGATGCCCAATCCCTTCCGGAGAGATGATCAGTGGATACCCATCGATGCTATCCCTCGGCAGCTATTGGAGTCAGATGCTAACGAAGCCGAGGAAAAGTTGGTTCCTGCTCCTGATGATGGTCGAAGGGCTCAAGTGGCTGAATATCTCATTCAGAGGCCTCATCCCCACTGAGATTTTTCCATTAGCTACTCTATGTATTTTGCGTTGTAGTGATGTTATGTCAATGTTTTGGGCGAGCTCGCCGACTAAACATGTATTGTACTTGTTGTAAATATGGTGGATTAATATAAAATTTATGTTTTGGGCTATTTTAGCTGACTAAACAAGTGTACTATATTTTTCATATTCTCGCTCCTTCTAAATTTGTATTTTCATACTAGTGTTCCTCCAGTCCAGTACACTATCGAGGTATCATTGTGCACCACTTTACCTTTTAGGTCGTGTCGTCACACTACCTTAGGCCTAAGTGTGTCAATTGGTGAGGGCACACCTGGTGTTGGATTCTCTATCCGATCAGGATTTTATTCAACCAAATATGGTTTGGCGACCAACTTTAATTTGGCCATATTACCTAAGGATCTCTTGTAGGGCTTCATATATTGCCAGGGGCAATGCTAAGAGGTCTTTCGTGTTTCATAACGAAAGCCTGAGGAGGGTGATTTCCCTGCTATGGTGTGATGACCAATGTGCCTGTCATTTGGAAAAGATGGGTGATAAAGCTTATATAACTGTTATTCATTAGAACGCAGCCGTTAAAACAACTTTCATTAATGACAAGGAAAATAAACTAATAGCTCCACAACAAAAGCATGAAAGAAGAATCTAAAAATAGTATTTCTTGAGATTGGTTGCGTAAAAGCGTAAAAGAAGAATCTAAAAATAAAATTTCTTGAGATTGGCTGCGTTCCATGCTCGAGTGATTTCTCTACCTTCGATTGTTTCTAAATGATAGGGCGCCTTACAGATTATCTCTTGTTATCTTGAATGGTCCTTCCCAGTTTGGCCCTAGTTTGCCATCTGATGGTTTCACTGCGCTGCCTAGGACTTTTCTTAGGACATAGTCCCCAACTTGGAATGTCCTCGGGTTGACCCTCTTGTTATAGTGCCTCGCGAGCTGTTGCTGATAGCTCGCTAGTTTTACTAGGGCTAGCTCTCGGCACTCGTCGGCTAAGTCGAGCTCAGCGAGCAATGCTGCATCATTATGGCCTTGGTCGACAAGGTTGGACCTCATTGTTGGCAAGCCGACTTCTAGTGGGATAACTGCTTCCATCCCATATGTCAGTGAAAATGGGGTTTCTCCCGTTGCTCGTCGTGGAGTGGTTCTATAGGTCCATAGAATGTGTGGTAATTCATTTACCCATGCGCCTTTGGCTCGCTCCAATCGCTTCCTTACTCCGCCGATCACTGTCTTATTGGAAGCCTCGGCTTGGCCATTGCTTTGAGGGTAGGCCACCGAGATGAAATGGTGTCTGATTCCATGTTCGTTACAAAAACTCTTAAAAAAGTAGCTTTCGAACTGCGTTCCATTGTCGGTGATGATGGTTCTGGGATGCCAAAATGGGTGATTATATTTCTCCATATGAACCTTATCATATCTGCATCTCGGATGTTCGCCAGGGGTTCTGCCTCGATCCATTTGGTGAAGTAGTCAGTCGAGACCAACAGATATTTATGACTGCCGGTGGCGGTAGGAAGTGGTCCTAAAATGTCCATCCTCCATTGGGCAAACGGCCATGGGCTGGATAATGATTTTAGGTCGCTGGCAGGTTGGTGGGCCATAGGAGCATGAAGCTGGCACTTTAGGCACTTGCGGACATACGCCGCAGAGTCCATTTGCATATATGGCCACCAATAACCCTCCTTTATTACTCGAAAAGCCAGGGAATCTTCCTCCAATATGGCTTCCACAGATTCCTTCGTGAAGCTCATGTAGAACTTGCTCGACATCCTTTGGGTGAACACATTATAGGTAGGGATCGAAAAAGGATCTCTTGTATAGCTTTCCCTCAGGAGATAAGTGAAAGCGAGCAGCTTTGACTCTTATCTGGTGAGCAGTCTTCTTATCATCTGGAAGTGTTCCATCCTTCAAATAATCCTTTAGTGGGTCCATCCAGCTGGGTGTTGACTCAATATGGAGCACCTGCTCCACGCTTGGTAACTCGCCGTCACGATTAATGCTCGGATGAGCCAGGAAATCGATGGGGATTGTTCTTTTTAAGTCAGAATCAATTGCTGAGATTAGGGCTGCTAAGGCATCAACATGGCTGTTATGTCCCCTGGGGAACTGCTGGACATTGACTTCCTCAAAGTCAGCTAATAGCCTTTTTTCCAAGGTGAGATAGGCTGCCATCCTTTCATATTTTACATTGTAGTCCCCGCTGATATGATTGGAGACTAACTGTGAGTCGCCAAACACCTGTAATTGCTTTGCTCCCAAAGCGTGTGCTTTTTGGAGGTCGGCTATCAGGGCCTCGTATTCTGCTTCGTTGTTGGAGGCTTTAAATCCAAGCCTAATTCCCTGCTCGAGGATCGTATTTTCTAGAGTGATAAGAACGATGCCTACGCCTGCCCCCTTTGAATTGGAGGCTCCATCAATAAATAATTTCCAGATTCCCTCCGTCGTGTGGCTCCCTTTTTGTTTGGATGGCTGTGGTTGGGTGCAGGGTTGTTTGCCTGTGAATTCGGCTATAAAATCAGTAAGGACCTGCCCCTTGATTGTGTTCCTTGGTTGAAATTGGATATCGAATCGTCCGAGCTCGACTGACCATTTAGACAGTCTGCTCGACAAATCTGCCTTCCTCAGGATTGCTTTAAGGGGGTGCGATGTAAAGACGATTATAGTGTGGGCTTCGAAATAGTGCGTTAGCTTCCTCGAAGCCACTACTAGTGCAAAGGCGAGCTTCTCCAGAGGTAGGTACCTCTGTTCGACCTCAAGTAATGTTTTGCTCGCGTAGTAAACGGGGTGCTGGATTCCTGCAACTTCGCACATTAACACAGAACTGATAGTGTGGCTGGAAACGAAGAGGTACAGGTACAAGGAATCTGTTTAATGTGGTATAACGAGCAGTGGTGGCAAGCTTAGGTAAGCTTTGAGCTCAACCAATGCCTACGAGCAATCAGGGTTCCACTCTACCGTTTTGTTCCCCTTTAAAAGATGGAAGAAAGGCTTGCATTTCTCGGAGGATTTAGAGACAAAGCAATTTAAGGCAGCGAGCATTCCAGTGAGCTTCTATACGTCCCGGATCGTTCGAGGAGGTTGTACCCTGTTAATTGCATCTATCTGGTCTGGGTTAGCCCCTATGCCTCTCTTACTGACCAAGTACCTAAGAAATTTTCCTAACTGGACACCGAAAGAACACTTGCTCGCGTTAAGTTTCATTCGGTATTTCCTGAGGATTTTGAAGGTTTTTTGACAGGTCTGAGAGGTGGTATTCTCTGTTCTTGATTTTAACGAGCATGTCATCGATGTAAACCTCCATGGTGTCTCCCATCTGGTCTTTGAACATCTTGGTGACTAGCCGCTGGTAGGTTGCCCCTGCGTTTTTGAGCCCAAAGGGCATGACCTTGTAGCAGTATAACCCAACTGCGGTGATGAATGTTATTTTGTCTTGGTCTAGGGCATATAAAGGGATCTGATGATACCCTGAGTATGCGTCCAAAAAACTCATTCGCTCGTGAGCTGCAGTGGCATCTACCAGCTGGTCAATTTTTGGGAGGGGGAAACTGTCTTTAGGGCAAGATCTGTTGAGGTCAGTGAAGTCGATGCAAACTCTCCACTTCCCATTGCTTTTTGGAACTAATACTGGGTTGGATAACCACTCGGGGAATTGTACTTCCCGTACGGTCCTGCATCCAGTAGTTTTTCTACTTCTTTTTCTACGGCTTTTGCCTTTTCAGGTGCAGTTCGTCGCGCCTTCTGCATAATTGGTTTGAAGGTGGGATTGACGTTCAACTGATGACAAACCATACTAGGATCAATTCCAGGCAGCTCTTATGGTTCCCATGCGAAAACATCTACGTTTCATCTCAGTAGAGTTATTAATTCCTTCTGTTCCTGGTCAGTGAGAGAAGATCCAATCAAGAAAACTCTGTTACTGTCGCTATCGTCAGCTGTAACCTCTACCAAGTCTTCGACGACCCTTTCAGAGGGGAGGAGCCTGGTCTTCTCTACTCCAGGTCTTCCGTACTTTAATTGCTATTTAGAAGGCGTCAGACCCTCTTGTTCTTCAACTTTCTCGCTGGGCTGATCGGCCTTCTTCTCCGGCCTCGGTCGGATGGCTGCTATGAAGCACCTTCTTGCCATCGCTTGATCGCCGTGGATTTCCATTACTCCTCGCTCGGTTACATACTTGAGTTTTTGATGGTAGGTCGAGGAGACTGCTTTCATCGCATGGAGCCATCCTCTGTCGAGGATGGCTTGGTATGGCGAGTCGATGTCAACCACCAAAAACTCAATCATCTTGGAGACGTTTCCCGCGCGTACTGGTAGTACAATTTTTCCCAGGGGCATAGTTATTTTTCCAGCGAAGCCAACTAAAGGGACAGTAGCTTCCTTTAGGTCGGTGAAGCTTAATTTCAATTTTCTGAATAAGTCGAGATACATTACCTCGGATGAGCTTCCTTGGTCGACGAGCAACTTGTCGATGTCAAAGTTAGCTATCCCGAGGGTAATGATCAAAGCATCGTGATGTGGGGTTCTCACTCCCACCAGATCTTCATCTGTGAAAACAATATGCTTATTATAGTTGACGTTATCTGCTCGTTGATGCTTTCCTAACTGTGACTTTGCTGGATCGATCTGAAAAGCTTGCATCACCGCTGTAAGTTTCTTCATCTCCATTCGAGCTGAATTTCCCTGGATCTGTCTGGCATCAGAGGCCCCATGAATTATCGCGAACTCATGTCCAGCATCATCGTCGAGCACGTTGTCGGGTCTCGACTCTCTATTGGCAGCCGCTTTCTCTGCCTTCTTCTCCACGAATTCGTTCAAATTCTCGGATTGGGCTAGCTCTTCGAGGTGGGACTTAAGAGCTTTGCAATGCTCAGTCTTATGTCCTCCCACTTTGTGAAAGGCGCATCTCAGCGCATTGTTCCTCTTCGAGGGATCTCCTCCCATCTTCCCGGGCCACTTGACGAATGGCTTGCCTTTGATTTTTACGAGAATTTTGTAAATTGGTTCTTTGAAGACGGTGTTGACCGCCTGAAATGCTTTCGACGCTTCATTGTTGCCTCCATTTTTGGAGCCATTTTTCCCCCATTCTTTACTCCTTTCTTCTGATTCTCAGTTTTGTCACTACCCTTGGTAGTGAGTTTAGCTGGACCATTTTCCCCTATACTGAGGCGGTTGACATCCTCCACCTTAGCATACTTCTCGATGCGAGCCATTAGGTCGTCAATAGTCATAGCCTCTTTCTTTGTCCGGGACTGGTATAGAAGGGAGGAGCTGGGTAGCCCAATTTTGAAAGAGGCCACTGCCACTTTCTCCGAGCAATCCTCGACCTCGTTGAATAACTCCCAGTACCTCTTCGCGTAGTCTCAAAGGGTCTCTTGAGGTGTTTTCTTCATTGTCAGCAAAGTATCCATCCTTTTGGGATGGGAGCTACTAGTAATGAATCGGGGCGTAAAGAGCTCGACCAGGGATTTGAAACTCCTGATGGACCGGTGGGGGAGCCTTTCGAACCATTTCTGCGCCACGTCATGCAGGCTCGAGGGGAAAATTTGGCACATTAGTGCGTCCCGGTGGTTCCAGAGGGTCATGGCCTGTCGGTACTGCTTGACGTGATAAATGGGATCAGTCTTTCCGTCATAAATTTTGAACCTTGGAATGGCAAACTTCTTGGGGGCTTCTTCGTCTTCAATTTCCCTTGAGAAAGGTGACTTCATTTGGGTTTTAAGAGCTCGCCTAGCGAGTTCTCGGGTCGATCTGGTACCGTAATGGGCAGGATGCTGGTCCATCTCCCTTCGGACCAGACTTCGTATGTTCTCGTTGCTGCGAGTAGGGCTCTGGTAACGGTGAGCTTTTCGCAGTTGCTCACGTAGGTCGTCCTCCGACTCGTCTCCCTCAATCTTTTGGGATCCTCGCCTGGGGCTCCTTCCTCGATTGCGAGACTTGCTCGCCTGAGGGTTAGGTGTGCAGTACGGACGTCTCCTGGTATCATGATGGAGCTCTTTCTCTTTTCTCTCTAATCTTCTTTTCAGGAGAGCATTCTCGGCCTCATGTCTGCGAGAAGACTCTCTTTGCTCGTGGAGTCTTGCCTCATACGCATCAATTAGTCTGGATATCTGCGTGGACCTTGCTGGTCCTTGGATTTCTTCTGAGGCTGGCCTTTCTAAGCGAGCCCTCTGATCTGAACGTCGAATTTCAGATCTAATCCTGCGAGGAACAGGTGGTTCTTGAATATCCCCTGCCTGGGGAGCATTGCTACTGTGACCGGACATTTTAAACTCCTTTTTTTGTGTGGGCTTTCTCAGGGAAGATAAACATTCCCACAGACGGCGCCAATTGTGGTGACAATTATTATGCAACACAAATAGATAAGAGAAGCGCAATCACCAAGTAAAAATAAGGAATGCAAAATGACAATCACACAATAAAGGATGTACGTGGTTCAGCAAAGATGCCTACGTCCACGGTGGTGTAGATTGTTGTAATACCCCAAAATTCTGCTTAATTAGGAAAATTATGCTTAATTAGAAAAATATGTTTTATTTAAATTATGTGAGTAGAGTAATTTAATGCAATAAAATATGTTTTATTTAAATTACGTGAGTAGAGTAATTTAATATGATACGTTTTATTTAAATTACGCGAGTGGAGTAATTTAATGTGATAAAATACGTTTTACTTAAATTACGTGAGAAGAGTAATTTAATGTGTTATCATGTTAATAAATATTAATATGACGATTAAAAATTTACTAAATGTGAGTAGTAAATTTTGAATGTTGATATGTACAGCCTAGTGATTATATGGACGTACCTGAGTTACCTCAACCGAGAGTCACGCATAAAAAAAAAATTTAAGATGAGATTAGAAAAATATTTTTGAGACTCAAACGATAATTTAGAGTCCACAGATGATTCCGAAAGGGTCGAATTAGTCAAAATAGTATACCCGGGGGTACTAGTTGAGTGCCGGGTCATTTTCGGGCTAAACCAAGACCATTCGAGGGCCTTTTGGTCTTTTTACATTTATGGGTAAGTAGACCTACGAATTTTGAAATCCTAAATCAGATTATAAGAGTTGAGGCTAGGGTTAGAAAGATAGAAAATACACCATAGCCATTAGAGAAGTGAGAGAGATAATTTCCTAAGGCAAAAGAAGGAAGGAGGGGGAACTCTAAGGAGATTTCACCACAAATTTGTTGGGAAGGAGGATTGAAGCATCAAAATCATCAACCATCATCAACAACCACGAAATCAGACCCTACAAATCATAAGGCAAGTGGTTATTTGCAAAATAAATTGAGTTATAATACCCATATTTAAGCTTTATGAAGAACATAATTTTTATGATATTTTTGGGAGAAAAACAATTGATTATGATCCATGATTGGCAGGGATTGCATGTAGAACGTTTTTGGATCTCCAAATATTCTGATATCATAGAAAACTAGATGATTGAATCGAACTGAAAATTTGGAATTATAATGAAAGATGTAAAGATTATATTTTTAGGGTTCTTGAATATTAGTAAGATTTTTAGTTGATTTGGCCAAGATTTATAATGATTTTGTTGTTTGAAATCGTTAGTTTTCATCCCAGATAATGTAGGAATGATTAGAAATTGTTGGTTGCAAATATGGTGGACTATCATGAAAGATAAATACATAAAAATGGTGAAACCCGCATGAAGAAGACGAACTGGGTCTGTCACTGCTTGATCGATCGATCGACCCTTGAATGTCGATCGATCGAGCAGTCGATCGATCGACCAAGTCCCATCGATCGATCGACCCTGGCTGGATTTTAGAGAATTTTTTGAATAAATTTCTTTTAATTACCGTCGCTTAATAGGAACCTTAGTGATAATATTTTACCTATGGGGAGACTTCATAAATACCAGTAGGTGTACCGTTAGATTTCTTCATAAATGATTGAGTGGGATTTTTGGAGGAATGGACCGACGGGAGAACGATCGATTTAGCCGTATGTTGAGATTGTGAGAATTTAGCTACGGAAAGAGTGAGAGTAAATTTCGGAAAAATACCAGTAGGTTAAAGTTAACTTAACTATTGAATTAAGGGAGGAGTAACCAGGGACCTTAGAGTTGCGTGAATACTCAAATAAATACAATAGTGAAATAAATTGTAAATTAATGAGTACGGTGAATATAAGTAAAATATATTACATACGGGCATGATTTGATAGGTCGGGTGTGTACCTACTAAATTATATAAAAGTTTGAGGTAAGAGAATTTTACCTAAATTAATTATGTTAGGGTCGATGTGACATTCCGAACTAACATAAGGTTATTATATGTTTGGGGTCGATGAAAAATGCCGAACCAAACTTTAAACTGGTGTCGCGATGAAAGAGTCCCGAACCAGAATATGTGTATATATCATATTTTTAAATAGTTGAGGTCGATGGATCATTCCGAAACAACTCTTACTTGTGGTCGATAAATCATTCCGAACCAAGAGTCCTTTATGTGTGGTAAAAGGATATGTTAGTGATAACTGATATTAAATACATAATTGTGTGATAAAATGTATTCTATGTGCATAATCTACAGATTGAGAATAGTAGATAATGAAATGAATTGTAAATATCTTAGTAATAATTTATAGCGTGATGTAATTATTATAAGAATAAGGATAACGAGCAGTAAATAAGTTACCTACGCTTATGGGTTGTATAACTAGGGGAAACTAAGTGTCCTCGTTAGACATGCACTATAGAAGAGAGGTGAGGAAGTTCAAGTGAGTTGTGCGAAACTTGAATATGTGTAATCAATAACTCAATTGTGATAACTTCTTGCAAAATATTTTCAAATGTTTTGAGTACTAACTCTTGCTATGTAAAACTTTTAAAAACCTTTTAGGTGCCCAACCACAAGGACACCCGACATGATTTCATTCCAGGGATTTGGGAGCTGCAGCACCTGTGGATGTTGCAGGGATTGTTTAGACGCTTCCTCCTTTTCAGTTCCAGTGCAGGATCTCAGTTTTAGTATTCTTAGTTGGTACATGTTGTCCTATATTTAATTTTACAGTTATTCTGATTCTGGATTTTGAGATGTCTTTTATTGGCCGTGGTTTTCGGCAAGACTTTACTTGCATTCAGTTATTTATGCAACTGTTTTATTATTACTAGAATAGTAATGTGTTGGTATGGATTATTTGTTCTTCTTAAAGAAGATAAAATTTGGCACTCGCTTAATTTCACTTAGGTGGTTAGTAAATTAAAAAGCTTTCGGCAGTGATGCTAACCATTTAAGAAATCTGTTTTAATTGAATTAAGGCTTGATCACCCAAGGTTTAATTAGGCAGGGTGTCACAATTGTATTCTCTGTAATCACTCTTCGGAGAACACATAAATAATACTATCTACACCACCGTGGACGTAGGCATCTTTGTTGAACCACGTACATCCTTTGTTGTGTGATTGTCACTTGGCATTCCTTATTTTTACTTGGTGATTGCGCTTCTCTTATCTATTTGTGTTGCATAATAATTGTCACCACAAAAACCAAGACTTAGATAATGGTGATATTGACATGTCACTGTTACCGGCTCTTATCAAAGTTCCAAAAAACCCAACTTAGCTGAATAATCTTAACCTCTCTCCCAGACCCAAAAAAATTCCTTCTGTCATCATAGCTGGTGACAAATGGAAACCCAAATGGGTATTAGATACTGAAGATGAAGATAATATGGTTGACTTTGGTAAAGAGGATTCTTCAACCTTTTCACATGAATTAAGAGAGAAACACCCTTGTTCACGTGATGAAGAATAATTCAAACTGGTTTCCAGGAGGAAAAGGAAAAATTATAAAGCCTTGGCTCAAAATTACCCTATCACTACCAGATCTGCAGGTAAGGTAACAAAGAATAAATATCATGATTGTCTTAATGATTAATCTTCTCTTCTGGAATATTCGTGGGGTGGCCAACGCCCCCTCAATTCATAGACTCAAGCGCATCATTAAAAAAAATATTGGTGTTGTTGCATTAATGGAGCCAAAACTTGAGGAAACTAACCTGCAGCTAGTATGCAAGAAAATCAAATTTTGTGGGAGTGTTGCTAATTTGAACAGCAAAATATGGGTCTTCTAGAAATTTGATTGGAGTACAGACATTATCTAGAATAAAGATCAGATAATCTCCATTAAAGCTAGTCATGCAAATTTTGAGAGCCCAGTTATTTTTTTAGCTGTATAATGCTTAATGCGATGGGATGGATAGAGAGGAGCCGCGGGATAACATTATTGACATTGGAAATAAATATAAGGAGAAATGGATAATTGGCGGCAATTTTAACACAGTTAAAAATCAAGATGAAAAAGTTGGGGGCAATACAATTAATAGTAGAGGAGCTGAGGATTTTAAAAATACCCTTATCCAAGCAGGTCTTTTAGAGTTTCCTTTTAATGGGTCTCGTTTTACCTGGGGTAATAATCGTGATGGAAATTCTTGAATATGGGCTAGGCTTGATAGAGTCGTTGGAAATAATGAATGGTTTCTTATGAATAGCCTCACCACTGTTCAGCATCTCCCAAGCATTAAATCTGATCACGGCCCTCTGGTCACTAGAATTTCCTTCCCAATTGATAGGATACCCAAACCATTTCGCTTCATTAATGCTTGGCCGTCACATCACTCATTTCTGGAAGTAATAAAAAATGCTTGGCTAGTGCCCCAATATGGAAGTTCAATGAAAATCTTTGCCTTGAAACTCAGACACCTAAAGCAATCATTCAAGTCCTGGAACCTATCAACTTTAAAAAAAATTGATGCCAAGCTTAATGAAGCCGAGGACAACCTGATAATTAAATAAGCTCTGGCAGACAATGATCCAAACAATCTGAATAGAAGTGAATGGAATAAAGCTCAAGTGGAGTATTTGTTAGCTCTGAAAAATGAGGAATTATACTAGAGGTGGAAAGTAGGAAAAAGTGGGCAGAAGTTGGAGACCTAAATACTAAAAAATTTCACTATTTGGTGAATCATCGGCGGTGCATTAACACTATCCATAAAGTTAAAAAGAAAGATGGCAATTGGACTAACTCCGTTTCTGAAATGGAACAGGAGTTATGCAGCCATTTTAAAGAAATTTTGGGCGATCAATCAACTATGGCTTATGATGGCAATCTGTTCACATGTATTCCAAAATTGATAGATAAGACAACATATGACAGACTCACGAGAATTCCAAATGAGGAAGAAATTAAGGGAGAAATTTTCTTTATGAATAAAGAAGGTACAACAGGCCCAGATGGCTTCAGTGGAGTATTCTTTCAACATTCTTGGGACATTATCAAAACGGACCTCATTGCAGATATCCAATTTTTTTTCTTGGGAAGTGATATTCCAATAAGCCGGTCAGCCATAACAATAATTCTCATTCCAAAAATCCAGAATCCAACAGGAAGCTCTGATCTTTGGCCTATAAGTTTGTGTAACTTTTCAAGTAAAATTATTTCAAAAATGATAAACAACCGTTTACGAGATATTCTCCTTAATATTATATCTTTATCTCAAACGGGGTTTATCAAAGGGCGTGATATAACTAAAAATATTCTTTTAGCCCAAGAAATGATGAAAAGTTTTAATAAAAAATTGCGGGGACACAATGTGATCTATAAATTAGACATGTCTAATGCTTATGATTGTCTATCATGGCACTTTATTGTTAAAACTCTTCGATCATTTGGATTTTGTGAGCTAATCTTTGATTGGATATGGAGATGTATTTCAGGTTGTTGGTATTCCATAGCCATCAATGGAAAGCTATGTGACTTTTTCAAGTCAAAAAGAGGAATCCACCAAGGGTACCCTCTTTCCCATACACAATTCGTTATAATAGCTAAAGTCCTATCTCGTGGCCTGCATAAACTGAAGGAAATGGGAGATATTAAACACTTTGCTCAACCTCTAACATGCCCGCTCATTTCATCTTTATCATTTGCTGATAATATTCTTATTTTCACTACAAGTGACAAAAAGAGTACAAGGAATGTCCTCCATTTTCTCACAGATTATGAAGATAATTCGGGTCACTTAGTTAACCACGCCAAAAACTTCTTCTTAATGCCGAACAGTACCTCCAAAGGTAAGATTCAAACAATGACTAGATTGAAGAGGTTTCAATAAAAAATACCTCCATTCAAATATTTGGGTGTTCGGATTTATGAAGGCAAAAAGAAAAGGGTCCATTTCCAACCTTTAGTGGAAATAATTAAAAATCGAATCGCAGGCTGGACCTCCAAGTCGCTAACTCAAGTAGGTAGAAATATCCTCATTAAGAGTGTTGCTCAATCTATGACTTTTAACTATTTAGAAGTTATTGATCCTCCAAACATGACCCTTAATGACATTAATAAGGCCTTTGCGAATTTTCTGTGGGGTTCAGAGGAAGGTAAATTTAAAAAACACTGGATTAGTTGGGAAAAAAATTATTTACCGAAAAATGAAGAAGGCGTTGGTATTAGATCTCTTAAAGATGTATGTAAGGCGTATACATGCAAATTATGGTACTCATTATTTAACAAAGATGGTTTCTGGTCTAAATTCATGAAAGCAAAATATGAAAAACTCCGAAATTATGAATTTAGTGGCTGATAGAAAAAACTTTTGTGTGTATTTGTCGTTGTTGTACAAGCTCATTCTAATCAAAATCCTTATGTACCTACAATATATATATAAAACTCAATGTAGAGGGTAAGTAAGGGTATCAATCCACATCCTAGGGAGTAAGCTAGAGATAAATTCAATTGTAATTCACTTTTTATTTTCTTTTTGTGCTTTTTCACTTTTCTATTTTTTTTACCTTTTTCAATATTAAAATAATAGGGTGAGGTGCTTGTTTAAACTAAACTAAACTAAATGTAATATGATAATAACTAACTAGAAAATGACTAAAATGAAAAATAAAGTCTAACACTAAAATAAAAGATAAAGTGAGGTAAATAATTGTGAGAACAATCAAGGAATGGAATTACACCACAAGTTTTAGTTATTCTAATTAATTAATTTAATTATTTGAATTCTCCCAAATTAATATCAAAATTACAAACCAACTCTCGTTGCAAGTGTAATTATAATAGTAATCTTTTAGAAAGTTAATTTTAACACCCCACAACTCTAGAAAAATAAATCCACACTCCTTTTAATTAATCACCCGCTAGGATCGATCAATTAGAATTGATGTCAATCTTATAAAATAAATTTAGAGTTGAAATTCAAGTAATAATACCCCACTTAAGAAACCCCTATCTCTAGTTCGAATCTAAAATGGGTATTATCACTAGAATTTCGATTTTCTCTCGAAAATCATTTACCCTCTCTCGAGGCGTAAATCTAAGGGTGAGGGATCAAAATTAACATTCAAATGGACTTTTCAAGTAATTAAACTAATTAAAATAAAATAACATCAAATAAGGGTTTTACCCCACCCATTGAAAGGGGATTTAGCCTAACATGGTATCAAACATATTAAACAAATATTCAATAGGCATTAATATAATAAAAGAGTAGAGAAAGAGAACAAATCTTCACAAGTCTCCTTGAAATTGGCAATTTCAACTCTATCCTCCATTGAAATTGAGCAACATCCATTCAAAATGAGCTTTTCACAATATTCAATTACATACAAACACTCATTTGAATCACTCAACAATTAATTTCTCACAAATATCTAAAAAAATAAAAGGAAAAAAATAAAACTATTTACAAAGGATAATTTTCTTTACAATTCTCTCTCTAGAATTTTCCTATCTAAAAGCTCCCCTTTTTTGCAAATGGGATCTTCTTCTTCATTTATAGTAGGCATGGAGCATGGGGGATAAGGGGTATATTGGACATTAGTGTGCATGTGGGAATGGTGAGAGCACATGTGCATGGGGGTGTGAGGTGAGAATAAATTCAGATTTGGTTTGAGGGGTATTTTGGGTGTTTGGTTAGAAGAGGTTAGCTGGGGGGGGGGGGGGGGGGGGGGGGGGGGGGGTATTTGGGTAAAAATAGGATAAGTGGGTTATTTGACATGTGGGGTTTGGCTTTTAGTTGGTTTGGTTTTATTTTATTTTGGCATATCGTGGCTTGCTTTGGTTAGAAATGGGTTTGAGACTATGGATCGAAATGGGATGTGGGTCTTGACTTAGGTGAAAGTGGGTATGGAGGTGGAACTTGGGCATGGGTCGAAGGGTATTTGGATTTCTGGGTTTATTTTTGGTAGGCGACAGGCGGGTTTGAGAAGGGGCTCCGGTGGGACAGCGTTGCCAGAGTGGGGCACCGCCGGAATGGAGGTTGGGCTGTCGCCGGTTTGCTGGTGGCGCAGGTTGTGGGGTTAGGTTTCGGGAAAAGGAGAGAGAGGGTTCGGGTCAGACTTTAGCGGTGGTTAGTCGCGATTGGAGGGGAAGTCCGACGGAGGGGCAAAGGGTTAAAGGGTGGCGTTGTTGGGTCGCGCCAGCTTGCCTGAGATGATCGCCGGCGGCGGGATTTTCGGGGTAAGGGGTCTGTCGGGCTGGACATGGAGAATCGACAGGGGGTTCTTGGTTCTGGTTTTCCGGCCGGTGTTGGTTCCGGAAGGTGGGTTTTGTGGCTATTGAGATTTATGAGAGAGGAGAGAGAAGATTGGTGGTGGAGTTATGGTGTTTTAATTTTAGAGATTGGATGATAATGGTGGATTAGGAGAGAGAGTGGAAGTGGGTGTTTGGAAGATGAGGGCGAGGGTAGTTTGGTGTGGCAAGGTGTAGGGAAGTATGGTGAGGATGTGGGGTTGTTTTGGGTGTAGGTGTGTGTAGGTATGTAGGGTATGTGTGTGTATTTAATTTGAACCCCTAAAAATACACAACTAAAATTAAATTAGTAAAATAAAATAAAAACCTAATAAAATCTAATTCTAAAATAAAATAAAGACTCAAATAAAATTGAAACTAAAAAGAAATGAAAATAAAAATAAAAATAAAATCTAATAAAACTAAAACTAAAATTCTAATTAAATGTAAAATCAATATAAAACCAATAAAAGAAATCCCTAAAAAAAATCTAATCCTAATAAAATAAAATAAAATAAAATAAAATAAAATGAAAACTAAAAGTAAAACTAAAAACTTAATAAAATCAAAATAAAATAAAATTATACTAATAAAAATAAAATAGAAAAATAGAAAATAAAATCTAAAAATTCTAAAATAAACCTAAAATTAAAATGACACAAACTAAAAATCTAAAAATTGATAAAAGGCCACAAACTCAACACACACACGGTTTAAGGTAGGTTTAGGCTAGGCTTAGGCTCGGGTAAGGGTATGGACAAGGGTATTTAGCTTCATATTGTACACAATTTTCATGATTTAAGCGTTTGAACTCTGCAATGCACAATTGACCTACAAAATAAACATTTAAGCACATAAGACCCATATTGTCGAGAATTAGCAACTAAAGTACGTCTATTTGTGGTATAAATTGTACAATTTTAGGTGTTTATCACACCACCCCCAAGCAGTGCGTTGTTAGTCCTCGAGCAATAAGATAGAGAGAAAGAGAATGATAAGAAACCAAAAGTGTACCACTTTTGCGGGCACTTGCGATTGCACTTGGCATGTACAACAAGCCTTTAAACCTATAGGTTGCCCTACAGGACGAGTTGTGTCTCATGAGGGTTTGCAAGGAATATACCCACAAAATTCTTATTTTGCAAAAAATTATTGAAATGCAGTCAATCTCTTATTAGACATAGAATAATCTCAAAATCCATCATATGAGAAAATATTTTCAGAAATACAAGCTAGAATGTGTAAAAATTTTAGCTAAGTAAATACTCAAGGCACATCCTTCCTAAAACTCAACATGTGTAGTGTGAATCAGTCAAAACGGGTTGAGTATCACTAGAGTAATTCCTAGATTGCCTTGTCGGAATCAACGCTTCAACTTCAAATCTCACGGATATAACTCTCTCAAATGAACTCTCGAGATTAGGGTAAGTGTATCGCTCTTGTGTGTGAGGAGGTGAGTAAATGTAAGCAAGTTCAAACGTCTCACACACACACAAGAAAGAATGAACAATTAGAAAGAAAAATGATCTCATGAAAGAATGCTAATCACCATAGTGGGAACGTCGAGTTATTCACCACGTTGACTTTCATTTGCCCGAACACCTAGGGAAAATATGGATGATTATGGGTGAGGGGAAAATGAAATGGGAAGGATGGTATAAGGTGTGGTATGATGGATGGGATGATGTATGGATGTGGTATGTAGGATATAATGGTGATATGAATGAGTGATGAATATGCGATGTGAAATGGATGAATATGCGATAAAAGAGTGTATACACTTTACGCTCAAAATGTCTTTATTTTACAACTAACTACAAACTCTCTTTCTTTTCTTTTCTCTCTTTTTTTCGATTTTTTTTCTTATAATTTGCTATTTTTCAAATTTTTTTCCTTTTTCTTTTCTTTTTCTTTTTCTTTCACTTTTTAAACCAACATTGAAGACATTTACATTTGAAATCACACTCTTTTATTTGAAAATGATGATGGATGATATATGAATGAAGGTGATAGGTGATGGGAATATATGGGAATTTGGAAGTGCATGGGAATATAATGGGTGAAGTGAATGGAAATGTGATATGGGAAAAAAGTGGTAAGTGTATGGATGAAAATCCCAGTGATCGGGACAAATTTCAAGACACGCGTTTCTTACAACTCGAATAAGATGTCATTCTCAGTGATCAACCAAAATTTTATGAAAGAAAATGAGATTATACAACGATTTAAAGTGCAGACCCAAACGAAGTTGAATCAACTTGTGACTCGGAGATTGTGTTAAACACTCTGAAGGGGTGAAAGGCACAAATCTCACAAGCTAAAGTCTCTACTAGTGATCCTTAAGGTTCTCTTTAGAATTATAGTACTCCTCAACTCTAAACGTAATGTCGTGATACGTGCGCAAATTTTGTCGAGTCTAGATATTCATGGTGCAACATGCCTTGTTATGTATTACATAAGCTATTTAGAAAAAATATGCTCTAGCTTGATTTCTAGACTTTTGAAAGATAGATGATTGAAAATTCACATCAATGAGTGAGATGAAAGAAACTGCACGAAATTTTTTAAAAAATCCAGTTTAAAAATTAAAATTTTTCAAAAGAGGTACGATTTTGATAAAATTCCCCACTCCCAAACAAAAAGGAACATCGTCCTCTATGTTAGGTAAAATTATTTTTTAAATTGAGAGCATAAGGTAGGAAATATAGTACCAGAATATACCGCTAATGAAGTGGAAAGATATAGCCAAGAATAAACCTGAACAAAATGAGAGCGAAATGTGTATAAGTCTATAAGCATGATAAAGCATTGGGTGATGTGAAACACCACCCCCAAACAGGATGAGGCTAGTACAAGAAACGCGGGCTGCCTCCCGGTAGGGCTAAGTTTAATGTCTTCAGCCAGACCGATGAAATCTCACCCTAAGGATAAGATCTATGAAAGCGCGGGGTGGCAGAAAAATTGGGTAATGGGAATCACCCCCAAACAAGACTGAGGCGTCAGTCTTGTTGGAAACAGAGTAAAGTGGTCAATGCACTTGTATAGAAAAGTGCATCACACGATGCAAAGCATCGGTGGACCATGGGTGGGTGGGTGGGGATCAGGGTGAGGGTGAATATGGTGAAGAGGTATCGGTCACGAGCTTTATTGAGCCGGAAGGTGAGGGCAACAAGGGCCCTATAAGCATGGTGCTCTAGTTGGTGAGGAAGGCAAAAGGGTTTGGAAAGTGGAATGGTGTGGGCCTCAGAAAAATCACACGACCGTTATATGAATGGACGATGGTAATGGTCGCGCCGTGACACGCCAGGGAGCTGTTGAGAAGAAAAATCAACACCACAAGGAAGTGGTGTGCATGAAGGAACAAGCTCGATGTCACGGTGGAGAGTAGCACCAAAAATACTCTCATAGGTGGGGGATGGTTTCAGGTTAGGATCTAAAAATGTTGATGGAAACTTGAAATGCGTAAAATCAAGATCTAAAACAGGTGGTGGGGTGGAAAGGATAATGGGTGGGTCGGGTGGTACAAATGGTGTATCGGGTGGGATAAACGGTGGAGGAAGATGATCCAACTCAAGCGTGGGAGACACACACTCATTGGGAGGAGTAAAGGAATACTCACAAGGGAGTGTGGTTTCTAAAGATGGAGTTGTCAACTTCTCCATAAGAGTAGAATCGGTGGATGTGGTGGGTGGGTAAGACGAGGCACCAATCTCAGAGATAGAGGAATCACTAGAAATATGAGGCTCAAAATGAGCCATGCATGGTGGGACATCATCCATATCCGGATAGTTAGGAACTATCACGAATTCTATTTCGGAAAATTGATGAGCACTCGTAGCCGGAGCTAACCTAGGATGAAGTGGTTCCTCGGGAACACACACAGTGTGCTCAATGGGTATAGACTCGGGCATTGTTTTGGATATTACAGGAGTGGGAACCTCTAGGTGGGGTTCATTTGAACATGGTGGGATTTGATCAGGCTCACTAATGAAAGGTACGTCAACACAATTGTCGACTTGGGACCCGGACCATGGGATGGTCTCAACTTCGAGATTCTCGGGGTGGTAGGATTGGTCACACTCAAAATTCGTGTCACAAGAGGACACATCATCATCACACTTGGTTGCAATGATGGGTGGATGCATGGGAATATCCGACTCTCTCGCACACTCCAATTCATTTAACCGTTCTTCAATCCTTTGGAGAGGTTGAGTTTGAGTGGCTTGCTCTTGCTCAAGTATGAGCTTTTGCAAGAGGGTTTCGAGAGTGGATGTGGATGAAGGTGTTGGTGGAATGATGGGTGGTGGCGGTGGTTGAGGTGGACACAACGCGCTATTAGCGGGACTATATGGAGAATAATCATATGAAGTGTGTGGAGTGGGGCCAAGTTCATCATACACGAAAGGATCGCTTTCGTGATGGACAATTGGTTGATGCGCATGGGGTGCGTAGTAAGGGAACTGATCATGACTGGGTGCACAAGGTTGCCATGATAACTGTTGGAACATGTGAGGATCCACAACATCGGGTTGGGATACGTATTGCGTGGAAGGGTGATCAAGCCTCCACGAATAATTTGGGTGCTCACACAACTCGGGATTAGGTATAGCGGGGTAGTAGGCCGAGGTGGGTTCCGGAACAATGTCATATGGACACACATGGTCCGTGGTGGGTTCCGATGGATATGATAAGTATGGACACTCATGGGACATGTGATCAGCATAATAACAATGGATCCACAACAAAGGATGAGACACGCCGACACTTGACACCGAGGTTAATGGAATAGGTGGTGCGTGCATAGATGAGTCAAGAGTACCAAGGGTACTCGTGAGAGAGCCAAAACCATGAAAAATCTCATAAAGAGACGGCTTGGGATCACTCTGACACGTGTCGTGTGTCAATAAAAAATGACCAAAGTAGTCACGTAAGGGAAGTTCTTCAGCCATGTGGATGGAAATATTTTTTTTTGGAGTTTTAAATTTTTTCAAAAGGAAAGAAAATATTTTTGGATTTTTTTTAAAAAAGTAAAAAAATATTTTTGGATTTTTTGTTTTTTTTTATAAAAATGAAAGAAAATATTTTTGTATTTTTCTAAAATGAAAGAAAGAAAATATTTTTGGATTTGTTTTTTTTTTATAAAAATAATAGAAGAAAATATTTTTGGGTTTTTTTTGGGAAGAAAAGGTGGGGAAAAATATGGACTCTTTGATTTGGACGGATTAACTAAAATCGACTACCGAAAAATGAATTGGACATACACACAAGTCAAGAAAATTTCCTAACTAGCACATAGCCAATTTTTATATTCAAAATTAGTGAGAGGGTAGTCAAATTTTAATTAAGTCCGTGGGCGATAAAAAATTCACGAAAATCTTAATGATCGCCTTTGCAAAATATTCTCTTATTGGGATACCTAGTTGATTGATTTTAAATTTAGTGATGGCTAGGGTAGCACACAATGATAAGCGAGTGAGTCGGGTGATGAAATCCCTTCTCGTGAGTGACCGGGTATAGGTCTTAGCCAATTAATGTATCACACCATTATGAAAAAAATGCGAGAATTAAATCAAGTAAGAGCACACAAAGAGCATACAAAATAATTGACTCGCTAACAGGAGAGGCGTGAGGGTTAAAGAAATATACCACCCACGATTTTTATGCCGTGGGGTGCCGAAAAATTTGAGTCGACCGGGGGGAGATCACACCTATCTCAGTCGTCCCCGGGAGTCCTACTGACCCAATGTAGAGAGATTTCTAAATCCTCTCCTTTGGAGGCCGTCTCTCTACCTTGTCCGGTTTCCCTATCACGCTTGTCTTTAATTTATTACAAATTTTAAAATGAAAAATAAATCGTGTCTCTATGCACCGCAATACAAGAAAAATAATAATGTCCTAATACAATCCTTCTAATAAAATGCAAAAATGTTACTAAAAATTAAAAAAAAAATTACAATACAAGTGAATCACAAAATGAAATCCGCTCCGAGCTTCTCGATCCCAAGAATGGCAGCGGCGCCATTTGATAGAAAAAACTTTTGTGTGTATTTGTCGTTGTTGTACAAGCTCCTTCTAATCAAAATCCTTATATACCTACAAAATATATATCAAACTCAACGTAGAGGGTAAGTAAGGGTATCAATCCACATCCTAGGGAATAAGCTAGAGACAAATTCAATTGTAATTCACTTTTTATTTTCTTTTTGTGCTTTTTCGCTTTTTTAATTTTTTTAGCTTTTTCAATATTAAAACAATAGGGTGAGGTGATTGTTTAAACTAAACTAAACTAAATGTAATATGATAATAACTAACTAGAAAATGACTAAAATGAAAAATAAAGTCTAACACTAAAACAAAAGATAAAGTGAGGTAAATAATTGTGAGAACAATCAAGGAATGGGATTACACCACAAATTTTAGTTATTCTAATTAATTAATGTAATTATTTGAATTCTCCCAAATTAATATCCAAATTACAAACCAACTCTCGTTGCAAGTGTAATTATAATAGTAATCTTTTAGAAAGTTAATTTTAACACCCCACAACTCTAAAAAAATAGATCCATACTCCTTTTAATTAATCACCCGCTAGGATCGATCAATTAGAATTTATGTCAATCTTATAAAATAAATTTATAGTTGAAATTCAAGTAATAATACCCCACTTAAGAAACCCCTATCTCTAGTTCGAATCTAAAATGGATATTATCACTAGAATTTCGATTTTCTCTCGAAAATCATTTACCCTCTCTCGAGGCGTAAATCTAAGGGTGAGGGATCAAAATTAATATTCAAAGGGACTTTCAAGTAATTAAATTAATTAAAATAAAATAACATCAAATAAGGGTTTTACCCCACCCATTGAAAGGGGATTTAGCCTAACATGGTATCAAACATAATAAACAAATATTCAATAGGAATTAATACAATAAAAGAGTAGAGAAAGAGAACAAATCTTCACAAGTCTCCTTGAAATTGGCAATTTGAACTCTATCCTCCATTGAAATTGAGCAACATCCATTCAAAATGAGCTTTCCACAATATTCAATTACATACAAATACTCATTTGAATCACTCAATAATTAATTTCTCACAAATATATAAAAAAAATAAAAGGAAAGAAATAAAACTATTTACAAAGGATAATTTTCTCTACAATTCTCTCTCTAGAATTTTCCTATCTAAAACTCCCCTTTTTTGCAAATGGGATCTTCTTCTTCATTTATAGTAAGCATGGAACATGAGGGATAATGGGTATATTGGACATTAGTGTGCATGTGGGAATGGTAAGAGCACATATGCATGGAGGTGTGAGGTGAGAATAAATTCAGATTTGGTTTGAGGGATATTTTGGGTGTTTGGTTAGAAGAGGTTAGTTGGGGGGTATTTGGGTAAAAATAGGATAAGTGGGTTATTTGGCATGTGGGGTTTGGATTTTAGTTGGTTTGGTTTTATTTTATTTTGGCAGATCGTGGCTTGCTTTGGTTAGAAATGGGTTTGAGACTATGGATTGAAATGGGATGTGGGTCTTGACTTGGGTGAAAGTGGGTATGGAGATGGAACTTGGGCATGGGTCGAAGGGTATTTGGGTTTCTGGGTTTATTTTTGGTTGGCGTCAGGCGGGTTTGAGGAGGGGCTCCGGTGGGACAACGCTGCTAGAGTGGGGCACCGCCGGAATGGAGATTGGGCTGTCGCCGGTTTGCTGGTGGCGCAGGTTGCGGGGTTAGGTTTCGGGAAAAGGAGAGAGAGGGTTCGGGTCGGACTTTAGCAGAGGTTAGGCACGATCGGAGGGGAAGTCCGGGGGAGGGGCAGAGGATTAAAGGGTGGTGTCGTTGGTTCGCGCCAGCGGGATTTCCGGGGTAAGGGTCTGTCGGGCTGGACATGGAGAATCGACAGGGGGTTCCGGATTCTGGTTTTTCGGCCGGAGTTGGTTCTGGCAGGTGGGTTTTGTGGCTATTGAGATTTATGAGAGAGGAGAGAGAAGATTGGTGGTGGAGTTATGGTGTTTTAGTTTTAGAGATTGGATGATAATGGTGGATTAGGAGAGAGAGTGGAAGTGGGTATTTGGAAGATAAGGGTGAGGGTAATTTGGTGTGGTAAGGTGTAGGGAAGTATGGTTAGGATGTGGGGTTGTTTTGGGTGTAGGTGTGTGTATTTAATTTGAACCCCTAAAAATAATACAACTAAAATTAAATTAATAAAATAAAATAAAAACCTAATAAAATCTAATTCTAAAATAAAATAAAGACTCAAATAAAATTGAAACTAAAAAGAAATGAAAATAAAAATAAAAATAAAAATAAAATCTAATAAAATTAAAACTAAAATTCTAATTAAATGTAAAATCAATATAAAACCAATAAAAGAAATCCCTAAAAAAAATCTAATCCTAATAAAATAAAATAAAATAAAATAAAATAAAAACTAAAACTAAAACTAAAACTAAAACTAAAAATTTAATAAAATCAAAATAAAATAAAATAAAATAAAATTATACTAATAAAAATAAAATAGAAAAATAGAAAATAAAATCTAAAAATTCTAAAATAAACCTAAAATTAAAATGACACAATCTACAAAATCTAAAAATTGATAAAAGGGCACAAACTCAACACACACACGGTTTAAGGTAGGTATAGGCTAGGCTTAGGCTCGAGTAAGGGTATGGACAAGGGTATTTAGCTCCATATTGTACACAATTTTCTTGATTTAAACGTTTGAACTCTGCAATGCACAATTGACCTACAAAATAAACATTTAAGCACATAAGATTCATATTGTCGAGAATTAGCAACTAAAGTACGTCTATTTGGGGTATAAATTGTACAGTTTTGGGTGCTTATCAGTGGCACTCCATATTTTTACAGTCACACTTGGAAAAGAATGCAAAAGGTTCTTAACACTTACAAAGCGTTGGAGATGAGGGATAATTTCACTCTCAAGCTTGCTTGGGATTACATTTGAAATAAAGATTGTGTTCAACTTTCTTTCTTTTCCATTTGGGATAAACGCATCGTCCCTAAAGTTTCCACTTTCATGTGGTCGCTTCTACATGATGGTTTACCCTTTGAAGAGAATATCAAGAAGTTAAAAATCCCCCTTCCATCAAAATGTAGATGTTGTTAAGAACCCAAAGAGGAAAATAGGGATCACTTATTTGCCAATGGTGAAATTACGCTAGAAGTTTGGAATTATTTCCAAAAAAGGATGGGCTTATCTTTTAATTTTAATACCGTGAGAGGAGAGCTTATGAATTGGTGGTTATGCACTAAGGGAAAATCGATCAAGGCAACTCTCTGTAATATGATCCCTGTGATGACAATTATATTCAACACAAATTAATAAGAAAGTGCAATCACCAAAGGGAATAAAGAATAAAAAATGTTAATCACACGACACAGTATCTACGTGGTCCAACAAGAAATGCCTACGTCCACGGTGATTCACTTGGTATTATTTCTATATAATCCGGGGAGTGTTTTACAGAGAATACATCACATGCCTTTTTCCCTAGGTTTAGGGTTTGTTATATACATGTTTGTTCTCGGGGAGTGGGGGTGTTGGACTCCCACACGTCCACCTTCTACTCCTAGAATATCTCCTTATGAGATTTTAGGAGTAGACTAAGTCATAACCGAATTCAGAAAGATGCAAGGAGCTCAAATTTTAGGCCGTTCCTATTAGACTACTCGTTTGGGCCCGTGATGGCAAATCGAGATACCCACAATTGCCTCTAAAGTTGTTGGGCCACAATTTGGGCTCAATAAATTTAAATGATTTGTTATAATGGCTCTCTTGTAAATTGTGTAACTCTTCCCAAGATTGGATTTCTCTACTTGATTTTGGCGACAGCCTGCTTCGGGTCTCGTGCGATATGATTGGAAATGTTTAAAAGGTTACTTGGAACAACATTTTCATACCGTCGTTCCAAGATTCTTCATAGTTTCTCATCTTCTTCAAACTTTCGCTGTTGCGCCCTTCTCTCCAGGTCTTCGTTTACTTAGCTTTGAATCTTCTTCATCGTCTAGGCTTGTGATCTTGCATCGTCTAAGCCAAACCTTCATCCTGTAAGTTCCCTCTTCTCTCTCTCTGTGTTTTTTGTGTTGAATTTGTTTCGAATTCATAAGTAGGGTTTATAAATGATGAAGATAGGTAATAGATCTGTGTCAGAGTTTAGGAAGTTCTATAATATCCCAGACTGGGTAGAAATTACATACGCCTCTGTCCCTAAGAATGTTAGAGAGATAGAGGACGCTTATTGGATTCACGTCTTGTTGTTGTCCCAAGGGGGCTCACCTTCCCCCCGAGCAATTTATTTTTGCACTTCTTCGGCTACTTTAATATCGTTCCTGCACAGTGCTCGCCAAATGTTTGGAAGATAGTTAATGGTGTCCATAGAATAAATTAACTTTATGGCACTATATTAGGGCTTACTGAAATTAGTTTTTATTATTCCTTCTCTCGAACTAGTTCTGGCCTTCTTTACCTCAAGGCCAGGAGTCCTGCTAGGGTATTGGTAGTAAACCTAACTGATTCCCATAAGGATTACTGACAAGAGGGTTTTCTTGCTAGAAATTGGCAGTTTACCCCCCATACTGAGGGGTCGAGGTCTGATAGATTCACAATCCCCTTTCATGGGGAAGAGTACATAGGTAATCTTAGCCTTTGATCTGCTCTTTTGTTTTTCTATCAATGTTTGATTTTCCTGATATTTTTCTGTTATCCTTTCAGTGAGGACAAAGAACTTGGAACCTTCCCTTAGTGAGGTTCGAGCTGCCGAGATGATTAAAGCTTGGAATATCAGAGAATCTTTGGCTGACGGTGAACATCCCCGATTGGTTGCTTTTCTTCTGGAGTATAAGAACATTGGGTCCAGTTTCATTGCGCGGCCTATGGATAACATTCCTGACTTGGATATTACTGAAGAAGTTACTACGGACACCATCCAGTTGGACGAGAAAGAGAGCAATTCTGAAAGTGATATTAGGGGAGGTGCTGAAGGCAGTTCCAGTGAGGCTAGCTCTAATAGTGAAGATTATTCTAGCTCGGAAGAGGTTTTTGAGGCTCAAGAGTCTTCTGATGAGTTGAGCAGTTCTAGCGAGGCAGAAATGGTTCCTCCCAGAAGAATCTGACCAGGGATGATAATAATGAGGATGATGTGCTTCTCTCGAGGAGGTCAAAGAAGCAAAAGTTTGTTAGTGGAGAAGTTTTCACTGGATCTCAACCTACTGCCAATGAGTAGGAGAAGAATAGAAAGGAGGAAGAACAGTTGAGAGAGAGAGAGAGAAAGAAAGAAGAGGAGAGGAAGAAGGCTGAAGAGAAAAAGAAGGTGGAGGAGAGGAAGAGAGGTGAGAGGGAGAAGGAGAGAGAAGAGGAGATAAGGAGGGTGGAAGTGAGGACGAAGGCTGGGTAAGCTTTAGTGCCCGTGTTTGCATTGCCCGAGGGGGCCTCGGTCACCACCTCTCCCTAATTGGCTCCTGCACTGCCCGAGAGAACAGTTTTGCCTGCTGATCAACAGAGGGCAATGTGGACTAAATAGGTAGCCCTGTAAGCAAGTCAGAGGCTAGCCTTGGTAAGTTTGTTTCTGTTCTTCAATACTTATAATATTTTGTTCAATACTTTCTTCTAATGCTCCCTTTTTGCTTGCAGTTCATGATCGAATTCTCTGTTCTCTACCGTACTAGCGATGAGCTAATGAGTAGGAATGCGGATTTGGAGAGGAAAAATGTTGAAATGAAGGGTAAAGGCACCGAGCCGGAGGCCAGCCTGAAAGCTTCTGGCGAGACCCAGAAGTCCTCTGATCTTACCCTTGCTGAAGCCCACAGGACGAAAGAAGCGTCGATCAAGGAGCTTCATGAGTTGAGGCAGTCTTACGATCTGGTTTGTACGAGTTAGTTGACCGTGGCCAAGGAAAACAAGGTGTTGTTAGAGCAGGTGAAGAAGGTGGAGTCTGAGGCTGCTACCATTAAGGAGAGTTCGTATAACTCTGGGTGGGCTGCCGCATATGAGGACACTGATGCTCAGATAGCTTACATTAGCCGACTGAACTTTAAGAATGGCTGGAACAAGGCTCTTCTGGCTGCTGGGGTGGATGTTGATTAACCCTTATTCAATGAGCATGATCCAGGGCCCAAGCCTATTGTAGACGAAGCTCCTACCCCAACCGTTGAAGGTGCTGCTCCCGCCTCCCAAACTGTTCCTGTTGATGCCTCTCCTTCTCGGGGAATAACAGTTGTTCCTTCTGAGGGAGATGCTCCTACTACTGTTGATAATGGAAAGCGTCCAGCTTCCTTTGAAAAAATCGAGGTTTCTAGCTAGTCTGCTTTTAGGACTTCTCTGTATTTTTGCTTTTCTTGTACTTCTCTGAACAAACCGATGTAATTATACCCTTTTATTTCAATGAAATGAAAGTACTTTCTTTTCTGGGCATTAATTCTTCTGCTTTTTACTACTTGTATGGCTTGTAGTTGATTGATGTAGACGAGTATATACCTGCCACCTCTCAACTGGGAAGGATACTTGGACCTAATGCAAGCACCCAAGTTTGTCAGGCCTTCGTTAGGATTTACAAGTCCCTCAGGTCGAGAAATAAGAGCATTAAGGACCAGTTTGAGCTCGCCACCAAACTGAAGGACATACTCAGAAAATAGAAGAAATTGGTGCCTCAGTCCAAGAAGAAGTGAACACTTTGAGAGCTAAGCTCCTAGATGCCTCTGAAATCAATCAAGTCAGAGAAATTCTTCAGCAGGAGAACGAGACTCTGAGGAGGGAGGTGTCGCGGTTCAGGGAGCATGCACCGAGCATCGCACCTCGTATTTTATGAGGTTCCTCTTCATCAGCTATTCCGTGAGCTGGAACAGGGCCGAGTGGTGATCCTCTAGTCTTGCGAGGTTCTACCTCATCTGCTGCTCCGCGAGTTGGTCCAGATGCAAGGGGTCCAGCTAGGGAGATGGATGAGCTTCAAGAAGACGTCCATCGAGCATACATGATTATTGATGGGCTTCAAAAGTATGTCACACGGTTGAGGCATCTGTTCAAGAAAGGACCTCGATGGGTGTGGGCTGATGGTTACGACCAAGGTTGGACAGATGCTCCGACGAGGCTGACAGAGTTTGAAGAGCTCGCTTTTATTAGGGGATGGTAGAGTGCCCTCAGGGAGCTGCAAGTCCCAAGGAACTCAGTACTCTAGTACCGTCACGATATCTCTCTTTCAACTTTGAGGCCCAATCCTTTCAGGAGGGACAACCAATGGATCCCTATCGATGCTATCCCCAAGCAGCTGTTAGAGCCAAATGCGAATGAGGTCGAGGAGGAATTGGCTCCTCATCCGAACGATGGCCGAAGAGCACAAGTGGCTGATTATCTTATTCAGAGGCCTCAACCTCATTAAGATTTTACCGGATGTAACTCATTGTATATGTAATGAAGTAATGTAATATCGATGTTTTGGGCGATCTTGCCGACTAAACTTGTGTTGTATGTTTTTTTTACTTCATTTATTTCTCACTTGATTGACTTGGGCTCTTCGTAGTCGACTAGATTTGATGTTAGTAAAGTTATTTTGTTATGTGAGTATCCTCCCAGTACAATATGCTTTATGAGATACCATTCTTCCCTATTTTACGTTTTAGGTCGTGTCGTCACACTCCCTTAGGCCTAAGTATGACAATGGAGAGAACACACCTGGTGTTGGATGTTCTATCCGACCAGGCTTTTTGAGTCAAACATTGTTTCGGGACTAATTCGATTTAACCGAACTGCCTAAGGGTCCCCTGTAGGGCTTCATATATTGCCAGGGGCAATGCTAAGAGGTCGTTCGTGTTTCATATTGAAGACCTGAGGAGGGTGATTCCCCGCTTCTGCATACTTAGTAATATGCCCGTCACTTGGAAAAGGTGTGCAAGTCATAAAGTTAATAATACAAAATTAACACTTCAGAATGTTACTTCCAAACAATCTTTTATTAATCACAAGCCATAAAAACTGAGTTGCCGATTCCAAAAATGTGATAAAAGATGCATAAAAAAAACTAGAAGTAGATTTTCTTCAGATTGGCTGCATTCCAAGCTCGGGTATCTCTCTGCCCTCCAGTGTTTCTAAGTGATAGGCTCCTTGTAGGTCATCCCTTGTCACCTTGAATGGTCCCTCCCAATTTGGACCTAGCTTTCCATCTGATGGTTTTACTGCGCTGCCAAGGACTTTCCATAGGACGTAGTCCCCAACCTGGAATGCCCTTGGATTGACCTTCTTATTATAGTGTTTTGCGAGCTGTTGCTGATAGCTCACCAGCCTCACTAGGGCCAGTTCTCTGCGTTCGTCATCTAGGTCAAGTTCAACGAGTAATGCTGTATCATTTTGGCCTTGGTCGACAATGGTGGTTCTCATGGTTGGTAGCCCAGCTTCCAAGGAGATGATTGCTTCCATTCCATACATCAGTAAGAATGGGGTTTCCCCAGTTGCTCACCGTGGGGTAGTGCGGTAGGCCCACAAAATATGCGTCAGCTCACTCACCCATGCGCCTTTGGCTCGCTCTAGTCGTTTCTTCAACTCGTCGATCACTATTTTATTGGAAGCCTCGGCTTGACCGTTGCTCTAGGGGTAGGCCACCGAGCTGAAATGGTGCATGATCCCGTGTTCTCTACAGAAGTTCTGGAAAGGGCCACTCTCAAACTGTGTTCCGTTGTCGATGATGATGGTTCTGGGGATTCCAAAATGGGTAATTATATTCTTCCATACGAACCTCATCATATCTACATCTTAGATATTTGCCAGTGGCTCTGTCTCAATCCATTTGGTGAAGTAATCTGTTGTGACCAATAGATACTTGCGATTGCTGACGGTGGCAGGAAGAGGGCCTACGATGTCCATCCCCCACTGGGCGAAAGTCCATGGACTGGTAAGCGATATTAGGTCACTGGCAGGTTGATGGACCATAGGAGCATGTAGTTGACATTTCTCGTATTTGCGAGCATATACTGTCGAATCTTTTTGCATATATGGCCACCATTAGCCTTCCTTCATTGCTCGGAAAGCTAGTGACCTCCCTCCAATATGGATTTCACAAATTTCTTCGTGAAGCTCGTGTAGAACTTTCTTAACATCCTTTGGGTGAACACATTGAAGGTAAGGGTCGGTGAATGATCTCTTGTATAGTTTACCCTCAAGAGATAAGTGAAAGCGAGCATTTTTGACTCTTATCTGATGAGGGGCCTTCTTATCATTTGGAAGTGATCCGTTTTTTAAATAGTCCCTTAAAGGGTCCATCCAACTAGGTGTTGACTCAATCTGGAGCATATGTTCCCTGTTTAGAAGCTTGTCATTCTAGTTGATGCTCGAATTGGCGAGGACGTTGATTGGGATCATCCTCTTTAAGTCAGAATCGATTGCTGAACTTAGGGTTACTAAGGCGTCGACATGGATGTTCTATCCTCTGGGAAACTGTTGGACACTGACCTCCTCAAAGCTGGACATTATCTCCCTTGCCAAGGCGAGGTAGGCTATCATTCTTTCGTCTTGTGCGTTGAAGTCTCCGCTTATCTGGCTGGAGACCAATTGTGAGTCGCTGAATACTTGTAGCTGCTTTGCTCCCAACGTCAGTGCCTTTTGTAAGCCGTCTAATAAAGCTTCCTATTCTGACTCGTTGTTGGAGCCTTTAAATCCAAGTCTGATTCCTTGCTTGAGGATTGTGTCTTCTAGGTTAATGAGCACTATGCCTACTCCTGCCCCCTTTGAGTTGGAGGCTCCATCAACAAACAGTCGCTAGACTCCTATTGATGGGTGATCTTCCATTTGCTTCATTGGTTGAAGATGGTCGCAAGGCTGTTCGCCTGTGAATTCTGTGATGAAATCAGCGAGGACCTGCCCTTTGATTGCATTCCTGGTCTGAAATTGGATATCAAATCGTCCGAGCTTGACTGACCACTTGGATAGTCTTTCAGAGAGATCCGCTTTTCACAGGACTGCTTTAAGGGGGTGTGATGTAAGGACGATGATAGTGTGAGCTTCGAAGTAGTGCTTCAGCTTCTTCGAAGCTATTACTAGTGCGAAGGCGATCTTTTCCAGTGGTAGGTACCATTGCTCGGCCTCTAATAAGGTTTTGCTCGCGTAGTAGACTAGATGTTGGATTCCTGCTTTCTCGCACACCAGTGCAGAACTGACGGCGTGGCTGGAAATGGCGAGGTATACGTAAAGGGGATTATCTTCTTGAGGTGTAATGAGCAGAGGAAGCGAGCTAAGGTAAGCCTTGAGCTCTTCCAATACAAGAGATCAATTTTGAATACACTCTACTGTCTTGTTTCCTTTTAAGAGCTGGAAGAACGTCTTGTATTTCTCAGAGGACTTCAAAATGAAACGGTTCAAAGTGGAGAGCATTCCTGTGAGCTTCTGCACATCTCGTATCGTGCAAGGGGGTTGTATCTTGTTTATCGCATCGATCTGGTTCGGGTTGGCTTTAATGCCTCTCTCATTAACCAAATATCCGAGGAATTTTCCTGACTGGACACCGAAAGAACACTTGCTTGTGTTGAGCTTCATTCGGTATTTCTTGAGGATCTCGAAGGTATTTGATAGGTCTGAGAGATGGTCTTATTTTTGCTCGATCTTGATGAGCATATCATCAATGTAGACTTCTATGGTATCTCCTATTTGGTCTTTAAATATCTTGGTGACCAGCCGCTGGTAGGTTGCTCCCGCATTCTTAAGCCCAAAGGGCATAACTTTGTAGAAGTATAATCCGACAGTGGTGATGAACGGTGTCTTATCTTGGTCTGGTGCATACAGGGAATATGTGATGATACCCCAAATATGCATCCAGAAAAATCATTCTCTTGTGAGCTGCTGTGGCATCCACCAATTGGTCGATCTTCGGTAGAGGGAAACTGTCCTTGGGATAGGCCCTATTAAGGTCAGTGAAGTCTATACATACTCTCCATTTCTCATTGATATTTGGAACTACTACTGGGTTGGATAGACATTTAGGGAATTGAACTTCCCATATGGATCCTGCATCCATCATCTTTTTAACTTCTTTCTCTATGGCCTTAGTCTTCTCGGGCGCAGTTCACCGTGCTTTTTGTGCAATAGGCCTGAAAGTGGGGTCGATGTGTAACCGATGGCAAACCACATTGGGATCAATGCCAGGCAGCTCGTATGGTTCCCACACGAAAATGTCTAGGTTGCTCCTTAATAGTACCGTCAATTCTTTATTTTCTTGATCTGTAAGGGAAGTTTCGATCAAGAAACTCCTGTCTTTCTTGCTTCCACCGGCTGGTATCTCCTTCAGTTTTTTAAAAACCTGCTCAAAGGGAAGGAGTCTGGTCTCCTCCACTCCGAGCCTTCCATATCTTAACTGCTATTTTGAAGGTATCAAACCTTCTTGATGCTCAACCTTCTCTTTGTCCTTCTCAACCTTCTTCTTTGGTTTTGGGCAGATGACTGCTATGAAGCACCTTTTTGCCATCGCCTGATCTCCGTGAATTTCCATTTCTCCTCGCTCAGTCACGTACTTGAGTTTCTGATGGTAGGTCGAAGGGACAGCCTTCATTGCATGTAGCCACCCCCTGCCGAGTATAGCTTGATATGGCAAGTCGATGTCGACCACAAGAAACTCGATCATCTTGGAGATACTTCCTGCCCTCACCGACAGCACGATCTTTCCTAATGGAATAGTCACTTTTCCAGCGAAGCCAACTAGAGGGACAGTGTCTTCCTTCAAGTTGAAAATGCTTAACTTTAATTTTCTGAATAGGTCGAGATACATTACCTCGGATGAGCTTCCCTGGTCGACGATCAACTTGTCGACGTCATAGTTGGTTATCCTGCACGTGATGATCAAGGAATCATGATGTGGGGTTCTTACCCCCACCAGATCTTCATCTGTGAATACAATATGTTTGCTATAGTCAACGCTCTCTGCTCACCGACGCTTTCCTGATTGTGTCTTCACTGGATCGATCTGAAAAACTTACATTACTGCAGTAAGCTTTTTCACTTCCATTCGGGATGAATTCCCCTAAATCTACTTCATAACAGATTCCCCATGAATAACTGCAAATTCTTGGCCAGCATCGTCTTCGAGTACGTTGTCAGGTTTTGTTTCTCCATTGGCAGCGACTTTCTCTTCCTTCTTCTCCACAAACTCGTTCAGGTGCCCAGTTTGGGCCAGTTCTTCGAGGTGAGACTTAAGAGCCTTGCAATGCTAAGTCTTATGGCCTCCCTCCTTGTGAAAAGTGCATCTCATCGCGTTATTTCTCTTTAAGGGATCTCCTCCCATCTTTCTGGGCCACTTAACAAATGGCTCATCTTTGATCTTTGCCAGGATCTTGTAGATTAGTTCTTTGAAGATAGTGTTCACTGCCTGAAAGGCTTTCGAAGCATCATTCTTGCCCCGTTCTTGGAGCCATTCTCGGCCCCTTTCTTCTGGTTTTTGTCCTTGTCGTTGCCCTTGGCAGCGAGCTTAGTCCAAACATTATCCCCTACACTGAGGTGGGTGACATCTTCCACTTTGGCGAACTTTTTGATGCGAGCCATTAGGTCATTGATGGTCGTGGCCTCCTTCTTGTCCGAGATTGGCGCAGAAGGCAAGAGCTGGGTAGGCCAATCTTGAAAGAGGCCACTGCTACTTGCTCCGAGCAGTCCTCGACCTCGTTGAACAACTCCCAGAGGTAACAAGGATTTGAACTGTCCTGGAAAATTAAGCACGCCCCCAATAAAAGAGACAAGTCCAAGTATTATTATTTTCATTGGAATCATGGAGACAGCATTGATAGTTGCATAGCCCTAAAAAATGAAGTTGAAGATCTTATTCAGCGGGGAAAGCTAACAAAATTTGTTTATCGGAATGGTAACAGAGATACTAGGAGGAGATCTGAGTCACTTGTTCGAGGAAAAAAGGAATCCAAAAGGGCACGAAATAATGATTATGAAGATGTCCCTAACTTTTCAAAAAATCCTGAAGAGCCAAAAATTGATGTAGGTATGATCTCTTTCGGTTGTCATTTTATCACAGGTAGAGACGTCGGTGGAGGAGGTGGACTTGCTAAAAGAATGACATACTTAAATGAAGCCAAAGCTTATCCCACTATTAGGCAGATTGATATGTTTGGGGGCAGTGATGGTCGACTGAAGAAAGTCAACAATAACAAATTGGTGATCGGCTTCTCCAAAAATAATCTGAGTGGGGTACTTTATCATCATGACGATCCGTTGGTAATTACTTGCAGATTTCACCATGGTGAAGTGGCTACAGTTTTGGTTAATAATGGGAGTTCAACTGATGTAATGTTCTACGACTGTTTCCAAAAGCTTAGGGATAAAAGACAGTAAGCTGGAACCGTCACATACCTCTCTTAAGATTTTCTAGAGAAAGGGTTTATCCCTTAAAAACTGTCAAGTTGGAAGTACTGGTCGACACTTGGCCAACAAGCAGGATGGAACGAATTTTCTTTTTTATGTTGGATAAAAATGTACCTTTAACCTACAACATAATCCTTGGTCGCGTAGGGTTGAAGCAACTGGAAGCTATACTGTCTACTGTTCATCAAGGCGTGAAGTTACCTACCAACTATGGAGTCGGCGTGGTAAATCGTAACTAGATGGAAGTACGAGAATGCTATTATACTTCAGCCGATAAATAGGAAATGAAGAAAGTCATAACTACTTTCCATATTAATACTTTGGATCCTCACGAGGAGGAGGACTTGGTGAAATGAAAGGTCATGGAAAAATAAAAACTATTGTGCTAGACGATTAGAAACCCGAAAGGACCCCCCAGATTGGCTCGATACTAACACATCCCATCTAATAGGAATTAATTACATTCCTTAGAGATAGGAAGAACGTGTTCGCCTGGATTTACGAGGATATGCTAAGGATGAATCCCAACTTCATCTTCCACGAACTCAATATTTACAAAGAGGCTAGGCCGATCAAGCAAAAGTGCTGAGTTTTTATCCCAGAGAAGAATATGATGATCCAGAAAAAGTTGGAAAAATTACAAAAAGCACAGTTCATTGAAGATATTAAATATCTGACTTGGTTAGTTAATGTAGTAATGGTAAAAAATAAGAACAATAGATAATAAATGTGCGTGGATTTTACTGACCTTAACAAAACATGCCCAAAATATCACTTTCCTTTACCAAGGATTGATCAATTAGTAGATGACACAGCAGTTCATGAATTTCTCAGTTTCATGGATGCCTACTCTAAGTATAATTAGATCAAAATAAAGCTGGAGGATAAGGAAAGCACCTCCTGCATTACCAGCGGAGAAACTTACTGCTACAATGTGATGCCTTTTGGAGTCAAGAACGCTAGGGCAATGTATTAGAGGTTGGTAAAAACGTCTTTGAAGATCAAATTGGCAAGAACATGGAGGTGTATATAGATGATAGGATCACCAAAAGTAAGTTTTTGGCTAACCACATTGCTGATCTGATCCAAACTTTTGACCAACTAGAAAAACATCAAATAAAGCTCAATCCAACCAAGTGCATATTTGGAGTCCATGATGGTATGTTCTTGGGGGTACATTGTGAATTAAAGGGGAATCAAAGCCAATCATAATAAAATAAAGGCTTTACTAGAAATTCAATCCCCAACTAGTAAGAAGGATGTGCAAAAATCGACAGCATGAGTAGAAGCCCTAAATCGTTTCGTATCTCGGGCCGCGAACAAATGTCTTACATTCTTCAAGGTACTTAGAAATACCTTTGAATGGAACGACGAATGTGAAAAATCTTTTTTGGACTTGAAGAAGTATTTAGGGTTTCCTCACTACTATCCCGACCAGTTTTGGGAGAGAAGTTGTACTTGTATTTGGCTGTTTCAGAGTATGCTATAAGTTTAACCTTGATTCTGTTAGATGAGGGTGTTAAAAAAATAATGTATTACACTAATAAGGTGTTTTGAGGAGCCGAGATCAGATATCCACACTTGGAGAAATTAGCATTCGCACTCATCGAAGCCTCTAAAAGGATGAGACCCTATTTTAGGCTCATACCATCGTAGTATACACTGACCTACCTTTACGACAAGTTTTACATAAGCCTGAAAATTATGGGAGACTAATGTATTGGGGAGTTGAGTTACAAGAGTATGAAATTGTGCACGAACCAAGAACTTCATTGAAAGGGCAAGCAGTTGCAGATTTTGTCGCTGAATTCACCTATGTAGAGGTACCCAGCACACTAAGTTTGCTTGCCGAGCAGACATATTTGGAAGATAGCTTATCTCCAAGGTTAACTGAGATGGTTGTTGTCCAACCATAATCATCATCTGTTTAAGAAAAGAGCTCGCCGACTATCTGAACAAAGCTATAAGGTCTTCAATTCGGAGTATTGATGGATGAAGACTTCAACAATGATGTTCTAATTTGGAAATTATTTGTAGGTTGATCTTTGTGTACAATTGAAAGTGGTGCTGAACTCATCCTGAATACCCCTAATGACTTGGGATATAGAATATTCATTGAGATTTCAATTTCAGGATTCCAATAATAAAGACAAATACAAAGCATTAATTACTGATTTGGAGCTATTCTCATCATTGGGCGCCGAGAAGGTGATAACGCACAATGATTCTCAACTTATTGTTCATTAGTTACTAGAAATATATGGAGTAAAAGGGGAAACAATGGTGATATACTTGAATAAGGCAAAGAAAGTTATCTCCTCATTTCTCGCCATTAAGATTGTCCATAGTCCAAGAGTGAACGATGCCCGAGAATATGCTCTTGCTCCACTAGCCTCAGCAAAACCAATGTAGCTCAAAAAAACCATCCTGGTGGAGATCATCACCAATAGGAGCATTGATGAGAAGGAAATCAACATCATCTCTGTAGAGTTGGGGCCTTCCTATATGGATCCAATCAGTGACTACATTAAAAAGGGACTGTTACTAGTCGACCAAAAAGAAGAAAAGAAATTGAGATATAAGGCAACTCACTATGTCCTTGAGAAAGGTACACTATATAGAAGGGGATATACAGTCTCTTTAATTCTTTGTGTCCATCTAACTGAGGTAAATGATTTGATTAAAGAGGTATATAAAGGCTTATGTGGAGCTCATACAACTTGGATATCTCTAAGACAATGGATGGCAATGCAATGTTATTATTGGCCGACAATGAAGGCATAAAGTGTTGCCTTTGCCAAGAAATGTGATAAGTGCCAAAAATTCTCCACCATCCATAGAAAACTAGCAGCAACCCTAATGCCCATCACTTATCCATGGTCTTTTGCTATTTGGGGATTAGATTTGGTCAGACCATTATCGACTACCAAGGGAAAGTTCAAATACCCGATTGTAGCAGTCGATTACTTCACCAAGTGGGTGGATTCTGATCTTTTGATTGATATGAACTATCAGAGGGTTTTTCAGTTTATATGAAAGAAGATCATTTATCGGTATGGCATGCCTTATGCCTTCATCATTGACTATGGCACTCATTTTGATAATGAGGAATTTAAAGAGTATTGTATTATGTCCGACATCCAGAAACTTCATTCAACTACTGGACACCCACGGTGAAATGGACAGACAACAATCACCAATAAAACCTTGCTAGATGGATTGAATAAAAGGTTGGACGATGCTAACGGAAACTGGGTTAATGATTTCCACAGTGTGCTTTGGGCATATAGGACCACTCCTAGAACAACAACAGGGGAAACCCCGTACATACTTGCTTTTGGTATTTAGGTCGCGGTACTAGTTGAAATTGGTATATCGACTCACAGAGCGTTGAATTTTGATTCAGCAAAAAATAATCTCATGAGGCGGCTAAATATGGACATGATAAAAGAAGTCAGAGAAGATATTACTATTTAAATGGTTATTTACCAACAAAGGACTGCTAGGTTTTATAATTGACATGTTAAGCTGACCAACTTGAGCCAGGAAGACCTTGTACTGAAGAAAGTGATCCAGTAAAATAATAAGTTGGAACTCAACTGGCATAGTTCCTACCGTATCTTGATAGAAATCCGACCAGGAACAAATCGCCTAGAAACATTGGAGGGCGAAGAATTGAAGAATCTCAGGAATGATGATCATCTTCGCAAATACTATCAATAATTTTGTTTTCGATGTAATTAGTTATTCAAGTTAATGAAATTGCATGTTTCTACGTATTATGCTTATTTTTTATGTTTTGTTTTTCTAAGTATAGTGTGGTACACATACTACCTTAAATTAAACATTAAAGTTTAAAGTAAAACTTTTCCAACTTCAGAAAAGTTCCTCGTCAAACTTTTTCTACTTTAGAAAAGTTCTTTCGTCAAAATTTTCCAACTACAAAAAAGTTCAAACTTTTCCAACTTCAAAAAAATTCCTCGCCAAACTTTTCCAACTTCAGAAAAGTTATTTCATCAAACTTTTCCGACTATAAAAAAAGTTCAAACTTTTCCAACGTCAGAAAAGTTCCTCGTCAAACTTTTCCAAGTTCAGAAAATTTATTTCATTAAACTTTTCCAACTACAGAAAAGTTACTCGCCAAACTTTTCCAACTTCAGGTAAGTTCCTCGCCAAACTTTTCCAACTTTAGAAAAGTTCTTCGTCAAACTGTTCCAATTACAAAAAAAGTGCTAACTTTTCCAATTTAGAAAAGTTTCTCGTCAAACTTTTCCAACTTTAGAAAAGTTCTTTGGTCAAACTTTTCCAACTACAAAAAAGTTCAAACTTTTCTAACTTCATAAAAGTCCCTCGTTAAACTTTTTCAATTTCAGAAAAGTTATTTCGTCAAACTTTTCCAACTAAAAAAAGGTTCCTCTCCAAACTTTTCCAACTTCAGAAAAGTTCCTCGCTGAACTTTTCTAACTTTAGAAAAGTTCTTCATCAAACTTTTCTAACTTTAGAAAAGTTCATCATTAACAACCTCATGTATGATTTCTTCCTCAACAAGTCACGACCTAGAAGTTAGTTTAACCTACTGTAAGACTCAAAGTCAAACATAAGAGGTTTTACTCGACTAAGTTAAAATACAAGTATAATTATACATTCCTAATACACTTGGTCGCCACTGGTAACTAATGTTATAACTTAGTTCAACAAAACTATTCACAGTTTTGTCTAAGAACAACGTTAGTAGAATCTTATGCATTACAATCAGATTCAATTATGAATTAAACATGTAACATTTAAGGATGAAATTTAATTAATAAGCCTATTAAGTATTCAATATAAAAATTACTTAGTCGACAACAAGATTAATAGTAACCATAAGATTAAGTATAAAGGACGAAAGTGTCTCAAAGAAATTTATTTCATTTCAATAAACTTGAATTACAAAATAAAGATCAATTAGATACTAAATACAAATTATTCCATTGGACGCTACCCATCAGCCTTGCTCATCCCAATAGGAGGATTATCCAAAGTGCTCGGATGATTAGTATAACCAAAAGGCTTCCTCCTAGTGCGCCTACTACCGCTTAGACGATTAAGAAGATGCTAAGATGAACATATTCCACTTTTCCTTTAAGGCCAAAGTCCCCAATATATATTTGAATCAAATTTTGAGGTATGGTATCAGGAGGGATCCAACTAGAATCAATAGAGAAAGGAGGATTAGGATAGTCTAAGATCCCTGGAGTATGCCAGTGCCATAATTCATCATTCTTGGGTATTTTCAATAAAGCAAGCAGGTTCTACCAACCCATATGTAACCCTCATTCCTGGCTTGCTCCATATGTATATTCAAATAAGTTAAAGCTTCATCATACCCATCCATCCAAATAACTTTGGGTTTCTTGTAGAAATTAAAGGTAAGTTGTTCCACATTATGTTGAAGCTTTTTAATGGCCTTGTCTTTCTCCTTGATCTGAGGAGCTTGGTCGACCAGAGTCTTCTTATTTCTCTCCTCATCAACGGTTGGCCAAATAACTATACTTTGCTGGGGGGCTTGGTCAGGTTTGGTCTTTTTTTTGCAAAGCTTCTAGCTCCTCCAACAATCTGGCATTCCCCGTCTCCAAGAATAAAACTCCTTCATCCAGACCGATGGTGGTTGATTTCTTCAAACTATCAAGTTCATTCCTCAAAGCATTATTTTCCCTTTCCAACATGGCAATAATTTATTGAGCATTCTCCAGTTCTTAGTTCAAGTCCAATTCCTTCTTGTTCAAAGCAGAAGTGATATCCTTCAACTTCTTATCAAAGCCCCAACCTTCATTTAATGCTTTTATATTTGGTCTCATAGTCCGAATAAAGTAGTGCTTTGAAAAGTTTGTGATCCTCCTGCATTTGCTCAATCATCTCATAATAACCAACATTATTTGCTGCAACTCTGTCTAAGAGGCAATGGAGATGGATGTAAGACTCCTTCGCTTATTTAGAAACCTTTGGGCCGAGCAACCCTAATAAATCTTCCTCGAACAAAGGAATATGGCCTGCCTCAAAGAGATTTTTATATCACCGAAGTAGGTTGGATGCAGCATAAATAATATCTTTTTCCCTGGAATCAAACTGAAAAATTCAAAAATATAAATATATAGGCTAAACTCGAAGAAATAAATAGTGTAGAGGATACCAATCAACAAGAAATCAACATTATTTGAATATTGTATGCAACTAAGCAGAAAAGATTCTTTCATTGATCAAATTCATGATTACAATGATGGGTACATCAGAAAGACCGAAGAAGAAGAAATTGAAAATACATAAAAGAAAGGATAAAAAGAAACTAGATAAAAAAGGGGCTACACCTTTTTCTTGTCTTAGGCTTAGTCATGGTTAGTAGCAGGCATGTCGGCAATAGTAAATGGACCCACTGAAGTATCTGTATGTACCATTGAGGACTCTCGAGACCCTTCCTTATCATCAAACTCCTCATCCAAATTAGGAGGAGTACCAGGGTCATGCCTTTGGAAAATCTCAAAGCCTTCCTCTGTGTCGACCACCTTTTAACGCCTTCGACCAGCCTTCCTTGAAGGATAGTTTATTGGTGTACTCAATTTGGGCAGAAGTTACAAAAAATGGTTTCTCCCAACCCTTGTCAAAAGAAGCATCCTTTTCGGTCTTGCCTTTGGCCTTCAAAGATACAACTTTAGCAGTTAGGTAAACCACTTTATCTCAGCAATTTTGGCCAAATTTTAGGACTCTGTCAGCATGTCCTCTGCAGCCTTGGCCGTAGCATCAGCCTCCTTTACTTTATTCTCGGCAACTTGGGATTTTTCTTCAGTAGATTTTATTTTACCTCCTGCTGTAACTTCCCCATTCTCGCCCCTATTATTTGTCATCCCAGAATTTTTGCTTCAATTCCAAGGCCTTCCGGGAATCCTTCAAAAATTACTTCAGACCTTCAAATGCTTCTTTCACCTCACCCGGGGAAGATCTCAATAGGTCGTCCTTCTCCATTATTTGGTTAAAATCAACCAAAAATTGCTAAAGAGAAAACACAAGATATCAGAAGAAGGTCAACAAAATTAAGAAAAAGCAAAAGATAATTACCAGTGTCAAATTATGGTAGGCTCTCTCAGTCAGCCTTGTTTTGGGCATGGGAACTGAGGTTGCCTGCTAGTTTGAAGAGTTCCAGCCTTGATTAAACACGTGGCTAATCCAGCGTTGACAGCTACAAAACCTGACCCAATGTAACCCAGGTCAGCCTGAAACTTTTTAACTAACTCTTGTTGGTCGGCCTTATTTTTCTTTACAACCAACTCTTATTGGTCGGATTGGACTTTCTTTAGTTTCTTCTGAGGGTCAGGCAAGACCTTCTTTAACCTCTTTTATCGAGGTTCAGTATCTTGGATCTCTTCATCACTAAGAACTTGGGGCCTCTTATCACTAACATGCGACTTATTTTTAATTGGCTTCTTCTTGCGAGGGGGAGATAATGGCCAAGGCATCTTTCTTTTATAAATGCCGAACAAAGGAGAATTAAAGATGTCAGATATGTCAAAGGACTGAAATGAAGAAGTTTCTCCCTAAATGAACTCAGCTCCATCTGATTCTACACTCGAAGAAGTATACACATGTTCTTCTTTTAAGTTGATGGCAAGCTGTGGAAGGGTAAGTGTTGGTCAGGTAACAAAGGATGTGATAGAGCTCTTGTACTCTAACAACACTAAAGCAACTTGGGGATGTTCTTCCCAAACTCTTTGATTAAGGACCCACAGGAATTTAAGCTCTTTAATGTCGATTTCACCTTATTTAGGACACCTATTCTTACCTTCCTTTGGAGTAAAAAAGAGTAGTAAAGTTAGTCGGCAAAATTCAAAAATAAATAACAGAAGGGAGAAAAGTAAAGAGAAGAATTATAACCTATGCCACACCCTTCTTGGGGGCACCTGGGACCAGTGTAGGACACCCCCTTTGGAAGGGGAACATGTTTCTAATTCTTAACAACTACACCATAATACCAATAGTCTTTATTGGAGTCTGGCAGATTCACTACTAAAGCCCTATTGGCTTGCCTAGTCTTTAAATAATTCGCGTTCTCTCCAATAGGGCCCCATTTATACAAAAACATCAACTTATAAACCCTAATATGAGTTATATAAATCTCATTCAACCTATTAACACCGTTTTCAACCCTCCAAGTGCTTGGTTCTACCATAGAAGGAACTACGTCAAAGTGTAGACAAAACTGAAGAAAAAAGGGGTTTGGTGGAAAAATGATGCCACACTCAATAATAAATAAACCGGGAATCCAATGAACCACAGGAAAAGAATACATGTCTATTGAACCCTGGGATATCTCTAAATCTACCCAAGCAGGGATCTTTCTCTTTTCTTTAAACTCTTGTAACGAACTCTCATCCACAATGTAAACCATGGTGGAAAAAGAGAAAATGATTAAAAAATAGAGAAAAAAAAGGAAAGAAGGCTTACAGGGATCTAAAGGTAACCGTAAAAACTGAAGAAAATGATGGCGAACGAACAAACAGTAAAAGATCGTATAAAGAAAGCTTGAGAATAAAGGAAAACTCTAAGTGTAGAAAAATTGAGGTGAAGAGAAATGGAGGGAAACTTCAACCTATTTATATTTTGCCTCAATAAATGGGAATGAAATGATTAACTGGATGAACGATTGACTTACCGCCGTCTGCAGGCCTCGCGAAGCTTCAAAAGACCATCGTTCAAATTTTTTTGAATTATTTACAAAAATTCCATTATCAGCAGTACCAGTGAAATGTTTTACAAGCGTGGGAAGTCGGCTGCCGACCACAGACTCAAGCAGTACGTCGAGAAACATTCGGAGCAAAATACTCCATACTTTTGATCAATCATTAAGCATGGAGCACTAGGGGCTTTTTTGTATGTAAAAATTATCTCCCCACCTAGATCAATGAAATATAGACATCTGTCATCCTAGGTGGGCTTATATCTTTCTTGATCAGCATCAGAAGAACTATTCGGCTTGAAGGCCGGCCAACTCCAGAATTTGAACCATCAAGAATATCAAAAGTTAATCGGATGGAATGGAGACATCACTGAATTCCAAGAGTCTCAATTATTGTACGCATATGTAAATGCTTGGAAATATAAAGGCATTCCATCTAGGGTTTTACACCACTATAAATACGAAATACTCCCATAACTCAAGGTACAATTCAATCATTCTTAACCACACCATACTGAGCTATTGTAATTAGAATCAATAAAACTAATAGTGGACGTAGGCTTTCTTAATAGCTTAATAAATTTAAAATTTTTGTCTCTAGTGTTTTTTATTTGATTAACCTACTATATTTTATCTGTGATTATAAATATGGATTAAGTTCATTTTTAAACATCAACAGCGATAGTCAGAATAATTAAAACAGACCTCTAACACCTAGAGTTAGATCTGAGGTTCACCCCAATAGGAGTTATTACATTCTTATCTCATGTTACCGTTCCCAAAAGGAACAGCCCGTGGAGATTAATGAACTTCCATGATCCAATAAAATTTCATGGCTTGTGAATTCCTATAAGTGACGACTTCACTAGTATGAGGATGACACGTGCCACTATCCGAAAGAAAACCTCCAACTCAAGCATCGTCTGGAAAGAATAGAGCAAGATATTCACGAGAATAAATGTAAATAACATGCCCAAACCCATAGCCCCCAGACGAGAAAAACTAAGAACTGAGAAAGGAGTTTACGGTATTATCATGAGTGTCCAGGCACAGGAGCTCACTAGAAAGAATAGATTAGGAAGGAGGTCATCGCAAGAAGGATCTTTGTGACCTCATCCGACAGGAGATGGATGAGCATCCTGCTCATCGAGGGGGGGGGGGATACACTAAGGAATTACCTTAGAGGAAACTCATCAGCCGTATAAAGTCTATTTTCTAAAGATCAATTAAAAACCAGAACCTCCTAAGAAGTTCACCACCCTAGATTCAAAGTCTTGTGATGGAAGAATGATCCCATCGATCATATTCTCCAGTACCAATAAGCTATGATCCTATGGAACAATGAGGCCCTCATGTGTCACATATTCCCTTCTTGTCTGGGGGGATATCGTACAAAAGTGATTTAAGAAGTTACCACACAGATCGATCACCAACTTCAAGAAGGTCGCAAAGGCTTTGACCACGAGATTCATCACCATCAGTTACCATCCAAAGAGGATGGACTCACTCCTCACTATGAGGATGAAACCCTAGAAAAACTTATGGGAATACACTTAATGATACTGAGAAACCTAAAATGAAGTGGAATATTGCTCTGAGCAGGTGGTTATGGCTTTATTCAAGAGTAGCATGCCGAGAAACTTTATGTTGTACTGGTCTCTCATAAATAAAGTACTAGTATTATTGACGACCTTATGTCTAGGATTAATAAGTATGCCAAAGTGGAAGACATGATGTCTGGCACCCAGAACGAAAATGGTCAGTCTGAGGCAATCAAGAACGATGATAAAGAAAATGCCCCCCCAAATGGGGGCAATATATATAATGGAGGATATAAAGGCAACAATAAGGTAGATCCCACTAAGGCCTGTCAGGCGCTCAACATTCTCTTTAAAGAGTCGATCTATAAAATCTTAAATAAGATTATATATTAACAATATTTAAAGCGATCGAGGAAGATGACAGGAGATCTATCAAAAGAAAACACTATCCTGAGGTGTTCCTACCACGAGGAGCATAGACACAAGACATAGAATTGTAAAACACTCAAGTCCCACCTAGAAGAGTTGGCCCAGAAATTACATCTAGATGATTATGTGGAAAAGAAACGTGTAAAGAGCACCATGAAGCATGACTAGAAGCCTGATAAATTGCTATATGATGATGAGATGGAACATAAATTTGTAGTCATCCACAATACCCTAAGTTCGAACAAGATTCAAGGTAACATCGTTTGAATATAATTGAAGAAAGCTATTACGATCATGGAGGCTTTTCAGATTGACCTTGCCAAGACCCTAACTAGCAAGCTCTATTGACCTAAATAAATTGACTATAATAAGCATATAGTCTTTACTGAGGAAGACCTGGTCAGAGTCAGATTTCTGCATCACAATACGTTAGTAATCACTCTCGAAATTTCAAACTGGGACATCAACAAGCTGCTAATTGACCAAAGAATCTCCTCATAGGTTATATACTGAAAATTGTTCAATAAGCTCAACCTTAAGATGAAATATCTAAAGGAAGCGACCATCCCTTTTGTCAATTTCGCTGAAAAAATGACTATGCCTCTAGAAAGGCGGTGATACTGGTACGATTAGGAAATATCTTGAAGCTGAGAAAATTCCTAGTTATGCACATTAAGTCCCCCTACAACCAATCCTTGAGTGAGGTTGGCTTCACACCATAAATGTTGTCCCCTCCACTTATCACTAGACACATAAATGTATTACTGAATAGGGGATAATGGAGATCAAGGAAATTAAGCTGCTGCTCGGTAATGCTTTCTCGGTGCATCATGCATAAGAAAGAAAAGAATAATAAATTATGGTCATTGATGAGCGACCAAATATGGGGCCACTCCGTCCAAGTAAAAATTAAAGTATGGGAGATCAGGGGAGGAAAAAACAAAGGTGGGCCCTGCAGACAGAGTCATGGAAACATTGCAAGAAGTCATGTTTGACTATTTCGACCCAGGAAAGAATTTTATGATCCACAACACCCTCACCGATCACGTCAAGGAAGAAATGATATCCGTTGTTAAAGATAATTAAGATTTATTTTCTTGGAATCCATATGAAATACCTGGATCTCATCCCAAAGTCATGTACAGTTAATTTCACATAGATCTAAAATTCTCGGCGATCACACAAGAGGCACGTCAAAAAGCTCCAAAGAAGGAAAAATTGTGGAAAATGAAGTGGGGAAAGTTCTGGAGTCAAGGTCTATTTCATAAGTTCAATTCCCCAAGTGGCGATCATTGTTAGAAAGAGTAAAGGAAAGTTGAGAGTCTGTATAAACTTCACCGACTTGAATAAATCCGATCCCAAAGACATCTTTACTTTGCTCAAGATTGACGAGTTGGTCGATGCCACAACCATCCATGAACAGATGAGATTTTTGTATTCTTACTCAATATATTATCATATCCCTCTATTTAAACCCTACCAGGAGAAGAATTCATTTGTTATTACCCTTAGCTTATACTGTTACACAATAATGATATTTGGGATTAAGAACGGGGGTGAAACTTACTAATGGTTGGTCACCAAGATGTTCATGAATTAGTTAGGTGACACCACTGAAGTTTACATTGACGATATGCTCGTGGAAGTTAAGCAAAAAAGAAATCATCTATAGGAGAAGGAAAAGATGTTTGAGGTCCTTAGGTACTAAGCTTAACATAATTAAATAGTCTTTTTGAATACAATCTGGGAAAATCTTAGGCTACCTAGTCAACCAATGGGGGGTTAAAGCAGAACCATACCAGATTGAGGTGACAATCCACCTAAAATAGTTTTAGGGAATGCAGAAATTCGCTGGAATGTTAGAAGTACTCAACCATTTCATCTTTAAGTCCTCTTAGAAGTATTGACCATTCTTTCAGCTCTCTTAAAGAAAGATAAAGGCCAGGTCTAGAATGAAGAATTCTCAAAGGCACTTGAAGAAATCAAGATTTACATAAGAGAACAACCTCTAATTGCGGTCCCAAATTTGGGTAATCCAGTTTATCTGTATCTCGTGGTGTTCGACCACAAAGTTAACTCGACCTTAATGTGTGAGAAAGAGGGGCCCCAAGCCCCAATATTTTATGTTAACAAGATGCTATTGGACTCCAATAAATTCTACCTTCCTTTAAAATAACTAGCTTACTCGATGGTGATCGCCACATGAAAATTGAATCTCTATTTTGAAGGCCACTCGATCATAGTTCTTACGTCCTTTCCACTCAAGGTAGTCCTCAAAAAGGCCGGTTTCTTTGGAAGAATGTCAAAATGGTCGGTTGAACTGGGGAGGTTTGATATCCACTATCAACCACGAACTGCGATCAAAGGACACGTATTAGTAAATTTTATAACTAAGTTCACTGGAGGTCAATAGCTTGATAAAAAATAATGCGTCGACTAAGTCAACACCGAGGATTTTGACCAGCTCAACACGTGGACACTCTATGTTAATAGGGCTTCCAACTCAAAAGGGGAAGGAGTAGGAATTTTTTTAGTAACTCTATATCAAACCATGCTCAAATAAGGAGTCACGATTGGATTTAAAACATCCAACAATGAGGCCTAATACGAAGCACTCATCACCGATTTGAAGATAACCATATCTTATAAAGCAAGTCACCTTAAACTTTTATGTGATTAAAGGTTAATATCCAGTAAATATTAGGAGACTATAATGCTAGGGATGAATTCATGTTAGAACACCTACAAGTCGCCTAAGACCTGTTCACTAAGTTTAAGAAAATTTAGAATCAATAGTTTCCCTGAGGAAATAATAGATATACATATGCTTTGACAACTTTAGCCTGAGCCGTTGACTTTGATCTCAGGAGAACGATTGAGGTGGAATTCCTTAACCAACCAAGAATTACAAAGATAGAGGTAACTCAAAAGGTCATCACTATCTAGAAGGCTCCCAGCTGGATGGACCCAATCATAGCGTACTTTTAAGAAGATATTTTGCCTATCAACAAAAAGCAAGGCCATCAAATTAAGGTAAAAGTTGCTCAATTTTACCTATCACATGAGGGAAAGATTTACACGCGGTCTTTCATAGGTTAATAAATGTAGTGTGTGAACCTGAGTGATGTCAACCAAGTCCTATATAAGTTGCACGAAGGAATATGTGGGAGTCATGCCGGGGGAAGATCTTTGGCATTCAGGGCCATAAAAGAGGTTTACTAATGGCCTTAAATGCAAAAGGATGTTGTATCTTATGTGAGAAAATTAAAAAAAGGTCAAGTTTTCTCACCTATGCTCCATCAACCACTCAACGACCTCAAATCACTAACCAGTCCATGGTTTTTTTCCCAATAGGGACTAGAAACTATGGGTCCCCTACATATAACACCAGGAAATGATAAGTATCTCTTAGTCAGCAGAGACTAATTCACCAAATGGATAACAACTAAGCCTTTGGCAAACAAAAGGGACATATATATATGATCAAGTTTATCTAAAGGAGTATCATGACACATTTTGTCGTTCCATAGACGATAATTACTAACAATAGAATGCAATTTGAGAGCAAATATTTCAAGACTTCTGTAATAGTCACAACATCAATCACTATTATAGTTTGGTGGTCTACCCCTAAGAGCAATTAATAAGTTAAGGATTCCAGCAAGATATTAATCGAAGGATGGAAGAAAAGGCTGGAGAAAGAAAAAAAGGTGCTTAGGTGGATGAGGTTCCCCATATCCTCTAGGCAAACCGAATAACACCCAATAGGTCGGCTGGGGATATAACCTTGACCTTAGCCTTAGCTTATTAAATGGGAGCCATAACTCCATTTGAAGCTGACTTTATGACCATGAGGATGACTGTTGTCGATCAATCGATGAGCGAATAAATCATAAAGATTGAGCTCTACCTAGATGAGGAAAGAAGATAACAAGCCTTGATCAAATTGGATTCCTACCAACTACAGTTGACCAAGAAGTACTATAAAGGAGTCAATCCGAGGAAGTTTTAGGTTAGAGATTACATGTTGAGAAAGGTTATTGGTAATGCGAGGAGGCCATCATATGGAAAATTGGGTCCTAACTAGGAAGGTTCAGTCACAGTCATCAAGGATGACCTTCATGGATCCACCATTTGGAAATAATGGGGGATAGGGAGATAGCTAGGGCCTGGTATGCGACCAACATTATGAGATTTTATTTCTATTTTTTAGATTTATTTAAGTTTTAATTTTATTTTATTCCAACTTCTTGGATGATTTAATGTTTAATTAATAAAATTAGCTTTCTTATTGTTCCAAATGGTAGGCTAACATTATTAATTACAAACTTTAATTATGGTATGGTCATCATCATTGCAAATTTGTTTACATTTATGCGATAAAGTTATAATCGTCCGAGTAAATACCTTAGAGAGATTACACTTAATTATATCTTAACATGTTTTCGTTAGTAATGAACATGAAAGCATCAGGAATTTCATAGGTAAGCAAAACACCTATAAGGGATCCCTAGGCACTATGTTTCCCGACTTTGGTCGGGTAAAATCCTAAATGGGTGGACGACCCTATGATTAGGTGCATTTTCACCATTGTTTGTCCTAGTCCTAAGGTGGTGTGATGAAACTGTCCCACAAGGTAAGGCAAACAATAAAAACATGCTCAATATAAAAATAGGAAAATACAATACATGGAATTAACTATATAATTTCATTCACATTCATTTAATTACATATAGTCTGATCGGTGGATTCCAAGGAAGAAATACAGAAAAATGATTGAGCTACTTCATCTTTGGTGATTAAGCTCGACAGTCATTGCAGCATAATGGCCATCATCTCAATCAGGATGGAATTCGTTATCGCTATCATGATCAAGGAGATATTCCCTTATTAGTTGAATGGGAATGACACCTTTAGGAATCCATGATTACTCAATTCAAAGAGGGGGGTGCTGAAAAAAGGGAAAATCAACCCCACACCAATACCAAAATTGGTAATCACAAGCAACACTCATGACTGCCTAAGCATTAATCCATCCATCATTGTAAGCGACCTATATGGCTTTGTCCAAGTGGGTTAAGGCAACAATATATCCCTCATTATATCCCTCTGACCAGACTATGATGGGTCCATGATGAAACTGATATATTAATCTCAACACCTTATGTTGAAGACTCAACCTGGTTACTTGGTATTTATTAAAATTTTTCTCGTATCTGTTGAGATTCTCCTTTAGGGAACTATTTGCATCCTACAGCAGACCAACAATGTCTTTTGCTTGCCATAAGAACTTGTACTCTTTTGGAGTGCTTGCCGAATAGAGAAAAAATCTTATATCAGATAGATGCATCCCAGCTAAAAATAAAGTCTAGGTCTTCACTTTCGTGAGATATTGGCACCAGGTACAAGTTGTTATTAGACTAGAAAGATATTAAAAATGAAAGGCATTCAGAAACTGCAGACATAGCAAGGACATACATGTAGTCAAAAGTATTCGAACATGACATAGTAAGGCCAAAAAGATAAGTTTCTTCACTAGAATATAAAAGTTGGGCAAGCCCTCCCAATGCAAAAAAAAGAAGATAGGAAGTACAAAGAACAAGAAGTACTAGGCTAATCTAACTAGCTTGGCCTTATTTATCTTTCACTTTATCTTGTTTGACCATAACCTTATTTGGGTTCATGACCTCCTTTGCTTGTTCGACACCCTCGTTTTCCTAGCCTACGCCTTCTGCTTCACCCTCATCTTTATCCAAGTTTGGAGGAGAACTTAGATTATGCCCACTGAAGATCTTGGAATCAAAGGGGAATTCATCCTAAACCAAGGCTTCGTACCACATTTCTTGACGAATCACTTACGAATATAGTCCATATATTTCTTGCCTTGATATAAAAATGTCATCATAACCCTTGTCATGGGACTTGTCCTTATCCTCTGAGGCCTCAGACAAGGTATGTGTAGACTCCTCAGTAGCCTTCTCTAGTTGCTCGATCTTGGATTTCTATTTGGCGAGCTCCAATTCCCTTACCTTCCCCTCGGTTCTGTAGGCCTTCTTAGCCTTTAGATCCTTTTAATACTTATTTAACACTTGGACATGTGCTAGTCGACCCTTTTGTTTAGAATGTCCATAAATTCTACCAAGAAGTTCTTACACTTTGTGATTTATTGAGGGAATCACCTAAGGTAACGGGTTCAAAAGGATCCCTAATCTCCTTCTTATGATAAGGTTAGCCTTTGGGAGAACTGGGGGAAATCACTTCCTTTATCAAATTGGGGACCCTTTTCCTCAGAGGCATATTTTCTTAAGAATTAAAGGAAACCACAGTAGAAATTATTGTAACATCAACAAACTAAAAAGAGCCTAAACTGCTCGTGATTGAAGACTCCTCACCGTAAGAAATAACGGGAATCTCTGGTTGCTTGTCAACCGGTCAGGCGTCGAAGGAAGTGGTGGTGCAGGTGTAGTTCAACAATAATAATGTTGTAAGAGGGTACTTTAGATTATAGATGGAGGCGTAATCCCTATTCGAGTATGGTAATGATAAGCTAATTGGCCAAAGCCTTGGATTAATGATAGGACATATAAACACAAACCCAATAAAGATAAAAACCATTTCAACTCACAAAACTCTCGTGTATAACTCAGGAGATAATAATGAACTTAGAAGTGATTTGGCTAGAGGGAGACAGAAGTAAGCACCCTAGATACTCCTTGGTAGGCAGGCAAAAACACCAAACACCCTCAAGAATCTATGTCAAGTATTAAAAGCTTCGTAATAAATAACAATGGTGAATGAGTAACCCCCCTGGTTTGCAATAACTCTCTCTGATCTGTATTCTCTCTAGCAATAACTCTTGAATCCTAAAAAAAGATCGATCCTCTCCTCAAGGGTGGTTGGGGTCCTTAAATAGACCCCCACACCATCCCCCGGACAACTCAGTCATTAAATACTATGAAAGACATCCCTCATACTTTATGTCACAGCATTAAATGCCTGATGCCCTAATTGTCTCCACGTCATAAACATTAAATGCCAAAAGATGTCTTTTGCCTAACCACTGTGTGTCAGGGGGGGGGGGATGTTATCGCAGAGGTAGCTCACCAACTGCCTGACAGCCCCAAATACCACGGTGGTTTACTCAAGTGTAGGTCTGACATTATTTAGTTGGCTAGTGGCATTACCTACAGTAGATGTGACATTAAGTAGAGGGTTATTTGGTTCACAACTCAACTCCCGATGGAACTCCAAGATGCTCCGCCCGAGATTCCATGGTCAGGGTCCTTTGGTGTTTTTACCAGGTGTATCTAAGATGGCTAGGACAAGCCCCAACGGTGCCTCACTTCTCAATCCTCCAAACCAAGTCCCTCTAAAGTTCCCACGACGAGGTCATTCGATAGAGCATGAAAGCTCTCCCAGGCCCTGCCAAACCTGGTCCCTCGCGAGTACCGTTTGACATGACACTAAAACTCATTATTATTCTCACTACAATATTACAACCGTTATATCTTTCAGTCAATATAAACAAAGATATAATATGACTAACACAACAAGCTAAAGTATAAGTTGCCACGCTAAGCTGTCTCGTTGAGTTGCCACGCTCGAGCTGCCACACTTGAGTTGCCTCGGTTGCTTAATCTCAAATACTATTACCAATTAGGGAATTATCCCTGATCTCAGAATTACCTTCAAGCCGCCTCTACATTTGCCACTTTGTGGAGAGATTTGTTGGAACAAGAAATGTCTGCACGAAACTTCTTAATCCGATGAACCTTCTCTGCGTGAAGTTAAATTCTGTCCTTCTTTACCTCGTTAGAACTGCAGTGATTTAATCTCTTGGAAAAAGTTAAATTCTCCCCGATGTACCTGAGCCGAAGCGCCATTCTCATTGGGGCTTGAGAGAAGGGACATCGCCACTATTTAAAATTCTCCCAAAGGGCCTACTAACCTTCTCAAATACTCGTTTGGACTCATGGTAAGTGAAATTCTCCCCGATGTGATTGAGTCAGTCGTCGTAGTTGAACTGTTGGGACATATTTACTGTTTGGTGGTGGTGGATAAGTCTGACACCAATTTGACGCCAAAACACAAACTTGGTTAGGAAGGAAACCCTTTATATTCCTCAGACGTCAAATCGTATTCGATGTAACGTTGTCTTTTCAGCTGTCGAGACCCTTCCCGATGTGCCACGTGTTCATTTGAAATGATTAGAGGCGGCCCTTGCATGTGCGATGGTGGGGAACTCCAATCGTCGAGTTTGAAACCCTTCAAATGTCTCTTTTATTTCAAAACCCTTCCATATTCTCATCTTCTTTATCTTCTTAAAGCTCCCCACCTCCTTTAGAGAGAGAAACTTTGTACGAACTCTGTGCAACCTCTATTGTTGCCTTCTTCTTTACTCAGTCTCCTCCTCCTCTCATCCTTTGCACCACCACCTACGGTTGCGCACCTCCCTATTCATTTCCCACTCTTCTTTTATCAGATATTTTCATACTTCTGTTGTCTATAATGGCCTCTTCAAGCAACCATTTCTCCCTTTGTTGTCTCCATTGTCACCACCCCTCTACTGCCTCATTGACCGCTACTCGTCATGAATAGTTGCGTTTATACCGTCGATCCCCCATTTTTGGCAAAGGTGACGACTTTGCTGGGTTTTGCAAGAGTTGCATTTTTAACGCCAAGTATGATGCCATGACGCTTGGTGATGAAGATGAGGATTCTGATGAATGGGGCTCTCTTCCTCCTGAGGGGACCCTCAGGTTTGGTCTTGAGTGAGGGGACTTCCCATGGCCCCACATCAATTTTGAAAGTCCTGGAAGCTCTCCTGCTCACTTTGCTGCTTGGAATTATCATATGCAGAGTTCCCACGCTAATATTCTCACTAAGATTGGGCTACATCGAGCCAAGTGGTTTGGTGAGTTCACCCTCTCCAAGAACAATATTTCTCTTCCCGTTCTGGTTATCTCGCTGGAATGTTACTAATTACACGTTCATCGCTGCATGGGGAGAGTTTACAATAACGTTAGAAGACGTGTGCGAGCTCCTAGGCCTTGAGGAAATTGGTCATGAGCCCTATTCTGATGAATCTCTGGATGCCCAATAAACCGCTGACCGTTTGGTGCTGGATCGTATATGCCGAAAGTGCATCGGTACTTCAAACAAATCCACGTTCACTCCCCTAATCAACTACTTCTTTAAGGATCCCTCCGAAGGGAGTTCCTCTGAGGCTGCCCCTGGACAAGGTACATCATTAGAGCTTCCTACCTATATCCTTGTCATTCTTTCTTGCTTCTTTTTAATGGGGAAGCCCAACGACCAGCCCCGAAGGGACCTTATCAACCTATCTCTCCGATTGGCCCGAGGTATCAAGCTCCCTCTGGCTGCAATCGCCCTGGGGTCTCACTACACATGGCTTGATAGGGTCCTTTTTGACATGGAGCGATCTTTGGGTCGTTACAACCTAGATAATTTTGCCAACTGCGTTCTCCTTACGGGTTTCCTTTATGTGAGCTTCCCGATCGTAGATGCCAAGACTAATCGTCCTCCCTCGGGGGAAGCAATCCTGCCCCTCGCTCATTTGTTTACCACAAGAGGCAGAGCCGAAAAGAGCTGACCTCCTTTATTGACGACTTTTCAAGGTTTGTAATGAGGCCTTATGAAGAAGATATTTTTCTTCATACTTGTGATTTTTTAAGCATGGGGCAAGAGTGGTACATCCAATCACCATAGACGTCAATACCGAAGACCCTTCACTGGCCGTTGTGGTTCTATTTTCGCCAGGATACCTTCCCTCACACACCGAGTGGGGATATACCAGTGAACATTACAATCCCAACCGATGCAACCATAAATTTGTCTTTGATCAAAGGGCTCCTCGCCCAGTGTTTCAGCTATCTAACCCCAATGTATCTTTTGGCGAGGCATGTTCTCTATTTTCATCGATGGCCGCATGGGCAGTGAGTTCGATATTGGCTAGGCGAGTCACATCCCCAGCATCACTAGGCAAGGGGATGTGATCCCTCTATTCTCCATAAAGTATTGGCCGAGGCAACTGACCCAAATTACTGAAATCATCGAGGGTGATCTCGTGTATCCCTCAGTTCTTTCGTTTTCTGCCTTGGAGCTGGGTCTGAAGGGCAATTTCGTTCTCAGGGTTGAGTTCCCTCTAAGCCAGACCCCCAAAGAACTGCCCACATAGCTTCCTCTATACTGCCCCATAATCCCTATTGCCACGCCCAAACCAAAGGCCACTGCGACCCCCAAACCATCTGTCCCCACAGCCGAAGCTGCCATGGGAGAAGGGCCTTCTCATCCACCTGCTAAGAAAGCCAAAAAATCCAAGTCTAAGAAGCCCAAGGCCGAGGTCAAATGGAAACTCCACTAGAGGCATTACCAATTGCCTCCGTTCCCCCTCCCATGTCTCCAAAAATGGCTGAAGAGCTGAGAAGGCAGGTGGAGGCCAAAATTGCCCGAATAAATGTTGAATTCCAATGGTAAGCAATCCCCGTTACTCCTCCTAGTACGTTCCCAACAATCATGGTTGATCATAATGAGCCCCCAACAAAAAGGAGAAGAAGGTCAAAGGTACCTGAAGCTGGTGGTGCAACGAGCTCCAGGAAGAAAATGCTGGGTACTAAGTCCCAGAGGAAATAGACACATGAGGAGCCCTCCTTCCCAGTTCTTTCGGCTGCTGCCCCCTCACCACATTCACCAGTGATCACACCCTCTCGTTCTCCCTTCGAATCTGAGGTATATGTGCATTCTGTATTTATCGTTCTTCTTTCTTTACATAACGGCTTTACTTATTGCCTCTTATCTTTGGTGCATGGAGTGGAAGAAGTGAGGGTCAGTCCTCCCAGTCCCCCCAGTGAGTCCTTTTGTGGGGGGGCATTGTGGTACTCTTCCATCCACTGCCGCCCTTCCACGCTCTTCGTTAATAAGCCTTACCTATTCGTGCTGTCCCTTCTCCCACCAGGCCAGAAATGCTACCGTGGGTGCTACTGAAGAGAGTGCCCCACAGGTAGATTTCGTTCCAAGCCTTGAATCTTTTATTTATCCCATTGGTTTATTTATCAACTCTAACATGTTGGGATATTTTAGGTGGAAGTGGCGTCGCTGATAGCCAACATTCTCCTTCCTCGTGCATTATCAAGACCCATTACTGCAGTTCCTCTCTTCAGTGCCATAACGGGGGTAATCCAGGTGCATTTCTGTCTCTTGTCCTCCTTATTCACTTCTTGTGTCTGATACTTGGATTTTCATTGGCAGTTTTCTCAAAGTCTCTCTCCACCCTTTGCCCTGAGTGGCCTTTTTCCCTCCCAGGCCCAGGTTGGTGCAGTTGATCTCGTTGGCGCATATCTTGAAGGTCCAACATCTCTTTCTGATGATGCGCCCATGCTAGCCATAGTACCCTATGCTAGCGAGGGGTGTGTGCCTACCTTTGAGGCTTCTGCAGCCGGAGGCTCCGTTGAAGCTGCTGAGGTAACGAGCCCGCCTCCCACGATTTCTAGTATTATGGCTCCCGTGGTAACTACCCATCTCGCTCCTGCTGCTGCTGAGGTACTTCTCTAATTTCTCTGTATTTCTCAGCTTTTCAAACTCCACCTGCATAGGTGACTTAACAATGAAAATGCTTGTTAAGTTTTTTTTACAAACTCCACCTATAACGGTGAATTAACAAAGAAAACACTTGTTAAGATTTTTTTCAAAACTCCACCTATAACGATGACTTAACAACGAAAACACTTATTAAGATTTTTCCACAAACTCCACCTATAATGGTGACTTAGCAACGAAAACACTTGTTAAGATTTTTTCTAAACTCTACCTATAACGGTGACTTAACACAAACACTTGTTAAGATTTTTTTCACAAACTCCACCTATAACGGTGACCTAACAACGAAAACAATTGTTAATATTTTTTTCTAAACTCCACCTATAACGGTGACTTAACAACGCAAACACTTATTAAGATTTTTTTTCATAAACTCCACCTATAACGGTGACTTAACAATGAAAACACTTATTAAGATTTTTTTTTCTAAACTCCACCTATAACGGTGACTTAACAACGCAAACACTAGTTAATATTTTTTCGCAAACTCCACCTATAACGGTGACTTAACAACGAAAACACTTGTTAAGATTTTTTCTAAACTCCACCTATAACGGTGACTTAACAACGCAAACACTTGTGAAGATTTTTTTCGCAAACTCCACTTATAACGGTGACTTAACAACGAAAACACTTGTTAAGATTTTTTTCTAAACTCCACCTATAACGGTGACTTAACAACGCAAAAACTTGTTAAGATTTTTTTCACAAACTCCACCTATAACGGTGACTTAACAACGAAAACACTTGTTAATATTCTTCACATTTATCCCCTTAATTTCGGTATTTTTATGATCTCGTGCAGTGTAAATAGCTTGGATTTGTCTCGTATTTATGCTACTAACCTCTTTTGGCACGTATTTCGTGTTTTGTGTATTTCTCATGTGTTTTACAAGCATTTCATGCAAATTGGTGCGAAAGAGAATGCAAAACAGTGAAAGAAACTAAGAAATGGAGAGTTCAAGGGCATTTTCGTAATTTTTCAACCTTAGTCTGGAGGTGGGTCCAATTGGAAAGTTGAAAATCTCTAAATCACAAGAATATTGGAAAAAACGGCACCCCAATCCGAGCTAGGGTGAAGAAGTTATGCCTATTTAAAGTTGGAGACAGAAAGTCAAAAGTTGAAATTAATTATGGAAGCTGAAGAGACAACTCTTGAAATTTCTTGTTTAATTCATTTTTATTAGTTTTAAAATGTGGAGATGCATGGGAAGAGTCTCATTTAGGTATATTAAAAGGGTAAAATGTGGAGAGGCATGGGAAAAGTCATTTTTGAGATCTATAAAAGGCCAAGCCCTACATCCTTCCAAGGGAGTCGAATTCTAGAGAGTAGAATAGAATTTTAGAGAGAGAGAGTCAGATTTTAGAGAGTCTTTTTAGTTTTCTTTGGTAGAAGTTTTCATAAACCCTAGTTTTTACGGTTTATTAAGAAGAAGTTCTCTGGATTCAAGTTCATTTGCTTTTCCTGTTGCTGAATACAAGTACAAAATTTCCATTCTCTTAGTTATTCTCTCTTTTCAATTCAATTCTCGATTGTTTTGCAATTTGTTACCAATGTTTTCTAGATCCATAATCCCATGTATTGGTATGAATTTATTTTCTAGAAAAATCATGTCTAGCTAAGTTTTTAAGGGTTGGGATCCATGAACCCATCCCAATGTAAATTACTTATGTAGAAAATAGAATTTAAATTAAAAATTTGAAAGACTCGTGCGAGACAAATTTTACAACCATTGTAGATCTTTTAATATCTCTTGCCCTAGGTACTTGGGATGTTTAAGAATACGATGTGCGTATAATTATTTAGCACCGCTTTATATTTACCTTTGATTTCATATGGTGCGGGCTTGAACCTCATATACGTAATGCTTAGGATCTATAAAGACTGGATTCATTCAAATTTATAATTTACAATTCTAGTATTCTACACGGTAAATTACTAGGGTTAGGGGATTGTATTCCAACCTACTTTCTCATTCATCTTAATTAGTTTGCTCATGCATGCATAGTTAACTTTTTTATTTTTTCCCTCTTCAACCATCATCATCTTTTTCACTTTTATTTTAGAAGTAATAAATCAGTTAAATTCTATCAAACATTCCCTATGGATTCAATACCCAGACTCCCCACTATACTCCTTAAGAGTGTAGTTACAAGTTTAGGTTTTTTTGTATTGAGGTTGGAAGCCAATAACAACGACTAGCGTATTACACGGAGGCTCGGTTTTTCCCCTCGATCAAAATGGCGCCGTTGCCGGGGAATATTTTGATATAGATTATAATTGATTTACTATTTTGAAAGATTTTTTTTCTTTGGTATTTTTTTTTGTTTTAACCTTTTTTGTAGCCTTGCACAATTGAGCGCCAAGAAACGTTGAATCCTCAACTGCACACCTTTGTACTTGAATTTCCATTTACATACTATTCGGTAATCATGTATTTTCATGGCGAGTTCGGTAATTGTAATGGTTCATATGGTAATCGTTTTCAAACTTTTTATTCTCAAGAGTCCGCGGCTCGACCTATTACCATTCGTGAGGCCATTCTAACTCTGGAGTATGAAAGGCTTGAAAAGGAATATCGGAGAGAAATTTATATTAAATATTCTCAAGAATCTGTGCCTTGACCTACTACCATGGGTGAGGCCTTTCTAAATCTTGCGTATGAAAAGCTGGAAAACGAATATCGAAAAAAAAATCATTTTGGGCAATCCAATGAAGATTTTTCTTCCGATATTTGTGAAACTATAGAAGGTTTTCCACCAAATGAGGAATCCGAGGTTTTAGAGCCAAGGGATCCTACTTTGGAAGAAAACACGCTTTTTCTAACCAAAAGAGTACTGGATTTTCTTTCCACCCAAAGCAAAAAGAATATCGATTATGGTCTTGTGAAGGAAATGGTCTCACTTTGCGATGATGTGCGTTCTATTTTGGAAAACAAAGAGGAGGTTGAGACTTGTGTGTCACCTCAAACTTTTGAAGAACATCTCATTGAAAGTGAGTCTTGCTCCCTTGAAATTCAATATCTAAGTGATGATGAATCACTTGAGATTGAGTTTATTTCATCACCATTTTCGTTCACGGTTATTGAACCATTAGAAGTACCACTAGATTCCTATGTTGAAAATTCTGAAATGTTTACACCTTTTACCGACAAAGACACTTTGCTAGAATTGTTTTCTAATATGGACCCTTCCTTTTTGTGTGCCCCTCTTCCCATAATACTTGAAAAATCTTTGGGAGGTGATTATATTTTTCTTGGATCTCAATTGTACTTGTCCCACCTATCACCCAAACCCCCCATCATCCCATTAAATTTTTTAATTGGCGATGGCTCATTTTCTCCATCTCACACATGCCTTCCGTTTTTCAAACGGAATTCTTATTTTTCGGGAGGCATGATTTATAGTGAGGGTATACTATTAATCCCTCAAAGTCAAATTGTATTTTGGGTGGACCCTCAAATTTTTTGAATTCTAGTGTATAACTTATTAGAAGTTCAAATCGTAGGTTGTACATAATTAGCTTTTTATTTTTATTTTTCTTTTTTTTATAATTTAGAGTAATTAGTTAGAGTTTTTGTTATGCTTGGTTCTAACATGTTTTGTAGATTCAATGGATTCACACTCATTGGGGATCGCTCCATTTGGGTAATATCTTTCTTTTCCTTTCTTTATGTTGTGTTCTTGATTTGCATTGAGGACAATGCAACATTTAAGTTAGGGGGTGTGGGATATTCTTCCCGTTTATTGTTTAGATTCATTGATTCAATCACATGTTCTTTCCAAGTGTGTTTTTTAGAAAATTTCAAAAAAAAAAAAAAATTTTTTTTGAAAAAAAGCCAAAAATATTTTTCTTCAAAATAAATAAAAATTGGAATTTAAAATTTTCAAAAATATTACCTTTATTCTATTTAAAGTCTCAAATTGTTAACAATCATAATGCACTAAGCCAAAATTGACCGAAGATGGAAATTGAAAGAAAATTGACGACTTAACGAATAAGTGTGGAGATTGATCAAACCCGATGAGATTTCGAGCCTTTCAATTTTTTTATGAGTTTTTAAATCAATCCGAGTTTATGATTAACTCAAAGTTCTTTTCAGCATTTTATTAAGTCGTTGATGATATCAATCCTTTGTTTTGATCGGTTATGGGAAATGTGTGAAATGTTGTCTCGAAATTCGTGTTAAATATATCTCTAAACTTAATTAATCTCGAGATGCATATGGTAACATGATTAGCAATTTGGACAATGAAGTAGGCCCTCGTTTGTTACCCAAAAATATTAGCCATACAAAGTTGTGAAAAACAAAATTATCCCTTTGCAACCCAAGTTGAGCCTAATAAAATATTTTCCTTTCGTTTGATAACCCGAAAAACCCAAATTGCCCGAAATTTTGAAAATTGAGAAAATTCATCAAGTAAGTCCAAATTGTGCAAAAAAAGGGGCAAGAAAAAAATAGAAAAAAATGTTCAAAAAAAAAATTAGTGAGAAAAAAAAATGAAAATTGAAAAAGAAAGAGAAAAATGAGCAAATTCCCGAAGAAGCACTAATGGACGTCATAAGGACATTTTCCAATTCCGAACATTCCGTCCATTCCTAATTTTACCCTTTACACTTTTTAACCCGAAAAGTCCTTACCGAGTCCGAATGGCGAAATTAATTACTGCATGGAGAGCTAAGACATGAAAAGATAATACAAGAGATTAAAATGGTGTGATTAAGAGATGATGTTTCCCGTTTCCTAATAGCTGTATTCCGATGATGAGATCTTTTCACCATATATTTCCTTCTTTTCAATTTTGTATGCATGAATTTGTGTCCATTATATTTACTCTTTATATCATGCATACCGAGAGAAAACAACCATAATCTGAGTGATTCATTTGTGAGTGCATCCGTAAGAATTTGAATCAAAACGAATTTTCGAAAAGTAACGTAATGCTCAATCGGTGGAAATTTGAGGTTTAATTTCTGGCTTTGCACACACACACTATGGTTTGAGACATTTGAATATGAATTTATGGTGATTATTTTTCGAAAAGTTTAAATTGTACAATTTTTAAGTATTTTGATATTTATTTGAGTCAATAAAGAATTTTGTGGGTATATTCACTGCAAACCCTCACGAGATAAAACTCGTCCTACTAGGGTAACCTAAGGGTTTAAAGGCTTGTTGCATACGCTAAATGCAATCGCTTGCCCAGGAAAAAGGTATTCTATCCAATAAAATGATTTTCAAGAGTTGAGCCTTGATAGGATTCATTTACATTGCTCGGGACGATCAAAGTTCTAAGTTAGGGGGTGTGATTAGGCACATATTCTTCACATTTATCCCCTTAATTTCGGTATTTTTATGATCCTGTGCTGTGTAAATAGCTTAGATTTGTCTCGTATTTATGCTACTAACCTCTTTTGGCAAGTATTTCGTGTTTTGTGTATTTCTCATGTGTTTTACACAAAGCTCTAAAAAATGGAGAGTTCAAGGGCATTTTCGTAATTTTGCAGCCTTAGTCTCGAGGTGGGTCCAATTGGAAAGTTGAAAAGCTCTAAATTAAAAGAATATTGGAAAAAATGGTACCCCAATCCGAGCTACGGTGAAGAAGTTATGCCTATTTAAAGTTGGAGACAGAAAGTCAAAAGTTGAAATTAATTATGGAAGCTGAAGAGACAACTCTTGAAATTTCTTGTTTAATTAATTTTTATTAGTTGTAAAACGTGGAGATGCATGGGAAGAGTCTCATTTAGGTATATTAAAAGGGTAAAACGTGGAGAGGCATGGGAAAATTCATTTTTGAGATCTATAAAAGGCCAAGCCCTACATCCTTCCAAGGGAGTCGAATTCTAGAGAGTAGAATAGAATTTTAGAGAGAGAGAGTCAGATTTTAGAGAGTCTTTTTAGTTTTCTTTGGAAGAAGTTTTCATAAACCCTAGTTTGTACGGTTGATTAAGAAGAAGTTCTCTGGATTCAAGTGCATTTGCTTTTCCTGTTGCTGAATACAAGTATAAAATTTCCATTCTCTTAGTTATTCTCTCTTTTCAATTCAATTCTCGATTGTTTTGCAATTTGTTACCAATGTTTTCTAGATCCATAATCCCATGTATTGGTATGAATTTGTTTTCTAGAAAAATCATGTCTAGATAAGTTTTTAAGGGTTGGGATCCATGAACCCATCCCAATGTAAATTACTTATGTAGAAAATAGAATTTAAATTAAAAATTTGAAAGACTCGTGCGAGACAAATTTTACAACCATTGTAGATCTTTTAATCTCTCTTGCCCTAGGTACTTGGGATGTTTAAGAATACTATGTGCGTATAATTATTTAGGACCGCTTTATATTTACCTTTGATTTCGTATGGTGCGGGCTTGAACCTCATATACGTAATGCTTAGGATCTATAAAGACTGAATTCATTCAAATTTATAATTTACAATTCTAGAATTCTACACGGTAAATTACTAGGGTTAGGGGATTGCATTCCAACCTATTTTCTCATTCATCTTAATTAGTTTGCTCATGCATGCATAGTTAACTTTTTTATTTTTTCCCTCTTCAACCATCATCATCTTTTTCACTTTTATTTTAGAAGTAATAAATCAGTTAAATTCTATCAAACACTCCCTGTGGATTCGATACCCAGACTCGCCACTATACTCCTTAAGAGTGTAGTTACAAGTTTAGGTTTTTTTGTATTGAGGTTGGAAGCCGATAACAACGACTAGCGTATTACACGGACGCTCGGTTTTTCCCCTCAATCATTAAGATATTTTCATAAACTCCTTTTTTCCTTTAACTATTTTCAGGTTTTTCAAGAGGATTCTCCACCAGTTCCTTCGCCCGTTGCCTCGCCACCTCATGAGCTTGTCTCCTCCGAAGGATCCAGCCATGATTATCAAGGTTCCATGACAGGTGCTTTCGTAGAGAGTGAATTTGGGTGCGAGCTTCCTCTGACTGACTTGGATCCTCCCGCCTTCTGCCTGATGGTGCTCCAACGTTCTCCCCAAATGCCTACCAACCATCGTTTGGTCATTGAGCAACTTGTGAGCCATCATCCTGAGACCTTTATGGTGGACTGCCTTCGTCCAAACATCGCAGTTATGAGTCATAGGCTCCAAGGCATGGCCACTGTTATTGCTGAAATTGCCACCACTCCTACTGCAAAAGTGACCCAACCCCTCCTCAACCAATTCCTGGGTTATCTGATGGAGTTGGGTCATTACGGGTTCCATTTTGACTGGCTCATCGCACACTTGAATACTTTGAAGAGCCAGCGGTTGGACAGCCAAAGGGAGCTCTTACAAAAACATCAGGAGGATCGGAGGGCTGAGGAAGCCAAGCTGGCCAAGCTTGTACCTCTCCTCAAAGCCATTGACAAGTAGGTGGAGGACCTCGAAGAAGCTCTGTGTTTGGCAAAGCTAAAGTGAGAAAAATTTCTTATCGAACGTACGCAAGCACATACCAGGTTGGAAGTTTTCGTTAATGCCCAAGGGTCTTGCTTAGAAGCTTCTTCGAGCCTTCCTGGAGATTTTTTCTCCTTCCCAGGTTTGTGGTTCCTCCTGGGTCAATGTGTTTTTTGTATATGTATTTGTCCTTCTCATGTAGTTCTTGGGCGATAGCTCCCAATTTTGTAATGCCCTAAAGTATATGAATGGAAAAAGATACTTATTCCCATGCCATTTCTTTGAGTTACAACTGTTTACATAGATTTTGAAATATGTTATGTAGTTCTTTCATCTCTACTTGAATTAAAATAAAGAGAACGTGCATAAAACAAAAATGAACTCGTATATTCATAACAGTTAAATACATCGGTGACCGCAAACGTAATTGCTTACACGTAATAGACCTTCAACCATTTGTTGTTAATCTTAAATGGCCTGTCTTCTTCTATCTTAGAAATTAAGCAATAACCTGAGTCATGAGCCTCCTTTACGATGAAAGGTCCCTCCCAATTTATTGCAAACTTAGGTAGAGGTAGCCCCCTAATATGTTTAACTGCTGCCTTTAATACGAGATCTCCCTCCACGAACTTCCTTGGTCTCACCAAGTTATCATAGGCCCTGGAGAGATGCCTCATATACATTTGAAAGTGTTGTATCGCATTATCCCTGTGTTCGTCCAACGCTTCCAACTGCACGTGTCTATTCTGAGGGAGGATGCTACTTTGCAAAGTATATCGAGCCGAGGGAATTTCTAACTCTACCGGGAGAATTGCCTCAGCCCCGTAAATAAGAGAGAACGACGTATACCCTGTAGGCTTCCTCTTAGTTGTCCGGTAGGCCCATAAAATGACTGGTATTTTTTCATCCAATGATCCTGGGAAATCTTCCATCGTTTTAGCTAAGATATTGACTAATGTCTTGTTAGTCGCTTCGGCTTGACCGTTCCCCTTTGGGTATGCCACTGTCGAAGTGTGATGGACAATGGAGTACTTATCTGTGAGCATCGTTACCTCTGAATTGACGAAAGGGGTTCCATCATATGAAAGGATAAACTTTGGGATCCTGAAATGGCAAATGATGTATTCCCTGATGAAGTTGCTCACTACTCCTACTGTTGCCCTTCTCAGTGGTATCGCCTCGGCCCACTTTGTGAAACACTCCGTTGCTACTAGGATCCATATCCTCCCCCTCTAAGAAGGGTGTATTTCCCCTACCAGTTTGAATGCCCAAGTGTGAAAAGGATAAGGTATTGCTAGGGAGTATAGGTCCACCGACGGGGCATGGATCATATTTCTATGGAGCTGGCAAGCCTTGCACCTTTGAATGAACTCAGCAGAATCTTTCTCCATCGTTGGCTAATAGTACCCCAAAGTCATCAACTGGTCATACAACTTGGCCCCTCCTATATGAGCTGGATCGTACGCTTGTTTGAGAACCTCAACCGCCTCTTCCTTCGTGATGCAACGCAATGGCCTGTTGAAGTATCCTCTTCGATAAAATGCCCCTCCTGTACATAGAATCTTGGGACTCTTCGTCGAAGCCCCATCGCATCAATTTTCTCCGTTGGGACAACTTCATCTTTAATGAAGTCAATATAGGGCTATCTCCAGTCAGGTTGAGTCTCCACGAAGTGACATTCTGCTGCATTTGAAAAACAACTGGCATTTGTCGCACTTCCGTTATAACTTGGCTGCATCCTGCTTTATGATAGGCCATAAATATCCCTCGCTTTGAATTCTTCTATAAAAAGGGATCTCAATCGTTTTGAAGTGCTCTTCGTGCATTTTCTTTAGCCTCCGCCCTGCTTCTTCTGGACTGATGCGTCTTGACAGTCATCCTCCTGCGTTTCTGAAGTAAAGGTTTCCTTGGTTTGTAAAGTACCGGGCTAATTCTCTGAGCCCCATCGTTCCTTCCCTAGACTCCAGTTACCTCTTAATCTCCCCCCTCTAGTCTGCATCTTTTTCCATTGGTAAAATTGACTGTACCATCGAAGGAGATGTTCTTCATTGAATTACGCCAGTAGTTGTATCGCTCCTCATGATCATCTTCTGGGTAATGGTGGTATAGGCATTTGGGTGACAATTTATCGTTCTAGGCTGCCTCTTGATCTTGGTCCGATGGAACTGGCCAAGGAGCCTCTGAATGATTTTTCTGTATGGTTCCAGGCTCATGTGTTTCAATGCGTATTCTCCTTTCACTTGCTGAACCACCAACTTCTTTGATGAAAAGTGAACGGATCCCTCTTCGAAGAGACTCTAGCAATCCCAATGCTTAATATTCTTTCTCGTTGTTAGAGCAGGGGAAATCTAACTTGTAAGAAAGTCAAATCTCCTCCATTCCTTTCGAAAGAATAACCCCTGCTCTTCCTTTCTTTTCTGCTGATGACCCATCGAACTGCATTGTCCATTCTTCATCCATTGTATCTAGGTGATTGGCCTACAAGTCGTCTCCTGGAATGCTTTCTTTGGGAGGCTCAGACGTTCCTGAAGGGAAAATAGCCAATAGATCGACGTACGCCTGGCTTCTGATTGTGCGAGGAACCACACACTTTAAGTCATATTCCGAGAGGATAAGGAACCATCTAGCTGCCCTGCCAATTAATATAGTTCTTGCAAGCAAATACTTAATGGGATCACATCTTGTTACAATATGAATTGTAAAATACAACATATAATGTCTAAGTTTTTATGCTACATATACTAAGGCTAAACAATGCCTTTCTAAGATACTATATCTGACTTCTGGACCATGGATGATCCTGCCGAGATAATAAACTGGCCATTCTTGCCCACCAAGCTCTTGTGCCACCAACTCTCCCACGGACCTCGTGGTGGATGTGAGATACAGTTGCAACGATATTCCTTCCTTTGGTGGAACCATGGTTTTTGGTGAAATGAGTAGCTTCTTTAGTCCGTCAAGAGTCTCTTGGTGAATTTCCTCCCATTTGAACTTCGTGTTCCTTCGTAGCAGTTGCATCAATGGGTGTGTTATTCCGGTTAATCCTGGCACAAATATCCTAAGGTAGGAAACTTTACCGAGGAAACTCTTCAGTTCTTTCGCCGTTCTCGAACATGGCATTTCCAAGATCGCCCGCTGCCTGGTCCATCTGCACCCCTTGTCGATCAACCATAAAGCCTAGGAATTTCCCACTTGCCACCCCAAAAATGCACTTCAGTGGATTCATCTTTAATTTAAACTTCCTGCAATGGGAAAACACCTTCCTCAAATCGCTCAGATGGGACTCCCACTTCCTCGACTTGATGACCAAATCATCCATATAGAATTCCACAAACTTGTGAAATAAGTCATGGAAAATGGCCATCATTGTTCTCTGGTAGGTCGCCCCAACATTCTTGAGTCCAAACGGCATCACCCTGTACATGAAGTTACCCAATGGGGTTCTGAATGCTATCTTTTCTACATCCGAAGGGTCCATCTTGATCTGGTTGTACCCTATATACCCTTCTATGAAGCTATACATATCATGACCCGCCATTGCATCTATCGAGATGTCAATGGAGGGTAGAGGGAACTCATCTTTGGGGAAAGATCTATTTAAATCTCTAAATTCCACGCAAATCCTTATTTGGTTTATATCTTTCTTCCGTACTGGGACAATACTAGACAGCCAGATCGAGTGTTGTATCGGCTTGACGAACCTGCTGTTAGTAAGCGTTGAACTTCTTCCTTTATCTTCAAATATAGCTTGGGCTTATATGTTCTCGTCGCCTATTTTACAGGAATGGCTGAAGGCATTACATTCAACTTGTGGTAGCTTACTTCCTCATCCAGTCCCTCCATCTCTGTGTATTTCCATGCGAAGACGTCTATAAACTCTCGAATCAACTCAACCAAGGCCCATCGTTTCTCCTTAATGAGATCCTTCGAGATGAAAATGGCCTCAGATCCTCTCCTTCCTTCACCAGGTTTAGTTGCTCTAACACTTGTTCCTGGTGCTTCGGCTGACTTGCCATGTAATTTGGTTCCTCAGCGACTTCCTCCATAAATTCCTGTATGCTGGAATTGTCTATCACCATGCACTACCCCCATTGATCCGCCAAAAAGCATTCATAAATCGGGTCAACCTCATCATCAGCTTCCTCGGCCGCCCGCTCACACCGTTACAATCGATAAACCACATTTCCTTATTCAGTAATGACTTTCTTGCATTGTCTGCTGGTAGTGGCGGCTGCTTTCCTCTTCTTCTCTCTAGACGCCTCAGCCACTCTTTTCCTGGAGAACTGACTTAACACGCTTTGTCGTCGAACCTCATGCTCCAATGGATCCGCTCTGGGCCTCATCCTGTCTTTGAGCTATTTCGAGATGCCTTGGGGCCGAGGGACTGCCTGGTGAGCTTCCTCAGTCATTACTCTTGCGATGCTCACAACCTCTTTACCCTGCTCGTTCAAGGGTCCCATCCTCTCTCTGATTGAGGGAACCCATGCTCCTTCCATCCTTTTCGTTAGGACCCTAACATCCTCCTCCAACTCAGTATAAAAGACCGCATCCACCAAGTGAGATTCCATGATAGCCAAGGGCCTTTTCATTGCCCTAATGGTCACCTCTGTCCCCTTGATATTTGCTTTAGCGCATTGTTGGTACGTAGAAGGGACTAGCCCTTGGTTGCGAATACACACACTCCCTATTAGTAGATGATAGGAAGTTGTACTCTCTATGACATAGAATTTTATATGGGAACTCAAATTTCCTATCATAATCCCCATATTAACATACCCAATGGATTTGGGTGAGTGATTATCATACCCCGAAATTACCAAAGGCATGGGGAAAAACCTTTCTTCTGAAATATTGGCTGCATGAAAGGAGTTAATTGGCATGATATTGATGGAAGCTCCCCCATCCATGAGGGTCCTTATAAATCTAACTCCGTTGACACTGGCAGTCACGTACAATGGCCTGTTATGAGGGAATCTCACTGCCCTATCGGCGTCACTGTGTAATGCCCCGTATTTTTATGGCTTTTAAATTTAGGGATTTATTAAATTTAATTGAGATAAATTAATTTAATTTTAATCCGGAATGTTGTTTTAAATATTTACTAGCATGACGAGAGTTGTTAATTATTGAAATTTGTTGAAAGTTACTTGATGAGTATAGTAATATATGAGATTTATTTTATAAAATTGTCACGTGTGAATAAAATGGCAATTATGGAAATTTAAGTCGAGACGCGCCGGGGTCGTGTCGGGACTAAATGTTGATTAATAAAAATGAATAAATTATAAGTTACTCGTGTGGTCGTTTTGAGTGCACCAAAGTCTCCAGAAGGGTTGAGATAGTCAGAAAAGTGTACCCGAGGGTTTAGTTTGGGTCTCGGGGCGTTTTTAGGCCTATTTAGTACCCCGGGAGGGCGTTTTGGACATTTCGTAATTATAGGTAATTAAACCCACGAATTTTCTAGGGTTATATCAGATAGTAAGTGTTGTCTTCTAGGGTCAACATAACCAAAAATTAATGACGGCCATTGAAGAGGAGGGGGAGGAGCTTTCCAGGGAGTTCTAGGCCACGAACTCCTCCGGTTGCACCGCCGTCACCGCCAAATGGTAGATCGCGCAACAAGGAACTCAACCACACCAAATTCTTCCACAAATCAGAACTCTGAAATTTCAGGCAAATATCTATCTTGCTTTAATCAAGTTAATGCTCTTTTATATTAGTCTAGGGTTGATTAGAATTAGTGTTCTTGAAAGAAAACATTAATTGGAGACAAAAATTTCATATTGTAGAGATAAAGATCATATTTTGGAAATCAATTTCACATGTAGAGGTTGAACCACGAATTTCCATGGTATTAGTGATAGAAAATCTGGAAGAAAAATGGAAGAAACTAAGTTAAAGAAAATTATTAGGGTTCTTGAGATTTATAAAGATTTTCACCCTTTTATCTTGTTATAGTTGATGAAAATTCGAATGTTTTATGTAGGATATTGTTTATATGGGTATACATCACTTGTAGTATAAGTGGTTGAGAGTTTGGGACTGTAACATGATGATTTGGAGGAGTTTGGGGTAAGAATCCCGTAACTGGGTTTTCTGCAGAATCTGCAAAACTGCTTGATCGATCGTTCGAGCTTAGAGCATCGATCGATCGATCGACCACCTTTCATCGATCGATCGACCCCTCCTGGAAAACTTCATTTTTGCTCGTGTTAGCTGGATCCGATTTTATACGTAGTAAACCTTGATTGGGTTGCTAGAACATAATGGGACATAAGAAGGACCAGTAGGGTCAAGATAGACCCCATTGAGTGGAACTTTAATGTGAATGGAAATAAAGGGTAAACGGGGAGACATTCATACTTAAGAAATCATACGAGCATTGATTAAATAATCGAAACACCTAGGAAGTTGGATTAGAAGGTGAGTGAGGGCCTACTAAAATTGTACTTTGTTAAAGAGAATACTTCGAGAGACGAGAAGTGGGTTTAGAATAACTTAATTACGAGAATAAAAGGAACGAGCCCGTTATACGAGATAATTGAGTAAAATGTGTAATAACGGATAATTATAATTATGGGTCGTGAGCATGCCTGATTTAATAATGTGGATGTGAATACATATATTATATATATGACAGTGTGATTGTGCATATATTCCTTCTGTGTATAAATCATACCCGGGCTACTTGCTATCACGGGGGGTTTCCGCACCGGGACAGTCATATCCTGATGGGACCTTTATGGGGGATATTGACTTGTACCCTAGAACATAGTATTTCCCTGGTACAGGCTATCTGATTGATAGTCAGACAGGCCTAAGAGACGTGTGGGTATGTGCTGACGTCTTAGGATCGGGAACTATGCTTCACCTCCATTTGTATGTGTTCGTGTTAATGCCGTCCGAGAGTGATTCCAAACCAAGATTTCCCTAAATATGTGTGATATAGGGACTTGATAGCAGAGTATGCCAGCACCATAGTTTTTATGTGGGGTGCCGTTAGTATATATGTATTATATGATTGATTGGTATATATATACTTATTTATGGAAAGTTTGCACCATAGATTTTATGTGGGGTGCCCTTTATATATATATATTATTTGTGTAACTAATATATATACATGTATCTATATAAGAACTTCCTACTGAGCGAAATAGTAGTTAAGTAAAGTATGAAATTCTTCAACTTCGCTATAAGTATTCGGAAACATTATAACGATAGGAAATTATTCTAAATAACGTATGAAATCTTGAAGAGATAGATTTTTCTAAAGTAAATATCATTACCTTAATTTCACGTGTAAAGTCTTATGGAGAATAAGTTAGAGAGATATATAGGATTCATTAGTATGGTAGACGTGCACACTAGATGAGAGGTGAGAATTCTCAAGAGAGTGTCGCATACTAATATGACTGTTGCATTAACCGGTAAGCATTTTAAATACTTGCTAAACTATATTTTTAAAACTGTTTTACATTCGGGCTTTGACCCGTTTGCTATTATCTCTGCTCTCTTGTGTATATATATATATATATATATGTATTATAGGTGCCCAGCCACAGGGGCGTCATGCTTAGGATTCTTTGGATGGAACGGGCTGTAGCTTTTATGGGAGTTGCAGGCCATTGCTTAAACGACTTCATTGTTAACTCCACTTCTAGTTCAGCTTTATCCAGTGGGGGCATGTGTCGCCCTTTTCCATTATTTAGTTGGTTTTGTCAGAGATTGTAATTATTTTACTTCCAGTATCTTTATTTCGGGATTTATTACTGACAGGATGTTTTCCTTTAGTATTTTAATGTTGGGATTTATTATTGATGGTTAAACTCTTGAATGTTCATTTTTATTCTTATACTTAATGTTTGACTCTTAAAATTTTAATCTTTAAAGGTTTTATAATTAGATTTAATAAAATGGAAATAAGGTTTTAAATGGTTTTGACACTTAGCTTAATTAATCAGGGTGTTTAAATTTGAAAATTTTCATTTGCGACAGTGATGCTAAGAATGAACCAACTGTTCACCTTGATTTTAATTTATTAAAGGAGTGATCGCCTGGTATTTTATTTGGCGGGGTGTCACAGGTGGTATCAGAGCATCAAGTTCTAGTGTCCTTTAGGATCTGTGCGGCTTATTATGCTTTCAGCGTTGCTTTGTTTGATATAGAGCCCTATGTTTAGGATTGTCGATTTCTTTGATGAGATTTCGTTCTCCTGCTATGACGTATATACATTAGTGAATTCTAATTTTGTTCGGATGTGTGCGTGTGCTGAGCGATGACGGATGTCAGAAGAGGACCGTTAAGCGGACATCAGGAGGCACGGCTAAGTTGAAGTCGTAAAATATATTCGAGTATGATGACCGTAGTTGAGGTCACCTCCATTATGGCACGAGAAGCCAAGACTAAAAAGGCAACTAAGGCGCAACAATGATTTCCAAATGCTTCTATAGTCGAATGTGGTGCGAGAGTAAACTCACCTAACGTGTAGAGAACTGTCAGTGGGAAATTCTAGAAACGCGAGAATTGTGTGTGTTTACCAAAGGAGCTAAAGTATCCAAAGGTTTAGATATAGGACGGAGTGTGGATAACTGAAAATGAAAATTTAGAGAGAATTTTCTTGGCTTTCGGGACGAAGTTATAATGATGGGAGTCAACCACCAATTTTTTTAGAAGTGGAATGCTATGTCTATAGGAGAACCTTAGGTACAGTGTTGATCGTATGTTCCTTCCTCAGCTGTTCAGGACTAGAAGTGAACGTTGTCCTGAACTCATCGCAGGAGGGCGTGGCCGAAGTCCATTTTTGAATATGAATCTTAATCGTTAGCGAATTTTGTATCGGGAGATATAGATACAAGTGGAGGAAACGACTCCAAGTGGGAGATCGACTCATAAAAAAAAATTGATAACACTCAAAGAGGAAATTTTGATGGACGACCGATTTAGAGGTTGACAATGTCATATTTTATCAATAAAGATGGTAATGCTCCTTTGTGTGGGAAGCTAAAAGAATCGAAGAATTTAGTCGATAATAAGATTGAATACAACGGTGGTGGTGTAGCACCACAAAGGGATGTGGATACACATCAGGGGACCCATTTAAATGATTCGAATAGTTGAATTCTTGCCAAGTGATGGTAAATTCAGTAAGGACAATTATAAATAGTGACATGTTCTTTAGAGCCAAAAAGGCTAAGGGAATAACCAAGGTAGCCAATAGGAATCGAGTCTACTAAAGTCCGAGAGAAGGACAATCCTAACATGGTTAGTAGGACAAATGATAAGTAGATTATGTGTTGAGGTATTTTGTGGGGAGTGAGATCGCACGCGATAATATTTTCCGAAGTGAGTAAAGGGACAAGAATACGGTGCCTAGTAAAAGACAACGATTAAAGTAGTTTTGTTTTGGTTTGGGCAGACGTGTTACGTTCGGATACCATTTGTGCAGTCAAGACAATTGCCAAGGTTGAAGTATAAGTTGTAACCTCAGAGGATGAGGTATGTTTATGTGGCACAAACGAGTCACTATATTTTGTTCATTACTAAATTAGCATGTGAGACGAGTTTAATGCGTATAATTATAAACGTTATTAGTATGTGAATATTTTTCTCTAGTGTAGCCGGATTTTTCTTTAGTGCTATCCGCGGAGGATAAATGAGTATATTAACAGTGTTATGTACTTTATTGAGGTTACTCGTTGTAATGATACGATATGCGAGTATGATATTATGTTTGTTAAAACGTTATAGAAATGGTTAGTACGATTGTGGGCTTTTATTGCAAGGCTATCGGAGTGGTTGCATTAGTGCAATATATTTTGTCCTGGCGAGGATTCACCTGCAAGAGGGTCGGACTCGCACTTATATTATCTATCCTAGAGACTTTGGATGGGATAGTGGGCTCAAGATATTCGATACCGATGTGCGTATGGACTTCATCATTATGATTTAGTATGTATCGGGCTTACCGTTGAGTGAAAAGATTTAATTCAGTATTATGTTGAGCACTCAGGACTTGGTGATAGGAAGAGTCCATTGTTATATCTATCCTCTAGAGATGTGGGAGTTAAGAGTGATACCCCTATTATTAGGGAAAGGGATTCCAAGAATTCCGATTGTATGTATTCGAGGTTTATGGAATGCAATTACCACCAACCAATACTGAACGATAGTGCAATTGGTGAAATGTTCTTTGTTAAGTGTAATTACGAGAGGAAAAATAACTTTTTTGTCAAGAGACAGAATAAAGGGGTACATGATATGGACAAAGGACCTAACGGATTTCGATAACCGACAATGCTAGGTAGTAGTGTATCGGGGGGTTCCTTTTTTTGGATTTCTCTTTGCGAGACATCCCACGCATGAAACTTAGCGTAAGATTGGAATTAGGTAGATGTTGGTCATTAGTCCGTGAGTTCGGTACCTCGGTCGTACTAGGGGTAGGTAATTATACCTATAAGTTAGAAGTTGAATCATGATTTAAAGCAACTGGAGCCGAATTTTGTGGTAAGAAAGCATTGAAAGTTATCCCCACGAGTTGAGGGGTGGAACGATGATAAGGAGGATTTAAAAATTTTGATTTCTAGGGTGATTGAGAGCACCCAAATGTCATAACCGCGTTCAGAACAAAAGGTGAATAAAGAGTTGGAATGATTTTTAGCATGGATTATCTGGAAAGAACTTTATTATACAAAAGAGATGGCTTGTATTTATTTTGATGAATAAAGCTTTAGTGATTTATTTTGGTTGTTGTACCTAATTGCGAAATTTTTTGTACTTATCTGAGAAGTTTGAAATTTCTTGTTCCCCTTTTGTTGTCCTGGAATTTGAATGCCCTATTCCTTATATTTTGTTGGATTTAGTTAGTTCTACAGATGAGTAGCACGTTGTTCGCTCTCCCAGGGCGGTCGGGGTGTTGCAAAAATGTGGGGATCTTGGTTATCTGATAATCGAATCGTCCGAGTTGAGGGGACGTGGTTATGGATGTGTGGGATATATGTTTGTGGTAATATCATAAAGAAGTGGAAGTGATGGAGTGGATTAAACGTCACATGAGGGGCGATAATCCATACATAAGTGTACAATTAGAATAACACACCCTAATTTGATTGGACGACTATGGGAAGCCATTTAAGAAGGAGTATTCCTTGAATAGAGTAGAATTTAATTATTATGAAGAACACTCGGAGCGGAGTTATTAGTAGTCAAGTGTGAGAACGACTTGAGCATACAAAGAGTGATGATGTTAGTATGGTAAAAAAGATCCCGAAGTGCGCATCGTGGAGGAAAGAGCACGGGTCGGAACTTTTGCATACACCAAGGAAGGAAGAGGAGTATTACGCGTCACTTAATGTGAGACATTTCTAGGAAAAATCGATGTTTAGCGGGACTTAGTGAGTAGTCTCTACATGCACCGCCCATAGGTAAGGTTCGGTTGGAAGAGGAGAATTAACCAGAGAATTTTGTGTTTATCGACAATTCCTGTAATTGGAAGAGGTCGGTAAAGTCGGTAAAGTTCTTGGATGGGTTACCATCCTCTAAACAAGATCAAGGGTTCATCCGAACATGTGAATTAAGTCGCTCGAGAAGGAAGTGATTGATATTCCTTTGGGGTGGTTTACAATATTAACTAGTATGCCCCAGACTTCCTTTGGAAGGAAGGATCGCGCTAGTACATGGTACGACACATTATTAATTTCTGAATCGAGATGAGATTTGTGAATCCCACCTTTGATATGGTATTTCAGGAACCAACGGAGATTAGGTTTCATTTCGAGTAGGATGTATCACCCTTAGCCAGGGAATAGGCGCACGGTGATTAAAGATTAGTGGAGCCATGTGAAGGAAATTTTGAAATCTTGGTACGATGATTTCAGGAATGCTCTGTAGAAGCACTCGTACCTGTTTGTCATGTACGGGGTACATGTTAAGGTTTTGGTATGGAAGAACCTCGACTATTCTCCTTCCATATGTTTAGGCGAACAAGAGTGGTCAAATGTTCGTATGGTTTTTGCTCAGAATGGGAGTTTTATATATGAATAAATTTGAGTTGTTGTCATGTAGTGAGGTGTGGCCTCCCAATGATAGTGAGATAATGGAAATTTATAATGTATAGGCGTGGCCTATCAGAATGTCGTCAGTTGGGAGCACCATGTGAGGTGTCTCCAATGAGTATGTTAATCAAGCTTGCTGTGAGGCGGGGGCTATAGTGATTAAACGCCTTACTATGTAGATAGTTTGCGTACTAAAAGGATATCCAGAATTGTTCTACCAGGTAAGTTTTAATTTCCGAATTTTGAACGAAATTCCGTTATTAGGGGGAAGTATGTAATACCCCGTATTTTTATGGCTTTTAAATTTAGGGATTTATTAAATTAAATTTAATTTTAATCTGGAATGTTGTTTTAAATATTTACTAGCGTGACGAGAGTTAGTAGTTATTGAAATTTGTTGAAAGTTACTGGATGAGTATAGTAATATATGAGATTTATTTTATAAAATTGTCACGTGTGAATAAAATGGCAATTATGGAAATTTAAGTCGGGACACGCCTGAATCGTGTCGGGACTAAATGTTGATTAATAAAAATGAATAAATTATAAGTTGCTCGTGTGGTCGTTTTAAGTGCAAAAAAGTCTCCGGAAGGGTCGAGATAGTCAGAAAAGTGAACCCGGGGGTTTAGTTTGGCTCTCGGGGCGTTTTTAGGCCTATTTAGTACCCCAGGAGGGCGTTTTGGACATTTCGTAATTATAGGTAATTAAACCCACGAATTTTCTAGGGTTATATCAGATGGTAAGTGTTGTCTTCTAGGGTTAACATAACAAAAAACTAATGACGGCCATTGGAGAGGAAGGGGAGGATCTTTCCAAGGAGTTCTAGGCCAAGAACTCCTCCGGTTGCATCGCCGTCACCGCCAAATGGTAGATCGCGCAACGAGGATCTCAACCACACCAAATTTTTCCACAAATCAGAACTCTGAAATTTCAGGCAAGTATCTATTTTACTTTAATCAAGTTAATGCTCTTTTATATTAGTCTAGGGTTGACTAGAATTAGTGTTCTTGAAAGAAAATATTAATTGGAGACAAAAATTTCATGTTGTAGAGATAAAGATCATATTTTGGAAATCCATTTCACATGTAGAGGTTGAACCACGAATTTCCATGGTATTAGTGATAGAAAATCTGGAAGAAAAATGGAAGAAACTAAGTTAAAGAAAATTATTAGGGTCCTTGAGATTTATAAATATTTTCACCCATTTATCTTGTTATAGTTGATGAGAATTCGCATGTTTTACGTAGGATAATGTTTATATGGGTATACAACACTTGTCGTATAAGTGGTTGAGAGTTTGGGATTGTAACATGATGATTTGGAGGAGTTTGGGGTAAGAATCCCGTAACTTGGTTTTCTGCAGAATCTGCATAACTGCTTGATCGATCGATCGAGCTTAGAGTATCGATCGATCGATCGACCACCTTTCATCGATCGATCGACCCCTCCTGGAAAACTGCATTTTTGCTCGTGTTAGCTTGATCCGATTTTATACGTAGTTAACCTTGATTAGGGTTGCTAGAACATAATGGGACATAAGAAGGACCAGTAGGGTCAAGATAGACCCCGTTGAGTGGAACTTTAATGTGAATGGAAATAAAGGGTAAACGGGGAGACATTCATACTTAAGAAATCATACGTGTGTTGATTAAATAATCGAAACACCTAGGAAGTTGGATTAGAAGGTGAGTGAGGGCCTACTGAAATTGTACTTGGTTAAAGAGAATACTTCGAGAGACGAGAAGTGGGTTTAGAATAACTTAATTACGAGAATAAAAGGAATGAGTCCGTTATACGAGATAATTGAGTAAAATGTGTAATAACGGATAATTATAATTATGGATTGTGAGCAGGCCTGATTTAATAATGTGGATGTGAATACATATATTATATATATGACAGTGTGATTGTGCATATATTACTTCTGTGTAAAAATCGTACCCGGGCTACTTGCTATCACGAGGGGTTTCCGCACCGGGACAGTCTTATCTCGATGGGACCTTTATGGGGGATATTGACTTGTACCCTAGAACATAGTATTTCCCTGGTACATGCTATCTGATTGATTGTCAGACGGGCCTAAGAGACGTGTGGGTATGCGCTGACCTCTTAGGACCGGGAACTAGGCTTCGCCTCCATTTCTATGTGTTCGTGTTAATGCAGTTCGAGAGTGATTCCGAACTAGCATTTCCTTAAATAGGTGTGATATAGGGACTTGATAGCAGAGTATGCCAGCACCATAGTTTTTATGTGGAGTGATGTTAGTTTATATGTATTATATGAGTGATTGGTATATATATACTTATTTATGGAAAGTTTGCACCATAGATTTTATGTGCGGTGCCGTTTATATATATATTATTTGTTCAACTAATACATATGTGTGTATCTATATAAGAACTTTCTAATGAGCGAAACAGTAGTTAAGTAAAGTATGAAATTATTCAACTTCGCTATAAGTATTCGGAAACATTATAACGATACGGAATTATTCTAAATAACTTAAGAAATCTTGAAGAGATAGATTTTTCTAAAGTAAATATCATAACCTTAATTTCATGTGTTAAGTCTTATGGAGAATAAGTTAGAGAGATATATGGGATTCATTAGTACGGTAGACGTGCACACTAGATGAGAGGTGAGAATTCTCAAGAGAGTGTCGCATACTAATATGACTGTTGCATTAACCGGTAAGCTTTTTAAATACTTGCTAAACTATTTTTTTAAAACTGTTTTACATTCGGGCTCTGATCCGTTTGCTATTATCTCTTCTCTCTTGTGTGTATATATATATATATATATATATATATATATATATATGTATGTATTATAGGTGCCCAGCCACAGGGGCGTCATGCTTAGGATTCTTTGGATGGAACGGGCTGTAGCTTTTATGGGAGTTGCAGGCCATTGCTTAAACGACTTCATTGTTAACTCCACTTCTAGTTCAGCTTTATCCAGTGGGGGCATGTGTCGCCCTTTTCCATTATTTAGTTGGTTTTGTCAGAGATTGTAATTATTTTACTTCCAGTATCTTTATTTCGGGATTTATTACTGACAAGATGTTTTCCTTTAGTATTTTAATGTTGGGATTTATTATTGATGGTTAAACTCTTGAATGTTCATTTTTATTCTTATACTTAATGTTTGAATCTTAAAATTTTAATGTTTAAAGGTTTTATAATTAGATTTAATAAAATGGAAATAAGGTTTTAAATGGTTTTGACACTTAGCTTAATTAATCAGGGTATTTAAATTTGAAAATTTTCATTTGGGACAGTGATGCTAAGAATGAACCAACTGTTCACCTTGATTTTAATTTAATAAAGGAGTGATCGCCTGGTATTTTATTTGGTGGGGTGTCACAGGTGGTATCAGAGCATCAGGTTCTAGTGTGCTTTAGGATCTGTGCGGCTTATTATGCTTTCAGTGTTGTTTTGTTTGATATAGAGACCTATGTTTAGGATTGTCGATTTCTTTGATGAGATTTCGTTCTCCTGCTATGACGTATATACATTAGTGAATTCTAATTTTGTTCGGATGTGTGCGTGTGCCGAGCGATGACGGATGTCAGAAGAGGACCGTTAAGCGGACATCAGGAGGCACGGCTAAGTTGAAGTCGTAAAATATATTCGAGTATGATGACCGTAGTTGAGGTCACCTCCATTATGGCACGAGAAGCCAAGACTAGAAAGGCAACTACGGCGCAACAATGATTTCCAAATGCTTCTATAGTCGAATGAGGTGCGAGAGTAAACTCACCCAACGTGTTACAAAACGTGTAGAGAACTGTCAGTGGGAAATTCTAGAAATGCGGGAATTGTGTGTGTTTACCAAAGGAGCTAAAGTATCCAAAGGTTTAGATATAGGACGGAGTGTGGCTAACTGAAAGTGAAAATTTAGAGAGAATTTTCTTGGCTTTCGGGACGAAGTTATAATGATGGGAGTCAACCACCAATTTTTTTAGAAGTGGAATGCTATGTCTATAGGAGAACCTTAGGTACAGTGTTGATCGTATATTCCTTCCTCAGCTGTTCAGGACTAGAAGTGAACGTTGTCCTGAACTCATCGCAGGAGGGCGTGGCCGAAGTCCATTTGTGAATATGAATCTTAATCGTTAGCGAATTTTGTATTGGGAGATATAGATACAAGTGGAGGAAACGACTCCAAGTGGGAGATCGACTCATAAAAAAAATTGATAACACTCAAAGAGGAAATTTTGATGGACGGGAGATATATATATTGTTTATATGGGTATACAACACTTGTCGTATAAGTGGTTGAGAGTTTGGGACTGTAACATGATGATTTGGAGGAGTTTGGGGTAAGAATCCCGTAACTTGGTTTTCTGCAGAATCTGTATAACTGCTTGATCGATCGATCGAGCTTAGAGAATCGATCGATCGATCGAGCTTAGAGCATCGATCGATCGATCGACCACCTTTCATCGCTCGATCGATCGATCGATCACCTTTCTTCGATCGATCGACCCCTCCTAGGAAAACTGCATTTTTGCTCCTGTTAGCTTGATCCGATGTTATACGTAGTAAACCTTGATTAGGGTTGCTAGAACATAATGGGACATAAGAAGGACCGGTAGGGTCAAGATAGACCCCGTTGAGTGGAACTTTAATTTGAATGGAAATAAAGGGTAAACGGGGAGACATTCATTCTTAAGAAATCATACGTGCGTTGATTAAATAATCAAAACACCTAGGAAGTTGGATTAGAAGGTGAGTGAGGGCCTACTGAAATTGTACTTGGTTAAAGAGAATACTTCGAGAGACGAGAATTGGGTTTAGAATAACTTAATTACGAGAATAAAAGGAATGAGTCCGTTATACGAGATAATTGAGTAAAATGTGTAATAACGGATAATTATAATTATGGATCGTGAGCACGACTGATTTAATAATGTGGATGTCAATACATATATTCTATATATGACAGTGTGATTGTGCATATATTACTTCTGTGTAAATATCGTACCCGGGCTACTTGCTATCACGGGGGGTTTCCGCACCGGGACAGTCTTATCTCGATGGGACCTTTATGGGGGATATTGACTTGTACCCTAGAACATAGTATTTCTCTGGTACAAGCTATCTGATTGATAGTCAGACGGGCCTAAGAGACGTGTGGGTATGCGCTGACCTCTTAGGACCGGGAACTATGCTTCGCCTCCATTTGTATGTGTTCGTGTTAATGCAGTTCGAGAGTGATACCGAACCAGCATTTCCCTAAATATGTGTGATATAGGGACTTGATAGTATATTATGCCAGCACCATAGTTTTTATGTGGGGTGCCGTTAGTATATATGTATTATATGAGTGATTGGTATATATATATACTTATTTATGGAAAGTTTGCACCATAGATTTTATGTGCGGTGCCGTTTATATATATATATATATATATATATATATATTATTTGTGTAACTAATATATATGTGTGTATCTATATAAGAACTTCCTAATCAGCGAAATAGTAGTTAAGTAAAGTATGAAATTCTTCAACTTCGCTATAAGTATTCGGAAACATTATAACGATACGGAATTATTCTAAATAGTGTAAGAAATCTTGAAGAGATAGATTTTTCTAAAGTAATTATCATAACCTTAATTTCACGTGTTAAGTCTTATGGGGAATAAGTTAGAGAGATATATGGGATTCATTAGTACGGTAGACGTGCACACTAGATGAGAGGTGAGAATTCTCAAGAGAGTGTCGCATACTAATATGACTGTTGCATTAACCGGTAAGCATTTTAAATACTTGTTAAACTATTTTTTTAAAACTATTTTACATTCGGGCTCTGACCCGTTTGCTATTATCTCTGCTCTCTTGTGTGTATATATATATATATCTGTATTACAGGTGCCCAGCCACAGGGGCCTCATGCTTAGGATTCTTTGGATGGAACGCGCTGTAGCTTTTGTGGGAGTTGCAAGCCATTGCTTAGACGACTTCATTTTTTACTCCACTTCTGGTTCAACTTTATCCAGTGGGGGCATGTGTCTCTCTTTTCCATTATTTAGTTGGTTTTGTCAGAGATTGTAATTCTTTTACTTCAAGTATCTTTATTTCGGGATTTATTACTGACAAGATGTTTTCCTTTAGTATTTTAATGTTGGGTTTTATTATTGATGGTTAAACTTTTGAATGTTCATTTTTATTCTTATACTTAATGTATGACTCTTAAAATGTTAATGGTTAAAGGTTTTATAATTGGATTTAATAAAATGTAAATAAGGTTTTAAATGGTTTTGACACTTAGCTTAATTAATCAGGGTGTTTAAATTTGAAAATTTTCATTTGCGACAGTGATGCTAAGAATGAACCAACTGTTCACCTCGATTTTAATTTAATAAAGGAGTGATCGCCCGGTATTTAATTAGGCGGGGTGTCACACGGTGAAGGTCACCTCTGACAAGAACCTCCTTACCAACCTAGCCATGGGTCCCTTCCATTTTAGCTAAGGAATTGCATCCTTCCTCGCGATATCAAGTATTGCGTTGATCATCTCCAACCTACTCTCCTTTGTAATCCCCACTTGTTCAAATAACCAAGTGAACTTTGGGGATCTTGAGACTGCACAATACTCTAATCCCGGGTCTTCTTCCTCACCGTCAATGCTGTACACATCCTCCACATCCTTGGCACTTGCTTCATCATAGGCCAACACGACATTAACCATTCCCTTGGTACAAATCTCCAAAGTTTCCTCGTATTCCTCTCTATCTCCTCTCTCTGCTTCTTCATCATAGGCCACCATGAGATTGGCCCAACGTGTCGGTAGTGGGTTGTTATTGACATTCTGTGGAGGGATTTGCAACATCCCTACCGTCACGTATTTATCAATAATTATTCTCAGTGTGAAGCAACTCTCTGTTGGATGCTGGACCCTCCGATGAACCTGGCAATACTTTGGATCCTCCTTTATTGCCGCGTTGGACTCCTCACCCGGAACATCTTTCAGCTCATAGACTGTTCATCCTTGGACCATCGCGTTGTAACAGCTGACAGCTTCTTCCACTATACAAGGCAATGGCGGTGGGTCTTCCCTGTCTCTTTTGAACTTCCGCTTATTGTTCTTCTTCGGTGATTTGTCCCTATCTCCCCCCGGTGTACCCCACCCATGGGGGCTGGGACCTCCCCCCCGGGTTGCATTGACTGCCTAAACATCATGGGCACCACCACCGAATTGGGCCCCACCACCAAGGAGATATTCCTCGCCACTTTTAAGAACGACGCAAAAGTCCCCTCATGTGTCTCATTAATAAGATGACAGATATACTCCGGAAGCAGCCCCTCAGTGCATATCTGCAATAGTTTGGACTCTTTGGCCTCCTCTCTCATGTCGAGGGATCTTTCCCTGAACCTTCAAACTTAGGCCACCCCTTCTTCCCCAGGTCTTTGATTCTCCCTACCCACTTGGGTAAAGGTAAACTCATCCTCTACCAGAAAGAACTTCTGGACAAATAACATGTGCATCTCTTCCCATGTAGAAATGCTGTTGGCAGCCAAATGGGATACCGGGTATATGCTTTATCGGTCAAGGATTTAGAAAATTCCCTCAACCTAAGCCTTTTATTATTACAATGCGCCCCCAAATGTTCAACAAATCGCTAAATATGCTCCTTTGGGTTCCCACTATTTCCTGTGTATTTTTCAAAAATAGGAGGAATATAGTCCTTAGGATAGGGCTTGTCGTTGTATTCCTATGGATACGGTGTTCGAAAGTCATAAAAAACTAAAGCTACCTCACTAGCAGAATGCTAGGAGGCCTTCATGAACTTCATCATCTCCTTTTGCATCTCCTTTCTTATTTCCTCCAGGGGTGATTCTACTGGGGCGACAACCAATGGTACCACGGGCTGGGTGCTCATTGCGACTGGAGCAGGAGCCACGATTGGGGCCGCCAATGCTCCTGATGTTCCCCATGCTGGATTCACATTGGAGGGTACACTCGCGGGGACTGTTCCCACTACACCTACACCTGATGGGGCCGTTGGAGCTAACCCTGGTGTTACAAAGGCTTTGGCGTCCAATACTCCCAGCATAGTTGAAGCTACTGGAGTTTGTAGAAACTCATAAAACTTGATTATGAGGAGCGCAACCTGAGTGGGTCCCAACCCCGCACTCGTGGGAGCTTGTGCCACCCCCGAAAGCCTGACATCGTCGGAACCAGAGGTACCTCCACTCGAGGAGCCCCATCCCTTAGGGCCTCCAATTCTCTCGCAACTTGTTCTTCATTATGCTAGATGTCATCAAAGTTGATCCTTCGATTAGCATTATCTTGTGCTATACTCCTTACTTAGGAGAATGCCTCCCCAGCGGAGTCGCCAAATGTAAGAGGGTACTTTAGATTATAGATGGAGGCGTAACCCCTATTCGAGTATGGTAATGATAAGATAATTGGCCAAAGCCTTGGATTAATGATAGGACATACAAACACAAACCCAATAAAGATAAACTCAGCTTAAACTCGCAAAACTCTAGTGTATAACTCAGGAGATAATAATGAACTTAGAGGTTATTTGGCTATAGGGAGAGAGAAGTAAGTACCCTAGATACACCTTGGTAGGTAGGCAAACACACCAAACACCCTCAAGAATCTCTGTCAAGTATTAAAAGCTTCGTAATATATAATAATGGTGAATGAGTAACCCCTCTGGTTTGCAATAACTCTCCCTGATCTGTATTCTCTCTAGCAATAACTCTTGAATCCTCAAAAAGATCGATCCTCTCCTCAAGGGTGGTTGGGGTCCTTAAATATCCCCCCACACCATCCCCGAGGCAACTCAGTCATTAAAGACTATGAAAGACATCCCTCATACTTTATGTCACAACATTAAATGCCTGATGCCCTAGTTGTCTCCACGTCATAAACATTAAATGCCAAGACATGCCTATTTCCTAACCACTGTGTGTCAAGGGCGGCTATTGTCACAAAGGTGGCTCACCAACTTCCTGACAGCCCCAAATACCATTGTGGTTTACTCAAGTGTAGGTCTGACATTGTTTAGCTGGCTACTGACATCACCTACAGTAGATGTGACATTAAGTAGAGGGCTGTTTGGTTCATAACTCAACGCCCGATAGAACTCCAAGCTGCTTCGTCCGAGGTTCCATGATCAGGGTCCTTCGGTGTTTTTACCATGTGTATATAAGATGGAAAGAACAAGCCCCAATGGTGCCTCACTTATTAATCCTCCAAACCAATTCCCTCTAAAGTTCCCAGGGCGAGGTCATTTGATAGAGCATGAAAGCTCTCCCAGGTCCTGCCAAGCCTAGCTCGAGTACCGTTTGACCTCACACTAAAACTCATTATTATTCTCGTTACAATATTATAACCGTTATAGCTTTCAGTCAATATAAACAAATATACAATATGACTAACACAACAAGTTAAAGTATAAGTTTCCATGCCAAGCTGCCTTGCTGAGTTGCCATGATCGAGCTGCCACGCTTGAGATGCCTCGGTTGCTTAATCTCCAATACTATTACCAATTAGGGAATTATCCCTGATTTCAGAATTACCTTCAAGACCCCTCTACAAATGTTGACCTTGGATGTTCAACACTAGAAGATAAAGTTCTCTTAAGTTTCCAGATCTTACTCAATTCATTAAAATTGACGTGTGCTTGGTCGGGCTCTTTCTTGTTGGATTTCTTTGTACAAAATAAAGAAGAACAACATGATTATTAATTATATCAGTCCTTACTAACGTAATAAAGAACGAAAGAATTAACATTCAACTATTTTGTGTCCCCTACTGGGACACCTGTAGCCCTTGTAGGGTTCACCACCTTCAGGAATGGGTAGGTGTTCCCATTACTTTGCAATGAAGCCGTGAGATTAGTAATCCTCATTGGAGTCAAGAAAATTCACCACCAGCACCCTCTTTCTTTACTAACCTTTAGAGAAAAGTGTTATCATTTGTCTTCACCCATATATAACAATATCAGATCTGTGGAATCCCTACCTGAGTTTCATAAAACTCATTTATCCAATTTACCCCATTAATTATCCTCTAGATATCTAGGTAACATTAGGATGAAACCTCATAGAAAAAGTAACAAACCTTTAAAAAGAGTTGGGTTGGAGGAAAAGTTATGCTCGTTTCAGTAATGAGTTGGGAGAACGTCTAGTATACTTCATAAATGTTATAATAATCTTTGGGGTTTTACCCAAACTCAATCCTTACCCCCTCAGAAATGGAAAAATATTTTTGAAACTTCTCTATGGACCCCTTATTTATCTGATAATTCATTTTCACAGCTAAAGGAATAAAGATAATAGAAGAAACAAAGAGTCTGTTTGAAGAAAATGAAAAAGAAAATAAAGAGAAAGAAAGAATAACTTACAGTGAAAAGTGACGTCAAAGAAGATTTGAGTTGATTTCAAAATACAAAAGAAGAAAATACTCTCCAAGATAAAAAATCATCACTAGAAAGCACGTCCCCAAATGATGGCTAACATGCTACCTCCCTTTAGCTAAAAGGCACATAATTACTAGCGTACTCCTGAAATATCAGCAAAAACTATAAGCATTCGCTTTGAGCCTAACTGGCATAACAAAGTTGATTTTCATCTCAAAAAATTGAATGTGTTAATATTTTCCGAGCATAGCTTATATGGAAGGTAAAATTTCACTGTCGACCATGACCAACATTACATACAACGAGTGAGTTTCCACCCCATTTAGGTTGCAAAGCTTTAGGAGAATTTGCGGAATAATTTTCTAACCAAATAGGAGGAGCTGACACGTGTCCGACAATCTTGATAAGCGATCAAATCATATAGATAAAAACAAAGAGAGGTCAATCAGTGAAAATCTAGGAATTAGATTCACTTTATCAATTCATAACGAAACTCCAAGGTCATGGAGTCCTACACGACTCAGTCTTTTTCTATTATCTATTAATGTAACCCTCACCCCTGGGGAAAAGGGCATGTAATATTTATTATCAAGAATTGATCAATAAAGGGAAATAGAAGCACCCCGTGGATGTAGGCACATTATCGAATCATGTACATACTATTACAATTATGTGATTGTGATTTTTATTTTATGCTCGGCTTAATTGTGTTGAATTCATAAAAGTGGGATTTTATCACCAACATGTACGTATTTCCATATGTATATATTTGATTAAATTTTCATTCTCTGTTTTTACTATTAATATTTGTACCCACGTGATAGTTTTCTTCCGTTTCACTATAAATTATGTATTATCTGAAATAATTGATATTTTTGAGTTAATTTGTATTTTTCTTCTTTTGTATCGAAGTGGATATATTATAATTTGATTATAGATTTTCATTGTTTGATAGAACATATTTTGAATTTATAATGAAGTTGAGCTTTTTCAAGTGTTGAATTATATCTTTAATCACGTAAGGAAACACTCCCTCGTACTTTTATATTATTATTGTCATCATATGTTAAGAACCCCCTTCTAACTGTGTGTTTAGGTAAAGATGGTCTTGAAAAAAAAAGTCCAATTTTTATGTTTTCCAAATTTTTAAAGATTGAACTTTCAACTAAATTAATCCAAATAAACTTAGCACCGATTTTAAACAATTTGTAGAAAATCATTTTATATAATTTTATCTTTTTTTCTCTATAGCATGCATCTAAGTGATAAATAGATAAAATAAAGAAATCATTCACAAGACACCGATGTACGAGGAAAACCACAAAGGAAAAAACCGTTAAATTAAAAGAGATACATATTAAAAATGTGAGTGAAAATAACTACCACTATTTACCCACAATTAAGCCACCCCAATTGTTTAAGTCCAATTATTCTATTCCATTATCTAGTTTGTTAAAGAAATTAATTACATTTCCAAAATTTAATTAAATTAATTGTACTCGATTTTATTTATGCGACACCAGTATAGCCAGTTCACTCCTTTACGAGTTCTTCACATATTGTTGGTACGCCCAATTCTATACACCACACAATATCCCCTCACTATAGCCAGTTCACCCAAATTCATTAGCCCTGTATATATTGGTGAGGTTCCATGCATGACACGTCACTATAGGCAGTTTGCCCATATTCTGTCAGCCATGCACCTATTGGTGATGCCAACACGCACCCACGTTGCCATAGCCAGTTCGGCTTTTATTGTTAGCCGTGCACATATTGGCGACGTAAATTTATTTTAATACCGGTTTATTATCTTAGGGATTAATTCTCAATTTTCTCAAGTTATCATATTTTTTTATCAACCCCACCCTTTAATTGATCATAAATCCTCAAACCTCCCCTAGTCCCATACCTATAGGTCCGCAAAGCGTAAATATATCCTTATCTATCATTTAGGAAGAATACCTACCAAAGTCAATACCTAGACTCACTCCTAGGCTAATGATCCAATGGAAACAATGTAAAAATCAACCCTATATATTAGTGAGTCTCACATATTTAGGGTTCCCAAAAGGAAATTCATCCTCAAACCCACCAGGTTCCTCGATCATTTATTCTCCAAGAGGATTGAACCTCCTCAGCTCTTGTTTTTCTTGAGCGTATAGGGATGATTACACAGTTACACATTCATCAACAATTAACCCTCTAATATACTGTATATTCTTTATGTAATCCTTGAAGGTTTTCATCAAACGCTCGAAAGGATGCATCCAACTATACTTAATGGGACCACAAAATAGAGCCTCGTCGCTTAAATACACAAATAGATGGATGCTAATATCAAACAACAATAAGGGAAAATATTTCTTTAGTACACAAACCGCCTTGGCTAAAGTTAATTTTGCGTCTCTAATGTGCTTTCTATTTACCACTTTTTCACAAAGTAGGGTAAAGCACAAACTTATTTGCATAATTGCATAACAACGATATTTATGTTTAGATAAGCAATGAATAAATAACAGAGGGATTAATTGGATGATTATGTGCCAATTGTGAGATTTGCGTTATTTTAATTCATTTATTTGGTAGCTTACGATCCTGCACATATTATCGGAATAACCAGTTAGAGTCTTCAAGTTGACCAACGTGTCTAAGAGGATCTTCTTCTCACTATTAGTGAGAGTGAAAGCAACCGAGGGATATATAGAATCTTCTTGTTATAGGATCGTGGATCATCCACATCACCATTTCTTTAAGTGTGAACACTTTGACCTTATGAGAGTCAAACATCATCACGCCTGTATCCCACAACTCTTCAAGTTCTTTAATTAATGGGGTTAAGAATATATCAATATCATCACCAGGAGCCTTCAGCCCTAGGTATCAATAAGGAGAACAATGTGAACTCCTTTCTTATTCACAGTGTGAGAGGGAGACTTAAAATCTCCATGAGAAATAGCCAATAACTTTATTTAATACTTAAATTATCGAAAGGGTTAAACTCATCGTTGATAACGCAAAAAAGCCATTGCGCGGTTTCTTTACAAATTCAGGGTGTCGTGCATTTCAAATTTTCCAGGTGATTGAATCAAGAAGATGACACATCAGGTTCCCACCCACCTTGCATCGAGTATGCCATGTCATGGCCTTTGCAATTCACGGTATAGTTAAAAACCATTTTAATTGTGGCCCGAGGGGAAAATACTTCAAAAACTTTTGTGGAACTTGCGAGCAATTGCGATATTTTGCAAACTTGACTTTTCAATTCTCATAAGGCACATATCTAGGCTCTCTACATACAAGACACTCGTCCTTATCTTTGTGCTCGTTGAGGTACAATATGCAATCATACTTGCATGCATGGATATATTTTTACTTTAAACCCAAACCCTTTAAGCTCTTCTTCGTGCTAGGGTAATTGTTTGGTAACGTGTTCTCTTTTGGAAGAATGTCTTTAACCCACTTAAGAATTCCAGTTACGTTGTTGTCTGATAAACCAAATTGACTCTTCAAATTATGTTGCATACAATATTGAGTGACTTTCTTCATAATTTTTATGCAAAGGTCTAGATCTATAAGCTTTCAATTTTATGTATTCCCGATCTTTAGGTAATTCAACAACAACTTGTTTATTGAGTTTGTCATAATACACATTATCTGTAACCATAGGCTGGTGGTTTTGATTTTGGTGGACTCCGTAAACTTCAGCAATTAGGTCGATCAAAGGATGATGGGCTAGAGATTCATTAATTGCTTCCACTCGACGGGGTTCCGTCACACGATCATATACTGGTAATTCTTTCGGAACATATGGTAAATTATTTTTTTACTATGGAAAATCCATATCTTATAGTCTTGCATCATATCCCACATTAGTAAATTTATTTCAACGTCTTCTGAAGATTAAATTTTCAATTTATACAATGGTCGCACGGACACAAAATCTTATCACTATTAAGATTTTTGTTTGCATAGTTAATAAGTTCATAAATACCCTTCACATGACCATCATATACTTTATGACTCTCTCTCCCATCCACTTTTTGTACCGTGGGAAAGCCATTCCGGAGTCTTGAAAATTCAAAACAAATTCATTAACACGATCAAAAAGAAATATTACAAGTACATTCATTCAAATGAAATAAAAATTACAGCAAAATTCATTAAAATATTACAATGTTCAAGTATTACAACGAAATTTAAATGATATTACAATGAAATTCAAATTAAACAAATATTAAAAAACATTGTTCAAGTAGCCTTGGCCAACAAATTAACTGGCCAAATAATATAATAATTTACATAAGATGAAAATAATTATCCTTCCCCTGGTCAACGTATGCCGGATCATGTCCACAATTAGAGTATATTTTATTGACCAAATTTTTGAGATTCACCCACCACCATAGGCTGATTGTGGACTTTTGTTCCGATAACTACGAAAATGAGACTGCACATGGAAATATTCCTGGTATCACCCAAGTTTTACACATAATATAACTCGCTAAAATCTGGGTACGTGGATGATGATGATGCATGAAATGTTCCAGGATTAGGCATTTGTGATTGGTACATTCGAAGAGGAGGTAATTAGGAGGGGAACGTTCCAGGAGGAGGCATTTGAGAGGGAAATTTTCCAAGAGCATAAGAGAATATTTGAGTCATTTGAGATGAGAAACCCTATTGTTGACTTAGAAGTTTGACCAATCTGTGGATTTCATTAGTTAAGAGTTCCATATCCTTCTGAAGCTATGATACCTCTTATTTTCTTTGGGAGCCTTCTGCAAACCCCCTCGTCACCTCACCCCTTGATATAGAGATGTTGTCTAATAAAGGTGCAGTGTGCTATAATCTGGTACTTGGTATACATGATCCCACGCCTCTTTTCCTGCCCTTATAGTCCTTCTCGAATGCCTTGGTTGGGGCATCTGACTGAATGTCATTAGGGATGCTCTTAGACTGACTGCTAGCCATTCCCTTTATCATTTTCTATAACATAATATTATAGTTAGGACTACGATTTTAATAATAATAATAATAATAATAATAATAATAATAATAATAATAATAATAATAATATTATAACGTGTATATATTATAACTAAATTAAAACTCACCAAAGTTGGCACCAGTCTATCTATAAATTTATTGCTCCCCTTTAATCGCTGGGCATGAAAGTACAACTTGAACCGATTAGATTCTTTCCCTTATTTTGGAATCCCCTTGGTCCATTTCTCCCATTCACCATTGAGATCATCAAACGATTCTTCCCCGAGTCTATGGGCATTAAATTTTTCCGATTTGTTAAGCTTATTTCTCAATCTTTGATTTAACTTTTCCTCCCTGGCCTCATTATCCAAGAAGTCCTTCCATTGGATAGTAGGCATTTTAACATTTTGAGGAACTTTATCTTTTAGCCCTAAAATATTGGAACTTGTTACCTCATTGGGGAAAAAAATTTGCCCGATAGGTTTTTAAAGTATTAGGTACCTTGGAAAGAACCTTTTACTTAGAATTGGTTAGGAATGAAAATATCTTATTAAATTGATCCCAAATGTCACTTTTTAAGGCAGATTCAACCTTCTTCCAGTTGTCTGCGCCCCCAACGCCAATAATCATCTTTTCCTGAGATAGACAACGTCTTTCAAAAAGCTGAACCTCATTTTTATCACCAATTGGAATACCCTTGCCAAGGGAGAAAGAAATTGGCTTCTTAGGGTTGTCTTAGGATTCCTCGGCACTAGAAGGTAAGGGTGTCGAATTAGTAGGGGTTTCTTGAGTTGGGGTGTCAGAGTTAGAGTGGAATGAATCTCCGACGTAGTAGAGTGTTGATTTGATGGAGGAGTTGAGAATTGAGCTTATGGTGTGGGAGAGCGCTCATTTGAAGGTGTTCCAATTTTTTGCTGGTTGTTATCGTTTATGTTTGACATTTCCTGTCATTAAAAAAATTAGCGAGGTATATAAGAAAATATGGTTTAAGAATTTCTCTCTCTCTCTCTCTCTCTCTCTCTATATATATATATATATATATATATATATATATATATATATATATATATATACACACCTTTTCGACAGCTTTTAAAACATGTGCTATGTGTCTAATTTTGAAATTTTGCACGCTGCCAAGTAGGCAAAGCATGTCAATTATTGACGTATAAAGATCTGTGATATGAACTCAGAATCCTTTTTTCTTCAACTTATTTTCAAGATAATTTTTAATATGCATGTGTCGTTAGACATCACAATCTGGGTGAATGCTCTCTTTATGGAATTGTATCCACAAAGGATGAATATTTTTTTCAGCCTTTTCAAACTCCGTCACCAATGTTAGTTCCCTGTTGGGATTATGCATGGGAAATATATTTTCTATGGCCTCATTCCAACATTATGGCAATGAAAATAGAATACGATCGAACAGTTAGTCTTGCGAGAAATGAACTCTACAATTTTTACGGTAATTAATTATCAATTTTCCTATTACCATACTTGTAAATCGGAGTTCCGTTTATATGGGCCACACTGATGAAATATGTTTTATTGCGGTCAAATTGCACCCTCTCATACTCTTGTTTTCAGTAATTACTATTGTGATGCATTTGTCTCTAGGAAATATATATAGAAGGGTGTGAAGACACAACAAATGGCTTTATTCTAAACACTGCACCATTTATTTAAAGGTTTATTACAAAAAAATTATAGAGTGAGGGTTTTAAGTATCCATTACCCAAATCAAACCAACAAACCATCAACCAAACAACCATCAACCCAATAATCCAAACAAGATTATTTTCATACTCCTTCTACATTATCTACTTAACTGATTTGCAAGAACATACTTATACGATTCCAAGGGTTTCATATAAAATTCTAACGGATTCATATACATTTATTTCCAACACAAAAATTTCTAAGGGGTTCTTATACAAACATCAAGAGTTTCACATACAATTTGTAAGGGTAAATACTCATATACAAATTCTAAGGGTAAATAGTCATATACAATTTTATATACATTAAATTACAACACAAAAATTTGTAACGATTTTATACACATTGAATTCCAATACAATAATTTCTAAGAGTTTCATATTTCTAAAAATAATTTAATAATGAGCACCCACAAAACAGACACACACACACAAACAAAGAAGACACATGCATACACACGGAGAACACACACACACATTGAACACACACATACACAAGACAAAAATGAATATACCTTTGGGTGGAGAGAGATAAATTGTATAAAATAAAAGGTTTTGAATTGATTTATACCTTAAAATAGGTAACGGTCACGGCCCGTGAGCCATTGTGTCCCCCTTTAATGAGAAAATTAGAGACTAGGTTACGGTTAAAGATCGAGCCCATGATAAAGTGACCATTTAAAAATAGAATTTGTGGTCACGGTTACATGCCATGACGTAAGTTCACTAGAAATTGTCACAGATGTGTCACTGATGAAGATCGTGACCACCGTCGTGACTAAAATGGAGGGGATATTGGTGCCAAAATAAAATTGGTGATGGTATTTGGTTCTTCATGGATCATGGGTTTTGACCATGACCAGGAGTGTGACTAAAAATGCGAGACATGTGGCACCATATTGGGTTACGGACGAGTCACAGGTGTTGACCATGATCCTATTGGTTTCGATTATAAATCGAGACCCGTCTCTTAATAACATCACCAGTATCGCTGGTCACTTATTTGATTATGATGAATAGTTGTGGATCACAGGTTTGGACTGTGACCCCTGGTCACGAGTGGTGATCGTGAACCATTGCCTATGACCGTTTCGATTTTTGGTATAGCAAATATGGACATGTTTAGGATGCTGCATAAGAACTTAAGGTTCATTAATGGGGGATTTAGTTCATTTTTGTGTTTCTAGGATGAAAAAGGCTTTTTTCGTCAATCTTGATCGAACGAGATTAGGATCTCATTCGAACAAGATGGTTGGTTTCATTCCAACGAGTTATATAGTTTTTCTCAAATGAGTTTCACTGCCAACGATGGTTTGGGGTAGCAAAGGTGGATTTTAGTTTTTGTGGCATAATTAGCTTTGGGGATTTTTATTCACTTGCATTACAGTTTAGGGTTATAATTAAACTAGATAAGTTCGAGAAACTATATCAGATATAAGTTTTGAGTGAATAACTATGTTATGGTTATTAAAATTCATCGATGGGGATTGGGACATTTGGGTACAGTTAAGGCTACGCGGTATTCTATTTTTGGTATATGGTTGATATGTGGTAAGGTTGGATTTAATTATGGTTTTGAGTGAGAGTAAACATGTAATTGACAATCCGGTATTTGAGGATTGGGATCATTTGGGTACGCTTGAGACTATGTGATGTCATGTGTTCATATATATATGTATGTATGTATGTATGTATGTATGTATGTATGTATGTATGTATGTATGTATGTATGTATGTATGTATGTATGTATGTATGTATTATGTGAACAAACCAGTTACTTGTGATGAATCTATTGATCGGGGGGTTTTGGACTCAAGTGGTTGTGACCATGTACTGCACTCTGAGCTGATGATGTTGGACTTTATGGATGTTTCTATCACATGTTCAGTCGGTTGTCATTTCGTGATTGAAGACATGACAACATAATTCATAGGGTGAGTTGTGTTATAGCCAGTGGTGTAGGATTGTGTGATGATATATTTAGATCATCGTTTAGTCGGTCTATACTTCATGATGAAAGAGACATATGATTTGATCCCTTGGTCGAGTTCTGGTATGGGACTACCCGATGTTGTGATTATGTTTTTTATGAGATTGTGTAAATATTATTATGTAGGAGACATACATGGGGGTTGATTTGGGATAGTATTGCGTATATACGTTGTAGTTTAGTGACGAACATATTTAATTAAAAGAAGTTAAGATAAAGAAATGTTACGTTTTGAAATCATGAGTATCTTAATGAGTAAAAGGTGGGTATTAGGTTGTATTTTATACAAGTGTAGTTAATTATATCCATATTGTTATTCAATTATTAGTTACCTACTTATTAGTCTACATATGAAGACTTTTAATATAGTTTATGCCTTGGGTTGGGACATGCTTGTAGTATTTCACTCAGATGAGAGGAGAGGTATTCATTATAGGTGAGTGTCGGGGGGATAACATGTTTATCATAAATGAGTCGCACGATTATTAATTCTTTGATATTGTAATATATTTCTTGCAACTTTAGGCTCTCACACAAATCTATAAAAAATAATCCTTCATAGGTATTGTTTTTAGTATATACAGTATTAACAAGGCTTGGCAGTCAGACTTGCAATGGTTGAATATTTAGTTATCATCCTTAGAGTACTAGTTGTTATCACATTGTTGTAGTCATTTGTATCCAGGGGCTTTGATTCGAGGTTGTATCCTTCATTTCAATAGAGAAATTTGTATAAAAGTGATTTGGATGTATTGGATTTAGAGTTATTGGATTAATTTTAACTCAGTTCAATTATTCTTACTGCCATCCTCTATTGAGATTTTATTGTGGATGGTTTTTATTTATTATCATTTTTGTTTTTACATTGATGTGGAAGTTGATATAAATTGTTTTGTGGTCTCTGTATTTTGCGTTGGGCCTGATCAGTTGGACTTGGAAATATAGGGGTGTTACATTCAGGTGAACAAAAGGTGACTTTGGCAACTTTTAAGTGAAAGGATAAGGCACGATTATGGCGGGACTCTGAGAAAATGTTGATAACAGCAGTAGAAGGAGAAGAACCTCTAATTTCATTATAGTTCACTTGGGATAAATTCGAAAGGTTATTAGATCAGAAGTAATAATCAAATATTCAATGACAAGAATTTAAAAAATATTTTATTTTTCTAACTAAATGGGGAAAGATGGTTATGGAGTATAAACCATATTTACTACATTATCAAGATTTTCCCCATATTTGATGCCATCAGAAGAGGCCAAATGTAGGAGATTTCAAGAAGGTTTGGAATTAACAATTAAATGAAAGAGTCGGTTTAACAAGTTATAAATTATACAAACTTAGGGAATAAAGCTATAATATCAGAGTAAGATGTGAAAGAGTTGAAAGGAATGACATAACATAGTAAGAAAATATAAATAGAGTCATCTCAAGTGAAGAAGGGGGTTATACATCCTTAAAATCTAATTTAAGTTTATTTAAGTTTTAGAGAAGTTTGGGTAAGTGAGGGGGATATAAAGGAAAAACATAGACTTATGCTACTGGACAAAGTTTAATGGGAGGTAGAACATTTCAATACAAAGATGCATTATCTAATGTAAGATTTGGTAATAATTGTTATTGTTGTGAAATGAAGGGTGATACAAAGTATAATTTCCCATTGGCTCAAATAGATGTATGTTATTATTGCCATCAACCAAGGCACTTTAAGAGATATTTTTTTTATGTTATTACCAGCGACATCGTTAAGAATTTTAAATCATGCGAGAAGAAGTGTGGATTCAGTGGTAAACACATCAAGGATTGGTAGAGGAGGACAAAGGGGAGGTAGATCTCAAGGTCAAGGTAAAGTGTTTGCCTTAGTAAAACATAATGCATAATCACATCCTAATGCCATGACATGTAATTAATTTATCGATGTATATGTGTTGATAGGCCCCAAATCGACTCATTCTTTTATGGCACTATCATTTATTACTTATCTTGAAAAATCATGTACATTATTAGATTATATAGTTACTATTACTAATCTGGTGGGGGTAAATGGTATTAGTAGATAATGTAGTTGTTAATTAAATTTAGGGGAGAGAGAGAGAGAGAGAGATAGGCAGATAGATAGATAGAGAGAGATTGAATGGTTAATTTATTAAATCATGATATCCATAATTTTTGATGTTTTTCTATGTAAGGATTTTTTAGCATCTTATCATGCATAATTTATTGCCTTACTAAGGAAGTACTTTTTAGAGTACCAAATGAGGCTGAATTTAAGTTTTTGGTGGACTGAAACATTATACCGACTTCATTAATTTCTTTTATTGAAACACTAAAGCTACTCCAAAAGGGATCTAGAGGTTATCTTGCATATGTGAAGGACACTCAAAATAGTAATGATAAAATTTTAGATATACTTATAGCCTATGAGTTTAGAGATGTGTTTACAAATGAATTTCCCAGTTTGCCACTCATTAGGGAGTTTGATTTTTTAATTGATCTTGTACCAGGAATAACATCGATCTCTATTATATTATATTGTATAGAACCGGTTGAGTTGAAAGAGTTGAAAATTCATTTGCAAGATTTACTAGCGTGTGGGTTTATTCAACAAAGTGTGTCACTATTAGGTGCGCCACACTTATTCTTTAAAAGGAAGAAGGAAAGTATGAGAGTGTGTATAGATTACATCCATCTAAACAAAGTAACAATTCGAAACAAGCATCGATTACATTTATCAATTAAATGTAGCCAAAGTCTTTTCAAAGATTAGTTTATGATCATGTCATCAACAACTCAGAGTAAAAAATAATGAAATTTCCAAAAAAAATTTCAGAATGAGGTATGGTCACTATGAGTTACTTGTTATGAGTTTTGGAGTGACAAATGCATCGCCTATGTTTAGAGATCTTATGAACAAAAAAAATTAGTCTTTTGTAGATTAATTTATTATTGTCTTCATTGATTATGTGTTGATTTACTCTCGAAGTAAAGAAGAGCATAATGTCATCTATGACTTGTTTTGCTAAAGTTGATAGAGAATCAATTATATTCTATGTTTAATAAATGAGAATTTTGTCTAAAGAATGTGGAATTTGGGGGGCATATTATCTCAGGTGATGGAATATATGTGTTTCGGAGAAAGGCGGGGGAAATAATGAATTAAAAATGATCGATTATTATTATAGAATTAAGAAGTTCTCTTAATTTGGCTGGGTATTATAGAAAATTTATAAAGGAATTTTCAAAACCATTGACTATACTTACGAGTAAGGAAACTATTTTTTTTACTGAATGAAGATTCTGAATTAAGTTTCCAATAGTTAAAGAATAGATTAGTAACAGGTTCAATGTTGACAACTCTGATGGCAAATGATGGTTTAGTGTTATACAGGGATGCTTCATATCAAGGACTAGGTTGTGCGTTGATTCAACATGAGAAGGCTATTTCATATACCGCTAGATAGTTAAAAATTCAAGAAAGGAACTATCCAACTCATGAATTAGAGCTAGTAGAAGTTGTCTTTCCATTGAAGTTGTGGAGACATTACTTGTATGGGGTAAGTTGTGAAATTTACATAGACCATCAAAGTTTAAAATACTTATTTACACGTCAAGACTTAATTTTAAGACATAAAAGATGGATGGACTTTATAAATAACTGTGATTGTACAATTAATTATCACCCAGGTAAGGCCGATGTTATTGCAGATCCACTTAGTAAAAAATCAACAAGGATATTATCTTGTGTATATTTTACACATCTATATTTTTTCAGAATTGATACAAGTGCGTGTGAAAATGAGATTTAATAACTCGGGATTAATGTTGGCACATTTTTGGATTTCACCCTTACTAGTGGATCGTATATACGAATTATAGACACACAATGAATAGTAAAGTAAAATCAAAGAAAATATTCAAAGAGGAGAAAAATAGATTTTATTATTCGAGAGGGTCTAATAATTATGATTCATGACCGGTTATGCATACCTAATTGTGAAGATTTGATGAAAGAAATTTTAGAAGAGGCCCACGATTCTTTATATTACATTCATCCACGATGTACTATATTATATAGAGACTTGAAAGGATTCTATTGGTGGAAGGAATGAAGCAAAAAATAGCAGAGTTTGTTGCTAAATATCTTGTTGGTCAATTGGTGAAGAGTGAACATCAGATGTTAGGGGGTATTGCAGCCTTTATCTATAAAAGAATAGAAGTGGGGCACATAACTATGGATTTTGTTCTGGGAATTCAAAAACATTGTAAAGGGATTGGTTCAATATAGGTGATTGTTGATAGATTAACTAAAATTTATCATTTTTTGGCTGTTAAAACAACATGCTCTATAGATAAATTGCTAAATTATATATAGAAGAAATTATTCCATTTCGTAGAATACTGATATCAATTGCATCTTATAGAGATATAAATTTTACATCTAGTTTTTAGACAGGTAATCTTTGGAACTACTCTAAAGTTCGGTATAAATTTTTATTTTCAAATAAATGGGCAATCATAAGGGATGATACAAATATGAGGGGATGTGCTGAGAACTTGTGTGTTAGATTTTAAAAGTAATTGGGAGAAATAAGTGCCATTGATTGAATTTTCCTATAGCAATAGTTTTAAGTCAATCATATGCACAACACCATATGAGGAATTATATGGATGAAAATGTAGGCCTCCAATTTGTTGGACTATGATGGGTGAACAAAAATTATTGGGAGTAGAATTAGTGCGAATTATGACACAAAATGTGAGGCTTATTCACAATTGACTTAAAGTGGACAAGACTTATGTGGATAACCAAAGGAGAGAATTTGTATTTCAAGAGAGAGATCAAGTGTTTTTTCTTTTGTCACCATGGAAATGGATTATGATATTTGGCAAAGGGAGAAATTGAGTCCACGATATATTGGACCTTATGAAATACCTTGAAGGATTGGGGCAACAACTTAGATCTTGGCATTTCCACCTGAATTGTCAAAATTACATAACGTGTTTCATGTTAGTTTTCTTCATTGATATATACCAAATTATTCTCATATACTTAAATCACAGGTTTGGAATTGAAAGAAGACTTAACATATGTTGAACAACTGGTGGAAATTCTTAATATAAAGGAACACATTGTCAAAAATAAGACCATCCTTTTGGTGAATGTTTTTTGGACAAGTCATAGAGTTGATGAGTATATATGTGAGGGTGAGAAGACTATGAGAGAACATCATCCTTGTTTATTTTTAGATGCATGTAAATTAAATTTTGGGGATGAAATTTTCTAACTAGGGGAGAATTATGATATCCCAAACTCCATATATTTTAAATATGATAGTTTATATATTCATGATTAAGATTATATGCATAAGTGTCATTAGATGTATTTGGGTACGAGAACGCATGTGATGTTATGAAACATTCTAAACAATGGGTGAAAATGAGCATAAATCAAACAAGGCTATATGAATTAATACAAATGGAATACAAAAGAATTTTGTTTTGGTATTAAAAGATAATGAGGTGGTTACTTGAAATATAGAATAAGTAGTTTTGGATGCATAATTGTTTAATAGATATATTTTGGGAAAATGGTGAGATTTGGTAGAAAAAAAGATTAAGTTTAATAATTTTTGGTAGATTCCAACATTCCTAATAAAGACCAATTTAAGATTAATAAATTTATTATTTTGGAGAAAATCAGATATGAAATTTTTATGTATTTGAGTTATATACATGTGGCCTCAAATGGGAGGTCAATCGTAGGCTGGAATTGTGAGTTATGGCTGTTTATGAATAGTGTACAAATTTACCTTGAATTGAAATATTTTGATTCTTATCCCCCCCTTTCGACCAATCGCACATCATCACCACAAGCTTAGGCACATTGGACCGTATTTAGACATTATACAATACTATTTCATCATTCTCCTTCATTAAAAAAACATGAGGGTTTGAGAGGAATAAGCCTTATGAGAGATAATTGAGCTATTTGAAATATATCTTTGGAAAATTATTAGAAATCTAGGATTTCATGAAAGTTATTAATATTTTCATCATTGTTAATCATTTTAATGAGTTTTAAAACATGTGTATTTATATTTCTTATATGGGAAAGAATGAAATGGTAATTATCTTTCCTTATTTATTAAATTTGTAGAGAAAATACTTGGAATCATTCATTATGGATAGTATAAAAGTTGATTATAATGTCAAGAGGAACAAGTTAATATAAAAAGTTTACTAATAACTTTAATTAATTATTAAACTTGATTAAGGGATGATTATTAAAGATTTGTGTTATTTACTTCACATTTTTTATTTATTAGCGCATATGAAGAATAATTAAATAGTTGTAATCATACAAACTTTGACTACACCATTTAAATTTATACAGGTATAATATGCTTATGCATTGATTAATAAGAAACTTAAATGATTGGCATGTTAATATCTAATATTAAAATTGTTGTGTGTGATAATTCAAAGGCATATTAAAACATAATAAGAAGAAGCATGTTATATATATAAAAGGTTACACATTTCAAATATTTATGAGACTCACATAGTTAGATATTTTATATTAATGCCATATTGTTGTTGTTTGAGATGTAATAATAACATTATTGAGGTCTTACGAAAGGAAGAAGTACCTTCTATAACGCAAGAGAAACGAGTTTGAAGTTTGGTAAAAAAAAAATTCGAGATGAGTGCACATTCATATTGATATTGCTTATACCTATATAGATGAGGAAATATAGTTGAATAACGTGATAGCTTTGGGGTGTAAGGCTTTAAATATACCTACACCATGTTATTTATTATATATATATATATATATATATAGTGTAATTCATATTGGATATCCACAATGTGTTATATCTTGGATATCCACATTGTATTTTTTATTGGATATCCTTAGGGTGATATATATTAGATATTCATAACGTTCTACATATATATTGAATATCCACATCATAATAGCCTTGGGGTGTAAGGATTCAAATACACCTACATGGGGAAATTTTATATATATGAAATAGAATTTAGATGGGGTGTGTGGTTGTTGTACATGAACTAAGCATTATCTTACATTTATGTGTTTTACTTTGAGTTTGTTAGGATATGAGTTCATTGCCAATGTAGGGGTTTTAGGGATTCATGTCTAGGGAAATGTAGGTATATACACATGTATTTATTTATGTCACAAGTTATGTAAAATTATTTAACCCAAACTAGTTATTGTGAACATATTAAATATGTGATATTTTGAAGTTTCTCAAGAAACAAACCAATAGATGTATTTATATTGGTTTATATAATAACCTTTGTTCAAATCCTCAAAAAATAAGTTACTAAAATTTCAGTGGCTTATATAGCATTTGATATATAAGATATCTAGACGTTATTAATTAGATATGTTAATCCTAACTTTGAGATTGGTGAGAATCTATGAGTCAGGTGTGAGAGGTTGACCGTGGGAGTTATGTCATTGATTTTGGCCTATTCATGTGTGTTTGAGCTATAATTTGTGTTGCCAAGGACTTTTTGATGAGTCTTAGTGGTTTTTGACTCATTGAAGGGTGATGGTTTGTATCATGGTCCTTGTGCATATTTAAGGAACAAAACGAGGCATCTACACCTATTATGAAATTGGATTACTTAAATTTGTAATTACTTGGTTTAATCATGAAATTTAGATTCATTATTTAATAATCATCATATGTTAGAAATACATTTTTATTGTACCATAGTATTGAGAAATGAGTAAGAATTGATGAACTTTGAAATATAGGGTTCTATATAGGGGTTATCCTTATAGTTGGGGGAAATTGATTAGGATATCTTACATTTTAGATTTTTCGATGTTATTTTGATAAATAATTTGGCCCTAAACATTCAGTAAATCATATAATTGTGATTGGGATGGATTGGGATTGGTATTGAATTTGATATTGAGGATTTTTGGGTGGATAATAAAATAATAAAGTCAAAGAACTAGTAGGAAGAGAAAGTTTTAATCCTTAAAATTATTTTGTGTTTCGATCATGATTTTTATGTGTAATTTGAGTTTTGAGTTATGCCATATAACAAAAGAAAGATATGTGAGTTGGCTTTCTAACCCAACAAACAGTTTGTTAAATGGACTTTTCTAGACGGAGTTGTGACTATTTCACCAAGTTGTGTTTAGGCTGACTACACAACCCAAAAATGGACAATTAAGTAGATAAACAAACCAATTATTTTCTCGATCATTGGGTGACTTTTGATGCACCTAGGACCTCTACAGGATTAATATAGTATACTTGGACCATTAGGGAGGTGTTATATGGATAGGTAGTGCCAATTGAACTTAGGTTGCTTATAATACTTTAGGGAGTTAAAATGATGGCAAAGAATCATATTATTCTAAAGGATAATGTAATTACCTTGGGTAATGGGTATCTACTTATTTTTTCAAGTAATGTTTGTCTACTTGTATTCTCTTATGTGTGTAAACATACCAAGGTTGTGTGTAGTCGTGGATATAATCTACTAAGTTTGAGATTAATGTGATGCATGTGGGGCTTTGTACTAAACATTGTGCCGATGACGATGGCGTGTATGAGTACACTATCTTGATAGTGCGTGTTGTTTATGGTGTCGTCTCCCGATTTGGGACTGTCACAAAAGTATCCTAAAATCATGCTTTATGTGATAGTTATAGTTGTGTATTTATTATATAATGAAAATAAATTTTTCCTATTTTAATAAGAATCATGTATGGACATAATGTTTGCATTATTTCATAAATTTTTAGTGTATTTTATTCTATATAGCAGGTGATGTAGTATGTAGAGTGCGTCTTACACATGGAGAATCAAATCACCGATTCTTGTGGAGTACAAATTTTCTCATTCACAATATTCAATGGAGTTGGACACACCATCAGTAGGGTTGTATCACAATATCTTAGTAGGTCTATCTTAATTACAGGGAACATTATAGTTTCAACTTAACTTATTATCCTAGTACACTTTATGTGTATAGAATGGGATCATCTTGTGGTCATTATCTTTGTAAGAATTTTTAATGAACTGTACACCACAAGATAATTAATTTTACTTCAGTATCTTAATCTTAATATACTTAACTGACACGTGCACTAATTATTTATTACTTTGACCTATCAGGTGAGATTCATCCTTTGATCAATAAGCCTTATAGATTGTTTGGTTATGATTAACATAAGATGAAGTGGTGGAATGTTGACCGTAGTCATTTGACTTAATGTGAATATTTTAGTTGGGTTCGTATCCATTGACATCTGGTGTTATTTTGGCACTATAAATATGATAAGTAAGACGTTTCAAGGACTTAAATAGTTAATTAAAATAAATTTTCAATAATTTATTTTATTAATGGTTTTTTGTAATCTTAACATGAGGAGAATTAATTAATTACTAATAAGGAGCTCCAAATATAATTTTGGGGTTAAGTATTTGAGTTGCATTTATAATTATTTAGTGGAATTAATAATAATTAATGGAATATGATTATGATCTAGGTAGGATCAGGTTTTCGTAGGCTCATTAGGAGTCACATGCTTATCTCTCCTTAGGGCCCTGGTCATAGCCTACATACATGATTGTGTATACTAGCAGAGTACGTATCTTATTATGAGTGGGACACTTAAAACAAGGGTGTCTAGTATTAGACTTACTTTAAGGTAAGAGATAGGATCGAGTATCTCATGATATTTTAGTTTTTAGATTAATAAATGATTATTTTCAACTTCGTATGAAATGCTTCATGTTGATGGTCAGTGTCGATGCCCCAATTTTATTGATGAGTTGTTATAATGTTTTGTTAACATTCGGTTATGGGAACACTATTCTATGTTAGTTGTTATCTTTATTTTTATGTCCAAAAAATATGGCGGAGTAACTGATAGTTATATCAGTTGATGAATGAGCCCAATGCACAAAAAAAATCATGTTGGGTCTTTAAAATAATTTAGATCATTTTAATAATAATAAGTTTGATCTGTTTTATCGAGAATGCCTACTGGGGGTCCCAGTCCCGAACCCGTCGACTATTGGTGGACTGCTTAAGCTGCTTCCACAGCGATAGCGGGTCGCCGCGTGCCGGTCGGGGATGGACTAGGAATGACTCCTTCGGGGGACTTTCACGGGCATTATTATGTGTTGTTCTAGCATTCGTGGATTACTTGTATTTATAGCTTGGGGTGGCACATTTGGCTATTAGTAAATCATACAAGTAACTAGTTTAGATACTCTAGGGAATAAAGGTATGGTATCTATATTATCACTTCTCTTGTAATGGACTGTTTTGAGTAAGGTAGTATATTTGGGTAAGGTGATTGTGCTTATAGCTGTACTCTAGTACCTATTAGACCTAAACGACCAGTTGGGTTGGACTAAAATGTATTAAATGGGTTCCTTATTTATGCATTATGTACCACGCATGGAGTTTAGTTCTGGTTGGAAGTTAGGAGATCATGTGGTGATTTGTCAGTTAAATCCAGGTTGGACTTTGCAGATAATTGGATTGATATAGTTGCCTATTTGTGGTTGGATAATGGGTGGCTAGTGAATAGTTATGAGATAAAATGTTGTAGTCTCGGTAGTTTAATTATGAGAGAAGTGTTTTATATAAGTGCCTCTAAGTCTTGAGAGTGGAAATAAGTCTTCATATGTTAGGATTGTACTTATCTTTTTGTTTATTAATTTATCAGATATTATCTACTGGTAATTACTTATGCATTTGGAAACATAGATTTGTGTCTTTTGAGGATTGAATGTTTTTAATATGTTATTGTTGATGTAAAAAACTAGACTAGGTCTAATTAATAAATCACAAATAATATTTGTAAGTAAAAGAAATAAATTATAAGGTTTTTGAAGTTGTTCAGCTTATAGGGAAGAGCCTATGTCGACTGTACTTGTTATTGCTTTTTAATCATTTGCCATTGATGAAGGGATTATAATGTATTTATAGTCCAGTTGGAAGACCAAGGGATGGAATGCCTTTATAAATTAGGCATTTACATCAGTAGAGAAAGTTCATAATGTTTCTCGCTGTTGGCATTTTGCTGACAGTGTTTGTCGGCCTACCTATAGTTGGTTGGACTTTCGGGCATTGTTTGGCATCCCAGTATGATGGTAGGCATTCTAGGCCTTGGTTGGTGGTTATTCCTTGCTGATTAGAATTATTACCACATTGGATAACACATGTCTATTTTTGATTGGTTCACGTAAGTGGGTAATTTTTTGTATCAACAAAAGCCCCCAATGTTCAATGCTTGATGTCTCCTTGAAAGTATGGAGCATTTAGTTCTGATAGTAGCTCGGGCTACATTTCTGATGCTTGGTCGGTTGCCAACTTTCCACACTTGTAAAATTTATTAGCTTTGTCGATGGCTTGTACTGCTGATGGCATTTTTGTAAATATCCAAACTTGTAACGAATCGTTTTGGGGAAATACGTCTTTTTTTGCTTGGCCGCCAAAATTTTAATCGTCGTTTTGCTTTAATTATTAAGTTTCCCAGTTTTTTAGGCAATCTATAAAAGGAGATAAAATACCAGTCATCTCTCACCTCAAACCCTGTTTCTGCTATAATTTCTTGAGCTTTCGTGTGACAACCCTGCTTTTTATATCTAATTCGGTTAGCTACGCCCAATTAAATTAAAGCGGAGCGTCAATATGTTGGCATTAGAAACATAATTTAAATAAACGCAGTAAAGTAAATATGTACACTCCCATACGTGTAACCAAATCACATCATAGTAAGTATAGGATCCACAAGTAATAGCAGTACTGAATATAAAATGCCCAAACATACGGGCCCAAAGATAAATTAGGTAAAGAGTGTAATATAAACCTCTCAACACTATCAAATCCCTAACAATGGGAAATCTCTGATACCACACTCTAAGGAAGAGTGACAAAATAGGATATGGACCAGCGTCCACCGCTACAAGATCCTAAGAATAGATGCGAGGTCATCCAGCTCCACGATCTACTGTCCAACGGGGCGAGGACCTGTATAATACATACATAGGAGAGGAGCAAGAAGCAAGATAGACGAACATCAAAGCAAGAAAACAAGCTATAAGATTATAAGATGTACTTATAATGAAAGCACACTAGTCATTACTCGTCTCCGGTAATTAAATTGTTCAATTACCCAACCAATGTTCCTATGTCGGGACTGCCCAACCCAAACTAGAGTAACGTGTAGTCTCATATCGTATCTTAATTAATCATTATTAGTCTCATTTCAGTATTTAACGTATAAAAATATTTCATTCAAGTATAATATCAAATGCATTGATTCGAGATATTATTTTAAGACACAAACATAATATCTCATACAAGTCATATCGGGTCACTATCGTTACCCGGGGAAACAAGTCGTAACACTAGGCCTACACACGAATATTTCCCAATATTACATGGCAAGGGCAATCATACTAAGTCCTAAATCACATGGCGTTTCAAGGTCTTTCTATCTGACCCGCATTACAACCATGTGTCCGGTTCCGGTGGTTTATCTCCGACACGGCACTCGAGCGGAACCTAACCAGATCAATCACAAATAATCGCTTTCAACATGTGCCTACATCGACCGGAGGACTAGTCTAGTGTATACTCGACAATATACATGTAAAGCAATTTCACACTTATGTATATATACAATCGTGTCAAGTCTCTTACTCGAGTTATACAATAGTCATTATTTATAATATAACATAATTTACATCATTAATTTACTAATTCAACACCAAATCATTTCAAGGTTATATATCCCTAATAACCTTAAGTGTGTGATCAAGTTAGGATATTAGGCACAACACCATAATTATCTTACTAACAACATGAAAAATATTATCACTCTTATTTCAACAACATGCTGCCCAGAATTTAAAATGCAGATTCAAGGCTCTTCCAATCCGTTTTTGGGAAAACTTAAAACTACAAAGTTGTTCGGAACGTGATTTTCTATAAGGACTCGCGTGCACGCTACCATATCCGGCCTAAAACAGACCCGAAACTAACATATAATATTCGCCCCTGTTTTCGACAACATTCTGCCCAGAATTTTAAAACGCCGATTTGAGGCTTTTTCGATCCGTTTTTGGGAAAACTTAAAACTACAAAGTTGTTCGGAACGTGATTTTCTATAAGGACTCGCGACCACGCTACCGTAGGCTGCTTAAAACAGACCCGAAATTAACATATACAGTTCGGACCTGTTCACGATAACTTTCTGCGCAGAATTTTAAAACGCATATTCGAGGATTTTTCGATCCGTTTTTGAAAAAACTTAAAACTACAAAGTTGTCCAGAATATGATTTTCTACCGGGAAACGCGGACGAAATATAAATTCTCGAAATTAAAATAGCTCAAAACAATTTTTAATAAGACGATTTACTCAATTTCATAGACTTCTCAAATTCAAGAGTTTGTTCAACAATTCAATCCCTATAATGATGTTATCACATTTTAATCTATATGGAGGATGATCCTAATACATTGCATATCATTTTTAACATTAATTTCATATTAATTTAGGGATCCAAATACATGTTCATGTGAAATTTCATCATAGATACAAAATATACACATATAGGTTATTAACTTGCCTTGGATTGTATGAAGAAATTGAAATCCTCTTGAAATCTTCTTGAAATCCTCTTAGCTTCTTCTCTTCTTACTCTCTCTCTCTACCAAACCCTAGCCTCCATTTCAAATGAAAGAATGAAGACTTCTTCTCTTCCTTTCTATTTATACCTAGGGTTTGTTTATTTACAAAAATGCCATTGCGCCAAATTTAACCCTCTAGATCCTTTTACGCGTTAATTCGCTTCTAATATTTAAGTCGCACATTCGTATCTCAATTAATTCATTTTAAATTTTTATTTCCAAACATTTCGAATATATATACTGCCATAATTATTTTTCTTCAATTAGTTCAATTTTAATTCAATAAAAAAAATGCGGGGTATTACATTCTCCCCCTCTACGAACGGGATTTCGTCCTCGAAATTCGAAATAAAATAACTCAATTCAAGTCAAGTAAGGTAGTTTCGCACGTACCTTCCTTGAAGAGATATGGGTGACTAATTCGCAAGTCATCCTCTCTCTCCCAAGTGGCCTCAGACTCATCATGATTACTCCACATAACACGAACAAGAGGAATGACTTTTGACCTCAACTGCTGCTCACGACGATCTAGGATCCTGACCGGCCTCTCCTCGTAGCTCCCATCGGGCTGCAACTCAACCCCGTCTAAATCTATGTGTAGGTGTGAGTCCTCGGGACGTAAGAACTTCCTCAACATGGATACATGAAAAACATCATGTACCCGCTGGAGATGGTCAGGTAGGGCTAAACGGTAAGCAACCGGTCCCACCCTGTCCAACACTGTAAATGGGCCTACGTATCGCGGTGAAAGCTTCCCTTTGGCACCAAAGCGAACAACGCCTCTCATGGGTGAGACCCTTAACAGCACTTGGTCCCCAATGGCGAACTCTAACTTCCTCCGCCTTATGTCAGCATAAGTCTTTTGACGATCTTGCGCGGTCTTCTTCCGTGCACGAATCAAGTCAACCTTCTCTGAGGTCTCCCTAACAATATCCGGACCCAGCATCCGGTGCTCTCCAAACTCCAACCAACATGTAGAGGATCGACAAGGCCTGTCGTATAAAGCCTCGTATGGTGCCATGCCAATAGTCTGTTGATAACTATTATTGTATGCGAACTCCACCAGCGGCAAATGCATATCCCAACCACCTTTGAAGTCCAACACACAAACTCGCAACATGTCCTCCAAAATCTGGTTCACCCGCTCCGTCTGACCATCAGACTGAGGGTGGAATGCGGTACTCAAACTCAACTGAACTCCCATTGCCTCCTGAAGTCTGCCCCAAAAGTGCGAGATGAAGACACTGCCACGGTCGGACACGATATCAGGCGGTACCCCATGCAACTTCACAATCTCGTTAATAAACATCGTGGCGTACTGTGCTGCCGTATAATCTGTCCTCACTGGAAGAAAATGAGCCACCTTTGTTAGTCTGTCGACGATGACCCAAATCGAATCATGACCGCGCTGCGATCTTGGCAACCCAACAATAAAATCCATGGAGATGCTTTCCCATTTCCACTCGGGAATGGACAACGGCTGCAACTCCCCTCCAGGTCTCTGATGTTCCACCTTTACAAGCTGACAAGTGGCACACTTTGAGACAAACTCGGCTACATCACGCTTTAACCCAACCCACCAATACATACGATGCATATCCTGATACATCTTATCACCTCCGGGGTGAACAGTGAACCTAGATCCATGCGCCTCAGATAATAAGGCCTTTCGCAACTCGGTATCATTCGGCACAACAATTCGTCCCTGATAACGAAGTCCCCCGTCAGAACCGATCGAGAAACCCTGAATGCCCCCAGACATCAATGCCTTCACTTTCTCCTGACAAAAGTCATCAGAAGACTGGGCCTTCACAACCCGTTCAACCATATAAACTGATATAGATACAGTCCCCATAAATGCTCTGCCAACATCAAGGCTACCCAGCTCCTTCCACTGAGCTTTCCAAACACCTGACCATTCAACACTCTCCTCCACATCCAAGGCAGACAATGACGTTATGGGTCTTCGGCTCAAAGCATCAGCAACCACGTTTGCCTTACCCGGGTGGTACTGTATGGAAAACTGGTAGTCCTTCACATATTCCACCCATCTACTCTGTCGCATGTTCAAGTTCTTCTGAGAGAACAAGTACTGAAGACTCTTATGGTCGGTGAACAACATAAACTTCTCCCCAAGTAAGTAGTGTCTCCATGAATACAACGCAAAAACAACCGCCGCCAACTCTAAGTCATGAGTCGGGTAACGATCCTCATGAGGCCTCAATTTCCTCGAAATATAGGAAATCGGTCTCTCCTCCTGCATCAGAACAGCTCCTAACCCCTGTAATGACGCATCAGTGTACACACGGTACTCAACCCCAACTTTCGGCAATGCAAGGACTGGCGCTGACGTAAGCTTCTCCTTCAAAGTTTCAAAAGCCTCCTGACACTCTGAACTCCAGACGAAAGTAACACCCTTCTTTGTCAAATGGGTAAGAGGACTCGCAATCTTCGAGAAGCCCTGAATAAACCTTCGATAGTAACCCGCTAGACCCAGAAAACTCCGAATCTCAGTCGGCGTAGTGGGTTGCCCCCACTCGACAACAGCAGTAACCTTGCTAGGATCGACAGCAATCCCAGCCTCCGTCACAATGTGGCCCAAAAACTGCACCTCTCGCAGCCAAAACCCGCACTTGGAGAGCTTAGCATAAAGTTGATGCTCTCTCAAGGTCTCAAGAGCCAATCGTAAATGTCCGGCATGGTCCTCCTCGGACCGTGAATAGATCAGGATATCGTCAATGAACACGATAATAAACTGATCCAAGTATGGCTTGAATACACGATTCATCAAATCCATGAATACCGCAGGAGCATTGGTTAAGCCGAACGGCAAGACCCGAAACTCGTACGAACCATATCGTGTCAGGAACGCTGTCTTCGACACATCCTCCTCCCGAATCCTCAACTGGTGATAACCAGAACGCAAATCAATCTTCGAAAAGAATGAAGCATCCCTCAACTGATCGAACATATCATCAATACGAGGTAACGGATACTTGTTCCTAATCGTTACCTTGTTCAACTCTCGATAATCGACGCACAATCAAAGTGAGCCATCCCTTTTCTTCACAAAGAGCACTGGAGCTCCCCAAGGCGAGGTACTCCTACGGATAAAACCTTGGCCCAACAGCTGCTGAATTTTCTCCCTAAGCTCCCTCATCTCTAAGGGTACCATACGGTACGGGGCCCTGGCAATCGGTCTCGTGCCCGGCGATAACTCTATACAAAACTCTATCTCACGAGCTGAAGGTAAACCAGGAACCTCAGCAAAGATGTCCGCGAACTCCCTCACTATAGGGATTGTATCCAAAGAAATGGACACCCCATCAGGAGAATCCTCCTCGATGTAAAATAGATGTGTGCTGGCTCCACCCTCTAGACCAGGTAATGCTATTAGGTACATCTCCTGACCAGGAATGGCAAATGTGATCGCACTCCCACGACAGTCAATCTGGGCATGATATGCATACAACCAATCAAACCCTATAATCACGTCGTAGGTACACATCTCAATCAAAATAAGGTCGACAGAGAAGTGAAGCCTCCCGATCTCAATCGCGACCCCTCTACAAACGTGGCGAAGGTCCGTACCACTCAAAGGTGTACTCACATGGGCAACTATCGCCTCTGCAACGTCTATCATCCCCGATGTCCTAGCAAACTCATAACTGGAGAACGAGTGTGATGCACCAGTGTCAAAAAGTACTCTCGCATGAGAACTATAAACATAAAACGTACCCTGAATCGCCGGTCGTCGCACCTGCGGCTGAAAAGGCTGAACGTCATATACACGCCCATGGTACAACTGTGGCTGAATTGGTGCTGCTGCTGCCATTGGCAATGCTGGAAATGGTGGTGGTGGTGGGAGTACCTGCTGCTGTGATCTATCTCCCTGCGCCTGTCCTCGGGGACAAGCCCTCCTCATATGTCCAGTCTCTCCGCACTGGAAGCATACAATAGGACCCCCATCTCGTGCCTGCTGCACCAAAGCTCCGATGTTGGGCCTATTGGCCCGGTGTTGATCTCTCGCACCCTGACCCCGTTGGCTCAACTGGCCCTGCCCTCTCTGGCCCTGGCCCTGCTGCGGGTGACCCTGACCTGGAATGGTCTGAACCGGATTGGCCTGAATGGCCTGACCCTGCTGGCCCTGGGCCTGCTGCCCCTGGTGACGGCCTCTGTACCGCTTGGCCTGATGGCCTCCTGACTGTTGGCCCCCCTGTGGGCCCTGTTGGCCTGCAACTACAACCTCATGGGGCCTACCCTGCTGGCCTACCACCCCTCGTTTGCCCACCACATGCTCAGAACGATCATTGCAGTGATGCAACGCTGCATTCACCGCTACCTCATAACAGTCAAATGACGGATTCGCCAGTAGGAACCCCCGAATTGGCCAAGATAGACCCTCAACAAACCTCTGAGTCTTCAAAGCATCATCTGCCTGCACCTCGGGAGCAAACTCTACCAATGAGGTAAACTCTCGCTCATACTCAAAAACTGAACTAGTCTGCTTCAGGGTATCAAACCTTCTCCTCAAAGTCACACGTTGTGCGGGAGGTACAAACTTCGCCTCGAAACGTGCCCAAAAATCAGCAATAGGCATAACATCCCGCTGAGCTGTAGAAGTAATGGACTCCCACCAGCACAACGCCTCCCCAGTCAGACGAAAGGTAGCTAAAATCTGTTTCTGCACCTCTGTGGAGTCAACTAGTCTCAAATGTCTGCATATATCTCGCTTCCACTGAAGCGCCTCCAACGGACCCACGTCACCGGCGAACGAAGGCGGGCGTCTCTTCTCAAACCCACTCACAACAGATGCCCAAGTGGGTTGCACAACTACTGGCACCTGTGGCTCCGGCTCAGCCACTGCAGGTGGTGCGATGACAACATGTGGTACTGGCGCTGGTGCTGGCGCTGGCACTGGTGCGGGCGCGGGATGCGCTGAAAGTGCTGCTTCTACTGCTGTAGCTACAACCTGTGCTATAGCCGTCAAATCGGCCTGGGATAAACCTCCTACCGTCCCCTGTGCGGGTGGGGGCGGCTGCTCCTGAGCCCCCGCCCGTCCTGTCGCTCCTGCTAGTTTACCGCTGCGTCTCCTCATCTGAAGAGAGTAAACACAGAGTATAAGAACTAGAAGGAAAAGTTCAAAACATATATCACATATATAATTGGGTGCAACAGTTTAAAGTGATGAATATATCATGCGAAAAATCCTAACTCCCGATAAAAGTAAACCTTCGTGCGTGGAGCGTCTCGCAAGCGAAATCCAAACAAGGAACCCCTCCAATACACTCGGGCACTCATAGTCGGTCGTGTCGGATCAGTGGATCGATTTTTTTTTTCCGAAGTTATAGAATACAAAACCTAGTTGCAAGGCTCAAAGTATCAAAGAAACAATGCGCGGAAAACGTAACGGACGCCCTCAGATCCCTAAAGGCTCTAAAACCGTGCTCTGATACCAACTGTGACAACCCTGCTTTTTATATCTAATTCGGTTAGCTACGTCCAATTAAATTAAAGCGGAGCGTCAATATGTTGGCATTAGAAACATAATTTAAATAAACGCAGTAAAGTAAATATGTACACTCCCATACGTGTAACCAAATCACATCATAGTAAGTATAGGATCCACAAGTAATAGCAGTACTGAATATAAAATGCCCAAACATACGGGCCCAAAGATAAATTAGGTAAAGAGTGTAATATAAACCTCTCAACACTATCAAATCCCTAACAATGGGAAATCTCTGATACCACACTCTAAGGAAGAGTGACAAAATAGGATATGGACCAGCGTCCACCACTACAAGATCCTAAGAATAGATGCGAGGTCATCCAGCTCCACGATCTACTGTCCAACGGGGCGAGGACCTGTATAATACATACATAGGAGAGGAGCAAGAAGCAAGATAGACGAACATCAAAGCAAGAAAACAAGCTATAAGATTATAAGATGTACTTATAATGAAAGCACACTAGTCATTACTCGTCTCCGGTAATTAAATTGTTCAATTACCCAACCAATGTTCCTATGTCGGGACTGCCCAACCCAAACTAGAGTAACGTGTAGTCTCATATCGTATCTTAATTAATCATTATTAGTCTCATTTCAGTATTTAACGTATACAAATATTTCATTCAAGTATAATATCAAATGCATTGATTCGAGATATTATTTTAAGACACAAACATAATATCTCATACAAGTCATATCGGGTCACTATCGTTACCCGGGGAAACAAGTCGTAACACTAGGCCTACACACGAATATTTCCCAATATTACATGGCAAGGGCAATCATACTAAGTCCTAAATCACATGGCGTTTCAAGGTCTTTCTATCTGACCCGCATTACAACCATGTGTCCGGTTCCGGTGGTTTATCTCCGACACGGCACTCGAGCGGAACCTAACCAGATCAATCACAAATAATCGCTTTCAACATGTGCCTACATCGACCGGAGGACTAGTCTAGTGTATACTCGACAATATACATGTAAAGCAATTTCACACTTATGTATATATACAATCGTGTCAAGTCTCTTACTCGAGTTATACAATAGTCATTATTTATAATATAACATAATTTACATCATTAATTTACTAATTCAACACCAAATCATTTCAAGGTTATATATCCCTAATAACCTTAAGTGTGTGATCAAGTTAGGATATTAGGCACAACACCATAATTATCTTACTAACAACATGAAAAATATTATCACTCTTATTTCAACAACATGCTGCCCAGAATTTAAAATGCAGATTCAAGGCTCTTCCAATCCGTTTTTGGGAAAACTTAAAACTACAAAGTTGTTCGGAACGTGATTTTCTATAAGGACTCGCGTGCACGCTACCATATCCGGCCTAAAACAGACCCGAAACTAACATATAATATTCGCCCCTGTTTTCGACAACATTCTGCCCAGAATTTTAAAACGCCGATTTGAGGCTTTTTCGATCCGTTTTTGGGAAAACTTAAAACTACAAAGTTGTTCGGAACGTGATTTTCTATAAGGACTCGCGACCACGCTACCGTAGGCTGCTTAAAACAGACCCGAAATTAACATATACAGTTCGGACCTGTTCACGATAACTTTCTGCGCAGAATTTTAAAACGCATATTCGAGGATTTTTCGATCCGTTTTTGAAAAAACTTAAAACTACAAAGTTGTCCAGAATATGATTTTCTACCGGGAAACGCGGACGAAATATAAATTCTCGAAATTAAAATAGCTCAAAACAATTTTTAATAAGACGATTTACTCAATTTCATAGACTTCTCAAATTCAAGAGTTTGTTCAACAATTCAATCCCTATAATGATGTTATCACATTTTAATCTATATGGAGGATGATCCTAATACATTGCATATCATTTTTAACATTAATTTCATATTAATTTAGGGATCCAAATACATGTTCATGTGAAATTTCATCATAGATACAAAATATACACATATAGGTTATTAACTTGCCTTGGATTGTATGAAGAAATTGAAATCCTCTTGAAATCTTCTTGAAATCCTCTTAGCTTCTTCTCTTCTTACTCTCTCTCTCTACCAAACCCTAGCCTCCATTTCAAATGAAAGAATGAAGACTTCTTCTCTTCCTTTCTATTTATACCTAGGGTTTGTTTATTTACAAAAATGCCATTGCGCCAAATTTAACCCTCTAGATCCTTTTACGCGTTAATTCGCTTCTAATATTTAAGTCGCACATTCGTATCTCAATTAATTCATTTTAAATTTTTATTTCCAAACATTTCGAATATATATACTGCCATAATTATTTTTCTTCAATTAGTTCAATTTTAATTCAATAAAAAAAATGCGGGGTATTACATTTCGTATGATCATTCTTCCTGTCTTCTAGTTCTTGTTGAATCCTCAAGTCTTTGTAAGAACTCTTTCTCTTTCTTCTTTTCTTCGCATTGAATCATGGTTTACGCTTTTGTTTCTCTAGATGAGTTTAGAAAAGAATGGAAAATACCAGATTGGGAAGATTTAGAGTTTCCTAATCCCCCTCTAGATGTTTTTTCTTTGTCTGAGGGTCATTGGATCCCTTTTTTATTCATTATTGAATGCGGTTTTACCTTCCCCCAAATCATTCTTGTTTAAAATTTTTTCAGTATTTGGACATTGTACCTAATAGAATAGCCCACAATTCTTGTAGGGTTATCAATGGTGTTCATATGCTCAATCAACTCCATGGGACCCACATTGGCATTCCCGAAATCATATTTTGTTATAAGTGGGTCACTAGTGATAGTACTCACTATTTAAAAACTTGGGCTGTAAATAGAGCTTTAGTTGTTAACCTTCTTAATTAAAATATGGATTACTTTGACCATGGAGTGATTGCCAAAAATTGGCAATATGTACCTCTAACAGGGGGTTAAGTGTACAATGGGCCAAAATGCCCTTATGAAGTCCATGGGATAGGTTGTTTTAATTTCTTATGTGACTTTATTAATAATTGTTTTGTGGAAATGTTAAGTAATAACTAGTTGCTTGTTTACTCGTAGTTGATAGGAAGAGGAAGTGTCCCAAAGAAAGGGACATTAAGCTTAACTAACTCAAGTTTCTCTGGGGCCTTCATTAGAAAATTGGCGAGGAACATACTAGGTTGGCATCATACTTACTGAAATATAGGAGTTCTGTCACCTCCTTTATTCCCCGTGCTTCTGTTGTTACTATTACTATTGTGCTTGACTTGGACCAGTGTCTGCTTCATCAGGCAGTGGTGAACTTGCTGCTTTTCCCTATTCATCCTTGGATTCTGACATTCCTCTTGCTACTGCTATGGGAAAAAGGAAATTCCCCAATATCATGGGAGATGTTGCTTCCCCTGGCTCCAACGAATTTGCTGCTGGTGGGGACACTAATAAAGAAGATGCTGGGAAGAAAGCCCTAGCTATAAAGGGTGAAGAGTCCCTTCTCAAACGTATAAGAAAAGGTCTTCCTTCTAGACTTACTGAAGGAACTCCTGTTACTACCGACCAACAAAACTTGGTTCTCCTGTGACCATAGGTCCTGGGTTATCCAAGCAATTAATAAAGTATAGTACTTTACTAGATCATAGCGGTGCTGCCTCTGCCATGCCTTATTTGATATTTTTTGAAAGGTCTACTCAAAGCCTTTCCTTGGTAAGAGTTCTTACTTTTTTATACTTGTACTTTTTTATTATTTTCTGGTACTAATTTGGCCTCTCTTCCCATAATTTCTAGTTGATTTCAACCAGATGTTAGAAAAGGACAATGCACTTCATTCTTCTTCGAATGACGTAGAAGAGGCTCTTGAAGGCCTGAAGAAGTCCTTGCTTAACTCTCAACAAGCATGCGAAACTAATAAAGAAGTCTTGGGAGAACAAGATAAAAACTGCTGAGGAGGCTTAGAGCTGAAGATGAGGCTGTTGCATCTCGGGAACAAGTATCTGAGTTGAGTAAGATCTTGATTACTGAGAAGGCCAAAAGGGTGAAGTCTAGGGAAGCCTCTTTTAATAAAGTATGGTAGAAATCCATCGCATCTGCTTCTATCCAAATTGAATATGTGAAGAAAAAGTTCTATAAGGATGGTTGGTCGGCGACACTTTCTGAAGTTGGTACTCCTCAAGAGTCTGAGATCTTCCTCAGACAAAACCCTGATTCCCCACCAAACTTGGATGAAGAAGTTGAAGATGACGTGGGATTAATGGATTCCACCCTTGTTCTGGAACATGGAGCTGACCAACTATAGACAGTTGCCGAGTCCTCTCTCCCCAAAACTTTCGAGCAAATCACTCCACCCATTCCCATCTGCAATTAAGTTTAAACTTCCACTGATAGGGAGAAGGTGTAGACTTGCTCAACAATCAGCCTTTTTCTTTTTTGTCTTCATTTTTTATTACTTTCAATGTATTTGTAATATTACTTTTATCAATGAAAATGATTATTTTTGTCACAGTTTGTCTTCTTTCGATTCATGCTCAAACTCTTTATTCGACTGTTGATTGGAGATTGCTTTACTCTTTATATTTTATGGCCAAAATGGATCAACTTTCCTCTACTGACTTGGAGATACTCAAAAGATGTAATGATCTTTTCAAGGCTGGTCACATGAATTTGTACGAGGAATATTTATCAAAGTATTTGTACTCAAAAGATGTAATTCAACTATGAAAAATATTTGCTTGTAATGATCATTTATATGAACGAAAAGTATTTGATAAATTTATCTTATCAATTTCTGGATGTCAATGACTTCTTTGTTTCATCAGATCTATAAATATACTTAGGCATTTGCCTAAGTTTAGTACCAACTACCTATGAGATTATCATATGTTCTGCTGATATTGTAATGACCCCATTTTCTTATGCCAATATATAATTGTCTTCTTTCAATTTCGTTACACTTACTATCTAATAATGATATATTATTACATATATGATATTCCGAGTTTTTAATATGACAAAGGCCATTTTTGAATTTCAAGAATCAACGGTAAAATGGGTCAAATGAGATTTTATGGCACATCCTAATCTAAGTGATAAGTTTTGGGGTAGAAAATATAATTTTATGAAATTTTAGGGACATGGTTTTAATAAATAAAGTTTTAAGGACCAAAATGAAAAATAAAATGGGCATTTTCATAAAAAAAATATTTTCAGTGACCTATACGAAATATTGAAAATATATGGTGTGAAATTACCAAAATACCCTTTAGGTCCAAATGACCCTTATACCCTTAATACCTTTCAACCTCATACTCGACACCTCATGCTTGGTTTTGACACCTCCACCGTACACGTGTCATCATTAGAGGAGAAGCCAAAACACGTTTCGTTATTAGAGGATAAGCTAAAACACGTGTCGCAGTTCGATGAAATAAGACTGCAAGACCCCTCTGATACACGACAGTTCTACGCTGACTCGCCGTTGTAAAGGCTTGGTCAGCTAGACACGTGTCAATACTGTGATATCTTTGGAAAACTATAAATAGGGCCTTTGGGATCATTTGAAACTCACACCAATTCATTGAGAATTATAGAAAGAAATAGTGAGAGAAAGTGTGAGAAAGTTTAAGAAGAAGTTCTTAGGGATATTCATCTTAAGGTAATCTTAATGTTATAATGCATCTTTATAGTTTTAATTTATTTTTTTTATAGCTTTACTTAGTAGTTATGCTGGTAAAATACAATAAAGAATTCACTAATCAAAACTTAAAATTTAGAACAAATCCAAGTTGATTTTATAAACTTGTTTGAAATTATACGCTTTTAAATAAAATGATTCTTTTTAAAGAAATTGCTCGTTATTATGGAATCCCATTTAAGTAATTCCAAAGTCAGGCTCGGTGAAGTTCTGTCTAGATGAGATGGTATTTAAGTGGTGCCCCTTTGACCCTCCATATCTACTGGGAATGAATTCGAAAATGTTCTATCTAGATGAGATTGTATTTAAGTGGTGCCCCTGTGACCCTCCATCTCTACTGGGAACCGACTGATGAGGAAGGACTATGAATTGAATTCTTCAATTATGATCAATGAGTTTTAAAAGTTAACAAATAGGGATTCAGTAATCCTTAAAAAGAAGAGGTTATTATAGTATAAACTGGACCTTAGAATGTGTACTTAAATCTTTATCAGATTAACGTGTGATCGAAGACTCAATACCAGTAAATTTGACCTCCACTTTGGGTGAGTACTCTATGACATTCCTTGCGCATTTTAATTATATGATAGTATGCAAACTGTATATATTTTGAACTGCTTTTATTCTCAAAATGCATCTGATACCGATGATTGATCCATTGTGATATGTTTATATTTGTCCATATAGACATACCTATTAAAATTAGTATTGAAAATGATATTGAATATTGAAAATATGATTCGACCTAAGGGACCTCTTTACTAACTGACCTTCCCAGCTGGGTTATTGCTGGTGTGCCCTAAATAAGGCGTTGTGACAAACTAGTTCGATTGACCCTCAACTACCGGGGAAGAATACGGTATTAGAGTGTACTTGGCCATTAAAATGATATGATTGAAAGAAAAAGATATCACATTTGATTTGTGGCATTCGTTTTATTCTGAGCTATCCAATTGTGATATCTATACTTTGATTTCAAAATATATATATATTTACTACAAATTCCTATCCATATATGTATATGCCTTCTCTGTTGACTTGAATAGGTATCTATTTTCTGAAAATCCTGGAATGTCTAGAGATTAAACCTCACTCGACTTTTAGCTGATGTTGTATGACTAACCATTTTTCAGGAAATGTTTAGGCTCACGGGCTGAACGAAAATGGATTATATTGAAGATTTAGCTTTTAGAGCTCTTTTTGTAAAATGTTTATTTAGAGCATATCTGGCTCTCTTGTAATAAGGTTAAAATTTTCTCTTATGTTGTAACTCGTTGTTACTTTTAAAATATATGAAGTTTCCTTTAGAAAGCTCTGATGACGTAATTCCTTTACTTTCAGTATTTTATGATTCATAACCATGTGATTATATTTTCGTTGCATTTATTTAAGAAAACAATTAAATCAGAATATTTATTGCCTTGGTGGCATGTCAAGACACTCGTTCCCTAATACTATTTTGGGTTAGGGTCGTGACAGAGGTGGTATCAGAGCATAGGTTATGAAACCGTAGACTACTGAACATAAGTTTTGAACGTTATAGATTTTAAGTTTCCATACATAGGATACATGATTAAATATCTGACTTATGTGATAACCCTCCACATGTCTTACACTATATATATATATATATATATATATATATATATATATCATTGTTCTTCTAAATTGCAATCTTGGGCTAGTATAATACATCTTACGTTTGGCCATGACTATAGAAAATGACCAAGGCAAGATCAACTGCAGGAACTAGTGGTTCGAGTATGGAAGGACTGGAAGGTGCATACAAGGCAATTGAAAGTTTAGCAAGAATTATGGAGCATCAGGTGAATAATGGAGCACCAAGGAATCTTGAACTAAGTAGTTGTACTATTAAACAGTTCAAGAAGTTGAATCCGCCGTCTTTTAAAGGCACTCCCCCACTGAAGCAGAAAATTGGGTGATGCAAATGGAAAAGATGTTCGATGTTCTTAAGTGTACAGATGAACAACGGGTTTCATTTGGAACATTCATGTTAGAAGGTGAAGCCGAACATTGGTGGAGAATGACTAAGAGAATACACGGGGAAAGGAATAACCCCATAGGTGGGAATGACTTCTTAGTGATCTTCTACGAATAATACTTTCCCGAAACGGTGCAAGACCAAAAAGTAGCTGACTTCATGAGTCTGGTTCAAGGAAATATGACCGTTAGTCAATACGAGGCAAAGTTTATTGAGTTATCCCATTTTGCACCGCATGTTATGATAACCGGTGTTTTAAGAGCCAAGAAGTTTGAACGTGGGTTAAGGTTTAATATTCGTAGCAGAATTTCCATCCTAAAGTTGACATCATATAATGACGTGGTGGTTAGGGCAACAATAGCTGAGAAGGATAGTGAAGAATATAATCAGGTTAGAGAGGGGAAGAGGAAGTTTGGAGAAAAAAGAATAAGGAACCCCAATAACAAACCCTTTAGGACTATACCTAATATAGGACAACCTTTAGTAAACAAACCCTTTAATGCTGATAAATGCCAACGTTGTGGTAATATTCATAGAGGGCGACCGTGTTACCTGGAGACGGGGAGTTGCTTTGGGTGTGGCCAAAAGGGACATAAAATGCGAGATTGTCCTAACAAAGGGAAGGCGGAAATAAAGACTTCTAATGACAATAAGGATCACGTCAGACAAGGTAGAGTCTTTAATCTTTCCGATGCAAAGGCTTCTAATGCAGTAGTTTCAAGTACACTTTCTATATGTGCATAACCTTTTCAAGTTTTCATAGATCCTGGTTCTACCCATTTATTTGTGTCTGTGCGTTTTGTTAATCGCTTTCCTAATATTCCTGAATCCTTGAATCATATCATACATGTTTCTACTCCTTCGGGTGAGTTATTGACGGGAACATTAGTATATAAGTCTTTCCCTATAAATGTCAGTAGTCATAAACTATTCGCTGATTTGATAGTTTTAGACATAAGAGACTTTGAAGTCATTTTGGGGATGGATTGTTTAGCATCATATCATGCTAGGGTGGATTATTTTGAGAAGAGAGTTATTTTCCAAATTCCCAACCAACCAGAATTCAGTTTTGAAGGAGATAGCATCTTATCTCTCATTCATATTATCTCTGCAATGCAAGCTTGTAGTGTTCTTAAAAAATGATGTCAAGGATTCCTTGCTAGTGTTATTGATTTACAAACAAAAGAGCCTAGTTTAGAAGATATTCCTATAGCTAAGGTTTTTCCAGATGATTTCCCCAGTCTACCTCCTAGTAGAGAAGTAGAATTTACCATTGACCTTGTTCCTTGAACTACACCATTGTGAAAACCACCTTATCGCATGGCACCTTTAGAATTAAGGGAATTAAAAGTTCAATTACAAGATCTGTTAGACAAGGGTTTTATTAGACCTAGTATATCCCCTTGGGGTGCTCCAGTGTTATTTGTTAAAAGAGGGATGGGATGATGAGGTTATGTATAGATTATCGTGAACTAAATAAGGTGACCATTAAGAATAAATATCCCTTACCTCGTATAGATGATTTGTTTGACCAACTACAAGGTGTGAAAGTATTTTTAAATATTGACCTTAGGTCAGGCTATCACCAATTGAAGATTAAGGAAGATGATATTTTGAAATCAGCTTTTCGTATTAGATATGGTCACTATGAATTTCTTGTGATGCCATTTGGATTAACTAATGCACCAGTCGCTTTTATGGATATGATGAATAGAGTGTTTGGGAAATATCTGGATCAGTGTATGGTTATTTTCATCGATGACATCCTTATTTATTCCAAAAGGTATTGAAGAACACGAGAAGCATTTGGAGATAGTATTACAAATCCTTAGGAAAGAGAAATTATATGAGAAATTAAAGAAGTGTGAATTTTGGTTGCCTAGTGTTTATTTTCTAGGACATTTCATATCCAATGAGGGAGTGTCGATTGATCCTCAAAAGATCGAGGCTATACTAGATTGGGCAAGACCAACTAATGTGACGGAGATTCGTAGTTTCCTAGGATTAGCAGGATATTATTGAAGATTTGTTGAAGGATTTTCTAGTATTGCCAAACCTCTGTCTAGGTTAACACAAAAGAGGGTGAAATATGAATGGTATGAGGAGGTTGAGAATAGCTTTCGAGAACTTAAAAATCGATTAGTAACTGCCCTAATTTTGAGTATTCCTTCCGGTACAGGAGGATTTGTGATTTATAGTGATGCTTCAAAAAATGGTTTGGGATGTGTGCTAACGCAAAATGGAAAAGTAGTAGCTTATGCCTCGAGACAGTTAAAACCATATGAGCAAAATTATCCAACCCATGACTTAGAATTAGGAGCGGTCATTTTTGCTCTTAAGATTTGGAGACATTATTTGTATGGTGAGACTTATGAGATTTATACCGATCATAAGAGTTTGAAATATATCTTTACTCAGATGGAATTAAACATGAGACAAAGGAGGTGGTTAGAATTTATGAAGGATTATGATGTAAATATTCACTATCACCCGGGGAAAGCTAATGTAGTTGCTGACGCTTTGAGTAGAAAGTCTACACCAAATTTAACATGTCTTATTACTAGACAAGAAGCTCTATTGAAAGATTTGAGAAGTATGGAAATAGATGTACGTATTTATAGCGAAGAAGGAATAATCGTAAACTTAAAAATACAACCCATGTTGATGGAAGGAATTAAAGTTACATAAGTAAATGACCCACAACTGAAGAAGATTAAAGAAGAGGTTATTGAAGGGAAGAGAATTGAATTTGCGATACGAGATGATAAATTAAGGTTTGGAAATAGAGTGTGTATACCGGGTGATGCCCAACTAAAGAGGCAGATTTTGGAGGAAGGTCATTACTCGAGATTCACAGTTCATCCTGGAAATAACAAGATGTATAGAGATCTCCGAGAAGTGTTTTGGTGGAATAACATGAAAAGGAAGATAGCAGAGTTTGTATCTCAGTCTTTGATATGTCAACAAGTAAAATATGAATATAAAAAAATATCAGGATTATTATAACCTTTACCAATCCCTGAGTGGAAATGGGAACATATTACCATGGATTTTGTGACAGGGCTACCAAGGAGTTCCAATGGTAATGATTCCACTTGGTTAATTATTGATAGGTTAACTAAATCTGCTCATTTTCTTGCAATTAAGATTACACATTCCTTAGAAAAGTTTGCTAAATTGTGTATGCGGGAAATTATTAAGCTTCATGGAACCCCAGTTTCAATTTTTTCTGATCGTGACCCTAGATTCATGTCTCGCTTTTGGAAAGGCCTACAAGTAGCCATGGGAACAAAATTGAATTTCAGCACCGCTTTTCATCCTCAAACAGACGGACAATCTGAGAGAACTATCCAAACCTTAGAGGATATGCTTAGGGCATGTGTACTTGATTTGAAGGGGAATTGGGATGATCATTTACCGTTAATGTAATTTGCATATAATAATAACTATCAAGCTAGTATTCAAATGGCTCCGTATGAGGCACTCTATGGTAGAAGGTGTCGTTTTCCTTCATGTTGGGTAGAAGTTGGAGGAAGAAAATTATTGGAACTAGAATTGATTCAGATCACAACAGAGAAGGTGAAATTAATACAAGACCGACTTCCAACCGCTCAAAGCTGTCAAAAGAGTAATGTTGAAAATCGACACCGACAGTTAGAATTCTAAAGAGGAGATTATGTGTTCTTGCGAGTATTGCCTGCAAAGGGAGTTATACGATTTGGGAAGAAAAGAAAGTTAAGTCCAAGATACATAAGGACTTTTTAAATCCTTGAAAGGGTAGGTGTTGTTGCGTATAGAATAGCCTTACCCCCTGAACTCTCAAGTATGCATAATGTGTTTCATGTTTCAATGATGAAGAAATACATCCCTGATCCAGCACATATCTTAAGTCACAAGCCTCTTCAAGTTAGAGAAGATTTGACATACATTGAGCATCCAGTGGAAATCTTGGACCATAAAGATCAAATATTACGAACCAAGGTTATTCCACTAGTCAAAGTATTATGGAGGAATCATTCTATTGAAGAAGCAACATGGGAGTGGGAAGATGAAATAAAGGAGCGATATCAATACCTTTTTGGAAATTAATGTAAGTAAAGTTTGGGGACCAAACTTTTTATAAGGAGGGTGGGATATAATGACCCCATTTTCATATGCCAATATATAATTGTCTTCTCTCAATTTCGTCACACTTACTATCTAATAATGATATATTATTACATGTATGATATTCCGACTTCTTAATATGACAAAGCCCATTTTTGAATTTGAAGAATCAACGGTAAAATGGGTCAAATTGAGATTTTATGGCACATCCTAAGCTAAGTGATAAGTTTTGGGGTAGAAAATGTAATTTTATGAAACTTTAGGGACTTGGTTTTAATAAAGAAAGTTTCAGGGACGAAAATGAAAAATAAAAAGGGAATTTTCATAAATAAAATATTTTCAGGGACCTATAAGAAACATTGAAAATATATTGTGTGAAATTACCAAAATGCCCTTCAGGTTCAAAATGACCCTTATACCCTTAATACCTTTCCACCTCATGCTCGACACCTCATGCTTGGTTTTGACACCTCCACCGTACACGTGTCGTCATTAGAGGAGAAGCCAAAACACGTGTCGTCGTTAGAGGAAAAGCTAAAACACGTGTCGCAGTTCGGTGAAATAAGACTGCAAGACCACTCTGATACACGACAGTTCTACGCTGACTCGCCGTTGTAAAGGCTTGGTCAGCTAGACATGTGTCAATACCACGATATCTTTGGAAAACTATAAATAGGGCCTTTGGGATCATTTGAAACTCACACCAATTCATTGATAATTATAGAAAGAAATAGTGAGAGAAAGTGTGAGAAAGTTTAAGAAGAAGTTCTTAGGGATATTCATCTTAAGGTAATCTTAATGTTATAATGCATCTTTATAGTTTTAATTTATTGTTTTATAGCTTTACTTAGTAGTTATGCTGGTAAAATACAATAAAGAATTCACTAATCAAAACTTAAAATTTAGAACAAATCCAAGTTGATTTTATAAACTTGTTTGAAATTATACGTCTATAAACTTGTTTGAAACTTACCATCTTTAAACTTGTTTGAAAAAATCCAAGGCTTCAGGTTTGTTGATCTTCTGAATCACCTTCTTGAGCTCATAATCCCATTCCTTCAAGTTGGTCGGCTTCATCCTTTTGTTATTAAATCCTGCTGTTCTTTGTTGGTAAGTAACATTTCTCAAGGATGCATCCTCGTGCACTTCCTTTGGCATATCTAGGTGTAATCTTCACATCAAATCACTGATAGGAGGATTAAAATTAAACACTCTGTGGGTTGGAAAGCCGAGTTCAGCTGGTATCACCGCTTTAGTTCCAAACGCTAGCATGTATGGTGTTTCTCCAGTGGCAGTCCTTGGAGTTGTTCGGGTGGCCCATAAAACAGAGTGTAGTTCATTAATCCAATTTAATTTAGCCTCATCAAGTCTTTTTTAAACTCATTGAGCAGAGTCCTGTTCGTCACTTCAGTTTTCCCGTTGTTTTGAAGATGACCTAGAGAAGAGTGCAATTTTTCAAATTTTTATTGGGCACAGTTGGCGATAAATTATTAATTATAAAACTGTGTTCCATGGTTTGTGATAGAGGCCTAAGGCAAATCATATCTACAAATGATGTTTTTCCAGATAAACTGGTTGACCTTCTCATAGGGTATGTATATCAATGGTTCTGCCTCAACCAATTTTGTGAAATAGTCTACAAGCACGACCAAGTACTTGAATCTTCCTCGGGTGGTTGGCAGTGGCCCGAACAATTCTATTCCCCATATATCGAATGGATAAGGTGAGGTGGTTGGAGTAAGAGTAGCTTGTGAAGTTTTGCGAATGCTGGAGAACATTTGGCGCTTCTCACATTTTCTCGCTAAAGATGTATAATATGCTCTCATAGTTGGCTAATAGTATCCCTGGGTATTAATTCGCTGCAACAAGGATCTACCTACCACATGAGACCTACAAGATCCTTCATGAACTTCTTCTATTAAGTCTTGAACCTCCATTGGATGGGCATAGCGCAACAGAATAGCTGTTAATCCTCTCCTGTACAGTACTCCTTTTTCTAGAACATATCTTGCTGCTTTATACATAAGTTTTTTGGCCTTGATTGGATCTGCTGGCAAGATTCCTTCTTCCAAGATGGACCCATATATACTATGATAAAATTAATCATCAAGTCTTCATCAATACTTTTATTGGCCTAAATTTCAATGGGAATAGTTATTCGGAGCTCAATTCTGGTGGTTGAAGCTAGCCGAGCAAGTGCATCAACTCGCGTGTTCTCTAATCTTGGAATTTTTCTTACTCGAATAGCTAGCAATTTGGCTATGATTTCCACCGCCTTGGCTAAGTTCTTGTCATTAGCTCTCCTTTGGCTCCATAAAAACTCAGAATTTGATTCACCACCAATTGAGAATCACTGTGTGCCACAACTTGCTTGGCATTCAGTGATTGAGCTAGACTTAATCCCACAATGAGAGCTTTATACCCTGCTTCATTATTTGAGGCCAAAAACTCGAATCGCAGAGCATATTCAATATCTATCCCATTAGGAGTGTTCAGTATTATGCATGCTCCACTTCCTGTTACACAAGATGATCCATTTACATACAAGTTCCATACGGGGATGTTTTCGTCAAACGTTTGGTCTGATAATATCCCATGATGTAATATTTTACTCCCTTCTTCCTCATATCTTTTGGCCATCTCTTGCGCTCTGGTGGACATCTCTCGTAGGTTGGCAGTAATTTGTCCTGAGCTTTCCTCTAATGGAGTATGCTTTGGGTATTGGTCATTAATTGCACCAGTTGGGGTGTCCTCCATTTGGATTTTCTTTTCTTGAGTTCTTCATTGTTCGGGTACCTCCAGATAAGTGAATTTAGCAATAAAATCAGCCATAGCTTGGCCTTTTAATGAGGACTTTGGCTCATACACTCTATTATATTCTCCCAGACTTCTCCAATTTATGCAAGGCTTGCTGAAGAGGCATGTCAGTGTGTACCACAATAGTGTGGGACTAGGTGCCTCAATCAATGCCAACGCTAATTTCTCCAGGTGTAGATATCTAATTTCTTCTCCTCAGAAGGCTTTGCTTGTATAGTAGACAGGATTTTGAACTCCATTATCTTCTCGTATCAAGGCAAAACTCACAGCTAACTCAGAGATGACCAATTATAAGTAAAAATTTTCTCCAAAATTGGTTAGCAGAGCAACGAGGGTGATCCCAAATACTTTTTCAAATCTAAAAAAGTTTCCTCGCATTCGTCATTCCATTTAAAACTCTTCCTCATCACTTAAAGAACGATAAACATTTGTCAGTAGCTCGAGACACAAATCTGTTCAAGGCTGCTACCTGCCAAGTTAGCCTTTGTACCTCATTTTTGCAAGTAGGGGACTACATTTCAATTAACGCCCTTATCTTGTTTGGGTTTGCTTCAATTCCCCTCTGGTTTACTGTGTACTCGAGAAACATTCCTTCCTAAACACCGAATAGGCACTTGGTCAGAATCAACTTCATTTAGTGCTTCTCTAGCTGATTAAAGGTTTTGCTGAGGTCGGCAATATGGTCGAATGAATTTTTTCTCTTTGTTAGTACGCATCTACGTATACTTCCATATTCTTGCCTATTTTCTCCTCAAATACTTTATTCACCAATCTCTGGTAAGTAGCACCTGCATTTTTCAAACCAAATGGAATAACATTATAACAATAGGTTCTTCGAGGAGTAATAAAAGAAGTGTTTTCCCTGTCTCCAGGTTTCATCTTAATCTAGTTATAACCAGAATATGCATCCATGAAACTTAATAGCTCATTCCCCGATGTAGCATCAATGAGTTGATCAATCCGTGGCAAGGGGAAATGATCCTTTGGACATGCCTTGTTCAAATTTATGAAGTCCACACACATTCTCCACTTGTTATTTTTCTTTTTGACCATAACAACGTTGGACAACCAATCTAGATATTTCAGATCTTCCATGAATGAGGCTTTCTGAATCTTCTCAACTTCCTCCTGAATAGTCTGGTTCTTCTCGGGGCTAAATACTCTATGCCTTTGCTTTACTGGCTTGACATCTTTATTGATGTTGAGCTCATGACAAAGGAAATTAGGGTCAATCCCATGCATATCTTCGTGATGCCAAGAAAATACGTGTTTTCTCTATCTCAGGAATGCCACTAGCTCCTGTTTAAGAATGGGATCGAGTGTTGTTCCTATTTGAGTAGTTCGTTCCAGCTTATCATCATATAAAATAATGCTTTCTTTTGTTTCTAGTATCTGACCTTTCACCAATTTTGTTCTTCCCTCGGATCTAAGGGTTTAACCTCAGAGTCGCTATTGGGTTCAGGAATATCCACTTGGTAAGTGGTGGTCTTCCTCTTTATTTATAGCAGATCTTCTTATTCGACAGATGAGTAATAGGATTCTCGAGCTACTTTCTGGTCACCTTTTACCACGCCTACACCGAAGTTGGCCGGTAACTTCAAACATTGATGGACTTTAGATAACACAACTTCAAATTTCTTCAATCCTACACTTCCCATGATCATATTATAAGCGGAATGAACGTCATTGTCCATTACAAAGAAACGTATCTTCTCTTTTCGACTTATTGGCCTGGTGTTGTTAACCACTTTTAAGTTTATTGTGCCGAACGGAAATACTTTTTCTCCAGAAAAAACTATTAAAGGAATGTGATAAGGTTCCAATTGGTTGAGCTGAAAATCCAGATTGTCAAAGCAAGGGTATAACATGATGTTCGCTAAGCTGCTGTTATCAACCAATACCCTGGAAAGAATTATATCATGCCTTTTGACTTTGATTACTAAGGGGTCATCATGGGAATACAGTACCCCTGAAAGGTCATTTTTAGAAAAGACAATCACCATCTTATCTATGTTAACCTTCCTCGGCCATTCTTCATTGGCCAGATTAATTATCTGGTTATAGGAGCAAGCTTGAGCCTCATTGAGGTAAGATTTCCTTTAAGTGGTATGATCTCCTCCACCCGCATCTCCACCTGTAATAATTTGATAACAAAACGAACCAAAACTAAGCATGAATAACTCATGTTATGATTGCTTGGCCCTCTTAGGTAGGTCGGGATCATCTTATTAATCATCTTTATGAGTTATCTTTCTCTTATCTTTGGGATTTAATGGAGACTTTGACCTTCGTCGAGCTACACTATTGTCCTGCGAATCAATAAATCTATCTAGCTTTCCTATCCGAATAAGTGCTTTAATTTCATTCTGAAGAGCAACAAAGCGATCTGTTATATAACCGTGATCTTTGTGAAATTTGAAGTATTTAGACCTATCCCTCATTCCAGCTGGCGGTCTTAGCATTTTAGGCCAATATACCTCCTTGCTATGTTTTATTTCCTCCAAGACATGGTGGATGCCCATTGTTAATGGAGTTTAATTATTATATTTCTTGAGTCTATCAGTATTCCCCTTTTTCTTTGATTCCTTATGCTCCTTATGCTCTTTCTGCTCCTTTTTCTCGGTTTTAGCTTTAGTTTTTACTCTCGAGCTTTGTTTGGCTGCCATAGCTTCCTCGGCGTTTATTATCTTGGCTGCCTTGGCCATCAACTCTGTCATCGTCTTCGGAGGGTCTTTGGAAAGTGTGTTGTAGAGCTTCTCGAGGAGCAATCCACTTATGAGGGGTGTAATAGTTAGTTTTTTCTCGTAATCAATGACTTCTAGCTTCTCATTGTTGAAGCGAGTAATATAATCTCTAGTACTTTCTCCCACTTTTTGTTACACTGAGTAAGTGGGATACTCTTTTTGCAGGTTTGGATCTAAAGTAGAAGTTACCAATGAATAGCTCAACGAGCTGGTTAAAACTAGAGATTTATGTCTGAGGAAGGATATTATACCAAATATGTGCAAGACCTATAATTGTTCCTAAAAATGCCATGTATCTCATTTCTTTGAGGACGGCGTAAATGTCAGATGATGCTTGGTATTGTTCTATTTTAAGAACGGGATCAGTCTTCCCATCATACTTGGGCGTAACCATAGGAGCCTTAAACTTTGAAGGAGTGGGAAAATACATAATAGTTTGCACAAAAGGAGATCCTTTCATAAAACTTCTCTGCAAAGGGTTCTTTGGCTCCGCCATTTATCCCAACCTATCTTCCAATCGTTCAATAGAGCCCTTCCATGCATTATTACCAGCATCAGATATATGCATTACATCTCGAATGTTCTGACTAATTATCTATGCAGAACTCTCCTCTCGTGAAGTCTGCTCGGCACGGGCAGTTCGTCGGGCATCTAATCTGGATTGGGCTAAGCCTTCACGTTGCTCGATTGGTTGTCAAGTATTTCTTGACAATGCCCTGGGAACATTTTTGTTCCACATGGGTCCTAAACAATTAAAGGTAGATGCTCTACTCAACCTTTCCAAAGAACTCAATCTTTTAAGAGTTAAAGATTGTTCATTATATGGTTCCGAAGTTCTAAGTGAAGAACTTGCTCCTAGATGGTAAGAAGTATCTCTGGTAGTCCTGGATTGGCTATGTCTGCCATATCTTAGAGGTGGTGGTGGATTATTTTCACGAGTAGACAGGGCAGAGGACCTGACCTATAGCGTTTGGGCTAACTGCCTTATGGTATCTTGCATAGCCTCTTGACCTCTAGCGAGTCTAGCCAAGATTCTAGTTATATTATTATTTGTTGGTGGAGTAGACGGAATAGGCGGGATGCCATCATTCCTGGTGCTTGATTCAAGAACATCAATCATTTTGAGTGAATGAATGAGTGAAAAATGTTTATCAATATGTTTCCCACAGACGACGCCAATATGTTGATCTAAAAAACTAGACTAGGTCCAATTAGTGGATCACATATAATATTTGTAAGTAAAAGAATGAAACAATAAGTTTTTTAAGTGGTTCGTCCAGTAAGGAAAATCCTGCATCCATTGTACTTGTTATTTCCTTGTTTTTGCCTTTTAATCACTTGCCCTTGACAAAGGGATTACAACGTATTTATAGTCAAATAGGAAGACCAAGAGATGGAATTGTAACACCCCGTAATTTTGAGGATTAAATATTTAATTATTTTAGGGAGTTACAAAAATATTTAAATTTGGAGAAACTTAAATTCATGATTTGGAGAATTTAATTGAGTGAGCCAAATTAATTATAATTGGCGACTTTGAGTTTAAATGGTTCAAAATCTCGTGTGTCGCATTTTGAGGACGAAATTTGGATATGTCAAAAAGTAGTTCGGATGGCAATTTCGAGTGCACGGTTACGTCCGGATGGGTCGAGATAGTCAGAAAAGATTACCCGGGGGTAGTAATTGCGTCTCAGGGTATTTTTTGGTCATAGCCGGGCACAAACGGGGTGAGTTGGACCTTTTTAATTAGACCCACATGGCCAAAAATGGGATTGGATGTTTTTAAGCTAATTGAGAGATTAGGGAACGACTGTCAACACACCTCTAAACCTAGGATTTGAGAGGAAATTGGGGGAAAGGAAATCAAGAGCCAAATTGGGGATTTTAGAGCCAAATTAAGGGACTACACCAACGGATCAGACACTACGAACAATTCCAGGCAGGTGGTTAACTCTTGTGATTTCTAAATTGATGATAATCAATTCATATCATAGTGATGTGTAAATCAAAATTCGTTTTGGGGATAAATGGGTACAAAATGGGGTTTTTGTTCATGGAACCTCTGAATGAGATTCAAGGTAAGAACTTAGGTGTATTATGTATATCTGAGTATAGATATCTGATTTGAATGAGAAACCCGGAATATAGAAAGGTGGTATTTAAATCTGGAATTTTAATTTCAGAACAAAGTTCATGGAAATTTATGGAAAAATCCAATTCGTGAGTAAATGAATTGTGGTGGGGATAAAGGTCAGTTATGGTTATATCCCTGTTGTAAATTAGTTTAATAAAGGGGTTTAAAATTTTTGTTATGTTTGGTCAAGAATGGAAGGGAAAATTAGAGCTTGAAAGCTTGTTAATGGTGGAAATTTTCGTGGGGAAGAAGAACTTCCAGGGGACGATTGATCGATCGATCGAGGGCTATCGATCGATCGACGATGGCGAAATTCTGGCAGGTCCGATTGGGTGTTATATATGCTCTCATTTTCTGTTTGAATTTTTGGGTATAATTTCAAATGGGTGAAAAATTATAAAGAGTTTAATAGCTAGCGGCTCAAAGATAGCCATTTGGAATTGACCAATTGAGTTAAGATTTAGGACATAAAGTAAGAATTTTGGGTGAAACATATTCAATTTAATTATGGACCAAGTGGGCGAGTCCAGGTATGTTGGTAATTATAGGTAAATATAATAAGGAAATTGTGGAGATGAATGTGCAACACATTATGGACGAATATGTGGGAATGAAATTATTAAATGTAAAATGGACCAAGTGAGCGGGTTCAAGTATGTTGGTTAAGTGACACCAAAGTATTAAATTAATTATTGAGAGAGAGTAATTAATTTGGAGTCGGAACATAGACTCGGGAAATATTAAGTTACGGGCCAAGTAAGTGAGTCCGGGGATAATGGTTGGGTGACACCAAGTTATTAAATTAATGGATGTGATAATTAATGAAAGTAGAGTCGGAAAGTAAACTCGAAAAAATATTAAATTAATTGATGTTGTAATTAATTAATTTAGAGTCAGATTGTAGACTCGGGAAGGGTATTTATTAATTAATGTGTAAATTAATTAAATGAGAGTCGGACCACAAACTGAGTTTGGTATGAATTAATTAATGTGTAAATGAATTATATTAGAATCGAACCACAGACTCGGATTTGTGTTGATTAATTAATGTGTAAATTAATTAAATAAGAGTCGGATTGTAGACTCGGGTAGGCATTAAATTAATGGGTGTGTTAATTAATTTAATGAGAGTCGGATTGTAGACTCGGGTAGGTACTAAATTAATGGGTGTGTTAATTAATATAATTAGAGTCGGATTGTAGACTCGGGTAGGTATTAAATTAATAGGTGTGTTAATTAATTTAATGAGAGTCGGATTGTAGACTCGGGTAGGTAATAAATTAAAGGGCGTGTTAATAAATTTAATTAGAGTCGGATTGTAGACTCGGGTAGGTATTAAATTAATGGGTGTGTTAATTAATTTAATTAGAGTCGGATTATAGACTCCGGTAGGTATTAAATTAATGGGTGTGTTGATTAATTTAATGAGAGTCGGATATTTAGACTCGGGGAGGTATTAAATTAATGGGTGTGTTAATTAATTTAATGAGAATCGGATTGTTAGACTCGGGGGAAGTATTATATTAATTGAGGCGTGAATCAATTATATTAGATTCGGACCATAGACTCGGGAAGATGATAAATTATTAAGTGAGAAAATTAATTACTTTGAGTCAGGCCACAGACTCAGCAAATTACAGGCAGCGTATGGGATTTTGAGTACACGGTAAAGTCGGGGTTTATCTTATATATATACGGTGTAGTGATAGTATATATATACGTGTATATATTGTGTGTAATATTAAATATCAGTGACTAGATATTTATTAAATTTATGTACTCTAGTGCTATCAAGGGAGGTTGCGTGGTGTGGGTGAATCCCCTAGCTTGAGGAGTAGGGCGAGTATATCCCCAGGTCATAGCGCCCGGTATATATGGGTGAGGAATTTATCTCACTTTTAGGGAAGGAATATGACTGATTCGTCACTTTTACTGTATTTTATACCCCGTTAATTTGTACATTCTAGCATTCCCGTGCATGTATTTCCCGGTTCTTATACTCATTTATTGACTAACCCCTGAATTCATCATATATGCTTTGTATGTGTCTTTATTGAGCTTTTATAGGTCTCGGGAATGCATTTTGGGAAGTTTGGTTTTGATCCCGAAAGTTTCGTTGACACTTGCACAGTCGGGGGCAATTTGGTAATTTCAGAACTCGTGTTTTGTTCCCGATTTCTTCACGGAAGTTGTAGACCTTCTTCTCCTCTTCGCGTGGCCTCCGACGGTGCTTGAATCCGACCTCGAACGAAGAAGTTACGGAAGTTTCGGTGAAGCATCGGACAACTAATGCCTATATAGGCAACTCTTCTTTTTGCAGCAGGCCCGAATCGATTCGCCATTACCACCGAATCGATTCGGTCACATGCAGGGGCAATTCTATACACTTCCGAATCGATTCGGTCACATGCAGGGGAAATCCTATACACTTCCGAATCGATTCGGATTTGGCACCCAATCGATTCGGCCCTGCATTTCCAGCTTTCTTCTTATTACTAGTTTGCCGTTTTGGTGGAATTTTGGGGATTTATCCCTTGTTTTTCCTCTTTGGCAGGGAGATTACATTTGTTAGATATTTAGTGAGATACAAAAACACTCTCTTCTCTCTCCTAGGTCAAGTTCATTTATGGTTTTCACCAACTTGTAAGGCTTTGATTACTTGTTGAATAGTTGTGATTAATGCAAGATAAGTTCAATTACTTCATCTCTACTTGTTTCACTAGATTTAATTTGCATTGAATTGCATCCTTTGTATTGGTTTGTGTTTCAACTAGATAACTAATTTAACTATGTTGTTAACTAGCATGTGTAGTTTAGTTTCAATCATGAGTAGCTAGACTAGTGATTGGGGATCAAAATCCCACCTTGGATGCTTGAACTTCATATTTAGGGTTTGGTTTATAATTGTTCTAATGGAACTTCATGTGTTGGTTTTGGAGTATCATAGTTTCTTAACTTCCCTTGTCATGCAAGGGCTAGTGTTTGAAGCTTTACTACAAACTCAACCCATCTAGCAATAATTAATTAAACCCTAATCCTCCATTGTTGAGTTCATTCTTTACATGGTTGATGTTGGGACTTAATTAGTTATGCTCGATTAGAATTAATTTCAACCAAGCCCTATAATCCCCTTCCTTGTGAATCCGAGGTGGGAGAATGATCCTCAATCCCCTTAATTTCTTGAACTCAAGCTTACCTTAGTTCTTTTCATAGTTCAGTAATTAGTAATTAATCATCTGATCATCAATAGTATGTTAGTTTAGATATTACATCTCAATCACTTTTCCAAACTACCAAATCATCTTTTACACTTTAACTTTTGTGACGTTTAGAGAATCTCTTTGCCCCAATCTAGTTCTCTTAGGAGTGTTCAATCCATGTGGATCACGATTCCGTACTTACCGGATATTACTTGTTGCGATAGATTTGCACTTGAATCACAAGCCATATTTTGGGCGCACCAAGTTTTTGGCGCCGTTGCCGGGGATTGGCAACTATCTTAGGGTTTAGAAATTCTCTTTACACTAGCGTTCCTTGTGGTCACTGTGACAACACGGTTTCCAAGAATCAATCCAAAAGCACTTGTAAATGCAAGACGAGAGTAGTAACAATTTAAATCCTATTCGTGAACCCTCCTCGGACTATTGGAGACCTTTACCATCAGTTTCTCGTTCTAGTTCGATCTCCTCTTCTTCATATATTTGGGCTCACTCCGATCCCACAACAATGGCCGATAATGTAAGTGAGCACGGTAGTCTAGGGGTTGCACCTGACCCCCCGTATAGGACTATGCGTGATTATTTACAACCGAAGAGGACCACCTCTCCGTCTTGCATCATTTTTCCATACAATGCCGCGCAATTCCATGTTCGTAATGGAATGATTCAATTACTTCCTACTTTCCACGGCATGGAAAGTGAACAACCGTACCTTCATGTGAGAGAGTTTGAAGAGGTGTGCGCTACTTTTAGCGATCAAAACTGCCCTTTAGATGTCACACGACTCAAACTCTTCCCATTTTCCTTGAAGGACAAAGCCAAAACTTAGCTTTAGTCCTTGGCTCCTAATTCCATTGGGAGTTGGCGCGAAATGCAAGCGCAATTTTGGAAGAAATTCTTTCCTACTCATCGCACCAACTCTTTAAAGGGTCAAATCCAAACCTTCGCTCAAGCCGAAGGTGAATCATTTGAGAGATGTTGGGAGAGATTTAACGAGGTACTTCATAAGTGCCCACACCATGGGTTCGAAAAGTGGAGATTAATCTCCTTTTTCCATAATGGCCTTACCCTCAATGCAAAACAAATGGTGGAGACAATGTGCTCCGGCGAGTTTTTTGGATTGGATCCGGATGATGCGTGGGCACATTTTAAATATTGTGCCGAGACTACCCAAGCGCGGGACACTTCGGACCCTAGCAAAACCAATGCCCGGTCATCCAATCCACCTTCCTCTAGCCATGGCATATATCACCTTGCCGAAGGAGATGAAATGTCATTAAGAGTAGCCCAACTTTCCAAGCGTATCGAGGCAATGGATGCTAAATCTCGGGAACCATCCCATCTTTCTCCCTCACATGTAGAGGAGTCTTGTGCCATTTGCGACGTTGACGATCACTCAACGAGGGATTGTCCAACAATCCCGGCATATAAAGTGTTGCTTCACGATCAAGCCAACAAGATGGCCACTTACAAGAAACAATACATGACTCCTTTAGGTGAGGGTTATAATCCTTCGTGGAGAAACCATCCGGGTTTCTCTTATGGGCAGCCCCAACATTCTCAAAATCCACCTCCCCCGAATTATCAAAATCATCCCCCACCTCATAATTTTCAGCAACTATATAATCAAGTTCCTCCACCCCAAGCTCAAATGCAAGGTCCCCCACAGGGACCACCTCCTCCGGTTATACCATTATATGCTCACCCGAACAAGAGGAGCCTCGAAGAGACTCTTAAATCTCTCATAACCTCTCAACAAGCCACAAATTCTTGGCTTGAAAAGGAAATCTCCAAGTTTACCTCGTCTTTGAGTATCCAAGAGAAGGGAAAATTCCCTTCTCAACCTCAAAAGGCATTGGGGCAAAATAGTGTCAATGACACTTCGAACCCCCCTCCCGATAGTGCTAAGGCTGTGACCGTTCTTAGGAGCGGGAAAGTCGTTGATAAGCCCACCCCTCCTAGTGTCCCCACCGTCGTTAAGGAGGTTTTGCCCGACCCATTAGAGGTTGAAGATGACTCCTTAGGACAGAGAGAGGGGAAAGCCCCGTTAGAGTCGGATGTGGTTTCGAAGCTTCCTAGTCCCGTGCCTTACCCTCAAAGGCTCCTGTCGAAAAAGGGGAATGTTAATAACGCTGACATCCTAGAGATGTTCAAACAGGTAAAAATTAACATCCCTCTTTTAGATGCAATCAAGCAAGTCCCCGCTTATGCTAAGTTCTTAAAGGACTTAATAACTGTTAAGCGGAAATTGTTTGTAAGGAAGAAAGCTTTCTTGGCCGAAAACATTATCTCAATAATTCAATCTAAATTACCACCTAAATATAAAGATCCCGGATGTCCCACCATTTCATGTGTGATAGGGGACATTAAAATTGAGCAGGCTTTGCTAGACCTAGGAGCAAGTGTAAATTTGTTACCTTATCATGTCTATGAATAGCTCGGTCTAGGGGACCTCAAGCCCACCAAAATTACCCTCCAATTAGCGGATCGCTCCGTTAAGGTTCTGAGGGGTGTAGTAGAAGATGTCATCATACAGGTTGACAAATTCTACTTTCCTGTGGACTTTGTGGTGCTTGACACCCATCCTACTTCTACTAGCGGTAGAACTACCCCCATTATCCTCGGTCGTCCTTTCCTTGCCACTTCCAATGCATTGATTAATACTAGGAATGGCCAAATGAACCTGACATTTGGGAATATGACCTTGGAAATGAACATCTTTAATGTTTCGAACCAAGTGGGAGATTGTGATGATGAAGTCCATGAGGTGGACTTTCTAGAAGAGGTGGTACAAGAGCATTTTGATGCTACCTATTTATCGGACCCCTTAGAGGGATGTCTTGTGAACCCGATTTACTTGGACAATAGCTATTCTCCTTATGATGAAGAGGTCAAGTTTATGAGCTTGTTGTTAGATGAGGACAAGAGTGTTGATGATATTAATTGGTGTAGTGTTTTTGAGTACTTACCCCCTCGCGATTCGTATGAAGTTCCCTCGGATGTGCGATTCCCCAAACTTGAATTAAAGCAATTGCCTTTCGAGTTAAAATATGCTTATTTAGGCGAAAATGAGACATATCCCGTTGTTGTCTCATCAAGCCTTGAGGCGGGTGAAGAACAAGGGCTAATAGACTTGTTAAGGAGATACAAGGGTGCGTTTGGGTGGACAATTGCAGATTTGAAGGGAATTAGTCCCTTGATTTGCACTCACAAAATTAATCTTGAAGAGGATGCAAAACCCTCTCATGAGATGCAAAGGAGATTGAATCCGGTGATGAAGGAAGTTGTGAGGGCGGAGGTAATTAAGATTTTAGATGCGGATATCATATATCCAATATCAGATAGCAAATGGGTCAGTCCAATCCACATTGTTCCAAAGAAATCAGGAGTCACCGTTGTAGAAAACATGAAAGGGGAATTGATCACTAAACGCACCACCACTGGGTGGCGTGTATGCATCGACTATAGAAAACTTAATGCAATGACATTAAAGGATCATTTTCCCCTTCCATTCATTGACCAAATGTTGGAACGCGTGTCAGGCCATCCTTATTATTGTTTTCTCGATGGGTACTCGGGTTACAACCAAATCGAACTTGATCTCAAGGATCAAGACAAAACTACTTTCACATGCCCTTTTGGGACGTTTGCTTACAAAAGGATGTCCTTCGGGCTATGTAATGCACCTGCTACGTTCCAAAGGTGCATGTTGAGCATGTTTAGTGATATTTTAGAACGTGGTCTAGAGGTGTTCATGGACGACTTTAGCGTCTTTGGCAACTCCTATGACCATTGTCTTTCTATGCTAGAGAAAGTTTTGTCTAGATGTGTGGAGAAAAAGCTCGTGTTAAACTGGGAGAAGTGCCATTTTATGGTCACTAAGGGTATTGTCTTAGGTCACATCGTCTCCTTATATGGTATTGAGGTAGACAAGGCAAAGGTTGAGGTCATTGCCAACTTACCCGCCCCTAAATCTCTGAAAGATGTAAGGTCTTTCCTTGGGCATGCAGGATTCTATCGCCGTTTCATCAAGGACTTTAGCTCGATTGCTAGACCCTTGTGTAATCTCCTCTCCAAGGAAACCCCTTTCGAATGAAGCGATGAGTGTCAAGCAGCTTTTGAGACTTTGAAAAGTATGTTTACCACCGCTCCCATAATCCAAGCTCCTGATTGGACCCTACCCTTTGAATTGATGTGTGACGCTAGCGACTTCGCGGTTGGGGCTGTTTTAGGTCAGAGAAGTGACAAGAAACCCCATGTCATTTACTATGCGAGTCGAACTCTTAACGGTGCTCAGTTGAACTATTCGACCACCGAGAAAGAGTTATTAGCGGTCGTCTATGCGTTAGATAAGTTCCGGGCATATCTCGTGGGATCGCCCATAGTTTGTTTTACGGATCATGCGGCTCTCAAATACATTCTATCTAAGAAGGACGCCAAGCCGCGCTTGATTAGGTAGGTGCTCTTACTCCAAGAGTTTAATTTGACTATTAAAGATAAAAAAGGAGTAGAGAATGTTGTCGCGGATCACTTGTCGCGTTTAACGTTTGAGGCACCCAAGGACCAACTCCCCATCGCTGAATTCTTTCCGGATGAACAGCTGTTCTCCACTTCCTCTCTGCCGTGGTTCAGTGATATCGTGAACTACCTCGTGACGGGTTCGATTCCGTCTCATTGGACCCCTCAAGAGAAGAGGAAATTCTTTAGTTGGGTGCGGAGATTCTTTTTCGATGATCCGTATTTGTTCAAATATTGCCCCGACCAGATCATCCGGAGATGTGTCCCGGATGATGAGTATGTGAGCGTAATTCGTCTTTCCCACACGGAGGCATGTGGTGGCCACTTTTCTTCCAAGAAAACCGCCACAAAAATCTTGCAATGCGGGCTTTATTGGCCCACACTTTTTAAGGATGCACACGAATTCTGCGTTTCGTGTGATCGTTGCCAAAGATTAGGTGCTATAACCCATCGAAACATGATACCAATTTCCCCCATTCTAGAACTTGAAGTCTTTGACTGTTGGGGAATTTATTTCATGGGCCCATTCCCTCCGTATTTTGGTAACCTTTACATCCTAGTGGCCGTAGATTATGTTTTAAAGTGGGTCGAGGCCATTGCGTCCAAAACCAATGACCATCGAGTGGTGTTGAAGTTCCTAAAGGAACACATTCTTTCGCGTTTCGGAACTCCGAAGATGATCATTAGCGACAACGGAACGCATTTTTGTAATACTCCGTTTGCTACTCTTATGCGAAAGTATGGGGTAACTCATAAAGTTGCAACTACCTACCACCCGCAAACCAATGGCTAAGCTGAATTGGCCAATCGAGAGATCAAGCACATCCTAGAGAAGTCGGTAAATCCCGACCGCAAGGATTGGTCTCTTCGGCTTCCTGACGCTTAATGGGCATATCGTATGGCCTACAAGACCTCCTTGGTAATGTCTCCCTTTAGACTTGTGTACGGCAAGCCATGCCATTTACCAGTAGAAATCGAGCACAAGGCCTATTGGGCGATCAAGAAATTCAATTTTGATCTAGACAAGGCCGGAAAGAAGTGAATGCTCCAACTCAATGAGTTGGATGAACTCCGGAACGATTCGTACGAGAGCGCGATAATTTATAAGCAAAAGGTGAAAGAGAGGCGCGACAAGCACATACTCCGAAAAAAATTTCACCCTAGCCAAAAGGTACTCTTATACTACTTTGGGTTGAATTTATTCCCGGGTAAGCTAAGGTCTAGGTGGACGGGTCCGTTTGTCGTTAAGACCGTCCATCATCACGGTGCAATCGAGATTGAGAACCCATCTGATGGGAAGTTGTACAAGGTCAATGGTCAGCGTCTCAAGCCTTTCCTAGAACCATTTGACCCATGTTCGGACACGATTGCATTGTTCGACCCCGTTTACGGGGCTCTGTAGGACGTCGGAATTGTGTGTTTTTGGTGCCGAGCATCCCCCGGCATGTGTGGGGTGCAACATTTTTGTCCCGGGCCCTTTGTACATATGTAATTTCATCATTAGGGTCCAAAAATACCTCCTTTAGCAGCCCAATCCAACCATCCACCAAAAAAACCTATTTCAACAATGCAGAAACTGAAATCCCAGAAGCCGAATAGATTTGGTTTTCCACCGAATCGATTCGCACCCTTCCAGTAGCCAAGTTTGGGTTTGCGAATCGATTCGCAAATCTGGCGAATCGATTCGGTAATTAGAAAGTAGCAGGTCTCCACTCCCGAATCGATTCGGCCCCTTCCAGTGTTCAAATTCGAGAATCACGAATCGATTCGGCCTACATACCGAATCGATTCGGGGCACCTGCCACTTAAAAATCCCTCATTCTGTTTTAACCCTCTTCTTATTCTTTCTCCTCTCTTACCTGCGAACCAGCCCTCTCCCATATCAATTCCTATCCTCCATTCTTAGTCAACCTCATAGCTTCCTCTTCTAGGGCAACCTCATCCAAGGTATTAATTAAACCCTATTAATTCAATGTCATACCTGATTTAGTGTATTTGGTATGTAAGTAGGGTAAAATGCATTTTCACCATTTCCACATGTTTTCTGCATAAAACTCATTCTTTTTCCACTGATTGTGATGAGAAACCAACAAATACTACTTGACTATGTTGCTTTGATGTTTAAGTCGTATTTGTTGGGGGTTTTCCACATTGAGAATGTCATTTACACCCTATTTTCCATACTCTGCACACTAGGTGTTCGATGAAATGCCCCTGTGGAGATTTTGTGCCATAATGCTTCATCTTCGCACATTTTATCGCACATTGGTGTTGAATTACCCTTGTTTGAGTGCGGTGTGCGTCGCTAATGTCAATTCGACCAATTTTTCCCGATGCACACCCACCGATTCCTTTTCGATCCTATTTCACGCTAAATTGATTTCGTGCATTACACTAATTGTGTATGTATCAAATTGATTTTTCTTGTAGGTTCCTTCGATCACCAAACCAACCTCCTATGTGGTTACTGGACGGGGAGGGGCTGGTTTTGACTCCTTCCGTACCAAGGAAGAGATGGAATGGTACCGGGCTATGTTCAAAACCAGTCGCCCGATTGCTATTGAAAAGGAAGTGATTGTTGAGGATATGCCCGCTTCTGTGCGGGGATTTTTGGCTAAATTCAACTGGGAGGCCCATCTGGCCATGAGGGGAGAGGTCAACGAGGACCACGTACGCCGTTTCTATGCTTCTCTAGTATCTATGCGCGGCGGCGCGTATGAGGCATATGTGAGGGGGAGGAGGATCACTATCTCGAAGACCATATTGGCTACGCACCTCAGCGGGGCATCTGACCCCGAGCTATACCATTACCCGGTCCTGGCTGACGCGCCTCAGATTCCACAGGACCAACTCATTGCGCGTCTTGCACCAGGAAAAATTTGGGCGGGGGAGACTTTCCCTACTTCAGGCATGCTCGATATCCACCGTATCCTCCATCTGATTTCAATTAACACCATCATCCCTACTCAGACCAAGGCGGTCCTTCGCTACAAGCAGGCCCTCTTCCTTTATAGTCTCTTATCGGATGACATGGTCATCAAATTACACGCCCTCATTTTGTACCAAATTGTGAATGCCGCCTACAGCGAGAAGGGAACCACAACTCTTCCCTTCGCGCAACTGATTTCCCGGATATGTAGGAATGCCGGGTGTGAGATTTTGGGCGGCGATAAGATCACGAGGCTGCCCAAGGTGTTCAATGATAAGACTATAGCGAAGAGCTTGGGGCAGGACTATTGGGAGAGGCGAAAGAAGCGTACCTTTGATGCCCCGGCTGCCCCTGTTGCCCCTGACGCTTCGGATGCTCCTATGCCGGATATTCCGGAAGTTCCTCATCCTATCCCACCGCCAGCCCCATATACTATAGACCCCATCGCGTATCTCGGGGTGCGGATGGATGAGCTTCAGGCTGATTTCTCCGAGTTTCGGGGTGCTTACAGGTCGGACTTTGCATCGTTCCGGGCCGATTTTACTGCTTATCGGGGCGCTTACGAGCGCGATATATCCATGATCGCTTGGGCGCAGATGGATTTATTTTCACACCTCCGGTGGGGCGAGGCTTCTGTGCCTCAGTACCTCTATGAACCATACGCCCCTCGCGATCCCCCCGCTCCCGAGTCCCCGCGCCGCCATCCGGACGACATGTAGGCCGCGGTCATCCTTATTTCTCTGCAGCTGAATTTTTGGGTGGTTGTTCATTTTGCTTGTTGGGTGTGTACTTTAGTAGTTGTGTTAGTATGGGGAGGAGAGAGTACAATTGTTGTATTTTCTAATTTTGGTTTATTTTTCCCCATGTACAAAACTCTTAATTATTAATGAAATGACTCATTTTCTGTTTCATTTTTCTTCTTGTATATATCTCTTTAGTATATATTATTGTTTATGGTACTAACTTGTAACAGGCATGCCGTTGCGCGGTTCTCGAGTTACTCCTTACGGGGTGACTATTTTCATACCCCTTTTCCCTTTTTATCCCTACTAACATTGGGGACAATGTTTCATTCAAGTTAGGGGGTATGGTTTACAATTGTGATGCCGGTTATTATGTTAGTATTTATTTATTTAAAAAAAATAAAAAATAAATAAAAAATAAAAAAAATAAAAATTTTTTTTTTTACTATTTTCTTTTTTCTTTTTCTCTCTCATATCTACTATGATTACTTATATGATCGGCGTATCCTGTTGTATAGCTATGAAGCATGCTTTGAGTCATTGATTTATTACCCTTTAGCCCGTTATTGTTTGCATTGTGAATAGCATCATAAAATTAAACTGTGAAGCTTTGAGCATATACACAGATAATTATTTTTGATTTGGTTTAAAAGTGTTTCAAATTCGTTATTCTAAGGCGCATGCTATACCCTTACAAAAGTGAAAATTGAGACTTATCATCATTTGTGAGCGTATACACCCACTCTATCTCTTTCTTGTCAATGAACTCGTTGACGATCTCATTTTCTTTTCATTTGATTGCATACTAACTGATTTATCACTTGAGCATGATTTTCAATGGTGTTGAGTCTCGCGAATCACATGAAACTCTAGGAAAGGATTATAGGCCCTTGTTGTTAACCCATATGACCTTGACCTTTCCCTTAAATGTTCCCCCTAGTCAACCCCCTTGAGCCTTATTATTCCTTTCGTTTGAACCCCAAATCCCTTGTCCAACTCCACATTGGAGTCCTAAACCCTTATTTACTCCCCCCGTACCTTGATTAGGGGTTGTTCCCGGGATTGAATGATGTTGTTTATATGGATTGCAATCAAGCTATGAAAGAGAAAATCAGAGAAAAGAAAAGAAAAAGAAAAGAGAAAAGAAAATAAAAGAGAAAAGAAAAGAAAAGAATAAATATCGAATAAAATGGGTCCTAGTTGTTTCCCATTTCACCATGTGTATGAATATCAAAGTCTCACTCTCATGAATACATTGCTTGTGGAATTTGATTTCGATTCCTAAGTTTCCCATTTAAATCCATTATCCCGCGTGATAATCCCGAATCTCCTTTGATCCTACACACATCCCTTTCTTTTCCTAACCCTAACCTAGCCTAAATTCTATACCCCTAAAAGTCCTCTTTGATCCTAGGGTGATGTGATTCAAAAGTAGAACATTAGCGATAATCTGTTTAAATGCACTCCTCTTGGTTAATATGCGATATCCTTTCATGAGATTGTATTTTTCACTTTTATATTACGTTTTTCATTGATGACAAGTGTGTGGCCTAGTTTCCCTTTACAATTACTCTTAATGCCCGCATGTCCCGTGTGTGTTACATCCCATTTCTAAGTGTTTCATTTGTTGACTGTAACAACCGAAGAGAACTTGAGTATGCATGCCTTAGCTTATGTATGGATTTTGAAAGTTCTGCCAAATCTAAATTACCACATGTGTCCACTTATTTCTCATTCCCATGGTTTCGATTTTTAGTTGAAGTTATTTGTTTAATGCCGATATTTGCCGTCTTTTGTGTGAGCTTCGTTCACTTTGTTAATAAATTGTGCTTCTTTGATATTTGTTGAGCTACGCATTGGATTTTGCAGTATCATAGTATGAGTTAATTTGATGTTTGTGGGTGTCATCCCTGGAAGCCCTCACGAGACCTCACTCGTCCCCTAGGGCCACGTAGGGGTTTAACGGCTTATTGCATACGCTAAATGCAATCGTTCGCCTACGAAAGTGGCATTTTTCCTTCGATGTACATATTTCTTATATTTTGGTTGCGGTGTTGGCCCTCGTTTCTTCATACTTTATTGCTCGGGACTAGCAATGTATAAGTTAGGGGGTGTGATTCGTTACTTTTATTGTATTTTATACCCCGTTAATTTGTACATTCTAGCATTCCCGTGCATGTATTTCCCGTTTCTTATACTCATTTATTGACTAACCCCTGAATTCATCATATATGCTTTGTATGTGTCTTTATTGAGCTTTTATAGGTCTCGGGAATGCATTTTGGGAAGTTTGGTTTTGATCCGGAAAGTTCTGTTGACACTTGCACAGTCGGGGGCAATTTGGTAATTTCAGCACTCGGGTTTTGTTCCCGATTTCTTCACGGAAGTTGTAGACCTTCTTCTCCTCTTCGCGTGGCCTCTGACGGTACTTGAATCCTACCTCGAACGAAGAAGTTACGGAAGTTTCAGTGAAGCATGGGACAACTAATGCCTATATAGGCAACTCTTCTTTTTGCAGCAGGCCCGAATCGATTCTCCATTACCACCGAATCGATTCGGTCACATGAAGGGGCAATTCTCTACACTTCCGAATCGATTCGGTCACATGCATGGGCAATTCTCTACACTTCCGAATCGATTCGGATTTGGCACCGAATAGATTCGGCCCTGCATTTCCAGCTTTCTTCTTATTACTAGTTTGCCATTTTGGTGGAATTTTGGGGATTTATCCCTTGTTTTTCCTCTTTGGTAGGGAGATTACATTTGTTAGATATTTAGTGAGATACAAAAACACTCTCTTCTCTCTCCTAGGTCAAGTTCATTTATGGTTTTCACCAACTTGTAAGGCTTTGATTACTTGTTGAATAGTTGTGATTAATGCAAGATAAGTTCAATTACTTCATCCCTACTTATTTCACTAGCTTTAATTTGCATTGAATTCCATCCTTTGTATTGGTTTGTGTTTCAACTAGATAACTAATTTAACTATGTTGTTAACTAGCATGTGTAGTTTAGTTTCAATCATGAGTAGCTAGACTAGTGATTGGGGATCAAAATCCCACCTTGGATGCTTGAACTTCATATTTAGGGTTTGGTTTATAATTGTTCTAATGGAACTTCATGTGTTGGTTTTGGAGTATCATAGTTTCTTAACTTCTCTTGTCATGCAAGGGCTAGTGTTTGAAGCTTTACTACAAACTCAACCCATCTAGCAATAATTAATTAAACCCTAATCCTCCATTGTTGAGTTCATTCTCTACATGGTTGAAGTTCGGACTTAATTAGTTATGCTCGATTAGAATTAATTTCAACCAAGCCCTATAATCCCCTTCCTTCTGAATCCGAGGTGGGAGAATGATCCTCAATCCCCTTAATTTCTTGAACTCAAGCTTACCTTAGTTCTTTTCATAGTTCAGTAATTAGTAATTAATCATCTGATCATCAATAGTATGTTAGTTTAGATATTACATCTCAATCACTTTTCCAACCTACCAAATCATCTTTTACACTTTAACTTTTGTGACGTTTAGAGAATCTCTTTGCCCCAATCTAGTTCTCTTAGGAGTGTTCGATCCCTGTGGATCACGATTCCGTACTTACCGGATATTACTTATTGCGATAGATTTGCACTTGAATCACAAGCCATATTTTGGGCGCACCAATGACCGCCTCTACTATGTTTACATTTTGGGCCGAGTTGGTGTGCAATTACAGCTTGGGGAACTAGGTTTTGTGAGTACACCTAGTGAGATAGAATTTTAGAGGAAATCATCCGACGAGGGTATACTCGAAGGGATGGATATACGTATGTTATATGTGTGGATGTTGTGGTAAAGGTACGTATATAATGGTAGAAAATATTATATGCGGGTAATAATACAGTGTGTGATGTATTTGCTTTATATAACTCGTGACACGGTTATATGCTACTATTTATGAGGAACTAATTAAGTTAATTGTGATATAACTTATAATTCAAGAATCATTATACTCGGGTTAGAGTAGTATGGCAAGGGGAGGTTATACCAGGACTAGTTGGACGTGATAGTGTAACTAGGCAGGGTTAAGGTAACCGTTAGGTGTGCCCATTAGTGGAGGGGTGAGAATGTCCACAAGGGAGTGAGACACTAACTTAAATATGAAGCGCATTCATGCATTTTAAATTACTCCAGTTAATTCACTTGATAAATATTTTCAAAATGTTTTGGGTTCCAACCCTTGCTATAAAACTATTTTCAAAACCTTTTAGGTGTCCAGCCACAGTGACGCCAGGATTGATATTCTATTCCAAGGACACGGAGCTGTGGCATATGTGGATGCCAACTGGAATTTGGATTAGACTCATCATTCATTCATTCATTCATTCATTCATTCCTAGAGTAGGAATCTTGTATCAGTTTCAGTTTTATTTAGGGCATGTCGCCCAGACTTTCAGTTAAGTTTTCAGACTTATTTTATTCTGGTGTTGGATATTTGTATTGGATTATTTCACTTTGGTGGCCGATGGTTTATTCGGTAAATTGTACAATTAATGATTCAGTTTATTTTCATTCAGTTGTGTGAATGGTTTATTTTTAATTCCGCATGTACTGTTTTGTTTAATCAAAAGATTAAAATTGGCACCAGCTTTTGGAATACTAGGTGGTTAGTAAGTTTTAAAAAGTTTTCAATAGTGATGCTAAGGATGATCCAACTGGGATTCCTGTTGTAATTTTGTATAGGATTGATCACCTAGTATTTTATTAGGCGGGGTGTCACAGTAATGCCTTTATAAATTAGGCATTTACATCAGTACAGAAGGTTCATAATGTTTCTAGCAGTTGACATTTTACTGACAGTTTGGATGGCCTCCTTACCGTTGGTTGGGATTCCTGGCATTGGTCGGCATCCCCGTATGATGGTCAACATTCTAGGCCTTGGTCGGTTGTTGCCTTAATGGATGACACATGTCTATTTCAAATTGGTCCACATAAGTGGGTAATTTTTGGTATCAACAGCTGTATTCTTATCAATGTTGGGTTAAGTAGAATATTTCTTCTAGAGTTTTTATCCTCTTTCATTAACTAACATTTTTAGGTTATATTGTAGGGACCCAAGGGTTGTTCTTAGCAATGTGGCTCTTTCGCATACGGTTATAGTTGAGGATAAGAGTATTGTAGAGTACCTTATGTTCTAGTTGTAGAGTACTTTGTACCTTAAATAATATGGTTGTTATTTATTTTAGGTTGTATTTATTTATTCAGTAGAGTAATTTTGTATTCAGAGAAGTTAATGTTAGATTTGGTTTATTTTTGTATATTCTAATTCAATTTCATATTGTAAACAAGTGGATATTTTATTTTTTAGTTATTGACATATTTGTATGGTTTGACTTAATCCATATTTATTTTCACTCATATGTTATTCCATGTGCTTAGGATGTTAATAATTGTTTGATTCTCGTAAATTGGATAATTAGGATTGATCAACATAAATAGGGAAGTTACGAGGTGTCACAATTTGTCTCATGAATTCAAGAATAAAATAACACTCATTTTCTTTATCACATCTTGAACTACTTATGAACTTGACCAATAACATCCTAGTCATTACCAAATACTCCATTAAACACCTAAATCTCGACACCATTTGATTGAAGACATTTATGTGAATAAAATCACATTTATTCTTCTCATAATAAAGCAACATTTTTCCAAAATCTAATGAATATTCCTTTATCGTATTAAACTACTATACAATACAGTATAATTAAAAATACAGTGAATAGGGAGAGAATACAAAAGTGTAATATTTTAAGAAAACAACCCATGGGATTTACTATCAATTTCATAAGCAATGTAATCAATAGAATAACTAGTATAAAGAGTGAAAATGTAAACATCTTATATTTTATTTTGGTTGGCTAACTTTCATATCAAAGCATTCGAATCTTCACTAAGAGAGTGTTATTCTATTAACTATGGACAATAAGCTTTGAATGTTTTGTGGCTTCTCCACATTCAATACTTTCATTGACTATCTACCGCAGTGTATTCTTTTGCACATTATCTTATTTGTTCAAACATTTGGCTATGCACACACTCATGATCTTTAAATGAGTATTTTTTTTCTGAAAAGGTTTTCGAAAGTTTCCTCAGAGTTTTCTTATGTTTTTCGAAAAGGGGATAAGTGATTTTCTTTTGGTTTTAAAATTGTTTTAAGAGTTTTTTATTTTCTGTCTAACATCATTCGCACGGTGTGAATCACCTCAATGCGCATAGAGCATCGTTTTTGGTCTATGACATTCTCAGCCAAAATCGTGTGCACGACGATGATTTACGTCCTTGCGCACAGTCATTTGATTTTTGGGTCAATTATTTCTCTATCTAAAACCATGCACATGATGCCTTTACACCAATGCGCATGGTGGCGCTGAATTTCGAATTTTTTTTATAATTAGTCTTCTTTCCGTCAACTAGCTACAAGACTTTTCCACATTTCAAAATTGACTTACATTGAGAATATTTTCATGTTTGAGTGCATTTGAAATTCAAGTGTTCAAAATTGACTTACAAGGAGTACATTTTCATGTTTGAGATGATTTGAGAAGTTTAAATACACAATAGCCATTGTTTACATCTGATTAAAATTCATTTCGTATGATCAGCACTCCAAGTTATCAAAGGAGGTGTTTGAGCTAGTGAAGAGTTCAAGTATAGTGTGGGCCAAAGATGAAGAATGAAACATTCATGTTCAATCAATGGAGATTTGATCGGAATTATTTTTGGAATGGGGTAAACTTTTAACATTCACAGGTAATTTCTTATGACATCACAGGAGAGAATTATCTTCTTGTGTTTTATAACTACACTTTTCAAATCTAACAAGAAATTAGGTGTCAACGAGGTTTTTTATCCATATAAGTGTTATGAGATTGATTTGTGGTTTGATTAGTTGATTGTGATTGTGTTTATCTTAATTAATTTATATCTTATTGCTAAGATTGAAAATAACTTAGATCTAGGTTGCTAGTTGATGTGTATTCACCTCCACCCTCATCGAGGTTTGCATCTAGCATACACACATTTATATCCTCAATTGGTATTAGATCACATTTACTCATTTTAGGCTTAACGTCTAGAGTTGATATTTATTTGTAATTGTTTGTTTGCTCATTTTTGTGTTTACATGGAGATTTTAAAATCTTATGCTTCGGATACTATGCATTCATAATCACATTCATCTATAGCTAAGAAGCCATCTCGTGTATCTAGTGAGTTTAGCTATGAACTTGCACATAATGAAAATTAATTGAGTCGTGATAAAGAGATGGGTGAAATAAATTATTCATATAATAAGTTGTTCCATGAATAATTAAAATTGAAGAAATCAAACATGAATATGAGGAACAAGATAAAAGTTTTTGAAGAATAAAGTGTTGTGTTGAAAGAAAAAGTGGAAATGATTTTTTCACCTTAAAATTGAGTTAAAGCGTGTGAATGAGAAATTCGATGTACTTAAAATGAATAGGAAACTTGAGAAAGAGTGTAAGATATTTGAAATTAAGAAAAAAGATTTCAAAAGGAATTTATTTCTTTCAAAATTTATTTGTTTAATGCTATTAAAGTAAAAATGGCTTTGGATGATAGGTCCAAGAATATGAAGTAGAAGTTATTTAAGAAGTCTGTGATACATAATGAAAAAAAAGGATTAGGTTTTGACTCGTTTAATGCTTTTTCAAATGCATATACTACTTTCGTACATAAATATCAAATGTGATAAAACCCTAAAGTTATACTCAAGTTAATGAAAGGAATATTTCTTGAAACAATGTCAAAGAAAAAGAAATTGGGAGAAATGTCTTGTCTAACAAGGATGAAAAAGTACATGTTGTTAAATTTGAAAAAGACACTCTTGTCAAAAGGCATAAATTTATTCAAAGACCTCAATTATAAGAGAATCAAAAGAAACTTTTCAACAAACCGAATCCTCATTCAAAACATCACACAAATCATTTGAAAAGAGGAAATGTTTTTCAAAACCGAAAAAAACAATGGTTTTTTAAAAGAAACATTAATTTTTCTCAAAACCCTTTTCAAACTTACAAATGCTCATCTTTTTTCATGACAGTAAATTTGATACATTTTTTTACAAACTTAAAAAATATTAGCAATATTCTTGCACTAGGTTCTTAAGGAGAAAAGAGTTTCAAAGGGTTAACACAAGATTTGAAATGAACTTAAGAAATTTCAAAAGGAAGTGAGTAGGTTGATAAAGGGTGCTCAAGGTAAACCTAAATGGGTTTGGAATGGTAAATTTCTCCACACTAGATTGTTGTGTTGTCATCACGGCTCTTAAAGCCTCAAACTCCATCAATTGGTGTTTTGATAGTAATTGATCACGAAATATGAAGAGCGAGAATTAATTTTTCACTTCACAGGAGAATTACAATGGTGGATTGGTCACTTTTGGTAAGTGGAAGAAATCTAATGTGAGTGGTACAGGTACGATGAAATTTTCAGAGAGCACTACACTTCACACCGTGCTTAGTTTTTGGGCTTACTACTAATCTCATTATCATAAGCCAACTCTGTGTTGATGGTAACCTTGTGATTTTTTTAAAGAGTGAGTTCTTGGTGATAAAAGCATAGAATTGAGATTTTATGAGGGGGGTTAGTTCACGTGAGAATTGCTATGTTCTTATGAGTGAACCCAGAGTTGTGTGTCAAAATGCGAAAGTAGAGTCCAATGACTTATGGAATCAAAGGCTTGGACATATCAACTTTTGATATTTAGAGAATTTGTCAAAGAAAGAGAGAGTCAGGGGTCTTACTAGGTTAGAAAAGTCCGTGATCAATGCTTGTGGAACTTATCAAAAGGGAAAACAAATCAAAGTTTCTCGTGAAAAGTTGAGTGAGATTACTATCTCCAAAGCTCTAGAGTTAGTTCATATTGATTTAATGGGTCCCTCAAAGACGGAGAATATATGAGGGAAGAGAGATTTTATGATGGTTTGTGATTTTTCAATATCTACATTTGTTGGGTTTAGGAGAGAGAAAATTATCTTCGTAACAAAATGTAGTTGATGAGAGGAGGAAACAAACATTTCAAGAAATGGCAAGATGTACGCTAGAAAGTAATAACTTACCTAAAACGTTTCGGGTCAAAATGATGAAAATGGATTATCATACATCCAATAGGGTTTTTCTTAGCCTCTTAACAAACAAGACTCCATATGAGATTTGGAAAAGAAAGAAGACTACTATTAAATACTTCAAAGTGTTTGGTAGTAAATGCTACATTCTTAGAGATAGGTAGTATTTGACCATGTTTGATTCAAGAAGACAGGAAGGGATATTTCTTATCTATTCTTAAAATAGCCAAGCATATCAAGTTTATAAGTTGGAAAGTAAGAAAATGATGGATACATACAATGTGGATGTTGATGATGATGTATCATGTGTTATCATTTTGGTAGATGATGTTGAAGGAGAAGATTTAGATCCTAAGATTGTTGTGAGTAAGAATGTTGATGTAGGAGGGTCTAGTTCTTCTACGACAAACATTAAGGGAACTTATTTCAAAAATGAAACTCAAATTGACAGAGATAGAGATTCTTACTTGGTTCAAAGAGATCACACTTCATATATAATCATAGGAAATCTTTAGAGTGGCACTAAAATAAGAAATCAAATTTTAAACAAACTCAATTTTTAATATGTCAAAACTTAAATTGAACCTAATAATATGAAAGAAGATTTAAAAGATGAACAATTAATTGGTGCAATGTAAGAAGAATTAAAATAATTTGAAAGATTAAAAGTTTAGGAAGCCTGGACCATATGATCAAAATATCATAGACACTACATCAGTTTACAAGAACATATTAGATGAACATGGTGTGATCGTGAGAAATAAAATAAAACTTTTAGCTTAATGATATTCTCAAATTGAAGGTGTGGATGTTAAAGTAAAACATTGTGTGACTGTGAGAAATGACATATGTGAGATATAATTAACAATAATAATGGTAGAAGAAAGGGATGTATATTTCAATATGAAAGTGAATGTGTATGGCTCTTGAGAGTGTGCCTCTCAACGTTAGCTACCCAAATAAAAATTAATCTCCCCAATTTAAGAAAAAAAGTTTGTTGATTTATTAAAAAGGTTTTACAATCCGAAAGTCTATGTGACAAAATATTTTATCTAGTTGTAAAATATTTAAGTTATATCTTCTTAATTAAGATAATAAATTTAAAAGATACAGAAAGAGTTAAATAAGCACAAGACAGGATGTATGAGGGAAAACCCCACTAATGGGAAAATCTAGGGATGATAAGAACGAAAAATTCACTATGGTAGAGTTTAATAATTAGAAAAAATAGACTTATAACTTCAGAAAGCAAAAATCGACTAGACACTCTTTCCCACCATATTCTCTGTAGAGAGCATCAACACTTAAAGTACGTTGCACAACCATGATCGGTTTTGATCCATAACCAATGCCTTCGAATCCTTTGGACAAAACTTTTCATATTTAGAGTATAAACAACTTTTTTTTAGGGAAAAAACCTTCAAGCAACCAAAATGCTACACTTGGGATCTTTGAGGGAATCCTATATATATGTGTGTGGTAGGATGTTTGCAAAGGTGTGGTGCTTTAAAAACGAGTTTTTCCAAGTCAAGGAAGAGAAAATATTTACTCACCAATGAAAATTATGGTTTATACACAAGTTGAGTAAATGTACCTCTATTAGGAATAATGACTTGAAAGAACTTGAAGAAGAGGAGTGAAAAATGTGCTCTCAAATATATGAGATGTTTTTATCCTAATTTTTTTTGTTTTAATGCTCTCACTCTTGGTTTGGAAGAGTAGACAACACAATAACTTATAGCCTTTTGATTTGAAATTTTTTAACGCTCAACTTCTAGGTGTTAAGGTGTCAAATAGCCACATCAGGGTCTAATTCACCCAAAAATTTATACTTGTCACGCTAACTAAGAATATATTAAAGATAGATTTTGTGCAAAATTAACGTTAGACTATGTTAGATGCATATCGCCGGAGGGTCACTAAAGTGAGCGATTGTGTCGCTGCGGTAAACTTGAAGTGATCTAGGTTGTACAATAGTCTAGCTTTCTTCACGGGGACATGAGCAAACAATAAGATAGCGCCGCTGCGGCGAGGAGGACCATTGCTATGGTGGAACCGCTGCGAAGCATGTCGCACCTTTATCCAAAGATTTTTTGAATATGGACAAGAAAATATCAGCGACAAGTTTCGCTATGGAAAAGCTATGACAAGGCAAGTCAAGCACGTATCATGATATTTTGTCTACTTTTCCTTTAGGAGACTTTTTAAGATATGTTTTGAGGCAAACTCCAAGTATGTTTGTTTCTCGCATGAACACTCATAACTAAAATACAAAAAAATATGAAATTCTTTATCAAATATAGTGTTCTATATGAAAAGTATATTTGCATGTTTATTTGATAAAGTTACAAAACCAAGGTTAATTAAAAATATTTTCCAATTATAAAAACGATTAACCAATATGAATCTAAGTTCTCTAAGTCTTATATATTTTCTTATGTGGTGTACTTGAGATTCAATATAGAGTGACTTCGGTTTGTTGATGAAGCTTTCTAGTCACCTATTGGATAAAAACTCAAACATGTTTTCATCAAGGAATTCAAAAAATATATTCTATGGAGCACATCGATTATATTATACTCTTATTATCTCCCCCTTTATCGAATTTTGAGACAAAAACAAAAAGAAAGAATTACAAGGAAAAGAACGAAATCTATCATTTTATTACTCGCCTGTCCAAAGGAAAGTATAAAAATTGAGCATTATATTTGTTGCAAGTAACAAATTACTATAAGAGACTCAACCATCTTCACGAATACAAAAAAATCTATTCCTGTCACACACTAGCAAACTCATCAAGGTACCCATGTGAAAAAATATGACAAGAAAATATGATAAATATAAACATGGGAATATTACATTGTGAACATGAACATCATATCATCTAAAATAAGCCCCACTCAAATATACAATTCCTCTTAACAAACATTATAGAGCAGTAAATAACTCTAAGCAACCTAATATGATTGGATACCTATAATCCCCCTATCTACAAACTTATCCCCTTTTTTTCATGGAAAGGGACAAAAGAAATAACTAAGAACATAATGGGATCAAGTTCCCGAAGCACTTTAAGATAGTAAAACATGCTAATCAAAACAACAGATAGAGAATAATTATATGAAGAGTGAATAATTAACATGTATGTCTAGGAAAGATATAATCACGAGAGTAATAGGCCAAAGATAAAAAAATTTAATCTATACATAGGAAGAGAAAGTAGGTCAAGTAAAGATATAAGTAATGCTAAAAGTGATAAGCATTCTAAAGTCAATAGTTTACAAGGATTACAATGAGTATGATCACTATAAATCGAAATCTAAATAACTTTAAACAAAATTCAAAACAAATAAAATTTACATCACTTATTCTTCCTCTTCAACATCCCAAAGGAAAAAAAATCAATAAGCTCTCTATTAGCACCATGCAAGGAGTTCTTAACATTTTGCACATGCATATCAAACTGGTATTGAAACTCGTCGTAGAAAGAAGTGTTCATCGAACAAAATTATGATACCAAACTTGAACCCAGTTGAGTATATATCCTAGTCGCGGTATAATCCAACTCATTTTTAGTTAGAGGGCATGAACTTGACTCTAGTGACGTATGGGTATGACGAGGAGGCGGTGGAGTGACTACATTTGGTGGTACAATGGGGTCATCAAGGTCTCTAAGTTGGACAATTGACTTAAAATATGAATGAATAGTCAATGTAGACTTTGAATTTTCCTCAAGCTCCCTTGAAAGCAAAAGAACTCTGTACTCCAAACGAAAATTCATCATCAAAGGGCCATAGGGAAAAGTGTGAGGTTTTCAATTGTCCTTAGTGTGATAAAAAATCCAATCCAAGATCAAGTCATAGAAACACATACTAACACCCGAACAAATGGAGAACCACAATCATTCACATTTGGAAGATACGTTGTGAGGGTGGTATGTGGGAATAATATAAGAACAAATAACCATATTTAGAATGTAGCTATTTTTAGCAGGATAAACATGTGAAACATTCCCGCTATTCCATTCCCGATAATAGTTGTCGCTTGAAAGATTGATAGCATCCCAGCTGTTACGTCCACTCAAATACTTCTCATAAGGATATTTGGGATATTTCTTCTAGAAAACTAAGGTGGTTGCTTATCCACTTAGAAGAAAGTCTCGCTTGAATTTTTCTCACTTTGGTAAAAATAACTTGTTTGCCTTCGTGATCCTTACCATCCATAAGAGTATAATAAAATTCTCTTACCATGTTGGGGTAATATGGTTCGATTTAAGATAAAATATCAAACCAATATCTTTTATCCAAATACTCATCAAAACGCGTGTGGAAAAAATATTCCAAATCTACTAAGGTCTCACAATGCACGGAACGTGTGGAGAAGAGTTCATGAAATATAAAGTGTTTAGTGGAAGTCGAGGCACTTGAGCTTATTTTGGAACCATAAGAGAGCCTGAAATCACATATCAAGACACAAGAACGAAAATCCTATGAGATATGGAAATAAAATCCAAGGATCATAAACTAAAACTACGAGTATACAAATCTCAAAAGTGTAAACCAAAAGCTTTACTCACTAAAGTTACTCAAGAGCTTCAATCTAAACTCAAGATAAGTAGACACTCATTAATCACAAAAAAGATTTTAACATAATCTATCAAAAAACTATCACCAATCCATGGAATAAAAAAATTACCAAGATGATGATTTAATCCATTAGAGTGAAGTTAGGACAACCTAAAACACTTCCAAGAGCTAAAATGGGAGAAAGTCATGAGGTATCTCTACTTGTGAAAAAGGGTTTGAGAGAATAAGCAGAAAAGAATCCTAAAATAGTCTTCATTTTGGTGTTTTAAAACTCCCAGGTGTTGTCACTATAATGAGAAATATTCTCACAGACCACTCCAACACGACTGTAGTGAAGCTCTGGTGATATAGGCAATTCCATCTCCTAGTGAAACAAAACTATGTAAAAACAGCACACTCAAAAGGAAATGTACTTGTGGTTTTTTAGCTACAAAGTAGCTTCATTTGAAACCCTAAAATTCCATTTCAAATTATCAAGTAAGCTATAAAAAAAGTTCATACAATGGTCCTTGTTTATGCCAAATACTCTACAAAAAGAATGTCTTTAGCATTCAATAGCCTAAGGTCAAATTAAGGTCATATAAAAGATAAAGTGATATAAAACATAACTCATGATATAAAGTGAATAAAATGAACATTAACCGATAGAATCGAAGAATGAAGATCATTGTTTAAACTCAATTTTGAAATTTTTTGACTTTATGTAATAAAGATAAAGCCTCATTTTTCCTTGAAAACAAATAAAAATTTTAACTATCATATTTCTCCCTCAAATAGTGATTTATGATTAAAAAAATTTAAGTCTCATATCCTTGATGTTACTCAATTTTTGATAGATAAAAATCTTTGAGACATCACTTTTGATAAAATTTTGCATATTGTGGCTTTCACTCATTCATTACTTAGGGTAGATAACTATTTCCAATTTTTCAAAGGTAGTTCTCACGACTCAAAGTTGCATCCCTGATCACATCATCCCTCATGATTTTTAACATATATATAACCTTTAATTAAATGTCGAGTAAAACTACACACACACACACACACACACACACACACACACACACACATATATATATATATATATATATATATATATGTGTGTGTGTGTGTGTGTGTGTGTGTGTGTGTGTGTGTATTAAAATGCTCAAGTTTATTATGCGGTGTAAAAGTGCATGATTTATGTCAAATATTCTAAAATTGCAAGCTCAATTTGCCAAGGCAATTCAAGTAATAAAGTTTAAAAATGGAGTATTAAAATCTATAAATAGAACCATTAGTACAATAATTAAGCATGTAGGTTTGCATTAAAGTTTATGGGATAAGATAATATCTAACAAGCATTAAAGACCAATATTGAACAAGGCCAAGAATCTAAAATTATGTGACACCCCACCTAATTAAATACCGGGTGATCAGTCATTTATTGAATTAATTCAAGGTGCCCGGTTGGTTCATTCTTAGCATCACTATCGTCAAACAATTTTCTTTATTAACCACCTAATAAATAATTAAGCTAAGCGTCAAAACATTTGATTTATAAATTAAGACCTATCATTATGATTTAAATAAAACCATTTTTATGAACACAATTAATAATATTAAACCAAACCGTCCAAAAGAAAAATCCAAGCCAGATTAAACAATTCAAATAAAAAATCACAATCGCAGGAGAACGAAATAAATAAAACATTTCCAACAATAGCTAAAACTGAAATGATAAAGAGTACAAATCTCTCTCTGAACTAAAATGAAATACGGAAATGGGCGACACAGGCCCCCTCTGAGAATAACTAGGTAGAAGACTGAAAAATCAAGAATGGAGGACCTGCAACTTCCACCATAGATGCAACAAGTCGATGGTCCAAAGATCTATTCCTGAGGCCATATATATATATATATAAAAGGAAACGGGTCAAAGCCCGAGTGGATAATAGCTTTAGAAATGGGTTAGCAAGTATTTAAAATGCATACCAACTGATATAACACGCATGTTAGTACGCGACACTCTCTTGAGAATTCTCACCTCTCATCTAGTGTGCACGCCTATCGTTCTAACTAAATTACTCATAAGTCTAACCCAATTCTCCTCCCATAAATTCTTATTCGCGAGATCGTATGACTATAATTTATTTAAGATACCATCTTTTTAAGGATTATTTCAGTCAATTTTGGATTTCTCAACAACGTTGTGAAGTTCCAAACACTTACCACAATTAGGAGAATTTACTCAATATTTATCTACATATGCACATAGTAGAAGGATTCCAGGAGTATGTATATATATGCTAATCATTCATACAATATATATACTAATCGGCACCCCACATAAAATATATGGTGCTGGAATACTCTGCTATCAAATCCCTGTACCTCTCGTACCAAGGGAAATACTAGTTCGAATCACTCTCGAACTGTATTAACACAATACACACATAATGGAGGCGAAGCCTAGTTCCAAGTCACTAAGAGGTCAGTACATACCCTCATGTCTCTTAGGACCATATGGCCATCATTCTCAGATAGCATGTACCAAGGAATCCTATGTTCGAGGGTATGAGTCAATATCACCCATAAAGGTCCCATCGAGATAAGACTATCCTAGTGCGACAACCTCCGTGATAGCAAGTAGCGTGGGTATGATTATACACAGATACATACATTATACACACGAACTTGGTATATATATCTTTACATATCTCAATTAGGTTCGCCCATGTCCCATAATAATATTTTAACCATACGTGGCACAAAACACCCAAGTCCTTCGTATAATTAACCCATTTCTTTTTATTCTCAATTATCACCATTTCATAATTACTTCTCATCCCTAGAAGTGTTTTCTTATGCTAGATGTAAATTCAGTAGATGTACCCTCACTATCATACTGGTCTAATTCTTCCTAGAGTCTCCTAATACCTCACTTAATGTACACACGATTTCTACCCAATTTATGCCCCTGTTATTCCACGGTTACATCTTATATAAAATTTCTGAAACCTACTTAGACCCTACTGGTCCTCCCCATAACCCATTATTATCTTTAATTTATGACCAAGGGCTCCAATGCATTTTAAATCGAATTAACCAAAAAAATAGAAAAATTACACAATTTCCAGAAGGGTTCGATCGATCGACAAAAAGGGGTCGATCGATCGATTGACATTCTTGAGTCGATCGATTGATCGAGCAGTTATTCCCCAGATTATGCAGTTTCATGCCTATGGGTTTCTTCCATGAATCTGACCCAAATACACATTAGCAAGACCCAAACTCCTAACCAACCATAAGGATCATTATATTGACAGTAATAGATGATTTCTAATGTAAGATTTCCATTAATTAATCAAGAATCATCATCAAATGAATTAAAATTTAAGGATTTATTCTAACCCTAGTTTATTTTATTTCACATGAATTCCATTGATTTTCAGATTCCTTCTCTACAAGGCATCAATTTTGTGTTCACCAATCTAAATCCAACAAGGTAATCATCCTAGCATGATTTCTGTTTAGTAATTTCAACAATTAATCCCAGACATCAATTATCTTTTCATGAAATATTAATATTATCATCCTACACTAGCATGGGTGTGATATCAACCAAAATGACAACAAGTTAGACACTTTCCTCAGAGATGAAGGTCTGATTTGCTTGTGTTGATGGGTATGGTTGCGTCCCTCGTTTCCCGATCTATGCGTTGGTGGTGAAAGATGGCAAAGGTGATGTAGTTTGGTGGCTCCCCTCTTTGGAAGGCTTATCTCTTCCTTAAACTCTCTACAACTCTACAACTTCTAACCCTCGAGGACTCTAACTCCCACCAGATATAGTCCTTTAATTTTCATCCGTATTTAAACCTTAAAATGGGTAATTATTAAAATGTCCTTATGGGTTGTCGGTTAGGCGTAAAAACTTCCCGAGACCCAAACTAATCCCCCGGGTACATTTTTCTGACTATCTCGACCCTTACCGACATGTTAGCGCCTCGAAATGGCCATATGGGTGACTTATATTTTAATTACTTTATATTCCACTAATTTAGTCCCGATGCGACATATGCGCGTCCCGACTTAAATTCTATAATTGTCGTGTTATTTACTCACGACAATTTTAATAAATCTAATTATATATATTTCTTTACTCATTAAGTAATTTCCACCAAATAATTACTAACTCTCATCATGCTAGTAAAAACTTATTTTAAAATCCAGATTAATATTAAATTAATTTATCCCAATTTAATTTAATTAATCCCATAATTAAATGCCATAAAAATACGGGGTATTACATACTTCCCCCTAATAACGGAATTTTGTCCCAAAATTCGGGAAAGAAGGCATACCGGGTAAAGACAAATCTGGAGATTTTTCGCGCATGTCTGCCTCGCGCTCCCAAGTGGATGCCTCCATATTATAATGCTCCCAATAGACTCGTATAAGTGGAACTACCTTTGAACTCAATCTCCTCTCGCTATGGTCTAGGATAGCCATTGGTCTCTCCTCATAAGAACTGCCGAGCTGTAAGTTAATCTCCTCTATCGCAATGTGAGTGTGTACCATATCATCCCGAAGATATCACCTAAACGATGAAATGTGGAACACATCATGAATACGGTGCTAGTGCTCCGACAACCCAAGTTTGTAAGCTATCGGTTCAATACTTTCGATAATGAGAAATGGTCCTACGTATCTCGGAGCCAGTTTCCCTTTCTTCCCTAACCTCATTACTCCCATAATAGGAGACACTCGCATTAGTACTTGGTCTCCCACTCCAAACTCCCTGAAAGATCGCTTTGCATCAGCATAGCTTTTTTGCCTGTCCTAGGCTACCTAAATGCGACTCCTGATTAACTCAATCCTGGATGATGTCTCATGAATCACCTCTGGCCCAAGTATCTTGTTGTCCCCCACCTCTAGCCAATAAGTGGGAGAATGACAAGGTCTGTCGTACAATGCCTCGAAAGTGGCCATACCAATCATAAAGTGGTAGGAGTTGTTATAAGCACACTCCACCAGAGGAAGGTACTACTCCCATCCTCCTCCAAAATCAAGGACATACATGCGTAGCATATCCTCTAGAATCTTATTAGTACGCTCAATCTGCCCATCTGTCTATGGGTGATACGCCATACTCAATCACAACTCGGTACCCATAGCCCCCTGAAAGATCTCTCAGAAGCGTGACACAAAAATCTTGTCTCTGTCAGACACGATATCCAGGGGCACCCCATGTAACCTCACTATCTCAGCAATAAATAACTGTGCATACTGTCCAGTAATGTAGTATGTCCATAGTGGCAGAAAGTGCACTACTTTGGTCAAACGATCTTTCACTACCCATATATAATCGTGACCCTGCTGTGATGTCGGCAAGCCAATGATGAAATCAATGGAAATGCTCTCCCATTTCAACGTAGGAATCTCTAGCGGCTGTAGTAACCCTAGTGGTCCACCTTTACCCGCTGACAGGTGTCACACTTGGAAATGAACTCCGCAATGTCCTTTTTCATCGCACTCCATTAGTACTATCGCCTCATATCCTGGTACATCTTATCCCCTCCGGGAAGTACTGCAAATCAGGATCCATGTGACTCTGTCATCATCGCATGTTGTAATTCCTCACCCTTCGGGACCACTAATCTCCCATTAAATCAAAATCCTCTATCTGAACTCAATGAGCTGGACTCCGCGCCGAAGGCAAGAAGACGTAAAATCTGATCTTGGCAAAATGAATCTTCTGCTTGAGCCTGATCACCCTCATAACAATCTCTGGCATAAATTTCATGGCGGATATAAAGGATTGGGCCACTGCCTCCTGATGTCCCAATTATTTCCAATTCGCCTTCCATACTCATGCTATCTCACCTACTAGCCTACGGTTTAATGCATCAACAACTACATTTTTAGCTTTCCCCGGATAATACGGTATCTCGAACTGATAGTCTTTCATAAACTCTAGCCATCTGCACTGGCGCATGTTCAACTCTCGCTGAGTGAATAGGTATTGCAGTGACTTGTGGTATGTGAATAAGAGGAATTTCTCCCGCAACAAATAGTGTCTCCAAATCTGCAAGGCAAACATGATCGCTGCTAGCTCCAAGTCATGGGTAGGGTAGTTCTTCTCGTTAGGCTTAATCTTACGGGAGGCATAAGCTATAAACTGCTCCTCCTACTGTATTACTCCACCGAGTCCCTGTAGAGAGGTGTCAGTATACATGAGATACTCTACACCTGGCCTGGGTGAAGCAAGAACTGGCATCGAAGTCAACTTATCATTCATCTCGTCAAAAGCCAATTGATAAGCATCATCCCATACACACGGTACCCCCTTGCGAGTCAGATTCATCAACGGACCCGCTATTTTTAAAAGGCCTCAATTGAACAACCTATAGTATTCAGCTAACCCCAAGAAACTACGCACCTCTGTCGGTGTTTTGGGCTATCCCCACTCCCTCACTACCGACACTTTACTCGGGTCCACGTATATCCTCAATTCTGACAAAACATGCCCCAAAACTATACCTCCTGTAACCAGAATCTGCACTTCTCATACTTGGCATACAGTTGATGCTCTCGTAGAGATTGAAGAACCCATCTCAAGTGATCGACATGATCCTCCCCAGTCTGTGATTAAATCAGTATGTCATCAATGAAGATGATGACAAACTGATCTAAGAACTCTCTGAACACTCGGTTTATCAAGTCCTTGAATACGGCTGGAGCATTTGTCAGCCCGAATGGCATAACTCTAAAATCGTAGGACCCATATATCGTCAAGAAAGCAGTCTTCGACACATCCGTCTCCCTAATCCGTAGCTGGTGGGATCCCGATCTCAAGTTTATCTTTAAAAAGAAGGCAACTCGCATCAGCTGGTCGGACAAGTCGTTGATTCGGGGCAGCGAATACTTATTCCGTGTCATGACCTTATTAAACTCTTGATAGTCCACTGTGACACCCCGCCTAATTAAATACCGGGTAGCTACTCCTTTATTAAATTAATACAAAACGCCAAGTTGGTTCAGTTCATAGCATCACTGTCGAAAACGTGTTAACAATTTCTAGCCACCTAATATTTAAAAAGTGAGTTGTCAATTTTTATTAAATCTGATTAACATACAATAAGTAAATTATGAAATGCTAACAAAACCACCACAACATAGTCACAATAAAATAACCATCAAATAATAATGAGTCTGGAGGAATACTCCTCACAACAATCCGAATACTGAAATAAATAAATACCAAGTCTGCATCACTAAATTAATTACAACCCAAAGTTTGAAATAACTAAAAAGTAACATGTCTCTAAAAGGAATGGGGCGACATGCCCAACAAATGAGAAAATCTGATAATGGAGTCAAGATCAGAAATGGAGGCGTCTACTGTCAAGGTCCTATAACTTCCACAGCAGCTACAACACGTCACCTGAATAGAACTTCTATGCATGGTGTCCTTGTGGTTGGGCACCTAAAAGGTTTTTACAAAAATAAATTTGAAAGAAAACGGGTCAGATCCCGAATGTGAAAATAATTTAAAATTTTTGCAAATGTTTAATATCATTAAACAGTGAATATAAAGTACATGATAGTGTGTTCACTCACATGAGTTCCTCACCTCTCAACTAATTGTTAACTCCTATCGTACCCGTACCCAATCTAGTTATTCCCATATCTAACTAGTTCGATACTAAAATCTAACATTTTTATACGATATCCAATTCAGTTCCCAACAACTTTTAGTTAACAGAGTGTTATAACTTGCTACACAGTTTCCCATGTTAGTACTACTAATTACTAGAGATCTTCCATATTCACTTTACAAACTATTGCTATTATTAATACTCACATTTATTCATGACAATTCATTTCAATTAACAGTATATTATTCTCATCATAAATATACAAAACTAGCACCCTGAGACTAAGTTGCGGTGCACACATACTCTGCTATCCAATCCCGGTACATCACGTACATAAGGACCACGTATTTCGAATCTCTCCGGAATCGTTTCATTAAACAACAATCCCAAACAATGGAGGCGAACATAGTTCACATCACATGGGTCACTCACATACCTACGCTCCCATGATCGGCAAACTTATTAACTTCTCAATAAGTCCTTCTCTGACCTATGTCCTCGAGGTACCAATCTAAATCCCCCCTGTAGGCACACAAAGATTAGATGGACCTGATCGAACGCCGACCTCCCATGATAGCAAGTACGGTAGGTATGTTATACACAGATAACTACATATACTAAGCATTCACACATCTTAGATATCACAATATTTAATTAGTGGTATACTTCTCGTTCTTATGCCAACATTCGGTGTTATACAACTCACAAGTCCCAGGTTTATAAGTATTTAAGTTATCTATTCTTCTCACGTCGTGATTAGTTACAAGCTTCCCAATCCACAAATGTCATCCGATTTACTACAAGATCCTAAGTTTTACTCATCAATGTACCCCAATCTCCCAACTATACCCACTAGTTAATAAGGGAAGGTTATCTCACCATTTAAATAAGTCTACGGGACACTAGAAATAAAATCAGGCCTAAAAGGTCATTCTGTCAACCCGTTAGAAATCTCGTTCGAACGAGTGTCATTCGAACGATAGACTTTGAATGATCTACCAACTCGTTAGAAGGGATACTGTCATCTCGTTAGAAGTTCGTTCGAACGAGGTCGTTCGAACGACCTGGGCAGGTCATCTAACGAGATGGCAGTTTAAGCCCAGAAATTTCCAAGTCCCTTTTTATTAATTCTTCTCTTCTCTAAATCCACCCTAAGACTATCCAATTTATTTTTTAACGTTCATAAACAATTTCTAATCACCCTAGATCATCCCTTAACATATTTTAGGGGTCAAATCTTCCAAATCAACATGGAATTAACATAACTCTCCAATTATTTCCCCAAACCCTATGAACATGAACTCATAATTTTATTATGCCCAATTACTCATTATAAATCCGTTTTTAAATCATCATATATAACTCTTCGAATACTAAATTAGTCCATCATCATTCTACATGCAAATCCAAACCCAAATTTAAAGTTTCTCCAACAATTTCATTGATTTTCTTCAAAACTTTCAAGATAAGATAATTCCTACACTAAACATGGAAGAAATATTCAATGCACTAAAAATATCAAATCACTTGACTTAGATTGTTCTTCAGAATTGATGTTGGTGAATGAAGGTTGATCTCCCCTTTCTCTATAGATTTTCTCCCAACGTTGAAGATGATGGTTGGAGGTTTCTTTTGGAACCTCTTCAAACTCTCCTATAACTCCCGTAACCCTCTAACTCACTTAATGCTGATAATGGGCTTAGTGGGTTCATAAATAATATAAAATAAACCTCTAAAATTCGTGGGTTTTAATTCCTATATTTTTAAAATTGTAAAAATACCCTTTTAAGTTGCCGATATGGCCCAAAAATGCGTCGAGACCCAAACTAAACCCCCGGCTAGTGTTTTTCGACTATTTCGACCCTTCCGGACACGTTGGCGCACTCCAAATGACTATTCGGTTGATAAAAATAAAATTCACTTTTTACTTCAATTAATTATGTTCCTGACGTGACTGACACGCGCGTCTTAACTAAATTTCCCAAATTAATTTAAATATCATCAATATTCATGTATTACCATACATACTCGGAAATAACAAGTTTTAACATCATAATCAAATACCAACTCACATCTCGTTAGTATTTATATCCGGATTAATTCCCAATTAATTTCCATTTAATTTAATTAATCCCTTAAATAAATATTGAAAAAATTACGGGGTATTACATACTTCCCCCTAATAACAGAATTTCATCCCGAAATTCGAAACTAAAAAGTACCTGGTAAAAATAGCTCTGGATAGTGTTCGCGCATCTCATCCTCGCGCTCCCATGTGGACTCTTCGGTATTATGATGCCGCCACTGAACACGTACTAATGGTACTATCTTTGACCTCAGTTTTCGCTCGCTTTGTTCCAGAATAACAATCGACCCCTCGTCGTAGGAACTATCGGGTTGAAGATCGATGTCCTCCAAAGCAATGTGAGTATGGGTCAAATCATCCCTAAGGTATTTCCTTAGCGAGGAAATATGGAACACATCATGAATCCTATGCAAGTGCTCCGGTAACCCAAGTCTATACGCACCTGGCGCAATCTGCTCGATGATAGGAAATGGCCCCACATATCTTGGCGCCACTTTCCCCTTCTTCCCAAAACGCATAATCCCCTTCATAGGAGATACTCTGAGTAACACCTAGTCCCCCACTTTGAATTCTCTGAAGAACCTCTTCGCATCAGCATAGCTCTTCTGCTGATCCTGAGCTACCCGAATGCGACTCTGTATCAATTCTATCCTTGACGAAGTGTCCTGAATCACTTTCGGCCCAAGAAGTTTATTATCCCCCACCTCTAACCAACATGTTGGGGAACGACAAGGTCTACCGTACAATGCCTCAAATGGAGCCATACCAATGGTGAACTCGTAGGAGTTATTATAAGCAAACTCCACTAGTGGAAGGTAATTCTCCCATCCACCTCAAAAGTCTAGGATGCACATACGCAACATGTCCTCCAACATCTAATTTGTTCGCTCGGTCTGCCCATCGGTCTGCGGGTGATAAGCCGTACTCAACTGCAATTCAGTCCCCATGGCCTCCTAGAAACTCTCCTAAAACCGTGAAACAAATATCTTGTCTCGGTCAAACACGATATTTAGAGGCACACCGTGAAGTCTCACTATTTCCCTAATGAAAATCTGGGCATACTGTCCCGTAGTGTAGTCTGTCCTTACGGGTAGAAAATGAGCAACTTTGGTCAACCGGTCCACAATTACCCATATGGAGTCGTGACCCCTTTGTGACGTAGGTAACCCCGTGATAAAGTCCATGTATATTGTCTCCCACATCCATGTTGGAACCTCTAATGGCTGTAGAAGTCCGCCAGTCTCTGATGATCCACCTTTACTAGCTGACAAGTGGCGCATTTAGAAACAAACACGGCAATATATTTCTTCATCCCGCTCCACCAATACTGTCGTCTCATGTCTTGGTACATCTTATCCCCACCAGGGTGTACCACGAACCGTGAGCCGTGCGACTCTGTCATCACCTCGTGCCGCAAGTCTTCCCCTTCCGGAATGACCAGTCTCCCATTGAAGCATAATCCCCCGTCTGAGCTAACGGTATAGGACTCGGTTCTTTCTGCTAGTAATCGAACTATCTGCTCCTGACAGAACGAGTCATTTGCCTGGGCCTTTACCACTCTCGTAAAAATTTAAGGTGTAATAGTCATCACAAACATGAACGATCGGGCAGCTACATCCTGGTGTCCTAACTCCTTCCACTTAGCTTTCCACACCTCGGCCACCTCATCTATTGGCCTACGGCTCAACGCGTCTGCTACCACATTAGCCTTCCGCAGGTGATATTGGATATCAAACTGATAATCCTTCACAAACTCAATCCACCGTCATTGACGCATATTCAGTTCCTTCTGCGTGAAGAGGTATTATAAAGACTTATGGTCTGTGAACAACCGAAATTTCACCCCCAGGAGATAGTGTCTCCAAATCTGAAGAGCGATAACGAATGACGCTAACTCCAAGTCGTGGGTGGGGTAATTCCTCTCGTGAGGCTTAAGCTTACGGGAAGCATAAGATATGACCTGACTCTCCTGCTGCAGCACACCTCCGAGTCCTTGTAAGGACGCATCAGTGTAAACTAAATAATCAACTCCCGATGTAGGCAACGCTAACACAGGTGCTGAGGTCAACTTTTCCTTCAACTCATTGAATGCCAACTGACAGGCATCGCTCCAGATGAATGGCAAACCCTTGCAAGTCAGATGTGTCAAAGGACCCACTATCTTTGAGAAACCCCGAATAAACCTCCTGTAGTATCCTATTAGGCCCAAGAAACTACGAATCTCAGTCATTGTCGTGGGCTATCCCCACTCCCTCACCGTGGATACCTTCCCCGGATCTACAGATATCCCCCGGTTTGAAATGATCCCCCAAAAACTGAACCTCCTTCAGCCAAAACCAACACTTCTCATACTTTGCATACATCTCGTTCTGCCGTAGCATCTGAAGAACCTATCTCAAATGCTCAACGTGCTCCTCTTCTGTCTGGGAGTAAACCAGAATTTCATTAATAAAGACAATGATGAACTGGTCTAGGAACTCTCTGAACACCCTATTCATCAAGTCCATAAACACGGCTGGAGCATTGGTCAAGCCAAAAGGCATAACCCGAAACTCGTAGGAACCATATCTCATTAAGAAAGCAGTCTTCGAGACGTCCTGTTCCCTGATACGCAACTGATGGTATCCCAATCGCAAATCAATCTTTGAGAAGAAGGAAGATCCTCTCAGCTGGTCGAATAAGTCATCGATTCGGGGAAACATATACTTATTCCATATCGTGACCTTATTCAACTCTCAGTAATCTACACATAACCTCAACGATCCATCCCTCTTCTTTACGAACAACACAGGGGCACCCCACGGTGAAGTACTCCTTCATATAAACCCATGACCCAACAAATGTTCTATCTGATCCCGTAGCTCTCTCATCTCTGCTGGAGCCATACGGTAAGGTGCGCGGGCAATTGGTCGAGTGCCCGACGTCAAATCGATTACAAAATCTATCTCTCTACTAGGCGATAATCCAGGTATATCCTGAAATACATCAGCAAACTCCCTCACGACTGGAATCGAATAGAGTGGTAGCCCCACTTCCTTAGAGGTCTCCTCCTCTCTATAGTACAAATGAGTGGACGATCCTCCCTTACGGCGAGGCATCGCCACTAAAAACATCTCCTGCCCGGGAATGGTAAAGATAATACTCCTACTAAAACAGTCAATCATGGCTCGGTATGCAACTAGCCAATCCATACCAATAATGGCATCATACTCAGTCATATCTAATACTAACATATCAGCGAGTAAAGTAAATCTCCCGATCTCTATACCCACACCTCTACAAATAAGTAATATCACGGAACCTTTACTCAGCGGTGAATCTACACAAGTAACCGTGCTCTCTATGGTTTCTAACAACCCAATAGTGCGTGCGAATCTCATGGTAATGAAACAATGTGTGGCCCCCGTATCAAATAAAATACGCCCCCATAGTCCCCTGAATAGAGAACATACCCTCAATGGCCGGTGGATCCTGTGGGGCTGCGGCTTGCTGGAGCTGATACACTCTCCCATACTGAAGCTGTCCCTGCTAAACTGGGACCGCTGGAATGGGTGGTAATGCTGCCATCTGTGGTGGTGCTGGGAGGGCGGCGAGAAACATAGGCCTCTGTGGTCATGTCGAGCACCCTGCTGCTGCTGCTGTGGGGCCCTTCCACTATCAGGACAATCCTGGCGTTTGTGTCCATTCTTGCCACAAACGAAGCACTTCCTTGGGAAGTTTCCCCCCGCTGTCCCTGCTGTCCACGACCCTGTTGGTCGTTACCATTCCTACCCTGGCCATGCTGGCCCTGATGAAACTGCTGCTGTTGACCATTCTGACCCTGCTGGCCCTGATGGCCATTCTGACCCTGATGGACATGCCTGAAACCTCCCTGTCTACTTCTGAAACCCCCAGATTTGAATCTCTTATGATTCCCTTATTGGAAACCCTGGTCACCCTGCCTGTGTTGTCCCCGAGTAGATTATGCCCCGCTGGCACCATTTCCCCCGGTCCTACCCTGATGGCTGGACTCTCCTGATAGCTTTCTCTCAGACATGTGGAAGCGATGATCCTGGCAGTGTAGTAGTGCAGCGTTAACCACATCAGAATAAGTGGCCAACAAGAGATTCCCCAACAAGTGCTGGCGAATCCTCCAAGTCAATCCATCCGTGAACTTCTGAATCTTCTTCTCCTCAGTCGGAATCTCATCGGGAACAAATATTCAAGAGATTAGTGAATTCGACCTCATACTCGGCCACGGTCCTCCCCTCCTGCTTGAGGTTCATCAATTTCCTCCTCATTTCAGTGTGAACAGCTGACGAAAAATATTTGCGGTCAAACCGCACCCATAACTCCTGAATAAAAAGGGCGTCCCTCTCCTCTGTGGTGGTAATGGACTCCCACCACTACAATGCAGATCCTACTAGCTTGAAAGTAGCTAGTATATGCTTCTGAACATCTGTGCACTCATACATCCTTAAGTGCCTCTGAATGTCCTTCCTCCACTGACAGGATACCACAACATCGGAGCTACCTGCAAACTCCGGAGGGTGTGCTTTATGAAAAGCATCACGAACGCGTTCCCAAGCAGACGGGAATGCATGAGCCTGAACTGGCACGACTACCGACGCCTTGGGTGGTGCCTGCTGTACTACTCCTAGGGCGGAATTTACCGCTTGGGCTACAATAGAAGCAACCTCGGCAACATTCATAGTGCCTTGAACTGGTGCAAGCTGTGGCTCTGGCTATGCATCCCTAGGAACTCGCTGCGCACGTCGTGGAGGCATCTGAAATGAGAGTAGATTCTTATAAGTTCACAATTATTATCTCAAAATATCTAAAGAGCGAACACATTCACAAAAGAATACAACAATCCTAAAATATAGGGCTCTACATCAAAGAAGGCTCAGCGAAAACAAAATAAGTCCTACAGATCCTAAGGACACTAGAACCTGATGCTCTGATACCACCTGTGACACCCTGACTAATTAAATACCGGGTAGCTACTCCTTTATTAAATTAATTCAAAATGCCAAGTTGGTTCAGTTCATAGCATCACTGTCGAAAACGCTTTAACAATTTCTAGCCATCTAATATTAAAAAAGTGAGTTGTCAATTTTAATTAAATCCGATCAACATACAATAAGTAAATTATGAAATGATAACATAACCACCACAACATAGTCACAATAAAATAACCATCAAATAATATTGAGTCTGGAGGAATACTCCTCACAACAATCTGAATACTGAAATAAACAAATACCAAGTCTGCATCACTAAATTAATTACAAACCAAAGTCTGAAATAACTGAAAGGTAAGATGTCTCTAAAAGGAATGGGGCGACATGCCCAACAAATGAGAAAATTTGATAATGGAGTCAAGATTGGAAATGGAGGCGTCTACTTTCAAGGTCCTGTAACTTCCACAACAGCTATAACACGTCACTTGAATAAAACTCATATGCATGGTGTCCTTGTGGATGGGCACCTAAAAGGTTTTTACAAAAATAAATTTGAAATCAAACGGGTCAGAGCCCGATTGTGAAAATAATTTAAATTTTTTGCAAGTGTTTAATATCATTAAATAATGATTATAAAGTACATGATAGTGTGTGCACTCACATGAGTTCCTCACCTCTCAACTAATTGTGCACTCCTAGCGTACCCGTACCCATTCTAGTTGATACCATATCTAACTAGTCTGATACTAAATTCTAATATTTCTATACGATATCCAATTCTATTCCCAATAATTTTTAGTTAATAGAGTGTTATAACTTTCTACACAGTTTCCCATGTTAGTACTACTAATTACTAGAGATCTTCCATATTCACTTTACAAACTATTGCTATTATTAATACTCACATTTATTCATGACAATTCATTTCAACTAACAGTATATTTTTCTCATCATAAATATGCAATACTAGCACCCCGAGACTAAGCTGCGGTGCACACATACTCTGCTATCCAATCCCGATACATCACGTACATAAGGACCACGTATTCCGAATCTCTCAGGAATCGTCTCATTAAACAACAATCCCAAACAATGGAGAAGAACATAGTTCACATCACATGGGTCACGCACATACCTACGCTCCCATGATCAACAGACTTATTAACTTCTCAATAAGTCCTTCTCTGACCTATGTCCTCGAGGTACTAATCTAGATCCCCCCCCCCCCCCCCCCCGTAGGCACACAAAGATTAGATGGCTCTGATCGAACGCCTACCTCCCATGATAACAAGTACGGTAGGTATGTTATACCCAGATAACTACATATACTAATCATTCGCACATCTTAGATATCACAATATTTCATTAGTGGAATTCTTCTAGTTCTTATGCCTACATTTGGTGTTATACAACTCATAAGTCCCCGATTTATAAGTATTTAAGTTATCAATTCTTCTCACGCCGTGATTAGTTACTCGCTTCCCAATCCACAAATGTCATCCGATTTACTACAAGATCCTAAGTTTTAATCATCAATGCACCCCAATCTCCCAACTATACCCACTAGTTAATAAGGGAAGGTTATCTCACCATTTATATAAGTCTACGGGACACTAGAAATAAAATCAGGCCTAAAAGGCCATTCTGTCAACCCGTTAGAAATCTCGTTCGAACGAGTGTCGTTCGAACGATAGACTTTGAATGATCTACCAACTCGTTAGAAGGGATACTGTCATCTCGTTAGAAGTTCGTTCGAACGAGGTCGTTCGAACGAGGTCGTTCGAACGACCTGGGCAGGTCATCTAACGAGATGGCAGTTTAAGCCCAGAAATTTCCAAGTCCCTTTTTATTAATTCTTCTCTTCTCTAAATCCACCCTAAGACTATCCAATTTATTTTTTAACGTTCATAAACCATTTCTAATCACCCTAGATCACCCCTTAACATATTTTAGGGGTCAAATCTTCCAAATCAACATGGAATTAACATAACTCTCCAATTATTTCCCCAAACCCTATGAACATGAACTCATAATTTTATTATGCCCAATTACTCATCATAAATCCGTTTTTAAATCATCATATATAACTCTTCGAATACTAAATTAGTCCATCATCATTCTACATGCAAATCCTAACCCAAATTTAAAGTTTCTCCAACAATTTCATTGATTTTCTTCAAAACTTTCAAGATAAGATAATTCCTACACTAAACATGGAGGAAATATTCAATGCACTAAAAATATCAAATCACTTGCCTTAGATTGTTCTTCAGAATTGATGTTGGTGAATGAAGGTTGATCTACCCGTTCTCTACAGATTTTCTCCCAAGGTTGAAGATGATGGTTGGAGGTTTCTTTTGGAACCTCTTCAAACTCTCCTATAACTCCCGTAGCCCTCTAACTCACCTAATGCTGATAATGGGCTTAGTGGGTTCATAAATAATATAAAATAAACCTCTAAAATTCGTGGGTTTTAATTCCCATATTTTTAAAATTACCAAAATACCCTTTTAAGTTGCCGATATGGCCCAAAAATGCCCCGGGACCCAAACTAAACCCCCGACTAGTGTTTTCCGACTATTTCGACCCTTCCGGACACGTTGGAGCACTCAAAATGACCATTCGGTTGATAAAAATAAAATTCACTTTTTACTTCAATTAATTATGTTCCTGACGCGACTGACACGCACGTCCCAACTAAATTTCCCAAATTAATTTAAATATCATCAATATTCATGTATTACCATACATACTCGGAAATAATAAGTTTTAACATCATAATCAAATACCAACTCACATCTCGTTAGTATTTATATCCGGATTAATTCTCAATTAATTTCCATTTAATATAATTAATCCCTTAAATAAATATTGACAAAATTACGGGGTATTACATCCACGCACAATCTCAATTAACCATCTCCCTTTTTCACAAACAACACTGGAGCTCTCCAAGGTGAGGTGCTCTTATGATTGAAGTCGTGGCCTAACAGCTGCTCAGTCTGATCCCATAACTCTCTCCTCTCGGCTGGAGCCATATGGTATGGTGCATGGGCTATCGACCGAGTGCCCAACATAAAGTCTATAACTAAGTATATCTGTCTATTGCGGGGTAGTCAAGGTATCTCCTAGAATACATCCAAAAACTCGCGAACAACTAGAATCAAATCTAAGGGAGTCACAATCTCTGTAGAGGTCTCCTCCTCTATGTAGTATAAATGGATGGATGATCCTCCCTCAGGGCGGGGCACCGCCACAAAAAACATCTCCTGACCCGAAATGGAAAAGCTAATACTTCTACCAAAACAATCTATCATGGCCCTATAAGTCGTTAGCCAATCCATGCTAATAATGGCGTCATGCTCATGCATATTTAAAACTAGCATATCCGCAGGTAGAATCAAGCAACCAATCTCTATACCTACTCATTGGCATATAAAGAATATCAAAGACCCATTCCCCAATGGTGAGTCTACATATGTCACTGTACTCTCTGTTGTGCCTAATAATCCCGTGGCCTGTGCAAAGCTAGTGGCTATAAAATTGTGTAATGCTCTAATATCAAATAAAAATGCCCCATAGTGCCATGGATAGGAAACGTACCCTCAATCGTGGGTGGCTTCTATTGTGCTGTTGGCTGGCGGATGTTATAGACACGTCCATACTATAATTTCCCCTGCTGAACGGGGGCTGCAGGAATTGCTGGTAGGGCTAGCATCTGAGCTGGCGCTGGGAGGGCGACTGGGGAGAGCGGCCTCTGTGGCTCAAGACGGGCACCCTATTGTTGTGGGGACCTATCTCCCTCTGGTTAATACTGGTGCCTAAGGCCATTCTTGCCATATCTAAAACACCTGCCCCTGAAGTTTCCTCCTCTCTATCCTTACTGACCTTGGCCCTGATGGACCTGCTGCTGACCCTGCTTCTGATGATGTTAGCCCTACTGGTCATACTGACTGGCCTGGCCTTGTTGGCACTGTCTAAAGCCCCCATATCCCTGCCTAAAATCACTGAATCGAAATCACTTAGCAGGGTCCCCCTGGTGGGAACGCTGCACACTATGACGAATCTACCACAATCTGTTGGTGCCCCACTAGCACCACTACCTCCAGTCCATCCCTGCTCACTGGACTTCCCTGCTCGCCTGCATCCCTGTTGATGGAAACAGTGATCCTGGAAATGCAACAAAGAGGCATTTAGTACATCAGTGTAAGTACTCAACGATAGATTACCTATGAGATGCTGAAGAATCTTCCAAGCCAATCCATCCAAGAATAGCAAGATTATCTTCTCTTCGTCGGGTCCCTTATCCGGCACTATAGTGAGAAGTTTCATGCACTCCTCTGCATACTCTGTAGTCGTCATACTCTCTTGCTTAAGATTCAGTAATCTCCATCTCATCTCAGTCTGCACGGCGGATGGAAAATATTTATGGTCAAACCTCACCCAAAAAGTCTGAATCGACATGTTATCCTTATCCTCCAAGGTGGTGGAGGATTCCTACCACTGCAAAGAGGACCCCACTATCTTAAAGGAATCTAGTAACTGTCTCTGCAAGTCCGTGCACTCATACATGTGCAGATGCCTCTAGATACCTTTCTTCCATTGGCTGGTGATGATAATATCTGAACTAGTCGAGAACTCAGGGGGATGTGACTTCTGAAAAGTATCCCTAACCCTTTTTAATGCCAGGGGAGGCTGCACTAGCTCTATAGCTTGGGATGGGGCCCGCTGCACCACCGCTAATGCTGCATTCACCGCCTGAGCAACTATAGAGGTGACATCACTTGCGTTCATCATTCACAGAGCCTGAGTTACTGGCTACTCGGGCGGGGCGTTCCTGTCTCGGGGTGCTCGTCTCGGAGTCATCTGAAATGAGAAGGAATTTTTTTAGTCCGTGTTTATTATGAAATCTCAAATAGCTGAAGACGTAATCGTATAAATAAGAATGCAACAATCCTAAAAATAGGGCTCTATATCAAAGACGCTAAGATGGAAGCATAATAAGCCGTATAGATCCTAAGGTACTCTAGATCCTGATGCTTTGATATAACCTGTGACACCCCGCCTAATTAAATACTATGTGGTCAGTCCTTTATTAAATTAATTCAAAGTTCCCGGTTGGTTCATCCTTTGCATCACCGTCGTAAAACAATTTTCTTTCTTAACCACCTAATAAATAATTAAGCTGTGTCAAAACATTCGATTTATAAATTAAGACCTATCGTTATAATTTAAATGAAATCATTTTTATCAACAAAATTAATAATATTAAACCAAACCATACAAAAGAAATATCCAAGCTAGATTAAACAATTCAAATAACAAATCCCAATCTTTGGACAACGAAATAAATAAAATAATCCCAACAATAGCTAAAACTGAAATGATAAAGAGTACAAATTTCTTTCTGAACTAAAATGAAATATGGAAACGGGAAACACATGCCCAGTCTGAGAATAACTAGGTAAAAGACTGAAAAATCAAGAATGGAGTCATCAACTGCAAGGACCTGCCACTTCCACAATAGCTGCAGCACGTCGATGGTCCAAAGATCTAAGCCTGATGCCCCTGTGGGTGGGCACCTATAATATATATATATATATATACAAGAAGAAAAGATAATAGGAAACGGGTCAGTGGCCGAGCGTATAATGGCTTTAGAAATGGTTTAGCAAGTATTTAAAATGCTTACTAGCTGATATGACACACATGTTAGTATGCGACACTCTTTTGATAATTCTCAACTCTCATCTAGTGTGTACGCCTATTGTACTACTAAAATGATTCATAAGTCTAACCCAATTCTCCTCCCATAAATTCTTATTCGCGAGATCGTCTGACTATGGTTTATTTAAGATATCATCTTCTTAAGGATTATTTATGTCAATTTTATATTTCTCAACACCGTAGTGAAGTTCAAAGCACTTACCACAATTAGGAGCATTTATTCAATATTTATCCACATATGGACACAATAGAAGGATTCCAGATATATGTATATACATGATAATCACTCATACAATACAATACTAATCGACACCGCACATAAAATCTATGGTGCTGGCACACTCTACTATCAAATCCACGTACCTCTAATACCAAGGTAAATACTAGTTTGGAATCACTCTCGAACTGTATTAACATAATACACAGATAATGGAGGCGAAGCATAGTCCCAAGTCATTAAGAGGTCAGAACATACCCTCACGTCTCTTAGGACCGTCTGACTATCATTCTCAGATAGCCTGTACAAAGTAATCCTATGTTCTAGGGTACGTGTCAATATCCCCCATAAAGGTCCCATCGAGATAAGACTGTCCCAGCGTGGCAACCTTCGTGATAGAAAGTAGCGCGGGTATGATTATAAACAAATATATATATTATACACAAGCACTCGGTATATATATATATTTACATATCTCAATTAGGTTCACCCACGATCCATAATAATATTTTAACCATACGTGGCACAAATCACCCAAGTCATACGAATAATTAACCCATTTATTTTTATTCTCAACTGTCGCCATTTCATAATTACTTCTCGTCCCTCGAAGTGTTTTCTAATGATGGATGTAAATTCAGTAGGTGTACCCTCATTAACATTTATAGATTCTCCTAATACCTCACTTAACGTACGCACGATTTCTATCTAATTTATGCCCCTGTTGTTCCATGGTTACATCTCGTATAAAATTACATTTTTCGAAACCTACTTAGACCCTAATAGTCCTCCTCATGACCCATTATTATCTTTAATTCATGACCAAGGGCTCCTCTGCATTTTTAATCGAATTAACCAAAAAGGGAAAAATTACACAATTTCTAGGAGGTGTCGATCGATCGATGGAAAATGGTTGATCGATCGACATTCTCGAGTCAATCGATCGATCGAGCAATTTTTGCCCCGATTATGCAATTTCATGCCTACGGATTTCTTCCATAAATCTTACCCAATCGCCATTAACAAGTCCCAAACTCCCAACCAACCATAAATATAATTATATAAACAATAATAGATGATTTCTAACATAAGATTTCCATTAATTCATCAAGAATCATCATTAAACAAATTAAAATTTAAAGATTTATTCTAACCCTAGTTTATTTTATATCACATGAATTCCATTAATTTTCAGATTCCTATCTCTACAGGTCATCAATTTTGTATTCACCAATCTAAATCCAACAAGGGAATCCTCCTTACATGATTTCTATTCAGCAATTTCAACAATTATTCCGAGACATCAATTATCTTTTCATGAAACATAAATATTATCATCCTACACTAGCATGGGTGTGATATCAACCAAAATAATTATAAGTTAGATACTTGTCTCAGAGATGAAGGTCTGATTCGCTGGTGTTGATGGGTATGGTTGCGTCCCTCATTTGCCGATCTACGCGTTGGTGGTGAAAGATGGCAAATGTGGTGTAGTTTGGTGGCTCTCCTCCTTGGAAGGCTTCTATCTTCTCTCTTCCTTAGCCTTTTTGCAACTCTACAAGTTTTAACCCTCGAGGACTCTAACTCCCACTAGATATAGTACTTTAATTTTTGTCCATATTTAAGCCTTAAAATGGGTATTTACTAAAATATCCTCCCGGGTTGCCGGTTAGGCCTAAAAACGTCCCAAGACCCAAACTAAACCCCCGAGTACATTTTTCTGTCTATTTCGATCCTTCCAGACACGTTGGCTCACTCGAAATGATCATACGGGCGACTTATAATTTAATTACTTTATATTCCATTAATTTAGTCCCAACATGACACAAGCGCGTCCCGCCTTAAATTCTATAATTATCGTGTTATTCACTTGCGACAATTTTAATAAATCCAATTATATATATTTCTTTACTCATTAAGTAATTTCCACAAAATAATTACTAACTCTCATTACGCCAGTAAAAATTTATTTTAAAATCCGGATTAATATTAAATTAATTTATCCTAGTTTAATTTAATTAATCCCATACTTAAATGCCATAAAAGTATGGGGTATTACAAGTTATAAACAAAGAAAAGATCATATGTAAAGAGAAAAAGTAGCGCTAGAGAGAAACTAAGACGTTAACCCAAAAAGCGTAAACCAAACACTCTAATACACTTAAACCAAAAGAATCGTATTTATTTTTTAATAAGGACCAGTATTTGCTCTGTTTATCTTGGGATTATAACTCCTCTCTATCAATAATTTGCTTCGGTCGCCTATCCAAATCAATTCTCAAGGAATTATATCTAGGAACCGAATTGGGAAGTGTGGGAGGATAAATTATTTTTGTCCTTTCCCCTTTCCTTTGGAAGAGACCTTTTGAGGGGATTCTACATTCTTCTTCCCCTTCCTATTGACCTTTCAACCTTTATTAAAATCACCTAAATGTGATGCGGGTTGAAGTAAAATACAAAAATCCTTTAGGTGTCCTAATTTATGACACTTTGTGCACCTATAGAGTTGGGGGTCAATGGGGAGATTATATTGTTGCTTCTTAAGTCTGAAGCAAAACTCCTTTAAGTGTCCTTACTCATTCAAAATGGAACACGTGAAATTCTCCTTTTATTGGATTCATTCCAATATGAATGATTGAATATTCACCAAAGGGAGATGGAAAAATGGATTGGGATGTTAAGAAATCTTGGTTAGACGTAGAACCATTACTTTCAAAACCATGTCCTTGTCTATCTAAGGTGGATAACTTGGCACCAAAAAACATCTTATCCAACTTTTGAGACTTGGCCTCCATATCCATCATAAAAGTTGTCACGAATAATAGGTTGGTCTCAAGAGAAGAGATTTGATTATCTAGAATTATTTTGGAGTTTTCACTCTCACGTAGGGACATCTTTAGGAACTCAATCTCCGTATGAATATAACTAATGGAACTTCCTTCAAAATGTGGTGCACTACTTAGCACATGAGGAGCAATAAAATCACTCACATTATTATCACTCACCATATCCATTTGGTTCTCGGTATTGGCCAACTTGGTGGAGAGTTCCATGTTATGCCTTTTGAGGTATATGGACTCCTCATATAGCCTAACATAGTATTCTAGAAGATTATTTTCCTCTTGTTTCTCAATAGTGCACAAGGAGGGGTTAGGAATAGTTATATCTTCACTAGGTGTAATAGGAACATCAAAATCCTCTAAATCATCTAACTCATTAAATTTCCATCTTTCTATAAATTCTCCATAGTTTCATTATTGAGAATAATTTTTGGAATTCGAGTCATCATCACTAAAAGTGGCTTGTTATGTATTGTTTCCACCATTATGAATCATATGTAAGGGACAATGATTTTATATATTCCCTCCACCAACACACGTAAAACACCTGAGGGTCCTTGGAGTTTTATCTTTGTTTTCTCCATTTCCATGACCAATCTCAAGTCTAGATAGATAGTTTTTTAGTGCACCTCTAAACTGGAATCATTTTTTCCACTTATTGGAAAACTTTCTGAGACTCGTCATATCATCCCCACTAAAATCATAGGAACTAAAATCGGGAGATGCCTTCTTAGCCTTTGAAACTAGATTTTTCTCCTTTTCCTTAGGATGCACTCCTTGGCGATAAGACAAATTTTCCTCATAGGTTTTGAGAGAGCCAACCAATTTTCCTACAAGAATCGATTTTGAGAGATAGGCTCTAACCTTTTCAATGGAATCCACTTTGCTACAAAACCTAGGGGGAAGAGACCGTAAGATTTTATAGATAATTTCATTTTTTGACAGTCTTCCCCAAAGAAAATACATACGTAACTATGTAGTTCAACTCGGTATTGAACTCATCAAAAGTTTCGTTCTCCTTCATGGTAAGAAGTTCAAAAGGGGTGGTAATTCATTGAAACTTGAAATTCTAAACGATAGAGGTGCCTTCGTAGGTTATTATTAAAACACCACACGCGTCCTCAGACATTGAACATGTGGAAATACGTCTAAACTCAATCCAGACACACAACTAAAAATAATGTTAAGTCCCATCATGTTCTACCCATTATACTTTAAATTGTTGTCGTCCTAAGTAGATATAATCTTATATCCTTGGATGTCATGAACAACGGTTTTTGAATAAGTTCATCCCACGAGCGCATTATTCAATATACGGTCATCCATAGACATTAAATACATTGTCGTACGAGATTTTCAATATAAATAATTGCTACCATCAAATGGAGTAGTTTGGAGGGTTGAACTTCCATCAATTGCACATAAAAGTACCTAAACCTATGTTTTTTCACGTAAAACTTGGAGAACTGTTATGATGCTAGATGAGAGTAACTCTCGATGATATCTACCCAAATAAAAATTATTTTTTCTAATTCAAGAAAAAGGTTTTTAATTTATTATTACAAAAGTGTTTTACAATCCAAAAGTCTATGTGACAAAATATTTTACCAAGTTTTAGAATCTTCAAATTTTATCTTCTTAATTAAGACAATGATTCTAAAATATAAGAAAAGAATAAAATAAGCTCAAGACTGAATGTATGAGGGAAAAACTCACAAATGAAAAATCTCGGGCCGATAAGAATGATAAATGCACTATAATAGAGCTTTACAACTAGAAGAAATAGACTTTGAACCTCACGACGCTACAACCGTGATCAATTTTTGTCTACAAAAATGCCTTCAAATACTCTGGACGGAACTTTTCTTCTTCAAAGTTGAAGAAACTTTGTTGTTCCGGGACGTAACCTCCTGTGACACTCCGACTAATTAAATACCGGGTAGCTACTCCTTTATTACATTAATACAGAATATCAAGTTGGACCAGTTCTACCATCACTGTCGAAAAGCTATTTAATAATTACTAGACACCTAATATTTAAAAAATGAGTTGTCATATTTTATTAATTTAATTAACATGAAACCAATTAAATATAAACCACCCATTCAATATTCACATAATCAACCAGATCAGAATAATAATGGAAAGAAATAAACTGAGTCTGGGGAAACAATCCCATAAATAATACCAATAACAAATAAACCCAATACCAAAGTCTGAATAAATAATAAATCCAACAATTGAAAAGAAATGAATAATTATAATATTGTCTCTAAATACAAATGGGCAACATGCTCTAACAGATGCAACTAACTCTAATTGGAATTAAAGGTAGAATGTGGAGGTGTCTAATACCGAGGTCCTGTAACTTCCACAGTAGCTACAGAACGTGGAGGCATCCCAATGGCTGGGCACTTAAAAGGTATTTACAAAAAAATAGATTTGGAAGAAAAAGTGTCAGAGCCCGAGGTGAAAATATTTTAAAAACAACAAGTGTTTATATTACAATTTAAACAACACATATATTAAACATGTTAGTTACGTGCCCTCTCTTGAGATCCCGACATCACAATTGATTGTGGAAGCCTAACATATATGTAATTCCCCTGCTAGTTACACTGCCCTGCCTAGCCAGCCTATGTCAATTCTTTACCTAATCGGACTACCTTATGTGTTTGCTCGAATAACCACATTTAATACATCCAAACATACTCCATGTTTTATTAACTGATTTCACATAGCTTAATACTCAGATTTGGATCCCACATACTTCATTAATTTAGATATTTCAACCTAACTTATCTACTAAGAACCACAACAGAACTATCACAAGTATATATAAATATATACACACCACTATAATATATCATATACAAATTAGGCACCCCACAAGGATAGAACCTACGATGTCCTCATACTCTGCTATCGAATCCCGGTACATCATGTACGTGAGGATCGCGAGTTCCGAATCACTCAGGAACTATATCAATACAAATCACACATATTAGAGGAAAACATAATTCACATACCTATTGGTCACACACATATCTACGCTCCTATAATCAGCTAGTTCATTAACTCACAAATAAACCTTCATAGTCCTATGTTCTTGAGGTACAAATCTAAAGTCCCCCCGAAGGCACACAAAGACCTGACTGTCCCCTTTCCTAAATAACCTCCCGTGATAGAAAGTATGGTAGGTATGTCATACACATAAAAATCCATATACTAGGAAATCACACAATCAGTATATATATGAATGCAATATAAGTAATCTCATACCCTATAGATATTTAGTTTCACCCATATTAGTTACGTTCTGAATATTACACGTATCAATAATTTAGCGCTACAACTCTCGTCGTACGAATTCGAGTACCCCTACCTACGCCAAGAGGTTAATAGGTCTCCCATTTATCTCTAAGGTTATCTCAGCAACTTAAAGTCCCCTTACTACTATTCCAACCCTTAAATTACCATTCATTCGAATTTAAACTCCCTATATTCTAAATTTCGAATCACATCAGTTCGGTTAATTACGCTTACTTTCTCCCACTCATTCCCATACGTACTAACCCTTTTAGGGTCTTAAGTGTATCCTACTGACCTCCCCTAATTCCCTTTATGTTCAATCAATAATCACTAAAGATTTCTAAAGGTTGAGAGTCAATAAATTATTTAAATGGAAATAAATCACATTTTCTAGAGGGGTCGATTGATCGACATTCTTGAGTCGATCGATCGATTAGATATTTTCCCAGAAATCTTTTAACATTTACGAATTTTCTTATTTTTACACCTCTAACTCTTCATTACAACATCCAAACTCCCAAATAAATATATAGATCAACATACCTACATAATTGCATAAGTTCTAACGTATCAGAATCATTAAATCATCATGGGTCTTCATTATCTTGGATTAAATCCCATATTTCTCATAAAAACCCTATTTCCTCTATTATCTTCAAGAACACTATATAATCTCAATATAAGTTCATAATTATCTACATGTGGATCATGATTTCGGGGCAACTATATATTCATAAGTTAATTTACATGCAAGACCTTTCCAGATTAAGATTTAATCTCTAAATTTATAGATTCTTCATATTTCATAGTTTTATCCAATTATAAACTATCGTGAATCATATATACGCTGAAATATTGCAAGTTAAATAACTTTCCTTGAATTAGGGTTTTTGATCCTTTGATGAAGGTGGTGGTTGATTCTTCCTCTCTTTCCGATCACAAATCCGACGGTGTTAGTGGTTTACGGTGGTTGATTTGTCCTTGGGAACCCTTGGAACTTTTTCTTTCCTCTCACGTTTCTCTCCCTTGATTTTGACCGTTAATGGCCGTAATGTCTCTAAGGGTTGGCTAATATACTCAACCTATTTTCGTAAGTCACTATTCATCAAATAATAAAATGACTAAAATACCCTCCCAAGTTACCGGTTTGGCCTAAAACTACCACGGGACCCAAACTAAACTCCCAACTAGTGTTTTATGACGACCTCGACCCTTCTGGACACTTTGGCCCACTCGAAAGGACAATACATATGATATAAAATTAATTTACATTTAAATCCATTAAGTTGGGTCCAGACACTACTGACACACGCGTCCCAACTTAATTATCGAAACTGTCGTATTTTCAAATCACGATAATTTTAATAAATTCAAAATCATGTATATACTCGCTCAGTAATATTCAACATAGTTATCGTCATCAAATACTAACTTTCGTCTCCCTAGTATTTAAATCCGAATTAATTTCCAATTAATTTCCCAATTTTAATTTAATTGATCCCATAATTTAAAATCTATAAAAATGTGGGGTATTACATACTTCCCCCCTAATAACGTAATTTCGTCCCAAAATTTGGAAATAAAAATATACCCAACAAGAATAACTTTGGATAATTCTCTCGCATCTCATACTCGTGCTCCCAGGTAGACTCCTCAGCATTATGACGTCGCCACTGAACACGCATTAGCAGTACTATCTTCGACCTCAATTTCCTCTCTCTGCGATTTTGGATAGCAGTCGACCCCTATTCGTAGGAACTATCAGGCTATAGATCAATTTCCTCTAAAGAAATGTGAGTATGGGCCAATGTAACACCCTGTATTTTTGTGCATCTAATATTTAATTAATTGAAGAATTTAAAATTACTTGTGTGTCGTAATTTTAATTGAATTAAGTATGAAAAAATATATTTAAATATTAATCGGGGAGTGAATGGTTAATATTTAAGGAAAATTTATTTACTAAGTTAATAGTAATAATTTATTTACGTCATTTCGGGTATTAGTGACGGGGTATGTACTTATCTCAGCCGGGAGTCGGAATAGACTAATTTGGGTGTGAGATAAGGTTTTTATAAATTAATTTGGATACCAATTCTGAGTGTACATTTGAGTCCGGATGGGCTGAGATAGTCGGAAAAGTGTACCCCGGGGTAGTAAATGGGTCACGGGACCTTTTTAGGCATAGCCGGGCCCACTCGGGGGCATTTGGGTCACTTGGGTTTGGCCCATTAGACAAAAAACGGGATTTAGCTTAATTAAGTAGTTATAAGAAAAAGGGGAACAACTAAATTGAGTTTAGAAAATAATTAGTGGGTTAGGAAACCCTAAGAAGCAGTTAAAGGAAAATTTGGGGGACAAAGGAAAGAGCCAAAACAAAGGAGTTCATCTTCAACCTTGGAAATTCACAAATCCAAATAAGACCCTACGAATCATAAGGAAAGTGGTTAACTTGCTGTAGCATTTAAATTGTATTTCGATTCATATTCATGTGATGTGAGTAATCAAAGAAATTCGTTTTGGGATTTAAAGGGTATAAACATGGGGTTTTTATAAACCATTATTCTGATTTCTAAATCATGTTGAAATTCATGTAAAATATGAGATTAGCATATATATTTGGTATGATGTGTAACCCGGATGAATTAGAAACGGATTTGAGAAAAGAATTTTATGTTTAAATGGGTTAAAGACTAAATCGAATTTTCCCCCAATTTATGAAAACAGTAGAGAACGTAGATTAAATGGTGTTTGTGGACTTTATGGGGTCCCTTATGAGGATTTTGTTATGTATTGTTGTTGGGAGGACTTGGGTTTTGCTGTAGAAGAAGTTAGGGTTTGGAACTTTTCATCCATGGATGAAATAGAAGGGGGAAGAAAACGATGACCTTCTCTATCGATCGATCGAGGGTTGGGGATCGATCGATCGAAACTTAAATTTCTTCCATGCCTTATTTAATGAGAAAAATATAGTATTTTCAAGCTAATTAATTATGAGTAAAATTAATTTGGATTTGAAGGAAATTACGTGTGTCACACCATGATTAAAATTAATTGGGATTTGGAGGAAATTTATGTG